>JALGAY010000003.1:4075358-9075358 GCA_029207805.1 Tribolium confusum
TTGAAAACGACGACCACTTTTCTTAACTAGTTAAACAATCTACTATCAATAATGTAATAAGTTGTTTATGTAAAAGCTTGTTTACAATCACTTAAAATAACTTAACAAAATATTGTCAAGTTTTATGAGGTAAATTCCTAATTGTATAACAGTTCGTGAAATTCAGTTTTAGCACTTTAAATTACGTTAAAATCTTTGCTGAAATACTTAAGGTAATGTGATTTAAATAACCCTTAGTAATATTAAATAAAGTAATTGTATACATTAATGTTTTTCTGTGTTCAAATTGTTTGCATGTGATATTAAAAAATTGTTTAAATTTAAGAAATTGTCAGTTTCCAGAATTTCTTGCTTTTCTTAGAATGACACAACCGAAATTTCAAAATTCCGGAGAATCTCTGTTAAAAAATTGGCCTAGAATCAGAAGAAAACGAAATATTGGTGTCCCTAACCAGATCGGTAGTTAAAAATAAATTTAAAATAAAAATAAATGTTTAAAATTCTTTTTAGCTTAATGTATTCATTGATATTGGCTCTAGATATTATGCTGAAAAGGTAAGTTTTATCAAGATAATTTTTGTTTGTATTTGTAAATTTTGTAGGACCTTGATGCAGCAAAATATTACTTTAAAAGAAAAACTCAGATTGTGACTGAAGAGATGGAAAAAATCCAAATTTTGGGATTAGAGAAAAGTAAAATTAGAGATGCGATTGTAGAAATACAAAATTGAATTTTTATTGATATTTATAAATGTGTTTAATTGTCTACAAAAAATAAAATTAAAAACTGTAATTGACATTTTACTAATTGTGGTAAAAAAAATCTTCAGCTGCCTCTTTTACTGTTTGAATTTTCTTTAATAATAAAGTCTTAAATAATTGACTATTTTACAGTATTATTATATGAATTTCTTATATCTAATTTTAATTATATTGCATTTTCAATATAAATTCAGTTTATTCAAAATTCAGAAATTCAATTTTTGTTAGAGTCGACTAAAAATAATAAATAAAGTGTATAATGATTAGACGTTGTTTAGAAGTCGTACAGTTTTATTTTCATCACTTATACAATTTTTGAATGCAATAAAAACTAATTTAAATCACAAACAAAGACCATTATATGTCATTTATTTGCATATTCACACTTTTCTTAAATAATAATATTTGGACAAACATCTTTGTTTTTACTTGAATGACAAGAAAAAATAATATAAAATAAATAAAACAGCCCATAAAAAGCTCACAATCATAACACGAAATATATATAACGAGCCCGCTTAAAACGGTGGCCTTACGGCCACCCTTTACGCGGGCCCGCGTTTTCGCCCTCCGGGCGAAAGGCGCAAGCGCCAGGGCGCTAATGGCGCCCGCCTTCGGTTGACACCGAAGGCGATATTGCGCTACTGGCGCCCGCCTTCGGTTGACACCGAAGGCGATATTGCGCTACTGGCGCCGCTTTCGGTTAAAACCGAAAGCGATGTGTGGCGGCGCAAACGCCGCCTTAGATTGAAGTATAAAAAATTTTGTTTGTTTGTATAACTTGAATATCTGGTTGAATACTGGCTTTGAGCCAGATGTTCCCACCTGCTGCGCGATAGATATTTGGTGTTTGGTCAAACGTTCGCGCCTGCGGCGCGATAGATATTCAGCCTTTGCTCAAACGTTTGCGCCTGCGGCGCGATAGGTATTCACCCTTAGGTCAGATATTCGCGCCTGCGGCGCGATAAATATTCGGCCTTTGTTCAAACGATCGCGCCTGCGGCGCGGTTGGTACTCGGCTTATGGGCAGATGTGCGCGCCTGCGGCGCGGGAGATTTTTGTGTTTTGGCAAGACGTTCGCGCTTGCGGCGCGATAAATGTTCAGCTTTTGGTCAGACGATCGCGCCTGTGGCGCGATAAATACTCATCTTTCGGCCGGGCATTCTCGCCTGCGGCGCGATAAAATTTAGCCTTGAGCAGGCGTTCGCGCCTGCAGCGCAATAAATATTTGGCTTTTGGCCAGACGTTCTCGGCGATACTCGGCTTTCGTCTTAACGTTAGATAGATATTTGACTTTTGATTCACCTTTAGATTGGACATTTGCGTCTTCGACGCGGTGGATATTCAGTCTTGGACAGGCGTTCACGCCTGGGGCGCAATAGATATTCGGCCTTAGGTTAAAAAATTGATCTTCTTTAGCTATTTAGCAATTGTTTGTAGTCACCTAACATAATTTATTGTGACCCTAACTCATTTAATAAAAAAAAATAATGAAATTTACTTTAATCTCTGTAATAACAAATTATTACATTTTCAAATAATATTTTTTTTATTTTACTATTTAAGCAATATGTAATGTAGATGAACCACTGTTGTCTAATTTTTTATTTATTAAATAACATATGATTTATATAATTAACATATGTAATCACGTTTTTAAATTATATGACGTTTATGACACTATATTGCGTGCAAAACGCCTGCGAAAGAATGTGTATCTGACCAAAATTTGTTTTACAACAGAAAGTTTATCAAAATATATTAATATTATAAAATCATAAAAAAATTATAGATTGGTGAAAATTTACTATACATTTTTGTTTTATTATTTACAAAAAAAAAATTCTTGGCGTGCGAGTGTGGGTACATCCGAACAATAATTATTGCTTTAAATAGTATTATTTAATAACTTAGTTAATAGTAAAATTTTTATTATTAAATGTCCTTGAATATTTTTGTAAGTTTAAAACATTAAAAGAAATAAAAAGATTATTAACAATAGCATCAAATTTGGAAACAATAGATATGTCGACTTTTATGTTTGTGATTGAGATTATATTAAAAAAAAAAAATTTATTCAATTTTATATACTTTAAACACCCTAATAAGCTCAAAATATTCTATTTCTATTGTTACACATTTATAATGTATAAGAATTTTACTGAAACACTTAGTATGCATATATTTCTTCATTTATGGGACACTTATCCTATAAAATTATTCTAACGTGTATAAAGTAATATATCATATTAGAAACTTTATTTTATACAATTTAAAAAAAGCGTATTCTTGGTTGCCTACCTTATTTATTTTTCTTTAATTAATTTTTAATTGCGTGTTTTAATTAAAATTTTATTATTTTGCAAAAAACAATTACTTATCAACTGTAAGATAGTTATTAATTAAACAACTTTGGCCTCTAACTGGTATTTACCTTGCTACTGATAAAAAAATTCTAGTTAGATAATTTTTATATTTTTCGCACTTTTTTTTTTTGTTGTGGTGGCAAGAAATGGATATTTTAGGTCAAATACTTACTAAATCGTCTCTATTCATTGAAATCTCCCTATCGTATTGCTAAAAATTTTTATAGAGAAGAAATTTTATAAACTTTAAATAATGTTGAAAAGAGTCCTTTCAGTCAGGAATAAATTGAATATTTAATGATTTTGAGATTTTTTATTAATTTTGCTACAAAATATCTTGTATTCAGCGTTCCATTTTTTGCTAAATGTTATTTTTCAACAACATCAAAGTGGAAGACTTTTTTTAGTTATTGGGGCTCATTCCTTCTTGAATTACTCTAAGAAAGTCGAAGGGTTTTAGAGGCTTCTTACTGTTGTAATTTTTAGATTAGGTAGTTATTACTTATTGCACTTTTTTTTTTTGTGAAAGCAACAAAGCGATTATATTGAGTCAAAAAATAAAGCGATTATATTGGGTCTAAAAATAAAGCGATTATATTAGGTCAAAACAAAAACTCGGTGTAGTTTTTAGTAGACACGGATAATTGAAAACACACACACACACACACATCTGTTATTTAATTGTGAGAGCAACAAAGGGGCCCCATAGTTAAATTAGTTCTTAGGCCGACCCTGATTGTTGTCATCAAAAACTCACTGTGAAGCAAAAATAACATTTTAAATCACGTTTAATTAAATTTAATTATTTCAAGTCACTTTTAATTGACTAAAATTTGAGGTTATGTTTTTATGAAATGCAAAGAATAAATTTTTATTTATTAACAAATTATAATTTCTTTCAAAATGCACGTACTGGTTTTCAGTCTTTACATTATAAAAAAGGGCCCCCTTGATCAGGAATAAATAGAATTTTGACCAATTTTCTGTCAATTTTTCTGTTTTTGTTAAAAAATGTCCCATATTCAGCGTTCCATTTTTGTTTTTCTAAAAGGTCACTTTTATTTATCATTAAAATGTAGGACTTTTTTTATTTATGGAGGCTAATCATTTCTCCCTGAATTACCTTCTTGGAAAAAGTCGAAGGGTTTTAGAGGGTGTTTACTGTTAGAATTTTTTTTAGGTTAGGAAATTAAAGTGATGATTTTTTTCGTTTTGGTGATAACCAAAAGGGATTATATTGGGTCACAACGAAAACTCAGTGTTGTTTTTAGTCGACACGGCCAATAAATAACACAGACACCTGTTTCTGTTATTTTGTCGTTCTTGGGTCTCGGGGGGGCAACAAAGAGCCCCCATAGTGAAGTAAGTTCTTGGGCCGACCCTGTTTGGTGAAATTATTTTGATCTTATTATAAACAATCCTATGTGAAACAGAAATAACATTTTAAATCACGTTTAATTAAATTTAAAATCACTTTTATTCGACAACAAAAATTTGAGGTTATGTTTACATCTGTCATATGTCACAGTCTCATTACAGTCACTTAAATAGCCAATCAAATGCAAAGAATAAATTTTTAATTATTATTAATAATTAAAAATTTCAAAAAATTTTCTTTCAAAATGTACGTACTTGTTTTCAGTCTTTATGTAATAAAAAATAACAGGGGCCCCCTTGGTCAGAAATAAATGTAATTTTGAATAAATTTTAGTGTTTTTTCTCTCATTTTGCTAAAAAATGTCCTATATTTATCGTGCCATTATGCTAAATGTTACGTTGATTTTTTTTTGGTTCATGGGAGCGATTTCTTTCGTGGTTAACTAACCCTTTTGGAGAAACTGTAATTTTCTTAATGTTGTAATGTATACATAATAGCCTAAAGATTCTAAAGAGGCTTTTTTATTGTTATTATTAGAATTTAAACGTTTAAAATAGTTTTTATTTAGGCACTCACTGCACTCACTGAAAGTAAAAGTTTCGTAAAATTTATAGGTTAGGTAATCTTTGTATGAATTTTTTTCGTTGTAGCAACAACAAAGAGGATGATTTTGAGTTAAATACTTACTAAATCTTCCTATTAATAAAAAATAATTGTTACGTTTAATCAAATCACTTTTAATTGATGATTGAAACAATTTGGCTTTATTGTGTAATATGTCACTTGTGAAATATCAAGCAATTTTAAATCAACCAATCAAATAAAATAAATTTAAAATGAACCAATCAGATAAAAGAATTTAAATAAAAATAATTGATTTTGTATCTCTTTCTTTAAAATTTTTGCTAAAAACAATGAAAAACATCAAATGTTTAAAAATAAATTTCATTAGTATATCGTTATAATTAGTAAATAAAAACCTTTCTACGACATAAAAAAAAGATGAAATAAAAAAAAGAAAATATTGAAATGATAAAAAGGTATGTTAAAAATTTTTGTATAAGGGCGCACTTTTATCAATTTTTTAGAGTGAATAAGACTGTACATGAATTATAATAGTATAATAACTGAAAAATAATTTAAAAAAACACCTACCTACTATAAACCATTTATCGCCTAAATCTACCACACAAGTACAAGTTCGAAACTTGTTTCAAATTAAATTCTCGACAATTGCTGGAATAAATTTGCCGGTGGTATACTCTCGGTTTTCTCATAGACGTAATAAACTGGTGTAGAGAGCCAACTGAGGACTGCTTTGGCAACAACCTCCATTGGTTCAGGATACTGATGTGTCAACAGAGTTAAAAGTGCTGTAAAGGAACACAACCCAGCCGTAAAAATAATAAAAAACGGCAACTCCTTCTTGGGATACACCGACACGTCATGAAACCCTGGTAAAAGCTCTCGATCAGCACACTCTGTACAAGTGGGGTACGGATAAAAAAGATGTCCTCGTTCCAGGGGGTAGGGCAGCATGCGAAATGTGCCTTCCCACGTGCAGTGGAGAAGATTCAATGTGCCAAGTAGAAAAACGAGTAAGCTATAGCTTCAGAGCCCCCTCGTTTTAACATATGTTCTGGTGGTAAGATTAAAGGTTCCATCTTTAGGGGGTACTTGGGAACATGGGGATTGAATTCCGCGCGGTGGATTGCCTCGACGGCGCCCATTGGCCCATTTTGGCAGTGTTTAGACCCTGTTTGCTGGCAATGTCTGGAAAGAATTTGTCGGCGAGTAGACGGGCTTTAAGGAGAGCTGCGGTATAACAAATTGTGGCGGATTTCGGCAAGGAAATGTCGTCGTATTTGGCTAAGACGGCCTGGACGTCGGCGTAAGCTTGCATTTCGAGTAATGCTTCAATTAAATTTTCATGGATATTTAGAACATTCATGATAGGGGGAACTTCTTTGGTTAAATCACGGAACATTTTGACGGCTTCTTTTAATTTGCCAAAGCGACGAGCACACATTGCTAATCTAAAAAATAAATTATGTATCTTAAAAACACACTAGATGAAAGATGTAGTGAAAGTAATTCTACTACAAGTACGTAACGCCTTCATGGTCAGCCAACGAAACGAATGAGTCCAGTCATTTTAGGTTTCATCTGCCGACAATGTAATGGAAAACAGGATTTTTGCATATAGCTTTATTTTAATGTTTTAATAAACATATTAAAAGTTACCTTTCATATCATGCCAGTTTCGCAAAATATTCGTGGTCAAAGATGACAAAGAATGTTTTTTTTTTCAAATACATATTTTCTTTCGGTACGAAATAAAATACCGATTTATTCTATTTTTAATATATATTTTTATTTTTTTTTGTATTTTAAGTTATTATTGACAAAATTTGGTAAGTTTTTTCTAATTTTTACATTATTGTTTAGGCACTGATGATGAGACTTAGTTCTCGAAAGCACTTTGTTCAAAATTTTCCAAATTTTAAAAGTATCACACCACTGTATACAGAATTGAGAAGGCTTTCCAACGATGTACAACTCGATCCCCCCCCCCCTTCCATTTAAAATTTTTGAAGAGATGCATCCCCCGCTTAGGGGTTTGCACACAAAATTGTTAAATTCACGCCAAAAGCTGTCCTTCTTTCAAACAAAATAGACCCTTTTGAGAAATGCGTTTTTTTTTGAGAAATTATTTTTCTGAGAGTTATAGCCTCTGTTTCGTTTTCGTTTGGCCACCCTGTATGTAATTTATTTTGTATATTGTATATTGTATTTATTTTGTATATTGTATTGTAAAAATGTATATATTATAATTATGTACAAAAACAATATATAATAGAAAATATTTGTTGTAATTTGTAATATAACTTAATACAAGCTTTCATATCATTATAAAAAAAACAGTATCAATAATAAGAAACATAGGTAGGTAGGTATTTAAAATAGGTACATAGATATATAAATTTTACTTATATTCTAATTATATATTTATACAGGGTGCTTCAGAAATTAATACAAAAATTTTAACCAGTAATAGATTTCACCAAAAGAAACAACTTTTCTAAATAACATTTTTGCGAAAAATATTTTTCCGAATTTTTTTACGGCTATATCCCCCCTATAAAAGTACGATACGATACGCTCATAAAATTTTGTAAATTTATAAATTTTCTATAATAGTTATCATGGTAACCATTATAATAGTGCATGCTACTGTTTTGACCAGTGGCGCGTATAAAATTTTCGCCAAGACTTTAACTAATTTTATCTTGATAACGGTTGAAATTGGGAAAAAATTTATCTAGAAAAAACTCTTTTTTAAACGACATCTACAAGTGGTTAAAATTTTTGTATTTATTTCTGAAACACTCTGTATATTAATTCAGGCCCTAAAGACTGTATTATTTTATATTACATATTGAGGCTTTATAAAAAGTGGGTATAAAAAATTAAATAAAAAAATGATTACATTTTTCTTAGATCTTAAAATGTGTTCAGAAATTTTAAAAATATTACTTCTAATCATATTTATGATCTTAAAAAGTTATCAGTTAATTATGCTTCATGATTGTAGGATTATTGAAAAAAACTTTAGTAACATATTCCTCTCTCCCTCCCACATGCTTAGATAGTACTTAACTAAAAAGAAAAAGCGGTAGAAAATATTATTTTTCTATAAACTTAATGATAGTAAAACAAAAAAAAATGTTCCAAACTAAATAATACAAAAGCTAAATACTACTATTACTACTAACAGATGTTGTTCTCTTTTAAGCAGATTTATATTTGTATCAACCTTTGAAAAATACTAATATAAATATGAAGGACTATGAAAGGGCTTGCACAATAATTTCGTAAGCTTCTTATATCATAGTAAAAATATAAATGAAATTAAGAATAATGTTAAAGAACGTTATGAACTTTAGAGTGGTTTTAAAAACGCTATGGGAAGATGTTTGATATTGAAATTTCTACCTTTTATATCATAGTGAAAACATAAAAGAAATTAAGAATCATATTAAAGGACGTTATCAACTTTGGAGAATTTCAAAAACGCTGTAAAGCTATGTTTGAAATTGAAACACAAAATTTGGATTTTTTTTAATGGGTCCCAGAAGAGCGCTACATTAAGCCCTCGATACAGTTTTAAAGATTTTGACTTATAAATTAAAGCAATAATCCTAAAAAAATGTTTTTTGCGCATTAAGCAATAATTTTGTTAATTGATGTAAAATTTTACCTCTTTTTGGATTATTCTAAAGATAAAAAATCAAACTTAAATTTCGAAAAGCAACGGTAGACATACTGTTAACATTTCGTGTAGAAAAACACTTCCAAAGATGACCAAATTTTTAAACAGCTCCAAATTTTATTTTGTTATCAGAAAGCAACAAGTAAGCGTACGAAATTTAAAATACCCAGTTACAATTGGTCAAACTTCAAAATTCAAAACTACTCTAACTATGCAAAGCGATAAAAAAGATCCGTATTTTTTTAGGGATAAATGTGTATTATGCCGGACACAAAATTTCGGGCAAAATGTCAACTAAAACGTCAATCTGACGATACAAACTCACTCCTTTTAGATTTTTAACCCAATTAAAATAAGAAGATAAGTGTTACAGCGACGATTTTAGACTCAAAATACGAAAAATATAAAGCAAAAATAAATAAATACCATTGATTAACTACATAGTTTTGGCATTAACTAAGAAAATCAATAAAATAATTGCTACCTGAATGGGGCTATTGAAAGAATTTTTTCGTACTGCTTTTAATATGCTTCATCTTGGCCAGGAGTACTTATGGGGCGTGCTCCAGACCCTGATCGGCGTTCAACTGTCCCAAATTTTTATCATTTCTCTACAATTGAGTTTATTGTACTTTTTGATACACTTATTAGTACATATTGTAGTCACTTCACGATGAGTCATCCCTCTGGAGGCCAATGTGATAATAGGTAACCTTTTTAATGTAAAACACTTTTAAAACACTGATATGGTTATTCTATTATTATGTAAACTCCACATTTGTGACGTAGACCTTCTGTAAAACAAAGTCTTACTGTTAGAACTTCAAATATAATAAACATACCTTTTAATATACATAATAGAAGACAATTATTAGTAGTTAACTCCGGTTTTGTATTTTACAAATTTCAAATACCTGCTATTAATACTATTTTGTAATTCGTCCTTAATAAGAAGCACTAAAACAAATTCATAGTTGTCCCATTTCCTACAGATTTGCGGATTAAAAAGCCTAAAACAGCATGCCTAAAAAAAGCCTAAAACATATTTACACCAAAATTTGATAAAAACTAAAGAATTTGATAAAAATCTTTGTTTACATATCTTGCAAAGTTAGCTTGAAGTAATATTAGAATAATGTGATATTATTCTCACCTACGAATAATTTCGTGTCGTATCAAAATAGAAAAACGTGTTTGGTCTGGTTTTGTATAATAAAAATTTACAAAAAATGTACCTTTTACCTCATTGAAAATCGAGGTTATGTTTAACAAATAACAGTTGGTTACTATGACAACGACGACTGTGTTCAAAATGCCACCCGGTGATGGATTTTTTCAGTATAACGCGTTTATATTCAACTGTAACGCATTTGAATTAATTTATCGGTCAAAAAATTTTCATATAAATTGTGAAATTAACCACTTTTATTTTTATTACTTTATTAATGTATATATTTCTCTCTCTTGCTTACGTATAAATTTGGTAACTTTTAGGGTTTTTTGAGAGTTTAAGGTTAGTACCAACTTATACGTGGGGACACCACCAAATGTCTCCAAGCCTCTGAAAACTCACTCTTGATTATGTAATTTTATTTCTAAAATTAAATGATTATAGTTAGGTTAAGATCAATGATAGGCGACATGTGTAAAAATGGCGCTTACGATTACTTTTTAATGCTCATGTATTAATGCTCATGTATTTCTTATAAATTATGTTCATAGTGAATGAGCTATTATGCGGGTGAGAATTTTCGCGGTTTTTTGACGTCACATTTTTCCACCCCATAACTATTTTTGGGATAAGTTTATTTTTAAATTTACTGCATGCATGAGTGTCAAAATGGCTGCTCATCATGTTCCACTAACACGCATAGTCCATCAGACTTCTCTATAAGACTCTTTCTCTGGGAAAATTCAACTGTGAGTCAAAGTCAAACGTTTAGGAACAGGATACCAGAAAGGTGAGGAGCGCCTAAATGTCAAAGTGTATTCCACGTTTTCCGCAAGTCTGTAAACAAGCGTACCGCTAAATTCAAAAAATTTAATGGTTAATTTTTCCTAATAGGGAACGTTCTATAGATTAACATATATTTGTGGATTACCCTCCCTGTCAGGTCAGATCAGGTAAGGTAAAAAAAAACACGTTTGTGATTAAATAATAACAATTTTAATTAAGCATTATAAAAATATACATTTTTTGACTTAAAAATACCACCTATCCTTTGTTCATTTGACTTCCGCATTTTCACTGAAATTATAGTGCAATTTTTGAGAGAAAAAAATCTCGCCTACTAGATACAAAAACTTCCGAATAGATTAGAAAAAGTGCGTCGATGAGACAAAAAAAGTGCAGTATTTAAAAAATAATGGGTGGGTATTGACCGTAATGTGCTGATGTCAAGTGAACAGATGTATACATATTAAATACGAGAATACTCAATTATGGTTTGATTTAGTATATCATTTACATATGGTTATACCATTGAGTTTATTATATCTGTTATAATAAACTCAATGGTTATACGTAATATTTATGATTTATGAGATGTGTCAAAAGTGCGCATTTGTTGTTAATCAAATTTCAAAGGTATTTTCATCAGGTACATGATAAAAATGCAAAAAAAATGTAAACGAAACTTTGATCACGAGGATATTCATTTGATAATGTACATTTTGTTTCTAATGCCACTTTTGCAAAAAAATATATAGACGGTAATAATCACTGCACTGCTGAGTTAAATTTATGTCATGGAAAAATAATTAAAAATCGAGCAGATAAAATAAATATAATTTAAAGTTTAATTTATGTATCTAAATATTCAATAAATATGATCATTTGCAGAAGTACTTGAAATATAAACTGATTCGTTTTCGTTATTTATTAAAAACTGTCGAAGTGTTACCGTTTCACTGACTGATGGTTTTTTATTTATAATATTTTTACATTTTCGATTCTTTTTAGTAATAAAAAACTTTTTTGTTTCCCAATTTTTTTTATTACGTGGCTCATTGGTAAGTGTTGCTGGAGTAAATTTGCAACTTTTATTAGTGCTTAATAAGCTGTTGACTGCATTAAGATGGGCATAAATAACCTGTGAAGTAACTTCTCTATCCAAGTGGTTGACATTTATCTGTTGAAGATTTAAAAACGTATCAGAAATTTTAAATTTTAATTTATCACTAATACAATATTAATATTTTTTACCTGGAGTTGACATGCTACAAAATAATTGCTTTTGGTTTCCTGTTCAACAAGAGATTTCCATTCATGAAAATCTGGAATCAAGCAATTTGTTAATAAAAAATTTTATGCAAAAGGATTTTTCTAATTGTTTTCTGTCATTGAACGTCAATTTTTCAATGACTAACTGTATTTCATGTGCGGATTGTAAATGATCTACGAGACCTGAGTTTTGTTTGAAACAACTATTGCAATCATTGCAATTCTGTTCCAAACACTTCAAATTCAATAAAGCCTGAGACAGGGTTCCTAAAATTAATTAGATTATCTTTAAGCCAATCAGAAGTCAGATGAAAGTCCACGAAAGTGATGTCATTCGGCGTGACTTTTTAAAGTATAAACCATATTTAAGACAAATTTTAGTTTATTTTTACTGAATAAGTATTTACTGATTAACAAATTATACCTAGGTATATATTGTAGTTGTTTTTGATTAAATTTAAGTTTCTGGCAATTTAAACCGTGGTTTTTGTAATTAGGAAATAAATCGTTTTTGTCAAAAAAAATCCGACCTTATTGTTAATTTAGTAAAATATAAACAACTATATCGCTGCTGGAATATTTAAACAATTAATTATGTTAAATATTAGAATTTCACAACTTCAGGCTTTGAACACTGGGATTGGTTGGCTAAAAAAGACGTTGCGAAAATAAAAACAACAAATTACAACACGACATAAATAAACAATCTGCAATTGTAAATAAACAATATTGGTAAACATTTGATTGACTCAATTAGGCCCAGTTTTACATTCGACGATTAACTTTAACTACTGGTTATTTACCATGGTTATAATTGTTTTAACAATTAAATTAAACGCCATTTGAGGTTATGGTACTTTTACGTGACAGCACCAACAGATTGTTTTCAAGCAGAGACAAAAAGTAGTAGAAAGAATACTGATGGAGTGTGCGCTACATTAGAAAATGAAAAATGAGTGATCGCCATTGTTACACGTTGTGTTACACTTACAAATAAGGAAAATTCAAATTAAAGTAATACTATGTGATCTGAAAAACTATATAACGTTTGATACAATCTGCGTTCAAAAAATGGGATCATCGAATTTTTCGTCACTGACAAGGAGGAGGAGAACTGTGACGTGAAAAATACGCAAAAATTCAAACACTGTCATTCTAAAAAGATACTTTAAAAAAGTCGCCCTTATTACACTAGTACATAAAATTATAATTTTCATATATTTATAGGTTAAAATTATAATAGCTAAATTTTAACCGAATAAAAATTACATATGAAAACACAAATAAGGCATAAAACATTCTACCTTAATACTCTTGACATTCTAGTTTTAATCTAGTTTCAAGTTACACATACTTCTGGCACAATTGAGAAATTAATCGAAAATGGGTTGCAGAAGTCTTGACGTCAAAACAGCGCAAAATTTTGAAACTCTGTCATTCGATAAAAGTACCTTGAAAAAGTCGAGCTTATTGCACATGTAAATAAGGTTAAATTTACAATGATCAAATTACAAGAGATAAATAAATACTAATAATAAATTTCTAAGCTTTAACGCAGGTCTCACATGAGCAAAGTTTAGCAAATCATGCCGAATGTGAACAAATTCCCTCCTATTTGTAAGCGCAGATTGCTAATTTTTGGTACTCGGCCATCCTAGGTAGTTGGTTTACAGCTCTTCGGGTGACTTTGACATCACGAAGCTTGTATTTTGCATTGAAATATCCATTTTCGATTTAATTCTCAATTATGCGAGAATTATATGTAATTTGTGATTGAATTAAAACTATAATGTTTAGAGTCTTGGAGAAGGTAGAGTGTTTTTATGTCTTATTTGTGTTTCCATATGTGATTTTTATTTGGTCAAAGTTTATCTACTATAATTTCAACTTTATGTACTAATGCAATAAAGGCGACTTTTTTAAGGTATGTTTTTAGAATAACAGTGCTTTTGAATTTTTGCGGATTTTTGACGTCACACTTCTCCACCCCATAACTATTTTTTATAAGTTTATTTTTGAATTTACCGCATGTCTGACTGTCAAAATGGAAGCCCTTTATGATCGTTTTGATAACACGCATATGTGGTCAGATTTCTCTCTACCATGTTTTCTGTGATAGATAGACACAACTCAAAGTCAAACGTTTAATATCAGGATAGCAGAAATTTAGTGCGGTGTATAACATTAGCCGACTGCTTCTTTTGGTAAAAATATCAAAAATATAAGAATTACTAATTCTAACGTAGTGATTGAGGGACTTGTTTTTCTTTAAAAAAAATCGTTAAATTGGCGAAAAATTATTAAAATATAAGTTGTTAATTTAGTTAAAATATAAACAACCATATGACTGCTAGAACATTTAAACAATTAATTATGTTAAATATTAGGGTTTCACATCTTCGAGCTTCGAACTCTGGGGTTGGTTGGCCAAAAAAGAAGCTGCGAAAATAAAAACAACAAATTACAACACTCGGGTTCGACATAAATAAACAATCTGCAATTGTAAATAAACAATATTGGTGAACATTGGTGAACAATAATAGTCAATCACTTAATGTCTTCCTGTTAAATCGATAATTTGTAGGATTATTGTCTACAAAAATGCTGAAAAATTAGGGGGTTAAATAGATAACAGATACAAACATCAAATTTTACTCAAAACAATTACTAAATACAAAGCTCAAAAAATGTAGCACAACCTCATCTCATTTGTAATTTCATACCAAACATCAATCAATATCAATTTCGGCGATTGTTGTAGGGATAAATAACAATTGCTCGTCTCAGCAACAATGCAACCGTTACGAATTGATAATTTAAATTTGGAAGAATTAAGACACACAAAACATCAACTACATAGAACGTTTCGATTCACATCTTGAAAAGAAATTAAACAAACCATCCCTTTCAGAAGACTATAGTTTCGTCAGTCTGATTATTGCACTATTAACAACGACATTATTTTTTGTTACTCTGTGTTTTTGCAGTTCTAGATACTGTTGCGACTGTACCTAGATTTCATTTTTGGGTAGATATTTTCCTCAAAAAGTTAATACTTTGGTACCTAATTACCTTATCCGAAGAAACCTTCAAAGAAACAGCAGCTTCGAAAGTTCTGTGGAATTACCTGAACGCAACATCCACCAGGCTACTATAGAGCTTAACTCGGTCTGAGTTCGGGAAGAACACCCTTTAGTGATAAACGAAGAAGAAGTAGTACAGCCTATTATTCGCAATCCATACAACTTGAGACTGCGGCATACCACTGGATTGGAAGAAACCAACCCTTAAAAATTAACTCGCGATTTTTTTTTAACAGGGAAGGAATTATGTTATGTACCCTTATAAACCACCCCTTATATCATTGAACCATCACGTGCATGTCATTCACTCATCATCGTCCTTTATATTTCTCGATCCAAGTTCATATGGTTTTATATTGATAATTTTTTAAACCGAGCCCATATTACAAGCATCGAATACATTCCATTATTATTGATTGTATCATGGTTATATTGTAGACTCAAAGAAATAGAAGAGTTTTATTACAAAATTTTAAGAGTAAATTTTCCTATAAAATCGGAAATAAGACAAATTGTCGCTGTCATTAACGTGGATTGGAAGGGAATTATCTAATTTAAGGAATGAAATGAATTTAAAAAAGGCAATGTGAATGTAATGATCTATCAAGGAAATGATAGTGAAAGGGTTGGTATACCTTGGAAAATTTTAAATCGTATCGCAGACCAGACCCTACTAGCGGGTGGTCGCACCACAGCGCGGCTTCAAAATTTAAAATTTAATTTTTGTATTAGTAAAAAACAAAAAAGTAATGTAGAAAAAATAGGCAAAATAATAGGTCTTCTGTAACTAGAGTCTTCTGTAATAGAGCGCAACTGTTTTTATGCTATTAATTTGCGTTTATTTTTTCCTCGCTTACTAAATAGAGTTAATCGAATTAACATAAAGTGGACTCCAAGTCAGCAACAAGAAATTCTACGAAGCGATTAATTGATTTCTGCATCAGATCAGAAACAATCTATAGGCGTAGATTTAATTATTCGTTATTTTCATGTTTTTTTAACGATGTTATCTATTTATTTTTATACACTTTTTATGTTAAATTTTTTGTATTAATCAAAAATTGGACAACTTACAAAGTGGAGTAATTTATTTTATTATAATTAAAAATTTTAAATATTAGTTGTCTTTTAGTACGTCTTAAAACTGAGCAAATGTTATTTACCGAATTTACTCCTTTCCACTCCAATCTTATTGAAATTAGGCAACTACAAGTGATTCACTGCGATTTTCATTTGCTGATTTGTGTCCAAATATGAACTCACAACAGTCTTTTGTGTGCTTCAATTGTTACAAATATAAAAAAATAAATCTTTCCATTTAATACTTATTTTGTGCAAATATAAGACTAGTATAACGTAAGAGTTTGAAAACAATTTTCGGTAAATATAGTTTTATAAATTTTATAACAGAAGTGTACAAGAAAAACAAAAGGGCCTTCTAGAGCTTTTTATAAAAAACAGCGTAAAAAGAAATAAGTTGAAAAAGCAACAATGGTAGGTTCTTTCGAAAAATTTCTTCATCAATCCAAAAATTTACATTTGCATCAAATAACCGCAAATGAAGAGATTCTTGAACTTGAACCTCAACCATCTACATCAGGTTCTACCCTACCGTATTTGCCCTCTGTAAATTTACAGTCAGGTGTCAGTGGGAACGATTCAGATAGTGACATAAACTCAAATTTTTCAGACATAGATGGTAATGACAGTTTTTGTGATCCGGAAAGTGTACCAGAACCAGATAAATCAACTATTTCGCAATCATAATGTGACGATGTTTCAGACCCTTTAGATTCTGATTTTAATGATCCCGGTACTCCGGTACATGTTCACACATCATCACAAAAAAATACTAGATACGTTGGTTGCAAATGGGCCTGGTCAATTAAATTTAAATTATAAGTTTCCTTATGATGATACCGGTAGAAAATTTAATTTCACTTATTTCACAAATTTTTGGTAAACGGTAAAAAATTAAAACGCGTATGGCTATGTTACTCTATAAGGTTAAATTACGTATTTTGTTTTCCTTGTAAATTATTTGGCAAAAACCCTAAGTTAGGAATCGTTAATTCTAGCTAATACAGATTGGCGCCATTGTTCAAGGTTTGCCGTTTTAGAAATATTAGAGATCAAAGATTGTGAACGTTGACTATGACGTCATACCGACACATTCCTGAGACTCCTAGTCTGAGCGCATTCCTACGTCCCGTCTGAATTGTGAAATTATTTGTTTGTCCTGTTGGATCATGCAACACTAAATTTTGCGGTTTAACATTATTTTTATCGCTTGGTCCGATGAAGGTATGAACGCGCCTTGGATGTTCAACTTCGTTGTTTGGCTGGTCAAGAACCAAAAGTTCTAGAAACTTATTTCAATTTTTAATCATAGTTATTTTTGAGACCATCCAGGTCTGGCTAGCCTTTTAATATATGCAACCAACAATGCGGCGTCATTATTTTAATGTTTTATTATAGGAAAGGGTTGGTAATAGCACATACAAATGAGATAGGGTTGTGCTACATTTTTTTGCACTTTTATTTGGTAATTGTTTTAGTCAAATTTAAGGTGTTTATCTGCTATTTATTTAGCCTTCTAAATGTACAGCAATTTTATGCCCAATAATGATACTAATCATTGTTTTAACAGGTGAACATTTGAGTGGACGATGTTCAGTATTATTGTGTATTTATTTACAATCATAAATTGTTTATTTATCTCGGGCCCGAGTATTATAATTTGTTGTTTTCACTTCTACAGCTTCTTTTTCAGCCATTCAACCCCGTAGCGAGTTATTTACCAAGATAGACTTCATGGAGACCGAATAATTAACATTGTTATTCATCCACATATTACAGGAGCCAATTAATTGTTTATATTTTAGTTAAATTAAGAATATTGGAGTCGAAAATCGAAGATTTTAGAAGGCAGAACGAATCGCCGTTCGACGGAAAACGGGTCACCGGGTCACCCATTAAAGAATTAGTTACGCTTAGGGGAGAGTTCTCCACACGCGCTTTGTGGTCGAGAATTACCAATTTTATAATGGAAGAATGGCCATAAGAACAAACCCTTCTTTGGTCCGAAATCGCTAAAAATTAATTAAAATTCCAAGAAACTGTGGGGACGCACAAGCAACCCCTGAGAACAGTCACGTAGGCATCTTCGACGTCACTAAAAATTTGGATATAAAAGGAACCCCCAGAAAAGCCATCGTCAGAGAATGTTTTGCCATTCTCCAGGTTGATAAGTGCACCTCTGTCTGTGACGAGTTGAGCCTTATTAACCATTCCTCGATAAACTTATTTTTTTCCTTTATTGGAAAAGACTGTTTATTGCACCTGTTGTCCAAGGTGGAGCACCTCTGTCTGTGACGAGTTTGAGCACACCTAGAATAACTCTTTGAACGCACTACACCAATTATTTTCGTTCTTGTTGACGAGAAATTGGTCACTGTTGTCCAAGGTGGAGCACCTCTGTCCGTGACGAGTTTGAGCACACCTAGGATAACTCTTTGAACGCACTACACCAATTATTTTCGTTATCTTCGACGAGAAATTGGTCACTGGTTGTCCAAGGTGGAGCACCTCTGTCTGTGACGAGTCTGAGCACACCTAAGATAACCCTTTGAACGCATTACACCAATTATTTTCGTTATCTTCGACGAGAAATTGGTCACTGGTTGTCCAAGGTGGAGCACCTCTGTCTGTGACGAGTTTGAGCACGCCGCGGATAACTCTTTGAACTCTCTTAACCGATTATTTTCGTTATTTTCAACGAGAAATCGGTCATCGATAGGGAAGTCTTTCTCCCAAACCTCCACCAGGGGATAAACTCGTATAGTAATACCTAATTTCTTTTGTTAACAGATCGTGAGGCCTCAAACAGCCCGAGGACCACCCTTCCACGGTTTGCAAGCAGTCATCAGCTCCTGAAGGTGACCAGACTCTTGCAGCTGTCCACGATGTCAGGGGAGTCAGAGGACCACCCTTTCGCCGTCCACGAGCAGTTATCATCTTTTGAAGGTGACCAGATACTCGGAGGTCGGTATCAAAAGGGTAAAAACTAACTTGATCACTTTATATTTGTATTCAACCACTTATAATCACAGGGGAGTCCCTGGTGGTTATGATCAAATCATTTAATTGTTATCTTGTTAACTCTTTCATTTACTTATTATTTTTATTTTTTACTGATTAAGTTAGCTCCGCGTATCATTTGTACGTGTCTAACTACTAACGGCCTTTTGCTGTAATTAACTAATAGTTGATTACACTCATCTGACTCATTACTTGCACTTTAATTGCAAACTCTTTACTATCCTCCTGGCCAAGCCGGGGACCACTACCACACCACGGGAAAAGACTAAGCCAGCCCGGGTGTAGTACTATGGCACACTTACAACCTGGCGATAAAAAGACTGCCTAGCTAATTATTAACAAACAAAAGACTCCCGAAAATGGGACATATTAGGGAAAGAGAGTACGCGGTAGTTGGTTCTTTGGGGAGGCTTCTACGCACTCTTATCTATTAATTTTCTGAGTCAGAGGTGTTTAATCAGCTCTGCAATTAACTCAGGGTTTAACCCTTTTTTGGCCTGCAGTGGTTTTGACACCGGAATAGGTGTTGTAACCCTTCAAGGGATGCAACGTATTCTGGGTTGTATAACTACGAATAAGGTTTGAATTGTATAACGGGTTGCCTAATCTTAGGCAAACAATATACACTTGTAATAATTCTGAATAAATGTCTTTACTCAATTTCAGCTGTTTTACTCTTCCTTGATACACAGTGCTTAAACAACGAACGAATAAATACAAAACACAACGTAGAGTCCTAATAACAAACATACTAGACGATCATTCAAAAATCTAATTTTTGAACAGGCCAGGCCTTAGAAGTGTCACAGTGGTGCCGTGACCAGGATGTTTAAGCTTTAAAACTGTGTATTCCAGGAAGAGTTAATTGTAGTAACAATTTTAATCCAATAAGCTTTCCCGCAGGTTCAACATTCGCTGCAAAATAAATATTTTTAGGGTGAGTCCATTTACAGCAATTATTGGGTAAGTGAAGCAATCGTTAGCTGCCTGTGGAAATGTGGGACTTGAGAAAAATCCAACGGATTTATGGTGGATCACCTCCATCACCATGAATCGACGGGACCGGTCAACTAACCCTTTTTGGTCAGCAAACCGACAAACTGCACATGAGATAAGGATCTCACCTTTGATTGTTTACCATCTATCCGCTACTGAAATAACGTAAATAGGTATTTATAACACTTTTCTTTTGTCTTCCCCTAATCTTTAGGGATATCTACGGAGAACGTGGGTATTTACAGGATGAAAAGATCAAAATTCCTATTAATATTTAAAAATCACAGGTTCAAATTTTCAGCAGTCATTTCAGTAAGACAATAATCATCGGGGGACGTTTTGAAAAACAATAGAAACGGCTTCACCACCAATTGACAACCCCACCGCTGCACCGCCTTGAAAGGGTAAATTACGCGCTACTGGAATCGCACAATTCCGGATCGAATAAACAAATTAGCTGAAAGGAAAACCATCAGGTGTATCAGTTTAATAACCTCTGGGAACGGATTCACTATCGTGGGAAACCCGACTTCTCAGATCGACAATCCTTCAAAACTTATCGAAAAAAAATCTCCAGTGTGTTTCCGAATTAATGAAACATCTTCAAATGCTTCCATCAATTCAAGCACTCCTTCAAGAAAAGGAAACCAAACGAACCCGACAGGACCCCCCAGGACAAAGGATGCAATGAAGAGGAAATTATTTCAAGACGCCACACCGGAAATTGAAAACAACCGGTATCAAAAATCGACAAAAGGAGGGACAAATACCAGCCAATTTTCATCAGCACCGTGAGACCTCTCGGAAAATTGCAACAGCACAAAAAGAAAAACAACAACCTGAAATACCGCAACATACCTGCAGTCTACAGGTGCTGTCACATGTCGCTCTGATGCATTGAAAATAAACTCTGACACACCAAGGACCAAATGTGTACCTTTTCGGAGAAATATTGTGACATCCAGGACTACATTCATATCATCCAGGACTACACTCACATCATCCAGAACCAATTTGACGCTATTCACCTGATTGTAGGACAACAAGCAAAACAGGAAGACGACAAAATTCGAGGACAACGGAATCGAGGTGAAATACCGGATTTCTGTGCTATACCTACAGGAAAAATTCCGGACACTCACAAGACAACGCTATTACAGCAATTCCCCAACACTTTTAACTTCAGATTCTTGGGGATATGGTCACTATCAACACCGATAAAGAAATTACGGATACCTGTGAAGTTACCTGGACATCGGCTCCTATTTTTGGTGGAAAATTTTTGGACAACCATTGGGTGACAATTTTTCACATAAATGAAACAGCTTTTTAACCTCAAGTCGGGGCTGAAAATTTCATAACCAGCATCCACACCGGAAACGCAATTTGCAGCAGCGATAAAATCACCTAACAAAACTGTATTTCTCTGACAAATTTACTTCTTCGCTGGATATTCCAGGAGTCCTCAGGATATGCTTACATCAATGGAACTACCTTGATTAAGAAGTTGACACCGAATGGGGTGGCCTGACAAGTTACACCTGGAGACATCTCAGTAACAAAGCTTCGAAAAAAGCCGCTAACAAGAGGACAGTGACTCATTCAGAATTTCTACCAAACTGGGAGAAAGGACTAAGGAAAAATTTTCCCTTTTGAAAGGCCCAAATTTTTTGTTGGATGTGGCATCACCTGAAAAAAAAAAGAAGAGGATTTTCCTGTGAATGAACTTTATCTGACAACCAGAAAAACCCAAACAAATTGCGTTACCTGGCTTCAATACTGAAAAAAAAGAAAAGGATTCAAGGACAACCATTAACGGAGGATCAAGTTCTGTTTTATTCAGTCACAATTCCAGGACACATACCTCTTGCGGGATCTTAGAGGGCATCTTCAGATTGATGCGCAACGTGGAACCAGAAAAGGACTTTCCCAAGTTAATGAAAAGAAAAAAAAAAAAACTTCGTTAATGAGGAAATCTCAACGCATGTGGACTAAGTGTTAAAACCGCAGCCTTTTTTGCAACAAGGACATCAACTTAGATCAACAAATCAGGTCCTAGAAATTGGTGAAAGGACGTCACAAATACCCGGAGTCAGGATCTCAGGGGAGCTAAATCATTACCAGCAAGAATGGAAAAATGACCCAATCAACAATGGTTTGTTGAAAGGAATTTGTACGTAAAACAACAAGATGAACCTTATCTGTGGGAAATTATATATCGTGACGAATAAGGACTAATCTTTTGATATTTCTGTAGGTTTTTGGCTCATACGTCATCATCAAAAGGACGAATCAACTGTGCTTTCAACACCAGGAATGGTAAAGAAAAATCAGCACCAAGGAAAATCAACAATCTTAGTGCATTTGTGTCCTCGTTCTCCTGAAAAATTAAACTTACTTTTCCAGGATAACGAGCAGGGGAGACTGAGACCATCCAGGTCTGGCTAGCCTTTTAATATATGCAACCAACAATGCGGCGTCATTATTTTAATGTTTTATTATAGGAAAGGGTTGGTAATAGCACATACAAATGAGATAGGGTTGTGCTACATTTTTTTGCACTTTTATTTGGTAATTGTTTTAGTCAAATTTAAGGTGTTTATCTGCTATTTATTTAGCCTTCTAAATGTACAGCAATTTTATGCCCAATAATGATACTAATCATTGTTTTAACAGGTGAACATTTGAGTGGACGATGTTCAGTATTATTGTGTATTTATTTACAATCATAAATTGTTTATTTATCTCGGGCCCGAGTATTATAATTTGTTGTTTTCACTTCTACAGCTTCTTTTTTAGCCATTCAACCCCGTAGCGAGTTATTTACCAAGATAGACTTCATGGAGACCGAATAATTAACATTGTTATTCATCCACATATTACAGGAGCCAATTAATTGTTTATATTTTAGTTAAATTAAGAATATTGGAGTCGAAAATCGAAGATTTTAGAAGGCAGAACGAATCGCCGTTCGACGGAAAACGGGTCACCGGGTCACCCATTAAAGAATTAGTTACGCTTAGGGGAGAGTTCTCCACACGCGCTTTGTGGTCGAGAATTACCAATTTTATAATGGAAGAATGGCCATAAGAACAAACCCTTCTTTGGTCCGAAATCGCTAAAAATTAATTAAAATTCCAAGAAACTGTGGGGACGCACAAGCAACCCCTGAGAACAGTCACGTAGGCATCTTCGACGTCACTAAAAATTTGGATATAAAAGGAACCCCCAGAAAAGCCATCGTCAGAGAATGTTTTGCCATTCTCCAGGTTGATAAGTGCACCTCTGTCTGTGACGAGTTGAGCCTTATTAACCATTCCTCGATAAACTTATTTTTTTCCTTTATTGGAAAAGACTGTTTATTGCACCTGTTGTCCAAGGTGGAGCACCTCTGTCTGTGACGAGTTTGAGCACACCTAGAATAACTCTTTGAACGCACTACACCAATTATTTTCGTTCTTGTTGACGAGAAATTGGTCACTGTTGTCCAAGGTGGAGCACCTCTGTCCGTGACGAGTTTGAGCACACCTAGGATAACTCTTTGAACGCACTACACCAATTATTTTCGTTATCTTCGACGAGAAATTGGTCACTGGTTGTCCAAGGTGGAGCACCTCTGTCTGTGACGAGTCTGAGCACACCTAAGATAACCCTTTGAACGCATTACACCAATTATTTTCGTTATCTTCGACGAGAAATTGGTCACTGGTTGTCCAAGGTGGAGCACCTCTGTCTGTGACGAGTTTGAGCACGCCGCGGATAACTCTTTGAACTCTCTTAACCGATTATTTTCGTTATTTTCAACGAGAAATCGGTCATCGATAGGGAAGTCTTTCTCCCAAACCTCCACCAGGGGATAAACTCGTATAGTAATACCTAATTTCTTTTGTTAACAGATCGTGAGGCCTCAAACAGCCCGAGGACCACCCTTCCACGGTTTGCAAGCAGTCATCAGCTCCTGAAGGTGACCAGACTCTTGCAGCTGTCCACGATGTCAGGGGAGTCAGAGGACCACCCTTTCGCCGTCCACGAGCAGTTATCATCTTTTGAAGGTGACCAGATACTCGGAGGTCGGTATCAAAAGGGTAAAAACTAACTTGATCACTTTATATTTGTATTCAACCACTTATAATCACAGGGGAGTCCCTGGTGGTTATGATCAAATCATTTAATTGTTATCTTGTTAACTCTTTCATTTACTTATTATTTTTATTTTTTACTGATTAAGTTAGCTCCGCGTATCATTTGTACGTGTCTAACTACTAACGGCCTTTTGCTGTAATTAACTAATAGTTGATTACACTCATCTGACTCATTACTTGCACTTTAATTGCAAACTCTTTACTATCCTCCTGGCCAAGCCGGGGACCACTACCACACCACGGGAAAAGACTAAGCCAGCCCGGGTGTAGTACTATGGCACACTTACAACCTGGCGATAAAAAGACTGCCTAGCTAATTATTAACAAACAAAAGACTCCCGAAAATGGGACATATTAGGGAAAGAGAGTACGCGGTAGTTGGTTCTTTGGGGAGGCTTCTACGCACTCTTATCTATTAATTTTCTGAGTCAGAGGTGTTTAATCAGCTCTGCAATTAACTCAGGGTTTAACCCTTTTTTGGCCTGCAGTGGTTTTGACACCGGAATAGGTGTTGTAACCCTTCAAGGGATGCAACGTATTCTGGGTTGTATAACTACGAATAAGGTTTGAATTGTATAACGGGTTGCCTAATCTTAGGCAAACAATATACACTTGTAATAATTCTGAATAAATGTCTTTACTCAATTTCAGCTGTTTTACTCTTCCTTGATACACAGTGCTTAAACAACGAACGAATAAATACAAAACACAACGTAGAGTCCTAATAACAAACATACTAGACGATCATTCAAAAATCTAATTTTTGAACAGGCCAGGCCTTAGAAGTGTCACATTTTTTAAAAATTTTAAAAAACTTTTATCAATATTTTGGTTCACTGTCCTTTAAAACTAGTCAAAAAAGTTAGATTGGCAAGAAGGTTGATGCGGCCACCGTGGTATTCAAAGTATCGCTCAGCTCTAGTATACCACCATACACTTAATGATGCATTGCGTGTTGTATAAGCACGCAGCACGCTTTTGCTGAAATTTTTTGACATTTCAAAATTGTTTATTAACCTCACAAATTTCTACACAAGAAGTTACTAAAAGATGAAATAAAATCAAAATATTTGGTTTTTTGAATAGAAAGGAATACAATACAGGTAATTACAAATATAATGTTATGAATGAAAACTAGAAAAACATCTAGTTATTGTTTTGATGAAAAAATTGATTGTTTTTCTAATTTTCGTTTACAACTCTTTTTCGATTTTCGTCATTTTAGAACCAGTTAATTCATTGTTAAGTTGCGTAAGGGCTTCTTTTACAGCGTTAAAATCAGTATGAGAAGAGCAATTTTTTATAACCCAATTGAACAGTACTTCACACTGTACCTTTTAACAAATCTGTAGTGTCTTCTTCATGGGATTTGGCGTTTTTCACCCTTCACGCAACTTGTTCTTTCAATTTTGCCAATGTTTGTTGCAAAAAGAAACAAGATAAATGTGTTTGCAAAAATGATTTTTTTAGTGGACTCAAAACATGAACCTCTAAAGTTATGGATGGAAGTATCAGAGTACACATCGGAAACTTCTACAATTGCAAGAAGAATTTATTACAATATCAATCGTATAAAAATTAATAGGCAAAGATGAATAGTCAAGAAAGGTTGTAGTCATTGGTTGTAGGATTTTCTAGTGCTACTGCTTCCAATGACATTTTCAAGGCTTTCTTGTGAGACTTGTTCACATCTAACTCTCGGTGAGTAGCAGTAATATTGACAAAATTTGTTGCCAAGACTTATCTGCAACTAATCTGTCAAAAGAATCCAAACAATATTCTACCCTTTAGACCGTCTTTCCACCAAAATAATTATATTTTAGGTTTTTGTGCAAAGCCTCTAGATGCATGTTGTGGTTGATTTCAGCATACTTCCAAAAATAATATGCCAAACTCATTGTTCTTTCTGTACTTTGTAAATAATATTTCAAGATGTATTCCGAAAGTGTCTTTCTTATTTTTTGAAAATATTTAATTATTAAAATTTGCTTTATTTTATTAAACTCCTCTTCTTCTGTTGCTTTCAACATTTCACTTAATTCTGCTTGTATTTCTTTTTTATTGGTTATTGTTTAAAATTTTAGGTTTTCCTTGGACAGTCTAGGTTTTTTAATGAGCCAAGTGCGTAAAAGACGATTAGGCATCGACCCCAGTATTAACTTCCAGCTATCCCAATAAAAATGTTGGTAACGCCACTTATGAAATATTTTGGCATTTTTAGACCCTTTATATTTTTCAGCTCATGCACAATAGGACAATTTGATGGACAGCTTTATCGTTACGATTTGTTATAAACAACATACAGGGAACCCAATGTCTTGATTGTCTAATATGAGAATTGTTGTTAATTCATACTTATAAGGTTTAGTTCCGTCAATATCATACAAATTATAGTGATTCGCAAGTTTTTAGTATAACTTCTATTTCTTTCTTCATTCAGAAATGTAAGCTCAAATCGTCTACATCAAGTCCATTAAAAAATTCTCCATGTTTCTTTATAAAAAACGTTCTTTTGTAAATTATTCCACTCTGAAACTTAAATCTATTGCTGCCAAATCTGATTTGTGCCTCCATCCACTTAAATTGTGTTTGTCTGCAAGATAATGCAAATCTTTTTTTAAGAGTAAATTTATTTACTAATTTTATTGTTAGTTACTGTATTTCTTGCATCTTTTATTATAGTGTCATAAGACATATGTGATTGAATCTTTTCAATAATAAAATATTTTGATTCTAAAGGTATGGGCTGACATCTCATATCTAAATTATGCCCAACATTAGTATTATTCAACTAAAATCTTGGATGTATTGTAGAGCTGTTTAACCCTAACTTTAGAATGACATATTCTACTAATTTTAATACTTCCAGCTACTTTAGGGACACGTATTGTAGTTTTGCTTGAAAAGTTCTCAAAATTGCTTCTGTGACATTTAAAAGATTTCTTTAGATCTGATTTAGTAATTTAAAAGATGTATATATTGGTTTTTCTTTTTCAGGGCAAGGTGAAGAGGTGATCCTTAAAATTATGGCTATTTTCGGTGTTATCTGAATGGATGGTCATCAAGTGTCGATTTCGTGAAGATTTTGTGTTAAAATTTTTGTCACAGTGATTACAGATTATTATTTCTAAACTAAAAACAACAGGAATTGTATTTTTGCACATGATATTTTATATATACTTTACCTTGACATTGTTATTTAAATAGTTACTTACAAAAGCTAACTAATTGTAAGCACACTTTTGCTAATAGAATTATTTAAATTTACAAAACGTTAATTGCTTGAAAAATTGTGGCTGTTGAGCGCTAAATTAATTAGGGATTTTAATTTGAATTGTAGGGATTTGGGACTGGGGAATTTTTAATTGTAGGGCGGAAAACTTCAAATTTTGGTAGTTTTATTTTTGACTGTTAGCTTTTAGTAACCAAGGCATATAATTATTATTTTTTGTATCTTTAATGGAAAACAGCCATTTGATTAGGAAGAATTCAAAAATGAAATACTTTATTTTACTAATTAGCAATACTTTACTAGTTAGCAACACAACCAATCAAAACAAATAAGTATGAATAAGTACACTTAACTTGTTGTTATACGTTGCTACAGTTTATTTTTAATAGGCAACTAACTATGTTACAGACTATAGAAAAACAATTTTTGTTAAAATATCCTTAGGTTTTCTACGTTTTCCATTAAGAATACAAGAAAATAGCATGTTCAACTCCTAAGAAAAGTGATATTTCCTCGTTCGTGTAAATTTGATACAAACATTTCCACTCACTTGAAAACGACGACCACTTTTCTTAACTAGTTAAACAATCTACTATCAATAATGTAATAAGTTGTTTATGTAAAAGCTTGTTTACAATCACTTAAAATAACTTAACAAAATATTGTCAAGTTTTATGAGGTAAATTCCTAATTGTATAACAGTTCGTGAAATTCAGTTTTAGCACTTTAAATTACGTTAAAATCTTTGCTGAAATACTTAAGGTAATGTGATTTAAATA
This sequence comes from Tribolium confusum, assembly GCA_029207805.1. Classification (NCBI taxonomy): domain Eukaryota; kingdom Metazoa; phylum Arthropoda; class Insecta; order Coleoptera; family Tenebrionidae; genus Tribolium; species Tribolium confusum. Next base: position 4,103,694 of record JALGAY010000003.1, read on the forward strand.
ACCCTTAGTAATATTAAATAAAGTAATTGTATACATTAATGTTTTTCTGTGTTCAAATTGTTTGCATGTGATATTAAAAAATTGTTTAAATTTAAGAAATTGTCAGTTTCCAAAATTTCTTGCTTTTCTTAGAATGACACAACCGAAATTTCAAAATTCCGGAGAATCTCTGTTAAAAAATTGGCCTAGAATCAGAAGAAAACGAAATATTGGTGTCCCTAACCAGATCGGTAGTTAAAAATAAATTTAAAATAAAAATAAATGTTAAAAATTCTTTTTAGCTTAATGTATTCATTGATATTGGCTCTAGATATTATGCTGAAAAGGTAAGTTTTAGTCAAGATAATTTTTGTTTGTATTTGTAAATTTTGTAGGACCTTGATGCAGCAAAATATTACTTTAAAAGAAAAACTCAGATTGTGACTGAAGAGATGGAAAAAATCCAAATTTTGGGATTAGAGAAAAGTAAAATTAGAGATGCGATTGTAGAAATACAAAATTGAATTTTTATTGATATTTATAAATGTGTTTAATTGTCTACAAAAAATAAAATTAAAAACTGTAATTGACATTTTACTAATTGTGGTAAAAAAAATCTTCAGCTGCCTCTTTTACTGTTTGAATTTTCTTTAATAATAAAGTCTTAAATAATTGACTATTTTACAGTATTATTATATGAATTTCTTATATCTAATTTTAATTATATTGCATTTTCAATATAAATTCAGTTTATTCAAAATTCAGAAATTCAATTTTTGTTAGAGTCGACTAAAAATAATAAATAAAGTGTATAATGATTAGACGTTGTTTAGAAGTCGTACAGTTTTATTTTCATCACTTATACAATTTTTGAATGCAATAAAAACTAATTTAAATCACAAACAAAGACCATTATATGTCATTTATTTGCATATTCACACTTTTCTTAAATAATAATATTTGGACAAACATCTTTGTTTTTACTTGAATGACAAGAAAAAATAATATAAAATAAATAAAACAGCCCATAAAAAGCTCACAATCATAACACGAAATATATATAATAACTGAAAAATAATTTAAAAAAACACCTACCTACTATAAACCATTTATCGCCTAAATCTACCACACAAGTACAAGTTCGAAACTTGTTTCAAATTAAATTCTCGACAATTGCTGGAATAAATTTGCCGGTGGTATACTCTCGGTTTTCTCATAGACGTAATAAACTGGTGTAGAGAGCCAACTGAGGACTGCTTTGGCAACAACCTCCATTGGTTCAGGATACTGATGTGTCAACAGAGTTAAAAGTGCTGTAAAGGAACACAACCCAGCCGTAAAAATAATAAAAAACGGCAACTCCTTCTTGGGATACACCGACACGTCATGAAACCCTGGTAAAAGCTCTCGATCAGCACACTCTGTACAAGTGGGGTACGGATAAAAAAGATGTCCTCGTTCCAGGGGGTAGGGCAGCATGCGAAATGTGCCTTCCCACGTGCAGTGGAGAAGATTCAATGTGCCAAGTAGAAAAACGAGTAAGCTATAGCTTCAGAGCCCCCTCGTTTTAACATATGTTCTGGTGGTAAGATTAAAGGTTCCATCTTTAGGGGGTACTTGGGAACATGGGGATTGAATTCCGCGCGGTGGATTGCCTCGACGGCGCCCATTGGCCCATTTTGGCAGTGTTTAGACCCTGTTTGCTGGCAATGTCTGGAAAGAATTTGTCGGCGAGTAGACGGGCTTTAAGGAGAGCTGCGGTATAACAAATTGTGGCGGATTTCGGCAAGGAAATGTCGTCGTATTTGGCTAAGACGGCCTGGACGTCGGCGTAAGCTTGCATTTCGAGTAATGCTTCAATTAAATTTTCATGGATATTTAGAACATTCATGATAGGGGGAACTTCTTTGGTTAAATCACGGAACATTTTGACGGCTTCTTTTTGTTATATGTTAATTAATACATGTCGATGTGGAAGGATTTACTTTATTTTTAATTATGTCATACAATTACAACCAGCTTGTCTCTACTCTATGATGCAACCCCTAATGCATGTTCGTATGCAACACACTATGCATTCATATGTAACACCTCCCTTTTTTACAAACTATTAGATCACATTAATTACAACAAATCTTAATTCTAGTAACAAACAAAATCCTTAAACCTAGATGGGTGAACAATCCGGCGACCATACCTCGTATGAGGTGATTTATCATTTTCATTCACCCTTTCAGAATCATTAATAGATGAACTATTGTTCTGTTCACTCACTTGAACATTCTCTTCACTCTCTTCTTCTTCATCCCTAAAATTAACAGCTTCTCTTTCATTCATCTGATTTTTTGAATGTTTGAGGAAAGAGGAATTTCTCCGGTACTGTGTTCCTTCTTTATCCCTTATTATAAACGATCTAGGCGTATCCGCTAATTTTACAATTTTGCCCGGTAGCCAGTTTTCCTCTTTCCATTTTTTAAACGTAACATTTTCATTTGCCTTAAAATTAGGTCTATACTTAGACGATCGATTGAAATATCGGGTAACAATTCTTTGTTTCTGAATTTTAGATTCTTTAAAATTTGTGACTTTAGGTCTTAACAACTCTCTTGAAATTGGGACATTTGTTCTGACTATTCGACTGTTTAATAATTCAGATGGCGAAACATTAAAACCAGTTAATGGCGTTACACGATATTCCAACAAACTATAAAATAACTCTTCCTCATTTTGACATTTACGTAACATTTGTTTACAAATGTGTACAGCCTTTTCAGCTTTACCATTACTTTGAGGATAACGAGGACTAGTAAATACGTATTTAATTCCATACTTTTGACAAAATTCTTTAAACTTATAACTATTATAGGGAACATTATCGGACACAATCTTTAAGGGCAGACCAAATCTTGAAAATATGTCTTTGAAGTGTCTCAAAACTTCATCAATTGACTTATTTTTTAATTTGATAAGTTCTATCCAATTGCTATAATAGTCTACAATTACTAAGTACGATTTTGAACCGAAGTCTAAAATATCCGATGCTATTATTTCAAATGGTAACTCCGGAATGGGATGGGGAATCAGTGGTTCTTTCGTATTATTTCTACTAAACTTTTCGCAAATTTTACATTTGGAAATAAACTTCTCTACATCAGTAGACAAACCAGGCCAATAGAAAAGATTTCTTGCTCTGCTTTTGGTTTTCTCTATCCCTATGTGTGCCTTATGTAGCTGTGCTAACATGTGTGATTTTAAACTTTCTGGTATACAAATTCTATCATTGAAGTAAACAATACCATCTTTTACAATTAAGTCACTTTTTATTTTAAAATATTGTTTTAACACACTACTGTCAAGAAAACTTTTCTGAGGCCACCCTTCTTTACAATATTGCATAATTCTATTTAAGTCATTGTCATTATTAGTTTTTACTTTGATATCCTTCATACGATTATCAGTAATTGGGTATTCAACCTCTAAACAGTGAACAATTTCACACATAGTTTTATCATCAGACACCTCTTTCTTAATAAAAGATCTACTCAACAAATCAGCAATATACATTTTATTACCCGGAATGTATTCAATTTTATACTTATATTTCAACAACTTTAGTCTCATTCTTTGTAAACGAGCTGAAATTTTATTTAAATCTTTATTTTGGACTCCCACTAGTGGCTTATGATCTGAGTGTACCACAAACTCTTTCCCATACAAAAACTGATGAAATTTAATTACACTAAAACAAATTGCTAGAAATTCTTTTTCAATTTGCGCATATCTAGACTCAGTATCGGTTAATTTACGCGAACAAAAAGCTATAGGTTGTCCATTCTGTAATAAGCAACCTCCTAGACCCGATTGACTAGCGTCACACTGCACCACAATTTTTTCTTTAGGATTAAATAACTTTAGAACCGGTAAATTACTAATTGTTGACTTTAATGTGTTTAATGCCAAAGTGTGATCTCCAGTCCAAATAAATTCACTATTACTCTTAATTAAATTATTTAATGGCGCGATTATATCTGACAACTTAGGAATAAATTTTATTAAATAGTTAGCCATTCCTAGTATTCTTAACAATTCTTTCTTATTATTAGGGATTTCTAAAGCTAAAATGGCTTCTATATAATCATTATCTGGTTGTACCCCTTCTTTAGAATAAACCTGACCCAGGTATTTAACCTTATTAACTTTGTATTGTAACTTATTCGGATTAAATTTTACATTATATTGTTTAGCCCTTTCGATTACCTTATTTAAATTCAAATCATGTTCTTTTTCATTTTTGCCTCCCACAATAACATCATCAAAATAGATCTGTACATCCAGATCTCCAAACATTTTCTCATTAACGCGTTGAAAAACTTCTGGACTACACGCCAATCCAAATGCTAATCTTTTAAACCTAAATTTTCCAAACGGTGTGATAAACGTACACAGTTTACTACTTTCTTCATCAAGTCCTATGTGATAAAAACCATCTTTCATATCTAGAACCGAAAATACCTCTTTACCACGCAATTTTAAACCTATTTCTTCAGAAGTAGGAATTGGATGTTTATCTAAACAAATATATTTATTTAAATGCATTGGATCAAGACAAATTCTCAAGCTTCCATCTGACTTTTCCACACAGACAATATTATTAACCCACTCAGACGGGCCATCTACTACTTCGATAATGTCCCTTTTTACCAAAATCTCTAGACTTTCCTTTAGTTTAGCCTTAACAGTCTCAGGCAAACGTCTACAATTACTTATTACAGGAACATAGTCACTTTTGAGTTTTATGGTATACACAAATGGTACTTTACCAGTGCCTTGAAACACTGTACTGTTTTTATTAAGAAACTCATTTTTTAATGTACTATTTGTGTATTCAATATTATCAACCTTATTTATTAAATTCAATTTAACACAAGCATTCAAACCTAATATCGGTCTACTGTCTACATCGACAACAATAAATTTTATATTTACATTTTTTCCTCTTACCTCACATTGTAAGATTATATAACCTACTGCATTTATTCTGTTTCCTCCATAGGTCACTATAGCCTGATCAGTTTTATTAACATACTGGGCTTTCCCTAATTCCTTAACAATAGAATAAGGCAAAACGTTACATTGTGCCCCTGTATCCAACTTAAAATTAACAATTCTATTTCCTATAAGAATTCTTTCTAACCAAACGTCTTTAGAAATGTGATCAACGTTATTATTCAACTTAAATTCCTCAATAAAAACTTGACCCACATTTCCACTTTCAGCTATAGTATTTACAGTTTTATTATGATACTTTTTATTACCTTGCCAGTTTCCACTACCTTTTGTGATTTTTCCTTTTTTACAGCCCACTGCAAAATGTCCACTATCACCACACTTGTTACACTTTTTGCCATATGCAAAACACTTCCCTCGTATGTGCCTCCTTCCACATTTCAGGCAGTCATAAGGAATAGTTTCTTTTGTAACTGACGATTTTTTCACAACTCCTGTCCCCTTTTGGCTCATCGCATCGACTTCTTGTCCTTTGAGTCCTTGTGCCTGCATCTTGCTAGCTTCTGATACTCGACATAACTGTTCCGTCTTTTCTAAGGTCAGCTTGGTTACGCTCAACAGTCTTTCTTGAAGCCCTAAATCCTTCAGTCCTAAAATGATTTTATCTCTCACAAGAGAGTCCTCTTGTCCTTCAAAATTACACGGTTTGGCTAACATTTTTAGGTCCTTTATATAATGATCCATATTTTCTCCTTCTTGTTGAACACGTGAAAAAAATTTAAAACGATCATATGTTTCATTAGTCCTGGACTTACAGTACACATCAAATGCCGAAATTACTGAATTATAATTAATACGTTCTTCTTGAGTTAACTTTAACGTATTAAACACTTCTAACGCCTCTTCTCCTGCAGCCGTAAGAAATAGAGCCACTTTTCTCTCATCTGACTTTTCGTCCAATCCCGATGCTTTGAGAAAATATTCAAATTTCTGCTTAAATTTCTCATAATTCTTGTCAACTTTACTGTCGAAGACCAAAGGTGCTGGCGGCCTTAGATAATCCATCACTTATTCTTGTTTTTAACACCACGTGTTATTCTAACCTCACTTTTAAATTTATTATTAAATAAAACTTAAGTTTTATTAGATCCCGTTATTCACTAGTTACTCACGGTTTGTTCACACCTGACACCATGTTATATGTTAATTAATACATGTCGATGTGGAAGGATTTACTTTATTTTTAATTATGTCATACAATTACAACCAGCTTGTCTCTACTCCATGATGCAACCCCTAATGCATGTTCGTATGCAACACACTATGCATTCATATGTAACACTTTTAATTTGCCAAAGCGACGAGCACACATTGCTAATCTAAAAAATAAATTATGTATCTTAAAAACACACTAGATGAAAGATGTAGTGAAAGTAATTCTACTACAAGTACGTAACGCCTTCATGGTCAGCCAACGAAACGAATGAGTCCAGTCATTTTAGGTTTCATCTGCCGACAATGTAATGGAAAACAGGATTTTTGCATATAGCTTTATTTTAATGTTTTAATAAACATATTAAAAGTTACCTTTCATATCATGCCAGTTTCGCAAAATATTCGTGGTCAAAGATGACAAAGAATGTTTTTTTTTTCAAATACATATTTTCTTTCGGTACGAAATAAAATACCGATTTATTCTATTTTTAATATATATTTTTATTTTTTTTTGTATTGTAAGTTATTATTGACAAAATTTGGTAAGTTTTTTCTAATTTTTACATTATTGTTTAGGCACTGATGATGAGACTTAGTTCTCGAAAGCACTTTGTTCAAAATTTTCCAAATTTTAAAAGTATCACACCACTGTATACAGAATTGAGAAGGCTTTCCAACGATGTACAACTCGATCCCCCCCCCCCCCTTCCATTTAAAATTTTTGAAGAGATGCATCCCCCGCTTAGGGGTTTGCACACAAAATTGTTAAATTCACGCCAAAAGCTGTCCTTCTTTCAAACAAAATAGACCCTTTTGAGAAATGCGTTTTTTTTTGAGAAATTATTTTTCTGAGAGTTATAGCCTCTGTTTCGTTTTCGTTTGGCCACCCTGTATGTAATTTATTTTAAAAATGTATATATTATAATTATGTACAAAAACAATATATAATAGAAAATATTTGTTGTAATTTGTAATATAACTTAATACAAGCTTTCATATCATTATAAAAAAAACAGTATCAATAATAAGAAACATAGGTAGGTAGGTATTTAAAATAGGTACATAGATATATAAATTTTACTTATATTCTAATTATATATTTATACAGGGTGCTTCAGAAATTAATACAAAAATTTTAACCAGTAATAGATTTCACCAAAAGAAACAACTTTTCTAAATAACATTTTTGCGAAAAATATTTTTCCGAATTTTTTTACGGCTATATCCCCCCTATAAAAGTACGATACGATACGCTCATAAAATTTTGTAAATTTATAAATTTTCTATAATAGTTATCATGGTAACCATTATAATAGTGCATGCTACTGTTTTGACCAGTGGCGCGTATAAAATTTTCGCCAAGACTTTAACTAATTTTATCTTGATAACGGTTGAAATTGGGAAAAAATTTATCTAGAAAAAACTCTTTTTTAAACGACATCTACAAGTGGTTAAAATTTTTGTATTTATTTCTGAAACACTCTGTATATTAATTCAGGCCCTAAAGACTGTATTATTTTATATTACATATTGAGGCTTTATAAAAAGTGGGTATAAAAAATTAAATAAAAAAATGATTACATTTTTCTTAGATCTTAAAATGTGTTCAGAAATTTTAAAAATATTACTTCTAATCATATTTATGATCTTAAAAAGTTATCAGTTAATTATGCTTCATGATTGTAGGATTATTGAAAAAAACTTTAGTAACATATTCCTCTCTCCCTCCCACATGCTTAGATAGTACTTAACTAAAAAGAAAAAGCGGTAGAAAATATTATTTTTCTATAAACTTAATGATAGTAAAACAAAAAAAAATGTTCCAAACTAAATAATACAAAAGCTAAATACTACTATTACTACTAACAGATGTTGTTCTCTTTTAAGCAGATTTATATTTGTATCAACCTTTGAAAAATACTAATATAAATATGAAGGACTATGAAAGGGCTTGCACAATAATTTCGTAAGCTTCTTATATCATAGTAAAAATATAAATGAAATTAAGAATAATGTTAAAGAACGTTATGAACTTTAGAGTGGTTTTAAAAACGCTATGGGAAGATGTTTGATATTGAAATTTCTACCTTTTATATCATAGTGAAAACATAAAAGAAATTAAGAATCATATTAAAGGACGTTATCAACTTTGGAGAATTTCAAAAACGCTGTAAAGCTATGTTTGAAATTGAAACACAAAATTTGGATTTTTTTTAATGGGTCCCAGAAGAGCGCTACATTAAGCCCTCGATACAGTTTTAAAGATTTTGACTTATAAATTAAAGCAATAATCCTAAAAAAATGTTTTTTGCGCATTAAGCAATAATTTTGTTAATTGATGTAAAATTTTACCTCTTTTTGGATTATTCTAAAGATAAAAAATCAAACTTAAATTTCGAAAAGCAACGGTAGACATACTGTTAACATTTCGTGTAGAAAAACACTTCCAAAGATGACCAAATTTTTAAACAGCTCCAAATTTTATTTTGTTATCAGAAAGCAACAAGTAAGCGTACGAAATTTAAAATACCCAGTTACAATTGGTCAAACTTCAAAATTCAAAACTACTCTAACTATGCAAAGCGATAAAAAAGATCCGTATTTTTTTAGGGATAAATGTGTATTATGCCGGACACAAAATTTCGGGCAAAATGTCAACTAAAACGTCAATCTGACGATACAAACTCACTCCTTTTAGATTTTTAACCCAATTAAAATAAGAAGATAAGTGTTACAGCGACGATTTTAGACTCAAAATACGAAAAATATAAAGCAAAAATAAATAAATACCATTGATTAACTACATAGTTTTGGCATTAACTAAGAAAATCAATAAAATAATTGCTACCTGAATGGGGCTATTGAAAGAATTTTTTCGTACTGCTTTTAATATGCTTCATCTTGGCCAGGAGTACTTATGGGGCGTGCTCCAGACCCTGATCGGCGTTCAACTGTCCCAAATTTTTATCATTTCTCTACAATTGAGTTTATTGTACTTTTTGATACACTTATTAGTACATATTGTAGTCACTTCACGATGAGTCATCCCTCTGGAGGCCAATGTGATAATAGGTAACCTTTTTAATGTAAAACACTTTTAAAACACTGATATGGTTATTCTATTATTATGTAAACTCCACATTTGTGACGTAGACCTTCTGTAAAACAAAGTCTTACTGTTAGAACTTCAAATATAATAAACATACCTTTTAATATACATAATAGAAGACAATTATTAGTAGTTAACTCCGGTTTTGTATTTTACAAATTTCAAATACCTGCTATTAATACTATTTTGTAATTCGTCCTTAATAAGAAGCACTAAAACAAATTCATAGTTGTCCCATTTCCTACAGATTTGCGGATTAAAAAGCCTAAAACAGCATGCCTAAAAAAAGCCTAAAACATATTTACACCAAAATTTGATAAAAACTAAAGAATTTGATAAAAATCTTTGTTTACATATCTTGCAAAGTTAGCTTGAAGTAATATTAGAATAATGTGATATAATTCTCACCTACGAATAATTTCGTGTCGTATCAAAATAGAAAAACGTGTTTGGTCTGGTTTTGTATAATAAAAATTTACAAAAAATGTACCTTTTACCTCATTGAAAATCGAGGTTATGTTTAACAAATAACAGTTGGTTACTATGACAACGACGACTGTGTTCAAAATGCCACCCGGTGATGGATTTTTTCAGTATAACGCGTTTATATTCAACTGTAACGCATTTGAATTAATTTATCGGTCAAAAAATTTTCATATAAATTGTGAAATTAACCACTTTTATTTTTATTACTTTATTAATGTATATATTTCTCTCTCTTGCTTACGTATAAATTTGGTAACTTTTAGGGTTTTTTGAGAGTTTAAGGTTAGTACCAACTTATACGTGGGGACACCACCAAATGTCTCCAAGCCTCTGAAAACTCACTCTTGATTATGTAATTTTATTTCTAAAATTAAATGATTATAGTTAGGTTAAGATCAATGATAGGCGACATGTGTAAAAATGGCGCTTACGATTACTTTTTAATGCTCATGTATTAATGCTCATGTATTTCTTATAAATTATGTTCATAGTGAATGAGCTATTATGCGGGTGAGAATTTTCGCGGTTTTTTGACGTCACATTTTTCCACCCCATAACTATTTTTGGGATAAGTTTATTTTTAAATTTACTGCATGCATGAGTGTCAAAATGGCTGCTCATCATGTTCCACTAACACGCATAGTCCATCAGACTTCTCTATAAGACTCTTTCTCTGGGAAAATTCAACTGTGAGTCAAAGTCAAACGTTTAGGAACAGGATACCAGAAAGGTGAGGAGCGCCTAAATGTCAAAGTGTATTCCACGTTTTCCGCAAGTCTGTAAACAAGCGTACCGCTAAATTCAAAAAATTTAATGGTTAATTTTTCCTAATAGGGAACGTTCTATAGATTAACATATATTTGTGGATTACCCTCCCTGTCAGGTCAGGTCAGGTAAGGTAAAAAAAAACACGTTTGTGATTAAATAATAACAATTTTAATTAAGCATTATAAAAATATACATTTTTTGACTTAAAAATACCACCTATCCTTTGTTCATTTGACTTCCGCATTTTCACTGAAATTATAGTGCAATTTTTGAGAGAAAAAAATCTCGCCTACTAGATACAAAAACTTCCGAATAGATTAGAAAAAGTGCGTCGGTGAGACAAAAAAAGTGCAGTATTTAAAAAATAATGGGTGGGTATTGACCGTAATGTGCTGATGTCAAGTGAACAGATGTATACATATTAAATACGAGAATACTCAATTATGGTTTGATTTAGTATATCATTTACATATGATTATACCATTGAGTTTATTATATCTGTTATAATAAACTCAATGGTTATACGTAATATTTATGATTTATGAGATGTGTCAAAAGTGCGCATTTGTTGTTAATCAAATTTCAAAGGTATTTTCATCAGGTACATGATAAAAATGCAAAAAAAATGTAAACGAAACTTTGATCACGAGGATATTCATTTGATAATGTACATTTTGTTTCTAATGCCACTTTTGCAAAAAAATATATAGACGGTAATAATCACTGCACTGCTGAGTTAAATTTATGTCATGGAAAAATAATTAAAAATCGAGCAGATAAAATAAATATAATTTAAAGTTTAATTTATGTATCTAAATATTCAATAAATATGATCATTTGCAGAAGTACTTGAAATATAAACTGATTCGTTTTCGTTATTTATTAAAAACTGTCGAAGTGTTACCGTTTCACTGACTGATGGTTTTTTATTTATAATATTTTTACATTTTCGATTCTTTTTAGTAATAAAAAACTTTTTTGTTTCCCAATTTTTTTTATTACGTGGCTCATTGGTAAGTGTTGCTGGAGTAAATTTGCAACTTTTATTAGTGCTTAATAAGCTGTTGACTGCATTAAGATGGGCATAAATAACCTGTGAAGTAACTTCTCTATCCAAGTGGTTGACATTTATCTGTTGAAGATTTAAAAACGTATCAGAAATTTTAAATTTTAATTTATCACTAATACAATATTAATATTTTTTACCTGGAGTTGACATGCTACAAAATAATTGCTTTTGGTTTCCTGTTCAACAAGAGATTTCCATTCATGAAAATCTGGAATCAAGCAATTTGTTAATAAAAAATTTTATGCAAAAGGATTTTTCTAATTGTTTTCTGTCATTGAACGTCAATTTTTCAATGACTAACTGTATTTCATGTGCGGATTGTAAATGATCTACGAGACCTGAGTTTTGTTTGAAACAACTATTGCAATCATTGCAATTCTGTTCCAAACACTTCAAATTCAATAAAGCCTGAGACAGGGTTCCTAAAATTAATTAGATTATCTTTAAGCCAATCAGAAGTCAGATGAAAGTCCACGAAAGTGATGTCATTCGGCGTGACTTTTTAAAGTATAAACCATATTTAAGACAAATTTTAGTTTATTTTTACTGAATAAGTATTTACTGATTAACAAATTATACCTAGGTATATATTGTAGTTGTTTTTGATTAAATTTAAGTTTCTGGCAATTTAAACCGTGGTTTTTGTAATTAGGAAATAAATCGTTTTTGTCAAAAAAAATCCGACCTTATTGTTAATTTAGTAAAATATAAACAACTATATCGCTGCTGGAATATTTAAACAATTAATTATGTTAAATATTAGAATTTCACAACTTCAGGCTTTGAACACTGCGATTGGTTGGCTAAAAAAGACGTTGCGAAAATAAAAACAACAAATTACAACACGACATAAATAAACAATCTGCAATTGTAAATAAACAATATTGGTAAACATTTGATTGACTCAATTAGGCCCAGTTTTACATTCGACGATTAACTTTAACTACTGGTTATTTACCATGGTTATAATTGTTTTAACAATTAAATTAAACGCCATTTGAGGTTATGGTACTTTTACGTGACAGCACCAACAGATTGTTTTCAAGCAGAGACAAAAAGTAGTAGAAAGAATACTGATGGAGTGTGCGCTACATTAGAAAATGAAAAATGAGTGATCGCCATTGTTACACGTTGTGTTACACTTACAAATAAGGAAAATTCAAATTAAAGTAATACTATGTGATCTGAAAAACTATATAACGTTTGATACAATCTGCGTTCAAAAAATGGGATCATCGAATTTTTCGTCACTGACAAGGAGGAGGAGAACTGTGACGTGAAAAATACGCAAAAATTCAAACACTGTCATTCTAAAAAGATACTTTAAAAAAGTCGCCCTTATTACACTAGTACATAAAATTATAATTTTCATATATTTATAGGTTAAAATTATAATAGCTAAATTTTAACCGAATAAAAATTACATATGAAAACACAAATAAGGCATAAAACATTCTACCTTAATACTCTTGACATTCTAGTTTTAATCTAGTTTCAAGTTACACATACTTCTGGCACAATTGAGAAATTAATCGAAAATGGGTTGCAGAAGTCTTGACGTCAAAACAGCGCAAAATTTTGAAACTCTGTCATTCGATAAAAGTACCTTGAAAAAGTCGAGCTTATTGCACATGTAAATAAGGTTAAATTTACAATGATCAAATTACAAGAGATAAATAAATACTAATAATATATTTCTAAGCTTTAACGCAGGTCTCACATGAGCAAAGTTTAGCAAATCATGCCGAATGTGAACAAATTCCCTCCTATTTGTAAGCGCAGATTGCTAATTTTTGGTACTCGGCCATCCTAGGTAGTTGGTTTACAGCTCTTCGGGTGACTTTGACATCACGAAGCTTGTATTTTGCATTGAAATATCCATTTTCGATTTAATTCTCAATTATGCGAGAATTATATGTAATTTGTGATTGAATTAAAACTATAATGTTTAGAGTCTTGGAGAAGGTAGAGTGTTTTTATGTCTTATTTGTGTTTCCATATGTGATTTTTATTTGGTCAAAGTTTATCTACTATAATTTCAACTTTATGTACTAATGCAATAAAGGCGACTTTTTTAAGGTATGTTTTTAGAATAACAGTGCTTTTGAATTTTTGCGGATTTTTGACGTCACACTTCTCCACCCCATAACTATTTTTTATAAGTTTATTTTTGAATTTACCGCATGTCTGACTGTCAAAATGGAAGCCCTTTATGATCGTTTTGATAACACGCATATGTGGTCAGATTTCTCTCTACCATGTTTTCTGTGATAGATAGACACAACTCAAAGTCAAACGTTTAATATCAGGATAGCAGAAATTTAGTGCGGTGTATAACATTAGCCGACTGCTTCTTTTGGTAAAAATATCAAAAATATAAGAATTACTAATTCTAACGTAGTGATTGAGGGACTTGTTTTTCTTTAAAAAAAATCGTTAAATTGGCGAAAAATTATTAAAATATAAGTTGTTAATTTAGTTAAAATATAAACAACCATATGACTGCTAGAACATTTAAACAATTAATTATGTTAAATATTAGGGTTTCACATCTTCGAGCTTCGAACTCTGGGGTTGGTTGGCCAAAAAAGAAGCTGCGAAAATAAAAACAACAAATTACAACACTCGGGTTCGACATAAATAAACAATCTGCAATTGTAAATAAACAATATTGGTGAACATTGGTGAACAATAATAGTCAATCACTTAATGTCTTCCTGTTAAATCGATAATTTGTAGGATTATTGTCTACAAAAATGCTGAAAAATTAGGGGGTTAAATAGATAACAGATACAAACATCAAATTTTACTCAAAACAATTACTAAATACAAAGCTCAAAAAATGTAGCACAACCTCATCTCATTTGTAATTTCATACCAAACATCAATCAATATCAATTTCGGCGATTGTTGTAGGGATAAATAACAATTGCTCGTCTCAGCAACAATGCAACCGTTACGAATTGATAATTTAAATTTGGAAGAATTAAGACACACAAAACATCAACTACATAGAACGTTTCGATTCACATCTTGAAAAGAAATTAAACAAACCATCCCTTTCAGAAGACTATAGTTTCGTCAGTCTGATTATTGCACTATTAACAACGACATTATTTTTTGTTACTCTGTGTTTTTGCAGTTCTAGATACTGTTGCGACTGTACCTAGATTTCATTTTTGGGTAGATATTTTCCTCAAAAAGTTAATACTTTGGTACCTAATTACCTTATCCGAAGAAACCTTCAAAGAAACAGCAGCTTCGAAAGTTCTGTGGAATTACCTGAACGCAACATCCACCAGGCTACTATAGAGCTTAACTCGGTCTGAGTTCGGGAAGAACACCCTTTAGTGATAAACGAAGAAGAAGTAGTACAGCCTATTATTCGCAATCCATACAACTTGAGACTGCGGCATACCACTGGATTGGAAGAAACCAACCCTTAAAAATTAACTCGCGATTTTTTTTTAACAGGGAAGGAATTATGTTATGTACCCTTATAAACCACCCCTTATATCATTGAACCATCACGTGCATGTCATTCACTCATCATCGTCCTTTATATTTCTCGATCCAAGTTCATATGGTTTTATATTGATAATTTTTTAAACCGAGCCCATATTACAAGCATCGAATACATTCCATTATTATTGATTGTATCATGGTTATATTGTAGACTCAAAGAAATAGAAGAGTTTTATTACAAAATTTTAAGAGTAAATTTTCCTATAAAATCGGAAATAGGACAAATTGTCGCTGTCATTAACGTGGTTTGGAAGGGAATTATCTAATTTAAGGAATGAAATGAATTTAAAAAAGGCAATGTGAATGTAATGATCTATCAAGGAAATGATAGTGAAAGGGTTGGTATACCTTGGAAAATTTTAAATCGTATCGCAGACCAGACCCTACTAGCGGGTGGTCGCACCACAGCGCGGCTTCAAAATTTAAAATTTAATTTTTGTATTAGTAAAAAACAAAAAAGTAATGTAGAAAAAATAGGCAAAATAATAGGTCTTCTGTAACTAGAGTCTTCTGTAATAGAGCGCAACTGTTTTTATGCTATTAATTTGCGTTTATTTTTTCCTCGCTTACTAAATAGAGTTAATCGAATTAACATAAAGTGGACTCCAAGTCAGCAACAAGAAATTCTACGAAGCGATTAATTGATTTCTGCATCAGATCAGAAACAATCTATAGGCGTAGATTTAATTATTCGTTATTTTCATGTTTTTTTAACGATGTTATCTATTTACTTTTATACACTTTTTATGTTAAATTTTTTGTATTAATCAAAAATTGGACAACTTACAAAGTGGAGTAATTTATTTTATTATAATTAAAAATTTTAAATATTAGTTGTCTTTTAGTACGTCTTAAAACTGAGCAAATGTTATTTACCGAATTTACTCCTTTCCACTCCAATCTTATTGAAATTAGGCAACTACAAGTGATTCACTGCGATTTTCATTTGCTGATTTGTGTCCAAATATGAACTCACAACAGTCTTTTGTGTGCTTCAATTGTTACAAATATAAAAAAATAAATCTTTCCATTTAATACTTATTTTGTGCAAATATAAGACTAGTATAACGTAAGAGTTTGAAAACAATTTTCGGTAAATATAGTTTTATAAATTTTATAACAGAAGTGTACAAGAAAAACAAAAGGGCCTTCTAGAGCTTTTTATAAAAAACAGCGTAAAAAGAAATAAGTTGAAAAAGCAACAATGGTAGGTTCTTTCGAAAAATTTCTTCATCAATCCAAAAATTTACATTTGCATCAAATAACCGCAAATGAAGAGATTCTTGAACTTGAACCTCAACCATCTACATCAGGTTCTACCCTACCGTATTTGCCCTCTGTAAATTTACAGTCAGGTGTCAGTGGGAACGATTCAGATAGTGACATAAACTCAAATTTTTCAGACATAGATGGTAATGACAGTTTTTGTGATCCGGAAAGTGTACCAGAACCAGATAAATCAACTATTTCGCAATCATAATGTGACGATGTTTCAGACCCTTTAGATTCTGATTTTAATGATCCCGGTACTCCGGTACATGTTCACACATCATCACAAAAAAATACTAGATACGTTGGTTGCAAATGGGCCTGGTCAATTAAATTTAAATTATAAGTTTCCTTATGATGATACCGGTAGAAAATTTAATTTCACTTATTTCACAAATTTTTGGTAAACGGTAAAAAATTAAAACGCGTATGGCTATGTTACTCTATAAGGTTAAATTACGTATTTTGTTTTCCTTGTAAATTATTTGGCAAAAACCCTAAGTTAGGAATCGTTAATTCTAGTTAATACAGATTGGCGCCATTGTTCAAGGTTTGCCGTTTTAGAAATATTAGAGATCAAAGATTGTGAACGTTGACTATGACGTCATACCGACACATTCCTGAGACTCCTAGTCTGAGCGCATTTCTACGTCCCGTCTGAATTGTGAAATTATTTGTTTGTCCTGTTGGATCATGCAACACTAAATTTTGCGGTTTAACATTATTTTTATCGCTTGGTCCGATGAAGGTATGAACGCGCCTTGGATGTTCAACTTCGTTGTTTGGCTGGTCAAGAACCAAAAGTTCTAGAAACTTATTTCAATTTTTAATCATAGTTATTTTTTAAAAATTTTAAAAAACTTTTATCAATATTTTGGTTCACTGTCCTTTAAAACTAGTCAAAAAAGTTAGATTGTCAAGAAGGTTGATGCGGCCACCGTGGTATTCAAAGTATCGCTCAGCTCTAGTATACCACCATACACTTAATGATGCATTGCGTGTTGTATAAGCACGCAGCACGCTTTTGCTGAAATTTTTTGACATTTCAAAATTGTTTATTAACCTCACAAATTTCTACACAAGAAGTTACTAAAAGATGAAATAAAATCAAAATATTTGGTTTTTTGAATAGAAAGGAATACAATACAGGTAATTACAAATATAATGTTATGAATGAAAACTAGAAAAACATCTAGTTATTGTTTTGATGAAAAAATTGATTGTTTTTCTAATTTTCGTTTACAACTCTTTTTCGATTTTCGTCATTTTAGAACCAGTTAATTCATTGTTAAGTTGCGTAAGGGCTTCTTTTACAGCGTTAAAATCAGTATGAGAAGAGCAATTTTTTATAACCCAATTGAACAGTACTTCACACTGTACCTTTTAACAAATCTGTAGTGTCTTCTTCATGGGATTTGGCGTTTTTCACCCTTCACGCAACTTGTTCTTTCAATTTTGCCAATGTTTGTTGCAAAAAGAAACAAGATAAATGTGTTTGCAAAAATGATTTTTTTTAGTGGACTCAAAACATGAACCTCTAAAGTTATGGATGGAAGTATCAGAGTACACATCGGAAACTTCTACAATTGCAAGAAGAATTTATTACAATATCAATCGGATAAAAATTAATAGGCAAAGATGAATAGTCAAGAAAGGTTGTAGTCATTGGTTGTAGGATTTTCTAGTGCTACTGCTTCCAATGACATTTTTAAGGCTTTCTTGTGAGACTTGTTCACATCTAACTCTCGGTGAGTAGCAGTAATATTGACAAAATTTGTTGCGCAACTAATCTGTCAAAAGAATCCAAACAATATTCTACCCTTTAGACCGTCTTTCCACCAAAATAATTATATTTTAGGTTTTTGTGCAAAGCCTCTAGATGCATGTTGTGGTTGATTTCAGCATACTTCCAAAAATAATATGCCAAACTCATTGTTCTTTCTGTACTTTGTAAATAATATTTCAAGATGTATTCCGAAAGTGTCTTTCTTATTTTTTGAAAATATTTAATTATTAAAATTTGCTTTATTTTATTAAACTCCTCTTCTTCTGTTGCTTTCAACATTTCACTTAAATCTGCTTGTATTTCTTTTTTATTGGTTATTGTTTAAAATTTTAGGTTTTCCTTGGACAGTCTAGGTTTTTTAATGAGCCAAGTGCGTAAAAGACGATTAGGCATCGACCCCAGTATTAACTTCCAGCTATCCCAATAAAAATGTTGGTAACGCCACTTATGAAATATTTTGGCATTTTTAGACCCTTTATATTTTTCAGCTCATGCACAATAGGACAATTTGATGGACAGCTTTATCGTTACGATTTGTTATAAACAACATACAGGGAACCCAATGTCTTGATTGTCTAATATGAGAATTGTTGTTAATTCATACTTATAAGGTTTAGTTCCGTCAATATCATACAAATTATAGTGATTCGCAAGTTTTTAGTATAACTTCTATTTCTTTCTTCATTCAGAAATGTAAGCTCAAATCGTCTACATCAAGTCCATTAAAAAATTCTCCATGTTTCTTTATAAAAAACGTTCTTTTGTAAATTATTCCACTCTGAAACTTAAATCTATTGCTGCCAAATCTGATTTGTGCCTCCATCCACTTAAATTGTGTTTGTCTGCAAGATAATGCAAATCTTTTTTTAAGAGTAAATTTATTTACTAATTTTATTGTTAGTTACTGTATTTCTTGCATCTTTTATTATAGTGTCATAAGACATATGTGATTGAATCTTTTCAATAATAAAATATTTTGATTCTAAAGGTATGGGCTGACATCTCATATCTAAATTATGCCCAACATTAGTATTATTCAACTAAAATCTTGGATGTATTGTAGAGCTGTTTAACCCTAACTTTAGAATGACATATTCTACTAATTTTAATACTTCCAGCTACTTTAGGGACACGTATTGTAGTTTTGCTTGAAAAGTTCTCAAAATTGCTTCTGTGACATTTAAAAGATTTCTTTAGATCTGATTTAGTAATTTAAAAGATGTATATATTGGTTTTTCTTTTTCAGGGCAAGGTGAAGAGGTGATCCTTAAAATTATGGCTATTTTCGGTGTTATCTGAATGGATGGTCATCAAGTGTCGATTTCGTGAAGATTTTGTGTTAAAATTTTTGTCACAGTGATTACAGATTATTATTTCTAAACTAAAAACAACAGGAATTGTATTTTTGCACATGATATTTTATATATACTTTACCTTGACATTGTTATTTAAATAGTTACTTACAAAAGCTAACTAATTGTAAGCACACTTTTGCTAATAGAATTATTTAAATTTACAAAACGTTAATTGCTTGAAAAATTGTGGCTGTTGAGCGCTAAATTAATTAGGGATTTTAATTTGAATTGTAGGGATTTGGGACTGGGGAATTTTTAATTGTAGGGCGGAAAACTTCAAATTTTGGTAGTTTTATTTTTGACTGTTAGCTTTTAGTAACCAAGGCATATAATTATTATTTTTTGTATCTTTAATGGAAAACAGCCATTTGATTAGGAAGAATTCAAAAATGAAATACTTTATTTTACTAATTAGCAATACTTTACTAGTTAGCAACACAACCAATCAAAACAAATAAGTATGAATAAGTACACTTAACTTGTTGTTATACGTTGCTACAGTTTATTTTTAATAGGCAACTAACTATGTTACAGACTATAGAAAAACAATTTTTGTTAAAATATCCTTAGGTTTTCTACGTTTTCCATTAAGAATACAAGAAAATAGCATGTTCAACTCCTAAGAAAAGTGATATTTCCTCGTTCGTGTAAATTTGATACAAACATTTCCACTCACTTGAAAACGACGACCACTTTTCTTAACTAGTTAAACAATCTACTATCAATAATGTAATAAGTTGTTTATGTAAAAGCTTGTTTACAATCACTTAAAATAACTTAACAAAATATTGTCAAGTTTTATGAGGTAAATTCCTAATTGTATAACAGTTCGTGAAATTCAGTTTTAGCACTTTAAATTACGTTAAAATCTTTGCTGAAATACTTAAGGTAATGTGATTTAAATAACCCTTAGTAATATTAAATAAAGTAATTGTATACATTAATGTTTTTCTGTGTTCAAATTGTTTGCATGTGATATTAAAAAATTGTTTAAATTTAAGAAATTGTCAGTTTCCAGAATTTCTTGCTTTTCTTAGAATGACACAACCGAAATTTCAAAATTCCGGAGAATCTCTGTTAAAAAATTGGCCTAGAATCAGAAGAAAACGAAATATTGGTGTCCCTAACCAGATCGGTAGTTAAAAATAAATTTAAAATAAAAATAAATGTTAAAAATTCTTTTTAGCTTAATGTATTCATTGATATTGGCTCTAGATATTATGCTGAAAAGGTAAGTTTTAGTCAAGATAATTTTTGTTTGTATTTGTAAATTTTGTAGGACCTTGATGCAGCAAAATATTACTTTAAAAGAAAAACTCAGATTGTGACTGAAGAGATGGAAAAAATCCAAATTTTGGGATTAGAGAAAAGTAAAATTAGAGATCCGATTGTAGAAATACAAAATTGAATTTTTATTGATATTTATAAATGTGTTTAATTGTCTACAAAAAATAAAATTAAAAACTGTAATTGACATTTTACTAATTGTGGTAAAAAAAATCTTCAGCTGCCTCTTTTACTGTTTGAATTTTCTTTAATAATAAAGTCGTAAATAATTGACTATTTTACAGTATTATTATATGAATTTCTTATATCTAATTTTAATTATATTGCATTTTCAATATAAATTCAGTTTATTCAAAATTCAGAAATTCAATTTTTGTTAGAGTCGACTAAAAATAATAAATAAAGTGTATAATGATTAGACGTTGTTTAGAAGTCGTACAGTTTTATTTTCATCACTTATACAATTTTTGAATGCAATAAAAACTAATTTAAATCACAAACAAAGACCATTATATGTCATTTATTTGCATATTCATACTTTTCTTAAATAATAATATTTGGACAAACATCTTTGTTTTTACTTGAATGACAAGAAAAAATAATATAAAATAAATAAAACAGCCCATAAAAAGCTCACAATCATAACACGAAATATATATAATAACTGAAAAATAATTTAAAAAAACACCTACCTACTATAAACCATTTATCGCCTAAATCTACCACACAAGTACAAGTTCGAAACTTGTTTCAAATTAAATTCTCGACAATTGCTGGAATAAATTTGCCGGTGGTATACTCTCGGTTTTCTCATAGACGTAATAAACTGGTGTAGAGAGCCAACTGAGGACTGCTTTGGCAACAACCTCCATTGGTTCAGGATACTGATGTGTCAACAGAGTTAAAAGTGCTGTAAAGGAACACAACCCAGCCGTAAAAATAATAAAAAACGGCAACTCCTTCTTGGGATACACCGACACGTCATGAAACCCTGGTAAAAGCTCTCGATCAGCACACTCTGTACAAGTGGGGTACGGATAAAAAAGATGTCCTCGTTCCAGGGGGTAGGGCAGCATGCGAAATGTGCCTTCCCACGTGCAGTGGAGAAGATTCAATGTGCCAAGTAGAAAAACGAGTAAGCTATAGCTTCAGAGCCCCCTCGTTTTAACATATGTTCTGGTGGTAAGATTAAAGGTTCCATCTTTAGGGGGTACTTGGGAACATGGGGATTGAATTCCGCGCGGTGGATTGCCTCGACGGCGCCCATTGGCCCATTTTGGCAGTGTTTAGACCCTGTTTGCTGGCAATGTCTGGAAAGAATTTGTCGGCGAGTAGACGGGCTTTAAGGAGATCTGCGGTATAACAAATTGTGGCGGATTTCGGCAAGGAAATGTCGTCGTATTTGGCTAAGACGGCCTGGACGTCGGCGTAAGCTTGCATTTCGAGTAATGCTTCAATTAAATTTTCATGGATATTTAGAATATTCATGATAGGGGGAACTTCTTTGGTTAAATCACGGAACATTTTGACGGCTTCTTTTAATTTGCCAAAGCGACGAGCACACATTGCTAATCTAAAAAATAAATTATGTATCTTAAAAACACACTAGATGAAAGATGTAGTGAAAGTAATTCTACTACAAGTACGTAACGCCTTCATGGTCAGCCAACGAAACGAATGAGTCCAGTCATTTTAGGTTTCATCTGCCGACAATGTAATGGAAAACAGGATTTTTGCATATAGCTTTATTTTAATGTTTTAATAAACATATTAAAAGTTACCTTTCATATCATGCCAGTTTCGCAAAATATTCGTGGTCAAAGATGACAAAGAATGTTTTTTTTTTCAAATACATATTTTCTTTCGGTACGAAATAAAATACCGATTTATTCTATTTTTAATATACATTTTTATTTTTTTTTGTATTTTAAGTTATTATTGACAAAATTTGGTAAGTTTTTTTCTAATTTTTACATTATTGTTTAGGCACTGATGATGAGACTTAGTTCTCGAAAGCACTTTGTTCAAAATTTTCCAAATTTTAAAAGTATCACACCACTGTATACAGAATTGAGAAGGCTTTCCAACGATGTACAACTCGATCCCCCCCCCCTTCCATTTAAAATTTTTGAAGAGATGCATCCCCCGCTTAGGGGTTTGCACACAAAATTGTTAAATTCACGCCAAAAGCTGTCCTTCTTTCAAACAAAATAGACCCTTTTGAGAAATGCGTTTTTTTTTGAGAAATTATTTTTCTGAGAGTTATAGCCTCTGTTTCGTTTTCGTTTGGCCACCCTGTATGTAATTTATTTTAAAAATGTATATATTATAATTATGTACAAAAACAATATATAATAGAAAATATTTGTTGTAATTTGTAATATAACTTAATACAAGCTTTCATATCATTATAAAAAAAAACAGTATCAATAATAAGAAACATAGGTAGGTAGGTATTTAAAATAGGTACATAGATATATAAATTTTACTTATATTCTAATTATATATTTATACAGGGTGCTTCAGAAATTAATACAAAAATTTTAACCAGTAATAGATTTCACCAAAAGAAACAACTTTTCTAAATAACATTTTTGCGAAAAATATTTTTCCGAATTTTTTTACGGCTATATCCCCCCTATAAAAGTACGATACGATACGCTCATAAAATTTTGTAAATTTATAAATTTTCTATAATAGTTATCATGGTAACCATTATAATAGTGCATGCTACTGTTTTGACCAGTGGCGCGTATAAAATTTTCGCCAAGACTTTAACTAATTTTATCTTGATAACGGTTGAAATTGGGAAAAAATTTATCTAGAAAAAACTCTTTTTTAAACGACATCTACAAGTGGTTAAAATTTTTGTATTTATTTCTGAAACACTCTGTATATTAATTCAGGCCCTAAAGACTGTATTATTTTATATTACATATTGAGGCTTTATAAAAAGTGGGTATAAAAAATTAAATAAAAAAATGATTACATTTTTCTTAGATCTTAAAATGTGTTCAGAAATTTTAAAAATATTACTTCTAATCATATTTATGATCTTAAAAAGTTATCAGTTAATTATGCTTCATGATTGTAGGATTATTGAAAAAAACTTTAGTAACATATTCCTCTCTCCCTCCCACATGCTTAGATAGTACTTAACTGAAAAGAAAAAGCGGTAGAAAATATTATTTTTCTATAAACTTAATGATAGTAAAACAAAAAAAAATGTTCCAAACTAAATAATACAAAAGCTAAATACTACTATTACTACTAACAGATGTTGTTCTCTTTTAAGCAGATTTATATTTGTATCAACCTTTGAAAAATACTAATATAAATATGAAGGACTATGAAAGGGCTTGCACAATAATTTCGTAAGCTTCTTATATCATAGTAAAAATATAAATGAAATTAAGAATAATGTTAAAGAACGTTATGAACTTTAGAGTGGTTTTAAAAACGCTATGGGAAGATGTTTGATATTGAAATTTCTACCTTTTATATCATAGTGAAAACATAAAAGAAATTAAGAATCATATTAAAGGACGTTATCAACTTTGGAGAATTTCAAAAACGCTGTAAAGCTATGTTTGAAATTGAAACACAAAATTTGGTTTTTTTTTAATGGGTCCCAGAAGAGCGCTTCATTAAGCTCTCGATACAGTTTTAAAGATTTTGACTTATAAATTAAAGCAATAATCCTAAAAAAATGTTTTTTGCGCATTAAGCAATAATTTTGTTAATTGATGTAAAATTTTACCTCTTTTTGGATTATTCTAAAGATAAAAAAATCAAACTTAAATTTCGAAAAGCAACGGTAGACATACTGTTAACATTTCGTGTAGAAAAACACTTCCAAAGATGACCAAATTTTTAAACAGCTCCAAATTTTATTTTGTTATCAGAAAGCAACAAGTAAGCGTACGAAATTTAAAATACCCAGTTACAATTGGTCAAACTTCAAAATTCAAAACCACTCTAACTATGCAAAGCGATAAAAAAGATCCGTATTTTTTTAGGGATAAATGTGTATTATGCCGGACACAAAATTTCGGGCAAAATGTCAACTAAAACGTCAATCTGACGATACAAACTCACTCCTTTTAGATTTTTAACCCAATTAAAATAAGAAGATAAGTGTTACAGCGACGATTTTAGACTCAAAATACGAAAAATATAAAGCAAAAATAAATAAATACCATTGATTAACTACATAGTTTTGGCATTAACTAAGAAAATCAATAAAATAATTGCTACCTGAATGGGGCTATTGAAAGAATTTTTTCGTACTGCTTTTAATATGCTTCATCTTGGCCAGGAGTACTTATGGGGCGTGCTCCAGACCCTGATCGGCGTTCAACTGTCCCAAATTTTTATCATTTTTCTACAATTGAGTTTATTGTACTTTTTGATACACTTATTAGTACATATTGTAGTCACTTCACGATGAGTCATCCCTCTGGAGGCCAATGTGATAATAGGTAACCTTTTTAATGTAAAACACTTTTAAAACACTGATATGGTTATTCTATTATTCTGTAAACTCCACATTTGTGACGTAGACCTTCTGTAAAACAAAGTCTTACTGTTAGAACTTCAAATATAATAAACATACCTTTTAATATACATAATAGAAGACAATTATTAGTAGTTAACTCCGGTTTTGTATTTTACAAATTCCAAATACCTGCTATTAATACTATTTTGTAATTCGTCCTTAATAAGAAGCACTAAAACAAATTCATAGTTGTCCCATTTCCTATAGATTTGCGGATTAAAAATCCTAAAATAAATAAAGAATTTGATAAAAATCTTTGTTTACATACCTCGCAAAGTTAGCTTGAAATAATATTAGAATAATGTGATATTATTCTCACCTACGAATAATTTCGTGTCGTATCAAAATAGAAAAACGTGTTTGGTCTGGTTTTGTATAATAAAAATTTACAAAAAATATACCTTTTACCTCATTGAAAATCGAGGTTATGTTTAACAAATGACAGTTGGTTATTATGACAACGACGACTGTGTTCAAAATGTCACCCGGTGATGGATTTTTTCAGTATTACGCGTTTATATTCAACTGTAACGCATTTGAATTAATTTATCGGTCAAAAAATTTTCATATAAATTGTGAAATTAACCACTTTTATTTTTATTACTTTATTAATGTATATATTTCTCTCTCTTGCTTACGTATAAATTTGGTAACTTTTAGGGTTTTTTGAGAGTTTAAGGTTAGTACCAACTTATACGTGGGGACACCACCAAATGTCTCCAAGCCTCTGAAAACTCACTCTTGATTATGTAATTTTATTTCTAAAATTAAATGATTATAGTTAGGTTAAGATCAATGATAGGCGACATGTGTAAAAATGGCGCTTACGATTACTTTTTAATGCTCATGTATTAATGCTCATGTATTTCTTATAAATTATGTTCATAGTGAATGAGCTATTATGCGGGTGAGAATTTTCGCGGTTTTTTGACGTCACATTTTTCCACCCCATAACTATTTTTGGGATAAGTTTATTTTTAAATTTACTGCATGCATGAGTGTCAAAATGGCTGCTCATCATGTTCCACTAACACGCATAGTCCATCAGACTTCTCTATAAGACTCTTTCTCTGGGAAAATTCAACTGTGAGTCAAAGTCAAACGTTTAGGAACAGGATACCAGAAAGGTGAGGAGCGCCTAAATGTCAAAGTGTATTCCACGTTTTCCGCAAGTCTGTAAACAAGCGTACCGCTAAATTCAAAAAATTTAATGGTTAATTTTTCCTAATAGGGAACGTTCTATAGATTAACATATATTTGTGGATTACCCTCCCTGTCAGGTCAGGTCAGGTAAGGTAAAAAAAATACGTTTGTGATTAAATAATAACAATTTTAATTAAGCATTATAAAAATATACATTTTTTGACTTAAAAATACCACCTATCCTTTGTTCATTTGACTTCCGCATTTTCACTGAAATTATAGTGCAATTTTTGAGAGAAAAAAATCTCGCCTACTAGATACAAAAACTTCCGAATAGATTAGAAAAAGTGCGTCGGTGAGACAAAAAAAGTGCAGTATTTAAAAAATAATGGGTGGGTATTGACCGTAATGTGCTGATGTCAAGTGAACAGATGTATACATATTAAATACGAGAATACTCAATTATGGTTTGATTTAGTATATCATTTACATATGGTTATACCATTGAGTTTATTATATCTGTTATAATAAACTCAATGGTTATACGTAATATTTATGATTTATGAGATGTGTCAAAAGTGCGCATTTGTTGTTAATCAAATTTCAAAGGTATTTTCATCAGGTACATGATAAAAATGCAAAAAAAAATGTAAACGAAACTTTGATCACGAGGATATTCATTTGATAATGTACATTTTGTTTCTAATGCCACTTTTGCAAAAAAATATATAGACGGTGTGGAGTCGCCAAATCTTTATTTTAATAATAATTTTTTAAATTTCAATCCAGTTAAAAACTCATATTGTTTCATAGATTTTCCAAATTTTAATCAAATTAAAAGCTCATGCTCTTCATAGAATTATCACACTTAATAAATTAAGACAGTCACACCTTTCAGCTCATTTGCATTTATTGTGTTCATTTCAACGAATTCTGCACCTCTCTAATTAAATAATATTTTTCAGAACACACCCAGCCACAAATATTTTTCTTATCTATGATAAGCATAAAGCCCAACATGTTTTCAGTTCCGGTTTAATGCATAAAAATTAAACTCACAAAAGTTAACAATAGCAGATGCACCCCAATTGAGCTTTTACTTAATGCAGGGTAAAACGAAAAACCATGTTTTCCAAATCAAGATTAGAATAAAACTCCAGTAAATATTTCCATTTTTTTAGTTAACAAAGACCTTGTGGCAGATTGAAACTTAAGGGCAGACCCAATTAGAATTAGTAACCGTGTATTTTCGAAAATCATTACCGTAAATTAACTATTGTATTACCTTCTGTTGTCACGCTAGACGTCAGACTTCAACCCATCAAACGCGCTAACAAATGGGCTGATAACAAAATTTCGACAAATACATTACCTAAATTAAAAAATATTTGCATAAAGTTAAGGTGAAAATGAGGAAAGGTCGACACCACCCCATCTTCACACTAGCCAATAGAAAATAATTAGTTTACCCCAATTTTATATTTTTAACGAATAGGAAAAGAGCGTCCACTCTAAACTTTGAAAAGAGCAAATAGAATTAAAGTTTAGGAAAAGTGTCAACCCTCGAAAAAGTTTAGGAGGGATGCTTATAAAAACTAATTACGCATCAATTAACAGAGAGATTTTAGTTTAATTCTTGAAGTATCAACATGTAGTTCTCCGTTAAGTTCGGTTAAGTTCTTAGTCAGTCTTAGTGAAATTTTAGTTAGTGTTAGAATAAGTTTTGTATAAAATAATAATAATAATAATAATAACAGTGTCGACCATGGCATCTGGTGAGCTCTAGTTTTAAGATTTTTGGTGTGGGAAATTGTTGTAAAATTTTATGTATCTTCACTTTGGTATTTTTGTAATAAATTAACTGCACTAAATTTTATATTTTTAATTTCTCCACCTGGAAGGGATATCACAAATTAGTAAATTCATATCTCGGCAGAAAGGCCCATGAGCCCACGCGTAATTACTCCGAATAAATGTTCTGAGTCTTTGACGAATATTTTATAAGTATTCAATTGGGCCCCGTCAAGGCTCAGGGGAGGATGCTGGAAGCGCATTCACCATCTTAAGCGCAACCAGCGGGTGTTAGTTTCACGCTACCGTTTGTGTAAGAAAATGTCCAGTCAAATCACTTTTAATCCAAAATATTAAACACCCAAACCAAACTCCTCCATTACAACGGTAATAATCACTGCACTGCTGAGTTAAATTTATGTCATGGAAAAATAATTAAAAATCGAGCAGATAAAATAAATATAATTTAAAGTTTAATTTATGTATCTAAATATTCAATAAATATGATCATTTGCAGAAGTACTTGAAATATAAACTGATTCGTTTTCGTTATTTATTAAAAACTGTCGAAGTGTTACCGTTTCACTGACTGATGGTTTTTTATTTATAATATTTTTACATTTTCGATTCTTTTTAGTAATAAAAAACTTTTTTGTTTCCCAATTTTTTTTATTACGTGGCTCATTGGTAAGTGTTGCTGGAGTAAATTTGCAACTTTTATTAGTGCTTAATAAGCTGTTGACTGCATTAAGATGGGCATAAATAACCTGTGAAGTAACTTCTCTATCCAAGTGGTTGACATTTATCTGTTGAAGATTTAAAAACGTATCAGAAATTTTAAATTTTAATTTATCACTAATACAATATTAATATTTTTTACCTGGAGTTGACATGCTACAAAATAATTGCTTTTGGTTTCCTGTTCAACAAGAGATTTCCATTCATGAAAATCTGGAATCAAGCAATTTGTTAATAAAAAATTTTATGCAAAAGGATTTTTCTAATTGTTTTCTGTCATTGAACGTCAATTTTTCAATGACTAACTGTATTTCATGTGCGGATTGTAAATGATCTACGAGACCTGAGTTTTGTTTGAAACAACTATTGCAATCATTGCAATTCTGTTCCAAACACTTCAAATTCAATAAAGCCTGAGACAGGGTTCCTAAAATTAATTAGATTATCTTTAAGCCAATCAGAAGTCAGATGAAAGTCCACGAAAGTGATGTCATTCGGCGTGACTTTTTAAAGTATAAACCATATTTAAGACAAATTTTAGTTTATTTTTACTGAATAAGTATTTACTGATTAACAAATTATACCTAGGTATATATTGTAGTTGTTTTTGATTAAATTTAAGTTTCTGGCAATTTAAACCGTGGTTTTTGTAATTAGGAAATAAATCGTTTTTGTCAAAAAAAATCCGACCTTATTGTTAATTTAGTAAAATATAAACAACTATATCGCTGCTGGAATATTTAAACAATTAATTATGTTAAATATTAGAATTTCACAACTTCAGGCTTTGAACACTGGGATTGGTTGGCTAAAAAAGACGTTGCGAAAATAAAAACAACAAATTACAACACGACATAAATAAACAATCTGCAATTGTAAATAAACAATATTGGTAAACATTTGATTGACTCAATTAGGCCCAGTTTTACATTCGACGATTAACTTTAACTACTGGTTATTTACCATGGTTATAATTGTTTTAACAATTAAATTAAACGCCATTTGAGGTTATGGTACTTTTACGTGACAGCACCAACAGATTGTTTTCAAGCAGAGACAAAAAGTAGTAGAAAGAATACTGATGGAGTGTGCGCTACATTAGAAAATGAAGCCCATATTACAAGCATCGAATACATTCCATTATTATTGATTGTATCATGGTTATATTGTAGACTCAAAGAAATAGAAGAGTTTTATTACAAAATTTTAAGAGTAAATTTTCCTATAAAATCGGAAATAGGACAAATTGTCGCTGTCATTAACGTGGATTGGAAGGGAATTATCTAATTTAAGGAATGAAATGAATTTAAAAAAGGCAATGTGAATGTAATGATCTATCAAGGAAATGATAGTGAAAGGGTTGGTATACCTTGGAAAATTTTAAATCGTATCGCAGACCAGACCCTACTAGCGGGTGGTCGCACCACAGCGCGGCTTCAAAATTTAAAATTTAATTTTTGTATTAGTAAAAAACAAAAAAGTAATGTAGAAAAAATAGGCAAAATAATAGGTCTTCTGTAACTAGAGTCTTCTGTAATAGAGCGCAACTGTTTTTATGCTATTAATTTGCGTTTATTTTTTCCTCGCTTACTAAATAGAGTTAATCGAATTAACATAAAGTGGACTCCAAGTCAGCAACAAGAAATTCTACGAAGCGATTAATTGATTTCTGCATCAGATCAGAAACAATCTATAGGCGTAGATTTAATTATTCGTTATTTTCATGTTTTTTTAACGATGTTATCTATTTACTTTTATACACTTTTTATGTTAAATTTTTTGTATTAATCAAAAATTGGACAACTTACAAAGTGGAGTAATTTATTTTATTATAATTAAAAATTTTAAATATTAGTTGTCTTTTAGTACGTCTTAAAACTGAGCAAATGTTATTTACCGAATTTACTCCTTTCCACTCCAATCTTATTGAAATTAGGCAACTACAAGTGATTCACTGCGATTTTCATTTGCTGATTTGTGTCCAAATATGAACTCACAACAGTCTTTTGTGTGCTTCAATTGTTACAAATATAAAAAAATAAATCTTTCCATTTAATACTTATTTTGTGCAAATATAAGACTAGTATAACGTAAGAGTTTGAAAACAATTTTCGGTAAATATAGTTTTATAAATTTTATAACAGAAGTGTACAAGAAAAACAAAAGGGCCTTCTAGAGCTTTTTATAAAAAACAGCGTAAAAAGAAATAAGTTGAAAAAGCAACAATGGTAGGTTCTTTCGAAAAATTTCTTCATCAATCCAAAAATTTACATTTGCATCAAATAACCGCAAATGAAGAGATTCTTGAACTTGAACCTCAACCATCTACATCAGGTTCTACCCTACCGTATTTGCCCTCTGTAAATTTACAGTCAGGTGTCAGTGGGAACGATTCAGATAGTGACATAAACTCAAATTTTTCAGACATAGATGGTAATGACAGTTTTTGTGATCCGGAAAGTGTACCAGAACCAGATAAATCAACTATTTCGCAATCATAATGTGACGATGTTTCAGACCCTTTAGATTCTGATTTTAATGATCCCGGTACTCCGGTACATGTTCACACATCATCACAAAAAAATACTAGATACGTTGGTTGCAAATGGGCCTGGTCAATTAAATTTAAATTATAAGTTTCCTTATGATGATACCGGTAGAAAATTTAATTTCACTTATTTCACAAATTTTTGGTAAACGGTAAAAAATTAAAACGCGTATGGCTATGTTACTCTATAAGGTTAAATTACGTATTTTGTTTTCCTTGTAAATTATTTGGCAAAAACCCTAAGTTAGGAATCGTTAATTCTAGCTAATACAGATTGGCGCCATTGTTCAAGGTTTGCCGTTTTAGAAATATTAGAGATCAAAGATTGTGAACGTTGACTATGACGTCATACCGACACATTCCTGAGACTCCTAGTCTGAGCGCATTTCTACGTCCCGTCTGAATTGTGAAATTATTTGTTTGTCCTGTTGGATCATGCAACACTAAATTTTGCGGTTTAACATTATTTTTATCGCTTGGTCCGATGAAGGTATGAACGCGCCTTGGATGTTCAACTTCGTTGTTTGGCTGGTCAAGAACCAAAAGTTCTAGAAACTTATTTCAATTTTTAATCATAGTTATTTTTTAAAAATTTTAAAAAACTTTTATCAATATTTTGGTTAACTGTCCTTTAAAACTAGTCAAAAAAGTTAGATTGGCAAGAAGGTTGATGCGGCCACCGTGGTATTCAAAGTATCGCTCAGCTCTAGTATACCACCATACACTTAATGATGCATTGCGTGTTGTATAAGCACGCAGCACGCTTTTGCTGAAATTTTTTGACATTTCAAAATTGTTTATTAACCTCACAAATTTCTACACAAGAAGTTACTAAAAGATGAAATAAAATCAAAATATTTGGTTTTTTGAATAGAAAGGAATACAATACAGGTAATTACAAATATAATGTTATGAATGAAAACTAGAAAAACATCTAGTTATTGTTTTGATGAAAAAATTGATTGTTTTTCTAATTTTCGTTTACAACTCTTTTTCGATTTTCGTCATTTTAGAACCAGTTAATTCATTGTTAAGTTGCGTAAGGGCTTCTTTTACAGCGTTAAAATCAGTATGAGAAGAGCAATTTTTTATAACCCAATTGAACAGTACTTCACACTGTACCTTTTAACAAATCTGTAGTGTCTTCTTCATGGGATTTGGCGTTTTTCACCCTTCACGCAACTTGTTCTTTCAATTTTGCCAATGTTTGTTGCAAAAAGAAACAAGATAAATGTGTTTGCAAAAATGATTTTTTTTAGTGGACTCAAAACATGAACCTCTAAAGTTATGGATGGAAGTATCAGAGTACACATCGGAAACTTCTACAATTGCAAGAAGAATTTATTACAATATCAATCGGATAAAAATTAATAGGCAAAGATGAATAGTCAAGAAAGGTTGTAGTCATTGGTTGTAGGATTTTCTAGTGCTACTGCTTCCAATGACATTTTCAAGGCTTTCTTGTGAGACTTGTTCACATCTAACTCTCGGTGAGTAGCAGTAATATTGACAAAATTTGTTGCCAAGACTTATCTGCAACTAATCTGTCAAAAGAATGCAAACAATATTCTACCCTTTAGACCGTCTTTCCACCAAAATAATTATATTTTAGGTTTTTGTGCAAAGCCTCTAGATGCATGTTGTGGTTGATTTCAGCATACTTCCAAAAATAATATGCCAAACTCATTGTTCTTTCTGTACTTTGTAAATAATATTTCAAGATGTATTCCGAAAGTGTCTTTCTTATTTTTTGAAAATATTTAATTATTAAAATTTGCTTTATTTTATTAAACTCCTCTTCTTCTGTTGCTTTCAACATTTCACTTAAATCTGCTTGTATTTCTTTTTTATTGGTTATTGTTTAAAATTTTAGGTTTTCCTTGGACAGTCTAGGTTTTTTAATGAGCCAAGTGCGTAAAAGACGATTAGGCATCGACCCCAGTATTAACTTCCAGCTATCCCAATAAAAATGTTGGTAACGCCACTTATGAAATATTTTGGCATTTTTAGACCCTTTATATTTTTCAGCTCATGCACAATAGGACAATTTGATGGACAGCTTTATCGTTACGATTTGTTATAAACAACATACAGGGAACCCAATGTCTTGATTGTCTAATATGAGAATTGTTGTTAATTCATACTTATAAGGTTTAGTTCCGTCAATATCATACAAATTATAGTGATTCGCAAGTTTTTAGTATAACTTCTATTTCTTTCTTCATTCAGAAATGTAAGCTCAAATCGTCTACATCAAGTCCATTAAAAAATTCTCCATGTTTCTTTATAAAAAACGTTCTTTTGTAAATTATTCCACTCTGAAACTTAAATCTATTGCTGCCAAATCTGATTTGTGCCTCCATCCACTTAAATTGTGTTTGTCTGCAAGATAATGCAAATCTTTTTTTAAGAGTAAATTTATTTACTAATTTTATTGTTAGTTACTGTATTTCTTGCATCTTTTATTATAGTGTCATAAGACATATGTGATTGAATCTTTTCAATAATAAAATATTTTGATTCTAAAGGTATGGGCTGACATCTCATATCTAAATTATGCCCAACATTAGTATTATTCAACTAAAATCTTGGATGTATTGTAGAGCTGTTTAACCCTAACTTTAGAATGACATATTCTACTAATTTTAATACTTCCAGCTACTTTAGGGACACGTATTGTAGTTTTGCTTGAAAAGTTCTCAAAATTGCTTCTGTGACATTTAAAAGATTTCTTTAGATCTGATTTAGTAATTTAAAAGATTTATATATTGGTTTTTCTTTTTCAGGGCAAGGTGAAGAGGTGATCCTTAAAATTATGGCTATTTTCGGTGTTATCTGAATGGATGGTCATCAAGTGTCGATTTCGTGAAGATTTTGTGTTAAAATTTTTGTCACAGTGATTACAGATTATTATTTCTAAACTAAAAACAACAGGAATTGTATTTTTGCACATGATATTTTATATATACTTTACCTTGACATTGTTATTTAAATAGTTACTTACAAAAGCTAACTAATTGTAAGCACACTTTTGCTAATAGAATTATTTAAATTTACAAAACGTTAATTGCTTGAAAAATTGTGGCTGTTGAGCGCTAAATTAATTAGGGATTTTAATTTGAATTGTAGGGATTTGGGACTGGGGAATTTTTAATTGTAGGGCGGAAAACTTCAAATTTTGGTAGTTTTATTTTTGACTGTTAGCTTTTAGTAACCAAGGCATATAATTATTATTTTTTGTATCTTTAATGGAAAACAGCCATTTGATTAGGAAGAATTCAAAAATGAAATACTTTATTTTACTAATTAGCAATACTTTACTAGTTAGCAACACAACCAATCAAAACAAATAAGTATGAATAAGTACACTTAACTTGTTGTTATACGTTGCTACAGTTTATTTTTAATAGGCAACTAACTATGTTACAGATTATAGAAAAACAATTTTTGTTAAAATATCCTTAGGTTTTCTACGTTTTCCATTAAGAATACAAGAAAATAGCATGTTCAACTCCTAAGAAAAGTGATATTTCCTCGTTCGTGTAAATTTGATACAAACATTTCCACTCACTTGAAAACGACGACCACTTTTCTTAACTAGTTAAACAATCTACTATCAATAATGTAATAAGTTGTTTATGTAAAAGCTTGTTTACAATCACTTAAAATAACTTAACAAAATATTGTCAAGTTTTATGAGGTAAATTCCTAATTGTATAACAGTTCGTGAAATTCAGTTTTAGCACTTTAAATTACGTTAAAATC
Organism: Tribolium confusum; assembly: GCA_029207805.1. Lineage (NCBI taxonomy): Eukaryota > Metazoa > Arthropoda > Insecta > Coleoptera > Tenebrionidae > Tribolium > Tribolium confusum. The sequence goes on from JALGAY010000003.1 coordinate 4,139,092, forward strand.
TTTGCTGAAATACTTAAGGTAATGTGATTTAAATAACCCTTAGTAATATTAAATAAAGTAATTGTATACATTAATGTTTTTCTGTGTTCAAATTGTTTGCATGTGATATTAAAAAATTGTTTAAATTTAAGAAATTGTCAGTTTCCAGAATTTCTTGCTTTTCTTAGAATGACACAACCGAAATTTCAAAATTCCGGAGAATCTCTGTTAAAAAATTGGCCTAGAATCAGAAGAAAACGAAATATTGGTGTCCCTAACCAGATCGGTAGTTAAAAATAAATTTAAAATAAAAATAAATGTTAAAAATTCTTTTTAGCTTAATGTATTCATTGATATTGGCTCTAGATATTATGCTGAAAAGGTAAGTTTTAGTCAAGATAATTTTTGTTTGTATTTGTAAATTTTGTAGGACCTTGATGCAGCAAAATATTACTTTAAAAGAAAAACTCAGATTGTGACTGAAGAGATGGAAAAAATCCAAATTTTGGGATTAGAGAAAAGTAAAATTAGAGATGCGATTGTAGAAATACAAAATTGAATTTTTATTGATATTTATAAATGTGTTTAATTGTCTACAAAAAATAAAATTAAAAACTGTAATTGACATTTTACTAATTGTGGTAAAAAAAATCTTCAGCTGCCTCTTTTACTGTTTGAATTTTCTTTAATAATAAAGTCGTAAATAATTGACTATTTTACAGTATTATTATATGAATTTCTTATATCTAATTTTAATTATATTGCATTTTCAATATAAATTCAGTTTATTCAAAATTCAGAAATTCAATTTTTGTTAGAGTCGACTAAAAATAATAAATAAAGTGTATAATGATTAGACGTTGTTTAGAAGTCGTACAGTTTTATTTTCATCACTTATACAATTTTTGAATGCAATAAAAACTAATTTAAATCACAAACAAAGACCATTATATGTCATTTATTTGCATATTCACACTTTTCTTAAATAATAATATTTGGACAAACATCTTTGTTTTTACTTGAATGACAAGAAAAAATAATATAAAATAAATAAAACAGCCCATAAAAAGCTCACAATCATAACACGAAATATATATAATAACTGAAAAATAATTTAAAAAAACACCTACCTACTATAAACCATTTATCGCCTAAATCTACCACACAAGTACAAGTTCGAAACTTGTTTCAAATTAAATTCTCGACAATTGCTGGAATAAATTTGCCGGTGGTATACTCTCGGTTTTCTCATAGACGTAATAAACTGGTGTAGAGAGCCAACTGAGGACTGCTTTGGCAACAACCTCCATTGGTTCAGGATACTGATGTGTCAACAGAGTTAAAAGTGCTGTAAAGGAACACAACCCAGCCGTAAAAATAATAAAAAACGGCAACTCCTTCTTGGGATACACCGACACGTCATGAAACCCTGGTAAAAGCTCTCGATCAGCACACTCTGTACAAGTGGGGTACGGATAAAAAAGATGTCCTCGTTCCAGGGGGTAGGGCAGCATGCGAAATGTGCCTTCCCACGTGCAGTGGAGAAGATTCAATGTGCCAAGTAGAAAAACGAGTAAGCTATAGCTTCAGAGCCCCCTCGTTTTAACATATGTTCTGGTGGTAAGATTAAAGGTTCCATCTTTAGGGGGTACTTGGGAACATGGGGATTGAATTCCGCGCGGTGGATTGCCTCGACGGCGCCCATTGGCCCATTTTGGCAGTGTTTAGACCCTGTTTGCTGGCAATGTCTGGAAAGAATTTGTCGGCGAGTAGACGGGCTTTAAGGAGAGCTGCGGTATAACAAATTGTGGCGGATTTCGGCAAGGAAATGTCGTCGTATTTGGCTAAGACGGCCTGGACGTCGGCGTAAGCTTGCATTTCGAGTAATGCTTCAATTAAATTTTCATGGATATTTAGAACATTCATGATAGGGGGAACTTCTTTGGTTAAATCACGGAACATTTTGACGGCTTCTTTTTGTTATATGTTAATTAATACATGTCGATGTGGAAGGATTTACTTTATTTTTAATTATGTCATACAATTACAACCAGCTTGTCTCTACTCTATGATGCAACCCCTAATGCATGTTCGTATGCAACACACTATGCATTCATATGTAACACCTCCCTTTTTTACAAACTATTAGATCACATTAATTACAACAAATCTTAATTCTAGTAACAAACAAAATCCTTAAACCTAGATGGGTGAACAATCCGGCGACCATACCTCGTATGAGGTGATTTATCATTTTCATTCACCCTTTCAGAATCATTAATAGATGAACTATTGTTCTGTTCACTCACTTGAACATTCTCTTCACTCTCTTCTTCTTCATCCCTAAAATTAACAGCTTCTCTTTCATTCATCTGATTTTTTGAATGTTTGAGGAAAGAGGAATTTCTCCGGTACTGTGTTCCTTCTTTATCCCTTATTATAAACGATCTAGGCGTATCCGCTAATTTTACAATTTTGCCCGGTAGCCAGTTTTCCTCTTTCCATTTTTTAAACGTAACATTTTCATTTGCCTTAAAATTAGGTCTATACTTAGACGATCGATTGAAATATCGGGTAACAATTCTTTGTTTCTGAATTTTAGATTCTTTAAAATTTGTGACTTTAGGTCTTAACAACTCTCTTGAAATTGGGACATTTGTTCTGACTATTCGACTGTTTAATAATTCAGATGGCGAAACATTAAAACCAGTTAATGGCGTTACACGATATTCCAACAAACTATAAAATAACTCTTCCTCATTTTGACATTTACGTAACATTTGTTTACAAATGTGTACAGCCTTTTCAGCTTTACCATTACTTTGAGGATAACGAGGACTAGTAAATACGTATTTAATTCCATACTTTTGACAAAATTCTTTAAACTTATAACTATTATAGGGAACATTATCGGACACAATCTTTAAGGGCAGACCAAATCTTGAAAATATGTCTTTGAAGTGTCTCAAAACTTCATCAATTGACTTATTTTTTAATTTGATAAGTTCTATCCAATTGCTATAATAGTCTACAATTACTAAGTACGATTTTGAACCGAAGTCTAAAATATCCGATGCTATTATTTCAAATGGTAACTCCGGAATGGGATGGGGAATCAGTGGTTCTTTCGTATTATTTCTACTAAACTTTTCGCAAATTTTACATTTGGAAATAAACTTCTCTACATCAGTAGACAAACCAGGCCAATAGAAAAGATTTCTTGCTCTGCTTTTGGTTTTCTCTATCCCTATGTGTGCCTTATGTAGCTGTGCTAACATGTGTGATTTTAAACTTTCTGGTATACAAATTCTATCATTGAAGTAAACAATACCATCTTTTACAATTAAGTCACTTTTTATTTTAAAATATTGTTTTAACACACTACTGTCAAGAAAACTTTTCTGAGGCCACCCTTCTTTACAATATTGCATAATTCTATTTAAGTCATTGTCATTATTAGTTTTTACTTTGATATCCTTCATACGATTATCAGTAATTGGGTATTCAACCTCTAAACAGTGAACAATTTCACACATAGTTTTATCATCAGACACCTCTTTCTTAATAAAAGATCTACTCAACAAATCAGCAATATACATTTTATTACCCGGAATGTATTCAATTTTATACTTATATTTCAACAACTTTAGTCTCATTCTTTGTAAACGAGCTGAAATTTTATTTAAATCTTTATTTTGGACTCCCACTAGTGGCTTATGATCTGAGTGTACCACAAACTCTTTCCCATACAAAAACTGATGAAATTTAATTACACTAAAACAAATTGCTAGAAATTCTTTTTCAATTTGCGCATATCTAGACTCAGTATCGGTTAATTTACGCGAACAAAAAGCTATAGGTTGTCCATTCTGTAATAAGCAACCTCCTAGACCCGATTGACTAGCGTCACACTGCACCACAATTTTTTCTTTAGGATTAAATAACTTTAGAACCGGTAAATTACTAATTGTTGACTTTAATGTGTTTAATGCCAAAGTGTGATCTCCAGTCCAAATAAATTCACTATTACTCTTAATTAAATTATTTAATGGCGCGATTATATCTGACAACTTAGGAATAAATTTTATTAAATAGTTAGCCATTCCTAGTATTCTTAACAATTCTTTCTTATTATTAGGGATTTCTAAAGCTAAAATGGCTTCTATATAATCATTATCTGGTTGTACCCCTTCTTTAGAATAAACCTGACCCAGGTATTTAACCTTATTAACTTTGTATTGTAACTTATTCGGATTAAATTTTACATTATATTGTTTAGCCCTTTCGATTACCTTATTTAAATTCAAATCATGTTCTTTTTCATTTTTGCCTCCCACAATAACATCATCAAAATAGATCTGTACATCCAGATCTCCAAACATTTTCTCATTAACGCGTTGAAAAACTTCTGGACTACACGCCAATCCAAATGCTAATCTTTTAAACCTAAATTTTCCAAACGGTGTGATAAACGTACACAGTTTACTACTTTCTTCATCAAGTCCTATGTGATAAAAACCATCTTTCATATCTAGAACCGAAAATACCTCTTTACCACGCAATTTTAAACCTATTTCTTCAGAAGTAGGAATTGGATGTTTATCTAAACAAATATATTTATTTAAATGCATTGGATCAAGACAAATTCTCAAGCTTCCATCTGACTTTTCCACACAGACAATATTATTAACCCACTCAGACGGGCCATCTACTACTTCGATAATGTCCCTTTTTACCAAAATCTCTAGACTTTCCTTTAGTTTAGCCTTAACAGTCTCAGGCAAACGTCTACAATTACTTATTACAGGAACATAGTCACTTTTGAGTTTTATGGTATACACAAATGGTACTTTACCAGTGCCTTGAAACACTGTACTGTTTTTATTAAGAAACTCATTTTTTAATGTACTATTTGTGTATTCAATATTATCAACCTTATTTATTAAATTCAATTTAACACAAGCATTCAAACCTAATATCGGTCTACTGTCTACATCGACAACAATAAATTTTATATTTACATTTTTTCCTCTTACCTCACATTGTAAGATTATATAACCTACTGCATTTATTCTGTTTCCTCCATAGGTCACTATAGCCTGATCAGTTTTATTAACATACTGGGCTTTCCCTAATTCCTTAACAATAGAATAAGGCAAAACGTTACATTGTGCCCCTGTATCCAACTTAAAATTAACAATTCTATTTCCTATAAGAATTCTTTCTAACCAAACGTCTTTAGAAATGTGATCAACGTTATTATTCAACTTAAATTCCTCAATAAAAACTTGACCCACATTTCCACTTTCAGCTATAGTATTTACAGTTTTATTATGATACTTTTTATTACCTTGCCAGTTTCCACTACCTTTTGTGATTTTTCCTTTTTTACAGCCCACTGCAAAATGTCCACTATCACCACACTTGTTACACTTTTTGCCATATGCAAAACACTTCCCTCGTATGTGCCTCCTTCCACATTTCAGGCAGTCATAAGGAATAGTTTCTTTTGTAACTGACGATTTTTTCACAACTCCTGTCCCCTTTTGGCTCATCGCATCGACTTCTTGTCCTTTGAGTCCTTGTGCCTGCATCTTGCTAGCTTCTGATACTCGACATAACTGTTCCGTCTTTTCTAAGGTCAGCTTGGTTACGCTCAACAGTCTTTCTTGAAGCCCTAAATCCTTCAGTCCTAAAATGATTTTATCTCTCACAAGAGAGTCCTCTTGTCCTTCAAAATTACACGGTTTGGCTAACATTTTTAGGTCCTTTATATAATGATCCATATTTTCTCCTTCTTGTTGAACACGTGAAAAAAATTTAAAACGATCATATGTTTCATTAGTCCTGGACTTACAGTACACATCAAATGCCGAAATTACTGAATTATAATTAATACGTTCTTCTTGAGTTAACTTTAACGTATTAAACACTTCTAACGCCTCTTCTCCTGCAGCCGTAAGAAATAGAGCCACTTTTCTCTCATCTGACTTTTCGTCCAATCCCGATGCTTTGAGAAAATATTCAAATTTCTGCTTAAATTTCTCATAATTCTTGTCAACTTTACTGTCGAAGACCAAAGGTGCTGGCGGCCTTAGATAATCCATCACTTATTCTTGTTTTTAACACCACGTGTTATTCTAACCTCACTTTTAAATTTATTATTAAATAAAACTTAAGTTTTATTAGATCCCGTTATTCACTAGTTACTCACGGTTTGTTCACACCTGACACCATGTTATATGTTAATTAATACATGTCGATGTGGAAGGATTTACTTTATTTTTAATTATGTCATACAATTACAACCAGCTTGTCTCTACTCCATGATGCAACCCCTAATGCATGTTCGTATGCAACACACTATGCATTCATATGTAACACTTTTAATTTGCCAAAGCGACGAGCACACATTGCTAATCTAAAAAATAAATTATGTATCTTAAAAACACACTAGATGAAAGATGTAGTGAAAGTAATTCTACTACAAGTACGTAACGCCTTCATGGTCAGCCAACGAAACGAATGAGTCCAGTCATTTTAGGTTTCATCTGCCGACAATGTAATGGAAAACAGGATTTTTGCATATAGCTTTATTTTAATGTTTTAATAAACATATTAAAAGTTACCTTTCATATCATGCCAGTTTCGCAAAATATTCGTGGTCAAAGATGACAAAGAATGTTTTTTTTTTCAAATACATATTTTCTTTCGGTACGAAATAAAATACCGATTTATTCTATTTTTAATATATATTTTTATTTTTTTTTGTATTGTAAGTTATTATTGACAAAATTTGGTAAGTTTTTTCTAATTTTTACATTATTGTTTAGGCACTGATGATGAGACTTAGTTCTCGAAAGCACTTTGTTCAAAATTTTCCAAATTTTAAAAGTATCACACCACTGTATACAGAATTGAGAAGGCTTTCCAACGATGTACAACTCGATCCCCCCCCCCCCCCTTCCATTTAAAATTTTTGAAGAGATGCATCCCCCGCTTAGGGGTTTGCACACAAAATTGTTAAATTCACGCCAAAAGCTGTCCTTCTTTCAAACAAAATAGACCCTTTTGAGAAATGCGTTTTTTTTTGAGAAATTATTTTTCTGAGAGTTATAGCCTCTGTTTCGTTTTCGTTTGGCCACCCTGTATGTAATTTATTTTAAAAATGTATATATTATAATTATGTACAAAAACAATATATAATAGAAAATATTTGTTGTAATTTGTAATATAACTTAATACAAGCTTTCATATCATTATAAAAAAAACAGTATCAATAATAAGAAACATAGGTAGGTAGGTATTTAAAATAGGTACATAGATATATAAATTTTACTTATATTCTAATTATATATTTATACAGGGTGCTTCAGAAATTAATACAAAAATTTTAACCAGTAATAGATTTCACCAAAAGAAACAACTTTTCTAAATAACATTTTTGCGAAAAATATTTTTCCGAATTTTTTTATGGCTATATCCCCCCTATAAAAGTACGATACGATACGCTCATAAAATTTTGTAAATTTATAAATTTTCTATAATAGTTATCATGGTAACCATTATAATAGTGCATGCTACTGTTTTGACCAGTGGCGCGTATAAAATTTTCGCCAAGACTTTAACTAATTTTATCTTGATAACGGTTGAAATTGGGAAAAAATTTATCTAGAAAAAACTCTTTTTTAAACGACATCTACAAGTGGTTAAAATTTTTGTATTTATTTCTGAAACACTCTGTATATTAATTCAGGCCCTAAAGACTGTATTATTTTATATTACATATTGAGGCTTTATAAAAAGTGGGTATAAAAAATTAAATAAAAAAATGATTACATTTTTCTTAGATCTTAAAATGTGTTCAGAAATTTTAAAAATATTACTTCTAATCATATTTATGATCTTAAAAAGTTATCAGTTAATTATGCTTCATGATTGTAGGATTATTGAAAAAAACTTTAGTAACATATTCCTCTCTCCCTCCCACATGCTTAGATAGTACTTAACTAAAAAGAAAAAGCGGTAGAAAATATTATTTTTCTATAAACTTAATGATAGTAAAACAAAAAAAAATGTTCCAAACTAAATAATACAAAAGCTAAATACTACTATTACTACTAACAGATGTTGTTCTCTTTTAAGCAGATTTATATTTGTATCAACCTTTGAAAAATACTAATATAAATATGAAGGACTATGAAAGGGCTTGCACAATAATTTCGTAAGCTTCTTATATCATAGTAAAAATATAAATGAAATTAAGAATAATGTTAAAGAACGTTATGAACTTTAGAGTGGTTTTAAAAACGCTATGGGAAGATGTTTGATATTGAAATTTCTACCTTTTATATCATAGTGAAAACATAAAAGAAATTAAGAATCATATTAAAGGACGTTATCAACTTTGGAGAATTTCAAAAACGCTGTAAAGCTATGTTTGAAATTGAAACACAAAATTTGGATTTTTTTTAATGGGTCCCAGAAGAGCGCTACATTAAGCCCTCGATACAGTTTTAAAGATTTTGACTTATAAATTAAAGCAATAATCCTAAAAAAATGTTTTTTGCGCATTAAGCAATAATTTTGTTAATTGATGTAAAATTTTACCTCTTTTTGGATTATTCTAAAGATAAAAAATCAAACTTAAATTTCGAAAAGCAACGGTAGACATACTGTTAACATTTCGTGTAGAAAAACACTTCCAAAGATGACCAAATTTTTAAACAGCTCCAAATTTTATTTTGTTATCAGAAAGCAACAAGTAAGCGTACGAAATTTAAAATACCCAGTTACAATTGGTCAAACTTCAAAATTAAAAACTACTCTAACTATGCAAAGCGATAAAAAAGATCCGTATTTTTTTAGGGATAAATGTGTATTATGCCGGACACAAAATTTCGGGCAAAATGTCAACTAAAACGTCAATCTGACGATACAAACTCACTCCTTTTAGATTTTTAACCCAATTAAAATAAGAAGATAAGTGTTACAGCGACGATTTTAGACTCAAAATACGAAAAATATAAAGCAAAAATAAATAAATACCATTGATTAACTACATAGTTTTGGCATTAACTAAGAAAATCAATAAAATAATTGCTACCTGAATGGGGCTATTGAAAGAATTTTTTCGTACTGCTTTTAATATGCTTCATCTTGGCCAGGAGTACTTATGGGGCGTGCTCCAGACCCTGATCGGCGTTCAACTGTCCCAAATTTTTATCATTTCTCTACAATTGAGTTTATTGTACTTTTTGATACACTTATTAGTACATATTGTAGTCACTTCACGATGAGTCATCCCTCTGGAGGCCAATGTGATAATAGGTAACCTTTTTAATGTAAAACACTTTTAAAACACTGATATGGTTATTCTATTATTATGTAAACTCCACATTTGTGACGTAGACCTTCTGTAAAACAAAGTCTTACTGTTAGAACTTCAAATATAATAAACATACCTTTTAATATACATAATAGAAGACAATTATTAGTAGTTAACTCCGGTTTTGTATTTTACAAATTTCAAATACCTGCTATTAATACTATTTTGTAATTCGTCCTTAATAAGAAGCACTAAAACAAATTCATAGTTGTCCCATTTCCTACAGATTTGCGGATTAAAAAGCCTAAAACAGCATGCCTAAAAAAAGCCTAAAACATATTTACACCAAAATTTGATAAAAACTAAAGAATTTGATAAAAATCTTTGTTTACATATCTTGCAAAGTTAGCTTGAAGTAATATTAGAATAATGTGATATAATTCTCACCTACGAATAATTTCGTGTCGTATCAAAATAGAAAAACGTGTTTGGTCTGGTTTTGTATAATAAAAATTTACAAAAAATGTACCTTTTACCTCATTGAAAATCGAGGTTATGTTTAACAAATAACAGTTGGTTACTATGACAACGACGACTGTGTTCAAAATGCCACCCGGTGATGGATTTTTTCAGTATAACGCGTTTATATTCAACTGTAACGCATTTGAATTAATTTATCGGTCAAAAAATTTTCATATAAATTGTGAAATTAACCACTTTTATTTTTATTACTTTATTAATGTATATATTTCTCTCTCTTGCTTACGTATAAATTTGGTAACTTTTAGGGTTTTTTGAGAGTTTAAGGTTAGTACCAACTTATACGTGGGGACACCACCAAATGTCTCCAAGCCTCTGAAAACTCACTCTTGATTATGTAATTTTATTTCTAAAATTAAATGATTATAGTTAGGTTAAGATCAATGATAGGCGACATGTGTAAAAATGGCGCTTACGATTACTTTTTAATGCTCATGTATTAATGCTCATGTATTTCTTATAAATTATGTTCATAGTGAATGAGCTATTATGCGGGTGAGAATTTTCGCGGTTTTTTGACGTCACATTTTTCCACCCCATAACTATTTTTGGGATAAGTTTATTTTTAAATTTACTGCATGCATGAGTGTCAAAATGGCTGCTCATCATGTTCCACTAACACGCATAGTCCATCAGACTTCTCTATAAGACTCTTTCTCTGGGAAAATTCAACTGTGAGTCAAAGTCAAACGTTTAGGAACAGGATACCAGAAAGGTGAGGAGCGCCTAAATGTCAAAGTGTATTCCACGTTTTCCGCAAGTCTGTAAACAAGCGTACCGCTAAATTCAAAAAATTTAATGGTTAATTTTTCCTAATAGGGAACGTTCTATAGATTAACATATATTTGTGGATTACCCTCCCTGTCAGGTCAGGTCAGGTAAGGTAAAAAAAAACACGTTTGTGATTAAATAATAACAATTTTAATTAAGCATTATAAAAATATACATTTTTTGACTTAAAAATACCACCTATCCTTTGTTCATTTGACTTCCGCATTTTCACTGAAATTATAGTGCAATTTTTGAGAGAAAAAAATCTCGCCTACTAGATACAAAAACTTCCGAATAGATTAGAAAAAGTGCGTCGGTGAGACAAAAAAAGTGCAGTATTTAAAAAATAATGGGTGGGTATTGACCGTAATGTGCTGATGTCAAGTGAACAGATGTATACATATTAAATACGAGAATACTCAATTATGGTTTGATTTAGTATATCATTTACATATGATTATACCATTGAGTTTATTATATCTGTTATAATAAACTCAATGGTTATACGTAATATTTATGATTTATGAGATGTGTCAAAAGTGCGCATTTGTTGTTAATCAAATTTCAAAGGTATTTTCATCAGGTACATGATAAAAATGCAAAAAAAATGTAAACGAAACTTTGATCACGAGGATATTCATTTGATAATGTACATTTTGTTTCTAATGCCACTTTTGCAAAAAAATATATAGACGGTAATAATCACTGCACTGCTGAGTTAAATTTATGTCATGGAAAAATAATTAAAAATCGAGCAGATAAAATAAATATAATTTAAAGTTTAATTTATGTATCTAAATATTCAATAAATATGATCATTTGCAGAAGTACTTGAAATATAAACTGATTCGTTTTCGTTATTTATTAAAAACTGTCGAAGTGTTACCGTTTCACTGACTGATGGTTTTTTATTTATAATATTTTTACATTTTCGATTCTTTTTAGTAATAAAAAACTTTTTTGTTTCCCAATTTTTTTTATTACGTGGCTCATTGGTAAGTGTTGCTGGAGTAAATTTGCAACTTTTATTAGTGCTTAATAAGCTGTTGACTGCATTAAGATGGGCATAAATAACCTGTGAAGTAACTTCTCTATCCAAGTGGTTGACATTTATCTGTTGAAGATTTAAAAACGTATCAGAAATTTTAAATTTTAATTTATCACTAATACAATATTAATATTTTTTACCTGGAGTTGACATGCTACAAAATAATTGCTTTTGGTTTCCTGTTCAACAAGAGATTTCCATTCATGAAAATCTGGAATCAAGCAATTTGTTAATAAAAAATTTTATGCAAAAGGATTTTTCTAATTGTTTTCTGTCATTGAACGTCAATTTTTCAATGACTAACTGTATTTCATGTGCGGATTGTAAATGATCTACGAGACCTGAGTTTTGTTTGAAACAACTATTGCAATCATTGCAATTCTGTTCCAAACACTTCAAATTCAATAAAGCCTGAGACAGGGTTCCTAAAATTAATTAGATTATCTTTAAGCCAATCAGAAGTCAGATGAAAGTCCACGAAAGTGATGTCATTCGGCGTGACTTTTTAAAGTATAAACCATATTTAAGACAAATTTTAGTTTATTTTTACTGAATAAGTATTTACTGATTAACAAATTATACCTAGGTATATATTGTAGTTGTTTTTGATTAAATTTAAGTTTCTGGCAATTTAAACCGTGGTTTTTGTAATTAGGAAATAAATCGTTTTTGTCAAAAAAAATCCGACCTTATTGTTAATTTAGTAAAATATAAACAACTATATCGCTGCTGGAATATTTAAACAATTAATTATGTTAAATATTAGAATTTCACAACTTCAGGCTTTGAACACTGCGATTGGTTGGCTAAAAAAGACGTTGCGAAAATAAAAACAACAAATTACAACACGACATAAATAAACAATCTGCAATTGTAAATAAACAATATTGGTAAACATTTGATTGACTCAATTAGGCCCAGTTTTACATTCGACGATTAACTTTAACTACTGGTTATTTACCATGGTTATAATTGTTTTAACAATTAAATTAAACGCCATTTGAGGTTATGGTACTTTTACGTGACAGCACCAACAGATTGTTTTCAAGCAGAGACAAAAAGTAGTAGAAAGAATACTGATGGAGTGTGCGCTACATTAGAAAATGAAAAATGAGTGATCGCCATTGTTACACGTTGTGTTACACTTACAAATAAGGAAAATTCAAATTAAAGTAATACTATGTGATCTGAAAAACTATATAACGTTTGATACAATCTGCGTTCAAAAAATGGGATCATCGAATTTTTCGTCACTGACAAGGAGGAGGAGAACTGTGACGTGAAAAATACGCAAAAATTCAAACACTGTCATTCTAAAAAGATACTTTAAAAAAGTCGCCCTTATTACACTAGTACATAAAATTATAATTTTCATATATTTATAGGTTAAAATTATAATAGCTAAATTTTAACCGAATAAAAATTACATATGAAAACACAAATAAGGCATAAAACATTCTACCTTAATACTCTTGACATTCTAGTTTTAATCTAGTTTCAAGTTACACATACTTCTGGCACAATTGAGAAATTAATCGAAAATGGGTTGCAGAAGTCTTGACGTCAAAACAGCGCAAAATTTTGAAACTCTGTCATTCGATAAAAGTACCTTGAAAAAGTCGAGCTTATTGCACATGTAAATAAGGTTAAATTTACAATGATCAAATTACAAGAGATAAATAAATACTAATAATATATTTCTAAGCTTTAACGCAGGTCTCACATGAGCAAAGTTTAGCAAATCATGCCGAATGTGAACAAATTCCCTCCTATTTGTAAGCGCAGATTGCTAATTTTTGGTACTCGGCCATCCTAGGTAGTTGGTTTACAGCTCTTCGGGTGACTTTGACATCACGAAGCTTGTATTTTGCATTGAAATATCCATTTTCGATTTAATTCTCAATTATGCGAGAATTATATGTAATTTGTGATTGAATTAAAACTATAATGTTTAGAGTCTTGGAGAAGGTAGAGTGTTTTTATGTCTTATTTGTGTTTCCATATGTGATTTTTATTTGGTCAAAGTTTATCTACTATAATTTCAACTTTATGTACTAATGCAATAAAGGCGACTTTTTTAAGGTATGTTTTTAGAATAACAGTGCTTTTGAATTTTTGCGGATTTTTGACGTCACACTTCTCCACCCCATAACTATTTTTTATAAGTTTATTTTTGAATTTACCGCATGTCTGACTGTCAAAATGGAAGCCCTTTATGATCGTTTTGATAACACGCATATGTGGTCAGATTTCTCTCTACCATGTTTTCTGTGATAGATAGACACAACTCAAAGTCAAACGTTTAATATCAGGATAGCAGAAATTTAGTGCGGTGTATAACATTAGCCGACTGCTTCTTTTGGTAAAAATATCAAAAATATAAGAATTACTAATTCTAACGTAGTGATTGAGGGACTTGTTTTTCTTTAAAAAAAATCGTTAAATTGGCGAAAAATTATTAAAATATAAGTTGTTAATTTAGTTAAAATATAAACAACCATATGACTGCTAGAACATTTAAACAATTAATTATGTTAAATATTAGGGTTTCACATCTTCGAGCTTCGAACTCTGGGGTTGGTTGGCCAAAAAAGAAGCTGCGAAAATAAAAACAACAAATTACAACACTCGGGTTCGACATAAATAAACAATCTGCAATTGTAAATAAACAATATTGGTGAACATTGGTGAACAATAATAGTCAATCACTTAATGTCTTCCTGTTAAATCGATAATTTGTAGGATTATTGTCTACAAAAATGCTGAAAAATTAGGGGGTTAAATAGATAACAGATACAAACATCAAATTTTACTCAAAACAATTACTAAATACAAAGCTCAAAAAATGTAGCACAACCTCATCTCATTTGTAATTTCATACCAAACATCAATCAATATCAATTTCGGCGATTGTTGTAGGGATAAATAACAATTGCTCGTCTCAGCAACAATGCAACCGTTACGAATTGATAATTTAAATTTGGAAGAATTAAGACACACAAAACATCAACTACATAGAACGTTTCGATTCACATCTTGAAAAGAAATTAAACAAACCATCCCTTTCAGAAGACTATAGTTTCGTCAGTCTGATTATTGCACTATTAACAACGACATTATTTTTTGTTACTCTGTGTTTTTGCAGTTCTAGATACTGTTGCGACTGTACCTAGATTTCATTTTTGGGTAGATATTTTCCTCAAAAAGTTAATACTTTGGTACCTAATTACCTTATCCGAAGAAACCTTCAAAGAAACAGCAGCTTCGAAAGTTCTGTGGAATTACCTGAACGCAACATCCACCAGGCTACTATAGAGCTTAACTCGGTCTGAGTTCGGGAAGAACACCCTTTAGTGATAAACGAAGAAGAAGTAGTACAGCCTATTATTCGCAATCCATACAACTTGAGACTGCGGCATACCACTGGATTGGAAGAAACCAACCCTTAAAAATTAACTCGCGATTTTTTTTTAACAGGGAAGGAATTATGTTATGTACCCTTATAAACCACCCCTTATATCATTGAACCATCACGTGCATGTCATTCACTCATCATCGTCCTTTATATTTCTCGATCCAAGTTCATATGGTTTTATATTGATAATTTTTTAAACCGAGCCCATATTACAAGCATCGAATACATTCCATTATTATTGATTGTATCATGGTTATATTGTAGACTCAAAGAAATAGAAGAGTTTTATTACAAAATTTTAAGAGTAAATTTTCCTATAAAATCGGAAATAGGACAAATTGTCGCTGTCATTAACGTGGATTGGAAGGGAATTATCTAATTTAAGGAATGAAATGAATTTAAAAAAGGCAATGTGAATGTAATGATCTATCAAGGAAATGATAGTGAAAGGGTTGGTATACCTTGGAAAATTTTAAATCGTATCGCAGACCAGACCCTACTAGCGGGTGGTCGCACCACAGCGCGGCTTCAAAATTTAAAATTTAATTTTTGTATTAGTAAAAAACAAAAAAGTAATGTAGAAAAAATAGGCAAAATAATAGGTCTTCTGTAACTAGAGTCTTCTGTAATAGAGCGCAACTGTTTTTATGCTATTAATTTGCGTTTATTTTTTCCTCGCTTACTAAATAGAGTTAATCGAATTAACATAAAGTGGACTCCAAGTCAGCAACAAGAAATTCTACGAAGCGATTAATTGATTTCTGCATCAGATCAGAAACAATCTATAGGCGTAGATTTAATTATTCGTTATTTTCATGTTTTTTTAACGATGTTATCTATTTACTTTTATACACTTTTTATGTTAAATTTTTTGTATTAATCAAAAATTGGACAACTTACAAAGTGGAGTAATTTATTTTATTATAATTAAAAATTTTAAATATTAGTTGTCTTTTAGTACGTCTTAAAACTGAGCAAATGTTATTTACCGAATTTACTCCTTTCCACTCCAATCTTATTGAAATTAGGCAACTACAAGTGATTCACTGCGATTTTCATTTGCTGATTTGTGTCCAAATATGAACTCACAACAGTCTTTTGTGTGCTTCAATTGTTACAAATATAAAAAAATAAATCTTTCCATTTAATACTTATTTTGTGCAAATATAAGACTAGTATAACGTAAGAGTTTGAAAACAATTTTCGGTAAATATAGTTTTATAAATTTTATAACAGAAGTGTACAAGAAAAACAAAAGGGCCTTCTAGAGCTTTTTATAAAAAACAGCGTAAAAAGAAATAAGTTGAAAAAGCAACAATGGTAGGTTCTTTCGAAAAATTTCTTCATCAATCCAAAAATTTACATTTGCATCAAATAACCGCAAATGAAGAGATTCTTGAACTTGAACCTCAACCATCTACATCAGGTTCTACCCTACCGTATTTGCCCTCTGTAAATTTACAGTCAGGTGTCAGTGGGAACGATTCAGATAGTGACATAAACTCAAATTTTTCAGACATAGATGGTAATGACAGTTTTTGTGATCCGGAAAGTGTACCAGAACCAGATAAATCAACTATTTCGCAATCATAATGTGACGATGTTTCAGACCCTTTAGATTCTGATTTTAATGATCCCGGTACTCCGGTACATGTTCACACATCATCACAAAAAAATACTAGATACGTTGGTTGCAAATGGGCCTGGTCAATTAAATTTAAATTATAAGTTTCCTTATGATGATACCGGTAGAAAATTTAATTTCACTTATTTCACAAATTTTTGGTAAACGGTAAAAAATTAAAACGCGTATGGCTATGTTACTCTATAAGGTTAAATTACGTATTTTGTTTTCCTTGTAAATTATTTGGCAAAAACCCTAAGTTAGGAATCGTTAATTCTAGCTAATACAGATTGGCGCCATTGTTCAAGGTTTGCCGTTTTAGAAATATTAGAGATCAAAGATTGTGAACGTTGACTATGACGTCATACCGACACATTCCTGAGACTCCTAGTCTGAGCGCATTTCTACGTCCCGTCTGAATTGTGAAATTATTTGTTTGTCCTGTTGGATCATGCAACACTAAATTTTGCGGTTTAACATTATTTTTATCGCTTGGTCCGATGAAGGTATGAACGCGCCTTGGATGTTCAACTTCGTTGTTTGGCTGGTCAAGAACCAAAAGTTCTAGAAACTTATTTCAATTTTTAATCATAGTTATTTTTTAAAAATTTTAAAAAACTTTTATCAATATTTTGGTTCACTGTCCTTTAAAACTAGTCAAAAAAGTTAGATTGTCAAGAAGGTTGATGCGGCCACCGTGGTATTCAAAGTATCGCTCAGCTCTAGTATACCACCATACACTTAATGATGCATTGCGTGTTGTATAAGCACGCAGCACGCTTTTGCTGAAATTTTTTGACATTTCAAAATTGTTTATTAACCTCACAAATTTCTACACAAGAAGTTACTAAAAGATGAAATAAAATCAAAATATTTGGTTTTTTGAATAGAAAGGAATACAATACAGGTAATTACAAATATAATGTTATGAATGAAAACTAGAAAAACATCTAGTTATTGTTTTGATGAAAAAATTGATTGTTTTTCTAATTTTCGTTTACAACTCTTTTTCGATTTTCGTCATTTTAGAACCAGTTAATTCATTGTTAAGTTGCGTAAGGGCTTCTTTTACAGCGTTAAAATCAGTATGAGAAGAGCAATTTTTTATAACCCAATTGAACAGTACTTCACACTGTACCTTTTAACAAATCTGTAGTGTCTTCTTCATGGGATTTGGCGTTTTTCACCCTTCACGCAACTTGTTCTTTCAATTTTGCCAATGTTTGTTGCAAAAAGAAACAAGATAAATGTGTTTGCAAAAATGATTTTTTTTAGTGGACTCAAAACATGAACCTCTAAAGTTATGGATGGAAGTATCAGAGTACACATCGGAAACTTCTACAATTGCAAGAAGAATTTATTACAATATCAATCGGATAAAAATTAATAGGCAAAGATGAATAGTCAAGAAAGGTTGTAGTCATTGGTTGTAGGATTTTCTAGTGCTACTGCTTCCAATGACATTTTTAAGGCTTTCTTGTGAGACTTGTTCACATCTAACTCTCGGTGAGTAGCAGTAATATTGACAAAATTTGTTGCGCAACTAATCTGTCAAAAGAATCCAAACAATATTCTACCCTTTAGACCGTCTTTCCACCAAAATAATTATATTTTAGGTTTTTGTGCAAAGCCTCTAGATGCATGTTGTGGTTGATTTCAGCATACTTCCAAAAATAATATGCCAAACTCATTGTTCTTTCTGTACTTTGTAAATAATATTTCAAGATGTATTCCGAAAGTGTCTTTCTTATTTTTTGAAAATATTTAATTATTAAAATTTGCTTTATTTTATTAAACTCCTCTTCTTCTGTTGCTTTCAACATTTCACTTAAATCTGCTTGTATTTCTTTTTTATTGGTTATTGTTTAAAATTTTAGGTTTTCCTTGGACAGTCTAGGTTTTTTAATGAGCCAAGTGCGTAAAAGACGATTAGGCATCGACCCCAGTATTAACTTCCAGCTATCCCAATAAAAATGTTGGTAACGCCACTTATGAAATATTTTGGCATTTTTAGACCCTTTATATTTTTCAGCTCATGCACAATAGGACAATTTGATGGACAGCTTTATCGTTACGATTTGTTATAAACAACATACAGGGAACCCAATGTCTTGATTGTCTAATATGAGAATTGTTGTTAATTCATACTTATAAGGTTTAGTTCCGTCAATATCATACAAATTATAGTGATTCGCAAGTTTTTAGTATAACTTCTATTTCTTTCTTCATTCAGAAATGTAAGCTCAAATCGTCTACATCAAGTCCATTAAAAAATTCTCCATGTTTCTTTATAAAAAACGTTCTTTTGTAAATTATTCCACTCTGAAACTTAAATCTATTGCTGCCAAATCTGATTTGTGCCTCCATCCACTTAAATTGTGTTTGTCTGCAAGATAATGCAAATCTTTTTTTAAGAGTAAATTTATTTACTAATTTTATTGTTAGTTACTGTATTTCTTGCATCTTTTATTATAGTGTCATAAGACATATGTGATTGAATCTTTTCAATAATAAAATATTTTGATTCTAAAGGTATGGGCTGACATCTCATATCTAAATTATGCCCAACATTAGTATTATTCAACTAAAATCTTGGATGTATTGTAGAGCTGTTTAACCCTAACTTTAGAATGACATATTCTACTAATTTTAATACTTCCAGCTACTTTAGGGACACGTATTGTAGTTTTGCTTGAAAAGTTCTCAAAATTGCTTCTGTGACATTTAAAAGATTTCTTTAGATCTGATTTAGTAATTTAAAAGATGTATATATTGGTTTTTCTTTTTCAGGGCAAGGTGAAGAGGTGATCCTTAAAATTATGGCTATTTTCGGTGTTATCTGAATGGATGGTCATCAAGTGTCGATTTCGTGAAGATTTTGTGTTAAAATTTTTGTCACAGTGATTACAGATTATTATTTCTAAACTAAAAACAACAGGAATTGTATTTTTGCACATGATATTTTATATATACTTTACCTTGACATTGTTATTTAAATAGTTACTTACAAAAGCTAACTAATTGTAAGCACACTTTTGCTAATAGAATTATTTAAATTTACAAAACGTTAATTGCTTGAAAAATTGTGGCTGTTGAGCGCTAAATTAATTAGGGATTTTAATTTGAATTGTAGGGATTTGGGACTGGGGAATTTTTAATTGTAGGGCGGAAAACTTCAAATTTTGGTAGTTTTATTTTTGACTGTTAGCTTTTAGTAACCAAGGCATATAATTATTATTTTTTGTATCTTTAATGGAAAACAGCCATTTGATTAGGAAGAATTCAAAAATGAAATACTTTATTTTACTAATTAGCAATACTTTACTAGTTAGCAACACAACCAATCAAAACAAATAAGTATGAATAAGTACACTTAACTTGTTGTTATACGTTGCTACAGTTTATTTTTAATAGGCAACTAACTATGTTACAGACTATAGAAAAACAATTTTTGTTAAAATATCCTTAGGTTTTCTACGTTTTCCATTAAGAATACAAGAAAATAGCATGTTCAACTCCTAAGAAAAGTGATATTTCCTCGTTCGTGTAAATTTGATACAAACATTTCCACTCACTTGAAAACGACGACCACTTTTCTTAACTAGTTAAACAATCTACTATCAATAATGTAATAAGTTGTTTATGTAAAAGCTTGTTTACAATCACTTAAAATAACTTAACAAAATATTGTCAAGTTTTATGAGGTAAATTCCTAATTGTATAACAGTTCGTGAAATTCAGTTTTAGCACTTTAAATTACGTTAAAATCTTTGCTGAAATACTTAAGGTAATGTGATTTAAATAACCCTTAGTAATATTAAATAAAGTAATTGTATACATTAATGTTTTTCTGTGTTCAAATTGTTTGCATGTGATATTAAAAAATTGTTTAAATTTAAGAAATTGTCAGTTTCCAGAATTTCTTGCTTTTCTTAGAATGACACAACCGAAATTTCAAAATTCCGGAGAATCTCTGTTAAAAAATTGGCCTAGAATCAGAAGAAAACGAAATATTGGTGTCCCTAACCAGATCGGTAGTTAAAAATAAATTTAAAATAAAAATAAATGTTAAAAATTCTTTTTAGCTTAATGTATTCATTGATATTGGCTCTAGATATTATGCTGAAAAGGTAAGTTTTAGTCAAGATAATTTTTGTTTGTATTTGTAAATTTTGTAGGACCTTGATGCAGCAAAATATTACTTTAAAAGAAAAACTCAGATTGTGACTGAAGAGATGGAAAAAATCCAAATTTTGGGATTAGAGAAAAGTAAAATTAGAGATCCGATTGTAGAAATACAAAATTGAATTTTTATTGATATTTATAAATGTGTTTAATTGTCTACAAAAAATAAAATTAAAAACTGTAATTGACATTTTACTAATTGTGGTAAAAAAAATCTTCAGCTGCCTCTTTTACTGTTTGAATTTTCTTTAATAATAAAGTCGTAAATAATTGACTATTTTACAGTATTATTATATGAATTTCTTATATCTAATTTTAATTATATTGCATTTTCAATATAAATTCAGTTTATTCAAAATTCAGAAATTCAATTTTTGTTAGAGTCGACTAAAAATAATAAATAAAGTGTATAATGATTAGACGTTGTTTAGAAGTCGTACAGTTTTATTTTCATCACTTATACAATTTTTGAATGCAATAAAAACTAATTTAAATCACAAACAAAGACCATTATATGTCATTTATTTGCATATTCATACTTTTCTTAAATAATAATATTTGGACAAACATCTTTGTTTTTACTTGAATGACAAGAAAAAATAATATAAAATAAATAAAACAGCCCATAAAAAGCTCACAATCATAACACGAAATATATATAATAACTGAAAAATAATTTAAAAAAACACCTACCTACTATAAACCATTTATCGCCTAAATCTACCACACAAGTACAAGTTCGAAACTTGTTTCAAATTAAATTCTCGACAATTGCTGGAATAAATTTGCCGGTGGTATACTCTCGGTTTTCTCATAGACGTAATAAACTGGTGTAGAGAGCCAACTGAGGACTGCTTTGGCAACAACCTCCATTGGTTCAGGATACTGATGTGTCAACAGAGTTAAAAGTGCTGTAAAGGAACACAACCCAGCCGTAAAAATAATAAAAAACGGCAACTCCTTCTTGGGATACACCGACACGTCATGAAACCCTGGTAAAAGCTCTCGATCAGCACACTCTGTACAAGTGGGGTACGGATAAAAAAGATGTCCTCGTTCCAGGGGGTAGGGCAGCATGCGAAATGTGCCTTCCCACGTGCAGTGGAGAAGATTCAATGTGCCAAGTAGAAAAACGAGTAAGCTATAGCTTCAGAGCCCCCTCGTTTTAACATATGTTCTGGTGGTAAGATTAAAGGTTCCATCTTTAGGGGGTACTTGGGAACATGGGGATTGAATTCCGCGCGGTGGATTGCCTCGACGGCGCCCATTGGCCCATTTTGGCAGTGTTTAGACCCTGTTTGCTGGCAATGTCTGGAAAGAATTTGTCGGCGAGTAGACGGGCTTTAAGGAGATCTGCGGTATAACAAATTGTGGCGGATTTCGGCAAGGAAATGTCGTCGTATTTGGCTAAGACGGCCTGGACGTCGGCGTAAGCTTGCATTTCGAGTAATGCTTCAATTAAATTTTCATGGATATTTAGAATATTCATGATAGGGGGAACTTCTTTGGTTAAATCACGGAACATTTTGACGGCTTCTTTTAATTTGCCAAAGCGACGAGCACACATTGCTAATCTAAAAAATAAATTATGTATCTTAAAAACACACTAGATGAAAGATGTAGTGAAAGTAATTCTACTACAAGTACGTAACGCCTTCATGGTCAGCCAACGAAACGAATGAGTCCAGTCATTTTAGGTTTCATCTGCCGACAATGTAATGGAAAACAGGATTTTTGCATATAGCTTTATTTTAATGTTTTAATAAACATATTAAAAGTTACCTTTCATATCATGCCAGTTTCGCAAAATATTCGTGGTCAAAGATGACAAAGAATGTTTTTTTTTTCAAATACATATTTTCTTTCGGTACGAAATAAAATACCGATTTATTCTATTTTTAATATACATTTTTATTTTTTTTTGTATTTTAAGTTATTATTGACAAAATTTGGTAAGTTTTTTTCTAATTTTTACATTATTGTTTAGGCACTGATGATGAGACTTAGTTCTCGAAAGCACTTTGTTCAAAATTTTCCAAATTTTAAAAGTATCACACCACTGTATACAGAATTGAGAAGGCTTTCCAACGATGTACAACTCGATCCCCCCCCCCCTTCCATTTAAAATTTTTGAAGAGATGCATCCCCCGCTTAGGGGTTTGCACACAAAATTGTTAAATTCACGCCAAAAGCTGTCCTTCTTTCAAACAAAATAGACCCTTTTGAGAAATGCGTTTTTTTTTGAGAAATTATTTTTCTGAGAGTTATAGCCTCTGTTTCGTTTTCGTTTGGCCACCCTGTATGTAATTTATTTTAAAAATGTATATATTATAATTATGTACAAAAACAATATATAATAGAAAATATTTGTTGTAATTTGTAATATAACTTAATACAAGCTTTCATATCATTATAAAAAAAAACAGTATCAATAATAAGAAACATAGGTAGGTAGGTATTTAAAATAGGTACATAGATATATAAATTTTACTTATATTCTAATTATATATTTATACAGGGTGCTTCAGAAATTAATACAAAAATTTTAACCAGTAATAGATTTCACCAAAAGAAACAACTTTTCTAAATAACATTTTTGCGAAAAATATTTTTCCGAATTTTTTTACGGCTATATCCCCCCTATAAAAGTACGATACGATACGCTCATAAAATTTTGTAAATTTATAAATTTTCTATAATAGTTATCATGGTAACCATTATAATAGTGCGTGCTACTGTTTTGACCAGTGGCGCGTATAAAATTTTCGCCAAGACTTTAACTAATTTTATCTTGATAACGGTTGAAATTGGGAAAAAATTTATCTAGAAAAAACTCTTTTTTAAACGACATCTACAAGTGGTTAAAATTTTTGTATTTATTTCTGAAACACTCTGTATATTAATTCAGGCCCTAAAGACTGTATTATTTTATGTCACGAAGCGGAAGTTCGTTGGCCTGCTAGGTCGTGAACCCCTCGATGCGTATGGGCTATTGCTGATACTGACCAAATCACCGCCGGTTGAAGCAATAGCTGACTGAGCATTTAAGGGGTTGGCGAACTAGTGGGTTGCGTTAATCGGAAAGTCCGGTGGTAGCGGTGGACGAGAGGAGTCGACTAAGGTAACGAGTGACGTGTGCCCAGACCCTTCAAGTGTGAACGATGTAAATGTAAGTAGCCTTATTGTATCATGTACCATACTTTGCGATCATCATTAAATTACCTTTTGTAATAAAACCCTGTTTTTAATCTCAACCCCACCTCACGAGGTAGAGCCCGTGACATATGGTGGAGGCGCCCTTAAGTTTTCGGTGAGGTGAATCGTCACATTTACCTCAGTAACAGAGTAAAATGCGAGTATAAAAATGAGTAAGGGGGTTGAGGCTAAGAACATGGTATAAGATAAATAAAAACGTGGCGTGAATGTCGGGGTCAAAGCAGTACGTAACTAGAAGAAAACAAAAAGAAATTGAAGAGGAAGATAAGCAGTTCAAACCGCAGCATAGAAGTACGGAAATCGGGTCGGGTTCAAGTGATAGTCGGGTGCAAATTACAGTCGAGCCAAAAAGTCAGGTTTCTAAAGAAACGAGGCAGGAGATAGAGAGGATTTTAGAGAGAAAAATTTCCGAAAAAGAACAGACAGAGGAAAACAACGGCGACGACGAAATTGCTGACGGCAGCGGTTCAATAAGAAATCCGGTCGACGGTTTTGAAAAAGCTGACGCAACAAAAAACGACGGAAGTAACGACGATCGAAAAGTTACAAAAAAAACAACAAAGATGGCGAATACGACGTTACAAGAGGCCCTTGCTGCGACAAAAACCCCGGCAGTGCCAAAGTTTTTGGCACCCCCCACGTTCAATCCTGCTACGGTAGATCCAGCGTCATTTATCGGAACATACAACAGAGTGGCTTTAACGAACTCATGGGATGATAAATTGAAAATTGCATATCTACCGATATTTTTAGAAAAAGCCGCTTTACATTGGTACAATAGTTATGTAGGAAACGGATTAAACCAAAATAAGACGTGGGATGAAATGAAAGAGGATTTCCTCAACGAATTTGGAGGAAGTAACTCGAAGCAAGGAGCAAGGGTAAATTTTGAAACGAGACGCCAAGGGGTCAATGAGGACATTAAGTCCTATTACTATGAGTTACTTGCTCTGCAACAAGAGTTCGACCCAAATATGAGTAATGAGACATTCCGTTCGTATTTTGAGAGGGGGCTACTGCCGTCGTTGGCGGAAACATTTCGTATGTTCAGTACACCAAACATGGAAAAAATCGACATAAAAAATCTTGTCTTTAAAATAAGCGATGTCAGAAAAATGACGCTGATGAATAATATCGCGATGGACAGTGCTTCGTTCTTTGCATCGCACAGGAGCAACAGTACACCAGCGCAGGACCAACAAAAAGAAAGAGTCAAAAAAGAGGAGGAAAGACCCGTGAGAAATAACCTTCCAACAACCAGAACCAGAGACGGACGACCAAAGTGTTTCATTTGCCAAAAACCGGGTCACTTCGCAGCTGCATGTTGGTTCAAGGAGGCTAAAGCAAATAGTACCAAAAAATGTTTTTCCTGCGGCAAAGTGGGGCACATTGCGGCAGCCTGTAAAAGCAAACCGAAGAAACAGGACCAAGCGAAAACAGAGAAGAATAACCCAAACGAGTAAGGACAGCATCAAGGGAGCGTCCGGATGTTGTCCTAACAAGTAACGCAATCAATTTCGGGACGCCACATAAGGTAGTAAATATAGAGGGTAAGGTAAATGGTAAAAAAGTTAATATAATTATAGATACAGGTTGTAGTAATAATTTAGTGAGTAAGGATCTCGTGGAAAAAATTCAGGAGAATAGCTCGGTATTTTTAAGAACTGTAGGTAATCACAGAGTGCCGACTTTAGGTAAGACGGAAATAACTATGGAATTAGGTTATGGTAAGTTAACGGCTGAAGCAATTGTCGTGGAAAAACTACCGGGTCCACTAATTTTGGGAGTGGAATTTCTAAAAAATCATAACGCCAACATAGACTTCGGGAAAGGAACGATTTGCTTACCACGAGAAGACATTGAACTAGACATCACCTTAGAAACTGGGTCAAGCGAACGTAACAAGTCAACGATACTGCACACGACGACAAAAGACGCTGACAACGTAAATTCCATCAAGTTAGTGACATCAAAAGATTACATTATTCGACCAGGTGATGAACTGGAAGTGAATCTGGAGATGAGAGAATTACCCAAAAATTTTGAAAATTTGGAAGTTGTGAATAATGAAAAATTTTTAGTTTCGAGGGGGTTGATGTTAGATGTGTTTGAGGGTTACGACGAGAATTCTTTTCGCGGTCGAATAAGTTCCAAAGCAAACAGCCCGACAAAAATTTTTAAAGGAACAACTTTAGGATGGTTGGAACAGGAAACTGATTGTATCTTCGCAGGGGTAGTGTTACATACAACAGAGGAAAGGAAAAGTAAAAACCCAATACATCAAATCGAAACAAATGCTCCGAAATACGGTGAAACAAAATTGCTAAAGTTGCTAAATGAATTTTCGGACGTCTTTGCACAATCGATGAAACAAATTGGACGTACGGATTTGGTAAAACACGAGATAAATGTTCAAAGTTCGCAACCTATAAAATGTAAACCTTATCGGGTGTCACACAAAGAAAGAGAAATTATAAATGAGCAAATAGAGGAGATGCTGCAACATCAAATTATCGAGGAAAGTACGAGTCCTTGGGGATTTCCAGTGGTCCTAGCCAAGAAAAAAAACGGAAAGCCTAGGTTTTGTGTAGATTACCGCAAATTGAACGCAGTGACAAAGAAAAGTAATTGGCCAATTCCAAATATTGATGACATACTCACGTATCTAGGTCACGACACCAAGTGGTTCACCACCCTCGACTTAAAAAGCGGATATTGGCAAGTAGCTATGGAAGAAGAAAGCAAAGAATTCACAGCGTTTATAGCACAGGGTCACGGACAATATCAATTCAGAGTGATGCCTTTTGGTCTTTGTAACGCGCCAAGCACATTTCAGGCTTTAATGGACAAATTATTCGCCGATATGAAATGGAAAGAAATTTTGGTGTACCTAGATGACATAATAATTTTTTCTAGGACTATTGAGGAACATTTGGAAAAATTAAGGAAAGTTTTGGAACGATTAAAAAACGCGGGACTCACGTTACAACCGGATAAATGCGTGTATATGCAACAAGAAGTAGAAATGCTGGGATTTAAAGTAGGCGCTAATGGGATCAAGGTGGATGAGAAGAAAATAGATGGTATCTTAAAATTCCCTGAACCTCGAACCGTTAAAGATATACAGAGTTTCCTCGGAATGTGTAATTACTATAGAAAATTTATAAAAAATTATTCCGTAATCACCCGACCTCTTCACGAAGCCACTAAAAAAGATAAACCATTTGTTTGGAGCAGCGAACAAGATATGGCGTTCAAAACACTAAAAGAAAAAATGACATCAACACCAGTTCTACAGAGATTTGATCCGAGCAAAGATTGTGAACTTCGAGTTGATGCAAGTCTTAAAGGTTTGGGTGCTGTGTTACTACAACTGGGCAAGGACCAACAAATGCATCCAGTGGCATATATCAGCAGAAGTGTAACGAAAAATGAGCGCAACTTAGGGATAACAGAATTAGAGTGTTTAGGTTGTGTGTGGGCACTCACATATCTACGTCACTTAGTGTACGGACGACATGTAAAGATTGTAACGGATCACAATGCGATTAAATGGCTGAAAACTATTAAAGATCCGACTGGAAAACTGGCTAGATGGGCAATTAAGCTTAGTGAGTTTGATTATACGGTTGTACATCGAAGTGGTACCCAACACAAGGATGCTGATTGTCTTTCTAGAAACCCAGTGCTGCAAGGAAAAGAACAGGACGAGTGCAACGCCGAAGAAATACCAACCTATACAATAAACAAAGAAGACTTAAGAAAATTTCAGCTTGAGGACGAAGAATGGAAAGAAATTGTAGGCAATATAGAGGAGCCCGAAAAAACTCAAGGGTCGGTAGGGACAAGAAAAAGGTCAAAAAATTTTATGATAATAGACGGAGTCTTGTATAAAAAGAATACAGGAACGAGAGGTCTGGAAAATTTACTAGTAATACCAAAATCGTTGATAGGAGAAATTTTATTCACTCATCACAGTGATCCGTTAAGTGGGCACCTTGGTACTACTAAGACACTTAACAAAATTAAAGAGAGATATTATTGGACCAAGCTCGAAAAGGATGTAATAAAATTTGTGAAAGGATGTCCGGATTGCCAATCCAAAAAAGGAGAAAACTTCAGGAAACCGGCAGGACTATTACAACCGATTCCAGTAGGACGGATATGGTCCATGATGTCAGTCGATTTAATGGGACCATTCCCAAGGTCAAGGACCGGAAATACGATGGTAATCGTGTGTACTGAGTACGTGTCAAGATACGCGATAGCAGGGGCATTAAGAGATGGTACGGCAAAAAACGTCGCTAAATTCATTTTCGAGAATGTGATAACGATATTTGGAGCCCCACATTGTTTTCTCAGCGATCGAGGAACGGTATTTAAAAGCCAAATGGTAACAGAACTTTTAAAACTAATGGGAGTGTCTAAGGATCTATTTACGACGGCTTATCATCCACAGACTAACGGTCTCGTGGAAAAATACAATAAGACTTTGGGTGGGATGTTAGCGGTATTTACGGCAACCGACCAAAAGGACTGGGATTTATACGTGAAACCCACAACGTTTGCTTATAACACCAGTGTGCAAGCAACAACAGGACTCCCACCGTATCTAGTAATTTTTGGACACTTACCACCATTACCCAGCCAGACCAGCTTAATGGAACCGCAGCTAGAGAACGAAACCATTATCCAGCTCCGAGAAAGACTGTTGGCTATACAAAGTCAAGCGGCAGCCAATATAACGAAAAGACAGGAATACGACAAACATCGTTACGACGCGATGCATCGGGACGTGACTTTCCAAGCGGGAGACAAAGTAAAAGTTTTTGTACCTGTAAGGAAGAAGGGCAAAAGCCCGAAACTAATGTGTAGGTGGTTTGGTCCTTACGTAATAACTAAAAAAGTGGGAGAAGTAGATTACGAAATAAAAACAGGCGCGAAAGGGAGCAAAACAGAAGTAGTACACGTAAGTAGAATTTTAAGATATAATGATCCCTGGACTTCGCCTGTAGAAGATTAATAGATAAAATTTAAGTTAACCATTAAGTAGCTTAGTTATTAATTAGTTCTGTAGGGAAAAATAGAAAAAAGGTATAAAAAAAAATTGTGGAAAGAAACTAACTTTGGTATGTTTCAGATTATGCACGTTTATGTACGTCGTACATTTGACAGATATGTAAAAGAATGAAATGGGCGAACAAAATTGAAGTCATAAGAAAATTTTTGGGTCTTGGAAGAAAAAATTTGCTGTATCAATGAATGACTAGAAGTGGGACAAGAAGCCGAGCCTAGTAGGGGACGGAGGAGACTTAGTGAATATTGGGGGTAAATAAGAAATAGAGACGTGGTAAAAAGACCACGAGAGAAGACGGATCGCATGAGGTGGTCACAAATTAAGGGTTTCATGCCAAGAGGGCATGATGTATTGAAGAAAATTCCTGCTTAAAGTGAGGGAAAACTGAGACCCCAATGAAAATGAGTTTGAAGAAAAAAAGTTGATGTGCTGCGTGGTAACTAAATTTTTGCGTTTGTTTAAGTTTGCTTTCAGGTAAAAAAAAAAAAGAAAAAAAAAAGTCAGTTAAGAACCAGGACCCAGGAGATACAAATAGAAAAAAAAATAAATGCAGATTGAGAAATGTCAAGGAGTAAAGGAAAACGCATAGGTTAGTTAATTTTTTTATTTTAATTTTTTTTAATTTAAGTTTATCATGAAAAAATGAAAAGATAATCGCGAACGCGGTCAAGGTTATATCGTATGTGGTTGGTGGCAAAATGTAAACAACCACATACCAATCAAGGTTGCTCGACAGAACGAATGACGCGTCGAGAAAAATTCATTCTGTCAGCAACATAGTAAAGTAAGTAGTAAATAAGTGTAAAATGAATGAAAGAGCGTAGAGCTCTTATTTCATAATTGTTGTTAGATTAAGTTAGGTTAGTTACTAATGAATGTTTGTTTTATTTGACGCCCAACGCCCACACGAAGAGAAAAACTAGGAAAACCAAAAAGCTGAAAAAGAGACCAACCAGGAATTAACAACTGTCCTAGTGGTAGACTGAAGGATGTGGAAAGAAAGCAGGCCGAAGGAAAAGTTATTATCCACAAGCAAAAGTTTTGAGATACAATCAAGAACAAGTTGCATGAGTCTTGAGTCATCAGAGGTACCAACAGCAGCAGCAAGCTGGCTTCAGTAGCCGAACATGGGCATATGTCCGACTACCGGTGGCAATACCGGTATACAACAAGTATCGAACCTCGACCAAGAAAAAAACATAGAAGTTAGGAGTACCGTTCAATGAGGATAATTGTACAAACAAAGCAGTACTAACAAGAGAAGTTCTGGAAGCATTCTTCTGATCGAAGCTAGTGACAGTGAACAGTAGTGCAGTGACAAACAGGTGTTTTCCTAGTATAGACAACAGATGAGTGGCAGCGTTGGACGAAAATTTAGAAGTGTAATTAGTTAGGTTAGGTTAAGAGCAGATTGTCGGGTCGACAATCTTGAAGGGCCGGGCATATGTCACGAAGCGGAAGTTCGTTGGCCTGCTAGGTCGTGAACCCCTCGATGCGTATGGGCTATTGCTGATACTGACCAAATCACCGCCGGTTGAAGCAATAGCTGACTGAGCATTTAAGGGGTTGGCGAACTAGTGGGTTGCGTTAATCGGAAAGTCCGGTGGTAGCGGTGGACGAGAGGAGTCGACTAAGGTAACGAGTGACGTGTGCCCAGACCCTTCAAGTGTGAACGATGTAAATGTAAGTAGCCTTATTGTATCATGTACCATACTTTGCGATCATCATTAAATTACCTTTTGTAATAAAACCCTGTTTTTAATCTCAACCCCACCTCACGAGGTAGAGCCCGTGACAATATTGAGGCTTTATAAAAAGTGGGTATAAAAAATTAAATAAAAAAATGATTACATTTTTCTTAGATCTTAAAATGTGTTCAGAAATTTTAAAAATATTACTTCTAATCATATTTATGATCTTAAAAAGTTATCAGTTAATTATGCTTCATGATTGTAGGATTATTGAAAAAAACTTTAGTAACATATTCCTCTCTCCCTCCCACATGCTTAGATAGTACTTAACTGAAAAGAAAAAGCGGTAGAAAATATTATTTTTCTATAAACTTAATGATAGTAAAACAAAAAAAAATGTTCCAAACTAAATAATACTGTGACGTTTATTATATGTGGGTTTCTGATTTAAAGAGCTGGAGATAATTTCTCGGCAAGTTTATTTACAAATCAAATTAATTACAACTAATTAACACAGCTAATATTCTAAATCACTAACGGAACACAAAACACTTTAATTTATCGCTTTCTAAATTCGCTGGATATCGCCGGAGTTCGCCTTTATGTCGCTCTCCCAAAACCAGACTGACTGACTGACTCGCTGTCTCGCATATACAGGGTGCCCCACCGAAAAGGGCATACCCCCTGTAACTATTTTATTTATCAGTCGATCTAAATAAAATTTAGAACATAAGCATTAATATGTAGGGTCTACATTTTGCTGATAAAATATTTTTTATATGATGTACCAATTTTGCACTCGAAAAAATAAAATTATGAAATCGCACAAAATTTTTTCAAAATGCATATTATTATAATGCTATAACTTAAAATACTGTAATGACAAATTTTGTCTTAACACAAATCATTTAGAATTCCTCTAATTGGTTCTTAAAGAACACGGAAAAAATTCGTTTTTTTGTGAGAAATATTGTCATCCATGAAACGGTGTTGTCAGATTGTAAATTGAGAGTTACCTGACAAAAATATGTGAATTTGTCACTTTGACAATTATTGAAAAAATCGAAAAATGTCTAATCGCGAAAGACGTGAAATAATTTTAGTGTACGGTGAATGCCGCAGAATCCTATTAGCAACCAACAGGATTCTACAAGAGCGCTTTCCGGAAGTAGGCTACACATTGAAAAAATTTCGTAAAGTTGTTCGGTTATTTGAGAACACCAGCTCAGTAGTAAAACCCAAACGTGTCTACTTTCCCCTAAGACATAATCAAGCATTGGTGCAAGTTGTAAAAGATGCCGTACAGGAAGATCCTAACATTAGCACTAGAACTATAGCACGAAGACACAATATGAGCAAAAGCTCTGTGCAAAAATTTTTAAAGTGTAATAAATTCCACCCATATAAAATTGCACTGCATCAAGAATTGCGTCCTACTGATTTTGAGTTTAAAATGCTTTTCTGTCAACAAATGACTAATATTTTAGAAGAAAACAATAACTTTAAAAGTAATGGGCTTGTTAATAGGCATAATATGCATTATTGGGCAATAGAAAATCCACGATGGTTGCGCCAAATAGATAATCAAAGGATATGGTCTTTACATGTTTAGGGCGGTATTTTGGGTCAACATTAGGGTGATTCAAAAAAACGAAAATTTTTTTTTTCTTTTTCCAAACAGCTTAAAAGTTTGATCTTGATGCAAAAAGACGCCAGTTAAAAATTGAGCTCTTAATATTAATATTAAGGGCGTCCGCATCGCACTTTTCTATTTTCCATAAGAATAACATGGGAAAATTTGTTTTTGCACTTTCTGATTTTTATTGCTAGCTTTACGTGAGTCAAAAATAAAACTTCTTGACTTATTTTTGTAGAGCATTTAACGCTCTACAAAAAAGGTCTCTCGAGATTTTTTCGAAAACCTTACAGTTCAAAAGTTATTCGAGGTCAAAGTTATTTATTAAATATATTCTTTTTTAGAAAAAAAAAACTAAGATCACTTATTTTCTACCTCTCATATAAATATTTCAAATGACTAAAGAAAATATTTTGCGTTTAGGTTAAAAAAAAACTCAATGAACTACAATTTTAAAGCTTACTGATGCTAAAAAATTTTTGAAAAAAGTTTCACTGGCAGTAATATTGCAAAAAATAACTGATATACATTTTCTGCAAGAGTAAATTCAAGATAATTACAAAGTTTTCTGATAAATAATTCCAATAAGACCATTTAATCCACTGAAATTCATTAAAAACGATCAAATTTGCGTTAATTTAAACTTTGACCTCAAATAACTTTTGAACTGTAAGGTTTTCGAAAAAATCTCAAGAGACCTTTTTTGTAGAGCGTTAAATGCTCTACAAAAATAAGTCAAGAGGTTTTATTTTTGACCCACGTAAAGCTAGCAATAAAAATCAGAATGTGCAAAAAGAAATTTTCCCATGTTATTCTTATGGAAAATAGAAAAGTGCGATGCGGACGTCCTTAATATTAATATTAAGAGCTCAATTTTTAACTGGCGTCTTTTTGCATCAAGATCAAACTTTTAAGCTGTTTGGAAAAAAAAAACTTTTCGCTTTTTTGAATCACCCTAGTCAACATGTAATCGGTCCATTTTTCTACGATGGAAATTTAAATGGTGACATGTATCTACGTTTTTTAAGAAGAAATCTGTTAGAGTTGTTAGAAAATGTTCCGTTAAGCATAATAGGACAACTTGTGTTCATGCATGATGGGGCGCCGCCACATTTCGCGAGACGGGTTCGGCGATATTTAGACCGACACTTGCCTGATAGGTGGATAGGACGTGGAGGACCTGTTCACTGGCCAGCTCGTTCTCCAGACTTAACGCCTTGGGGTTTTTTTTTCTGGGGTGTTGTAAACGAAAAGGTGTACAAAACAGCTCCCACGACAATAGAGGATATGAAAGAGCGAATAAGAGAAGCGTTTGCTGCCATATCACCCGAACCTCTTGTTAGAGTAAAACAAAATTTTAGGCGACGATTATTTTGCTGCTTACAAGAAAATGGAAATGTGTTTGAACATTTAATGTGTAAGTCTAAGACGTTTGTTGTCAAAACGTTATTAACTATTCTTTTTATTTCAGAAATTTTTCGATATTTATAGTTTACTTTATGCACCCACCACGAATTTTCTCCTTTCCTACTCAATAATGCAGGCTGTAATTCCTGATGCAATAAAATTTTAAAAGAATTAATTTAATTTGTCTTTAAAACTCTTTGCTCATATTGTGTCAGCATTCGTGTTATAGTACTGTTGCTAATGTTAGGATTTTCGTGTACAACATCTCCTACAACTTGCACCAATTCTTGATTATGTCTTACGGTAAAGAGGGGCACATTTGGGTTTTACCATTGAAACTGGCATCTTCAAATAGTCCAACAACTTTACCGATATTTTTCAAGCTGTAGAATACTTTTGTAAAGTGGTTTTCTAGAACTCTGTGGTCGTGACTTAATCTTCTAGAAGTTGTTTCTTGAAATAAATTGTTACATTGCGTTACAAAAATAAAGTGTTTCCACAAAAAGGGTTTTATTGGTGACAACTACAGAAACGTATAACCTGCCAAAAGTCGTAACAAAAGAGCTGCAGGCATTAAAAATTCTAGGCTAAAATTATTTTACGGTTTTTGGGATTAGACACTTTTCAATTTTTTCAATTGTCAAACTGACAAATTTACTGACGTTTTATTCATATTCAGGGAACTTTCAATTTACAATCTGACAACACCGTTTCATGGATGACAATATTTCTCACAAAAAAACGAATTTTTTCCGTGTTATTTAAGAACCAATTAGAGGAATTCTAAATGATTTGTGTTAAAACAAAATTTGTCATTACAGTATTTTGAGTTACAGCATTATAATAGTATGCATTTTGAAGAAATTTTGTGCGATTTCATAATTTTATTCTTTCGAGTGCAAAATTGGTACATCATAAAAAAAAAATATTTTAACAGCAAAATGTAGACCGTACATTTTAATGCTTATGTTCTAAATTTTATTTAGATCGACTGATAAATAAAAAAGTTACAGGGGGTATGCCCTTTTCGGTGGGGCACCCTGTATATAGGGGTATGGACTCTTTCCAGAACTTTCGAGTATTTTCTCGCGTTTCTCCTGAATTATTTCAATTCGGCAAGATGATTGGAATTCAATCACAATAGCGACAAACAATGCCGACGTAAACAAGAATAAATAAACCCATTCAAAACGTAAATAATACTCGAAGTTCTATTCAGTTCCTAGAAGTGAGCGGTCCACAACACAATACTCGATACTCTGATTCACCGCTTCTTAGAATTGAGTCGTTCGCGTCACACTACCCCCCTCTTAAGAATTGTTCGTCTCGAACAATCATTCATCGTCATTTGAACCCGCATAGGGGGCTAAACGGTCTAAATGCACTACCTTCATCTTAGCCCTGGGGTTCTTTTGGATTCTATACACCACGTCGTTAAGTCGGGTCAGTACGGTATAAGGGCCTTCCCATTTCGGCTGAAGCTTCGGACATCGCCCTTTCTTCCGTTGAGGGTTAAATAGCCAGACCAAATCTCCCTCTTGAAACCCTACCGAATTCGCCCTCAAATCGTACCGCGTCTTCATCCTGTCACTGGCAATCTCAATTCGGTCTCGAGCCAAGTCGTGGATATGGGACATCGTCTCTTGAAGCTCTTCTACATAGCTTCTAACTTCCTTGGGTTCTTGAGTGGGTGTCCCAAACACAAGGTCACAAGGCAAGCGGAGTTCCCGTCCAAACAAAATCTTGGCTGGAGTTTGATTTGTAGTTTCATGGATCGCCGCTCTGTAAGCCAACAAAAACAACGGTAAATGGCGATCCCAATCTCTTTGATGGGCCTCTACAACTTTCGATAGGTGCTCTTCCATGGTGCTGTTAAAGCGCTCGACCATTCCGTCGGACTGAGGATGCAGCGGTGTAGTCCTGGTTTTCCGAATACCCAAGAGATCACAAATTCCTTGGAAAACCCCTGACTCAAAGTTTCGCCCTTGGTCCGAATGCATTTCCATGGGAAGCCCATAACGAGAAATCCAATTATCCACCAAAGCACGAGACACAGTAATAGCTTCTTGGTTTGGTAACGCGTATGCCTCAGGCCATTTACTGAAATAGTCGGCAACAACCATAATGTATTTGTTGCCCGAGTCGGTGACTGGAAATGGACCCGCAATATCAAACGCAATCCTCTCAAACGGAGCCCCAACGTTGTATTGCTTCATGGCTCCCCGGCTACGAGTTTTCGGGCCTTTACTCGCAGCACATATTGTACATTTCCGGCACCAATTAGCGACATCTTCTCGGCTATTGACCCAATAAAAGCGTTCGTGAACCTTCCCCAAGGTTTTGTTGACGCCGAAGTGAGCTCCAGATCTTCCATCATGGATTTCCCTTAAGACTTCCTTTACACGACTCTTCGGTAGGACTAGCTGCATTGTTACCGTCTTTCCATCCGCGCTTTCCCAAGCCCTTTTGAGCAGCCCATTTTCGACTTTCAGGGAGTCCCATTGTGCCCACAACGCCTTCAGAGCAGGACTCTTATTTGAAATGTCATGCCATTGCGGTCTTACATTTCCGTTCTCCTTGCTTTGTAAAATCGGTCCGATCTCATCGTCTTGCAGTTGCTCTGTTCTTATTTCTTCAGCTGTCCATCCGTCAGTAGGTTGCAAAACTAGCCTTCTAAGGTTGCACAGGTGGTCAGCTTGTTCTCGTTGGCTACAATGTTTGCAGTCGGCTCTGCACGGTCTTCTGGACAAGGCGTCTGCATTTTGATGAGACCTTCCCGAGCGATGCTTGATTTCAAAATCATACTGCTGAAGTCTCTCAATCCATCTCGCTGTTTGACCTTCAGCATTCTTCAAATTTAACAGCCACTTTAAAGCGGCATGATCTGTCCTTATTGTAAAATGTTGGCCGTATAAATATTTGTGGAAATGGCTTACCGCGTTCACGATAGCCAACAGTTCTCTTCGGGTGACACAGTAATTCCTTTCAGGTTTAGAAAGAACCTTACTATAATATTCGATAACCCTCTCTTCGCCATCCTGTACTTGAGTTAATACTGCGCCAACTCCATTATTACTGGCGTCCGTATCTAAAATAAACTGACCTTTTGCCCTTGGGTAAGCAAGTATTGGTCCCGTACAGAGTGTAACTTTTAATGTTTTGAAGGCCGATTCACACTCTTTGTCCCAAATAAAAGGCGTCTTCTTTTCGGTCAGTTTATGAAGAGGTTTGGCAATATCGGCGAATCCTTTGACAAAACGGCGATAGTAGGTGCAAAGACCCAAAAAGCTTCGTAGTTGGTGCTTATCATTAGGTCGGGGCCATTCCCGTACGGCTGCAGTCTTCTCAGGGTCAGTTTGTATCCCATTCGATGAAACAACGTGTCCCAAAAACTTGACTTTTCTTTGGAAAAGGCAACACTTTTTAGGGTTAAGTTGAAGACGAGCGTTTCGCAATCGGCTGAAAATTTCTTGCAGGTTACTTTGATGTTCTTCGAAAGTTTTCCCAATAACCATCACATTGTGGCAGGGTTTTCATTTCGACAATGGCAATTTAGGCACGAGCACGGTCTGCCACTACAATGAATAAAATTTATTTGTTCGTAGGAACAACCCTTTGAGATGTTGGAATTGAGGGACAGCAAAAATTGGGAATGTGAGCAGTTATTAAAACTCGAATTAGACATTATTATAAAATTTAATAAAAATAAAAAGAAAAGTAATAAAAGTTATACAATTACAAAATGAGCTAATTTATCAAAATTTAGAGTAAAATTTAACATACCAAAAATGAAAGGGAAAAATAAGTGGATACCAACAGTATGACTAATTATCAAATTACAAATTATTACATTACAAGAATTATATAGTGCGAGGTAAACTAAATTACACTGAAAATCATCCCCCATCGTGTTAACTGATGGTGGGTACTTTACGGTACTTTAATATAACGGAAATTTGTGATAGATGACTTTTCAATAATTCAAGCTCATTAATCCCCCGAGTCGGGCTTACAATGTTTACATTTCCGACTCTCTGGATTTATCATTGAAATTTAAATGTGCAGATAACAGACGGAGTTCATAAACAAAATATTATACTTATACTGAGAGTTGCCTTATTCTAGAAGGAGGGTAGGAAAACCAAAACTAATTTCAAAAAACGGTATAAAAATGAGTTACTTAAAACAACAAAAATTACAAAAGCAATAGGTCCATCCCCGAACAGTTCACATTTTAACTTGCGTTTCTATCGTACCAAACCATAACCTTTTGGTAATCATAAATTACCAAACGAAACTTTAGAAAAGCTGCCATGGTTGTTTAAAACACCGAGAAGAATTAAATCAAAAAGGACTTACTTTGCAACATCTTGTGGAACGGTTCTTTACACAAACACTTTTACTTTTAACTTCACAACTCAAAAAGGGAAATTCAATTACTGCTTCGCTGGTAACTTGTCATATACTGAACTTTTTCGCCTCAAGCGTCTGGGGCTTTATAGGGACCCTCCTTTGTGTAATTAGAGGTCGGGCAGCGGTCATAAAGTATTCCAGACGAATTTTGAGCCACAACTCCACAAGATTTGTTTATATTTTGTGCTAAAAGCTTTTCATGGCTAATTGGTATCAAATCTCATGGGAAACTGTCCAGTGACCTTACATTGACTTTGCTTTGTCTAAACGTTTAAAAATTGAATCGCGAAATGAATTTCCTTAGATTTGATTTTCCTTTACATTATTTTTAGAAGACCAAAAGGGCATTAGTGACCCTTCACAACCACTCCCCCCTTAAAAGAAAAACACGGGTTTTAATAACCCGTGGCTTTTCCTTTACATACAACTAACTTACAACCTATAAGTCCTTCACTTTCCTACTGGAATCGTTACTTGATTACCAAAATTCACTTTACTTTTATAGAAAGACTTTCTAATTCCAGTAGCAAAACTTGGGACGTAGAGTACAAATTCTTGGTTGGATCGTACATTGGCTGTGTCGCGAAACACCTTTTCACTTCACATTGCGCACTCACTAGCTCTGCTTTTAATTAGCACAACACTTTTAACTTTTACCTGCTGCTGAGTGAACACTGGGTAGATCGATGTTGTTGATGTGGGACATGGACCAAGGAAAATGGATTGTCAGATTCCTGCCTAACTCGTTAACTACCAGTCTGATAGCAGACTTCCTTATGTAGACCAAGACTTGAAACTTGAAACTTGAAAATGCAAATGAAACTTGAAAATGGGCAAAGTTGAGAACTCATTGACTCGGTGACCACCCTGGTCACTCTAGTCTTCGTTCTTCTATTCTTCTTTCCACTTTTTTACTTGCTACAGTAAACAGCTTAACCAGCCCCCTTCTTATGACATTGAACCACTCTCCAAAGTCCACCTTAATTTAACCCCTCCTTTTTTAATGCTTAAAACAACCATGATTTATACCCTACTTGAATAACTGTTACAAAACTATACTATTAATCCGACTTGTTATATGGTTTGGCACGATATGTCTTTAACTCAAACAAACTAAAATTCAGGGTATATAAATTTTGCTTACTATTACCTCTACGTTTTCTTATACCCTGTTACTCCGCGGCACTGATATTCGGGGAATGAACCTATGCATTAATCTACGTTACTTCTTTTCTACCTGAATCGCACCATTTGGTTTCTCCTCCTCCTCTCCAGAATTAATAGTTTCTGCTTTCTAATCGAGTATCTCAGTACGGTCTTTCTCAGCTTTCACGTTTTGTATTTCCAAATCTTTCATCATCTTCTTCTTATGTTAAGGTGTAATAACCACAGCGTTATCTTCGATAACCTATCTAATAACCCTTTCTATGATTTCAACTCCCAGGAGTCAACAGGTCAGATCTCTTGTTCAACTAAACTATTCCCCCCCTGTCCATTTCTTTCTAAACGGTCGCGTCCACCAAAAAAATATATTTTTCTTTTTAAGTTCACCCCACAGGTTTCCACTACGGTTGCTTTTTTTTTCTTCAACTCGACCTAATGGGAATCTTCATCATCTTTAAATTCTTCAAACGTACTCAAAAAAAATTCCTTAATTTAGAAATGACATTTCTATCTCGTTTACAAAGTTACCATTGATATTTTGTTCCTGTTTGTCTTTCGTAATCTAAAAGTTCATTCTTCTCCATTTTTAGGCCTATTTTGGAAAAGAGTAGACTTTATGAGGTAGATTGTTCATCCTGGACTTTATTTATCTTCATTTTGTTAGATTATTCTAAACTTTGATGGTGTTAATTCGTTGTGTTCTTTCTCTCAACCCAATGGCAACGTTAAACTTGTGAACAAAATCTTTTCCTAATAAGATAATTCCCAATAAATCCCAATAACAAGCATCCTTAATGTCGTTATCTTTCGTGTTGTTCACCCTGTTTTTTCGACCTCTTTTAGTCCAAACCTGTGGTCTCGAATTTTCTTGATGTTGTCTTAAGGCATTACGATCATCTTCCAAGCAAACACAACAACTTGTAAGCAAATATCCAATTTGTCTGACTCTATTGCTGATTTTCTTTTGATATCAGAACTTTGATGTTCCTTTATCACATAGTAGCTGTTGTTGATGTTTTTAATTACTTCCTTATTTTGCAATAGATGATCATTTTCATTGATGTTGTTGTATTCTGTTAATGGTGTTACATTCGTTATGCAATATGTCTTTTATTTGTCCTCTCTAATTGCGATTTTAACTGCTTCTTCAAAATTATTTGCGTTAGCCGAGATGATCCTTTGTTGTTTACCTTCCTATTTGAAATCGGAGGTACATCTTCAGTAATGCTAGACTATTCTTCGATGCTTGACTGTTGATGTACCAGTCAGTTATTAATCCGGGGTCCGGAACACATCCTATTATTCTTCAATTATTTTTTTTTTTAAAGTCTCGACCGTTTATTTTCTTGAAGTAGTTTATTGTTGATAATACTTCCTTTACGGGTACCAAATGCGTAGGGGTGCCACCCCCCATTATCCTGTTTTCAATCATCAGTATATTCAATTAATTGTAACTCGTTAATTGTTTTTCCTTTATTAAGTTTCACTGACCTACTCAATGTGTTCACGACCTGTAATTGTATCTCCTTGCGATACCGATTAAGCGACCTTGCCGTCACTATACTCAGCCGTTGGTCATCTGATGTGTTCACGACCTGTAATTGTATCTCCTTGCGATACCGATTAAGCGACCTTGCCGTCACTATACTCAGCCGTTGGTCATCTGATGTCTCAAATAATCACAAGTTCCTCATCACCTTATACATTAATTTTTCTGTAATTCCCAAACAAATGGCTCAATTTCTGGCTGGGATTTCTAATTTCTTCTTAAGTTTAATCTTTAACACCGATTTATAAATTTTATTCGACGCTTCATCCGGTGCTTTGTTTAGATTTTCTGTTATTTGAGAAGATTCATTCTTCCTCGACGTAGGCGCCGTGTCGTAAAAAAATAAACCCTCATTGGCTGACCGGTCATTCCTCTCCTCGTTCGAGATCTCTTTTAACTTTACCCGGGTCGATGCAGCGTTTGTTACCCCCTCATCTGCGACTAACCTGTCACAGACAGTGCAAACGGATGACTTCAAGCCCCTGTCGGACGACTCAAAGCTCCAAACGGGCGTCTTCAGGTCCCTCACCGGCAACCCAAAGCCCCAAACGGATGACTCATGGACCTTATCACGTGGTCCAGAGCTCCAAACGGATGACTCAAGGACCCTATCCGGCATCCCCAAGCTCCAAACGGACTTCCCAAGGACCCTATCCGGCATCCCCAGGTTCCAAATCAGGCGACATAACGTCCCTAGTACATTTTCCTTTTTTCCGCCGCGGCAACGTTTACGGGCTTACTTGCCCAACAATTATTTTCCTTTTTATCTGGATACGTATCCCCCATTACATTTTGGTAACAGACCCCCATCTTTTTTTTTTACCTGTTTTATCACCCTCAACCCGAGGATTAGCGACCTCAGCACTATCATTTTCTTCTTGCGCTTCGTCTTTTACTATCCTTGCGCTACCTAATTTCTTACCTTCGCTGTCGAGGGCATTTACCGGGCCAAGCCACTCCCTTCTGTCTCTAAGGGTATCTGGTGCTGACCTATTTTCACCATTCCCTTCGACCAGCAGATATTTACTTTAAATTTTTCCTAGAAATCCAGTCCCAACAACATTTTTCCTCCAAGCTGACTTCAGCCGTGAACTGGTGTAATAAACTCGTATTACACCTGGGCCCTAATTGAATTTTCAACATTGCTAACCCCTATTCTTAATTGAAGCCTCCTGGACAGTTTTTTTTTTTCATAGCCATTATCGAATATTCTTTTTTGTTGTTTCGAATTTCATTTTGAATATTTTACTACGAGACATCAGTACCAATTGATTATTTTAACGCTTTTTTTTCTGTCAACGTGATTGACCCCATGATCCTATTTTCTTGACCTACACCCTCGGTGGGATCATTTTCTCGGTATCGAATACCTCCCGAATATATATTCATCAAATTTTTCCAAGATGTTGAGCAGGTTTTTAGGGATACACCTTAACGCATTTACAAGCTGAGTGTTATTCCATGATTATTCCTGCTGAGACCGTACATTAGTTGTTATTTTCGTTTCCCAGGACCATACTGGTTTATTGATACTACGCGAATTTCCTTAACAACCGATTCGTCTTTCGGCGACCAATACCCATAATAAAGCGAGCAAACTGTTATGCGCTTCTATCTTACCTGTGATTTTTACCCTGTGATTGCGCTTTATTATCGTTATTAATTAATTAATTTTTGCTTTTTATGATGGACCTAACTGCAATTATAATTTGTCAAACTATCACCGATTAAAATTTTGAGACCTAGGCACAATTAGCTTTGGTTTTTAATTGGTTAAGACGGGTCCCTATTGTTATCGAAAATTTTCCTACACGAAGGATGATGTCATCTGCATACCTTCCTCGACTCGCATCAACGCGAGCATTTATTACGAACACATGCGTTATCTCACTGCCCCCGATAATTCCGAGATTATTTAACGTAAAATGACCAAATTTTGTGGAGCCATAATATTTAAGAAAATTCCACATTATATTAAATTTTCCTTTAGTCTTTTTGTTGAAAACACAAAAATTTACTTTTACAATTTTGTAGTCTTTCAGCCTGAATTATTTTTAAATAATTTAAGAAACTTCTCTTCCCTTTTTTTCAATTTAAAGAAAATTAAAGTGTCTCTTAACTCCTTAGTGCGGATCTGTACTATTAATTAAGTGTTCTTATCGGGAGTCACTCAACTCGAGCTTTGATCTTGTTCCCATTTACTATAAACTTTTAGAGTAAAATAATTCTTAATTGAAAGTATATCAGAAAAATTTTGAAAAATATTTCACAATAATAGAGAGGTTAACCAAAAATTCAACACACAAAAATTTCAATCCAATTTTTAGTTCACAAACAAAATTAAATAAAACCGTTTGATTAAGTCGCATTATTAAA
Source organism: Tribolium confusum (assembly GCA_029207805.1). Lineage (NCBI taxonomy): Eukaryota > Metazoa > Arthropoda > Insecta > Coleoptera > Tenebrionidae > Tribolium > Tribolium confusum. Next base: position 4,182,511 of record JALGAY010000003.1, read on the forward strand.
TAAAATCTTTCTTACTTTTTAAAAAATTTAGATTTTTCAAACAACTGAAATTTGACTCGACAGCCAAAACTTTACTAATTAATTTATTTATAAAAAAAAGAATTAGAATTTCATTAGATGAATTATCAAATTAGGATTATTGTCTTCGATAATTTACTGCTGACCTTGCCCTTGACTTGTTTAATTATTACAGATCCACATCTAAGCACTGCGTTTAATCGGGATTCGGTTTTTCGAACATTATTAACATTAATTTTTCCAAGGTTATTAATTAATTTTCCAAATAGAATTTTGAATAAATCCCTATTCACCCGGTATTGTATTAAAACGGAATTTTCCCAGAAAATTTTATTAACTTCCGTTATTTAAACGCATTTTTCAGGGATCTTTTCCATGAATTCCCCTTTCTTTCTGCCAAAATTACCGATTTAAGAACAAAATTTAAAATCATTTACTTTCGTCATCGACTTTTCCGCGCGTTCTCATTTTCTTGAATAAGGTAATTTTTGGAAATTCACATATCCGAGTCATTTGATAGAGTTTGACTGCGGACAAAAGCTCCGAAAATTTTTAAATTTATGATAACCGTTTTTGCGACATTTGACTTATTTTAACGCCCAAAAATTTTCAGTTTTTCCACGATTAATTCCCACGTAAAGGTACTTAACCCAAATTATGACACTAGGCTCCCGAAATTTAATTTTGCATTTTCTTTGTTTTGTGTGGACACAAAGATTCTCACGCCTTGCGTAGCGATAACGCATCGGTGGCGGCGTCGTGACCTTGCTGGCTAAAAGAATTCGTCAACGTATCGTATTTCCGTCTGCACGTGCATATCGTTTTTGATCTCACAGATTTTTGTTTATACATCCTAATTGAGGCACCGATTTCTCGCACCAAATAATCAACGCGTTCTCACGGAAATTCATTACCGTTTTAAAGCAAAATTTTGACCCTTTCACAATGTCCATTTTCAGCTCATTTTTGACTATTGTCTTTTACGCAATTTAGTGGTCTCCTACCATAAATTATTACTGAAAAAAAAATTTTAATTTTGACTCATTCAAAAATTTCTTTTTCTGCTCATTTAGGACCTTTTTGACTTTCCCAAAATTTACTGGAATCCTACTGACGACTGCGCCAATTCAATTGTGTGGCAGGGTTTTCATTTCGACAATGGCAATTTAGGCACGAGCACGGTCTGCCACTACAATGAATAAAATTTATTTGTTCGTAGGAACAACCCTTTGAGATGTTGGAATTGAGGGACAGCAAAAATTGGGAATGTGAGCAGTTATTAAAACTCGAATTAGACATTATTATAAAATTTAATAAAAATAAAAAGAAAAGTAATAAAAGTTATACAATTACAAAATGAGCTAATTTATCAAAATTTAGAGTAAAATTTAACATACCAAAAATGAAAGGGAAAAATAAGTGGATACCAACAGTATGACTAATTATCAAATTACAAATTATTACATTACAAGAATTATATAGTGCGAGGTAAACTAAATTACACTGAAAATCATCCCCCATCGTGTTAACTGATGGTGGGTACTTTACGGTACTTTAATATAACGGAAATTTGTGATAGATGACTTTTCAATAATTCAAGCTCATTAATCCCCCGAGTCGGGCTTACAATGTTTACATTTCCGACTCTCTGGATTTATCATTGAAATTTAAATGTGCAGATAACAGACGGAGTTCATAAACAAAATATTATACTTATACTGAGAGTTGCCTTATTCTAGAAGGAGGGTAGGAAAACCAAAACTAATTTCAAAAAACGGTATAAAAATGAGTTACTTAAAACAACAAAAATTACAAAAGCAATAGGTCCATCCCCGAACAGTTCACATTTTAACTTGCGTTTCTATCGTACCAAACCATAACCTTTTGGTAATCATAAATTACCAAACGAAACTTTAGAAAAGCTGCCATGGTTGTTTAAAACACCGAGAAGAATTAAATCAAAAAGGACTTACTTTGCAACATCTTGTGGAACGGTTCTTTACACAAACACTTTTACTTTTAACTTCACAACTCAAAAAGGGAAATTCAATTACTGCTTCGCTGGTAACTTGTCATATACTGAACTTTTTCGCCTCAAGCGTCTGGGGCTTTATAGGGACCCTCCTTTGTGTAATTAGAGGTCGGGCAGCGGTCATAAAGTATTCCAGACGAATTTTGAGCCACAACTCCACAAGATTTGTTTATATTTTGTGCTAAAAGCTTTTCATGGCTAATTGGTATCAAATCTCATGGGAAACTGTCCAGTGACCTTACATTGACTTTGCTTTGTCTAAACGTTTAAAAATTGAATCGCGAAATGAATTTCCTTAGATTTGATTTTCCTTTACATTATTTTTAGAAGACCAAAAGGGCATTAGTGACCCTTCACAACATCATCAAGGTACACAAGGCAAGTTCTCCAAGTCAACCCTCGAAGGACAAGTTCCATTAGCCGCTCGAACGTAGCTGGCGCATTACAAAGTCCAAAAGGCATAACATTAAACTGGTAGAGCCCAGTTCCAGTCGAGAAGGCAGTTTTCTCCTTATCCTCAGGGTGAATTCCAACCTGCCAATACCCACTCTTCAAGTCTAAAGTAGAAAACCATTGGGAACCAGCTAACATGCTCAGTGTATCGTCGATGCGTGGAAGTGGGTAACTATCTTTCTTCGTTACTTCGTTGAGCCGTCTATAGTCAACGCAGAAACGAGTTGACCCATCTTTCTTTGTTACTAGTACAACTGGTGAAGACCAGGGACTTGACGAATCTTCAATGACGCCATCTTCTTTCATTTTTTCGATCATTCGAGCCACTTCTTCCTGTTTCGCAAAGGGGAGTCTTCTCGGGGGCTGACGAATAGGTTGTACTGATCCCGTATTAATTCGATGCTGTACCAAATTAGTTCTTCCCGTAATCTTGTCCCCTATTGCAAAAATGTCTTGTTCCTTTCGAATAAAAGCAGTGGCTGCTTTCCTCTGATCTTCTGATAAGTGTTGCCATTCTTCCAGAAAATAATTTTCCAATTCCGGGTTATTTTTACCTTCTCCTTCCTGGTAACTCTTGTTGTCCTTTTCTTCACAACGAACAACTCGTAATGCAGGCTGAAAGAAGCCAATCTGTTCCCCTTTCTGCAACGTAACTCGATTTTCGCTGAGATTGGCTATGCGAATAGGAATCTTTCCACCAGCCTCAACGAGTGCTCTAGCTACCAAGATCTGTTTATTGTGTGTCGCATTCGTGAATTTCGTCATGTCCGGTTCAACAACTCCCGTTCGGTATCCCCCAGGATCTTTTTCCAACTCTGCCAGCACAATTTTCTCAGAATTGCCGGGGACACGAACTGATTCTGAGACGATGATGTTTACATGGTCAGATGAAGCGGTCGCAGAATGTAACAAGATTTCTTCGTTTCCCATTTGTAACATCCTGTTCTTAATATCCAGCACAAATCCATATTTGTCCATAATGTCCAAACCCAAGATCACTTCATCAACTATCTCAGCTACAACCATTCGGTGTACAATATTGAATGGTCCTATCTCAAGTTTGACATTAGCTTCTCCATGTACTTGTGCTGTTTCACCAGTAGCGGTTTTCAAAACGAAGTTACATCTTGTCATGTAGATATTTTGAGATGTTTCCAGCATGTCCCGTCTCACTAGAGAAAGTGTTGCTCCCGTGTCAACCGTCATCTTGGTGTCTCGACCGTTGATTCGTCCATCCAGCAACAGACTATCATTTCCTTTTCCTAGCTGCGAGACGGAGATGATCCTAGGGGCTTTGGGCGTATCAGCTAGCACACGCCCCAAAGTGCTAGCTGAAATTAGTTTTCCTGATGCCGGGAAATTGAGGCCTGTGACATCTTCCTGACCCCTCCTTACATCCTCAGACCTTCCCCGTTGGCGGCAATCCCTTCTTATATGGCCTATCTTACCACAACCATAACACTTAGGCCGTCCTCCAGTGCGTGCTGGTGTCTGCTGCATCTTTTCCAACATACTCTTCAGTTCTTCGCAGCAGCAATTATTTGTTGGAGTTTCCTCTGCGGACATCAATCGCACGCGTTGAGCTGGTCGTCGTGAAAAGTCTTCATTTGCCGCCTCATATTCTAACGCGTGGATAAGCGCGTCAGCACAGGTTTTATATCTATGTAGACGTAGATAACGTCGTAAATCGCCATCTCTTAAACCATCAATAAATGCGCTGGCTTCCATCTCATGGCGAAGGTCTGCAGGTGCGGAAGGATAACCTAAATTAACCAATCTTTCTATTTCCGCGGCATATTCTTGCAAACTTTCGTTGCTTTTCTGATGTCGGGACTTAAGCATCATTTGGTATACTCTGTCCATGTGCTGGTCTCCGTAGCGCAATTCCAAGGCGTTGACCACTGCGTGATAGTTTTTCTGATCACGATCAGATACATTCTGAAGCAGCTGGAGAGCTGGTCCTCGCAGTGCTAACACCAGAGCTGTGGCTTTTTCTTCATCATTCCAGCAATTTATCTCCGCCGCTGCTTCAAACTGCCTCCTATACATTGACCACGAAGACTGACCATCGAAAGTTGGGGGTTTTACTCGTTGCGATGTTACTTCGCTTCCTAAAATTTGTCCTGTTCCAAGTTTCTTCATTTTACTTTCCAATTCTAAAACTTTCTTTTCTAATTCTTCCCTAACTTCTTTTATCTCTTCTTTTACTTCTTCTTTTACTTCGAAAACTTTTTCCTCAAATTCCTTTTTTACTTCTTCGACATCTTTCTTAAGAGCATCTTGTAAGGTATCGAATTTTTCGAAAATTCTTTCTTGCTCTTCCATTCGACGTTTTTCTTCTTCTTCTTTTTCTTGCAGTCGTCGTTTTTCTTGATCTTCTAGAAATTTCTTCTGTTCTTCTAGAAATTTCTTCTGTTCTTCTTTTTCTTGCAATCGTCGTTTTTCTTCTTCTTCTTTTTCTTGCATTCTTCGTTTTTCTTGATCTTCCAGAAATTTCTTCTGTTCTTCTTTATCTTCCAAGCGTTGTTTTTCTAGTTTCTCGAAGAATACACGAAGTTGTTCCTCCATGGTTCTTGTCTGACTTCTTGTTGTTCTTCCAGAAGGTTCCAGAGACATAAACTTTTCTTTGTCCACCAAGCTTCTTTAAATCCCACTCCTGACACCAGTGTGACGTTTATTATATGTGGGTTTCTGATTTAAAGAGCTGGAGATAATTTCTCGGCAAGTTTATTTACAAATCAAATTAATTACAACTAATTAACACAGCTAATATTCTAAATCACTAACGGAACACAAAACACTTTAATTTATCGCTTTCTAAATTCGCTGGATATCGCCGGAGTTCGCCTTTATGTCGCTCTCCCAAAACCAGACTGACTGACTGACTCGCTGTCTCGCATATATATAGGGGTATGGACTCTTTCCAGAACTTTCGAGTATTTTCTCGCGTTTCTCCTGAATTATTTCAATTCGGCAAGATGATTGGAATTCAATCACAATAGCGACAAACAATGCCGACGTAAACAAGAATAAATAAACCCATTCAAAACGTAAATAATACTCGAAGTTCTATTCAGTTCCTAGAAGTGAGCGGTCCACAACACAATACTCGATACTCTGATTCACCGCTTCTTAGAATTGAGTCGTTCGCGTCACAATACAAAAGCTAAATACTACTATTACTACTAACAGATGTTGTTCTCTTTTAAGCAGATTTATATTTGTATCAACCTTTGAAAAATACTAATATAAATATGAAGGACTATGAAAGGGCTTGCACAATAATTTCGTAAGCTTCTTATATCATAGTAAAAATATAAATGAAATTAAGAATAATGTTAAAGAACGTTATGAACTTTAGAGTGGTTTTAAAAACGCTATGGGAAGATGTTTGATATTGAAATTTCTACCTTTTATATCATAGTGAAAACATAAAAGAAATTAAGAATCATATTAAAGGACGTTATCAACTTTGGAGAATTTCAAAAACGCTGTAAAGCTATGTTTGAAATTGAAACACAAAATTTGGTTTTTTTTTAATGGGTCCCAGAAGAGCGCTTCATTAAGCTCTCGATACAGTTTTAAAGATTTTGACTTATAAATTAAAGCAATAATCCTAAAAAAATGTTTTTTGCGCATTAAGCAATAATTTTGTTAATTGATGTAAAATTTTACCTCTTTTTGGATTATTCTAAAGATAAAAAAATCAAACTTAAATTTCGAAAAGCAACGGTAGACATACTGTTAACATTTCGTGTAGAAAAACACTTCCAAAGATGACCAAATTTTTAAACAGCTCCAAATTTTATTTTGTTATCAGAAAGCAACAAGTAAGCGTACGAAATTTAAAATACCCAGTTACAATTGGTCAAACTTCAAAATTCAAAACCACTCTAACTATGCAAAGCGATAAAAAAGATCCGTATTTTTTTAGGGATAAATGTGTATTATGCCGGACACAAAATTTCGGGCAAAATGTCAACTAAAACGTCAATCTGACGATACAAACTCACTCCTTTTAGATTTTTAACCCAATTAAAATAAGAAGATAAGTGTTACAGCGACGATTTTAGACTCAAAATACGAAAAATATAAAGCAAAAATAAATAAATACCATTGATTAACTACATAGTTTTGGCATTAACTAAGAAAATCAATAAAATAATTGCTACCTGAATGGGGCTATTGAAAGAATTTTTTCGTACTGCTTTTAATATGCTTCATCTTGGCCAGGAGTACTTATGGGGCGTGCTCCAGACCCTGATCGGCGTTCAACTGTCCCAAATTTTTATCATTTTTCTACAATTGAGTTTATTGTACTTTTTGATACACTTATTAGTACATATTGTAGTCACTTCACGATGAGTCATCCCTCTGGAGGCCAATGTGATAATAGGTAACCTTTTTAATGTAAAACACTTTTAAAACACTGATATGGTTATTCTATTATTCTGTAAACTCCACATTTGTGACGTAGACCTTCTGTAAAACAAAGTCTTACTGTTAGAACTTCAAATATAATAAACATACCTTTTAATATACATAATAGAAGACAATTATTAGTAGTTAACTCCGGTTTTGTATTTTACAAATTCCAAATACCTGCTATTAATACTATTTTGTAATTCGTCCTTAATAAGAAGCACTAAAACAAATTCATAGTTGTCCCATTTCCTATAGATTTGCGGATTAAAAATCCTAAAATAAATAAAGAATTTGATAAAAATCTTTGTTTACATACCTCGCAAAGTTAGCTTGAAATAATATTAGAATAATGTGATATTATTCTCACCTACGAATAATTTCGTGTCGTATCAAAATAGAAAAACGTGTTTGGTCTGGTTTTGTATAATAAAAATTTACAAAAAATATACCTTTTACCTCATTGAAAATCGAGGTTATGTTTAACAAATGACAGTTGGTTATTATGACAACGACGACTGTGTTCAAAATGTCACCCGGTGATGGATTTTTTCAGTATTACGCGTTTATATTCAACTGTAACGCATTTGAATTAATTTATCGGTCAAAAAATTTTCATATAAATTGTGAAATTAACCACTTTTATTTTTATTACTTTATTAATGTATATATTTCTCTCTCTTGCTTACGTATAAATTTGGTAACTTTTAGGGTTTTTTGAGAGTTTAAGGTTAGTACCAACTTATACGTGGGGACACCACCAAATGTCTCCAAGCCTCTGAAAACTCACTCTTGATTATGTAATTTTATTTCTAAAATTAAATGATTATAGTTAGGTTAAGATCAATGATAGGCGACATGTGTAAAAATGGCGCTTACGATTACTTTTTAATGCTCATGTATTAATGCTCATGTATTTCTTATAAATTATGTTCATAGTGAATGAGCTATTATGCGGGTGAGAATTTTCGCGGTTTTTTGACGTCACATTTTTCCACCCCATAACTATTTTTGGGATAAGTTTATTTTTAAATTTACTGCATGCATGAGTGTCAAAATGGCTGCTCATCATGTTCCACTAACACGCATAGTCCATCAGACTTCTCTATAAGACTCTTTCTCTGGGAAAATTCAACTGTGAGTCAAAGTCAAACGTTTAGGAACAGGATACCAGAAAGGTGAGGAGCGCCTAAATGTCAAAGTGTATTCCACGTTTTCCGCAAGTCTGTAAACAAGCGTACCGCTAAATTCAAAAAATTTAATGGTTAATTTTTCCTAATAGGGAACGTTCTATAGATTAACATATATTTGTGGATTACCCTCCCTGTCAGGTCAGGTCAGGTAAGGTAAAAAAAATACGTTTGTGATTAAATAATAACAATTTTAATTAAGCATTATAAAAATATACATTTTTTGACTTAAAAATACCACCTATCCTTTGTTCATTTGACTTCCGCATTTTCACTGAAATTATAGTGCAATTTTTGAGAGAAAAAAATCTCGCCTACTAGATACAAAAACTTCCGAATAGATTAGAAAAAGTGCGTCGGTGAGACAAAAAAAGTGCAGTATTTAAAAAATAATGGGTGGGTATTGACCGTAATGTGCTGATGTCAAGTGAACAGATGTATACATATTAAATACGAGAATACTCAATTATGGTTTGATTTAGTATATCATTTACATATGGTTATACCATTGAGTTTATTATATCTGTTATAATAAACTCAATGGTTATACGTAATATTTATGATTTATGAGATGTGTCAAAAGTGCGCATTTGTTGTTAATCAAATTTCAAAGGTATTTTCATCAGGTACATGATAAAAATGCAAAAAAAAATGTAAACGAAACTTTGATCACGAGGATATTCATTTGATAATGTACATTTTGTTTCTAATGCCACTTTTGCAAAAAAATATATAGACGGTGTGGAGTCGCCAAATCTTTATTTTAATAATAATTTTATAAATTTCAATCCAGTTAAAAACTCATATTGTTTCATAGATTTTCCAAATTTTAATCAAATTAAAAGCTCATGCTCTTCATAGAATTATCACACTTAATAAATTAAGACAGTCACACCTTTCAGCTCATTTGCATTTATTGTGTTCATTTCAACGAATTCTGCACCTCTCTAATTAAATAATATTTTTCAGAACACACCCAGCCACAAATATTTTTCTTATCTATGATAAGCATAAAGCCCAACATGTTTTCAGTTCCGGTTTAATGCATAAAAATTAAACTCACAAAAGTTAACAATAGCAGATGCACCCCAATTGAGCTTTTACTTAATGCAGGGTAAAACGAAAAACCATGTTTTCCAAATCAAGATTAGAATAAAACTCCAGTAAATATTTCCATTTTTTTAGTTAACAAAGACCTTGTGGCAGATTGAAACTTAAGGGCAGACCCAATTAGAATTAGTAACCGTGTATTTTCGAAAATCATTACCGTAAATTAACTATTGTATTACCTTCTGTTGTCACGCTAGACGTCAGACTTCAACCCATCAAACGCGCTAACAAATGGGCTGATAACAAAATTTCGACAAATACATTACCTAAATTAAAAAATATTTGCATAAAGTTAAGGTGAAAATGAGGAAAGGTCGACACCACCCCATCTTCACACTAGCCAATAGAAAATAATTAGTTTACCCCAATTTTATATTTTTAACGAATAGGAAAAGAGCGTCCACTCTAAACTTTGAAAAGAGCAAATAGAATTAAAGTTTAGGAAAAGTGTCAACCCTCGAAAAAGTTTAGGAGGGATGCTTATAAAAACTAATTACGCATCAATTAACAGAGAGATTTTAGTTTAATTCTTGAAGTATCAACATGTAGTTCTCCGTTAAGTTCGGTTAAGTTCTTAGTCAGTCTTAGTGAAATTTTAGTTAGTGTTAGAATAAGTTTTGTATAAAATAATAATAATAATAATAATAACAGTGTCGACCATGGCATCTGGTGAGCTCTAGTTTTAAGATTTTTGGTGTGGGAAATTGTTGTAAAATTTTATGTATCTTCACTTTGGTATTTTTGTAATAAATTAACTGCACTAAATTTTATATCTTTAATTTCTCCACCTGGAAGGGATATCACAAATTAGTAAATTCATATCTCGGCAGAAAGGCCCATGAGCCCACGCGTAATTACTCCGAATAAATGTTCTGAGTCTTTGACGAATATTTTATAAGTATTCAATTGGGCCCCGTCAAGGCTCAGGGGAGGATGCTGGAAGCGCATTCACCATCTTAAGCGCAACCAGCGGGTGTTAGTTTCACGCTACCGTTTGTGTAAGAAAATGTCCAGTCAAATCACTTTTAATCCAAAATATTAAACACCCAAACCAAACTCCTCCATTACAACGGTAATAATCACTGCACTGCTGAGTTAAATTTATGTCATGGAAAAATAATTAAAAATCGAGCAGATAAAATAAATATAATTTAAAGTTGAATTTATGTATCTAAATATTCAATAAATATGATCATTTGCAGAAGTACTTGAAATATAAACTGATTCGTTTTCGTTATTTATTAAAAACTGTCGAAGTGTTACCGTTTCACTGACTGATGGTTTTTTATTTATAATATTTTTACATTTTCGATTCTTTTTAGTAATAAAAAACTTTTTTGTTTCCCAATTTTTTTTATTACGTGGCTCATTGGTAAGTGTTGCTGGAGTAAATTTGCAACTTTTATTAGTGCTTAATAAGCTGTTGACTGCATTAAGATGGGCATAAATAACCTGTGAAGTAACTTCTCTATCCAAGTGGTTGACATTTATCTGTTGAAGATTTAAAAACGTATCAGAAATTTTAAATTTTAATTTATCACTAATACAATATTAATATTTTTTACCTGGAGTTGACATGCTACAAAATAATTGCTTTTGGTTTCCTGTTCAACAAGAGATTTCCATTCATGAAAATCTGGAATCAAGCAATTTGTTAATAAAAAATTTTATGCAAAAGGATTTTTCTAATTGTTTTCTGTCATTGAACGTCAATTTTTCAATGACTAACTGTATTTCATGTGCGGATTGTAAATGATCTACGAGACCTGAGTTTTGTTTGAAACAACTATTGCAATCATTGCAATTCTGTTCCAAACACTTCAAATTCAATAAAGCCTGAGACAGGGTTCCTAAAATTAATTAGATTATCTTTAAGCCAATCAGAAGTCAGATGAAAGTCCACGAAAGTGATGTCATTCGGCGTGACTTTTTAAAGTATAAACCATATTTAAGACAAATTTTAGTTTATTTTTACTGAATAAGTATTTACTGATTAACAAATTATACCTAGGTATATATTGTAGTTGTTTTTGATTAAATTTAAGTTTCTGGCAATTTAAACCGTGGTTTTTGTAATTAGGAAATAAATCGTTTTTGTCAAAAAAAATCCGACCTTATTGTTAATTTAGTAAAATATAAACAACTATATCGCTGCTGGAATATTTAAACAATTAATTATGTTAAATATTAGAATTTCACAACTTCAGGCTTTGAACACTGGGATTGGTTGGCTAAAAAAGACGTTGCGAAAATAAAAACAACAAATTACAACACGACATAAATAAACAATCTGCAATTGTAAATAAACAATATTGGTAAACATTTGATTGACTCAATTAGGCCCAGTTTTACATTCGACGATTAACTTTAACTACTGGTTATTTACCATGGTTATAATTGTTTTAACAATTAAATTAAACGCCATTTGAGGTTATGGTACTTTTACGTGACAGCACCAACAGATTGTTTTCAAGCAGAGACAAAAAGTAGTAGAAAGAATACTGATGGAGTGTGCGCTACATTAGAAAATGAAAAATGAGTGATCGCCATTGTTACACGTTGTGTTACACTTACAAATAAGGAAAATTCAAATTAAAGTAATACTATGTGATCTGAAAAACTATATAACGTTTGATACAATCTGCGTTCAAAAAATGGGATCATCGAATTTTTCGTCACTGACAAGGAGGAGGAGAACTGTGACGTGAAAAATACGCAAAAATTCAAACACTGTCATTCTAAAAAGATACTTTAAAAAAGTCGCCCTTATTACACTAGTACATAAAATTATAATTTTCATATATTTATAGGTTAAAATTATAATAGCTAAATTTTAACCGAATAAAAATTACATATGAAAACACAAATAAGGCATAAAACATTCTACCTTAATACTCTTGACATTCTAGTTTTAATCTAGTTTCAAGTTACACATACTTCTGGCACAATTGAGAAATTAATCGAAAATGGGTTGCAGAAGTCTTGACGTCAAAACAGCGCAAAATTTTGAAACTCTGTCATTCGATAAAAGTACCTTGAAAAAGTCGAGCTTATTGCACATGTAAATAAGGTTAAATTTACAATGATCAAATTACAAGAGATAAATAAATACTAATAATAAATTTCTAAGCTTTAACGCAGGTCTCACATGAGCAAAGTTTAGCAAATCATGCCGAATGTGAACAAATTCCCTCCTATTTGTAAGCGCAGATTGCTAATTTTTGGTACTCGGCCATCCTAGGTAGTTGGTTTACAGCTCTTCGGGTGACTTTGACATCACGAAGCTTGTATTTTGCATTGAAATATCCATTTTCGATTTAATTCTCAATTATGCGAGAATTATATGTAATTTGTGATTGAATTAAAACTATAATGTTTAGAGTCTTGGAGAAGGTAGAGTGTTTTTATGTCTTATTTGTGTTTCCATATGTGATTTTTATTTGGTCAAAGTTTATCTACTATAATTTCAACTTTATGTACTAATGCAATAAAGGCGACTTTTTTAAGGTATGTTTTTAGAATAACAGTGCTTTTGAATTTTTGCGGATTTTTGACGTCACACTTCTCCACCCCATAACTATTTTTTATAAGTTTATTTTTGAATTTACCGCATGTCTGACTGTCAAAATGGAAGCCCTTTATGATCGTTTTGATAACACGCATATGTGGTCAGATTTCTCTCTACCATGTTTTCTGTGATAGATAGACACAACTCAAAGTCAAACGTTTAATATCAGGATAGCAGAAATTTAGTGCGGTGTATAACATTAGCCGACTGCTTCTTTTGGTAAAAATATCAAAAATATAAGAATTACTAATTCTAACGTAGTGATTGAGGGACTTGTTTTTCTTTAAAAAAAATCGTTAAATTGGCGAAAAATTATTAAAATATAAGTTGTTAATTTAGTTAAAATATAAACAACCATATGACTGCTAGAACATTTAAACAATTAATTATGTTAAATATTAGGGTTTCACATCTTCGAGCTTCGAACTCTGGGGTTGGTTGGCCAAAAAAGAAGCTGCGAAAATAAAAACAACAAATTACAACACTCGGGTTCGACATAAATAAACAATCTGCAATTGTAAATAAACAATATTGGTGAACATTGGTGAACAATAATAGTCAATCACTTAATGTCTTCCTGTTAAATCGATAATTTGTAGGATTATTGTCTACAAAAATGCTGAAAAATTAGGGGGTTAAATAGATAACAGATACAAACATCAAATTTTACTCAAAACAATTACTAAATACAAAGCTCAAAAAATGTAGCACAACCTCATCTCATTTGTAATTTCATACCAAACATCAATCAATATCAATTTCGGCGATTGTTGTAGGGATAAATAACAATTGCTCGTCTCAGCAACAATGCAACCGTTACGAATTGATAATTTAAATTTGGAAGAATTAAGACACACAAAACATCAACTACATAGAACGTTTCGATTCACATCTTGAAAAGAAATTAAACAAACCATCCCTTTCAGAAGACTATAGTTTCGTCAGTCTGATTATTGCACTATTAACAACGACATTATTTTTTGTTACTCTGTGTTTTTGCAGTTCTAGATACTGTTGCGACTGTACCTAGATTTCATTTTTGGGTAGATATTTTCCTCAAAAAGTTAATACTTTGGTACCTAATTACCTTATCCGAAGAAACCTTCAAAGAAACAGCAGCTTCGAAAGTTCTGTGGAATTACCTGAACGCAACATCCACCAGGCTACTATAGAGCTTAACTCGGTCTGAGTTCGGGAAGAACACCCTTTAGTGATAAACGAAGAAGAAGTAGTACAGCCTATTATTCGCAATCCATACAACTTGAGACTGCGGCATACCACTGGATTGGAAGAAACCAACCCTTAAAAATTAACTCGCGATTTTTTTTTAACAGGGAAGGAATTATGTTATGTACCCTTATAAACCACCCCTTATATCATTGAACCATCACGTGCATGTCATTCACTCATCATCGTCCTTTATATTTCTCGATCCAAGTTCATATGGTTTTATATTGATAATTTTTTAAACCGAGCCCATATTACAAGCATCGAATACATTCCATTATTATTGATTGTATCATGGTTATATTGTAGACTCAAAGAAATAGAAGAGTTTTATTACAAAATTTTAAGAGTAAATTTTCCTATAAAATCGGAAATAGGACAAATTGTCGCTGTCATTAACGTGGATTGGAAGGGAATTATCTAATTTAAGGAATGAAATGAATTTAAAAAAGGCAATGTGAATGTAATGATCTATCAAGGAAATGATAGTGAAAGGGTTGGTATACCTTGGAAAATTTTAAATCGTATCGCAGACCAGACCCTACTAGCGGGTGGTCGCACCACAGCGCGGCTTCAAAATTTAAAATTTAATTTTTGTATTAGTAAAAAACAAAAAAGTAATGTAGAAAAAATAGGCAAAATAATAGGTCTTCTGTAACTAGAGTCTTCTGTAATAGAGCGCAACTGTTTTTATGCTATTAATTTGCGTTTAATTTTTCCTCGCTTACTAAATAGAGTTAATCGAATTAACATAAAGTGGACTCCAAGTCAGCAACAAGAAATTCTACGAAGCGATTAATTGATTTCTGCATCAGATCAGAAACAATCTATAGGCGTAGATTTAATTATTCGTTATTTTCATGTTTTTTTAACGATGTTATCTATTTACTTTTATACACTTTTTATGTTAAATTTTTTGTATTAATCAAAAATTGGACAACTTACAAAGTGGAGTAATTTATTTTATTATAATTAAAAATTTTAAATATTAGTTGTCTTTTAGTACGTCTTAAAACTGAGCAAATGTTATTTACCGAATTTACTCCTTTCCACTCCAATCTTATTGAAATTAGGCAACTACAAGTGATTCACTGCGATTTTCATTTGCTGATTTGTGTCCAAATATGAACTCACAACAGTCTTTTGTGTGCTTCAATTGTTACAAATATAAAAAAATAAATCTTTCCATTTAATACTTATTTTGTGCAAATATAAGACTAGTATAACGTAAGAGTTTGAAAACAATTTTCGGTAAATATAGTTTTATAAATTTTATAACAGAAGTGTACAAGAAAAACAAAAGGGCCTTCTAGAGCTTTTTATAAAAAACAGCGTAAAAAGAAATAAGTTGAAAAAGCAACAATGGTAGGTTCTTTCGAAAAATTTCTTCATCAATCCAAAAATTTACATTTGCATCAAATAACCGCAAATGAAGAGATTCTTGAACTTGAACCTCAACCATCTACATCAGGTTCTACCCTACCGTATTTGCCCTCTGTAAATTTACAGTCAGGTGTCAGTGGGAACGATTCAGATAGTGACATAAACTCAAATTTTTCAGACATAGATGGTAATGACAGTTTTTGTGATCCGGAAAGTGTACCAGAACCAGATAAATCAACTATTTCGCAATCATAATGTGACGATGTTTCAGACCCTTTAGATTCTGATTTTAATGATCCCGGTACTCCGGTACATGTTCACACATCATCACAAAAAAATACTAGATACGTTGGTTGCAAATGGGCCTGGTCAATTAAATTTAAATTATAAGTTTCCTTATGATGATACCGGTAGAAAATTTAATTTCACTTATTTCACAAATTTTTGGTAAACGGTAAAAAATTAAAACGCGTATGGCTATGTTACTCTATAAGGTTAAATTACGTATTTTGTTTTCCTTGTAAATTATTTGGCAAAAACCCTAAGTTAGGAATCGTTAATTCTAGCTAATACAGATTGGCGCCATTGTTCAAGGTTTGCCGTTTTAGAAATATTAGAGATCAAAGATTGTGAACGTTGACTATGACGTCATACCGACACATTCCTGAGACTCCTAGTCTGAGCGCATTTCTACGTCCCGTCTAAATTGTGAAATTATTTGTTTGTCCTGTTGGATCATGCAACACTAAATTTTGCGGTTTAACATTATTTTTATCGCTTGGTCCGATGAAGGTATGAACGCGCCTTGGATGTTCAACTTCGTTGTTTGGCTGGTCAAGAACCAAAAGTTCTAGAAACTTATTTCAATTTTTAATCATAGTTATTTTTTAAAAATTTTAAAAAACTTTTATCAATATTTTGGTTAACTGTCCTTTAAAACTAGTCAAAAAAGTTAGATTGGCAAGAAGGTTGATGCGGCCACCGTGGTATTCAAAGTATCGCTCAGCTCTAGTATACCACCATACACTTAATGATGCATTGCGTGTTGTATAAGCACGCAGCACGCTTTTGCTGAAATTTTTTGACATTTCAAAATTGTTTATTAACCTCACAAATTTCTACACAAGAAGTTACTAAAAGATGAAATAAAATCAAAATATTTGGTTTTTTGAATAGAAAGGAATACAATACAGGTAATTACAAATATAATGTTATGAATGAAAACTAGAAAAACATCTAGTTATTGTTTTGATGAAAAAATTGATTGTTTTTCTAATTTTCGTTTACAACTCTTTTTCGATTTTCGTCATTTTAGAACCAGTTAATTCATTGTTAAGTTGCGTAAGGGCTTCTTTTACAGCGTTAAAATCAGTATGAGAAGAGCAATTTTTTATAACCCAATTGAACAGTACTTCACACTGTACCTTTTAACAAATCTGTAGTGTCTTCTTCATGGGATTTGGCGTTTTTCACCCTTCACGCAACTTGTTCTTTCAATTTTGCCAATGTTTGTTGCAAAAAGAAACAAGATAAATGTGTTTGCAAAAATGATTTTTTTTAGTGGACTCAAAACATGAACCTCTAAAGTTATGGATGGAAGTATCAGAGTACACATCGGAAACTTCTACAATTGCAAGAAGAATTTATTACAATATCAATCGGATAAAAATTAATAGGCAAAGATGAATAGTCAAGAAAGGTTGTAGTCATTGGTTGTAGGATTTTCTAGTGCTACTGCTTCCAATGACATTTTCAAGGCTTTCTTGTGAGACTTGTTCACATCTAACTCTCGGTGAGTAGCAGTAATATTGACAAAATTTGTTGCCAAGACTTATCTGCAACTAATCTGTCAAAAGAATCCAAACAATATTCTACCCTTTAGACCGTCTTTCCACCAAAATAATTATATTTTAGGTTTTTGTGCAAAGCCTCTAGATGCATGTTGTGGTTGATTTCAGCATACTTCCAAAAATAATATGCCAAACTCATTGTTCTTTCTGTACTTTGTAAATAATATTTCAAGATGTATTCCGAAAGTGTCTTTCTTATTTTTTGAAAATATTTAATTATTAAAATTTGCTTTATTTTATTAAACTCCTCTTCTTCTGTTGCTTTCAACATTTCACTTAAATCTGCTTGTATTTCTTTTTTATTGGTTATTGTTTAAAATTTTAGGTTTTCCTTGGACAGTCTAGGTTTTTTAATGAGCCAAGTGCGTAAAAGACGATTAGGCATCGACCCCAGTATTAACTTCCAGCTATCCCAATAAAAATGTTGGTAACGCCACTTATGAAATATTTTGGCATTTTTAGACCCTTTATATTTTTCAGCTCATGCACAATAGGACAATTTGATGGACAGCTTTATCGTTACGATTTGTTATAAACAACATACAGGGAACCCAATGTCTTGATTGTCTAATATGAGAATTGTTGTTAATTCATACTTATAAGGTTTAGTTCCGTCAATATCATACAAATTATAGTGATTCGCAAGTTTTTAGTATAACTTCTATTTCTTTCTTCATTCAGAAATGTAAGCTCAAATCGTCTACATCAAGTCCATTAAAAAATTCTCCATGTTTCTTTATAAAAAACGTTCTTTTGTAAATTATTCCACTCTGAAACTTAAATCTATTGCTGCCAAATCTGATTTGTGCCTCCATCCACTTAAATTGTGTTTGTCTGCAAGATAATGCAAATCTTTTTTTAAGAGTAAATTTATTTACTAATTTTATTGTTAGTTACTGTATTTCTTGCATCTTTTATTATAGTGTCATAAGACATATGTGATTGAATCTTTTCAATAATAAAATATTTTGATTCTAAAGGTATGGGCTGACATCTCATATCTAAATTATGCCCAACATTAGTATTATTCAACTAAAATCTTGGATGTATTGTAGAGCTGTTTAACCCTAACTTTAGAATGACATATTCTACTAATTTTAATACTTCCAGCTACTTTAGGGACACGTATTGTAGTTTTGCTTGAAAAGTTCTCAAAATTGCTTCTGTGACATTTAAAAGATTTCTTTAGATCTGATTTAGTAATTTAAAAGATTTATATATTGGTTTTTCTTTTTCAGGGCAAGGTGAAGAGGTGATCCTTAAAATTATGGCTATTTTCGGTGTTATCTGAATGGATGGTCATCAAGTGTCGATTTCGTGAAGATTTTGTGTTAAAATTTTTGTCACAGTGATTACAGATTATTATTTCTAAACTAAAAACAACAGGAATTGTATTTTTGCACATGATATTTTATATATACTTTACCTTGACATTGTTATTTAAATAGTTACTTACAAAAGCTAACTAATTGTAAGCACACTTTTGCTAATAGAATTATTTAAATTTACAAAACGTTAATTGCTTGAAAAATTGTGGCTGTTGAGCGCTAAATTAATTAGGGATTTTAATTTGAATTGTAGGGATTTGGGACTGGGGAATTTTTAATTGTAGGGCGGAAAACTTCAAATTTTGGTAGTTTTATTTTTGACTGTTAGCTTTTAGTAACCAAGGCATATAATTATTATTTTTTGTATCTTTAATGGAAAACAGCCATTTGATTAGGAAGAATTCAAAAATGAAATACTTTATTTTACTAATTAGCAATACTTTACTAGTTAGCAACACAACCAATCAAAACAAATAAGTATGAATAAGTACACTTAACTTGTTGTTATACGTTGCTACAGTTTATTTTTAATAGGCAACTAACTATGTTACAGATTATAGAAAAACAATTTTTGTTAAAATATCCTTAGGTTTTCTACGTTTTCCATTAAGAATACAAGAAAATAGCATGTTCAACTCCTAAGAAAAGTGATATTTCCTCGTTCGTGTAAATTTGATACAAACATTTCCACTCACTTGAAAACGACGACCACTTTTCTTAACTAGTTAAACAATCTACTATCAATAATGTAATAAGTTGTTTATGTAAAAGCTTGTTTACAATCACTTAAAATAACTTAACAAAATATTGTCAAGTTTTATGAGGTAAATTCCTAATTGTATAACAGTTCGTGAAATTCAGTTTTAGCACTTTAAATTACGTTAAAATCTTTGCTGAAATACTTAAGGTAATGTGATTTAAATAACCCTTAGTAATATTAAATAAAGTAATTGTATACATTAATGTTTTTCTGTGTTCAAATTGTTTGCATGTGATATTAAAAAATTGTTTAAATTTAAGAAATTGTCAGTTTCCAGAATTTCTTGCTTTTCTTAGAATGACACAACCGAAATTTCAAAATTCCGGAGAATCTCTGTTAAAAAATTGGCCTAGAATCAGAAGAAAACGAAATATTGGTGTCCCTAACCAGATCGGTAGTTAAAAATAAATTTAAAATAAAAATAAATGTTAAAAATTCTTTTTAGCTTAATGTATTCATTGATATTGGCTCTAGATATTATGCTGAAAAGGTAAGTTTTAGTCAAGATAATTTTTGTTTGTATTTGTAAATTTTGTAGGACCTTGATGCAGCAAAATATTACTTTAAAAGAAAAACTCAGATTGTGACTGAAGAGATGGAAAAAATCCAAATTTTGGGATTAGAGAAAAGTAAAATTAGAGATGCGATTGTAGAAATACAAAATTGAATTTTTATTGATATTTATAAATGTGTTTAATTGTCTACAAAAAATAAAATTAAAAACTGTAATTGACATTTTACTAATTGTGGTAAAAAAAATCTTCAGCTGCCTCTTTTACTGTTTGAATTTTCTTTAATAATAAAGTCGTAAATAATTGACTATTTTACAGTATTATTATATGAATTTCTTATATCTAATTTTAATTATATTGCATTTTCAATATAAATTCAGTTTATTCAAAATTCAGAAATTCAATTTTTGTTAGAGTCGACTAAAAATAATAAATAAAGTGTATAATGATTAGACGTTGTTTAGAAGTCGTACAGTTTTATTTTCATCACTTATACAATTTTTGAATGCAATAAAAACTAATTTAAATCACAAACAAAGACCATTATATGTCATTTATTTGCATATTCACACTTTTCTTAAATAATAATATTTGGACAAACATCTTTGTTTTTACTTGAATGACAAGAAAAAATAATATAAAATAAATAAAACAGCCCATAAAAAGCTCACAATCATAACACGAAATATATATAATAACTGAAAAATAATTTAAAAAAACACCTACCTACTATAAACCATTTATCGCCTAAATCTACCACACAAGTACAAGTTCGAAACTTGTTTCAAATTAAATTCTCGACAATTGCTGGAATAAATTTGCCGGTTGTATACTCTCGGTTTTCTCATAGACGTAATAAACTGGTGTAGAGAGCCAACTGAGGACTGCTTTGGCAACAACCTCCATTGGTTCAGGATACTGATGTGTCAACAGAGTTAAAAGTGCTGTAAAGGAACACAACCCAGCCGTAAAAATAATAAAAAACGGCAACTCCTTCTTGGGATACACCGACACGTCATGAAACCCTGGTAAAAGCTCTCGATCAGCACACTCTGTACAAGTGGGGTACGGATAAAAAAGATGTCCTCGTTCCAGGGGGTAGGGCAGCATGCGAAATGTGCCTTCCCACGTGCAGTGGAGAAGATTCAATGTGCCAAGTAGAAAAACGAGTAAGCTATAGCTTCAGAGCCCCCTCGTTTTAACATATGTTCTGGTGGTAAGATTAAAGGTTCCATCTTTAGGGGGTACTTGGGAAGATGGGGATTGAATTCCGCGCGGTGGATTGCCTCGACGGCGCCCATTGGCCCATTTTGGCAGTGTTTAGACCCTGTTTGCTGGCAATGTCTGGAAAGAATTTGTCGGCGAGTAGACGGGCTTTAAGGAGAGCTGCGGTATAACAAATTGTGGCGGATTTCGGCAAGGAAATGTCGTCGTATTTGGCTAAGACGGCCTGGACGTCGGCGTAAGCTTGCATTTCGAGTAATGCTTCAATTAAATTTTCATGGATATTTAGAATAATCATGATAGGGGGAACTTCTTTGGTTAAATCACGGAACATTTTGACGGCTTCTTTTAATTTGCCAAAGCGACGAGCACACATTGCTAATCTAAAAAATAAATTATGTATCTTAAAAACACACTAGATGAAAGATGTAGTGAAAGTAATTCTACTACAAGTACGTAACGCCTTCATGGTCAGCCAACGAAACGAATGAGTCCAGTCATTTTAGGTTTCATCTGCCGACAATGTAATGGAAAACAGGATTTTTGCATATAGCTTTATTTTAATGTTTTAATAAACATATTAAAAGTTACCTTTCATATCATGCCAGTTTCGCAAAATATTCGTGGTCAAAGATGACAAAGAATGTTTTTTTTTTCAAATACATATTTTCTTTCGGTACGAAATAAAATACCGATTTATTCTATTTTTAATATACATTTTTATTTTTTTTTGTATTTTAAGTTATTATTGACAAAATTTGGTAAGTTTTTTTCTAATTTTTACATTATTGTTTAGGCACTGATGATGAGACTTAGTTCTCGAAAGCACTTTGTTCAAAATTTTCCAAATTTTAAAAGTATCACACCACTGTATACAGAATTGAGAAGGCTTTCCAACGATGTACAACTCGATCCCCCCCCCCCCCCTTCCATTTAAAATTTTTGAAGAGATGCATCCCCCGCTTAGGGGTTTGCACACAAAATTGTTAAATTCACGCCAAAAGCTGTCCTTCTTTCAAACAAAATAGACCCTTTTGAGAAATGCGTTTTTTTTTGAGAAATTATTTTTCTGAGAGTTATAGCCTCTGTTTCGTTTTCGTTTGGCCACCCTGTATGTAATTTATTTTAAAAATGTATATATTATAATTATGTACAAAAACAATATATAATAGAAAATATTTGTTGTAATTTGTAATATAACTTAATACAAGCTTTCATATCATTATAAAAAAAACAGTATCAATAATAAGAAACATAGGTAGGTAGGTATTTAAAATAGGTACATAGATATATAAATTTTACTTATATTCTAATTATATATTTATACAGGGTGCTTCAGAAATTAATACAAAAATTTTAACCAGTAATAGATTTCACCAAAAGAAACAACTTTTCTAAATAACATTTTTGCGAAAAATATTTTTCCGAATTTTTTTACGGCTATATCCCCCCTATAAAAGTACGATACGATACGCTCATAAAATTTTGTAAATTTATAAATTTTCTATAATAGTTATCATGGTAACCATTATAATAGTGCATGCTACTGTTTTGACCAGTGGCGCGTATAAAATTTTCGCCAAGACTTTAACTAATTTTATCTTGATAACGGTTGAAATTGGGAAAAAATTTATCTAGAAAAAACTCTTTTTTAAACGACATCTACAAGTGGTTAAAATTTTTGTATTTATTTCTGAAACACTCTGTATATTAATTCAGGCCCTAAAGACTGTATTATTTTATATTACATATTGAGGCTTTATAAAAAGTGGGTATAAAAAATTAAATAAAAAAATGATTACATTTTTCTTAGATCTTAAAATGTGTTCAGAAATTTTAAAAATATTACTTCTAATCATATTTATGATCTTAAAAAGTTATCAGTTAATTATGCTTCATGATTGTAGGATTATTGAAAAAAACTTTAGTAACATATTCCTCTCTCCCTCCCACATGCTTAGATAGTACTTAACTGAAAAGAAAAAGCGGTAGAAAATATTATTTTTCTATAAACTTAATGATAGTAAAACAAAAAAAAATGTTCCAAACTAAATAATACAAAAGCTAAATACTACTATTATACTAACAGATGTTGTTCTCTTTTAAGCAGATTTATATTTGTATCAACCTTTGAAAAATACTAATATAAATATGAAGGACTATGAAAGGGCTTGCACAATAATTTCGTAAGCTTCTTATATCATAGTAAAAATATAAATGAAATTAAGAATAATGTTAAAGAACGTTATGAACTTTAGAGTGGTTTTAAAAACGCTATGGGAAGATGTTTGATATTGAAATTTCTACCTTTTATATCATAGTGAAAACATAAAAGAAATTAAGAATCATATTAAAGGACGTTATCAACTTTGGAGAATTTCAAAAACGCTGTAAAGCTATGTTTGAAATTGAAACACAAAATTTGGTTTTTTTTTAATGGGTCCCAGAAGAGCGCTTCATTAAGCCCTCGATACAGTTTTAAAGATTTTGACTTATAAATTAAAGCAATAATCCTAAAAAAATGTTTTTTGCGCATTAAGCAATAATTTTGTTAATTGATGTAAAATTTTACCTCTTTTTGGATTATTCTAAAGATAAAAAAATCAAACTTAAATTTCGAAAAGCAACGGTAGACATACTGTTAACATTTCGTGTAGAAAAACACTTCCAAAGATGACCAAATTTTTAAACAGCTCCAAATTTTATTTTGTTATCAGAAAGCAACAAGTAAGCGTACGAAATTTAAAATACCCAGTTACAATTGGTCAAACTTCAAAATTCAAAACCACTCTAACTATGCAAAGCGATAAAAAAGATCCGTATTTTTTTAGGGATAAATGTGTATTATGCCGGACACAAAATTTCGGGCAAAATGTCAACTAAAACGTCAATCTGACGATACAAACTCACTCCTTTTAGATTTTTAACCCAATTAAAATAAGAAGATAAGTGTTACAGCGACGATTTTAGACTCAAAATACGAAAAATATAAAGCAAAAATAAATAAATACCATTGATTAACTACATAGTTTTGGCATTAACTAAGAAAATCAATAAAATAATTGCTACCTGAATGGGGCTATTGAAAGAATTTTTTCGTACTGCTTTTAATATGCTTCATCTTGGCCAGGAGTACTTATGGGGCGTGCTCCAGACCCTGATCGGCGTTCAACTGTCCCAAATTTTTATCATTTTTCTACAATTGAGTTTATTGTACTTTTTGATACACTTATTAGTACATATTGTAGTCACTTCACGATGAGTCATCCCTCTGGAGGCCAATGTGATAATAGGTAACCTTTTTAATGTAAAACACTTTTAAAACACTGATATGGTTATTCTATTATTCTGTAAACTCCACATTTGTGACGTAGACCTTCTGTAAAACAAAGTCTTACTGTTAGAACTTCAAATATAATAAACATACCTTTTAATATACATAATAGAAGACAATTATTAGTAGTTAACTCCGGTTTTGTATTTTACAAATTCCAAATACCTGCTATTAATACTATTTTGTAATTCGTCCTTAATAAGAAGCACTAAAACAAATTCATAGTTGTCCCATTTCCTATAGATTTGCGGATTAAAAATCCTAAAATAAATAAAGAATTTGATAAAAATCTTTGTTTACATACCTCGCAAAGTTAGCTTGAAATAATATTAGAATAATGTGATATTATTCTCACCTACGAATAATTTCGTGTCGTATCAAAATAGAAAAACGTGTTTGGTCTGGTTTTGTATAATAAAAATTTACAAAAAATATACCTTTTACCTCATTGAAAATCGAGGTTATGTTTAACAAATGACAGTTGGTTATTATGACAACGACGACTGTGTTCAAAATGTCACCCGGTGATGGATTTTTTCAGTATTACGCGTTTATATTCAACTGTAACGCATTTGAATTAATTTATCGGTCAAAAAATTTTCATATAAATTGTGAAATTAACCACTTTTATTTTTATTACTTTATTAATGTATATATTTCTCTCTCTTGCTTACGTATAAATTTGGTAACTTTTAGGGTTTTTTGAGAGTTTAAGGTTAGTACCAACTTATACGTGGGGACACCACCAAATGTCTCCAAGCCTCTGAAAACTCACTCTTGATTATGTAATTTTATTTCTAAAATTAAATGATTATAGTTAGGTTAAGATCAATGATAGGCGACATGTGTAAAAATGGCGCTTACGATTACTTTTTAATGCTCATGTATTAATGCTCATGTATTTCTTATAAATTATGTTCATAGTGAATGAGCTATTATGCGGGTGAGAATTTTCGCGGTTTTTTGACGTCACATTTTTCCACCCCATAACTATTTTTGGGATAAGTTTATTTTTAAATTTACTGCATGCATGAGTGTCAAAATGGCTGCTCATCATGTTCCACTAACACGCATAGTCCATCAGACTTCTCTATAAGACTCTTTCTCTGGGAAAATTCAACTGTGAGTCAAAAAGTCAAACGTTTAGGAACAGGATACCAGAAAGGTGAGGAGCGCCTAAATGTCAAAGTGTATTCCACGTTTTCCGCAAGTCTGTAAACAAGCGTACCGCTAAATTCAAAAAATTTAATGGTTAATTTTTCCTAATAGGGAACGTTCTATAGATTAACATATATTTGTGGATTACCCTCCCTGTCAGGTCAGGTCAGGTAAGGTAAAAAAAACACGTTTGTGATTAAATAATAACAATTTTAATTAAGCATTATAAAAATATACATTTTTTGACTTAAAAATACCACCTATCCTTTGTTCATTTGACTTCCGCATTTTCACTGAAATTATAGTGCAATTTTTGAGAGAAAAAAATCTCGCCTACTAGATACAAAAACTTCCGAATAGATTAGAAAAAGTGCGTCGGTGAGACAAAAAAAGTGCAGTATTTAAAAAATAATGGGTGGGTATTGACCGTAATGTGCTGATGTCAAGTGAACAGATGTATACATATTAAATACGAGAATACTCAATTATGGTTTGATTTAGTATATCATTTACATATGGTTATACCATTGAGTTTATTATATCTGTTATAATAAACTCAATGGTTATACGTAATATTTATGATTTATGAGATGTGTCAAAAGTGCGCATTTGTTGTTAATCAAATTTCAAAGGTATTTTCATCAGGTACATGATAAAAATGCAAAAAAAAATGTAAACAAAACTTTGATCACGAGGATATTCATTTGATAATGTACATTTTGTTTCTAATGCCACTTTTGCAAAAAAATATATAGACGGTGTGGAGTCGCCAAATCTTTATTTTAATAATAATTTTTTAAATTTCAATCCAGTTAAAAACTCATATTGTTTCATAGATTTTCCAAATTTTAATCAAATTAAAAGCTCATGCTCTTCATAGAATTATCACACTTAATAAATTAAGACAGTCACACCTTTCAGCTCATTTGCATTTATTGTGTTCATTTCAACGAATTCTGCACCTCTCTAATTAAATAATATTTTTCAGAACACACCCAGCCACAAATATTTTTCTTATCTATGATAAGCATAAAGCCCAACATGTTTTCAGTTCCGGTTTAATGCATAAAAATTAAACTCACAAAAGTTAACAATAGCAGATGCACCCCAATTGAGCTTTTACTTAATGCAGGGTAAAACGAAAAACCATGTTTTCCAAATCAAGATTAGAATAAAACTCCAGTAAATATTTCCATTTTTTTAGTTAACAAAGACCTTGTGGCAGATTGAAACTTAAGGGCAGACCCAATTAGAATTAGTAACCGTGTATTTTCGAAAATCATTACCGTAAATTAACTATTGTATTACCTTCTGTTGTCACGCTAGACGTCAGACTTCAACCCATCAAACGCGCTAACAAATGGGCTGATAACAAAATTTCGACAGATACATTACCTAAATTAAAAAATATTTGCATAAAGTTAAGGTGAAAATGAGGAAAGGTCGACACCACCCCATCTTCACACTAGCCAATAGAAAATAATTAGTTTACCCCAATTTTATATTTTTAACGAATAGGAAAAGAGCGTCCACTCTAAACTTTGAAAAGAGCAAATAGAATTAAAGTTTAGGAAAAGTGTCAACCCTCGAAAAAGTTTAGGAGGGATGCTTATAAAAACTAATTACGCATCAATTAACAGAGAGATTTTAGTTTAATTCTTGAAGTATCAACATGTAGTTCTCCGTTAAGTTCGGTTAAGTTCTTAGTCAGTCTTAGTGAAATTTTAGTTAGTGTTAGAATAAGTTTTGTATAAAATAATAATAATAATAATAATAACAGTGTCGACCATGGCATCTGGTGAGCTCTAGTTTTAAGATTTTTGGTGTGGGAAATTGTTGTAAAATTTTATGTATCTTCACTTTGGTATTTTTGTAATAAATTAACTGCACTAAATTTTATATCTTTAATTTCTCCACCTGGAAGGGATATCACAAATTAGTAAATTCATATCTCGGCAGAAAGGCCCATGAGCCCACGCGTAATTACTCCGAATAAATGTTCTGAGTCTTTGACGAATATTTTATAAGTATTCAATTGGGCCCCGTCAAGGCTCAGGGGAGGATGCTGGAAGCGCATTCACCATCTTAAGCGCAACCAGCGGGTGTTAGTTTCACGCTACCGTTTGTGTAAGAAAATGTCCAGTCAAATCACTTTTAATCCAAAATATTAAACACCCAAACCAAACTCCTCCATTACAACGGTAATAATCACTGCACTGCTGAGTTAAATTTATGTCATGGAAAAATAATTAAAAATCGAGCAGATAAAATAAATATAATTTAAAGTTTAATTTATGTATCTAAATATTCAATAAATATGATCATTTGCAGAAGTACTTGAAATATAAACTGATTCGTTTTCGTTATTTATTAAAAACTGTCGAAGTGTTACCGTTTCACTGACTGATGGTTTTTTATTTATAATATTTTTACATTTTCGATTCTTTTTAGTAATAAAAAACTTTTTTGTTTCCCAATTTTTTTTATTACGTGGCTCATTGGTAAGTGTTGCTGGAGTAAATTTGCAACTTTTATTAGTGCTTAATAAGCTGTTGACTGCATTAAGATGGGCATAAATAACCTGTGAAGTAACTTCTCTATCCAAGTGGTTGACATTTATCTGTTGAAGATTTAAAAACGTATCAGAAATTTTAAATTTTAATTTATCACTAATACAATATTAATATTTTTTACCTGGAGTTGACATGCTACAAAATAATTGCTTTTGGTTTCCTGTTCAACAAGAGATTTCCATTCATGAAAATCTGGAATCAAGCAATTTGTTAATAAAAAATTTTATGCAAAAGGATTTTTCTAATTGTTTTCTGTCATTGAACGTCAATTTTTCAATGACTAACTGTATTTCATGTGCGGATTGTAAATGATCTACGAGACCTGAGTTTTGTTTGAAACAACTATTGCAATCATTGCAATTCTGTTCCAAACACTTCAAATTCAATAAAGCCTGAGACAGGGTTCCTAAAATTAATTAGATTATCTTTAAGCCAATCAGAAGTCAGATGAAAGTCCACGAAAGTGATGTCATTCGGCGTGACTTTTTAAAGTATAAACCATATTTAAGACAAATTTTAGTTTATTTTTACTGAATAAGTATTTACTGATTAACAAATTATACCTAGGTATATATTGTAGTTGTTTTTGATTAAATTTAAGTTTCTGGCAATTTAAACCGTGGTTTTTGTAATTAGGAAATAAATCGTTTTTGTCAAAAAAAATCCGACCTTATTGTTAATTTAGTAAAATATAAACAACTATATCGCTGCTGGAATATTTAAACAATTAATTATGTTAAATATTAGAATTTCACAACTTCAGGCTTTGAACACTGGGATTGGTTGGCTAAAAAAGACGTTGCGAAAATAAAAACAACAAATTACAACACGACATAAATAAACAATCTGCAATTGTAAATAAACAATATTGGTAAACATTTGATTGACTCAATTAGGCCCAGTTTTACATTCGACGATTAACTTTAACTACTGGTTATTTACCATGGTTATAATTGTTTTAACAATTAAATTAAACGCCATTTGAGGTTATGGTACTTTTACGTGACAGCACCAACAGATTGTTTTCAAGCAGAGACAAAAAGTAGTAGAAAGAATACTGATGGAGTGTGCGCTACATTAGAAAATGAAAAATGAGTGATCGCCATTGTTACACGTTGTGTTACACTTACAAATAAGGAAAATTCAAATTAAAGTAATACTATGTGATCTGAAAAACTATATAACGTTTGATACAATCTGCGTTCAAAAAATGGGATCATCGAATTTTTCGTCACTGACAAGGAGGAGGAGAACTGTGACGTGAAAAATACGCAAAAATTCAAACACTGTCATTCTAAAAAGATACTTTAAAAAAGTCGCCCTTATTACACTAGTACATAAAATTATAATTTTCATATATTTATAGGTTAAAATTATAATAGCTAAATTTTAACCGAATAAAAATTACATATGAAAACACAAATAAGGCATAAAACATTCTACCTTAATACTCTTGACATTCTAGTTTTAATCTAGTTTCAAGTTACACATACTTCTGGCACAATTGAGAAATTAATCGAAAATGGGTTGCAGAAGTCTTGACGTCAAAACAGCGCAAAATTTTGAAACTCTGTCATTCGATAAAAGTACCTTGAAAAAGTCGAGCTTATTGCACATGTAAATAAGGTTAAATTTACAATGATCAAATTACAAGAGATAAATAAATACTAATAATAAATTTCTAAGCTTTAACGCAGGTCTCACATGAGCAAAGTTTAGCAAATCATGCCGAATGTGAACAAATTCCCTCCTATTTGTAAGCGCAGATTGCTAATTTTTGGTACTCGGCCATCCTAGGTAGTTGGTTTACAGCTCTTCGGGTGACTTTGACATCACGAAGCTTGTATTTTGCATTGAAATATCCATTTTCGATTTAATTCTCAATTATGCGAGAATTATATGTAATTTGTGATTGAATTAAAACTATAATGTTTAGAGTCTTGGAGAAGGTAGAGTGTTTTTATGTCTTATTTGTGTTTCCATATGTGATTTTTATTTGGTCAAAGTTTATCTACTATAATTTCAACTTTATGTACTAATGCAATAAAGGCGACTTTTTTAAGGTATGTTTTTAGAATAACAGTGCTTTTGAATTTTTGCGGATTTTTGACGTCACACTTCTCCACCCCATAACTATTTTTTATAAGTTTATTTTTGAATTTACCGCATGTCTGACTGTCAAAATGGAAGCCCTTTATGATCGTTTTGATAACACGCATATGTGGTCAGATTTCTCTCTACCATGTTTTCTGTGATAGATAGACACAACTCAAAGTCAAACGTTTAATATCAGGATAGCAGAAATTTAGTGCGGTGTATAACATTAGCCGACTGCTTCTTTTGGTAAAAATATCAAAAATATAAGAATTACTAATTCTAACGTAGTGATTGAGGGACTTGTTTTTCTTTAAAAAAAATCGTTAAATTGGCGAAAAATTATTAAAATATAAGTTGTTAATTTAGTTAAAATATAAACAACCATATGACTGCTAGAACATTTAAACAATTAATTATGTTAAATATTAGGGTTTCACATCTTCGAGCTTCGAACTCTGGGGTTGGTTGGCCAAAAAAGAAGCTGCGAAAATAAAAACAACAAATTACAACACTCGGGTTCGACATAAATAAACAATCTGCAATTGTAAATAAACAATATTGGTGAACATTGGTGAACAATAATAGTCAATCACTTAATGTCTTCCTGTTAAATCGATAATTTGTAGGATTATTGTCTACAAAAATGCTGAAAAATTAGGGGGTTAAATAGATAACAGATACAAACATCAAATTTTACTCAAAACAATTACTAAATACAAAGCTCAAAAAATGTAGCACAACCTCATCTCATTTGTAATTTCATACCAAACATCAATCAATATCAATTTCGGCGATTGTTGTAGGGATAAATAACAATTGCTCGTCTCAGCAACAATGCAACCGTTACGAATTGATAATTTAAATTTGGAAGAATTAAGACACACAAAACATCAACTACATAGAACGTTTCGATTCACATCTTGAAAAGAAATTAAACAAACCATCCCTTTCAGAAGACTATAGTTTCGTCAGTCTGATTATTGCACTATTAACAACGACATTATTTTTTGTTACTCTGTGTTTTTGCAGTTCTAGATACTGTTGCGACTGTACCTAGATTTCATTTTTGGGTAGATATTTTCCTCAAAAAGTTAATACTTTGGTACCTAATTACCTTATCCGAAGAAACCTTCAAAGAAACAGCAGCTTCGAAAGTTCTGTGGAATTACCTGAACGCAACATCCACCAGGCTACTATAGAGCTTAACTCGGTCTGAGTTCGGGAAGAACACCCTTTAGTGATAAACGAAGAAGAAGTAGTACAGCCTATTATTCGCAATCCATACAACTTGAGACTGCGGCATACCACTGGATTGGAAGAAACCAACCCTTAAAAATTAACTCGCGATTTTTTTTTAACAGGGAAGGAATTATGTTATGTACCCTTATAAACCACCCCTTATATCATTGAACCATCACGTGCATGTCATTCACTCATCATCGTCCTTTATATTTCTCGATCCAAGTTCATATGGTTTTATATTGATAATTTTTTAAACCGAGCCCATATTACAAGCATCGAATACATTCCATTATTATTGATTGTATCATGGTTATATTGTAGACTCAAAGAAATAGAAGAGTTTTATTACAAAATTTTAAGAGTAAATTTTCCTATAAAATCGGAAATAGGACAAATTGTCGCTGTCATTAACGTGGATTGGAAGGGAATTATCTAATTTAAGGAATGAAATGAATTTAAAAAAGGCAATGTGAATGTAATGATCTATCAAGGAAATGATAGTGAAAGGGTTGGTATACCTTGGAAAATTTTAAATCGTATCGCAGACCAGACCCTACTAGCGGGTGGTCGCACCACAGCGCGGCTTCAAAATTTAAAATTTAATTTTTGTATTAGTAAAAAACAAAAAAGTAATGTAGAAAAAATAGGCAAAATAATAGGTCTTCTGTAACTAGAGTCTTCTGTAATAGAGCGCAACTGTTTTTATGCTATTAATTTGCGTTTATTTTTTCCTCGCTTACTAAATAGAGTTAATCGAATTAACATAAAGTGGACTCCAAGTCAGCAACAAGAAATTCTACGAAGCGATTAATTGATTTCTGCATCAGATCAGAAACAATCTATAGGCGTAGATTTAATTATTCGTTATTTTCATGTTTTTTTAACGATGTTATCTATTTACTTTTATACACTTTTTATGTTAAATTTTTTGTATTAATCAAAAATTGGACAACTTACAAAGTGGAGTAATTTATTTTATTATAATTAAAAATTTTAAATATTAGTTGTCTTTTAGTACGTCTTAAAACTGAGCAAATGTTATTTACCGAATTTACTCCTTTCCACTCCAATCGTATTGAAATTAGGCAACTACAAGTGATTCACTGCGATTTTCATTTGCTGATTTGTGTCCAAATATGAACTCACAACAGTCTTTTGTGTGCTTCAATTGTTACAAATATAAAAAAATAAATTTTTCCATTTAATACTTATTTTGTGCAAATATAAGACTAGTATAACGTAAGAGTTTGAAAACAATTTTCGGTAAATATAGATTTATAAATTTTATAACAGAAGTGTACAAGAAAAACAAAAGGACCTTCTAGAGCTTTTTATAAAAAACAGCGTAAAAAGGAATAAGTTGAAAAAGCAACAATGGTAGGTTCTTTCGAAAAATTTCTTCATCAATCCAAAAATTTACATTTGCATCAAATAACCGCAAATGAAGAGATTCTTGAACTTGAACCTCAACCATCTACATCAGGTTCTACCCTACCGTATTTGCCCTCTGTAAATTTACAGTCAGGTGTCAGTGGGAACGATTCAGATAGTGACATAAACTCAAATTTTTCAGACATAGATGGTAATGACAGTTTTTGTGATCCGGAAAGTGTACCAGAACCAGATAAATCAACTATTTCGCAATCATAATGTGACGATGTTTCAGACCCTTTAGATTCTGATTTTAATGATCCCGGTACTCCGGTACATGTTCACACATCATCACAAAAAAATACTAGATACGTTGGTTGCAAATGGGCCTGGTCAATTAAATTTAAATTATAAGTTTCCTTATGATGATACCGGTAGAAAATTTAATTTCATTTATTTCACAAATTTTTGGTAAACGGTAAAAAATTAAAACGCGTATGGCTATGTTACTCTATAAGATTAAATTACGTATTTTGTTTTCCTTGTAAATGATTTGGCAAAAACCCTAAGTTAGGAATCGTTAATTCTAGCTAATACAGATTGGCGCCATTGTTCAAGGTTTGCCGTTTTAGAAATATTAGAGATCAAAGATTGTGAACGTTGACTATGACGTCATACCGACACATTCCTGAGACTCCTAGTTTGAGCGCATTCCTACGTCCCGTCTGAATTGTGAAATTATTTGTTTGTCCTGTTGGATCATGCAACACTAAATTTTGCGGTTTAACATTATTTTTATCGCTTGGTCCGATGAAGGTATGAACGCGCCTTGGATGTTCAACTTCGTTGTTTGGCTGGTCAAGAACCAAAAGTTCTAGAAACTTATTTCAATTTTTAATCATAGTTATTTTTTAAAAATTTTAAAAAACTTTTATCAATATTTTGGTTAACTGTCCTTTAAAACTAGTCAAAAAAGTTAGATTGGCAAGAAGGTTGATGCGGCCACCGTGGTATTCAAAGTATCGCTCAGCTCTAGTATACCACCATACACTTAATGATGCATTGCGTGTTGTATAAGCACGCAGCACGCTTTTGCTGAAATTTTTTGACATTTCAAAATTGTTTATTAACCTCACAAATTTCTACACAAGAAGTTACTAAAAGATGAAATAAAATCAAAATATTTGGTTTTTTGAATAGAAAGGAATACAATACAGGTAATTACAAATATAATGTTATGAATGAAAACTAGAAAAACATCTAGTTATTGTTTTGATGAAAAAATTGATTGTTTTTCTAATTTTCGTTTACAACTCTTTTTCGATTTTCGTCATTTTAGAACCAGTTAATTCATTGTTAAGTTGCGTAAGGGCTTCTTTTACAGCGTTAAAATCAGTATGAGAAGAGCAATTTTTTATAACCCAATTGAACAGTACTTCACACTGTACCTTTTAACAAATCTGTAGTGTCTTCTTCATGGGATTTGGCGTTTTTCACCCTTCACGCAACTTGTTCTTTCAATTTTGCCAATGTTTGTTGCAAAAAGAAACAAGATAAATGTGTTTGCAAAAATGATTTTTTTTAGTGGACTCAAAACATGAACCTCTAAAGTTATGGATGGAAGTATCAGAGTACACATCGGAAACTTCTACGATTGCAAGAAGAATTTATTACAATATCAATCGGATAAAAATTAATAGGCAAAGATGAATAGTCAAGAAAGGTTGTAGTCATTGGTTGTAGGATTTTCTAGTGCTACTGCTTCCAATGACATTTTCAAGGCTTTCTTGTGAGACTTGTTCACATCTAACTCTCGGTGAGTAGCAGTAATATTGACAAAATTTGTTGCCAAGACTTATCTGCAACTAATCTGTCAAAAGAATCCAAACAATATTCTACCCTTTAGACCGTCTTTCCCCCAAAATAATTATATTTTAGGTTTTTGTGCAAAGCCTCTAGATGCATGTTGTGGTTGATTTCAGCATACTTCCAAAAATAATATGCCAAACTCATTGTTCTTTCTGTACTTTGTAAATAATATTTCAAGATGTATTCCGAAAGTGTCTTTCTTATTTTTTGAAAA
Organism: Tribolium confusum; assembly: GCA_029207805.1. Classification (NCBI taxonomy): domain Eukaryota; kingdom Metazoa; phylum Arthropoda; class Insecta; order Coleoptera; family Tenebrionidae; genus Tribolium; species Tribolium confusum. Next base: position 4,217,446 of record JALGAY010000003.1, read on the forward strand.
TATTTAATTATTAAAATTTGCTTTATTTTATTAAACTCCTCTTCTTCTGTTGCTTTCAACATTTCACTTAAATCTGCTTGTATTTCTTTTTTATTGGTTATTGTTTAAAATTTTAGGTTTTCCTTGGACAGTCTAGGTTTTTTAATGAGCCAAGTGCGTAAAAGACGATTAGGCATCGACCCCAGTATTAACTTCCAGCTATCCCAATAAAAATGTTGGTAACGCCACTTATGAAATATTTTGGCATTTTTAGACCCTTTATATTTTTCAGCTCATGCACAATAGGACAATTTGATGGACAGCTTTATCGTTACGATTTGTTATAAACAACATACAGGGAACCCAATGTCTTGATTGTCTAATATGAGAATTGTTGTTAATTCATACTTATAAGGTTTAGTTCCGTCAATATCATACAAATTATAGTGATTCGCAAGTTTTTAGTATAACTTCTATTTCTTTCTTCATTCAGAAATGTAAGCTCAAATCGTCTACATCAAGTCCATTAAAAAATTCTCCATGTTTCTTTATAAAAAACGTTCTTTTGTAAATTATTCCACTCTGAAACTTAAATCTATTGCTGCCAAATCTGATTTGTGCCTCCATCCACTTAAATTGTGTTTGTCTGCAAGATAATGCAAATCTTTTTTTAAGAGTAAATTTATTTACTAATTTTATTGTTAGTTACTGTATTTCTTGCATCTTTTATTATAGTGTCATAAGACATATGTGATTGTGTTATGTTTAGTTGTTTTATTTAATTAATTATTTGTTGTGCGACTTGAGGAGGACTGGTAGGAGCGTCTGAGTAACACCAGAGTTGAGCTTAGACTAACTTTATTTACAGAAGTATTTACAAAGTAAAAGAGATTGAGTATGCAACCAGTTATACATACAATGATTAATTGATAACTATGTAACATCTCCCTTTTTTTTTAATTAAATAACGGGTAACTTATTTGGTAGACAATTAACTTATGCTAGTTTGATTATTTAGTATTTAATTTAAATGTAACAGTTCAATACAGCTTATAATCATTTAGGGTAGCTGGTAATTTTATTTTCCGGCTAGGTCTACCGTCACCGCTTACGTTATCGCTAGTTGTTAACTTTTGCGTATTTTGTGTTTCACTTTCACTATTAACACTCGTTTGTTCACTTTGTCCATTAGTTTCATTTCCGTTCTGATCACTATCCTTATTGACACTCTTATTTTCTACATCACTATCGCTATCATATACATAACTAGATCTAAAACTATTGTCAGGTTCAGGGGAATACATATCTTTATGAGCTGGTTTGATATAAATTGAATTTCTGATGATGTATCTCCCATCTCCCTTTTTTATTCTATAAGTTCTATCTCTAATTTTATTTTCAATTCTGCCTAATTGCCAGTTGCTCTTAGGTTTGTGTTGATAAAATATTTTCATGCCTGGCTTATATTCTTTCTGTTGTCTAACCTTTTTATTATAGTACATCGTCATTTTATTTCGGTCCGCGTACATTTTGGCGTGATAAATGGAAGTGTTTATTACTTTAGGCTTTAATTTGTCTTCCAGCATTGGCAAATTGTCTCTTAAATTTCTGCTCATTAGAATTTGTGCTGGAGTAAAGGAGTGATGGACGGGAGTGTTGCGATAGGCTAACAGAGCTAAATTTACATCTTTATTGCTCTCAATTGTTTTCTTTATCAATTTTTTTACAGTTTGAATGTGTCTTTCTACTTGACCATTTGATTGTTGATGATTTGGAGATGTATTTAAAAATTTAAAATTCCATTTTTTAGAAAAGTCATTGTATTCTTTACTAATCAACTGTGTTCCGCTATCAGAAATTACAATTTTCGGAATGCCATGACGAGCAAAGATTTCTTTTAATTTATTTATAACGTTTTTAGACGTGGTGTTTGATTTTAGATTGACTAATTCTGGATATTTTGAATAGTAGTCAGTAACAAGTAAGTAATTTTCTTGATTTAAATAAAATATATCCAAGGCTAATTTTTGCCAAGGTTTTTTTATTATTTCATGTGGCTTTAGGGGTTCTTTTATATTTGAATTAGAGTATTTGTTGCAAATGTAGCATTTTTTTATTAAATTTTCGATGTCGTCCGAGAGACCTGGCCAATAAACAGAATTTCTAGCTCTCTCTTGACATTTTTGTATACCTAAATGACCCGTATGTATATTTTCTAAGATTTTAGCTCTCATTGATTTTGGGATAATTAATCTCCGACCCCAGTATAGCAGTTCATTGTTCCCTACGGTTATTTCTGATTTCAATTTGTGGTATTGCTTGATTTCTGAATTGAATTTTTTTGTATTATTTGGCCAACCGTTTTGCACAAAGTTTTTTATGATATTTAAATCAGCATCATTTTTTGTGCTTATTATTAATTCTTTTAATTTCTCATCTGTTACTGAAATATTTTTCTGAACTAAACAAACGTGAGATTCTAAATCTAAATTGTCCTGATATTCTTTTTTTGAATTAGCCCGCGATAAGTTGTCAGCAATTATTAATTCTTTACCTGGACGATACACTAAATTTAAGTCATATTTTTGTATAGTTAATAGCATTTTTTGCAACCGTGCTGGACACGCGTTTAATGGTTTTTTGAAAATTGCTATTAGTGGCTTGTGGTCGGTTTCAACTGTGAATTTACTTCCAAAAATGTATTGATGAAATTTATTTACGCCGAAACATATTGCTAGTAATTCCTTTTCAATTTGCGCGTATCTTTGCTGGGTTTCCGTCATTGCGCGCGATGCGTAAGCACATGGCTTTTCGTCTTGTAATAAAACTGCGCCTAAACCGTTTTTTGAGGCATCAACAGAGATAGTCACGTGTTTTTCGGGATCAAAATAATTTAATTGTGGCTTCTCTGAAATTAATTGTTTTAATTGATTAAAAGCGCTTTCTTGATTTTCTTGCCAAATAAATTCATTATTATTTTTTAATAGTTGTCTCAGCGGATGTGTGATTTCTGATAAATTATTTACAAATTTGCCTACGTATGTAACTAAGCCTAAAAACCTTTGTAATTCTTTTTTGTTTGTGGGTTGTGGAATTTCTTTGATTGCTTCCACTTTTTCGTCGTCAATGTGAATGCCATTTTCATTGAATTTATACCCGAGATATCTTATCTCGTTTTGACCAAATTTGCATTTGTCTTGTCTGAATTTTATGTTGTGAATTTTTGCTAAACTAAAAACTTTATTTAGTATTGCATCGTGTTCTTCTTTGGTCGGTGCATGAATGAGAATGTCGTCAATGTATATTTCGACACCTTTGATCGAAAATATATCTTTAAAATATTCTTGAAACACTTCACTGGCTGTTTTGATTCCATAAGGTAGTCTCTTAAATTTATATCTACCTAGTGGAGTAGCAAATGTGCATAATTTACTAGATTCCTTGTCAAGGGGTATGTTCCAAAAGGCACTTGTCGCGTCCAAGGTCGTAAATATTTTTGAATTTTTTAATTTTGCGCTTATTTCATCAATATTTGGTAATTTATAGGGTTGAGAAATTATGACCTTATTTAATTCGCGAGGATCTAAGCATAAACGTAATGTGTTGTCCGCTTTTTTTGTTAACACAAATGAGTTTATCCACTCACATGTACCTGTGACTCTTTCAATAATGTCTAATTTTTCTAATTTTTTAATGCATAGTTCAAATTCATTTTGTAGGGGAATGGGTATGGATCTGACGGGTTGTACTACTGGTTTTGCGTCCGGTTTTATTTCTATGTGATATAGAGTGTTTAATTTGCCAATACCTTCAAACAAATCTTTATATTTATTTATTAATTCCATATAATCATTTTTCTTGTTTATAGAATTTACGTTATTATTTATTGTAACTAAACCTAAGTTAACGCATGTGTCTAGCCCTAAAATACAACCGTTGTTGTTTTTGTCGATGTGAAATTTGATTACATGCATTTTTTTGTTATGCTCTAGTTCAATGTCACATGTACCTAAAATTGGTATTTTTTTTTAGTGAATGTGTATAAATTGTGATTACATTTATTTAAGGAATTTTTATTTATGCCAAGCTGTACAAATGTTTGATATGGCAATATGTTGACATTAGCGCCCGTGTCTATTTTAAATTTTATTAATTTGTCTTTAATTTTTAATTCTACCGAACAATCTAAGTTTATATTATTGATTTCGCTACCGTCTATTGTTTCTATTTGTAAGTCCAATGAATTAACTTTGTTATTTTTATTACCGATATTGGATTTACACATTTTTTTGAAATGTCCGCTTTTATTGCAGTTGTCACATACCTTTCCGAAGGCGGCACATTGATTTATTTTATGGGATTGTCCACATCTGGTGCATTCTTGTATCCATTTTTCTTGGGATTTTGCCTGCCGTTGATGGTTATGGTTATTGCTTGTGCCGGACCGGATGTTGGGTTTCTTGTAGTTGCTTCTGCCATATGTTGGGTTCTTGGAAGGTTGTCCTTTTGTCGGTCGATTTATGACGTCCACGTGCACTGGATTGTTGTTTGATGTTTTCATGTCCTTCAATTGTTTTCTGGCGTTCTTCGTTAGGACACATGTTTCAATTGCTTTTTCTAAAGTTAACTCTTCTTTTTGTAGTAATTTTTCACGAGTGGGTTCATCTTTAATTCCCACGATTAAAATTAGCTTGATAAGATCATCTCTTAATTCACCAAATTCGCACTGATTTGCCTTATTTTTTAGAATTGTCACGAATTCTTCTATGGTTTCATTTTTTTGAACCGTAGTTATAAATTTGTACCTTTCGTAATTTAAGTTTTTCTTCGGTACGAAATAGTCTTCAAATTTCTTTTTAAGAGGACCTATTTTATTTATTTCTTCTTCCGTGAAAGCAAAGCTGTTGTAGATTCGTATTGCTTCTTCACCCATCATGTGTAAAAGTTGCGCACATTGTATTTCTTCTGATTCCTTACTTACTTTTGTTGCGATGGAATATATTTCGAATTTTTGTTTCCATATCTTCCAATTTTCACTTAGATTTCCGCTGAAGTCCATGGGGGAAATGCGTTGATCCATTTTTTTTTTTGTTTGTTGAATTATTTAAATATCACACACTTTTTTTTTTGTTTATTTTATTTCACTTGTTTACTTCACTCCGACTGCGCCATGTTATGTTTAGTTGTTTTATTTAATTAATTATTTGTTGTGCGACTTGAGGAGGACTGGTAGGAGCGTCTGAGTAACACCAGAGTTGAGCTTAGACTAACTTTATTTACAGAAGTATTTACAAAGTAAAAGAGATTGAGTATGCAACCAGTTATACATACAATGATTAATTGATAACTATGTAACAGATTGAATCTTTTCAATAATAAAATATTTTGATTCTAAAGGTATGGGCTGACATCTCATATCTAAATTATGCCCAACATTAGTATTATTCAACTAAAATCTTGGATGTATTGTAGAGCTGTTTAACCCTAACTTTAGAATGACATATTCTACTAATTTTAATACTTCCAGCTACTTTAGGGACACGTATTGTAGTTTTGCTTGAAAAGTTCTCAAAATTGCTTCTGTGACATTTAAAAGATTTCTTTAGATCTGATTTAGTAATTTAAAAGATGTATATATTGGTTTTTCTTTTTCAGGGCAAGGTGAAGAGGTGATCCTTAAAATTATGGCTATTTTCGGTGTTATCTGAATGGATGGTCATCAAGTGTCGATTTCGTGAAGATTTTGTGTTAAAATTTTTGTCACAGTGATTACAGATTATTATTTCTAAACTAAAAACAACAGGAATTGTATTTTTGCACATGATATTTTATATATACTTTACCTTGACATTGTTATTTAAATAGTTACTTACAAAAGCTAACTAATTGTAAGCACACTTTTGCTAATAGAATTATTTAAATTTACAAAACGTTAATTGCTTGAAAAATTGTGGCTGTTGAGCGCTAAATTAATTAGGGATTTTAATTTGAATTGTAGGGATTTGGGACTGGGGAATTTTTAATTGTAGGGCGGAAAACTTCAAATTTTGGTAGTTTTATTTTTGACTGTTAGCTTTTAGTAACCAAGGCATATAATTATTATTTTTTGTATCTTTAATGGAAAACAGCCATTTGATTAGGAAGAATTCAAAAATGAAATACTTTATTTTACTAATTAGCAATACTTTACTAGTTAGCAACACAACCAATCAAAACAAATAAGTATGAATAAGTACACTTAACTTGTTGTTATACGTTGCTACAGTTTATTTTTAATAGGCAACTAACTATGTTACAGATTATAGAAAAACAATTTTTGTTAAAATATCCTTAGGTTTTCTACGTTTTCCATTAAGAATACAAGAAAATAGCATGTTCAACTCCTAAGAAAAGTGATATTTCCTCGTTCGTGTAAATTTGATACAAACATTTCCACTCACTTGAAAACGACGACCACTTTTCTTAACTAGTTAAACAATCTACTATCAATAATGTAATAAGTTGTTTATGTAAAAGCTTGTTTACAATCACTTAAAATAACTTAACAAAATATTGTCAAGTTTTATGAGGTAAATTCCTAATTGTATAACAGTTCGTGAAATTCAGTTTTAGCACTTTAAATTACGTTAAAATCTTTGCTGAAATACTTAAGGTAATGTGATTTAAATAACCCTTAGTAATATTAAATAAAGTAATTGTATACATTAATGTTTTTCTGTGTTCAAATTGTTTGCATGTGATATTAAAAAATTGTTTAAATTTAAGAAATTGTCAGTTTCCAGAATTTCTTGCTTTTCTTAGAATGACACAACCGAAATTTCAAAATTCCGGAGAATCTCTGTTAAAAAATTGGCCTAGAATCAGAAGAAAACGAAATATTGGTGTCCCTAACCAGATCGGTAGTTAAAAATAAATTTAAAATAAAAATAAATGTTAAAAATTCTTTTTAGCTTAATGTATTCATTGATATTGGCTCTAGATATTATGCTGAAAAGGTAAGTTTTAGTCAAGATAATTTTTGTTTGTATTTGTAAATTTTGTAGGACCTTGATGCAGCAAAATATTACTTTAAAAGAAAAACTCAGATTGTGACTGAAGAGATGGAAAAAATCCAAATTTTGGGATTAGAGAAAAGTAAAATTAGAGATGCGATTGTAGAAATACAAAATTGAATTTTTATTGATATTTATAAATGTGTTTAATTGTCTACAAAAAATAAAATTAAAAACTGTAATTGACATTTTACTAATTGTGGTAAAAAAAATCTTCAGCTGCCTCTTTTACTGTTTGAATTTTCTTTAATAATAAAGTCGTAAATAATTGACTATTTTACAGTATTATTATATGAATTTCTTATATCTAATTTTAATTATATTGCATTTTCAATATAAATTCAGTTTATTCAAAATTCAGAAATTCAATTTTTGTTAGAGTCGACTAAAAATAATAAATAAAGTGTATAATGATTAGACGTTGTTTAGAAGTCGTACAGTTTTATTTTCATCACTTATACAATTTTTGAATGCAATAAAAACTAATTTAAATCACAAACAAAGACCATTATATGTCATTTATTTGCATATTCACACTTTTCTTAAATAATAATATTTGGACAAACATCTTTGTTTTTACTTGAATGACAAGAAAAAATAATATAAAATAAATAAAACAGCCCATAAAAAGCTCACAATCATAACACGAAATATATATAATAACTGAAAAATAATTTAAAAAAACACCTACCTACTATAAACCATTTATCGCCTAAATCTACCACACAAGTACAAGTTCGAAACTTGTTTCAAATTAAATTCTCGACAATTGCTGGAATAAATTTGCCGGTTGTATACTCTCGGTTTTCTCATAGACGTAATAAACTGGTGTAGAGAGCCAACTGAGGACTGCTTTGGCAACAACCTCCATTGGTTCAGGATACTGATGTGTCAACAGAGTTAAAAGTGCTGTAAAGGAACACAACCCAGCCGTAAAAATAATAAAAAACGGCAACTCCTTCTTGGGATACACCGACACGTCATGAAACCCTGGTAAAAGCTCTCGATCAGCACACTCTGTACAAGTGGGGTACGGATAAAAAAGATGTCCTCGTTCCAGGGGGTAGGGCAGCATGCGAAATGTGCCTTCCCACGTGCAGTGGAGAAGATTCAATGTGCCAAGTAGAAAAACGAGTAAGCTATAGCTTCAGAGCCCCCTCGTTTTAACATATGTTCTGGTGGTAAGATTAAAGGTTCCATCTTTAGGGGGTACTTGGGAACATGGGGATTGAATTCCGCGCGGTGGATTGCCTCGACGGCGCCCATTGGCCCATTTTGGCAGTGTTTAGACCCTGTTTGCTGGCAATGTCTGGAAAGAATTTGTCGGCGAGTAGACGGGCTTTAAGGAGAGCTGCGGTATAACAAATTGTGGCGGATTTCGGCAAGGAAATGTCGTCGTATTTGGCTAAGACGGCCTGGACGTCGGCGTAAGCTTGCATTTCGAGTAATGCTTCAATTAAATTTTCATGGATATTTAGAATAATCATGATAGGGGGAACTTCTTTGGTTAAATCACGGAACATTTTGACGGCTTCTTTTAATTTGCCAAAGCGACGAGCACACATTGCTAATCTAAAAAATAAATTATGTATCTTAAAAACACACTAGATGAAAGATGTAGTGAAAGTAATTCTACTACAAGTACGTAACGCCTTCATGGTCAGCCAACGAAACGAATGAGTCCAGTCATTTTAGGTTTCATCTGCCGACAATGTAATGGAAAACAGGATTTTTGCATATAGCTTTATTTTAATGTTTTAATAAACATATTAAAAGTTACCTTTCATATCATGCCAGTTTCGCAAAATATTCGTGGTCAAAGATGACAAAGAATGTTTTTTTTTTCAAATACATATTTTCTTTCGGTACGAAATAAAATACCGATTTATTCTATTTTTAATATACATTTTTATTTTTTTTTGTATTTTAAGTTATTATTGACAAAATTTGGTAAGTTTTTTTCTAATTTTTACATTATTGTTTAGGCACTGATGATGAGACTTAGTTCTCGAAAGCACTTTGTTCAAAATTTTCCAAATTTTAAAAGTATCACACCACTGTATACAGAATTGAGAAGGCTTTCCAACGATGTACAACTCGATCCCCCCCCCCCCCTTCCATTTAAAATTTTTGAAGAGATGCATCCCCCGCTTAGGGGTTTGCACACAAAATTGTTAAATTCACGCCAAAAGCTGTCCTTCTTTCAAACAAAATAGACCCTTTTGAGAAATGCGTTTTTTTTTGAGAAATTATTTTTCTGAGAGTTATAGCCTCTGTTTCGTTTTCGTTTGGCCACCCTGTATGTAATTTATTTTAAAAATGTATATATTATAATTATGTACAAAAACAATATATAATAGAAAATATTTGTTGTAATTTGTAATATAACTTAATACAAGCTTTCATATCATTATAAAAAAAACAGTATCAATAATAAGAAACATAGGTAGGTAGGTATTTAAAATAGGTACATAGATATATAAATTTTACTTATATTCTAATTATATATTTATACAGGGTGCTTCAGAAATTAATACAAAAATTTTAACCAGTAATAGATTTCACCAAAAGAAACAACTTTTCTAAATAACATTTTTGCGAAAAATATTTTTCCGAATTTTTTTACGGCTATATCCCCCCTATAAAAGTACGATACGATACGCTCATAAAATTTTGTAAATTTATAAATTTTCTATAATAGTTATCATGGTAACCATTATAATAGTGCATGCTACTGTTTTGACCAGTGGCGCGTATAAAATTTTCGCCAAGACTTTAACTAATTTTATCTTGATAACGGTTGAAATTGGGAAAAAATTTATCTAGAAAAAACTCTTTTTTAAACGACATCTACAAGTGGTTAAAATTTTTGTATTTATTTCTGAAACACTCTGTATATTAATTCAGGCCCTAAAGACTGTATTATTTTATATTACATATTGAGGCTTTATAAAAAGTGGGTATAAAAAATTAAATAAAAAAATGATTACATTTTTCTTAGATCTTAAAATGTGTTCAGAAATTTTAAAAATATTACTTCTAATCATATTTATGATCTTAAAAAGTTATAAGTTAATTATGCTTCATGATTGTAGGATTATTGAAAAAAACTTTAGTAACATATTCCTCTCTCCCTCCCACATGCTTAGATAGTACTTAACTAAAAAGAAAAAGCGGTAGAAAATATTATTTTTCTATAAACTTAATGATAGTAAAACAAAAAAAAATGTTCCAAACTAAATAATACAAAAGCTAAATACTACTATTACTACTAACAGATGTTGTTCTCTTTTAAGCAGATTTATATTTGTATCAACCTTTGAAAAATACTAATATAAATATGAAGGACTATGAAAGGGCTTGCACAATAATTTCGTAAGCTTCTTATATCATAGTAAAAATATAAATGAAATTAAGAATAATGTTAAAGAACATTATGAACTTTAGAGTGGTTTTAAAAACGCTATGGGAAGATGTTTGATATTGAAATTTCTACCTTTTATATCATAGTGAAAACATAAAAGAAATTAAGAATCATATTAAAGGACGTTATCAACTTTGGAGAATTTCAAAAACGCTGTAAAGCTATGTTTGAAATTGAAACACAAAATTTGGATTTTTTTTAATGGGTCCCAAAAGAGCGCTACATTAAGCCCTCGATACAGTTTTAAAGATTTTGACTTATAAATTAAAGCAATAATCCTAAAAAAATGTTTTTTGCGCATTAAGCAATAATTTTGTTAATTGATGTAAAATTTTACCTCTTTTTGGATTATTCTAAAGATAAAAAAATCAAACTTAAATTTCGAAAAGCAACGGTAGACATACTGTTAACATTTCGTGTAGAAAAACACTTCCAAAGATGACCAAATTTTTAAACAGCTCCAAATTTTATTTTGTTATCAGAAAGCAACAAGTAAGCGTACGAAATTTAAAATACCCAGTTACAATTGGTCAAACTTCAAAATTCAAAACCACTCTAACTATGCAAAGCGATAAAAAAGATCCGTATTTTTTTAGGGATAAATGTGTATTATGCCGGACACAAAATTTCGGGCAAAATGTCAACTAAAACGTCAATCTGACGATACAAACTCACTCCTTTTAGATTTTTAACCCAATTAAAATAAGAAGATAAGTGTTACAGCGACGATTTTAGACTCAAAATACGAAAAATATAAAGCAAAAATAAATAAATACCATTGATTAACTACATAGTTTTGGCATTAACTAAGAAAATCAATAAAATAATTGCTACCTGAATGGGGCTATTGAAAGAATTTTTTCGTACTGCTTTTAATATGCTTCATCTTGGCCAGGAGTACTTATGGGGCGTGCTCCAGACCCTGATCGGCGTTCAACTGTCCCAAATTTTTATCATTTTTCTACAATTGAGTTTATTGTACTTTTTGATACACTTATTAGTACATATTGTAGTCACTTCACGATGAGTCATCCCTCTGGAGGCCAATGTGATAATAGGTAACCTTTTTAATGTAAAACACTTTTAAAACACTGATATGGTTATTCTATTATTCTGTAAACTCCACATTTGTGACGTAGACCTTCTGTAAAACAAAGTCTTACTGTTAGAACTTCAAATATAATAAACATACCTTTTAATATACATAATAGAAGACAATTATTAGTAGTTAACTCCGGTTTTGTATTTTACAAATTTCAAATACCTGCTATTAATACTATTTTGTAATTCGTCCTTAATAAGAAGCACTAAAACAAATTCATAGTTGTCCCATTTCCTACAGATTTGCGGATTAAAAAGCCTAAAACAGCATGCCTAAAAAAAGCCTAAAACATATTTACACCAAAATTTGATAAAAACTAAAGAATTTGATAAAAATCTTTGTTTACATATCTTGCAAAGTTAGCTTGAAGTAATATTAGAATAATGTGATATTATTCTCACCTACGAATAATTTCGTGTCGTATCAAAATAGAAAAACGTGTTTGGTCTGGTTTTGTATAATAAAAATTTACAAAAAATGTACCTTTTACCTCATTGAAAATCGAGGTTATGTTTAACAAATAACAGTTGGTTACTATGACAACGACGACTGTGTTCAAAATGCCACCCGGTGATGGATTTTTTCAGTATAACGCGTTTATATTCAACTGTAACGCATTTGAATTAATTTATCGGTCAAAAAATTTTCATATAAATTGTGAAATTAACCACTTTTATTTTTATTACTTTATTAATGTATATATTTCTCTCTCTTGCTTACGTATAAATTTGGTAACTTTTAGGGTTTTTTGAGAGTTTAAGGTTAGTACCAACTTATACGTGGGGACACCACCAAATGTCTCCAAGCCTCTGAAAACTCACTCTTGATTATGTAATTTTATTTCTAAAATTAAATGATTATAGTTAGGTTAAGATCAATGATAGGCGACATGTGTAAAAATGGCGCTTACGATTACTTTTTAATGCTCATGTATTTCTTATAAATTATGTTCATAGTGAATGAGCTATTATGCGGGTGAGAATTTTCGCGGTTTTTTGACGTCACATTTTTCCACCCCATAACTATTTTTGGGATAAGTTTATTTTTAAATTTACTGCATGCATGAGTGTCAAAATGGCTGCTCATCATGTTCCACTAACACGCATAGTCCATCAGACTTCTCTATAAGACTCTTTCTCTGGGAAAATTCAACTGTGAGTCAAAGTCAAACGTTTAGGAACAGGATACCAGAAAGGTGAGGAGCGCCTAAATGTCAAAGTGTATTCCACGTTTTCCGCAAGTCTGTAAACAAGCGTACCGCTAAATTCAAAAAATTTAATGGTTAATTTTTCCTAATAGGGAACGTTCTATAGATTAACATATATTTGTGGATTACCCTCCCTGTCAGGTCAGGTCAGGTAAGGTAAAAAAAACACGTTTGTGATTAAATAATAACAATTTTAATTAAGCATTATAAAAATATACATTTTTTGACTTAAAAATACCACCTATCCTTTGTTCATTTGACTTCCGCATTTTCACTGAAATTATAGTGCAATTTTTGAGAGAAAAAAATCTCGCCTACTAGATACAAAAACTTCCGAATAGATTAGAAAAAGTGCGTCGGTGAGACAAAAAAAGTGCAGTATTTAAAAAATAATGGGTGGGTATTGACCGTAATGTGCTGATGTCAAGTGAACAGATGTATACATATTAAATACGAGAATACTCAATTATGGTTTGATTTAGTATATCATTTACATATGGTTATACCATTGAGTTTATTATATCTGTTATAATAAACTCAATGGTTATACGTAATATTTATGATTTATGAGATGTGTCAAAAGTGCGCATTTGTTGTTAATCAAATTTCAAAGGTATTTTCATCAGGTACATGATAAAAATGCAAAAAAAAATGTAAACAAAACTTTGATCACGAGGATATTCATTTGATAATGTACATTTTGTTTCTAATGCCACTTTTGCAAAAAAATATATAGACGGTGTGGAGTCGCCAAATCTTTATTTTAATAATAATTTTTTAAATTTCAATCCAGTTAAAAACTCATATTGTTTCATAGATTTTCCAAATTTTAATCAAATTAAAAGCTCATGCTCTTCATAGAATTATCACACTTAATAAATTAAGACAGTCACACCTTTCAGCTCATTTGCATTTATTGTGTTCATTTCAACGAATTCTGCACCTCTCTAATTAAATAATATTTTTCAGAACACACCCAGCCACAAATATTTTTCTTATCTATGATAAGCATAAAGCCCAACATGTTTTCAGTTCCGGTTTAATGCATAAAAATTAAACTCACAAAAGTTAACAATAGCAGATGCACCCCAATTGAGCTTTTACTTAATGCAGGGTAAAACGAAAAACCATGTTTTCCAAATCAAGATTAGAATAAAACTCCAGTAAATATTTCCATTTTTTTAGTTAACAAAGACCTTGTGGCAGATTGAAACTTAAGGGCAGACCCAATTAGAATTAGTAACCGTGTATTTTCGAAAATCATTACCGTAAATTAACTATTGTATTACCTTCTGTTGTCACGCTAGACGTCAGACTTCAACCCATCAAACGCGCTAACAAATGGGCTGATAACAAAATTTCGACAGATACATTACCTAAATTAAAAAATATTTGCATAAAGTTAAGGTGAAAATGAGGAAAGGTCGACACCACCCCATCTTCACACTAGCCAATAGAAAATAATTAGTTTACCCCAATTTTATATTTTTAACGAATAGGAAAAGAGCGTCCACTCTAAACTTTGAAAAGAGCAAATAGAATTAAAGTTTAGGAAAAGTGTCAACCCTCGAAAAAGTTTAGGAGGGATGCTTATAAAAACTAATTACGCATCAATTAACAGAGAGATTTTAGTTTAATTCTTGAAGTATCAACATGTAGTTCTCCGTTAAGTTCGGTTAAGTTCTTAGTCAGTCTTAGTGAAATTTTAGTTAGTGTTAGAATAAGTTTTGTATAAAATAATAATAATAATAATAATAACAGTGTCGACCATGGCATCTGGTGAGCTCTAGTTTTAAGATTTTTGGTGTGGGAAATTGTTGTAAAATTTTATGTATCTTCACTTTGGTATTTTTGTAATAAATTAACTGCACTAAATTTTATATCTTTAATTTCTCCACCTGGAAGGGATATCACAAATTAGTAAATTCATATCTCGGCAGAAAGGCCCATGAGCCCACGCGTAATTACTCCGAATAAATGTTCTGAGTCTTTGACGAATATTTTATAAGTATTCAATTGGGCCCCGTCAAGGCTCAGGGGAGGATGCTGGAAGCGCATTCACCATCTTAAGCGCAACCAGCGGGTGTTAGTTTCACGCTACCGTTTGTGTAAGAAAATGTCCAGTCAAATCACTTTTAATCCAAAATATTAAACACCCAAACCAAACTCCTCCATTACAACGGTAATAATCACTGCACTGCTGAGTTAAATTTATGTCATGGAAAAATAATTAAAAATCGAGCAGATAAAATAAATATAATTTAAAGTTTAATTTATGTATCTAAATATTCAATAAATATGATCATTTGCAGAAGTACTTGAAATATAAACTGATTCGTTTTCGTTATTTATTAAAAACTGTCGAAGTGTTACCGTTTCACTGACTGATGGTTTTTTATTTATAATATTTTTACATTTTCGATTCTTTTTAGTAATAAAAAACTTTTTTGTTTCCCAATTTTTTTTATTACGTGGCTCATTGGTAAGTGTTGCTGGAGTAAATTTGCAACTTTTATTAGTGCTTAATAAGCTGTTGACTGCATTAAGATGGGCATAAATAACCTGTGAAGTAACTTCTCTATCCAAGTGGTTGACATTTATCTGTTGAAGATTTAAAAACGTATCAGAAATTTTAAATTTTAATTTATCACTAATACAATATTAATATTTTTTACCTGGAGTTGACATGCTACAAAATAATTGCTTTTGGTTTCCTGTTCAACAAGAGATTTCCATTCATGAAAATCTGGAATCAAGCAATTTGTTAATAAAAAATTTTATGCAAAAGGATTTTTCTAATTGTTTTCTGTCATTGAACGTCAATTTTTCAATGACTAACTGTATTTCATGTGCGGATTGTAAATGATCTACGAGACCTGAGTTTTGTTTGAAACAACTATTGCAATCATTGCAATTCTGTTCCAAACACTTCAAATTCAATAAAGCCTGAGACAGGGTTCCTAAAATTAATTAGATTATCTTTAAGCCAATCAGAAGTCAGATGAAAGTCCACGAAAGTGATGTCATTCGGCGTGACTTTTTAAAGTATAAACCATATTTAAGACAAATTTTAGTTTATTTTTTCTGAATAAGTATTTACTGATTAACAAATTATACCTAGGTATATATTGTAGTTGTTTTTGATTAAATTTAAGTTTCTGGCAATTTAAACCGTGGTTTTTGTAATTAGGAAATAAATCGTTTTTGTCAAAAAAAATCCGACCTTATTGTTAATTTAGTAAAATATAAACAACTATATCGCTCCTGGAATATTTAAACAATTAATTATGTTAAATATTAGAATTTCACAACTTCAGGCTTTGAACACTGGGATTGGTTGGCTAAAAAAGACGTTGCGAAAATAAAAACAACAAATTACAACACGACATAAATAAACAATCTGCAATTGTAAATAAACAATATTGGTAAACATTTGATTGACTCAATTAGGCCCAGTTTTACATTCGACGATTAACTTTAACTACTGCTTATTTACCATGGTTATAATTGTTTTAACAATTAAATTAAACGCCATTTGAGGTTATGGTACTTTTACGTGACAGCACCAACAGATTGTTTTCAAGCAGAGACAAAAAGTAGTAGAAAGAATACTGATGGAGTGTGCGCTACATTAGAAAATGAAAAATGAGTGATCGCCATTGTTACACGTCGTGTTACACTTACAAATAAGGAAAATTCAAATTAAAGTAATACTATGTGATCTGAAAAACTATATAACGTTTGATACAATCTGCGTTCAAAAAATGGGATCATCGAATTTTTCGTCACTGACAAGGAGGAGGAGAACTGTGACGTCAAAAATACGCAAAAATTCAAACACTGTCATTCTAAAAAGATACTTTAAAAAAGTCGCCCTTATTACACTAGTACATAAAATTATAATTTTCATATATTTATAGGTTAAAATTATAATAGCTAAATTTTAACCGAATAAAAATTACATATGAAAACACAAATAAGGCATAAAACATTCTACCTTAATACTCTTGACATTCTAGTTTTAATCTAGTTTCAAGTTACACATACTTCTGGCACAATTGAGAAATTAATCGAAAATGGGTTGCAGAAGTCTTGACGTCAAAACAGCGCAAAATTTTGAAACTCTGTCATTCGATAAAAGTACCTTGAAAAAGTCGAGCTTATTGCACATGTAAATAAGGTTAAATTTACAATGATCAAATTACAAGAGATAAATAAATACTAATAATAAATTTCTAAGCTTTAACGCAGGTCTCACATGAGCAAAGTTTAGCAAATCATGCCGAATGTGAACAAATTCCCTCCTATTTGTAAGCGCAGATTGCTAATTTTTGGTACTCGGCCATCCTAGGTAGTTGGTTTACAGCTCTTCGGGTGACTTTGACATCACGAAGCTTGTATTTTGCATTGAAATATCCATTTTCGATTTAATTCTCAATTATGCGAGAATTATATGTAATTTGTGATTGAATTAAAACTATAATGTTTAGAGTCTTGGAGAAGGTAGAGTGTTTTTATGTCTTATTTGTGTTTCCATATGTGATTTTTATTTGGTCAAAGTTTATCTACTATAATTTCAACCTTATGTACTAATGCAATAAAGGCGACTTTTTTAAGGTATGTTTTTAGAATAACAGTGCTTTTGAATTTTTGCGGATTTTTGACGTCACACTTCTCCACCCCATAACTATTTTTTATAAGTTTATTTTTGAATTTACCGCATGTCTGACTGTCAAAATGGAAGCCCTTTATGATCGTTTTGATAACACGCATATGTGGTCAGATTTCTCTCTACCATGTTTTATGTGATACATAGACACAACTCAAAGTCAAACGTTTAATATCAGGATAGCAGAAATTTAGTGCGGTGTATAACATTAGCCGACTGCTTCTTTTGGTAAAAATATCAAAAATATAAGAATTACTAATTCTAACGTAGTGATTGAGGGACTTGTTTTTCTTTAAAAAAAATCGTTAAATTGGCGAAAAATTATTAAAATATAAGTTGTTAATTTAGTTAAAATATAAACAACTATATGACTGCTAGAACATTTAAACAATTAATTATGTTAAATATTAGGGTTTCACATCTTCGAGCTTCGAACTCTGGGGTTGGTTGGCCAAAAAAGAAGCTGCGAAAATAAAAACAACAAATTACAACACTCGGGTTCGACATAAATAAACAATCTGCAATTGTAAATAAACAATATTGGTGAACATTGGTGAACAATAATAGTCAATCACTTAATGTCTTCCTGTTAAATCGATAATTTGTAGGATTATTGTCTACAAAAATGCTGAAAAATTAGGGGGTTAAATAGATAACAGATACAAACATCAAATTTTACTCAAAACAATTACTAAATACAAAGCTCAAAAAATGTAGCACAACCTCATCTCATTTGTAATTTCATACCAAACATCAATCAATATCAATTTCGGCGATTGTTGTAGGGATAAATAACAATTGCTCGTCTCAGCAACAATGCAACCGTTACGAATTGATAATTTAAATTTGGAAAAATTAAGACACACAAAACATCAACTACATAGAACGTTTCGATTCACATCTTGAAAAGAAATTAAACAAACCATCCCTTTCAGAAGACTACAGTTTAATATGTCAGCTACAGTTTTTAAAATACAATTTTTCAAATTTCCCAATTGATAGCTGACTACCAAATTTTACGCAATTTTATGAGCTTTTGTCAATTTTAAGCCTGATAATAAACGTTTATAACTAAGATTGTTACATGTATTTAAAGAGAATGAGATTTGGGACATTTTGAGACTAAAAAGAATAATATGTCAGCTACAGTTTTTAAAATACAATTTTTTAAATTTCTCAATTGATAGCTGACTACCAAATTTTACACAATTTTATGAGTTTTTCTCAATTTTAAGCCTGATAGTAAACGTTTATAACTAAGATTGTTACATGTATTTAAAGAGAATGAGATTTGGGACATTTTGAGACTAAAGAGAATAATATGTCAGCTACAGTTTTTAAAACACAATTTTTTAAATTTCTCAATTGATAGCTGACTACCAAATTTTACGCAATTTTATGAGTTTTTCTCAATTTTAAGCCTGATAGTAAACGTTTATAACTAAGATTGTTACATGTATTTAAAGAGAATGAGATTTGGGACATTTTGAGACTAAAAAGAATAATATGTCAGCTACAGTTTTTAAAATACAATTTTTCAAATTTTCCAATTGATAGCTGACTACCAAATTTTACGCAATTTTATGAGTTTTTCTCAATTTTAAGCCTGATAGTAAACGTTTATAACTAAGATTGTTACATGTATTTAAAGAGAATGAGATTTGGGACATTTTGAGACTAAAAAGAATAATATGTCAGCTACAGTTTTTAAAATACAATTTTTCAAATTTTCCAATTGATAGCTGACTACCAAATTTTGCGCAATTTTATGAGTTTTTCTCAATTTTAAGCCTGATAGTAAACGTTTATAACTAAGATTGTTACATGTATTTAAAGAGAATGAGATTAAGGACATTTTGAGACTAAAAAGAATAATATGTCAGCTACAGTTTTTAAAATACAATTTTTCAAATTTTCCAATTGATAGCTGACTACCAAATTTTACGCAATTTTATGAGTTTTTGTCAATTTTAAGCCTGATAGTAAACGTTTATAACTAAGATTGTTACATGTATTTAAAGAGAATGAGATTTGGGACATTTTGAGACTAAAGAGAATAATATGTCAGCTACAGTTTTTATAATACAATTTTTTAAATTTCTCAATTGATAGCTGACTACCAAATTTTACGCAATTTTATGAGTTTTTGTCAATTTTAAGCCTGATAGTAAACGTTTATAACTAAGATTGTTACAAGTATTTAAAGAGAATGAGATTTGGGACATTTTGAGACTAAAAAGAATAATATGTCAGCTACAGTTTTTAAAATACAATTTTTCAAAATTTCCAATTGATAGCTGACTACCAAATTTTACGCAATTTTATGAGTTTTTGTCAATTTTAAGCCTGATAGTAAACGTTTATATTTAAGATTGTTACATGTATTTAAAAAGAATGAGATTTGGGACATTTTGAGACTAAAGAGAATAATATGTCAGCTACAGTTTTTAAAATACAATTTTTTAAATTTCCCAATTGATAGCTGACTACTAAATTTTACGCAATTTTATGAGTTTTTCTCAATTTTAAGCCTGATAGTAAACGTTTGTAACTAAGATTGTTACATGTATTTAAAGAGAATGAGATTTGGGACATGTTGAGACTAAAGAGAATAATATGTCAGCTACAGTTTTTAAAATACAATTTTTTAAATTTCCCAATTGATAGCTGACTACCAAATTTTACGCAATTTTATGAGTTTTTGTCAATTTTAACCCTGATAGTAAACGTTTATAACTAAAATTGTTACATGTATTTAAAGAGAATAAGAATTGGGACATTTTGAGACAAAAGAGAATAATATGTCAGCTACAGTTTTTAAAATACAACTTTTTAAATTTCCCAATTGATAGCTGACTACCAAATTTTACGCAATTTTATGAGTTTTTCTCAATTTTAAGCCTGATAGTAAACGTTTATAACTAAGATTGTTACATGTATTTAAGAGAATGAGATTTGGGACATTTGAGACTAAAGAGAATAATAATATGTCAGCTACAGTTTTTAAAATACAATTTTTTAAATTTCTCAATTGATAGCTGACTACCAAATTTCACGCAATTTTATGAGTTTTTCTCAATTTTAAGCCTGATAGTAAACGTTTATAACTGAGATTGTTACATGTATTTAAAGAGAATGAGATTTGGGACATTTTGAGACTAAAAAGAATAATATGTCAGCTACAGTTTTTAAAATACAATTTTTAAAAATTCCAATTGATAGCTGACTACCAAATTTTACGCAATTTTATGAGTTTTTGTCAATTTTAAGCCTGATAGTAAACGTTTATAACTAAGATTGTTACATGTATTTAAAGAGAATGAGATTTGGGACATTTTGAGACTAAAAAGAATAATATGTCAGCTACAGTTTTTAAATTACAATTTTTCAAATTTTCCAATTGATAGCTGACTACAAATTTTACGCAATTTTATGAGTTTTTGTCAATTTTAAGCCTGATAGTAAACGTTTATAACTAAGATTGTTACATGTATTTAAAGAGAATGAGATTTGGGACATTTTGAGACTAAAAAGAATAATATGTCAGCTACAGTTTTTAAAATACAATTTTTCAAAATTTCCAATTGATAGCTGACTACCAAATTTTACGCAATTTTATGAGTTTTTGTCAATTTTAAGCCTGATAGTAAACGTTTATAACTAAGATTGTTACATGTATTTAAAGAGAATGAGATTTGGGACATTTTGAGACTAAAAAGAATAATATGTCAGCTACAGTTTTTAAAATACAATTTTTCAAAATTTCCAATTGATAGCTGACTACCAAATTTTACGCAATTTTATGAGTTTTTGTCAATTTTAAGCCTGATAGTAAACGTTTATAACTAAGATTGTTACATGTATTTAAAGAGAATGAGATTTGGGACATTTTGAAACTAAAAAGAATAATATGTCAGCTACAGTTTTTAAAATACAATTTTCAAAATTTCCAATTGATAGCTGACTACCAAATTTTACGCAATTTTATGAGTTTTTGTCAATTTTAAGCCTGATAGTAAACGTTTATAACTAAGATTGTTACATGTATTTAAAGAGAATGAGATTTGGGACATTTTGAGACTAAAGAGAATAATAATATGTCAGCTACTGTTTTTAAAATACAATTTTTTAAATTTCTCAATTGATAGCTGACTACCAAATTTATTTTACGCAATTTTATGAGTTTTTGTCAATTTTAAGCCTGATAGTAAACGTTTATAACTAAGATTGTTACATGTATTTAAAGAGAATGAGATTTGGGACATTTTGAGACTAAAAAGAATAATATGTCAGCTACAGTTTTTAAAATACAATTTTTCAAATTTTCCAATTGATAGCTGACTACCAAATTTTACGCAATTTTATGAGTTTTTCTCAATTTTAAGCCTGATAGTTAACGTTTATAACTAAGATTGTTACATGTATTTAAAGAGAATGAGATTTGGGACATTTTGAGACTAAAAAGAATAATATGTCAGCTACAGTTTTTAAAATACAATTTTTCAAAATTTCCAATTGATAGCTGACTACCAAATTTTACGCAATTTTATGAGTTTTTGTCAATTTTAAGCCTGATAGTAAACGTTTATATTTAAGATTGTTACATGTATTTAAAGAGAATGAGATTTGGGACATTTTGAGACTAAAAAGAATAATATGTCAGCTACAGTTTTTAAAATACAATTTTTTAAATTTCTCAATTGATAGCTGACTACCAAATTTTACGCAATTTTATGAGTTTTTCTCAATTTTAAGCCTGATAGTAAACGTTTATAACTAAGATTGTTACATGTATTTAAAGAGAATGAGATTTGGGACATTTTGAGACTAAAGAGAATAATATGTCAGCTACAGTTTTTAAAATACAATTTTTTAAATTTCTCAATTGATAGCTGACTACCAAATTTTACGCAATTTTATGAGTTTTTCTCAATTTTAAGCCTGATAGTAAACGTTTATAACTAAGATTGTTACATGTATTTAAAGAGAATGAGATTTGGGACATTTTGAGACTAAAAAGAATAATATGTCAGCTACAGTTTTTAAAATACAATTTTTCAAATTTTCCAATTGATAGCTGACTACCAAATTTTACGCAATTTTATGAGTTTTTCTCAATTTTAAGCCTGATAGTAAACGTTTATAACTAAGATTGTTACATGTATTTAAAGAGAATGAGATTTGGGACATTTTGAGACTAAAAAGAATAATATGTCAGCTACAGTTTTTAAAATACAATTTTTCAAATTTTCCAATTGATAGCTGACTACCAAATTTTGCGCAATTTTATGAGTTTTTCTCAATTTTAAGCCTGATAGTAAACGTTTATAACTAAGATTGTTACATGTATTTAAAGAGAATGAGATTAAGGACATTTTGAGACTAAAAAGAATAATATGTCAGCTACAGTTTTTAAAATACAATTTTTCAAATTTTCCAATTGATAGCTGACTACCAAATTTTACGCAATTTTATGAGTTTTTGTCAATTTTAAGCCTGATAGTAAACGTTTATAACTAAGATTGTTACATGTATTTAAAGAGAATGAGATTTGGGACATTTTGAGACTAAAGAGAATAATATGTCAGCTACAGTTTTTATAATACAATTTTTTAAATTTCTCAATTGATAGCTGACTACCAAATTTTACGCAATTTTATGAGTTTTTGTCAATTTTAAGCCTGATAGTAAACGTTTATAACTAAGATTGTTACAAGTATTTAAAGAGAATGAGATTTGGGACATTTTGAGACTAAAAAGAATAATATGTCAGCTACAGTTTTTAAAATACAATTTTTCAAAATTTCCAATTGATAGCTGACTACCAAATTTTACGCAATTTTATGAGTTTTTGTCAATTTTAAGCCTGATAGTAAACGTTTATATTTAAGATTGTTACATGTATTTAAAAAGAATGAGATTTGGGACATTTTGAGACTAAAGAGAATAATATGTCAGCTACAGTTTTTAAAATACAATTTTTTAAATTTCCCAATTGATAGCTGACTACCAAATTTTACGCAATTTTATGAGTTTTTCTCAATTTTAAGCCTGATAGTAAACGTTTATAACTAAGATTGTTACATGTATTTAAAGAGAATGAGATTTGGGACATTTTGAGACTAAAGAGAATAATATGTCAGCTACAGTTTTTAAAATACAATTTTTTAAATTTCCCAATTGATAGCTGACTACCAAATTTTACGCAATTTTATGAGTTTTTGTCAATTTTAACCCTGATAGTAAACGTTTATAACTAAGATTGTTACATGTATTTAAAGAGAATAAGATTTGGGACATTTTGAGACAAAAGAGAATAATATGTCAGCTACAGTTTTTAAAATACAACTTTTTAAATTTCCCAATTGATAGCTGACTACCAAATTTTACGCAATTTTATGAGTTTTTCTCAATTTTAAGCCTGATAGTAAACGTTTATAACTAAGATTGTTACATGTATTTAAAGAGAATGAGATTTGGGACATTTTGAGACTAAAGAGAATAATAATATGTCAGCTACAGTTTTTAAAATACAATTTTTTAAATTTCTCAATTGATAGCTGACTACCAAATTTCACGCAATTTTATGAGTTTTTCTCAATTTTAAGCCTGATAGTAAACGTTTATAACTGAGATTGTTACATGTATTTAAAGAGAATGAGATTTGGGACATTTTGAGACTAAAAAGAATAATATGTCAGCTACAGTTTTTAAAATACAATTTTTAAAAATTTCCAATTGATAGCTGACTACCAAATTTTACGCAATTTTATGAGTTTTTGTCAATTTTAAGCCTGATAGTAAACGTTTATAACTAAGATTGTTACATGTATTTAAAGAGAATGAGATTTGGGACATTTTGAGACTAAAAAGAATAATATGTCAGCTACAGTTTTTAAAATACAATTTTTTAAATTTCCCAATTGATAGCTGACTACCAAATTTTACGCAATTTTATGAGTTTTTCTCAATTTTAAGCCTGATAGTAAACGGTTATAACTAAGATTGTTACATGTATTTAAAGAGAATGAGATTTGGGACATTTTGAGACAAAAGAGAATAATATGTCAGCTACAGTTTTTAAATTACAATTTTTCAAATTTTCCAATTGATAGCTGACTACCAAATTTTACGCAATTTTATGAGTTTTTGTCAATTTTAAGCCTGATAGTAAACGTTTATAACTAAGATTGTTACATGTATTTAAAGAGAATGAGATTTGGGACATTTTGAGACTAAAAAGAATAATATGTCAGCTACAGTTTTTAAAATACAATTTTTCAAAATTTCCAATTGATAGCTGACTACCAAATTTTACGCAATTTTATGAGTTTTTGTCAATTTTAAGCCTGATAGTAAACGTTTATAACTAAGATTGTTACATGTATTTAAAGAGAATGAGATTTGGGACATTTTGAGACTAAAGAGAATAATATGTCAGCTACAGTTTTTAAAATACAATTTTTCAAAATTTCCAATTGATAGCTGACTACCAAATTTTACGCAATTTTATGAGTTTTTGTCAATTTTAAGCCTGATAGTAAACGTTTATAACTAAGATTGTTACATGTATTTAAAGAGAATGAGATTTGGGACATTTTGAAACTAAAAAGAATAATATGTCAGCTACAGTTTTTAAAATACAATTTTTCAAAATTTCCAATTGATAGCTGACTACCAAATTTTACGCAATTTTATGAGCTTTTGTCAATTTTAAGCCTGATAGTAAACGTTTATAACTAAGATTGTTACATGTATTTAAAGAGAATGAGATTTGGGACATTTTGAGACTAAAGAGAATAATAATATGTCAGCTACTGTTTTTAAAATACAATTTTTTAAATTTCTCAATTGATAGCTGACTACCAAATTTTACGCAATTTTATGAGTTTTTGTCAATTTTAAGCCTGATAGTAAACGTTTATAACTAAGATTGTTACATGTATTTAAAGAGAATGAGATTTGGGACATTTTGAGACTAAAAAGAATAATATGTCAGCTACAGTTTTTAAAATACAATTTTTCAAATTTTCCAATTGATAGCTGACTACCAAATTTTACGCAATTTTATGAGTTTTTCTCAATTTTAAGCCTGATAGTTAACGTTTATAACTAAGATTGTTACATGTATTTAAAGAGAATGAGATTTGGGACATTTTGAGACTAAAAAGAATAATATGTCAGCTACAGATTTTAAAATACAATTTTTCAAAATTTCCAATTGATAGCTGACTACCAAATTTTACGCAATTTTATGAGTTTTTGTCAATTTTAAGCCTGATAGTAAACGTTTATATTTAAGATTGTTACATGTATTTAAAAAGAATGAGATTTGGGACATTTTGAGACTAAAAAGAATAATATGTCAGCTACAGTTTTTAAAATACAATTTTTCAAAATTTCCAATTGCTAGCTGACTACCAAATTTTACGCAATTTTATGAGTTTTTGTCAATTTTAAGCCTGATAGTAAACGTTTATATTTAAGATTGTTACATGTATTTAAAAAGAATAAGATTTGGGACATTTTGAGACTAAAGAGAATAATATGTCAGCTACAGTTTTTAAAATACAATTTTTTAAATTTCCCAATTGATAGCTGACTACCAAATTTTACGCAATTTTATGAGTTTTTCTCAATTTTAAGCCTGATAGTAAACGGTTATAACTAAGATTGTTACATGTATTTAAAGAGAATGAGATTTGGGACATTTTGAGACTAAAGAGAATAATATGTCAGCTACAGTTTTTAAAATACAATTTTTTAAATTTCCCAATTGATAGCTGACTACCAAATTTTACTCAATTTTATGAGTTTTTCTCAATTTTAAGCCTGATAGTAAACGGTTATAACTAAGATTGTTACATGTATTTAAAGAGAATGAGATTTGGGACATTTTGAGACTAAAGAGAATAATATGTCAGCTACAGTTTTTAAAATACAATTTTTTAAATTTCCCAATTGATAGCTGACTACCAAATTTTACGCAATTTTATGAGTTTTTCTCAATTTTAAGCCTGATAGTAAACGTTTATAACTAAGATTGTTACACGTATTTAAAGAGAATGAGATTTGGGACATTTTGAGACTAAAAAGAATAATATGTCAACTACAGTTTTTAAAATACAATTTTTCAAAATTTCCAATTGCTAGCTGACTACCAAATTTTACGCAATTTTATGAGTTTTTGTCAATTTTAAGCCTAATAGTAAACGTTTATAACTAAGATTGTTACATGTATTTAAAGAGAATAAGATTTGGGACATTTTGAAACTAAAAAGAATAATATGTCAGCTACAGTTTTTAAAATACAATTTTTCAAAATTTCCAATTGATAGCTGACTACCAAATTTTACGCAATTTTATGAGTTTTTGTCAATTTTAACCCTGATAGTAAACGTTTATAACTAAGATTGTTACATGTATTTAAAGAGAATGAGATTTGGGACATTTTGAGACTAAAAAGAATAATATGTCAGCTACAGTTTTTAAAATACAATTTTTCAAAATTTCCAATTGATAGCTGACTACCAAATTTTACGCAATTTTATGAGTTTTTATCAATTTTAAGCCTGATAGTAAACGTTTATAACTAAGATTGTTACATGTATTTAAAGGGAATGAGATTTGGGACATTTTGAGACTAAAAAGAATAATATGTCAGCTACAGTTTTTAAAATACAATTTTTCAAAATTTCCAATTGATAGCTGATTACCAAATTTTACGCAATTTTATGAGTTTTTGTCAATTTTAAGCCTGATAGTAAACGTTTATATTTAAGATTGTTACATGTATTTAAAGAGAATGAAATTTGGGACATTTTGAGACTAAAGAGAATAATATGTCAGCTACAGTTTTTAAAATACAATTTTTTAAATTTCCCAATTGATAGCTGACTACCAAATTTTACGCAATTTTATGAGTTTTTCTTAATTTTAAGCCTGATAGTAAACGTTTATAACTAAGATTGTTACACGTATTTAAAGAGAATGAGATTTGGGACATTTTGAGACTAAAAAGAATAATATGTCAGCTACAGTTTGTAAAATACAATTTTTCAAATTTTCCAATTGATAGCTGACTACCAAATTTTACGCAATTTTATAAGTTTTTGTCAATTTTAAGCCTGATAGTAAACGTTTATAGCTAAGATTGTTACATGTATTTAAAGAGAATGAGATTTGGGACATTTTGAGACTAAAGAAAATAATATGTCAGCTACAGTTTTTAAAATACAATTTTTCAAAATTTCCAATTGATAGCTGACTACCAAATTTTACGCAATTTTATGAGTTTTTGTCAATTTTAAGCCTGATAGTAAACGTTTATATTTAAGATTGTTACATGTGTTTAAAGAGAATGAGATTTGGGACATTTTGAGAGTAAAGAGAATAATATGTCAGCTACAGTTTTTAAAATACAATTTTTTAAATTTCCCAATTGATAGCTGACTACCAAATTTTACGCAATTTTATGAGTTTTTCTCAATTTTAAGCCTGATAGTAAACGTTTATTACTAAGATTGTTACACGTATTTAAAGAGAATGAGATTTGGGACATTTTGAGACTAAAAAGAATAATATGTCAGCTACAGTTTTTAAAATACAATTTTTTAAATTTCCCAATTGATAGCTGACTACCAAATTTTACGCAATTTTATGAGTTTTTGTCAATTTTAAGCCTGATAGTAAACGTTTATAGCTAAGATTGTTACATGTATTTAAAGAGAATGAGATTTGGGACATTTTGAGACTAAAGAAAATAATATGTCAGCTACAGTTTTTAAAATACAATTTTTTAAATTTCCCAATTGATAGCTGACTACCAAATTTTACGCAATTTTATGAGTTTTTCTCAATTTTAAGCCTGATAGTAAACGTTTATAACTAAGATTGTTACATGTGTTTAAAGAGAATGAGATTTAGGACATTTTGAGACTAAAAAGAATAACATGTCAGCTACAGTTTTTAATATACAATTTTTCAAATTTTCCAATTGATAGCTGACTACCAAATTTTACGCAATTTTATAAGTTTTTGTCAATTTTAAGCCTGATAGTAAACGTTTATAGCTAAGATTGTTACATGTATTTAAAGAGAATGAGATTTGGGACATTTTGAGACTAAAGAAAATAATATGTCAGCTACAGTTTTTAAAATACAATTTTTCAAAATTTCCAATTGATAGCTGACTACCAAATTTTACGCAATTTTATGAGTTTTTCTTAATTTTAAGCCTGATAGTAAACGTTTATAACTAAGATTGTTACATGTGTTTAAAGAGAATGAGATTTGGGACATTTTGAGAGTAAAGAAAATAATATGTCAGCTACAGTTTTTAAAATACAATTTTTTAAATTTCCCAATTGATAGCTGACTACCAAATTTTACGCAATTTTATGAGTTTTTCTCAATTTTAAGCCTGATAGTAAACGTTTATTACTAAGATTGTTACACGTATTTAAAGAGAATGAGATTTGGGACATTTTGAGACTAAAAAGAATAATATGTCAGCTACAGTTTTTAAAATACAATTTTTCAAAATTTCCAATTGATAGCTGACTACCAAATTTTACGCAATTTTATGAGTTTTTGTCAATTTTAAGCCTGATAGTAAACGTTTATATTTAAGATTGTTACATGTATTTAAAGAGAATGAGATTTGAAACATTTTGAGACTAAAGAGAATAATATGTCAGCTACAGTTTTTAAAATACAATTTTTTAAATTTCCCAATTGATAGCTGACTACCAAATTTTACGCAATTTTATGAGTTTTTCTCAATTTTAAGCCTGATAGTAAACGTTTATAACTAAGATTGTTACATGTATTTAAAGAGAATAAGATTTGGGACATTTTGAGACTAAAAAGAATAATATGTCAGCTACAGTTTTTAAAATACAATTTTTCAAAATTTCCAATTGATATCTGACTACCAAATTTTACGCAATTTTATGAGTTTTTGTCAATTTTAAGCCTGATAGTAAACGTTTATAACTAAGATTGTTACATGTATTTAAAGAGAATGAGATTTGGGACATTTTGAGACTAAAGAGAATAATATGTCAGCTACAGTTTTTAAAATACAATTTTTTAAATTTCCCAATTGATAGCTGACTACCAAATTTTACGCAATTTTATGAGTTTTTCTCAATTTTAAGCCTGATAGTAAACGTTTATAGCTGAGATTGTTACATGTATTTAAAGACAATGAGATTTGGGACATTTTGAGACTAAAAAGAATAATATGTCAGCTACAGTTTTTAAAATACAATTTTTCAAAATTTCCAATTGATAGCTGACTACCAAATTTTACGCAATTTTATGAGTTTTTGTCAATTTTAAGCCTGATAGTAAACGTTTATAACTAAGATTGTTACATGTATTTAAAGAGAATGAGATTTGGGACATTTTGAGACTAAAGAGAATAATATGTCAGCTACAGTTTTTAAATTACAATTTTTTAAATTTCCCAATTGATAGCTGACTACCAAATTTTACGCAATTTTATGAGTTTTTCTCAATTTTAAGCCTGATAGTAAACGTTTATAACTAAGATTGTTACATGTGTTTAAAGAGAATGAGATTTAGGACATTTTGAGACTAAAAAGAATAATATGTCAGCTACAGTTTTTAATATACAATTTTTCAAATTTTCCAATTGATAGCTGACTACCAAATTTTACGCAATTTTATAAGTTTTTGTCAATTTTAAGCCTGATAGTAAACGTTTATAGCTAAGATTGTTACATGTATTTAAAGAGAATGAGATTTGGGACATTTTGAGACTAAAGAGAATAATATGTCAGCTACAGTTTTTAAAATACAATTTTTTAAATTTCCCAATTGATAGCTGACTACCAAATTTTACGCAATTTTATGAGTTTTTGTCAATTTTAAGCCTGATAGTAAACGTTTATAACTAAGAATGTTACATGTATTTAAAGAGAATGAGATTTGGGACATTTTGAGACTAAAAAGAATAATATGTCAACTACAGTTTTTAAAATACAATTTTTCAAAATTTCCAATTGATAGCTGACTACCAAATTTTACGCATTTTTATGAGTTTTTGTCAATTTTAAGCCTGATAGTAAACGTTTATATTTAAGATTGTTACATGTATTTAAAGAGAATGAAATTTGGGACATTTTGAGACTAAAGAGAATAATATGTCAGCTACAGTTTTTAAAATACAATTTTTTAAATTTCCCAATTGATAGCTGACTACCAAATTTTACGCAATTTTATGAGTTTTTCTTAATTTTCAGCCTGATAGTAAACGTTTATAACTAAGATTGTTACATGTATTTAAAGAGAATGAGATTTGGGACATTTTGAGACTAAAAAGAATAATATGTCAGCTACAGTTTTTAAAATACAATTTTTCAAAATTTCCAATTGATAGCTGACTACCAAATTTTACGCAATTT
Organism: Tribolium confusum; assembly: GCA_029207805.1. Taxonomy (NCBI): domain Eukaryota; kingdom Metazoa; phylum Arthropoda; class Insecta; order Coleoptera; family Tenebrionidae; genus Tribolium; species Tribolium confusum. Next base: position 4,248,312 of record JALGAY010000003.1, read on the forward strand.
TATGAGTTTTTGTCAATTTTAAGCCTGATAGTAAACGTTTATAACTAAGATTGTTACATGTGTTTAAAGAGAATGAGATTTGGGACATTTTGAAACTAAAAAGAATAATATGTCAGCTACAGTTTTTAAAATACAATTTTTCAAAATTTCCAATTGATAGCTGACTACCAAATTTTACGCAATTTTATGAGTTTTTCTCAATTTTAAGCCTGATAGTAAACGTTTATAACTAAGATTGTTACATGTGTTTAAAGAGAATGAGATTTGGGACATTTTGAGACTAAAGAGAATAATATGTCAGCTACAGTTTTTAAAATACAATTTTTTAAATTTCCCAATTGATAGCTGACTACCAAATTTTACGCAATTTTATGAGTTTTTCTCAATTTTAAGCCTGATAGTAAACGTTTATAACTAAGATTGTTACACGTATTTAAAGAGAATGAGATTTGGGACATTTTGAGACTTAAAAGAATAATATGTCAACTACAGTTTTTAAAATACAATTTTTTAAATTTCCCAATTGATAGCTGACTACCAAATTTTACGCAATTTTATGAGTTTTTGTCAATTTTAAGCCTGATAGTAAACGTTTATAACTAAGGTTGTTACATGTATTTAAAGAGAATGAGATTTGGGACATTTTGAGACTAAAGAAAATAATATGTCAGCTACAGTTTTTAAAATACAATTTTTTAAATTTCCCAATTGATAGCTGACTACCAAATTTTACGCAATTTTATGAGTTTTTCTTAATTTTAAGCCTGATAGTAAACGTTTATAACTAAGATTGTTACATGTATTTAAAGAGAATGAGATTTGGGACATTTTGAGACTAAAGAGAATAATATGTCAGCTACAGTTTTTAAAATACAATTTTTCAAAATTTCCAATTGATAGCTGACTACCAAATTTTACGCAATTTTATGAGTTTTTCTTAATTTTAAGCCTGATAGTAAACGTTTATAACTAAGATTGTTACATGTATTTAAAGAGAATGAGATTTGGGACATTTTGAGACGAAAGAGAATAATATGTCAGCTACAGTTTTTAAAATACAATTTTTCAAAATTTCCAATTGATAGCTGACTACCAAATTTTACGCAATTTTATGAGTTTTTCTTAATTTTAAGCCTGATAGTAAACGTTTATAACTAAGAGTGTTACATGTATTTAAAGAGAATGAGATTTGGGACATTTTGAGACTAAAGAGAATAATATGTCAGCTACAGTTTTTAAAATACAATTTTTCAAAATTTCCAATTGATAGCTGACTACCAAATTTTACGCAATTTTATGAGTTTTTCTCAATTTTAAGCCTGATAGTAAACGTTTATAACTAAGATTGTTACATGTATTTAAAGAGAATAAGATTTGGGACATTTTGAGACTAAAAAGAATAATATGTCAGCTACAGTTTTTAAAATACAATTTTTCAAAATTTACAATTGATATCTGACTACCAAATTTTACGCAATTTTATGAGTTTTTGTCAATTTTAAGCCTGATAGTAAACGTTTATAACTAAGATTGTTACATGTATTTAAAGGGAATGAGATTTGGGACATTTTGAGACTAAAGAGAATAATATGTCAGCTACAGTTTTTAAAATACAATTTTTTAAATTTCCCAATTGATAGCTGACTACCAAATTTTACGCAATTTTATGAGTTTTTCTCAATTTTAAGCCTGATAGTAAACGTTTATAGCTGAGATTGTTACATGTATTTAAAGACAATGAGATTTGGGACATTTTGAGACTAAAAAGAATAATATGTCAGCTACAGTTTTTAAAATACAATTTTTCAAAATTTCCAATTGATAGCTGACTACCAAATTTTACGCAATTTTATGAGTTTTTGTCAATTTTAAGCCTGATAGTAAACGTTTATAACTAAGATTGTTACATGTATTTAAAGAGAATGAGATTTGGGACATTTTGAGACTAAAGAGAATAATATGTCAGCTACAGTTTTTAAAATACAATTTTTTAAATTTCCCAATTGATAGCTGACTACCAAATTTTACGCAATTTTATGAGTTTTTGTCAATTTTAAGCCTGATAGTAAACGTTTATAACTAAGATTGTTACATGTATTTAAAGAGAATGAGATTTGGGACATTTTGAGACTAAAAAGAATAATATGTCAGCTACAGTTTTTAAAATACAATTTTTCAAAATTTCCAATTGATAGCTGACTACCAAATTTTACGCAATTTTATGAGTTTTTGTCAATTTTAAGCCTGATAGTAAACGTTTATAACTAAGATTGTTACATGTGTTTAAAGAGAATGAGATTTGGGACATTTTGAGACTAAAAAGAATAATATGTCAGCTACAGTTTTTAAAATACAATTTTTCAAAATTTCCAATTGATAGCTGACTACCAAATTTTACGCAATTTTATGAGTTTTTCTCAATTTTAAGCCTGATAGTAAACGTTTATAACTAAGATTGTTACATGTGTTTAAAGAGAATGAGATTTGGGACATTTTGAGACTAAAGAGAATAATATGTCAGCTACAGTTTTTAAAATACAATTTTTTAAATTTCCCAATTGATAGCTGACTACCAAATTTTACGCAATTTTATGAGTTTTTCTCAATTTTAAGCCTGATAGTAAACGTTTATAACTAAGATTGTTACACGTATTTAAAGAGAATGAGATTTGGGACATTTTGAGACTTAAAAGAATAATATGTCAACTACAGTTTTTAAAATACAATTTTTTAAATTTCCCAATTGATAGCTGACTACCAAATTTTACGCAATTTTATGAGTTTTTGTCAATTTTAAGCCTGATAGTAAACGTTTATAACTAAGATTGTTACATGCATTTAAAGAGAATGAGATTTGGGACATTTTGAGACTAAAGAAAATAATATGTCAGCTACAGTTTTTAAAATACAATTTTTTAAATTTCCCAATTGATAGCTGACTACCAAATTTTACGCAATTTTATGAGTTTTTCTTAATTTTAAGCCTGATAGTAAACGTTTATAACTAAGATTGTTACATGTATTTAAAGAGAATGAGATTTGGGACATTTTGAGACTAAAGAGAATAATATGTCAGCTACAGTTTTTAAAATACAATTTTTCAAAATTTCCAATTGATAGCTGACTACCAAATTTTACGCAATTTTATGAGTTTTTCTTAATTTTAAGCCTGATAGTAAACGTTTATAACTAAGATTGTTACATGTATTTAAAGAGAATGAGATTTGGGACATTTTGAGACTAAAGAGAATAATATGTCAGCTACAGTTTTTAAAATACAATTTTTCAAAATTTCCAAATGATAGCTGACTACCAAATTTTACGCAATTTTATGAGTTTTTCTTAATTTTAAGCCTGATAGTAAACGTTTATAACTAAGATTGTTACATGTATTTAAAGAGAATGAGATTTGGGACATTTTGAGACTAAAGAGAATAATATGTCAGCTACAGTTTTTAAAATACAATTTTTCAAAATTTCCAATTGATAGCTGACTACCAAATTTTACGCAATTTTATGAGTTTTTCTCAATTTTAAGCCTGATAGTAAACGTTTATAACTAAGATTGTTACACGTATTTAAAGAGAATGAGATTTGGGACATTTTGAGACTTAAAAGAATAATATGTCAACTACAGTTTTTAAAATACAATTTTTTAAATTTCCCAATTGATAGCTGACTACCAAATTTTACGCAATTTTATGAGTTTTTGTCAATTTTAAGCCTGATAGTAAACGTTTATAACTAAGATTGTTACATGTATTTAAAGAGAATGAGATTTGGAACATTTTGAGACTAAAGAAAATAATATGTCAGCTACAGTTTTTAAAATACAATTTTTCAAAATTTCCAATTGATAGCTGACTACCAAATTTTACGCAATTTTATGAGTTTTTCTCAATTTTGAGCCTGATAGTAAACGTTTATAACTAAGATTGTTACACGTATTTAAAGAGAATGAGATTTGGGACATTTTGAGACTAAAGAGAATAATATGTCAGCTACAGTTTTTAAAATACAATTTTTTAAATTTCCCAATTGATAGCTGACTACCAAATTTTACGCAATTTTATGAGTTTTTGTCAATTTTAAGCCTGATAGTAAACGTTTATAACTAAGATTGTTACATGTATTTAAAGAGAATGAGATTTGGGACATTTTGAGACTAAAAAGAATAATATGTCGGCTACAGTTTTTAAAATACAATTTTTCAAAATTTCCAATTGATAGCTGACTACCAAATTTTACGCAATTTTATGAGTTTTTGTCAATTTTAAGCCTGATAGTAAACGTTTATATTTAAGATTGTTACATGTATTTAAAGAGAATGAAATTTGGGACATTTTGAGACTAAAGAGAATAATATGTCAGCTACAGTTTTTAAAATACAATTTTTTAAATTTCCCAACTGATAGCTGACTACCAAATTTTACGCAATTTTATGAGTTTTTCTCAATTTTAAGCCTGATAGTAAACGTTTATAACTAAGATTGTTACACGTATTTAAAGAGAATGAGATTTGGGACATTTTGAGACTTAAAAGAATAATATGTCAACTACAGTTTTTAAAATACAATTTTTTAAATTTCCCAATTGATAGCTGACTACCAAATTTTACGCAATTTTATGAGTTTTTGTCAATTTTAAGCCTGATAGTAAACGTTTATAACTAAGATTGTTACATGTATTTAAAGAGAATGAGATTTGGGACATTTTGAGACTAAAGAAAATAATATGTCAGCTACAGTTTTTAAAATACAATTTTTTAAATTTCCCAATTGATAGCTGACTACCAAATTTTACGCAATTTTATGAGTTTTTCTTAATTTTAAGCCTGATAGTAAACGTTTATAACTAAGATTGTTACATGTATTTAAAGAGAATGAGATTTGGGACATTTTGAGACTAAAGAGAATAATATGTCAGCTACAGTTTTTAAAATACAATTTTTCAAAATTTCCAATTGATAGCTGACTACCAAATTTTACGCAATTTTATGAGTTTTTCTTAATTTTAAGCCTGATAGTAAACGTTTATAACTAAGATTGTTACATGTATTTAAAGAGAATGAGATTTGGGACATTTTGAGACTAAAGAGAATAATATGTCAGCTACAGTTTTTAAAATACAATTTTTTAAATTTCCCAATTGATAGCTGACTACCAAATTTTACGCAATTTTATGAGTTTTTCTCAATTTTGAGCCTGATAGTAAACGTTTATAACTAAGATTGTTACACGTATTTAAAGAGAATGAGATTTGGGACATTTTGAGACTAAAAAGAATAATATGTCAGCTACAGTTTTTAAAATACAATTTTTCAAAATTTCCAATTGCAAATTTTACGCAATTTTATGAGTTTTTGTCAATTTTAAGCCTGATAGTAAACGTTTATAACTAAGATTGTTACATGTATTTAATGAGAATGAGATTTGGGACATTTTGAGACTAAAGAGAATAATATGTCAGCTACAGTTTTTAAAATACAATTTTTCAAAATTTCCAATTGATAGCTGACTACCAAATTTTACGCAATTTTATGAGTTTTTGTCAATTTTAAGCCTGATAGTAAACGTTTATATTTAAGATTGTTACATGTATTTAAAGAGAATGAGATTTGGGACATTTTGAGAGTAAAGAGAATAATATGTCAGCTACAGTTTTTAAAATACAATTTTTTAAATTTCCCAATTGATAGCTGACTACCAAATTTTACGCAATTTTATGAGTTTTTCTCAATTTTGAGCCTGATAGTAAACGTTTATAACTAAGATTGTTACACGTATTTAAAGAGAATGAGATTTGGGACATTTTGAGACTAAAAAGAATAATATGTCAGCTACAGTTTTTAAAATACAATTTTTCAAAATTTCCAATTGATAGCTGACTACCAAATTTTACGCAATTTTATGAGTTTTTCTCAATTTTAAGCCTGATAGTAAACGTTTATAACTAAGATTGTTACATGTATTTAAAGAGAATGAGATTTGGGACATTTTGAGACTAAAGAAAATAATATGTCAGCTACAGTTTTTAAAATACAATTTTTTAAATTTCCCAATTGATAGCTGACTACCAAATTTTACGCAATTTTATGAGTTTTTCTCAATTTTAAGCCTGATAGTAAACGTTTATAACTAAGATTGTTACACGTATTTAAAGAGAATGAGATTTGGGACATTTTGAGACTAAAAAGAATAATATGTCAACTACAGTTTTTAAAATACAATTTTTCAAAATTTCCAATTGATAGCTGACTACCAAATTTTACGCAATTTTATGAGTTTTTGTCAATTTTAAGCCTGATAGTAAACGTTTATAACTAAGATTGTTACATGTATTTAAAGAGAATAAGATTTGGGACATTTTGAAACTAAAAAGAATAATATGTCAGCTACAGTTTTTAAAATACAATTTTTCAAAATTTCCAATTGATAGCTGACTACCAAATTTTACGCAATTTTATGAGTTTTTGTCAATTTTAAGCCTGATAGTAAACGTTTATATTTAAGATTGTTACATGTATTTAAAGAGAATGAAATTTGGGACATTTTGAGACTAAAGAGAATAATATGTCAGCTACAGTTTTTAAAATACAATTTTTTAAATTTCCCAATTGATAGCTGACTACCAAATTTTACGCAATTTTATGAGTTTTTCTCAATTTTAAGCCTGATAGTAAACGTTTATAACTAAGATTGTTACATGTATTTAAAGAGAATGAGATTTGGGACATTTTGAGACTAAAGAAAATAATATGTCAGCTACAGTTTTTAAAATACAATTTTTTAAATTTCCCAATTGAAAGCTGACTACCAAATTTTACGCAATTTTATGAGTTTTTCTCAATTTTAAGCCTGATAGTAAACGTTCATAACTAAGATTGTTACACGTATTTAAAGAGAATGAGATTTGGGACATTTTGAGACTAAAGAGAATAATATGTCAGCTACAGTTTTTAAAATACAATTTTTTAAATTTCCCAATTGATAGCTGACTACCAAATTTTACGCAATTTTATGAGTTTTTGTCAATTTTAAGCCTGATAGTAAACGTTTATAACTAAGATTGTTACATGTATTTAAAGAGAATGAGATTTGGGACATTTTGAGACTAAAGAGAATAATATGTCAGCTACAGTTTTTAAAATACAATTTTTTAAATTTCCCAATTGATAGCTGACTACCAAATTTTACGCAATTTTATGAGTTTTTCTCAATTTTAAGCCTGATAGTAAACGTTTATAACTAAGATTGTTACATGTATTTAAAGAGAATGAGATTTGGGACATTTTGAGACTAAAGAGAATAATATGTCAGCTACAGTTTTTAAAATACAATTTTTTAAATTTCCCAATTGAAAGCTGACTACCAAATTTTACGCAATTTTATGAGTTTTTCTCAATTTTAAGCCTGATAGTAAACGTTCATAACTAAGATTGTTACACGTATTTAAAGAGAATGAGATTTGGGACATTTTGAGACTAAAGAGAATAATATGTCAGCTACAGTTTTTAAAATACAATTTTTTAAATTTCCCAATTGATAGCTGACTACCAAATTTTACGCAATTTTATGAGTTTTTCTCAATTTTAAGCCTGATAGTAAACGTTTATAACTAAGATTGTTACATGTATTTAAAGAGAATGAGATTTGGGACATTTTGAGACTAAAAAGAATAATATGTCAGCTACAGTTTTTAAAATACAATTTTTCAAAATTTCCAATTGATAGCTGACTACCAAATTTTACGCAATTTTATGAGTTTTTGTCAATTTTAAGCCTGATAGTAAACGTTTATAACTAAGATTGTTACATGTATTTAAAGAGAATGAGATTTGGGACATTTTGCGACTAAAGAGAATAATATGTCAGCTACAGTTTTTAAAATACAATTTTTTAAATTTCCCAATTGATAGCTGACTACCAAATTTTACGCAATTTTATGAGTTTTTCTCAATTTTAAGCCTGATAGTAAACGTTTATAACTAAGATTGTTACATGTATTTAAAGAGAATGAGATTTGGGACATTTTGAGACTAAAGAGAATAATATGTCAGCTACAGTTTTTAAAATACAATTTTTTAAATTTCCCAATTGAAAGCTGACTACCAAATTTTACGCAATTTTATGAGTTTTTCTCAATTTTAAGCCTGATAGTAAACGTTCATAACTAAGATTGTTACACGTATTTAAAGAGAATGAGATTTGGGACATTTTGAGACTAAAAAAAATAATATGTCAACTACAGTTATTAAAATACAATTTTTCAAAATTTCCAATTGATAGCTGACTACCAAATTTTACGCAATTTTATGAGTTTTTGTCAATTTTAAGCCTGATAGTAAACGTTTATAACTAAGATTGTTACATGTATTTAAAGAGAATGAGATTTGGGACATTTTGAGACTAAAAAGAATAATATGTCAGCTACAGTTTTTAAAATACAATTTTTCAAAATTTCCAATTGATAGCTGACTACCAAATTTTACGCAATTTTATGAGTTTTTGTCAATTTTAAGCCTGATAGTAAACGTTTATAACTAAGATTGTTACATATATTTAAAGAGAATGAGATTTGGGACATTTTGAGACCAAAAAAAATAATATGTCAGCTACAGTTTTTAAAATACAATTTTTTAAATTTCCCAATTGATAGCTGACTACCAAATTTTACGCAATTTTATGAGTTTTTCTCAATTTTAAGCCTGATAGTAAACGTTTATAACTAAGATTGTTACATGTATTTAAAGAGAATGAGATTTGGGACATTTTGAGACTAAAAAGAATAATATGTCAGCTACAGTTTTTAAAATACAATTTTTCAAAATTTCCAATTGATAGCTGACTACCAAATTTTACGCAATTTTATGAGTTTTTGTCAATTTTAAGCCTGATAGTAAACGTTTATAACTAAGATTGTTACATGTATTTACAGAGAATGAGATTTGGGACATTTTGAGACTAAAAAGAATAATATGTCAGCTACAGTTTTTAAAATACAATTTTTTAAATTTCCCAATTGATAGCTGACTACCAAATTTTACGCAATTTTATGAGTTTTTCTCAATTTTAAGCCTGATAGTAAACGTTTATAACTAAGATTGTTACATGTATTTAAAGAGAATGAGATTTGGGACATTTTGAGACTAAAAAGAATAATATGTCAACTACAGTTTTTAAAATACAATTTTTCAAAATTTCCAATTGATAGCTGACTACCAAATTTTACGCAATTTTATGAGTTTTTGTCAATTTTAAGCCTGATAGTAAACGTTTATAACTAAGATTGTTACATGTATTTAAAGAGAATGAGATTTGGGACATTTTGAGACTAAAAAGAATAATATGTCAACTACAGTTTTCAAAATACAATTTTTCAAATTTTCCAATTGATAGCTGACTACCAAATTTTACGCAATTTTATGAGTTTTTGTCAATTTTAAGCCTGATAGTAAAGGTTTATAACTAAGATTGTTACATGTATTTAAAGAGAATGAGATTTGGGACATTTTGAGACTAAAAAGAATAATATGTCAGCTACAGTTTTTAAAATACAATTTTTCAAAATTTCCAATTGATAGCTGACTACCAAATTTTACGCAATTTTATGAGTTTTTGTCAATTTTAAGCCTGATAGTAAACGTTTATAACTAAGATTGTTACATGTATTTAAAGAGAATGAGATTTGGGACATTTTGAGACTAAAAAGAATAATATGTCAGCTACAGTTTTTAAAATACAATTTTTTAAATTTCCCAATTGATAGCTGACTACCAAATTTTACGCAATTTTATGAGTTTTTCTCAATTTTAAGCCTGATAGTAAACGTTTATAACTAAGATTGTTACATGTATTTAAAGACAATGAGATTTGGGACATTTTGAGACTAAAAAGAATAATATGTCAGCTACAGTTTTTAAAATACAATTTTTCAAAATTTCCAATTGATAGCTGACTACCAAATTTTACGCAATTTTATGAGTTTTTGTCAATTTTAAGCCTGATAGTAAACGTTTATAACTAAGATTGTTACATGTATTTAAAGAGAATGAGATTTGGGACATTTTGAGACTAAAAAGAATAATATGTCAGCTACAGTTTTTAAAATACAATTTTTCAAAATTTCCAATTGATAGCTGACTACCAAATTTTACGCAATTTTATGAGTTTTTGTCAATTTTAAGCCTGATAGTAAACGTTTATAACTAAGATTTTTACATGTATTTAAAGAGAATGAGATTTGGGACATTTTGAGACTAAAAAGAATAATATGTCAGCGACAGTTTTTAAAATACAATTTTTCAAAATTTCCAATTGATAGCTGACTACCAAATTTTACGCAATTTTATGAGTTTTTGTCAATTTAAAGCCTGATAGTAAACGTTTATAACTAAGATTGTTACTTGTATTTAAAGAGAATGAGATTTGGGACATTTTGAGACTAAAAAGAATAATATGTCAGCTACAGTTTTTAAAATACAATTTTTCAAAATTTCCAATTGATAGCTGACTACCAAATTTTACGCAATTTTATGAGTTTTTGTCAATTTTAAGCCTGATAGTAAACGTTTATAACTAAGATTGTTACATGTATTTAAAGAGAATGAGATTTGGGACATTTTGAGACTAAAAAGAATAATATGTCAGCTACAGTTTTTAAAATACAATTTTTTAAATTTCTCAATTGATAGCTGACTACCAAATTTTACGCAATTTTATGAGTTTTTCTCAATTTTAAGCCTGATAGTAAACGTTTATAACTAAGATTGTTACACGTATTTAAAGAGAATGAGATTTGGGACATTTTGAGACTAAAAAGAATAATATGTCAACTACAGTTTTTAAAATACAATTTTTCAAAATTTCCAATTGATAGCTGACTACCAAATTTTACGCAATTTTATGAGTTTTTGTCAATTGTAAGCCTGATAGTAAACGTTTATAACTAAGATTGTTACATGTATTTAAAGAGAATGAGATTTGGGACATTTTGAGACTAAAAAGAATAATATGTCAGCTACAGTTTTTAAAGTACAATTTTTCAAAATTTCCAATTGATAGCTGACTACCAAATTTTACGCAATTTTATGAGTTTTTGTCAATTTTAAGCCTGATAGTAAACGTTTATAACTAAGATTGTTACATGTGTTTAAAGAGAATGAGATTTGGGACATTTTGAGACTAAAAAGAATAATATGTCAGCTACAGTTTTTAAAATACAATTTTTCAAAATTTCCAATTGATAGCTGACTACCAAATTTTAGGCAATTTTATGAGTTTTTGTCAATTTTAAGCCTGATAGTAAACGTTTATAACTAAGATTGTTACATGTATTTAAAGAGAATGAGATTTGGGACATTTTGAATAATATGTCAGCTACAGTTTTTAAAATACAATTTTTTAAATTTCCCAATTGATAGCTGACTACCAAATTTTACGCAATTTTATGAGTTTTTGTCAATTTTAAGCCTGATAGTAAACGTTTATAACTAAGATTGTTACATGTATTTAAAGACAATGAGATTTGGGACATTTTGAGACTAAAAAGAATAATATGTCAGCTACAGTTTTTAAAATACAATTTTTCAAAATTTCCAATTGATAGCTGACTACCAAATTTTACGCAATTTTATGAGTTTTTGTCAATTTTAAGCCTGATAGTAAACGTTTATAACTAAGATTGTTACATGTATTTAAAGAGAATGAGATTTGGGACATTTTGAGACTAAAGAGAATAATATGTCAGCTACAGTTTTTACAATACAATTTTTTAAATTTCCCAATTGATAGCTGACTACCAAATTTTACGCAATTTTATGAGTTTTTGTCAATTTTAAGCCTGATAGTAAACGTTTATAACTAAGATTGTTACATGTATTTAAAGAGAATGAGATTTGGGACATTTTGAGACTAAAGAGAATAATATGTCAGCTACAGTTTTTAAAATACAATTTTTCAAAATTTCCAATTGATAGCTGACTACCAAATTTTACGCAATTTTATGAGTTTTTGTCAATTTTAAGCCTGATAGTAAACGTTTATAACTAAGATTGTTACATGTATTTAAAGAGAATGAGATTTGGGACATTTTGAGACTAAAGAGAATAATATGTCAGCTACAGTTTTTAAAATACAATTTTTTAAATTTCCCAATTGATAGCTGACTACCAAATTTTACGCAATTTTATGAGTTTTTCTCAATTTTAAGCCTGATAGTAAACGTTTATAACTAAGATTGTTACATGTATTTAAAGAGAATGAGATTTGGGACATTTTGAGACTAAAAAGAATAATATGTCAGCTACAGTTTTTAAAATACAATTTTTCAAAATTTCCAATTGATAGCTGACTACCAAATTTTACGCAATTTTATGAGTTTTTGTCAATTTTAAGCCTGATAGTAAACGTTTATAACTAAGATTGTTACATGTATTTAAAGAGAATGAGATTTGGGACATTTTGAGACTAAAGAGAATAATATGTCAGCTACAGTTTTTAAAATACAATTTTTTAAATTTCCCAATTGATAGCTGACTACCAAATTTTACGCAATTTTATGAGTTTTTGTCAATTTTAAGCCTGATAGTAAACGTTTATAACTAAGATTGTTACATGTATTTAAAGAGAATGAGATTTGGGACATTTTGAGACTAAAGAGAATAATATGTCAGCTACAGTTTTTAAAATACAATTTTTTAAATTTCCCAATTGATAGCTGACTACCAAATTTTACGCAATTTTATGAGTTTTTGTCAATTTTAAGCCTGATAGTAAACGTTTATAACTAAGATTGTTACATGTATTTAAAGAGAATGAGATTTGGGACATTTTGAGGCTAAAGAGAATAATATGTCAGCTACAGTTTTTAAAATACAATTTTTCAAAATTTCCAATTGATAGCTGACTACCAAATTTTACGCAATTTTATGAGTTTTTGTCAATTTTAAGCCTGATAGTAAACGTTTATAACTTAGATTGTTACATGTATTTAAAGAGAATGAGATTTGGGACAATTTGAGACTAAAGAGAATAATATGTCAGCTACAGTTTTTAAAATACAATTTTTTAAATTTCCCAATTGATAGCTGACTACCAAATTTTACGCAATTTTATGAGTTTTTCTCAATTTTAAGCCTGATAGTAAACGTTTATAACTAAGATTGTTACATGTATTTAAAGAGAATGAGATTTGGGACATTTTGAGACTAAAGAGAATAATATGTCAGCTACAGTTTTTAAAATACAATTTTTCAAAATTTCCAATTGATAGCTGACTACCAAATTTTACGTTATTTTATGAGTTTTTGTCAATTTTAAGCCTGATAGTAAACGTTTATAACTTAGATTGTTACATGTATTTAAAGAGAATGAGATTTGGGACATTTTGAGACTAAAGAGAATAATATGTCAGCTACAGTTTTTAAAATACAATTTTTTAAATTTCCCAATTGATAGCTGACTACCAAATTTTACGCAATTTTATGAGTTTTTGTCAATTTTAAGCCTGATAGTAAACGTTTATAACTAAGATTGTTACATGTATTTAAAGAGAATGAGATTTGGGACATTTTGAGACTAAAGAGAATAATATGTCAGCTACAGTTTTTAAAATACAATTTTTTAAATTTCCCAATTGATAGCTGACTACCAAATTTTACGCAATTTTATGAGTTTTTGTCAATTTTAAGCCTGATAGTAAACGTTTATAACTAAGATTGTTACATGTATTTAAAGACAATGAGATTTGGGACATTTTGAGACTAAAAAGAATAATATGTCAGCTACAGTTTTTAAAATACAATTTTTCAAAATTTCGAATTGATAGCTGACTACCAAATTTTACGCAATTTTATGAGTTTTTGTCAATTTTAAGCCTGATAGTAAACGTTTATAACTAAGATTGTTACATGTATTTAAAGAGAATGAGATTTGGGACATTTTGAGACTAAAGAGAATAATATGTCAGCTACAGTTTTTAAAATACAATTTTTTAAATTTCCCAATTGATAGCTGACTACCAAATTTTACGCAATTTTATGAGTTTTTGTCAATTTTAAGCCTGATAGTAAACGTTTATAACTAAGATTGTTACATGTATTTAAAGAGAATGAGATTTGGGACATTTTGAGACTAAAGAAAATAATATGTCAGCTACAGTTTTTAAAATACAATTTTTTAAATTTCCCAATTGATAGCTGACTACCAAATTTTACGCAATTTTATGAGTTTTTCTCAATTTTAAGCCTGATAGTAAACGTTTATAAATAAGATTGTTACATGTATTTAAAGAGAATGAGATTTGGGACATTTTGAGACTAAAGAGAATAATATGTCAGCTACAGTTTTTAAAATACAATTTTTTAAATTTCCCAATTGATAGCTGACTACCAAATTTTACGCAATTTTATGAGTTTTTCTCAATTTTAAGCCTGATAGTAAACGTTTATAACTAAGATTCTTACACGTATTTAAAGAGAATGAGATTTGGGACATTTTGAGAATAAAAAGAATAATATGTCAACTACAGTTTTTAAAATACAATTTTTCAAAATTTCCAATTGATAGCTGACTACCAAATTTTACGCAATTTTATAGTTTTTGTCAATTTTAAGCCTGATAGTAAACGTTTATAACTAAGATTGTTACATGTATTTAAAGAGAATGAGATTTGGGACATTTTGAGACTAAAAAGAATAATATGTCAGCTACAGTTTTTAAAATACAATTTTTCAAAATTTCCAATTGATAGCTGACTACCAAATTTTACGCAATTTTATGAGTTTTTGTCAATTTTAAGCCTGATAGTAAACGTTTATAACTAAGATTGTTACATGTATTTAAAGAGAATGAGATTTGGGACATTTTGAGACTAAAGAGAATAATATGTCAGCTACAGTTTTTAAAATACAATTTTTTAAATTTCCCAATTGATAGCTGACTACCAAATTTTACGCAATTTTATGAGTTTTTGTCAATTTTAAGCCTGATAGTAAACGTTTATAACTAAGATTGTTACATGTATTTAAAGAGAATGAGATTTGGGACATTTTGAGACTAAAGAGAATAATATGTCAGCTACAGTTTTTAAAATACAATTTTTTAAATTTCCCAATTGATAGCTGACTACCAAATTTTACGCAATTTTATGAGTTTTTCTCAATTTTAAGCCTGATAGTAAACGTTTATAAATAAGATTGTTACATGTATTTAAAGAGAATGAGATTTGGGACATTTTGAGACTAAAGAGAATAATATGTCAGCTACAGTTTTTAAAATACAATTTTTTAAATTTCCCAATTGATAGCTGACTACCAAATTTTACGCAATTTTATGAGTTTTTGTCAATTTTAAGCCTGATAGTAAACGTTTATAACTAAGATTGTTACATGTATTTAAAGAGAATGAGATTTGGGACATTTTGAGACTAAAGAGAATAATATGTCAGCTACAGTTTTTAAAATACAATTTTTTAAATTTCCCAATTGATAGCTGACTACCAAATTTTACGCAATTTTATGAGTTTTTGTCAATTTTAAGCCTGATAGTAAACGTTTATAACTAAGATTGTTACATGTATTTAAAGAGAATGAGATTTGGGACATTTTGAGACTAAAGAGAATAATATGTCAGCTACAGTTTTTAAAATACAATTTTTTAAATTTCCCAATTGATAGCTGACTACCAAATTTTACGCAATTTTATGAGTTTTTGTCAATTTTAAGCCTGATAGTAAACGTTTATAACTAAGATTGTTACATGTATTTAAAGAGAATGAGATTTGGGATATTTTGAGACTAAAGAAAATAATATGTCAGCTACAGTTTTTAAAATACAATTTTTTAAATTTCCCAATTGATAGCTGACTACCAAATTTTACGCAATTTTATGAGTTTTTCTCAATTTTAAGCCTGATAGTAAACGTTTATAAATAAGATTGTTACATGTATTTAAAGAGAATGAGATTTGGGACATTTTGAGACTAAAGAGAATAATATGTCAGCTACAGTTTTTAAAATACAATTTTTTAAATTTCCCAATTGATAGCTGACTACCAAATTTTACGCAATTTTATGAGTTTTTCTCAATTTTATGCCTGATAGTAAACGTTTATAACTAAGATTCTTACACGTATTTAAAGAGAATGAGATTTGGGACATTTTGAGACTAAAAAGAATAATATGTCAACTACAGTTTTTAAAATACAATTTTTCAAAATTTCCAATTGATAGCTGACTACCAAATTTTACGCAATTTTATAGTTTTTGTCAATTTTAAGCCTGATAGTAAACGTTTATAACTAAGATTGTTACATGTATTTAAAGAGAATGAGATTTGGGACATTTTGAGACTAAAAAGAATAATATGTCAGCTACAGTTTTTAAAATACAATTTTTCAAAATTTCCAATTGATAGCTGACTACCAAATTTTACGCAATTTTATGAGTTTTTGTCAATTTTAAGCCTGATAGTAAGCGTTTATAACTAAGATTGTTACATGTATTTAAAGAGAATGAGATTTGGGACATTTTGAGACTAAAGAGAATAATATGTCAGCTACAGTTTTTAAAATACAATTTTTTAAATTTCCCAATTGATAGCTGACTACCAAATTTTACGCAATTTTATGAGTTTTTGTCAATTTTAAGCCTGATAGTAAACGTTTATAACTAAGATTGTTACATGTATTTAAAGAGAATGAGATTTGGGACATTTTGAGACTAAAGAGAATAATATGTCAGCTACAGTTTTTAAAATACAATTTTTTAAATTTCCCAATTGATAGCTGACTACCAAATTTTACGCAATTTTATGAGTTTTTGTCAATTTTAAGCCTGATAGTAAACGTTTATAACTAAGATTGTTACATGTATTTAAAGAGAATGAGATTTGGGACATTTTGAGACTAAAGAAAATAATATGTCAGCTACAGTTTTTAAAATACAATTTTTCAAAATTTCCAATTGATAGCTGACTACCAAATTTTACGCAATTTTATGAGTTTTTGTCAATTTTAAGCCTGATAGTAAACGTTTATAACTAAGATTGTTACATGTATTTAAAGAGAATGAGATTTGGGACATTTTGAGACTAAAAAGAATAATATGTCAGCTACAGTTTTTAAAATACAATTTTTTAAATTTCCCAATTGATAGCTGACTACCAAATTTTACGCAATTTTATGAGTTTTTCTCAATTTTAAGCCTGATAGTAAACGTTTATAACTAAGATTGTTACATGTATTTAAAGAGAATGAGATTTGGGACATTTTGAGACTAAAAAGAATAATATGTCAACTACAGTTTTTAAAATACAATTTTTAAAAATTTCCAATTGATAGCTGACTACCAAATTTTACGCAATTTTATGAGTTTTTGTCAATTTTAAGCCTGATAGAAAACGTTTATAACTAAGATTGTTACATGTATTTAAAGAGAATGAGATTTGGGACATTTTGAGACTAAAAAGAATAATATGTCAGCTACAGTTTTTAAAATACAATTTTTCAAAATTTCCAATTGATAGCTGATTACCAAATTTTACGCAATTTTATGAGTTTTTGTCAATTTTAAGCCTGATAGTAAACGTTTATAACTAAGATTGTTACATGTATTTAAAGAGAATGAGATTTGGGACATTTTGAGACTAAAGAAAATAATATGTCAGCTACAGTTTTTAAAATACAATTTTTTAAATTTCCCAATTGATAGCTGACTACCAAATTTTACGCAATTTTATGAGTTTTTCTCAATTTTAAGCCTGATAGTAAACGTTTATAACTAAGATTCTTACACGTATTTAAAGAGAATGAGATTTGGGACATTTTGAGACTAAAAAGAATAATATGTCAACTACAGTTTTTAAAATACAATTTTTCAAAATTTCCAATTGATAGCTGACTACCAAATTTTACGCAATTTTATAGTTTTTGTCAATTTTAAGCCTGATAGTAAACGTTTATAACTAAGATTGTTACATGTATTTAAAGAGAATGAGATTTGGGACATTTTGAGACTAAAAAGAATAATATGTCAGCTACAGTTTTTAAAATACAATTTTTCAAAATTTCCAATTGATAGCTGACTACCAAATTTTACGCAATTTTATGAGTTTTTGTCAATTTTAAGCCTGATAGTAAACGTTTATAACTAAGATTGTTACATGTATTTAAAGAGAATGAGATTTGGGACATTTTGAGACTAAAGAGAATAATATGTCAGCTACAGTTTTTAAAATACAATTTTTTAAATTTCCCAATTGATAGCTGACTACCAAATTTTACGCAATTTTAAGAGTTTTTCTCAATTTTAAGCCTGATAGTAAACGTTTATAACTAAGATTGTTACATGTATTTAAAGAGAATGAGATTTGGGACATTTTGAGACTAAAAAGAATAATATGTCAACTACAGTTTTTAAAATACAATTTTTCAAAATTTCCAATTGATAGCTGACTACCAAATTTTACGCCATTTTATGAGTTTTTGTCAATTTTAAGCCTGATAGTAAACGTTTATAACTAAGATTCTTACACGTATTTAAAGAGAATGAGATTTGGGACATTTTGAGACTAAAAAGAATAATATGTCAGCTACAGTTTTTAAAATACAATTTTTCAAAATTTCCAATTGATAGCTGACTACCAAATTTTACGCAATTTTATGAGTTTTTGTCAATTTTAAGCCTGATAGTAAACGTTTATAACTAAGATTGTTACATGTATTTAAAGAGAATGAGATTTGGGACATTTTGAGACTAAAAAGAATAATATGTCAACTACAGTTTTTAAAATACAATTTTTTAAATTTCCCAATTGATAGCTGACTACCAAATTTTACGCAATTTTATGAGTTTTTCTCAATTTTAAGCCTGATAGTAAACGTTTATAACTAAGATTGTTACATGTATTTAAAGAGAATGAGATTTGGGACATTTTGAGACTAAAAAGAATAATATGTCAACTACAGTTTTTAAAATACAATTTTTCAAAATTTCCAATTGATAGCTGACTACCAAATTTTACGCAATTTTATGAGTTTTTGTCAATTTTAAGCCTGATAGTAAACGTTTATAACTAAGATTGTTACATGTATTTAAAGAGAATGAGATTTGGGACATTTTGAGACTAAAAAGAATAATATGTCAGCTACAGTTTTTAAAATACAATTTTTCAAAATTTCCAATTGATAGCTGATTACCAAATTTTACGCAATTTTATGAGTTTTTGTCAATTTTAAGCCTGATACTAAACGTTTATAACTAAGATTGTTACATGTATTTAAAGAGAATGAGATTTGGGACATTTTGAGACTAAAAAGAATAATATGTCAGCTACAGTTTTTAAAATACAATTTTTTAAATTTCCCAATTGATAGCTGACTACCAAATTTTACGCAATTTTATGAGTTTTTCTCAATTTTAAGCCTGATAGTAAACGTTTACAACTAAGATTGTTACACGTATTCAAAGAGAATGAGATTTGGGACATTTTGAGACTAAAAAGAGTAATATGTCAACTACAGTTTTTAAAATACAATTTTTCAAAATTTCCAATTGATAGCTGACTACCAAATTTTACGCAATTTTATGAGTTTTTGTCAATTGTAAGCCTGATAGTAAACGTTTATAACTAAGATTGTTACATGTATTTAAAGAGAATAAGATTTGGGACATTTTGAGACTAAAAAGAATAATATGTCAGCTACAGTTTTTAAAATACAATTTTTCAAAATTTCCAATTGATAGCTGACTACCAAATTTTTCGCAATTTTATGAGTTTTTGTCAATTTTAAGCCTGATAGTAAACGTTTATAACTAAGATTGTTACATGTATTTAAAGAGAATGAGATTTGGGACATTTTGAGACTAAAAAGAATAATATGTCAGCTACAGTTTTTAAAATACAATTTTTTAAATTTCCCAATTGATAGCTGACTACCAAATTTTACGCAATTTTATGAGTTTTTCTCAATTTTAAGCCTGATAGTAAACGTTTATAACTAAGATTGTTACACGTATTTAAAGAGAATGAGATTTGGGACATTTTGAGACTAAAAAGAGTAATATGTCAACTACAGTTTTTAAAATACAATTTTTCAAAATTTCCAATTGATAGCTGACTACCAAATTTTACGCAATTTTATGAGTTTTTCTCAATTTTAAGCCTGATAGTAAACGTTTATAACTAAGATTGTTACACGTATTTAAAGAGAATGAGATTTGGGACATTTTGAGACTAAAAAGAGTAATATGTCAACTACAGTTTTTAAAATACAATTTTTCAAAATTTCCAATTGATAGCTGACTACCAAATTTTACGCAATTTTATGAGTTTTTCTCAATTTTAAGCCTGATAGTAAACGTTTATAACTAAGATTGTTACACGTATTTAAAGAGAATGAGATTTGGGACATTTTGAGACTAAAAAGAGTAATATGTCAACTACAGTTTTTAAAATACAATTTTTCAAAATTTCCAATTGATAGCTGACTACCAAATTTTACGCAATTTTATGAGTTTTTGTCAATTGTAAGCCTGATAGTAAACGTTTATAACTAAGATTGTTACATGTATTTAAAGAGAATAAGATTTGGGACATTTTGAGACTAAAAAGAATAATATGTCAGCTACAGTTTTTAAAATACAATTTTTCAAAATTTCCAATTGATAGCTGACTACCAAATTTTACGCAATTTTATGAGTTTTTGTCAATTTTAAGCCTGATAGTAAACGTTTATAACTAAGATTGTTACATGTGTTTAAAGAGAATGAGATTTGGGACATTTTGAGACTAAAAAGAATAATATGTCAGCTACAGTTTTTAAAATACAATTTTTTAAATTTCCCAATTGATAGCTGACTACCAAATTTTACGCAATTTTATGAGTTTTTGTCAATTTTAAGCCTGATAGTAAACGTTTATAACTAAGATTGTTACATGTATTTAAAGAGAATGAGATTTGGGACATTTTGAGACTAAAAAGAATAATATGTCAGCTACAGTTTTTAAAATACAATTTTTCAAATTTTCCAATTGATAGCTGATTACCAAATTTTACGCAATTTTATGAGTTTTTGTCAATTTTAAGCCTGATAGTAAACGTTTATAACTAAGATTGTTACATGTATTTAAAGAGAATGAGATTTGGGACATTTTGAGACTAAAAAGAATAATATGTCAGCTACAGTTTTTAAAATACAATTTTTTAAATTTCCCAATTGATAGCTGACTACCAAATTTTACGCAATTTTATGAGTTTTTCTCAATTTTAAGCCTGATAGTAAACGTTTATAACTAAGATTGTTACACGTATTTAAAGAGAATGAGATTTGGGACATTTTGAGACTAAAAAGAGTAATATGTCAACTACAGTTTTTAAAATACAATTTTTCAAAATTTCCAATTGATAGCTGACTACCAAATTTTACGCAATTTTATGAGTTTTTGTCAATTCTAAGCCTGATAGTAAACGTTTATAACTAAGATTGTTACATGTATTTAAAGAGAATAAGATTTGGGACATTTTGAGACTAAAAAGAATAATATGTCAGCTACAGTTTTTAAAATACAATTTTTCAAAATTTCCAATTGATAGCTGACTACCAAATTTTACGCAATTTTATGAGTTTTTGTCAATTTTAAGCCTGATAGTAAACGTTTATAACTAAGATTGTTACATGTATTTAAAGAGAATGAGATTTGGGACATTTTGAGACTAAAAAGAATAATATGTCAGCTACAGTTTTTAAAATACAATTTTTTAAATTTCCCAATTGATAGCTGACTACCAAATTTTACGCAATTTTATGAGTTTTTCTCAATTTTAAGCCTGATAGTAAACGTCTATAACTAAGATTGTTACACGTATTTAAAGAGAATGAGATTTGGGACATTTTGAGACTAAAAAGAGTAATATGTCAACTACAGTTTTTAAAATACAATTTTTCAAAATTTCCAATTGATAGCTGACTACCAAATTTTACGCAATTTTATGAGTTTTTCTCAATTTTAAGCCTGATAGTAAACGTTTATAACTAAGATTGTTACACGTATTTAAAGAGAATGAGATTTGGGACATTTTGAGACTAAAAAGAGTAATATGTCAACTACAGTTTTTAAAATACAATTTTTCAAAATTTCCAATTGATAGCTGACTACCAAATTTTACGCAATTTTATGAGTTTTTCTCAATTTTAAGCCTGATAGTAAACGTTTATAACTAAGATTGTTACACGTATTTAAAGAGAATGAGATTTGGGACATTTTGAGACTAAAAAGAGTAATATGTCAACTACAGTTTTTAAAATACAATTTTTCAAAATTTCCAATTGATAGCTGACTACCAAATTTTACGCAATTTTATGAGTTTTTGTCAATTGTAAGCCTGATAGTAAACGTTTATAACTAAGATTGTTACATGTGTTTAAAGAGAATAAGATTTGGGACATTTTGAGACTAAAAAGAATAATATGTCAGCTACAGTTTTTAAAATACAATTTTTCAAAATTTCCAATTGATAGCTGACTACCAAATTTTACGCAATTTTATGAGTTTTTGTCAATTTTAAGCCTGATAGTAAACGTTTATAACTAAGATTGTTACATGTATTTAAAGAGAATAAGATTTGGGACATTTTGAGACTAAAAAGAATAATATGTCAGCTACAGTTTTTAAAATACAATTTTTCAAAATTTCCAATTGATAGCTGACTACCAAATTTTACGCAATTTTATGAGTTTTTGTCAATTTTAAGCCTGATAGTAAACGTTTATAACTAAGATTGTTACATGTATTTAAAGAGAATGAGATTTGGGACATTTTGAGACTAAAAAGAATAATATGTCAGCTACAGTTTTTAAAATACAATTTTTTAAATTTCCCAATTGATAGCTGACTACCAAATTTTACGCAATTTTATGAGTTTTTCTCAATTTTAAGCCTGATAGTAAACGTTTATAACTAAGATTGTTACACGTATTTAAAGAGAATGAGATTTGGGACATTTTGAGACTAAAAAGAGTAATATGTCAACTACAGTTTTTAAAATACAATTTTTCAAAATTTCCAATTGATAGCTGACTACCAAATTTTACGCAATTTTATGAGTTTTTCTCAATTTTAAGCCTGATAGTAAACGTTTATAACTAAGATTGTTACACGTATTTAAAGAGAATGAGATTTGGGACATTTTGAGACTAAAAAGAGTAATATGTCAACTACAGTTTTTAAAATACAATTTTTCAAAATTTCCAATTGATAGCTGACTACCAAATTTTACGCAATTTTATGAGTTTTTCTCAATTTTAAGCCTGATAGTAAACGTTTATAACTAAGATTGTTACACGTATTTAAAGAGAATGAGATTTGGGACATTTTGAGACTAAAAAGAGTAATATGTCAACTACAGTTTTTAAAATACAATTTTTCAAAATTTCCAATTGATAGCTGACTACCAAATTTTACGCAATTTTATGAGTTTTTGTCAATTGTAAGCCTGATAGCAAACGTTTATAACTAAGATTGTTACATGTATTTAAAGAGAATAAGATTTGGGACATTTTGAGACTAAAAAGAATAATATGTCAGCTACAGTTTTTAAAATACAATTTTTCAAAATTTCCAATTGATAGCTGACTACCAAATTTTACGCAATTTTATGAGTTTTTGTCAATTTTAAGCCTGATAGTAAACGTTTATAACTAAAATTGTTACATGTGTTTAAAGAGAATGAAATTTGGGACATTTTGAGACTAAAAAGAATAATATGTCAGCTACAGTTTTTAAAATACAATTTTTTAAATTTCCCAATTGATAGCTGACTACCAAATTTTACGCAATTTTATGAGTTTTTCTCAATTTTAAGCCTGATAGTAAACGTTTATAACTAAGATTGTTACATGTATTTAAAGAGAATGAGATTTGGGACATTTTGAGACTAAAAAGAATAATATGTCAACTACAGTTTTTAAAATACAATTTTTCAAAATTTCCAATTGATAGCTGACTACCAAATTTTACGCAATTTTATGAGTTTTTGTCAATTTTAAGCCTGATAGTAAACGTTTATAACTAAGATTGTTACATGTATTTAAAGAGAATGAGATTTGGGACATTTTGAGACTAAAAAGAATAATATGTCAGCTACAGTTTTTAAAATACAATTTTTCAAATTTTCCAATTGATAGCTGATTACCAAATTTTACGCAATTTTATGAGTTTTTGTCAATTTTAAGCCTGATAGTAAACGTTTATAACTAAGATTGTTACACGTATTTAAAGAGAATGAGATTTGGGACATTTTGAGACTAAAAAGAATAATATGTCAGCTACAGTTTTTAAAATACATTTTCTTAAATTTCCCAATTGATAGCTGACTACCAAATTTTACGCAATTTTATGAGTTTTTGTCAATTTTAAGCCTGATAGTAAACGTTTATAACTAAGATTGTTACATGTATTTAAAGAGAATGAGATTTGGGACATTTTGAGACTAAAAAGAATAATATGTCAGCTACAGTTTTTAAAATACAATTTTTTAAATTTCCCAATTGATAGCTGACTACCAAATTTTACGCAATTTTATGAGTTTTTCTCAATTTTAAGCCTGATAGTAAACGTTTATAACTAAGATTGTTACACGTGTTTAAAGAGAATGAGATTTGGGACATTTTGAGACTAAAAAGAGTAATATGTCAACTACAGTTTTTAAAATACAATTTTTTAAAATTTCCAATTGATAGCTGACTACCAAATTTTACGCCATTTTATGAGTTTTTCTCAATTTTAAGCCTGATAGTAAACGTTTATAACTAAGATTGTTACACGTATTTAAAGAGAATGAGATTTGGGACATTTTGAGACTAAAAAGAGTAATATGTCAACTACAGTTTTTAAAATACAATTTTTCAAAATTTCCAATTGATAGCTGACTACCAAATTTTACGCAATTTTATGAGTTTTTGTCAATTGTAAGCCTGATAGTAAACGTTTATAACTAAGATTGTTACATGTATTTAAAGAGAATAAGATTTGGGACATTTTGAGACTAAAAAGAATAATATGTCAGCTACAGTTTTTAAAATACAATTTTTCAAAATTTCCAATTGATAGCTGACTACCAAATTTTACGCAATTTTATGAGTTTTTGTCAATTTTAAGCCTGATAGTAAACGTTTATAACTAAGATTGTTACATGTATTTAAAGAGAATGAGATTTGGGACATTTTGAGACTAAAAAGAATAATATGTCAACTACAGTTTTTAAAATACAATTTTTCAAAATTTCCAATTGATAGCTGACTACCAAATTTTACGCAATTTTATGAGTTTTTGTCAATTTTAAGCCTGATAGTAAACATTTATAACTAAGATTGTTACATGTATTTAAAGAGAATGAGATTTGGGACATTTTGAGACTAAAAAGAATAATATGTCAGCTACAGTTTTTAAAATACAATTTTTCAAAATTTCCAATTGATAGCTGACTACCAAATTTTACGCAATTTTATGAGTTTTTGTCAATTTTAAGCCTGATAGTAAACGTTTATAACTAAGATTGTTACATGTATTTAAAGAGAATGAGATTTGGGACATTTTGAGACTAAAAAGAATAATATGTCAACTACAGTTTTTAAAATACAATTTTTCAAAATTTCCAATTGATAGCTGACTACCAAATTTTACGCAATTTTATGAGTTTTTGTCAATTTTAAGCCTGATAGTAAACATTTATAACTAAGATTGTTACATGTATTTAAAGAGAATGAGATTTGGGACATTTTGAGACTAAAAAGAATAATATGTCAGCTACAGTTTTTAAAATACAATTTTTCAAAATTTCCAATTGATAGCTGACTACCAAATTTTACGCAATTTTATGAGTTTTTGTCAATTTTAAGCCTGATAGTAAACGTTTATAACTAAGATTGTTACATGTATTTAAAGAGAATGAGATTTGGGACATTTTGAGACTAAAAAGAATAATATGTCAACTACAGTTTTTAAAATACAATTTTTCAAAATTTCCAATTGATAGCTGACTACCAAATTTTACGCAATTTTATGAGTTTTTGTCAATTTTAAGCCTGATAGTAAACGTTTATAACTAAGATTGTTACATGTATTTAAAGAGAATGAGATTTGGGACATTTTGAGACTAAAAAGAATAATATGTCAACTACAGTTTTTAAAATACAATTTTTCAAAATTTCCAATTGATAGCTGACTACCAAATTTTACGCAATTTTATGAGTTTTTGTCAATTGTAAGCCTGATAGTAAACATTTATAACTAAGATTGTTACATGTATTTAAAGAGAATGAGATTTGGGACATTTTGAGACTAAAAAGAATAATATGTCAGCTACAGTTTTTAAAATACAATTTTTCAAAATTTCCAATTGATAGCTGACTACCAAATTTTACGCAATTTTATGAGTTTTTGTCAATTTTAAGCCTGATAGTAAACGTTTATAACTAAGATTGTTACATGTATTTAAAGAGAATGAGATTTGGGACATTTTGAGACTAAAAAGAATAATATGTCAACTACAGTTTTTAAAATACAATTTTTCAAAATTTCCAATTGATAGCTGACTACCAAATTTTACGCAATTTTATGAGTTTTTGTCAATTTTAAGCCTGATAGTAAACATTTATAACTAAGATTGTTACATGTATTTAAAGAGAATGAGATTTGGGACATTTTGAGACTAAAAAGAATAATATGTCAGCTACAGTTTTTAAAATACAATTTTTCAAAATTTCCAATTGATAGCTGACTACCAAATTTTACGCAATTTTATGAGTTTTTGTCAATTTTAAGCCTGATAGTAAACGTTTATAACTAAGATTGTTACATGTATTTAAAGAGAATGAGATTTGGGACATTTTGAGACTAAAAAGAATAATATGTCAGCTACAGTTTTTAAAATACAATTTTTTAAATTTCCCAATTGATAGCTGACTACCAAATTTTACGCAATTTTATGAGTTTTTCTCAATTTTAAGCCTGATAGTAAACGTTTATAACTAAGATTTTACATGTATTTAAAGAGAATGAGATTTGGGACATTTTGAGACTAAAAAGAATAATATGTCAACTACAGTTTTTAAAATACAATTTTTCAAAATTTCCAATTGATAGCTGACTACCAAATTTTACGCAATTTTATGAGTTTTTGTCAATTTTAAGCCTGATAGTAAACATTTATAACTAAGATTGTTACATGTATTTAAAGAGAATAAGATTTGGGACATTTTGAGACTAAAAAGAATAATATGTCAGCTACAGTTTTTAAAATACAATTTTTCAAAATTTCCAATTGATAGCTGACTACCAAATTTTACGCAATTTTATGAGTTTTTGTCAATTTTAAGCCTGATAGTAAACGTTTATAACTAAGATTGTTACATGTATTTAAAGAGAATGAGATTTGGGACATTTTGAGACTAAAAAGAATAATATGTCAGCTACAGTTTTTAAAATACAATTTTTTAAATTTCCCAATTGATAGCTGACTACCAAATTTTACGCAATTTTATGAGTTTTTCTCAATTTTAAGCCTGATAGTAAACGTTTATAACTAAGATTGTTACACGTATTTAAAGAGAATGAGATTTGGGACATTTTGAGACTAAAAAGAGTAATATGTCAACTACAGTTTTTAAAATACAATTTTTCAAATTTCCAATTGATAGCTGACTACCAAATTTTACGCAATTTTATGAGTTTTTGTCAATTGTAAGCCTGATAGTAAACGTTTATAACTAAGATTGTTACATGTATTTAAAGAGAATAAGATTTGGGACATTTTGAGACTAAAAAGAATAATATGTCAGCTACAGTTTTTAAAATACAATTTTTCAAAATTTCCAATTGATAGCTGACTACCAAATTTTACGCAATTTTATGAGTTTTTGTCAATTTTAAGCCTGATAGTAAACGTTTATAACTAAGATTGTTACATGTATTTAAAGAGAATGAGATTTGGGACATTTTGAGACTAAAAAGAATAATATGTCAGCTACAGTTTTTAAAATACAATTTTTTAAATTTCCCAATTGATAGCTGACTACCAAATTTTACGCAATTTTATGAGTTTTTCTCAATTTTAAGCCTGATAGTAAACGTTTATAACTAAGATTGTTACATGTATTTAAAGAGAATGAGATTTGGGACATTTTGAGACTAAAAAGAATAATATGTCAGCTACAGTTTTTAAAATACAATTTTTTAAATTTCCCAATTGATAGCTGACTACCAAATTTTACGCAATTTTATGAGTTTTTCTCAATTTTAAGCCTGATAGTAAACGTTTATAACTAAGATTGTTACATGTATTTAAAGAGAATGAGATTTGGGACATTTTGAGACTAAAAAGAATGATATGTCAACCACAGTTTTTAAAATACAATTTTTCAAAATTTCCAATTGATAGCTGACTACCAAATTTTACGCAATTTTATGAGTTTTTGTCAATTTTAAGCCTGATAGTAAACGTTTATAACTAAGATTGTTACATGTATTTAAAGAGAATGAGATTTGGGACATTTTGAGACTAAAAAGAATAATATGTCAGCTACAGTTTTTAAAATACAATTTTTCAAAATTTCCAATTGATAGCTGACTACCAAATTTTACGCAATTTTATGAGTTTTTGTCAATTTTAAGCCTGATGGTAAACGTTTATAACTAAGATTCTTACACGTATTTAAAGAGAATGAGATTTGGGACATTTTGAGACTAAAAAGAATAATATGTCAACTACAGTTTTTAAAATACAATTTTTCAAAATTTCCAATTGATAGCTGACTACCAAATTTTACGCAATTTTATGAGTTTTTGTCAATTTTAAGCCTGATAGTAAACGTTTATAACTAAGATTGTTACATGTATTTAAAGAGAATGAGATTTGGGACATTTTGAGACTAAAAAGAATAATATGTCAGCTACAGTTTTTAAAATACAATTTTTCAAAATTTCCAATTGATAGCTGACTACCAAATTTTACGCAATTTTATGAGTTTTTGTCAATTTTAAGCCTGATAGTAAACGTTTATAACTAAGATTGTTACATGTATTTAAAGAGAATGAGATTTGGGACATTTTGAAACTAAAAAGAATAATATGTCAGCTACAGTTTTTAAAATACAATTTTTTAAATTTCCCAATTGATAGCTGACTACCAAATTTTACGCAATTTTATGAGTTTTTCTCAATTTTAAGCCTGATAGTGAACGTTTATAGCTAAGATTGTTACATGTATTTAAAGAGAATGAGATTTGGGACATTTTGAGACTAAAAAGAATTATATGTCAACTACAGTTTTTAAAATACAATTTTTCAAAATTTCCAATTGATAGCTGACTACCAAATTTTACGCAATTTTATGAGTTTTTGTCAATTTTAAGCCTGATAGTAAACGTTTATAACTAAGATTGTTACATGTATTTAAAGAGAATGAGATTTGGGACATTTTGAGACTAAAAAGAATAATATGTCAGCTACAGTTTTTAAAATACAATTTTTTAAATTTCCCAATTGATAGCTGACTACCAAATTTTACGCAATTTTATGAGTTTTTCTCAATTTTAAGCCTGATAGTAAACGTTCATAACTAAGATTGTTACACGTATTTAAAGAGAGTGAGATTTAGGACATTTTGAGACTAAAAAAAAATAATGTGTCAACTACAGTTTTTAAAATACAATTTTTCAAAATTTCCAATTGATAGCTGACTACCAAATTTTACGCAATTTTATGAGTTTTTGTCAATTTTAAGCCTGATAGTAAACGTTTATAACTAAGATTGTTACATGTATTTAAAAAGAATGAGATTTGGGACATTTTGAGACTAAAAAGAATAATATGTCAGCTACAGTTTTTAAAATACAATTTTTCAAAATTTCCAATTGATAGCTGACTACCAAATTTTACGAAATTTTATGAGTTTTTGTCAATTTTAAGCCTGATAGTAAACGTTTATAACTAAAATTGTTACATGTATTTAAAGAGAATGAGATTTGGGACATTTTGAGACTAAAAAGAATAATATGTCAGCTACAGTTTTTAAAATACAATTTTTTAAATTTCCCAATTGATAGCTGACTACCAAATTTTAAGCAATTTTATGAGTTTTTCTCAATTTTAAGCCTGATAGTGAACGTTTATAACTAAGATTGTTACATGTATTTAAAGAGAATGAGATTTGGGACACTTTGAGACTAAAAAGAATTATATGTCAACTACAGTTTTTAAAATACAATTTTTCAAAATTTCCAATTGATAGCTGACTACCAAATTTTACGCAATTTTATGAGTTTTTGTCAATTTTAAGCCTGATAGTAAACGTTTATAACTAAGATTGTTACATGTATTTAAAGAGAATGAGATTTGGGACATTTTGAGACTAAAAAGAATAATATGTCAGCTACAGTTTTTAAAATACAATTTTTTAAATTTCCCAATTGATAGCTGACTACCAAATTTTACGCAATTTTATGAGTTTTTCTCAATTTTAAGCCTGATAGTAAACGTTCATAACTAAGATTGTTACACGTATTTAAAGAGAATGAGATTTGGGACATTTTGAGACTAAAAAAAATAATATGTCAGCTACAGTTTTTAAAATACAATTTTTCAAAATTTCCAATTGATAGCTGACTACCAAATTTTACGCAATTTTATGAGTTTTTCTCAATTTTAAGCCTGATAGTAAACGTTTATAACTAAGATTGTTACATGTATTTAAAGAGAATGAGATTTGGGACATTTTGAGACTAAAAAGAATAATATGTCAGCTACAGTTTTTAAAATACAATTTTTCAAAATTTCCAATTGATAGCTGACTACCAAATTTTACGCAATTTTTTGAGTTTTTGTCAATTTTAAGCCTGATAGTAAACGTTTATAACTAAGATTGTTACATGTATTTAAAGAAAATGAGATTTGGGACATTTTGAGACTAAAAAGAATAATATGTCAGCTACAGTTTTTAAAATACAATTTTTCAAATTTTCCAATTGATAGCTGACTACCAAATTTTACGCAATTTTATGAGTTTTTCTCAATTTTAAGCCTGATAGTAAACGTTTATAACTAAGATTGTTACATGTATTTAAAGAGAATGAGATTTGGGACATTTTGAGACTAAAAAGAATAAAATGTCAGCTACAGTTTTTAAAATACAATTTTTCAAAATTTCCAATTGATAGCTGACTACCAAATTTTACGCAATTTTATGAGTTTTTGTCAATTTTAAGCCTGATAGTAAACGTTTATAACTAAGATTGTTACATGTATTTAAAGAGAATGAGATTTGGGACATTTTGAGACTAAAAAGAATAATATGTCAGCTACAGTTTTTAAAATACAATTTTTTAAATTTCCCAATTGATAGCTGACTACCAAATTTTACGCAATTTTATGAGTTTTTCTCAATTTTAAGCCTGATAGTGAACGTTTATAACTAAGATTGTTACATGTATTTAAAGAGAATGAGATTTGGGACATTTTGAGACTAAAAAGAATTATATGTCAACTACAATTTTTAAAATACAATTTTTCAAAATTTCCAATTGATAGCTGACTACCAAATTTTACGCAATTTTATGAGTTTTTGTCAATTTTAAGCCTGATAGTAAACGTTTATAACTAAGATTGTTACATGTATTTAAAGAGAATGAGATTTGGGACATTTTGAGACTAAAAAGAATAATATGTCAGCTACAGTTTTTAAAATACAATTTTTTAAATTTCCCAATTGATAGCTGACTACCAAATTTTACGCAATTTTATGAGTTTTTCTCAATTTTAAGCCTGATAGTAAACGTTCATAACTAAGATTGTTACACGTATTTAAAGAGAATGAGATTTGGGACATTTTGAGACTAAAAAAAATAATATGTCAGCTACAGTTTTTAAAATACAATTTTTCAAAATTTCCAATTGATAGCTGACTACCAAATTTTACGCAATTTTATGAGTTTTTCTCAATTTTAAGCCTGATAGTAAACGTTTATAACTAAGATTGTTACATGTATTTAAAGAGAATGAGATTTGGGACATTTTGAGACTAAAAAGAATAATATGTCAGCTACAGTTTTTAAAATACAATTTTTCAAAATTTCCAATTGATAGCTGACTACCAAATTTTACGCAATTTTATGAGTTTTTGTCAATTTTAAGCCTGATAGTAAACGTTTATAACTAAGATTGTTACATGTATTTAAAGAAAATGAGATTTGGGACATTTTGAGACTAAAAAGAATAATATATCAGCTACAGTTTTTAAAATACAATTTTTCAAATTTTCCAATTGATAGCTGACTACCAAATTTTACGCAATTTTATGAGTTTTTCTCAATTTTAAGCCTGATAGTAAACGTTCATAACTAAGATTGTTACACGTATTTAAAGAAAGTGAGATTTAAAACATTTTGAGACTAAAAAAAATAATGTGTCAACTACAGTTTTTAAAATACAATTTTTCAAAATTTCCAATTGATAGCTGACTACCAAATTTTACGCAATTTTATGAGTTTTTGTCAATTTTAAGCCTGATAGTAAACGTTTATAACTAAGATTGTTACATGTATTTAAAGAGAATGAGATTTGGGACATTTTGAGACTAAAAAGAATAATATGTCAGCTACAGTTTTCAAAATACAATTTTTCAAAATTTCCAATTGATAGCTGACTACCAAATTTTACGAAATTTTATGAGTTTTTGTCAATTTTAAGCCTGATAGTAAACGTTTATAACTAAAATTGTTACATGTATTTAAAGAGAATGAGATTTGGGACATTTTGAGACTAAAAAGAATAATATGTCAGCTACAGTTTTTAAAATACAATTTTTTAAATTTCCCAATTGATAGCTGACTACCAAATTTTACGCAATTTTATGAGTTTTTCTCAATTTTAAGCCTGATAGTGAACGTTTATAACTAAGATTGTTACATGTATTTAAAGAGAATGAGATTTGGGACATTTTGAGACTAAAAAGAATTATATGTCAACTACAGTTTTTAAAATACAATTTTTCAAAATTTCCAATTGATAGCTGACTACCAAATTTTACGCAATTTTATGAGTTTTTGTCAATTTTAAGCCTGATAGTAAACGTTTATAACTAAGATTGTTACATGCATTTAAAGAGAATGAGATTTGGGACATTTTGAGACTAAAAAGAATAATATGTCAGCTACAGTTTTTAAAATACAATTTTTTAAATTTCCCAATTGATAGCTGACTACCAAATTTTACGCAATTTTATGAGTTTTTCTCAATTTTAAGCCTGATAGTAAACGTTCATAACTAAGATTGTTACACGTATTTAAAGAGAATGAGATTTGGGACATTTTGAGACTAAAAAAAATAATATGTCAGCTACAGTTTTTAAAATACAATTTTTCAAAATTTCCAATTGATAGCTG
Source organism: Tribolium confusum (assembly GCA_029207805.1). Lineage (NCBI taxonomy): Eukaryota > Metazoa > Arthropoda > Insecta > Coleoptera > Tenebrionidae > Tribolium > Tribolium confusum. Next base: position 4,281,748 of record JALGAY010000003.1, read on the forward strand.
ACTACCAAATTTTACGCAATTTTATGAGTTTTTCTCAATTTTAAGCCTGATAGTAAACGTTTATAACTAAGATTGTTACATGTATTTAAAGAGAATGAGATTTGGGACATTTTGAGACTAAAAAGAATAATATGTCAGCTACAGTTTTTAAAATACAATTTTTCAAAATTTCCAATTGATAGCTGACTACCAAATTTTACGCAATTTTATGAGTTTTTGTCAATTTTAAGCCTGATAGTAAACGTTTATAACTAAGATTGTTACATGTATTTAAAGAAAATGAGATTTGGGACATTTTGAGACTAAAAAGAATAATATGTCAGCTACAGTTTTTAAAATACAATTTTTCAAAATTTCCAATTGATAGCTGACTACCAAATTTTACGCAATTTTATGAGTTTTTGTCAATTTTAAGCCTGATAGTAAACGTTTATAACTAAGATTGTTACATGTATTTAAAGAGAATGAGATTTGGGACATTTTGAGACTAAAAAGAATAATATGTCAGCTACAGTTTTTAAAATACAATTTTTTAAATTTCCCAATTGATAGCTGACTACCAAATTTTACGCAATTTTATGAGTTTTTGTCAATTTTAAGCCTGATTGTAAACGTTTATAACTAAGATTTTTACATGTATTTAAAGAGAATGAGATTTGGGACATTTTGAGACTAAAAAGAATAATATGTCAACTACAGTTTTTAAAATACAATTTTTCAAAATTTCCAATTGATAGCTGACTACCAAATTTTACGCAATTTTATGAGTTTTTGTCAATTTTAAGCCTGATAGTAAACGTTTATAACTAAGATTGTTACATGTATTTAAAGAGAATGAGATTTGGGACATTTTGAGACTAAAAAGAATAATATGTCAGCTACAGTTTTTAAAATACAATTTTTTAAATTTCCCAATTGATAGCTGACTACCAAATTTTACGCAATTTTATGAGTTTTTCTCAATTTTAAGCCTGATAGTGAACGTTTATAACTAAGATTGTTACATGTATTTAAAGAGAATGAGATTTGGGACATTTTGAGACTAAAAAGAATTATATGTCAACTACAGTTTTTAAAATACAATTTTTCAAAATTTCCAATTGATAGCTGACTACCAAATTTTACGCAATTTTATGAGTTTTTGTCAATTTTAAGCCTGATAGTAAACGTTTATAACTAAGATTGTTACATGTATTTAAAGAGAATGAGATTTGGGACATTTTGAGACTAAAAAGAATAATATGTCAGCTACAGTTTTTAAAATACAATTTTTTAAATTTCCCAATTGATAGCTGACTACCAAATTTTACGCAATTTTATGAGTTTTTCTCAATTTTAAGCCTGATAGTAAACGTTCATAACTAAGATTGTTACACGTATTTAAAGAGAATGAGATTTGGGACATTTTGAGACTAAAAAAAATAATGTGTCAACTACAGTTTTTAAAATACAATTTTTCAAAATTTCCAATTGATAGCTGACTACCAAATTTTACGCAATTTTATGAGTTTTTGTCAATTTTAAGCCTGATAGTAAACGTTTATAACTAAGATTGTTACATGTATTTAAAGAGAATGAGATTTGGGACATTTTGAGACTAAAAAAAATAATATGTCAGCTACAGTTTTTAAAATACAATTTTTCAAAATTTCCAATTGATAGCTGACTACCAAATTTTACGCAATTTTATGAGTTTTTGTCAATTTTAAGCCTGATAGTAAAAGTTTATAACTAAGATTGTTACATGTGTTTAAAGAGAATGAGATTTGGGACATTTTGAGACTAAAAAGAATAATATGTCAGCTACAGTTTTTAAAATACAATTTTTTAAATTTCCCAATTGATAGCTGACTACCAAATTTTACGCAATTTTATGAGTTTTTCTCAATTTTAAGCCTGATAGTAAACGTTCATAACTAAGATTGTTACACGTATTTAAAGAGAATGAGATTTGGGACATTTTGAGACTAAAAAAAATAATATGTCAGCTACAGTTTTTAAAATACAATTTTTCAAAATTTCCAATTAATAGCTGACTACCAAATTTTACGCAATTTTATGAGTTTTTCTCAATTTTAAGCCTGATAGTAAACGTTTATAACTAAGATTGTTACATGTATTTAAAGAGAATGAGATTTGGGACATTTTGAGACTAAAAAGAATAATATGTCAGCTACAGTTTTTAAAATACAATTTTTCAAAATTTCCAATTGATAGCTGACTACCAAATTTTACGCAATTTTATGAGTTTTTGTCAATTTTAAGCCTGATAGTAAACGTTTATAACTAAGATTGTTACATGTATTTAAAGAGAATGAGATTTGGGACATTTTGAGACTAAAAAAAATAATATGTCAGCTACAGTTTTTAAAATACAATTTTTCAAAATTTCCAATTGATAGCTGACTACCAAATTTTACGCAATTTTATGAGTTTTTGTCAATTTTAAGCCTGATAGTAAAAGTTTATAACTAAGATTGTTACATGTGTTTAAAGAGAATGAGATTTGGGACATTTTGAGACTAAAAAGAATAATATGTCAGCTACAGTTTTTAAAATACAATTTTTTAAATTTCCCAATTGATAGCTGACTACCAAATTTTACGCAATTTTATGAGTTTTTCTCAATTTTAAGCCTGATAGTAAACGTTCATAACTAAGATTGTTACACGTATTTAAAGAGAATGAGATTTGGGACATTTTGAGACTAAAAAAAATAATATGTCAGCTACAGTTTTTAAAATACAATTTTTCAAAATTTCCAATTAATAGCTGACTACCAAATTTTACGCAATTTTATGAGTTTTTCTCAATTTTAAGCCTGATAGTAAACGTTTATAACTAAGATTGTTACATGTATTTAAAGAGAATGAGATTTGGGACATTTTGAGACTAAAAAGAATAATATGTCAGCTACAGTTTTTAAAATACAATTTTTCAAAATTTCCAATTGATAGCTGACTACCAAATTTTACGCAATTTTATGAGTTTTTGTCAATTTTAAGCCTGATAGTAAACGTTTATAACTAAGATTGTTACATGTATTTAAAGAGAATGAGATTTGGGACATTTTGAGACTAAAAAGAATAATATGTCAGCTACAGTTTTTAAAATACAATTTTTCAAATTTTCCAATTGATAGCTGACTACCAAATTTTACGCAATTTTATGAGTTTTTCTCAATTTTAAGCCTGATAGTAAACGTTTATAACTAAGATTGTTACATGTATTTAAAGAGAATGAGATTTGGGACATTTTGAGACTAAAAAGAATAAAATGTCAGCTACAGTTTTTAAAATACAATTTTTCAAAATTTCCAATTGATAGCTGACTACCAAATTTTACGCAATTTTATGAGTTTTTGTCAATTTTAAGCCTGATAGTAAACGTTTATAACTAAGATTGTTACATGTATTTAAAGAGAATGAGATTTGGGACATTTTGAGACTAAAAAGAATAATATGTCAGCTACAGTTTTTAAAATACAATTTTTTAAATTTCCCAATTGATAGCTGACTACCAAATTTTACGCAATTTTATGAGTTTTTGTCAATTTTAAGCCTGATAGTAAACGTTTATAACTAAGATTGTTACATGTATTTAAAGAGAATGAGATTTGGGACATTTTGAGACTAAAAAGAGTAATATGTCAACTACAGTTTTTAAAATACAATTTTTCAAAATTTCCAATTGATAGCTGACTACCAAATTTTACGCAATTTTATGAGTTTTTGTCAATTTTAAGCCTGATAGTAAACGTTTATAACTAAGATTGTTACATGTATTTAAAGAGAATGAGATTTGGGACATTTTGAGACTAAAAAGAATAATATGTCAGCTACAGTTTTTAAAATACAATTTTTTAAATTTCCCAATTGATAGCTGACTACCAAATTTTACGCAATTTTATGAGTTTTTCTCAATTTTAAGCCTGATAGTGAACGTTTATAACTAAGATTGTTACATGTATTTAAAGAGAATGAGATTTGGGACATTTTGAGACTAAAAAGAATTATATGTCAACTACAGTTTTTAAAATACAATTTTTCAAAATTTCCAATTGATAGCTGACTACCAAATTTTACGCAATTTTATGAGTTTTTGTCAATTTTAAGCCTGATAGTAAACGTTTATAACTAAGATTGTTACATGTATTTAAAGAGAATGAGATTTGGGACATTTTGAGACTAAAAAGAATAATATGTCAGCTACAGTTTTTAAAATACAATTTTTTAAATTTCCCAATTGATAGCTGACTACCAAATTTTACGCAATTTTATGAGTTTTTCTCAATTTTAAGCCTGATAGTAAACGTTCATAACTAAGATTGTTACACGTATTTAAAGAGAATGAGATTTGGGACATTTTGAGTCTAAAAAAAATAATGTGTCAACTACAGTTTTTAAAATACAATTTTTCAAAATTTCCAATTGATAGCTGACTACCAAATTTTACGCAATTTTATGAGTTTTTGTCAATTTTAAGCCTGATAGTAAACGTTTATAACTAAGATTGTTACATGTATTTAAAGAGAATGAGATTTGGGACATTTTGAGACTAAAAAAAATAATATGTCAGCTACAGTTTTTAAAATACAATTTTTCAAAATTTCCAATTGATAGCTGACTACCAAATTTTACGCAATTTTATGAGTTTTTGTCAATTTTAAGCCTGATAGTAAACGTTTATAACTAAGATTGTTACATGTATTTAAAGAGAATAAGATTTGGGACATTTTGAAACTAAAAAGAATAATATGTCAGCTACAGTTTTTAAAATACAATTTTTCAAAATTTTCAATTGATAGCTGACTACCAAATTTTACGCAATTTTATGAGTTTTTGTCAATTTTAAGCCTGATAGTAAAAGTTTATAACTAAGATTGTTACATGTGTTTAAAGAGAATGAGATTTGGGACATTTTGAGACTAAAAAGAATAATATGTCAGCTACAGTTTTTAAAATACAATTTTTTAAATTTCCCAATTGATAGCTGACTACCAAATTTTACGCAATTTTATGAGTTTTTCTCAATTTTAAGCCTGATGGTAAACGTTCATAACTAAGATTGTTACACGTATTTAAAGAGAATGAGATTTGGGACATTTTGAGACTAAAAAAAATAATATGTCAGCTACAGTTTTTAAAATACAATTTTTCAAAATTTCCAATTAATAGCTGACTACCAAATTTTACGCAATTTTATGAGTTTTTCTCAATTTTAAGCCTGATAGTAAACGTTTATAACTAAGATTGTTACATGTATTTAAAGAGAATGAGATTTGGGACATTTTGAGACTAAAAAGAATAATATGTCAGCTACAGTTTTTAAAATACAATTTTTCAAAATTTCCAATTGATAGCTGACTACCAAATTTTACGCAATTTTATGAGTTTTTGTCAATTTTAAGCATGATAGTAAACGTTTATAACTAAGATTGTTACATGTATTTAAAGAGAATGAGATTTGGGACATTTTGAGACTAAAAAGAATAATATGTCAGCTAAGTTTTTAAAATACAATTTTTCAAATTTTCCAATTGATAGCTGACTACCAAATTTTACGCAATTTTATGAGTTTTTGTCAATTTTAAGCCTGATAGTAAACGTTTATAACTAAGATTGTTACATGTATTTAAAGAGAATGAGATTTGGGACATTTTGAGACTAAAAAGAATTATATGTCAACTACAGTTTTTAAAATACAATTTTTCAAAATTTCCAATTGATAGCTGACTACCAAATTTTACGCAATTTTATGAGTTTTTGTCAATTTTAAGCCTGATAGTAAACGTTTATAACTAAGATTGTTACATGTATTTAAAGAGAATGAGATTTGGGACATTTTGAGACTAAAAAGAATAATATGTCAGCTACAGTTTTTAAAATACAATTTTTTAAATTTCCCAATTGATAGCTGACTACCAAATTTTACGCAATTTTATGAGTTTTTCTCAATTTTAAGCCTGATAGTAAACGTTCATAACTAAGATTGTTACACGTATTTAAAGAGAATGAGATTTGGGACATTTTGAGTCTAAAAAAAATAATGTGTCAACTACAGTTTTTAAAATACAATTTTTCAAAATTTCCAATTGATAGCTGACTACCAAATTTTACGCAATTTTATGAGTTTTTGTCAATTTTAAGCCTGATAGTAAACGTTTATAACTAAGATTGTTACATGTATTTAAAGAGAATGAGATTTGGGACATTTTGAGACTAAAAAAAATAATATGTCAGCTACAGTTTTTAAAATACAATTTTTCAAAATTTCCAATTGATAGCTGACTACCAAATTTTACGCAATTTTATGAGTTTTTGTCAATTTTAAGCCTGATAGTAAACGTTTATAACTAAGATTGTTACATGTATTTAAAGAGAATAAGATTTGGGACATTTTGAAACTAAAAAGAATAATATGTCAGCTACAGTTTTTAAAATACAATTTTTCAAAATTTTCAATTGATAGCTGACTACCAAATTTTACGCAATTTTATGAGTTTTTGTCAATTTTAAGCCTGATAGTAAAAGTTTATAACTAAGATTGTTACATGTGTTTAAAGAGAATGAGATTTGGGACATTTTGAGACTAAAAAGAATAATATGTCAGCTACAGTTTTTAAAATACAATTTTTTAAATTTCCCAATTGATAGCTGACTACCAAATTTTACGCAATTTTATGAGTTTTTCTCAATTTTAAGCCTGATGGTAAACGTTCATAACTAAGATTGTTACACGTATTTAAAGAGAATGAGATTTGGGACATTTTGAGACTAAAAAAAATAATATGTCAGCTACAGTTTTTAAAATACAATTTTTCAAAATTTCCAATTAATAGCTGACTACCAAATTTTACGCAATTTTATGAGTTTTTCTCAATTTTAAGCCTGATAGTAAACGTTTATAACTAAGATTGTTACATGTATTTAAAGAGAATGAGATTTGGGACATTTTGAGACTAAAAAGAATAATATGTCAGCTACAGTTTTTAAAATACAATTTTTCAAAATTTCCAATTGATAGCTGACTACCAAATTTTACGCAATTTTATGAGTTTTTGTCAATTTTAAGCATGATAGTAAACGTTTATAACTAAGATTGTTACATGTATTTAAAGAGAATGAGATTTGGGACATTTTGAGACTAAAAAGAATAATATGTCAGCTACAGTTTTTAAAATACAATTTTTCAAATTTTCCAATTGATAGCTGACTACCAAATTTTACGCAATTTTATGAGTTTTTCTCAATTTTAAGCCTGATAGTAAACGTTTATAACTAAGATTGTTACATGTATTTAAAGAGAATGAGATTTGGGACATTTTGAGACTAAAAAGAATAAAATGTCAGCTACAGTTTTTAAAATACAATTTTTCAAAATTTCCAATTGATAGCTGACTACCAAATTTTACGCAATTTTATGAGTTTTTGTCAATTTTAAGCCTGATAGTAAACGTTTATAACTAAGATTGTTACATGTATTTAAAGAGAATGAGATTTGGGACATTTTGAGACTAAAAAGAATAATATGTCAGCTACAGTTTTTAAAATACAATTTTTTAAATTTCCCAATTGATAGCTGACTACCAAATTTTACGCAATTTTATGAGTTTTTGTCAACTTTAAGCCTGATAGTAAACGTTTATAACTAAGATTGTTACATGTATTTAAAGAGAATGAGATTTGGGACATTTTGAGACTAAAAAGAATAATATGTCAACTACAGTTTTTAAAATACAATTTTTCAAAATTTCCAATTGATAGCTGACTACCAAATTTTACGCAATTTTATGAGTTTTTGTCAATTTTAAGCCTGATAGTAAACGTTTATAACTAAGATTGTTACATGTATTTAAAGAGAATGAGATTTGGGACATTTTGAGACTAAAAAGAATAATATGTCAGCTACAGTTTTTAAAATACAATTTTTTAAATTTCCCAATTGATAGCTGACTACCAAATTTTACGCAATTTTATGAGTTTTTCTCAATTTTAAGCCTGATAGTAAACGTTCATAACTAAGATTGTTACACGTATTTAAAGAGAATGAGATTTGGGACATTTTGAGACTAAAAAAAATAATGTGTCAACTACAGTTTTTAAAATACAATTTTTCAAAATTTCCAATTGATAGCTGACTACCAAATTTTACGCAATTTTATGAGTTTTTGTCAATTTTAAGCCTGATAGTAAACGTTTATAACTAAGATTGTTACATGTATTTAAAGAGAATGAGATTTGGGACATTTTGAGACTAAAAAAAATAATATGTCAGCTACAGTTTTTAAAATACAATTTTTCAAAATTTCCAATTGATAGCTGACTACCAAATTTTACGCAATTTTATGAGTTTTTGTCAATTTTAAGCCTGATAGTAAACGTTTATAACTAAGATTGTTACATGTATTTAAAGAGAATAAGATTTGGGACATTTTGAAACTAAAAAGAATAATATGTCAGCTACAGTTTTTAAAATACAATTTTTCAAAATTTTCAATTGATAGCTGACTACCAAATTTTACGCAATTTTATGAGTTTTTGTCAATTTTAAGCCTGATAGTAAAAGTTTATAACTAAGATTGTTACATGTGTTTAAAGAGAATGAGATTTGGGACATTTTGAGACTAAAAAGAATAATATGTCAGCTACAGTTTTTAAAATACAATTTTTTAAATTTCCCAATTGATAGCTGACTACCAAATTTTACGCAATTTTATGAGTTTTTCTCAATTTTAAGCCTGATAGTAAACGTTCATAACTAAGATTGTTACACGTATTTAAAGAGAATGAGATTTGGGACATTTTGAGACTAAAAAAAATAATATGTCAGCTACAGTTTTTAAAATACAATTTTTCAAAATTTCCAATTAATAGCTGACTACCAAATTTTACGCAATTTTATGAGTTTTTCTCAATTTTAAGCCTGATAGTAAACGTTTATAACTAAGATTGTTACATGTATTTAAAGAGAATGAGATTTGGGACATTTTGAGACTAAAAAGAATAATATGTCAGCTACAGTTTTTAAAATACAATTTTTCAAAATTTCCAATTGATAGCTGACTACCAAATTTTACGCAATTTTATGAGTTTTTGTCAATTTTAAGCATGATAGTAAACGTTTATAACTAAGATTGTTACATGTATTTAAAGAGAATGAGATTTGGGACATTTTGAGACTAAAAAGAATAATATGTCAGCTACAGTTTTTAAAATACAATTTTTCAAATTTTCCAATTGATAGCTGACTACCAAATTTTACGCAATTTTATGAGTTTTTGTCAATTTTAAGCCTGATAGTAAACGTTTATAACTAAGATTGTTACATGTATTTAAAGAGAATGAGATTTGGGACATTTTGAGACTAAAAAGAATAATATGTCAGCTACAGTTTTTAAAATACAATTTTTTAAATTTCCCAATTGATAGCTGACTACCAAATTTTACGCAATTTTATGAGTTTTTGTCAACTTTAAGCCTGATAGTAAACGTTTATAACTAAGATTGTTACATGTATTTAAAGAGAATGAGATTTGGGACATTTTGAGACTAAAAAGAATAATATGTCAACTACAGTTTTTAAAATACAATTTTTCAAAATTTCCAATTGATAGCTGACTACCAAATTTTACGCAATTTTATGAGTTTTTGTCAATTTTAAGCCTGATAGTAAACGTTTATAACTAAGATTGTTACATGTATTTAAAGAGAATGAGATTTGGGACATTTTGAGACTAAAAAGAATAATATGTCAGCTACAGTTTTTAAAATACAATTTTTTAAATTTCCCAATTGATAGCTGACTACCAAATTTTACGCAATTTTATGAGTTTTTCTCAATTTTAAGCCTGATAGTAAACGTTCATAACTAAGATTGTTACACGCATTTAAAGAGAATGAGATTTGGGACATTTTGAGACTAAAAAAAATAATGTGTCAACTACAGTTTTTAAAATACAATTTTTCAAAATTTCCAATTGATAGCTGACTACCAAATTTTACGCAATTTTATGAGTTTTTGTCAATTTTAAGCCTGATAGTAAACGTTTATAACTAAGATTGTTACATGTATTTAAAGAGAATAAAATTTGGGACATTTTGAAACTAAAAAGAATAATATGTCAGCTACAGTTTTTAAAATACAATTTTTCAAAATTTTCAATTGATAGCTGACTACCAAATTTTACGCAATTTTATGAGTTTTTGTCAATTTTAAGCCTGATAGTAAAAGTTTATAACTAAGATTGTTACATGTGTTTAAAGAGAATGAGATTTGGGACATTTTGAGACTAAAAAGAATAATATGTCAGCTACAGTTTTTAAAATACAATTTTTTAAATTTCCCAATTGATAGCTGACTACCAAATTTTACGCAATTTTATGAGTTTTTCTCAATTTTAAGCCTGATAGTAAACGTTCATAACTAAGATTGTTACACGTATTTAAAGAGAATGAGATTTGGGACATTTTGAGACTAAAAAAAATAATATGTCAGCTACAGTTTTTAAAATACAATTTTTCAAAATTTCCAATTAATAGCTGACTACCAAATTTTACGCAATTTTATGAGTTTTTCTCAATTTTAAGCCTGATAGTAAACGTTTATAACTAAGATTGTTACATGTATTTAAAGAGAATGAGATTTGGGACATTTTGAGACTAAATAAAATAATATGTCAGCTACAGTTTTTAAAATACAATTTTTCAAAATTTCCAATTGATAGCTGACTACCAAATTTTACGCAATTTTATGAGTTTTTGTCAATTTTAAGCCTGATAGTAAACGTTTATAACTAAGATTGTTACATGTATTTAAAGAGAATGAGATTTGGGACATTTTGAGACTAAAAAGAATAATATGTCAGCTACAGTTTTTAAAATACAATTTTTCAAATTTTCCAATTGATAGCTGACTACCAAATTTTACGCAATTTTATGAGTTTTTCTCAATTTTAAGCCTGATAGTAAACGTTTATAACTAAGATTGTTACATGTATTTAAAGAGAATGAGATTTGGGACATTTTGAGACTAAAAAGAATAAAATGTCAGCTACAGTTTTTAAAATACAATTTTTCAAAATTTCCAATTGATAGCTGACTACCAAATTTTATGCAATTTTATGAGTTTTTGTCAATTTTAAGCCTGATAGTAAACGTTTATAACTAAGATTGTTACATGTATTTAAAGAGAATGAGATTTGGGACATTTTGAGACTAAAAAGAATAATATGTCAGCTACAGTTTTTAAAATACAATTTTTTAAATTTCCCAATTGATAGCTGACTACCAAATTTTACGCAATTTTATGAGTTTTTGTCAATTTTAAGCCTGATAGTAAACGTATATAACTAAGATTGTTACATGTATTTAAAGAGAATGAGATTTGGGACATTTTGAGACTAAAAAGAATAATATGTCAACTACAGTTTTTAAAATACAATTTTTCAAAATTTCCAATAGATAGCTGACTACCAAATTTTACGCAATTTTATGAGTTTTTGTCAATTTTAAGCCTGATAGTAAACGTTTATAACTAAGATTGTTACATGTATTTAAAGAGAATGAGATTTGGGACATTTTGAGACTAAAAAGAATAATATGTCAGCTACAGTTTTTAAAATACAATTTTTTAAATTTCCCAATTGATAGCTGACTACCAAATTTTACGCAATTTTATGAGTTTTTCTCAATTTTAAGCCTGATGGTAAACGTTTATAACTAAGATTGTTACATGTATTTAAAGAGAATGAGATTTGGGACATTTTGAGACTAAAAAGAATAATATGTCAACTACAGTTTTTAAAATACAATTTTTCAAAATTTCCAATTGATAGCTGACTACCAAATTTTACGCAATTTTATGAGTTTTTGTCAATTTTAAGCCTGATAGTAAACGTTTATAACTAAGATTGTTACATGTATTTAAAGAGAATGAGATTTGGGACATTTTGAGACTAAAAAGAATAATATGTCAGCTACAGTTTTTAAAATACAATTTTTCAAAATTTCCAATTGATAGCTGACTACCAAATTTTACGCAATTTTATGAGTTTTTGTCAATTTTAAGCCTGATAGTAAACGTTTATAACTAAGATTGTTACGTGTATTTAAAGAGAATGAGATTTGGGACATTTTGAGACTAAAAAGAATAATATGTCAGCTGCAGTTTTTAAAATACAATTTTTTAAATTTCCCAATTGATAGCTGACTAACAAATTTTACGCAATTTTATGAGTTTTTCTCAATTTTAAGCCTGATAGTAAACGTTTATAACTAAGATTGTTACATGTATTTAAAGAGAATAAGATTTGGGACATTTTGAAACTAAAAAGAATAATATGTCAGCAACAGTTTTTAAAATACAATTTTTTAAATTTCCCAATTGATAGCTGACTACCAAATTTTACGCAATTTTATGAGTTTTTCTCAATTTGAAGCCTGATAGTAAACGTTTATAACTAAGATTGTTACATGTATTTAAAGAAAATAAGATTTGGGACATTTTGAAACTAAAAAGAATAATATGTCAGCAACAGTTTTTAAAATACAATTTTTTAAATTTCCCAATTGATAGCTGACTACCAAATTTTACGCAATTTTATGAGTTTTTCTCAATTTTAAGCCTGATAGTAAACGTTTATAACTAAGATTGTTACATGTATTTAAAGAGAATGAGATTTGGGACATTTTGAGACTAAAAAGAATAATATGTCAGCTACAGTTTTTAAAATACAACTTTTTAAATTTCCCAATTGATAGCTGACTACCAAATTTTACGCAATTTTATGAGTTTTTCTCAATTTTAAGCCTGATAGTAAACGTTTATAACTAAGATTGTTACATGTATTTAAAGAGAATGAGATTTGGGACATTTTGAGACTAAAAAGAATAATATGTCAGCTACAGTTTTTAAAATACAACTTTTTAAATTTCCCAATTGATAGCTGACTACCAAATTTTACGCAATTTTATGAGTTTTTCTCAATTTTAAGCCTGATAGTAAACGTTTATAACTAAGATTGTTACATGTATTTAAAGAGAATGAGATTCGGGACATTTTGAGACTAAAAAGAATAATATGTCAACTACAGTTTTTAAAATACAATTTTTCAAAATTTTCAATTGATAGCTGACTACCAAATTTTACGCAATTTTATGAGTTTTTGTCAATTTTAAGCCTGATAGTAAACGTTTATAACTAAGATTGTTACATGTATTTAAAGAGAATGAGATTTGGGACATTTTGAGACTAAAAAGAATAATATGTCAACTACAGTTTTTAAAATACAATTTTTCAAAATTTCCATTTGATAGCTGACTACCAAATTTTACGCAATTTTATGAGTTTTTGTCAATTTTAAGCCTGATAGTAAACGTTTATAACTAAGATTGTTACATGTATTTAAAGAGAATGAGATGTGGGACATTTTGAGACTAAAAAGAATAATATGTCAGCTACAGTTTTTAAAATACAATTTTTCAAAGTTTCCAATTGATAGCTGACTACCAAATTTTACGCAATTTTATGAGTTTTTGTCAATTTTAAGCCTGATAGTAAACGTTTATAACTAAGATTGTTACATGTATTTAAAGAGAATGAGATTTGGGACATTTTGAGACTAAAAAGAATAATATGTCAGCTACAGTTTTTAAAATACAATTTTTTAAATTTCCCAATTGATAGCTGACTACCAAATTTTACGCAATTTTATGAGTTTTTCTCAATTTTAAGCCTGATAGTAAACGTTTATAACTAAGATTGTTACATGTATTTAAAGAGAATGAGATTTGGGACATTTTGAGACTAAAAAGAATAATATGTCAACTACAGTTTTTAAAATACAATTTTTCAAAATTTCCAATTGATAGCTGACTACCAAATTTTACGCAATTTTATGAGTTTTTGTCAATTTTAAGCCTGATAGTAAACGTTTATAACTAAGATTTTTACATGTATTTAAAGAGAATGAGATTTGGGACATTTTGAGACTAAAAAGAATAATATGTCAACTACAGTTTTTAAAATACAATTTTTCAAAATTTCCATTTGATAGCTGACTACCAAATTTTACGCAATTTTATGAGTTTTTGTCAATTTTAAGCCTGATAGTAAACGTTTATAACTAAGATTGTTACATGTATTTAAAGAGAATGAGATGTGGGACATTTTGAGACTAAAAAGAATAATATGTCAGCTACAGTTTTTAAAATACAATTTTTCAAAATTTCCAATTGATAGCTGACTACCAAATTTTACGCAATTTTATGAGTTTTTGTCAATTTTAAGCCTGATAGTAAACGTTTATAACTAAGATTGTTACATGTATTTAAAGAGAATGAGATTTGGGACATTTTGAGACTAAAAAGAATAATATGTCAGCTACAGTTTTTAAAATACAATTTTTTAAATTTCCCAATTGATAGCTGACTACCAAATTTTACGCAATTTTATGAGTTTTTCTCAATTTTAAGCCTGATAGTAAACGTTTATAACTAAGATTGTTACATGTATTTAAAGAGAATGAGATTTGGGACATTTTGAGACTAAAAAGAATAATATGTCAACTACAGTTTTTAAAATACAATTTTTCAAAATTGTAAAAAATTTTCAAAAATGTCCCAAATCTCATTCTCTTTAAATACATGTAACAATCTTAGTTATAAACGTTTACTATCAGGCTTAAAATTGACAAAAACTCATAAAATTGCGTAAAATTTGGTAGTCAGCTATCAATTGGAAATTTTGAAAAATTGTATTTTAAAAACTGTAGTTGACATATTATTTTTTTTAGTCTCAAAATGTCCCAAATCTCATTCTCTTTAAATACGTGTAACAATCTTAGTTATAAACGTTTACTATCAGGCTTAAAATTGAGAAAAACTCATAAAATTGCGTAAAATTTGGTAGTCAGCTATCAATTGGGAAATTTAAAAAATTGTATTTTAAAAACTGTAGCTGACATATTATTCTTTTTAGTCTCAAAATGTCCCAAATCTCATTCTCTTTAAATACATGTAACAATCTTAGTTATAAACGTTTACTATCAGGCTTAAAATTGACAAAAACTCATAAAATTGCGTAAAATTTGGTAGTCAGCTATCAATTGGAAATTTTGAAAAATTGTATTTTAAAAATTGTAGCTGACATATTATTCTTTTTAGTCTCAAAATGTCCCAAATCTCATTCTCTTTAAATACATGTAACAATCTTAGTTATAAACGTTTACTATCAGGCTTAAAATTGACAAAAACTCATAAAATTGCGTAAAATTTGGTAGTCAGCTATCAATTGGAAATTTTGAAAAATTGTATTTTAAAAACTGTAGCTGACATATTATTCTTTTTAGTCTCAAAATGTCCCAAATCTCATTCTCTTTAAATACATGTAACAATCTTAGTTATAAACGTTTACTATCAGGCTTAAAATTGACAAAAACTCATAAAATTGCGTAAAATTTGGTAGTCAGCTATCAATTGGAAATTTTGAAAAATTGTATTCAAAGAGAATGAGATTTGGGACATTTTGAGACTAAAAAGAATAATATGTCAGCTACAGTTTTTAAAATACAATTTTTCAAAATTTCCAGTTGATAGCTGACTACCAAATTTTACGCAATTTTATGAGTTTTTGTCAATTGTAAGCCTGATAGTAAACGTTTATAACTAAGATTGTTACATGTATTTAAAGAGAATGAGATTTGGGACATTTTGAGACTAAAGAGAATAATATGTCAGCTACAGTTTTTAAAATACAATTTTTTAAATTTCCCAATTGATAGCTGACTACCAAATTTTACGCAATTTTATGAGTTTTTGTCAATTTTAAGCCTGATAGTAAACGTTTATAACTAAGATTGTTACATGTATTTAAAGAGAATGAGATTTGGGACATTTTGAGACTAAAAAAAATAATATGTCAGCTACAGTTTTTAAAATACAATTTTTTAAATTTTCCAATTGATAGCTGACTACCAAATTTTACGCAATTTTATGAGTTTTTCTCAATTTTGAGCCTGATAGTAAACGTTCATAACTAAGATTGTTACACGTATTTAAAGAGAATTTGATTTGGGACATTTTGAGACTAAAAAAAATAATATGTCAACTACAGTTTTTAAAATACAATTTTTCAAAATTTCCAATTGATAGCTGACTACCAAATTTTACGCAATTTTATGAGTTTTTGTCAATTTTAAGCCTGATAGTAAACGTTTATAACTAAGATTGTTACATGTATTTAAAGAGAATGAGATTTGGGACATTTTGAGACTAAAAAAAATAATATGTCAGCTACAGTTTTTAAAATACAATTTTTCAAAATTTCCAATTGATAGCTGACTACCAAATTTTACGCAATTTTATGAGTTTTTGTCAATTTTAAGCCTGATAGTAAACGTTTATATTTAAGATTGTTACATGTATTTAAAGAGAATGAAATTTGGGACATTTTGAGACTAAAGAGAATAATATGTCAGCTACAGTTTTTAAAATACAATTTTTTAAATTTCCCAATTGATAGCTGACTACCAAATTTTACGCAATTTTATGAGTTTTTCTCAATTTTAAGCCTGATAGTAAACGTTTATAACTAAGATTGTTACATGTATTTAAAGAGAATGAGATTTGGGACATTTTGAGACTAAAAAGAATAATATGTCAGCTACAGTTTTTAAAATACAATTTTTCAAAATTTCTAATTGATAGCTGACTACCAAATTTTACGCAATTTTATGAGTTTTTGTCAATTTTAAGCCTGATAGTAAACGTTTATAACTAAGATTGTTACATGTATTTAAAGAGAATGAGATTTGGGACATTTTGAGACTAAAAAAAATAATATGTCAGCTACAGTTTTTAAAATACAATTTTTCAAAATTTCCAATTGATAGCTGACTACCAAATTTTACGCAATTTTATGAGTTTTTGTCAATTTTAAGCCTGATAGTAAACGTTTATATTTAAGATTGTTACATGTATTTAAAGAGAATGAAATTTGGGACATTTTGAGACTAAAGAGAATAATATGTCAGCTACAGTTTTTAAAATACAATTTTTTAAATTTCCCAATTTACAGCTGACTACCAAATTTTACGCAATTTTATGAGTTTTTCTCAATTTTAAGCCTGATAGTAAACGTTTATAACTAAGATTGTTACATGTATTTAAAGAGAATGAGATTTGGGACATTTTGAGACTAAAGAGAATAATATGTCAGCTACAGTTTTTAAAATACAATTTTTTAAATTTCCCAATTGATAGCTGACTACCAAATTTTACGCAATTTTATGAGTTTTTGTCAATTTTAAGCCTGATAGTAAACGTTTATAACTAAGATTGTTACATGTATTTAAAGAGAATGAGATTTGGGACATTTTGAGACTAAAAAAAATAATATGTCAGCTACAGTTTTTAAAATACAATTTTTTAAATTTCCCAATTGATAGCTGACTACCAAATTTTACGCAATTTTATGAGTTTTTCTCAATTTTGAGCCTGATAGTAAACGTTCATAACTAAGATTGTTACACGTATTTAAAGAGAATTTGATTTGGGACATTTTGAAACTAAAAAGAATAATATGTCAGCAACAGTTTTTAAAATACAATTTTTTAAATTTCCCAATTGATAGCTGACTACCAAATTTTACGCAATTTTATGAGTTTTTCTCAATTTTAAGCCTGATAGTAAACGTTTATAACTAAGATTGTTACATGTATTTAAAGAGAATAAGATTTGGGACATTTTGAAACTAAAAAGAATAATATGTCAGCAACAGTTTTTAAAATACAATTTTTTAAATTTCCCAATTGATAGCTGACTACCAAATTTTACGCAATTTTATGAGTTTTTCTCAATTTTAAGCCTGATAGTAAACGTTTATAACTAAGATTGTTACATGTATTTAAAGAGAATGAGATTTGGGACATTTTGAGACTAAAAAGAATAATATGTCAGCTACAGTTTTTAAAATACAACTTTTTAAATTTCCCAATTGATAGCTGACTACCAAATTTTACGCAATTTTATGAGTTTTTCTCAATTTTAAGCCTGATAGTAAACGTTTATAACTAAGATTGTTACATGTATTTAAAGAGAATGAGATTCGGGACATTTTGAGACTAAAAAGAATAATATGTCAACTACAGTTTTTAAAATACAATTTTTCAAAATTTCCAATTGATAGCTGACTACCAAATTTTACGCAATTTTATGAGTTTTTGTCAATTTTAAGCCTGATAGTAAACGTTTATAACTAAGATTGTTACATGTATTTAAAGAGAATGAGATTTGGGACATTTTGAGACTAAAAAGAATAATATGTTAACTACAGTTTTTAAAATACAATTTTTCAAAATTTCCATTTGATAGCTGACTACCAAATTTTACGCAATTTTATGAGTTTTTGTCAATTTTAAGCCTGATAGTAAACGTTTATAACTAAGATTGTTACATGTATTTAAAGAGAATGAGATTTGGGACATTTTGAGACTAAAAAGAATAATATGTCAACTACAGTTTTTAAAATACAATTTTTCAAAATTGTAAAAAATTTTCAAAAATGTCCCAAATCTCATTCTCTTTAAATACATGTAACAATCTTAGTTATAAACGTTTACTATCAGGCTTAAAATTGACAAAAACTCATAAAATTGCGTAAAATTTGGTAGTCAGCTATCAATTGGAAATTTTGAAAAATTGTATTTTAAAAACTGTAGTTGACATATTATTTTTTTTAGTCTCAAAATGTCCCAAATCTCATTCTCTTTAAATACGTGTAACAATCTTAGTTATAAACGTTTACTATCAGGCTTAAAATTGAGAAAAACTCATAAAATTGCGTAAAATTTGGTAGTCAGCTATCAATTGGGAAATTTAAAAAATTGTATTTTAAAAACTGTAGCTGACATATTATTCTTTTTAGTCTCAAAATGTCCCAAATCTCATTCTCTTTAAATACATGTAACAATCTTAGTTATAAACGTTTACTATCAGGCTTAAAATTGACAAAAACTCATAAAATTGCGTAAAATTTGGTAGTCAGCTATCAATTGGAAATTTTGAAAAATTGTATTTTAAAAATTGTAGCTGACATATTATTCTTTTTAGTCTCAAAATGTCCCAAATCTCATTCTCTTTAAATACATGTAACAATCTTAGTTATAAACGTTTACTATCAGGCTTAAAATTGACAAAAACTCATAAAATTGCGTAAAATTTGGTAGTCAGCTATCAATTGGAAATTTTGAAAAATTGTATTTTAAAAACTGTAGCTGACATATTATTCTTTTTAGTCTCAAAATGTCCCAAATCTCATTCTCTTTAAATACATGTAACAATCTTAGTTATAAACGTTTACTATCAGGCTTAAAATTGACAAAAACTCATAAAATTGCGTAAAATTTGGTAGTCAGCTATCAATTGGAAATTTTGAAAAATTGTATTCAAAGAGAATGAGATTTGGGACATTTTGAGACTAAAAAGAATAATATGTCAGCTACAGTTTTTAAAATACAATTTTTCAAAATTTCCAGTTGATAGCTGACTACCAAATTTTACGCAATTTTATGAGTTTTTGTCAATTGTAAGCCTGATAGTAAACGTTTATAACTAAGATTGTTACATGTATTTAAAGAGAATGAGATTTGGGACATTTTGAGACTAAAGAGAATAATATGTCAGCTACAGTTTTTAAAATACAATTTTTTAAATTTCCCAATTGATAGCTGACTACCAAATTTTACGCAATTTTATGAGTTTTTGTCAATTTTAAGCCTGATAGTAAACGTTTATAACTAAGATTGTTACATGTATTTAAAGAGAATGAGATTTGGGACATTTTGAGACTAAAAAAAATAATATGTCAGCTACAGTTTTTAAAATACAATTTTTTAAATTTCCCAATTGATAGCTGACTACCAAATTTTACGCAATTTTATGAGTTTTTCTCAATTTTGAGCCTGATAGTAAACGTTCATAACTAAGATTGTTACACGTATTTAAAGAGAATTTGATTTGGGACATTTTGAGACTAAAAAAAATAATATGTCAACTACAGTTTTTAAAATACAATTTTTCAAAATTTCCAATTGATAGCTGACTACCAAATTTTACGCAATTTTATGAGTTTTTGTCAATTTTAAGCCTGATAGTAAACGTTTATAACTAAGATTGTTACATGTATTTAAAGAGAATGAGATTTGGGACATTTTGAGACTAAAAAAAATAATATGTCAGCTACAGTTTTTAAAATACAATTTTTCAAAATTTCCAATTGATAGCTGACTACCAAATTTTACGCAATTTTATGAGTTTTTGTCAATTTTAAGCCTGATAGTAAACGTTTATATATAAGATTGTTACATGTATTTAAAGAGAATGAAATTTGGGACATTTTGAGACTAAAGAGAATAATATGTCAGCTACAGTTTTTAAAATACAATTTTTTAAATTTCCCAATTGATAGCTGACTACCAAATTTTACGCAATTTTATGAGTTTTTGTCAATTTTAAGCCTGATAGTAAACGTTTATAACTAAGATTGTTACATGTATTTAAAGAGAATGAGATTTGGGACATTTTGAGACTAAAAAGAATAATATGTCAGCTACAGTTTTTAAAATACAATTTTTCAAAATTTCTAATTGATAGCTGACTACCAAATTTTACGCAATTTTATGAGTTTTTGTCAATTTTAAGCCTGATAGTAAACGTTTATAACTAAGATTGTTACATGTATTTAAAGAGAATGAGATTTGGGACATTTTGAGACTAAAAAAAATAATATGTCAGCTACAGTTTTTAAAATACAATTTTTCAAAATTTCCAATTGATAGCTGACTACCAAATTTTACGCAATTTTATGAGTTTTTGTCAATTTTAAGCCTGATAGTAAACGTTTATATTTAAGATTGTTACATGTATTTAAAGAGAATGAAATTTGGGACATTTTGAGACTAAAGAGAATAATATGTCAGCTACAGTTTTTAAAATACAATTTTTTAAATTTCCCAATTTACAGCTGACTACCAAATTTTACGCAATTTTATGAGTTTTTCTCAATTTTAAGCCTGATAGTAAACGTTTATAACTAAGATTGTTACATGTATTTAAAGAGAATGAGATTTGGGACATTTTGAGACTAAAGAGAATAATATGTCAGCTACAGTTTTTAAAATACAATTTTTTAAATTTCCCAATTGATAGCTGACTACCAAATTTTACGCAATTTTATGAGTTTTTGTCAATTTTAAGCCTGATAGTAAACGTTTATAACTAAGATTGTTACATGTATTTAAAGAGAATGAGATTTGGGACATTTTGAGACTAAAAAAAATAATATGTCAGCTACAGTTTTTAAAATACAATTTTTTAAATTTCCCAATTGATAGCTGACTACCAAATTTTACGCAATTTTATGAGTTTTTCTCAATTTTGAGCCTGATAGTAAACGTTCATAACTAAGATTGTTACACGTATTTAAAGAGAATTTGATTTGGGACATTTTGAAACTAAAAAGAATAATATGTCAGCAACAGTTTTTAAAATACAATTTTTTAAATTTCCCAATTGATAGCTGACTACCAAATTTTACGCAATTTTATGAGTTTTTCTCAATTTTAAGCCTGATAGTAAACGTTTATAACTAAGATTGTTACATGTATTTAAAGAGAATAAGATTTGGGACATTTTGAAACTAAAAAGAATAATATGTCAGCAACAGTTTTTAAAATACAATTTTTTAAATTTCCCAATTGATAGCTGACTACCAAATTTTACGCAATTTTATGAGTTTTTCTCAATTTTAAGCCTGATAGTAAACGTTTATAACTAAGATTGTTACATGTATTTAAAGAGAATGAGATTTGGGACATTTTGAGACTAAAAAGAATAATATGTCAGCTACAGTTTTTAAAATACAACTTTTTAAATTTCCCAATTGATAGCTGACTACCAAATTTTACGCAATTTTATGAGTTTTTCTCAATTTTAAGCCTGATAGTAAACGTTTATAACTAAGATTGTTACATGTATTTAAAGAGAATGAGATTTGGGACATTTTGAGACTAAAAAGAATAATATGTCAGCTACAGTTTTTAAAATACAATTTTTTAAATTTCCCAATTGATAGCTGACTACCAAATTTTACGCAATTTTATGAGTTTTTCTCAATTTTAAGCCTGATAGTAAACGTTTATAACTAAGATTGTTACATGTATTTAAAGAGAATGAGATTTGGGACATTTTGAGACTAAAAAGAATAATATGTCAGCTACAGTTTTTAAAATACAATTTTTCAAAATTTCCAATTGATAGCTGACTACCAAATTTTACGCAATTTTATGAGTTTTTGTCAATTGTAAGCCTGATAGTAAACGTTTATAACTAAGATTGTTACATGTATTTAAAGAGAATGAGATTTGGGACATTTTGAGACTAAAGAGAATAATATGTCAGCTACAGTTTTTAAAATACAATTTTTTAAATTTCCCAATTGATAGCTGACTACCAAATTTTACGCAATTTTATGAGTTTTTGTCAATTTTAAGCCTGATAGTAAACGTTTATAACTAAGATTGTTACATGTATTTAAAGAGAATGAGATTTGGGACATTTTGAGACTAAAAAAAATAATATGTCAGCTACAGTTTTTAAAATACAATTTTTTAAATTTCCCAATTGATAGCTGACTACCAAATTTTACGCAATTTTATGAGTTTTTCTCAATTTTGAGCCTGATAGTAAACGTTCATAACTAAGATTGTTACACGTATTTAAAGAGAATTTGATTTGGGACATTTTGAGACTAAAAAAAATAATATGTCAACTACAGTTTTTAAAATACAATTTTTCAAAATTTCCAATTGATAGCTGACTACCAAATTTTACGCAATTTTATGAGTTTTTGTCAATTTTAAGCCTGATAGTAAACGTTTATAACTAAGATTGTTACATGTATTTAAAGAGAATGAGATTTGGGACATTTTGAGACTAAAAAAAATAATATGTCAGCTACAGTTTTTAAAATACAATTTTTCAAAATTTCCAATTGATAGCTGACTACCAAATTTTACGCAATTTTATGAGTTTTTGTCAATTTTAAGCCTGATAGTAAACGTTTATATTTAAGATTGTTACATGTTTTTAAAGAGAATGAAATTTGGGACATTTTGAGACTAAAGAGAATAATATGTCAGCTACAGTTTTTAAAATACAATTTTTTAAATTTCCCAATTGATAGCTGACTACCAAATTTTACGCAATTTTATGAGTTTTTCTCAATTTTAAGCCTGATAGTAAACGTTTATAACTAAGATTGTTACATGTATTTAAAGAGAATGAGATTTGGGACATTTTGAGACTAAAAAGAATAATATGTCAGCTACAGTTTTTAAAATACAATTTTTCAAAATTTCTAATTGATAGCTGACTACCAAATTTTACGCAATTTTATGAGTTTTTGTCAATTTTAAGCCTGATAGTAAACGTTTATAACTAAGATTGTTACATGTATTTAAAGAGAATGAGATTTGGGACATTTTGAGACTAAAAAAAATAATATGTCAGCTACAGTTTTTAAAATACAATTTTTCAAAATTTCCAATTGATAGCTGACTACCAAATTTTACGCAATTTTATGAGTTTTTGTCAATTTTAAGCCTGATAGTAAACGTTTATATTTAAGATTGTTACATGTATTTAAAGAGAATGAAATTTGGGACATTTTGAGACTAAAGAGAATAATATGTCAGCTACAGTTTTTAAAATACAATTTTTTAAATTTCCCAATTTACAGCTGACTACCAAATTTTACGCAATTTTATGAGTTTTTCTCAATTTTAAGCCTGATAGTAAACGTTTATAACTAAGATTGTTACATGTATTTAAAGAGAATGAGATTTGGGACATTTTGAGACTAAAGAGAATAATATGTCAGCTACAGTTTTTAAAATACAATTTTTTAAATTTCCCAATTGATAGCTGACTACCAAATTTTACGCAATTTTATGAGTTTTTGTCAATTTTAAGCCTGATAGTAAACGTTTATAACTAAGATTGTTACATGTATTTAAAGAGAATGAGATTTGGGACATTTTGAGACTAAAAAAAATAATATGTCAGCTACAGTTTTTAAAATACAATTTTTTAAATTTCCCAATTGATAGCTGACTACCAAATTTTACGCAATTTTATGAGTTTTTCTCAATTTTGAGCCTGATAGTAAACGTTCATAACTAAGATTGTTACACGTATTTAAAGAGAATTTGATTTGGGACATTTTGAGACTAAAAAAAATAATATGTCAACTACAGTTTTTAAAATACAATTTTTCAAAGTTTCCAATTGATAGCTGACTACCAAATTTTACGCAATTTTATTAGTTTTTGTCAATTTTAAGCCTGATAGTAAACGTTTATAACTAAGATTGTTACATGTATTTAAAGAGAATGAGATTTGGGACATTTTGAGACTAAAAAGAATAATATGTCAGCTACAGTTTTTAAAATACAATTTTTCAAAATTTCCAATTGATAGCTGACTACCAAATTTTACGCAATTTTATGAGTTTTTGTCAATTTTAAGCCTGATAGTAAACGTTTATAACTAAGATTGTTACATGTATTTAAAGAGAATGAGATTTGGGACATTTTGAGACTAAAAAAAATAATATGTCAGCTACAGTTTTTAAAATACAATTTTTTAAATTTCCCAATTGATAGCTGACTACCAAATTTTACGCAATTTTATGAGTTTTTCTCAATTTTAAGCCTGATAGTAAACGTTTATAACTAAGATTGTTACATGTATTTAAAGAGAATGAGATTTGGGACATTTTGAGACTAAAAAGAATAATATGTCAGCTACAGTTTTTAAAATACAATTTTTCAAAATTTCCAATTGATAGCTGACTACCAAATTTTACGCAATTTTATGAGTTTTTGTCAATTTTAAGCCTGATAGTAAACGTTTATAACTAAGATTGTTACATGTATTTAAAGAGAATGAGATTTGGGACATTTTGAGACTAAAAAAAATAATATGTCAGCTACAGTTTTTAAAATACAATTTTTCAAAATTTCCAATTGATAGCTGACTACCAAATTTTACGCAATTTTATGAGTTTTTGTCAATTTTAAGCCTGATAGTAAACGTTTATATTTAAGATTGTTACATGTATTTAAAGAGAATGAAATTTGGGACATTTTGAGACTAAAGAGAATAATATGTCAGCTACAGTTTTTAAAATACAATTTTTTAAATTTCCCAATTGATAGCTGACTACCAAATTTTACGCAATTTTATGAGTTTTTCTCAATTTTAAGCCTGATAGTAAACGTTTATAGCTAAGATTGTTACATGTATTTAAAGAGAATGAGATTTGGGACATTTTGAGACTAAAAAGAATAATATGTCAGCTACAGTTTTTAAAATACAATTTTTCAAAATTTCCAATTGATAGCTGACTACCAAATTTTACGCAATTTTATGAGTTTTTGTCAATTTTAAGCCTGATAGTAAACGTTTATAACTAAGATTGTTACATGTATTTAAAGAGAATGAGATTTGGGACATTTTGAGACTAAAGAGAATAATATGTCAGCTACAGTTTTTAAAATACAATTTTTTAAATTTCCCAATTGATAGCTGACTACCAAATTTTACGCAATTTTAAGAGTTTTTCTCAATTTTAAGCCTGATAGTAAACGTTTATAACTAAGATTGTTACATGTATTTAAAGAGAATGAGATTTGGGACATTTTGAGACTAAAAAAAATAATATGTCAACTACAGTTTTTAAAATACAATTTTTCAAAATTTCCAATTGATAGCTGACTACCAAATTTTACGCAATTTTATGAGTTTTTGTCAATTTTAAGCCTGATAGTAAACGTTTATAACTAAGATTGTTACATGTATTTAAAGAGAATGAGATTTGGGACATTTTGAGACTAAAAAGAATAATATGTCAGCTACAGTTTTTAAAATACAATTTTTCAAAATTTCCAATTGATAGCTGACTACCAAATTTTACGCAATTTTATGAGTTTTTGTCAATTTTAAGCCTGATAGTAAACGTTTATAACTAAGATTCTTACACGTATTTAAAGAGAATGAGATTTGGGACATTTTGAGACTAAAAAGAATAATATGTCAGCTACAGTTTTTAAAATACAATTTTTTAAATTTCCCAATTGATAGCTGACTACCAAATTTTACGCAATTTTATGAGTTTTTCTCAATTTTAAGCCTGATAGTAAACGTTTATAACTAAGATTGTTACATGTATTTAAAGAGAATGAGATTTGGGACATTTTGAGACTAAAAAGAATAATATGTCAGCTACAGTTTTTAAAATACAATTTTTCAAAATTTCCAATTGATAGCTGACTACCAAATTTTACGCAATTTTATGAGTTTTTGTCAATTTTAAGCCTGATAGTAAACGTTTATAACTAAGATTGTTACATGTATTTAAAGAGAATGAGATTTGGGACATTTTGAGACTAAAAAAAATAATATGTCAGCTACAGTTTTTAAAATACAATTTTTCAAAATTTCCAATTGATAGCTGACTACCAAATTTTACGCAATTTTATGAGTTTTTGTCAATTTTAAGCCTGATAGTAAACGTTTATATTTAAGATTGTTACATGTATTTAAAGAGAATGAAATTTGGGACATTTTGAGACTAAAGAGAATAATATGTCAGCTACAGTTTTTAAAATACAATTTTTTAAATTTCCCAATTGATAGCTGACTACCAAATTTTACGCAATTTTATGAGTTTTTCTCAATTTTAAGCCTGATAGTAAACGTTTATAACTAAGATTGTTACATGTATTTAAAGAGAATGAGATTTGGGACATTTTGAGACTAAAAAGAATAATATGTCAGCTACAGTTTTTAAAATACAATTTTTCAAAATTTCCAATTGATAGCTGACTACCAAATTTTACGCAATTTTATGAGCTTTTGTCAATTTTAAGCCTGATAGTAAACGTTTATAACTAAGATTGTTACATGTATTTAAAGAGAATGAGATTTGGGACATTCTGAGACTAAAGAGAATAATATGTGAGCTACAGTTTTTAAAATACAATTTTTCAAAATTTCCAATTGATACCTGACTACCAAATTTTACGCAATTTTATGAGTTTTTGTCAATTTTAAGGCTGATAGTAAACGTTTATAACTAAGATTGTTACATGTATTTAAAGAGAATGAGATTTGGGACATTTTGAGACTAATGAGAATAATATGTGAGCTACAGTTTTTAAAATACAAATTTTCAAATTTCTCAATTAATAGCTGATTACCAAATTTTACGCAATTTTACGAGTTTTTGTCAATTTTAAGCCTGATAGAAAACGTTTATAACTAAGATTGTTACATGTATTTAAAGAGAATGAGATTTGGGACATTTTGAGACTAAAGAGAATAATATGTGAGCTACAGTTTTTAAAATACAATTTTTCAAAATTTCCAATTGATACCTGACTACCAAATTTTACGCAATTTTATGAGTTTTAGTCAATTTTAAGCCTGATAGTAAACGTTTATAACTAAGATTGTTACATGTATTTAAAGAGAATAAGATTTGGGACATTTTGAGACTAAACAAAATAATATGTCAGCTACAATTTTTAAAATACAATTATTCAAAATTTCCAATTGATAGCTGACTACCAAATTTTACGCAATTTTATGAGTTTTTGACAATTTTAAGCCTGATAGAAAACGTTTATAACTAAAATTGTTACATGTATTTAAAGAGAATGAGATTTGGGACATTTTGAGACTAAAGAGAATAATATGTGAGCTACAGTTTTTAAAATACAATTTTTCAAAATTTTTAATTGATAGCTGACTACCAAATTTTACACAATTTTATAAGTTGTTGCCAATTTTAAGCCTGATAGAAAACGTTTATAACTTAGATTGTTACATGTATTTAAAGAGAATGAGATTTGGGGCATTTTGAGACTAAAGAGAATAATATGTCAGCTACAGTTTTTAAAATACAATTTTTTAAAATTCCCAATTGATAGCTGATTACCAAATTTTACGCAATTTTATAAGTTTTTGTCAATTTTAAGCCTGATAGAAAACGTTTATAACTAAGATTGTTACATGTATTTAAAGAGAATGAGATTTGGGACATTTTGAGACTAAAGAGAATAATATGTGAGCTACAGTTTTTAAAATACAATTTTTCAAAATTTTCAATTGATAGCTGACTACCAAATTTTACGCAATTTTATGAGTTTTTGACAATTTTAAGCCTGATAGTAAACGTTTATAACTAAGATTGTTACATGTATTTAAAGAGAATGAGATTTGGGACATTTTGAGACTAAAGAGAATAATATGTGAGCTACAGTTTTTAAAATACAATTTTTCAAAATTCTCAATTAATAGCTGATTACCAAATTTTACGCAATTTTACGAGTTTTTGTCAATTTTAAGCCTGATAGTAAACGTTTATAACTAAGATTGTTACATGTGTTTAAAGAGAATGAGATTTGGGACATTTTGAGACTAAAGAGAATAATATGTGAGCTACAGTTTTTAAAATACAAATTTTCAAAATTCTCAATTAATAGCTGATTACCAAATTTTACGCAATTTTACGAGTTTTTGTCAATTTTAAGCCTGATAGAAAACGTTTATAACTAAGATTGTTACATGTATTTAAAGAGAATGAGATTTGGGACATTTTGAGACTAAAGAGAATAATATGTGAGCTACAGTTTTTAAAATACAATTTTTCAAAATTTCCAATTGATAGCTGACTACCAAATTTTACGCAATTTTATGAGTTTTAGCCAATTTTAAGCCTGATAGTAAACGTTTATAACTAAGATTGTTACATGTATTTAAAGAGAATGAGATTTGGGACATTTTGAGACTAAAGAGAATAATATTTGAGCTACAGTTTTTAAAATACAATTTTTCAAAATTTTCAATTGATAGCTGACTACCAAATTTTACGCAATTTTATGAGTTTTAGTCAATTTTAAGCCTGATAGTAAACGTTTATAACTAAGATTGTTACATGTATTTAAAGAGAATAAGATTTGGGACATTTTGAGACTAAACAAAATAATATGTCAGCTACAGTTTTTAAAATACAATTTTTTGAAATTCCCAATTGATAGCTGATTACCAAATTTTACGCAATTTTACAAGTTTTTGTCAATTTTAAGCCTGATAGTAAACGTTTATAACTAAGATTGTTACATGTATTTAAAGAGAATGAGATTTGGGACATTTTGAGATTAAAGAGAATAATATGTGAGCTACAGTTTTTAAAATACAATTTTTCAAAATTTTCAATTGATAGCTGACTACCAAATTTTACGCAATTTTATGAGTTTTTGACAATTTTAAGCCTGATAGTAAACGTTTATAACTAAGATTGTTACATGTATTTAAAGAGAATGAGATTTGGGACATTTTGAGACTAAAAAAAAATAATATGTCAGCTACAGTTTTTAAAATACAATTTTTTGAAATTCCCAATTGATAGCTGATTACCAAATTTTACGCAATTTTACAAGTTTTTGTCAATTTTAAGCCTGATAGTAAACGTTTATAACTAAGATTGTTACATGCATTTAAAGAGAATGAGATTTGGGACATTTTGAGACTAAAAAAAAATAATATGTCAGCTACAGTTTTTAAAATACAATTATTCAAAATTTCCAATTGATAGCTGACTACCAAATTTTACGCAATTTTATGAGTTTTTGACAATTTTAAGCCTGATAGTAAACGTTTATAACTAAGATTGTTACATGTATTTAAAGAGAATGAGATTTGGGACATTTTGAGACTAAAGAGAATAATATGTGAGCTACAGTTTTTAAAATACAATTTTTCAAAATTTTCAATTGATAGCTGACTACCAAATTTTACGCAATTTTATGAGTTTTTAACAATTTTAAGCCTGATAGTAAACGTTTATAACTAAGATTGTTACATGTATTTAAAGAGAATAAGATTTGGGACATTTTGAAACTAAACAAAATAATATGTCAGCTACAGTTTTTAAAATACAATTTTTTGAAATTCCCAATTGATAGCTGATTACCAAATTTTACGCAATTTTACTAGTTTTTGTCAATTTTAAGCCTGATAGTAAACGTTTATAACTAAGATTGTTACATGCATTTAAAGAGAATGAGATTTGGGATGTTACATGTATTTAAAGAGAATGAGATTTGGGACATTTTGAGACTAAAGAGAATAATATGTGAGCTACAGTTTTTAAAATACAATTTTTCAAAATTTCCAATTGATAGCTGACTACCAAATTTTACGCAATTTTATGAGTTTTAGTCAATTTTAAGCCTGATAGTAAACGTTTATAACTAAGATTGTTACATGCATTTAAAGAGAATGAGATTTGGGACATTTTGAGACTAAAGAGAATAATATGTGAGCTACAGTTTTTAAAATACAATTTTTCAAAATTTCCAATTGATACCTGACTACCAAATTTTACGCAATTTTATGAGTTTTTGTCAATTTTAAGCCTGATAGTAAACGTTTATAACTAAGATTGTTACATGCATTTAAAGAGAATGAGATTTGGGACATTTTGAGACTAAAAAAAAATAATATGTCAGCTACAGTTTTTAAAATACAATTATTCAAAATTTCCAATTGATAGCTGACTACCAAATTTTACGCAGTTTTATGAGTTTTTGTCAATTTTAAGCCTGATAGTAAACGTTTATAACTAAGATTGTTACATGTATTTAAAGAGAATGAGATTTGGGACATTTTGAGACTAAAGAGAATAATATGTCAGCTACAGTTTTTAAAATACAATTTTTTAAATTTCCCAATTAATAGCTGACTACTAAATTTTACGCAATTTTATGAGTTTTTCTCAATTTTAAGCCTGATAGTAAACGTTTATAACTAAGATTGTTACATGTATTTAAAGAGAATGAGATTTGGGACATTTTGAGACTAAAGAGAATAATATGTGAGCTACAGTTTTTAAAATACAATTTTTCAAAATTTCCAATTGATAGCTGACTACCAAATTTTACGCAATTTTATGAGTTTTAGTCAATTTTAAGCCTGATAGTAAACGTTTATAACTAAGATTGTTACATGTATTTAAAGAGAATGAGATTTGGGACATTTTGAGACTAAAGAGAATAATATGTGAGCTACAGTTTTTAAAATACAATTTTTCAAAATTTTCAATTGATAGCTGACTACCAAATTTTACGCAATTTTATGAGTTTTAGTCAATTTTAAGCCTGATAGTAAACGTTTATAACTAAGATTGTTACATGTATTTAAAGAGAATAAGATTTGGGACATTTTGAGACTAAACAAAATAATATGTCAGCTACAGTTTTTAAAATACAATTTTTTGAAATTCCCAATTGATAGCTGATTACCAAATTTTACGCAATTTTACAAGTTTTTGTCAATTTTAAGCCTGATAGTAAACGTTTATAACTAAGATTGTTACATGCATTTAAAGAGAATGAGATTTGGGACATTTTGAGACTAAAAAAAAATAATATGTAGGCTACAGTTTTTAAAATACAATTTTTCAAAATTTCCAATTGATAGCTGACTACTAAATTTTACGCAATTTTATGAGTTTTAGTCAATTTTAAGCCTGATAGTAAACGTTTATAACTAAGGTTGTTACATGTATTTAAAGAGAATGAGATTTGGGACATTTTGAGACTAAAGAGAATAATATGTGAGCTACAGTTTTTAAAATACAATTTTTCAAAATTTTCAATTGATAGCTGACTACCAAATTTTACGCAATTTTATGAGTTTTTGTCAATTTTAAGGCTGATAGTAAACGTTTATAACTAAGATTGTTACATGTATTTAAAGAGAATGAGATTTGGGACATTTTGAGACTAAAAAAAAATAATATGTCAGCTACAGTTTTTAAAATACAATTATTCAAAATTTCCAATTGATAGCTGACTACCAAATTTTACGCAATTTTATGAGTTTTTGTCAATTTTAAGCCTGATAGTAAACGTTTATAACTAAGATTGTTACATGTATTTAAAGAGAATGAGATTTGGGACATTTTGAGACTAGAGAGAATAATATGTGAGCTACAGTTTTTAAAATACAATTTTTCAAAGTTCCCAATTGATAGCTGACTACCAAATTTTACGCAATTTTATGAGTTTTTGTCAATTTTAAGCCTGATAGTAAACGTTTATAACTAAGATTGTTACATGTATTTAAAGAGAATGAGATTTGGGACATTTTGAGACTAAAGAGAATAATATGTGAGCTACAGTTTTTGAAATACAATTTTTCAAAGTTTTCAATTGATAGCTGACTACCAAATTTTACGCAATTATATGAGTTTTAGTCAATTTTAAGCCTGATAGTAAACGTTTATAACTAAGATTGTTACATGCATTTAAAGAGATTGAGATTTGGGACATTTTGAGACTAAAAAAAAATAATATGTCAGCTACAGTTTTTAAAATACAATTATTCAAAATTTCCAATTGATAGCTGACTACCAAATTTTACGCAATTTTATGAGTTTTTGACAATTTTAAGCCTGATATTAAACGTTTATAACTAAGATTGTTACATGTATTTAAAGAGAATGAGATTTGGGACATTTTGAGACTAAAAAAAATAATATGTCAGCTACAGTTTTTAAAATACAATTTTTCAAAATTTTCAATTGATAGCTGACTACCAAATTTTACGCAATTTTATGAGTTTTAGTCAATTTTAAGCCTGATAGTAAACGTTTATAACTAAGATTGTTACATGTGTTTAAAGAGAATAAGATTTGGGACATTTTGAGACTAAACAAAATAATATGTCAGCTACAGTTTTTAAAATACAATTTTTTGAATTTCCCAATTGATAGCTGATTACCAAATTTTACGCAATTTTACAAGTTTTTGTCAATTTTAAGCCTGATAGTAAACGTTTATAACTAAGATTGTTACATGCATTTAAAGAGAATGAGATTTGGGACATTTTGAGACTAAAGAGAATAATATGTGAGCTACAGTTTTTAAAATACAATTTTTCAAAATTTCCAATTGATACCTGACTACCAAATTTTACGCAATTTAATGAGTTTTTGTCAATTTTAAGGCTGATAGTAAACGTTTATAACTAAGATTGTTACATGTATTTAAAGAGAATGAGATTGGGAACATTTTGAGACTAAAAAAAAATAATATGTCAGCTACAGTTTTTAAAATACAATTATTCAAAATTTCCAATTGATAGCTGACTACCAAATTTTACGCAATTTTATGAGTTTTTGTCAATTTTAAGCCTGATAGTAAACGTTTATAACTAAGATTGTTACATGTATTTAAAGAGAATGAGATTTGGGACATTTTGAGACTAGAGAGAATAATATGTGAGCTACAGTTTTTAAAATACAATTTTTCAAAGTTCCCAATTGATAGCTGACTACCAAATTTTACGCAATTTTATGAGTTTTTGTCAATTTTAAGGCTGATAGTAAACGTTTATAACTAAGATTGTTACATGTATTTAAAGAGAATGAGATTTGGGACATTTTGAGACTAGAGAGAATAATATGTGAGCTACAGTTTTTGAAATACAATTTTTCAAAATTTTCAATTGATAGCTGACTACCAAATTTTACGCAATTTTATGAGTTTTAGTCAATTTTAAGCCTGATAGTAAACGTTTATAACTAAGATTGTTACATGCATTTAAAGAGATTGAGATTTGGGACATCTTGAGACTAAAAAAAAATAATATGTCAGCTACAGTTTTTAAAATACAATTATTCAAAATTTCCAATTGATAGCTGACTACCAAATTTTACGCAATTTTATGAGTTTTTGACAATTTTAAGCCTGATATTAAACGTTTATAACTAAGATTGTTACATGTATTTAAAGACAATGAGATTTGGGACATTTTGAGACTAAAGAGAATAATATGTGAGCTACAGTTTTTAAAATACAATTTTTCAAAATTTTCAATTGATAGCTGACTACCAAATTTTACGCAATTTTATGAGTTTTAGTCAATTTTAAGCCTGATAGTAAACCTTTATAACTAAGATTGTTACATGTATTTAAAGAGAATAAGATTTGGGACATTTTGAGACTAAACAAAATAATATGTCAGCTACAGTTTTTAAAATACAATTTTTTGAAATTCCCAATTGATAGCTGATTACCAAATTTTACGCAATTTTACGAGTTTTTGTCAATTTTAAGCCTGATAGAAAACGTTTATAACTAAGATTGTTACATGTATTTAAAGAGAATGAGATTTGGGACATTTTGAGACTAAAGAGAAGAGAATAATATGTGAGCTACAGTTTTTAAAATACAATTTTTCAAAATTTTCAATTGATAGCTGACTACCAAATTTTACGCAATTTTATGAGTTTTAGTCAATTTTAAGCCTGATAGTAAACGTTTATAACTAAGATTGTTACATGTATTTAAAGAGAATAAGATTTGGGACATTTTGAGACTAAACAAAATAATATGTCAGCTACAGTTTTTAAAATACAATTTTTTGAAATTCCCAATTGATAGCTGATTACCAAATCTTACGCAATTTTACAAGTTTTTGTCAATTTTAAGCCTGATAGTAAACGTTTATAACTAAGATTGCTACATGCATTTAAAGAGAATGCGATTTGGGACATTTTGAGACTAAAGAGAATAGTATGTGAGCTACAGTTTTTAAAATACAATTTTTCAAAATTTTCAATTGATAGCTGACTACCAAATTTTACGCAATTTTATGAGTTTTTGACAATTTTAAGCCTGATAGTAAACGTTTATAACTAAGATTGTTACATGTATTTAAAGAGAATAAGATTTGGGACATTTTGAGACTAAACAAAATAATATGTCAGCTACAGTTTTTAAAATACAATTTTTTGAAATTCCCAATTGATAGCTGATTACCAAATTTTACGCAATTTTACGAGTTTTTGTCAATTTTAAGCCTGATAGAAAACGTTTATAACTAAGATTGTTACATGTATTTAAAGAGAATGAGATTTGGGACATTTTGAGACTAAAGAGAATAATATGTGAGCTACAGTTTTTAAAATACAATTTTTCAAAATTTTCAATTGATAGCTGACTACCAAATTTTACGCAATTTTATGAGTTTTAGTCAATTTTAAGCCTGATAGTAAACGTTTATAACTAAGATTGTTACATGTATTTAAAGAGAATAAGATTTGGGACATTTTGAGACTAAACAAAATAATATGTCAGCTACAGTTTTTAAAATACAATTTTTTGAAATTCCCAATTGATAGCTGATTACCAAATTTTACGCAATTTTACAAGTTTTTGTCAATTTTAAGCCTGATAGTAAACGTTTATAACTAAGATTGTTACATGCATTTAAAGAGAATGAGATTTGGGACATTTTGAGACTAAAAAAAAATAATATGTCAGCTACAGTTTTTAAAATACAATTATTCAAAATTTCCAATTGATAGCTGACTACCAAATTTTACGCAATTTTATGAGTTTTTGACAATTTTAAGCCTGATAGTAAACGTTTATAACTAAGATTGTTACATGTATTTAAAGAGAATGAGATTTGGGACATTTTGAGACTAAAGAGTATAATATGTGAGCTACAGTTTTTAAAATACAATTTTTCAAAATTTCCAATTGATACCTGACTACCAAATTTTACGCAATTTTATGAGTTTTAGTCAATTTTAAGGCTGATAGTAAACGTTTATAACTAAGATTGTTACATGTATTTAAAGAGAATGAGATTTGGGACATTTTGAGACTAAAGAGAATAATATGTGAGCTACAGTTTTTAAAATACAATTTTTCAAAATTTTCAATTGATAGCTGACTACCAAATTTTACGCAATTTTATGAGTTTTTGACAATTTTAAGCCTGATAGTAAACGTTTATAACTAAGATTGTTACATGTGTTTAAAGAGAATAAGATTTGGGACATTTTGAAACTAAAGAGAATAATATGTGAGCTACAGTTTTTAAAATACAATTTTTCAAAATTTCCAATTGATACCTGACTACCAAATTTTACGCAATTTTATGAGTTTTTGTCAATTTTAAGGCTGATAGTAAACGTTTATAACTAAGATTGTTACATGTATTTAAAGAGAATGAGATTTGGGACATTTTGAGACTAAAGAGAATAATATGTGAGCTACAGTTTTTAAAATACAATTTTTCAAAATTTTCAATTGATAGCTGACTACCAAATTTTACGCAATTTTATGAGTTTTAGTCAATTTTAAGCCTGATAGTAAACGTTTATAACTAAGATTGTTACATGTATTTAAAGAGAATGAGATTTGGGACATTTTGAGACTAAAGAGAATAATATGTGAGCTACAGTTTTTGAAATACAATTTTTCAAAATTTTCAATTGATAGCTGACTACCAAATTTTACGCAATTTTATGAGTTTTAGTCAATTTTAAGCCTGATAGTAAACGTTTATAACTAAGATTGTTACATGCATTTAAAGAGATTGAGATTTGGGACATTTTGAGACTAAAAAAAAATAATATGTCAGCTACAGTTTTTAAAATACAATTATTCAAAATTTCCAATTGATAGCTGACTACCAAATTTTACGCAATTTTATGAGTTTTTGACAATTTTAAGCCTGATATTAAACGTTTATAACTAAGATTGTTACATGTATTTAAAGAGAATGAGATTTGGGACATTTTGAGACTAAAAAAAATAATATGTCAGCTACAGTTTTTAAAATACAATTTTTCAAAATTTCCAATTGATAGCTGACTACCAAATTTTACGCAATTTTATGAGTTTTTGTCAATTTTAAGGCTGATAGTAAACGTTTATAACTAAGATTGTTACATGTATTTAAAGAGAATGAGATTTGGGACATTTTTAGACTAAAGAGAATAATATGTGAGCTACAGTTTTTAAAATACAATTTTTCAAAATTTTCAATTGATAGCTGACTACCAAATTTTACGCAATTTTATGAGTTTTAGTCAATTTTAAGCCTGATAGTAAACGTTTATAACTAAGATTGTTACATGTATTTAAAGAGAATAAGATTTGGGACATTTTGAAACTAGACAGAATAATATGTGAGCTACAGTTTTTAAAATACAAATTTTCAAAATTCTCAATTAATAGCTGATTACCAAATTTTACGCAATTTTATAAGTTTTTGTCAATTTTAAGCCCGATAGAAAACGTTTATAACTAAAATTGTTACATGTATTTAAAGAGAATGAGATTTGGGACATTTTGAGACTAAAGAGAATAATATGTGAGCTACAGTTTTTAAAATACAATTTTTCAAAATTTTTAATTGATAGCTGACTACCAAATTTTACACAATTTTATAAGTTGTTGTCAATTTTAAGCCTGATAGAAAACGCTTATAACTAAGATTGTTACATGTATTTAAAGAGAATGAGATTTGGGACATTTTGAGACTAAAGAGAATAATATGTGAGCTACAGTTTTTAAAATACAATTTTTCAAAATTTTCAATTGATAGCTGACTACCAAATTTTACGCAATTTTATGAGTTTTTGACAATTTTAAGCCTGATAGTAAACGTTTATAACTAAGATTGTTACATGTATTTAAAGAGAATAAAATTTGGGACATTTTGAGACTAAACAGAATAATATGTCAGCTACAGTTTTTAAAATACAATTTTTTAAAATTCCCAATTGATAGCTGATTACCAAATTTTACGCAATTTTATGAGTTTTTGTCAATTTTAAGCCTGATAGTAAACGTTTATAACTAAGATTGTTACATGTATTTAAAGAGAATGAGATTTGGGACATTTTGAGACTAAAGAGAGTAATATGTAGGCTACAGTTTTTAAAATACAAATTTTCAAAATTCTCAATTAATAGCTGATTACCAAATTTTACGCAATTTCACGAGTTTTTGTCAATGTTAAGCCTGATAGTAAACGTTTATAACTAAGATTGTTACATGTGTTTAAAAAGAATGAAATTGAAAACATTTTGAGACTAAAGAAAATAATATGTGAGCTACAGTTTTTAAAATACAATTTTTTAAAATTCCCAATTGATAGCTGATTACCAAATTTTACGCAATTTTACGAGTTTTTGTCAATTTTAAGCCTGATAGTAAACGTTTATAACTAAGATTGTTGCATGTATTTAAAGAGAATGAGATTTGGGACATTTTGAGACTAAAGAAAATATAATGTGAGCTACAGTTTTTAAAATACAATTTTTTAAAATTACCAATTGATAGCTGATTACCAAATTTTACGCAATTTTATAAGTTTTTGTCAATTTTCAGCCTGATAGAAAACGTTTATAACTATAATTGTTACATGTATTTAAAGAGAATGAGATTTGGGACATTTTGAGACTAATGAGAATAATATGTGAGCTACAGTTTTTAAAATACAAATTTTCAAAATTCTCAATTAATAGCTGATTACCAAATTTTACGCAATTTTACGAGTTTTTGTCAATTTTAAGCCTGATAGTAAACGTCTATAACTAAGGTTGTTACATGTATTAAAGAAAATGAGATTTGGGACATTTTGAGACTAAACAGAATAATATGTCAGCTACAGTTTTTAAAATACAATTTTTCAAAATTTCCAATTGATACCTGACTACCAAATTTTACGCAATTTTATAAGTTTTTGTCAATTTTAAGCCTGATATAAAACGTTTATTACTAAGATTGTTACATGTATTTAAAGAGAATGAGATTTGGGACATTTTGAGACTAAAGAAAATATAATGTGAGCTACAGTTTTTAAAATACAATTTTTCAAAATTTCCAATTGATACCTGACTACCAAATTTTACGCAATTTTATGAGTTTTAGTCAATTTTAAGCCTGATAGTAAACGTTTATAACTAAGATTGTTACAT
The DNA here is from genome assembly GCA_029207805.1 of Tribolium confusum. Taxonomy (NCBI): domain Eukaryota; kingdom Metazoa; phylum Arthropoda; class Insecta; order Coleoptera; family Tenebrionidae; genus Tribolium; species Tribolium confusum. The sequence continues at coordinate 4,320,661 of JALGAY010000003.1, forward strand.
GTATTTAAAGAGAATGAGATTTGGGACATTTTGAAACTAAACAGAATAATATGTCAGCTACAGTTTTTAAAATACAATTTTTCAAAATTTCCAATTGATAGCTGACTACCAAATTTTACGCAATTTTATGAGTTTTAGTCAATTTTAAGCCTGATAGTAAACGTTTATAACTAAGATTGTTACATGTATTTAAAGAGAATGAGATTTGGGACATTTTGAGGCTAAAGAGAATAATATGTGAGCTACAGTTTTTAAAATACAATTTTTCAAAATTTCCAATTAATAGCTGACTACCAAATTTTACGCAATTTTATGAGTTTTTGACAATTTTAAGCCTGATAGTAAACGTTTATAACTAAGATTGTTACATGTATTTAAAGAGAATGAAATTTGGGACATTTTGAAACTAAACAGGATAATATGTCAGCTAGAGTTTTTAAAATACAATTTTTCAAATTTTCCAATTGATACCTGACTACCAAATTTTACGCAATTTTATGAGTTTTTGTCAATTTTAAGCCTGATAGAAAACGTTTATAACTAAGATTGTTACATGTATTAAAAGAGAATGAGATTTGGGACATTTTGAGACAAAACAGAATAATATGTCAGCTACAGTTTTTAAAATACAATTTTTCAAAATTTCCAATTGATAGCTGACTACCAAATTTTACGCAATTTTATAAGTTTTTGTCAATTTTAAGCCTGATAGAAAACGTTTATAACTAAGATTGTTACATGTATTTAAAGAGAATGAGATTTGGGATATTTTGAGACAAAAAAAAATAATATGTGAGCTACAGTTTTTAAAATACAATTTTTCAAAATTTCCAATTGATAGCTGACTACCAAATTTTACGCAATTTTATGAGTTTTTGTCAATTTTAAGCCTGATAGTAAACGTTTATAACTAAGATTGTTACCTGTGTTTAAAGAGAATGAGATTTGGGACATTTTGAGATTAAAGAGATTAATATGTCAACTACAGTTTTTAAAATACAATTTTTCAAATTTCTCAATTGCTAGCTGACTACCAAATTTTACGCAATTTTATGAGTTTTTGTCAATTTTAAGCCTGATAGTAAACTTTTATAACTAATATTGTTACATGTATTTAAAGAGAATAAGATTTGGAACATTCTGAAAATAAAGAGAATAATATGTCAGCTACAGTTTTTAAAATACAATTTTTCAAAATCCCCAATTGATAGCTGACTGCCAAATTGTATTTCGCGCCTCTTCCTCGAGATCAAACTGTAGTACCTCTACTCTAAAAAAAAAATGTCATTCTTCTTCTTTGTGTCAAAGTCGTCACATGCCATTAAATAAAATTTTAAATTTCAGATTTTATCAATGGTAAAATTCAATTATTTTTATAAATAACTCAAAATCAGCTATAATGTAAGATTCGGTCGCTGGTGTGCAACTAGTAAATCGCATTGGGTTACATTTAGCTATGTACTAACCTCGTCGGTTCAATTGGCGTGGGTGTCGAGTACACAATGTAATGTTGACAATGTCACCGGTCCGGCTATCGGTGCAATTTTGTTTGAGTGTGAATTGGGGATGTGGTGAATAATGAATGGAAAGGAAATTAAATTTAATTAAAGGAAAATAATGAAATTGTTTCAAACGTAGAAAAAAATAAAACACAAGTTTTTAAATTGGAGACGGCACTGTCAGGCGAACGAGTTACCAAAGGGTTGAAAGGGTTGAATGGGTTGAGAGAGAGATGGCGCTGTGATGCGAGTGAGTAACGCGCTGTTACTCCGCAAGGTGGCGCGCGCGAACGAGCAGAGAGAGAAAGAGAGCGAGGTGAGAGAGTGACAGAAGCACGGATGAAGACAAACTTCATGAACTTGCAATCGACTGCTGACTCACGACTCGCGCTCACGACTGACTGAGTCGAACTGACTCCCGAAGAGCTGAGACGGTGGTTAAAGCGAGTTTTTGGCCAGCTTCGAAAAGGTTCGGCAAAGATCGAGAGGTCAAATTGTTTGTCTGCGCGAATCAAGATCGCGAGATAATTGAATCGCGAGAATGAGATAAAGCGTGGGAGGAGCGGAAATGAAAAAGGAGTTGAACAGCGTTTGAATTATAATTTTACGACAACCCGTTTATGAGATATGAACGAAAAAAGCTTAATTAACACAATTAACGGTTTAATAATTAGTCCGCAACATACGAGAGAGCTGTGTGATGCGAGGTAGGTCGCGAGAAGCCTACCTGATAAAATGAGAGCGAGATTGAGCATGTCGCAGTTCTAATTACCAAGAAATGCGCGAGATGAGTTAATTGGTTAGTCAATTGCGGTTTTTGATAGGGTTGCCGTAGGAATTACGAGATGAAATTTATACGAAAAGACTCGGATTAAAAAGAGCTTTTTTGGTGTGGGGTTCTACACGTGAATACCTGTGCAAGTGAGCACAGGAGCCGAGATTTCTTGCTTTCTTTTTTGTTTGATGAAAGTCAGGTAGAAATTTTGAGGGTAGAAAGCGTCGGTCGAGGAATGACCTTGCAGCTAAAGTTAGCAAAGAAGGCAACTTTTAGAAATGGAATGTTGTGGAATTTTGTTCAAGTTTTTAAAATTACCGATTTGATGAAGTTTGTTAATTCAGGCAACACAGAGAATTTGTGAAAACCTAATTAAATAAAAATTGGATTACGATGGTGGTAACAAACTCTCCCACTTTCGAAGGTTTGAACTAATGTCTGGAGTTGCCTGTGACAGCGCCGCCCGATGTATTTAAAAAAAAAAAAATTGCGCAACAAGTTCCTGAAGGGAAAAAAGGCAAAACAAACCTAACGGAGCTACTATGGCAGTGTTTTTGCTGGGCATTGGCCGAGCCTTCTGAAGGAAGACTCATTCCTGAGGAAAACCATAGAAAAGTTTAGCTGTAGCAACCCTAATAAGCTAAAGTTAATGTAATATTGTGAAATAAAAAAAAAATGAAACAAAATCTTAACCTATGCACCACAACGAATTGAACAGTCACTCTGCGCACAATTGTTTTTGGACTTGTTGTTTGCGGTTCTGTCAAGGGCTTCGGGACGGAGGTGCAGTGGCGGCGACAGTAGGTCGTCCTTGGGACACAATCACTCACAAGACGATTTTGGTGATCATGGCCTTGCTGGTGGAGCGGGACGGATGGCATCGACATGGTAGCGGATTCGGCGATCTCGCACCTGGACCACGTAGGTTACATCTCCTACTGGTCGGACGATTGTGTGTGGACCATTCCATCGACGGTCAAATGGTGTGCGTCGATGATATCTGACAAGCACCTGTTGACCAGGTTGATATCTTGGCGGCTCGGGGTTTGGAGCAGGGCGATAGCGACGCCGGACGTAGGCAATTTGTTGTTGTTGTGCCTGTGCTTGTCTTTCTTCAGCCGCAGGAGCTGGCGGCGGCTGGTCTTGAGCGGCCCAGTCTCCTGGGTGAAGAAGTGTGAACCCAAACAGCAGCTGACTAGGGGCTTGACCGGTGGCAGCGTTGGCTCTGCGACGAAGACTGAAGAGTACTTCGGGCAAGAATCGGTCCCATGTCTCTGGGCGAAGATTGTGAAGTCGCACCTTCAGACCTTTTTTTAGCTCCTGGTTTCGTCGTTCTGTTGGGTTCGCTCGGGGATGGTAAACGGCAGTCATCCAGTGCAGCACCTGGACTTGATGACAGAAACGACTCCAACGGTTGTTGGTAAATTGCGTTCCGTTATCTGAAATCAGAGTTCTAGGATAACCGTAACGTGAAAATACCTCTTTTTCCAGTGTTTCAGCGATGTGAACTGAGGTTGCTTGACGCATTGGAAATTCTTCTATCCAGCGTGTGAACAAGATTTCCTTCCGCTGAAATCGTGTGGCCGAGATACTGAATTTCCTTCAGTCCGATCTGGCACTTCTTTGGAGAGATTTTCAACCCATGAAATTGGAGACGTTCCATCACCAACCTAAGTTGAAGCAGGTGTTCTTCGTAGGTGTTAGAATACACCACAATGTCATCGAGATAGACCATTACAAACTGGCGGAGATAACCTGTGAGAACTTCCTGGGCCATTAAACGCTAAAAAGTGGCTGGAGCGTTTTTCAAGCCGAAAGGCATCACTCGAAACTGAAACAGAGCGCCATCGGGGGTGGCAAAAGCAGTTAAAGGTTTCGTGCCCTCGTCCAAGGGCACTTGCCAATAACCAGATTTCAGGTCGAGGGATGTGAACACTGTGGCGGTACCTAGGTCTCGAAGTGTTTCGTGAATGACAGGAAAAGGGTTCGTCACCAGTGATAGAATTTAGGCGGCGGTAGTCTACACACACACAGAAACGTGGCTCGCCATTCTTTTTGACACCAAATCTATAATGTCGCAGATACTCACCTGCGACATTATGAATCTTATCGAAAACAAGAGAAGCCCTCAAACGGAATCACCACGAAATGAGGATAAGAAATTGTGCCAGAAATGCAAACGGCAAATTGAGGAGGAAGTTAACGCAAAGGAGGTGGCCAAAACAAAAAATTACAATGACTTTCAACAACTATTAACAAAAAAATGGAACAACATAAAATTTGTCAGAGTCAGACAAGTAGTTGGAAACCCACTAGGCGCGGAGCCCAGCTGCGACCTGAGGGTTTTCGCAAACGACGAAGATCCTGATATGTCACGAAGAATAAAAAAACTTTTTAAGGAAAGATTTCCAGAATTAGGTGAGGTAAATCTCGACGACTGGGATGCAGATAAAACCCCGCATATTGTCCTCTCCACCGCCATCCCAAGGCAGGTGAGAGGCAACGATGTTTGAAAAAGATACGTTTTTAAAATTAAACACCAAGAACCGAGCACAGGGAACGTAGAGGAAAAATTGTGGAGAGCTTTCAAAGCCTTGATAAACGAAATGGAGAAAAAAGGGCGACAGAAGATTGTAATACCATTAGCAGAACGGGTCGACGCAGAAACGCAACAGAAAATGCTAGAATGCCTTACTGGGAAAAGTGGTATTAGAGTAGAGTTATACAGTCCCACTCAGTACAGAGCAACAAACCTGTCTCGAAGTCAAAGTAAAAATATAAACTCAAACCTTAAACGAGGGAAAATATAAACTCAAACCTTAAAGGAGGGACGCTTATGTTGCGGGGAGACACGCAGGATGAGTCAACAGAAACTTTGCGCCAAATAAGGAAAAACATCAACCCAGAAACGACGGGGGTTAAAATATTAAACCTGTTTAGAAATCCTACAGGGGGTATAAAGATAGAGATAGAGGAGATCGCTGACGGAGGCCGCCAGACCTTTTACAATGCTGCACAGCAGCAGGCAACGAACAAAACGAAAATTACATGGCAGGAGTCGAAAACGACTTTGATGCTGAGGGACATTGAAAACTTGGTCACAGCAACGGAAATAAAAGAGGCTGTCAGCAGAGAATCGGGCATCGGAACCGACGAGGTAGGAGTAAATATTAGAAAATTTGATCAAGGACTTATAAATAGGAAAACATATGCAACATTATCCTCTAAAAGGACGCCGCCAAGACGCTTGAAAATAAAGACAAAATAGTGGTAGGGTGAACGCAACACAGAACTAAGTTTTTTGAAAACTCGCTGAAGTGTTTCCGGTGTCAAGAGTTTGGGCATGTGGCAGCCGACTGCAAAAACTCAACGCAGAAAAAAAAACTATGTTATAGGTGTGGCAATCTGGAACACCTAGCGAGAGACTGTAAAGAAATAGAGCCCAAATGCTATGTATGTGAAGTAGATGGGCATTCAGCCAACAGCATGCGGTGTCCAAAGTACAACATGGCGATTGAGAGTGTAAAGAGCAAAAAAGCAAACCAAACCTCAACTCGACAGCTGGCAGTCCAGCCGGCGATAACAATGGCAAGACAACTACCGGGGGGCGACGACAGCATAGACGAGGCCGCTGCCGAAAATCTGCCGGGGTTTACCAGCCCCAATAAAAAAGGTCACCTCAAGTCAGGTCAGGCCAGGTCAGGTCAGGTTATGGATGTTCGGGAAACCTACAAAAGTCCCGAAATCCTTACTTTAGACTTCCTATAAGGTTTGTCTAATTAAATACAAACAGAAGCCAGATTTCCCATGATTTGCTATACCAACTGGCTGTGGAACTAAAATGCGATGTATTAATAGTTAGTGAACCAAATGTTCGACACGTAAGCAATTCAGCATGGCTTAAAAATACAAAAATAGATGCCGCCATACATGTTATGAACAAAAATTTTTCTGTTAGCAGCACTGGGGTTGGGGAAGGTTACGTTTGGATAGAGTTTAAGGAAATCAGATTATATAGCTTCTATATATCTCCAAATGTAGGTATTCAAGTATTCAAAACATATCTTGACAAACTGAGGCAATCCATACGATCTTCTAATACGCATGTGATCGTCGGCGGGGATTTCAATGCCAAATCCTTCGCCTGGGCATCTGCAAAAGAAAACGACCGCGGAACGCTTTTGGCTGATCTCATTGCAGAGCTCGGTATGGTAATCCTAAATGTCGGCAGTAAACCAACTTTTGTAAGGAAAGAAAGTACTTCCATAATCGACATAACCTTCGCATCATACAAGCTGGCTAGAAAAGTAGACAAATGGCATGTGCTAGAGGATCAATTAATAAGCGACCATGTACCAATCCAACAAACTAACTTCAAAAAATGGAAGTGGAATGCAAATAATAAAGAGGAACTAGCGATAAATCTAGCTCGGGAAGTAAATAAGCAAAGCAACCCAACAGTAGCTAACTTAGTAAATGTAGTAACCAAAACCTGCAATAAAATCTTGAGGAAAGTGAACTATTACAGTGACACGTACAAGCCCAAATACTGGTGGTAAGAAAATATTGCACTAGCAAGAGACAAGTGCTTGAAAGCTAGAAGAAAGTATATAAAAGGCAATCAAAGCAGAGGACAGATTAAAGAAAATCTTGAGGAAAAAATTAGACTAGAAAGAAATTATAAGAAAACAAAAAAAGAACTACGGCGCTTAATTAACACGGCAAAATCCAAAGCATGGAAAAGACTTGTAGAATCAATTGATATGGATCCCTGGGGTCTTGGGTACAAGGTAGCTATGAGAAAACTGACAAAAGTGATACCTCCGACTAAGGAAGAGGAAAAGCGGGCTGTGCGAAAACTATTTCCATGTAAACCTATTATAAACTGGCCCTGTATCCAAGGCCACGATGCTATACTTTTTCTATCGACGAATTAAAGATAGCTTCTAAAAAACTTAGAGCAAAAAAAGCTTCTGGCCCCGACGGGATACTTCCTGAAGTGGCCCAGGTTATAACAGAAACATGTCCGCAATATGTGTTGGCAGTAATGAACAAAATACTGAAAAAGGGAAATTTTCCGGAAGAATGAAAGCTGGCAATATTGGTTCTCATTCCAAAAGAAGGAGTAGACTCAGAAGGATTTAAGAAATTGCGGCCTGTATGCCTGCTAAATGTTTTTGGAAAGCTTTTGAAGCATCTTATTAGGAAAAGACTTCTGGAGGAACTAGAAGAAAGGAGAGGATTCAACGACCAGCAGTATGGTTTTAGACAAGGATGCTCCACATCAGATGCAATAAAGGACATTCTAAACTTTGCAAAAATAGCAAATGAAGACATGTGGGGAGCAAAGGATTACTGCGTATTGGTGACCCTAGATGTGGAAAACGCCTTTAACTCCGTATGCTGGGAGAGAATTGTGGCAGAACTGACTAGAAGAAAAATTTCACAGAAGATAATTAAATTAATCACTAGCTACTTAAATAAAAGACGGCTTCTACTAACAACAGGAGAAATAATAAATATTACATGTGGAGTACCACAAGGGTTGGTACTTGGGCCTACTCTATGGAATGTACTATATAATGAAGTACTAGAGCTAGATATTCCTGTCGGTGTGCGATTGGTAGCCTTTGCGGAGAACCTTGCGGTGATCGCGGCAGGCCGCACAAAGGCCCAACTAACAAAAAGAACAAATGCTGCTTTAGCAATGATAAGCCAATGGATAAAGAGTGCAGATTTAAAACTTGCGCCCCACAAGAGCGAAGCTGTCCTATTAGTAGGAAGAAGAAGTCCAGGCCACATTAGCCTAGACATTGAAAATACAATAGTGGCTACTAAACCTACTATCAGATATTTGGGCGTCAATCTAGACCGTGAGATGACTTTTAAGCCTCACGTAGAAAGGATGGCTGTTAAGGTTGAAAGGATTACAGCAAAGTTGGCTAGACTAATGCCAAATATAGGGGCACCAAACTATAATGCAAGGCGACTTTTAGAAAACGTAGCAAACGCAATGTTAATGTATGAGGCTGAGGTTTGGGGCAATAAAGCTTTACAGACGCAGAGAACTAGAGACGTACTCGTTAAAATTTAGCGCAGAACGCTAATGAGGGTTGTAAGTTCTTATAGAACCGTGTCGGCAGAGGCACTTCAAGTAATAGCGGCGACACCGCCTATTGAACTGGTAATCCACGAACGGATCAGAAGGAAAAATACACAAATTAATATGAGCGAGACAAGAAGACAAACCCTAGAACAGTGGCAAAAAAAGTGGAATGCTAATAAATCAACGGGCCAATGGACCAAAAGACTTATCCCTAATATCGACAAATGGGTCACGAGAAAGCATGGCAAGATCGATTTCTGGTGGTCTCAGGTACTGACAGGCCACGGATGCTTTGGTTCGTACCTACACAAAATCCAAAAAGAAAATGGAACTGCGTGCTGGTTCTGCGGTGAGAGTAACGACGACGCAGAACATACAATTTTTTACTGTGAGCAATGGGAAGAAGATAGACAAATAATGACTAACCAAATAAGGGAAATACTTACAGTGAAAAACTTTCAGGAGAAAATCCTTTTCAGTGAGGAAAACTGGCGGGCTGTAGGAGAAATGATAAAGAGAACCACGAGAAAAAAAGAGGAAGCGAAACGCGACCGAGAACCGCTAAGACAAACTTAGAGAGGCAGATACTAAATATTGACGAGAATGCCCCCTCCACTTTGAAGAAATGCTTTACGGCGGTCCCGGAGTGGTGCGCGGAGGAGCGGTGGGTGGTTTTTTAGTGGGTCGAGATGCAGGAGCATGACCCAACCCCACACTCCCCGGCTCATGACACCCAAGCCGGGAGCTCCCGTAGGAGTTTTTCCCCCACCGCTATAAAAATACAGAAAAAAAAAGGTCAGGTCAGGTCCCCGTGCGGGGTTTTGGTGTGTTCCTCTTTCGGGCGCGTCCCCCACGTGGCTGATAGGGGAAAGCCTCCTAGATATGGGTGGTAGGGGTAAAATCAAATAGCCCCCGCGGACCAAAAACACACTACCTAAATCCAGAAAGCATCTGTACTCAAATTGGGCGGCTCTTATGGTAGGCGTCTGACCCGAAGCGGGCGGCCTTAGAAGTGCTGGCAGTAGCTATAAACTGCAACTGGATGGAAACTTATGATAAACGCAAAGGAATCGGGAAAAGTTGTTACTGATCAGGGGGTCGGATCCCCAAATCCGGCAAGGGCCGAGTCGGTAGCGCGGAGCTCGCCCAGGTCGTCATCCTGCAACCGTGATGCAGTACAACTAGGGAACCAAGGCATACTGCAGGATACAGCGACTGGAACGGACGGTAGAAACGGGAAAAGAACAGGAAAGCCGGCTGGCTCAACACTTGCGCACAGTTGGCATAACTTTAACTATACGGTGAAAAATGTACAGAGGAGCAATTCTCTTAGTCATGCTGAAAAAAAAGAAAGTTCATGGAACCCTCCGCAGAGGGTGTTAATCTAGAAAAAAATGCGTATGTCAGAAAAGAATGTCCAGAAGTATTTGTTTTAAAAGAAGAAATCACTCAGATAATTAGACTGACGAAAGAGCTAGAAAAGAAAATTGGGGAAATGTATAACCCGAAAAAAGAATTAGTAACCTTGGTTGGCAAGCTGAGTCGAAGTATTCAAGTTCTGAATAGGACCTCTATCTCTACCTGGTTGGAAAACCATACATTTGAGCCGGTCGAAAATATGACTCTAGACGCGGATGTACAAACAAGCAAATTTGGTGTACCTGTAGGGACCCAAACGGAGACAGAGAGCGAAGAGAAGGCTTTAGAGGCTATAGATAAGTGCTGGCAGGCACATGAAAACAATTTGGATGAGCTTAATGAAGTTATCGGCCTAGAATAGCCGAAAGAATTGTTTACAAACACATGGTTCCTGGAAGTAGAGGAACAGATTAAAACCGAAAAGAACTTAATCATTTTGGTGGAAAAAGGACACGTCCCGAAAACTATGCAAACACTCTATCAGCAACAACCGGCTCTAAAAGATGCTCTGGAAAAGGTCTTTTTCGAAAAGGTGGTATAATATACACAACTACCACCAAAAATTTTGTTATAGAAAATGATGCGGGAGGCGGCGATAAAGCAGAATTCGCGACCTACTTTGTTGGGATGGGCAGCACTAGCAATGCTGCTCACATTCAACATATCTTCGAAGGCCTGAATAAAGTAATACTAAAGCACAAGGAAACAGGACGGAATACACTACAGGTTTGGAACACTGGTGCCACATGCGACTACCTGAGAAAGGTTTTAGAGTATATCTCTAGAAAGGAGAATGAGCTAAGAATGTCAATTAAAACGGAGGGCGACGTAAATAAAAAGTGGAAAACGCTAGAAAGTAATGTTGAGGTAATTGAAGTAGCCTTAAAAGAAAAAGGAACTTACCTAGACGTCATTAAAAAACTTAAAAAAGACATAAATCCTACAAAACTTAGAGTAAAAGTGTTAGGGTTCCACAAAACGAATAATGGAGCGATAAAAATTAAAGTGTCTACAGACAAGTCGAATAAGGAAGGTAAAGGAAAATTCATTGAAAACATCAAAAACGCTGACACGGATAACGTCGTGAGCGTTAGGGAAGTTAAGAAATGTAAGGAAGTTATTATCAAAGACCTCAAGATAGAAGACGGCGTAGAAGAAGTTAAAGAAAGTATTTTTAACTGTCTGGGAGACGAAATCGCGAACCCTGAGATATACGTCTCACAAGATAAAGAAAACAATCCCAAATTTGCCATCGTCAAACTGGACGAAGATTGTGCCATCAAACTGCTTTCTAACCGAAGGTTGAAAGTAGGGTGGCAGAGGGTTAGAATAGAAGAAAGAATCAAACCGGTAAGATGCTTCCAGTGTCAAGGTTTTGGGCATCGGTCCCAGGACTGCAAAGAAGTAAGCAGAAAGGACGCTTGTCGAAACTGTGGGGAAGAGGGACACAGAGCTAAAGTATGTAACAAGACAAGCTACTGTATTACGTGCAAGGAAGTGGGCCACCGCGCCGACCAAGTGATGTGTCCGGTATACAAAGCCCTCGCTCAAAACAAAAAAAGGAAGGAACATAACAGCACGAAAAGCGTAGATGCAAGAAATAATGAAAAGGATGAAAATAAGGTAGCGCGTGTAGAAGAGGTTAAGAAGGATGATCAGGAAAGTAAAATAACCCAAACGGACCAGATAAGGGCTACACCAGAGGTAGACGATGTAGAAGCCCAAAAGCCCGATGGGCAGATATGACTAGGTCATCATGTACAAAATATGGCATCAGACACGAAACCCATATTAAACAATATAGCTAACATCGTACAAACTAATCTTAATAGAAATAAGAGCGCGCTCGACTTGTTAAGGAAAACAATCAGAGACAAAAGTATATCTTGTGCCATCGTGTGCGAGCCTAATAAAATAAACATCAATAATCTTAAAATTGCAATTTGTAATAATAATAAAAACGTAGCTGTGATAATAAACCCATTCTGTGATAACTTTAAACTGTGTTCGTCCAATATTTACGATGATTTTGTTTTCTGTGTATTCAATTGTTTCTCACTACTGGGTGTGTATGTCCAACCGCATTTAACCGTACAGGACTTTGAAAATCTTCTCCAGGAAATTAAAAACGTTATTATCGGTGCAAAGGATCGGCAAAATATATTGCCCTGTGTCAATTTTAATGCTAAAAACCCGCTTTGGGGAGGAGATACATTTTGCCCACGAAGAGAAAGGATTGAGGAACTCATCAATGCACTAGATCTAATTGTTCTCAACGACGAGAAAACTCCAACGTTTTCTAGAAATAACGCGGAATCGTATATTGACGTATCTATATGTTCCAACAACGATGCACCAAAAGTTAGAGGCTGGTACGTTGCATCAGCGGAAGAAAATCTCACTGATCATAGGAACATTTACTTCCAATACGTCGTAGATGAAACAAACGACCCAATAGCTACAAGGACAAGGAAATGGAAAATTAAAGAAGGAAATATGTGTAAGTTTGTAGATACATACACACGCCATATTGAGCGCTTGAAAACCCTAAATGAGTTAAGGCACGTGGAGCGCGTGGCATATGGCATTCGATGTGCTGCGGAGGAACTATTTACTCCGTACCATGCTTGTTCCAAAAAGAGAAAAGCATACTGGTGGTGTGAAGATATTGCCAAACTTCGCAAACAATGCATCAAATATAGAAGGCTATTTAACGGGGAAAAGAACCCAGATGACAGAAAGCCACTCTGGCAGATATATATGAAGGATATGTATAATGAAGGAAGAAAAAAATTGAGAAGGTAAGCATGACCCCTGCGCAAAAATGAAGAAAAAAAATCAAAGACAGAATATGTTTTTACAAAATTATCTTATACTAAAATAATAATGTGAGAAAGTTATTAGGCAGTTAATTTTTTTTAAACACTATAGGGTTGAAATTTTTTTAAACATTAATGGGTTGTTTTTTTTAAACATTAAAGAGTTGTTTTTTTTTAAACATTAAAGATGTGAAACATTAAGGGTAAAAAAAAATTGAAAAAAAGTTGAAACATTAATGGGTTGAAAAAATTTAAAACATTAGGGGGTTATTTAAATGTTATAAAACTGAGGGGTTTTTAATAGAAAATAATTTGCTGAATCAAATAGTACCTACTTGTTTTAATTTATACCATTAATAACAAGCTGGAGAATGTAGATTGAATTTGATTTTTAACAAGGAGTAACTATTGTTCTTATACTTTTATATTTTCTTCGATTTCTATATAATAACATTATTTAAATGTTACAAAACTAAGGGGTTTTTAATAAAAAATACTTTGCTGAATCAAATAGTACTTGTTTTATTTTTCTACTACTACTAGTTGGAATTTTATAGAGAACAATGAATTGAATTGTGAAGAAAAATTTCAAATATTTATAGATACTTTGGTAACTAAAATGCAACAGTGTTTCCCACCGCAGTGTAAAAATCTTTTAAAAAATACTGGAATAAGTGGTATAACAATAAACTAAAAAACATGCGTGAAAATCTAAAAATATTTTATAATTTATATGAAAATAAGATTATTTCTATTCAAATATTCAAAGAATACAAAAGGGCATACAAATCACAAATTTTGCTTGAAAAGAAAAAGGCACATGATAATTTTATTTTTAAATCTTCAAATAAACAAAAGGCCATGTGGCAATTAATTAATAACAATGTTTTAAGTAACACCAGAATTAACAATAAAATAGATGTGAACATTTTTAATGATTACTTTGCGAATGTTGCAGCAAATATAAGAACAACACTGCCAATTAGCAATACGGATCCTTTAACTTATTTGAACAGTGAAAATTTAACATGTACTTTTAAGTCCTCAATGTGTACCTTTCTAGAAATTAGGGAAATAATTGCAACTATGAGCACTACTCAAAGTAGAGATGTTTCGGCATCAGTACAAAAGTGTTAAAAACAATAATTAATATTATCTATATTCCGATGACTAAATTAATAAATTTATGTATAACGAATAATGTTTTCCCTAAATGTTTAAAAACATCTCGTATTGTTCCGATTTATAAAAAAGTAGGTGATACAATGGATCCATATAATTATCGACCAATAGCAATCACACCAATTTTCTCAAGAATTTTTGAAAGTATTTTAAAAAAGCAAATTAATCAATACTTTGAAGAAAACAATCTATTCTCAGAAGCACAGTTTGGATACAGAAATAATAAAAATACAACCATGGCACTAAATAAATTATCTAAGATCATTTATGAAGCTTTAGAAAAAAAAAGAATATGCTTTCCTTGCTTGCTACGACTTAACGAAAGCATTTGATTGTGTACCGCATGACATTCTCACAAAAAAATTAACTTCATACAATTTCGATAATAATTCCATAATGTTAATCCAGTCATTTTTGTCTGATTGTCACATTTATACGGAAGTTAATGGAAACAAATCAAATTTGAGTGGTATTAAATATGGTGTTCCACAAGGGTCGGTTCTTGGACCGACTCTTTTTTTAGTATATATAAATGATTTACCTCAAGTAATTTCAAATATAAATGGTGCTGCAAAAAACAACCTAGATTCTATTCTGTTCGCGGATGATTCAAGTGTAGCTGGTAGATCCAGTGAAATGTCAGAGCTTGATTACAGTATCTCTATAATTAATAAGGAGTTAGAATCGTGGTTCACAACTAACAAATTGAGTTTAAATAATGAAAAAACCAAAATTATTAAATTTTCTTTGAGGTATATACAAAATAATAACGATAACATAAAACTTTTCGGAGAACATCTAGATGCAAAAATGTCTTGGGAAACTCATATAATAAACTTAGAGAGAAAACTGTCAAAGTCTGTATACTTAATCCGCTGATTAAAACAAATTGTTTCGGTTGAAACCATAATCACAGCATATTATGGATATGTACACAGTTCCCCTAACTATGCACTTTTGGTATGGGGACAAACATCACATGTTAAAAGATTGTTCAGTTTACAAAGGAGATGCATACGAATAATAGCAGGATTAAACTATAGAAGTGACTGCAGAGAAATTTTCAAAAAATTAAAAATATTGACATTACCTTGTATGTATATTTTACAATGTTTGCATTACATTACAAACAATTTGATAAACTATCATTCATATGAACATTTTTATGGAACTCGTTACAGAAATCTGTTATACTATGACTTTCTCGGATTGTCAAAAACTCGAAATTCAGTTAATTATTTTGCAATAAAATTTCATAATGTTTTACCCGAAGACATTAAATCATTAACTTTACAGTCATTTAATAAAAATGTCAAATACATATTGATGACAAATGCTTTCTATACTTTTGAGGAGTTTTTCAACTACTTCAAATAGTCATACCTGCATTATTTTATTATCACTCTATTTATACTGTTACATACATAATACTTATTTTGTTTATGACGAATGTAAAATATTTTGTTATATTTTTGGCATTAAATATACTTACTTACTTACTAATTATAACAAGCTGGAGATTGTAAACTGAATTTGATTTTTAACAGAGAGTAACTATTGTTTTTATACTTTTATATTTTCGTCGAATCCTATATGAGAACATTATTTAAATGTTATAAAACTGAGGGGTTTTTAAAAGAAAATATTTTGCTGAATCAAATAGTACTTGTTTCATTTTCCTACCATTAAAATCAAGCTGAAGATTGTAGATTGGATTTGATTTTTAACAGAGAGTAACTATTGTTTTTATACTATTATATTTTCTTCGATTTCTATATGAGAACATTATTTAAATGTTATAAAACTAAAGGGTTTTTAATAGAAAATATTTTGCTAAATCAAATAATATTTGTTTTATTTTTCTACCATTAATAACAAGCTGGAGAATGTAGATTAAATTTGATTATTAACAGAGAGTAACTATTGTTTTTATACTTTTATATTTTTTTTGATTTCTATATATAAACATTATTTAAATGTTATAAAACTAAGGGGTTTTTAATAGAAAATATTTTGCTGAATCAAATAGTAATTGTTTTATTTTTCTACCATTAAAATCAAGCTGGAGATTGTAGATTAAATTTGATTTTTAACAGAGAGTAACTATTGTTTTTATACTTTTATATTTTCTTCGATTTCTATATAAAAACATTATTTAAATGTTATAAAACTGAAAGGTTTTTAATAGAAAATACTTTGCTAAATCAAATAGTACTTGTTTTAATTTATACCGTTAATAACAAGCTGCAGAATGTAAATTGAATTTGATTTTTAACAGGGAGTAACTATTGTTTTTATACTTTTATATTTTCTTCGATTTCTATATAAAAACATTATTTAAATGTTATAAAACTGAAAGGTTTTTAATAGAAAATACTTTGCTAAATCAAATAGTACTTGTTTTAATTTATACCATTAATAACAAACTGCAGAATGTAGATTGAATTTGATTTTTAACAGGGAGTAACTATTGTTTTTATACTTTTATATTTTCTTCGACTTCTATATGAAAACATTATTTAAATGTTATAAAACTGAGGGGTTTTTAATAGAAAGTACTTTGCTAAATCAAATAGTACTTGTTTTAATTTATACCAATAATAACAAGCTGCAGAGTGTAGATTGAATTTGATTTTTAACAGGGAGTAACTATTGTTTTTATACTTTTATATTTTTTTCGACTTCTATATAAAAACATTATTTAAATGTTATAAAACTGAAAGGTTTTTAATAGAAAATACTTTGCTGAATCAAATAGTACATGTTTTATTTTTCTACCATTAATAACAAGTTGGAGAATGTAGATTGAATTTGATTTTTAACAGGGAGTAACTATTGTTTTTATACTTTTATATTTTCTTCGATTTCTATATGAGAACATTATTTAAATGTTATAAAACTAAGGGGTTTTTAATAGAAAATATTTTGCTAAATCAAATAGTACTTGTTTTATTTTTCTACCGTTAAAAACAAGCTGGAAATTGTAGATTGAATTTGATTTTTAACAGAGAGTAACTATTGTTTATATACTTTTATATTTTCTTCAAATTCTATATGAGAACATTATTTAAATGTTATAAAACTGAGAGGTTTTTAATAGCAAATATTTTGCTGAATCAAACAGTACTTGTTTCATTTTCCTACCATTAAAAACAAGCTGGAGATTGTAGATTGAATTTGATTCTTAACAGAGAGTAACTATTGTTTTTATACTTTTATATTTTCTTTGATTGCTATATGAAAACATTATTTAAATGTTATTAAACTAAGGGGTTTTTAATAGAAAATATTTTGCTAAATCAAATAGTACTTGTTTTATTTTTCTACCGTTAAAAACAAGCTGGAAATTGTAGATTGAATTTGATTTTTAACAGAGAGTAACTATTGTTTATATACTTTTATATTTTCTTCAAATTCTATATGAGAACATTATTTAAATGTTATAAAACTGAGAGGTTTTTAATAGAAAATATTTTGCTAAATCAAATAGTACTTGTTTCATTTCTCTAAAATTAATAACAAGCTGGAGATTGTAGATTGAATTTGATTTTTAACAGAGAGTAACTATTGTTTTTATACTTTTTTATTTTCTTCGATTTCTATATGAAAACATTATTTAAATGTTATAAAACTATGGGGTTTTTAATAGAAAATATTTTGCTGAATCAAATAGTACCTGTTTTATTTTTCTACCATTAATAACAAGCTGGATATTGTAGATTGAATTTGATTTTTAACAGAGAGAAACTATTGTTTTTATACTTTTATATTTTCTTCGATTTCTATATAAAAACATTATTTAAATGTTATAAAACTGAAAAGTTTTTAATAGAAAATATTTTGCTGAATCAAATAGTACCTGTTTCATTTTTCTACCATTAATAACAAGCTGGATATTGTAGATTGAATTTGATTTTTAACAGAGAGTAACTATTGTTTTTATACTTTTATATTTTCTTTGATTTCTATATATAAACATTATTTAAATGTTATAATCGTTCGCGATGCCGGGTGAAGTAGACGGTTCGCAAACAGCTCGCTGTAAAAAGTGTAAAAACAAATGTGCTAATGGCCCTAAATGCCTTAACTGTGGTTCGACTTATCATCCTAGCTGTGCTAGTCTTTCCCGAAAAGGTTAATCTGTCAGTGAAAATGTGATTGACTGCTGTTCGGCAAATTTGGTTTCCGAAGATGTTGAACTGGAATCTCCGTTTTATGAAAACGACCAGAAGCGGTTACTTCAAGAAATCAATTATTTGAAAGTAATTATTAATCTTAAGGATATGATTATTGCAGAATTACGAGAGGAAATTGGTCTTTTCAAAGAAAACGATCAATTGAAAAACGTGATAAAAGTCTTGCAAGGTGGCGCTATCTTAATCAACGATAATTCAAAAAACAACCTTCACAAAACATTTAAATCGATAGCAGTCAATGAACCCCAAACATCAGCTGCTACTTCGGGCAAAATTCTTCCAAAAAAAAATGCCTCTCCCCGTTCAACTATGCCTGCTTCTTCGCCTCCTCCCGTCGAGGTATCGGACCTAAAAGAACATTCGCAACAACCCACACTAGTGCAACAGCCAGGCGATCGGGAAAATTTCAGTAATGTTTTTCTTCGTCAAAATCGTAATCGTCATGCAACAACGTACGCTCAGGTGACTAATGAATCATTGTTAAGGCCGGAACAACCTATCCAAGAGGAACATCAAAACATCAGGGATGATCTTCGTTCACGAAGACGTAATCGTCCTACGGTGAGCTACGGTACTAATAAAGATATGACTGATTTGGAAGCCTATATTCCATTGTCATATCTGCATGTTTCGAAACTGAATAACAAGTACAATCTTCAAGATATTATAGACTACGTCAAAAAAAACATTCCCGATAATGACATAAATGATGACATCACGTGTGAAGAACTATCTGTTAGATCAAAATCTTACAAAAGTTTTAAGCTAGGTATTCCAGTCTCACTAGTAAATACGGTTTTGGATCCAAGCTTTTGGCCTTCACATGTAGCCATTAAACGCTTTGTAGACTACAAAAAAAGGAATTTTCAGCCAGCAGTAGATGCAGCGCCTCCAACCTAAGTGAAAATATTAATTTAAACAAAAGCTATAGTGTCTCTTCAAATCGTCTGCATATTTCTCACGTTAATGCAAGATCCTTGTGCAATAAATTCCAAAACTTCAAAGAATATGCCGAGTCTGACAACTTTCTCGCTGTTGGTGTTAGTGAAACCTGGTTTAGTGCTGAAACCCCGAGTGAGTACTATCAGCTGAACGGATTTAACTTATTCCGCAAAGATCGTGAGTCTCGTGGTGGTGGCGTTGCTCTGTACCTTAAGTCAAATGTGCATCACCAAGTTCTTACTTTGCCTAATGCACCTGATTGTTCCATCGACTACATTTTGGTGAAAGTTAAATTTGCATCGTAGTTTATTGTTATAGGCGTTTTTTACAGACCTCCTTGTAATAATTACTCTGATATTGCAGTTCTTTATGATGTAATAACATACTTAAATTTAAATAATCTTCAAAACTTTATTTTTTTGGGCGACTTTAATATAAATATGATCACTAATGACTTAGGTAGCAGAACTTTAAGTACTCTTCTTTTTGAATTAGATTGTAAACAACTAATCACAGATCCTACTAGAATCACAGTTCACTCTGAGTCTATAATTGATTTAATTATAACCAACTCTACTTTAAACGTGTTAGAATCTTGGGTTTCTGAGTATTCCCTCTCTGATCATAATTGGATACATTCTGTAATTGACTTTAGTAAATACATTCCTGTACGAACAAAAAAAATTATACGCACATTTAAACACTTTGATTCAAACTTATTCAATGCAGATGCACAAAATGTTGACTGGAACTTCATCTATATGATTAGTAACATTGATGATAAGGTAAATTATTTAAATAATTGTTTACTCGAACTTTTTGACAAACATGCCCCGTTAACTATTGTCGAAGGAATTTCTACAAATAAACGTGAACCGTGGTTTACTGATAATCTGAAACTTCTGAAAAAGTTAAAAAAGAATGCATGGCGTCGTTATTGTGTATCTAGAGCTGACAATCATAAATCATACTATTGTCAAGTCAGAAATTACTACAATTTAGCTCTTAGGCAGGAAAAACGAGTGTATTATGAATTTAACTTTAAAAACAATTTTAGCAAGAATCCGAAACAGTTTTGGAAAAACTTAAAAAAATCAAATATAATTAAATCTAATAATAATTGTGAAATCTCTTCTGAGTTTTCTGATCCCAACCAAATTAATAATTATTTTATAGAGTCAATTCCTCAAACGTCATCTTCACCAGTTTTTCGTAAGTACCTTGAGCGCTCAAATTTTCCATCTGGCAACAAATTTCAATACTTACCTGTAGACGTAACGTCAATTAAAAAAATGATTTTAAAAATAAAACCATCAACAATCGGTTATGACGGTATATCAGGTCGCATGCTGCAGCTTTCTTTGCCTTTTGTTGCTGCACCATTAACTCACCTAATTAATACTAGTTTTGAGCAGGGATATGTTCCTGATAGCTGGAAAACTTCTTGTGTCACACCAATACCAAAAAAATCTGTTCTTACTTGTCTCAATGATCTAAGACCCATAAGTATTCAACCAGCTTCTATGTTAATTGCAGAGTCAATAATTTATAACCAACTGAACGATTACGTATGTTCTTTTAATATTTTACCATCAGTGCAATCTGGATTTCGTATGGGACACAGTACATCAACTGCCCTTTTATCGGTGACCGATGAAATTTTATCAAATATGGACAAAGGAAAAATAACATCTTTAACTCTGTTAGACTTAAGTAAAGCTTTTGATTCAATTGACATAAATTGTTTACTAAAAAAATTAGAGTACTATGGAATTTATAATGATAAATTCAAGTGGTTTAATAGTTATCTACACAATCGTAAGCAGACATGCCGAACAACTTTAGGTTTATCAGATATTAAAGATGTTTTAACAGGAGTTCCTCAAGGATCGGTGTTAGGCCCACTTCTTTTTTCTATTTTTATTTCAGATATTCAGTACGCAACTAAATTTTGCAAAATACATCTATTTGCAGATGATATTCAACTCTACCTAAGCTTTAACCCTCTAGAAATACGAAATATTGAAAATATAATTAACAGTGACCTTAATGAAATATATAATTGGACCCAATGTAATTCACTATATTTAAATGCAACTAAATGTAAGAACATACTTTTTGGAACAACGAATAAAGCAGAAAATCTAAAACACACCGTTCGAATTAATAATGTAGAAATTCCTTCCCAAAGTACAGTCAAAAATCTTGGTATTAGTATGGATTCACAACTCAATTTTACTAATCATGTTTCCCAGTTATCTAAACATTGTTATTTTAAATTTAAGCAACTTACACAGTTTAAAGAGTTTTTAAATCAAAAGACTAAACTAATTTTAATTAACTCACTAGTTTTATCCAATCTGCATTACTGTGATATTGTTTATGGCCCGCGCCTAACTGAAAGTAATAAACAAAAACTTCAAAAAATTCAAAACTACTGTTTACGATTTGTGATTAGTATACCTCACTTTGCACATGTTACTCCCTACCTAAGATCTTTAGGATTGCTTAAATTGAATGAGCAACGCTTTGTTCATTATTTGTGTTTTTGTTTCAAATTACTAAAGTTAAAAATTCCTGATTATTTGTATGCTAAATTAATCAAACGCTGTGAAACACACTTTAGAAATTTACGATTTGTTGAAAAGCATTTTCACTTTCCAGCACACAAGACTACTTTATTTCAGACGTCTTTTTCATATATTGTACCATATATATTAAGTAACTGCTCTGATCTTTTAACAGTTGACACTTCCGTATATTTAAAAAAAAAATGTAAAAAACTAATTTTGTCGCAAAAACTTTCTGCAATTGATCTTAGCAAATTTTAATCTGTTGTATTATTTTGTGTTATGTTTATTGTAAGTATATTTATTAGTATTTTATTATGTTTTAACTATTTCTCTAGGTTAAATTATAAAATCAGATTTGTGTCTGCCATTTAACCTTTTGTACATTTTTGTTTTAATGTGCAATAAACTTTATTATTATTATTATTATTATCATAAAACTGAGGGGTTTTTAATAGAAAATATTTTGCTGAATCAAATAGTACTTGTTTCATTTCACTACCATTAATAACAAGCTGGAGATTGTAGATTGAATTTGATTTTTAACAGAGAGTAACTATTGTTTTTATACTTTTATATTTTCTTCGATTTCTATATGAAAACATTATTTAAATGTTATAAAACTGAGGGGTTTTTAATAGAAAATATTTTGCTGAATCAAATAGTACCTGTTTCATTTTTCTACCATTAATAACAAGCTGGATATTGTAGATTGAATTTGATTTTTAACAAAGAGTAACTATTGTTTTTATACTTTTATATTTTCTTTGATTTCTATATAAAAACATTATTTAAATGTTATAAAACTGAGGGGTTTTAAATAAAAAATATTTTGCTAAATCAAATAGTACATGTTTCATTTTCCTACCATTAAAATCAAGCTGGAAATTGTAGATTAAATTTGATTTTTAACAGAGAGTAAGTATTGTTTTTATACTTTTATATTTTTTTCGAATTCTATATGAGAACATTACTTAAATGTTATAAAACTAATGGGTTTTTAATAGAAAATATTTTGCTGAATTAAATAGTACCTGTTTCATTTTTCTACCATTAATAACAAGCTGGATATTGTAGATTGAATTTGATTTTTAACAGAGAGTAACTACTGTTTTTATACTTTTATATTTTCTTCGATTTCTATATGAAAACATTATTTAAATGTTATAAAACTATGGGGTTTTTAATAGAAAATATTTTGCTGAATCAAATAGTACCTGTTTCATTTTTCTACCATTAATAAAGGCTGGATATTGTAGATTGAATTTGATTTTTAACAGAGAGTAACTATTGTTTTTATACTTTTATATTTTCTTTGATTTCTATATAAAAACATTATTTAAATGTTATAAAACTGAGGGGATTTTAATAGAAAATGTTTTGCTGAATCAAATAGTACTTGTTTCATTTCACTACCATTAATAACAAGCTGGACATTGTAGATTGAATTTGATTTTTAACAGAGAGTAACTATTGTTTTTATACTTTTATATTTTCTTCAAATTCTATATGAGAACATTACTTAATTGTTATAAAACTGAAAGGTTTTTAATAGAAAATATTTTGCTGAATCAAATAGTATCTGTTTCATTTTTCTACCATTAATAACAAGCTGGATATTGTAGATTGAATTTGATTTTTAACAGAGAGAAACTATTGTTTTTATACTTTTATATTTTCTTCGATTTCTATATAAAAACATTATTTAAAAGTTATAAAACTGAAAAGTTTTTTATAGAAAATATTTTGCTGAATCAAATAGTACCTGTTTTATTTTTCTACCATTAATAACAAGCTGGATATTATAGATTGAATTTGATTTTTAACAGAGAGAAACTATTGTTTTTATACTTTTATATTTTCTTCGATTTCTATATAAAAACATTATTTAAATGTTATAAAACTGAAAAGTTTTTAATAGAAAATATTTTGCTGAATCAAATAGTACCTGTTTCATTTTTCTACCATTAATAACAAGCTGGATATTGTAGATTGAATTTGATTTTTAACAAAGAGTAACTATTGTTTTTATACTTTTATATTTTCTTTGATTTCTATATAAAAACATTATTTAAATGTTATAAAACTGAGGGGTTTTAAATAAAAAATATTTTGCTAAATCAAATAGTACATGTTTCATTTTCCTACCATTAAAATCAAGCTGGAAATTGTAGATTAAATTTGATTTTTAACAGAGAGTAAGTATTGTTTTTATACTTTTATATTTTTTTCGAATTCTATATGAAAACATTATTTAAATGTTATAAAACTAAGGGGTTTTTAATAGAAAATATTTTGCTGAATCAAATAGTACTTGTTTCATTTCTCTACCATTAATAACAAGCTGGAGATTGTAGATTGAATTTGATTTTTAACAGAGAGCAACTATTGTTTTTATACCTTTATATTTTCTTCGATTTCTATATAAAAACATTATTTAAATGTTATAAAACTGAAAAGTTTTTAATAGAAAATATTTTGCTGAATCAAATAGTACCTGTTTTATTTTTCTACCATTAATACCAAGCTGGATATTGTAGATTGAATTTGATTTTTAACAGAGAGAAACTATTGTTTTTATACTTTTATATTTTCTTTGATTTCTATATGAAAACATTATTTAAATGTTATAAAACTATGGGGTTTTTAATAGAAAATATTTTGCTGAATCAAATAGTACCTGTTTTATTTTTCTACCATTAATAACAAGCTGGATATTGTAGATTGAATTTGATTTTTAACAGAGAGAAACTATTGTTTTTATACTTTTATATTTTCTTCGATTTCTATATAAAAACATTACTTAAATGTTATAAAACTGAAAAGTTTTTAATAGAAAATATTTTGCTGAATCAAATAGTACCTGTTTCAATTTTCTACCATTAATAACAAGCTGGATATTGTAGATTGAATTTGATTTTTAACATAGAGTAACTACTGTTTTTATACTTTTATATTTTCTTCGATTTCTATAGAAAAACAACATTTAAATGGTATAAAACTGAAAGGTTTTTAATAGAAAATATTTTGCTGAATCAAATAGTACCTGTTTCATTTTTCTACCATTAATAACAAGCTGGAGATTGTAGATTGAATTTGATTTTTAACAGAGAGTAACTATTGTTTTTATACTTTTATATTTTCTTCGATTTCTATATGAAAACATTATTTAAATGTTATAAAACTATGGGGTTTTTAATAGAAAATATTTTGCTGAATCAAATAGTACCTATTTCATTTCACTACCATTAATAACAAGCTGGAGATTGTAGATTGAATTTGATTTTTAACAGAGAGTAACTATTGTTTTTATACTTTTATATTTTCTTCGATTTCTATATAAAAACATTATTTAAATGGTATAAAACTGAAAGGTTTTTAATAGAAAATATTTTGCTGAATCAAATAGTACCTGTTTCATTTTTCTACCATTAATAACAAGCTGGATATTGTAGATTGAATTTGATTTTTAACAGAGAGTAACTATTGTTTTTATACTTTTATATTTTCTTCGAATTTTATATGAGAACATTATTTAAATGTTATAAAACTGAGGGGTTTTTAATAAAAAGTATTTTGCTGAATCAAATAGTACTTGTTTCATTTCTCTACCATTAATAACAAGCTGGATATTGTAGATTGAATTTGATTATTAACAGAGAGTAACTATTGTTTTTATACTTTTATGTTTTCTTTGATTTCTATATAAAAACATTATTTAAATGTTATAAAACCTAGGGGTTTTTAATAGAAAATATTTTGCTGAATCAAATAGTACCTGTTTTATTTTTCTACCATTAATAACAAGCTGGAGATTGTAGATTGAATTTGATTTTTAACAGAGAGTAACTATTGTTTTTATACTTTTATATTTTCTTTGATTTCTATATAAAAACATTATTTAAATGTTATAAAACTGAGGGGTTTTAAATAAAAAATATTTTGCTAAATCAAATAGTACCTGTTTCATTTTTCTACCATTAGTAACAAGCTGGATATTGTAGATTGAATTTGATTTTTAACAGAGAGTAACTATGGTTTTTATACTTTTATATTTTCTTCGATTTCTATATGAAAACATTATTTAAATGTTATAAAACTATGGGGTTTTTAATAGAAAATATTTTGCTGAATCAAATAGTACCTGTTTTATTTTTCTACCATTAATAACAAGCTGGATATTGTAGATTGAATTTGATTTTTAACAGAGAGTAACTATTGTTTTTATACTTTTATATTTTCTTTGATTTCTATATAAAAACATTATTTAAATGTTATAAAACCTAGATGTTTTTAATAGAAAATATTTTGCTGAATCAAATAGTACTTGTTTCATTTCTCTACCATTAATAACAAGCTGGAGATTGTAGATTGAATTTGATTTTTAACAGAGAGTAACTATTGTTTTTATACTTTTATATTTTCTTCGATTTCTATATGAAAACATTATTTAAATGTTATAAAACTATGGGGTTTTTAATAGAAAATATTTTGCTGAATCAAATAGTACCTGTTTTATTTTTCTACCATTAATAACAAGCTGGAGATTGTAGATTGAATTTGATTTTTAACAGAGAGTAACTATTGTTTTTATACTTTTATATTTTCTTTGATTTCTATATAAAAACATTATTTAAATGTTATAAAACTGAGGGGTTTTAAATAAAAAATATTTTGCTAAATCAAATAGTACCTGTTTCATTTTTCTACCATTAGTAACAAGCTGGATATTGTAGATTGAATTTGATTTTTAACAGAGAGTAACTATGGTTTTTATACTTTTATATTTTTTTCGATTTCTATATGAAAACATTATTTAAATGTTATAAAACTATGAGGCTTTTAATAGAAAATATTTTGCTGAATCAAATAGTACCTGTTTTATTTTTCTACCATTAATAACAAGCTGGATATTGTAGATTGAATTTGATTTTTAACAGAGAGTAACTATTGTTTTTATACTTTTATATTTTCTTTGATTTCTATATAAAAACATTATTTAAATGTTATAAAACCTAGGGGTTTTTAATAGAAAATATTTTGCTGAATCAAATAGTACTTGTTTCATTTCTCTACCATTAATAACAAGCTGGAGATTGTAGATTGAATTTGATTTTTAACAGAGAGTAACTATTGTTTTTATACTTTTATATTTTCTTCGATTTCTATATGAAAACATTATTTAAATGTTATAAAACTATGGGGTTTTTAATAGAAAATATTTTGCTGAATCAAATAGTACCTGTTATATTTTTCTACCATTAATAACAAGCTAGAGATTGTAGATTGAATTTGATTTTTAACAGAGAGAAACTATTGTTTTTATACTTTTATATTTTCTTCGATTTCTATATAAAAACATTATTTAAATGTTATAAAACTGAAAAGTTTTTAATAGAAAATATTTTGCTGAATCAAATAGTACCTGTTTTATTTTTCTACCATTAATACCAAGCTGGATATTGTAGATTGAATTTGATTTTTAACAGAGAGAAACTATTGTTTTTATACTTTTATATTTTCTTTGATTTCTATATGAAAACATTATTTAAATGTTATAAAACTATGGGGTTTTTAATAGAAAATATTTTGCTGAATCAAATAGTACCTGTTTTATTTTTCTACCATTAATAACAAGCTGGATATTGTAGATTGAATTTGATTTTTAACAGAGAGAAACTATTGTTTTTATACTTTTATATTTTCTTCGATTTCTATATAAAAACATTACTTAAATGTTATAAAACTGAAAAGTTTTTAATAGAAAATATTTTGCTGAATCAAATAGTACCTGTTTCAATTTTCTACCATTAATAACAAGCTGGATATTGTAGATTGAATTTGATTTTTAACATAGAGTAACTACTGTTTTTATACTTTTATATTTTCTTCGATTTCTATAGAAAAACAACATTTAAATGGTATAAAACTGAAAGGTTTTTAATAGAAAATATTTTGCTGAATCAAATAGTACCTGTTTCATTTTTCTACCATTAATAACAAGCTGGAGATTGTAGATTGAATTTGATTTTTAACAGAGAGTAACTATTGTTTTTATACTTTTATATTTTCTTCGATTTCTATATGAAAACATTATTTAAATGTTATAAAACTATGGGGTTTTTAATAGAAAATATTTTGCTGAATCAAATAGTACCTATTTCATTTCACTACCATTAATAACAAGCTGGAGATTGTAGATTGAATTTGATTTTTAACAGAGAGTAACTATTGTTTTTATACTTTTATATTTTCTTTGATTTCTATATAAAAACATTATTTAAATGTTATAAAACTGAGGGGTTTTAAATAAAAAATATTTTGCTAAATCAAATAGTACATGTTTCATTTTCCTACCATTAAAATCAAGCTGGAAATTGTAGATTAAATTTGATTTTTAACAGAGAGTAAGTATTGTTTTTATACTTTTATATTTTTTTCGAATTCTATATGAAAACATTATTTAAATGTTATAAAACTATGGGGTTTTTAATAGAAAATATTTTGCTGAATGAAATAGTACCTGTTTTATTTTTCTACCATTAATAACAAGCTGGAGATTGTAGATTGAATTTGATTTTTAACAGAGAGTAACTATTGTTTTTATACTTTTATATTTTCTTTGATTTCTATATAAAAACATTATTTAAATGTTATAAAACTGAGGGGTTTTAAATAAAAAATATTTTGCTAAATCAAATAGTACCTGTTTCATTTTTCTACCATTAGTAACAAGCTGGATATTGTAGATTGAATTTGATTTTTAACAGAGAGTAACTATGGTTTTTATACTTTTATATTTTCTTCGATTTCTATATGAAAACATTATTTAAATGTTATAAAACTATGGGGTTTTTAATAGAAAATATTTTGCTGAATCAAATAGTACCTGTTTTATTTTTCTACCATTAATAACAAGCTGGATATTGTAGATTGAGTTTGATTTTTAACAGAGAGTAACTATTGTTTTTATACTTTTATATTTTCTTTGATTTCTATATAAAAACATTATTTAAATGTTATAAAACCTAGGGGTTTTTAATAGAAAATATTTTGCTGAATCAAATAGTACTTGTTTCATTTCTCTACCATTAATAACAAGCTGGAGATTGTAGATTGAATTTGATTTTTAACAGAGAGTAACTATTGTTTTTATACTTTTATATTTTCTTCGATTTCTATATGAAAACATTATTTAAATGTTATAAAACTATGGGGTTTTTAATAGAAAATATTTTGCTGAATCAAATAGTACCTGTTTTATTTTTCTACCATTAATAACAAGCTGGAGATTGTAGATTGAATTTGATTTTTAACAGAGAGTAACTATTGTTTTTATACTTTTATATTTTCTTTGATTTCTATATAAAAACATTATTTAAATGTTATAAAACTGAGGGGTTTTAAATAAAAAATATTTTGCTAAATCAAATGGTACCTGTTTCATTTTTCTACCATTAGTAACAAGCTGGATATTGTAGATTGAATTTGATTTTTAACAGAGAGTAACTATGGTTTTTATACTTTTATATTTTTTTCGATTTCTATATGAAAACATTATTTAAATGTTATAAAACTATGGGGTTTTTAATAGAAAATATTTTGCTGAATCAAATAGTACCTGTTTTATTTTTCTACCATTAATAACAAGCTGGATATTGTAGATTGAATTTGATTTTTAACAGAGAGTAACTATTGTTTTTATACTTTTATATTTTCTTTGATTTCTATATAAAAACATTATTTAAATGTTATAAAACCTAGGGGTTTTTAATAGAAAATATTTTGCTGAATCAAATAGTACTTGTTTCATTTCTCTACCATTAATAACAAGCTGGAGATTGTAGATTGAATTTGATTTTTAACAGAGAGTAACTATTGTTTTTATACTTTTATATTTTCTTCGATTTCTATATGAAAACATTATTTAAATGTTATAAAACTATGGGGTTTTTAATAGAAAATATTTTGCTGAATCAAATAGTACCTGTTTTATTTTTCTACCATTAATAACAAGCTGGAGATTGTAGATTGAATTTGATTTTTAACAGAGAGTAACTATTGTTTTT
Source organism: Tribolium confusum (assembly GCA_029207805.1). Taxonomy (NCBI): domain Eukaryota; kingdom Metazoa; phylum Arthropoda; class Insecta; order Coleoptera; family Tenebrionidae; genus Tribolium; species Tribolium confusum. Next base: position 4,350,238 of record JALGAY010000003.1, read on the forward strand.
ATACTTTTATATTTTCTTTGATTTCTATATAAAAACATTATTTAAATGTTATAAAACTGAGGGGTTTTAAATAAAAAATATTTTGCTAAATCAAATAGTACCTGTTTCATTTTTCTACCATTAGTAACAAGCTGGATATTATAGATTGAATTTGATTTTTAACAAAGAGTAACTATGGTTTTTATACTTTTATATTTTCTTCGATTTCTATATGAAAACATTATTTAAATGTTATAAAACTATGGGGTTTTTAATAGAAAATATTTTGCTGAATCAAATAGTACCTGTTTTATTTTTCTACCATTAATAACAAGCTGGATATTGTAGATTGAATTTGATTTTTAACAGAGAGTAACTATTGTTTTTATACTTTTATATTTTCGTCGAATTCTATATGAAAACATTATTTAAATGTTATAAAACCTAGGGGTTTTTAATAGAAAATATTTTGCTGAATCAAATAGTACCTGTTTCATTTTTCTACCATTAATAACAAGCTGGATATTGTAGATTGAATTTGATTTTTAACAGAGAGTAACTATTGTTTTTATACTTTTATATTTTCTTCGATTTCTATATGAAAACATTATTTAAATGTTATAAAACTATGGGGTTTTTAATAGAAAATATTTTGCTGAATCAAATAGTACCTGTTTTATTTTTCTACCATTAACAACAAGCTGGATATTGTAGATTGAATTTGATTTTTAACAGAGAGAAACTATTGTTTTTATACTTTCATATTTTCTTCGATTTCTATATAAAAACATTATTTAAATGTTATAAAACTGAAAAGTTTTTAATAGAAAATATTTTGCTGAATCAAATAGTACCTGTTTCATTTCACTACCATTAATAACAAGCTGGAGATTGTAGATTGAATTTGATTTTTAACAGAGAGTAACTATTGTTTTTATACTTTTATATTTTCTTCGATTTCTATATGAAAACATTATTTAAATGTTATAAAACCTAGGGGTTTTTAATAGAAAATATTTTGCTGAATCAAATAGTACCTGTTTCATTTTTCTACCATTAATAACAAGCTGGATATTGTAGATTGAATTTGATTTTTAACAGAGAGAAACTATTGTTTTTATACTTTTATATTTTCTTTGATTTCTATATGAAAACATTATTTAAATGTTATAAAACTATGGGGTTTTTAATAGAAAATATTTTGCTGAATCAAATAGTACCTGTTTTATTTTTCTACCATTAATAACAAGCTGGAGATTGTAGATTGAATTTGATTTTTAACAGAGAGTAACTATTGTTTTTATACTTTTATATTTTCTTTGATTATAAATAGATAAATAGATATATAAAAACATTATTTAAATGTTATAAAACTGAGGGGTTTTAAATAAAAAATATTTTGCTAAATCAAATAGTACCTGTTTCATTTTTCTACCATTAGTAACAAGCTGGATATTGTAGATTGAATTTGATTTTTAACAGAGAGTAACTATGGTTTTTATACTTTTATATTTTCTTCGATTTCTTTATGAAAACATTATTTAAATGTTATAAAACTATGGGGTTTTTAATAGAAAATATTTTGCTGAATCAAATAGTACCTGTTTTATTTTTCTACCATTAATAACAAGCTGGATATTGTAGATTGAATTTGATTTTTAACAGAGAGTAACTATTGTTTTTATACTTTTATATTTTCGTCGAATTCTATATGAAAACATTATTTAAATGTTATAAAACCTAGGGGTTTTTAATAGAAAATATTTTGCTGAATCAAATAGTACCTGTTTCAATTTTCTACCATTAATAACAAGCTGGATATTGTAGATTGAATTTGATTTTTAACAGAGAGTAACTATTGTTTTTATACTTTTATATTTTCTTCGATTTCTATATGAAAACATTATTTAAATGTTATAAAACTATGGGGTTTTTAATAGAAAATATTTTGCTGAATCAAATAGTACCTGTTTTATTTTTCTACCATTAACAACAAGCTGGATATTGTAGATTGAATTTGATTTTTAACAGAGAGAAACTATTGTTTTTATACTTTTATATTTTCTTCGATTTCTATATAAAAACATTATTTAAATGTTATAAAACTGAAAAGTTTTTAATAGAAAATATTTTGCTGAATCAAATAGTACCTGTTTCATTTCACTACCATTAATAACAAGCTGGAGATTGTAGATTGAATTTGATTTTTAACAGAGAGTAACTATTGTTTTTATACTTTTATATTTTCTTCGATTTCTATATGAAAACATTATTTAAATGTTATAAAACTATGGGGTTTTTAATAGAAAATATTTTGCTGAATCAAATAGTACCTGTTTTATTTTTCTACCATTAATAACAAGCTGGATATTGTAGATTGAATTTGATTTTTAACAGAGAGAAACTATTGTTTTTATACTTTTATATTTTCTTCGATTTTTATATAAAAACATTATTTAAATGTTATAAAACTGAAAAGTTTTTAATAGAAAATATTTTGCTGAATCAAATAGTACCTGTTTCATTTCACTACCGTTAATAACAAGCTGGAGATTGTAGACTGAATTTGATTTTTAACAGAGAGTAACTATTGTTTTTATACTTTTATATTTTCTTTGATTTCTATATAAAAACATTATTTAAATGTTATAAAACTGAGGGGTTTTCAATAAAAAATATTTTGCTGAATCAAATAGTACCTGTTTCATTTTCCTACCATTAAAATCAAGCTGGAAATTGTAGATTAAATTTGATTTTTAACAGAGAGTAAGTATTGTTTTTATACTTTTATATTTTTTTCGAATTCTATATGAAAACATTATTTAAATGTTATAAAACTAAGGGGTTTTTAATAGAAAATATTTTGCTGAATCAAATAGTACTTGTTTCATTTCTCTACCATTAATAACAAGCTGGAGATTGTAGATTGAATTTGATTTTTAACAGAGAGTAACTATTGTTTTTATACCTTTATATTTTCTTCGATTTCTATATAAAAACATTATTTAAATGTTATAAAACTGAAAAGTTTTTAATAGAAAATATTTTGCTGAATCAAATAGTACCTGTTTTATTTTTCTACCATTAATACCAAGCTGGATATTGTAGATTGAATTTGATTTTTAACAGAGAGAAACTATTGTTTTTATACTTTTATATTTTCTTTGATTTCTATATGAAAACATTATTTAAATGTTATAAAACTATGGGGTTTTTAATAGAAAATATTTTGCTGAATCAAATAGTACCTGTTTTATTTTTCTACCATTAATAACAAGCTGGATATTGTAGATTGAATTTGATTTTTAACAGAGAGAAACTATTGTTTTTATACTTTTATATTTTCTTCGATTTCTATATAAAAACATTACTTAAATGTTATAAAACTGAAAAGTTTTTAATAGAAAATATTTTGCTGAATCAAATAGTACCTGTTTCAATTTTCTACCATTAATAACAAGCTGGATATTGTAGATTGAATTTGATTTTTAACATAGAGTAACTACTGTTTTTATACTTTTATATTTTCTTCGATTTCTATAGAAAAACAACATTTAAATGGTATAAAACTGAAAGGTTTTTAATAGAAAATATTTTGCTGAATCAAATAGTACCTGTTTCATTTTTCTACCATTAATAACAAGCTGGAGATTGTAGATTGAATTTGATTTTTAACAGAGAGTAACTATTGTTTTTATACTTTTATATTTTCTTCGATTTCTATATGAAAACATTATTTAAATGTTATAAAACTATGGGGTTTTTAATAGAAAATATTTTGCTGAATCAAATAGTACCTATTTCATTTCACTACCATTAATAACAAGCTGGAGATTGTAGATTGAATTTGATTTTTAACAGAGAGTAACTATTGTTTTTATACTTTTATATTTTCTTCGATTTCTATATAAAAACATTATTTAAATGGTATAAAACTGAAAGGTTTTTAATAGAAAATATTTTGCTGAATCAAATAGTACCTGTTTCATTTTTCTACCATTAATAACAAGCTGGATATTGTAGATTGAATTTGATTTTTAACAGAGAATAACTATTGTTTTTATACTTTTATATTTTCTTCGAATTCTATATGAGAACATTATTTAAATGTTATAAAACTGAGGGGTTTTTAATAAAAAGTATTTTGCTGAATCAAATAGTACTTGTTTCATTTCTCTACCATTAATAACAAGCTGGATATTGTAGATTGAATTTGATTATTAACAGAGAGTAACTATTGTTTTTATACTTTTATGTTTTCTTTGATTTCTATATAAAAACATTATTTAAATGTTATAAAACCTAGGGGTTTTTAATAGAAAATATTTTGCTGAATCAAATAGTACCTGTTTTATTTTTCTACAATTAATAACAAGCTGGAGATTGTAGATTGAATTTGATTTTTAACAGAGAGTAACTATTGTTTTTATACTTTTATATTTTCTTTGATTTCTATATAAAAACATTATTTAAATGTTATAAAACTGAGGGGTTTTAAATAAAAAATATTTTGCTAAATCAAATAGTACCTGTTTCATTTTTCTACCATTAGTAACAAGCTGGATATTGTAGATTGAATTTGATTTTTAACAGAGAGTAACTATGGTTTTTATACTTTTATATTTTCTTCGATTTCTATATGAAAACATTATTTAAATGTTATAAAACTATGGGGTTTTTAATAGAAAATATTTTGCTGAATCAAATAGTACCTGTTTTATTTTTCTACCATTAATAACAAGCTGGATATTGTAGATTGAATTTGATTTTTAACAGAGAGTAACTATTGTTTTTATACTTTTATATTTTCTTTGATTTCTATATAAAAACATTATTTAAATGTTATAAAACCTAGATGTTTTTAATAGAAAATATTTTGCTGAATCAAATAGTACTTGTTTCATTTCTCTACCATTAATAACAAGCTGGAGATTGTAGATTGAATTTGATTTTTAACAGAGAGTAACTATTGTTTTTATACTTTTATATTTTCTTCGATTTCTATATGAAAACATTATTTAAATGTTATAAAACTATGGGGTTTTTAATAGAAAATATTTTGCTGAATCAAATAGTACCTGTTTTATTTTTCTACCATTAATAACAAGCTGGAGATTGTAGATTGAATTTGATTTTTAACAGAGAGTAACTATTGTTTTTATACTTTTATATTTTCTTTGATTTCTATATAAAAACATTATTTAAATGTTATAAAACTGAGGGGTTTTAAATAAAAAATATTTTGCTAAATCAAATAGTACCTGTTTCATTTTTCTACCATTAGTAACAAGCTGGATATTGTAGATTGAATTTGATTTTTAACAGAGAGTAACTATGGTTTTTATACTTTTATATTTTTTTCGATTTCTATATGAAAACATTATTTAAATGTTATAAAACTATGAGGCTTTTAATAGAAAATATTTTGCTGAATCAAATAGTACCTGTTTTATTTTTCTACCATTAATAACAAGCTGGATATTGTAGATTGAATTTGATTTTTAACAGAGAGTAACTATTGTTTTTATACTTTTATATTTTCTTTGATTTCTATATAAAAACATTATTTAAATGTTATAAAACCTAGGGGTTTTTAATAGAAAATATTTTGCTGAATCAAATAGTACTTGTTTCATTTCTCTACCATTAATAACAAGCTGGAGATTGTAGATTGAATTTGATTTTTAACAGAGAGTAACTATTGTTTTTATACTTTTATATTTTCTTCGATTTCTATATGAAAACATTATTTAAATGTTATAAAACTATGGGGTTTTTAATAGAAAATATTTTGCTGAATCAAATAGTACCTGTTATATTTTTCTACCATTAATAACAAGCTAGAGATTGTAGATTGAATTTGATTTTTAACAGAGAGAAACTATTGTTTTTATACTTTTATATTTTCTTCGATTTCTATATAAAAACATTATTTAAATGTTATAAAACTGAAAAGTTTTTAATAGAAAATATTTTGCTGAATCAAATAGTACCTGTTTTATTTTTCTACCATTAATACCAAGCTGGATATTGTAGATTGAATTTGATTTTTAACAGAGAGAAACTATTGTTTTTATACTTTTATATTTTCTTTGATTTCTATATGAAAACATTATTTAAATGTTATAAAACTATGGGGTTTTTAATAGAAAATATTTTGCTGAATCAAATAGTACCTGTTTTATTTTTCTACCATTAATAACAAGCTGGATATTGTAGATTGAATTTGATTTTTAACAGAGAGAAACTATTGTTTTTATACTTTTATATTTTCTTCGATTTCTATATAAAAACATTACTTAAATGTTATAAAACTGAAAAGTTTTTAATAGAAAATATTTTGCTGAATCAAATAGTACCTGTTTCAATTTTCTACCATTAATAACAAGCTGGATATTGTAGATTGAATTTGATTTTTAACATAGAGTAACTACTGTTTTTATACTTTTATATTTTCTTCGATTTCTATAGAAAAACAACATTTAAATGGTATAAAACTGAAAGGTTTTTAATAGAAAATATTTTGCTGAATCAAATAGTACCTGTTTCATTTTTCTACCATTAATAACAAGCTGGAGATTGTAGATTGAATTTGATTTTTAACAGAGAGTAACTATTGTTTTTATACTTTTATATTTTCTTCGATTTCTATATGAAAACATTATTTAAATGTTATAAAACTATGGGGTTTTTAATAGAAAATATTTTGCTGAATCAAATAGTACCTATTTCATTTCACTACCATTAATAACAAGCTGGAGATTGTAGATTGAATTTGATTTTTAACAGAGAGTAACTATTGTTTTTATACTTATATATTTTCTTTGATTTCTATATAAAAACATTATTTAAATGTTATAAAACTAAGGGGTTTTTAATAGAAAATATTTTGCTGAATCAAATAGTACTTGTTTCATTTCTCTACCATTAATAACAAGCTGGAGATTGTAGATTGAATTTGATTTTTAACAGAGAGTAACTATTGTTTTTATACTTTTATATTTTCTTCGATTTCTATATGAAAACATTATTTAAATGTTATAAATCTATGGGGTTTTTAATAGAAAATATTTTGCTGAATCAAATAGTACCTATTTTCTTTTTCTACCATTAATAACAAGCTGGATATTGTAGATTGAATTTGATTTTTAACAGAGAGTAACTATTGTTTTTATACTTTTATATTTTCTTCGATTTCTATATAAAAACATTATTTAAATGGTATAAAACTGAAAGTTTTTTAATAGAAAATATTTTGCTGAATCAAATAGTACCTGTTTCATTTTTCTACCATTAATAACAAGCTGGATATTGTAGATTGAATTTGATTTTTAACAGAGAGTAACTATTGTTTTTATACTTTTATATTTTCTTCGAATTCTATATGAGAACATTATTTAAATGTTATAAAACTGAGGGGTTTTTAATAAAAAGTATTTTGCTGAATCAAATAGTACTTGTTTCATTTCTCTACCATTAATAACAAGCTGGATATTGTAGATTGAATTTGATTATTAACAGAGAGTAACTATTGTTTTTATACTTTTATGTTTTCTTTGATTTCTATATAAAAACATTATTTAAATGTTATAAAACCTAGGGGTTTTTAATAGAAAATATTTTGCTGAATCAAATAGTACCTGTTTTATTTTTCTACCATTAATAACAAGCTGGATATTGTAGATTGAATTTGATTTTTAACAGAGAGAAACTATTGTTTTTATACTTTTATATTTTCTTCGATTTCTATATAAAAACATTATTTAAATGTTATAAAACTGAAAAGTTTTTAATAGAAAATATTTTGCTGAATCAAATAGTACCTGTTTCATTTCACTACCATTAATAACAAGCTGAAGATTGTAGACTGAATTTGATTTTTAACAGAGAGTAACTATTGTTTTTATACTTTTATATTTTTTTCGATTTCTATATAAAAACATTATTTAAATGTTATAAAACTGAAAGGTTTTTAATAGAAAATATTTTGCTGAATCAAATAGTACATGTTTCATTTTCCTACCATTAAAATCAAGCTGGAAATTGTAGATTAAATTTGATTTTTAACAGAGAGTAAGTATTGTTTTTATACTTTTATATTTTTTTCGAATTCTATATGAGAACATTACTTAAATGTTATAAAACTAATGGGTTTTTAATAGAAAATATTTTGCTGAATCAAATAGTACCTGTTTCATTTTTCTACCATTAATAACAAGCTGGATATTGTAGATTGAATTTGATTTTTAACAGAGAGTAACTATTGTTTTTATACTTTTATATTTTCTTTGATTTCTATATAAAAACATTATTTAAATGTTATAAAACTGAGGGGTTTTAAATAAAAAATATTTTGCTAAATCAAATAGTACATGTTTCATTTTCCTACCATTAAAATCAAGCTGGAAATTGTAGATTAAATTTGATTTTTAACAGAGAGTAAGTATTGTTTTTATACTTTTATATTTTTTTCGAATTCTATATGAAAACATTATTTAAATGTTATAAAACTATGGGGTTTTTAATAGAAAATATTTTGCTGAATGAAATAGTACCTGTTTTATTTTTCTACCATTAATAACAAGCTGGAGATTGTAGATTGAATTTGATTTTTAACAGAGAGTAACTATTGTTTTTATACTTTTATATTTTCTTTGATTTCTATATAAAAACATTATTTAAATGTTATAAAACTGAGGGGTTTTAAATAAAAAATATTTTGCTAAATCAAATAGTACCTGTTTCATTTTTCTACCATTAGTAACAAGCTGGATATTGTAGATTGAATTTGATTTTTAACAGAGAGTAACTATGGTTTTTATACTTTTATATTTTCTTCGATTTCTATATGAAAACATTATTTAAATGTTATAAAACTATGGGGTTTTTAATAGAAAATATTTTGCTGAATCAAATAGTACCTGTTTTATTTTTCTACCATTAATAACAAGCTGGATATTGTAGATTGAGTTTGATTTTTAACAGAGAGTAACTATTGTTTTTATACTTTTATATTTTCTTTGATTTCTATATAAAAACATTATTTAAATGTTATAAAACCTAGGGGTTTTTAATAGAAAATATTTTGCTGAATCAAATAGTACTTGTTTCATTTCTCTACCATTAATAACAAGCTGGAGATTGTAGATTGAATTTGATTTTTAACAGAGAGTAACTATTGTTTTTATACTTTTATATTTTCTTCGATTTCTATATGAAAACATTATTTAAATGTTATAAAACTATGGGGTTTTTAATAGAAAATATTTTGCTGAATCAAATAGTACCTGTTTTATTTTTCTACCATTAATAACAAGCTGGAGATTGTAGATTGAATTTGATTTTTAACAGAGAGTAACTATTGTTTTTATACTTTTATATTTTCTTTGATTTCTATATAAAAACATTATTTAAATGTTATAAAACTGAGGGGTTTTAAATAAAAAATATTTTGCTAAATCAAATAGTACCTGTTTCATTTTTCTACCATTAGTAACAAGCTGGATATTGTAGATTGAATTTGATTTTTAACAAAGAGTAACTATGGTTTTTATACTTTTATATTTTCTTCGATTTCTATATGAAAACATTATTTAAATGTTATAAAACTATGGGGTTTTTAATAGAAAATATTTTGCTGAATCAAATAGTACCTGTTTTATTTTTCTACCATTAATAACAAGCTGGATATTGTAGATTGAATTTGATTTTTAACAGAGAGTAACTATTGTTTTTATACTTTTATATTTTCGTCGAATTCTATATGAAAACATTATTTAAATGTTATAAAACCTAGGGGTTTTTAATAGAAAATATTTTGCTGAATCAAATAGTACCTGTTTCATTTTTCTACCATTAATAACAAGCTGGATATTGTAGATTGAATTTGATTTTTAACAGAGAGTAACTATTGTTTTTATACTTTTATATTTTCTTCGATTTCTATATGAAAACATTATTTAAATGTTATAAAACTATGGGGTTTTTAATAGAAAATATTTTGCTGAATCAAATAGTACCTGTTTTATTTTTCTACCATTAACAACAAGCTGGATATTGTAGATTGAATTTGATTTTTAACAGAGAGAAACTATTGTTTTTATACTTTCATATTTTCTTCGATTTCTATATAAAAACATTATTTAAATGTTATAAAACTGAAAAGTTTTTAATAGAAAATATTTTGCTGAATCAAATAGTACCTGTTTCATTTCACTACCATTAATAACAAGCTGGAGATTGTAGATTGAATTTGATTTTTAACAGAGAGTAACTATTGTTTTTATACTTTTATATTTTCTTCGATTTCTATATGAAAACATTATTTAAATGTTATAAAACCTAGGGGTTTTTAATAGAAAATATTTTGCTGAATCAAACAGTACCTGTTTCATTTTTCTACCATTAATAACAAGCTGGATATTGTAGATTGAATTTGATTTTTAACAGAGAGAAACTATTGTTTTTATACTTTTATATTTTCTTTGATTTCTATATGAAAACATTATTTAAATGTTATAAAACTATGGGGTTTTTAATAGAAAATATTTTGCTGAATCAAATAGTACCTGTTTTATTTTTCTACCATTAATAACAAGCTGGAGATTGTAGATTGAATTTGATTTTTAACAGATAGTAACTATTGTTTTTATACTTTTATATTTTCTTTGATTTCTATATAAAAACATTATTTAAATGTTATAAAACTGAGGGGTTTTAAATAAAAAATATTTTGCTAAATCAAATAGTACCTGTTTCATTTTTCTACCATTAGTAACAAGCTGGATATTGTAGATTGAATTTGATTTTTAACAGAGAGTAACTATGGTTTTTATACTTTTATATTTTCTTCGATTTCTTTATGAAAACATTATTTAAATGTTATAAAACTATGGGGTTTTTAATAGAAAATATTTTGCTGAATCAAATAGTACCTGTTTTATTTTTCTACCATTAATAACAAGCTGGATATTGTAGATTGAATTTGATTTTTAACAGAGAGTAACTATTGTTTTTATACTTTTATATTTTCGTCGAATTCTATATGAAAACATTATTTAAATGTTATAAAACCAGGGGTTTTTAATAGAAAATATTTTGCTGAATCAAATAGTACCTGTTTCATTTTTCTACCATTAATAACAAGCTGGATATTGTAGATTGAATTTGATTTTTAACAGAGAGTAACTATTGTTTTTATACTTTTATATTTTCTTCGATTTCTATATGAAAACATTATTTAAATGTTATAAAACTATGGGGTTTTTAATAGAAAATATTTTGCTGAATCAAATAGTACCTGTTTTATTTTTCTACCATTAACAACAAGCTGGATATTGTAGATTGAATTTGATTTTTAACAGAGAGAAACTATTGTTTTTATACTTTTATATTTTCTTCGATTTCTATATAAAAACATTATTTAAATGTTATAAAACTGAAAAGTTTTTAATAGAAAATATTTTGCTGAATCAAATAGTACCTGTTTCATTTCACTACCATTAATAACAAGCTGGAGATTGTAGATTGAATTTGATTTTTAACAGAGAGTAACTATTGTTTTTATACTTTTATATTTTCTTCGATTTCTATATGAAAACATTATTTAAATGTTATAAAACTATGGGGTTTTTAATAGAAAATATTTTGCTGAATCAAATAGTACCTGTTTTATTTTTCTACCATTAATAACAAGCTGGATATTGTAGATTGAATTTGATTTTTAACAGAGAGAAACTATTGTTTTTATACTTTTATATTTTCTTCGATTTTTATATAAAAACATTATTTAAATGTTATAAAACTGAAAAGTTTTTAATAGAAAATATTTTGCTGAATCAAATAGTACCTGTTTCATTTCACTACCGTTAATAACAAGCTGGAGATTGTAGACTGAATTTGATTTTTAACAGAGAGTAACTATTGTTTTTATACTTTTATATTTTCTTTGATTTCTATATAAAAACATTATTTAAATGTTATACAACTAAGGGGTTTTCAATAGAAAATATTTTGCTGAATCAAATAGTACCTGTTTCATTTTCCTACCATTAATAACAAGCTGGATATTGTAGATTGAATTTGATTTTTAACAGAGAGTATCTATTGTTTTTATACTTTTATATTTTTTTCGAATTCTATATGAGAACATTACTTAAATGTTATAAAACTGAGGGGTTTTTAATAAAAAGTATTTTGCTGAATCAAATAGTACTTGTTTCATTTTTCTACCATTAATAACAAGCTGGATATTGTAGATTGAATTTGATTTTTAACAGAGAGTAACTATTGTTTTTATACTTTTATATTTTCTTTGATTTCTATATAAAAACATTATTTAAATGTTATAAAACTGAGGGGTTTTGAATAAAAAATATTTTGCTAAATCAAATAGTACATGTTTCATTTTCCTACCATTAAAATCAAGCTGGAAATTGTAGATTAAATTTGATTTTTAACAGAGAGTAAGTATTGTTTTTATACTTTTATATTTTTTTCGAATTCTATATGAAAACATTATTTAAATGTTATAAAACTATGGGGTTTTTAATAGAAAATATTTTGCTGAATGAAATAGTACCTGTTTTATTTTTCTACCATTAATAACAAGCTGGATATTGTAGATTGAACTTGATTTTTAACAGAGAGAAACTATTGTTTTTACACTTTTATATTTTCTTCGATTTCTATATAAAAACATTATTTAAATGTTATAAAACTAAAAAGTTTTTAATAGAAAATATTTTGCTGAATCAAATAGTACCTGTTTCATTTCACTACCATTAATAACAAGCTGGAGATTGTAGATTGAATTTGATTTTTAACAGAGAGTAACTATTGTTTTTATACTTTTATATTTTCTTCGATTTCTATATGAAAACATTATTTAAATGTTATAAAACTATGGGGTTTTTTAATAGAAAATATTTTGCTGAATCAAATAGTACCTGTTTTATTTTTCTACCATTAATAACAAGCTGGATATTGTAGATTGAATTTGATTTTTAACAGAGAGAAACTATTGTTTTTATACTTTTATATTTTCTTCGATTTCTATATAAAAACATTATTTAAATGTTATAAAACTGAAAAGTTTTTAATAGAAAATATTTTGCTGAATCAAATAGTACCTGTTTCATTTCACTACCATTAATAACAAGCTGGAGATTGTAGATTGAATTTGATTTTTAACAGAGAGTAACTATTGTTTTTATACTTTTATATTTTCTTTGATTTCTATATAAAAACATTATTTAAATGTTATAAAACCTAGGGGTTTTTAATAGAAAATATTTTGCTGAATCAAATAGTACCTGTTTCATTTTCCTACCATTAATAACAAGCTGGATATTGTAGATTGAATTTGATTTTTAACAGAGAGTAACTATTGTTTTTATACTTTTATATTTTCTTCGAATTCTATATAAAAACATTATTTAAATGGTATAAAACTGAAAGGTTTTTAATAGAAAATATTTTGCTGAATCAAATAGTACCTGTTTCATTTTTCTACCATTAATAACAAGCTGGAGATTGTAGATTGAATTTGATTTTTAACAGAGAGTAACTATTGTTTTTATACTTTTATATTTTCTTCGATTTCTATATAAAAACATTATTTAAATGTTATAAAACTGAAAAGTTTTTAATAGAAAATATTTTGCTGAATCAAATAGTACCTGTTTCATTTCACTACCATTAATAACAAGCTGGAGATTGTAGATTGAATTTGATTTTTAACAGAGAGTATTGTTTTTATACTTTTATATTTTCTTTGATATCTATATAAAAACATTATTTAAATGTTATAAAACTAAGGGGTTTTTAATAGAAAATATTTTGCTGAATCAAATAGTACTTGTTTCATTTCTCTACCATTAATAACAAGCTGGAGATTGTAGATTGAATTTGATTTTTAACAGAGAGTAACTATTGTTTATATACTTTTATATTTTCTTCGATTTCTATATGAAAACATTATTTAAATGTTATAAAACTATGGGGTTTTTAATAGAAAATATTTTGCTGAATCAAATAGTACCTGTTTTATTTTTCTACCATTAATAACAAGCTAAATATTGTAGATTGAATTTGATTTTTAACAGAGAGTAACTATTGTTTTTATACTTTTATATTTTCTTTGATTTCTATATAAAAACATTATTTAAATGTTATAAAACTGAGGTGTTTTTAATAGAAAATATTTTGCTGAATCAAATAGTACTTGTTTCATTTCACTACCATTAATAACAAGCTGGAGATTGTAGATTGAATTTGATTTTTAACAGAGAGTAACTATTGTTTTTATACTTTTATATTTTCTTTGATTTCTATATAAAAACATTATTTAAATGTTATAAAACTAAGGGGATTTTAATAGAAAATATTTTGCTGAATCAAATAGTACTTGTTTCATTTCACTACCATTAATAACAAGCTGGAGATTGTAGATTGAATTTGATTTTTAACAGAGAGTAACTATTGTTTATATACTTTTATATTTTCTTCGATTTCTATATGAAAACATTATTTAAATGTTATAAAACTATGGGGTTTTTAATAGAAAATATTTTGCTGAATCAAATAGTACCTGTTATATTTTTCTACCATTAATAACAAGCTGGATATTGTAGATTGAATTTGATTTTTAACAGAGAGTAACTATTGTTTTTATACTTTTATATTTTCTTTGATTTCTATATAAAAACATTATTTAAATGTTATAAAACTGAGGGGTTTTTAATAGAAAATATTTTGCTGAATCAAATAGTACTTGTTTCATTTCACTACCATTAATAACAAGCTGGAGATTGTAGATTAAATTTGATTTTTAACAGAGAGTAACTATTGTTTTTATACTTTTATATTTTCTTTGATTTCTATATAAAAACATTATTTAAATGTTATAAAACTGAGGGGTTTTAAATAAAAAATATTTTGCTAAATCAAATAGTACCTGTTTCATTTTTCTACCATTAGTAACAAGCTGGATATTGTAGATTGAATTTGATTTTTAACAGAGAGTAACTATGGTTTTTATACTTTTATATTTTCTTCGATTTCTATATGAAAACATTATTTAAATGTTATAAAACTATGGGGTTTTTAATAGAAAATATTTTGCTGAATCAAATAGTACCTGTTTTATTTTGCTACCATTAATAACAAGCTGGATATTGTAGATTGAATTTGATTTTTAACAGAGAGTAACTATTGTTTTTATACTTTTATATTTTCTTTGATTTCTATATAAAAACATTATTTAAATGTTATAAAACCTAGGGGTTTTTAATAGAAAATATTTTGCTGAATCAAATAGTACTTGTTTCATTTCTCTACCATTAATAACAAGCTGGAGATTGTAGATTGATTTGATTTTTAACAGAGAGTAACTATTGTTTTTATACTTTTATATTTTCTTCGATTTCTATATGAAAACATTATTTAAATGTTATAAAACTATGGGGTTTTTAATAGAAAATATTTTGCTGAATCAAATAGTACCTGTTTTATTTTTCTACCATTAATAACAAGCTGGAGATTGTAGATTGAATTTGATTTTTAACAGAGAGTAACTATTGTTTTTATACTTTTATATTTTCTTTGATTTCTATATAAAAACATTATTTAAATGTTATAAAACTGAGGGGTTTTAAATAAAAAATATTTTGCTAAATCAAATAGTACCTGTTTCATTTTTCTACCATTAGTAACAAGCTGGATATTGTAGATTGAATTTGATTTTTAACAGAGAGTAACTATGGTTTTTATACTTTTATATTTTCTTCGATTTCTATATGAAAACATTATTTAAATGTTATAAAACTATGGGGTTTTTAATAGAAAATATTTTGCTGAATCAAATAGTACCTGTTTTATTTTTCTACCATTAATAACAAGCTGGATATTGTAGATTGAATTTGATTTTTAACAGAGAGTAACTATTGTTTTTATACTTTTATATTTTCGTCGAATTCTATATGAAAACATTATTTAAATGTTATAAAACCTAGGGGTTTTTAATAGAAAATATTTTGCTGAATCAAATAGTACCTGTTTCATTTTTCTACCATTAATAACAAGCTGGATATTGTAGATTGAATTTGATTTTTAACAGAGAGTAACTATTGTTTTTATACTTTTATATTTTCTTCGATTTCTATATGAAAACATTATTTAAATGTTATAAAACTATGGGGTTTTTAATAGAAAATATTTTGCTGAATCAAATAGTACCTGTTTTATTTTTCTACCATTAACAACAAGCTGGATATTGTAGATTGAATTTGATTTTTAACAGAGAGAAACTATTGTTTTTATACTTTTATATTTTCTTCGATTTTTATATAAAAACATTATTTAAATGTTATAAAACTGAAAAGTTTTTAATAGAAAATATTTTGCTGAATCAAATAGTACCTGTTTCATTTCACTACCATTAATAACAAGCTGGAGATTGTAGATTGAATTTGATTTTTAACAGAGAGTAACTATTGTTTTTATACTTTTATATTTTCTTCGATTTCTATATGAAAAC
This sequence comes from Tribolium confusum, assembly GCA_029207805.1. Lineage (NCBI taxonomy): Eukaryota > Metazoa > Arthropoda > Insecta > Coleoptera > Tenebrionidae > Tribolium > Tribolium confusum. The sequence goes on from JALGAY010000003.1 coordinate 4,366,754, forward strand.
ATTATTTAAATGTTATAAAACCTAGGGGTTTTTAATAGAAAATATTTTGCTGAATCAAATAGTACCTGTTTCATTTTTCTACCATTAATAACAAGCTGGATATTGTAGATTGAATTTGATTTTTAACAGAGAGAAACTATTGTTTTTATACTTTTATATTTTCTTTGATTTCTATATGAAAACATTATTTAAATGTTATAAAACTATGGGGTTTTTAATAGAAAATATTTTGCTGAATCAAATAGTACCTGTTTTATTTTTCTCCATTAATAACAAGCTGGAGATTGTAGATTGAATTTGATTTTTAACAGAGAGTAACTATTGTTTTTATACTTTTATATTTTCTTTGATTTCTATATAAAAACATTATTTAAATGTTATAAAACTGAGGGGTTTTAAATAAAAAATATTTTGCTGAATCAAATAGTACTTGTTTCATTTCACTACCATTAATAACAAGCTGGAGATTGTAGATTGAATTTGATTTTTAACAGAGAGTAACTATTGTTTTTATACTTTTATATTTTCTTTGATTTCTATATAAAAACATTATTTAAATGTTATAAAACTAAGGGGTTTTTAATAGAAAATATTTTGCTGAATCAAATAGTACTTGTTTCATTTCACTACCATTAATAACAAGCTGGAGATTGTAGATTGAATTTGATTTTTAACAGAGAGTAACTATTGTTTATATACTTTTATATTTTCTTCGATTTCTATATGAAAACATTATTTAAATGTTATAAAACTATGGGGTTTTTAATAGAAAATATTTTGCTGAATCAAATAGTACCTGTTATATTTTTCTACCATTAATAACAAGCTGGATATTGTAGATTGAATTTGATTTTTAACAGAGAGTAACTATTGTTTTTATACTTTTATATTTTCTTTGATTTCTATATAAAAACATTATTTAAATGTTATAAAACTGAGGGGTTTTTAATAGAAAATATTTTGCTGAATCAAATAGTACTTGTTTCATTTCACTACCATTAATAACAAGCTGGAGATTGTAGATTGAATTTGATTTTTAACAGAGAGTAACTATTGTTTTTATACTTTTATATTTTCTTTGATTTCTATATAAAAACATTATTTAAATGTTATAAAACTGAGGGGTTTTAAATAAAAAATATTTTGCTAAATCAAATAGTACCTGTTTCATTTTTCTACCATTAGTAACAAGCTGGATATTGTAGATTGAATTTGATTTTTAACAGAGAGTAACTATGGTTTTTATACTTTTATATTTTCTTCGATTTCTATATGAAAACATTATTTAAATGTTATAAAACTATGGGGTTTTTAATAGAAAATATTTTGCTGAATCAAATAGTACCTGTTTTATTTTTCTACCATTAACAACAAGCTGGATATTGTAGATTGAATTTGATTTTTAACAGAGAGAAACTATTGTTTTTATACTTTTATATTTTCTTCGATTTCTATATAAAAACATTATTTAAATGTTATAAAACTGAAAAGTTTTTAATAGAAAATATTTTGCTGAATCAAATAGTACCTGTTTCATTTCACTACCATTAATAACAAGCTGGAAATTGTAGATTGAATTTGATTTTTAACAGAGAGTAACTATTGTTTTTATACTTTTATATTTTCTTCGATTTCTATATGAAAACATTATTTAAATGTTATAAAACCTAGGGGTTTTTAATAGAAAATATTTTGCTGAATCAAATAGTACCTGTTTCATTTTTCTACCATTAATAACAAGCTGGATATTGTAGATTGAATTTGATTTTTAACAGAGAGAAACTATTGTTTTTATACTTTTATATTTTCTTTGATTTCTATATGAAAACATTATTTAAATGTTATAAAACTATGGGGTTTTTAATAGAAAATATTTTGCTGAATCAAATAGTACCTGTTTTATTTTTCTACCATTAATAACAAGCTGGAGATTGTAGATTGAATTTGATTTTTAACAGAGAGTAACTATTGTTTTTATACTTTTATATTTTCTTTGATTTCTATATAAAAACATTATTTAAATGTTATAAAACTGAGGGGTTTTAAATAAAAAATATTTTGCTAAATCAAATAGTACCTGTTTCATTTTTCTACCATTAGTAACAAGCTGGATATTGTAGATTGAATTTGATTTTTAACAGAGAGTAACTATGGTTTTTATACTTTTATATTTTCTTCGATTTCTATATGAAAACATTATTTAAATGTTATAAAACTATGGGGTTTTTAATAGAAAATATTTTGCTGAATCAAATAGTACCTGTTTTATTTTTCTACCATTAATAACAAGCTGGATATTGTAGATTGAATTTGATTTTTAACAGAGAGTAACTATTGTTTTTATACTTTTATATTTTCGTCGAATTCTATATGAAAACATTATTTAAATGTTATAAAACCTAGGGGTTTTTAATAGAAAATATTTCGCTGAATCAAATAGTACCTGTTTCATTTTTCTACCATTAATAACAAGCTGGATATTGTAGATTGAATTTGATTTTTAACAGAGAGTAACTATTGTTTTTATACTTTTATATTTTCTTCGATTTCTATATGAAAACATTATTTAAATGTTATAAAACTATGGGGTTTTTAATAGAAAATATTTTGCTGAATCAAATAGTACCTGTTTTATTTTTCTACCATTAACAACAAGCTGGATATTGTAGATTGAATTTGATTTTTAACAGAGAGAAACTATTGTTTTTATACTTTTATATTTTCTTCGATTTCTATATAAAAACATTATTTAAATGTTATAAAACTGAAAAGTTTTTAATAGAAAATATTTTGCTGAATCAAATAGTACCTGTTTCATTTCACTACCATTAATAACAAGCAGGAGATTGTAGATTGAATTTGATTTTTAACAGAGAGTAACTATTGTTTTTATACTTTTATATTTTCGTCGAATTCTATATAAAAACATTATTTAAATGTTATAAAACTGAAAAGTTTTTAATAGAAAATATTTTGCTGAATCAAATAGTACCTGTTTCATTTCACTACCATTAATAACAAGCTGGATATTGTAGATTGAATTTGATTTTTAACAGAGAGTAACTATTGTTTTTATACTTTTATATTTTCTTCGATTTCTATATGAAAACATTATTTAAATGTTATAAAACTATGGGGTTTTTAATAGAAAATATTTTGCTGAATCAAATAGTACCTGTTTTATTTTTCTACCATTAACAACAAGCTGGATATTGTAGATTGAATTTGATTTTTAACAGAGAGAAACTATTGTTTTTATACTTTTATATTTTCTTCGATTTCTATATAAAAACATTATTTAAATGTTATAAAACTGAAAAGTTTTTAATAGAAAATATTTTGCTGAATCAAATAGTACCTGTTTCATTTCACTACCATTAATAACAAGCTGGAGATTGTAGATTGAATTTGATTTTTAACAGAGAGTAACTATTGTTTTTATACTTTTATATTTTCTTCGATTTCTATATGAAAACATTATTTAAATGTTATAAAACTATGGGGTTTTTAATAGAAAATATTTTGCTGAATCAAATAGTACCTGTTTTATTTTTCTACCATTAATAACAAGCTGGATATTGTAGATTGAATTTGATTTTTAACAGAGAGAAACTATTGTTTTTATACTTTTATATTTTCTTCGATTTTTATATAAAAACATTATTTAAATGTTATAAAACTGAAAAGTTTTTAATAGAAAATATTTTGCTGAATCAAATAGTACCTGTTTCATTTCACTACCGTTAATAACAAGCTGGAGATTGTAGACTGAATTTGATTTTTAACAGAGAGTAACTATTGTTTTTATACTTTTATATTTTCTTTGATTTCTATATAAAAACATTATTTAAATGTTATACAACTAAGGGGTTTTCAATAGAAAATATTTTGCTGAATCAAATAGTACCTGTTTCATTTTCCTACCATTAATAACAAGCTGGATATTGTAGATTGAATTTGATTTTTAACAGAGAGTATCTATTGTTTTTATACTTTTATATTTTTTTCGAATTCTATATGAGAACATTACTTAAATGTTATAAAACTGAGGGGTTTTTAATAAAAAGTATTTTGCTGAATCAAATAGTACTTGTTTCATTTTTCTACCATTAATAACAAGCTGGATATTGTAGATTGAATTTGATTTTTAACAGAGAGTAACTATTGTTTTTATACATTTAAATATTTTCTTTGATTTCTATATAAAAACATTATTTAAATGTTATAAAACTGAGGGGTTTTGAATAAAAAATATTTTGCTAAATCAAATAGTACATGTTTCATTTTCCTACCATTAAAATCAAGCTGGAAATTGTAGATTAAATTTGATTTTTAACAGAGAGTAAGTATGGTTTTTATACTTTTATATTTTTTTCGAATTATATATGAAAACATTATTTAAATGTTATAAAACTATGGGGTTTTTAATAGAAAATATTTTGCTGAATGAAATAGTACCTGTTTTATTTTTCTACCATTAATAACAAGCTGGATATTGTAGATTGAACTTGATTTTTAACAGAGAGAAACTATTGTTTTTACACTTTTATATTTTCTTCGATTTCTATATAAAAACATTATTTAAATGTTATAAAACTAAAAAGTTTTTAATAGAAAATATTTTGCTGAATCAAATAGTACCTGTTTCATTTCACTACCATTAATAACAAGCTGGAGATTGTAGATTGAATTTGATTTTTAACAGAGAGTAACTATTGTTTTTATACTTTTATATTTTCTTCGATTTCTATATGAAAACATTATTTAAATGTTATAAAACTGAAAAGTTTTTAATAGAAAATATTTTGCTGAATCAAATAGTACCTGTTTCATTTCACTACCATTAATAACAAGCTGGAGATTGTAGATTGAATTTGATTTTTAACAGAGAGTATTGTTTTTATACTTTTATATTTTCTTTGATATCTATATAAAAACATTATTTAAATGTTATAAAACTAAGGGGTTTTTAATAGAAAATATTTTGCTGAATCAAATAGTACTTGTTTCATTTCTCTACCATTAATAACAAGCTGGAGATTGTAGATTGAATTTGATTTTTAACAGAGAGTAACTATTGTTTTTATACTTTTATATTTTCTTCGATTTCTATATGAAAACATTATTTAAATGTTATAAAACTATGGGGTTTTTAATAGAAAATATTTTGCTGAATCAAATAGTACCTGTTTTATTTTTCTACCATTAATAACAAGCTGGATATTGTAGATTGAATTTGATTTTTAACAGAGAGTAACTATTGTTTTTATACTTTTATATTTTCTTTGATTTCTATATAAAAACATTATTTAAATGTTATAAAACTGAGAGGTTTTTAATAGAAAATATTTTGCTGAATCAAATAGTACCTGTTTCATTTTTCTACCATTAATAACAAGCTGGATATTGTAGATTGAATTTGATTTTTAACAGAGAGAAACTATTGTTTTTATACTTTTATATTTTCTTTGATTTCTATATGAAAACATTATTTAAATGTTATAAAACTATGGGGTTTTTAATAGAAAATATTTTGCTGAATCAAATAGTACCTGTTTTATTTTTCTCCATTAATAACAAGCTGGAGATTGTAGATTGAATTTGATTTTTAACAGAGAGTAACTATTGTTTTTATACTTTTATATTTTCTTTGATTTCTATATAAAAACATTATTTAAATGTTATAAAACTGAGGGGTTTTAAATAAAAAATATTTTGCTGAATCAAATAGTACTTGTTTCATTTCACTACCATTAATAACAAGCTGGAGATTGTAGATTGAATTTGATTTTTAACAGAGAGTAACTATTGTTTTTATACTTTTATATTTTCTTTGATTTCTATATAAAAACATTATTTAAATGTTATAAAACTAAGGGGTTTTTAATAGAAAATATTTTGCTGAATCAAATAGTACTTGTTTCATTTCACTACCATTAATAACAAGCTGGAGATTGTAGATTGAATTTGATTTTTAACAGAGAGTAACTATTGTTTATATACTTTTATATTTTCTTCGATTTCTATATGAAAACATTATTTAAATGTTATAAAACTATGGGGTTTTTAATAGAAAATATTTTGCTGAATCAAATAGTACCTGTTATATTTTTCTACCATTAATAACAAGCTGGATATTGTAGATTGAATTTGATTTTTAACAGAGAGTAACTATTGTTTTTATACTTTTATATTTTCTTTGATTTCTATATAAAAACATTATTTAAATGTTATAAAACTGAGGGGTTTTTAATAGAAAATATTTTGCTGAATCAAATAGTACTTGTTTCATTTCACTACCATTAATAACAAGCTGGAGATTGTAGATTGAATTTGATTTTTAACAGAGAGTAACTATTGTTTTTATACTTTTATATTTTCTTTGATTTCTATATAAAAACATTATTTAAATGTTATAAAACTGAGGGGTTTTAAATAAAAAATATTTTGCTAAATCAAATAGTACCTGTTTCATTTTTCTACCATTAGTAACAAGCTGGATATTGTAGATTGAATTTGATTTTTAACAGAGAGTAACTATGGTTTTTATACTTTTATATTTTCTTCGATTTCTATATGAAAACATTATTTAAATGTTATAAAACTATGGGGTTTTTAATAGAAAATATTTTGCTGAATCAAATAGTACCTGCTTTATTTTGCTACCATTAATAACAAGCTGGATATTGTAGATTGAATTTGATTTTTAACAGAGAGTAACTATTGTTTTTATACTTTTATATTTTCTTTGATTTCTATATAAAAACATTATTTAAATGTTATAAAACCTAGGGGTTTTTAATAGAAAATATTTTGCTGAATCAAATAGTACTTGTTTCATTTCTCTACCATTAATAACAAGCTGGAGATTGTAGATTGAATTTGATTTTTAACAGAGAGTAACTATTGTTTTTATACTTTTATATTTTCTTCGATTTCTATATGAAAACATTATTTAAATGTTATAAAACTATGGGGTTTTTAATAGAAAATATTTTGCTGAATCAAATAGTACCTGTTTTATTTTTCTACCATTAATAACAAGCTGGATATTGTAGATTGAATTTGATTTTTAACAGAGAGTAACTATTGTTTTTATACTTTTATATTTTCGTCGAATTCTATATGAAAACATTATTTAAATGTTATAAAACCAGGGGTTTTTAATAGAAAATATTTTGCTGAATCAAATAGTACCTGTTTCATTTTTCTACCATTAATAACAAGCTGGATATTGTAGATTGAATTTGATTTTTAACAGAGAGTAACTATTGTTTTTATACTTTTATATTTTCTTCGATTTCTATATGAAAACATTATTTAAATGTTATAAAACTATGGGGTTTTTAATAGAAAATATTTTGCTGAATCAAATAGTACCTGTTTTATTTTTCTACCATTAACAACAAGCTGGATATTGTAGATTGAATTTGATTTTTAACAGAGAGAAACTATTGTTTTTATACTTTTATATTTTCTTCGATTTCTATATAAAAACATTATTTAAATGTTATAAAACTGAAAAGTTTTTAATAGAAAATATTTTGCTGAATCAAATAGTACCTGTTTCATTTCACTACCATTAATAACAAGCTGGAGATTGTAGATTGAATTTGATTTTTAACAGAGAGTAACTATTGTTTTTATACTTTTATATTTTCTTCGATTTCTATATGAAAACATTATTTAAATGTTATAAAACTATGGGGTTTTTAATAGAAAATATTTTGCTGAATCAAATAGTACCTGTTTTATTTTTCTACCATTAATAACAAGCTGGATATTGTAGATTGAATTTGATTTTTAACAGAGAGAAACTATTGTTTTTATACTTTTATATTTTCTTCGATTTTTATATAAAAACATTATTTAAATGTTATAAAACTGAAAAGTTTTTAATAGAAAATATTTTGCTGAATCAAATAGTACCTGTTTCATTTCACTACCGTTAATAACAAGCTGGAGATTGTAGACTGAATTTGATTTTTAACAGAGAGTAACTATTGTTTTTATACTTTTATATTTTCTTTGATTTCTATATAAAAACATTATTTAAATGTTATACAACTAAGGGGTTTTCAATAGAAAATATTTTGCTGAATCAAATAGTACCTGTTTCATTTTCCTACCATTAATAACAAGCTGGATATTGTAGATTGAATTTGATTTTTAACAGAGAGTATCTATTGTTTTTATACTTTTATATTTTTTTCGAATTCTATATGAGAACATTACTTAAATGTTATAAAACTGAGGGGTTTTTAATAAAAAGTATTTTGCTGAATCAAATAGTACTTGTTTCATTTTTCTACCATTAATAACAAGCTGGATATTGTAGATTGAATTTGATTTTTAACAGAGAGTAACTATTGTTTTTATACTTTTATATTTTCTTTGATTTCTATATAAAAACATTATTTAAATGTTATAAAACTGAGGGGTTTTGAATAAAAAATATTTTGCTAAATCAAATAGTACATGTTTCATTTTCCTACCATTAAAATCAAGCTGGAAATTGTAGATTAAATTTGATTTTTAACAGAGAGTAAGTATTGTTTTTATACTTTTATATTTTTTTCGAATTCTATATGAAAACATTATTTAAATGTTATAAAACTATGGGGTTTTTAATAGAAAATATTTTGCTGAATGAAATAGTACCTGTTTTATTTTTCTACCATTAATAACAAGCTGGATATTGTAGATTGAACTTGATTTTTAACAGAGAGAAACTATTGTTTTTACACTTTTATATTTTCTTCGATTTCTATATAAAAACATTATTTAAATGTTATAAAACTAAAAAGTTTTTAATAGAAAATATTTTGCTGAATCAAATAGTACCTGTTTCATTTCACTACCATTAATAACAAGCTGGAGATTGTAGATTGAATTTGATTTTTAACAGAGAGTAACTATTGTTTTTATACTTTTATATTTTCTTCGATTTCTATATGAAAACATTATTTAAATGTTATAAAACTATGGGGTTTTTTAATAGAAAATATTTTGCTGAATCAAATAGTACCTGTTTTATTTTTCTACCATTAATAACAAGCTGGATATTGTAGATTGAATTTGATTTTTAACAGAGAGAAACTATTGTTTTTATACTTTTATATTTTCTTCGATTTCTATATAAAAACATTATTTAAATGTTATAAAACTGAAAAGTTTTTAATAGAAAATATTTTGCTGAATCAAATAGTACCTGTTTCATTTCACTACCATTAATAACAAGCTGGAGATTGTAGATTGAATTTGATTTTTAACAGAGAGTAACTATTGTTTTTATACTTTTATATTTTCTTTGATTTCTATATAAAAACATTATTTAAATGTTATAAAACCTAGGGGTTTTTAATAGAAAATATTTTGCTGAATCAAATAGTACCTGTTTCATTTTCCTACCATTAATAACAAGCTGGATATTGTAGATTGAATTTGATTTTTAACAGAGAGTAACTATTGTTTTTATACTTTTATATTTTCTTCGAATTCTATATAAAAACATTATTTAAATGGTATAAAACTGAAAGGTTTTTAATAGAAAATATTTTGCTGAATCAAATAGTACCTGTTTCATTTTTCTACCATTAATAACAAGCTGGAGATTGTAGATTGAATTTGATTTTTAACAGAGAGTAACTATTGTTTTTATACTTTTATATTTTCTTCGATTTCTATATAAAAACATTATTTAAATGTTATAAAACTGAAAAGTTTTTAATAGAAAATATTTTGCTGAATCAAATAGTACCTGTTTCATTTCACTACCATTAATAACAAGCTGGAGATTGTAGATTGAATTTGATTTTTAACAGAGAGTATTGTTTTTATACTTTTATATTTTCTTTGATATCTATATAAAAACATTATTTAAATGTTATAAAACTAAGGGGTTTTTAATAGAAAATATTTTGCTGAATCAAATAGTACTTGTTTCATTTCTCTACCATTAATAACAAGCTGGAGATTGTAGATTGAATTTGATTTTTAACAGAGAGTAACTATTGTTTATATACTTTTATATTTTCTTCGATTTCTATATGAAAACATTATTTAAATGTTATAAAACTATGGGGTTTTTAATAGAAAATATTTTGCTGAATCAAATAGTACCTGTTTTATTTTTCTACCATTAATAACAAGCTAAATATTGTAGATTGAATTTGATTTTTAACAGAGAGTAACTATTGTTTTTATACTTTTATATTTTCTTTGATTTCTATATAAAAACATTATTTAAATGTTATAAAACTGAGGTGTTTTTAATAGAAAATATTTTGCTGAATCAAATAGTACTTGTTTCATTTCACTACCATTAATAACAAGCTGGAGATTGTAGATTGAATTTGATTTTTAACAGAGAGTAACTATTGTTTTTATACTTTTATATTTTCTTTGATTTCTATATAAAAACATTATTTAAATGTTATAAAACTAAGGGGATTTTAATAGAAAATATTTTGCTGAATCAAATAGTACTTGTTTCATTTCACTACCATTAATAACAAGCTGGAGATTGTAGATTGAATTTGATTTTTAACAGAGAGTAACTATTGTTTATATACTTTTATATTTTCTTCGATTTCTATATGAAAACATTATTTAAATGTTATAAAACTATGGGGTTTTTAATAGAAAATATTTTGCTGAATCAAATAGTACCTGTTATATTTTTCTACCATTAATAACAAGCTGGATATTGTAGATTGAATTTGATTTTTAACAGAGAGTAACTATTGTTTTTATACTTTTATATTTTCTTTGATTTCTATATAAAAACATTATTTAAATGTTATAAAACTGAGGGGTTTTTAATAGAAAATATTTTGCTGAATCAAATAGTACTTGTTTCATTTCACTACCATTAATAACAAGCTGGAGATTGTAGATTAAATTTGATTTTTAACAGAGAGTAACTATTGTTTTTATACTTTTATATTTTCTTTGATTTCTATATAAAAACATTATTTAAATGTTATAAAACTGAGGGGTTTTAAATAAAAAATATTTTGCTAAATCAAATAGTACCTGTTTCATTTTTCTACCATTAGTAACAAGCTGGATATTGTAGATTGAATTTGATTTTTAACAGAGAGTAACTATGGTTTTTATACTTTTATATTTTCTTCGATTTCTATATGAAAACATTATTTAAATGTTATAAAACTATGGGGTTTTTAATAGAAAATATTTTGCTGAATCAAATAGTACCTGTTTTATTTTGCTACCATTAATAACAAGCTGGATATTGTAGATTGAATTTGATTTTTAACAGAGAGTAACTATTGTTTTTATACTTTTATATTTTCTTTGATTTCTATATAAAAACATTATTTAAATGTTATAAAACCTAGGGGTTTTTAATAGAAAATATTTTGCTGAATCAAATAGTACTTGTTTCATTTCTCTACCATTAATAACAAGCTGGAGATTGTAGATTGATTTGATTTTTAACAGAGAGTAACTATTGTTTTTATACTTTTATATTTTCTTCGATTTCTATATGAAAACATTATTTAAATGTTATAAAACTATGGGGTTTTTAATAGAAAATATTTTGCTGAATCAAATAGTACCTGTTTTATTTTTCTACCATTAATAACAAGCTGGAGATTGTAGATTGAATTTGATTTTTAACAGAGAGTAACTATTGTTTTTATACTTTTATATTTTCTTTGATTTCTATATAAAAACATTATTTAAATGTTATAAAACTGAGGGGTTTTAAATAAAAAATATTTTGCTAAATCAAATAGTACCTGTTTCATTTTTCTACCATTAGTAACAAGCTGGATATTGTAGATTGAATTTGATTTTTAACAGAGAGTAACTATGGTTTTTATACTTTTATATTTTCTTCGATTTCTATATGAAAACATTATTTAAATGTTATAAAACTATGGGGTTTTTAATAGAAAATATTTTGCTGAATCAAATAGTACCTGTTTTATTTTTCTACCATTAATAACAAGCTGGATATTGTAGATTGAATTTGATTTTTAACAGAGAGTAACTATTGTTTTTATACTTTTATATTTTCGTCGAATTCTATATGAAAACATTATTTAAATGTTATAAAACCTAGGGGTTTTTAATAGAAAATATTTTGCTGAATCAAATAGTACCTGTTTCATTTTTCTACCATTAATAACAAGCTGGATATTGTAGATTGAATTTGATTTTTAACAGAGAGTAACTATTGTTTTTATACTTTTATATTTTCTTCGATTTCTATATGAAAACATTATTTAAATGTTATAAAACTATGGGGTTTTTAATAGAAAATATTTTGCTGAATCAAATAGTACCTGTTTTATTTTTCTACCATTAACAACAAGCTGGATATTGTAGATTGAATTTGATTTTTAACAGAGAGAAACTATTGTTTTTATACTTTTATATTTTCTTCGATTTTTATATAAAAACATTATTTAAATGTTATAAAACTGAAAAGTTTTTAATAGAAAATATTTTGCTGAATCAAATAGTACCTGTTTCATTTCACTACCATTAATAACAAGCTGGAGATTGTAGATTGAATTTGATTTTTAACAGAGAGTAACTATTGTTTTTATACTTTTATATTTTCTTCGATTTCTATATGAAAACATTATTTAAATGTTATAAAACCTAGGGGTTTTTAATAGAAAATATTTTGCTGAATCAAATAGTACCTGTTTCATTTTTCTACCATTAATAACAAGCTGGATATTGTAGATTGAATTTGATTTTTAACAGAGAGAAACTATTGTTTTTATACTTTTATATTTTCTTTGATTTCTATATGAAAACATTATTTAAATGTTATAAAACTATGGGGTTTTTAATAGAAAATATTTTGCTGAATCAAATAGTACCTGTTTTATTTTTCTCCATTAATAACAAGCTGGAGATTGTAGATTGAATTTGATTTTTAACAGAGAGTAACTATTGTTTTTATACTTTTATATTTTCTTTGATTTCTATATAAAAACATTATTTAAATGTTATAAAACTGAGGGGTTTTAAATAAAAAATATTTTGCTGAATCAAATAGTACTTGTTTCATTTCACTACCATTAATAACAAGCTGGAGATTGTAGATTGAATTTGATTTTTAACAGAGAGTAACTATTGTTTTTATACTTTTATATTTTCTTTGATTTCTATATAAAAACATTATTTAAATGTTATAAAACTAAGGGGTTTTTAATAGAAAATATTTTGCTGAATCAAATAGTACTTGTTTCATTTCACTACCATTAATAACAAGCTGGAGATTGTAGATTGAATTTGATTTTTAACAGAGAGTAACTATTGTTTATATACTTTTATATTTTCTTCGATTTCTATATGAAAACATTATTTAAATGTTATAAAACTATGGGGTTTTTAATAGAAAATATTTTGCTGAATCAAATAGTACCTGTTATATTTTTCTACCATTAATAACAAGCTGGATATTGTAGATTGAATTTGATTTTTAACAGAGAGTAACTATTGTTTTTATACTTTTATATTTTCTTTGATTTCTATATAAAAACATTATTTAAATGTTATAAAACTGAGGGGTTTTTAATAGAAAATATTTTGCTGAATCAAATAGTACTTGTTTCATTTCACTACCATTAATAACAAGCTGGAGATTGTAGATTGAATTTGATTTTTAACAGAGAGTAACTATTGTTTTTATACTTTTATATTTTCTTTGATTTCTATATAAAAACATTATTTAAATGTTATAAAACTGAGGGGTTTTAAATAAAAAATATTTTGCTAAATCAAATAGTACCTGTTTCATTTTTCTACCATTAGTAACAAGCTGGATATTGTAGATTGAATTTGATTTTTAACAGAGAGTAACTATGGTTTTTATACTTTTATATTTTCTTCGATTTCTATATGAAAACATTATTTAAATGTTATAAAACTATGGGGTTTTTAATAGAAAATATTTTGCTGAATCAAATAGTACCTGCTTTATTTTGCTACCATTAATAACAAGCTGGATATTGTAGATTGAATTTGATTTTTAACAGAGAGTAACTATTGTTTTTATACTTTTATATTTTCTTTGATTTCTATATAAAAACATTATTTAAATGTTATAAAACCTAGGGGTTTTTAATAGAAAATATTTTGCTGAATCAAATAGTACTTGTTTCATTTCTCTACCATTAATAACAAGCTGGAGATTGTAGATTGAATTTGATTTTTAACAGAGAGTAACTATTGTTTTTATACTTTTATATTTTCTTCGATTTCTATATGAAAACATTATTTAAATGTTATAAAACTATGGGGTTTTTAATAGAAAATATTTTGCTGAATCAAATAGTACCTGTTTTATTTTTCTACCATTAATAACAAGCTGGAGATTGTAGATTGAATTTGATTTTTAACAGAGAGTAACTATTGTTTTTATACTTTTATATTTTCTTTGATTTCTATATAAAAACATTATTTAAATGTTATAAAACTGAGGGGTTTTAAATAAAAAATATTTTGCTAAATCAAATAGTACCTGTTTCATTTTTCTACCATTAGTAACAAGCTGGATATTGTAGATTGAATTTGATTTTTAACAGAGAGTAACTATGGTTTTTATACTTTTATATTTTCTTCGATTTCTATATGAAAACATTATTTAAATGTTATAAAACTATGGGGTTTTTAATAGAAAATATTTTGCTGAATCAAATAGTACCTGTTTTATTTTTCTACCATTAACAACAAGCTGGATATTGTAGATTGAATTTGATTTTTAACAGAGAGAAACTATTGTTTTTATACTTTTATATTTTCTTCGATTTCTATATAAAAACATTATTTAAATGTTATAAAACTGAAAAGTTTTTAATAGAAAATATTTTGCTGAATCAAATAGTACCTGTTTCATTTCACTACCATTAATAACAAGCTGGAAATTGTAGATTGAATTTGATTTTTAACAGAGAGTAACTATTGTTTTTATACTTTTATATTTTCTTCGATTTCTATATGAAAACATTATTTAAATGTTATAAAACCTAGGGGTTTTTAATAGAAAATATTTTGCTGAATCAAATAGTACCTGTTTCATTTTTCTACCATTAATAACAAGCTGGATATTGTAGATTGAATTTGATTTTTAACAGAGAGAAACTATTGTTTTTATACTTTTATATTTTCTTTGATTTCTATATGAAAACATTATTTAAATGTTATAAAACTATGGGGTTTTTAATAGAAAATATTTTGCTGAATCAAATAGTACCTGTTTTATTTTTCTACCATTAATAACAAGCTGGAGATTGTAGATTGAATTTGATTTTTAACAGAGAGTAACTATTGTTTTTATACTTTTATATTTTCTTTGATTTCTATATAAAAACATTATTTAAATGTTATAAAACTGAGGGGTTTTAAATAAAAAATATTTTGCTAAATCAAATAGTACCTGTTTCATTTTTCTACCATTAGTAACAAGCTGGATATTGTAGATTGAATTTGATTTTTAACAGAGAGTAACTATGGTTTTTATACTTTTATATTTTCTTCGATTTCTATATGAAAACATTATTTAAATGTTATAAAACTATGGGGTTTTTAATAGAAAATATTTTGCTGAATCAAATAGTACCTGTTTTATTTTTCTACCATTAATAACAAGCTGGATATTGTAGATTGAATTTGATTTTTAACAGAGAGTAACTATTGTTTTTATACTTTTATATTTTCGTCGAATTCTATATGAAAACATTATTTAAATGTTATAAAACCTAGGGGTTTTTAATAGAAAATATTTCGCTGAATCAAATAGTACCTGTTTCATTTTTCTACCATTAATAACAAGCTGGATATTGTAGATTGAATTTGATTTTTAACAGAGAGTAACTATTGTTTTTATACTTTTATATTTTCTTCGATTTCTATATGAAAACATTATTTAAATGTTATAAAACTATGGGGTTTTTAATAGAAAATATTTTGCTGAATCAAATAGTACCTGTTTTATTTTTCTACCATTAACAACAAGCTGGATATTGTAGATTGAATTTGATTTTTAACAGAGAGAAACTATTGTTTTTATACTTTTATATTTTCTTCGATTTCTATATAAAAACATTATTTAAATGTTATAAAACTGAAAAGTTTTTAATAGAAAATATTTTGCTGAATCAAATAGTACCTGTTTCATTTCACTACCATTAATAACAAGCAGGAGATTGTAGATTGAATTTGATTTTTAACAGAGAGTAACTATTGTTTTTATACTTTTATATTTTCGTCGAATTCTATATAAAAACATTATTTAAATGTTATAAAACTGAAAAGTTTTTAATAGAAAATATTTTGCTGAATCAAATAGTACCTGTTTCATTTCACTACCATTAATAACAAGCTGGATATTGTAGATTGAATTTGATTTTTAACAGAGAGTAACTATTGTTTTTATACTTTTATATTTTCTTCGATTTCTATATGAAAACATTATTTAAATGTTATAAAACTATGGGGTTTTTAATAGAAAATATTTTGCTGAATCAAATAGTACCTGTTTTATTTTTCTACCATTAACAACAAGCTGGATATTGTAGATTGAATTTGATTTTTAACAGAGAGAAACTATTGTTTTTATACTTTTATATTTTCTTCGATTTCTATATAAAAACATTATTTAAATGTTATAAAACTGAAAAGTTTTTAATAGAAAATATTTTGCTGAATCAAATAGTACCTGTTTCATTTCACTACCATTAATAACAAGCTGGAGATTGTAGATTGAATTTGATTTTTAACAGAGAGTAACTATTGTTTTTATACTTTTATATTTTCTTCGATTTCTATATGAAAACATTATTTAAATGTTATAAAACTATGGGGTTTTTAATAGAAAATATTTTGCTGAATCAAATAGTACCTGTTTTATTTTTCTACCATTAATAACAAGCTGGATATTGTAGATTGAATTTGATTTTTAACAGAGAGAAACTATTGTTTTTATACTTTTATATTTTCTTCGATTTTTATATAAAAACATTATTTAAATGTTATAAAACTGAAAAGTTTTTAATAGAAAATATTTTGCTGAATCAAATAGTACCTGTTTCATTTCACTACCGTTAATAACAAGCTGGAGATTGTAGACTGAATTTGATTTTTAACAGAGAGTAACTATTGTTTTTATACTTTTATATTTTCTTTGATTTCTATATAAAAACATTATTTAAATGTTATACAACTAAGGGGTTTTCAATAGAAAATATTTTGCTGAATCAAATAGTACCTGTTTCATTTTCCTACCATTAATAACAAGCTGGATATTGTAGATTGAATTTGATTTTTAACAGAGAGTATCTATTGTTTTTATACTTTTATATTTTTTTCGAATTCTATATGAGAACATTACTTAAATGTTATAAAACTGAGGGGTTTTTAATAAAAAGTATTTTGCTGAATCAAATAGTACTTGTTTCATTTTTCTACCATTAATAACAAGCTGGATATTGTAGATTGAATTTGATTTTTAACAGAGAGTAACTATTGTTTTTATACATTTAAATATTTTCTTTGATTTCTATATAAAAACATTATTTAAATGTTATAAAACTGAGGGGTTTTGAATAAAAAATATTTTGCTAAATCAAATAGTACATGTTTCATTTTCCTACCATTAAAATCAAGCTGGAAATTGTAGATTAAATTTGATTTTTAACAGAGAGTAAGTATGGTTTTTATACTTTTATATTTTTTTCGAATTATATATGAAAACATTATTTAAATGTTATAAAACTATGGGGTTTTTAATAGAAAATATTTTGCTGAATGAAATAGTACCTGTTTTATTTTTCTACCATTAATAACAAGCTGGATATTGTAGATTGAACTTGATTTTTAACAGAGAGAAACTATTGTTTTTACACTTTTATATTTTCTTCGATTTCTATATAAAAACATTATTTAAATGTTATAAAACTAAAAAGTTTTTAATAGAAAATATTTTGCTGAATCAAATAGTACCTGTTTCATTTCACTACCATTAATAACAAGCTGGAGATTGTAGATTGAATTTGATTTTTAACAGAGAGTAACTATTGTTTTTATACTTTTATATTTTCTTCGATTTCTATATGAAAACATTATTTAAATGTTATAAAACTGAAAAGTTTTTAATAGAAAATATTTTGCTGAATCAAATAGTACCTGTTTCATTTCACTACCATTAATAACAAGCTGGAGATTGTAGATTGAATTTGATTTTTAACAGAGAGTATTGTTTTTATACTTTTATATTTTCTTTGATATCTATATAAAAACATTATTTAAATGTTATAAAACTAAGGGGTTTTTAATAGAAAATATTTTGCTGAATCAAATAGTACTTGTTTCATTTCTCTACCATTAATAACAAGCTGGAGATTGTAGATTGAATTTGATTTTTAACAGAGAGTAACTATTGTTTTTATACTTTTATATTTTCTTCGATTTCTATATGAAAACATTATTTAAATGTTATAAAACTATGGGGTTTTTAATAGAAAATATTTTGCTGAATCAAATAGTACCTGTTTTATTTTTCTACCATTAATAACAAGCTGGATATTGTAGATTGAATTTGATTTTTAACAGAGAGTAACTATTGTTTTTATACTTTTATATTTTCTTTGATTTCTATATAAAAACATTATTTAAATGTTATAAAACTGAGAGGTTTTTAATAGAAAATATTTTGCTGAATCAAATAGTACTTGTTTCATTTCACTACCATTAATAACAAGCTGGAGATTGTAGATTGAATTTGATTTTTAACAGAGAGTAACTATTGTTTATATACTTTTATATTTTCTTCGATTTCTATATGAAAACATTATTTAAATGTTATAAAACTATGGGGTTTTTAATAGAAAATATTTTGCTGAATCAAATAGTACCTGTTTTATTTTTCTACCATTAATAACACGCTGGATATTGTAGATTGAATTTGATTTTTAACAGAGAGAAACTATTGTTTTTATACTTTTATATTTTCTTCGATTTCTATATAAAAACATTATTTAAATGTTATAAAACTGAAAAGTTTTTAATAGAAAATATTTTGCTGAATCAAATAGTACCTGTTTCATTTCACTACCATTAATAACAAGCTGGAGATTGTAGATTGAATTTGATTTTTAACAGAGAGTAACTATTGTTTTTATACTTTTATATTTTCTTTGATTTCTATATAAAAACATTATTTAAATGTTATAAAACCTAGGGGTTTTTAATAGAAAATATTTTGCTGAATCAAATAGTACCTGTTTCATTTTCCTACCATTAATAACAAGCTGGATATTGTAGATTGAATTTGATTTTTAACAGAGAGTAACTATTGTTTTTATACTTTTATATTTTCTTCGAATTCTATATAAAAACATTATTTAAATGGTATAAAACTGAAAGGTTTTTAATAGAAAATATTTTGCTGAATCAAATAGTACCTGTTTCATTTTTCTACCATTAATAACAAGCTGGAGATTGTAGATTGAATTTGATTTTTAACAGAGAGTAACTATTGTTTTTATACTTTTATATTTTCTTCGATTTCTATATAAAAACATTATTTAAATGTTATAAAACTGAAAAGTTTTTAATAGAAAATATTTTGCTGAATCAAATAGTACCTGTTTCATTTCACTACCATTAATAACAAGCTGGAGATTGTAGATTGAATTTGATTTTTAACAGAGAGTATTGTTTTTATACTTTTATATTTTCTTTGATATCTATATAAAAACATTATTTAAATGTTATAAAACTAAGGGGTTTTTAATAGAAAATATTTTGCTGAATCAAATAGTACTTGTTTCATTTCTCTACCATTAATAACAAGCTGGAGATTGTAGATTGAATTTGATTTTTAACAGAGAGTAACTATTGTTTTTATACTTTTATATTTTCTTCGATTTCTATATGAAAACATTATTTAAATGTTATAAAACTATGGGGTTTTTAATAGAAAATATTTTGCTGAATCAAATAGTACCTGTTTTATTTTTCTACCATTAATAACAAGCTGGATATTGTAGATTGAATTTGATTTTTAACAGAGAGTAACTATTGTTTTTATACTTTTATATTTTCTTTGATTTCTATATAAAAACATTATTTAAATGTTATAAAACTGAGAGGTTTTTAATAGAAAATATTTTGCTGAATCAAATAGTACTTGTTTCATTTCACTACCATTAATAACAAGCTGGAGATTGTAGATTGAATTTGATTTTTAACAGAGAGTAACTATTGTTTATATACTTTTATATTTTCTTCGATTTCTATATGAAAACATTATTTAAATGTTATAAAACTATGGGGTTTTTAATAGAAAATATTTTGCTGAATCAAATAGTACCTGTTATATTTTTCTACCATTAATAACAAGCTGGATATTGTAGATTGAATTTGATTTTTAACAGAGAGTAACTATTGTTTTTATACTTTTATATTTTCTTTGATTTCTATATAAAAACATTATTTAAATGTTATAAAACTGAGGGGTTTTTAATAGAAAATATTTTGCTGAATCAAATAGTACTTGTTTCATTTCACTACCATTAATAACAAGCTGGAGATTGTAGATTGAATTTGATTTTTAACAGAGAGTAACTATTGTTTTTATACTTTTATATTTTCTTTGATTTCTATATAAAAACATTATTTAAATGTTATAAAACTGAGGGGTTTTAAATAAAAAATATTTTGCTAAATCAAATAGTACCTGTTTCATTTTTCTACCATTAGTAACAAGCTGGATATTGTAGATTGAATTTGATTTTTAACAGAGAGTAACTATGGTTTTTATACTTTTATATTTTCTTCGATTTCTATATGAAAACATTATTTAAATGTTATAAAACTATGGGGTTTTTAATAGAAAATATTTTGCTGAATCAAATAGTACCTGTTTTATTTTTCTACCATTAATAACAAGCTGGATATTGTAGATTGAATTTGATTTTTAACAGAGAGTAACTATTGTTTTTATACTTTTATATTTTCGTCGAATTCTATATGAAAACATTATTTAAATGTTATAAAACCTAGGGGTTTTTAATAGAAAATATTTTGCTGAATCAAATAGTACCTGTTTCATTTTTCTACCATTAATAACAAGCTGGATATTGTAGATTGAATTTGATTTTTAACAGAGAGTAACTATTGTTTTTATACTTTTATATTTTCTTCGATTTCTATATGAAAACATTATTTAAATATTATAAAACTATGGGGTTTTTAATAGAAAATATTTTGCTGAATCAAATAGTACCTGTTTTATTTTTCTACCATTAATAACAAGCTGGATATTGTAGATTGAATTTGATTTTTAACAGAGAGAAACTATTGTTTTTATACTTTTATATTTTCTTTGATTTCTATATGAAAACATTATTTAAATGTTATAAAACTATGGGGTTTTTAATAGAAAATATTTTGCTGAATCAAATAGTACCTGTTTTATTTTTCTACCATTAATAACAAGCTGGAGATTGTAGATTGAATTTGATTTTTAACAGAGAGTAACTATTGTTTTTATACTTTTATATTTTCTTTGATTTCTATATAAAAACATTATTTAAATGTTATAAAACTGAGGGGTTTTAAATAAAAAATATTTTGCTAAATCAAATAGTACCTGTTTCATTTTTCTACCATTAGTAACAAGCTGGATATTGTAGATTGAATTTGATTTTTAACAGAGAGTAACTATGGTTTTTATACTTTTATATTTTCTTCGATTTCTATATGAAAACATTATTTAAATGTTATAAAACTATGGGGTTTTTAATAGAAAATATTTTGCTGAATCAAATAGTACCTGTTTTATTTTTCTACCATTAATAACAAGCTGGATATTGTAGATTGAATTTGATTTTTAACAGAGAGTAACTATTGTTTTTATACTTTTATATTTTCGTCGAATTCTATATGAAAACATTATTTAAATGTTATAAAACCTAGGGGTTTTTAATAGAAAATATTTTGCTGAATCAAATAGTACCTGTTTCATTTTTCTACCATTAATAACAAGCTGGATATTGTAGATTGAATTTGATTTTTAACAGAGAGTAACTATTGTTTTTATACTTTTATATTTTCTTTGATTTCTATATAAAAACATTATTTAAATGTTATAAAACTGAGGGGTTTTTAATAGAAAATATTTTGCTGAATCAAATAGTACTTGTTTCATTTCACTACCATTAATAACAAGCTGGAGATTGTAGATTGAATTTGATTTTTAACAGAGAGTAACTATTGTTTTTATACTTTTATATTTTCTTTGATTTCTATATAAAAACATTATTTAAATGTTATAAAACTAAGGGGTTTTTAATAGAAAATATTTTGCTGAATCAAATAGTACTTGTTTGATTTCTCTACCATTAATAACAAGCTGGAGATTGTAGATTGAATTTGATTTTTAACAGAGAGTAACTATTGTTTTTATACTTTTATATTTTCTTCGATTTCTATATGAAAACATTATTTAAATGTTATAAAACTATGGGGTTTTTAATAGAAAATATTTTGCTGAATCAAACAGTACCTGTTTTATTTTTCTACCATTAATAACAAGCTGGATATTGTAGATTGAATTTGATTTTTAACAGAGAGAAACTATTGTTTTTATACTTTTATATTTTCTTCGATTTCTATATAAAAACATTATTTAAATGTTATAAAACTGAAAAGTTTTTAATAGAAAATATTTTGCTGAATCAAATAGTACCTGTTTCATTTCACTACCATTAATAACAAGCTGGAGATTGTAGATTGAATTTGATTTTTAACAGAGAGTAACTATTGTTTTTATACTTTTATATTTTCTTTGATTTCTATATAAAAACATTATTTAAATGTTATAAAACCTAGGGGTTTTTAATAGAAAATATTTTGCTGAATCAAATAGTACTTGTTTCATTTCTCTACCATTAATAACAAGCTGGAGATTGTAGATTGAATTTGATTTTTAACAGAGAGTAACTATTGTTTTTATACTTTTATATTTTCTTCGATTTCTATATAAAAACATTATTTAAATGTTATAAAACTGAAAAGTTTTTAATAGAAAATATTTTGCTGAATCAAATAGTACCTGTTTCATTTCACTACCATTAATAACAAGCTGGAGATTGTAGATTGAATTTGATTTTTAACAGAGAGTAACTATTGTTTTTATACTTTTATATTTTCTTTGATTTCTATATAAAAACATTATTTAAATGTTATAAAACCTAGGGGTATTTAATAGAAAATATTTTGCTGAATCAAATAGTACCTGTTTCATTTTCCTACCATTAATAACAAGCTGGATATTGTAGATTGAATTTGATTTTTAACAGAGAGTAACTATTGTTTTTATACTTTTATATTTTCTTCGAATTCTATATAAAAACATTATTTAAATGGTATAAAACTGAAAGGTTTTTAATAGAAAATATTTTGCTGAATCAAATAGTACCTGTTTCATTTTTCTACCATTAATAACAAGCTGGAGATTGTAGATTGAATTTGATTTTTAACAGAGAGTAACTATTGTTTTTATACTTTTATATTTTCTTCGATTTCTATATAAAAACATTATTTAAATGTTATAAAACTGAAAAGTTTTTAATAGAAAATATTTTGCTGAATCAAATAGTACCTGTTTCATTTCACTACCATTAATAACAAGCTAGAGATTGTAGATTGAATTTGATTTTTAACAGAGAGTATTGTTTTTATACTTTTATATTTTCTTTGATATATATATAAAAACATTATTTAAATGTTATAAAACTATGGGGTTTTTAATAGAAAATATTTTGCTGAATCAAATAGTACCTGTTTTATTTTTCTACCATTAATAACAAGCTGGATATTGTAGATTGAATTTGATTTTTAACAGAGAGTAACTATTGTTTTTATACTTTTATATTTTCTTTGATTTCTATATAAAAACATTATTTAAATGTTATAAAACTGAGGGGTTTTTAATAGAAAATATTTTGCCGAATCAAATAGTACTTGTTTCATTTCACTACCATTAATAACAAGCTGGAGATTGTAGATTGAATTTGATTTTTAACAGAGAGTAACTATTGTTTTTATACTTTTATATTTTCTTTGATTTCTATATAAAAACATTATTTAAATGTTATAAAACTAAGGGGTTTTTAATAGAAAATATTTTGCTGAATCAAATAGTACTTGTTTCATTTCACTACCATTAATAACAAGCTGGAGATTGTAGATTGAATTTGATTTTTAACAGAGAGTAACTATTGTTTATATACTTTTATATTTTCTTCGATTTCTATATGAAAACATTATTTAAATGTTATAAAACTATGGGGTTTTTAATAGAAAATATTTTGCTGAATCAAATAGTACCTGTTATATTTTTCTACCATTAATAACAAGCTGGATATTGTAGATTGAATTTGATTTTTAACAGAGAGTAACTATTGTTTTTATACTTTTATATTTTCTTTGATTTCTATATAAAAACATTATTTAAATGTTATAAAACTGAGGGGTTTTTAATAGAAAATATTTTGCTGAATCAAATAGTACTTGTTTCATTTCACTACCATTAATAACAAGCTGGAGATTGTAGATTGAATTTGATTTTTAACAGAGAGTAACTATTGTTTTTATACTTTTATATTTTCTTTGATTTCTATATAAAAACATTATTTAAATGTTATAAAACTAAGGGGTTTTTAATAGAAAATATTTTGCTGAATCAAATAGTACTTGTTTGATTTCTCTACCATTAATAACAAGCTGGAGATTGTAGATTGAATTTGATTTTTAACAGAGAGTAACTATTGTTTTTATACTTTTATATTTTCTTCGATTTCTATATGAAAACATTATTTAAATGTTATAAAACTATGGGGTTTTTAATAGAAAATATTTTGCTGAATCAAATAGTACTTGTTTCATTTCACTACCATTAACAACAAGCTGGATATTGTAGATTGAATTTGATTTTTAACAGAGAGTAACTATTGTTTTTATACTTTTATATTTTCTTCGAATTCTATATGAAAACATTTTTTAAATGTTATAAAACTGAGGGGTTTTTAATAGAAAATATTTTGCTAAATCAAATAGTACTTGTTTCATTTCTCTACCATTAATAACAAGCTGGAGATTGTAGATTGAATTTGATTTTTAACAGAGAGTAACTATTGTTTTTATACTTTTATATTTTCTTCGAATTCTATATGAAAAATATGTTTCGGGACACGAATAATTCCTTTTTAAAAACTTTTATTAATACAAATTACAAGAATACTACTAATTGACTACAAGAATTTTACTAACATACTAACTCTAACGGGATTATAACGCGTATATATAATTTTGTTCATGCACACTCAGCACAACATCTCATATCATCGCACGATACACTTGTCTGTTCTGAGCGGCGACGTAATTCCTCCCCCGGAAGATTCGACTACGCAGTGGGACGAGGAAGGCGAACGTTTGGAAGTTCCATGGTGGTTGGTTGGGTTTCCTTTCTTCTTTGATAGAATTTCAAAAATAACACATAGGTTATTACTATGACGATTCCTATGTATAAAATGATTGTCCAGGCACTTGGAATATATGGTGGTCGGTCGGTAGCAATTTGAGGTTCATTCTTCAAAATTTGATTTTTGATGCCCTGGAGTTCATCTAATTTAATGTCCTCAATTTGGATTGAAATTTCGGTGTTTACTTGATGATTTTCAGGGTGATTTAATTCGGGAAACAACATTGGTGGATTTTCGGTGATAATTTTGTTGTTATTGATTTGCCCAAAAGATGAAGTTATTTGACACCCGGTTGGAATTTCGAATAGGTACGACCCCATCAACCTTGTAGTTTCTTGTTGATTGCTACACTTCAGACTAACAATTTCATCAGTCGGAAAGGTCCCAATCCATCGACCCGAGTTGGCGATTTGTGTGAAAATAGGTTTCGTTATTTTCAATTCAGTAGGGTGGCAATTCGAAGTATCTTCTACATTTAAAATTTGGATTTCGCATGGGTTTTCTTGAAGTTTCTCCCGGATAAAAGTATTTTCGCATAGATAGTTTTCGGGGATAATTTTAGTACAAATATTGGTTTGAAAAGTGTAGAACATTTCATGATTTAGCAAAAATTTATGGGCCGAAATAATCGCCTTAAATTGGCTCTTATGAGGTATCGGAATAGGATATAATTGAAAATAATCGAAAACATAAGGGGTTACGATAGGTATTTGGAGTAAATATGTGACTTTATTATTAATAATTTTTCAATTCTTAATGTGTTTTCAAATGTAATTTTTAGAGGTAAGCTATTTTTTTTCCAAAGAATTTTCTATTCGTTTTAGTTGATGAAATAGGTCTGAAGTTTTAATTATACTAGGATGCATAATGTTTAGTTTTGAAAATGAAATCGAATTTTCAATGTCCTGTAAGATGGAATTGATTGATTCATACATACTCAAAATTTGGACAAAAAGATCTTGAACGAATATAACATCAACCCAAGTTTCCAGAGTTTTACCAATTTGCGAAATTTTTGCATCTAATAATAATTCGTTATGAGAAAGTTGCTGGACTGTAGTATTAAATTTTTCAATGATTTCTACAGAAATGGAATTTTGTTTTCGAGTGTTAGGGATATGGAAAGCCTGAAAAGGATACTTTAATTAAAATCATAGGTTTTCTTAAGAGGACGTTTTAAATTATCCATGCTAATTTTTGGTTGATTATCAGTTGCAACAGTTTTGAAATTTTGATCGGTTTCTTTTATGGTAGTGGGGTTACTAAATTTATTGCTTGTTTTACTTCTCGAATGCTTTTTGACATAAGTTTTAGTTTCCGGTTAGAAAATACCTGGATCGTCACGATTTTGATTTAATTTTGATATAATCTTGTCTTTGTTTTCACTTAAGTGTTCATTGATTTTTGAATACATTATTTTCGTTTTTTCGCGATGTTGATGAATGTAATCCGTTAATAAAATTTTCTCTAAGTCAATGTCAAAAGGGTTTTCATTTTCAAAATGACCATTTACAATATCTATTGGTTTTAACTTAGTTGCCGAATGAACAGAATGATTGTAGGCCAAAATTGCGTATTTTATTTTTGATTCCATTGAACAATTTTGATATTCGGTATTATTAAGAATTCGCACATGTTCAATTAGTGTTGAATGTAGCCTTTCAACTGGGCCATTCGATTGAGGGTGTTCAGGGGATATAAAATGCACTTTTACTTTATGTAAACCTAATAAATCAGTAATAATTGTATTTTTAAATTCTGAACCATTATCCGAAATAATTTGTCTAGGTACTCCATGATGACTAAAGAAATTTATTAAGTGTTCAACGATTTGAATTGATTCTAAGGATTGTAAACTATAAGCTTGAGCATATTTAGAGAATACATCGGTAATAGTTAAAAATTTGTGTCTTTCTATAGTAAAAGTGTCCAGATGTACTATTTCAAAGGGTTTAGAAGGGGTAGGAGTTATATTAAATTTTGTTTTTACCGGATTACGTTCATATTTACTTTTTTGACAAATCTCGCATTCATTGATAAAAGTTTGAACTGATTTCTTTAAATTTGGCCAATAATATTTAGTTTTAATTCTTTCTTCTGTCTCATTTATTCCGCGATGATTTGTTTTACTTTCGTGATAGTTCCGAATAACTTCCTTTTGTTCTTCTTTATTGATTATATCAATTAATTTCATTTTGCAATATTTTAATTTGAGTGAAGGCCATTTGAAATTTTTATTAATGATGCTACAGAATGGTTCATAAAATTTGGATTCTTCAAAATGAATATGGTATTGAACATTTGATACTACAAAAGCTTTGATGAAATTTATTACGTCTCGTTCGAAATTGTTTTGAGATAGTTGTACAATAATTCGTTGTTTATTTTCGAATAATTTAATAACTTTTGGTGTTATGGGTGTATGAAATACAACACTAATAATTATTTGGTTGTCGCCGTGATTTACAGGAGATTCTGAAATTGGGATTTCAACTATTGGGTTTTGTTCGATATTTGTATGTACTGTAACATCATTCTCATCGTTTTCCTCATCGATATCCAATATTTCGGTATCAGGTTGAACTTGCATAGAAATATTATCAAGTGACTGGTTTGGTTGATTTGATTTTGACATTTGTTTATTAAATTCTTCCATGTAATCAAATATGTTGCCCGTTTCTTTTGTATGAATTTCTATTCGAGATAAAGCGTCAGCATTAGTGTTCATTTTACCTTTCTTGTAAATTATATTATAATCGTATTCTTCTAATTTAATTCTCCATCGCATTAATTTTGAACTAGGGTCTTTTAGTGACATTAACCATTGAAGAGGCTTATGATCTGTTATTATATTAAATTTTCTACCGAATAAGTATGGCCTAAAATACTTTGTTGCCCAAACTATGGCTAAAAGTTCACGTTCAATGACTGAGTAATTTTGTTCAGATTCGTTTAGGGTGCGTGACGCATAAGCGATTGGTAGGTCTTGACCAATTGGGCCTTGGCTTAGTAGTACTGCACCTAGGGCGATATTGCTTGCATCAGTGGTTAAATTGAATGGTTTCGAAAAGTCAGGATATTTGAGAATTGGTTCATTAATAAGTAAATTTTTGCAATATTCAAAGCAAGAAATAAATTCAGTGTTATGTTCAATTTTAGCTCCTTTTTTTAAACACAATGTTAGAGGTTTAGTAATTTTGGCAAAATTTTTAATAAATCTACGATAATATCCTAAAAGGCCTAAAAATCCTTTAATTTGTTTAGTTGTTTTAGGTAACGGAAAATTTTTAATTGCTTTTATTTTATCAGGATTGGGTTTCACACCTTCTGGAGTTACAATGTGACCGAGATAAGCAACCTCTTTTCTTAGAAATTCTGACTTATCAAGCTGGATTTGAAAATTTGCTTCTCTAAGTTTTTGAAACACATGTTTTAATCTGTCAAGATGTTCTTGTAATGATGTGGAAAATATTATTATATCATCGAGGTAAACTAGACATTCCTCGTTTTGAATTCCGCGAAGTATGTTATCCATAATTCTTTGAAATGTTGCAGGTGCATTTTTTAATCCGAAAGGCATCCGTAAAAATTCGTAATGACCGTTTTCGGTGGTAAAAGCGGATTTCTCAATATCTTTTTCATCTAATTCAATTTGGTGGTAACCGCTAGCGAGATCTAAGGTAGAAAAATATTGGCAACGACCTAATTTGTCTAATAAGTCTGTTATATTCGGTAATGGATATTTGTCGTCAATTGTTTTCGCGTTTAATTGCCTATAATCTACTACTACTCTCCATTTCGTTTTACCGGAAGCGTCCATTTTCTTGGGAACCACCCAAATGGGGGATGACCAGGGCGAACTACTGGGCCGGATAATTTTAGAATCTAACATTTTTTTAATTTGATTTTGAACTTCCTCTCGATGAATAAATGGGTATCGATAATTTTTTGAATATACTGGTATTTCGTCTACAGTTTTAATTTGATGTTTAACGCGATTTGTGAATGTTAACGGTTGACCTTCTTGGTAAAAAATATCGGAATATTCTTTACAAAGTTTTAAAATTTGATTCTTTTCTTCATTATTTAAGTGATCAGTCCGAATTTTTGAAAGGTTAATTTGCGGTTTATGAGTTGTATTAAAATTATTATAATTAATTTTTGGTAATTTTTGTTCTTCATATTTCTCGACAGTTATTGGTTCGGAAAGATTTAACGTAACCGGATCAGTTGTGCTATTTAGTATTGTTGTAAGGGCTTTGCCATTTTTCGCTATTGATAAACATTGAGGTATTTCACAATTATGTATTTTTTGATGGGGGATTAAAATTTCACCGTTTTGAATTGAAACATTAACGTTTATTACTTGTTGCGATCTAGGTGACACAGTAATTAGATTTAAATCATTTTTAGTTTTATGATATTTTAATTTAATAGTTGTATATGGGGTTCTTAGAATTCCATTTGCAAAATCTAAGTTAGCTTGGAGTAATTTTAAATTATCTAGACCAATCAGTCCATCAAAGTTACCATGAAATTTGAATAAGTAAAATTTTAAAGTAGAAGGTTCCGGTAGGTTGAACAATTTTGGGGCTGGTATTTTAGCACTGTATTTATGTGACGATTTTTGGAATACATTTGTTACAATAAATGGTTCATTTTTTATACAATTCGGATACAACTTGAAGGTTAAATTTGGACTAAGAAATGATTTTGTTGAGCCGGTATCTATTAATATTTTAAGATTATGTTCTGGGAATATGATATATGGTAATTCACTTGAATTTCCGCCGTTGAAAGAGATAACTTGTGGAATTATGTTTGATTGTTTACTGAGGCTTCGTATTGAAAATTTTGATCATTGTTTATAGAGTTTTCGTACTGAAAATTTTGATCGGTGTCATGGTTAAAATCTTGGGGTGAACTAGTAGTTTGACCTGTGAACGATTCTTCTTCGATAGTATTATTAATTTCAGTGTTATACAATTCTTCTGAAATCCAATTTTGTTGTGGTTGTTTGTATTGGTTGTAATTATTTTGTGGTCTAAATTGATTTGACTGTCTAGTTGAAACGCTCATTGGAGTCGGTTTCGTAAAGGGTTTATTTTGATTTGGTTTAAAAACATTTTGGTTTTGACGTGGTTGCTTAAAGACTTCTGAATTTGTAGGGAATCTTTGTGGTGGTGGATTAGGGTTTCTTTGTAAATTAATTGGTTGAGAGGGAAAATTATTTTGGTTTTGTGGTTGATAAAAATTATTATATTTTGGATATGGTTGATAATTAGGATTAAAGTTTTGGGACTGTTTAACATAATTTTGGTTTCTATTCATATTTTGTGAATTTGTAGGTTTAGGATTACTTTTTTGAGAAAAATTTTGAAAATACCGTATGTTTTCTTCTTCAATAATTAATTGTAATGCTTCATGTAACGTATTCGGACGCATGCATCTAATTGTTGTACCCAAAGGTTCTCGCAATCCAGATAAAAAGGTTTTCAAAGCTAACTTATTGTAAAGATCGCGTTTTAATATTCTTGCCGCGTTTGTGGCTTCATTTAAATCAACAAAAGAACAAAGGAGATTTAATATTTGTAAGCAACGGTCAAAAAATTGTTGAGGCTTTTCATTTGGATATTGTCTTAGCATAACTAGGTCTCTATTTAAACATGCTTCGTCTCGCCTATCTGCAAAATTTCTCTGTAAAGTTTGCTTTAATTCATTCCATGTATTGACATTTTGAATATTGACAATTATTTTTGCATTTCCCGACAACTTTCCAATAATAGAATTTATAATAAACAAATTTTGAAAATTATTTGGGTGATCGTTATCATAAAAATTGGTTATTATACTTTCGCAACTTGATATAAATCTGTTTAACTCATTTGGGTCTCCGTCAAAGTGCGGAATGCAATTTAAATATTCCGGTTTAAACGCCATTTCTACTACAGTATTATTTTCTATATTATTTATTTCTATATTATTTTCTATATTTATATGATTTGGGGATTGATTATTAGGAGTCGAGCCAACTGAAGACAACGACAAATTTGAAAATAAATTTTCTAGTTCTGAACTTAAATTAATATTTGAATTCATGAAATGTACTTACATTAAGCCGAAAAGGAATAGTCGTCTCATCCCGTTTTAGGTTCAATTCTTGTGGCGTTGAAGTCTCCTTGTTGATTTTCGATAAACCACAACACTCCAACCCTCACAATTCACTATCCAGTTAATTCGTTGATACGAAAAGTTGCAAGTGCGATACTTCCAACCCTGGGATATCCTACTGACTGCGCCAAATATGTTTCGGGACACGAATAATTCCTTTTTAAAAACTTTTATTAATACAAATTACAAGAATACTACTAATTGACTACAAGAATTTTACTAACATACTAACTCTAACGGGATTATAACGCGTATATATAATTTTGTTCATGCACACTCAGCACAACATCTCATATCATCGCACGATACACTTGTCTGTTCTGAGCGGCGACGTAATTTGAAAACATTTTTTAAATGTTATAAAACTGAGGGGTTTTTAATAGAAAATATTTTGCTGAATCAAATAGTACCTGTTTCATTTTCCTACCATTAATAACAAGCTGGATATTGTAGATTGAATTTGATTTTTAACAGAGAGTAACTATTGTTTTTATACTTTTATATTTTCTTCGAATTCTATATGAAAACATTTTTTAAATGTTATAAAACTGAGGTGTTTTTAATAGAAAATATTTTGCTGAATCAAATAGTACCTGTTTCATTTTCCTACCATTAATAACAAGCTGGATATTGTAGATTGAATTTGATTTTTAACAGAGAGTAACTATTGTTTTTATACTTTTATATTTTCTTCGAATTCTATATGAAAACATTTTTTAAATGTTATAAAACTGAGGGGTTTTTAATAGAAAATATTTTGCTAAATCAAATAGTACTTGTTTCATTTTCCTACCATTAAAAACAAGCTGGGGATTGTAGATTGAATTTGATTTTTAACAGAGAGTAACTATTGTTTTTATACTTTTATATTTTCGTCGAATTCTATATGAAAACATTATTTAAATGTTATAAAACTATGGGGTTTTTAATAGAAAATATTTTGCTGAATCAAATAGTACCTGTTTCATTTTCCTACCATTAATAACAAGCTGGATATTGTAGATTGAATTTGATTTTTAACAGAGAGTAACTATTGTTTTTATACTTTTATATTTTCGTCGAATTCTATATGAAAACATTATCTAAATGTTATAAAACTGAGGG
Organism: Tribolium confusum; assembly: GCA_029207805.1. NCBI lineage: Eukaryota > Metazoa > Arthropoda > Insecta > Coleoptera > Tenebrionidae > Tribolium > Tribolium confusum. The sequence goes on from JALGAY010000003.1 coordinate 4,399,567, forward strand.
GTTTTTAATAGAAAATATTTTGTTGAATCAAACAGTACTTGTTTAATTTTTCTACCATTAAAAACAAGCTGGAGATTGTAGATTGAATTTGATTTTTAACAGAGAGTAACTATTGTTTTTATACTTTTATATTTTCTTCGAATTCTATATGAAAACATTTTTTAAATGTTATAAAACTGAGGGGTTTTTAATAGAAAATATTTTGCTAAATCAAATAGTACTTGTTTCATTTTCCTACTATTAAAAACAAGCTGGGGATTGTAGATTGAATTTGATTTTTAACAGAGAGTAACTATTGTTTTTATACTTTTATATTTTCGTCGAATTCTATATGAAAACATTATTTAAATGTTATAAAACTATGGGGTTTTTAATAGAAAATATTTTGCTGAATCAAATAGTACCTGTTTCATTTTCCTACCATTAATAACAAGCTGGAAATTGTAGATTGAATTTGATTTTTAACAGAGAGTAACTATTGTTTTTATACTTTTATATTTTCGTCGAATTCTATATGAAAACATTATTTAAATGTTATAAAACTGAGGGGTTTTTAATAGAAAATATTTTGTTGAATCAAACAGTACTTGTTTAATTTTTCTACCATTAAAAACAAGCTGGAGATTGTAGATTGAATTTGATTTTTAACAGAGAGTAACTATTGTTTTTATACTTTTATATTTTCTTCGAATTCTATATGAAAACATTATTTAAATGTTATAAAACTGAGGGGTTTTTAATAGAAAAAATTTTCTAAATCAAATAGTACTAGTTTCATTTCTCTACCATTAATAACAAGCTGGAAATTGTAGATTGAATTTGATTTTTAACAGAGAGTAACTATTGTTTTTATACTTTTATATTTTCGTCGAATTCTATATGAAAACATTATTTAAATGTTATAAAACTGAGGGGTTTTTAATAGAAAATATTTTGTTGAATCAAACAGTACTTGTTTAATTTTTCTACCATTAAAAACAAGCTGGAGGTTGTAGAATGAATTTGATTTTTAACAGAGAGTAACTATTGTTTTTATACTTTTATATTTTCGTCGAATTCTATATGAAAACATTATTTAAATGTTATAAAACTGAGGGGTTTTTAATAGAAAAAATTTTCTAAATCAAATAGTACTAGTTTCATTTCTCTACCATTAATAACAAGCTGGAAATTGTAGATTGAATTTGATTTTTAACACAGAGTAACTATTGTTTTTATACTTTTATATTTTCGTCGAATTCTATATGAAAACATTATTTAAATGTTATAAAACTGAGGGGTTTTTAATAGAAAATATTTTGTTGAATCAAACAGTACTTGTTTAATTTTTCTACCATTAAAAACAAGCTGGAGATTGTAGATTGAATTTGATTTTTAACAGAGAGTAACTATTGTTTTTATACTTTTATATTTTCGTCGAATTCTATATGAAAACATTATTTAAATGTTATAAAACTGAGGGGTTTTTAATAGAAAATATTTTGCTGAATCAAATAGTACCTGTTTTATTTTTTTACCATTAATAACAAGCTGGATATTGTAGATTGAATTTGATTTTTAACAGAGAGTAACTATTGTTTTTATACTTTTATATTTTCTTCGATTTCTATATGAAAACATTATTTAAATGTTATAAAGCTGAAAGGTTTTTAATAGAAAATATTTTGCTGAATCAAATAGTACTTGTTTTATTTTTTTACCATTAATAACAAGCTGGATATTGTAGATTGAATTTGATTTTTAACAGAGAGTAACTATTGTTTTTATACTTTTATATTTTCTTCGATTTCTATATGAAAACATTATTTAAATGTTATAAAGCTGAAAGGTTTTTAATAGAAAATATTTTGCTGAATCAAATAGTACTTGTTTCATTTTCCTACCATTAAAATCAAGCTGGATATTGTAGATTGAATTTGATTTTTAACAGAGAGTAACTATTGTTTTTATACTTTTATATTTTCGTCGAATTCTATATGAAAACATTATTTAAATGTTATAGAACTGAGGGGTTTTTAATAGAAAATATTTTGCTAAATCAAATAGTACTTGTTTCATTTTCCTACCATTAAAAACAAGCTGGGGATTGTAGATTGAATTTGATTTTTAACAGAGAGTAACTATTGTTTTTATTCTTTTATATTTTCTTCGATTTCTATATAAAAACATTATTTAAATGTTATAAAACTGAAAGGTTTTTAATAGAAAATATTTTGCTGAATCAAATAGTAATTTTTTCATTTTCGTACCATTAAAATCAAGCTGGAAATTGTAGATTAAATTTGATTTTTAACAGAGAGTAACTATTGTTTTTATACTTTTATATTTTCGTCGAATGAAATGTTACAAAAGTGAGAGGTTTTTGATAGGAAATTTTTTGCTGAATCAAATAGTACTTGTTTTATTTTTTACCATTAATAACAAGCTGAAAAATAAAGTTTTTTTTTATTTATTTAGGGTGCATCAACCGACGTGGGTTATTAGCACCTGAAACAATATACAAAAAACATAATATATACAATATATAAATATTAATTACAGTAAATTAAACAGTTTAGTGGATTTTTGGTACTGCAGCGTTTTTCCTGTGTTTTGCGTATTGTTCTTGAGGTTTTCGGATAGAGTCTCTAGTACACCGTATTGTTCTTTTTGGGCTTTATAAAATGGACACTCCTGGATAGTGTGTTCGACTCTAAGAGATGCTGAGCATTTGGAACGTACGGGCGGATCCGTTCCAGTTAGCAGGTGTTGGTGGGTTAAACTTGTGTGACCTAGTCGTAGTCTAGAGAGAACAACTTCATCTTTTTGGGAGTGGGTGCTGAACTTCCACTTGCCTACGGTAGATTTACACTTGTGAAGAGCTGTATTAAGCATTAGCCCATTGGGACTACCATTTGCTTTGAGTTTGCTGTTTCAGAGCTGTTACCGCATCCTGTCTTTGTACACAACTTTGCTGGTTCGCTGTTATACTACGTATGGCTTCTTTAGCTGCACTGTCCGCCTGCTCATTGCCTGAGATTCACAGATGTGACGGAATCCATATAAAGTGTACTGGCTTTCCTATTTGTTGAAGAGAAAGGACCTTGCTTTTAATGTTCTTGACTAGGGGGCTGTTAGGGTTTAGCTGTTGTAGCTGGTGTAAAGAACCAAGCGAGTCAGTGCAGATAATAATGTCTCTGTTTGCAGTTGTTTGTAGATCTTGGTCGTGTAAAGCCAAGTGTATTGCAGAAAGTTCTGCTGTTAGTACAAAGTTTTCAGAGGGTAGTTGAAACATTTAGTGGATGTTGGTGTTACGTATGCACATCCTACTTCTTGCTCTCTTTTGGACGCATCAACAATGGTATATGGGTTGTTGTATGACTGAAGCATGTACATGAGCGTTTCTTTTACAGAAATAGAGAGTTCCGACTTTGAGATGAGCGTTAGTTGAAGATTACAGTTGATGTGGACATGGGCCCAAAAAGGGGGATTCAGATGATTATAAAGGTAAATGGGATTAACTTTGTGTGAAAAATTTCGGAGAGTAAGCTGTATGCGGCGGTATATGGGTGGGCGAACAGATTTTTTTTTCTCAAATATTTGTTGGGAACGTTTTGATTTTAGGAGCTTATTAGTGGGATTTGTTGAATGTTCGGTGACTCGAAGACTGTATGCAAGTGTAAGGTTGCTACGACGAAGACAGAGAGGTGGCTCTGATGCTAATCAATAAAGACTTTCGATTCGAGTGGTGCAAAATGCTTCTAGTGCTATTCTTAATGAAGACGGAGTTTTGTATGACGTTTAGATAATTTGGTATAGAAGAATTTGCAGTGGCGTACGCTATACTCCCATAATCAATGACTGATCGAATTAGTGTTCTATATATTTGCAGTAACATACCTGTGTCTGCTCCCCAGGAGTGGTTCGCCAGAACTTTGAGAAGCCTTAAGCGTTTATTGCATTCTTTTCGTATGTTACTTATGTGTTTTTCCCAGTTTAGCCGGTTATCAAAAATTACTCCAAGGTATTTGATAGAATCATAAGTAAGCGGTTTGTTATTTAATAAAAGTTGACGCTGCTCTTCATTTTTTGTTTTGGAAAATACAAGACACTTAGTTTACTCTGCAGAAAAAGTAAAACCTGTTTTTTGGGACCACCCCTCCAGTTTGCTAAGGGCTCTCTGCATTAGTTTTGTTATAGATTTAAAGTTACTGCCCTTTGTGAATAATATCAAATTATCTGCATAGAGGAGGTACTTTATTGGAGAAGACATATCTTTGACAATGTCGTTAATGGCAATTAGGAACAAAGTAGTGCTAAGGACAAATCCTTATGGTGTCCCATTTTCCAGCTTTTTGGAAGAAGACAGATGACCATGTAGATAATGTAGATGTAGATAATTTAAATTTTATTCTGCCAGTAAATTTACTATTTATCTGCTTTTTTTTTAAATTTAAACATATAGTTATCTCGAAAATTTATCGGGCTACAAGATTGAAACTTGTACCAATTACGTTGTAAACTCATTGTAATTCAGTATTAATAATTTATATTTTATTCCTCCATATTGATTTTGAAATTTAAACATATAATTATCTCGAAACTTTATCGAGCTACAAGATTGAAACTTGTACCAATTACGTTGTAAACTCATTGTAATTCAGTATTAATAATTTATATTTTATTCCTCCATATTGATTTTGAAATTTAAACATATAATTATCTCGAAACTTTATCGAGCTACAAGATTGAAACTTGTACCAATAATGTTGTAAACTCATTGTAATTCAGTATTAATAATTTATATTTTATTCCTCCATATTGATTTTGAAATTTAAACATATAATTATCTCGAAACTTTATCGAGCTACAAGATTGAAACTTGTACCAACCATGTTGTAAACTCATTGTAATTCAGTATTAATAATTTATATTTTATTCCTCCATATTGATTTTGAAATTTAAACATATAATTATCTCGAAACTTTATCGAGCTACATATAATTATCTCGAAACTTTATCGAGCTACAAGATTGAAACTTGTACCAACAATGTTGTAAACTCATTGTAATTCAGTATTAATAATTTATATTTTATTCCTCCATATTGATTTTGAAATTTAAACATATAATTATCTCGAAACTTTATCGAGCTACAAGATTAAAACTTGTACCAATAATGTTGTAAACTCATTGTAATTCAGTATTAATAATTTATATTTTATTCCTCCATATTGATTTTGAAATTTAAACATATAATTATCTCGAAACTTTATCGAGCTACAAGATTGAAACTTGTACCAATAATGTTGTAAACTCATTGTAATTCAGTATTAATAATTTATATTTTATTCCTCCATATTGATTTTGAAATTTAAACATATAATTATCTCGAAACTTTATCGAGCTACAAGATTGAAACTTGTACCAACAATGTTGTAAACTCATTGTAATTCAGTATTAATAATTTATATTTTATTCCTCCATATTGATTTTGAAATTTAAACATATAATTATCTCGAAACTTTATCGAGCTACAAGATTGAAACTTGTACCAATAATGTTGTAAACTCATTGTAATTCAGTATTAATAATTTATATTTTATTCCTCCATATTGATTTTGAAATTTAAACATATAATTATCTCGAAACTTTATCGAGCTACAAGATTGAAACTTGTACCAGCAATGTTGTAAACTCATTGTAATTCAGTATTAATAATTTATATTTTATTCCTCCATATTGATTTTGAAATTTAAACATATAATTATCTCGAAACTTTATCGAGCTACAAGATTGAAACTTGTACCAATAATGTTGTAAACTCATTGTAATTCAGTATTAATAATTTATATTTTATTCCTCCATATTGATTTTGAAATTTAAACATATAATTATCTCGAAACTTTATCGAGCTACAAGATTGAAACTTGTACCAACAATGTTGTAAACTCATTGTAATTCAGTATTAATAATTTATATTTTATTCCTCCATATTGATTTTGAAATTTAAACATATAATTATCTCGAAACTTTATCGAGCTACAAGATTGAAACTTGTACCAATAATGTTGTAAACTCATTGTAATTCAGTATTAATAATTTATATTTTATTCCTCCATATTGATTTTGAAATTTAAACATATAATTATCTCGAAACTTTATCGAGCTACAAGATTGAAACTTGTACCAACAATGTTGTAAACTCATTGTAATTCAGTATTAATAATTTATATTTTATTCCTCCATATTGATTTTGAAATTTAAACATATAATTATCTCGAAACTTTATCGAGCTACAAGATTAAAACTTGTACCAATAATGTTGTAAACTCATTGTAATTCAGTATTAATAATTTATATTTTATTCCTCCATATTGATTTTGAAATTTAAACATATAATTATCTCGAAACTTTATCGAGCTACAAGATTGAAACTTGTACCAATAATGTTGTAAACTCATTGTAATTCAGTATTAATAATTTATATTTTATTCCTCCATATTGATTTTGAAATTTAAACATATAATTATCTCGAAACTTTATCGAGCTACAAGATTGAAACTTGTACCAATAATGTTGTAAACTCATTGTAATTCAGTATTAATAATTTATATTTTATTCCTCCATATTGATTTTGAAATTTAAACATATAATTATCTCGAAACTTTATCGAGCTACAAGATTGAAACTTGTACCAACAATGTTGTAAACTCATTGTAATTCAGTATTAATAATTTATATTTTATTCCTCCATATTGATTTTGAAATTTAAACATATAATTATCTCGAAACTTTATCGAGCTACAAGATTGAAACTTGTACCAATAATGTTGTAAACTCATTGTAATTCAGTATTAATAATTTATATTTTATTCCTCCATATTGATTTTGAAATTTAAACATATAATTATCTCGAAACTTTATCGAGCTACAAGATTGAAACTTGTACCAGCAATGTTGTAAACTCATTGTAATTCAGTATTAATAATTTATATTTTATTCCTCCATATTGATTTTGAAATTTAAACATATAATTATCTCGAAACTTTATCGAGCTACAAGATTGAAACTTGTACCAATAATGTTGTAAACTCATTGTAATTCAGTATTAATAATTTATATTTTATTCCTCCATATTGATTTTGAAATTTAAACATATAATTATCTCGAAACTTTATCGAGCTACAAGATTGAAACTTGTACCAACAATGTTGTAAACTCATTGTAATTCAGTATTAATAATTTATATTTTATTCCTCCATATTGATTTTGAAATTTAAACATATAATTATCTCGAAACTTTATCGAGCTACAAGATTGAAACTTGTACCAATAATGTTGTAAACTCATTGTAATTCAGTATTAATAATTTATATTTTATTCCTCCATATTGATTTTGAAATTTAAACATATAATTATCTCGAAACTTTATCGAGCTACAAGATTGAAACTTGTACCAACAATGTTGTAAACTCATTGTAATTCAGTATTAATAATTTATATTTTATTCCTCCATATTGATTTTGAAATTTAAACATATAATTATCTCGAAACTTTATCGAGCTACAAGATTGAAACTTGTACCAATAATGTTGTAAACTCATTGTAATTCAGTATTAATAATTTATATTTTATTCCTCCATATTGATTTTGAAATTTAAACATATAATTATCTCGAAACTTTATCGAGCTACAAGATTGAAACTTGTACCAACAATGTTGTAAACTCATTGTAATTCAGTATTAATAATTTATATTTTATTCCTCCATATTGATTTTGAAATTTAAACATATAATTATCTCGAAACTTTATCGAGCTACAAGATTGAAACTTGTACCAATAATGTTGTAAACTCATTGTAATTCAGTATTAATAATTTATATTTTATTCCTCCATATTGATTTTGAAATTTAAACATATAATTATCTCGAAACTTTATCGAGCTACAAGATTGAAACTTGTACCAATAATGTTGTAAACTCATTGTAATTCAGTATTAATAATTTATATTTTATTCCTCCATATTGATTTTGAAATTTAAACATATAATTATCTCGAAACTTTATCGAGCTACAAGATTGAAACTTGTACCAATAATGTTGTAAACTCATTGTAATTCAGTATTAATAATTTATATTTTATTCCTCCATATTGATTTTGAAATTTAAACATATAATTATCTCGAAACTTTATCGAGCTACAAGATTGAAACTTGTACCAATAATGTTGTAAACTCATTGTAATTCAGTATTAATAATTTATATTTTATTCCTCCATATTGATTTTGAAATTTAAACATATAATTATCTCGAAACTTTATCGAGCTACAAGATTGAAACTTGTACCAATAATGTTGTAAACTCATTGTAATTCAGTATTAATAATTTATATTTTATTCCTCCATATTGATTTTGAAATTTAAACATATAATTATCTCGAAACTTTATCGAGTTACAAGATTGAAACTTGTACCAATAATGTTGTAAACTCATTGTAATTCAGTATTAATAATTTATATTTTATTCCTCCATATTGATTTTGAAATTTAAACATATAATTATCTCGAAACTTTATCGAGCTACAAGATTGAAACTTGTACCAATAATGTTGTAAACTCATTGTAATTCAGTATTAATAATTTATATTTTATTCCTCCATATTGATTTTGAAATTTAAACATATAATTATCTCGAAACTTTATCGAGCTACAAGATTGAAACTTGTACCAATAATGTTGTAAACTCATTGTAATTCAGTATAAATAATTTATATTTTATTCCTCCATATTGATTTTAAAATTTAAACATATAATTATCTCGAAACTTTATCGAGCTACAAGATTGAAACTTGTACCAATAATGTTGTAAACTCATTGTAACTCAGTATTAATAATTTATATTTTATTCCTCCATATTGATTTTGAAATTTAAACATATAATTATCTCGAAACTTTATCGAGCTACAAGATTGAAACTTGTACCAATAATGTTGTAAACTCATTGTAATTCAGTATAAATAATTTATATTTTATTCCTCCATATTGATTTTGAAATTTAAACATATAATTATCTCGAAACTTTATCGAGCTACAAGATTGAAACTTGTACCAATAATGTTGTAAACTCATTGTAATTCAGTATTAATAATTTATATTTTATTCCTCCATATTGATTTTGAAATTTAAACATATAATTATCTCGAAACTTTATCGAGCTACAAGATTGAAACTTGTACCAGCAATGTTGTAAACTCATTGTAATTCAGTATTAATAATTTATATTTTATTCCTCCATATTGATTTTGAAATTTAAACATATAATTATCTCGAAACTTTATCGAGCTACAAGATTGAAACTTGTACCAATAATGTTGTAAACTCATTGTAATTCAGTATTAATAATTTATATTTTATTCCTCCATATTGATTTTGAAATTTAAACATATAATTATCTCGAAACTTTATCGAGCTACAAGATTGAAACTTGTACCAATAATGTTGTAAACTCATTGTAATTCAGTATTAATAATTTATATTTTATTCCTCCATATTGATTTTGAAATTTAAACATATAATTATCTCGAAACTTTATCGAGCTACAAGATTGAAACTTGTACCAACAATGTTGTAAACTCATTGTAATTCAGTATTAATAATTTATATTTTATTCCTCCATATTGATTTTGAAATTTAAACATATAATTATCTCGAAACTTTATCGAGCTACAAGATTGAAACTTGTACCAATAATGTTGTAAACTCATTGTAATTCAGTATTAATAATTTATATTTTATTCCTCCATATTGATTTTGAAATTTAAACATATAATTATCTCGAAACTTTATCGAGCTACAAGATTGAAACTTGTACCAATAATGTTGTAAACTCATTGTAATTCAGTATTAATAATTTATATTTTATTCCTCCATATTGATTTTGAAATTTAAACATATAATTATCTCGAAACTTTATCGAGCTACAAGATTGAAACTTGTACCAATAATGTTGTAAACTCATTGTAATTCAGTATAAATAATTTATATTTTATTCCTCCATATTGATTTTAAAATTTAAACATATAATTATCTCGAAACTTTATCGAGCTACAAGATTGAAACTTGTACCAATAATGTTGTAAACTCATTGTAACTCAGTATTAATAATTTATATTTTATTCCTCCATATTGATTTTGAAATTTAAACATATAATTATCTCGAAACTTTATCGAGCTACAAGATTGAAACTTGTACCAACAATGTTGTAAACTCATTGTAATTCAGTATTAATAATTTATATTTTATTCCTCCATATTGATTTTGAAATTTAAACATATAATTATCTCGAAACTTTATCGAGCTACAAGATTGAAACTTGTACCAATAATGTTGTAAACTCATTGTAATTCAGTATTAATAATTTATATTTTATTCCTCCATATTGATTTTGAAATTTAAACATATAATTATCTCGAAACTTTATCGAGCTACAAGATTGAAACTTGTACCAATAATGTTGTAAACTCATTGTAATTCAGTATTAATAATTTATATTTTATTCCTCCATATTGATTTTGAAATTTAAACATATAATTATCTCGAAACTTTATCGAGCTACAAGATTGAAACTTGTACCAATAATGTTGTAAACTCATTGTAATTCAGTATTAATAATTTATATTTTATTCCTCCATATTGATTTTGAAATTTAAACATATAATTATCTCGAAACTTTATCGAGCTACAAGATTGAAACTTGTACCAATAATGTTGTAAACTCATTGTAATTCAGTATTAATAATTTATATTTTATTCCTCCATATTGATTTTGAAATTTAAACATATAATTATCTCGAAACTTTATCGAGCTACAAGATTGAAACTTGTACCAATAATGTTGTAAACTCATTGTAATTCAGTATTAATAATTTATATTTTATTCCTCCATATTGATTTTGAAATTTAAACATATAATTATCTCGAAACTTTATCGAGTTACAAGATTGAAACTTGTACCAATAATGTTGTAAACTCATTGTAATTCAGTATTAATAATTTATATTTTATTCCTCCATATTGATTTTGAAATTTAAACATATAATTATCTCGAAACTTTATCGAGCTACAAGATTGAAACTTGTACCAATAATGTTGTAAACTCATTGTAATTCAGTATTAATAATTTATATTTTATTCCTCCATATTGATTTTGAAATTTAAACATATAATTATCTCGAAACTTTATCGAGCTACAAGATTGAAACTTGTACCAATAATGTTGTAAACTCATTGTAATTCAGTATAAATAATTTATATTTTATTCCTCCATATTGATTTTAAAATTTAAACATATAATTATCTCGAAACTTTATCGAGCTACAAGATTGAAACTTGTACCAATAATGTTGTAAACTCATTGTAACTCAGTATTAATAATTTATATTTTATTCCTCCATATTGATTTTGAAATTTAAACATATAATTATCTCGAAACTTTATCGAGCTACAAGATTGAAACTTGTACCAATAATGTTGTAAACTCATTGTAATTCAGTATAAATAATTTATATTTTATTCCTCCATATTGATTTTGAAATTTAAACATATAATTATCTCGAAACTTTATCGAGCTACAAGATTGAAACTTGTACCAATAATGTTGTAAACTCATTGTAATTCAGTATTAATAATTTATATTTTATTCCTCCATATTGATTTTGAAATTTAAACATATAATTATCTCGAAACTTTATCGAGCTACAAGATTGAAACTTGTACCAGCAATGTTGTAAACTCATTGTAATTCAGTATTAATAATTTATATTTTATTCCTCCATATTGATTTTGAAATTTAAACATATAATTATCTCGAAACTTTATCGAGCTACAAGATTGAAACTTGTACCAATAATGTTGTAAACTCATTGTAATTCAGTATTAATAATTTATATTTTATTCCTCCATATTGATTTTGAAATTTAAACATATAATTATCTCGAAACTTTATCGAGCTACAAGATTGAAACTTGTACCAATAATGTTGTAAACTCATTGTAATTCAGTATTAATAATTTATATTTTATTCCTCCATATTGATTTTGAAATTTAAACATATAATTATCTCGAAACTTTATCGAGCTACAAGATTGAAACTTGTACCAACAATGTTGTAAACTCATTGTAATTCAGTATTAATAATTTATATTTTATTCCTCCATATTGATTTTGAAATTTAAACATATAATTATCTCGAAACTTTATCGAGCTACAAGATTGAAACTTGTACCAATAATGTTGTAAACTCATTGTAATTCAGTATTAATAATTTATATTTTATTCCTCCATATTGATTTTGAAATTTAAACATATAATTATCTCGAAACTTTATCGAGCTACAAGATTGAAACTTGTACCAGCAATGTTGTAAACTCATTGTAATTCAGTATTAATAATTTATATTTTATTCCTCCATATTGATTTTGAAATTTAAACATATAATTATCTCGAAACTTTATCGAGCTACAAGATTGAAACTTGTACCAATAATGTTGTAAACTCATTGTAATTCAGTATTAATAATTTATATTTTATTCCTCCATATTGATTTTGAAATTTAAACATATAATTATCTCGAAACTTTATCGAGCTACAAGATTGAAACTTGTACCAACAATGTTGTAAACTCATTGTAATTCAGTATTAATAATTTATATTTTATTCCTCCATATTGATTTTGAAATTTAAACATATAATTATCTCGAAACTTTATCGAGCTACAAGATTGAAACTTGTACCAATAATGTTGTAAACTCATTGTAATTCAGTATTAATAATTTATATTTTATTCCTCCATATTGATTTTGAAATTTAAACATATAATTATCTCGAAACTTTATCGAGCTACAAGATTGAAACTTGTACCAACAATGTTGTAAACTCATTGTAATTCAGTATTAATAATTTATATTTTATTCCTCCATATTGATTTTGAAATTTAAACATATAATTATCTCGAAACTTTATCGAGCTACAAGATTGAAACTTGTACCAATAATGTTGTAAACTCATTGTAATTCAGTATTAATAATTTATATTTTATTCCTCCATATTGATTTTGAAATTTAAACATATAATTATCTCGAAACTTTATCGAGCTACAAGATTGAAACTTGTACCAACAATGTTGTAAACTCATTGTAATTCAGTATTAATAATTTATATTTTATTCCTCCATATTGATTTTGAAATTTAAACATATAATTATCTCGAAACTTTATCGAGCTACAAGATTGAAACTTGTACCAATAATGTTGTAAACTCATTGTAATTCAGTATTAATAATTTATATTTTATTCCTCCATATTGATTTTGAAATTTAAACATATAATTATCTCGAAACTTTATCGAGCTACAAGATTGAAACTTGTACCAATAATGTTGTAAACTCATTGTAATTCAGTATTAATAATTTATATTTTATTCCTCCATATTGATTTTGAAATTTAAACATATAATTATCTCGAAACTTTATCGAGCTACAAGATTGAAACTTGTACCAATAATGTTGTAAACTCATTGTAATTCAGTATTAATAATTTATATTTTATTCCTCCATATTGATTTTGAAATTTAAACATATAATTATCTCGAAACTTTATCGAGCTACAAGATTGAAACTTGTACCAATAATGTTGTAAACTCATTGTAATTCAGTATTAATAATTTATATTTTATTCCTCCATATTGATTTTGAAATTTAAACATATAATTATCTCGAAACTTTATCGAGCTACAAGATTGAAACTTGTACCAATAATGTTGTAAACTCATTGTAATTCAGTATTAATAATTTATATTTTATTCCTCCATATTGATTTTGAAATTTAAACATATAATTATCTCGAAACTTTATCGAGTTACAAGATTGAAACTTGTACCAATAATGTTGTAAACTCATTGTAATTCAGTATTAATAATTTATATTTTATTCCTCCATATTGATTTTGAAATTTAAACATATAATTATCTCGAAACTTTATCGAGCTACAAGATTGAAACTTGTACCAATAATGTTGTAAACTCATTGTAATTCAGTATTAATAATTTATATTTTATTCCTCCATATTGATTTTGAAATTTAAACATATAATTATCTCGAAACTTTATCGAGCTACAAGATTGAAACTTGTACCAATAATGTTGTAAACTCATTGTAATTCAGTATAAATAATTTATATTTTATTCCTCCATATTGATTTTAAAATTTAAACATATAATTATCTCGAAACTTTATCGAGCTACAAGATTGAAACTTGTACCAATAATGTTGTAAACTCATTGTAACTCAGTATTAATAATTTATATTTTATTCCTCCATATTGATTTTGAAATTTAAACATATAATTATCTCGAAACTTTATCGAGCTACAAGATTGAAACTTGTACCAATAATGTTGTAAACTCATTGTAATTCAGTATAAATAATTTATATTTTATTCCTCCATATTGATTTTGAAATTTAAACATATAATTATCTCGAAACTTTATCGAGCTACAAGATTGAAACTTGTACCAATAATGTTGTAAACTCATTGTAATTCAGTATTAATAATTTATATTTTATTCCTCCATATTGATTTTGAAATTTAAACATATAATTATCTCGAAACTTTATCGAGCTACAAGATTGAAACTTGTACCAATAATGTTGTAAACTCATTGTAACTCAGTATTAATAATTTATATTTTATTCCTCCATATTGATTTTGAAATTTTAACATATAATTATCTCGAAACTTTATCGAGCTACAAGATTGAAACTTGTACCAATAATGTTGTAAACTCATTGTAATTCAGTATAAATAATTTATATTTTATTCCTCCATATTGATTTTGAAATTTAAACATATAATTATCTCGAAACTTTATCGAGCTACAAGATTGAAACTTGTACCAATAATGTTGTAAACTCATTGTAATTCAGTATTAATAATTTATATTTTATTCCTCCATATTGATTTTGAAATTTAAACATATAATTATCTCGAAACTTTATCGAGCTACAAGATTGAAACTTGTACCAATAATGTTGTAAACTCATTGTAATTCAGTATTAATAATTTATATTTTATTCCTCCATATTGATTTTGAAATTTAAACATATAATTATCTCGAAACTTTATCGAGCTACAAGATTGAAACTTGTACCAATAATGTTGTAAACTCATTGTAATTCAGTATTAATAATTTATATTTTATTCCTCCATATTGATTTTGAAATTTAAACATATAATTATCTCGAAACTTTATCGAGCTACAAGATTGAAACTTGTACCAATAATGTTGTAAACTCATTGTAATTCAGTATTAATAATTTATATTTTATTCCTCCATATTGATTTTGAAATTTAAACATATAATTATCTCGAAACTTTATCGAGCTACAAGATTGAAACTTGTACCAATAATGTTGTAAACTCATTGTAATTCAGTATTAATAATTTATATTTTATTCCTCCATATTGATTTTGAAATTTAAACATATAATTATCTCGAAACTTTATCGAGCTACAAGATTGAAGCTTGTACCAATAATGTTGTAAACTCATTGTAATTCAGTATTAATAATTTATATTTTATTCCTCCATATTGATTTTGAAATTTAAACATATAATTATCTCGAAACTTTATCGAGCTACAAGATTGAAACTTGTACCAATAATGTTGTAAACTCATTGTAATTCAGTATTAATAATTTATATTTTATTCCTCCATATTGATTTTGAAATTTAAACATATAATTATCTCGAAACTTTATCGAGCTACAAGATTGAAACTTGTACCAACAATGTTGTAAACTCATTGTAATTCAGTATTAATAATTTATATTTTATTCCTCCATATTGATTTTGAAATTTAAACATATAATTATCTCGAAACTTTATCGAGCTACAAGATTGAAACTTGTACCAACAATGTTGTAAACTCATTGTAATTCAGTATTAATAATTTATATTTTATTCCTCCATATTGATTTTGAAATTTAAACATATAATTATCTCGAAACTTTATCGAGCTACAAGATTGAAACTTGTACCAACAATGTTGTAAACTCATTGTAATTCAGTATTAATAATTTATATTTTATTCCTCCATATTGATTTTGAAATTTAAACATATAATTATCTCGAAACTTTATCGAGCTACAAGATTGAAACTTGTACCAATTACGTTGTAAACTCATTGTAATTCAGTATTAATAATTTATATTTTATTCCTCCATATTGATTTTGAAATTTAAACATATAATTATCTCGAAACTTTATCGAGCTACAAGATTGAAACTTGTACGAATTACGTTGTAAACTCATTGTAATTCAGTATTAATAATTTATATTTTAATTCTCCATATTGATTTTGAATTTTAAACATATAATCATCTCGAAACTTTATCGAGCTACAAGATTGTGACTTGTACCAATTACGTTGTAAACTCATTGTAATTCAGTAATAATAATTTATATTTTAATCATCTATATTGATTTTGAAATTTAAACATATAATTATCTCGAAACTTAATCGAGCTACAAGATTGAAACTTGTACCAATTACGTTGTAAACTCATTCTAATTCAGTATTAATAATTTATATTTTATTCCTCCATATTGATTTCGAAATTTAAACATATAATTATCTCGAAACTTTATCGAGCTACAAGATTGAAACTTGTACCAATTACGTTGTAAACTCATTGTAATTCAGTATTAATAATTTATATTTTATTCCTCCATATTGATTTTGAAATTTAAACATATAATTATCTCGAAACTTTATCGAGCTACAAGATTGAAACTTGTGCTAATTACGTTGTAAACTCATTGTAATTCAGTATTAATAATTTATATTTTATTCCTCCATATTGATTTTGAAATTTAAACATATAATTATCTCGAAACTTTATCGAGCTAAAAGATTGAAACTTGTACCAATTACGTTGTAAACTCGTTGTAATTCAGTGTTAATAATTTATATTTTATTCCGCCATATTGATTTTGAAATTTAAACATATAATTATCTCGAAACTTTATCGAGCTACAAGATTGAAACTTGTACCAATTACGTTGTAAACTCATTGTAATTCAGTATAAATAATTTATATTTTATTCCGCCATATTGATTTTGAAATTTAAACATTAATTATCTCGAAACTTTATCGAGCTACAAGATTGAAACTTGTACCAATTATATAGTAAACTTACTATAGTTCAGTATAAACAATTTAAAATTCATTTTGCCGGTAAGTTTACTTTTTACCTTCAAGTTTCAACAATTTTTCTAAAATTTACACATATTTTTAATTACCTTCAAGGTTAATGAAGATACAAAATTGAAACTTATCAAAAATTCGTTTCTAAAGTTATATTAAATCAGTATACACGATTTAAATTTTATTCTGCTCGCAAGTTTTATTTTCACCTTTAAGTTTTAGGAATTATTAAGAGTAAATTTATTAAAGAGTATACCTAGATTTTGCAGATTTTTGCAGTTCTCTAGTACTATTTTTGGAACGAAATCTTTATCGCCAGGTATGTGACGACAGTTTTGCTAATACAGTATTGCGAGTTGTTCCTATCGTACTCTGTCTTTTCTTTACTGTCTACTTTTTTTAAATATGTTTATTTATTACAAATAATATTAAGAAGTTAACCTCTATACGAAAGCATTTTTTGTGTAATTTGAGTTCAAACAGCATCGCAAGTTTAAGTAGATACTCTTCTTTCCGTTGGACATACATACAGTCACACGAACAATTTAATTTTGCTCGTCAAATTGAATTTTTGACATCAAAAAAAGAGTCAATTATAAGTAAATTAGTGATATTTTTTTAAATTTTTTTATCAATTAGTTCAAAGTTCTTCTTACTGTTGAAGACCTCTTTAAAGTCCTAAAAAATTTTTTAAAGATTTCTTGCATTTGAGTGATATTCTGACAACTGAGATTTTCTTGCTGCATGATGATTTTATTCCACTAACATTGTAAATAACTATTACATTATTCTTTAGGCATCGACAATGTAATTTTAGAGAACAAAAGTCGCATTTTGCAAATTTTTCATCACCAAGAATATCATTAAGACAGTGTCACAGCATTTATTATTCATTTTAAAAGTAAACGACACAGTAATTTTAGATAATGATAAACTGCGTTTTAGAAAAAAGAATTTTTATCTTTACTTTGTACTCAATGTTATAGGATCCCGCTTTATTTAAATATTGTAAGATCTTAGTGAACAAAAAATCGCGTGCAAGTGTCAACTGATTGGTGGTAAAATGAAGCCAAAGTTGATTTGTAAAGATTATTATATGAGCTGTTTAGGGTAGCTGCAAACAAAGAAGATTCTAAGATATTCTTCATCTCTGTTTCATGCTCCTCCGTGTAATTTGTATATAAAAGATTAGAATTCTTGTTAAACAAAATAATTAAATAAATTGTATTCCTACAAGGAGATCCCAGTTACCGGAATAACTAAATTTAAACTGACACATGGTCAACTACTCAAGTAAGTTACATATCTTGTTACAACTACAGAGGCTTGAAATGACAGAGGCGACACACGGAGTTAAGCTCCGCCCATTCGCCATAATGGGCTCGCTGTAAAATTTATCTGTTCTAAAAACTGAAATAAAAGTGAAACCGTTACGTAAAAAATTATGAAAAAATTGCATGTAATGAAAAATAATCCGTTCTTTCGATTGCTGTACAGTTTATTAATCTTTTAACCACCGAAACTGAAATACCGAAAAAAATTCTTCGCTCTATATTTGTAAATAAAAATTAAACTAACCGTTTAAAAATTATAAAAAAAATTGCGAATGTTGCTAATTGTATGGTCTTTCAGTTGTCTAATTTTCATTTGCCTACGAGTAGAAAATTTAGAGAAAATAGAGTTTTAAAGTGGAAAATTATAAAATGCATTTGGATTTTTTGTTTTTAATAAAATAGTAGTAAAAATATTTTTTGGTGGCTTTTAAAATATCAAAATTATATTTCTTATGTAAACCTTTAACTTCTGTTTTTTTTAAACCCTGTAAATTAAAAATTGAACACCGATGAGTGCGATAGTGGTCTAACGAAACCAGATTTGGTGGTGCAGATGAGACTCTTCCCACTCGTCGGTAGACAAGTTGAATTTATACACTTTATTTTGTGAATATGCATATTTTTTGGTTTTTCTCCATACATATATCTATGGAGTATAAAAGTAATGTTATGTTTATTATACATTTTTTTTTTATTTTGTGGATGAGTTGATAAAGCACCTGCGATTACTCAACTAATTTACTTTGTTGTATAACTGGATCTTTACATTTGATTTAAATTTTTCCCTTGCAAATTATCTCCCAAATATGTTCGTTTCCAATTTGAAGGTAGATAGCGGCAGGTATATCAAATTCTGGGTCTGCTAATGGTATATTTTTTAGAATTTTTAAATTTCACGTATCAAATGTAACCGAAGGTATATTTTGAGTTTTGGATGCAATTACCAGACAAGTTAAGTTTAACTTAAAAGAGTTATGACATGATTTGATATTCACTTTAGTTGATTTGGTTATAGTTGTTGTGTTTTGATTAATAGCAATAATAGGGACATAATTATTATTATGACATAAAAGTCCTAACGTTTTTCACGCATTATTCTAAATAAAATTCGATTGTGAATCGTTATCAAGTAATGCGCTTAAGTGGTGCATTTTTTTGCCTGTATCAATGACCTTAACAAAGGCTGTTGTTATATTATTTTCACTGTTTAATTGCGCGCAGTTTCTTGATGTACGTTGAACGTCTTGATTTGCATTTAGAATCATACTTATCGATATTTAACAAAGAGTGGTGCCTTTTATTGCACTTGAGACAATTTCCTGATGAATAACTCTCAAATTTATGATTTCCGCTTAAGCAATTGGTACTAATTTGCGATTATTTTTGCTCATTTAACAGTTACAATGAATGTAACAAATGTGATCGATTACACATCTGATACGATATCGATGGTTAATTTGTTATTAAATGCGACGTTGGATGACAAGTGTTATCAAACTGTGTCTGTTTATAATATTTTTAATTTTGGGTTGGATGTTTTTTAATATTTGTGGAAGTTGCCTTACTTAAAGATTCTAATAACTGTGTATTCACAATATTGACTTGATCGCTTCGAATCAAAGCTCCTTCTCTACATGAACAAACATAAACAAACGCACGTGCTTAGCCCATCGACCGCTTGCTGATTGGTGACTGTGCCAACCAATTAAAAGTGATACACTCGTGTGTCGCCTCTGTCATTTCAAGCCTCTGTAGTTACAACTATCATAAAAGATGTCGCAACCGATAGAAACTCAATTGAAAATATTACAAATCATAGTCCCGCAGAAGCACGTTGGACCTTGAGTATGCACATTAAAAAGTGTTTGTTGTCTAGAATGGCGACTGCGGAAAACCAAAAAATAAATTGTTGAAAGCAATTCCGGGCAGTCAAGCATATTAATTATAATGTTACATAAAAAAACGAATAGCAAAAATTTTGCGACGTACACTAAATGGAATAAAACTAGACTTTGACAAAAGTTGTGCATGGTCAAACCCCCGCGGTGGATATGTGCCCTCTTTTACATAAACTAAAAACTTGAGCAAATGGCGTTGAACAGATTCAAGACTTTGACAATGAACATCGTAAATAGGATACCAAATAAGGGTGCTACATTCGAGCTTGGAACTGACAAAATAAAAAACAATAATTTTAAAGTTTGAATGTTTTTACATTCCTTACTATTTAACTAAAGCCGAACATTTTAAATCCTTCAGCTACTATCTCCGTGATGTGATTTCTAAAAGTGTGAATCAAAGAGAATGTCTAGATCTTTTAACAAATAGCAACGCCTTAAAATACTACTTTTTACGTTCTAATATAATGCAATAACATTTTGATCACGTGTATAAGACATCACTTTGCATTTGTTGATATTGAGAAAAAGACGATTTTGCAAAACGCCAAGCTATCATAGAATCAGTAGATTCTTGGAGACAAAAGCATTTTGAATAAGTTGAAATTTCGGAGTATAATTTAAAGTTGTCTGTGAATAACAGTTTCTCGCTTTTACGGCATCTGGCAGATCGTTAATAAAAAATAAAAACAAACGAGGGCCCAAGTTTTATCCCTGGGGTACACCAGAAGTGAGATGAAACAATTATGTTTTGAAATTTTGATAACAGAGAACAAATTCTCTGTTCAATATGTAAGATTCAAAAAGTTTGAACAGTGCTTTAAAGAATCTTAGAAAACTGTGCTTTTGCAGCAAAATATAGTGATCTATTTGATCAAACGCTTTCTGAAGGCCAGTGTAAATGACATCCACTTGACTACTGTTATCTAAAATTTTGATTGTAAATTGGGAGAAACCTGTTAAATTAGTATGTAACAGTCAACTTTTTCTGTATAAATCCATGTTGCGCAGTTGAGATCAGATGTTCCGTAGAAGAATAAATTTTGTTGTGTATTATAGTTTCGAAAACTTTAGAAAAATTGTATAATAGTGATATTCCCCTATAATTTGTTACGTCATTTTGTTTAACTTTTTTAAATTTTGGACAGGTGCACGCTTTTTTCCACAGTGTAGGAAAATCTGAAGATTTCAAAATTAGATTAAATAAAAGCGGTTCGACAAAAAAGTCTTTGATGATAAAATATATAGTAAAAATGTTTTTGAGGTGTTTTAATTCAAAGAGAATATCGTCAGGAGCGATGTTAAAAATGGAGATAGAAGTATTCGAGTTGGATTTACTTGACAAATTAGTGAGATGAGCAGATTGAGAGGAAATGAGGGCGCATCAAGTTCCCTTTAGTTGTAAGTCATAACGCCTGGTATACGAGAGGAGCCTTTTTTACTTTAAGTAAAATTACAAAAAAAATCTCGAGTCTGATTTAATTGAGTTTTCTGATTTAAGTAAGAAGTTTTTATAGGCAACGTCAATAAGCTTTTTACATTATGTTCCATGATTTTTAAATATAATATACTTAGTGATGAATTGTATATTTCTTATATTTTTTGAAAGCAAATGCTTTAAACCGTGAATTCAAAACGGATAAGTTCACTGTTATACTGAAATAAGGTACGTTATGCTCAAAAACCTTAAAAATTCTTCAATAAATAAACCAAAAGCAATGTTCAAAACCTAAGACAATAAAATACAATATCTATTTATGTATTTCTTAACTGTACTTTAAGTAACATTTTGAACAAATGCTTTTATTACTTAACTATTCAAAAAAAATATTTGTTTTACTACCAATCGCTTAATCAGCGAATCACTTTCGCGCAACGTATAGATTTTTGACAATATCTGTTTTTGGGATTAAATTCCTAGATAAAGAAGGTTGAGTTGCATTTTGACAAAATTATTGACGTTTTTTATATAAAAAATAATTCAAAATTACTTAGATAACAATTGCAGTTGTTCCAAACAAATATTTTAATTTATTACTTAACCTGTGGCTTTATCGTAAAAAAATTAAACCTTGAACACAATGCCAGGTTATCAGGTATTATTTTATAAACGTAGCTTAGAGCCTAGAGTAGATTGTCTGAAAAAAACCAATTTTTAGAAGGAGGCAATGTTACGAAAAACTTCTGAGAATGTTTAAAGTAAATAGTCAGAAAAATATTAGAAATTCTACGTAGAGAAGTCATTAAACTTCTGGGTAATTTCGAAAAGCAGCATGCTTATATAAAAAATGCAGAGACAATAAACCATTTAGTTGGCAAGCAATTGAAGAGTGACCAGTTCATCGAAGAGGCATTATTTAATCGGCAATCGTAGTTATTACTGTGTAAATATCGAGGTATTTATTTATCAAGTTATTATGTGTATTCGTGTATATAGTAGTTATATAGTAGAAGCAAATTATTAGTTATTAATCTAACTCTTTAAATCAAATGAACTATGATTTAAACAGTCGTTGCATTATAATAATGTATCACAATGTGTTCTCAAATTATGTAAAGGGTGAGTTGATAAAAATAAAAGTAGATAAGTAGAAAAAGTGTACAAAAACCTTTAAAATGAGGTATTACACGACCCTCTTCTCTATCTAAACTCCAAGGGTGGAAAAGTCTGTGCTCAAGGAAGTGGTAGAATTAACATTATTTTACTACAGCAACATGTCCCCATAGCAATAAAAATCGACATATTTTGTGTTGTTGTTTTTTTTTTAATCGAAATCGTTACTGAGAAAAATGGAGTAGACCCTTTTTAATAAGCGAACCATGTCGTAGTTAAAGTCGGTTTTCAAGTTAACTAATTTTCTATTTGTCAAATTTTTAAATAAAGCATGTCCCAAAACTTTAGTTAAAACTAAGATTTAATACATTGTTAACAAAAGAATTACAGCTTTGTAAAAAAATAAATAAATCATTTTAAACCTCTGACTTTTTCTAACTCTAAAAGGATGTAAAGCTTACAAACTACAACTTGTACACCGATGACTGCGTGTGATCTGCTATGAGAACTTCTAGAAGTGACATAACAAAAAGTCTTAAGTCTCATATCAAAAAATAAAAATGTTGTTTTAGAAGACAAAAAAGTCGTACTTTTGCAGTCGTCTATAACAGATTTAAAAACAAAAAAAAATAGTATTTTTCTTTATTAAACAGAGAAATCATACTTTTTGTTGAATTTGTATCAGTTGTAATGTAACAAAAGAACGCAGTAAGTCTGACATAAAACTGATACAAATGAGGCACAAACAGTAACTTTACTGCCATATAAAGAAAGCTTTTTTTTCAAACGCACTATTTATGACAAAACGTTATTTTTATTATCACCGGCATAATATAATGTTTCGTGACAGAAAATAAGCTTTAAGTGGTAATTTAACTACGCTGAGAAGTATGTATTACGTAACTAGTTATATTATATGTACGATCCCGTAACGGTAAAAATTGACGTAAAAACTTACATTTCGTAACGACAGAAAGAAAAACATTCCCCTTGCTGCCTACTGTTAATTCTATTTATGTGGCAAGTTTTATAAGTTCGGTTAAGGAAATGTCCTGATTAAAGCTCCACTCAAATATAATGTTTAATTTTACTTCTAGATTTATGTACAATAAATTTCCAAAGGTTTTTGTATCATCGACATATAAAAACATGAAATGCCAAACGAAAACAACTGTAAAAAATAAAAGAATCTGAGCCTTAAAGTAGTTCACTTATTTCAAATTTGTATTCTGAAAACTCTTTATTAACTTTCACCACAAAAGTTTGATTGATTAAAAAAAATACGTTTTAGCAGAGGATCTAATATAAACAATTAATTTTCTTATGCATCATATTGTTTTTTGTTGTCTTTTTTTTAAATAGCCATTCTAATACAAATAATAACACCCTAAATTTAATTTCCTATAAGTACCAAAAGATTGTAAGAAACCTTATTAAAAGATTTACTAAAATTTAGATATAATAGTTCTAGAATTTTTTTTTTTTTTTGTCTTGCAGGGTAACGCACATATTATTTATTATTCTTATTAAATTAGGATGGCTAACAAGTGAGCCCAATAACAAGTCAACTAAAACAGCAAAAAGATTGATTCAGCATATACAGGAGCTGAATATCACTCCTTTCTCAAAGAGATATGCTGACCAATAAAAATTATTTAAATCTGGACTATTTAATACCTCTGATTAATCAAAGACAATAGATTTAAAAGTTCGTAAATTAACATTAAATAAAACACTTTAGTCATTAAATAAATTACTTGTAGTCATAACTAACCTTTCAGGAATTATATTAGAAAATATTAAATATTGTGTGCCAGAAGCAATTCTCTCAAAGTTTCTTCATTAGTTCGTCTATAATAGCCTTTTACATCAGCTTACAGCAAATTGACAGTTTTAGGCGTGAATGTTGAATTTCAATTGGGCGACTCCCAGATATTTAGTGTTTTTAGTCCAGGGAATAATTTTATTGTCAATTTTGAGATTCCAATCCGGAGGGTAATTGTCTTTCAAGTCTTTTGTGCAAAAATATAAGGGCTGCACATTTATCCGCGTTCATTTTAATTTTCCAGTTCTTGGTCCAATTGTCGATGATGTCAAGCTGGTATTGTAAGTCTTTTTGTATTTTCGTCAAGAATCTTGATTGGGATAGAATTGCCGTGTTGTCGGCAAACATTGCTAACTTAATAATTGAAGTCTTAGGGATGTCTGAGACGTAGAGAAGAGGACCAAAGACGGATCCCTGTAGTACACCTGCTCTAATTTCTTGGTTTTTGGAAGTCGTTGTATTGATTTTGACATGAAATGAACGGTGTTCTAGATAGAATTTAATTAGTTTTATGTATGCCAGAAGGATAGGTACTGTGTTTAAACATTTTGTAATATATACCTTCATGTCAGACCTTGTCGAAAGCTTTTGCGCAATCGAGAAAGACAGCTCTAGTTTTATTTGAGTATTATTTGATATATTGAGACCATTAATAATAAATTCTGTGACTCTGGTAGTCTGATGCGTAGTGGAGTAGCCTTTCCAAAAACCGAATTGTTCCGAAGAGATAATTGTGGGTTTTTCGGTTATTTCTCTGAGCGTTGTTGCAATTGTTTTTTTTTGTGATTTTGTCGAAAGCCGGTAGAAAGCTAATCGGCCTGTAATTATTGGAGTTCTTTCTGCTTTTGTCGGCTTTAGGAATCATGATTGTTGTTGTTGTTTTCTAATTATTAGAAAAGTGTCGGTGTTTAATGATGCGGTGTTAATTAATGCGATTTCTTAGTCTTGAGACTTTTTATTATTGCCTCAAGTTCTTCAAGAGAAATTTCGTCCATTAGCTAATTTTCTGGAGTATTTATGAAACTTTGGTTCTTCAGTAATAGTTTGACGGTGTGAAGAAAGTTTTTTCAGAGTTTGGGCTAAATTGCTCCTTTAAAATTTTTGAAAAAAGGTTTGCCTTTTCCTCGGCTGACGTTGCTTTTTTAGTGCCAGATGTTAGAGCTGGGAAGGCACTGTGTTTTTAATGTTTTTGAGAGCTTTCAACTATTGCCCATAGTTCTGTGCCATCGTTGATTACATCCAGTTTATTGTTCCATTTCCTTTTGTTTTCTTCGATAAGAAGTTGTTTAAGTTTTTTGTTCGCTGCATTTAGTTTAGTTTTGTGGGTTGGGTACAAGGTTTTTTAATATAACTTTTGGATTTTCTTTTTGTCTTCAAGGGCTTTGAAGACATGATCTCTTGTGGGAGTTGAGTTGGGAATTTCTTTGCTGTCTTGGTAAACATGCATTTCTCAACTGTTTGTCTGATGTTATTCTCGAATTTGTATATTGTGGTTTCAATGTTTTGTTTTGCAGTAATATTACTATCGATTGGTAGTAATGTTTCCTTGAATTGAGTCCAATTGGAAGATATGATTTTCTTGGGAGTTATTGTGTAGTCGCAGCTTGATAGATTATGGTCTGAATCAAGTACATCAATGGTTTGGCATTCATAGATGTTGCTGATGTTTTTAATAATTGCGAAATCGATGATGTCCGGTTCGCCATAAGTTGAATGTATGGTCGGTTCTGTAAGTGCTATGACCTCAAGATTTCTATTTTCAATATATTTGAGCAGAATTTTCCCTCCTTTATTGCAGACAGACTTACTAGTTTGTAATTGGCCGGATCTAGCTTGTCTCCAGATTTATACAGAGGCATAATTATCCCCTGAAGCCACTTATTTGGAAAGACATCTGTCTTAAAAGACGATATCATTATTTTCGATAGTGGTAATAATAACGGTGTATCGTATTTTTTATGAAGTTCTGTTGTGAAATGATCCGAGCCAAGTGCTGTATCAATAGATAAACGACTAATGATCTTTTCACGATGTATGAAAAAAAATAATTCTTAAAAGATCAGCATGACTACCAAGTAATGTAAAAAAGATAAATTTATGTAGATTGTACTATGATAAAATTTTGATAAGGTTTCAGCAAGAATGCCACATATTTGCTGACGATGTATTAACCATCTGCTGAAGATGCTTTTAAGTATATGAGCATAAAAAACTTTATTTACTTTATTTAATAAAGAATTTTCATAATTACTATTTTTTTTAACTCATGTTTTTTTATATACCCATTCTAATGCAAATAATGACACCCTAAATTTAATTTCCTATAGTAAAAGCATTACGATACTATAGAAACAATAATAAAATGACATGTATTTGCACCAGTGGTTCCTGTTAAAAAAAACCTATAGACTTTGCAAAGTTTAATTAATTTTTAAAATTGTTCCAAAAAATACGGCGGGCGATAAAGTTGTTTTCAGTTGGATACTGTTCGAATTTTTTTCGAGAATCTATTTGTATGCTGTAATTTATCTACAAAATCTTTGGAAATTCACGATCTCCTTAGTTAATTTTGTTTGCAACATTGCTACAGTGTAGTTTTGTATATGAGTGGAGCCTGCCGAGGAACATAACCCACTGAACTCCGCTTAGGCTGTAAAACTTGATCTATGACAACTCAGTTTTATATGTAATACAATTTCTCTAAAGTTTGAAAAAAAAACTTTACTGGAACAAAAAGTTTTGATTTCCAAAACATAGGTACTTACTTATTTACATTTATAAGTACTTTATAATTTAATTATGTAATATAACTTTTCTTAAATTCGTTACAAATTTATTGCAAGTATTATGTTGCATTTTTATTTATATTATTAATTTGATAAATTGTATTTTTACGATAACTTATTTTGCAGCATAAAGATAGGTAGGTTAGTGACTTATTACGAACATAGCTACTTCTAAAAGTAGACTCATCCACGACCAAATTTGGTCGGTTTAACATTGAACTCTATCCACTCATCGGTGTAGAACTTGCATTTTGTACACTTTAATTTAGTACTGATTATTTACTAATGCTAAACATGCTCTAGCAGTAAAATTGAGAACTAGTCGTCACTTGCATTATTGTGGACGAAACCATAAGTCTCTTATCTCGATACAGAAAAATAATTGATTTAAACAGTTTTTTTTTTACAAAATTATTTTTTTGACCTATTAATCTAGTTACTTTTCTCTGATGCCAGGTTTACAGTGCTAGGGTTGTTCACACAGTCATGGCCCACTCTAATTTTTGTTACAAAAATAAATTTAAATAAAAAAATTATATAAAAAATAATAATAATTGAAAATAATAAAAACGAAAATTCCACTAAATCGTACCGTTTGCCACGTAAAATATTGAGTGAGATTTTTTTTATATCAAAAATTAAAAAAAAAAGAAGAAAAAAGGTCGGCGGTTGGCAATTAGGCCGGTAGCTCAATCCTCAGGGTGGGTTGCAAATAACATGTACACCGACCCAGGACAAGAAATATTGAAGGGCGCCAGGATCCTCCGGTAAGTAGTAACTGAGTACCCGGATCCAAGATACTCTCAGCCGACGTAGGTGAGGTGGTAAAGTAAAGTACAAGCTTAGGTTAATGAATCTATTGAATGACTAGCAAATAAAATAAAATTCTACAAACGGTGACAATAGATCAAGAAACTTAATTCAACATTTCACTACAAAAACAAAACATAGTCTAATATTCCCATGCTACAAATATTAATGAAAGTAATGAAAGGATATCTACCTCCGGGTAAATTTATAACCGTGATGTAACTAATTTTTTTTTCTTCTTAAATAACAAAAAAAAAATTAAAAATAAAAATATATATAAATAGCCGCCGCCGACGCTTGCGCAAGCTCCCGTGCGACCGCGATTAGATGTTGAACGTAAGGGGAAAAAGTGGTTTACAGCCACGAAAATTTACCGAGGGCGGATAAGCAAATAATTTATAACAAAGAAAATGAATTTTACATAAGATTAATTAATTAACTAATTTGAACATAGATATGAAAAAGTTAAATAATAAAAAAAATTATAAGATATCACGTTGACCTTGAAGAGGCAAGATAACAATAATAACGGTGATAACAAAATTTCGCCAACGAGGCAAGGTTGAGTTCCGGGCCGTCAAGGTAAATGAATTTAATCTGACCTGAGAGTTCCTTCGTCCTAGTGTTGAATTAGGCGGAACGACAACGACGAGTCAGGCAGAAGATACACCAGGACCACTAGCTGGCACGTGGTTTCCAACGTCTCGGCACCAAGAAGAGTACCAAGAGAACCCAAGAGTAAGGTGTTGGCGAACAAAAGGGAATGGCAATCCGATAGGATAAAACCAAAACCAATCCCAAAAACCAAAGCATAGAATAAAAACAAAAGAAAGAAGGCCCTAAAGGCAAAAATTAGGAAAACGACCAAAAAAAAAAGCTGGCACTTACTCTGGTGTTGTGCGGCCTTGAGGTAAAGGTTTTTTCCTCTCTTACAAATTACTTCTGTTTGTGGCCCTAAATCCGGATATACCGTTTTGCCAAGCAATTTTCAAAAGCACAAATTAAGCTTGACTTATGGGGTGGGCTAAATCAGCTCCGTAAAGATCCCAAATTGGCAAGTGATACTAATGCACTTATTAACGGAGTGAAACCACACAGAAACAGCGAAAGTGAAGAAATGAACGAGGAAATTGACGACTTCCCTAAAATTCTAACCAGAATTAGGTGGGGTTAAAAAGGCGCGAATGCAGTCCATATACATTTACGTATAAAAACTCCCCAAAATTCAAATAGTAAGGTAGGGGTGAGTTTGCGAATAATTCAGGTGTCGGTGCGCGCATATTGTTTACCAAAATGTAACCTAACTAATAAATCAAAAATAAAAAGATGGTAATAAAAGCTGAATTGAATAATACCAGGTAAACAAGCACCTCAAAATAAACTGCATATTGACGATGAATTGTCTTTTTGCCAAAAGGAAAGTGAATCAGGCCAAAAAGAATAAGATAAGGAAAAGATAGACGAAGACTAGCACTGTTCTTACTGGAGTCAAACAGAGGAAAAGAAATACTGGACCTTCCCAGTGAACAGACTAGAATGGCTGTGAAAAGGAAAAAGAAGAATACAGGGAAGTAGAGAAGAAAAGATAACAAGTAATTCTGGCAATGGGCCAAGGTCGCAGCCAAGACAACCCGAAAACTTATAGCAGCCTTCCCGCTGAAACTTTTAAATGGAACAAAATAATACGTAACTGAAACTGATAATAAAAAAAAAGAATGAACCAGCAAAAATGAAATTAATAATAAAACGAAATAAAAGTTGCAAGTGAGGTAGGCAACCAAATAAACTACTAACAAGAATTAATTATTTTTCTTTCCCTGTTGCTTATAATTGTTACTTTCAGATGTTTAAGTAACGATGTTGAGTACCCTAGCATTAGTGGAACCCCAAAAGCCTTCCACTCCGGCTCAAATGATGACGCAATATAGCGATAAAAATAATATAAAAAAATAACCGTCACAATACCCCCCTTCTTAAATAAAGTAAATTTGCCTAGACAAATTTACTGCAACGAAACCAAAAGAAAGAAATAATTTCAGGGTGGTACAAACGAGTCTTTAACAATTTTCAAATCCTTCACATGCCAAACACCCTTAGAAACTCCATTATCATCGACTAGTTCGTAGGTTGAATAACCAATCTTACGTTTTACAACAAAAGGCCCTACAAATTTTGGTCCTAATTTAGCACAATAATTGGCAGTGGCATCTGAAAGACTTTTGTTTCTACGCCAAACCTGGTCACCGATATTAAATTCCACAGGTCTCCGTCGAAGATCATACACGCGTTTGTTTTGAGAAGAAGCTTTAGTTATCCTCTCAGCGATATCACGGTACATTTTAAGATAACCTAACGATCGATTTTCAACTTCTTTGGACAGCTTTACTGCATCTCTGGCCATAGGATGGTCATAATCACTTCCGAGTAGCTTATGCTCGCGACCGAAGAGGGTAAAATAGGGGCTATAGCCAGTCACCTCGTGCCTACTAGCACGAATTGCACAACCGACGGCAGCAAGATTGTCTGCCCAACGACGATGATCTTGTTTTACTGTGGTAGCGATCATTGTTTTAACCACACGATTGACGCGCTCGGTGGGATCGGCACACGGGTGATATAAAGCCGTAAGATTGAGTTTCACATGATATTTGGTACAAAGAGTTTTAAACTCCTTACTTCTCATTTGAGTACCATTATCGCAAATTAGGTATTTGGGAGTACCGTATACAAGAAAAATACCTTCTTCCAAACATTTTACCAGAATTCGAGCAGTACAAGAACGGATTGGAAAGAGAACTACGTATTTCGAAAAGGAATCAGTTACCGCCAATATATGCGTATAACCCTGGGTTGACCTAGGAAAAGGCCCCATAAAATCTAGACTGATCATTTCCCACGGGGTAGTAACCTGAGGGCGAGTTCCCATTTCTCCAGCAGGCTTCTTCTGTTCCACCTTATGCTGGGCGCAAACCTGACATCCATTCACGTATTTCACAATATCCACTCTCATTTTGGGCCAGTAATATAGGTTTCGTATTCTCCAGAAAGTTTTGAAAATTCCTACGTGACCTGAAGTTACGTCGTCATGATAACGCTTTAGAATTAATAGCCGCTTATCTTTAGGCACCACACGTTTCCATAAATCGGTTTCTCTAGAAAATTCCGGAAGTTGACCTTTACAATACTTCAGGAGTATATTATGTTCAACGCGGTAAGTTGGGTACTTTTCTGGATTTGATGTTACACTTTTAATCATTTCGGAGTACCACCGATCAGAAGTGTCGGACCAATTGATATCTAAATTACTCTCAGATTGAACAGAGTCAGTTAATACAGGAACAGTACGAGAGAGCATGTCAGGTACGACATTATCTTTCCCTTTTCTGTGAATAATTTCGAAATCGTAAGGTTGTAGACGCAGTGCCCATCTGGCCAGTCGACCTTGAGGGTCTTTAAGACGATTAAGCCACAAAAGACTATGATGGTCAGTGATAACTACGAAATGTACTCCTTCTAAGTATTGACGTAATTTTTCTACAGCCCAAATTACACATAAACATTCCCGTTCTGTAGTTGATAAATTTCTTTCGGTACGAGTGAGCGACCGAGACAGATAACATATCGCACGTTCACCGTCATCGAACTCTTGACTCAAGACTGCTCCCAAACCGTAAGCAGATGCATCACATTGTAATATAAATTTACGACTGAAATCTGGACAGCTTAATATTGGTGAAGTAACCAACAGCTCTTTAATTTTCCTAAACGCATCTTCACAAACCGAAGTCCAATTCCACAAAACTTTCTTTTTCGTTAAGTTGGTAAGAGGAGCGAGAATCGAAGAAAAATCAGGTATAAAACGTCTATACCACGAAGCAGTTCCAATGAAACGACGTATTTCAGTGACGTTTCTTGGGGCGGGAATCTTAAGAATAGCGTCAATCTTTTCAGGGTCAGGTTTCAAACCTGTTTTATCGACCAAATATCCTAAATACTTTAACTCAGAACGACAAAATTGACATTTCTCTAAATTAACGACTAAACCTGCGTCATAGAGGCGATCAAATACTTTTTTTAATGTTTGTAGGTGTGATTCAAAATCTTTCGAAACAATGACAATATCATCTAAATAAACCATTACAGAAGGTTGAAGATCAGCACCTAAAACCGTGTCAATAATTCGCTGCCAACAAGCTGGAGAATTTGCCAGGCCGAATGGCATTCTCTTAAACTGATATAAGCCTCTACCTGGAACAGTAAATGCCGTATATTCACGACTTTCTAGGGATAACTCTACCTGCCAAAAAGCACTCTTAATGTCTAGAGAACTCATGAAGTGACAGTCTCTCAAAGAATCTAATATAGAAGAGATATATGGCAAAGGATATGCATCTTTTTTGGTCACCTTATTAAGTTCTCGAAAGTCAACACAAAACCGATAAGATGAATCTTTTTTCCTCACCAAGCAGACAGGCGAGGACCAAGGACTTTTTGAAGGTTCAATAATGTCTGACGCCAACATGTGCTCGATTTCCGCGTTAATGATCTCCTGTTTATAAGGTGATACGGGGTAATATCTTTGTTT
This sequence comes from Tribolium confusum, assembly GCA_029207805.1. Taxonomy (NCBI): domain Eukaryota; kingdom Metazoa; phylum Arthropoda; class Insecta; order Coleoptera; family Tenebrionidae; genus Tribolium; species Tribolium confusum. Next base: position 4,432,603 of record JALGAY010000003.1, read on the forward strand.
GATAGGTTTTGTACCGGGAAAAACTTCTATAACATGTTGAGCAACATTAGTCTTACCGATTTCGGTCGAAGCCTGTTTGGTTACTGCTTGAATTAATTTATCTAAGGACAGCCGTTGTTCCAAAGTTAAACTAGAAGTGTCTAGGATACCATTTATAGTAGTTAAGTCTTTTTCAATATCTGTACTGAAATGCCATACGTCATTACGCAAATCGGGTACAATTCCCATGATACGCCAAAAGTCTATACCAAGAATAAGATAATGCGGTATAGCAGGCACAATTAATATATCGATAAGACGAACTTCATTTAAAAGATTTACAGGTGCTTGAATATAGCCAATACTGCTACATGAATTACCGTTCGCGACTGTACAAACAATTTTATCTCTAAAAAGTTTGAGACCCGAATTTTGAAGTAACTCCCATCCCGCTGCACCAATTATAGTACGCGAGGCACCTGAATCTAATAATCCCATAAATGTGTGGCCGAGAATAGAAACTTGAAGATAAGGTCTTTGATCATTACGAGAATGTTGAAGAACATAATCCAAAAGAATTTTATTTTGCGTGTCGAAGTCGATAGTCGGTTTTACAAAAACAGAGGTCACTAACCGACTGTTTAGTTCCTCCTGTTTCCGTTTCCCGAACATTGCGGACAAGTTTTCGTTGTGTAATCAACTTTTCCACATTTATAACATAGCAGTTTTCTCGGTTCCGTACATTCCCGAAGTGAATGTCCCAATTTCTGACAATTCCAACACGTTATATTCTTACGATATTGTACAGCTGAACAAGAAGGTTTCGATTCAGAACTTAAAGTAGACTTACTCATTTCTGTAGAAAGATAAGCTAAATCGGGTTCTAATAACTTTTGATTTCGACGACTCACTGGTGGAACAAACGATTCAATAGACGCTTTACGAGCCTCCAATACTTGACCGATTTCTAACAACTGATTACGTGACGTCACCGGTTGAATACCTATTTGGCTTTGGTAAAACGGTGCCAAATTTTTAAGAATAATTTTTAATCGCACTTCCTCTGGGACCGTAATTGTCAACCGATCAAAAAGATTATCCATCACCGCCAAATAAAGACCCATAGTTTCTCCTGCTCCCTGAGTTCGATGTCGAATTTCTTCGAACAAGCGATCACAATAATCGGAAGGTTGAAATTGCTTACGTAGTAATTTAACAAGAGAACTCCAATCATAAGCATTCTTCTTATTTGCACGATACCAAATCAACGCTTTTCCAGAAAACAAATCAATAGCACACTCGAAAAGATCCTGTTTAGTCGCATGCCGAGCTACCATCAACTCGTCAACTCGAGCCAGAAACGCACTTAAGGACATATCTTTATCATCCCCCGAATATTTTAGATTCCACTTAGAAATTGGTACCGAAATAGACCGCTGCATAGCAACATTAGTAACTGGACTAGAAACTGCCTGAGGTGCAGATGAAATTCCACTAGCTCCGTAATCCTCATCATCAGTACTCGAACTCTCACTACCTGAACTGCCTATCAAATTGACATGAAGAGCACCTGCCGTTTGGTTTAAACTCGATTTATCACGTCGCTTAATTTTTGAACTTACTGTAGAGTGAAAATTGAGCAAACTTACTATCAGCTGTGACTTCTTATTTTTATCGTCCGCCGAAATCGCCTGTGAATAATTGGCACGACCAAGTACATGCGCGATTTTACTAATGATTTTCGCATAAGTTGCGTCGCGAATGCCTTCAAAAGAATTAACCAAAGCTTCTATCTCAATAATTTTCGCATCTATCGCATCAGCGTCGTCTTGGAAAGCGTAAGGATAAGTAGGATAGCTCAATGGAGTAGAGGATTTCTCCAACCTTAACCAATTACGTAAAGTTTTCCTCATTTCCGCGACCGTCACCAAACCTGTGATTCCGCGTATTTCCAACTCGTAGGTCAGCTCATCAGAAGCTAGCCGATTGATTTCGTATTTCAAAGTCAAAGCCATGATCTTGTTAAACTCAAGCAAAGGAAAAAAAAAAGATTGGAATACTAAGCTCCAAAATCAAAGTAATTCACCCACAATAGTTAATTAATTATTACAAATTTTAGGTAGCATGTGAAATATTAGACCCGCTCAAACAGTGAAAAATTAAGTTTCTGAACAACAAAAGATAACAAAAATGACTGCAAAAAAAAAACTACAATGCAACGCGCAATGTCACAATGTGACAATGGTGGCCCAAAAATGTGCCCCAATGAATGCAAAAATCGCCCCAATTAGACCCCAATGAATGCAAAAGTAGTGCCCCACGTTGGGCGCCAAAAATTGCCACGTAAAATATTGAGTGAGATTTTTTTTATATCAAAAATTAAAAAAAAAAGAAGAAAAAAGGTCGGCGGTTGGCAATTAGGCCGGTAGCTCAATCCTCAGGGTGGGTTGCAAATAACATGTACACCGACCCAGGACAAGAAATATTGAAGGGCGCCAGGATCCTCCGGTAAGTAGTAACTGAGTACCCGGATCCAAGATACTCTCAGCCGACGTAGGTGAGGTGGTAAAGTAAAGTACAAGCTTAGGTTAATGAATCTATTGAATGACTAGCAAATAAAATAAAATTCTACAAACGGTGACAATAGATCAAGAAACTTAATTCAACATTTCACTACAAAAACAAAACATAGTCTAATATTCCCATGCTACAAATATTAATGAAAGTAATGAAAGGATATCTACCTCCGGGTAAATTTATAACCGTGATGTAACTAATTTTTTTTTCTTCTTAAATAACAAAAAAAAAATTAAAAATAAAAATATATATAAATAGCCGCCGCCGACGCTTGCGCAAGCTCCCGTGCGACCGCGATTAGATGTTGAACGTAAGGGGAAAAAGTGGTTTACAGCCACGAAAATTTACCGAGGGCGGATAAGCAAATAATTTATAACAAAGAAAATGAATTTTACATAAGATTAATTAATTAACTAATTTGAACATAGATATGAAAAAGTTAAATAATAAAAAAAATTATAAGATATCACGTTGACCTTGAAGAGGCAAGATAACAATAATAACGGTGATAACAAAATTTCGCCAACGAGGCAAGGTTGAGTTCCGGGCCGTCAAGGTAAATGAATTTAATCTGACCTGAGAGTTCCTTCGTCCTAGTGTTGAATTAGGCGGAACGACAACGACGAGTCAGGCAGAAGATACACCAGGACCACTAGCTGGCACGTGGTTTCCAACGTCTCGGCACCAAGAACCCAAGAGTAAGGTGTTGGCGAACAAAAGGGAATGGCAATCCGATAGGATAAAACCAAAACCAATCCCAAAAACCAAAGCATAGAATAAAAACAAAAGAAAGAAGGCCCTAAAGGCAAAAATTAGGAAAACGACCAAAAAAAAAAGCTGGCACTTACTCTGGTGTTGTGCGGCCTTGAGGTAAAGGTTTTTTCCTCTCTTACAAATTACTTCTGTTTGTGGCCCTAAATCCGGATATACCGTTTTGCCAAGCAATTTTCAAAAGCACAAATTAAGCTTGACTTATGGGGTGGGCTAAATCAGCTCCGTAAAGATCCCAAATTGGCAAGTGATACTAATGCACTTATTAACGGAGTGAAATCACACAGAAACAGCGAAAGTGAAGAAATGAACGAGGAAATTGACGACTTCCCTAAAATTCTAACCAGAATTAGGTGGGGTTAAAAAGGCGCGAATGCAGTCCATATACATTTACGTATAAAAACTCCCCAAAATTCAAATAGTAAGGTAGGGGTGAGTTTGCGAATAATTCAGGTGTCGGTGCGCGCATATTGTTTACCAAAATGTAACCTAACTAATAAATCAAAAATAAAAAGATGGTAATAAAAGCTGAATTGAATAATACCAGGTAAACAAGCACCTCAAAATAAACTGCATATTGACGATGAATTGTCTTTTTGCCAAAAGGAAAGTGAATCAGGCCAAAAAGAATAAGATAAGGAAAAGATAGACGAAGACTAGCACTGTTCTTACTGGAGTCAAACAGAGGAAAAGAAATACTGGACCTTCCCAGTGAACAGACTAGAATGGCTGTGAAAAGGAAAAAGAAGAATACAGGGAAGTAGAGAAGAAAAGATAACAAGTAATTCTGGCAATGGGCCAAGGTCGCAGCCAAGACAACCCGAAAACTTATAGCAGCCTTCCCGCTGAAACTTTTAAATGGAACAAAATAATACGTAACTGAAACTGATAATAAAAAAAAAGAATGAACCAGCAAAAATGAAATTAATAATAAAACGAAATAAAAGTTGCAAGTGAGGTAGGCAACCAAATAAACTACTAACAAGAATTAATTATTTTTCTTTCCCTGTTGCTTATAATTGTTACTTTCAGATGTTTAAGTAACGATGTTGAGTACCCTAGCATTAGTGGAACCCCAAAAGCCTTCCACTCCGGCTCAAATGATGACGCAATATAGCGATAAAAATAATATAAAAAAATAACCGTCACACGTTTTCGTGATACATATTTACGTTTAAAGTATAAAAACGAGTTTTAATCTCCTTCTCCAGCTCCTGAACTGTTTTTGGCCCAAAAAAGAAAAAGAAATTAAAATATTGCTTGCCCTTAAAATAATTTTAATGAGAACAGCTTATTTATGATACATTATTATTCGTCAGCTCAGGTCAGGTCAGGTTGAAGGTGGATTCTTGAGAGTATAATGGGTAAGTGATTGTACACTCACATCCTAGACCAAAACAGACATCATTAACATAAAAATAAAGCATTTCAAAAAAAAATTGCTTCAAATCTACCAACTGCAAATGAAAATATTTTTTGGCATAGCCGCGTAATAATAAACAGATTGTTTTTGGTCGTTTTGTGTTTTTGAGTAAATAATAAATTAATTGCTTGTTTGTACCCTCCTGTTTCTGGCGAGTTGTTTCTCCATTTTGGTGTAAATAGTTTGCGGATTAACAATTTTTTTTAGATGTATGTATTACTATATTTTACGTCTCTATCGCAGCTGGCTGCAATAAGGTTTTTAAGTGATTTGCTGTGCAAATTCTCCATTTGTGAAAGATATGCTCTATTGAGCAAACCAGTATTTATTTTTGCTGCTATTTAAAACAATTTAATCAATTAATTATTTTACTATTTATTCTTTTTAGACGCTTATTAACTTTAGTCCGTTTTTTGGCAATGTTTTAGTGTTTGATGAGTATAATGTTTAATAGCAATTTAAAATTGCAAAATTCTGGTTGTAAAATTCCCGTTTTATCTGCCGAGTTTGTTTGTAATGCTCCGGTTTGTTCGAGATGTAAAGATCCGGACATTGCGTTATGTTGTTATAGATGTAAAACCCCGCCTCATTATCCCAGTCTCGGACTTCTATCGCAGAATGGGAGTAGCGATTTCGCGAATTACTAAAAGGTCGATAGATACATAAAAAAATTGTGTGGTAAATGTAACTCTTCTTTCAATATGGCCAATTATCTGGAGACAGTTTAATAAAACTAAAAATTAACCATCAACCTACTTTAACAACAAAAAATGTAGGTAGTTGTGATTATTGTCGCGCTTGGTTCATTAGTGATATTATTAGAAAAATAAAAACAAAGAAAAAGTTCTTTTGCAAATACAAAACTACTGATGGTAAGCATTATCTAAGTGTTTTTTAAATTATTGCGGAAAAAAAAACGCGCTTTTAACATTGCCGTCAAGATATAGGTATCTTAGAAAAACCCAAACTCCTTTATCCAGTAACCCCAAGCAGTTTTGGTCATTTGTCAATAACAAGAAAAGTCAGAGTCGGATTCCCTCTACTAAGCGTAGTAGTGATGAGAATGTTAAATTACATGACATAGTTAATGCTTTGTCAAGTTTTTTCAAAAATTTTATTTACCTGAAAGTAATACGAGTATATACTTTACGCAACATGATAGTTATTCAGCTATAAATATTCACTTAAACAGTGTTACGGCAGAAGATATGATAGCTGCAGCCAAAAGACTAAAACCAAGTCTATCTCAAGTGTAGATGAAATACTTTCTTTTCTTTTGTAAAAGACTGTGGTTGTTCTAACGATGCCTCAAAAAGCAATATTTAATTTAATTTTGAAAACTTCTACGTTTTCTGTTATGTGGAAAATTGAGCGAGTGTGTCCAACTTTTAAGTCTGGTGAAAAAACAATATGTAATATTACCTTTGTGAAAAAATTTCTGAATAATTTCTGAAACTGCATAAATTTATTTATAAAAATGTTCGTGGGTTAATCTCTGATTTCCGGCATGGTTTTGTACCTGGTTGTTCCACAGTTACAAATTTCGCCTGTTTTACATATTATGTTGCTAAAGCTTTAGACTTAAATGTGCAGATAGATGTGGTTTACACGAACTTTTCGAAAACATGTGACCGTATAGATCATAATATAAATTTAAAAAACTTGTTGATTTTGATCTCAATTCCTAATTTTTGAAATTAATTCAGTCTTACGTAGCTAACAGATGGCAATATGTAGAATATCTGAGATATAATTCTGTGTAAAATCGTACTAAATCTCGGTTCGCTATTGCTTTTGTTGTTTATAAATGATGTAACAAATATTTTATTCAATGTTTGCGAAGATGACCTTAAATTGTTTGTTGAAATTCGGTCATTTCAAGATTCTTAAATTTACAACGAGATGTTGAGTTGTTATCACAATGGGGCAGTGACAATTTTCCTTGTCTTAATGTGTCAAAATATAGTAGGTATGATGTCTTTTACACGAAAAGTTACTTCAAGTTTGCTTCAATTACTTTAAATTTGAGTATGTAATCGATGATGCGGTTTTAGATCGCGTGTCTAAGATGAAAGATCTAGGCATTTTTTTCGATATGGCACTGGATTGTAATTGCCGCAATTCCCATATGAGATTTTTTTCATAAAAAAAACATGTAAATTTATATAAAATCTGTACTTTAATAGGAGACAGTGAAAATTAATTTCGTAAAAGTATTTTGCATTTTTGCAATTTATATGATACTTATCAATTTCCGTAAGAATCAGACGATACACTTCATCGCAGTAATTAAAGTGAGCTAGAGTTAACGATTCCAGTAATTCCCGTAATATTTTCGTATTAACATACAAACCATTTTTTTAAAAAGGGAGGTGTTTAAACTTAAAAAAAAATGTTTTCATAAACAAGTACACCTCTGAACATGAGAACACTGTCATATTAACTATCATAATATTGAACTGAATATGTAAAACTTAAATGTATAAAGTAATAAAGTGTATTATAATTTTGACAACATTATAATAACGTATAATGTTATAATAAAGTCTTGAAAATAGGCTAATTATCCGAAACTATTCGACTAAAAACGTGTCATATCTCCGTCTAGAAATAATTGCTATTCGAGAAATTCAGCGAGGGTTGCGACATCTATAAATTAAATTAGAAACACTAACTAATGAATATTTTAGCGCTATCTATTACTATTTTCCATTGACAATAATCCTGGTGATGCGCTCTCTATCGCTTATGTCAGAAAACACAAATTCAATGAAAAATATTTGTCATTTTATATGACTGTCTGACACTCTGTCTTTTATTTTTCTTGTAAATAAAAATGCTATATCCATTGCATTTTTGATACATTTTTAAAATACTTTTAAAAAATAACTTTACCTTTATTAGGAAATAGTTTAACTGTAATATACTTTTAATTTATTTATGACAGGGTACGACAGGAATATGAGACAATAATACTGTAATAACGAAACACAAATTTTGGCGTCATCTATTAGAATTTTTCTTTGGGGATATTAACCCCAAAATGAACTTTAATATGTACTTGAATTAATTCTGCAAGAGCTGACGTCACAGTAGCCATAACTCATTAAATTCACGTTCGAAAGATTTTCGAGCGCTTGTTAAGTAAATAAAAACTGTAAATAATTCAGTTTAATTCAGTTTTTTCGCTGTCAGCACTTTGCAGAAACAAAATACTTTAAATGAATTTTTATTATTTTCCAAAATAAATATGATTGTTTAATATTTTACCATATAAAATTATTTAAATATTTTAAAGTACATATCGAAGTTTGTCCCATTTTTTAAGTCCATTGTTATCAAAATGCTTTAACAGATATGAATTAATTTTTTTGTTAATCTCAATTGAGGCAATTAATTATTACATGGAACTAAATAAATTAAGCCATCATTTACCAAGTCAAACTGGGTAAAATTTTAATTTATAGTTCCACATAACAATAAATTTATTTTGTTCTTGCGAGAAGAATAAATATATGTAATTCACCATCATATTATATCTTAGTAATATTTGTGGTGAAAATAAAATAAAATGTTGCTAAATCTTTGTAGCTCTTCACTGGCTAAATTGTAGTCATATGCACAAACAACGTACAGAACAAAATTTTCTTTCCTACTTTTTGCTGTAGTTTACTAAAATCAATCTGTCTGGAAAGCTTTCTCCGTTCCAAAATGTACATAGTGAAAGAAATTGATTTAGCAAAAATATTAATGTTAACGTGTCATGCTTAGACGAGTTGAAAAAAAGACTCCCACCTATTTGAAACCTCTGTGTGCAAACCATAGTTTACAAACAGGTAATGGCAATTTTAGACAAAACATTCGTAATAGCAATTACGTTTTGAATGTTTTTCGAATTTCATTGATTTCTGAGAGATTTTAATTTTCTTAATTTACATAGTTTTAATCAAAATTTAAAAAACAACTGCCCTCAGTGCGGTTTAAACTCAAAACAATCGTTTTCAAAGCCAAACCGTAATCAACTAGACCACGAAACAAATTTGTATCAGGCGTTTTGTCATAGTTATTGTAAACTGCATGATAATTTTCACATTTTACTTCAGCAGTTCTCATAACTTAGAACCATAATTTCCAAGCGATTAAATTATGCATTTTCGGTCTCATAAATTTGACCATTTGCGATATACCAGTCTACCAGTAAATTTTTGCTAAATCATTTCCTTTCACCCTGTATATACAGTGTTATTTACAAATGTTGACGAAAAATTAACACATTTAAAAAATGATTTTTGGATCATAGTTACTGTATATTATTTTAGGTTAATTTGACTAACTTTGAGCAAATTTAGTCAAAATGTTCACTGATAACTAGAAGACTGACATAATCCTGATATTTGAGGAGTGTAGAAAAAACTCTTCAGCTGCAGTAAGACTTTATGCAGAAAAATATCTCCATCGAGTAGTTCCAACTGACAAAATTTATCGAAGACATTAAGCAAAATTGCGTCAGAATTGGCCTCCCTTGAAAAAACCACGCAACAAAACTGGGCTAGGAGAAAATAATGAAATTGCTGTAATTCAGGCGATTACAGAAAATCCACAAAAATGTTGTGGCACAAAAATTAGGAATTACTCTGTTTCTAGATCCATACGCGCTAATAACTTTCATCCCTACCATGTTAGTGATTTAATATTTTCACTGAAATAAAAATTTTATCAAGATATATTTGCTTAATACGTAAATTTGGTTGCATATAGATTCGTCATCATTCGTGAATAAGCCTGTACATACATATATGTACAAAATAATAAATAAAAAAATTTATTCTAAAAATAGAAGGTAAACTATAAAAAACCCAATAAAAAACGAGTAAACTAAAAAATGTTCCTTAAAAAACTAAAACAAAATTCTTAAAAACCCAATAACATACAATACAATAATTCCAATACCAATAATATATAATACCAATAATTCCAATAAATACAATATATAATACTAATAATTCCAATAAATACAATAAAAAGTGGCGACTTACTAATATAAAGTAGAAGAGGAATAATACCTATATCTTAAAAAGTATGTGCAGTGACTTTGCCGAGGACTTTAATAGATATTAGATAAATAATCTTAGAAGATAGAAAGAAAAAAATTCAAAAACAAATATGTGTTATAAAACTTTTTTTGTTTTATTTTTAATTTTTTTAATTTTTTTGGGGTTATTTTTAATTTTTTAATTTTTTTGGGGGTTATTTTTAATTTTTTTTTAATTTTTAATAATTTAAAAATTATTAAAAATTATTTTATAAAACAAAATAAGAACATCAATATATAATAAAAAGTATAACATAATTTGGACCAACCCGGTGTACCAACAAAAACATCAGAAGCCTTCGGCCTATTAACAAAGATTAAACAGTATAAGATGGTTCACTATTACAGAACGATATAAAAATCAGATTTAAAAAGCTCTTTGTATTTGTTTCGTTTCATTCGGAACGATTATACTTGTCCTAACGTTATAGGCATACCTAAGGTTATAGATTATCTTATAAAAGTGAATATTTCGAATATTTTAGATTTTAACAACCACAGTTCAGAACTTTTTTCGCGAATTCTTTCTCCGCATAGTTCTGTAGTAAACGTAGATCAGTTGTCTCAAAATCGTTGAAAAAAACATGGCGAATTTATATTCTTAATTAGAACTGTAGTTACCTTAGTTTGACCTGTAGCTACGTATTAAAAATGATTTGCGACAAAGTTATCCGCTCTAATCAGAGTTATTAAAAAATTTTAATTACCGGGCAAAAAGTCAGATTTACCTAAAGACCTTCCAGCGTGAAAATCATCCAAGCTGACAATGAGAAGGAAAGAAGTAAAGTCTGTCTCACGGTCTTATCCTTTTTTGTAATAAAACCTTAGAACGCACGTAAAGATTCACGTTCTTATTGCCATCTCTTTCTACATCATGACCTAAAATGCAACGAACACTAAACGTATTATATTAAGAATGTCACACTTTTCTAACTTCTCTCAGATTAACGCCACAACAAAGACCAAGCTTCTAGAGTGAGTATAGTATTAGAAACTCAAATGCAAACCAAATGGCCACCAATATTCTGCGCAGTTAGTGACCTCAGACATGTCACTTCAATACCTAAAAAATTAACATTTTGGGTATAATTCGTTGTATTGAGTTCTGTTGTAGCAACAAAGTTTTCTAAAATGTCGTTCCGAACATTACAATATTTTTGTTATTTAAATGTTTCGTTTGTGTTCTGTCAAATGTCAAATTCACACGAAGGTATAAGTCGTAGATTGAGGCATACTATAATAATTTTATCACAAAAGGGGATAAGACTGTGAAACAGACTATACCGACAAGAGAGAACCGTCTTTTACTATTTAATCTTTGTTAATAAGCACACTCACCATACTTTAATTAGTAAGCCACCACTAGAACAATATATAAAAATTTAGAAGTTCCTCCTATTATTATCTATTCACTTTCTTTGTGACAGTTTGCTAAATCAAGTAAGCTGTTTGGCTGTGTAGTACGTACTTTTTCCACTAGATTTATGAGTACGTGTAATACAAACTCGTATCACACGTACTCATAAATCTAGTGCAAAAAGTACGTATTACACAGCCACACAGGGCCTACCTATTTAACAAACGGTCACAAAGAAAGTGAATAGATAGTATGTACATAAGTAGTAGCATTTGTTTATTATAATTTTTGATCAGAGGTTGCTATGAAAAACGGAAATCCTAAAGACGAAGCGCCTGACTTATTTCACTTGATAATAAAGTCCATTTTTTTTTAAAACAATTGTCAAAGTGTTCTCACGTTGGTATGAGGCACTAATTATTTGATACCTATTAGGTTGGCAATGTAAAATGCCAATTGTATGTCAGAATTCTGATATGTGCTTACGCTGTATACCTTTAGTTGTATTTTTCTGAGTTGTTATGGTATTTATTTCTTCTGCTTTTTGCTATTAAAATTGTTTACACTTAAAATATTTGAAAATTACTATTATACTGCTAAATGTGTAGTCCATATACATTAATGAGTCAAGTCAAATCGACATAACTTCAAATATGTTCTAGGAAAATTTTGTGATACAGGTGTTCTGAAAACGAAAGGTGGTACAGTCTGGTCTTTAAGAGAATTTTGACACATTGACAATTGATTTAAAGAAAAAATGGACTCTACAAAACCTCACTCGACGATTCATGTTTTCGAAGACATTGGTAAGAGTACTAAGAGTTGCAGGAATAATATTGATTATCTCTTCCTGAATACGATTTTTTAGTTATTCAATATCATTGACTGGCTCTTTAAAAATGATTTCTTCTGGAAATTTATTCCAAAACTCGTCAAAACAAAGTCTGGATGAGTAAACTCATCTTCCGTTCGCTAAGTGGCACTAAGTGTCCATTACAAAAATATGATTCTACCAAAAAAATCTTCTGTTCTGTGAAAACCCATAATTCGAATCAAATTTGAATTTTGTTTATGACAGTGACGGCAAAATGACATTTATCAAGTGAATTAATTTAGGCGCAACGTTTTTATAATTTTTGTTTCTCATAGCAACCTCTGATCAAAAATTATAATAAACATATGGTAGTACAGTCTATTTTTTTTATAAAACCACCAACATTGCATTTTCTCTCAAAAGAGATTTGGCAATCTAGCATTTATCTGACATGAGGTAAAATAAGGGTAATGACAAGGCGTGATCTGTGACAGACACGAAGACAGGTTATGTTAGCAAAATGTACAATTCGAATGGAACGCCATGAACTTGTTTTTTCTTGGGCTTCGTCGTGCCCAACGACAGATGTCGATGTTGGTAGCGGGGCATTTATGGTAAAATATTCAAAATAATCTGACATCTGACATAAATTGAGACAGATATATAACAAACCCAACAAATAAAAATTACTATTGTAGGGAAATTAATTTGATACCAACATAATACAACAGGTAGTGGTTTTATAAAAAAAATAGACAGTATGTTCAACATAAGTAGTACAAATAACGTTTGTTTTACCGCACTTTTTTTCATCCATTTGACAACACTTTTTAACCTCTTGATCCATAATGACTATTATATAATATTCCAAGAGACAGCAAAGTTTTGGATTTTCTTGAGCAGGTTATAACCAAGTGTTTGTTGTTTAAAATTTACTCGAGGGCGAAACTCAAAATACATACATCGACATTAAGTGAGAACCTTATTAATAATAAAAGCTAAAACAAATTCCATATAAAAGAAAAGAATAGTTATTTACATTAGAGTGCGCTAGGTAAAATTTATAGTGCGCAGACCCGATTTCAGACCCGAGCCGAAGACGAGTTCAGATAAGTCTAAGCACTGTAAAATACCTACCGTACAACTGTATTAGATTTTTTGGCCGAAAAAATTATCAAAGTCAATATTTATAGTTATTACTCTGACAGTAAGGGAGAAGTTACTTTAGGTTGACAATGCAATTTTTCTTTATTAAAAACTAAAATTTATCTGTAGTTTAAACCATTTTAAATTTCTGTATGAATTCTTTAATTTTGAAATAACAGATAAACGAAAAATTTACCACTAAATAAAACTGTTTATTTACAGTATCGGTATTGTAAATTGCCATTTATCTGACGTTTAAATGACCATTAATAAATGTGATTAACGTTCACGAGGTCAAAAAACACTTTACACAATCATCATTTGTAGATGATAGCTTTGATAACATAGTATGTATAAAGAAAACACAGATAAAGGTGTATTTAACTCTAGACGAATTTTTTTAAATTTCTGTGACCCCTATTGATTATATCGGAATCAATAATTGAATACAAATTTGGTACCATCTATTAGAACTTTCCCTTGCGAATAATCACTGGCCAGTGACGCTGCCAAATTTTCAAAATATTTTTTTTATTTTTCTAAAAAAAAAGATGCAAATATGTTTATAATTATTTTCCGACGCTTTATTAAGATTCTCCTACAAAATACTGTAGAATTTTTCCGCCATTTTGTATTCATCTTGTAGCTACTCTTTAAATACGATTCAAAAATGTTACTTAAATAAATTCTAAAGCTCGGTTAGAATTATTCAGACATACTATTATTAATTCCTAATATAATTCACAAGTGTGGAATTTGCACCCAAAGAAAAAATTATTCCGAAACAAAATTTTCTGTGTGCTTCTGAATGCGTTGTTTAATACACAAATAATTTTAGTAGAAAACGAACAATGTATTATTATTTAATCAAAAACTAAAAAACAACGCCAACAAAAACAAGCGACAACGTTGAATAGACTTTAACTTGTGAACGCATTTGCTCAACAATTTCAAACTGTCTTCTGTGATAATAAGTCTTCCCATATCTGTGACAACAATTGTGATAAAAACAATGTAAGTTCTGTGATTCAGGGTGTTGTTCATCACTAGTTTTCAATCACATGTCTTCAAGCGTCTCAACTATGTTACACGCATTTACTATGGGTGAGAGTGATATTTTCAAAGTTTTGAAAAAGTTCAAAGCTAATATATCTGGTTCAGACAATGTACCTGCTTTTATTCTTGTTAACTGTATAAATGTTTTCTTGTTTCCGATATGTTATATTTATAATTTAATTTTAAAGAATTGTATTTATCCAGAAATTTTAAAACTGAGTATGTCCAATATTCAAGTATGGTGAGAAATGTAATATAAAAAATTATAGGCCCATTTCGTTGTTATCTAACTTCGCCAAATTGTTCGAATCAGTCGTATCAGAAATCTTGTACAGTCATGTCATTAATTACATTTCTCCCAGTCAAATTATAAATTTATGTGCATTTACACACTCTGTATCAAAAGCACTTGATTCTCGTATGCAGGTCGATAGAGTAGATACAGATCTGACTAAAGCGTTCGATAATGTTAACCACTGCTTATTATTATTGCAAAAGTTAAGTAATTTTGGCATATGTGAACATGTTTTATTCTTAATTAAATCTTTAGTGATGGGTAGAAAGCAATATGTTGAATTTAATGGTTTCAAATGCAAATCATTTGAAATATGTAGTAGTGTAGCTCAGGGCTCTAATCTAGGACTACTTCTTTTTATAATAATTTTTAACGATGTAGTAAACTTTATTAATTGTAAAACCTATATCTACGCTGATGATCTAAAGATGTTTTTAATTATTAATTCATATGAAAATTGTTTAGCACTACAAGATAACATAGATAAATTCATTAAATATTGCAACATTAATAAATTACAAGTTAATGAAAAAAAAATGTAAAGTTATTAGTTTTTCGAAAAAGAAGTCAACAATTGAATTTAACTATAACATGATTGAATTTGTATTAGACCGATGTAACCAAATTTTAGATCTAGGAGTTTTAGTAGATTCTGAATTATCTTTTTTACCTCATGTCAACTACATCTGTAAAAGTGTTAGGTTTTATAATCAGAGACTCTAATGATTTTAAGAATTCTTTTAGTATTAAGTTATTGTATTTTTCTTTAGTAAGAAGCAGGTTTGAATACTGTAGAATTGTATGGAATACTACTAAGCAATTGCATATTAATCTTTTAGAGAATGTTCAGTAATTGTTTTGTAAATTTTACTATTTTAAGATATTTGGTGTTTATTCGAGACAGCCTATTGACTACAAAAAACTTTTAAATGCTACAAATTTAGAGCTAGAAGAAGAAATAAATTAACGATTAATTTATTAACGAATTTAAAGTTAGAAGAAATATCTCAACTCTTCAAGTCTTACATAAATTACTGAGTAGCTTAATCTTATATAATGACCTTTTAAATGATATAAGAATTTTAATTCCTAGATTAATTTCCAGGACTCCTGTTGCTTTTCAGTATGATGTGCCTAACACATTTCAACATCTTAAGATGAGAGATACATAGCCCTCATTGCGTGTAAAACAGCACTAACTTTTGTCGAAAATTTTTCATTTATGAAATAACTTAGAGTTGTTTTTTTTGTAGATTCTTTTAGACCAACATCTAATTAATTGCATCAGTAGGTTTTTTTGTTAAAAAAAGCTGGTCATTAATTAATAAAAAATATTAAAAGTGTTGTAGCTATTAGAAGTGAAAATTGCTTTAATAACAATTAAATATTAATGCCTTCGTGCTTAAAAAAAGACGAATCAATACACTATTATCCAATAAAAATAACCATAAAAAAAATCTTCAAAATGTTTGTGTTATAGCTTAGATATTTTCGCCATAAAATTTTTATAACAATCTAACACTTTCAATAAGAAATATGGGTTGCCTATCTATGTGAAAGTCAGACAAAACTTCAGCGTGTTTCGAATAGATGGCGCAACCATTTTCAAATTATGATATTATTTAAAACAATATGCAAAAGAGAATTAATACGGTAAGAAATGAAAAAATTAAGTACGAACTTAACATAAAATTTTTAACAATAATGGTTTCAATTTCTTTTGTGGAGTTATGCAAAAGGCAGATTAAGATTTGAAACAATGAATTTAATACGTATTTTCATTTTTTATTATTAACAATGTATTTATTTCGTAGTAGCACATTTCAACAATTTACTGTTGATTAATAAATTAAATAAATATTTATTTACACTCATTGATTATACTCGTAATATATTGAAATTATTGAAGTTAAAAATAAATATCAAAAATTGCATAGTTTATGCCTCAATAAAGACTTTTACAAAATAAAAACTAAGCATAAAGGGAAAATGACAGGTTAATAGTAAAGCATCACATAGAAAATTTAAGTTACACTTTATTTTTTTAATGTTTTTTTTTTCTTGAGCTTGAACAATATATATTGTGGATCTAAACATTTTTCTCCTTTAGGAATTCTGCGTCTTACAATTTTTTGTAAGACACAGTCATTGTAAAATTTTATTAAAATTGGTAACATTTTATTTTTCCAAAAATTTATGTCAATTTTAATTTCTTCAACAAAAAGTGGGTTTGCATCTCCAGTATAAACTACAAAGTAGAATGCTTCCTTGGATTTGATACCAATAAGTATGGTTTCCTTTTTAATCTTAATTTTTTCTCATATTTTTCCAAACAAATATTATTTTTTTCGGCAGCCTCTTCTAATGCCACGTTCTGTTTAAAAACGCTGTGCAAACATTTTACTTCCGCGAGGTGGGTTTCACCTACAAGTCCTATAACAAAATAAAGTAATGGAAAAATAAATCATTTTAAATCAATTAACAAAGAATAATAGTTAATATACTAACCATCTGGAGAGGCACCAAGATACCCATAATTAAGATCAATGAAAAAACCAGCCTTTTTTACAACGAAACCATATTCTGTTTCAAATTTTTTTATGGCGACTGTTTCCATTGTCTTTCCATATTCAAGACTTGGCGTAGAAAGACTGTTCCCATATAAAATTTCTTTAACCAAATTATGGCAAGAAGTTGACGCTCTTCGCTTTATAACGTTGCCAAAAAAAGAAGCTGTCAACCTGTCTGCCCTCTCTGTTTTAAACAATTCACTGCCAAACTGTTCTTTAGTGTTTTGTTCGATAAAAGCTTGTTCTTCTTTACTAACCTAAAATCAGTACAATTTAAAAAAAAAGTTATTATGGATAATTTATATCTAGTTTGTTTTTCTTCTTAGTGCGCTAGTCTGTCTCTTTTTAACACATTGTTGTATACGTTGTTATGTCATATACATAATGTATTGAAGAAAAACAGACAAGCCCACTAACAAGAAAAACGAACTACATATTAATTTACAAAAAGACAATAAGTTGCCACAGGTGACAGTAAGGCTTATACTAAATGTATTTACCTGTAATTTTGCAAGTATTCTTGCACATTCTTCTTTTAGATACTCTTCTGTCGGTTCAGGCTGTTGGGCATTTAAACCGTAATCTATATTTTTTATAGTTGGTAACTTTTGTCCGCTTGTTTTAAATTCCAATTTTTTTCTTCTTGGTTTAACTTTTGTCCTGTGACTTTGAGTGTCAATGTATTGTTTGAAATATTTTCCCGGGCTTTTTTTTGTTAAAGATTTCCATGGACTTGAATGCCACTTAATGCCTTTGTTATACCTCATTCCACTCATTGTGCATCTTGCCTGAAATGAGCCCTTTGTAGTCAGATTTAAACGTTTTCCGGCATTAAATCTAGCTAGTATATTCATGAATATTTCTGCCCGGTTGTTATTCTGATTTTCTAGTAATAAATAAGATTTTTTCAAAATAATTTCTAAGGCACCTGCAAAAATGTATACGGTACATATAAAAAAATTACAACTAAAAAAAATCAAATACTTACTATATAAATGATTGTACAGACCGCATTTTTTATAGCTTCAATTTTTTTAATATTATGAAGCACGGTAGGTGTCTCACAGTAACGATTTTTACATGAGCGGTGGTCACCAAAAGTATGTAAAGGACCATTTCTTAAATCTTCTTTTAACTGATCAAGATTTTTGTTGCAATTATAAATTGCTTTTTGAGCGACCTTTTGTAGATCTTTTATAATTTTATTTGTTAATAATTTTCTGGCCGCTAAATCAATTTTTGCGTCTTTGCTTAAATGGAAGAGTGTTTTTCCATAATTTTTGAGAACATGATTGACGCACTCAATTTTTTTTACTGTTCTTCCATACGGGACTCGCTCAATTATTTTAGTGTAGACACTGGAGTCCCCATCGCCAACAAAAGATTTAAATCGTAAATTGTAAACTTTCTCTACAAAACAAAAGCCTTCTACAATTATATCAGCTTCCATCGCAGAAGAACTGCCGCTCCAATTGCGGAAGCATTTATGTTCCTTTGGTGTTTCTTTTTTATTTGCGGCCCTTGCACAAATAATGCAGTATTTATTTCTTACACCCACATATAAAACTTTCAAAGTTTTTTGACCAATAATGACTCCCTAAAATAACATTAACGTAGATATATTAAATAAAAGCATGATAATGATCTCTTACAACTCCAGATGCAGCGTTGTAGTTATGGCCGTAGCTTCTATGAATCCATGCACCGTCTAAGTAAATCGTTATATATGGTACCCCGTCAGGATCTACATGCCCATTTTCTACGGCAATTTTAGCATCTTCTAAAGCAGCAGCTTCCATATCTTTACAAAGTTGATCTTTCCAAACCTAATAAGCACGTTTCTAAATAAAGATAAATACACAAAATGCGTTTTTTTAAATGTATTTTCTATTTCATTAAATTTTCTTTGATTCATGGGTGGTATATTCATAGTTGATAATAATTCCTCCAAGTGGCCAAAACTACTGCCAGTCGCCAAAGTGCCCCATACAGCTCCATAATTAATTTCCGAATTTTTTTTATTGGGATCTTCAGTACTTCGAATTATGTTCTCAATGTCACACTCTGAACATTTAAATTCTATGTGGCGTACCAGTCCTAATCCTCTGTCATATTCCTTAGAAGGATATAATATTCCTGAACATAATTTGGAGTGGCTGTGCTGCATGCTAAAAGCCCATTTTAGTATGTAACCCAAATCAACAATTCTGTTGCCAGGAAGTGCTTTGGAATAGACATCATCTTTTTCGATGCAAAGTTCATGATCCATTATTCTAAAAATTATGCATACTAAAATTAAAACCATAACATGTATTCAACAGGTCGTACTCATTAAATGTGGTTTCATTCATGCATATGGGATCTTTCATCAAAGGTGTATCGCATCTCATATTTTCACAATTATTGTCTGTTTCATGTTCTTCAGACGTAGAAGGTTTAACCTCACTAAAATATTTTAATATAAAACTTACGTAAAGTGTCAATTGATATAAAAAATAATGTACATTATGATAAAGTATTGAAGGCGTTTCAGATATCGCTTTTAATTTTTTTTATAACTGAAATAAAATTTATACATAGCTTCTAATTTGTGGTGTAACCTTTTAGATAAAGTTTTAATCGTAAAAGCACACTTTTCCACAATTTACACAATTACACGCTTGAACACAAACCTAGAAAATGTTACTTTTTCATCCAGTCTTCTTGGTTTTTCTGAACAGATTTTATCATAATTTGTGTCTCCCATAACATTTCTTGTTTCGTCAGTACAATCTGCATTCTTAGTAATAGCTAAAACTGTAATTAAATATTCTGTATAGTTATATATTTTAAAAATATGTTTGTATTTTATTTACCTTTTTTAGCAATCAGATATTTTCTTCGAGAGATAGAAGCTTTATTTCTTTTACAAATCTTTGAAGTCTTGTACGCGAAGTTTGTCCCATCGTAAAAAAAGCAAATCAGAAACACTTCACTCACAAGTAGCACCACCAATAATAATGAATAATTTGTAAAATTGAAGGAGCTTATGTTACCCACGCTAATTTAAAATGAAACAATTCCGGGGAAAACAAGTAGTTGGCGACAACAAATTTCAAGAATTCTTGGCGGTACCGATAAAAGAAAATTCCTGGTAATGAATGATGAAATTCAGCTAACTGCTGAATTCAAGTACGCAAATAAATAATAACTTTGTGAGATTTTCTTATTTCTGTTATTTCATAAATTATAATTAAAGCAGCCTCTCATAAAAGTTTAAAAATTTTTGAATAAATGTTGAAATCTCACATTTCAAAATTATGTTATTGAATAACATTTTCTTCTTAATTTTTAAATATTAAAATTGTTTATAAAAATATTATTTAATATTCTTGTTTCTTTTATAACTATAACTTCTACAATAACTTACAAACATATGGTTCCAGCCTGATAATCTATTGTTTCTATTTTAAAATAATAAGACCCACTTTAGACAGTTTTGAAAAACTACATTATTTTAATTTTTGGAATTTTTAAACATCTGACAAGCACCAAAAGTTTTACTTAATCTCAATAAATGCGGTAATATAAATTAGAATATAAAAAATTATTTTATTTCAATTTCCAGTTCAAAAGTTCAAATTTATTTAGTTTTCCTTTAATAGTTTTTACACTATTTGACATAATGATGATTAAATTATTATAGCTGCAGTGTTTTAAATAAAAGCCACATATTGTCATAACAAAAAAATCCTTTTCACTTTTTTTTACAAAATATACGATTATTTGGAATATCTTGTAAAGCGGCTAAAGTTCGGGAAGTACCGTGTCCGTTCGAGCTTACTCGAAGACACAAGTCCAAACTTTCTCTAATATTTGGAAGGCTTGGATGGTTGTAAGCTAAAAAGTGAATGCCTGCGCCATCTGAACGGGTTTTGTAAACATCCCCAATGTATCTCGGGTCTTAACAGCTGTTTTATTCTATGTTTGAAATTGTATAATCAATTGGCACATCATGATAAAATCGACATAAATATAGCAATAGTTTTATGACTGATTTGATTAAGCACAAATTATTAAATATTTTCTCTTAGTTTTTATTTAGTGTCTCTGTTTTAAATTATAATTAGGAACATATGTTATTCTCTTTGTTACTGTCTATTTTCTATGTTATATGTCATATATTGAATCTTGTACATTTAGTTTATGTTGTAATTTTATCTTGAATTTTGTGTCCAATATGGACTTTATAGTCTGTTGGAACAAATTTTATAATAATAAATAAATAAATAAACATAGAGTGATAATTAAAATCATTGAAGAGTTAAGTGATAATATAATTTAATCATAAACGTTGTGGTTTTGTCACATTAAAAACTTTTACAAGAAGTCCAGGCCAACGCAATACGTTTATATTCAATGGTGTAAGTATACGTACTTCGATATTTTGTTGACCGAATTTCATCGATTTCATATTTAATTTTATTAGACTTGTCAATATTGGGTTCAATATTACAGTTGAAACTTGCTTTTTTTTCGATACATACTATGTTATTTTTACTTAAATATTCTTTTAACATGGATTTGGGGGAGCTCTTTGTTGGAGGCAAAAAACATTTTTCTGTAAACACATACACTAAATTTTCCTGTAAGCAGTTGATGCTCAATTCAGGTTTTATACCCCGCAACAATTGATAAGATCATGTCACCGATCATTTATCATGGTACCAACACAAAGCGATCAAAAATTACTAGGTACGCTGTTACCGGTTGTATGTAATTTACACAATTGTGTGTTGTTTTTTGATTTTTGAATAAATTACACGAAAATGTTTGTGAGAAAATATTCTGAAAAAACTTGAGATGAACAAAAATTATATCTTTTTATATTATGATATGGGTTTATTGAGCTGAGAATGTCAGTATTGTCAACTACTAAGTGCAAACATACTCTACAGAAAACAGCAAATGAACTTTGCTTTGTTTACCCTGTTTTAAGGGGTCGCATTATAGGACCGCGAGAACTGGTGTTCTGTTCTGCAAAATTGCTAGTGCTGTAGGGCAATGTGTCCAATGTGACGGCTACATGGCGAAAATGAGCAGAGAAAGGAGTGACAAAGCCTCTTAAGGAAAGTGAAGTTCGTAGAAGAACTACAAAACGCAAAGACAACTTTTTCGGCTAGTGCCTCTAAGAAACTATAACCGTACTGCACGGTCTAAAGCTGATGCATAATTTGCACCAACATGAAGACCTTCCCATAGAAAGAAAGTAAGTACAAAAATTTTAAGAAACGAGTTATAAAAATATTAGCTTTCATTTACAATTTTATACTCTGATAAAGTAGGGTGATCAGATAATATTTTGCAAAAAGAGAACATTTAATATCACTTTATTACAATTGAAAGCAGTGAAAAAGAATAATACCTAGAAATTTGTGGATCGACTTAAACACAGTAGAATAATCGGCAGAAAATAGTATTTAAAAACAAGCTGAAGGCTGATGGACTCGATTGGACGAAGAACAGCTCGACTGATAGCACAGGGGTCCAATTAGTAGTATAAAATTTATTTTACGAAGATCTTTGCTCGAGTGAATAGATTTAGCCCAATTTAACTCAGGATTGCCACTGCAGATCAACAGAAGATAAGAATTAAGCAATTCGACATTGCCACAGCTTAACTAAATGGAGATTTAAACGAAAAAAATCATAATGGAAACGCAAGCATTGTTCGTAAAAACACTGCAAAACATATCATAATAGAAAGAATATTTGTTTAAAAAATCGTTATGTGGGCTACGTCAAGCAGGTAGAGGCTGGCATAAAAAATTAAACAAACACCTAAAGAAATTTGA
Organism: Tribolium confusum; assembly: GCA_029207805.1. NCBI lineage: Eukaryota > Metazoa > Arthropoda > Insecta > Coleoptera > Tenebrionidae > Tribolium > Tribolium confusum. The sequence continues at coordinate 4,455,517 of JALGAY010000003.1, forward strand.
AGCAGCTCCTTCGACGTCAAGTCCTTGCCTATTCTGAATCGGTAAAAAGACTTCAAATTGTGATACACCAATTTCTGTCTAGGTATGGAATTCTCTCAGAAGAATGGCCAAACAACGATGTGACAACAAGGGTACATAAAAAATTGCTGCATATTTTTGAAAAATTTTAATCCAGTAAACACGCCAGTGGCAGTTAGAATTAAACTCGAGAAGAACAATCCAACCAACAAGGAGAATAAACTTCCGTATCGTGATCTCATTGCAGCCCTCACCCACTTATCGGTTACCACCTCTCCAGACATCTCCCTTGTAAGTAGCAGTTTAAGTCAATTTAATAATTGCCATAGAATCAAACAATGAAACACAAAAAAAAACATTAAAATAGGACTGATCTACGAATTAAGTTCAAATTCTCTGAAAGGATTCGTGGCGGTAGGCCTCAGTGTTGCCAACCCATTGACGATGATTTCCTCCATACAATGAGTCAAAATCCCCTAAATCCAAGCTAAATTCCCCCAAAACTAAATTTTAAAAAAACTACAACCACAAAGTAAAAAGAAAAAAAAATAATTCTTTACAACATACAATTTTTAATTTATTTCTAATAATAGATAAGAAATCACTTTTCAAATAAGTGATAAATGTGAATTAAATATTCCCCTCTTCTTCAAAAAATACCCTACATTTACCAAAGAAGGATATATAGCCTTAAACATATGCGCTAAAGTCGCAAAATTTGGTCCGAGAATTAGGATTCGACGAATTGATCTTGATTTTGAAATATGTACTCAATTGTGATTCAGAGTTTTTGAAATAAACTTTTTACAAATGACTTGTTTCAATTTCCATCGCTTACTGGTCGCCTACTGGTCTGGGTAAACAACAGACAATATAGTAAAAAACAGAAAATACCAGACAAAAACAAAAGCCAATAAGACAATGAAATTTTGAGTAGAATTTATTCGGATATCTGGTTACCCTAGTTAATCCAACTTTTACTGCTTACGAGTATGTCGACATAAAAATTATATTTTGAATATGAGAATAAAACAAAAAGAAAGAAAGATAAAGATAAGTCAACAGTTCTACGTTTTAATTGTGGAGGCAAAAACCACAAAGCAGATAAATATTAAAAGAAACAGGTCATAAGTGCAGTCGTATACTCAACGGAAAAGTTGAGGCCGGTAAAAAATTAATTATGGTTATTGTGAATATGAGCAGAGCTGTTGCTAGCATGAATCAGGCAGTCAACAGTAAATGAACTCTACTTAAAGTACACTCCGTGTTTAAATAAAATTAAACTGAAAACTTTTGAACAAAAAACAAGTGAACCATAAAATGAATTGTTAACCTTTGATAAAATAAAAATCAAGGTAGATGTTTCGGTGGGTCAGAGATAAACCCTGTGATCATCAGCAAAAATGTATCTACTTTTCAACCAAAACTAAATGTAAAAACTATCCATTCAGTCACTTTTAGAAATTAAGAGACTATGAAAAAATATAAATAAGTACTTTCGGAATCCGAATTTTAAAAAAATGCGGTTGACAAAAAAAGTACAAAACTCCCTAATGTACGACTAATAATTACTTACTTTTATATAATTACTACTTTTATATTATATAGTACAAATAAATAGAGATGATTGATTGTTGACGATACAACTAAAAGATCCAAAAATAAAAAAATAAAAACTTAAAATATTAAAGAAAAAGCCGACAAGCATAAGAACCCTACAAATAATTTAATAATTACATTCAATTATACAAATACCAAAACCGTTCCATAGAGTAAAAATTTATTACCTAAAACCCTTTGTCAAAACTTTAACCCGAAAAAACTGTATGCTGAAAATTATACAATAAATAATTTTTTAGTTATTTTGGAACACTAACAAAATGGATATCAGAAAAAAAACTAAATTCACTTTGAAAGATTTTGAGAAATTCTGCAATGACCATTAAATTAAGCATATAAAAAATACTACGATAACACCAAAGTCAGGCGAAAAAAAATGAATTAAAAACCAGACATTGTTAACTGCATTAATGGCAATATACAACAAACGAAATGAAAAAAATTGAGATGTACATCTGAAACATTTAATATGCGTTGAATGACATAAAGAATGCCACTTCACAAAAATCAGAATATGAGTTAGCACTCGGCTATGAACCAAAAAATACAGTACAGAAAAGTACTCCCAAAGTATAATACAAGAACTCCCAGAACCAAATATCAATTTAGAATTTCTAAAAAAAAATTGAAACCAGAATCCGTGAAAACAACCAGATAATAGAACGTTGAATATGAAACCAAGAAAAAATGAAGATATTCATTTTAATTCCGTTTATATTATTATTTATACCTCTAAAAATTTTATTAGTACTTCGTTCTTATATGTATACATTGTAAAAGGCGGTAATATGAAACCGATTTGTAGCAATATATCACAAATTACAAATTCGGTACATACGCCCATTCTATCAGCAGATCTTCAATTCGACTTCGCACGATATACTACAGATTGCACACCGTAGGCATGAGATGAAGATTATACAGCTATAACTTAGTATTCCCGCTTGAGAAAAAAGATCATGGCCAATTTTTGGATTGTACATCGTGACCTCAAATACACAATCAAAGAAAGACCAAAAAAAAAATCTACGGACAAAGTAAGGGGCCGGATTTTGTTTGGATAGATGTAAAAGAACGTTAATAAAAAAATTGTGATGTTGACTACGCAAGGATTAATGTTCGACTTAGGTTCCCATTGTAACAAATTGTGTGTTGTGATAGAAGACGTCAACGTCAAACGTCCAGATTGCAGAGGAGACAAACAAAATGAAAGGGATAGATTGCTGTCAAAATAGTTGATAACACTGAATATCATTTTTTACAATGACGGAATGAGACCCAGATTCTTTGGTAAAAAGTATGGGGAAGGACAAAAAGAAAATCTCAACCTTACTTAGACAGGCTTACACAGGCGTACACAGAGAAAGTTGCGTCAAGATTCTGAGACCCTTGAAGAAACCCTCAGTAGAAAAAAAAAAAGACGAAAATCCTCAGTGATTATTAGTACATAACCAGACTTACAACAGAGCTACAGACAAAACATCAAGGGGCTTTATCCTCTGACGATCCACCCTGGGTTCATAGAGTAGTTAAGCGGAAAATAATGTAACCATTTGGCAAAAATAGTAGAAGCATTAGAACTCTTTGTGATAAAACAAAACATTACAAAAATAAGAAAAGAGTGCATCCCGATTAAACGTAGACAGATGCGTCTAAAATTGGGACTCAGATCTGAGAAGTTTGTTGAACCAATAAAATTATTCAAACAGTATATAAAAGTCTACCGTACTCTCATTAGGAAGCCAAAGAGGTTAAATAGAAATAACTATTAGATGAGAAAAGAAAAGATCAAAGGGGTTTAGGGTACCAAGCAGCCACAAAAAATTGAGATTAGACTCAGTACATTACTCTAAGTCCAGAATTAAAAAAAAAACAGACTTGTTTTCCAAAACATCGGATAAAATAAAATTTCGAAAAAGAATGCGAAGGAAAAAACTTCACCTTATATAAAATGTAATACGCAGCACACAAGTTTAAAATAGGTAAACTGCTAGGTCCTGACAACATATCAGTAGAAGATATGAAAGCAATAACTTACGAAAAAGGAAAAGAACTCGGTGTAGTATATAATATTTTTTTACACGAGAAAGGAATAAAAACAAGCCTGATTGAAATTAGAAATTGCTCAAAAAACCAGGAAGAAAGAGGACAAACGACAGAATATCGATCCATCTGTCTACTAAACATATTGATAAAGCTCTTTAAGCAGCTGATATAGACAAAATTTAAAAGAATGTTAAAGGAAAACAGAAGCCTCAACGCAGAGTTATATGGTTTCCCAGAAGGCAAGTCTGTGTTAGATGCTGTAAAAAAACATAAAAATTAATAAAATGGGCCAGCTCAGACAGCAAAACATAAGGAAATGTTACGTTCTTCTCAACCTTAACGTGCAAAATGCTTTTAACTCAACAAAGAGTATATGTAGATTCTAAGATAGGAAGGCATCACCCAACACTTTAGGAGAATAATAGGTCGCTGACTAACGAGTACAAGTAACGAGCGAAATTTTATAGAAATCCTTATGAAATATTCTATACGACGAAATAAAGTTCCAACAGACGATAAAAGTAAGAGATAAAAAGCACAACAAACACGAAGCGCGTGAACATTCTATCACGGAATGGTAAATTCGATACGATGCATGTACCAAAGAAAAATGGATTCACCAGCGTGTCCCCAATATAAGACAGTGAATAGAGGGATAAAAGTACGCTGGACAGATGAATTACTACCTAACCCAAATACTTTTAGGTTATAAAATTTTTTGATGGAATTTGCATAAAATGCACCGAGCACTTGACGACAGGTGTGTGTACTGCGGTGAGGCAGACAGCCAATAAATTATTGTAACTATTGTATTTGTATAGAAGAGGGTCAGTCCAGACAACATTGTAGAAATCATGCTGGAAAGTAATGAGAACGGGAAAAAAAGGGGCATGTTGAAATTACAGTCGAAACAGGAAAGTACTAGGATAACTTAGTTGAGGTGACAACCTAGTGAAATGGCGACTATCAATGCTACAAAAGGCGGTAGACAGTACATATTTAAAAATGCAAGTTTTGCCAAAAGCACTGGATAGCGTAAAAGAAAGTCCCAAAAAACGATAACAAGCCGGTCGCTTTGACGACATGTCTAACGGAAATTTCCGGGTGGCAGAAGAAAGCGGGGATTTTCATACTCAAAAACGCAGACGTCAACAACGCAGGCTGTCAACAAAACCATAGGACTGTGGATAAAGATGAAAAAGTACACTGAACAGGTAAATTATTATCCAATCCAAATAATCTCAAGTCACAGAAATTTTCAATGGTAGGTATCTACATAAAATGTATCAAGTAGATAACGACATATGCGTGTAGTGCGACAAAGCTGAAACAGTTGAGAACGCTTTTTTCAAATACCAAAAATGGGAGAGTATTCGACACAGACTAGAACTTTTGTTAAAGGAGAAAGTCAATCCAGACAATATCGTAGAAATCATGCTTAAAAGCAAAAAATGGGAAAATAGTGCAAAGCGGCGCCAAAGACATCCTAAAAATCAAAATTGGGAACAAAAAATGAACATATAAATTCCCCTAGATTAACGGACGACAAAAAATGCAAAAAGGCACTGGAAAAGTTCAATTAAAGTGACAACAGGTTATGAGGCTGACTGGAATTATTCTTCAAAAAGGCGATGAACAGTTGGGTTTAAAAAAAGCTTTTTAGTTCCTTGAGACCGCCGGAGAGGCGTAGGAAAAAAGTAAATGAGAACGGTTAACAATCCTGTCGTCCTGACAATATATTAAATGGCGGTTCCGGAAAGGCAAGTAAAAAAGGCAAAAGAAAACAAATTATCCTTAAAAACGAGCTACACGCCAGCGGGCGGCGTAGGACCCTTGTAAAGGAAAGAAAATATCACCCACTATTCGATTGTTGAGCTGAACTACCAAATTACCGTGGTATAATTTCGATCTAAGACACACGGTGTGCAATTTATGATTTACAGTACAAAGTCGAATAATTGCGCTTTCAAAAATGCATCAGTTATAGATCGTGTAGTACCGTCTCTTAAAGCCATTAGTCGAAGAAGTTAATTTTCGCGTTATGTACTTCTTCTGCAAACCCCACTTTCCCTTAGAGACTGTGTTCGTCCTTCCTCTGCCCATTTCCACCATGTAGCTGCTACATTGAACACAATGCGTCCTTAAGCAGCAGCAATTTTGCAGAACAAACCACCATGTTTTCGAGGTCTTATAATGCGACCCATTTCAAACAGAGTAAACTGGACAAAGTTCACTTGTTGTCCTCTGTGGAACAAGTCTGCACTTAGTAGCTGATAGTACAGACGTTTTCAGTTCAATAAACCTACATCACAATATAAAAAGATATCATTTCAGTCTTTTTTTTTTTCAGAAAATTTTCTTACAAACATTTTATACGTTGTTCATTTGCTACAAAAATTGATTCGTGTGTTAAATAATGCATCTGAAGTTCTGAACAGGCACATAAAATTTCATTCCAAAATCATTTTTAATCATTTTATTCCAATATTGTTTTTTAGAGATTATTTTATCTAAAAATGTATTTATATCATTTGTATATCTTTGATTAATGATAAATTTAAAATTAATAATCATTCCTTTAAACACACCTTTATCATATGTTTTCCTTATTTCATGTAATTTTATACTTCACTATAAAAAATTTCAGTATAAAAGTATAAAATAATAATAATTGTGAAATATGTTTTCTTTTATATAGGGTTTGTTTTAGTTCTTCAGTTTTGATAAGACCCTCATGTAAAAAAAAATTAACAGTTAACATTTAGATTTTATTTCAATAAAAGATTATGCCTTCATTAATTTTGTTAGAGATAAATATTTTAAAGTTTCCTTTTATTTGAGCACACCTTTAATACTTTAATATGTCAACATATGTTTAGATAATAGTTTTTTTACTAATTTTCCACACTTACATATTATTTCAGTTCCTACTCTATATTTCTTCATTTAGCATATATTACATCAGTTACAATAACCATGCTTTACTTGTTACTTGTGTAAAAATTCTTATATCTCTTGTCCAATATTTAATTTTTACAAACTTTTTTAACTGTTTACTGAAAAATAAATCTAGCAAAATATTTAATTCAAGAAATTCGACAGTAATTCAACTAACCTTCATTATGGATATTAATTAACCACCATAGTGCGGTCTTACAGGCCGCTGCCCATATTTGTTTACGAGTAACTGGCTCTTTTTTTGCTGTATGCGTAGTACATACCTTCCTATTGATGCAATAACAGTGTTTTGGAACAATATTGTTGTTCCTAAGTTTTTTATTATGTGAGTTCATGTAATAGGTTAAGTTAAGCTACGTTATTTTTTTTTAATTTCATCAGCCAAAATAGAGCCAAAAAAATCGAGGTGTCACTAAGATCGCACAACGTGACTCGAAATCCCTACGGTGGTTAAAGGTTCAAAAGTGGTTAAAATAGATAAAAAAAAGTAAAACAAACGTTATCTATACTACTTATGTACTACTTATGTACGCTTATGTAGCGCGGTAACACTTACCCCTAACGCCCTAACACACCAACCACCGGGTCTCCTATAAAAAATAAATAAATAAATAAATAATAACACAATATTGATTGTTTTTATAAATTAGCCTACCGTAACTTAATTGTAGTATTTATTTTACCGTAAATTAATTATTGTGTATTACCAAACGTTTGCCTTTTTTTTAAGTTTCGCAAAGATAATCTTAAGTTATATCAAGAACAACAAAGACTTGACAAAAGAAAGTTGATCTTCTTAAGCCAAGGAGTGTAATAAGTGCCTACAGTTTGTTTTTTTATAATCAAATATTAATGTCAATTTTTTTAAAAAAAAACCTCTACGGTACTACCCTAAAACCTGCATTTACGGACCGATTGTACAACATATTCCCCATGTTAAAGTTTAGGTTATGCGCCTTGTTGGAACTTTTTTACCTTTTAGCAATAACCGTGCAGTACTGTTTTGTGGTGAAATAAATTTATTAAATCCAAATATTTTTTTAATGCTTAAACTATTCACAAATATTTACTGAGACAAATGCAATGTCACTTACATTTAGTGCTTGCAATATTATATGGCAAAATTACGATTTGGTTTAACGAATGACACCACCGTGTCGGCACTTTAACAATTAATTTTGAAAAAGAAATTTAGTTAGTTCTTTCAGTTATAATATCATAAGAGCTCAAATTTTGCCGAAATAATTTACCGATTGTTACGAAAGTTCGCTTAGCAATTTTGCGAATGACATTGTCATAAAAACTACGAGACGTCAGTCGATAACCAGGCAGCTCCACTTTTTGACAAACTGCACATTACACATACATATAATAAAATAAGATTTTATTACATGTAAAAAAAAATAGGCCGATCGTTTGGTACAAGAATCAGGTATTTCCAGCTATTACTGTGCGTGTGGCAACGATATTTGGAGCTGCCTGGTAAAAATTTTGGCAAGTTTTGTGTAACTCCCATAAATTCCCATAAATAATAAGTCATTACGTTTTAGGGTTAATTTTATTGCCTAGTAACATGAATATTATCTTTACTAATAATTAATATTTATTATGTGATAGGTTAATATAAAATTGCTGTAATTTAACATTTTTTCGGAATTTGTTATTAAGTTAAAGAGGGGAATTTATAGTTTACTCTTGATCCGTCAATTCTGGAGCAGCCTGTATACAATAGCCAACAATTGAAATAAAACACCTTAAAATTTTAACATAGTTTAAAATTTTGTAAATCCTGCAAAAATTTATTAATTGAGATAAACTTTTTTTCTGGATAGCTTATTTTTTATACAGATGTTTATATTTTATATAGATGTTTAATAGAGCGTTTTTTCTAGATTTATTGTTTAAGTTATACAAGGTGTCAAAAACAGGCTCGGCAAAAAACGAAAGGTTCAAACTGCTTCTATTTTAACAAGAAAAATTTTTTGAATTTTTCTAATAGGTTTCGGAAAAGCGCTAAGTCCTCGAAACAGTTTTACAGATTTTGAGCTAAGAAAAAAGTTATTCCGTAAATACAGGTTTTAGATTATAAAAATTGATTATAAAAAACCTTAGTCATGTATGTACTTATAGTGCGAGTGTTTGCTCACTGGGGTTCCACTTAGTGTAAGACAGAAGATATTTTGACTCTGTCAGTTTGTCACCTAAGTTCGATATCTGTATACGTCTTTTATACAAGTGAACCAAATGTATGAATCGCAGCGTTTTTTGGCTAAACTACAAAGAATTTAAAAAAACAAACAAAATATAGCCATTAAATGTTGTAAAAATGATAGACGAGTTGTGTCACGCTCCGTACGTTTGTAGTGTTTGCCAGTTTTTGAAATACCTAAATGATGATTTTTCATGATAATTGTTATTTAATGTAAAAAGTAACGTTTAGAAAATTGAAGATGTTTATTTGACAGCTAGACGAATGTACAGTTATTTATTTGTAATTGTTTGATTTTTGGCAAATTAAGCAACATTAAAAAATTCAATGCTATAAAAATAAAAATTACTCCCTGATTTGCGGGCGTATAAAGTAGATATAAGAAAGTATAAATCAGGAATACTCAATTTTTATCAAAATTGTCTTTTTTTTACAATCCCAATAGAGAGTTTAATAGGTGATAGCACTCAAGATGATACTACTAATAACTAATAAAAGATTAAAAAATTTCAACGAATTTAAATCGTTTTTATTTCGATTCAGACAAAATGAAATAGATTCAACTAAAAAAAAATTTTTTGCAATCTTTAATTAATAGTCATAAACTAATTCTTTTAAGAAATTTAAAATCGATTCGTCAATTGGCGAATCTCATTCTGCACACTCCTGCTCATAGGCATCCTTTTCAATCCGCAGTTACTGCTACAGTAGGAAAAACACCTAATTTAAACGGTAAAAATTTGATCATTTTTTCCAATTTTCGACTTGTCCCAATATTTTATGTGCACCGATGATACACAACATTTTCATTTAAAAATTAATACCAAATGAGCTAACAATAAAACAAGTCGGGGGTGAATAAGAACGCCTACTTGACATTTCACGCACGTTCATAAGGTAGAAGACACTTTTTAATCGTAATGTACACAACAAAATAATAAAAAATTAAGAAAAAACACATTAATTTCTATTGCTATATTATTATTTAAATAAATTATTATTTTATAATAGTTATTTAACCAAGTTTGTTAATAAAAGCGATTAATAATTGAGACATTTTCACAATAGAAGTTGAGATTATTAACCGTACATTAATAACAGAGTTGATTACAATGTTTTCTGTTGCTCATATCACAATACAGTAAAACTCCAGTAATTCGACAAACGTTTTGCAAGGCGGTGTCGAACTATCAAATTTGTCGGATTACAGAATACTGCCATAGACACCGTTTAGTCCGGAATTGTTTGCAAGGAAGTACCTTGTAATCCGACAAATTGCAAATGAAAGATAATAAGATCCTATCTGAACTACAAATACTTACAATATAAATTATGACAATCTCAAATTTATTTTAATAAAACATTTATCATCAAACACACCGTTTTTATAAATTGTTTATAACTATGACAGTTTATAAAGATAAAATTTTGATTGGTATGGTTGGTATTAACACTCAGGTCGTTAAAAAAGGTGTTTAACCACGTCCTTTGAATGGCGTGGAGTACATTAATATGTCAATAAGCAACAGAAAACTTTATTAAAAAACTGTTATTAGTTATTTAATATGCATTACTTGAATTAACCAAACATTTTGTAGGTTTGACGCAAATCATATATAATATTCGGTAATGTTTATTTTTTGTATTGAAAATTTATAAAGTTAATATTAAAACAATTAGTACACTAACATTTAAAAAAAATTGTAATAAAAAAAATTAAAGATAAATTTTACAAAGAGAAACAAAATGTTGCTATAATTGCCCTTAAAATTTCAAAAATATTTTTTTTTAAATATAGCTTCGGGTAGCATTTTTATAACCATTTAGTGCCTATAAGTTGTTTTCTAAAAATTCTTTATATTTTAGCCAAAAAAAGCCCCGATCCATACATGAGGTCTACCTTGTATACCAACAAGTACAATTTACCAGAAATAACGTCACAGTTCTGAAAAATCGATAACTTGAGAGAGACAACATGGTATAGTCCGTCTACCGATATTCTAAAACGACTTTATAATCACTAGTTAACATTTTGGGTCGTTTACGATAGTTTTATTGTTAGGGGATGATTTACCTACGGTGCAATAAACTCTCGAGGGTTGAGGTTTTTAAAATTCGGATAGGTCGTCAAACGGATAATAAACCACTTAAGGAATCAAAAGATCATTTTAGAATATGGGTAGGCGGACTATAACTTCTTCTGCTAGATAACAAGTGTTCAAGTAAAAAACGCTCTAGAGTGTTTTGAAAACTAAAACAATTTGTGAAGTATGTCGTTTGTGCGATCAGGTGCCAGTGACAGAACAGTCAAATTTTGTGGGGTCAATGATCCCAACCGAACCATTTCAGCGATATAAAAAAAATTGTAGCCGTGAGAACAGTTGATTTGCAATTATGATAAAACAATAAATCAAACAAATCTTGAAAATCACTGAAAAAATCTTTGACTTGACAGATCATCGGATACAGTTTGGAGATTATGTTTTGTGATAACATTTGAGTTACGACCTGCCTTTTTAATAGCGTCATTTTTTAACAAGATTTCATAGCAAATTAGAGCGTTTTTTTTTACTTGAACCCTTTATATATATGAACTTGGTTCGATCCATTGCTTCTTTGCGAGTAGCATGCATAAAAAAACAAAATTTATCTCAAAATGACTGCATGTATTCTAGCTTTACAATAGACAGTAGACTCTAATTTGAGGTTATTTATTATGATTTTGATTAAAGTCATGAACTCATGAGAATAAAATCTTGGTCCATCAACTCATTTTTCGACAGTAAGAAAAATGTCCATTAAAAAAATTACTGAAACTGGAAAAATTAAAAAAATCATTCTTGATAATTTGAGGAACTGTAAAAAAATACAGTTGTCACTCTAGTTAATTAATGTGTTATATGGTACAATGATAATTATAATAATAATAAACGATATGTTACAAAAATTAATAACTTCTAATTACAGGGCCCCAAAAAAAGATTTTCATCTAGTCGCCTGTGAATTTCCCATGTAAAATAAAAAATGCCGGTTTAGCAAATAGGGGTAACGAGTAAACCTAATAATGTCACTAAGGTTGTAACAAGAAAAATGAAAAACCCCATATATTCGGTCTCTCTACAAGCGGCAATTTTTTAAAAAAAAGTTTTCCTGCTTTGGATGTTCATTAAAGGTCAAAGTCCCCTTGCCAAACTTCGAATCTGAATTGACATTTGATTGATAGGTGACAGAATAAATTAGTTCAAACTTAAAGAGTAGAGCGGCACAAAAAAAATTAACATGTAAAATAATTTCAAAGGTAACTAGATGAAAATCTTTTTTTGGGACCCTGTAGAATTTACTACAGATTATAGGACCAAAATAGAATTTTATTATTATAGAATTTATATAGATTATATATGGAACAAAAGTACTTGCAATATAATTACTAAAATTAAAAATATGTTACCTGGGTCTACGGCCGGAGGAACATCCTGAGGTACACCTGGGGAATGATGTACTCCCCCGAGGTGACCCAGGCCGGTGGCCGGCGGGTCCGGGTCGATCTCCTTGCTGTAAAAAATATAGAAGTTGATTAAAAACACTAAAATTTAACACTTATAAATTTATGCGATACAATTATATTTTTTTATACATTCATGCATAATATATTAGAACTAAAAATATAATACATTTTACTTTACAACGAGAAAAGAGAGTAACGTTTTTCGTAAAATGATTGTTCACAAGCTGAGTTGGCGAAAAAATCTCACGAATAAAAAAAACGAACTTTAAATCGAGTAGAAGATAGCAGATACTCTTTTTTCTACAATATAAAAACGCTAATTTTCTCTTCAGGATACCTAATTACAGGGTGTTAGAGATGTTTAGCATAAATTTACATGTAATCATGTCATGCTTAGACGAGTTGAAAAACTCGTTTATATATTTTTTTCCAAAAAGTGCATACTGTCTCCAGAAATGATCAACAATTCACCGGTCTAGAGCCACTGTGTGGTTATCATACGTTTAGTAGAGTATAGTACGTCTCACATCTGTAGTGAAACCTCTAACGCAAGTAAAGATTCAGGTTCTTATTGCTATCTCTTTCTACATCATGGCCTAAAATGCAATGAACACAAAACGTATTGTATTAATCATGTCACACTTTTCATATCTTTTCAGCTTAACGCAACGATAAAGACAGCTTCTAGGGTGCTATTAGAAATTCGAATGCAAATCAGAAGTTAGCGCAGTCAATGACCTCAGCGTAATTCAATACCTAAGAAATTAAAATTTTGAGTATAAGACTATAATTCCTTCTATTCAATTCTGTTGCAACAACAAAGGTTTCTGCAATATAGTTTCTAAAATTACAATATTTTTGTTATTTAAATGTTTTGTGTGTGTTCTGTCAAATGTCAAATTTACACGAAGCTATACGTCTTAGATTGAGGCATACTCTAATAATTTTATTACAGATGAGGATAAGACGGTGAAACGATCTATAGATAGATCTTTTCGTAAATTTTGAATTGTATTCATTTGTAAGGTCGGGTCAAATCCTGTCTCTTCCCCATTTTTTTTTGTAAAATTTAATACAAAACTCATTGTAATAAATTGAGAATCGATTTAATAAACTTTAACGCATAAAACAAAATACCTAAACAAAAAAAGTCAAAAAAATACTAGGAATTAACACAGAAAGTGAAAACCAAAAAAAAAAAAAGTTCAGCGATTCTCAAAAGGAGATCGTTCCCATCTTACGAAAATCTAATGACCACTCAAATCTAGATTTTTTTGTATCAATCGATAGGTGTTGAAACAAGGAGCAATTGGTATCATTGCGTCAATTTTGTAGGTCATCAAATAAAGTCCCTATTAAAGATTAAAAAATTAAAAACGGCAATGCAAAATGTATTGGCAAGAGTGAGAGCTAGTGAGGTCGGACAAATTGTGAGGTACAAATGTTTGGAAGTCTATAAATCATCAAATCTGAGTTTAGAGACCGTAATAATCTCGTACTTTTAACAATAAGCTTAACACCGTAGGAGGTGCATTATGGTTTAGGACACTTCTGATAATATTGAGAAAAAAATGTAAATACCAAGAAATATCTATTTAGCCGGTTTCTGACCTGAGAGAGTTTTATAAACTGCTTTTTCTGATCTTTTGCAATTTTTAAGATACAAACTGTCATTCTGACACCAAATATAAAACTTGTTAAAATCAGTCTGCAGCATAACACAACCCGCCAAAAATGACATACTATTAGATATTTTTAGATCGTTTGCAAACAAAAGTTTAACAATTCAATAATGAATAAAAGGAATACTAAAAGACCCAGATTAGATCCCTGAAGTATCTACACCTGGTGATGAAAGATATGTTAAAGAATCATATTCAGTGTACCTCATAAATTGTTCTTGATTATACAAATATAATTTAAAGAACCCTACAAGCTCTCTACTGAAAAAAAAAACAATAATTTTGCTGAAAGAATTTCGTTGATTGACGATCGAAAAACTGTGTTGTAGAGCTAATATGTAGGATCGAGAGCAAGGAAATATTTTGTTAGGTATAGAAAACAATTTCAATAACTTTTAAGATAGTTATTGATCTATAATTTTCCAATGCACAGGCGTCATTTTTTTTAAATCAGAAGCATACTTTTGAAACTTTCTACACTTTAAAAAAAGAGAATGTCGTAACAATCTTTAATTAACAATGCCGGAATCCTATCTGGTCCAGATGTGTAACATTTTCTTTAATCTTAATAACTCTTAAAAATAATTTATCGGTAACAGTAATAATATTAACACGTCACCATGTGAATTGTAAACGAGTGATGAATTATGTTCACTTGAGACACCTAAAATAGACAAATGTTCACATAAAATAACTACTGTTCACTTGAGATTTACTAAAATAGCAAGCAAATAGATTTACTATATCTTGCAGATTATCTGAACGTGCATCATTAAAGTATATACAATCGTGTACAACTGTTAACATTTATAAAAATAGTGCATAGATCAACTGAACAATAATTGTCTTATTTGTTAAAAAATGTATTTAATTTAATAATAGTCCTTAAGAGTTTTTTTGAAAACATCTCGTATTCTAAGTAGCCTCAACAAAAGTAATAATAAAAATAAGAAATGAAATTAAAAAATTGGTCCTTTTAAACTCTTAAAATTTTATTAAATCTTGTTATTTGATTACAGCTGTTTCGGCATGTGTTTTGCCAGATCTATATAGAATCTTCTATAGATCAGATTTATAGAATTTTACACTCTTAATTAATAAATTATTAATAAAATTCTTACCTCAAACTTGAACGTGTTTCCCTAACGATAACCTATCCCTGAATAAATATCATATTAAACAATTAAACAATTATTATAATATGATATTATAACGAATGTGATATTTTAGTGTATTTCAGATTTTAATGTGTTAATTTTAAGGTGTTGTCATAAATGTAAATTTAAGATTTTTTAAACTTCCTAATATTTAAGGTTAGGTTTAAACTTCTTATGTCAATGTTAATTTAAATTTATTCAGGGATAGGTTATCGTTAGGGAAACACGTTCAAGTTTGAGGTAAGAATTTTATTAATAATTTATTAATTAAGAGTGTAAAATTCTGTAGATCTGATGATGGCAAAACACATGCCGAAACAGCTGTAATCAAATAACAAGGTTTAATAAAATTTTAAGAGTTTAAAAGGACCAATTTTTTAATTTCATTTCTTATTAATATACAACTCTTACGAAATGGAGATCATTAACTTTTATAATAATAAAAAACCGAATAAATTTTTCAACAACCAGGCAGCTGTTTTGTAGACAAACACAGAGTTATGAAATACCTTATAAATAATAAATATATATTATAATGTACTTGAAATTTATAGGTACTTACGATGAGGGTGGTTTAAGGCTCCGGCGGCAGGAGGATCCCCTCTATAAAACAAAAAATAATATTAATATAACAACAATTAATAGTAATTTATGATAAATAAATATAAAAGTCGACATTTATATGCCATTTGCAACCTATTGCTATTTTTTAAACATCAGAGGCACTTGAACTTATTAACCCAATGAAGAAAGTAACAGATGATTGACGTTTCTTTCTTGACATTTATTGTTCATAAATTGCAAAAATAATTACATTAAATTAAAGGAAGAGAAGATAATTGAATCGGTTATTTCAAAACAACATAATTCACACAATTAGAATTTTACAGGAATCAATAAAAACTATTTAATTCACAAATAAACAAGATTTAAAAGACTTTTTTGAGCTCAATATAGTATTTGTGGTTTAAAGGATTGAAATGTCGAATAATTTTTACAGTTTATCAATATTAATGATAAAAAACTTTAAAAAACTGTTCTTGATTTATGTTGTTTTAGCAAGAAACAGGGTTATTATTAAAAATTACACTTGAAGATTGACTTATTAACATGTCACCTGTTTTAATTTTTCATGTTTTATTATCTTTAATATATATTTAATAATAAAGTAAATTGTCATATTCTCCATCAATTAAATATGTTCTAATAAAATGGCATATACTCTTACAGAATGCTTTTTGAACTCGTTTTAAATCATCTAATTTTTTACTAGTAATGATCACTCTCAAATCATAAGCTTTGGCTGATGGAATAAAGCAGAAGATTAGAGTTCTTTCATTAGTATGTTCAATAAATCCTTAATACCAAAACAGTGAACTCACAATTTGAACTCACAACAAAAAATTGTTTTGTTCAACTATGTGTAGCAATAGTAGATTTTGCATAAAATGGAATGTTATAGCTGCAACCTTATCTCGTTCTTTGCATAGATTTTAAAATGATAAAAATTTGTTACAAAACTTTTTGGAATGTCTTTTGTAAATAATTAACTCAGCGACTAATGAACGTTTTGCATTTTCTGGAAAGAGTGTGATTGTTTTATTCTTGTTATTAATTCTTTGCAAGTTATACTTGTGTTGATTTGTGTGTCTAATAAATCGATTTAGTAGTGTATGCAAAAACCACATAACTCCCTGACTTGTGTTGTTTATACAACTGTCTATGACGCGGTATTATTTTGAAGAGTAAAGAATGTATTGACTGAGGTGGCCTTTACCCAGAATAATACGTATCTACCCTTAGAAAAAAGTTAACAGCAAAATAAGCATGTTGGAAAAATGTGACTTATGTGGTTTTTCAATGATCTATTCAATTATAGAATGATGAGAAAATATAACATTAAATGTTAAATAAACCCAATCAGTGTATTTGTTTAATTTTTAGAACTCGATTTTAAGTATTTATTTTCGACGACTGAACCTGAAAGTAGGCTTTTCTAAGTGTCACTTGACATTCCAAAGTTTTGGTATTTTGGTTTATTTCAGCTACGCCTCACGTAGCAATTTTTATGCACGAGCGGTAAAAATGTACTTTATGCTCTTAGTATACAATATACTATTAAACCCCATTTTTTTGACTTTGTCCGGTGAGATCGTAAAAGACAGTATTACCCGATACGAATATATTCACTAAGTGATATTATAATATTTAAATTGATATGTAAATATTAACTAATACCAGACTGATATCTGATATTCGGCTTCAAGTATATTCGTAATACGCACACGATACGATGCCCGATCCGTATTTAAAAAGGTTCTTCACAGTAAACAAACATACGTAAAATACGATTTTGTTTAAGGGTCCTCTAAACGGTGCTGCGATTCTAACTCTGCCCCTTCTTTTATAATAAGCGGCAACCCAAAGTACAAGAATACTATTTCACGAGAGTTTTACCACATGTTACAATGATATTACTAAGACGTACTGTCTTAACGCTGTCTCAAAAAAAACCGTCTCTCTCACTCTTAGTGTGAGCTATTTTAATCCCCAATAACAGCCACCCTTTCTTTACCTGGTCCCGACACCTAAATTCGGCACCGAACCTTCTCAGGTCAAAATGTATTATTACTTGATCCTTGGAAAGATATTTAATAATTTTAAGAATATTTGCATGTGACCGAAGCTTGAAAGAACTATGGATACTTTAAATGATAAAGATATAAATTGCATTAGGAATAATGTATACAATAAAAGACAAAAAATTTTGCTTACTTTACAAAAAAATACAGTGGAAACAATTAAAACTTTGGAAAATTTTAAACCTCGAAAGTAAACGAAAAAAAACAAACTTTTTATTAACTATTCACTTATGGAGCGCTACAAGAATCTTAGAAATTATTAGTAATTTGTTTAAGAGAAAAATAGCAATTTATGTTTATAAATTTATAATAAATAAATAAAAAAAAAATTCTTTTTTTCTTTTGCCTACAAATAATGCTCATACATCAGAAAGTCACCTTACGCAATAAAATTTGACTAAAATCTATTAGCAATTGAGATATCTTTCATTAAAACGAGACGTCACTTTAAGAAAGATATTTACGATAAATAATTGCAATACCGCAAAATGAGGGGCGGTTATTTATGGTTCAATCAGTAGATAGTTTTAACAATGGGCTCTATTTACCTAAAATTGCTTTATGCATATACGATGGGAGACCCTGTACATACATAATGCATTATAATTAATTATTATATTACGAATATATTATACGTATCATATTTTTGTATTATAGAAAACTGAAATCGAAGCTTTCCCACCCTTTAAAATGTTTCATGCTACTACCATAATCTGTGTCTTTGGCGTCTTTCAATTCAATGTATCGTATGTCTTGTTGAATTCGTACGGCGATAAAGCGACATCTGAATCAAATGCTGTGAACCAAAAAAAAGATTTCTTTATTTTGTTGGATAATTGAAATAATTATAATACATTGTTTATTTTAAATTCTTTAAAGTATATCTAATTTATAAATACATTGTGAGCCTGTACACTTATTTCTGTTATGAAGGTACAGTCCGTTTGTCTAAACAAGCGTCATTTAAAAAACAATAATTATAACAAAAAAACAATATATTTTATATAATTTGACAACGCACCTGTCTTTAAAAATGTATTGTACATAACATATTAAAAAATAAATTTTTTTGTTTAGGTTTTAATTACAGAAAAACGAAAAAAATAAATAAAAATAAATTTTTCTTTAATATAAACAATTTTTTTAAAAAACTAACAACGCACCTGCCTAGAAAATTAAAAAAGCTTTCATTTGATGTGTAATTATAGGTAAAACAATTAACTATAAGAGAACTATGCGAAAAAAAAGAAAATGCTCCCCTTTAGAGGACCCTTAATGTTCTTATTTAGATATTAGATATGATGATATGAGGTGTTTCAACAATTATTATAGGAAAAAAATTAGTGTTTAGCTCATTCATTAAACAAAATTGCTATCGACCGTCAGTAGATTAAAGCGTGCGGATAATCGAATATTAGATATGCCGAATACTTAAATATTAGTATTCAGGAAGTATTGTATTCGATGTTATATTTCCATTATATTGTCTTGAATTTCAATATTAGTCTTGCCTATAATATTATAATAATCCATATCAGATATATTAGTAATAACTAATATCACTTCATATTAGTGATCTTTAAACGAATACTAATATATTATCACATCTTTAGTAAAAGGGGTTGTGCCAGTTAGCACGTGTTCTGTAAAACTACGTAGTACGTACCGCATTGATATGAGTCGTCTGTTGGTTGTGTTGTTTCAACACCTCTAACGCATTTGTAAACGTGCGCCATGCATTTTACCATGAATAAACAAAACAGTTTAGGACCACTGGTTTGTCCCAGTCTGAACGCGAAGCAGGAAATCCCACCCACTCAACCGAGTTAGGAATGAACCTTATATATAAATGCATTAGGGGTCATGGAAAAAATACAACCAACTGACGACTGTACAGTATCTTTAAAGAGCGGCTTACTGTTTTCGCAGAATGTTACTTGCAAGCGCATTTCTTCGAACAGTATTTTTCCGCTTACGTGAAGTCATGTTCAGCACTTTTACCCACCACGTGCTAATCGGCACAACCCCTTTTACGATCTCACCGGACAAAGTCAAAAAAATAGGGTTTACAGTGTGCCATCCGTTATGTAGTAGCCGAACTTTCCGTTTTTTTTTTTTTTTTTAATTAGACTTTTTTATGCGTACTTACACTGTTACGGACTTTGAGTGACAATTGTGATTAAATGGTAATATTGTTGGAAAAAAAAAATTGTGGGAATGTAAACAGTATAAATTGATCAAAAAACAAAGTAACTGTAATTTTTAAATTATATTTAAAAAAAGAAACCCGCCACATGAAAACAAATAGAAATACTTACGGCGGCGATGGTGATCTTGAAGATCTCCGAGAAGACCTTCGCGGCGATGCCGGCTCTGGCGAAGATCTCCCCGGAGACGATGAGGGGGAGGATCCCGGGGGCGATGCCGGGGGCGATTCCGGGGGTGATGCCGGGGGTGATGCCGGGGGTGATGCCGGGGGTGATGCCGGGGGTGATGCCGGGGGTGATGCCGGGGGTGATGCCGGGGGTGATGCCGGGGGTGATGCCGGGGGTGATGCCGGGGGTGATGCCGGGGGTGATGCCGGGGGTGATGCCGGGGGTGATGCCGGGGGTGATGCCGGGGGTGATGCCGGGGGTGATGCCGGGGGCGATGCCGGAGGCAATGGAGGCGGCTCTGAATCAAGCAAGAGTTAACAATTAACAAAAAAAGTTATAGCTTGTACAAATTCTAAAAAGTAACAAAGAAGAACTAGTAAATCATGTACGATTAAAATACAAACTGATATGTGTATATAGGTTGATTCAAAATTACATGGCACAATTTTAACCTGATATACAACACCACAAACAATACAAATCTTCAAGAAAAATTTTGTCATTATATCAACTGATAAAGTTACAGAATTTTAAATGTCCGTTCAGCTTTCCCCCCATTGCATAAATCGTAAAAAAAAAATGCAGGATTTACATGCTTGTATGTACCAATTATGAGCTGTAATAAAAAAAAAATGTGCTCCAACGACGTTTTTTTGGTTTTTTTTTGGTTTTTTTTGTTTTTTTTTTGTAATTTTCAAAATAGAAGGTGCAGCTCGACGACAAGTCACATCTCTCACTAAAAAGATTAATGTTTAATTTAAAACCAACTACATGCAAATTTTGTACTGTACAGGTGTCCCATCGTATATGCATAGTGAAATTTTGAACCTTTAGAATAAACAGAAAAAAATTAAAACTTCTTATTAACTATCCAGTTATTGGGCGCTACAATAATCTTAAAAAATAGTAGCAATTTGTTAGTCCGTTTAAGAGAAAAATAGCAATTTGTGCTATAAAAATTTATTTTTATTTTTTTAAATTTTTTTCTGTTGCCTACAAATAATGCTCATATATCAGGAAGTCACCTTACGCAATTCATATAAATTGAAATCTATTAGTAATTGAGATACCTTTGATTAAAGGGAGTTGTCACTTTAAGAAAGATATTTACGACAAACAATTATAATACCGCAAAATGAGGGGTAGGTATTTATAGTTCAGGCAGTAGGTAGTTTTAACAATGGGCTCTATTTACCTAAGAATTGAAGCCGTCTATCCCAAAGCTTATGAACTTTTGTCACCATAAATAAAAGTCTTGCCTTGCGGTTGACTTGGATTAGTAGTAGGATACCAATAAATAATGCTACAATTTAGTTGCTTTTAAAAATTGGTTAATTTCGCGGTTGTTGTTAAAGATTTTTAATTTTTGCTTTTGCAAAACCACTTTCTGTCATATTACCTTTTACCAACCAGATCAAAAAAATAAAATAAAAATAAAAAAATTAAATAAAATTTTATTGCAAATATTGCTATTTTTCTCTTAAACGAACTAACAAGTAGCTAATATTTTTTAAGATTATTGTAGCGTCTGATAAGTGAAGGGTTAGTTAACAAATTTTATTTTTATTTTATTTATTCTAAGGGTTCAAAATTTCACTATGCATATACGATGGGACATCCTGTATATGTGCTCCACAAATACATATACAGAGTTGCTAAAAAGTATGGATTCGCGAATGAGATGACCGGTGAGGCCGCCACTGTCGCATTAAACACATGTTTTAAAAGAGAGTCATTCATTCTCAAATTTACTAATTTCTTACATGATTATTTATTCTCCTTTATGCTTTTATGTTTAGTAATAATAAAAACGAAGTAAGAATAATATTGAATACTCAATTTTGTGTGTTTTCACCAGTTGTGCTAGCGTAATGTGCAAAAAATAAAGTAAAACAAGTTGAAGGTTAACACCTTGCGCATGTTTGAAATACGATTTTTGTAACAATTATTTGAAATATAGTGAATGAGTGTTATGTCTGTGCTTCTAAATTTGTTTTTCTGTTACTTGTGATAAAAATTTGTGATTTGACGGCGATTTATAGTCACTTTTGTCATTTTTTCACTTGTTTGGAAAGCGATTATTGTGATTAAAAATGATTTATCAACAAATTCTAAAGGTTTTATCTAGAATGTCTTTAAGACAACACTGTAAATGTGTCTGTGGTTTATTCTAATTCACAGTTTTTCTATAATCAAAAGCTGTTATAATAATTTTGGAGTTTCGTCATGATGAAGATTTTGACAACATTTCAGAGCATCTAAAAAGGATCAAATACAAGGGCAAATACCACAATAATTGAATTTATATTAAGGTAAGGACTTGATTTTATATTAACAACTAATATTTTATTAAATCAATCATAAAGAAAATCATAAAATAACATTAACAACACGGACAGTGTTGACATGGAGGAATTATTTAAAAATTGATCAAACTCTAAGATTCTTACTACAGGTAAGAAAAAATAATATTTGGAACCTAAAATATAACTTTTTTTCACTGTTTTTCAAACAAACTTTAAAAAGAAACGTATGCAAAATTTAATTACGATATTAATATTCTAGTAGGTTGAGGTTAGTTTCAGTTCGTTTTATTATTCAACGGTTGAGTAGCTGGTCAAATGCTCGTAACATATTGTTTAACAATCATCTTACTTCGTTTTTATTATAATAAAACCATCAAAATCCTCAAATAAAGTCACAAATTAAACGTTTTTTCAGTAAGCGATCGCATGAATTCAGTTAACGACTCCCTTTGGTTAGTTCGTATTTGTACCGCGTAGTGGCGTTTAGTCTATCTCAGTCGCCTATACGGCTAAAGATTACTTTTTTTAGACGGCGGGAAAAGTCAAATTTAAAATTTTTCTAAAAAGCATATTTTTCTGAAGCCATTTATTATAACCATCTTTATTTTTACCTTTGTCAAAAAAGTTGTAATGATGTGATTACGAAGATGATTAAGGAGATGAAACGACCATACGATTTTAAAGGAATTTCTGTACCTAAAAAACTTTGGTACGTTATATGACCATCCGTAGCGCTGGCGTAGTAAACCCGACTACAATTTGACAACTGACGATTATTTAAATGTTTTACTCTCTACAATTTTACTCAATTTTTAAGTGTTAATGCGATTAGACGTAAGTAAATTTTCTTTTATACTAGTTTTTCTCATTAGTGATAACAAATAAACGTAGTGTAACAAAATGAAAATGTTTGTTGAACGCGATTGATTTTTTGGACTCTCCGGTAGTAATTATTTCGGAACACCTATATAGTCGGAACTACGACTGTACGCCACCTGGTGGTGATTTTTTATGGGTATGTTTATTTTTACCGTCGCGTCGTTTCGTCTCCTTGTTATTACAGTTATCACTGAGTTACAGTCCTTCATAGATGTGATATTAAGTTAGGGACCTGTATAGCGTTAAGCGACCGACGGATAGATGACGCCCAGAACCGTGCAGAGTTAGGGTCACTTAATATAATAAGGGTAGCGCCAACTCTCTATCTCTCTCTCGGACCTCTCTTTTAATTTGAACCCAAACTATACAAAACTAGTTACCAATGTAGGCAACATAATCTATCCAAAATCCCTAGAAATGCATTTAAAACTATTTCTATCTTTGTTTTACTCATGCGTGTATATAGCTATCTCTTTTAATTTGAACCCACGTCTAGTGAACTGCATTGACGCTACCCGTATATTCAGTGATTCTATGCAGAGTTACAGTAACTAGATAAACTTTATACAGAGTCAAAGCCAGTTGATGAGATAAAGTACCAATAAAACAAATCAATTCGGCATGAATCACATTGAATTGAGCTCAATAAGGATATTTTTCCCATCAGAGGTCGCGCCTGATTAAATTGGCGCCCATGATTTATCCATTAACAACAGCAACAGCGATCCTAGCGGCGAAAAAATCGATATTGAGCTCAATTAGCGATCGTCATTTGTTCGTGCCGCTACTTTACTACATTAACTGGCTTTGTGCCGAGTTAGGGTCACTTGATATAATTAAGGGTAACAACGCCCAAGGATACTAAACTAGATACGGCTAAAAATTACTTAATTTTTTTAGACGGCAGGAAAAGTCAAATTTAAATTTTTTTAAAAAGTATATTTTTCTGAAGCCATTAAATATATCTTAAATTTTTTAACTGTGCTAATTTCATAATAACAATTTATTAATAAAGTCCTGATCAAGCTGTAAAGAACAGGGAAACGTCGACTGAATTTTACAACTGATTTTTATTGTCCATCCTCCGTTAACCCTCATACATATTTAAAATTTCTGGACGTTAAGCATAATCTCAGTTACTGAAAATAAATGATTTTGACTTGACTTTGCTGTTTTAAGTCGTGTTTGACGCTCTTCCCGAATAAGACTGCCGAATCAATTTTTCAACAAACAAGCAGCTGTTTTGTAGACAAACGTAAATTTATAGGTACTTACGGATAGGTTCCTCCATTTCACCCGGAGGATCCTGTGGGACCACAGGAGGATCCATTCTATAATACAAAAAAAATTATTATAACAACGATAGTAATTTATGATAAATACATAAATATAAATAATATGTAAATGAGCTAATTTCAAGTTAAGATAAGTTAAGATACTGATAGTATCTCCGTTTTTATAGACAATTAAATAAATTAGGGGTTGTGATTAGTTGTTGCTACGGAAATGTATTAAGATTTGCAATACTACTGGTAGTATCTCAACTTGAAATTAGTCTATAAGTCGCCATTCATTTGACATTTTAGAGTGCAATTATTTCATTTCTCTCTGTATAGATGTACAGTCATCCAGTTAAAAAATCACGCGTTTAAACTATTACAATTTTGTTAAAAACTTTTTGTAATACAACATGCTGAATGGGCTGTCGCCCAAAAAGAAAAAAACCCAGAAACGTCGGCAAAACAACATATAAATAAGTAAGTAAGTACAAACTTTTAAAACATGGGTGCTAAGGTATTAGACCACCCGTATGTTATTCGACTCCTTTTAGCGCTCTTTTACTACTGCCATTGTAGGGCAATACAATTGATTTGACGAAGGAGTAAACAAAAATTATTACTGTAACATAACACACACATCGACTAGAAGAAACTTAAAAGACAATGTTTCAAAATGATGAAATTTTGAGACGGCGGCGGCGTAAGCGATAATATAAAAGACAATACAAAAGACCCTTGTGGTTAGGGTCTTTTGATTTCCATTAACAAAAAATTTCGACAAGTATGTCACATACCAGTTATAAATATGAATTTACATTTAAACTTACAAACTTTACAGGCAAGTGTCGGAAATGAAGACTAAAATAATTAAAAAACATATTTTATTTATTACTAAACAATTTTATCTAATTTTAGATGGATATGTGTTAGAGATACTAAATATACCTTCAAAACAATAGATAATGTTGTCGCTACTCCAAAAGTTTTTGTCATTAAGTTATAGAAAATACTTACCCTTTTAATTATTTTAATAATTAAATTGTATTTATGTGTTGTTTTCTTTTCCGCTTTTTTATATATGATGATGAAGTTTCTTGAAGTTAGGAGAAAGTTATTGTGAATGATAAGAAATGACGATAATTTTTTAATTTTTTGTAAAAAATTTTCGTCATTTCTTATCATTCACAATAACATTCTCCTAACTCCAAGAAACTTCATCATCATACATTAAATTGTATAATTTTTAAATTTTAATTGTCTTGTTAATACTAGTCACATCTCAACAAAATCTCTATATAAAAGTTATCTACTTAATGAAGACAGTTCATAGTTACAAAATTAATTTACATTTTGAACACCTAGGTATTTTAGAGTTACGATGTAATTTTGGTAAAAAGTTTGTTTAAACGTAAAATAAGTTTCGTTATAGAAACATGAAAATAGTAATTTTAAAATAAGAAAAAAATTAAAATACTTACCGCTCGATCTCGACCTCCACCTCAACCGGTGGAGGAAAAAGATCCCAAATGTGGATCTCTTTCTCTGCACCTGCAAATAATAAAAATTTACAATTAACAAAAATATTAGAGTTTGAGCAAATTATCAAAATAATAAAAAATAACAATACAAACTGTTACATATATATAGGGTGTCATTGAAGTAAATTTATAGATAGCTCTCGATAAAAAGATGCTAAATAATCAAATTTACCTTATACAAATATTTACAGTTTTTGAGATATATGCTATAGAACTTAAAAAAAAACATTATTTTTGAGATAAACCATGTATAACAAGACTGTTTTTGGGCAAAAACTTTTATATCGTATATCTCAAGATTCTATATGCTATAATCTGCAACATTACTTCAACAACAGCCTGTATATAGAGGATAATTCAAAATTACGTAGCAAAATTTAAAACTGACATAAAATTTTGTCATATCTCAACTGATAAGAAAATTACAAGCTTTTAAATACCTATCTTGGGTATAAAAACCATTTTTTTGGTACACCTATTTTGAAAACCACTGAACCTATTATTATAAAATCCGATACACAAACAAACATAAATATGTGTTTGACTGATAAGAGGTATTAGTTTAAATTAGAGAAAAATTTAGAAAAGTCTCAAGTTTAAATTAGCTTATTATGTAAAGTCGTTAAAATGCATATCTTGTTATAATAATTCTATATAATAAATTATTAGTTACGTGAAATAAGTTTTAACTGAAAAATTGTTTCCTATTAGAAAGACTTATTATTCTCCAATTTACTTTTTTACTATTGTGTTTTTGTTTTGTCTCAAATTGTAGTATACAAGTCCAATAAATTCATGTGAAATTGTTTTCATTTCACTATCATATTTAATAAAACTCGAGTTGAACTAAATTTAAAAATTATTTTTAAAATATTGTTATACCAAAATCATAAGTTATATAATATACAGGGTGGGGCACTAAGACCGCCTCGGTCCATTACGTAGTTACGGTTTGTTTAATCAAAAGGCGCTTTTACACAAAACTGTAGATCTTTAGGAGAGCACATTTTAGAAAAACTGTCTGTTATACGGAGTGTTCCAAAAAAAGTTACACATCAAAAACATATTTTTTTAAATGGAATACTCTATATATTATTGCATATTCGCATTTTAAGGATCATTCTAAACACTTTTTGTGTAGCATGTCTTGTATTTTTCTTTAACCGTTTTGGAAATATTTACACTTGAAGTTAAAAAATGATAGTTGCTATCACTGATACAAATGCCAAAATCTCGTTAATGGTAAATTATCTTGCCGCCAATTTTTGCGGGATTTTAATAGAAGCCTCATTTTAGGTGTGCCTGCATGAAAAGATTTGATATAACATACAGGCCGTTCAAAAAAAATTGTCAAACTTGGCACTTTAAAATTACCAACAACTCAAAATTTTTATATAGGAACCCTGTTATTTTTTGGCGGATTTAAGTAGGCCGTTAATTTGCCTTTAATCTAATACTACATTGTCCTATACCTATTTTGAGTAGTTTTCGATTAAAACAGATTTTTGTGAATTTTGAACAAACAAAAGCAATTTTTTTTGGATTACGTGGTTACAAAACAATTTACAAAAAACGCTAAGAAATAATAACATTTTATAAAACGAAACAACAAATTACTCGTTATTAATACACGGTTAAACCTTTTTTTCAAAAGCCATTTTAACTCGTGGCAAGGCGTTTGGAGTTATTTTCCTAAACACATTTTGAATACGAGTTTTTATGTCATCTTTTGTTGTCAGCGGCACTTTATAAACTTGTTCTTTAACATAGCCCCATAAAAAAGTACATACTAGTAAGTTTGAGCGACCTTGGTGGCTACAAACATATAGGGCCATGTCGCGTCTTCCTATCTGTTTTTGAGGGAATGTAATACTGAGAGCTTCCTTATCGTCTTTATAGAAACGCGCGGGTGCACCTTCTAGCTGAAACCACATTCGTCTTCTAACCATTATTGGCACTTCTTCCAATAACTCAAAAAATCTGTTTTCAATAAAGTTTTTGGACATTTCACCGTTTAAATGTCCATCGAAAAAGTGAGAGCCTAAAACGTCTTTTTTAAAACTCCACCTCATATATTGAGGGATCATCTATGTTGGCGGTTAACCACGGTCTCCAATAAAAAATTGCTTTTGTTTGTCCATAATTCACATAAATCTGATTTAATCGAAAACTGGACCAAATAGGTAAAGGACAATGTAGTATCAGATTAAAGGTAATTAAATTTGATAAAAATTACTCCCTTGGATTTTTATGAAAGTGAAGTTGATCCAATGACAGGGACAAATAAAACAAAATTACTTTAATTGACTAGTTTCGTTCGTATAATGAAGATCTTCAGGACAAAAGTAAAGTTAATTAAATCCTTTTAAATTAAAAAATTGTAAACATAACACAGGACATATCACACCTGGTGATGGCAAGGCAAGACTGTAAAAGACTTTAAAGTTTGACAATTTTTTTGGACACCTGTATGCTATATCAGACCTTTTTGCACATTTGAAATAAAGCTTCTGTTAAAATTTTGCAAAAAATGGCGACAAGACAATTTACCATTAACAAGATTTTAATATTCCTACCAATGATGGCAACTATCATTTTTTAACTTCAAATGTAAATATTTCCAAAACGGTTAGAGATAGATCTAAAAAATGTTCTACAGAAAGTGTTTAAAATAATCCACAAAATGCGAATATGCAATAATATTAAGGGTATCTCATTCAAAAAATTAATTTTTGACGTGTAACTTTTTTGTGAACACTCTGTATAACAGAAAATATTTTAAAAATATGCTCCTTAAAGATTTACATTTTTGTACCGAAGTTGGTTTTGATTGAATAAACGGTAACTACCTAATGGACCGAGGCGGTCTTAGTGCCCCACCCTGTATAAATTACAGACTATAGCAAAAATTTCATTACTGCAAATTATTGTTACTATTTATTCAATTAATTTGTCTATAGGATTTGGCAAATCTTGTTGTTGAATTAAATAATTGAATTGTATTAAAAAAACACCAAGCTATAAATAGTTTTATGGTTTAAATTATGCTTTTTTGGACAGCCATCTACTTTTGAAGTAATGACCGCTCGCCGCAATAATAACTCATAGAAAATGTGAAAACCCTCAGAAGCAGTTCATCAATAATCCGAAAGCCTTAATCTCCAATTTTGGCGATCTCTATCTCATAAACAGTGCAACTTGTTATTTAGATGTTAAATCGCCATATTTTGATCTGAGAAACCTGTAATTATCCTATGTTAAAAAAATTGTTATTCTTTTTATAATAACTAATTTTTAGATTATAATATTTAGAGATAATATTTTTTTTGTAGATTTTCACCATGTGTAGTACTGTACTTCAGGTTAGTAAAATTGTGCCATGTAATTTTGAATCAAGCTGTATAGACAGTATACACTGGTTATTCTTATATTCAATTGAACATTTGAAATGTTGTTTGTAATACCGTTATTGATGTCAATTTATTCACACAACACCCTGAAATTTTTAAGGATTTTCATCATACGAAAACTAAAATTAATACAAGCATTTATGGTAAGATCTCTAAAATTAAAAATATTTTTAACAAATCTTGGGAAAAAAATACAATAAAATACACTGCCGAGCATGAAATTAAGGTCATTTGTAAAATTGAGTTTTCATTTGTTATTAAATAAAATGTCCATAAATCCTAATGTGGCAGCTCGAATTGGGTCGGCATTAGAAGATCTTCGCAGCCAGCGTGAAACCGCAAGGGCCTATAGTGCATGTCGCTCCAGTGTGCAAATAGTGTTAGATCGGTTTTATGAGAGTCGTCTGCTTACTCGTAGACCAGCATTCGAAAAAAGAAAGGCTACAACAGCTAGAGATGACCGCTTTCTTGTTTCTCCTGTTTTGAGAAACCGAACGGTTACGGCAGTTTCCCTTCGAACTAGCCTACAAGAAGTAAGAAATGTAAACGTAAAGGAGTGGACCAAAAAAAGAAGATTTTGTGCTGCGGGATTGTTCTCTAGAACTACAGCTACAGTCCCTCCGTTTTTTCGTGAACACCAAGTTACGAGGTTGAATTTCGCACGAAAACATTTTTAATGGGCAGTAATGAATTGGAGTTTAATAACGAATCAATTTTCACAGGTTCAAATAGACGCGTGAGAGTATGGCGACGACCGGGTGAGAGGTATGCCCAAGCTATATAGCTGAACGACTTCCCTTTGGTGGAGGCTCACTTATGGTATGGAGAGAAAGTTCTTTCGAGGCCCGTACAGTTAGTCTTCATTCAAAATGGGACAAGTTGACTGCGCACAGCTACATTACCGAGATTCTAGAAGATCATGTTGTAACTAACGTTCATAATTATTCTTGAAAAGGTCGCTATCTTCATGCATGATAATGCACTGCCTCACACTGCTCGTCTGGTTACAACTTTCCTTGACGAAGTTCGAATTACAAGATTTGACTGGCCTGCTTAAAGTCCGGATTTCAATCCTATCGAGCATGTTTGGGATAAGATTAAAGGACGTTTACGGAGACATGTACCGGCTCTTAGAAATTCCAGAGAGCTTGAGAAATGTTAGTACAGAAATGGAATAATCTTCCACAGGATGTATTCCAAAACTTGATTCGAAGCATGCCTCGTCGTCTACAAACTATTGTCACTGCCAGAAGAAGAAATACTCGCTACTGAAGTGTTCGAGAACACTATTATTCTAAATTCACTAAATTTTCTACTAAAATTTCATTATTTTGAATAAATTTTACAGCAACAACAAGCATTTCTTTTTATTTGAATAATCAGTGTAAAATAACCAAATAAAATTACTAATTTATGTTACAGTTAAAAAAACATTGAAGGGACAAAAAATTATTAAATTAAATGGCAATTATGAGGTGATCCTAATTTTATGCTTGGCAGTGTATATCTAAGAATTGTGGTTAATTATACTCGTGGCAAAAAAGATTAAAGTCAAAAAGTGATTGAATAGTAGAGAAAACAAGAAATAAGACAAGACCTTATATCTTATGTAGTGAAAAAAAAACTAATATAGCTCTAGTAATTCCTCAGAAAGTCAAGTAGAGAGATATGTCAAAATGTAGGCTTCTTTTACTAAAAAATAAAATAAACTGCGGCACAAAAGTTAAGGAAGTTAAATTATTTTCAAAATCAAACAAATTTTATTCCATTAAACATTGTGGAATCAAGCAAAAACTTAAAAGTAGAAGCATGTCTGTCTTAATCTCACTTCTTTTTTCTGATTTTTGTTGATTTCTTTACACTTTGTTAAAATGTGTTAAAATATACTTTGAGAACGTGATAGCAAAAGCCGTTGTTAGTGATAGGAACATTATACCTTGACGTAAACTAACAATTGACGAAGCTAATAGAGCTGTCAGTATGATTGAAATAGCTCAGCTGTAAGTTCCAAGTAGCCAACCACTTTCATGTTAGCGAAAGTGTCATTTCACGACTTATTCATCGGTATAGATTTATAAAATGACAGAAATTGTAGCAGAGAGACCAAGAAATAGACGTCTACGGTGTACAACCCTAGCCTAAGATCAGTTCTTAACCGTTTCAGCGTTAAGACAGCCCTTTAGTACCTGCCGGATGCAAAGAGAAAAACTCTTGCATACCACAGAAATTAATGTGTCGATAGAAACCGGTCGGAGACGACTTGGAGAAGTTAATTGGGCTGCACGACATCTCTTACAAAAGAGTTCCATTAACTCCATAACATAAACGGCAAAAACTGCAATAGGTTACAGAAAAGCTTCATTGTCTCATTGGTGCGAAGAATGAACCTCGAATGATAGCCGTCGTTTACGAGTCTGGACTAAAGCAAAGGTACAAAGACATCGTCACCCTGTCCATGAAATTAACCCTCTTCATGGAGGTAAAGTTTTGGTTTGATTTGAGGTGGCATTTGTTTCAATGTTCGTACCGACTTATTAGTATTTGAGGATAATATGACCGCACGTATTTACGCAGATCACGTAGTCAACAATGTGCTATATGTATACCTTTGTTTCATGAGACTATTAGCGAATATTTTTGTGTTTGGACGACAATCTCGGCCGTACTGCGCAGAAATTGTGGAAAATGCATTTGAAGCTCACTGGATCCCTTCCTTACAATTGCCACTACTCCCACCCGATACCGATCTCAGCCATATTCAGTACAGCTGAGATATTCTTCAAAGAGAATTAGATCTATATCAACACAATCTTAACATAAACTCTTCAAGAGATAAGGGTAGTTCTCCCTCAATTGTGAGCCCAAATTGAGCAAGATCAATTTAATAATTTAATCGAAAGCATGCATAGGTGTTTCCAGGCAGTCACTGATGCTCGGTGTGGACATACTCAGTATTAAAACAGAGACTTTAGTGGGTCCTAAAAAATGTGTTTTTAGTGTGTTTAAAATATTTTTATTTTATTTTGGAAATTTGATAAAATTTCTTTATTGTTTTGTAGATTATCTTTTATAGTTAATGTATTTTTAAAATACGTGGCTTTATACAGTAATATGTGTTTTTATTTAAATTTTTAGAATTATTGCACACTTCCTTAGCTTTTGTGGAGCAATTTGTAATATAAACTACCGGTTAAAATTTAAGCAACTATTTAAACAAAAAGTAATTCTGTATCTTTATTCTTTTTTAAATATTTTGATCGAATATCGTTTTTCTTATGTTAATATTATGTCTAAAATATAATAAAATAGGATTATCAGTTTCATTCTGTCTATTATTATTTAAAGCAGTGGTTTCCAACGTGAAGGACGCGAGACTGTTGCAAAGGGGGCATGCAGCTGTTTCCAAAATATCATTTTCCAATACAAACAAAAAAAGTCGAATAGGTGTCAAAAAAAATGAATCAGCAAAATAGGTATACGTAATCCACATTCCTCGCTGCGAATTTTTCGAACAAATGCTAAAACTATTACATTTAAAATTATTATTTCTTATTATATAAATATACAGCTGAAACGTAGCGGTAAACAAAATTGTTTTATGTTACTGTCCAAAATAACCGATTTCCACAAAAAAGTTAAAAAAAATAATGGGAAAAAACTGAATACATTTTTCAGCAAGACTTGTTTCGTAGACAAAAATAAATTTATAGATACGTACCGGTTGAGGTCGAGGCCAGTTCGCCCTCTGTAACAAAAAGAAAAATTATTCTAACAACAATAGTAATTTATGTTAAATAAATTGTATAATTTAAGTCAAGTTTAATGGGAGAGGAAAAGAAAGATGACTACTTTGTTGTTTTAACAACGTTTCGGGGTTCCATTTTCCCTTTTGTAAAAGCCCGCGATTATTACAATTTTGTTAAAAAGTTTTTGTAATACAACATGCTGAGTTGGCTGTCTCCGGAAAAGGAAAAAACCTCGAAACGTCGGCAAAACAACAGATAAGTACATACAAACTTTTAAAACATGGGTATTAAAGTATTAGACCACTCGTATGTTATTGGACTCTTTTAAGCGCTCTGAACAAAACAAAACCTGACTTGAACTAAATTTAAAGATTATTTTTAAAAAATTCTTATCCCAAAATTATAAATTGTTTAATATACAGGGTTAGTCAAAAGAATGGAATAGACAGTTTATCTCTTTAAATATGAACTTTATGTCGATAAAAGTTTTTTTACTAATTATTCTTTATCTCTTAGCCTGCTTGTTGTTTTTTTTTTATGTCAACGCATTTCCATAGAAAAGTAACTTTTTTTTCTTTTTTAAATAGCAACCTAGCAATTTTCTTGGTGATTCTTGTTCCTTTTTTTTTCTTGAAATGACCTGGTATTTTTTTTAATATTGAATAATTGAATTGTATTAAAAACACCAACTTATAAATAATTTTATTGTTTAAATTATGCTTTTTTGAGACAGCCATCTATGTTTCTTGATGAGTTAAATTGCTCACCCCAATAATAACTCATAAAAATGCCGAAACCCTCAGAAGCAGTTCATCAACAGTCCGAGAGCCTTAATCTCCAACTTTGGTGCCCTCTATCTATCTTAAATAGCTTTACTTTGATCTGAAAAACCTGTAATTGCCCTATGTTAAAAAAATTGTTATACGATTTATAATTACTAATTTTTAGATTATAATTTTTAGAGACAATAACATTTTTTGCAGATTTTCATTATTCGAATTTTGAATCAAGCTGTAGAGAGTTGGTTATTGTTATTTTCAATTCAACATTTGAACTGTTGTTGCTTTTCGGTCGTTAGAGCTAGAAAACAGTCTTCCCATAAAGTCGTTTTACCTTGATGACCACTTTGTAGACTTACTGCTACAGTTCTCGTTTCGCGAAACCAAACAAACATAATTTAATAGTGTATTACTTTTGTAATCCTAAATAAACTTCGTTGATTTTGGTTGCTTTAATAATAAATAAAAGGAAGAGTAAAAGACCCAGGTTAGATCCCTGAAGTACCTACATCTGGTAATGAAAGATATGTTGGAGAATCATATGCATTGTACCTCATAAATTGTTCTTGATTATACAAATATAATTTTAAGAACCATACCAGCTCTCTACTGAAAACAAAATACGATAATTTTGCTGAAAGAATTCCGTTATCTAAAAGGTAATACGCCTTTTAAACAGTCAATGTAAACTATTCGCATAAAACAAACTGTTCTTGCTGTTGTATATAGTATAGGATCGAGAGCAAGGAAATATTTTATTAGGTATAGAAAACAATTTCAAAAACTATTACAAAGATAATTATTGATCTATAATTTTCCATTGCACAGGCGTCATCTTTTCTAAATCAGAAGCATACTTTTCAAACATTCTACACTTTAAAAAAAGAGAATGTCTTAACAATCTTTAATTAACAATGCCGGAATACTATCTGGTCCAGATGTGTAACATTTTTTTAATCTTAATAAGTCTTAAAATACTAGATCGGTAACACTATTAATGTGAATTGCAAACGAGTGATAAATTATGTTCATTTGAGACACTATAAACCTAACTAAAATATCAAGCAAATAGATTTCCTATATCTTGCAGGTGATCTGAAAATTCATTATTAAAGTGTATACAACAGTCGAGTGCAATTGTTAACATTTATAAAAAATAGTGCATATACCAACTGAACAATTGTCTTGTTTGTTAAAAAATGTATTTAATTTAAAAGTCCTTATGTGTTCTTTTAGAAACATCTCGTATTTTATGAAACCTCCACAAAAGTAATAAATAAAAAAAACGAATTTTCTTTAAACAGGCAGCTGTTTTATAGACAAGCATAGATGTATAGATACTTACGGATTGGATGATCCTGAGGTCTCACAGGAGCTGGGACAGGAGGATCGACCCTATAACACAAAAAAAATTAATATAACCATAGTAATTTATAATAAATACATAAATAATTTATCAAGTCGTCATTTATATGCCATATTCATTCCTCCGATGTCCGATGTCGGTACGACGTGTATTTTTCAATTTTGTTGTTTCGCTGTTTCAAGACGACAGATCGTAGCGACTTGGGATCTGATTTTTAACCTTAAATACTTTTTAAAATATACAGAGTAGACCAAATGTATGAAACACACAGAAAAGTGGAAGACAGTTTTGATAACATTTTTCTTTTAACAAATTATTTATTATGTATTATGTATTAAGAAATACATTATTTATTTGTGGAGTAAGCCATTATTGTTCTATTTAAAAAAATTGAGTTAGATCAGAAAATCTAATTTATTTCAGTTTATTTAAACTCTTGTATTTTCTAAATTAGAACGTTTATGAGACTGGTTTTATTTTTTAGTTGTTGCTTCTACCAAAAAAAAAATTACTTGAAAAATAACACGGGTGCAAATACAATCGACCTTAAGAGATTAGGTAGATGGAAAAGTACGAACATAGCTGAGGCATATGTAGAGAAATCGAGGAATAGAGAAAGAATACTCATTCTTGTTCATAGGCTTCAACACATTCAGCTGAAATTATTTACAATGAACATACAACAGAAATTGTGCATCAAAATACATTTTCACATGTAGAAACTTCACTAATTTCAAGTTTGGATGTTCCAGGAATAGCTCTATCTGGTTTGACAAATTGCACTATTAATGTTTACTTAAGCGACGATAAAAAGTAGTTGTAGTGCATTTTCATGAGCATTTATATTGTTTTAAGTTCTCTTTTTATGTGAATAAATAACGTTACATACATTAAATACTAGTTTTCAATATTTTAACAAATGTTGACAATTGACATTTCGGTATGGTAATTGTACTGGTAGTACTGGTACTGATTTTTCATACAGAATACAGCTATGTCTGCACTACCAGGCAATTTGTATAAATGTAAATTGATCTTCAATAGATATAAACCAATAAAAGCCATAAAATGCGTTCAACTCTAATACATACATATATTCAACAGTTTTACTTTTATTTAGACTTAAACTAATTTTTGTTTTGTTGTAACAAGTTGGAACTCGCGTCCAGATATATTTCAACTGTTATGGTTGAAAGCAAGAGGCAAGACACTACATGTTTTGCGTTGTCCGGCTTCCGTGGAACGTTGGAACTCTTTTTTTTTCTACTCAATAACAATTAATTACATGCTCTTCATTCTATCTGTGACAGTTCGTTTTTCTTTATTATCAGTCTATGTCCGCTTATCCGAATTGTTGATTATCCGATCCGAATCGATCCCGGTCCTAATTAGTTCGGATAATCGGCGTTCTACTGTACAGAGGCTATAGCTAAACACAGAGGCGACACACGAGTGTATCACTTTTCATTGGTTGACACGGTCACCAATCACCATGCGCCGTCCGTGGGCTAAATACATGCGTTTGATTATGATTGCTCCGTGTGTCGGGTGTGTCGCCTCGGTCACCAACCACAATGCGCCGTCCGTGGGCAAAATTCGTGCGTTTGATTCGTGTGTCGCCTCTGTCTTGTTATAGTCTCTGTATTCTACTGTAATTACAATCATCTTAGTCGCCATGATTCAGTTAAAGCTTTTTCGTTTGTTAAAATTAATAACATACTTCAAAGTTACCCTGAATAAATAAAAATATAAAAGTAAAAAAAAATAGAAATACTTACATCTCAGCCACCGCCGGTGAAGCCGCCTGCGGAGGGGGGACCAGGCGACGGATTGCCGCTCGAGGAGGGGTGACGTTCCGTCGACGAAATTCCCGGCGTTGCCGGAGGACCTTCTTCCGAAAACATTCGGTCATCATCTCATGCGCCCGGCGAGATTCGATCAGAAACGCCCACGAGTCACGCCCTTTCCTCGAGCGGGGAGACTTACGTCTCCGCCGCCTTTCGGGCTCCCACTCATCATCGTCTGACGACGAACTGCCCAGATACCCTGAGGCCTCCGACTCTGCAACAAATGAAATTATCAATTAACAAAAAAAGTTACAGCTTGATCAAATTCTCAAAGTAACAAAGAAGAACTAATAAATCATGTATAATTAAAATACAAACTGTTATTTGTATATAGGTTGATTCAAAATTACGTGGCACACATTTAACCTGATGTACCATACAACACCACAAGTACTAAAAACCTGTAAGAAAATTTTCTCATATTTCAACTGATAAAATTGGAATTCATCAAATGTCCGTCGAGCTGCATCCTCCCCCATTGCATAAATTATAAAAAAATTACGAAGCACTTACGTGCTTTTAATGTGCAAAAGTTTTTCTGTTCCAAGAAAAATTTTTTTTTTTAAAGTGTGACGACAAGTCACACCTATTACTAAGAAAATTAATGTTTAATTAAAACCAACTACATGCAATTTTGTACTCTTTATGTGCTCCACAAATATACAGGGTATTTTTTTTATTTGTTCCCGCCCGAAATTACAAGAATAGGCAACACATTATATAAACAATAAGCAACTTAATTAATTAATGTGGCTACAAATGATCCCAATGAACTGACTTTGGAAGCATTGTCAAAGGTATTGTCAACAATGTTATAATGTTAACATTGATTCACAACTCTCTATTCCTTAATTTTAAAAATTAAATTATTAAAGTATAATGTGTTGCCTATCAGTCCTGTATACAGAGTCGCTAAAATGTATGGATACGGCTAAATATTTGCAGGAAAGTTTAGCAGAGCATGTTGAAATTTGGAAAACCATTTGAAGTGTTTAAAATATATCAGCTGAAATTTTTTCAATTTTTCATGATCATTTACCTATTTTGAAAACACAAAGCTTACTTAATTTTTGTAATCGACAGAAAAAGAAATAATGTACTCAAAAGTATTCACAATACAGCAAAATGTTGGTTTTTAGCAAATAGACTGTGTCCCAATGAAAACAAAACCGTCAATATGTCATTTACATTAAAAAATTACCCAGATGGTGAATTTACTACATCCACCAAATTTTTAGGCATAATCATCAATTCTCGCTTGTTATGGAATGAACACATAACATTTATTGCCCGCAAAATATCGAAAAACACTTTCCTATTGAGATATTTATCTGACCATCTGTCACCAAAATTTTTAACAACAGTTTATTATGAACTCATTCACTCTCATTTAAAATATGGTTTACTCGTTTGGGGTCATTCCTCTCAATTAGAAAAACTGTTTAAACTGCAGCGTAGGGCCATCAGAATTGTTACCAACGTCGGCTATAGGGAGGACTGCAGACATTGTTTTAAGAATTTAAACATATTAACATTACCTAGTTTATACATATATTACTCTTTACAACACGTACTAAAAGATATCTCTTCATTTAACAAACTAAATGAACATCATAATTACATGACTAGATTATTAGACCGATTTTACAATAATATTAGGCCACTTATTAGATGCAGACAAGCCACCAACTACTAGCATTAAATTTTTTAAAGTTCTTTCCAAAAATCTACAAAGTTTACCAGCTGCTACTCTTTTGAGTCAAATGAGAATGCTATTGCTAGAAAAAAGTTTTTATAGTGTAATATATAGTTAATTATAACTTTCAAGAAATATAAACCTTTTTTTTGTTTAATTATATTCTTACATTGCATATCTGTATAAATTTGACGTGTGTAAAATCCATTTTGTGATTTTTAACATAAATAAACTTTACTTTATACCAGCAAAAACCACATGGTTTCAACAAAACGAAGCACCGCCATATTTTGAACTTTCAGTGCGCAAATATTGAGATAAAACATTTCCTGGTTGATAGATAGGGCAAAGAAGAGCTACTAATTGGTTTACTAGGTCTCCTGATTTCAAGTCAAAGACCTACAGGAATGAATATGAAGCAAAATGGCTAAAAGGTATTTCTTCGAATAATGTTGATAGATTTTTTTAAAAATTTAATGGAAATCATTTGTAGCATAAAACTATGTATTTATTGCTGATTTTCATGTGCCTAGAAACAACTCTTGACTTAGTGCAGATTTTAAATTAAAAACTTATAAAGCTAACATAGTTCTTAGATCTCCTATTTACTTAATATCAAAATATAGTAACTGCTTAGAGGTTATGCGACATTTTTGCAGAGATAATTTGAATAAAATAGTTTTTTGTGCAAAAAACAAATTTGTAAGTAGTATTATATAACATAAGGCTTAGATATTTTTTTCTTTCTGTTTCACTTTATTATTATTATGTGTTGTACCCGGTAGAAGAATAGGAATCATTTCAACAATTAATGTTTTCATTCAAATATTAATTGATAGATAATCCCTAGGACTTTTACACACCACTGACCCGGCAATATAAACTTACAGTCAGGCAAGACATCATTACGGATATAATTATCAAGTAATGATGCTAAAAAATAAATGAATTGAAAAAAACGTAAAGAGCGAATTTGAAATTTTTATTAAGAGTTTTTGATACAATTCCGGTGGCTGATATAATCATCGGAAATATTTTAGCTGCTTGCAGGATTCATAAATTTTTGATTTCGCCAGCCAGTAACATGTATTTTGACATTTTTGTAGTGTATGTTGTATCATTAAGTTTACTGCAACAGTTATAATAAACTCAATGGTTGTATGTATATTATGTGAATTTGGAACCGCAATGTCAATCGAATATGCCTGTTTGTCGATCTTAGAAATTAAGATTATGTCAGAACTATTAGCAGTTGTGTTTAAGTCAGTCAGTATAGTTCATTAGTTCTATTCCAATATAATTTATAATTATTATTTTCAAGGTATGGCTTTGGTTCGTATTTGAAATAAGGTGACTTGTTTTCAATTAAACCTGAATTAAACACCAATTCTAAATGGATGATTTTAACCATATTATCATGTCTCTTTTTATATTCTGTTTGTGTCAACACAGGACAAGATGAAATAATATGTTGAATAGTTTCTGGTTGAGATGAACAAATTCTACATAAATGATCGTTTTCATTTTTGATTATAAATTTATTATAATTTTTTTTTAATGATCTGATCTAAAATTGCGAAAATAAATCCTTTTGTCTCAGGGTGAATGTTAGACTTTGTCAGCCAAATGTGTGATGCCTTTTGATCAATGAGAGAATCATCAAGCTCTTTGTAAAATCTACCGTTAACTGACTTTTCCCTTATAGTATTAATTAATAATTTTTCATCAAAATTTATTTCTTGTAACCTAAAGTCACTGAGGTTTAAGGGTGTAAAATTATAGTCATTCAAGCATATTGCCTTAAACAAAAAGTTATCCTGGCTACGTTTAAGAATACATAAATAATAATGATTATTATTATTACATTGTTTTTTTATTTATTTACTTTTTAAGAATTCTTATTTACTTTTTTTTTTATAGTCATATATATTTTCTTTTTTACTAATGTGTTGAATTTTGTTTGCTTTATAATCTGCAATTTGTATACATTGTCCTGTAATTGAATTTCATCTGTTAGGCAATAAATATATTTATTTATATATTTTTATTCAAGTATTATGTGTTTAAGCTTTTTATATTAAAATGCGATCCTTTTCAGTTAAAAACAATATTTTAGCAATTATTAACTTTTACTAATTATTTTTAGTCACGATTCAAACGACATACAGATAACGATAGATAAAGTCAACATTTTCAAAACTAACAATATTATGATAGTGAAGTTTCTTGGAGTTAGGGAAATTTTTTTTAATTAGTAGTAGCTCTACTAGACCCATAATATGAGAAATGTCATAGCTTTTAATTAAAAAAATAAACTATTGAAACAAATATGTAAGCCCACCTAATCAATTATAAAAAAAAGTGATGTATAAACAAAGATGTAATTAATATTAACAATATCAATAAACCTGAGGATGAGGGCGGCCGTCCTCGAAACGTCGTAAACATTCGTCATTCTATCATTCAAAAAAATTTTTCCCTAACTCCAAGAAACTTCACTATCTATCATACATAACAAAAGAGGAAAAGAAAACAACACATAACAATATTATACATTTTTCAAAAAAAATTAGTAAGTTTTTTTTTGAAGTTTAGATTAAAATAAGGTAATGCATGTGGTACATACATGTCACAGAGCTAAAAAAAATGCTTTTCTTAAAAATTTAATTTTGACTCTTTTTGTCATTTAAAAAAATCAGTTTAGCTTTGAATTCTCAAATTTCTTAGAATTGCGCGGTTTCGTAGGTAAATATAAAGCTATAGTTTCTTACCAGAAGATGAAAGGTTTACGTTTCTGCGCTTCCTCGATTGCGGTACGTTTCTTTCTTCGACTTCCCCTTTAAAACACAAAAATTATTAAAATATCACCAATATTCATAGGTACTTACTCCAAGGCTCTCCCCTCGGCCTTGACCTCGGAGCCGTCGGGTTTCTAAAACATAAGAAAATTAATATGACAATAGTAATTAATGGTAAAAAACACAAAAAATCTTGACTTGTACTAAATCTGGAAACGGAGTGCTACGCTTTAAAGAGAATAAAACTTTAAGAGTTTTGTTTTTATTTAGACTTAAACCAACCTAACAAACCAAGATAAGACTTTAGACAGTGCCTCCTCACTCAGAACTAGTGTCTCGTCACTCTCGTCTCGATATTAGTCTTTTGTTAAAACCGTGGTGTCATCGGCAAATACTATAGTGTCAGTTGGTATACTAGCTGGAAGGTCCTTAATTAAAATATCTAATAAAAATAAGTGACCTAAAAACCGATCCTTGAGGTTGAGGAATGTCTATAGTGTCAGGCAGCTGGCTAGTCACTACATTTTTATTTTTTACAGCTTGATCGCTACTGGATAAAAAACTTGGTATTAGTATACAGCTAGACAGATAGCAAGTATAGTAATAGAGTTTACAAATTAGTACTATGTGAAAAACACAGTTAAAGGCCTTAAAAACTTCTGAAAAACCTCCAATTCTATATTTATCTTTCCCAATACATCCCTCCTTTATACCGATAAAAACTAAATTTTCTTATTTTCTATTTATGACAAATACCGCTTTATGGCTGAAACTAATAAAATTCTAACCTGTAGAGAAATTTATAAGTAAACAAAAAAGAAGAACGCAAATAATTACAATTATCTTAGCCGCCACGATTCAGGTAAAACTCCTTTGCTTGTCTGAAAGTCTGAAAATAAATTTCCAGGCGGTAATAGAAATCTAACCATTCTTAGTATTTCAGAAGTTTCCGGCTTCGGTCTTAGAGATCAAACAACAGATAAAAAATCTAAATGTTTCCAAAATTAATATTAAAATATTTCAGAAGGAGTAGGTAGGTAATAATCCGTTTTGACCTGGTAAGGTCCGGTGCAGAATTAATAAACGACCATGCTTA
Organism: Tribolium confusum; assembly: GCA_029207805.1. NCBI lineage: Eukaryota > Metazoa > Arthropoda > Insecta > Coleoptera > Tenebrionidae > Tribolium > Tribolium confusum. Next base: position 4,498,470 of record JALGAY010000003.1, read on the forward strand.
GCATGTCCTTAAAAGTTGGTGTCGAAATTACTAACTAGTACGATTATTACTATACTGTAATGATATTTAATACCAATATTACCAAATTATCTAAAAATTTACACCAATCTCAAATCTTTTATTTAACAATATACTTTTTATCCTTTAAGAATGTGTGTTGCAGACCTTGAATACACACCACTCAATTTGCACAAAGGTAATTAATTACCAATAACAGCCAAATCAAAATGAAAACGACTAAACAGTAGGGAAAAGATACAAATAGATCAATGGACAAGTAACTCATTACCTACATGAAAAAACATTGCTATTGAAATACAAAGAATATGGAGATGAAAGTGGGAGTAATTCAGAGGATAATTGGAATAATAAGCCATGTTAGAAATTATCTCCAAAAATATTTAAAAATTATTCCAAGAAGACATTACATACAAAAATATCGTTTGAAAAGTTTCTTCATTCTCTACTCAAAAATGTTATTGTTTTCAAGTTTATTGCAAGAAAGAAGATAGAATTAAATAAATAAAATAGATAAAGTAATGTCAGAAAACAGTTTTATTTAAGATTAGGATGTTGCCAAGACGTTCGCGGTGAACATTTTGAACATCTACTGCATAGGCATTCACAGTTCTTTTTAGTGTTTTACATTTTATTACATTTTCCCTTACATTTTACATTTTGAGTATATTATGGCGAATTTCTGTAATAACATGATTTTATTTAATTCTATCTTTATTCTTGTAATATAACGATAACATTTTTGAGTAGAGAATAAAGTGACCTTTCAAACGATATATCACAAGCCTATACATATCATATACCTACATAAGTCGTCTAAATTTGGATGAATTTTATGGTGCAATTAAGGAATTAACTTTTGGGTCCCTCACCCTTTAAAGAAACCCAAGCCCCTGAATTTTAAGTAGATTGTAAAGATCCGGCACGTAGCATCCGTTGTTTCGTAACAATAGGGTTCACTTATCTTTACCACCGCCTTTATTAAATCCCTCGTAAACTAATTTGCATGTCAAAACTATAAAATTTATCCTAATATAGATAACCTTTACTTTCTATTTAAAAAATTGGGGTTGTACCTGTGATTTGAAGGGAGTTGAAGGTAGGAATTGCACTTTCATGCTAAAGAATGTCAATTTATAATTTAAATTTGACGTGTTTCGAGATTTCTTATAAATATGCTCAGTAACCAAAATAATGAATTTGTTCCATTTGATTTTTACAAATGAATAACATTTAAACAAAACGTATTAATTAATGCTAGTCACATTTTACGAAAAGCTCGATAAAAAATTTATCTACTTAATGAAGACAGCTCACACAGTCAGAAAAGTAATTTAGCACTTTAAACACCCATTTTAGAGTTACAATGTAACGTTGGTCACAGTATAGAAATGAATCAGTAGGGACAGCTGATAAAAACTAGTTAAAAAGCTAGCATGCCTTCACGTTAAATTTGTAAGATGGAGCCACTGATTTTTAGATTTTTGGGCAACTAATAATACACAATTTAAATATCTAAACGGCTATAACTGTAAATAAAATACTATAAAAATTATTTTAATGTTTGTTTTAGTTGCCTGTAGTAAATCTAAAAATCAGTGGCTCCATCTTACACATTTAACTTGAAGGGATACTAGCTTTTTGATAAGTTTTCAATTTTGGTCAGCTGTCCATACTGATTCATTTCTATACTGTGTGTTGGTAAAAAGTTTGCACATCCGAAAAATAAAATTTGTAAAAAAAAACATAAATAAAAATACGAAAGTAAGAAAAAAATAGAAATACTTACAACCCTGACGGCCCGGCGATCGCCGGGGAAGCCCTTTCGGGAGCCGAAGCCGCGGAAGCCGAAGCCGAAGGATTCTGGGGCGGGGAATCCGATGGCATCCTGATCCGCCTCCATCTTTTTGGTGGCGGCGAATCTGCATCAAATAACAATTTCCAATTAACAAAAAACTTACAGCTTGACCAAGTGGCTATAAGTACTTGTGTTTATCTGCGCCTACACTATGTGCAATTTCTTAAACGAGTATGAGTTTAAGGTGGTAGGCAATTAGAAAGAGAGGCATTATAGAGAAAGCATTACCAAGCACTTTTATAGCCAATCAACGAGCTTCGCTGACACCTTATAATACATAGTTAATTCACCTTGCGTTTATGGTTTAACCAACTCCTTTGAATGGCTTGGAGTGCTGTCTGCCAGGTTGAAATTTTGCTATATACACTATCCAGGGTGAAATAGGCAACACTTTATACAAACGATAAGCAACTTTGGGAAAACTACACATAATCTAAATGAACTGACTCTAGAAGCACTGTCAAAGGTACTGTCAACAATGTTGACATTAATTCACAACCCTCTATGCCTTAATTTTGGAAATTAAATTTTAAAAAACTAGCAAAGGATAATGAGTCGCCTATTTTTGGAGTTTCGGAGAGAGTTTTGGAGATTAATAAAAGAAGATAATTAAACAAAAAATAAGAAAATATGTCTTTAATAAGTTGTAAAAATAATAACTATAAAATAAAAGGTGTTTCCTTAAATAAGTCAACAAGAGCGCCATGACAAAACAAAAACATTTTGAAGAATTTTTTAGTTAAGTTCGGCTGTCGTACTGTCAATGATAGTTGTCAAAAATGTCAGAATTGTCATATTAAATGAGGAACAAACAAAAACTTAACCCGAAAAAAAAACTGAATGAAACTGGAAATTACAACAAAACTATACGCAATCTTGGAATCTTGTAAACACACACTCAAAAATAATCAAAATAATTTGTTTATTTATTTATAATATTTTTCATAGTTACAATGTATCAAGATTCGACATCCAATTTTCGTTACATATGACTTTTATCAAAATCTCATAGCACTGTTGACAACCTATTTAAGTAAAAATCTGATATCTATAAGAAAGGCATAGCAAATAAATAAATAGAAAATAATTCTAATTTATTGTTGTGTGATGACTGATGAGCTGTTATTAATTATTACACTTATTAGGTACTGTTGTATGTGTAGGTATCCCTTCACATTTTTTGTTTATTTATGCTGTAATTTCTGGATTGTCGCCTACTAAAAATAATGGTTTTATATTAGCCAGATTATCTTGGCAAGTCTAAACTATCCAGCTATTACATATTTAAAAGTTATTTCAGATAAATTGGACACCTAAGATTTGTGGATAGTTTACAAACTAGTGACTAATACAGATTTAATCATTTTAAAATAGATGGAAAGAGCATCTTTTATTAAAATAGGCAATAACTTAGCTATTTTACAAACTATCCAGCTGTAGTTCGTTTTTCTTATTGATGCGCTTGTCTGTCTCATTTCAACACATATTGTTGTTTACGTTGCTATGTCATATACATAATGTGTTGAACAGAGACAGACAAGCGCATTAAAAAGAAAAACGAACTATAGTTTATAGTTTGTATACGAACCAAGTTTGCACATTATCCATAATATATTATATAATAGTTTGCTAATAAAAAATATAAAGTAAATTCGATTGAAGCATTCTTACTTTCTCAAAGTGAAATGATTTTCACACAAATAATAAGAGAATTAGTTCTTAAAAGCGCTCTGTCACTGTTTTGTAAGAATTTTGTTTGATTAAACTTGTGGATATGACTTCGATTTTTATTATTTCATTATTTGTATAAAGTAAATTGTTGTAGTACTTTTTTTATTTTATTTAGCAAATAACTGAAGTACAATAATAAATCCGTTAACATTTAGAACAAAATGCATTGTGCACCTCTAAAGTTGATGCAGATTGCGGCAAAGTCTTTCAAGAATCTAATTTCTTGAAAAGCAGTGTACCTATAAATTGAGGTTTGAAAATTGCAATTTTAATGCAATTACAGCCACAGAACATAAATGTGTTTGTGTCTGAATTTATGTATTTTTTTTGTGACCCGCTTGATGACAAAATAATACAAGTATATTATCATTTAGAGAATAAAAGGTTCTTTTATGCTTTAAAGACTTCCTTCTATTTACGTACTTACGTACTTACTTACTTACTTACTTACTTTTACTCTTAATGATATAATCTACTGAGTTTATTTAGGTCATAATAAAAATTTTAAAAAATTAAAATAAATAAACAAATTTTTCAAGAAGATCGTAGATAAACATAAATTTATAAGTTCTTACCAGAGCCAGCAGATTCCTCGCTCCCCTCTTGATCCTCTTCTTCATACTTCCTCCTTTTCTGTCCTCCCATATCAAAACCAGAGAACAATAAAAACGATAGAACACACTTGGAACACTAAGAACTAAAAAATTTCTAGTATAAGTAATCTACATTATGTTGAGAATAAAACAAACATAGTGGTCAATATTCAAAAGCCTGAAATTGTATCAGCTTAGTACCAGTTTATGACACAGTGGCGTACTTGACATAGGACGCTAGTTGTTGTTTGGTTGTTTACAAATATGTTGTATTAATTTTTTTACTGATTTTTTTTTGGTGTGAATTGATTGTTAATATTCTTTGTTATTGTTGTTGTCGTTTTGTTGTGTGTTTATCCTTTGTTTAAACTTTTTACACTATATCGTGTGACGTCACTGAATCCAACCTCGAGGTCCGCCTGTTTTCAGTGCGCCAGTTTATAGCTTTGTGTAGTAAGGTCGGTAAAGCATAAAGACCTTTAATAAGTCTTTTTCTAAATTTCAAAATGTATCGTTAATTGAAAAGCCTAATATTGCTAAGCAAAAAATTACAAATAAGTTTTTGGAAATCGTTGAAATTATAAACAAATTTATTCTTCCAAAGAATCTTATTAGAGATATAATTTTTATAGAATTTTGCACGTAAATTTACTGTGCTGGCAATAATAACAATTTGAAGCAACAACTCCAAGGAATTTTATTTATCAAAAAGATCTAAAAAAAAAACAGCATTCCTAAATGAGAATTACGAATTAACAATCGCATAAATTTAATTAGAATAAAATTTTACCAAATAATCCAATACCTTCGGGGGGTTAATTCTCATCATATTAAAAACGTATTGAAAACATTAAGAAAAAATAAAATGCATTGTTCTACTTCTCGTGAATATAATTCCACTTTGTTAGAAATTAAAAATACTTTAGTAGAAAAATTACCTTTTATACAAGAAGATTGAAACGATTCAAAGAAAATAATCTCAGAAGGTGTGATAATTTACAATTTTCCAACAACGAAAAAATCTTTTATAGAAATTTTCGTACATTAAAATCTGCATTCGCCTTCCAAACATAAAGCAGCTTTCATCATTTTGGAAACATACTTGGTCTGAAGACAAAGAGTTTAATACGTCTGCCTCTTGGATTAATACTATTAAAACAAAACTGTAGATAAACCAAAATAAATGACGAACTTTGACATCTCATTTCATAATTTACTTGATACAATCAACAAATCACATAACTGCAAAACTCCTAGAATTGATAAAATTCATAATTTCTGGCTAAAATATTTACTTTGTTACTGTATTCATTCCAAACTTTTATGAAACTTCAACAATTTTATTAAAAAACCCAACTCTTTTCCTCAGGTTTTGACTCATGAGGTCACTTTCCTCAAATCTTAAGATGATGATACTCAAACCACTTTAAATTTCGACCAATAATTAGTCTTCCAACATTAAATGTATTTTTGACTTTTTGTAAGACAAATCCCAATTATGAGTACTATTTACAAAATAAGGTAATAAATGAGGAACAAAAATGATGTATTAAGAGATCACTTGTATGTAAAGAAGAATAACTTGTAACAGATAGTGCAGTTGTAAAAGTAATAGAAATATATATCCAGCTTTTATAGGTTGCAAATGATTTAGTTGCACATTCTTGGTTAATAAACATTTTAAAAACATATAAAATAAATCCGACCTTATAATTAAGATTTTACAATATATCATGAAATCATGAAAAACAACTTTGATTCTTTCACTAAATAATATTTACTTAAAATCTGAACCTACTGCTATTAAAAGAGGAATTTATCAATTTCTTAAGATCTTTATGGTTTTGTTTAGCAATTAATCCGCTCTCTGATATTATAAACTCTTCGGGCTATAGATTTAATTTTAAAAATAATATTCAAACAACATAGTCAAAACTTACACATCTTACGTAGTACGTACATACCTACATAGATAATATTAAATTATATAAAATTAACTGAAAAATGTTTTCAAGATATTGACATGAGTTTTGGTGTACACGTGGGTAACTGTGAGATTTTGGCAATTAATGGTGGCCAAAGCAAAAACGTAAATTATAACACACAAAATGAGGTCATTAAAAAACTTGATCATGGTAATTTTTATAAATATTTTGGTTTCCAAATTTAATGAATTTGTATCACGATCTAAACAAATATTAAAGACACATCTGAATCGTAAAACTATTATTAAAGCTGTAAATTCATTTGCTGTAACTGTAAGTATTGACTTATTCATTTGGTATTGTCAAATGGTCAAAAAAAGATTTAAATAATTTAATTGTGATAACTACAACTTTTTTTGCCAAATTTTAAAAACACCATCCAAAATCAGCTATTGAAAGATTTGCTTTATCACGGCAAAATGGTGGCCGTGGTTTTTTTACATTTACAAAATCTACTTGACAAACAGATTTACTCACTAAAAAAATATTTTCACTTTATTCAAGACAGTATCAGTATGTTTAACTGACAATAATTTTACACCTTTCAATTTTAGTGACTTTAGGTTATAAAAAGTTATATTTGTTAAAAATTATTAACAATACTTATCTTAATTATCAATTAATATTTTTAATTATTTCGTTGAAAAAAGTATAAAAAGTACATTAAATCCAATGTCATTCTAAAAGAAACATTATTGAAATATTGTTATGTACTAAAATATTTAAAAAAAAATGTAGGTAACCGCAAAATATAATAAGGTTTATTCGTTTTGTAAGACCCATTTTTGTGCAGCATTGCCAGGCGTTACTCGACAATGGATTGCATACCCACCCGTCAGCTTCTTTGTCCCACCCACATTCTTGAAAAGAATGGCGTATTTATCCTTTACTCAATGTTTTGACAAAGAGACTTAAAAAAAAGCAGTTTTGTGGTTAAGTGTTTAAGAGTTATTGATTGATAAAATTTTACAAATATACCTTTTTTTAATTTTTTGACAATTCACCCTATGAAAGAATTGTAGGCGAATACAAGTTTAACAAAGGATAAATAGTAAATTGAAAAAACACACTAAAATAGCAACGATTGTTTCTAAGTTAGTAATTAGTAGCTAGCTAATAACCATCTACAAAAGTTTTATGATTAAAGTTTTCGCATACTATTAACAATCAATAAAATAAGAACAAAACACTTTAAAGTCTGAACTAGACAGAAAGACATACGGGGTGTAAAGTCCTCACTCATCAGCAATAAAAAAAACAGTTGTTTCCAGGCTACCTAATCAAGGCCAGACTGCAAATAGTACAAATATTCTTTTGTCATCCCTCTCATTTTAATGCAAACAGTTTATGTGATATCTATAAGTTATAACTGGTTGCTTATTTTATTACCTATTGCAATTCGGGCTTATTTCAAGTGGAGGGATGGTAAATGCATTAAAAAAATATGTACTATGTAATTTGTTACATATTTTCTGGAATGAAATCACCCCTACACCCAAAATACAGATCGCCTGTTTTTTCAACATTTTTATATTATTATTTTATCAAAGTTACCCCTTTAAGGTTATTATCATCACCAAACCTGAGAAGCAAATTAAAAATTAATTATCAAAATTCACTATTTATTTAATAATACAAAATTTGTTTTTCTTTCTTTTTTTTTCTACTTCCTGTCCCCGGAAATTGCCCTTTGTAACAAGAATATAAGGTTAACATTTTAGGGGTTCGTTTCTAGAGGAAGCACTAAAATTTGTTTCGTTTTGACACTTTTATTGAAAATTAAAAATCCCTAGATAAATAGAAAAATTGTCTCTTTCCCTCTGAGGTCATCCATAAATTACGTCACACTAATTTTACGATTTTTAATACTTAATATAATGATAATGATAAACGATAAACTAAAAATTTTAAATTTTGAAATGCGACGTCACAAAGCTATTGACCTCCCCACCTGCCCCTTGTTGCAAGATGTCACATTTTGTTGACCCCCTCCCTCGCCCTTAACCTGTGACTTAATATAAATGGTCACTTTATGTAAAAAAAAATTCTTAGCTCTAAGGGAAAACTCTACAAACCGGCATTACTGAGCTTAATTTTAATTTTTATATAAATTCAATTCGATTAGAAAAGAACGAGATATTCAAAAAGTGGTAAAGGTTGTTCTAGGAAATCTTTAAAGTACCTAAGCGTAATTAATAATTAACCACAATTGATATTATCGCGCATTACCTTCAAGTTTGATTTTTCAAAAAATCGAAAAGTGCATGCTTAATAACATATTTTTTAACTGCCGTCTGCACCAAATGTTATTATAAAGTTTAAATTCGTTACTTATATTAATATAGCAACAATTGCTTTTAAATTAGTAATTAGAAACTAATAATAAACTAGTTCATTTTTAAGATTAAATTGATGAAAACGGCACTTCAAAATTTAATTAAAAAAATTTCACTCACACAAAGACAGAACGATGTGCACTGCTTCGACACTAAACGTGTAAATGACCCAAGCAGCAAGCATCAAGCAAGCAAATTCAGATCAGATCAGACGAAATGGTGGGAAAATTAACAAATCAAGATAAAAAAACCTGTTGTCAGGCAAGAAACTGAGACTGTGTTCAAGTTTAAAAGAGGATATGGGCGGGATTTGAGCGAGTTTTAGACTTTTTTTTAGCATATCTGAATTCTTAAATTTAAAGTTTAATTAACAAGTAGAATTATATTTAATTTATCTTTTATCAATTTTGAATGATTTTTTTTGTGATTTTTGCCTAGATTACTGTGAAAGGAAACAAAAATGGTTATAAAAAAATCAATTTAACGAATGTCTTGCTCAAACTTGTGGGTTCGACATTAATTTTTGTTATCACTATTTATACAAAAATCACCCCACTTCGAGAGAGGATGCTCCCATCAAATCTATTTCATAATTTACGATGCACCTCTTGAATAATTATTATTAAACACTGAATAAGAGGTCCTAACTGCATAATTAATTATCAGTTTTGTCAATACTTTAATAATGAATTTATAAAAATCATATAAATAAATACAACGTAAAATCTGCGTTTATTCTTTCACACCTGTGTCTTATTTCCCTTGCAAACTCCAGAAAAAATTAGTTTTATTACTTCTCCGAAATACGTCTGAATTGGCATATTCAATAATGTCCATGTTCTGGGGTCTAGGCTCTGGGAGCGTTGAAAACGGTAAAAGGAGCTTAAAAAGCTAAAAAAAATCTGCGTTAATTTTTTCAGGGACTGACTCTCACTTTTTGGCCCGCTCTAATAGATGCTCCCTCAATAGTTTCCAACAATTTGTATGAGTTAATATTGCGAGGAGCCGTCATGTAACTTACAAAGTATTAAATTGCGTTGTAAACTATCTAAAACGACTAATTTAAGTCAGATTCAAATTCCTAGAAGAAAATCTAATTTAATGTCACTATTTCCAGTAATTTGCGATTTAATTTTAAAGATTTAAAATGAGATTTTACATTAAGTTTGTTTTTTGATTATATCGGCACTTATGATTTAAATGACAGATTACATGCGCCCAATTCTTTCGTAGATCACCTAGATATTACAATTCACCATAGCTGTAGAGACGCCATTTAAATAATTTTATGTTGATAAAAACGATTTATTCTTAAAACATGTATAGATGGCTGTGCTAAAAAAGCATAATATAAAACAATTAAATAAAATGATTTATATCTTGGTGGTTTTAATAAAATTTAATTGTTACTCTATTTATTTTTTTTTTTGTGTAAATAATAACAATTACTTGTAGTAAGAAACTTTTTGCTAAAGCCTGTAATTTATATAGTTTAAATTTATAATTTTAATACCTCAATTTTTTTTAAATAATGTTTAAAGTAATAACTAATAAGTCGTTCAAATAGCAAAAAAGTTCTAAAAAAACCTTATTTGACGCGACTAATTATTTATTATATTGCATTGTAGTAACAGTTTGTATATTCCAAGGACTTTACATAATAAGCTAATTTCAACTTAAGCCCCTTTGAGGGAAAACGTTTTTAGAGCACTTTGAGTTGAGATAAAAATTTACAAAAATATTAGGTAACCTAAAATTCTTAAAACTAGGTTACTGCCTCAAAAGATTGCTGAATTTGTTGATACAAAAATTTTTGAAATCCTATAGAAATAATAATAATAAAAAACTGACGGAAAAACCTAGTTTTAGGTCTTTAGTTTTAAGTAAAATATTTTTTTATTAATTTTTAGTAAGAGTGCAGCACATTTTTTTCGTTAGGCACCTCATTCCGGGAGCCTTAACAAATATTTTGTCGAAAAACATCGTTACTAGTACAAGTGAAAATAGTGAAAATACAGGAAATGAAGAAAATGGACAGGAATTGCCTATAAGCACTATAACTTTTGTAGAACTTGATTACTTTGAACATAATACTTTACTTGACGAAAATTTGAACCCCATAAAAAATTGTAAGTTTAAGGAGTGTTTTAAAACCTTGACAGACCGAATATTGAATACGGCAAATAAGAAAAATTATTAGAGAATTCCCTACAAAGTTTATATATTGTATATGTACATATGTATATTGTTTAGCAAGAACCAGAATTAAATAGTAAAAACTTATACTAGGTAATAAGTATTTTTTGTTTAAAGACTTCTTTAAAAATTTATATAATCCTTTGTTTGTGTGTCGTAGATAAAACGTTATTTTTTAACTTTTACTCTGTTCGTAGAAGCAATTAGTTCAGTGGTTGATGAATTTGGGGGTAATAAAATTAGAGGGATGTTACTGGTGTTTATTTAAGGTTTCCTAGTTATTCTCTTAATAACAATAAACTATTTACAAATTAAAATAACAAAGACATATTAGTGCAGTCATTACGAGTATACAAAAAAATCAATATTTTTTAACGTTCTTTTGCGAAGTGAGATAAATAGATAAATATTTAGAAAATTAAACATTAAAAAGTTACAAAGACAAAAGTGTTTAGAATAAAGTTTTGCATACGGATAAGCTTTTGAAATATATAATTTTTTTCGCTCAATTTCTAGGAAAAATTGCAAAATTGACTGTCAAAAGTGTTTACTTAAAAAAGTTGTTAAGAGGGCCATGATAAAAAAAACATTTTGAAGTATTTCTTAGTTAAATTCAACTGCTGTACTGTCAGTGATACTTGTCAAAAATATCAGAAATGTCACATTATGTAAAAAACGAATAAAAACTGAACACAAAAAAGTAGGAACAAAATGAAACTGGAAATTAAAACAACAAAACTATTCGCAATGAAAATGACTCGGAATCTTGCAAACACGCACTCAAAAATAATCAAAATAATTTATTTATTTATATTATTTTCCATAGTTATCACAGTGTATCAAGCTTCGATATCTATTTTTCGCTACATTTTCTTTTATCAAAATCTCAAGACACTCTTGACAACTTATTTAAGTGAACACTTGATATTATGTTTTTTTACCAACAAGATCTTATAATTTTAAGCTCCGATAACACCAGGTAACATGACAATAAAAGTCAGCAAAAATTCTACTTTTTTAATACATTCTAGTTCTTCATTATGGTAAACCATAAAATAACCGAAAGTTAATTAATTTTATCACTTAATTTATTTTGTTTTTCACTAAAAAAAAAATACATTCTCCGTTTTGCTACTTGCAACCCCATTCTTCTTCTAAAAAAAATCAAATAGTTTTCTAAAAGTAAACATTAATTATTATAATTTAATTTATGATCGTTTTTGTATAAATAAAACAAAATTATTCGTCTTATCTAAAAATCTAGGTATATATTTATTTATCTAATAAACAACAGGTTGCCGACCGGGTGCCTTGTCTCCTTTGCAAACCCTCTTGAAAAGCTTCTAAAGATGACTGAAAATCTCAAAATGCAACGGTAGCGAGATAGGTATATTATAACGTGTTGTTGGTAAAAAAATATACTTAAAAAAAACACAAATCTAGCCAAATATAACGACCAATATAACGACGACAAATATAAAACAACCGAAAAAATTTATATCTCAAAAATTTATCTGTATGAGAAATTTAATTTTAAACATTTTTTGCTCTTGCAAGTTTTTTAACAAACGCAAATGTAACAAGAAATAAAGCAATTTTCATAAAAAAATCACAAATTTCTGTCTTTTTTTTAAATAGGACGGGGTGTTTAGATTTTTGTTTTGAGTATGTACTCTTCATATGTATATAACCAATTTCCTAAACATTAACTTATTTGTCTTATTAAAACAAATCCAATAATATTAATTAACCTGTATAAATAAAATGAGTTCATTATACGAGTATACTTAATGTCAAATCACCAAATATCTATATAGATATATGAAACGTTATATCGGGAAGTGCAACTTGATTCAGAAATTTTTTTAATTTTTTGACTCATTTTCACTGCATATAATACAGAATGCAGTTTTTGAAAAGTTGGTTCAATTAAAAACAAATCGAATCGATTGAAAGAGTTAAAATCGGTAAAAGAAAATTGATTTGTCAGAACTCGGAATTAGGAGTGTGAAAAGTTTAGATTAGTCGATATGAATGATATGATTCATCCGTAAGTAAATCTATTTGTAAATCGGATTCAGACAAAAGATCAAAAATCAATCTCGATTTAAAATCTATTATATCTAGTAAATCTGTTCGAAACGAATATCGAATTACCTACGCCATATGTTGATTTAAAAAATCAAAAATTGACGTCGATTGATTGGTATGATGCAAATCAAGCTTCTAAAAATTATAAATTGACAAAGCGACTCTATCTTTTTCGTTTTCTAATAGAGGAATCAAAATTTTAATTTCGGTTTTCGCTACATGATAGCACTTGCTTTTTTGATGGGTTAAAATCAAAAATTATTATAAAAGTTTCGTGGTAAATCCCAAAGTGCCCCCAACAGTTTTAAACTCATTAGTGAGAATCAGTCTGTTTATTTTGTTGAAATTTCTATTTAATTTGCATTCGGTGTAAAATAAAAACTAGTTAGGATTATGCTTTTTTCCTAAGAAAGTAAGTGGCACAAAAAGATGGGGGCTAGGTATCTAGCTACTGTAAAGTGGCAATACTGGCAATGCTGCATGAAATAGTAAAAGGTCTTACAATAGGAATAAACTTTATTAATTTTTGGGGGTTATGTACAATTTTTTTTAAATATTTATTTTACTAAACAATATTTCAACATCTCTTTATTTAGAATAACATTAGAAAAAACGTAGATTTTAATTTTTTGCAAAAAAAATAAGATTAATTAATATTCATTAGAAGGAACATTACAGAAATTCTGAAAAAATTCACCTGCGTAGAGAAAAAAACAAAGTTTTTACTGGCAAATTTTGAAGTTGATGTGGTAACTAGTTTTTGAAAAAAAAATGTGATAAACTCTTGGCAGACTCACCCTGTACATATATCGCATAGAGCATAGACAATATGGTAACTATTTATTTTTTGTTTATAAAATCTTTTCGAGACTATAAAACGCAGTAAGAAAATTATTGGCTTTCATATGCGGTTTTGTTTAATTTGGCTTTGGTAAACTCAAATCTTATCTGCATAAAAAAACGCTAACTATTCTTGTAAGCGATACGACAGCTAAACGTCGCCGCCGACTACATACTTTGTAAAAAGGCTGACGACTTCGCTTTGCTAAAATCACCGATAAGAATCAAGAATAAGCTAAACCAGCATAAATAAAACTGTGGATAAAAAAGTCACGTCCGTTATCAAGGTTTTTTGATAGGGATAATAATTGATTATTTCAGTGCAATTAGTGCAATTTTAAAATATCCGCTTTGGTCTTCAAAAATTGCAACATTTCGCTGCAAGTTTCATTAAAGTTAGTGTACATTTGCATCACCGCTTCTAATGTTGATATCTTCATCTGGGATTTTTCTGAACTTCAGTAGCTGTTAATATTGGAGAATAGCCGTTCAATTGTTCAATCGACGTATTTGTTCCAAAAAAGCAAAAAATAAACTCACATAAGATCTCGAAATTTTTAAATGTGTTTTGATTTGGGATCAAATCTTGACCTAATTTGAAAACTTCAAGCTATCAATCTTCAGTACCAAAATTTTTTGAATTCCACTCGGCAATTAAATCTTCTGAAATTTTATTCTTTAATACACTAAATTCATTGAACAGTTCATCCTTCATTTAATGTTGAACAGAAATACTCTTTAAAAGCAGCACATGAACACAACACTTCATTCCAGAAATTTTTTTTCTTTAAAGTTACCCATTCAAAAAGTTTTAATTCAATTCAGGTACAAAAAATTTAGGTACCTCTGGATTAACAAAAAAATGTTGATATAATAAGTCAATTAAGCCACTATTGTTCTATTTAGAAAAATTAGGTTAAACCGAAGGAACTAACTTATTTAAATTTAAACTTTTGTATTTTCTTTTAGAGCATTTTGTAGGACTGGTTTTATTTTTTAATTATTACCTACATCGTGTAAAAAACAAAAATTACAAAAAAGTCTTTTGTTTCACAAGAAGTTATAAAAAGTATTAGATTCAGAATTTAATAATGTAGATTTGAAAAATATAAAAATATAGATATATAATAATGTTCTATTTAAAAATCTAAAGTTATGTTCATTTCCGGTACAACCGGAACTGAAAAAAAAAATATTTTTTACTCGATTAATAGACATTTCTCAAGATAATAAGTTTCCCAAGTATCGTAGTTCTATTTAACATACTAGAGAAAAGAAAAGAGTCAGCCTAAATTTACAGACGTTCAAAATTGAGTGTAATTATTATTTTTTTTTTGTATACCTATCTTAAAAACCGCTTAACCAATTATTATGAAATTTAGTACATAAACAAAGTTACAAGTCTCTTTTCGTGATAATAGGAAAATCATGTTAAACTAGGGATGCGCATAGAACATCGATTTTTCCGAAACATCGATGTTTGTTCGTCGATACATCGATGTTTTGACATCGAGGTTTACACTTCGATGTATCGGAAACATCGACCAAAAATATTCAAAAACATCGATGTTTTCAGATTTTTTTTCAAATTAATATTTCAAAATTGAAATTTTGCTTGAAAACATTTCTTTTAATTTTAAAAGTAAATACATAAAAAAATATAATTTATTAGCGCCTTCTACTGAGACGTAGCGGAGGTAAGGTAGATTTACTGGCAGATAGATAATAATGTTAATAATGTAAACAACGCATCCTTGGTATCTGCAAGAACTAAATCCATCACTTAGCAAATGGAGTGTAAAAAAAATATGAAAATTACACTTTTATACAAGGAAAGAAAAAAGACATACAAAAAAACCATCTTCGCTACGAAGGCATCTTACTACGCAAACTTGATAAACAATTCTCCCAACAGTTCCCGTCAAATATGGAAAATTGTTAGAGAAAATCTCTCGAACAACAATAATGCTGAGCAAATTACACTGCGTAGTGACCAAGAAGAAAGCGTTAATGATGATATAAACATTGCAAACTGCTTTGGAAAGTACTTTTCTACACAGGCCCAAAAAATCGTTGAAAACCATTTTGGCAACAACAAACTATCAAATGTTTGTACTACTTCATCATACATCACAAATACACTGTTCATCCATCCTACCGATGAATCGGAAATCAAATCAATCATAGAGAGTCTATCAAGTCAAAAATCAAGTGGTCCTGACGGTGTCAGTGTAAAAGTGCTAAAACACGTGGCTAGTGCGCTATTAAAACCTCTGGTGCACTTATTTAATCTCTCGTTTCAATACGGTGACTTTCCTAAGTGTCTTAAAATCGCAACAGTGATACCCATCTTTAAAAAGGGTGATAAAACTTGTGTGGAGAACTATCGACTAATTTCTCTTCTGAGTGTTTTCTCCAAAATCCTGGAGAAATTAATCTACAAGAGGGTAATGAAGCACATCGACGATAATAACATCTTAAGCGCCACCCAGCATGGTTTTCGTCAAGGTCGCTCCACAGAAACGGCCACTTTCCAACTTGTGGATTTTCTTCACCAGGAATTCGACAACAATCGAATGACAGCCGTGATCCTATTTGACCTATCAAAAGCGTTTGATGTCGTAGAGCATAGTCTAATCGAAACCAAACTGTCTGCAATAGGTTTAAGGGGTAATGTTTCGCAATGGATAATATCCTTCTTGTCCAAACGTCAAATAACTGTTAAGTGTAATAATAAAACATCTGAGAAATTTGATATCAACATTGGAGTTGCACAGGGGTCAGTCTTAGGACCTCTTATTTTCTTAATCTTTATTAATGATTTATCACACCATATAAGCAAAGGTCTTGTTATTAATTTTGCAGATGATACTTCTGTAGCTGTAACTGCCAATAACTCCAATGTTCTAAACGCACAAATTGCAATTGTTCAACATGATATGCAAACGTGGTGTGAAAAAAACAAATTAGTCCTGAACAAATCAAAAACGCAAATATTAATACTCTCCAGGGCTTCTACTCTACAGAGTAGCAAATTTCTATAACTATAAAATTCAATATATTAAATTTCGAACAGAGCCATAAATACAGAGTAGCAAATTTCTAGGTATTTTGTTAGATACCAAACTAAATTGGATAGACCAGGCTAACTATGTGTGTGGTAAACTTAGTAGTGCGTACTATGCCATCATGAAACTAAAATCACTGCTGACTCAGAGTCAACTAAGAAATGTATATTTTAGCCTAGCATATTCACACATGAGTTATAATTTATAATGTAATTGTTTGGGGTAATTCAATTCACATGCAACGTATTCTTATTGGTCAGAAGCGACTAATTCGTTTAATATATAATTTAAAATTTAGGGAATCATGTAGACCCATTTTTACTGCGTACCAAATTTTAACCTTCCCTTGTATTTATATTTTTAACTGTGCCATCTTTGTTTATAAACATCAATCACAATTTGTCAAAAACAAAGAAATACATTTTTATAATACGAGAACTAACGACAACTTAAGGACAATCATGCACAAAACTGCTTTGTACGAAAAAAGCCCAACTTATTCATGTATAAGAATCTACAATAAATTACCTCCTGATATAAAAAGCCTATCCACCTTGTGTAGATTTAAAAAAAAGTTACGCAGTTGGTTAATAAATAAGTGTTTCTATAATCTCGACGAATTTTATAATACCTAATTGTGATTGAAGTATACCTCTTCTTTTATCTTGTCTGTTTTTATATGAAGGCTAGTCTGACCCTAACTACGATTTCTAATCTGCCCCGCTGAATTTTATCGTTTCGATAACCCGAAATACATTTGTTTGACCTGATGAATGTCATATTGTATAGTGAAGCAAATCAGAATAAATATTGTCCATTTTAACTTTTCATAGTAGTACCAGCTGAAAGGTTATATATTTTATTAATTGGATTATCCTCTATCAAAATGACCAACTACAACAATTTTTTTATGTTTCAGAGTATGGGAATTAAAAAAAAAAACTTAAAATTTGGACTTTTTTAATATTCGTGTTTTTTTTATCTTTACAACCGAGCTATCTCAGGAACCATAAAAGCCATTAAGTTGATTTTTGTTGCGTTCGAATGTAAAGACATGAGCGATTTTGGTCGTTTAATTCAAAATTTTTTTTTCTATTTTTAATATATTTTTTGATAACCTAAAGTCGAACTTCCGATATCACAGTAATCAATTATAGACGATGCGAACAAAATTTTTATTATTAGAGGTAGACCCTTACATTAAGCGAACGAAATGTAGAGAAATAATCCGGGAGGTTTTTGGTAAAACCAAAATTAGAATATTTTTTGTCGATTTCGAGATATGATTTTTTTTTTGAAACGATGACGCCTGCATTACTTGCGCGTTGAGAGTTGGTAGCTTATTTAGACTTTTATGAATCGTATATGCCGGAAAAAGCTAATATTTTTATAATAATAATATTAGTAATGTAATAATAATAATAAAAAAAGAAGAAGAAAAAGTCGAACAAGAAAAATAATAATAATTGACGATCAACGAAATAATTTTAATTGTCACACTTTAGTAATAATTTGTTTTCGAACATTATTTAACTGGAAGTGGTTTTTAAAAATAGCAAGACAACTACATTTGAGAAAGGACATTATTTCAAAAATATTGAACAGATTTAGGGACAGAAGATCTATTAGTACTCGACCTAAAACTGGAAACACGATTCGTCAAAATGAAATATTCTCAGTAAAAATTGCCCATTTCAAACTTTCGTATTTTTTTATTTATTTTATGTGCTCTTTTAAAAACTGTAAAACTTAAAATATGTTATCGACAGCTTTTTGTGTAAATCGGTGTTAAAAATTTAACTAACGAATGTATAGAACATTTTATTTTAAAGCACAAAAAACTTTAATAAAACATTATTTTATTAACAAACTACAAATGACTTGAATTGTAAAAGCAAAAAACAAAGAGTATTTAATAATTTTTTGCCATATGTTTGATGGTTTTTTGATATATTATATCTTATCCAAACAATTTTTTTTAAATCTGCTTGTACAGATTCAAAGATCTGCTAGGAAAAGTTTACTGTCGGTACCATTAAACACGGAGGCGGTAACACAGTTAGTACAAATGAAACTATGGATAAATTTAAGTATTTAGAAATACTAAAAAATACAATGCTACCTTATGCTGACGACAATTTGCCTCTGAGAAGGATATTTCAGCATGATAACTACCCAAAGCACACGGCAAAGATTGTGAAAAAAATTTTTACGCATAATTTTATGCAAGGTTTGAACGAAGTTTGGAGTTCCATTTTATAAGAAACCATTATTGATGAATTAATTAACTCAATATATCGCGGTGATCGCAAATAAAGGGTATACAACAAAATCAAAACATTTTATAAATATTAATAAAACTCTTTTCAATATCAGTTGCTTTACTTTTGCTTCCCCTAAATTTAATGTTTTCATTTTTCTATCTATAGATTCAAAGATATTACCTAGTAACAATTATAATGCAATTCTATTTTTTATTAAGGGTGTTAGTATTAAACATTAAATACTATGCAAGTAAGTATTATATAAAACACAATTGTAAAATCGAAAAGTTGTTTTATTTTTGCTCGGTACAGTATGTACAAATTTTTCTAATGTCTTTTCCCAATAACTGTACAGCTTTCATTAAATTTCATTTCACTACATTATCAAAAATGTCTTTGTGTGCAGAAATTTAAAATGTTGTGACGATTGTAAATATCAAGATTTTAACAATCGGCTCAATTTTGTAAAAGATATAGATGATGTTAAATTTTGAATATAATCTATTAATTTTTTTCTAATTAAAAATTTATGATAATATACATTTTTTTCTAATTTTACTTATTTTATTTAATAGTATAAAATATAAAAAATCTTGATTGCTTATTATATTATGGCAGGGTGATGAATTTATCAATTTATTTATTTGTTAGGTGAGGAAAATGGTCGTAAAACCACATATAGAAAATTATTAGAATTCAGTAATTCAATTCTGGTTTTACTAAAAACTTCCTGGATCATTTCTCTACATTTCGTTCGCTTACTGTAGGGGTTTATCTCTAATAATAAAAATTTTGTTCGCATCCTCTATAATTGATTACCGTGACACCGGAAGTTCGAATTTAGCTTATCAAAAAATATATTAAAAAGGGAAGTAAAATACTTTCAATCAAACAACTAAAAGCGCTCAAGTCTTTACATTCGAACGCAATAAAAATTAACTCAATAGCTACTATGGCTTCTGAGATAGCTCGGTGTAAAGATAACAAAATATAAATATTAAAAAAGTCTGAATTTTCATTTTTTTTCAAGTTTCGATAATCTGAACCATGAAAAAATGTCTTAATTGGTCATTTCAGATAATCTAATTAAAATTTCAGCTGGTCCTACACCAAAAAGTTAAAATTGACGATTTTTATCCTGATATCTGAGATGATTTCCCTCCACTATATTTTCAAAGCGTGCGCGCTCTGGCGGCAAACCCTATGAACTCAGCGCTAATTTTAACGTAAATACACATTAAAAAAACTTAAAACTGAAAACATTTTTTTAAATTATTAAATGGTGATAATATTTGGCATATTTTTCTAGACAAGTAAGTCTAATTTAATGTTTTAAAATTTTGTAAATTATGAGATATTGATTTGTTTATATTGGCAACAATATTTAAATAAATAATTGATTAATAAAGTTGAAAATAGTTAAGCGCCCTTTACTTTTATATTATCTATTTACAAAAAAAAATTACAGTATTTTCTCAAAATTTAGACCTAAAAGAATGTCATAGAAAAAATTAAAACATGTTTTTTTTAAATAAAACAATGGTACTTTTTTTTTTCATTTATGGCAATAGTTAAGCGCCCTAGGCATTTAAAAAACACGTCTTTTGATGTATAATATATTAAAAAAATACATATTTAAAGACCAAAAAAATGTCATAGAAAAGTTTCTAGGGGGGTCTGACTAGCCTTAATGTATATGTTGTATATGTATACTGTAAAGTAACACTGTGTATTATGTATAACTATTATATGTTAAAATATTAATTTTGTTTATATACAAATGACGCGTGTAAAATCATGTAATATGATCTCCAACACAAATAAATATATTATTATTATTTATTATTATTACTACATGCCATACATAACACATAAAATTTCATGTACATACAAATAAAACAATAAAGTTTAAGAAAAATAATTATTAAATAATTAATAAATTAAATAAATAATAAGAAAAACAAATAAGTTATCCATTCTGACTGAAATACCAAAATTAAACTAAAAACATAATAAAACAATACTTCAGCAACACACCTATCCGTTTGATAAACAAACTTAAAATGAATTATAAAATTCAAAAAATAATAAGCCAACAGGAATATTTCATTTACCGTAGTTACGACATATAGATTAGCGATTAAACCCTTGACGACATGATATAACCGTTTTGGTTATTTGCAAGGTCTCAGACTTAGAAATGTAATAATATAATACAGGGCCCCAAAAAAAGATTTTCATTTAGTCGCCTGTGAATTTCTCATGTAAAATAAAAAATGCCGCTTTAGCAAATAGGGGTAACGAGTAAACCTAGTAATCTCACTAAGGTTGTAACAAGAAAAATGAAAAACCCCATATATTCGGTCTCTCTACAAGCGGCAATTTTTAAAGAAAAAGTTTTCCTGCTTTGGATGTTCATTAAAGGTCAAAATCAAATTGACATTTGATTGATAGGTGACAGAATAAATTAGTTCAAACTTAAAGAGTAGAGCGGCACAAAAAATTATCATGTAAAATAATTTCAAAGGTAACTAGATAAAAATCTTTTTTTGGGACCCTGTATTATACCGGGTGAGTCTGCTAAAAGTGTTTCCAAACTTTTCTCAAAAACTAGTTATCACATCAACTTAAAAGTTTGGCATTAAAAACCTTGTTTTTTGCACTACACAGGTGAATTTTTTCAGATTTTTTTTAATATTCCTTCTAATTATTATTCATTAATTTGTTCAAAAAAATTTAAATATTTCCAATTTTTAACATTATGATACAAGAAAAGATGTCAAAGTATTATTTTGTGCAAAAATATTTTTTAAAAAAATGTAGATAACTCGAAAAAAAAATTTTTCGCCATTTTTTTCTAAGAGGGTGGGTGGGATCTTGGTGGTAGCAAGACGCTAGTTTTCAAAACAGCCAATTACAAGCTACTATTCAAATGTCCCATGCAAAAGTGGACGGTTTTATTACTATATTTGTTCGCCGATCGGACTCTAGGGGTAGGTATTGTCGAGTTACGTCAGGTTCAGCTTGGCAATGCTTATGAAACAAATAAATGTTATTATTTTTTGAGGTTATCAACATTTTTTTAAAATACTTTTTGCACAAAATAATAATTTGACATCTTTTCTTTTAGAATAATGTTAAAAATTGGAAATATTTAGATTTTTTTGAACAAATTAATTAATATTAATTAGAAAAATATTAGAAAGATTTTGAAAAAATTCACCTCTGTAGTGCAAAAAACAAAGTTTTTAATGGCAAACTTTGAAGTTGATGAGATAACTAGTTTTTGAGAAAAGTTAAGAATAACTTTTAGCAGACTCACCCTGTATATATAATATTATCTATAATGTTTTTTGTAATAAATTCAACAATCAAGAACTCCTCTCCTATTATTGAACAATTGAACTATCACCTTTTGAAGTTTAAACCGCACAATCCAAAAATAAAACGATGTTTAAAGAACATCGATGTTTTTGATCCGATACATCGAAGACATCGATGTATGACATTCGATGTCAAACATCGATGGCAACATCGATGTTTTCGTTTCGATGCGCATCCCTATGTTAAACCATCTCAATTTCCGGTTAGATACTGTTAACATTTTCCGAGTTCTTGGCGCGAATCTCAGCGAAACTTGAACGATGATGTCATGGCCTCTAAAAAGTTCTAGGCAAGGGACGTGGAAACGTCCGGGGGTAGTGCCGACAGGTGCAGGTGCAACGACTAGAGATTTGGTGGTAGTGAAATTGAGGTCACGGTGTACTAATTCAAATCAAATAATACAACCGTATAATGTCTGAATTGGAATCATTACAAAAAAAAAATGTTCTTATAAAACTCAAAAAAACTGCAAAAATTTTAGCCATTGAACGAAATATGTTAATTTTATCAGACAAGTAGACAGTGATGATAAATTTATAATAACAATTTATCTGAATGGGAAAGCCATGAAATATTAGATAGAACTTAGTATTAAATATTCCCTAATTATCAGGCAATATAAAATTAAGAACGGTATTGCTTTAACGAATTCTTTACTCAGCCCGGGTCGAAATTAACACTGATGAAGTACAAAAAAAAATTCAATTATACAGTGTGTATCAGTCAAGTGGAATTAATTCAATAATAAACAAATAAGCGCGTGTTCGAGAAAACACTTGGACACGTTGATTAATATTTTTAGTTTCGCACTTTTTTCTACAAAAACTTTGTACAGTAGAAGCTCGTTAACATAAATACAAAAATCACAAGGCAGTTCATGTTAGCGCAAGTGTTCATGATACCGGAGGTGCTAAAAAACTTGAATTTTCGAGTCCAAATTTACATAAATTTAGAGTACAGTAGAACATAAAGACCTGGGTGCTGTTTAACACATTTTATTTATTCTATTTATACACGAAAAAGTAACAATAATTTTGATTTGTTGACTTACATATTATGTTCTCTTAAAAAACGGGGCAATCTTGCTTTGTTTCAGTTTTTTCGGAAAAAAATTGATTGTTCACGTTATTGCGACGTTTACGGTAACAAATGTTTACGTTAACGAGCTTCTACTATATAGAGGGTGTGCCATGTAGCACTGGCCAATATCAACTTTTTTATTTTAAATACAACGCCCTATATATTATTCAAATTTTGGATTCTTCAAAGAATTCTAGACATATTTCGTGTATGTATACGTACAATGTCCTATACCTATCTTCAACTGTTTCGGAAATATTTAGAAGCAATTTGGAACTAACTTTATATTTTCTTAAGTAATTTTCTTTATTAATTTACGAAATTTTAATAACTCAATTTTCTTTCAAAAATATTAGAATGTGCAAGATAAAAACTTTTTGCGAAATGCGATTCAGAAACTTTGGTCGGGCGAGTTTGGTCATTTTTGTCTTCGCTCCATAAACGTGGTGGAAACCTCAACGATTCTTTGATGTAATTTGTTACCAAATAATCACTGAATTTCATTAGACTGTTATTTTCTGGTGCAGACGACATAGGTTCAAAACAAAAATTTTATCTATTTCATGACTTGATAAATGAGGTAAATCAAAAACTTTTTAAGCCACTGTCTTTCAGTATTTAAATTTTTATAATAATAATTTTATTACAAAAAAAGGATACGACCGTGACACAGACTATAGATAATAAATTATTAATTTAAGATTTTTTAAAAGCGGAACCGATAGAGAACTCCAGTATACACACAATTAGAGAAACGATTCTGGATGTGAAAATTAATAATCCGTAAATTGCAAATTCACTCAGGGACCTATTGAATGAATTTAAATCTTGCACTTGACAAAATTATTTAGAATTAGGAAAAAGTCTTTAGTGGAGATGACCATTTACATGACCAAATAACATTTTTTTTGGCAAGAATTTTTTATGTTCGTTCATTGTTGTTCATTGTTATTATTTTCTTTATGCTCAGTTATAATCTGCATTACACTATTTGCAAGATTTTCAATTTTATCATTTATAATAAACGTAGGCTGAAAAATATTTAGTTATATGTATTGTGTGTATTATAAACATGTGTATTAAAAAGTGTACTACCAGAGCATGTTTTTGCCGAAAAATTTTTTTTATCTGGAATTCTAGATGTCATTATTCAAGTACATATTCCAACAAATAAAATAATGAAGTGCTATTATGTAGAGTTTTCTAAAAATAAAGTTTTTTTTTGTTCTGTTTATAATAATAATATGTTAGGTGTGACTAACTCGTTTTATAATTATTTCAATTTTTTCACAAAACTAACGGAGAAAATCCGAAAAAACCTGAAAATTTAGCGTTTTCTCAAAAACTAATAATTTCTCCAAAAAAATAGTGACTTTTATTTACTTTAACGGCGCGGCGTACAAAAAAAGCAATGCCAATTTAGATTTTATAGGTTTTTTACCGGTTTTTACCCACCCTCTTAGTCTAATATTTCCAACTATAGTGTTCATGAAATTAAAAGCGGTACTTTCGGTAACATCACCGACTGCCTCTCAGTCTCAGAAGTCGAATTTGATGAGTATATGTAAATTTTGTTCTTTACGATTTTACAAAAAAAACTAAACAATAACTATAAGTTTTGGGTTTTATAAATGTTTGAAGGTTTTAGGTTGTGGGCGTTACATTTCAATTTTAAACCAATAATAGAGGACCATTTTCTGTTTGTATAAATATAATTGGTAGCTAAATCTACCTAAACTCCCACCACAATATCACGAAAATTAGAACTTCAAAACTTTAAACAAATCAAATAGATTTTAGGTTGTGAAACTCGGTCACACCGGTGCGGTGCCAGCGTAACTGTAATGAATTAGACACATCATTACAGTTATGCTGGCACAGCCTGCTCTGATTCTGTTACATTTCAATCTCACTGTACTATACATTAGCAGAGACAGTCGGCTCATTATCGTGATACCGCTTATATCTCACGATCTTGTTCAACATTTGTGAGAACAACAAAACTCCACGAAGAACGGCTTCCTCTCCAACGTCACAAAACTCACAAGTCACAAGTGACGGCATAGTATAAAACTATAAACATTAGTAGCGACAGTCTCATATAGTAGGGCTGGGAATTTTTATTGATATATCGACTAGTCGATATTGTCTTTCGAAATTATCGTTATATCGATAAACCTATATTTATCGATAATCCGATATATCCAGAACAAAAATCTGAAATATTGGTAACCGATATAACGAAGATTCAATATGAAACAGTTTTAAAAATTATAATAGAGCTTGTAATTGCTCGACGCCATGTGAACAATTTAAAATTTATGTCGGAGTCTTAATTAATTTTTTAATAAAAAGAAACACGAAAATCACTAACACAGGTTTATTCCATGCAATTTCTGATAGTGACCGCTAGGTGACCTGTGAAATTAATTATTAGCTGTGGGAATTTACATCGTTATTTTATCAATTAAATATCGATATATCGACTTATCGATATTTTCATATTTTCAAAGTATCGATAATTCGATATCAAAATTCTATTATCGCCCAGCCCTACCATATAGTGGAGTAAAATTGCCGTCCTATTGACTTCTTTCTCGCAAATTTTTTTTTTAATTATCGGGGGTGATGCGGAGCAAAACGACAAAGCCTTGTTTTAAAATTTAATATTTCGGGAACCATTAGGTTTATTATCCTATTTTTTTTTAAACTTACTTCAACTTTTGTAAATCCGGAAATGTATACCTACCTTTTATGTGTATAGTGAAATTTTCTATTACAAATATTTACTTAGCTCTTCACTTGTTGACATTTTCAGTGCACAATTTTACAACTAGTGACTTGAGAGGCCCCTTTCTCAAAAACAAAAAAACCTTTTCTGAAATCTCTTATTACTGTTAGATGCGCTCTGATTTGCTTTATAATAAGTAGACAAAATTTGAAATTTTTAGCTTAAATAGTTAATTTATAAGCGTGATGTAAGTTTTAAAAAACACGATTTTGGAAATTGTCAATCTCCCAAAAATATTTTTTTACAAAGTTTGGTTAAAAAAAGTTGTAGGCAGCGATTTCAGATGGGCAAAATGATACTTTACAAGACTATAAAAGTCTCATTTGGTTAAAGTAAACTGTGTTAAAGTAAATTTTCTATTACAACGCCTTTGGAATGAAAAGTGAGGTTTGAAAGGG
The DNA here is from genome assembly GCA_029207805.1 of Tribolium confusum. NCBI lineage: Eukaryota > Metazoa > Arthropoda > Insecta > Coleoptera > Tenebrionidae > Tribolium > Tribolium confusum. The sequence continues at coordinate 4,525,103 of JALGAY010000003.1, forward strand.
AAGTCCTTGAGCCTCACTATATACCTCATTTATCATCGTTTGCAAACTTCTAGTTATTTATTCCTTCCGTTTAGTGTTTTTTTATTTTTGTGGTGAGTTTAATGTTAAAGTTTGTTTACATACAGAGAGGTTAAAAATAATTCGATTAAATACATTTGTCGTCGTCTATGTTCGTCGCTTTCCGGAATGAAAGGGAAAAAGGTGAGACGTAAGCCCCGCCTACTCCTTACGCAACAATGAGTAGTCGGTCGCTACCAGTTCGTATAACATATAACTATGGCGACGCGACGGTCTGGACTCTACAAGGAAGCGGGGCGGGAAGGGGATTCCTCCTAAACGTGCTTACAACGGTTATAAGCGAAAATAGACTTTATTGTAGTGAGCATAGAGTCTACAAAACTTTTTCCGACAACGAGACTTTCGTTGGTAGTATTTATTATAAGGTAAGATCGAAATTTAACTGAATCAGAGCAGGCTGTGCCAGTGTAACTGTAATGATGTACCTAATGTTAATACATTGCAAATACGATTCAGTTACATTTCGATCTGAGGTTACTAGCATATGGTATATGGTTGATATAGTTGATGTAAGCATATAAACATTCGAAAAACTCGAAAACCATAATTTAAAAATGGAAAAACGTCAAATTTTAGAGTTTTTTAAGACTATGTAAAAAACCGATCAGACCATCTGAAAGCCCTTGAAAAAAGCTACAATTTGTAAAAAAACCAGGATTATTTGCCCGAACTGTAGAGAGAATTGAGATTATTTTTCATCTTAAGGAGAAATTGGGATTATAAATCATCTTAAAGTTTACTACACTTTTTTTCTAATTATAGGCCTTTTTTTTCAAATTTTCAAACAAATCCGTCCACCAGTTTCAACAATATCGATAAAAGTTTAAAATTTTTGGTTAAGGCGGTGTTTTCACCATTTCGCGGTTATGTTGTTTGATTAAAAGTTTGTAAATTAGACATATGGTTAGAGGAATTTCTCATAAACATTTTGATCTTTGTTTTGGATCAATCCGACTTAAGGAAATCGAGATATTTAAGAAATAGTCTCCATATAAGGCAACTTACCATATAGAATATCTGAAAAACGACCGCAAAAGATCGTGCGGAAAGTTCCAGAACCGGAAATAGTATATTAAAGAACGCGTTTCGAAAAGTCAATTTTGTGGCACAAATTCAAGTTTGTAAAACGAGCACGAGCGCGATTTTTTCTCTATTTTTATAAACTTTTCAAGAGTGCCAAAAAAACCAAAAGTGTGCCAAATCAAATAAATACCAAAAATCTCATTTTTCAACTTAGCTTAAGTCGACGACATTCGTCAACGATATTAGTATTTTTTTGCTCCAGTTTTTATCGTGCTTAGTGCATGAATATTTTTTAATTTAAACTAATGCAAATATAAAAAAAAATTATAGGATTTTTTTTTTAAATAAAGTTGCCTATCAGAAATAAAAATTCAAAACAATCTGCTAACTGGTTAAAAAATATGACCATTCTTTTTATTTTTTGGTCACCTTACTTCATTCTTTATATTCATTCTCTTATTCCTTTTTGTAATAAAATGATTAGAGTATCGACGACGTATAGCTTCATGTGCATTTGACATTTGACAGAACACAAATAAACGAAACATTTAAATAACAAAAATATATTAATTTTGGGAACTAAATTTCAGAAAACTTTGTTACTGCAACAGAACTCAATACAAGGAATCACACCTTTATACCCAAAATTTTAATTTTTTAGGTATTAAAGAAATATGGTTATTTTAGGACACATTAATTAAAGATATGTTATTAAGCAAATGGTTTTTAGTTGTTAAAATAATATTTAGACCGGATTTTATTATAGAACTCCAGACCTCAATAGAATAAATAATTTAACTAGTTTTTCAGTAACTAATTGACTTTTTTTTTATAGAAAAACAACAATAAAAGCACAAACAAAATATAAATTATAGCAAATTTTTTACTAAACTTTTATGTTTATAATGAATAAAAAACCAATTTTAAGTGAATAAATAAATATAAATTTGTAAACTGACTCCAATATTTTGGTAACTTTTTATTTAGAATGGTTTGCATTTGAGTTTCTATAATAATACATTCACCCTAGAAGCTTGTAATGTTTTATTACAAAAGGAGATAGGTATAAAACCGTCCGGCGTCCGTCAGACAGACAGACTTTCACTTTAAGTTTATTGTTTTTCCAAGAATTGCGAAAAAAATAGCTTATGAGTAATTTTTTTTCTAAACTGTATTATCAAGGATATGTCCCTACGTTTTTCTATCTGCTGAATCAAATGGAATAGTCCGCAAGTCAATTGGAGATGTATTTTTAAAGATATAGGCAAAAATAGGCTATATTATAAACTGTAAAAAATCGGCAAATTAAGATTAGTAATAGAGTGTATTTTTACCTAGTCTAATAGTTAATAAGATTATTTGAGATAAACAAGACTATTTTTGTTAAATTAAATATTTTATACATATACAGGTGGTCATTTGAAAACAAAGCAAGCTAGATTTAAGACAGTTTTAAATATTTTTTTGAAAAATGGGTAAACACATCGGTTTTGTTTACGGGAGAAACAAAAACCTAAGATAATGTCAACGCCGATATTTCACCCCTTTAGCGAGGGCGGCTGCCACCTTTAAAATTTTAAATAGCAAAGTAACACATCGTTGGAAAAGTAATTAATTCTTCTTTTCAACAGTGTTTTTGTTTTCAAAATCCGACCAATACATAACCAATAAATAGGAGGTGAGAATTAGGAGAAAATGTTCACTAGTACTATACATATATTACAAAGTGGTGACTTTAGTACAGCATTTCTCAACCTTTTTTGGCTTGCAGACCACTAAAATTTAGCGGCTTAAGTATCTGTCGCTAAAATTAGTCTGAGATATTTGTATTTTGTAATTTGATAAATTAAAATGTAGTTATTGTTATTTATTTTAGTTATTTTCACGGATAAATAATAGTCCATAAAATAGTAAAATTTCTTAGCGGACCACTAATAGTCCGCCGGACCACCGGTTGAGAATAGCGGCTCCAGTATCAACGTTTAAGATAATGCAAATTTCTTCACCTTTAAACTGACCTAACATTGTAATCAATATAGGACACAGGTTAGCAAGTAAACATTAGCAGCTGAATTTTCTTTCAATTCAGCTACTTTAGTGAGTAAAATCGGGCTAAAATAACGCCTACTTTTGAAATAAAAGGATGACCAGATGAGACCTTTACAGTCTTGTGAAGTATTATTTTGGCTATCTGAAATCGCTATCTACAATTTTTTTAGGACCTAACTTTGTAAAATTATTTTTTATGTCGCAGCAACAATTTCTAAAATCGTGTTTTTTAAAATATACATAGCTCTTAAAAATGAACTATTTAAGCCAAAATTTCGAAATTTTGCCCACGTAAAGACAAAACCACAGCGCATGTAATAGTATTAACGAATTTTAGAAAAAGTTTTTTATTTTTGAGAAAGGGGTTTCCAAAGTCACTAGTTGCAAAATTGTGCATTGACAATTTCACCCACCGGAAAGCTATGTGAATTATTAAAAATTTGACCATATAATGTACCCCCGTCCGAATTTTGGGTGTGCATTTCAGGTAATCCGACAGATGGGTCGGATTAAAAAATAAATGGTTTATTCTTTTCGGTCCAACGTGACCACTTAAAATGATAATCTCAAAAATTCCTTAATTACAATTTGATGGTCAGGTCAGGGATAATGATAAGTACAGCCGCGGTCAAAGGAGAAGCACAGGTCAGGTAGCTGGGCCGCTAATACGCTCCCATTCTAATTTCTAAGATCTGAGTTTAGATCCAGGCCGATAATCCAACACGGTTTCGAGTCAATTTATTGAAAAAACTGCATTTGTGAAAATATAAAATATCTTAAATTTTAATTTAGACTAATTCAATTTAGAGGAGAATGCTTAAAAATTGCCTTGAACATCAACTGAAATTTAATTATGTTTTAATTTTTGTTTTTAGTCAATTTAATTATAAAAATCGGGTGATAAATTACAAAATAATTGTGACAAGATAAATATTTAATTTACTATTAAAACACAAATTTAATAATTAACGTTGCAAAAATGTTAATTTAAGAAAATTGCAAACAAACTGTCTTAAAGTGAATAGTGATATCTTTAAAATAGTATGTTAAATATTGTTTCTTACAAACAAGCAAATAATTAAACTAAAAACGTTAAGCTATATTTTTTTAACCAGTAATAACTGTTAACCAGCTTTTAAAAATCTTGTTTAGAAAAAAATATTTTTTTAAATTAGAGTGGTATTAATTGTTAAAAATTAAACATTTCATAAAATATATAAAAATATTATCACTTAGTTCTAATTTCGTTAATTTTATAAAACTCTGTTCTTACTATAACAAGTTAATAACAGTAAGTTTACATTAAATTTTTTATAACATTACAATATTCAAAAAAGGCCAACACTGTGCATAACAACAAACTAATGAACAGTTAAAATAAAAATTAATATTATAAATTAAGGAATAAAAGTTTTAGAGATTATGATCGTTTGGGTGTCTGTCAGGTAGTAAAAGGATTATTACCTTTCCATAAATTAACATCTTATCGTTTCTGGCTCAAACACTTTCATTACAGAAAGCTCTTGCAGTAATATTTATTTTTTTACAAAATTTGATACCTAATAACATTATTGTTACCATAGTTTAAAATACGGTTTGTTTGTAAGCACTTTTAATAACCTATGAAACGTGTTATATTTTTTATATTTTTCATCAAATGTTTTTTATAACTAGTTTAACATTTTTTTTTACAAAAACATTTTTTTAAATGCTGAAACAATCTTTACCTACATTAAACATCTACTAAATATAGCGCAAACTTTTTAAAAAGTCACTTATATAAAGTGACTTGTATGCAATTTTTTGGAAATTGCGGGCTGATTGTTAACAATTGGAATCATGACGAAGAACTAAGGCTGAGAAAAGTAGAGCAAATATCTACCCATTTATCCCAAGTATGGGAATTTTTAGAATGACAAATAATTGTGAAAATTTAGTTAACAGTATGTCAACTAGATTGCGAGAATGTATTAAAATTAATGGGTGTCACAAAGTATCATATTAGTATCAAAATGTATTTAAAATTAGGTTTTAATAAAATTTACTTAATTTTTTTTAATACACATATTAATATGTGCAAAACTGCACACTCTAGTTATACAATTTTTTTTAAATTAAAAACAAGTATTTTTAAAGGCTAAAACAGTTATTACTGGTTAAAAAATATAACTTAACGTTTTCAGTTTAATAATTTGCTGGTTTGTAAGAAACATACTATTTTAAAGATATCACTATTCATTTTAAGACAGTTTTTTTGCAATTTACTTAAAGTTTTTGCAACTTTTATTATTAAATTTGTGTTTTAATAGTAAATTAAATATGTATCTAGTAACAAATATTTTTTAATTTATCACCCGTTTTTTATAATTAAATTGACTAAAAATAAAAATTAAAACATAATACAATTTCACTTAAAGTTCAAGGCAATTTTTAAGCATTATGTTATTAAAATATGAAAATTTGTAAAAAATAAATATTACTGTAAGAAGGTTACTGTAATGAAAATGTTTGAGCCAGAAACGATAAGACGTTAATTCATGGGAAGGTAATAATCCCTTTACTTCCCAAACGGATACTAAAACGATCATAGTCTCTAAAAGTTTAATTTCTTAATTTATAAGTTTCATTTCTATTTTAACTGTTCATTAGTTTGTTTTTTAGAATGTATTGAATGCCTGATTTGAATATTGTAATATGTTATAAAAAATTTAATGTAAACTTACCGTTATTAACTTGTCATAGCAAAAACAGGAATTTATAAAATTAAAGAAATTAGAACTAAGTGATAATATTTTTATATATTTTATCAAATGTTTTATTTCTAACAATTAATACCACTTTATTTTACAAATTTAAATTTTTTAAACAAGAGTTTTAAAAGCTGGAACAGTTATTACTGGAAAAAAATATAACTTAACGTTTTTAGTTTAATAATTTGCCTGTTTTTTTCAAAAGCAATATTAAATATTTTTGCAACGTTAATTATTAAATTTGTGTTTTAATAGTAAATTAAATATTAATCTAGTCACAATTATTTTTAAATTTATCACTCGATTTTTATAATTAAATTGACTAAAAATAAAAATTAAAACATAATTAAATTTCAGTTGATGTTCAAGGCAATTTTTAAGCATTCTCCTCTAAATTGAATTAGACTATAAATTAAAATTTAAGATATTTTATATTTTCACAAATGCAGTTTTTTCAATGAATTGACTCGAAACCGTGTTGGGTTGTCGGCCTGGATCTAAACTCAGGTCTTAGAAATTAGAATGGGAGCGTATTAGCGGCCCGGCTACCTGACCTGTGCTGCTTCTCCTTTGGCCCCGGCTGTATCCAGCCCAACTCGGATGCACCCGATTCATTATTCAACTGAAACACAGTCAAACGAGTAATAAGGTCTCTATCAGATATTTGTAGATAAAGAATTATTTTTAACTTTCTACTCTGTTTATAGAAGCAATTGGTTCGCTGGTATATGAATATGGTGGTAGCGGGATTAGAAGAATGTTACGAGTTATTATTAATTTTAACCTAATTAATATATTATTTATTTAGGGTTTCCTAATTATTTATTCAATAACAATAAACCATTGACAAGTTAAAATGGCAAAGACATATATTAGTGCTGTCATTATACGGGAAAATCAATATTATTGTGTTTTTTTTTCGAAGTGAGATAAATAGAAATAGGTAAACGTTTAGAAAATTGATTATACGTAACGAGTTTACCTACTCAAAACAAAAATCCCTGCACGGCGTCATACTTAAAAATAATATATGGAGAAATTGGCAATTTTTTGTATACACATATGTCTTTGTGTTTTTTCGTAAAATTTACATGAATAAATATTAAAATTTATAGTTTAAAGTTAAAAGAATAAATATTAAAGTTTAGAATTTGTTGGAATATTAGATATAATTATAAATAGAACAAAAATGTTTCGATTATTAGAATAAACCATAAACTTATTTGGGTCATTAGTGTTCTCATGAAGAGTTTTATGAAACACTTAAACGTAATTTCTAAAATTAGTTTTGAAGCCTATATGTATATAAAATTACTTTTGTTATTAAAAAAGAAAATAGTTGTTGTTAGTTGTCAAGAAAACATCTTTCATTAAAACGGATAATCTGATTATCGGACTTTTATTTAATCTCCTCCATACCTATACTCTGCCAATAGAATTAAATTTTTCATACGTATAAGCTTTTAAAATATAATTTTTTCGCGCATTTTTCTAGAATATTTGAAAAATTAACCAAAATGAATGGTTTTTAACAACAGGTTATATCTCGCTATCTGTGCGTTTTTTTTTTTTGAAACATTTGCGAAAACAAAAGTGTTTAGAATTAAATTTTGCATACAATTTTTGAAATATAATTTTTTTGGCGGGATTTTTCTAGAAAATCTGAAAAATAAAATTTTTCATATGGATAAGCTTTTGAGATATAAACATTTTACTAGATAAATTGATCGAAATACATATATGTTTCTTTACTAAGAATACGTTATAATTTTACGTTCCGATAACACCAGATAAAACAGTTCGAAAAAACAAAACAGTTCAAATGAATTCAAAAATTAATCGATAATAGAAAATCGATTCGTCAGAACTCAATTAGAAGTGTGAAAAATATGGATTAATGGATTTATCAGTGACTAAATAAACCAATTTGTCGATTTAGACAAAAGATGAAATGTCGAAAATCGACCGCTAGTTAAAATTAGTAAATCGATTCTTAACGAGTATCTAATTAAGCTATTTATCTACTTAAAAAATCTAATATTGACATCGATTAAAAATTGGTATGCCCAAGAGTAGAGGAGGCAAATCAAGGTTTTAGAAATTATAAACTGATGGCCATAATTTCTTCTCCGTTTTCTAATATAGGAATCCATTTTGACGAAAAACAACATTAAAATTCTAAAATAGTTTCTTGAAATTGGTTTTTCTAAAAAGTTACATGTTTTATCAACTGACTCTACATTTGATTGGAACAACAAAATTTTACCTTAATTACTTACTGTTATGTACCCTCATACCACCCCCTATATCATTGAATCGTCACGTGCATTTCATTCACTCAAAACCGTCTTTTATATTTCTCGGTCTAACTTCATATTTGTTTTAAATTGATAATTTTGTAAACCGAGCTCATATAAGCATCGAATCCATTCCATTGTTATTCATTATATCTTTGTATATTAGAGACTCAAATAAATACTCAAAGAAATAGAAGAGTTTCATTATACATTAAACAATATGAGCATAATTTGGTAATTTAGTTTTTTTGCGTTTTACGTATTCCGATTCATTTCGCGTTCATTAATTATTATCTATTTGGTAAAAATGAAAATACAGAATCGAAACTCTAAAATCTCGATCTCTCTTTGCCGAGGATATTTTATGCTTAGGGCCTGGGCCGCGGGGATACCTACTTTTATTATTTTTATCGTTGTATTGTTTATGACCTGCTAATCACCCTCTCTTGAAAGTGGGGTTTATATATATTTTGGTTACGTTGTCCCAGGTTTTGCTTCCCGTTAGCTCCAAATCCGAAATTTACACCTAACTTTTGGATATGTCCCCATTAAAAGCGTACTCGCTTTGGCCTACTTAAATTAGGGTTGAGTGCCTAATATGAATATATTTATTTATTGACCTTCAGAAATAATCCTCCAGCACGCTAAAAGAATGATTCGAATAAAAACCGTTTATAGGGTTGTTGGAATGGGTTCAATGCTCTGGTACTCACATTGGACGATTGAGATTTTATAAATTTCATTCTATTCACCTGTTGACCGGATGTTTAAACATGTATCACAACACACAACAATGTATTACCAAGCAACTAAATTGAGCAAGATAAAAAAACACTCACTATAAAATCACAAGTGAAACAGTGAAACTATAAACTCCGTATAAAATTTTCTCACATCGTCGAGCCTAAATTGGAAATTTGAGAATTGCTAAGTGATCCAACTGTGGTCATAAATATTATTGAGAAGAAATAAACAACAGTGGAAAAATAAAGATTGCAACTTTGTAAGCTTATAATAAGAGTTGATGTAATTCGATACTTTAGAAGCAATAAGAACACTTCGGACTAATGACATAAATAATTTACTTTGTATTTTGTAATAATTGAATTGCTAGTTTAGCAAAATTTTTGGTTAGCCGTGAGGCCTCAGGAGTCCGGTATAAAAGATTTAATAATAGTAAATTTAAAACAGAAAATTTATCTGACCGTTATAATTTAGAAATGAGGGATGTACAAAAATAATTATTCCGACTAATAATAATGGAGGTGACTAATTATTTATAGGGGTGGTCTTTTGATGACTGAAAGTCCGGGTTTGCGTGGTTTTGCAAATGTGAAGCAAGAACGTATTTACGACCAGCGTTTCTCAAGCTTTTTTGGCCTGCGGATTACTAAAATTTAGCGGCTTAAGTATCTGTCGCTAAAATTAGTTCGAGATATTTGTATTTTGTAATTTGATAAATTAAAATGTAGTTATTTTTTTTTGCGGATAAATAATTGTTCAGAACAACTTTAATTCAAAGAGTTTGCTATATTTTTCAAAAATAAATGATAGTTGGAAATACAAGTAATGTTTTTGCAAATACCAAACATTATTTGTTATTGTGGTAAACTATTTTTGTAAAACCGCTGATGATTCTGCTTTATTAGTCTCCGATAAAACCTGGAATGAGCTGTATCAGTATTATAGTTATTATACCATCATAAACAAAACTGTAGAGTTAAAAGAAGTCACGTCATCCTCATCCAGGTTGTTTGATAAGGATATCATTTCTTTGCAATTTGTCTATCACACATTTTTGATGACACAGCTTTTCTAGCCATGCGAACGTAACACAAATAAAAATTTTAATTATTGGGGCGAAGCCTGGCGGGGCAATAAGGGCGGCAAAACTCTAAATACGCCTTTGAGCGTTAGGGATGTTATGCAAAACAGGTGGTCGAAACGGTACCGATTGGTTGATTTGAAATGTAAGGGTGGATTTTGAGGGCAAATGTAAAAGAATAAAGTCAGTTGGATGGATTAAGAGAGAGTGAAGAGTTTGTAACGAGAGGTTTATTATAAGTGTGTAAAATGAGAAAATATCAAGTTATGTAAATAAAAGAGAAAAATGAAGACAATAATGTAATTTTAATTAATTTATGCAACATCTGCCACTATTTACTCTATTTTTCCCCGATTATAACAAGTATAAGCAGGCATCAATATTTTAAACATCGGTTTATTTTAGTTGGAAATAAAATTCAATTTAGAGGTTCAGTATTGGTAGGTTTATTATTAGATTTTCTACATAAGGTTGAAGCCACTATTTTGTTAAAATTTCATTTATTAGTCGTTTAGTCTTGGTGGAGTATGTTTTTAAAATAATTGTAAGATCACGATTATACAAGGGTTTATTTTAATGATTTAAGCGAATTCTTACACAAATTAAGAAAATATGTGCTGATCTGACTGATCAATGGTGTGGCGATTTTATGACTCGGTCTTTAAACAATCGAATAAGAATTTGGACCGACACCTCACGATAAATAAAATGGACGAAATGGTAATGTATGTACATTACGTAACGATCTGATGATTTACATTATACTTGAAATAGACAGCCCAAATGCGGACTTTTTTTCTCTGCGTATAACAATATAATATTTATAGGGTGTAAAATAAAAACTTTAAGAAATTTAACATTTAACCAATTTAAATGTTTTATTGAATTTTTCAAAATAGGCTCAATTTTTAACAGAATTCTGAACTAAATGTTTAAATTGACGTTCTTCCGTTTCTAAGAAATAATACCTACAACTAATTTTTGAACTCCGTTAGCACATTATTTATATTTATAATAGCTCTTCAAGCCCTCGAGCTTAAAAAAAAAGTGGTTTTAATATTCAACACTAAAAATAGGGGTTGCTATTTTAAAAAATGATCGATTACGTCACAGCAAAAAAACCAGTTGGCAAAAAAAAATTTGGAAATAAGTGAAAAAAGTGCTCAATAAAAAAACAAAATCGACCTGTCTCGGCGTTTTTTCTAAAAACATTAACTTAGAAAATATGAGAAATATCGTTAGAATAAGAAAATTTTTTACGTAAATTGCGTTTGTACCTTTTACTATTTTACAATTGTACACGCCGCGCCGCCAAGGTGGAAAATTTATTTATAGTCTGTCTATCAATATTCTAAAACGACTTCATAATTACTAATAAACATTTTGAGTCATTTACGATAGTCTCATTGTCAGGGGATTATCTACCTATTCTGCAATAAACTCTCGAGGATTGAGGTTTTTTAAATTTGAATTAGTTGCTCACCACTTTTAGGATAATCCTTGTTAAACGGATAATAAACTACTTAAGGAATGAAAAAGTCGTTTTAAGATATCGGTAGACAGACTATATAATATTATTCAATTCAATGTTATCCAGAATTTCAGATTCTATTGAAATCATGGCTAAATTTAACAATCGATTTTGAGACATTGAACTACATAAATAATTTTTTATTAATTTTAAATATTCAAAGGTATTTTCACCACTTGCTACAAACACAGAAAGGGTTAAAAAAAAAAGTAAGATATATAAAATTTGGAAAAATCGAAAATAAGTTAATATTTCTGTAGGTATTGTTTGGTTGTAACTATTGTTTAAAATTCTTCTTAACGAAAAAGAAAAAAAAAATTAAAATGATCTTTAGGGCTAGTAAAAGGTTCTTCAGCTGATTCATAGAAAAAAAGTCGTTTTTTTTTCTAATTTTGTTAATAGAATCTGCTAGGAAATTTATTTCTTCATAAATATCTTCTCCAATGTTTTGCTTTTTCAATGAAAACCTCAAAATTTGCGTCTGTTCTTTCATTGCAAATAAAATTCACTAGATTTTGTAAAGTCTTCAGACACTCCTCTATTGTAGCGAACCTATTTTGAATTATTTTACTTACAATATTGAGTTTTTCTAAAAGAAAATATTGTATTGTTAAGCTACAGATAAATTTAAATTTGCTCGGAGCGCCCATTGTTTCAGGGGGCGAATAAAAGGAATTGCTTCCGAGATATAATTTCTCCTAATTTTTTTAGTTTCATCAGTTCAAATAATTTTATCCAATTTTAAAGTTTCCCCATATGTATTTATATAAAAAAATTATTTCCAAAAATGCGCCCTCAGATAAGAGCGCCCGTGTGAAAATCACGCAATGAACACCAGCTAGCTATAGGCCTGCATATTAGGGCACATGATAGAATTTTAAAATTGTTGGAAATTCTGAAATGATACATAATTGAAATAGTTTTAGAAAAAACAATAAATGCAGTGGCGCATATAACAAAAAGCTTAGAAAATTCAATTATCATCATTTCAGAGATACTAAAATTGTAGAATTACCGATAAAGTTATTTTTGCTATACAGTGTTTCCCACGCCAAGCCAGACCGACTCGCACCAGCTGCACTTCAATTTTTGGAAAAGCAAAACTACGAAGATTTGGGTTTTGTTCTTATTATTAAAAATAATCTGAGAAATATTACTTGGGCTGTTTCTCATGTATCAATTATTCATTCAATTCGTTCTGTACTTCTGTTTATTTTTAACTTGAACTTATTTAAACTGTTTTGAGTGTTTTATATTTTGGGTACCATTTCCTTTAATGTTTGCATGTAAAGAAACTTTTTATTTTTACAATAAACAAATTTAACCGAAAAATGAGTGAAAAGAAAAAAATCTATTTTTTTTTTATTAAATTTTCTAAAGAGAAGTAAAGTGGAAGTAAATGATTCGCCTATCATTCTTAATTCTACGAGTACTAATAGTTCTGAAAATAGTGATATGAAGCTTACAGTTCAGCAAAGTAAAAAAAACATTGAAAACTATAATATTGGAAATTTTGTAGCAAAGTACATTCCTGACGAAGAAAAATTCGCAACAAAAGTGACTCGAAATCATGTAAATTCGCACTCAAAAATAATCAAAATAATTTATGTATTTATAATTAAGGTTTCCATAGTAACAGTGTATCAAGTTCCGACATTCATTTTTCGCCACATTTTCTTTTATCAAAATCTCATAGCACACCTGACAACTTTATATAAAGGCTGTTTCGTAAAGAAACAGCAATCTCTAAGGTACAAGTTGGTAAGAACTCAAAAAACGTTAATTTGAAATGTTTTTGTTTCTTTTGTATAGTTCAATTGTAGATATTTGGGCAGACTTTTTAAGTAGGTACTTCTAATAAACAGATCATAAAAATAAGTGCAGTTATTGCAAACATCAAATAAACTATAAAACACCTCATAAAACTTGATTTATCTAAGATCGTTGTTAAATGTGAAAGTGTTTGTCCTTATTAATTAAGTTTTATGAGGTGTTTTATGGTTTATTTAATGTTTGCGGTAACTGTAACTATTTTTATGATCTGTTTATTGGGAGTACTTGAAAAGTCTGCTCAAATATCTATGATTCAACTATACTTGGTTTAAAAATAAACGCTGTTTAAATTTACCTAATAACAAACAATAACCTAAAAAAAATATTTGTGTGAACAAATTTCAATGTAAACAATTGAAAATTTTACATATCAGTGACATCTGTCAGTGATATGCCAGAGAATGACAGAGACATCACACGGTACACAAAAACAGAAGAAAAACAAAAATGCCGGATTTTTCGGTTGGGTAATAACTGCTGGTAACGTCTTCTAGTTGCCAAACTGTTACCCCCGTATACCAAATTCATGTCTGCGTATTTCTCAAATGTGAAGCGGTGAGCCATTCTTGTAACACAAATTTAACGAGATGCAGATGCTAATTGTCAGATTAATGTCACATATACGACAAATTTTTTTGCAATTGTTTTAAATCAACAACTTGATTCATTAAATTATGATTCATTTAAGAACGATTTTCTTTTGGTCACTTTTAAATCATCGCAGTTCTTCAGGAAGATGCATTCGAAACGCAAACTTTTTAGAATCACAATTCTTGAATTTTTACTAATTTATATCTCAAATATTACCGTTTATTTACGCAACAGTCTGTATACTAAGAAATGGGATGAGTAAGCATTGATAACGAGGGCTGTTTTGATAACTGTGACTCCTGAAAACAAGAAAATGAGTTTTGAACTCCGCTCATTGAAAATATTTACTCATCCTTTAATAAATACATAATTAGAAAATATTGAGGTGAATGTTTTGACATTATATTTTAAAAAACTGGAATAAAGCTCTTGAAAGATTTTATTACAACGAAAACACAAAATATAAATTTTCTATTCTACGGGCAGAAAATCTGCAATTTATTTTTTAATAAAACTTTAAGAGAAATTATTTAAAGCAGAGAAAAATTAACATCTATAATTAAAACAGTAATTTTTTGTGAAAGAAATAGTCTTCCTTTAAGAAGTCATAGAGATCATGGCTTGTTAGATGTGGACAAGTTGGAAAATCAGCAAGTCGAAGGAAATTTTAAAAGTTTATAGAGATCTAAAATCAAAGCTAGAGACACTATATTAAAAAAAAATATTGGGAAAATGCTGGAGCAAATGCCATATACAGCGTGAATCTGTTAAAAATATATCTTAACTTTTTTCAAAAACTAGTTATTACACTGGCTTCAAAGTTTGCCATTAAAAACTTTGTTTTTTTCTCTATGCACGTAATTTTTTTCAGATTTTTTCTAATATTCCTTCTAATGAATATTAATTAATGTATATTAAATCGTTGAAAAAAACTTATGAGATTTACATTACTTCTAATGTCATTCTAAATACCACGATGTTGAAAAATTGTTTTGTAAAAAAATAATTTAAAAAAAATGTAAATAAGACAACTAAATAAGATATCTCAGGCAGATTTTTAAAATATTTTTGGTTGAAATATGTTTTTAGTGTAAAGAACAAAACCTTTATTAAAAAAATTATTTTTAAATGCTTTAAAAATTTTTGTTATTATTTTATCGTAATCTTTGGTAATGTTTTTGCATAATCATACTTTTAAATAATCATTTTCTACTTAAGTTGCTTTCAACAGTTCTTTGCTTCTTTTATGATTAATTGGGGAGCGCTTATAAAAGCTCTCTATGGATAATTACTCTAATTATAAAATATAAATATTGATTATTGTTTACTAAGTGCTATTACATGTTAATGTTTACTCACTCAAATAATATGTCGCTCATTAAATACAACGTCATAACTCAAAAAAGCTTATTTTTAAATAGACGCAATTTAAAGTTAAAATTTAGGTATTGTGTAAAAAATACAAATTAAAGTGGTGCGTGGTACAAAACTAGTGCCATAAATTTTTGTTTTTGAGTTATGACGTTGTTGTATTTAATGAGCGATTTGTTAAATAAGAGATTTATTCGTTTTGATATAGAATTGTTTGTATACAAATTTTATCTTCATTATATTTACTTATATTTTTTTAATTTGGTATTATTCGACTTCTAGGTACTTGTTTCCAATAATTAGTAATTAATAATTAGTACTCCAATTTCAATCATACAGAAGTTGAATCTACCTCAAAATAAATGTAATGGCTTTTGTCTTAACAACTGCTAGGTGTCTAATTAATTAGGAAATTAACCCTTCGTTAGTCGCACATGGGACTGGCAGTCTCATGCTTTACTATTTTTGTAATTAAATAGAAACGGTTATAGCTACAACTTTGTGAACTTATGACATCTCAAATTGATCTTTTATAAACACTTTGCCTAAGTTTGGTGCAAAAATTTAGTTTTGCTGCTTCGTAATTCCCAATTAATTTATCTGGACCTGGTTTGAGACTAGTAAATTTAACGTAAAATTTTTTATAAAAATTTTGTAATTATATAAAAATGATACTCAACAATTTATAATATGAAATAAAATATATATAATCAAACAAAAATAGCTGTTGTTAAAAACAGAATAAAATTAAAATAACAAAATATTATGCAGCTCTTACATATTTCTAGAGACATTTTTAATTTTAACTTTTAAATTTATTACTTGAGACACATTTTTTTTGACAAAATTTGGTACGTTTATGATAAACCGATATACTATAAACACTTCAAGCAAAAATTTAAAAGATAACTATTAAAAATGGTAAAAATATTTACTATGGGACTGGCAGTCCCAGCGCGACTAACTATGTCACATAATATGGCGCGCCTAACGAAGGGTTAAAAATCTTTCAATATTTAACAACTCAAGAAAAATATTCTTTTTTTAAAAAAAACCCAACAACAAATCGATTTATCGCAGTTAGTAGGATACGCAATTAATTAATTAATTGGAAAAATTGTCAACTAAAAAATTGAGAAATAATGCCCAAAATTTGACAATTAATTAAAAGGTAACTCTGAGGGACGTATGTTAATTCGGCCAAAAATTAATTTCCAGGACATAAAATGTGTAGGTGGAGGATTAAGACGAAGGGTCTGTTCGGCCGGCCACCCAGCGAGGGTTGAGATAAGCCGTTGCGGGTGGCCGCTTCTCAAATTATACCTGGATTGTATACTTCCACAAATAAATACAAATTAAAAATGACAAAAATTATAAAATCTTTATAATATTCAAATAATTTAACACATATTCATTAATAAAGTTACATTTCTAAATCTGTTTGTACCTAAATGTTTCTCTTATCTTTGTGTCTAACTAATGTCTCTTAATTTTCTACTATTTTGCGTGTGTGAAATAAACTGAACGAGAGGAAGTTTTTATTTGCTAGAAACTTTTATGTTTTAAAGTAACTTTTAAAGGTCCAAAGTGTGCAATGCGGTAAGCTTTAGTTGCGTTAATGGTAATGAAATCTGACCTGCTGGCCGAAAGATTTGCTAATCACTTCATCTAGGTACAAAATACAAATCTAGGTACAAATAATGGAATTTTTATTGGGAATATGCCAATACTTAAAATTTTAATTTTATTCACTTTTACCTACTAGGACTACTAAAACTTCCATGATATAAGCCTCTATCTGATATAACTTTTTTCTTGTATTTAGTAGGTACCAATGGATGAGAAATTATAAGGAATGACTGAGATTAACTCTATTCCGACAAATACTAATTTTGAGAAAATTGATTTAAGCAGGTTTAAATTTACAAAATTAAAAGTGTTTCCGAAATTATTGTACTGTGTAGTTTGGTGTGTTTCTCAAATTTAGTATTTGTTAAAATGGGATCTCAATTTGAGACAATGTTAAGCGAAAAAAGAAAATTGCTGCTTGTAGTTGGAAATTTTAAATTTCGACTTTATGTAAAAAAATTATAATTTTTTTTATTTCACCAATTTAGATTTTTTATGCAAAATTAATAAGATATATATTGATAAAACCTTTAAATATTGTACAAAATTTTTGCATCAAATGTTTTCTTTACACGGTTTTAAAAATGGACATTATATTTCTGTAGTTTTCGCGTTGCTACCTAACAAAAAAAAAAGAAAGTTATTTACTATTTTTCTTGGATTAAAAAAAATATATATAGACAATTAGATTTAAGTTTCAAACCAAAAAAAATTGTTATAGATTTTGAAAGCGCCATCCATAAAGCTTATGTTACTGTTTGCAATATTCTAAAAATCGAAGGCTACAGATATTATTTGTGTCAAAGTTGGTATAGAAAAATACAGCAGTTAGGTTTATCTAAAAAATATAAAGATAACAATTCAGTCATTGGCAAATATTTAAAACATTATTTAGGCATTCAGTTCTTAATCCAAATCAAGTTTCTGACTTTTTTAATACAGAATTACATTATCTAATTCCAAATCATGACTGTAAAGTATTAGAATTTTGCCATTATTTATTTAATACTTATACTTCTAAAGATTCATTATTTCCTTCAAATATACCAAAGGTATAAGCTTCCAGTTTAAATTTTTTCTATAAGAACTACGAATAGTTGTTAGTCTTTTTACGCAAAGTTTAACAGCAGCTTTTATAACACACATCTAAATATTTTTTGTTTACTCAGGTTTTACTGTCTTATCAGATGGAAGTATACGTGAAAATTAGAATAACGCTCTTATATTAAAAAAAAATCGTAATGATTTTCTTAATAAATTAGAAAATGTTAATAAAAAAATTAATGATTTTATAACAGGTAAAATAAATAGATTTGCATTTGTTAAATCTGTATCTTATAATTGTTTACCTCATTAATCTTTTATATTTAATTTTTTTAATTGTCATATATTTTGTTTTATTAGATTATACCGAGTTAATTATTATATTTACCTAACTGTATTTTTATTTTTACTAAATTTTCTTGGCAGACACTGTGTTTTATTTAAATAAAGCTCTTTTTTTCTGCATAGAGGGGTGCGCAGTATTATTAATCAAACTGTTTTACTACATTGTATTACAGGCGACCTAAAGTTACTTTCTCTAAAATATTTATTGTTGTTAAACGCAGGAAATGGTTTATCATAATCTCTTTAAAAGTGGTCTAACCCTATGACTTTAATTCGTCCAATGCCTTAATCCCACCCCTTGCTAATGACCGGCCGAACAGAACGATAGATAAACTCGTCTACCTGCCGTGTGGCCGAACCAACAACCGCCGACTCTGAGTACGATTGAACCCGCGACGGTCGGTCCGCCATGCTAACACGCCACCCTGAAAGTACCGTAGAAATACCGAGGCAAATAGCGTATCATAATCTGTTAAAACCTATAAAATAACATTTAATGTCTTTAAGTCTGTCAATCATTTAAAATATTTATGCAAATTCTAAAAGATAGTTAAACACTTGGCAGAAAATTCTGATACTTACTTAAAGTCAGAACATTGACCCTCAAAGAACAAATTGTCCTATATTTAAAAAGAGCTGATATCATAACTATCACTCTTGAGATTCAAACATTTATGAAAATTCCGGAAATATTTGTGAATGTCACGTTAGTTTTGCTTTAGTTTAACAAAAAAGATTGAAAGATGAATGACATTCTATCATTTCATAGGTAATAGAATAGTGTAACTATTATAAAAATTAATCTAATAATTTGTTGCAAGAATCTCCAAAATTAATAAACCGTAGACTAATTTAAAGCATATAAATACGTGAACCCTAATAAAAAAAATTGTACTTACCTTTTCTTAACAGCTCACACTTTTTAATACCACCTATCTATTACCATATAAAAAAAAACTTTGTGTAACTAGGAGTAACGAACAGTCCAGAAGACACGAAGGAACTAAACTCTGGAGGAATGTTGAAAAAATTGGTAAACATCACTAACAAAAAAAACTACCCTAAATGGTTTAAGAAAAACCATAAATTAGTTTTTCTCCCTTTCAAAATATATCACCATAAAAAAAGGGATATTTACGATCTCAACAAGTGTGAGGTCAAAGCAACTCAAATTGAATAGAGCTCTAAGTTGTTGAAAGCCTCCATAAAAATATTTTTTTAACGTTCGACCCGAAATGCAATAAAGGATTGTAAGATAGAATAGGTTCAAATTGTTATCATAGACTTACATAATTATATAAGTAAACAAAATTATAGTAAAATAAAGTTTTTATTGTAGGTAAAACCACCTAGAGCTGTATGTTTGGGTAATTATGAATTGCGGTAATGGTCAGAGTAAGAATAAATCCTTTGCCTTAGTTGCGGTAAAGAATTTTTAATTACACCGGTCGGAATTACGACTTGCAAAAACTTGCTGAATTGCGGTAAATAACATTGTTGCTTAGCATTGTCTCAATTTGAGATGCCATTTTAACATATACCAAATTCGAAACTAACACTGAACACCTGTAAGAAGGTCAAGTAGGGGCTTTTACACACCCCCGAGCTGTTCTATTGCTATTGTTGTCTTATCTAGTATCAAATATCGGCGTTTGTAAAGTGGAAGACAGTTTTAATAACATTTTTCTTTTAACAATTTATTTAAATAAAAATTGGTGGTGTGTTTTTAATTTGTACTATTTATATTTTATTTATTTATACCTAGAACTACAACATACTCGTAATGTGCACTACAAAATGATAAAAAATTAAAGGAAACACTTTCTGTACGTTCAAGTAAAATGCCACTTACAATAATGGATCAATATTAATAAGGTTGGATTTTCTACTTAATAGTGACACAACCATTTGTTGGGGTGAAATATAAAAAGAAAATTGGCGTAGATTTTCCTTTAGAATCGGAAATAGGACAAATTGTCGCTGTCATTAACGTGGATGAAAAGGAATTATCTAATTTAACAAATTAAATTAATGTAAAGAAAGGCAATGTGAATGTTATTATAATCTATCAAGGAAATAATAGTGAAAGGGTCCATATACCATATACCAAGAAAAATTTAAATCATATCGCGGTCCAGGCCTGGTTCTAGCAGATGGCCGCGCCACACAGTGGGGCAAAAGCGGAAAAAACACAATAAATCCAAGATTTGTTTTGCGTTTCATTTCTTGTTATTTTGTTTACTTTGATGGTTGAAGAATAAAAAACCGGTACGATTGGTTTAAAAAACAAAAGCAATAGAGAGAATATTTCATATTATACATCAACTTAAACACAAAATTATTTTTGCGATTTTATTCTCTGGGATTTTATTGCAGCTCTCCTGAATGATTTATGTTTTAAAATCTTTTAGTATAAATATTAAACTAACTTTTTATAACAATAACCTCCACTTAAAAGAACAGTAGATAAGCGTAAAACTGTTGCAATAAAAAGTCAGTTTAAAGTCTAACTGCAAAAAGAACGTCATCATACTTTAAGTGGGGGTTGATAGGTTTTACACCGGGATGTATTAAAGAATGTATTTTCTAAATTGTCATCTGCCTTTACTTGCCTATTGATTTGTTATTGACACTTTTGTGAAGCAGTGTCGCGCAAACTTTTTTTCACTTTGTTGAAGTTATTGCCATGGAGAGTCCATCTATCGTTTATAGTGATTTGTGTGAATATTTAATAGATGTAGGTCCATCAAACCACCGATCGTTTAAAAATTTCATACAAAAGAAATTTCCTAACGTTTCTGATGATCAAACATGTTTATTTTCCGCAGAAATGCAGAAAAGATTTTTACCTAATTTTATGATAAAATGGAAATCAGTCAATCGAGACAAAAACGCTTTCAAAAAAAAACATGCTGAGTGGATGAATAATAAATTTATATTTACATGTTTTAGAGATAAAGAAAACTACTGCGTTTCGCGCGGAAGAAGACCAACCAAAAATTTTGAAGATTGTGGAAAAAGGAGCCAAAGAAACAAAATTCACAAAATTGCAAGAATCATATTCGCAAAATTTAATAAATGCTGCAGCTACCTCATCCAACTCAAAAAATCAGTTTGTTGTTTTCACTGATGATTTTGCTTTGTCGCTATTTATTCAAGCAAAACTTAGTAAATACCAATACGAGGTAATTTGAAACGCATTTAAGAATGTAGGATGTAACTTACTTCCTATAGCTACAAAAAAATTACAGCAGCAAAGAAGAAATGCTACCCCGATAATGTCAAAATAACCGACACGTCTGCAGAAGTTCCTCTGCAAGATTTATTAAACAACACGGTCGAAAGAATACTCAAGACAAAAAATGAAAACGAACTGGAGAAACTAAATGCTCAAGAACTTGTGTTAACATCAAAATGGGGATTTGATGGAGCTTCCGGGCAGAATGAATTTGTCTAGCGTTATTCGACGGATGACGAAAACAAATCTGATTCCAATTCATTTATGACTTTTATGGTCCTTATAAGACTGACCTATAATAATAATGACCAAGTTGAAGTTATTTGGAAAAATTCTCGGCCTTCGTCTACACGGTATTGTAGAGCGATACGTTTTCGGTATGAAAAAGAAACTTTTGAGTTAGCTCGAGAAGAAAAAGAAAGTGTTGAAAATGAGTACAAAACCTTGCAAATAACAAAATTGAACTTTGGTGCAATAACAGTAGGTGTTAAGCATGTTCTGATTTTTACCATGTTAGACGGAAAAGTAGCCCAAGCTGTAAAAGGAACTACATCTTCAAGCAACTGTTTTATTTGTAAAGCTCGTCCTTCAGAAATGAACGACCTATCTAAAGTTCAATGTAAACCACAAATGAAGAAGCTCTTCAACTAGTTATATCACCGCTGCATGCACGTATCAAATGTTTGAAATATATTCTTCATCTTGCATACAATCTCAGTTTTAAAAGTTGGCGAACGTCAAAAGATGATACTCTTTTGATTAAAGAAGCAGAAAAAAGACGTATTCAACAAGAATTTGTTCAGAAACTGGGAATCCGCGTTGATTTTGTAAAACAAGGATATGACTCGTCAAATACTGGAAATACCTCTAGGAGGTTTTTTAGTGCTCTGACCGCTCAAATCACCAAAATTAATCAGGATTTGATTCGCAGATTTTCTTGAGGTGATAAATTTTTATTTTATTTTTTGCAAAACCTGACGTGTTGGAAAAACAATGTTTATACTGTAATTATCTCATATATAAAATAAAACTAATTTGTGTATAACTTTGGAAAAAAGATAAAATTTGATGTCTAACGCTATTTTTGATGTGGAATGCAGTAGGTATGTACCTACATCCAAAAGGGTCTCATTAATATTCCGGAATTTATAACTAAACTTGCAATGCCAGATGTCTCAAACATTGTAGTCATTGATATAATATTTAAGGCAATCATGAAAGCAAAAGCGATTTCACTAGATTATTCACTAGATAACATATGACCAATTTTCTTCAAAATCATAATCAAAAATAATCGATTAATTTTTACTTCCCAATCAACGAGACTTCAGTGATTCTTCAAGGAAAACATCGAGTTGGAGGACATGAACGTGAATTCTACAATTCAAAACTCTTAATGTTTCACATGCACACTAGGGTGGGCCTAGTGAAGAAAAATTGGTTTCTAGACAAATTAAAAAAATGCTTTTTAAAGATGAGATCTTAATATTAATTAGGAAAGTTCTCTTCATCTCAGTTTTCCATTTTTTCTTCAATTCCATGTGGCAAAATCCATATATCGTCATTCATCCTATTAATGTCAAGAGCTCATCTTTAAAAAGCATTTTTTTAATTTGTCTAGAAACCAATTTTTCAGTGTCGTAAGTTAAAAAAAAATAGTCGATTGTTTTGGACAACCCTACTGTATATGTAGATATCTATTATGTATATCTCAGCACACTGGTCACCAAAACGGCCCACCTTCATGCACACATCTGGGACTGCAAATTTAGTAATAAATTTCGGAATATTAATGAAACCATTTTTTTGTGAATAAATTTTATAACGGAAATTTTACATTTTATTTGAAATTGTGAAAATAATTTCACGTATCATACATTCACACATACAAAATTATTAGAAGAGTAAAAGACAAATTATTTTCCAATTCATAATAAAAATCAACTTTCAAGAAAAGTGTACCCTTTTTTATGGCAATAAATTGTTTATTAAAAAGGGAAAGTGTTCCTGCAGAACATAATAAAACACCATAAAACAAGAGATGAGAGCACACTCCCCCCTCCCTCTAATATAACATACATATCATCCATTTTTTAACCCGACACAAAATGGCCATTTTTACAACAAATTTGTTTGAGAAAAGTAAAGTGTGTTATATATTTCATTGACAATTTTATATAATACAAATTTTATTTTATTTTTTATTTCAGAGGCCAGAAAGTGCTACCAAGGAGCGACAAAGCGTCACGAAGCCAGGTTTATGTCATTTATATGAAAGATTAAAAAATATATTGGGTAGTTTGAATAAAAGTGAAGTAAATGCTAATACTACAGAAATGAAGTAAAAACTTCAAGTAAATACTACGAAGGCGTAGTAGATTCTATTGAGCGGAGTAAATTCTTCGATATTTTCCGGAAGTAACTACAACAGTAGTTTGTTAAGAGAAAATTCGTAGTATTTGCTACAAAAGAAGTATATGCTACGTTGGAAGTATTTACTACCAATTTTAGCGGATGCTTCACTTTGAGAGAAGTTTGTAGAGTCCGTACACTTTCAGAACAGCACACCAATAAAAGTGTGCAGATGACAAAATAGTGTCGGGCCAGTCCCATTTGTAAATTGAAGAGGAGGAAGCCAAGCGGCACGTGGTCAGCGAAAGGTCAGCGGCGTTCGTCATTCTTGGTCATTCTGTTTAGTGTTGTTTGCTGACAGATTTTGATGACCCAACATGCTGTTCTGAAAGTGTACGGACTCTAAAAACCCAGCTTCGTTAGTCGTGCTTCGAGTGTAGCATTGTCAAAACATGGGGGAAAGAATAAGAAATCAAAAAAAATACCTTCCTAGACGAACTGTCGAGAGTGATGTCTTATATCGCAAATTATTTAAGTAAAAAAGAAGTCTGTATACAGGTGGTGCCTAAATATCTAACAAATGTTTTTGTATAATTATACAGTAGTATTTAGATAACATGCACAATTTTAATCACTTTTATCTACATTTTTTATGTGCCAGTTTCCTTTTCTATCTGACCAGCAACACCGCAATTGTGCCTGAAAATTAATTGGTTTAAATTATTTCTGCACTTCAAAAATTAAACGGTTAATTATTAGTTTCTATCTTAGATCTGTTGACTGACATCTTCTTAAAATTTATATCAATCTTAATTAGAAACATAATTTGGTAAACTGCAGGGTTGCTAGTCAGATAGAAATGAAATTTGGTATATAGTTAATTCTCTACAGTATATTTGGTAGTTTCTAATCAGTAAATATAAAAAGCCTATACCAACTTACTATAAAAATTTGTGTAAAAAAAATCCAACAGTTTAAAAAAAACAGTTTCTATAGAAAAAAATGTCAAAATGTACAAAAATGGCAAAAATTCATAGATGTTGTACTTTCGTACAAAGTGGTTGAAGATGTGAAAGAGAGAAATATGCGCGATTACATTTTAAAGTATTTACTACTCTCTGAAAGTATATACTTCTTTATAGTAGTACTTGCTTCAGAATGTGCAGACCCTACTACAACGATAAGTAAATACTACCGGAACTACCAAAGTACTTCAACTTGAAGTATTTGCGGTGAAGTAAATGCTCTAACTTGAAGCATTAGCATTTACTTCATTTTTATTCAAACCACCCATTACGTACGAAAAATTATTTCTTATAACAAATAATTTTTTTTAATACAAATTATCTTGTGTACTTTTTTATTTACTTTATTTCTATTTTTTTTATTAACTTGCATAAAAACTCAAAAATTGAAGAAAATTCATAACTCCTAAACCCCATTTTGTCCCACAACGATTTTTTAACACATTAATAAGCTACTAAATACCTATTCACCCTGGTAACTTCATTCATATTTCTCTTCAGAAACAGGGTAAAAAAAAAGAATAATTACAACTTACATAAAAACTGAAAATTCGAAAAAAATTCATAACTCGTAAACCCCATTTTATCCCACGACGATTTTTTAATATATTAATAAGCTACTAAATACCTATTCACCCTATTAACTTCACTCATATTTCTCTTCAGGAACAGGGTAAACAAAATAATATCTACAACTTGAACTTACATAAAAGGTTATGTCTGGGTGAAAAAGAAACCAATTAATCATTTTGTAGTATTTTTTATTAGTTGTAAATAAATTCAAATTATTATCACTAAATTTGCTACATAAAATGGTAACAGTTTACTTTAGCTGACCACACTAAAAATGCATGAAAAAAATCGGGGTTTTCACTAAACTTACGTAGAATAATCCCTAGAACACGAATCCGATGGCGGAGGTTTAGTTTTTATAATATTTCTTAAAAAAATCCTTTTTTTAGTGAAAAACTTTTGACAGTTCCTGTAAACTTCAAAACTACAGCCGCCCAGCTAGATGGGTTAGGTCAGGTATATTTTTCGCGCGGTAGCTTCTAGACCTATTATAAACATCCTCTAAGTAAACCAATCCTCGGGCTGACGCTATTGACCGACCTTTTTATTGGTGCTTTTTTCACGTAGTAGAGGACTTTGCCCTCTAGATCTATCAAAAACATCCTTAAAGTAAGAAGATTCTCGGGCTGACGCTATTAACCGCCTTTTTTATATGCACCTTTTTCGCGTGGTAGAGAGCTTCGCCCTTTAAACCTATCGAAAACATCCTCAAAGTAAGCCAATTCTCGGGCTGACGCTATTGACCGCCTTTTTTATAAGTTCCTTTTTTCGGTAGCAGAGGGCTTCGCCCCCTAAACCTATTAAAAACATCCTCAAAGTAAGCCAATCCTCGGGCTGACGCTATTGACTGCTTTTTTATAAGTTTCTTGTTTCGGTAGTAGAGGGCTTCGCCCCCTAAACCTATTAAAAACATCCTCGAAGTAAGCCAATCTTCAAGCTGACGCTATTGACCGCCTTTTTTATAAGTTCCTTTTTTCGGTAGTAGAGGGCTTCGCCCTCTAAACCTATTAAAAACATCCTCGAAGTAAGCCAATCTTCGAGCTGACGCTATTGGCCGCCATTTTTATAAGTTCCTTTTTTCGGTAGTAGAGAGCTTCGCCCTCTATACCTGCCAGAAACATCCTCGATTACCTGCCAGTCAATCCTCGGGCTAGTACTGCTGACCGCCTATTTATTAAGTTTTGTTTTATTCAGTTTATATTCAGTTTTAGATATAACATTCGCTTTTATTTGTTTATAAGGTGTTTGACAAAAGTTGTGCGTAACGGTGTTTCTATAGCTGGGCCGCTGTAGTTTTGAAGTTTACAGGAACTGTCAAAATATATTTGTCTTGAATATTTT
The DNA here is from genome assembly GCA_029207805.1 of Tribolium confusum. NCBI lineage: Eukaryota > Metazoa > Arthropoda > Insecta > Coleoptera > Tenebrionidae > Tribolium > Tribolium confusum. Next base: position 4,551,998 of record JALGAY010000003.1, read on the forward strand.
GTCGATTGTGTGTTTGTAAATTATAAATGACAGTTGACATTTACTTTGTGTTTTAAAATAAATGCAAAAAAGTAATTAAGATTGATTTAGTTATTTAAAAAATTGTAAAAGAGGTTGAAAACGTTAAAAAATAACGAGATATGTACATTACATTCAATTTGCTATTTTTTTTCGTTGTAAAAACCGAAAAATTTTTTCACCAAAAAAAGGCCTTTTTGTAAAAAATATTTAAAAAATCAAACCTCCGCCACCGGATTCGTGTTCTAGGGATCATTTTACGTAAGTTTAGCGAAAACCCCGATTTTTTCATGCATTTTTAGTGTGGTCAGCTAAAGTAAACTATAACCCATTTACTGAAAACGATTGTTTTGGCCACGACCTTCTTTATAAAATAATAAAAAATGACGTTAATAGTGGCCTGCCAATTTCGATGAATTCTCATTCCCATTGTTATCGTGATTCCGGAGAAACGCCACTTTCTGCCGTATTGGCGCTGTGCACTGTTGCACTATTTCTATATACACTGCACTTCTCTGGGCTGAACTGTCAATCTAAGGTTAAAATAATGAGGTTATGTCGAAGTCGAACCATCGGTCTAAGCAAAAAACAAACAATAACTAACTGCAACTTACAAAGAAAACAACTAACAAATCTTATATAATACAAAAAATTAAATACAAAATTTGAATTAGTTCAAATTTGACAGTTGTCACGATGGATATCCATAGATAAGATGTATATGCAGAATACGTGTATCGTCAAGCAGCGCCAAGCGGAGAATCACTGTAAGCTCGCCACGCGGCAGGCTGTAGGCTGTATAAGACGCCTTTTATCGAGAAGGTTGTGGTTTTGGCTTATTATTGTTTATTAATTTTAATTTTTAATCCAAAGAGGGTTGTAATGTGCAGCTATGCGCATGCGCGCCAACGCTTCTGCTACATTTACTTGGACGACTGTAGTCTTGATGTTGCACGGAAAGGTTAGAAATATTTCTATTGCTATCTTCACCGACGTCAGCAATGGTGCATTTTTTTGACATTTCTAAATTGTTTATTAACCTCACAAATTTTGAGTAATTTTGATACAAATGATGGGTAAAAGATGAAATAAAATCAAAACGTTAGCCAGGTAAACAGCGTAAAAAGTCCAAATTCCTGTGACAAAATCAATTATTAAAATCAAATCATTTGGTTTTTTTTAATAGAAAGAAATACAATACAGGTAATTACAAATATAATGTTATGAATGAAAACTAGAAAAACATCTAGTTATTGTTTTGCTGAAAAATATGATTGTTTTTCTAATTTTCGTTTACAACTTTTTTTTTGATACTGGGCAATTTAGAACCAGTTAATTCGTTGTTAAGTTGCGTAAGGGCTTTTTGTACAGTGTTAAAATCAGTATGAGAAGAGCCTTTTAACTCAATGAACAGTGCTTCATCACACTGTACTTTTAACAAATCTGTAGTGTCTTCTTCATGGGATTGGGCATTTTTCAACTTTCACACAACTTGTTCTTTCAATTTTGGCAGAGTGCAATCTGGATTTTCTTGCAAAACGTGTCGTTGCAAAAACAAACAAACGAGATGAATGTGTTTGCAAAAATGATTTTTTTTTAGTGGACTCATGACATGAACATCTAAAGTTATGGATGAAAGTATCAGAGTTCACATCGGAGAGTTCTACAATTGCGAGAAAAATTTACAAGATCAATCTGATAAAAATTAATAGCCAAAGACGAATAGTCAAGAAAGGTTGTAGTCATTGGTTGTAGGATTTTCTAGTGCTACTGCTTCCAATGACATTTTCAAGGCTTTCTTGTGAGACTTGTTCACATCTAACTCTCGGTGAGTAGCAGTAATATTGACAAAATTTGTTGCCAAGACTTATCTGCAACTAATCTGTCAATAGAATCCAAACAATATTCTGGTCTTTAGACCGTCTTTCCACCCAAATACTTGTATTTTTAGGTTTTTGTTTAAGTCTCTAGATGCATGTTGTGGTTGATTTCAGCATACTTTTAAAAACAATGTGCAAAACTCATTGTTCTTTCTCTACTTTGTAAATAATATTTCAAGATATATTCCAAAAATCTATCTATCTTATTTTTTGAAAATATTTAATTAAAATTTGCTTTATTTTATTAAACTCCTCTTCTTTTGTGGCTTTTAACATTTCACTTACATTTGTTTGTATTTCTTTTTCTTTGGTTAATTGGTTATTGTTTAAAATTTTAGGTTTTCCTTGGAAAGTCTAGTTTTTCCAAGTGCATAAAATACGATAAGGCATCGACCCCAGTATTAAATTCCAGCTGACCCAATAAATGTTGGTAACGTCACTCATGAAATATTTTGCGATAATAGATCCTTTATATTTTTTAGCTCATGTACAATAGGACAATTTGATGCACAGCTTTATCGTTACGATTTGTTATAAACAACATACAGGGAACCCAATGTCTTGATTGTCTAATATGAGAATTGTTGTTAATTCATACTTATAAGGATTAGTTCCGTCAATATCATACAAATTATATTGAATCGTAAGTTTTTAGGATAAATTCTATTTCTTTTTATTCAGAAATGCAAGCTCAAATTGTCTACATGAAGTCCATTAAAAAATTCTTCATGTTTCTTTATAAAAAACGTTCTTTTGTAAATTATTCCACTCTTAAACTTAAATCTATTGCTGCCAAATCTGATTTATGCCTCCATCCACTTAAATTGTGTTGGTCTGCAAGATAATGCAAATCTTTTTTTAAGAGTAAATTTATTTACTAATTTTATTGTTAGTTACTGTATTTCTTGCATCTTTTATTATAGTGTCATAAGACATATGTGATTGAATCTTTTCAATAATAAAATATTTTGATTCTAAAGTTATGGGCTGACATCTCATATCTAAATTATGCCCAACATTAGTATTATTAAATTAAAATCTTGGATGTATTGTATAGCTGTTTAACCCTAACTTTAGAATGACATATTCTACTAATTTTAATACTTCCATCAGCTACTTTAGGGACACGTAATGTAGTTTTGCTTGAAAAATTCTTAAAATTGCTTTTGTGACATTTAAAAGATTTCCTTAGATCTGATTTAGTAATTTAAAAGATGTATATATTGGTTTTTCTTTTTCAGGGCAAGATGAAGAGGTGATTCTCAAGGCATTATTGCTATTTTCGGTGATATCTGAATGGATGGTCATCAAGTGTCGATTTCGTGAAGATTTTGTGTTAAAAGTTTTTTTTTACAGTGATTACAGATTATTATTTCTAAACTAAAAACAACAGGAAATGTATTTTTGCACATGATATTTTATATATACTTTACCTTGACATTGTTATTTAAATAGTTACTTACAAAAGCTAACTAATTGTAAGCACACTTTTGCTAATAGAATTATTTAAATTTACAAAACGTTAATTGCTTGAAAAATTGTGGCTGTTGAGCGCTAAATTAATTAGGGATTTTAATTTGAATTGTAGGGATTTGGGACTGGGGAATTTTTAATTGTAGGGCGGAAAACTTCAAATTTTGGTAGTTTTATTTTTGACTGTTAGCTTTTAGTAACCAAGGCATATAATTATTATTTTTTGTATCTTTAATGGAAAACAGCCATTTGATTAGGAAGAATTCAAAAATGAAATACTTTATTTTACTAATTAGCAATACTTTACTAGTTAGCAACACAACCAATCAAAACAAATAAGTATGAATAAGTACACTTAACTTGTTGTTATGCGTTGCTACGGTTTACTTTTAATAGGCAATTAATTAACTATGTTAAAGATTATAAAAAAACAATTTTTGTTAAAATATCCTAGGTTTTCTACGTTTTCCATTAAGAATACAAGAAAATAGCATGTTCAACTCCTAAGAAAAGTGATATTTCCTCGTTCGTGTAAATTTGATACAAACATTTCCACTCACTTGAAAACGACGACCACTTTTCTTAACTAGTTAAACAATCTACTATCAATAATGTAATAAGTTGTTTATGTAAAAGCTTGTTTACAATCACTTAAAATAACTTAACAAAATATTGTCAAGTTTTATGAGGTAAATTCCTAATTGTATAACAGTTCGTGAAATTCAGTTTTAGCACTTTAAATTACGTTAAAATCTTTGCTGAAATACTTAAGGTAATGTGATTTAAATAACCCTTAGTAATATTAAATAAAGTAATTGTATACATTAATGTTTTTCTGTGTTCAAATTGTTTGCATGTGATATTAAAAAATTGTTTAAATTTAAGAAATTGTCAGTTTCCAGAATTTCTTGCTTTTCTTAGAATGACACAACCGAAATTTCAAAATTCCGGAGAATCTCTGTTAAAAAATTGGCCTAGAATATGAATTTCTTATATCTAATTTTAATTATATTGCATTTTCAATATAAATTCAGTTTATTCAAAATTCAGAAATTCAATTTTTGTTAGAGTCGACTAAAAATAATAAATAAAGTGTATAATGATTAGACGTTGTTTAGAAGTCGTACAGTTTTATTTTCATCACTTATACAATTTTTGAATGCAATAAAAACTAATTTAAATCACAAACAAAGACCATTATATGTCATTTATTTGCATATTCACACTTTTCTTAAATAATAATATTTGGACAAACATCTTTGTTTTTACTTGAATGACAAGAAAAAATAATATAAAATAAATAAAACAGCCCATAAAAAGCTCACAATCATAACACGAAATATATATAATAACTGAAAAATAATTTAAAAAAACACCTACCTACTATAAACCATTTATCGCCTAAATCTACCACACAAGTACAAGTTCGAAACTTGTTTCAAATTAAATTCTCGACAATTGCTGGAATAAATTTGCCGGTGGTATACTCTCGGTTTTCTCATAGACGTAATAAACTGGTGTAGAGAGCCAACTGAGGACTGCTTTGGCAACAACCTCCATTGGTTCAGGATACTGATGTGTCAACAGAGTTAAAAGTGCTGTAAAGGAACACAACCCAGCCGTAAAAATAATAATAAACGGCAACTCCTTCTTGGGATACACCGACACGTCATGAAACCCTGGTAAAAGCTCTCGATCAGCACACTCTGTACAAGTGGGGTACGGATAAAAAAGATGTCCTCGTTCCAGGGGGTTGGGCAGCATGCGAAATGTGCCTTCCCACGTGCAGTGGAGAAGATTCAATGTGCCAAGTAGAAAAACGAGTAAGCTATAGCTTCAGAGCCCCCTCGTTTTAACATATGTTCTGGTGGTAAGATTAAAGGTTCCATCTTTAGGGGGTACTTGGGAACATGGGGATTGAATTCCGCGCGGTGGATTGCCTCGACGGCGCCCATTGGCCCATTTTGGCAGTGTTTAGACCCTGTTTGCTGGCAATGTCTGGAGAGAATTTGTCGGCGAGTAGACGGGCTTTAAGGAGATCTGCGGTATAACAAATTGTGGCGGATTTCGGCAAGGAAATGTCGTCGTATTTGGCTAAGACGGCCTGGACGTCGGCGTAAGCTTGCATTTCGAGTAATGCTTCAATTAAATTTTCATGGATATTTAGAACATTCATGATAGGGGGAACTTCTTTGGTTAAATCACGGAACATTTTGACGGCTTCTTTTAATTTGCCAAAGCGACGAGCACACATTGCTAATCTAAAAAATAAATTATGTATCTTAAAAACACACTAGATGAAAGATGTAGTGAAAGTAATTCTACTACAAGTACGTAACGCCTTCATGGTCAGCCAACGAAACGAATGAGTCCAGTCATTTTAGGTTTCATCTGCCGACAATGTAATGGAAAACAGGATTTTTGCATATAGCTTTATTTTAATGTTTTAATAAACATATTAAAAGTTATCTTTCATATCATGCCAGTTTCGCAAAATATTCGTGGTCAAAGATGACAAAGAATGTTTTTTTTTCAAATACATATTTTCTTTCGGTACGAAATAAAATACCGATTTATTCTATTTTTAATATACATTTTTATTTTTTTTTGTATTTTAAGTTATTATTGACAAAATTTGGTAAGTTTTTTTCTAATTTTTACATTATTGTTTAGGCACTGATGATGAGACTTAGTTCTCGAAAGCACTTTGTTCAAAATTTTCCAAATTTTAAAAGTATCACACCACTGTATACAGAATTGAGAAGGCTTTCCAACGATGTACAACTCGATCCCCCCCCCCCCTTCCATTTAAAATTTTTGAAGAGATGCATCCCCCGCTTAGGGGTTTGCACACAAAATTGTTAAATTCACGCCAAAAGCTGTCCTTCTTTCAAACAAAATAGACCCTTTTGAGAAATGCGTTTTTTTTTTGAGACATTATTTTTCTGAGAGTTATAGCCTCTGTTTCGTTTTCGTTTGGCCACCCTGTATGTAATTTATTTTAAAAATGTATGTATTATAATTATGTAAAAAAACAATATATAATAGAAAATATTTGTTGTAATTTGTAATATAACTTAATAAATCACCCCATGACAAGCTTTCATATCATTATAAAAAAAACAGTATCAATAATAAGAAACATAGGTAGGTAGGTATTTAAAATAGGTACATAGATATATAAATTTTACTTATATTCTAATTATATATTTATACAGGGTGCTTCAGAAATTAATACAAAAATTTTAACCAGTAATAGATTTCACCAAAAGAAACAACTTTTCTAAATAACATTTTTGCGAAAAATATTTTTCCGAATTTTTTTACGGCTATATCCCCCCTATAAAAGTACGATACGATACGCTCATAAAATTTTGTAAATTTATAAATTTTCTATAATAGTTATCATGGTAACCATTATAATAGTGCATGCTACTGTTTTGACCAGTGGCGCGTATAAAATTTTCGCCAAGACTTTAACTAATTTTATCTTGATAACGGTTGAAATTGGGAAAAAATTTATCTAGAAAAAACTCTTTTTTAAACGACATCTACAAGTGGTTAAAATTTTTGTATTTATTTCTGAAACACTCTGTATATTAATTCAGACCCTAAAGACTGTATTATTTTATATTACATATTGAGGCTTTATAAAAAGTGGGTATAAAAATTAAATAAAAAAATGATTACATTTTTCTTAGATCTTAAAATGTGTTCAGAAATTTTAAAAATATTACTTCTAATCATATTTATGATCTTAAAAAGTTATCAGTTAATTATGCTTCATGATTGTAGGATTATTGAAAAAAACTTTAGTAACATATTCCTCTCTCCCTCCCACATGCTTAGATAGTACTTAACTAAAAAGAAAAAGCGGTAGAAAATATTATTTTTCTATAAACTTAATGGTAGTAAAACAAAAACAAAAATGGTCCAAACTAAATAATACAAAAGCTAAATACTACTATTACTACTAACAGATTGTTGCTTTCCTTTAAACAGATTTATATCAACTTTTGAAAAATACTAATATAAATATGAAGGACTATGAAAGGGTTTGCATATTATTTTCGTAAGCTTCTTATATCATAGTAAAAATATAAATGAAATTAAGAATAATTTTAAAGAACGTTATGAACTTTAGAGTGGTTTTAAAAACGCTATGGGAAGATGTTTGATATTGAAATTTCTACCTTTTATATCATAGTGAAAACATAAAAGAAATTAAGAATCATATTAAAGGACGTTATCAACTTTGGAGAATTTCAAAAACGCTGTAGAGCTATGTTTGAAATTGAAACACAAAATTTGGATTTTTTTTAATGGGTCCCAGAAGAGCGCTACATTAAGCCCTAGATACAGTTTTAAAGATTTTGACTTATAAATTAAAGCAATAATCCTAAAAAAATGTTTTTTGCGCATTAAGCAATAATTTTGTTAATTGATGTAAAATTTTACCTCTTTTTGGATTATTCTAAAGATAAAAAATCAAACTTAAATTTCGAAAAGCAACGGTAGACATACTGTTAACATTTCGTGTAGAAAAACACTTCCAAAGATGACCAAATTTTTAAACAGCTCCAAATTTTATTTTGTTATCAGAAAGCAACAAGTAAGCGTACGAAATTTAAAATACCCAGTTACAATTGGTCAAACTTCAAAATTCAAAACCACTCTAACTATGCAAAGCGATAAAAAAGATCCGTATTTTTTTAGGGATAAATGTGTATTATGCCGGACACAAAATTTCGGGCAAAATGTCAACTAAAACGTCAATCTGACGATACAAACTCACTCCTTTTAGATTTTTAACCCAATTAAAATAAGAAGATAAGTGTTACAGCGACGATTTTAGACTCAAAATATGAAAAATATAAAGCAAAAATAAATAAATACCATTGATTAACTACATAGTTTTGGCATTAACTAAGAAAATCAATAAAATAATTGCTACCTGAATGGGGCTATTGAAAGAATTTTTTCGTACTGCTTTTAATATGCTTCATCTTGGCCAGGAGTACTTATGGGGCGTGCTCCAGACCCTGATTGGCGTTCAACTGTCCCAAATTTTTATCATTTTTCTACAATTGAGTTTATTGTACTTTTTGATACACTTATTAGTACATATTGTAGTCACTTCACGATGAGTCATCCCTCTGGAGGCCAATGTGATAATAGGTAACCTTTTTAATGTAAAACACTTTTAAAACACTGATAATGGTTATTCTATTATTATGTAAACTCCACATTTGTGACGTAGACCTTCTGTAAAACAAAGTCTTACTGTTAGAACTTCAAATATAATAAACATACCTTTTAATATACATAATAGAAGACAATTATTAGTAGTTAACTCCGGTTTTGTATTTTACAAATTTCAAATACCTGCTATTAATACTATTTTGTAATTCGTCCTTAATAAGAAGCACTAAAACAAATTCATAGTTGTCCCATTTCCTACAGATTTGCGGATTAAAAAGCCTAAAACAGCATGCCTAAAAAAAGCCTAAAACATATTTACACCAAAATTTGATAAAAACTAAAGAATTTGATAAAAATCTTTGTTTACATATCTTGCAAAGATAGCTTGAAGTAATATTAGAATAATGTGATATTATTCTCACCTACGAATAATTTCGTGTCGTATCAAAATAGAAAAACGTGTTTGGTCTGGTTTTGTATAATAAAAATTTACAAAAAATGTACCTTTTACCTCATTGAAAATCGAGGTTATGTTTAACAAATAACAGTTGGTTACTATGACAACGACGACTGTGTTCAAAATGCCAACCGGTGATGGATTTTTTCAGTATAACGCGTTTATATTCAACTGTAACGCATTTGAATTAATTTATCGGTCAAAAAATTTTCATATAAATTGTGAAATTAACAACTTTTATTTTTATTACTTTATTAATGTATATCACGACCTTCTTTATAAAATAAAATAAAAAATGACGTTAATAGCGGCCTGCCAATTTCGATGAATTCCCATTGTTATCGTGATTCTGGAGAAACGCCACTTTCTGCCGTATTGGCGCTGTGCACTGTTGCACTATTTCTATATACACTGCACTTCTCTGGGCTGAACTGTCAATCTAAGGTTAAAATAATGAGGTTATGTCGAAGTCGAACCATCGGTCTAAGCAAAAAACAAACAATAACTAACTGCAACTTACAAAGAAAACAACTAACAAATCTTATATAATACAAAAAATTAAATACAAAATTTGAATTAGTTCAAATTTGACAGTTGTCACGATGGATATCCATAGATAAGATGTATATGCAGAATACGTGTATCGTCAAGAAGCGCCAAGCGGAGAATCACTGTAAGCTCGCCACGCGGCAGGCTGTATAAGACGCCTCTTATCGAGAAGGTTGTGATGTATATATTTCTCTCTCTTGTTTACGTATAGATTTGGTAACTTTTAGGGTTTTTTGAGAGTTTAAGATTAGTACCAACTTATACGTGGGGACACCACCAAATGTCTCCAAGCCTCTGAAAAGTCACTCTTGATTATGTAATTTTAATTCTAACATTAAATGATTGTAGTTATGTTAAGATCAATGACAGGCGACAGGTGTAAAAATGGCGCTTACGATTACTTAATGCTCATGTATTTCTTATGAATTATGTTCATAGTAAATAAGCTATTATGCGGGTGAAAATTTTCGCGGATTTTTGACGTCACACTTTTCCACCCCATAACTATTTTTTGTGATAAGTTTATTTTTAAATTTACTGCATGCTTGAGTGTCAAAATGGCTGCTCATCATGTTCGGCTAACACGCATAGTCCATCAGATTTCTCTATAAGACTATTTCTCTGGGAAAATTCAACTGTGAGTCAAAGTCAAACGTTTAGGAACAGGATACCAGAAATGTGAGGAGCGCCTAAATGTCAAAGTGTATTCTACGTTTTCCGCAAGTCTGTAAACAAGCGTACCGCTAAATTCAAAAAAATTAATGGTTAATTTTTCCTAATAGGGAACGTTCTATAGATTAACATATATTTGAGAATTACCCTACCTGTCTGTTAAGGTAAAAAAAAACACGTTTTTTTCCTTTTCATCCGCGTTCGAACTTAACACCACGGTCTCGACTTGAGTGCGAAATAACATCACCCTTTCTATTGTAAATAAACTGTTTATAGTGTAATCGTTAATTAGTATAAATAAACTATATTCTGAATAAACCGATTACAGTGCTTAATAAGCTGTTGACTGCATTAAGATGGGCATAAATAACCTGTGAAGCAACTTTTCTATCCAAGTGGTTGACATTTATCTGTTGAAGATTTAAAAACGTTTCAGAAATTTTAAATTTTAATTTATCACTAATACAATATTAATATTTTTTACCTGGAGTTGACATGCTACAAAATAATTGCTTTTGGTTTCTTGTTCAACAAGAGATTTCCATTCATGAAAATCTGGAATCAAGCAATTTGTTAATAAAAAATTTTATGCAAAAGGATTTTTCTAATTGTTTTCTGTCATTGAACGTCAATTTTTCAATAACTAACAGTATTTCATGTGCGGATTGTAAATGATCTACGAGACCTGAGTTTTGTTTGAAACAACTATTGCAATCATTGCAATTCTGTTCCAAACACTTCAAATCAAGGACGTTGTCTGCCGTATTGGCGCTGTGCACTGTTGCACTATTTCTATATACACTGCACTTCTCTGGGCTGAACTGTCAATCTAAGGTTAAAATAATGAGGTTATGTCGAAGTCGAACCATCGGTCTAAGCAAAAAACAAACAATAACTAACTGCAACTTACAAAGAAAACAACTAACAAATCTTATATAATACAAAAAATTAAATACAAAATTTGAATTAGTTCAAATTTGACAGTTGTCACGATGGATATCCATAGATAAGATGTATATGCAGAATACGTGTATTAGTGTCCCTGTATATTAAAAAGAGAGTACCGCAATAGTCGCCATTTTGTCTCCAACAAAAAGCGGCAAATTTAAAATATTAAGTCAATAAAAAAAATTGTTTTCTACAGTTGCCTAAGAAACGGGTGTTTACACATCAATTTCAGGGCGTAGAGCACGCGTTTTTTCACGGTTAAAAAAAGACTTTGACGCAAGTTGAAAGCAAATTCTCCCTAAAAGTTCAATAATTCTCAATAAGTCACAAATTTTATTGAAAAAATTATAACAGGCAATTACAACTTAATAACAATTATTTAGCTATGAATATAGATATGACAACCTTTGCTTTCTAATTTCCTCATGTCCTTTTGTTTCACAAGCCATGTAGAGTTTAAGTCCTTTATTTATTGTGTCATCCTCATCAGACCATTCTTCTCCCCTATGAGTTCCGTATTTCAAAAATTTTAACTAATCCTCATTAAATATGTGATTGTGTTTTTTCTCCATTTGCTTAATTTGACTTTCAAAGAAAGAAAACTTTTGCAAAGCATTTTTTAATTTGTTTTTAAATTGTTGAAACTGTACCTAGATTTTGTACCAAAGCATTTTCATTTTCAGCAGAAGATTTCCTAACAACATCTAAAATCATAAATAGTACAATATTGTTCAAACTACTTTATATATTGCTAGAATTACATGCAAATCCTGCAAGTTTCAAGGATGAGTCTGCTTCATGTGTAAAATTACAGTTGTCTGAAAAAAACAAATTTAACACCACCAACACACCAAGTAAATATTTTTTCTACCTACCAATTGCTTTTCTTTTAGGAGGAGGACTTTGATGTTGAAGAACACCAATACTTGGCACAGCATTCCATTTTAAGAGTTTTCTCTTGTCTGCTCTACCTGATTCAAATTGGTTTTTCTCGAAATGTGTCTAATAACAGTAAAGTGAGGTTAGGACACGTGGACAATTTTCTCAAACAAGATTTTTACATATTGAATTCAGGCCAATACTTACTTCACATATGCTTGCCCTCAATGGTAATTCGTAATTCACCTCGGTTCACAAATTTTGTCCATGCTTTAGTGTTTTCTACGTTGTTCTTGCCACGGGGTATTGGAAAAAGTCGAAATCCTTGTACCGAACGATTTTTGCAATTAGGGACACAACAACCAGACATTTTTTTGCTTTCAAAGAACAGTGTAAAATTGCATAAATCGACACAGCAATCTTAGTAATTATTAATAAGTGACACTAATAACACGTCAACACATCAACATCAACACGTGTATCACATCACTCCACCCTCCAATCCGCCATTTTGTCTCCAAGTAGTGGCATAACCAATTGCGGTACTCTCTTTTTTAATACAGGGACACTAACGTGTATCGTCAAGCAGCGCCAAGTGGAGAATCACTGTAAGCTCGCCACGCGGCAGGCTGTATAAGACGCCTTTTATCGAGAAGGTTGTGAAACAAATAGTGTTGTGAGGTTGAAAAGTTTCAATGAAAATTTCGTTGAAATTTTTGAAACTTTTGAAAAGTTTCAAGAGTATAAAGTTTCTTAAGTTTCAACTGTGTAGGTAAACTAGATTTCTTTATAGACAATAAAATGTTATTTTCTATTTTTGGTTTCACTTTTAGTATATATTGATAGCGACAGTGAGTTATAACTGCTTTTTTGTATGTTGATAACCTATTGAGCAGACTAGTATACTATACATTAGTTCTGAAGTACGGATATTGTTGGTAAAGCCAAAATTTTGCAGTGTCAAAAAAAAAACTTAAGTTTCAAAAGTTTCATGAAACTTTTCATGAAATATTTCACAATTATAAATTTCATGAAACTTCACAACCCTAGAAACAAACCATCCCTTTCAGAAGACTACAGTTTCGCCAGTCTGATTATTGCACTATTAACAACGACATTATTTTTTGTTACTGTGGCAGGGTTTTCATTTCAAAAATGGCAATTTAGGCACGGGTACGGTGTGCCACTACAATGAATAAAATTTATTTGTTTCGTAGGAACAACCCTTTGAGATGTTGGAATTGAGGGACAGCAAAAATTGGGAATGTGAGCAGTTATTAAAACTCGAATTAGACATTATTATAAAATTTAATAAAAATAAAAATGTACTGTCAGGCCAGCCGAATACGGGTTGCCTACGCTCCTATAAGTTAGACGTCCGGAGGGAAATTCAACATTCGGGTCTGGGCGCTTGTCTCATTAGGTTCTAAACCAAACATGTATCATTAAGACAATATATAGTGTTATAATTAAAAGTGTTTTATTAAAACCTCCAACACAACAGTACCCAAGCGTTTTCCTGAAAAACAGATTCCTGAATTTTTATCATATTTATTCGTTTCAAGTAGTTCACACTGTCCATATAAAATATGTAAATACTTTTTTTTATTTATAAAGGGCGGCAAAATATAAGTAAGCACGCGGGCGGCCATGAAGCTAGAAACGGCTCTGTCTAACATGAGCAAATTTTAGCAAATCATGCCAAATGTGAACGAAGTCCCTCCTATTTGTAAGCGCAGATTGCTAATTTTTGGTACTCGGCCATCCTAGGTAGTTGGTTTACAGCTCTTCGGGTGACTTTGACATCACGAAGCTTGTATTTTGTATTGTAATATCCATTTTCGATTAAATTCTCAATTATGCGAGAATTATATGTAATTTGTGATTGCTTTAAAACTATAATGTTTAGAGTATTGGAGAAGGTAGAGTGTTTTTATGTCTTATTTGTGTTTCGATATGTTATTTTTATTCGGTCAAAGTTTATCTACTATAATTTCAACCTTATGTACTAATGCAATAAAGGCGACTTTTTTAAGGTATGTTTTTAGAATGACAGTGCTTTTGAATTTTTGCGGATTTTTGACGTCACACTTCTCCACCCCATAACTATTTTTTATAAGTTTATTTTTGAATTTACCGCATGTCTGACTGTCAAAATGGAAGCCCTTTATGATCGTTTTGATAACACGCATATGTGGTCAAATTTCTCTCTACCATGTTTTCTGTGATACATAGACACAACTCAAAGTCAAACGTTTAATATCAGGATAGCAGAAATTTAGTGCGGTGTATAACATTAGCCGACTGCTTCTTTTGGTAAAAATATCAAAAATATAAGAATTACTAATTCTAACGTAGTGATTGAGGGACTTGTTTTTCTTTAAAAAAAATCGTTAAATTGGCGAAAAATTATTAAAATATAAGTTGTTAATTTAGTTAAAATATAAACAACCATATGACTGCTAGAACATTTAAACAATTAATTATGTTAAATATTACGGTTTCACATCTTCGAGCTTCGAACTCTGGGGTTGGTTGGCCAAAAAAGAAGCTGCGAAAATAAAAACAACAAATTACAACACTCGGGTTCGACATAAATAAACAATCTGCAATTGTAAATAAACAATATTGGTGAACATTGGTGAACAATAATAGTCAATCACTTAATGTCTTCCTGTTAAATCGATAATTTGTAGGATTATTGTCTACAAAAATGCTGAAAAATTAGGGGGTTAAATAGATAACAGATACAAACATCAAATTTTACTCAAAACAATTACTAAATACAAAGCTCAAAAAATGTAGCACAACCTCATCTCATTTGTAATTTCATACCAAACATCAATCAATATCAATTTCGGCGATTGTTGTAGGGATAAATAACAATTGCTCGTCTCAGCAACAATGCAACCGTTACGAATTGATAATTTAAATTTGGAAGAATTAAGACACACAAAACATCAACTACATAGAACGTTTCGATTCACATCTTGAAAAGAAATTAAACAAACCATCCCTTTCAGAAGACTACAGTTTCGTCAGTCTGATTATTGCACTATTAACAACGACATTATTTTTTGTTACTCTGTGTTTTTGCAGTTCTAGATACTGTTGCGACTGTACCTAGATTTCATTTTTGGGTAGATATTTTCCTCAAAAAGTTAATACTTTGGTACCTAATTACCTTATCCGAAGAAACCTTCAAAGAAACAGCAGCTTCGAAAGTTCTGTGGAATTACCTGAACGCAACATCCACCAGGCTACTATAGAGCTTAACTCGGTCTGAGTTCGGGAAGAACACCCTTTAGTGATAAACGAAGAAGAAGTAGTACAGCCTATTATTCGCAATCCATACAACTTGAGACTGCGGCATACCACTGGACTGGAAGAAACCAACCCTTAAAAATTAACTCGCGATTTTTTTTTAACAGGGAAGGAAATATGTTATGTACCCTTATAAACCACCTCTTATATCATTGAACCATCACGTGCATGTCATTCACTCATCATCGTCCTTTATATTTCTCGATCCAAGTTCATATGGTTTTACATTGATAATTTTTTAAACCGAGCCCATATTACAAGCATCGAATACATTCCATTATTATTGATTGTATCATGGTTATATTGTAGACTCAAAGAAATAGAAGAGTTTTATTACAAAATTTTAAGAGTAAATTTTCCTATAAAATCGGAAATAGGACAAATTGTCGCTGTCATTAACGTGGATTGGAAGGGAATTATCTAATTTAAGGAATGAAATGAATTTAAAAAAGGCAATGTGAATGTAATGATCTATCAAGGAAATGATAGTAAAAGGCTTGGTATACCTTGGAAAATTTTAAATCGTATCGCAGACCAGACCCTACTAGCGGGTGGTCGCACCACAGCGCGGCTTCAAAATTTAAAATTTAATTTTTGTATTAGTAAAAAACAAAAAAGTAATGTAGAAAAAATAGGCAAAATAATAGGTCTTCTGTAACTAGAGTCTTCTGTAATAGAGCGCAACTGTTTTTATGCTATTAATTTGCGTTTATTTTTTCCTCGCTTACTAAATAGAGTTAATCGAATTAACATAAAGTGGACTCCAAGTCAGCAACAAGAAATTCTACGAAGCGATTAATTGATTTCTGCATCAGATCAGAAACAATCTATAGGCGTAGATTTAATTATTCGTTATTTTCATGTTTTTTTAACGATGTTATCTATTTATTTTTATACACTTTTTATGTTAAATTTTTTGTATTAATCAAAAATTGGACAACTTACAAAGTGGAGTAATTTATTTTATTATAATTAAAAATTTTAAATATTAGTTGTCTTTTAGTACGTCTTAAAACTGAGCAAATGTTATTTACCGAATTTACTCCTTTCCACTCCAATCTTATTGAAATTAGGCAACTACAAGTGATTCACTGCGATTTTCATTTGCTGATTTGTGTCCAAATATGAACTCACAACAGTCTTTTGTGTGCTTCAATTGTTACAAATATAAAAAAATAAATCTTTCCATTTAATACTTATTTTGTGCAAATATAAGACTAGTATAACGTAAGAGTTTGAAAACAATTTTCGGTAAATATAGATTTATAAATTTTATAACAGAAGTGTACAAGAAAAACAAAAGGGCCTTCTAGAGCTTTTTATAAAAAACAGCGTAAAAAGAAATAAGTTGAAAAAGCAACAATGGTAGGTTCTTTCGAAAAATTTCTTCATCAATCCAAAAATTTACATTTGCATCAAATAACCGCAAATGAAGAGATTCTTGAACTTGAACCTCAACCATCTACATCAGGTTCTACCCTACCGTATTTGCCCTCTGTAAATTTACAGTCAGGTGTCAGTGGGAACGATTCAGATAGTGACATAAACTCAAATTTTTCAGACATAGATGGTAATGACAGTTTTTGTGATCCGGAAAGTGTACCAGAACCAGATAAATCAACTATTTCGCAATCATAATGTGACGATGTTTCAGACCCTTTAGATTCTGATTTTAATGATCCCGGTACTCCGGTACATGTTCACACATCATCACAAAAAAATACTAGATACGTTGGTTGCAAATGGGCCTGGTCAATTAAATTTAAATTATAAGTTTCCTTATGATGATACCGGTAGAAAATTTAATTTCACTTATTTCACAAATTTTTGGTAAACGGTAAAAAATTAAAACGCGTATGGCTATGTTACTCTATAAGATTAAATTACGTATTTTGTTTTCCTTGTAAATTATTTGGCAAAAACCCTAAGTTAGGAATCGTTAATTCTAGCTAATACAGATTGGCGCCATTGTTCAAGGTTTGCCGTTTTAGAAATATTAGAGATCAAAGATTGTGAACGTTGACTATGACGTCATACCGACACATTCCTGAGACTCCTCGGAAACTTCTACAATTACAAGAAGAATTTATTACAATATCAATCGGATAAAAATTAATAGGCAAAGATGAATAGTCAAGAAAGGTTGTAGTCTTTGGTTGTAGGATTTTCTAGTGCTACTTTTTCCAATGACATTTTCAAGGCTTTCTTGTGAGACTTGTTCACATCTAACTCTCGGTGAGTAGCAGTAATATTGACAAAATTTGTTTCCAAGACTTATCTGCAACTAATCTGTCAAAAGAATCCAAACAATATTCTACCCTTTAGACCGTCTTTCCACCAAAATAATTATATTTTAGGTTTTTGTGCAAAGCCTCTAGATGCATGTTGTGGTTGATTTCAGCATACTTCCAAAAATAATATGCCAAACTCATTGTTCTTTCTGTACTTTGTAAATAATATTTCAAGATGTATTCCGAAAGTGTCTTTCTTATTTTTTGAAAATATTTAATTATTAAAATTTGCTTTATTTTATTAAACTCCCCTTCTTCTGTTGCTTTCAACATTTCACTTAAATCTGCTTGTATTTCTTTTTTATTGGTTATTGTTTAAAATTTTAGGTTTTCCTTGGACAGTCTAGGTTTTTTAATGAGCCAAGTGCGTAAAAGACGACTAGGCATCGACCCCAGTATTAACTTCCAGCTATCCCAATAAAAATGTTGGTAACGCCACTTATGAAATATTTTTGCATTTTTAGACCCTTTATATTTTTCAGCTCATGCACAATAGGACAATTCGATGGACAGCTTCATAGTTACGATTTGTTATAAACAACATACAGGGAACCCAATGTCTTGATTGTCTAATATGAGAATTGTTGTTAATTCATAAGACTTATAAGAATTAGTTCCGTCAATATCATACAAATTATATTGAATCGTAAGTTTTTAGCATAAATTCTATTTCTTTTTATTCAAAAATGCAAGCTCAAATTGTCTACATCAAGTCCATTAAAAAATTCTCCATGTTTCTTTATAAAAAAACGTTCTTTTGTAAATTATTCTACTCTGAAACTTAAATATATTGCTGCCAAATCTGATTTGTGCCTCCTTCCACTTAAATTGTGTTTGTCTGCAAGATAATGCAAATCTTTTTTTGAGAGTAAATTTATTTACTAATTTTATTGTTAGTTATTGTATTTCTTGCATCTTTTATTATAGTGTCATAAGACATATGTGATTTGATCTTTTCAATAATAAAATATTTTGATTCTAAAGGTATGGGCTGACATCTCATATCTAAATTATGCCCAACATTAGTATTATTCAACTAAAATCTTGGATGTATTGTAGAGCTGTTTAACCCTAACTTTAGAATGACATATTCTACTAATTTTAATACTTCCAGCTACTTTAGGGACACGTATTGTAGTTTTGCTTGAAAAGTTTTTAAAATTGCTTCTGTGACATTTAAAAGATTTCTTTAGATCTGATTTAGTAATTTAATAGATGTATATATTGGTTTTTCTTTTTTAGGGCAAGGTGAAGAGGTGATCCTTAAAATTATGGCTATTTTCGGTGTTATCTGAATGGATGGTCATCAAGTGTCGATTTCGTGAAGATTTTGTGTTAAAAATTTTGTCACAGTGATTACAATTTATTATTTCTAAACTAAAAATTACAGGAATTGTATTTTTGCACATGATATTTTATATATACTTTACCTTGACATTGTTATTTAAATACTTACAAAAGCTAATTAATTGTAAGCACACTCTTGCTAATAGAATTATTTAAATTTACAAACCGTTAATTGCTTGAAAAATTGGGCTGTTGAGCGCTAAATTAATTAGGGATTTGGGATTGGGGGATTTTTAATTGTAGGGCGGAAAACTTCAAATTTTGGTAGTTTTATTGTTGTCTATTAGCTTTTAGTAATCAAGGCATATAATTATTATTTCTTGTATCTTTAATGGAAAACAGCCATTTGATTTGATTAGGTAGAATTCAAAAATGAAATACTTTATTTTACTAATTAGCAATACTTTACTAGTTAGAAACACAACCAATCAAAACAAATAAGTATGAATAAGTACACTTAACTTGTTGTTATGCGTTGCTACGGTTTACTTTTAATAGGCAATTAATTAACTATGTTAAAGATTGTAGAAAAACAATTTTTGTTAAAATATCCTTAGGTTTTCTACGTTTTCTATGAAGAATACAAGAAAATAGCATGTTCAACTCCTAGGAAAAGTGATATTTCCTCGTTCGTGTAAATTTGATACAAACATTTCCACTCACTTGAAAACGAAGACCACTTTTCTTAACTAGTTAAACAATCTACTATCAATAATGTAATAAGTTGTTTATGTAAAAGCTTGTTTACAATCACTTAAGGTTGAACTCTACTGCATAAAAAAGTTTCTGTCGTTTAAAAATTTTGAAAAAAATAATGTAAGTTTTCAAAGGTCTTAGGAACAACATATATTTTTTTGAAATTTTTCTCGACTTTAGTTTTTGAAAAAAATTTAAAAAACCCGAATTTTTTGTCATTTTATTTTTTTATTCAAAAACTAGAGTGATCAGATTGTTCTTAATTTTTTGTAGTATTGTAGATGGTTTTACTTATGTCACTGTTATTTTTTAATGCAAATTAAACGACAAATTTTTTCATAAAAAAATTTTAAATAGTGAATTTTCATATCCGTTATAAATACTTTAAATGAGATAAAAACTCGATAAAAACTAATCGGGGAGTTAATATTTTAGTCTGTTTTTTACATCTTATCATAAAAAATACATTTGCTATACTGTTTCTTCTATAAAATTAATTCTAATTTTTCTCGGTAAATAGTTTCGTTTTTAGCGCGTGCTTGTACAGAATCTGCACGCTAGCGACAAATATTTAGAGCAGAATTCAATGGAACTAGTAACATAGCGACAAGTTTGACACCTATCTGACAGTAGCGTAAATAGGATCTGAAAAACTGTAAGTTTGAAAATAAATGGGAATAATTTAATATGATAAATTTTGGTTTGGAATAAATATGATAAAACTAAATATAATTGATCAAAGGACCATTTTGCAAAAAATATTAAAAATAACAAACTATTATAAATATATATAATTATAACTAAATTAATTATCCGACTTATTACATTGTTTGCATTATTAGAATAATATTATTCATTACATCGGTGCCCAGAACATAAAGCAGTTCTTACAACTTTAGTAATTTAAGGTTTTTTAGAATCAGTAAATACATAATCTCATCCGGTAGGTATAAATCCAAAAAAAAATTTAATTTGATATTACTGAGAAAAATTTCCCAATGAAAATAGCCTTATACTAAGTCAACCGTTTCGTGTATCCAGTGACACTTCTTCAGGACTATAATATGTATGACAACATGTGTGATGTTAAATAACATAAATGTACATCACTCATGTTATTAAATAACATAATGTTTTCTAGAAAATATGACTCAGTTACACCAAAATAATAACATATGCGATTAGTTTTTTAAAAAAAACTGACATTCGCTATTTCTACATATTGCCATTAAATTGAAGTAAAGATTTGCTTATTTAAATTATGAGATCATTTCAAAAAATGTGTTCAAAAAAAGATAATAAAACGGACTTTTTGCAAATAGCATTTATTGGGCTCATCGTATTATAGCAATCCCAAATTTTTGGCTTACCACGTAGATACCTATCTGATTCTGTAAATTATATAAAAAGTCTTGTAAATTGTAAATTATTATTTAGACGATAGAATGGAGAATGTTTTTTAATAAATATTAATTTACAATGTCTTAAAATTGTAATTAAAAATATAAAATTTGATGGTCAAACTTGGACGGATCTCTTTTGTGGACCAAATAATCCTTAATCTCATCGGTCCCTTCTGTTACCTGGAATAGACAATCCAAATGCAAACCATCTAATTTCCTTATCTCAGCAGGAGGAATACTAAAACTGCTAATGTTGTAAACTTCGTGGTAAGAAACTTTCTATTTTCAAGTAAATGCCGAATTTTGCCATTCGGGATTTTAATCTTTCCGACTTGGTCATTCGTATTATTTAGATTTGTCTTTACTAAAATTGTGGTGAGAAACTTTCTATTCTCAGGTAAATACCGAATTTTCCTAATTCATTATTAATCTTTCCGGCTTTGCACATTCAAACTTAATGGGTAGATATAATTTTCTGTTTCCACGTATGTATTGAGCTTTATTAGGAATATTTGAATACTCTAGTGTGAATAATGTTAGCTTGGATTTTAAATTTCTTCAGAGTACAGTTTAGCAAGAAATTAATTTCTAAAGCGATCGCTCTCAAAACACTACTTTTTGGAAAAAATTATTGAAATTAATGTAAAAATAGGTTTTCAAAGGTATCTTGATGTTTAACGCAAAACTTACTAGACAGATAACAGCGGATGACAAATAAAAAAATAATAACAAATACCACTTAAAATATTCAATAGAAGAAATAGTATAAACAAATACGTGTTACAAACTCCCCACGGTAATACGCGTTCCTTGAATCATATGTATAACAATGAGGCTGGTTGTAACACTAGTTTTTTTTAAAAAATATTATTCTAAAACGTATAATAATAATAATAATATTTCGAAACAAGCATTTGCTTTAAAAGTTATAGCCAAAAAACAATGTTTATAACTATACTTATTGCCACTCAATAAAACGATATGAAAGTCACTGGAAGGGCATGATCTTGATTTCTTTTTGTAAACTTTGCAATAGGCTATTTATTATTGCAATAATAGTCTAGCATGTTCGTCCTCAAAAACCTTGATATTTTTTGCAAATACTTTCAGATCTTGATGAAGTCGGTCGCCATATTCCTCAGTCATACTTTCAAAGTTTTCCGGAAAAAAATTATGAAGAAATGATAACGCCACTTATAAAATGAATAACTTCTTTTTTTAAATAATTCTAAAGACGTATACTCCAGAAAAAATTACATTTTGCGAACAACAGAACTGTTAAAAGTTAACATCTTTTTTTTTTGGCTATAACTTTTAAGAAGATGTAGGTCTCTTAGTGCAACACTTTCTATTTTGAGTGACAGTACAAATTATAGCAAGCTGTGATACCTCAATTTTGATTTTTGTTTTAATTTATCAAGAAGGGCTTCACACCCAGCTATAATTTACATCATTTTCAATGTCACGGCATAGACATATTATATTCTTCTGGCTGTTTAGTTATTAGTATTTTTGTTGCAAAAAATAATGTTTATTAGTAATAAACGCTTTATAACTTTAAAATCTGTTTTATTAGTTATACAAGCTGGTATCTTTTTTTCAGCAAATATATTTTTCAAGATAATGATGGTAAAATCCTTGATTGCAAAAACAATAACTTAAGCCATTACATAATCAAAAACAAATAATAACAATAAGGAGATACCATCTTATAGATTGGTAATATATTGAACCATTGAACGACATATTTTATTGTTTTTTTTTACCTATGTACAACCCACGCAAAAATGATAAACAATATTATTGTAAAGCTTTTGTAAAGCAGAGAATCAAGTTGGGGCAATCTTAACCCTCATTCTCCTTATCAATGAGTTCAGGTAAAACTTCACCGGCCTTCATTACTTAATCCGTACCCAATTCAGAGCCGGCAATAATGAAAAGTAAATAACGCTGCAAACATTTTCGATTGTCATAAAGCGATGTTTTTAATAAATCGATAATCTATTTAATAATGATTTTTGTTAAATCAAATTGAAAACCAGAACAGATATTCAGTACTGCCCAGTACTGGATATAAGTGATATAACCAGTACTGACGTTCTTAAATTTAGATAAGAGCCCTCTATTAGCTAGTAGAACTTTCAACAAAACCTTATCGTAGAAACAAACCACATCTGCTTCTAGTAAAAATTATGTTTGCAAGTGTATTAAGGGTTGCTGACTAAAACGCTGTATTTAGTGCCATCCTGTGTTTCAGAAATGAAATATTAGTGGGTATCGCTCTACGTTAAGGCATTAGATAATCAAAAACAAATAATAACAATAAAGAGGTACTATCTTATAGATTGGTAATATATTGAACCATTGAACGACATATTTTATTTCTGTTTTTTACCTATGTACAACCCAATGGTTTATTATCGAAAAAATGATAAACAATATTATTGTAAAGCTTGTGTAAAGCGGAGAATCAAGTTGGGGCAATCTTAACCCTCATTCTCCTTATCAATGAGTTCAGGTAAAACTTCACCGGCCTTGATTACTTAATCCGTACCCAATTCAGAGTCGGAAATAATGAAAAGTAAATAACGCTGCAAACATTTTCGATTGTCATAAAGCGATGTTTTTAATAAATCGATAATCCATTTAACAATGATTTTTTGTTAAATCAAATTGAAAACCAGAACAGATGTCTCTGTACTGACTTTCTTGAATATAGATAAGAGCCCTCTATTAGCTAGTAGAACTTTCAACAAAAACCTTATCGTAGAAACAAACCACATCTGCTTCTAGTGAAAATTATTTTTGCAAGTGCATTAAGGGTTGCTCACTAAAACGCTGTATTTAGTGCCATCCTGTGTTTCAGAAATGAAATATTAGTGGGTATCGCTCTCAAGGACGTTGAATGATCAGGACGGAGGGTCAATTCAAAAAAGTGAAAACGGCGCCAATGCACGTTAAGTAATAAAAGGTTACTAAAGTAGACCATTCTACGCATGTCTAACCAGTAGCGTCTCGTTAGATTTAGAAAATGGTGCACGTCACGAGACGCTTCCAATCTAAAATGATAATTTTATATTTATTTATACTCAAACACACTTTATTTTGAGTCCAGCTGCTTAAATTTAACAGTTAAAGCAACTAACAAAATCGTTTTCCAAATTGTATGTTAGATATACCTTACGTCCACGCCATACTACGCCTCTGTCTTGTATAGGAGAGAGAGAGTTATAGAGTCGTAAAAGGTTACTTTAGAGTGAGCGAATGCCTTCAACATTTTAGCATTGGCAGCATAGGCGACCCTCCGTCCTGGTCATACAACGTCCTTGATCGCTCTACGTTAAGGCATTAGATAATCAAAAACAACTAATAACAATAAAGAGGTACTATCTTATAGATTGGTAATATATTGAACCATTGAACGACATATTTTATTTCTGTTTTTTACCTATGTACAACCCAATGGTTTATTATCGAAAAAATGATAAACAATATTATTGTAAAGCTTGTGTAAAGCGGAGAATCAATTTGGGGCAATCTTAACCCTCATTCTCCTTATCAATGAGTTCAGGTAAAACTTCACCGGCCTTGATTACTTAATCCGTACCCAATTCAGAGTCGGAAATAATGAAAAGTAAATAACGCTGCAAACATTTTCGATTGTCATAAAGCGATGTTTTTAATAAATCGATAATCCATTTAACAATGATTTTTTGTTAAATCAAATTGAAAACCAGAACAGATGTCTCTGTACTGACTTTCTTGAATATAGATAAGAGCCCTCTATTAGCTAGTAGAACTTTCAACAAAAACCTTATCGTAGAGACAAACCACATCTGCTTCTAGTGAAAATTATTTTTGCAAGTGTATTAAGGGTTGCTGAATAAGACGCTGTATTTAGCGCCATCCTGTGTTTAAGAAATAAAATATTTGTGGGTATCGCTCTACGTTAAAGTAACTTAACAAAATATTGTCAAGTTTTATGAGGTAAATTTTTAATTGTATAACAGTTCGTGAAATTCAGTTTTAGCACTTTAAATTACGTTAAAATCTTTGCTGAAATACTTAAGGTAATGTAATTTAAATAACCCTTAGTAATACTAAATAAAGTAATTGTATACAATAACGTTTTTCTGTGTTCAAATTGTTTGCATGTGATATTAAAAAAATGTTTAAATTTAAGAAATTGTCAGTTTCCAGAGTTTCTTGCTTTTCTTAGAATGACACAACCGAAATTTCAAAATTCGGGAAAATCTCTGTTAAAAAATTGGCCTAAAATTAGAAGAAAAAGAAATCTTGGTGCCCCTAACCAGATCGGTAGTTAAAAATAGATTTAAAATAAAAATAAATGTTAAAAATTCTTTTTAGCTTAATATATTCATTGATATTGGCTCTAGATATTATGCTGAAAAGGTAAGTTTTAGTCAAGATAATTTTTGTTTGTATTTGTAAATTTTGTAGGACCTTGATGCAGCAAAATATTACTTTAAAAGAAAAACTCAGATTGTGACTGAAGAGATGGAAAAAATCCAAATTTTGGGATTAGAGAAAAGTAAAATTAGAGATGCGATTGTAGAAATACAAAATTGAATTTTTATTGATATTTATAAATGTGTTTAATTGTCTACAAAAAATAAAATTAAAAACTGTAATTGACATTTTACTAATTGTGGTAAAAAAAAATCTTCAGCTGCCTCTTTTACTGTTTGAATTTTCTTTAATAATAAAGTCGTAAATAATTGACTATTTTACAGTATTATTATATGAATTTCTTATATCTAATTTTAATTATATTGCATTTTCAATATAAATTCAGTTTATTCAAAATTCAGAAATTCAATTTTTGTTAGAGTCGACTAAAAATAATAAATAAAGTGTATAATGATTAGACGTTGTTTAGAAGTCGTACAGTTTTATTTTCATCACTTATACAATTTTTGAATGCAATAAAAACTAATTTAAATCACAAACAAAGACCATTATATGTCATTTATTTGCATATTCACACTTTTCTTAAATAATAATATTTGGACAAACATCTTTGTTTTTACTTGAATGACAAGAAAAAATAATATAAAATAAATAAAACAGCCCATAAAAAGCTCACAATCATATCACGAAATATATATAATAACTGAAAAATAATTTAAAAAAACACCTACCTACTATAAACCATTTATCGCCTAAATCTACCACACAAGTACAAGTTCGAAACTTGTTTCAAATTAAATTCTCGACAATTGCTGGAATAAATTTGCCGGTGGTATACTCTCGGTTTTCTCATAGACGTAATAAACTGGTGTAGAGAGCCAACTGAGGACTGCTTTGGCAACAACCTCCATTGGTTCAGGATACTGATGTGTCAACAGAGTTAAAAGTGCTGTAAAGGAACACAACCCAGCCGTAAAAATAATAAAAAACGGCAACTCCTTCTTGGGATACACCGACACGTCATGAAACCCTGGTAAAAGCTCTCGTTCAGCACACTCTGTACAAGTGGGGTACGGATAAAAAAGATGTCCTCGTTCCAGGGGGTAGGACAGCATGCGAAATGTGCCTTCCCACGTGCAGTGGAGAAGATTCAATGTGCCAAGTAGAAAAACGAGTAAGCTATAGCTTCAGAGCCCCCTCGTTTTAACATATGTTCTGGTGGTAAGATTAAAGGTTCCATCTTTAGGGGGTACTTGGGAACATGGGGATTGAATTCCGCGCGGTGGATTGCCTCGACGGCGCCCATTGGCCCATTTTGGCAGTGTTTAGACCCTGTTTGCTGGCAATGTCTGGAAAGAATTTGTCGGCGAGTAGACGGGCTTTAAGGAGAGCTGCGGTATAACAAATTGTGGCGGATTTCGGCAAGGAAATGTCGTCGTATTTGGCTAAGACGGCCTGGACGTCGGCGTAAGCTTGCATTTCGAGTAATGCTTCAATTAAATTTTCATGGATATTTAGAACATTCATGATAGGGGGAACTTCTTTGGTTAAATCACGGAACATTTTGACGGCTTCTTTTAATTTGCCAAAGCGACGAGCACACATTGCTAATCTAAAAAATAAATTATGTATCTTAAAAACACACTAGATGAAAGATGTAGTGAAAGTAATTCTACTACAAGTACGTAACGCCTTCATGGTCAGCCAACGAAACGAATGAGTCCAGTCATTTTAGGTTTCATCTGCCGACAATGTAATGGAAAACAGGATTTTTGCATATAGCTTTATTTTAATGTTTTAATAAACATATTAAAAGTTACCTTTCATATCATGCCAGTTTCGCAAAATATTCGTGGTCAAAGATGACAAAGAATGTTTTTTTTTTCAAATACATATTTTCTTTCGGTACGAAATAAAATACCGATTTATTCTATTTTTAATATACATTTTTATTTTTTTTTGTATTTTAAGTTAATATTGACAAAATTTGGTAAGTTTTTTTCTAATTTTTACATTATTGTTTAGGCACTGATGATGAGACTTAGTTCTCGAAAGCACTTTGTTCAAAATTTTCCAAATTTTAAAAGTATCACACCACTGTATACAGAATTGAGAAGGCTTTCCAACGATGTACAACTCGATTCCCCCCCCTTCCATTTAAAATTTTTGAAGAGATGCATCTCCCGCTTAGGGGTTTGCACACAAAATTGTTAAATTCACGCCAAAAGCTGTCCTTCTTTCAAACAAAATAGACCCTTTTGAGAAATGCGTTTTCTTTTTGAGAAATTATTTTTCTGAGAGTTATAGCCTCTGTTTCGTTTTTGTTTGGCCACCCTGTATGTAATTTATTTTAAAAATGTATATATTATAATTATGTACAAAAACAATATATAATAGAAAATATTTGTTGTAATTTGTAATATAACTTAATAAATCACCCCATGACAAGCTTTCATATCATTATAAAAAAAACAGTATCAATAATAAGAAACATAGGTAGGTAGGTATTTAAAATAGGTACATAGATATATAAATTTTACTTATATTCTAATTATATATTTATACAGGGTGCTTCAGAAATTAATACAAAAATTTTAACCAGTAATAGATTTCACCAAAAGAAACAACTTTTCTAAATAACATTTTTGCGAAAAATATTTTTCCGAATTTTTTTACGGCTATATCCCCCCTATAAAAGTACGATACGATACGCTCATAAAATTTTGTAAATTTATAAATTTTCTATAATAGTTATCATGGTAACCATTATAATAGTGCATGCTACTGTTTTGACCAGTGGCGCGTATAAAATTTTCGCCAAGACTTTAACTAATTTTATCTTGATAACGGTTGAAATTGGGAAAAAATTTATCTAGAAAAAACTCTTTTTTAAACGACATCTACAAGTGGTTAAAATTTTTGTATTTATTTCTGAAACACTCTGTATATTAATTCAGGCCCTAAAGACTGTATTATTTTATATTACATATTGAGGCTTTATAAAAAGTGGGTATAAAAATTAAATAAAAAAATGATTACATTTTTCTTAGATCTTAAAATGTGTTCAGAAATTTTAAAAATATTACTTCTAATCATATTTATGATCTTAAAAAGTTATCAGTTAATTATGCTTCATGATTGTAGGATTATTGAAAAAAACTTTAGTAACATATTCCTCTCTCCCTCCCACATGCTTAGATAGTACTTAACTAAAAAGAAAAAGCGGTAGAAAATATTATTTTTCTATAAACTTAATGATAGTAAAACAAAAAAAAATGTTCCAAACTAAATAATACAAAAGCTAAATACTACTATTACTACTAACAGATGTTGTTCTCTTTTAAGCAGATTTATATTTGTATCAACCTTTGAAAAATACTAATATAAATATGAAGGACTATGAAAGGGCTTGCACAATAATTTCGTAAGCTTCTTATATCATAGTAAAAATATAAATGAAATTAAGAATAATGTTAAAGAACGTTATGAACTTTAGAGTGGTTTTAAAAACGCTATGGGAAGATGTTTGATATTGAAATTTCTACCTTTTATATCATAGTGAAAACATAAAAGAAATTAAGAATCATATTAAAGGACGTTATCAACTTTGGAGAATTTCAAAAACGCTGTAAAGCTATGTTTGAAATTGAAACACAAAATTTGGATTTTTTTTAATGGGTCCCAGAAGAGCGCTACATTAAGCCCTCGATACAGTTTTAAAGATTTTGACTTATAAATTAAAGCAATAATCCTAAAAAAATGTTTTTTGCGCATTAAGCAATAATTTTGTTAATTGATGTAAAATTTTACCTCTTTTTGGATTATTCTAAAGATAAAAAATCAAACTTAAATTTCGAAAAGCAACGGTAGACATACTGTTAACATTTCGTGTAGAAAAACACTTCCAAAGATGACCAAATTTTTAAACAGCTCCAAATTTTATTTTGTTATCAGAAAGCAACAAGTAAGCGTACGAAATTTAAAATACCCAGTTACAATTGGTCAAACTTCAAAATTCAAATCCACTCTAACTATGCAAAGCGATAAAAAAGATCCGTATTTTTTTAGGGATAAATGTGTATTATGCCGGGCACAAAATTTCGGGCAAAATGTCAACTAAAACGTCAATCTGACGATACAAACTCACTCCTTTTAGATTTTTAACCCAATTAAAATAAGAAGATAAGTGTTACAGCGACGATTTTAGACCCAAAATACGAAAAATATAAAGCAAAAATAAATAAATACCATTGATTAACTACATAGTTTTGGCATTAACTAAGAAAATCAATAAAATAATTGCTACCTGAATGGGGCTATTGAAAGAATTTTTTCGTACTGCTTTTAATATGCTTCATCTTGGCCAGGAGTACTTATGGGGCGTGCTCCAGACCCTGATCGGCGTTCAACTGTCCCAAATTTTTATCATTTCTCTACAATTGAGTTTATTGTACTTTTTGATACACTTATTAGTACATATTGTAGTCACTTCACGATGAGTCATCCCTCTGGAGGCCAATGTGATAATAGGTAACCTTTTTAATGTAAAACACTTTTAAAACACTGATATGGTTATTCTATTATTATGTAAACTCCACATTTGTGACGTAGACCTTCTGTAAAACAAAGTCTTACTGTTAGAACTTCAAATATAATAAACATACCTTTTAATATACATAATAGAAGACAATTATTAGTAGTTAACTCCGGTTTTGTATTTTACAAATTTCAAATACCTGCTATTAATACTATTTTGTAATTCGTCCTTAATAAGAAGCACTAAAACAAATTCATAGTTGTCCCATTTCCTACAGATTTGCGGATTAAAAAGCCTAAAACAGCATGCCTAAAAAAAGCCTAAAACATATTTACACCAAAATTTGATAAAAACTAAAGAATTTGATAAAAATTTTTGTTTACATATCTTGCAAAGTTAGCTTGAAGTAATATTAGAATAATGTGATATTATTCTCACCTACGAATAATTTCGTGTCGTATCAAAATAGAAAAACGTGTTTGGTCTGGTTTTGTATAATAAAAATTTACAAAAAATGTACCTTTTACCTCATTGAAAATCGAGGTTATATTTAACAAATAACAGTTGGTTACTATGACAACGACGACTGTGTTCAAAATGCCACCCGGTGATGGATTTTTTCAGTATAACGCGTTTATATTCAACTGTAACGCATTTGAATTAATTTATCGGTCAAAAAATTTTCATATAAATTGTGAAATTAACCACTTTTATTTTTATTACTTTATTAATGTATATATTTCTCTCTCTTGCTTACGTATAAATTTGGTAACTTTTAGGGTTTTTTGAGAGTTTAAGGTTAGTACCAACTTATACGTGGGGACACCACCAAATGTCTCCAAGCCTCTGAAAACTCACTCTTGATTATGTAATTTTATTTCTAAAATTAAATGATTATAGTTAGGTTAAGATCAATGATAGGCGACATGTGTAAAAATGGCGCTTACGATTACTTTTTAATGCTCATGTATTAATGCTCATGTATTTCTTATAAATTATGTTCATAGTGAATGAGCTATTATGCGGGTGAGAATTTTCGCGGTTTTTTGACGTCACATTTTTCCACCCCATAACTATTTTTTGTGATAAGTTTATTTTTAAATTTACTGCATGCATGAGTGTCAAAATGGCTGCTCATCATGTTCCACTAACACGCATAGTCCATCAGACTTCTCTATAAGACTCTTTCTCTGGGAAAATTCAACTGTGAGTCAAAGTCAAACGTTTAGGAACAGGATACCAGAAAGGTGAGGAGCGCCTAAATGTCAAAGTGTATTCCACGTTTTCCGCAAGTCTGTAAACAAGCGTACCGCTAAATTCAAAAAATTTAATGCTTAATTTTTCCTAATAGGGAACGTTCTATAGATTAACATATATTTGTGGATTACCCTCCCTGTCAGGTCAGGTCAGGTAAGGTAAAAAAAAACACGTTTGTGATTAAATAATAACAATTTTAATTAAGCATTATAAAAATATACATTTTTTGACTTAAAAATACCACCTATCCTTTGTTCATTTGACTTCCGCATTTTCACAGAAATTATAGTGCAATTTTTGAGAGAAAAAAATCTCGCCTACTAGATACAATAACTTCCGAATAGATTAGAAAAAGTGCGTCGGTGAGACAAAAAAAGTGCAGTATTTAAAAAATAATGGGTGGGTATTGACCGTAATGTGCTGATGTCAAGTGAACAGATGTATACATATTAAATACGAGAATACTCAATTATGGTTTGATTTAGTATATCATTTACATATGGTTATACCATTGAGTTTATTATATCTGTTATAATAAACTCAATGGTTATACGTAATATTTATGATTTATGAGATGTGTCAAAAGTGCGCATTTGTTGTTAATCAAATTTCAAAGGTATTTTCATCAGGTACATGATAAAAATGCAAAAAAAATGTAAACGAAACTTTGATCACGAGGATATTCATTTGATAATGTACATTTTGTTTCTAATGCCACTTTTGCAAAAAAATATATAGACGGTAATAATCACTGCACTGCTGAGTTAAATTTATGTCATGGAAAAATAATTAAAAATCGAGCAGATAAAATAAATATAATTTAAAGTTTAATTTATGTATCTAAATATTCAATAAATATGATCATTTGCAGAAGTACTTGAAATATAAACTGATTCGTTTTCGTTATTTATTAAAAACTGTCGAAGTGTTACCGTTTCACTGACTGATGGTTTTTTATTTATAATATTTTTACATTTTCGATTCTTTTTAGTAATAAAAAACTTTTTTATTTCCCAATTTTTTTTGTTACGTGGCTCATTGGTAAGTGTTGCTGGAGTAAATTTGCAACTTTTATTAGTGCTTAATAAGCTGTTGACTGCATTAAGATGGGCATAAATAACCTGTGAAGTAATTTCTCTATCCAAGTGGTTGACATTTATCTGTTGAAGATTTAAAAACGTATCAGAAATTTTAAATTTTAATTTATCACTAATACAATATTAATATTTTTTACCTGGAGTTGACATGCTACAAAATAATTGCTTTTGGTTTCCTGTTCAACAAGAGATTTCCATTCATGAAAATCTGGAATCAAGCAATTTGTTAATAAAAAATTTTATGCAAAAGGATTTTTCTAATTGTTTTCTGTCATTGAACGTCAATTTTTCAATGACTAACTGTATTTCATGTGCGGATTGTAAATGATCTACGAGACCTGAGTTTTGTTTGAAACAACTATTGCAATCATTGCAATTCTGTTCCAAACACTTCAAATTCAATAAAGCCTGAGACAGGGTTCCTAAAATTAATTAGATTATCTTTAAGCCAATCAGAAGTCAGATGAAAGTCTACGAAACTGATGTCATTCGGCGTGACTTTTTAAAGTATAAACCATATTTAAGACAAATTTTAGTTTATTTTTACTGAATAAGTATTTACTGATTAACAAATTATACCTAGGTATATATTGTAGTTGTTTTTGATTAAATTTAAGTTTCTGGCAATTTAAACCGTGGTTTTTGTAATTAGGAAATAAATCGTTTTTGTCAAAAAAAATCCGACCTTATTCTTAATTTAGTAAAATATAAACAACTATATCGCTGCTGGAATATTTAAACAATTAATTATGTTAAATATTAGAATTTCACAACTTCAGGCTTTGAACACTGGGATTGGTTGGCTAAAAAAGACGTTGCGAAAATAAAAACAACAAATTACAACACGACATAAATAAACAATCTGCAATTGTAAATAAACAATATTGGTAAACATTTGATTGACTCAATTAGGCCCAGTTTTACATTCGACGATTAACTTTAACTACTGGTTATTTACCATGGTTATAATTGTTTTAACAATTAAATTAAACGCCATTTGAGGTTATGGTACTTTTGACAGCACCAACAGATTGTTTTCAAGCAGAGGCAAAAAGTAGTAGAAAGAATACTGATGGAGTGTGCGCTACATTAGAAAATGAAAAATGAGTGATCGCCATTGTTACACGTTGTGTTACACTTACAAATAAGGAAAATTCAAATTAAAGTAATACTATGTGATCTGAAAAACTATATAACGTTTGATACAATCTGCGTTCAAAAAATGGGATCATCGAATTTTTCGTCACTGACAAGGAGGAGGAGAACTGTGACGTGAAAAATACGCAAAAATTCAAACACTGTCATTCTAAAAAGATACTTTAAAAAAGTCGCCCTTATTACACTAGTACATAAAATTATAATTTTCATATATTTATAGGTTAAAATTATAATAGCTAAATTTTAACCGAATAAAAATTACATATGAAAACACAAATAAGGCATAAAACATTCTACCTTAATACTCTTGACATTCTAGTTTTAATCTAGTTTCAAGTTACACATACTTCTGGCACAATTGAGAAATTAATCGAAAATGGGTTGCAGAAGTCTTGACGTCAAAACAGCGCAAAATTTTGAAACTCTGTCATTCGATAAAAGTACCTTGAAAAAGTCGAGCTTATTGCACATGTAAATAAGGTTAAATTTACAATGATCAAATTACAAGAAATAAATAAATACTAATAATAAATTTCTAAGCTTTAACGCAGGTCTCACATGAGCAAAGTTTAGCAAATCATGCCGAATGTGAACAAATTCCCTCCTATTTGTAAGCGCAGATTGCTAATTTTTGGTACTCGGCCATCCTAGGTAGTTGGTTTACAGCTCTTCGGGTGACTTTGACATCACGAAGCTTGTATTTTGCATTGAAATATCCATTTTCGATTTAATTCTCAATTATGCGAGAATTATATGTAATTTGTGATTGAATTAAAACTATAATGTTTAGAGTCTTGGAGAAGGTAGAGTGTTTTTATGTCTTATTTGTGTTTCCATATGTGATTTTTATTTGGTCAAAGTTTATCTACTATAATTTCAACTTTATGTACTAATGCAATAAAGGCGACTTTTTTAAGGTATGTTTTTAGAATAACAGTGCTTTTGAATTTTTGCGGATTTTTGACGTCACACTTCTCCACCCCATAACTACTTTTTATAAGTTTATTTTTGAATTTACCGCATGTCTGACTGTCAAAATGGAAGCCCTTTATGATCGTTTTGATAACACGCATATGTGGTCAGATTTCTCTCTACCATGTTTTCTGTGATACATAGACACAACTCAAAGTCAAACGTTTAATATCAGGATAGCAGAAATTTAGTGCGGTGTATAACATTAGCCGACTGCTTCTTCTGGTAAAAATATCAAAAATATAAGAATTACTAATTCTAACGTAGTGATTGAGGGACTTGTTTTTCTTTAAAAAAAATCGTTAAATTGGCGAAAAATTATTAAAATATAAGTTGTTAATTTAGTTAAAATATAAACAACCATATGACTGCTAGAACATTTAAACAATTAATTATGTTAAATATTAGGGTTTCACATCTTCGAGCTTCGAACTCTGGGGTTGGTTGGCCAAAAAAGAAGCTGCGAAAATAAAAACAACAAATTACAACACTCGGGTTCGACATAAATAAACAATCTGCAATTGTAAATAAACAATATTGGTGAACATTGGTGAACAATAATAGTCAATCACTTAATGTCTTCCTGTTAAATCGATAATTTGTAGGATTATTGTCTACGAAAATGCTGAAAAATTAGGGGGTTAAATAGATAACACATACAAACATCAAATTTTACTCAAAACAATTACTAAATACAAAGCTCAAAAAATGTAGCACAACCTCATCTCATTTGTAATTTCATACCAAACATCAATCAATATCAATTTCGGCGATTGTTGTAGGGATAAATAACAATTGCTCGTCTCAGCAACAATGCAACCGTTACGAATTGATAATTTAAATTTGGAAGAATTAAGACACACAAAACATCAACTACATAGAACGTTTCGATTCACATCTTGAAAAGAAATTAAACAAACCATCCCTTTCAGAAGACTACAGTTTAATATGTCAGCTACAGTTTTTAAAATACAATTTTTCAAAATTCCCAATTGATAGCTGACTACCAAATTTTACGCAATTTTATGAGTTTTTGTCAATTTTAAGCCTGATAGTAAACGTCTATAACTCAGATTGTTACATGTATTTAAAGAGAATAAGATTTGGGACATTTTGAAACTAAAAAGAATAATATGTCAGCTACAGTTTTTAAAATACAATTTTTCAAAATTTCCAATTGATAGCTGACTACCAAATTTTACGCAATTTTATGAGTTTTTGTCAATTTTAAGCCTGATAGTAAACGTTTATAACTAAGATTGTTACATGCATTTAAAGAGAATGAGATTTGGGACATTTTGAGACTAAAGAGAATAATATGTCAGCTACAGTTTTTAAAATACAATTTTTTAAATTTCTCAATTGATAGCTGACTACCAAATTTTACGCAATTTTATGAGTTTTTGTCAATTTTAAGCCTGATAGTAAACGTTTATAACTAAGATTGTTACATGTATTTAAAGGGAATGAGATTTGGGACATTTTGAGACTAAAGAGAATAATATGTCAGCTACAGTTTTTAAAATACAATTTTTCAAAATGTCCAATTGATAGCTGACTACCAAATTTTACGCAATTTTATGAGTTTTTGTCAATTTTAAGCCTGA
The DNA here is from genome assembly GCA_029207805.1 of Tribolium confusum. NCBI lineage: Eukaryota > Metazoa > Arthropoda > Insecta > Coleoptera > Tenebrionidae > Tribolium > Tribolium confusum. The sequence goes on from JALGAY010000003.1 coordinate 4,588,196, forward strand.
TAGTAAACGTTTATAACTAAGATTGTTACATGTATTTAAAGAGAATGAGATTTGGGACATTTTGAGACTAAAAAGAATAATATGTCAGCTACAGTTTTTAAAATACAATTTTTCAAAATTTCCAATTGATAGCTGACTACCAAATTTTACGCAATTTTATGAGTTTTTGTCAATTTTAAGCCTGATAGTAAACGTTTATAACTAAGATTGTTACATGTATTTAAAGAGAATGAGATTTGGGACATTTTGAGACTAAAAAGAATAATATGTCAGCTACAGTTTTTAAAATACAATTTTTCAAAATTTCCAATTGATAGCTGACTACCAAATTTTACGCAATTTTATGAGTTTTTGTCAATTTTAAGCCTGATAGTAAACGTTTATAACTAAGATTGTTACATGTATTTAAAGGGAATGAGATTTGGGACATTTTGAGACTAAAGAGAATAATATGTCAGCTACAGTTTTTAAAATACAATTTTTCAAATTTTTCAATTGATAGCTGACTACCAAATTTTACGCAATTTTATGAGTTTTTGTCAATTTTAAGCCTGATAGTAAACGTTTATAACTAAGATTGTTACATGTATTTAAAGAGAATGAGATTTGGGACATTTTGAGACTAAAGAGAATAATATGTCAGCTACAGTTTTTAAAATACAATTTTTCAAAATTTCCAATTGATAGCTGACTACCAAATTTTACGCAATTTTATGAGTTTTTGTCAATTTTAAGCCTGATAGTAAACGTTTATAACTAAGATTGTTACATGTATTTAAAGGGAATGAGATTTGGGACATTTTGAGACTAAAGAGAATAATATGTCAGCTACAGTTTTTAAAATACAATTTTTCAAATTTTCCAATTGATAGCTGACTACCAAATTTTACGCAATTTTATGAGTTTTTGTCAATTTTAAGTCTGATAGTAAACGTTTATAACTAAGATTGTTACATGTATTTAAAGAGAATGAGATTTGGGACATTTTGAGACTAAAGAGAATAATAATATGTCAGTACAGTTTTTAAAATACAATTTTTTAAATTTCTCAATTGATAGCTGACTACCAAATTTTACGCAATTTTATGAGTTTTTGTCAATTTTAAGCCTGATAGTAAACGTTTATAACTAAGATTGTTACATGTATTTAAAGAGAATGAGATTTGGGACATTTTGAGACTAAAAAGAATAATATGTCAGCTACAGTTTTTAAAATACAATTTTTCAAAATTTCCAATTGATAGCTGACTACCAAATTTTACGAAATTTTATGAGTTTTTGTCAATTTTAAGCCTGATAGTAAACGTTTATAACTAAGATTGTTACATGTATTTAAAGAGAATGAGATTTGGGACATTTTGAGACTAAAGAGAATAATATGTCAGCTACAGTTTTTAAAATACAATTTTTCAAATTTTCCAATTGATAGCTGACTACCAAATTTTACGCAATTTTATGAGTTTTTGTCAATTTTAAGCCTGATAGTAAACGTTTATAACTAAGATTGTTACATGTATTTAAAGAGAATGAGATTTGGGACATTTTGAGACTAAAGAGAATAATAATATGTCAGCTACAGTTTTTAAAATACAATTTTTTAAATTTCTCAATTGATAGCTGACTACCAAATTTCACGCAATTTTATGAGTTTTTCTCAATTTTAAGCCTGATAGTAAACGTTTATAACTAAGATTGTTACATGTATTTAAAGAGAATGAGATTTGGGACATTTTGAGACTAAAGAGAATAATAATATGTCAGCTATAGTTTTTAAAATACAATTTTTTAAATTTCTCAATTGATAGCTGACTACCAAATTTTACGCAATTTTATGAGTTTTTGTCAATTTTAAGCCTGATAGTAAACGTTTATAACTAAGATTGTTACATGTATTTAAAGAGAATGAGATTTGGGACATTTTGAGACTAAAAAGAATAATATGTCAGCTACAGTTTTTAAAATACAATTTTTCAAAATTTCCAATTGATAGCTGACTACCAAATTTTACGCAATTTTATGAGTTTTTGTCAATTTTAAGCCTGATACTAAACGTTTATAACTAAGATTGTTACATGTGTTTAAAGAGAATAAGATTTGGGACATTTTGAAACTAAAAAGAATAATATGTCAGCTACAGTTTTTAAAATACAATTTTTCAAAATTTCCAATTGATAGCTGACTACCAAATTTTACGCAATTTTATGAGTTTTTGTCAATTTTAAGCCTGATAGTAAACGTTTATAACTAAGATTGTTACATGAATTTAAAGAGAATGAGATTTGGGACATTTTGAGACTAAAAAGAATAATATGTCAGCTACAGTTTTTAAAATACAATTTTTCAAAATTTCCAATTGATAGCTGACTACCAAATTTTACGCAATTTTATGAGTTTTTGTCAATTTTAAGCCTGATAGTAAACGTTTATAACTAAGATTGTTACATGTGTTTAAAGAGAATAAGATTTGGGACATTTTGAAACTAAAAAGAATAATATGTCAGCTACAGTTTTTAAAATACAATTTTTCAAAATTTCCAATTGATAGCTGACTACCAAATTTTACGCAATTTTATGAGTTTTTGTCAATTTTAAGCCTGATAGTAAACGTTTATAACTAAGATTGTTACATGAATTTAAAGAGAATGAGATTTGGGACATTTTGAGACTAAAAAGAATAATATGTCAGCTACAGTTTTTAAAATACAATTTTTCAAAATTTCCAATTGATAGCTGACTACCAAATTTTACGCAATTTTATGAGTTTTTGTCAATTTTAAGCCTGATAGTAAACGTTTATAACTAAGATTGTTACATGTATTTAAAGAGAATGAGATTTGGGACATTTTGAGACTAAAGAGAATAATATGTCAGCTACAGTTTTTAAAATACAATTTTTTAAATTTCTCAATTGATAGCTGACTACCAAATTTTACGCAATTTTATGAGTTTTTGTCAATTTTAAGCCTGACAGTAAACGTTTATAACTAAGATTGTTACATGAATTTAAAGAGAATGAGATTTGGGACATTTTGAGACTAAAAAGAATAATATGTCAGCTACAGTTTTTAAAATACAATTTTTCAAAATTTCCAATTGATAGCTGACTACCAAATTTTACGCAATTTTATGAGTTTTTGTCAATTTTAAGCCTGATAGTAAACGTTTATAACTAAGATTGTTACATGTATTTAAAGAGAATGAGATTTGGGACATTTTGAGACTAAAAAGAATAATATGTCAGCTACAGTTTTTAAAATACAATTTTTCAAATTTTCCAATTGATAGCTGACTACCAAATTTTACGCAATTTTATGAGTTTTTCTCAATTTTAAGACTAATAGTAAACGTTTATAACTAAGATTGTTACATGTATTTAAAGAGAATGAGATTTGGGACATTATGAGACTAAAAAGAATAATATGTCAGCTACAGTTTTTAAAATACAATTTTTTAAATTTCCCAATTGATAGCTGACTACCAAATTTTACGCAATTTTATGAGTTTTTGTCAATTTTAAGCCTGATAGTAAACGTTTATAACTAAGATTGTTACATGAATTTAAAGAGAATGAGATTTGGGACATTTTGAGACTAAAAAGAATAATATGTCAGCTACAGTTTTTAAAATACAATTTTTCAAAATTTCCAATTGATAGCTGACTACCAAATTTTACGCAATTTTATGAGTTTTTGTCAATTTTAAGCCTGATAGTAAACGTTTATAACTAAGATTGTTACATGCATTTAAAGAGAATGAGATTTGGGACATTTTGAGACTAAAAAGAATAATATGTCAGCTACAGTTTTTAAAATACAATTTTTCAAATTTTCCAATTGATAGCTGACTACCAAATTTTACGCAATTCTATGAGTTTTTCTCAATTTTAAGACTAATAGTAAACGTTTATAACTAAGATTGTTACATGTATTTAAAGAGAATGAGATTTGGGACATTATGAGACTAAAAAGAATAATATGTCAGCTACAGTTTTTAAAATACAATTTTTTAAATTTCCCAATTGATAGCTGACTACCAAATTTTACGCAATTTTATGAGTTTTTGTCAATTTTAAGCCTGATAGTAAACGTTTATAACTAAGATTGTTACACGTATTTAAAGAGAATGAGATTTGGGACCTTTTGAGACTAAAGAGAATAATATGTCAGCTACAGTTTTTAAAATACAATTTTTTAAATTTCCCAATTGATAGCTGACTACCAAATTTTACGCAATTTTATGAGTTTTTTTCAATTTTAAGCCTGATAGTAAACGTTTATAACTAAGATTGTTACACGTATTTAAAGGGAATGAGATTTGGGACATTTTGAGACTAAAAAGAATAATATGTCAGCTACAGTTTTTAAAATACAATTTTTTAAATTTCCTAATTGATAGCTGACTACTAAATTTTACGCAATTTTATGAGTTTTTGTCAATTTTAAGCCTGATAGTAAACGTTTGTAACCATGATTGTTACACGTATTTAAAAAGAATGAGATTTGGGACATTTTGAGACTAAAGAGAATAATATGTAGGTTACAGTTTTTAAAATACAATTTTTTAAATTTCCTAATTGATAGCTGACTACCAAATTTTACGCAATTTTATGAGTTTTTGTCAATTTTAAGCCTGATAGTAAACGTTTATAACTATGATTGTTACATGTGTTTAAAAAGAATGAGATTTGGGACATTTTGAGACTAAAGAGAATAATATGTCAGCTACAGTTTTTAAAATACAATTTTTTAAATTTCCTAATTGATAGCTGACTACTAAATTTTACGCAATTTTATGAGTTTTTGTCAATTTTAAGCTTGATAGTAAACGTTTGTAACTATGATTGTTTAACGTATTTAAAAAAAATGAGATTTGTGACATTTTGAGACTAAAGAGAATAATATGTCAGCTACAGTTTTTAAAATACAATTTTTTAAATTTCCCAATTGATAGCTGACTACCAAATTTTACGCAATTTTATGAGTTTTTGTCAATTTTAAGCCTGATAGTAAACGTTTATAACTATGATTATTACATGTATTTAAAAAGAATGAGATTTGGGACATTTTGAGACTAAAGAGAATAATATGTCGGCTACAGTTTTTAAAATACAATTTTTTAAATTTCCCAATTGATAGCTGACTACCAAATTTTACGCAATTTTATGAGTTTTTGTCAATTTTAAGCTTGATAGTAAACGTTCATAACTAAGATTTTTACATGTATTTAAAGAGAATGAGATTTGGGATATTTTGATACTAAAAAGAATAATATGTCAGCTACAGTTTTTAAAATACAATTATTCAAATTTTCTAATTGATAACTGACTACCAAATTTTACGCAATTTTATGAGTTTTTGTCAATTTTAAGCCTGATAGTAAACGTTTATAACTAAGATTGTTACATGTATTTAAAGAGAATGAGATTTGGGACATTTTGAAACTAAAGAGAATAATATGTCAACTACAGTTTTTAAAATACAATTTTTCAAATTTCCCAATTGATAGCTGACTACCAAATTTTACGCAATTTTATGAGTTTTTGTCAATTTTAAGCCTGATAGTAAACGTTTATAACTAAGATTGTGACATGTATTTAAAGAGAATGAGATTTGGGACATTTTAAGACTAAAGAAAATAATATGTCAACTACAGTTTTTAAAATACAATTTTTCAAATTTCCCAATTGCTAGCTGATTACCAAATTTTACGCAATTTTATTAGTTTTTGTCAATTTTAAGACTGATAGTAAACGTTTATAACTAAGATTGTTACATGTATTTAAAGAGAATGAGATTTGGGACATTTTGAAACTAAAGAGAATAATATGTCAACTACAGTTTTTAAAATACAATTTTTCAAATTTCCCAATTGATAGCTGACTACCAAATTTTACGCAATTTTATGAGTTTTTGTCAATTTTAAGCCTGATAGTAAACGTTTATAACTAAGATTGTGACATGTATTTAAAGAGAATGAGATTTGGGACATTTTAAGACTAAAGAAAATAATATGTCAACTACAGTTTTTAAAATACAATTTTTCAAATTTCCCAATTGCTAGCTGATTACCAAATTTTACGCAATTTTATTAGTTTTTGTCAATTTTAAGCCTGATAGTAAACGTTTATAACTAAGATTGTTACATGTATTTAAAGAGAATGAGATTTGGGACATTTTGAGACTAAAGAGAATAATATGTCAACTACAGTTTTTAAAATACAATTTTTCAAATTTCCCAATTGATAGCTGACTACCAAATTTAACGCAATTTTATGAGCTTTTGTCAATTTTAAGCCTGACAGTAAACGTTTATAACTAAGATTGTTACACGTATTTAAAGAGAATGAGATTTGGGACATTTTGAGACTAAAGAGAATAATATGTCAACTACAGTTTTTAAAATACAATTTTTCAAATTTCCCAATTGATAGCTGACTACCAAATTTAACGCAATTTTATGAGCTTTTGTCAATTTTAAGCCTGACAGTAAACGTTTATAACTAAGATTGTTACATGTATTTAAAGAGAATGAGATTTGGGACATTTTGAGACTAAAGAGAATAATATGTCAACTACAGTTTTTAAAATACAATTTTTCAAATTTCCCAATTGATAGCTGACTACCAAATTTTACGCAATTTTATGAGTTTTTGTCAATTTTAAGCCTGATAGTAAACGTTTATAACTAAGATTGTTACATGTATTTAAAGAGAATGAGATTTGGGACATTTTGAAACTAAAGAGAATAATATGTCAACTACAGTTTTTAAAATACAATTTTTCAAATTTCCCAATTGATAGCTGACTACCAAATTTAACGCAATTTTATGAGCTTTTGTCAATTTTAAGCCTGACAGTAAACGTTTATAACTAAGATTGTTACATGTATTTAAAGAGAATGAGATTTGGGACATTTTGAGACTAAAGAGAATAATATGTCAACTACAGTTTTTAAAATACAATTTTTCAAATTTCCCAATTGATAGCTGACTACCAAATTTAACGCAATTTTATGAGCTTTTGTCAATTTTAAGCCTGACAGTAAACGTTTATAACTAAGATTGTTACATGTATTTAAAGAGAATGAGATTTGGGACATTTTGAGACTAAAGAGAATAATATGTCAACTACAGTTTTTAAAATACAATTTTTCAAATTTCCCAATTGATAGCTGACTACCAAATTTAACGCAATTTTATGAGCTTTTGTCAATTTTAAGCCTGACAGTAAACGTTTATAACTAAGATTGTTACATGTATTTAAAGAGAATGAGATTTGGGACATTTTGAGACTAAAGAGAATAATATGTCAACTACAGTTTTTAAAATACAATTTTTCAAATTTCCCAATTGATAGCTGACTACCAAATTTTACGCAATTTTATGAGTTTTTGTCAATTTTAAGCTTGATAGTAAACGTTCATAACTAAGATTTTTACATGTATTTAAAGAGAATGAGATTTGGGATATTTTGATACTAAAAAGAATAATATGTCAGCTACAGTTTTTAAAATACAATTATTCAAATTTTCTAATTGATAACTGACTACCAAATTTTACGCAATTTTATGAGTTTTTGTCAATTTTAAGCCTGATAGTAAACGTTTATAACTAAGATTGTTACATGTATTTAAAGAGAATGAGATTTGGGACATTTTGAAACTAAAGAGAATAATATGTCAACTACAGTTTTTAAAATACAATTTTTCAAATTTCCCAATTGATAGCTGACTACCAAATTTTACGCAATTTTATGAGTTTTTGTCAATTTTAAGCCTGATAGTAAACGTTTATAACTAAGATTGTGACATGTATTTAAAGAGAATGAGATTTGGGACATTTTAAGACTAAAGAAAATAATATGTCAACTACAGTTTTTAAAATACAATTTTTCAAATTTCCCAATTGCTAGCTGATTACCAAATTTTACGCAATTTTATTAGTTTTTGTCAATTTTAAGACTGATAGTAAACGTTTATAACTAAGATTGTTACATGTATTTAAAGAGAATGAGATTTGGGACATTTTGAAACTAAAGAGAATAATATGTCAACTACAGTTTTTAAAATACAATTTTTCAAATTTCCCAATTGATAGCTGACTACCAAATTTTACGCAATTTTATGAGTTTTTGTCAATTTTAAGCCTGATAGTAAACGTTTATAACTAAGATTGTGACATGTATTTAAAGAGAATGAGATTTGGGACATTTTAAGACTAAAGAAAATAATATGTCAACTACAGTTTTTAAAATACAATTTTTCAAATTTCCCAATTGCTAGCTGATTACCAAATTTTACGCAATTTTATTAGTTTTTGTCAATTTTAAGCCTGATAGTAAACGTTTATAACTAAGATTGTTACATGTATTTAAAGAGAATGAGATTTGGGACATTTTGAGACTAAAGAGAATAATATGTCAACTACAGTTTTTAAAATACAATTTTTCAAATTTCCCAATTGATAGCTGACTACCAAATTTAACGCAATTTTATGAGCTTTTGTCAATTTTAAGCCTGACAGTAAACGTTTATAACTAAGATTGTTACATGTATTTAAAGAGAATGAGATTTGGGACATTTTGAGACTAAAGAGAATAATATGTCAACTACAGTTTTTAAAATACAATTTTTCAAATTTCCCAATTGATAGCTGACTACCAAATTTAACGCAATTTTATGAGCTTTTGTCAATTTTAAGCCTGACAGTAAACGTTTATAACTAAGATTGTTACATGTATTTAAAGAGAATGAGATTTGGGACATTTTGAGACTAAAGAGAATAATATGTCAACTACAGTTTTTAAAATACAATTTTTCAAATTTCCCAATTGATAGCTGACTACCAAATTTTACGCAATTTTATGAGTTTTTGTCAATTTTAAGCCTGATAGTAAACGTTTATAACTAAGATTGTTACATGTATTTAAAGAGAATGAGATTTGGGACATTTTGAAACTAAAGAGAATAATATGTCAACTACAGTTTTTAAAATACAATTTTTCAAATTTCCCAATTGATAGCTGACTACCAAATTTAACGCAATTTTATGAGCTTTTGTCAATTTTAAGCCTGACAGTAAACGTTTATAACTAAGATTGTTACATGTATTTAAAGAGAATGAGATTTGGGACATTTTGAGACTAAAGAGAATAATATGTCAACTACAGTTTTTAAAATACAATTTTTCAAATTTCCCAATTGATAGCTGACTACCAAATTTAACGCAATTTTATGAGCTTTTGTCAATTTTAAGCCTGACAGTAAACGTTTATAACTAAGATTGTTACATGTATTTAAAGAGAATGAGATTTGGGACATTTTGAGACTAAAGAGAATAATATGTCAACTACAGTTTTTAAAATACAATTTTTCAAATTTCCCAATTGATAGCTGACTACCAAATTTAACGCAATTTTATGAGCTTTTGTCAATTTTAAGCCTGACAGTAAACGTTTATAACTAAGATTGTTACATGTATTTAAAGAGAATGAGATTTGGGACATTTTGAGACTAAAGAGAATAATATGTCAACTACAGTTTTTAAAATACAATTTTTCAAATTTCCCAATTGATAGCTGACTACCAAATTTAACGCAATTTTATGAGCTTTTGTCAATTTTAAGCCTGACAGTAAACGTTTATAACTAAGATTGTTACATGTATTTAAAGAGAATGAGATTTGGGACATTTTGAGACTAAAGAGAATAATATGTCAACTACAGTTTTTAAAATACAATTTTTCAAATTTCCCAATTGATAGCTAACTACCAAATTTAACGCAATTTTATGAGCTTTTGTCAATTTTAAGCCTGACAGTAAACGTTTATAACTAAGATTGTTACATGTATTTAAAGAGAATGAGATTTGGGACATTTTGAGACTAAAGAGAATAATATGTCAACTACAGTTTTTAAAATACAATTTTTCAAATTTCCCAATTGATAGCTGACTACCAAATTTAACGCAATTTTATGAGCTTTTGTCAATTTTAAGCCTGACAGTAAACGTTTATAACTAAGATTGTTACATGTATTTAAAGAGAATGAGATTTGGGACATTTTGAGACTAAAAAGAATAATATGTCAGCTACAGTTTTTAAAATACAATTTTTCAAAATTTCCAATTGATAGCTGACTACCAAATTTTACGCAATTTTATGAGTTTTTGTCAATTTTAAGCCTGATAGTAAACGTTTATAACTAAGATTGTTACATGTATTTAAAGGGAATGAGATTTGGGACATTTTGAGACTAAAGAGAATAATATGTCAGCTACAGTTTTTAAAATACAATTTTTCAAAATTTCCAATTGATAGCTGACTACCAAATTTTACGCAATTTTATGAGTTTTTGTCAATTTTAAGCCTGATAGTAAACGTTTATAACTAAGATTGTTACATGTATTTAAAGAGAATGAGATTTGGGACATTTTGAGACTAAAAAGAATAATATGTCAGCTACAGTTTTTAAAATACAATTTTTCAAAATTTCCAATTGATAGCTGACTACCAAATTTTACGCAATTTTATGAGTTTTTGTCAATTTTAAGCCTGATAGTAAACGTTTATAACTAAGATTGTTACATGTATTTAAAGGGAATGAGATTTGGGACATTTTGAGACTAAAGAGAATAATATGTCAGCTACAGTTTTTAAAATACAATTTTTCAAATTTTCCAATTGATAGCTGACTACCAAATTTTACGCAATTTTATGAGTTTTTGTCAATTTTAAGCCTGATAGTAAACGTTTATAACTAAGATTGTTACATGTATTTAAAGAGAATGAGATTTGGGACATTTTGAGACTAAGGTCCGGTTTCTGGAAACGAATTTAACTGGCCCGTTAGTTTAACCGTGGTTTAAAGCAAGAAATGGGTTTCTGAAAACTAGGTTTAAATTTAACTCTGCAAATTTGCACAGTTAAACTAACGCGCCACTTGGGCGAGTTAAATTAAACTGTCAACAATAAAATCTGAGAAGTGTGGTTATGTTGTGGTTATGTCTTTGTATTTTTCGTGCTTTCTTGGCTATGGAGGCTATCTTTTGGAGTCTTATCTTTTTGTTAATGGAGGGGGCCGCTTTAGGGCTTCGCCCTCGTGAATTGGAGTCCCATCTTAGAGCCTTGGTTTTTTGACTATAGAGGCCCCATTTAGGGCTTTGGCTCTTTCGCAATAGCTCATCGCGGCATGGCACGGTCGTAGCTGCATCCCTCACTTAAAATACGCCCAAATTGCAATCGGTAATAATGAGCAACCACTTGTACCATACCAAATGAACAAGAAGGCAAAGCTCTAAAAGAGAGCCCCTATGGTCAAGAGGGCAAAAGTCTAAATCGGAGCCCTCATGCTGAAAGGGACGAAGCCTTAAAAGCGAGTCTCTAATATCAATTGTTACAATAAACAATTAATTTAATTGTAAACAACAATTAAAAATTTAATTGCAATTAATATTTTAATCAATTAATCTGTAAAGTAAAAAATTAACTGATTATTGCTCAACACTGACAAAGGGTTATTCGGGTGTTTACAGAACGAGCGAATTCTTTTAAAAAATACTCAGATCCCGAATTTCGTGTTCGATAATTTTTTTTAGGCCAACGTAGCGGCATCGGTTTCTTTGTTCTCAATGATACTAATGATAGATTTATATTTTGTGGTCAACACAAAATGTGTTTCACGTTCTATTTTATCACTTTTTTGAGACATTTTAAATCCTGGCACTACGATAAATACAAATTTTGACACATCGGAGGTGGCGCCATCTTATAGTATTTTAGCAAACTGTTAGATAAAACAACAACCACGTTTTAACGGAGAGTTAGCTAACTGAGAGTTAAATTAATTGACGTATGTTTCGAGAAACTCGACACTGTTTTAACTCTCCGTTAGTTTAAACTCCCGTCAGCTAACTGCCGGTTTAAATTTTCTTTCAGAAACCGGACCTAAAGAGAATAATAATATGTCAGCTACAGTTTTTAAAATACAATTTTTTAAATTTCTCAATTGATAGCTGACTACCAAATTTCACGCAATTTTATGAGTTTTTCTCAATTTTAAGCCTGATAGTAAACGTTTATAACTGAGATTGTTACATGTATTTAAAGAGAATGAGATTTGGGACATTTTGAGACTAAAAAGAATAATATGTCAGCTACAGTTTTTAAAATACAATTTTTCAAAATTTCCAATTGATAGCTGACTACCAAATTTTACGCAATTTTATGAGTTTTTGTCAATTTTAAGCCTGATAGTAAACGTTTATAACTAAGATTGTTACATGTATTTAAAGAGAATGAGATTTGGGACATTTTGAGACTAAAGAGAATAATATGTCAGCTACAGTTTTTAAAATACAATTTTTTAAATTTCTCAATTGATAGCTGACTATCAAATTTTACGCAATTTTATGAGTTTTTGTCAATTTTAAGCCTGATAGTAAACGTTTATAACTAAGATTGTTACATGTATTTAAAGAGAATGTGATTTGGGACATTTTAAGACTAAAAAGAATAATATGTCAGCTACAGTTTTTAAAATACAATTTTTCAAAATTTCCAATTGATAGCTGACTACCAAATTTTACGCAATTTTATGAGTTTTTGTCAATTTTAAGCCTGATAGTAAACGTTTATAACTAAGATTGTTACATGTATTTATAGAAAATGAGATTTGAGACATTTTGAGACTAAAAAGAATAATATGTCAGCTACAGTTTTTAAAATACAATTTTTCAAAATTTCCAATTGATAGCTGACTACCAAATTTTACGCAATTTTATGAGTTTTTTTCAATTTTAAGCCTGATAGTAAACGTTTATAACTAAGATTGTTACATGTATTTAAAGAGAATGAGATTTGGGACATTTTGAGACTAAAAAGAATAATATGTCAGCTACAGTTTTTAAAATACAATTTTTCAAAATTTCCAATTGATAGCTGACTACCAAATTTTACGCAATTTTATGAGTTTTTGTCAATTTTAAGCCTGATAGTAAACGTTTATAACTAAGATTGTTACATGTATTTAAAGAGAATAAGATTTGGGACATTTTGAAACTAAAAAGAATAATATGTCAGCTACAGTTTTTAAAATACAATTTTTCAAAATTTCCAATTGATAGCTGACTACCAAATTTTACGCAATTTTATGAGTTTTTGTCAATTTTAAGCCTGATAGTAAACGTTTATAACTAAGATTGTTACATGAATTTAAAGAGAATGAGATTTGGGACATTTTGAGACTAAAAAGAATAATATGTCAGCTACAGTTTTTAAAATACAATTTTTCAAAATTTCCAATTGATAGCTGACTACCAAATTTTACGCAATTTTATGAGTTTTTGTCAATTTTAAGCCTGATAGTAAACGTTTATAACTAAGATTGTTACATGTATTTAAAGAGAATGAGATTTGGGACATTTTGAGACTAAAGAGAATAATATGTCAGCTACAGTTTTTAAAATACAATTTTTTAAATTTCTCAATTGATAGCTGACTACCAAATTTTACGCAATTTTATGAGTTTTTGTCAATTTTAAGCCTGATAGTAAACGTTTATAACTAAGATTGTTACATAAATTTAAAGAGAATGAGATTTGGGACATTTTGAGACTAAAAAGAATAATATGTCAGCTACAGTTTTTAAAATACAATTTTTCAAAATTTCCAATTGATAGCTGACTACCAAATTTTACGCAATTTTATGAGTTTTTCTCAATTTTAAGACTAATAGTAAACGTTTATAACTAAGATTGTTACATGTATTTAAAGAGAATGAGATTTGGGACATTTTGAGACTAAAAAGTATAATATGTCAGCTACAGTTTTTAAAATACAATTTTTCAAAATTTCCAATTGATAGCTGACTACCAAATTTTACGCAATTTTATGAGTTTTTGTCAATTTTAACCCTGATAGTAAAAGTTTATAACTAAGATTGTTACATGTATTTAAAGAAAATGAGATTTGGGACATTTTGAGACTAAAGAGAATAATATGTCAGCTACAGTTTTTAAAATACAATTTTTTAAATTTCCCAATTGATAGCTGACTACCAAATTTTACGCAATTTTATGAGTTTTTCTCAATTCTAAGCCTGATAGTAAACGTTTATAACTAAGATTGTTACACGTATTTAAAGAGAATGAGATTTGGGACATTTTGAGACTAAAAAGAATAATATGTCAACTACAGTTTTTAAAATACAATTTTTCAAAATTTCCAATTGATAGCTGACTACCAAATTTTACGCAATTTTATGAGTTTTTGTCAATTTTAAGCCTGATAGTAAACGTTTATAACTAAGATTGTTACATGTATTTAAAGAGAATGAGATTTGGGACATTTTGAGACTAAAGAGAATAATATGTCAGCTACAGTTTTTAAAATACAATTTTTCAAAATTTCCAATTGATAGCTGACTACCAAATTTTACGCAATTTTATGAGTTTTTGTCAATTTTAAGCCTGATAGTTAACGTTTATAACTAAGATTGTTACATGTATTTAAAGAGAATGAGATTTGGGACATTTTGAGACTAAAAAGTATAATATGTCAGCTACAGTTTTTAAAATACAATTTTTCAAAATTTCCAATTGATAGCTGACTACCAAATTTTACGCAATTTTATGAGTTTTTGTCAATTTTAAGCCTGATAGTAAACGGTTATAACTAAGATTGTTACATGTATTTAAAAAGAATGAGATTTAGGACATTCTGAGACTAAAAAGAATAATATGTCAGCTACAGTTTTTAAAATACAATTTTTTAAATTTCCCAATTGATAGCTGACTACCAAATTTTACGCAATTTTATGAGTTTTTCTCAATTTTAAGCCTGATAGTAAACGGTTATAACTAAGATTGTTACATGTATTTAAAGAGAATGAGATTTAGGACATTCTGAGACTAAAAAGAATAATATGTCAGCTACAGTTTTTAATATACAATTTTTCAAATTTTCCAATTGATAGCTGACTACCAAATTTTACGCAATTTTATGAGTTTTTCTCAATTTTAAGCCTGATAGTAAACGTTTATAACTAAGATTGTTACACGTATTTAAAAAGAATGAGATTTGGGACATTTTGAGACTAAAGAGAATAATATGTAGGTTACAGTTTTTAAAATACAATTTTTTAAATTTCCTAATTGATAGCTGACTACCAAATTTTACGCAATTTTATGAGTTTTTGTCAATTTTAAGCCTGATAGTAAACGTTTATAACTATGATTGTTACATGTGTTTAAAAAGAATGAGATTTGGGACATTTTGAGACTAAAGAGAATAATATGTCAGCTACAGTTTTTAAAATACAATTTTTTAAATTTCCTAATTGATAGCTGACTACTAAATTTTACGCAATTTTATGAGTTTTTGTCAATTTTAAGCTTGATAGTAAACGTTTATAACTAAGATTGTTACATGTATTTAAAGGGAATGAGATTTGGGACATTTTGAGACTAAAGAGAATAATATGTCAGCTACAGTTTTTAAAATACAATTTTTCAAATTTTCCAATTGATAGCTGACTACCAAATTTTACGCAATTTTATGAGTTTTTGTCAATTTTAAGCCTGATAGTAAACGGTTATAACTAAGATTGTTACATGTATTTAAAGAGAATGAGATTTAGGACATTCTGAGACTAAAAAGAATAATATGTCAGCTACAGTTTTTAAAATACAATTTTTTAAATTTCCCAATTGATAGCTGACTACCAAATTTTACGCAATTTTATGAGTTTTTCTCAATTTTAAGCCTGATAGTAAACGGCTATAACTAAGATTGTTACATGTATTTAAAGAGAATGAGATTTAGGACATTCTGAGACTAAAAAGAATAATATGTCAGCTACAGTTTTTAATATACAATTTTTCAAATTTTCCAATTGATAGCTGACTACCAAATTTTACGCAATTTTATGAGTTTTTGTCAATTTTAAGCCTGATAGTAAACGTTTATAACTATGATTGTTACATGTGTTTAAAAAGAATGAGATTTGGGACATTTTGAGATTAAAGAGAATAATATGTCAGCTACAGTTTTTAAAATACAATTTTTTAAATTTCCTAATTGATAGCTGACTACTAAATTTTACGCAATTTTATGAGTTTTTGTCAATTTTAAGCTTGATAGTAAACGTTTATAACTAAGATTGTTACATGTATTTAAAGGGAATGAGATTTGGGACATTTTGAGACTAAAGAGAATAATATGTCAGCTACAGTTTTTAAAATACAATTTTTCAAATTTTCCAATTGATAGCTGACTACCAAATTTTACGCAATTTTATGAGTTTTTGTCAATTTTAAGCCTGATAGTAAACGTTTATAACTAAGATTGTTACATGTATTTAAAGAGAATGAGATTTGGGACATTTTGAGACTAAAGGGAATAATAATATGTCAGCTACAGTTTTTAAAATACAATTTTTTAAATTTCTCAATTGATAGCTGACTACCAAATTTCACGCAATTTTATGAGTTTTTCTCAATTTTAAGCCTGATAGTAAACGTTTATAACTGAGATTGTTACATGTATTTAAAGAGAATGAGATTTGGGACATTTTGAGACTAAAAAAAATAATATGTCAGCTACAGTTTTTAAAATACAATTTTTTAAATTTACCAATTGATAGCTGACTACCAAATTTTACGCAATTTTATGAGTTTTTGTCAATTTTAAGCCTGATAGTAAACGGTTATAACTAAGATTGTTACATGTATTTAAAGAGAATGAGATTTAGGACATTCTGAGACTAAAAAGAATAATATGTCAGCTACAGTTTTTAAAATACAATTTTTTAAATTTCCCAATTGATAGCTGACTACCAAATTTTACGCAATTTTATGAGTTTTTCTCAATTTTAAGCCTGATAGTAAACGGTTATAACTAAGATTGTTACATGTATTTAAAGAGAATGAGATTTAGGACATTCTGAGACTAAAAAGAATAATATGTCAGCTACAGTTTTTAATATACAATTTTTCAAATTTTCCAATTGATAGCTGACTACCAAATTTTACGCAATTTTATGAGTTTTTCTCAATTTTAAGCCTGATAGTAAACGTTTATAACTAAGATTGTTACACGTATTTAAAAAGAATGAGATTTGGGACATTTTGAGACTAAAGAGAATAATATGTAGGTTACAGTTTTTAAAATACAATTTTTTAAATTTCCTAATTGATAGCTGACTACCAAATTTTACGCAATTTTATGAGTTTTTGTCAATTTTAAGCCTGATAGTAAACGTTTGTAACTATGATTGTTACATGTGTTTAAAGAGAATGAGATTTGGGACATTTTGAGACTAAAGAGAATAATATGTCAGCTACAGTTTTTAAAATACAATTTTTTAAATTTCCTAATTGATAGCTGACTACTAAATTTTACGCAATTTTATGAGTTTTTGTCAATTTTAGGCTTGATAGTAAACGTTTATAACTAAGATTGTTACATGTATTTAAAGGGAATGAGATTTGGGACATTTTGAGACTAAAGAGAATAATATGTCAGCTACAGTTTTTAAAATACAATTTTTCAAATTTTCCAATTGATAGCTGACTACCAAATTTTACGCAATTTTATGAGTTTTTGTCAATTTTAAGCCTGATAGTAAACGTTTATAACTAAGATTGTTACATGTATTTAAAGAGAATGAGATTTGGGACATTTTGAGACTAAAGAGAATAATATGTCAGCTACAGTTTTTAAAATACAATTTTTCAAAATTTCCAATTGATAGCTGACTACCAAATTTTACGCAATTTTATGAGTTTTTGTCAATTTTAAGCCTGATAGTTAACGTTTATAACTAAGATTGTTACATGTATTTAAAGAGAATGAGATTTGGAACATTTTGAGACTAAAAAGTATAATATGTCAGCTACAGTTTTTAAAATACAATTTTTCAAAATTTCCAATTGATAGCTGACTACCAAATTTTACGCAATTTTATGAGTTTTTGTCAATTTTAAGCCTGATAGTAAACGGTTATAACTAAGATTGTTACATGTATTTAAAGAGAATGAGATTTAGGACATTCTGAGACTAAAAAGAATAATATGTCAGCTACAGTTTTTAAAATACAATTTTTTAAATTTCCCAATTGATAGCTGACTACCAAATTTTACGCAATTTTATGAGTTTTTCTCAATTTTAAGCCTGATAGTAAACGGTTATAACTAAGATTGTTACATGTATTTAAAGAGAATGAGATTTAGGACATTCTGAGACTAAAAAGAATAATATGTCAGCTACAGTTTTTAATATACAATTTTTCAAATTTTCCAATTGATAGCTGACTACCAAATTTTACGCAATTTTATGAGTTTTTCTCAATTTTAAGCCTGATAGTAAACGTTTATAACTAAGATTGTTACACGTATTTAAAAAGAATGAGATTTGGGACATTTTGAGACTAAAGAGAATAATATGTAGGTTACAGTTTTTAAAATACAATTTTTTAAATTTCCTAATTGATAGCTGACTACCAAATTTTACGCAATTTTATGAGTTTTTGTCAATTTTAAGCCTGATAGTAAACGTTTATAACTATGATTGTTACATGTGTTTAAAAAGAATGAGATTTGGGACATTTTGAGACTAAAGAGAATAATATGTCAGCTACGGTTTTTAAAATACAATTTTTTAAATTTCCTAATTGATAGCTGACTACTAAATTTTACGCAATTTTATGAGTTTTTGTCAATTTTAAGCTTGATAGTAAACGTTTATAACTAAGATTGTTACATGTATTTAAAGGGAATGAGATTTGGGACATTTTGAGACTAAAGAGAATAATATGTCAGCTACAGTTTTTAAAATACAATTTTTCAAATTTTCCAATTGATAGCTGACTACCAAATTTTACGCAATTTTATGAGTTTTTGTCAATTTTAAGCCTGATAGTAAACGGTTATAACCAAGATTGTTACATGTATTTAAAGAGAATGAGATTTAGGACATTCTGAGACTAAAAAGAATAATATGTCAGCTACAGTTTTTAAAATACAATTTTTTAAATTTCCCAATTGATAGCTGACTACCAAATTTTACGCAATTTTATGAGTTTTTCTCAATTTTAAGCCTGATAGTAAACGGTTATAACTAAGATTGTTACATGTATTTAAAGAGAATGAGATTTAGGACATTCTGAGACTAAAAAGCATAATATGTCAGCTACAGTTTTTAATATACAATTTTTCAAACTTTCCAATTGATAGCTGACTACCAAATTTTACGCAATTTTATGAGTTTTTCTCAATTTTAAGCCTGATAGTAAACGTTTATAACTAAGATTGTTACACGTATTTAAAAAGAATGAGATTTGGGACATTTTGAGACTAAAGAGAATAATATGTAGGTTACAGTTTTTAAAATACAATTTTTTAAATTTCCTAATTGATAGCTGACTACCAAATTTTACGCAATTTTATGAGTTTTTGTCAATTTTAAGCCTGATAGTAAACGTTTATAACTATGATTGTTACATGTGTTTAAAAAGAATGAGATTTGGGACATTTTGAGACTAAAGAGAATAATATGTCAGCTACTGTTTTTAAAATACAATTTTTTAAATTTCCTAATTGATAGCTGACTACCAAATTTTACGCAATTTTATGAGTTTTTGTCAATTTTAAGCCTGATAGTAAACGTTTATAACTATGATTGTTACATGTGTTTAAAAAGAATGAGATTTGGGACATTTTGAGACTAAAGAGAATAATATGTCAGCTACGGTTTTTAAAATACAATTTTTTAAATTTCCTAATTGATAGCTGACTACTAAATTTTACGCAATTTTATGAGTTTTTGTCAATTTTAAGCCTGATAGTAAACGTTTATAACTAAGATTGTTACATGTATTTAAAGAGAATGAGATTTGGGACATTTTGAGACTAAAGAGAATAATATGTCAGCTACAGTTTTTAAAATACAATTTTTCAAAATTTCCAATTGATAGCTGACTACCAAATTTTACGCAATTTTATGAGTTTTTGTCAATTTTAAGCCTGATAGTTAACGTTTATAACTAAGATTGTTACATGTATTTAAAGAGAATGAGATTTGGAACATTTTGAGACTAAAAAGTATAATATGTCAGCTACAGTTTTTAAAATACAATTTTTCAAAATTTCCAATTGATAGCTGACTACCAAATTTTACGCAATTTTATGAGTTTTTGTCAATTTTAAGCCTGATAGTAAACGGTTATAACTAAGATTGTTACATGTATTTAAAGAGAATGAGATTTAGGACATTCTGAGACTAAAAAGAATAATATGTCAGCTACAGTTTTTAAAATACAATTTTTTAAATTTCCTAATTGATAGCTGACTACTAAATTTTACGCAATTTTATGAGTTTTTGTCAATTTTAAGCTTGATAGTAAACGTTTATAACTAAGATTGTTACATGTATTTAAAGGGAATGAGATTTGGGACATTTTGAGACTAAAGAGAATAATATGTCAGCTACAGTTTTTAAAATACAATTTTTCAAATTTTCCAATTGATAGCTGACTACCAAATTTTACGCAATTTTATGAGTTTTTGTCAATTTTAAGCCTGATAGTAAACGGTTATAACTAAGATTGTTACATATATTTAAAGAGAATGAGATTTAGGACATTCTGAGACTAAAAAGAATAATATGTCAGCTACAGTTTTTAAAATACAATTTTTTAAATTTCCCAATTGATAGCTGACTACCAAATTTTACGCAATTTTATGAGTTTTTCTCAATTTTAAGCCTGATAGTAAACGGTTATAACTAAGATTGTTACATGTATTTAAAGAGAATGAGATTTAGGACATTCTGAGACTAAAAAGAATAATATGTCAGCTACAGTTTTTAATATACAATTTTTCAAACTTTCCAATTGATAGCTGACTACCAAATTTTACGCAATTTTATGAGTTTTTCTCAATTTTAAGCCTGATAGTAAACGTTTATAACTAAGATTGTTACACGTATTTAAAAAGAATGAGATTTGGGACATTTTGAGACTAAAGAGAATAATATGTAGGTTACAGTTTTTAAAATACAATTTTTTAAATTTCCTAATTGATAGCTGACTACCAAATTTTACGCAATTTTATGAGTTTTTGTCAATTTTAAGCCTGATAGTAAACGTTTATAACTATGATTGTTACATGTGTTTAAAAAGAATGAGATTTGGGACATTTTGAGACTAAAGAGAATAATATGTCAGCTACAGTTTTTAAAATACAATTTTTTAAATTTCCTAATTGATAGCTGACTACTAAATTTTACGCAATTTTATGAGTTTTTGTCAATTTTAAGCTTGATAGTAAACGTTTATATCTAAGATTGTTACATGTATTTAAAGGGAATGAGATTTGGGACATTTTGAGACTAAAGAGAATAATATGTCAGCTACAGTTTTTAAAATACAATTTTTCAAATTTTCCAATTGATAGCTGACTACCAAATTTTACGCAATTTTATGAGTTTTTGTCAATTTTAAGCCTGATAGTAAACGTTTATAACTAAGATTGTTACATGTATTTAAAGAGAATGAGATTTGGGACATTTTGAGACTAAAGAGAATAATAATATGGGAGCTACAGTTTTTAAAATACAATTTTTTAAATTTCTCAATTGATAGCTGACTACCAAATTTCACGCAATTTTATGAGTTTTTCTCAATTTTAAGCCTGATAGTAAACGTTTATAACTGAGATTGTTACATGTATTTAAAGAGAATGAGATTTGGGACATTTTGAGACTAAAAAAAATAATATGTCAGCTACAGTTTTTAAAATACAATTTTTCAAAATTTCCAATTGATAGCTGACTACCAAATTTTACGCAATTTTATGAGTTTTTGTCAATTTTAAGCCTGATAGTAAACGTTTATAACTAAGATTGTTACATGTATTTAAAGAGAATGAGATTTGGGACATTTTGAGACTAAAGAGAATAATATGTCAGCTACAGTTTTTAAAATACAATTTTTTAAATTTCTCAATTGATAGCTGACTACCAAATTTTACGCAATTTTATGAGTTTTTGTCAATTTTAAGCCTGATAGTAAACGTTTATAACTAAGATTGTTACATGAATTTAAAGAGAATGAGATTTGGGACATTTTGAGACTAAAAAGAATAATATGTCAGCTACAGTTTTTAAAATACAATTTTTCAAAATTTCCAATTGATAGCTGACTACCAAATTTTACGCAATTTTATGAGTTTTTGTCAATTTTAAGCCTGATAGTAAACGTTTATAACCAAGATTGTTACATGTATTTAAAGAGAATGAGATTTGGGACATTTTGAGACTAAAAAGAATAATATGTCAGCTACAGTTTTTAAAATACAATTTTTTAAATTTCCCAATTGATAGCTGACTACCAAATTTTACGCAATTTTATGAGTTTTTGTCAATTTTAAGCCTGATAGTAAACGTTTATAACTAAGATTGTTACATGTATTTAAAGAGAATGAGATTTGGGACATTTTGAGACTAAAAAGAATAATATGTCAGCTACAGTTTTTAAAATACAATTTTTCAAATTTTCCAATTGATAGCTGACTACCAAATTTTACGCAATTTTATGAGCTTTTCTCAATTTTAAGACTAATAGTAAACGTTTATAACTAAGATTGTTACATGTATTTAAAGAGAATGAGATTTGGGACATTTTGAGACTAAAAAGTATAATATGTCAGCTACAGTTTTTAAAATACAATTTTTCAAAATTTCCAATTGATAGCTGACTACCAAATTTTACGCAATTTTATGAGTTTTTGTCAATTTTAACCCTGATAGTAAACGTTTATAACTAAGATTGTTACATGTATTTAAAGAGAATGAGATTTGGGACATTTTGAGACTAAAGAGAATAATATGTCAGCTACAGTTTTTAAAATACAATTTTTTAAATTTCCCAATTGATAGCTGACTACCAAATTTTACGCAATTTTATGAGTTTTTCTCAATTTTAAGCCTGATAGTAAACGTTTATAACTAAGATTGTTACACGTATTTAAAGAGAATGAGATTTGGGACATTTTGAGACTAAAAAGAATAATATGTCAACTACAGTTTTTAAAATACAATTTTTCAAAATTTCTAATTGATAGCTGACTACCAAATTTTACGCAATCTTATGAGTTTTTGTCAATTTTAAGCCTGATAGTAAACGTTTATAACTAAGATTGTTACACGTATTTAAAGAGAATGAGATTTGGGACATTTTGAGACTAAAGAGAATAATATGTCAGCTACAGTTTTTAAAATACAATTTTTCAAAATTTCCAATTGATAGCTGACTACCAAATTTTACGCAATTTTATGAGTTTTTGTCAATTTTAAGCCTGATAGTTAACGTTTATAACTAAGATTGTTACATGTATTTAAAGAGAATGAGATTTGGGACATTTTGAGACTAAAAAGTATAATATGTCAGCTACAGTTTTTAAAATACAATTTTTCAAAATTTCCAATTGATAGCTGACTACCAAATTTTACGCAATTTTATGAGTTTTGTCAATTTTAAGCCTGATAGTAAACGGTTATAACTATGATTATTACATGTATTTAAAAAGAATGAGATTTGGGACATTTTGAGACTAAAGAGAATATATGTCGGCTACAGTTTTTAAAATACAATTTTTTAAATTTCCCAATTGATAGCTGACTACTAAATTTTACGCAATTTTATGAGTTTTTGTCAATTTTAAGCTTGATAGTAAACGTTCATAACTAAGATTGTTACATGTATTTAAAGAGAATGAGATTTGGGACATTTTGATACTAAAAAGAATAATATGTCAGCTACAGTTTTTAAAATACAATTATTCAAATTTTCCAATTGATAACTGACTACCAAATTTTACGCAATTTTATGAGTTTTTGTCAATTTTAAGCCTGATAGTAAACGTTTATAACTAAGATTGTTACATGTATTTAAAGAGAATGAGATTTGGGACATTTTGAAACTAAAGAGAATAATATGTCAACTACAGTTTTTAAAATACAATTTTTCAAATTTCCCAATTGATAGCTGACTACCAAATTTTACGCAATTTTATGAGTTTTTGTCAATTTTAAGCCTGATAGTAAACGTTTATAAATAAGATTGTGACATGTATTTAAAGAGAATGAGATTTGGGACATTTTAAGACTAAAGAAAATAATATGTCAACTACAGTTTTTAAAATACAATTTTTCAAATTTCCCAATTGCTAGCTGATTACCAAATTTTACGCAATTTTATTAGTTTTTGTCAATTTTAAGACTGATAGTAAACGTTTATAACTAAGATTGTTACATGTATTTAAAGAGAATGAGATTTGGGACATTTTGAAACTAAAGAGAATAATATGTCAACTACAGTTTTTAAAATACAATTTTTCAAATTTCCCAATTGATAGCTGACTACCAAATTTTACGCAATTTTATGAGATTTTGTCAATTTTAAGCCTGATAGTAAACGTTTATAACTAAGATTGTTACATGTATTTAAAGAGAATGAGATTTGGGACATTTTGAAACGAAAGAGAATAATATGTCAACTACAGTTTTTAAAATACAATTTTTCAAATTTCCCAATTGATAGCTGACTACCAAATTTTACGCAATTTTATGAGTTTTTGTCAATTTTAAGCCTGATAGTAAACGTTTATAACTAAGATTGTGACATGTATTTAAAGAGAATGAGATTTGGGACATTTTAAGACTAAAGAAAATAATATGTCAACTACAGTTTTTAAAATACAATTTTTCAAATTTCCCAATTGCTAGCTGATTACCAAATTTTACGCAATTTTATTAGTTTTTGTCAATTTTAAGCCTGATAGTAAACGTTTATAACTAAGATTGTTACATGTATTTAAAGAGAATGAGATTTGGGACATTTTGAGACTAAAGAGAATAATATGTCAACTACAGTTTTTAAAATACAATTTTTCAAATTTCCCAATTGATAGCTGACTACCAAATTTAACGCAATTTTATGAGCTTTTGTCAATTTTAAGCCTGACAGTAAACGTTTATAACTAAGATTGTTACATGTATTTAAAGAGAATGAGATTTGGGACATTTTGAGACTAAAGAGAATAATATGTCAACTACAGTTTTTAAAATACAATTTTTCAAATTTCCCAATTGATAGCTGACTACCAAATTTAACGCAATTTTATGAGCTTTTGTCAATTTTAAGCCTGACAGTAAACGTTTATAACTAAGATTGTTACATGTATTTAAAGAGAATGAGATTTGGGACATTTTGAGACTAAAGAGAATAATATGTCAACTACAGTTTTTAAAATACAATTTTTCAAATTTCCCAATTGATAGCTGACTACCAAATTTTACGCAATTTTATGAGCTTTTGTCAATTTTAGGCCTGATAGTAAACGTTTATAACTAAGATTGTTACATGTATTTAAAGAGAATGAAATTTGGGACATTTTGAAACTAAAGAGAATAATATGTCAACTACAGTTTTTAAAATACAATTTTTCAAATTTCCCAATTGATAGCTGACTACCAAATTTAACGCAATTTTATGAGCTTTTGTCAATTTTAAGCCTGACAGTAAACGTTTATAACTAAGATTGTTACATGTATTTAAAGAGAATGAGATTTGGGACATTTTGAGACTAAAGAGAATAATATGTCAACTACAGTTTTTAAAATACAATTTTTCAAATTTCCCAATTGATAGCTGACTACCAAATTTAACGCAATTTTATGAGCTTTTGTCAATTTTAAGCCTGACAGTAAACGTTTATAACTAAGATTGTTACATGTATTTAAAGAGAATGAGATTTGGGACATTTTGAGACTAAAGAGAATAATATGTCAACTACAGTTTTTAAAATACAATTTTTCAAATTTCCCAATTGATAGCTGACTACCAAATTTAACGCAATTTTATGAGCTTTTGTCAATTTTAGGCCTGATAGTAAACGTTTATAACTAAGATTGTTACATGTATTTAAAGAGAATGAAATTTGGGACATTTTGAAACTAAAGAGAATAATATGTCAACTACAGTTTTTAAAATACAATTTTTCAAATTTCCCAATTGATAGCTGACTACCAAATTTAACGCAATTTTATGAGCTTTTGTCAATTTTAAGCCTGACAGTAAACGTTTATAACTAAGATTGTTACATGTATTTAAAGAGAATGAGATTTGGGACATTTTGAGACTAAAGAGAATAATATGTCAACTACAGTTTTTAAAATACAATTTTTCAAATTTCCCAATTGATAGCTGACTACCAAATTTAACGCAATTTTATGAGCTTTTGTCAATTTTAAGCCTGACAGTAAACGTTTATAACTAAGATTGTTACATGTATTTAAAGAGAATGAGATTTGGGACATTTTGAGACTAAAGAGAATAATATGTCAACTACAGTTTTTAAAATACAATTTTTCAAATTTCCCAATTGATAGCTGACTACCAAATTTAACGCAATTTTATGAGCTTTTGTCAATTTTAAGCCTGACAGTAAACGTTTATAACTAAGATTGTTACATGTATTTAAAGAGAATGAGATTTGGGACATTTTGAGACTAAAGAGAATAATATGTCAACTACAGTTTTTAAAATACAATTTTTCAAATTTCCCAATTGATAGCTGACTACCAAATTTAACGCAATTTTATGAGCTTTTGTCAATTTTAAGCCTGACAGTAAACGTTTATAACTAAGATTGTTACATGTATTTAAAGAGAATGAGATTTGGGACATTTTGAGACTAAAGAGAATAATATGTCAACTACAGTTTTTAAAATACAATTTTTCAAATTTCCCAATTGATAGCTGACTACCAAATTTAACGCAATTTTATGAGCTTTTGTCAATTTTAAGCCTGACAGTAAACGTTTATAACTAAGATTGTTACATGTATTTAAAGAGAATGAGATTTGGAACATTTTGAGACTAAAGAGAATAATATGTCAACTACAGTTTTTAAAATACAATTTTTCAAATTTCCCAATTGATAGCTGACTACCAAATTTTACGCAATTTTATGAGTTTTTGTCAATTTTAAGCCTGATAGTAAACGTTTATAACTAAGATTGTTACATGTATTTAAAGAGAATGAGATTTGGGACATTTTGAAACTAAAGAGAATAATATGTCAACTACAGTTTTTAAAATACAATTTTTCAAATTTCTCAATTGATAGCTGACTACCAAATTTTACGCAATTTTATGAGTTTTTGTCAATTTTAAGCCTGATAGTAAACGTTTATAACTAAGATTGTTACATGTATTTAAAGAAAATAAGATTTGGGACATTTTGAGACTAAAGAGAATAATATGTCAACTACAGTTTTTAAAATACAATTTTTCAAATTTCCCAATTGCTAGCTGACTACCAAATTTTACGCAATTTTATTAGTTTTTGTCAATTTTAAGCCTGATAGTAAACGTTTATAACTAAGATTGTTACATGTATTTAAAGAGAATGAGATTTGGGACATTTTGAAACTAAAGAGTATAATATGTCAACTACAGTTTTTAAAATACAATTTTTCAAATTTCCCAATTGATAGCTGACTACCAAATTTTACGCAATTTTATGAGTTTTTGTCAATTTTAAGCCTGATAGTAAACGTTTATAACTAAGATTGTGACATGTATTTAAAGAGAATGAGATTTGGGACATTTTAAGACTAAAGAAAATAATATGTCAACTACAGTTTTTAAAATACAATTTTTCAAATTTCCCAATTGCTAGCTGATTACCAAATTTTACGCAATTTTATTAGTTTTTGTCAATTTTAAGACTGATAGTAAACGTTTATAACTAAGATTGTTACATGTATTTAAAGAGAATGAGATTTGGGACATTTTGAAACTAAAGAGAATAATATGTCAACTACAGTTTTTAAAATACAATTTTTCAAATTTCCCAATTGATAGCTGACTACCAAATTTTACGCAATTTTATGAGTTTTTGTCAATTTTAAGCCTGATAGTAAACGTTTATAACTAAGATTGTTACATGTATTTAAAGAGAATGAGATTTGGGACATTTTGAGACTAAAGAGAATAATATGTCAACTACAGTTTTTAAAATACAATTTTTCAAATTTCCCAATTGATAGCTGACTACCAAATTTAACGCAATTTTATGAGCTTTTGTCAATTTTAAGCCTGATAGTAAACGTTTATAACTAAGATTGTTACATGTATTTAAAGAGAATGAGATTTGGGACATTTTGAGACTAAAGAGAATAAAATGTCAACTACAGTTTTTAAAATACAATTTTTCAAATTTCCCAATTGATAGCTGACTACCAAATTTAACGCAATTTTATGAGCTTTTGTCAATTTTAAGCCTGACAGTAAACGTTTATAACTAAGATTGTTACACGTATTTAAAGAGAATGAGATTTGGGACATTTTGAGACTAAAGAGAATAATATGTCAACTACAGTTTTTAAAATACAATTTTTCAAATTTCCCAATTGATAGCTGACTACCAAATTTAACGCAATTTTATGAGCTTTTGTCAATTTTAGGCCTGACAGTAAACGTTTATAACTAAGATTGTTACATGTATTTAAAGAGAATGAGATTTGGGACATTTTGAGACTAAAGAGAATAATATGTCAACTACAGTTTTTAAAATACAATTTTTCAAATTTCCCAATTGATAGCTGACTACCAAATTTTACGCAATTTTATGAGTTTTTGTCAATTTTAAGCCTGATAGTAAACGTTTATAACTAAGATTGTTACATGTATTTAAAGAGAATGAGATTTGGGACATTTTGAAACCAAAGAGAATAATATGTCAACTACAGTTTTTAAAATACAATTTTTCAAATTTCCCAATTGATAGCTGACTACCAAATTTAACGCAATTTTATGAGCTTTTGTCAATTTTAAGCCTGACAGTAAACGTTTATAACTAAGATTGTTACATGTATTTAAAGAGAATGAAATTTGGGACATTTTGAAACTAAAGAGAATAATATGTCAACTACAGTTTTTAAAATACAATTTTTCAAATTTCCCAATTGATAGCTGACTACCAAATTTAACGCAATTTTATGAGCTTTTGTCAATTTTAAGCTTGACAGTAAACGTTTATAACTAAGATTGTTACATGTATTTAAAGAGAATGAGATTTGGGACATTTTGAGACTAAAGAGAATAATATGTCAACTACAGTTTTTAAAATACAATTTTTCAAATTTCCCAATTGATAGCTGACTACCAAATTTAACGCAATTTTATGAGCTTTTGTCAATTTTAAGCCTGACAGTAAACGTTTATAACTAAGATTGTTACATGTATTTAAAGAGAATGAGATTTGGAACATTTTGAGACTAAAGAGAATAATATGTCAACTACAGTTTTTAAAATACAATTTTTCAAATTTCCCAATTGATAGCTGACTACCAAATTTAACGCAATTTTATGAGCTTTTGTCAATTTTAAGCCTGACAGTAAACGTTTATATCTAAGATTGTTACATGTATTTAAAGAGAATGAGACTTGGGACATTTTGAGACTAAAGAGAATAATATGTCAACTACAGTTTTTAAAATACAATTTTTCAAATTTCCCAATTGATAGCTGACTACCAAATTTTACGCAATTTTATGAGTTTTTGTCAATTTTAAGCCTGATAGTAAACGTTTATAACTAAGATTGTTACATGTGTTTAAAGAGAATGAGATTTGGGACATTTTGAAACTAAAGAGAATAATATGTCAACTACAGTTTTTAAAATACAATTTTTCAAATTTCCCAATTGATAGCTGACTACCAAATTTTACGCAATTTTATGAGTTTTTGTCAATTTTAAGCCTGATAGTAAACGTTTATAACTAAGATTGTTACATGTATTTAAAGAAAATGAGATTTGGGACATTTTGAGACTAAAGAGAATAATATGTCAACTACAGTTTTTAAAATACAATTTTTCAAATTTCCCAATTGCTAGCTGACTACCAAATTTTACGCAATTTTATTAGTTTTTGTCAATTTTAAGCCTGATAGTAAACGTTTATAACTAAGATTGTTACATGTATTTAAAGAGAATGAGATTTGGGACATTTTGAAACTAAAGAGTATAATATGTCAACTACAGTTTTTAAAATACAATTTTTCAAATTTCCCAATTGCTAGCTGACTACCAAATTTTACGCAATTTTATGAGCTTTTGTCAATTTTAAGCCTGACAGTAAACGTTTATAACTAAGATTGTTACATGTATTTAAAGAGAATGAAATTTGGGACATTTTGAAACTAAAGAGAATAATATGTCAACTACAGTTTTTAAAATACAATTTTTCAAATTTCCCAATTGATAGCTGACTACCAAATTTAACGCAATTTTATGAGCTTTTGTCAATTTTAAGCTTGACAGTAAACGTTTATAACTAAGATTGTTACATGTATTTAAAGAGAATGAGATTTGGGACATTTTGAGACTAAAGAGAATAATATGTCAACTACAGTTTTTAAAATACAATTTTTCAAATTTCCCAATTGATAGCTGACTACCAAATTTAACGCAATTTTATGAGCTTTTGTCAATTTTAAGCCTGACAGTAAACGTTTATAACTAAGATTGTTACATGTATTTAAAGAGAATGAGATTTGGAACATTTTGAGACTAAAGAGAATAATATGTCAACTACAGTTTTTAAAATACAATTTTTCAAATTTCCCAATTGATAGCTGACTACCAAATTTAACGCAATTTTATGAGCTTTTGTCAATTTTAAGCCTGACAGTAAACGTTTATATCTAAGATTGTTACATGTATTTAAAGAGAATGAGACTTGGGACATTTTGAGACTAAAGAGAATAATATGTCAACTACAGTTTTTAAAATACAATTTTTCAAATTTCCCAATTGATAGCTGACTACCAAATTTTACGCAATTTTATGAGTTTTTGTCAATTTTAAGCCTGATAGTAAACGTTTATAACTAAGATTGTTACATGTGTTTAAAGAGAATGAGATTTGGGACATTTTGAAACTAAAGAGAATAATATGTCAACTACAGTTTTTAAAATACAATTTTTCAAATTTCCCAATTGATAGCTGACTACCAAATTTTACGCAATTTTATGAGTTTTTGTCAATTTTAAGCCTGATAGTAAACGTTTATAACTAAGATTGTTACATGTATTTAAAGAAAATGAGATTTGGGACATTTTGAGACTAAAGAGAATAATATGTCAACTACAGTTTTTAAAATACAATTTTTCAAATTTCCCAATTGCTAGCTGACTACCAAATTTTACGCAATTTTATTAGTTTTTGTCAATTTTAAGCCTGATAGTAAACGTTTATAACTAAGATTGTTACATGTATTTAAAGAGAATGAGATTTGGGACATTTTGAAACTAAAGAGTATAATATGTCAACTACAGTTTTTAAAATACAATTTTTCAAATTTCCCAATTGCTAGCTGACTACCAAATTTTACGCAATTTTATGAGCTTTTGTCAATTTTAAGCCTGACAGTAAACGTTTATAACTAAGATTGTTACATGTATTTAAAGAGAATGAGATTTGGGACATTTTGAGACTAAAGAGAATAATATGTCAACTACAGTTTTTAAAATACAATTTTTCAAATTTCCCAATTGATAGCTGACTACCAAATTTTACGCAATTTTATGAGTTTTTGTCAATTTTAAGCCTGATAGTAAACGTTTATAACTAAGATTGTTACATGTATTTAAAGAGAATGAGATTTGGGACATTTTGAGACTAAAGAGAATAATATGTCAACTACAGTTTTTAAAATACAATTTTTCAAATTTCCCAATTGCTAGCTGACTACCAAATTTTACGCAATTTTATTAGTTTTTGTCAATTTTAAGCCTGATAGTAAACGTTTATAACTAAGATTGTTACATGTATTTAAAGAGAATGAGATTTGGGACATTTTGAAACTAAAGGGAATAGTATGTCAACTACAGTTTTTAAAATACAATTTTTCAAATTTCCCAATTGATAGCTGACTACCAAATTTTACGCAATTTTATGAGTTTTTGTCAATTTTAAGCCTGATAGTAAACGTTTATAACTAAGATTGTTACATGTATTTAAAGAGAATGAGATTTGGGACATTTTGAAACTAAAGAGAATAATATGTCAACTACAGTTTTTAAAATACAATTTTTCAAATTTCCCAATTGATAGCTGACTACCAAATTTTACGCAATTTTATTAGTTTTTGTCAATTTTAAGCCTGATAGTAAACGTTTATAACTAAGATTGTTACATGTATTTAAAGAGAATGAGATTTGGGACATTTTGAGACTAAAGAGAATAATATGTCAACTACAGTTTTTAAAATACAATTTTTCAAATTTCCCAATTGCTAGCTGACTACCAAATTTTACGCAATTTTATTAGTTTTTGTCAATTTTAAGCCTGATAGTAAACGTTTATAACTAAGATTGTTACATGTATTTAAAGAGAATGAGATTTGGGACATTTTGAAACTAAAGAGAATAATATGTCAACTACAGTTTTTAAAATACAATTTTTCAAATTTCCCAATTGATAGCTGACTACCAAATTTTACGCAATTTTATGAGTTTTTGTCAATTTTAAGCCTGATAGTAAACGTTTATAACTAAGATTGTTAAATGTATTTAAACAGAATGAAATTTGGGACATTTTGAAACTAAAGAGAATAATATGTCAACTACAGTTTTTAGAATACAATTTTTCAAATTTCCCAATTGATAGCTGACTACCAAATTTTACGCAATTTTATAAGTTTTTGTCAATTTTAAGCATGATAGTAAACGTTTATAACTAAGATTGTTACATGTATTTAAAGAGAATGAGATTTGGGACATTTTGAAACTAAAGGGAATAATATGTCAACTACAGTTTTTAAAATACAATTTTTCAAATTTCCCAATTGATAGCTGACTACCAAATTTTACGCAATTTTATGAGTTTTTGTCAATTTTAAGCCTGATAGTAAACGTTTATAAATAAGATTGTTACATGTATTTAAAGTGAATGAGATTTGGGACATTTTGAAACTAAAGAGAATAGAGAATATCAGCTACAGTTTTTAAAATACATTTTTTCAAATTTCCCAATTGATAGCTGACTACCAAATTTTACGCAATTTTATGAGTTTTTGTCAATTTTAAGCCTGATAGTAAACGTTTATAACTAAGATTGTTACATGTATTTAAAGAGAATGAGATTTGGGACATTTTGAGACTAAAGAAAATAATATGTCAACTACAGTTTTTAAAATACAATTTTTCAAATTTCCCAATTGATAGCTGACTACCAAATTTTACGCAATTTTATGAGTTTTTGTCAATTTTAAGCCTGATAATAAACGTTTATAAATAAGATTGTTACATGTATTTAAAGAGAATAAGATTTGAGACATATTGAAACTAAAGAGAATAATATGTCAGCTACAGTTTTTAAAATACAATTTGTCAAAGTTCCCAATTGATAGCTGACTACCAAATTTTACGCAATTTTATGAGTTTTTGTCAATTTTAAGCCTGATAGTAAACGTTTATAAATAAGATTGTTACATGTATTTAAAGTGAATGAGATTTGGGACATTTTGAAACTAAAGAGAATAGAGAATATCAGCTACAGTTTTTAAAATACATTTTTTCATATTTCCCAATTGATAGCTGACTACCAAATTTTACGCAATTTTATGAGTTTTTGTCAATTTTAAGCCTGATAGTAAACGTTTATAACTAAGATTGTTACATGTATTTAAAGAGAATGAGATTTGGGACATTTTGAGACTAAAGAAAATAATATGTCAACTACAGTTTTTAAAATACAATTTTTCAAATTTCCCAATTGATAGCTGACTACCAAATTTTACGCAATTTTATGAGTTTTTGTCAATTTTAAGCCTGATAATAAACGTTTATAAATAAGATTGTTACATGTATTTAAAGAGAATAAGATTTGAGACATTTTGAAACTAAAGAGAATAATATGTCAGCTACAGTTTTTAAAATACAATTTGTCAAAGTTCCCAATTGATAGCTGACTACCAAATTTTACGCAATTTTATGAGTTTTTGTCAATTTTAAGCCTGATAGTAAACGTTTATAACTAAGATTGTTACATGTATTTAAAGAAAATGAGATTTGGGACATTTTGAGACTAAAGAGAATAATATGTCAACTACAGTTTTTAGAATACAATTTTTCAAATTTCCAAATTGATAGCTGACTACCAAATTTTACGCAATTTTATAAGTTTTTGTCAATTTTAAGCCTGATAGTAAACGTTTATAACTAAGATTGTTACATGTATTTAAAGAGAATGAGATTTGGGACATTTTGAAACTAAAGGGAATAATATGTCAACTACAGTTTTTAAAATACAATTTTTCAAATTTCTCAATTGCTAGCTGACTACCAAATTTTACGCAATTTTATGAGTTTTTGTCAATTTTAAGCCTGATAGTAAACGTTTATAAATAAGATTGTTACATGTATTTAAAGTGAATGAGATTTGGGACATTTTGAAACTAAAGAGAATAATATGTCAACTACAGTTTTTAAAATACAATTTTTCAAATTTCCCAATTGATAGCTGACTACCAAATTTTACGCAATTTTATGAGTTTTTGTCAATTTTAAGCCTGATAGTAAACGTTTATAAATAAGATTGTTACATGTATTTAAAGAGAATGAGATTTGGGACATTTTGAAACTAAAGAGAATAATATGTCAACTACAGTTTTTAAAATACAATTTTTTAAATTTCCCAATTGATAGCTGACTACCAAATTTTACGCAATTTTATGAGTTTTTGTCAATTTTAAGCCTGATAGTAAACGTTTATAACTAAGATTGTTACATGTATTTAAAGAGAATGAAATTTGGGACATTTTGAAACTAAAGAGAATAATATGTCAACTACAGTTTTTAGAATACAATTTTTCAAATTTCCCAATTGATAGCTGACTACCAAATTTTACGCAATTTTATAAGTTTTTGTCAATTTTAAGCCTGATAGTAAACGTTTATAACTAAGATTGTTACATGTATTTAAAGAGAATGAGATTTGGGACATTTTGAAACTAAAGAGAATAATATGTCAACTACAGTTTTTAAAATACAATTTTTCAAATTTCCCAATTGATAGCTGACTACCAAATTTTACGCAATTTTATGAGTTTTTGTCAATTTTAAGCCTGATAGTAAACGTTTATAACTAAGATTGTTACATGTATTTAAAGAGAATGAAATTTGGGACATTTTGAAACTAAAGAGAATAATATGTCAACTACAGTTTTTAGAATACAATTTTTCAAATTTCCCAATTGATAGCTGACTACCAAATTTTACGCAATTTTATAAGTTTTTGTCAATTTTAAGCCTGATAGTAAACGTTTATAACTAAGATTGTTACATGTATTTGAAGAGAATGAGATTTGGGACATTTTGAAACTAAAGAGAATAATATGTCAACTACAGTTTTTAAAATACATTTTTTCAAATTTCCCAATTGATAGCTGACTACCAAATTTTACGCAATTTTATGAGTTTTTGTCAATTTTAAGCCTGATAGTAAACGTTTATAACTAAGATTGTTACATGTATATAAAGAGAATGAGATTTGGGACATTTTGAAACTAAAGAGAATAATATGTCAACTACAGTTTTTAAAATACAATTTTTTAAATTTCCCAATTGATAGCTGACTACCAAATTTTACGCAATTTTATGAGTTTTTGTCAATTTTAAGCCTGATAGTAAACGTTTATAACTAAGATTGTTACATGTATTTAAAGAGAATGAAATTTGGGACATTTTGAAACTAAAGAGAATAATATGTCAACTACAGTTTTTAGAATACAATTTTTCAAATTTCCCAATTGATAGCTGACTACCAAATTTTACGCAATTTTATAAGTTTTTGTCAATTTTAAGCCTGATAGTAAACGTTTATAATTAAGATTGTTACATGTATTTGAAGAGAATGAGATTTGGGACATTTTGAAACTAAAGAGAATAATATGTCAACTACAGTTTTTAAAATACATTTTTTAAAATTTCCCAATTGATAGCTGACTACCAAATTTTACGCAATTTTATGAGTTTTTGTCAATTTTAAGCCTGATAGTAAACGTTTATAACTAAGATTGTTACATGTATATAAAGAGAATGAGATTTGGGACATTTTGAGACTAAAGAAAATAATATGTCAACTACAGTTTTTAAAATACAATTTTTCAAATTTCCCAATTGATAGCTGACTACCAAATTTTACGCAATTTTATGAGTTTTTGTCAATTTTAAGCCTGATAATAAACGTTTATAAATAAGATTGTTACATGTATTTAAAGAGAATAAGATTTGAGACATTTTGAAACTAAAGAGAATAATATGTCAGCTACAGTTTTTAAAATACAATTTGTCAAAGTTCCCAATTGATAGCTGACTACCAAATTTTACGCAATTTTATGAGTTTTTGTCAATTTTAAGCCTGATAGTAAACGTTTATAACTAAGATTGTTACATGTATTTAAAGAAAATGAGATTTGGGACATTTTGAGACTAAAGAGAATAATATGTCAACTACAGTTTTTAGAATACAATTTTTCAAATTTCCAAATTGATAGCTGACTACCAAATTTTACGCAATTTTATAAGTTTTTGTCAATTTTAAGCCTGATAGTAAACGTTTATAACTAAGATTGTTACATGTATTTAAAGAGAATGAAATTTGGGACATTTTGAAACTAAAGAGAATAATATGTCAACTACAGTTTTTAAAATACAATTTTTCAAATTTCCCAATTGATAGCTGACTACCAAATTTTACGCAATTTTATGAGTTTTTGTCAATTTTAAGCCTGATAGTAAACGTTTATAACTAAGATTGTTACATGTATTTAAAGAGAATGAAATTTGGGACATTTTGAAACTAAAGGGAATAATATGTCAACTACAGTTTTTAAAATACAATTTTTCAAATTTCTCAATTGCTAGCTGACTACCAAATTTTACGCAATTTTATGAGTTTTTGTCAATTTTAAGCCTGATAGTAAACGTTTATAAATAAGATTGTTACATGTATTTAAAGTGAATGAGATTTGGGACATTTTGAAACTAAAGAGAATAATATGTCAACTACAGTTTTTAAAATACAATTTTTCAAATTTCCCAATTGATAGCTGACTACCAAATTTTACGCAATTTTATAAGTTTTTGTCAATTTTAAGCCTGATAGTAAACGTTTATAACTAAGATTGTTACATGTATTTAAAGAGAATGAGATTTGGGACATTTTGAAACTAAAGGGAATAATATGTCAACTACAGTTTTTAAAATACAATTTTTCAAATTTCTCAATTGCTAGCTGACTACCAAATTTTACGCAATTTTATAAGTTTTTGTCAATTTTAAGCCTGATAGTAAACGTTTATAACTAAGATTGTTACATGTATTTAAAGAGAATGAGATTTGGGACATTTTGAAACTAAAGGGAATAATATGTCAACTACAGTTTTTAAAATACAATTTTTCAAAGTTCCCAATTGATAGCTGACTACCAAATTTTACGCAATTTTATGAGTTTTTGTCAATTTTAAGCCTGATAGTAAACGTTTATAAATAAGATTGTTACATGTATTTAAAGAGAATGAGATTTGGGACATTTTGAAACTAAAGAGAATAATATGTCAACTACAGTTTTTAAAATACAATTTTTCAAATTTCCCAATTGATAGCTGACTACCAAATTTTACGCAATTTTATGAGTTTTTGTCAATTTTAAGCCTGATAGTAAACGTTTATAACTAAGATTGTTACATGTATTTAAAGAGAATGAGATTTGGGACATTTTGAAACTAAAGAGAATAATATGTCAACTACAGTTTTTAAAATACAATTTTTCAAATTTCCCAATTGATAGCTGACTACCAAATTTTACGCAATTTTATGAGTTTTTGTCAATTTTAAGCCTGATAGTAAACGTTTATAACTAAGATTGTTACATGTATTTAAAGAGAATGAGATTTGGGACATTTTGAAACTAAAGAGAATAATATGTCAACTACAGTTTTTAAAATACAATTTTTCAAATTTCCCAATTGATAGCTGACTACCAAATTTTACGCAATTTTATGAGTTTTTGTCAATTTTAAGCCTGATAGTAAACGTTTATAAATAAGATTGTTACATGTATTTAAAGAGAATGAGATTTGGGACATTTTGAAACTAAAGAGAATAATATGTCAACTACAGTTTTTAAAATACAATTTTTCAAATTTCCCAATTGATAGCTGACTACCAAATTTTACGCAATTTTATGAGTTTTTGTCAATTTTAAGCCTGATAGTAAACGTTTATAACTAAGATTGTTACATGTATTTAAAGAGAATGAGATTTGGGACATTTTGAAACTAAAGAGAATAATATGTCAACTACAGTTTTTAAAATACAATTTTTCAAATTTCCCAATTGATAGCTGACTACCAAATTTTACGCAATTTTATGAGTTTTTGTCAATTTTAAGCCTGATAGTAAACGTTTATAAATAAGATTGTTACATGTATTTAAAGAGAATGAGATTTGGGACATTTTGAAACTAAAGAGAATAATATGTCAACTACAGTTTTTAAAATACAATTTTTCAAATTTCCCAATTGATAGCTGACTACCAAATTTTACGCAATTTTATGAGTTTTTGTCAATTTTAAGCCTGATAGTAAACGTTTATAAATAAGATTGTTACATGTATTTAAAGTGAATGAGATTTGGGACATTTTGAAACTAAAGAGATTAATATGTCAACTACAGTTTTTAAAATACAATTTTTCAAATTTCCCAATTGATAGCTGACTACCAAATTTTACGCAATTTTATGAGTTTTTGTCAATTTTAAGCCTGATAGTAAACGTTTATAACTAAGATTGTTACATGTATTTAAAGAGAATGAAATTTGGGACATTTTGAAACTAAAGAGAATAATATGTCAACTACAGTTTTTAAAATACAATTTTTCAAACTTCCCAATTGATAGCTGACTACCAAATTTTACGCAATTTTATGAGTTTTTGTCAATTTTAAGCCTGATAGTAAACGTTTATAAATAAGATTGTTACATGTATTTAAAGAGAATGAAATTTGGGACATTTTGAAACTAAAGAGAATAATATGTCAACTACAGTTTT
Source organism: Tribolium confusum (assembly GCA_029207805.1). Taxonomy (NCBI): domain Eukaryota; kingdom Metazoa; phylum Arthropoda; class Insecta; order Coleoptera; family Tenebrionidae; genus Tribolium; species Tribolium confusum. The sequence goes on from JALGAY010000003.1 coordinate 4,627,374, forward strand.
TAAAATACAATTTCTCAAATTTCCCAATTGATAGCTGACTACCAAATTTTACGCAATTTTATGAGTTTTTGTCAATTTTAAGCCTGATAGTAAACGTTTATAAATAAGATTGTTACATGTATTTAAAGAGAATGAAATTTGGGACATTTTGAAACTAAAGAGAATAATATGTAAACTACACTTTTTAAAATACAATTTTTCAAATTTCCCAATTGATAGCTGACTACCAAATTTTACACAATTTTATAAGTTTTTGTCAATTTTAAGCCTGATAGTAAACGTTTATAACTAAGATTGTTACATGTATTTAAAGAGAATGAGATTTGGGACATTTTGAAACTAAAGGGAATAATATGTCAACTACAGTTTTTAAAATACAATTTTTCAAATTTCACAATTGATAGCTGACTACCAAATTTTACGCAATTTTATGAGTTTTTGTCAATTTTAAGCCTGATAGTAAACGTTTATAAATAAGATTGTTACATGTATTTAAAGTGAATGAGATTTGGGACATTTTGAAACTAAAGAGAATAATATGTCAACTACAGTTTTTAAAATACAATTTTTCAAATTTCCCAATTGCTAGCTGACTACCAAATTTTACGCAATTTTATGAGTTTTTGTCAATTTTAAGCCTGATAGTAAACGTTTATAACTAAGATTGTTACATGCATTTAAAGAGAATGAGATTTGGGACATTTTGAAACTAAAGAGAATAATATGTCAACTACAGTTTTTAAAATACAATTTTTCAAAGTTCCCAATTGATAGCTGACTACCAAATTTTACGCAATTTTATGAGTTTTTGTCAATTTTAAGCCTGATAGTAAACGTTTATAACTAAGATTGTTACATGTATTTAAAGAGAATGAGATTTGGGACATTTTGAAATTAAAGAGAATAATATGTCAACTACAGTTTTTAAAATACAATTTTTCAAATTTCCCAATTGATAGCTGACTACCAAATTTTACGCAATTTTATGAGTTTTTGTCAATTTTAAGCCTGATAGTAAACGTTTATAACTAAGATTGTTACATGTATTTAAAGTGAATGAGGTTTGGGACATTTTGAAACTAAAGAGAATAGAGAATATCAGCTACAGTTTTTAAAATACAATTTTTCAAATTTCCCAATTGATAGCTGTCTACCAAATTTTACGCAATTTTATGAGTTTTTGTCAATTTTAAGCCTGATAGTAAACGTTTATAACTAAGATTGTTACATGTATTTAAAGTGAATGAGGTTTGGGACATTTTGAAACTAAAGAGAATAGAGAATATCAGCTACAGTTTTTAAAATACAATTTTTCAAATTCCCCAATTGATAGCTGACTACCAAATTTTACGCAATTTTATGAGTTTTTGTCAATTTTAAGCCTGATAGTAAACGTTTATAACTAAGATTGTTACATGTATTTAAAGAGAATGAGATTTGGGACATTTTGAAACTAAAGAGAATAATATGTCAACTACAGTTTTTAAAATACAATTTTTCAAGTTTCCCAATTGATAGCTGACTACCAAATTTTACGCAATTTTATGAGTTTTTGTCAATTTTAAGCCTGATAGTAAACGTTTATAAATAAGATTGTTACATGCATTTAAAGAGAATGAGATTTGGGACATTTTGAAACTAAAGAGAATAATATGTCAACTACAGTTTTTAAAATACAATTTTTCAAATTTCCCAAATGATAGCTGACTACCAAATTTTACGCAATTTTATGAGTTTTTGTCAATTTTAAGCCTGATAGTAAACGTTTATAACTAAGATTGTTACATGTATTTAAAGAGAATGAAATTTGGGACATTTTGAAACTAAAGAGAATAATATGTCAACTACAGTTTTTAAAATACAATTTTTCAAAGTTCCCAATTGATAGCTGACTACCAAATTTTACGCAATTTTATGAGTTTTTGTCAATTTTAAGCCTGATAGTAAACGTTTATAAATAAGATTGTTACATGTATTTAAAGTGAATGAGATTTGGGACATTTTGAAACTAAAGAGAATAATATGTCAACTACAGTTTTTAAAATACAATTTTTCAAATTTCCCAATTGCTAGCTGACTACCAAATTTTACGCAATTTTATGAGTTTTTGTCAATTTTAAGCCTAATAGTAAACGTTTATAACTAAGATTGTTACATGCATTTAAAGAGAATGAGATTTGGGACATTTTGAAACTAAAGAGAATAATATGTCAACTACAGTTTTTAAAATACAATTTTTCAAAGTTCCCAATTGATAGCTGACTACCAAATTTTACGCAATTTTATGAGTTTTTGTCAATTTTAAGCCTGATAGTAAACGTTTATAACTAAGATTGTTACATGTATTTATAGAGAATGAGATTTGGGACATTTTGAAATTAAAGAGAATAATATGTCAACTACAGTTTTTAAAATACAATTTTTCAAATTTCCCAATTGATAGCTGACTACCAAATTTTACGCAATTTTATGAGTTTTTGTCAATTTTAAGCCTGATAGTAAACGTTTATAACTAAGATTGTTACATGTATTTAAAGTGAATGAGGTTTGGGACATTTTGAAACTAAAGAGAATAGAGAATATCAGCTACAGTTTTTAAAATACAATTTTTCAAATTTCCCAATTGATAGCTGACTACCAAATTTTACGCAATTTTATGAGTTTTTGTCAATTTTAAGCCTGATAGTAAACGTTTATAACTAAGATTGTTACATGTATTTAAAGAGAATGAGATTTGGGACATTTTGAAACTAAAGAGAATAATATGTCAACTACAGTTTTTAAAATACAATTTTTCAAATTTCCCAATTGATAGCTGTCTACCAAATTTTACGCAGTTTTATGAGTTTTTGTCAATTTTAAGCCTGATAGTAAACGTTTATAACTAAGATTGTTTCATGTATTTAAAGTGAATGAGGTTTGGGACATTTTGAAACTAAAGAGAATAGAGAATATCAGTTACAGTTTTTAAAATACAATTTTTCAAATTTCCCAATTGATAGCTGTCTACCAAATTTTACGCAATTTTATGAGTTTTTGTCAATTTTAAGCCTGATAGTAAACGTTTATAACTAAGATTGTTACATGTATTTAAAGTGAATGAGGTTTGGGACATTTTGAAACTAAAGAGAATAGAGAATATCAGCTACAGTTTTTAAAATACAATTTTTCAAATTTCCCAATTGATAGCTGACTACCAAATTTTACGCAATTTTATGAGTTTTTGTCAATTTTAAGCCTGATAGTAAACGTTTATAACTAAGTTTGTTACATGTATTTAAAGAGAATGAGATTTGGGACATTTTGAAACTAAAGAGAATAATATGTCAACTACAGTTTTTAAAATACAATTTTTCAAATTTCCCAAATGATAGCTGACTACCAAATTTTACGCAATTTTATGAGTTTTTGTCAATTTTAAGCCTGATAGTAAACGTTTATAACTAAGATTGTTACATGTATTTAAAGAGAATGAAATTTGGGACATTTTGAAACTAAAGAGAATAATATGTCAACTACAGTTTTTAAAATACAATTTTTCAAAGTTCCCAATTGATAGCTGACTACCAAATTTTACGCAATTTTATGAGTTTTTGTCAATTTTAAGCCTGATAGTAAACGTTTATAACTAAGATTGTTACATGTATTTAAAGAGAATGAGATTTGGGACATTTTGAAACTAAAGAGAATAATATGTCAACTACAGTTTTTAAAATACAATTTTTCAATTTTCCCAATTGATAGCTGACTACCAAATTTTACGCAATTTTATGAGTTTTTGTCAATTTTAAGCCTGATAGTAAACGTTTATAACTAAGAATGTTACATGTATTTAAAGAGAATGAGATTTGGGACATTTTGAAACTAAAGAGAATAATATGTCAACTACAGTTTTTAAAATACAATTTTTCAAATTTCCCAATTGATAGCTGACTACCAAATTTTACGCAATTTTATGAGTTTTTGTCAATTTTAAGCCTGATAGTAAACGTTTATAAATAAGATTGTTACATGTATTTAAAGTGAATGAGATTTGGGACATTTTGAAACTAAAGAGAATAATATGTCAACTACAGTTTTTAAAATACAATTTTTCAAATTTCCCAATTGATAGCTGACTACCAAATTTTACGCAATTTTATGAGTTTTTGTCAATTTTAAGCCTGATAGTAAACGTTTATAACTAAGATTGTTACATGTATTTAAAGAGAATGAGATTTGGGACATTTTGAAACTAAAGAGAATAATATGTCAACTACAGTTTTTAAAATACAATTTTTCAAATTTCCCAATTGATAGCTGACTACCAAATTTTACGCAATTTTATGAGTTTTTGTCAATTTTAAGCCTGATAGTAAACGTTTATAAATAAGATTGTTACATGTATTTAAAGAGAATGAAATTTGGGACATTTTGAAACTAAAGAGAATAATATGTCAACTACAGTTTTTAAAATACAATTTTTCAAACTTCCCAATTGATAGCTGACTACCAAATTTTACGCAATTTTATGAGTTTTTGTCAATTTTAAGCCTGATAGTAAACGTTTATAAATAAGATTGTTACATGTATTTAAAGAGAATGAAATTTGGGACATTTTGAAACTAAAGAGAATAATATGTCAACTACAGTTTTTAAAATACAATTTTTCAAATTTCCCAATTGATAGCTGACTACCAAATTTTACGCAATTTTATGAGTTTTTGTCAATTTTAAGCCTGATAGTAAACGTTTATAACTAAGATTGTTACATGTATTTAAAGAGAATGAGATTTGGGACATTTTGAAACTAAAGGGAATAATATGTCAACTACAGTTTTTAAAATACAATTTTTCAAATTTCACAATTGCTACCTGACTACCAAATTTTACGCAATTTTATGAGTTTTTGTCAATTTTAAGCCTGATAGTAAACGTTTATAAATAAGATTGTTACATGTATTTAAAGTGAATGAGATTTGGGACATTTTGAAACTAAAGAGAATAATATGTCAACTACAGTTTTTAAAATACAATTTTTCAAATTTCCCAATTGCTAGCTGACTACCAAATTTTACGCAATTTTATGAGTTTTTGTCAATTTTAAGCTTGATAGTAAACGTTTATAACTAAGATTGTTACATGCATTTAAAGAGAATGAGATTTGGGACATTTTGAAACTAAAGAGAATAATATGTCAACTACAGTTTTTAAAATACAATTTTTCAAAGTTCCCAATTGATAGCTGACTACCAAATTTTACGCAATTTTATGAGTTTTTGTCAATTTTAAGCCTGATAGTAAACGTTTATAACTAAGATTGTTACATGTATTTAAAGAGAATGAGATTTGGGACATTTTGAAATTAAAGAGAATAATATGTCAACTACAGTTTTTAAAATACAATTTTTCAAATTTCCCAATTGATAGCTGACTACCAAATTTTACGCAATTTTATGAGTTTTTGTCAATTTTAAGCCTGATAGTAAACGTTTATAACTAAGATTGTTACATGTATTTAAAGTGAATGAGGTTTGGGACATTTTGAAACTAAAGAGAATAGAGAATATCAGCTACAGTTTTTAAAATACAATTTTTCAAATTTCCCAATTGATAGCTGACTACCAAATTTTACGCAATTTTATGAGTTTTTGTCAATTTTAAGCCTGATAGTAAACGTTTATAACTAAGATTGTTACATGTATTTAAAGAGAATGAGATTTGGGACATTTTGAAACTAAAGAGAATAATATGTCAACTACAGTTTTTAAAATACAATTTTTCAAATTTCCCAATTGATAGCTGTCTACCAAATTTTACGCAATTTTATGAGTTTTTGTCAATTTTAAGCCTGATAGTAAACGTTTATAACTAAGATTGTTACATGTATTTAAAGAGAATGAGATTTGGGACATTTTGAAACTAAAGAGAATAATATGTCAACTACAGTATTTAAAATACAATTTTTCAAATTTCCCAATTGATAGCTGTCTACCAAATTTTACGCAATTTTATGAGTTTTTGTCAATTTTAAGCCTGATAGTAAACGTTTATAACTAAGATTGTTACATGTATTTAAAGTGAATGAGGTTTGGGACATTTTGAAACTAAAGAGAATAGAGAATATCAGCTACAGTTTTTAAAATACAATTTTTCAAATTTCCCAATTGATAGCTGTCTACCAAATTTTACGCAATTTTATGAGTTTTTGTCAATTTTAAGCCTGATAGTAAACGTTTATAACTAAGATTGTTACATGTATTTAAAGTGAATGAGGTTTGGGACATTTTGAAACTAAAGAGAATAGAGAATATCAGCTACAGTTTTTAAAATACAATTTTTCAAATTTCCCAATTGATAGCTGACTACCAAATTTTACGCAATTTTATGAGTTTTTGTCAATTTTAAGCCTGATAGTAAACGTTTATAACTAAGATTGTTACATGTATTTAAAGAGAATGAGATTTGGGACATTTTGAAACTAAAGAGAATAATATGTCAACTACAGTTTTTAAAATACAATTTTTCAAATTTCCCAATTGATAGCTGACTACCAAATTTTACGCAATTTTATGAGTTTTTGTCAATTTTAAGCCTGATAGTAAACGTTTATAAATAAGATTGTTACATGTATTTAAAGAGAATGAAATTTGGGACATTTTGAAACTAAAGAGAATAATATGTCAACTACAGTTTTTAAAATACAATTTTTCAAAGTTCCCAATTGATAGCTGACTACCAAATTTTACGCAATTTTATGAGTTTTTGTCAATTTTAAGCCTGATAGTAAACGTTTATAACTAAGATTGTTACATGTATTTAAAGAGAATGAGATTTGGGACATTTTGAAACTAAAGAGAATAATATGTCAACTACAGTTTTTAAAATACAATTTTTCAAATTTCCCAATTGATAGCTGACTACCAAATTTTACGCAATTTTATGAGTTTTTGTCAATTTTAAGCCTGATAGTAAACGTTTATAACTAAGATTGTTACATGTATTTAAAGAGAATGAAATTTGGGACATTTTGAAACTAAAGTGAATAATATGTCAACTACAGTTTTTAAAATACAATTTTTCAAAGTTCCCAATTGATAGCTGACTACCAAATTTTACGCAATTTTATGAGTTTTTGTCAATTTTAAGCCTGATAGTAAACGTTTATAACTAAGATTGTTACATGTATTTAAAGAGAATGAAATTTGGGACATTTTGAAACTAAAGAGAATAATATGTCAACTACAGTTTTTAAAATACAATTTTTCAAAGTTCCCAATTGATAGCTGACTACCAAATTTTACGCAATTTTATGAGTTTTTGTCAATTTTAAGCCTGATAGTAAACGTTTATAACTAAGATTGTTACATGTATTTAAAGAGAATGAGATTTGGGACATTTTGAAACTAAAGAGAATAATATGTCAACTACAGTTTTTAAAATACAATTTTTCAAACTTCCCAATTGATAGCTGACTACCAAATTTTACGCAATTTTATGAGTTTTTGTCAATTTTAAGCCTGATAGTAAACGTTTATAAATAAGATTGTTACATGTATTTAAAGAGAATGAAATTTGGGACATTTTGAAACTAAAGAGAATAATATGTCAACTACAGTTTTTAAAATACAATTTTTCAAATTTCCCAATTGATAGCTGACTACCAAATTTTACGCAATTTTATGAGTTTTTGTCAATTTTAAGCCTGATAGTAAACGTTTATAACTAAGATTGTTACATGTATTTAAAGAGAATGAGATTTGGGACATTTTGAAACTAAAGGGAATAATATGTCAACTACAGTTTTTAAAATACAATTTTTCAAATTTCACAATTGCTACCTGACTACCAAATTTTACGCAATTTTATGAGTTTTTGTCAATTTTAAGCCTGATAGTAAACGTTTATAAATAAGATTGTTACATGTATTTAAAGTGAATGAGATTTGGGACATTTTGAAACTAAAGAGAATAATATGTCAACTACAGTTTTTAAAATACAATTTTTCAAATTTCCCAATTGCTAGCTGACTACCAAATTTTACGCAATTTTATGAGTTTTTGTCAATTTTAAGCTTGATAGTAAACGTTTATAACTAAGATTGTTACATGCATTTAAAGAGAATGAGATTTGGGACATTTTGAAACTAAAGAGAATAATATGTCAACTACAGTTTTTAAAATACAATTTTTCAAAGTTCCCAATTGATAGCTGACTACCAAATTTTACGCAATTTTATGAGTTTTTGTCAATTTTAAGCCTGATAGTAAACGTTTATAACTAAGATTGTTACATGTATTTAAAGAGAATGAGATTTGGGACATTTTGAAATTAAAGAGAATAATATGTCAACTACAGTTTTTAAAATACAATTTTTCAAATTTCCCAATTGATAGCTGACTACCAAATTTTACGCAATTTTATGAGTTTTTGTCAATTTTAAGCCTGATAGTAAACGTTTATAACTAAGATTGTTACATGTATTTAAAGTGAATGAGGTTTGGGACATTTTGAAACTAAAGAGAATAGAGAATATCAGCTACAGTTTTTAAAATACAATTTTTCAAATTTCCCAATTGATAGCTGACTACCAAATTTTACGCAATTTTATGAGTTTTTGTCAATTTTAAGCCTGATAGTAAACGTTTATAACTAAGATTGTTACATGTATTTAAAGAGAATGAGATTTGGGACATTTTGAAACTAAAGAGAATAATATGTCAACTACAGTTTTTAAAATACAATTTTTCAAATTTCCCAATTGATAGCTGTCTACCAAATTTTACGCAATTTTATGAGTTTTTGTCAATTTTAAGCCTGATAGTAAACGTTTATAACTAAGATTGTTACATGTATTTAAAGAGAATGAGATTTGGGACATTTTGAAACTAAAGAGAATAATATGTCAACTACAGTATTTAAAATACAATTTTTCAAATTTCCCAATTGATAGCTGTCTACCAAATTTTACGCAATTTTATGAGTTTTTGTCAATTTTAAGCCTGATAGTAAACGTTTGTAACTAAGATTGTTACATGTATTTAAAGTGAATGAGGTTTGGGACATTTTGAAACTAAAGAGAATAGAGAATATCAGCTACAGTTTTTAAAATACAATTTTTCAAATTTCCCAATTGATAGCTGTCTACCAAATTTTACGCAATTTTATGAGTTTTTGTCAATTTTAAGCCTGATAGTAAACGTTTATAACTAAGATTGTTACATGTATTTAAAGTGAATGAGGTTTGGGACATTTTGAAACTAAAGAGAATAGAGAATATCAGCTACAGTTTTTAAAATACAATTTTTCAAATTTCCCAATTGATAGCTGACTACCAAATTTTACGCAATTTTATGAGTTTTTGTCAATTTTAAGCCTGATAGTAAACGTTTATAACTAAGATTGTTACATGTATTTAAAGAGAATGAGATTTGGGACATTTTGAAACTAAAGAGAATAATATGTCAACTACAGTTTTTAAAATACAATTTTTCAAATTTCCCAATTGATAGCTGACTACCAAATTTTACGCAATTTTATGAGTTTTTGTCAATTTTAAGCCTGATAGTAAACGTTTATAAATAAGATTGTTACATGTATTTAAAGAGAATGAAATTTGGGACATTTTGAAACTAAAGAGAATAATATGTCAACTACAGTTTTTAAAATACAATTTTTCAAAGTTCCCAATTGATAGCTGACTACCAAATTTTACGCAATTTTATGAGTTTTTGTCAATTTTAAGCCTGATAGTAAACGTTTATAACTAAGATTGTTACATGTATTTAAAGAGAATGAGATTTGGGACATTTTGAAACTAAAGAGAATAATATGTCAACTACAGTTTTTAAAATACAATTTTTCAAATTTCCCAATTGATAGCTGACTACCAAATTTTACGCAATTTTATGAGTTTTTGTCAATTTTAAGCCTGATAGTAAACGTTTATAACTAAGATTGTTACATGTATTTAAAGAGAATGAAATTTGGGACATTTTGAAACTAAAGTGAATAATATGTCAACTACAGTTTTTAAAATACAATTTTTCAAAGTTCCCAATTGATAGCTGACTACCAAATTTTACGCAATTTTATGAGTTTTTGTCAATTTTAAGCCTGATAGTAAACGTTTATAACTAAGATTGTTACATGTATTTAAAGAGAATGAAATTTGGGACATTTTGAAACTAAAGAGAATAATATGTCAACTACAGTTTTTAAAATACAATTTTTCAAAGTTCCCAATTGATAGCTGACTACCAAATTTTACGCAATTTTATGAGTTTTTGTCAATTTTAAGCCTGATAGTAAACGTTTATAACTAAGATTGTTACATGTATTTAAAGAGAATGAGATTTGGGACATTTTGAAACTAAAGAGAATAATATGTCAACTACAGTTTTTAAAATACAATTTTTCAAATTTCCCAATTGATAGCTGACTACCAAATTTTACGCAATTTTATGAGTTTTTGTCAATTTTAAGCCTGATAGTAAACGTTTATAACTAAGATTGTTACATGTATTTAAAGAGAATGAGATTTGGGACATTTTGAAACTAAAGAGAATAATATGTCAACTACAGTTTTTAAAATACAATTTTTCAAATTTCCCAATTGCTAGCTGACTACCAAATTTTACGCAATTTTATGAGTTTTTGTCAATTTTAAGCCTGATAGTAAACGTTTATAAGTAAGATTGTTACATGTATTTAAAGTGAATGAGATTTGGGACATTTTGAAACTAAAGAGAATAGTATGTCAACTACAGTTTTTAAAATACAATTTTTCAAATTTCCCAATTGATAGCTGACTACCAAATTTTACGCAATTTTATGAGTTTTTGTCAATTTTAAGCCTGATAGTAAACGTTTATAACTAGGATTGTTACATGTATTTAAAGAGAATGAGATTTGGGACATTTTGAAACTAAAGAGAATAATATGTCAACTACAGTTTTTAAAATACAATTTTTCAAATTTCCCAATTGATAGCTGACTACCAAATTTTACGCAATTTTATGAGGTTTTTGTCAATTTTAAGCCTGATAGTAAACGTTTATAACTAAGATTGTTACATGTATTTAAAGAGAATGAGATTTGGGACATTTTGAAACTAAAGAGAATAATATGTCAACTACAGTTTTTAAAATACAATTTTTCAAATTTCCCAATTGCTAGCTGACTACCAAATTTTACGCAATTTTATGAGTTTTTGTCAATTTTAAGCCTGATAGTAAACGTTTATAACTAAGATTGTTACATGTATTTAAAGTGAATGAGATTTGGGACATTTTGAATCTAAAGAGAATAATATGTCAACTACAGTTTTTAAAATACAATTTTTCAAATTTCCCAATTGATAGCTGACTACCAAATTTTACGCAATTTTATGAGTTTTTGTCAATTTTAAGCCTGATAGTAAACGTTTATAAATAAGATTGTTACATGTATTTAAAGTGAATGAGATTTGGGACATTTTGAAACTAAAGAGAATAGTATGTCAACTACAGTTTTTAAAATACAATTTTTCAAATTTCCCAATTGATAGCTGACTACCAAATTTTACGCAATTTTATGAGTTTTTGTCAATTTTAAGCCTGATAGTAAACGTTTATAACTAAGATTGTTACATGTATTTAAAGAGAATGAGATTTGGGACATTTTGAAACTAAAGAGAATAATATGTCAACTACAGTTTTTAAAATACAATTTTTCAAATTTCCCAATTGCTAGCTGACTACCAAATTTTACGCAATTTTATGAGTTTTTGTCAATTTTAAGCCTGATAGTAAACGTTTATAAATAAGATTGTTACATGTATTTAAAGTGAATGAGATTTGGGACATTTTGAAACTAAAGAGAATAGTATGTCAACTACAGTTTTTAAAATACAATTTTTCAAATTTCCCAATTGATAGCTGACTACCAAATTTTACGCAATTTTTTGAGTTTTTGTCAATTTTAAGCCTGATAGTAAACGTTTATAACTAAGATTGTTACATGTATTTAAAGAGAATGAGATTTGGGACATTTTGAAACTAAAGAGAATAATATGTCAACTACAGTTTTTAAAATACAATTTTTCAAATTTCCCAATTGATAGCTGACTACCAAATTTTACGCAATTTTATGAGTTTTTGTCAATTTTAAGCCTGATAGTAAACGTTTATAACTAAGATTGTTACATGTATTTAAAGAGAATGAGATTTGGGACATTTTGAAACTAAAGAGAATAATATGTCAACTACAGTTTTTAAAATACAATTTTTCAAATTTCCCAATTGCTAGCTGACTACCAAATTTTACGCAATTTTATGAGTTTTTGTCAATTTTAAGCCTGATAGTAAACGTTTAAAAATAAGATTGTTACATGTATTTAAAGTGAATGAGATTTGGGACATTTTGAATCTAAAGAGAATAATATGTCAACTACAGTTTTTAAAATACAATTTTTCAAATTTCCCAATTGATAGCTGACTACCAAATTTTACGCAATTTTATGAGTTTTTGTCAATTTTAAGCCTGATAGTAAACGTTTATAAATAAGATTGTTACATGTATTTAAAGAGAATGAGATTTGGGACGTTTTGAAACTAAAGAGAATAATATGTCAACTACAGTTTTTAAAATACAATTTTTCAAATTTCCCAATTGATAGCTGACTACCAAATTTTACCCAATTTTATGAGTTTTTGTCAATTTTAAGCCTGATAGTAAACGTTTATAACTAAGATTGTTACATGTATTTAAAGAAAATGAGATTTGGGACATTTTGAAACTAAAGAGAATAATATGTCAACTACAGTTTTTAAAATACAATTTTTCAAATTTCCCAATTGCTAGCTGACTACCAAATTTTACGCAATTTTATGAGCTTTTGTCAATTTTAAGCCTGACAGTAAACGTTTATAACTAAGATTGTTACATGTATTTAAAGAGAATGAGATTTGGGACATTTTGAGACTAAAGAGAATAATATGTCAACTACAGTTTTTAAAATACATTTTTTCAAATTTCCCAATTGATAGCTGACTACCAAATTTTACGCAATTTTATGAGTTTTTGTCAATTTTAAGCCTGATAGTAAACGTTTATAACTAAGATTGTTACATGTATTTAAAGAGAATGAGATTTGGGACATTTTGAGACTAAAGAAAATAATATGTCAACTACAGTTTTTAAAATACAATTTTTCAAATTTCCCAATTGATAGCTGACTACCAAATTTTACGCAATTTTATGAGTTTTTGTCAATTTTAAGCCTGATAATAAACGTTTATAAATAAGATTGTTACATGTATTTAAAGAGAATAAGATTTGAGACATTTTGAAACTAAAGAGAATAATATGTCAGCTACAGTTTTTAAAATACAATTTTTCAAATTTCCCAATTGATAGCTGACTACCAAATTTTACGCAATTTTATGAGTTTTTGTCAATTTTAAGCCTGATAGTAAACGTTTATAAATAAGATTGTTACATGTATTTAAAGTGAATGAGATTTGGGACATTTTGAAACTAAAGAGAATAGTATGTCAACTACAGTTTTTAAAATACAATTTTTCAAATTTCCCAATTGATAGCTGACTACCAAATTTTACGCAATTTTATGAGTTTTTGTCAATTTTAAGCCTGATAGTAAACGTTTATAAATAAGATTGTTACATGTATTTAAAGTGAATGAGATTTGGGACATTTTGAAACTAAAGAGAATAGTATGTCAACTACAGTTTTTAAAATACAATTTTTCAAATTTCCCAATTGATAGCTGACTACCAAATTTTACGAAATTTTATGAGTTTTTGTCAATTTTAAGCCTGATAGTAAACGTTTATAACTAAGATTGTTACATGTATTTAAAGAGAATGAGATTTGGGACATTTTGAAACTAAAGAGAATAATATGTCAACTACAGTTTTTAAAATACAATTTTTCAAATTTCCCAATTGATAGCTGACTACCAAATTTTACGCAATTTTATGAGTTTTTGTCAATTTTAAGCCTGATAGTAAACGTTTATAAATAAGATTGTTACATGTATTTAAAGAGAATGAAATTTGGGACATTTTGAAACTAAAGAGAATAATATGTCAACTACAGTTTTTAGAATACAATTTTTCAAATTTCCCAATTGATAGCTGACTACCAAATTTTACGCAATTTTATAAGTTCTTGTCAATTTTAAGCCTGATAGTAAACGTTTATAACTAAGATTGTTACATGTGTTTAAAGAGAATGAAATTTGGGACATTTTGAAACTAAAGAGAATAATATGTCAACTACAGTTTTTAAAATACAATTTTTCAAAGTTCCCAATTGATAGCTGACTACCAAATTTTACGCAATTTTATGAGTTTTTGTCAATTTTAAGCCTGATAGTAAACGTTTATAACTAAGATTGTTACATGTATTTAAAGAGAATGAAATTTGGGACATTTTGAAACTAAAGAGAATAATATGTCAACTACAGTTTTTAGAATACAATTTTTCAAATTTCCCAATTGATAGCTGACTACCAAATTTTACGCAATTTTATAAGTTTTTGTCAATTTTAAGCCTGATAGTAAACGTTTATAACTAAGATTGTTACATGTATTTAAAGAGAATGAGATTTGGGACATTTTGAAACTAAAGGGAATAATATGTCAACTACAGTTTTTAAAATACAATTTTTCAAATTTCACAATTGCTACCTGACTACCAAATTTTACGCAATTTTATGAGTTTTTGTCAATTTTAAGCCTGATAGTATACGTTTATAAATAAGATTGTTACATGTATTTAAAGTGAATGTGATTTGGGACATTTTGAAACTAAAGAGAATAATATGTCAACTACAGTTTTTAAAATACAATTTTTCAAATTTCCCAATTGCTAGCTGACTACCAAATTTTACGCAATTTTATGAGTTTTTGTCAATTTTAAGCCTGATAGTAAACGTTTATAACTAAGATTGTTACATGTATTTAAAGAGAATGAGATTTGGGACATTTTGAAACTAAAGAGAATAATATGTCAACTACAGTTTTTAAAATACAATTTTTCAAAGTTCCCAATTGATAGCTGACTACCAAATTTTACGCAATTTTATGAGTTTTTGTCAATTTTAAGCCTGATAGTAAACGTTTATAACTAAGATTGTTACATGTATTTAAAGTAAATGAGGTTTGGGACATTTTGAAACTAAAGAGAATAGAGAATATCAGCTACAGTTTTTAAAATACAATTTTTCAAATTTCCCAATTGATAGCTGACTACCAAATTTTACGCAATTTTATGAGTTTTTGTCAATTTTAAGCCTGATAGTAAACGTTTATAACTAAGATTGTTACATGCATTTAAAGAGAATGAGATTTGGGACATTTTGAAATTAAAGAGAATAATATGTCAACTACAGTTTTTAAAATACAATTTTTCAAATTTCCCAATTGATAGCTGACTACCAAATTTTACGCAATTTTATGAGTTTTTGTCAATTTTAAGCCTGATAGTAAACGTTTATAACTAAGATTGTTACATGTATTTAAAGTGAATGAGGTTTGGGACATTTTGAAACTAAAGAGAATAGAGAATATCAGCCACAGTTTTTAAAATACAATTTTTCAAATTTCCTAATTGATAGCTGACTACCAAATTTTACGCAATTTTATGAGTTTTTGTCAATTTTAAGCCTGATAGTAAACGTTTATAACTAAGATTGTTACATGTATTTAAAGAGAATGAGATTTGGGACATTTTGAAATTAAAGAGAATAATATGTCAACTACAGTTTTTAAAATACAATTTTTCAAATTTCCCAATTGATAGCTGACTACCAAATTTTACGCAATTTTATGAGTTTTTGTCAATTTTAAGCCTGATAGTAAACGTTTATAACTAAGATTGTTACATGTATTTAAAGAGAATGAGATTTGGGACATTTTGAAACTAAAGAGAATAATATGTCAACTACAGTTTTTAAAATACAATTTTTCAAATTTCCCAATTGATAGCTGACTACCAAATTTTACGCAATTTTATGAGTTTTTGTCAATTTTAAGCCTGATAGTAAACGTTTATAACTAAGATTGTTACATGTATTTAAAGAGAATGAAATTTGGGACATTTTGAAACTAAAGAGAATAATAAGTCAACTACAGTTTTTAAAATACAATTTTTCAAAGTTCCCAATTGATAGCTGACTACCAAATTTTACGCAATTTTATGAGTTTTTGTCAATTTTAAGCCTGATAGTAAACGTTTATAACTAAGATTGTTACATGTATTTAAAGAGAATGAGATTTGGGACATTTTGAAACTAAAGAGAATAATATGTCAACTACAGTTTTTAAAATACAATTTTTCAAATTTCCCAATTGATAGCTGACTACCAAATTTTACGCAATTTTATGAGTTTTTGTCAATTTTAAGCCTGATAGTAAACGTTTATAACTAAGATTGTTACATGTATTTAAAGAGAATGAGATTTGGGACATTTTGAAACTAAAGAGAATAATATGTCAACTACAGTTTTTAAAATACAATTTTTCAAATTTCCCAATTGATAGCTGACTACCAAATTTTACGCAATTTTATGAGTTTTTGTCAATTTTAAGCCTGATAGTAAACGTTTATAACTAAGATTGTTACATGTATTTAAAGAGAATGAAATTTGGGACATTTTGAAACTAAAGTGAATAATATGTCAACTACAGTTTTTAAAATACAATTTTTCAAAGTTCCCAATTGATAGCTGACTACCAAATTTTACGCAATTTTATGAGTTTTTGTCAATTTTAAGCCTGATAGTAAACGTTTATAACTAAGATTGTTACATGTATTTAAAGAGAATGAGATTTGGGACATTTTGAAACTAAAGAGAATAATATGTCAACTACAGTTTTTAAAATACAATTTTTCAAATTTCCCAATTGATAGCTGACTACCAAATTTTACGCAATTTTATGAGTTTTTGTCAATTTTAAGCCTGATAGTAAACGTTTATAACTAAGATTGTTACATGTATTTAAAGAGAATGAGATTTGGGACATTTTGAAACTAAAGAGAATAATATGTCAACTACAGTTTTTAAAATACAATTTTTCAAATTTCCCAATTGCTAGCTGACTACCAAATTTTACGCAATTTTATGAGTTTTTGTCAATTTTAAGCCTGATAGTAAACGTTTATAAATAAGATTGTTACATGTATTTAAAGTGAATGAGATTTGGGACATTTTGAAACTAAAGAGAATAGTATGTCAACTACAGTTTTTAAAATACAATTTTTCAAATTTCCCAATTGATAGCTGACTACCAAATTTTACGCAATTTTATGAGTTTTTGTCAATTTTAAGCCTGATAGTAAACGTTTATAACTAAGATTGTTACATGTATTTAAAGTGAATGAGGTTTGGGACATTTTGAAACTAAAGAGAATAGAGAATATCAGCCACAGTTTTTAAAATACAATTTTTCAAATTTCCCAATTGATAGCTGACTACCAAATTTTACGCAATTTTATGAGTTTTTGTCAATTTTAAGCCTGATAGTAAACGTTTATAACTAAGATTGTTACATGTATTTAAAGAGAATGAGATTTGGGACATTTTGAAATTAAAGAGAATAATATGTCAACAACAGTTTTTAAAATACAATTTTTCAAATTTCCCAATTGATAGCTGACTACCAAATTTTACGCAATTTTATGAGTTTTTGTCAATTTTAAGCCTGATAGTAAACGTTTATAACTAAGATTGTTACATGTATTTAAAGAGAATGAGATTTGGGACATTTTGAAACTAAAGAGAATAATATGTCAACTACAGTTTTTAAAATACAATTTTTCAAATTTCCCAATTGATAGCTGACTACCAAATTTTACGCAATTTTATGAGTTTTTGTCAATTTTAAGCCTGATAGTAAACGTTTATAACTAAGATTGTTACATGTATTTAAAGAGAATGAAATTTGGGACATTTTGAAACTAAAGAGAATAATATGTCAACTACAGTTTTTAAAATACAATTTTTCAAAGTTCCCAATTGATAGCTGACTACCAAATTTTACGCAATTTTATGAGTTTTTGTCAATTTTAAGCCTGATAGTAAACGTTTATAACTAAGATTGTTACATGTATTTAAAGAGAATGAGATTTGGGACATTTTGAAACTAAAGGAAATAATATGTCAACTACAGTTTTTAAAATACAATTTTTCAAATTTCTCAATTGCTAGCTGACTACCAAATTTTACGCAATTTTATGAGTTTTTGTCAATTTTAAGCCTGATAGTAAACGTTTATAAATAAGATTGTTACATGTATTTAAAGTGAATGAGATTTGGGACATTTTGAAACTAAAGAGAATAATATGTCAACTACAGTTTTTAAAATACAATTTTTCAAATTTCCCAATTGATAGCTGACTACCAAATTTTACGCAATTTTATGAGTTTTTGTCAATTTTAAGCCTGACAGTAAACGTTTATAACTAAGATTGTTACATGTATTTAAAGAGAATGAAATTTGGGACATTTTGAAACTAAAGAGAATAATATGTCAACTACAGTTTTTAAAATACAATTTTTCAAAGTTCCCAATTGATAGCTGACTACCAAATTTTACGCAATTTTATGAGTTTTTGTCAATTTTAAGCCTGATAGTAAACGTTTATAAATAAGATTGTTACATGTATTTAAAGTGAATGAGATTTGGGACATTTTGAAACTAAAGAGAATAATATGTCAACTACAGTTTTTAAAATACAATTTTTCAAATTTCCCAATTGATAGCTGACTACCAAATTTTACGCAATTTTATGAGTTTTTGTCAATTTTAAGCCTGATAGTAAACGTTTATAACTAAGATTGTTACATGTATTTAAAGAGAATGAGATTTGGGACATTTTGAAACTAAAGAGAATAATATGTCAACTACAGTTTTTAAAATACAATTTTTCAAATTTCCCAATTGATAGCTGACTACCAAATTTTACGCAATTTTATGAGTTTTTGTCAATTTTAAGCCTGATAGTAAACGTTTATAAATAAGATTGTTACATGTATTTAAAGAGAATGAAATTTGGGACATTTTGAAACTAAAGAGAATAATATGTCAACTACAGTTTTTAGAATACAATTTTTCAAATTTCCCAATTGATAGCTGACTACCAAATTTTACGCAATTTTATAAGTTCTTGTCAATTTTAAGCCTGATAGTAAACGTTTATAACTAAGATTGTTACATGTGTTTAAAGAGAATGAAATTTGGGACATTTTGAAACTAAAGAGAATAATATGTCAACTACAGTTTTTAAAATACAATTTTTCAAAGTTCCCAATTGATAGCTGACTACCAAATTTTACGCAATTTTATGAGTTTTTGTCAATTTTAAGCCTGATAGTAAACGTTTATAACTAAGATTGTTACATGTATTTAAAGAGAATGAAATTTGGGACATTTTGAAACTAAAGAGAATAATATGTCAACTACAGTTTTTAGAATACAATTTTTCAAATTTCCCAATTGATAGCTGACTACCAAATTTTACGCAATTTTATAAGTTTTTGTCAATTTTAAGCCTGATAGTAAACGTTTATAACTAAGATTGTTACATGTATTTAAAGAGAATGAGATTTGGGACATTTTGAAACTAAAGGGAATAATATGTCAACTACAGTTTTTAAAATACAATTTTTCAAATTTCACAATTGCTACCTGACTACCAAATTTTACGCAATTTTATGAGTTTTTGTCAATTTTAAGCCTGATAGTAAACGTTTATAAATAAGATTGTTACATGTATTTAAAGTGAATGTGATTTGGGACATTTTGAAACTAAAGAGAATAATATGTCAACTACAGTTTTTAAAATACAATTTTTCAAATTTCCCAATTGCTAGCTGACTACCAAATTTTACGCAATTTTATGAGTTTTTGTCAATTTTAAGCCTGATAGTAAACGTTTATAACTAAGATTGTTACATGTATTTAAAGAGAATGAGATTTGGGACATTTTGAAACTAAAGAGAATAATATGTCAACTACAGTTTTTAAAATACAATTTTTCAAAGTTCCCAATTGATAGCTGACTACCAAATTTTACGCAATTTTATGAGTTTTTGTCAATTTTAAGCCTGATAGTAAACGTTTATAACTAAGATTGTTACATGTATTTAAAGTAAATGAGGTTTGGGACATTTTGAAACTAAAGAGAATAGAGAATATCAGCTACAGTTTTTAAAATACAATTTTTCAAATTTCCCAATTGATAGCTGACTACCAAATTTTACGCAATTTTATGAGTTTTTGTCAATTTTAAGCCTGATAGTAAACGTTTATAACTAAGATTGTTACATGTATTTAAAGAGAATGAGATTTGGGACATTTTGAAATTAAAGAGAATAATATGTCAACTACAGTTTTTAAAATACAATTTTTCAAATTTCCCAATTGATAGCTGACTACCAAATTTTACGCAATTTTATGAGTTTTTGTCAATTTTAAGCCTGATAGTAAACGTTTATAACTAAGATTGTTACATGTATTTAAAGTGAATGAGGTTTGGGACATTTTGAAACTAAAGAGAATAGAGAATATCAGCCACAGTTTTTAAAATACAATTTTTCAAATTTCCTAATTGATAGCTGACTACCAAATTTTACGCAATTTTATGAGTTTTTGTCAATTTTAAGCCTGATAGTAAACGTTTATAACTAAGATTGTTACATGTATTTAAAGAGAATGAGATTTGGGACATTTTGAAATTAAAGAGAATAATATGTCAACTACAGTTTTTAAAATACAATTTTTCAAATTTCCCAATTGATAGCTGACTACCAAATTTTACGCAATTTTATGAGTTTTTGTCAATTTTAAGCCTGATAGTAAACGTTTATAACTAAGATTGTTACATGTATTTAAAGAGAATGAGATTTGGGACATTTTGAAACTAAAGAGAATAATATGTCAACTACAGTTTTTAAAATACAATTTTTCAAATTTCCCAATTGATAGCTGACTACCAAATTTTACGCAATTTTATGAGTTTTTGTCAATTTTAAGCCTGATAGTAAACGTTTATAACTAAGATTGTTACATGTATTTAAAGAGAATGAAATTTGGGACATTTTGAAACTAAAGAGAATAATAAGTCAACTACAGTTTTTAAAATACAATTTTTCAAAGTTCCCAATTGATAGCTGACTACCAAATTTTACGCAATTTTATGAGTTTTTGTCAATTTTAAGCCTGATAGTAAACGTTTATAACTAAGATTGTTACATGTATTTAAAGAGAATGAGATTTGGGACATTTTGAAACTAAAGAGAATAATATGTCAACTACAGTTTTTAAAATACAATTTTTCAAATTTCCCAATTGATAGCTGACTACCAAATTTTACGCAATTTTATGAGTTTTTGTCAATTTTAAGCCTGATAGTAAACGTTTATAACTAAGATTGTTACATGTATTTAAAGAGAATGAAATTTGGGACATTTTGAAACTAAAGTGAATAATATGTCAACTACAGTTTTTAAAATACAATTTTTCAAAGTTCCCAATTGATAGCTGACTACCAAATTTTACGCAATTTTATGAGTTTTTGTCAATTTTAAGCCTGATAGTAAACGTTTATAACTAAGATTGTTACATGTATTTAAAGAGAATGAGATTTGGGACATTTTGAAACTAAAGAGAATAATATGTCAACTACAGTTTTTAAAATACAATTTTTCAAATTTCCCAATTGATAGCTGACTACCAAATTTTACGCAATTTTATGAGTTTTTGTCAATTTTAAGCCTGATAGTAAACGTTTATAACTAAGATTGTTACATGTATTTAAAGAGAATGAGATTTGGGACATTTTGAAACTAAAGAGAATAATATGTCAACTACAGTTTTTAAAATACAATTTTTCAAATTTCCCAATTGCTAGCTGACTACCAAATTTTACGCAATTTTATGAGTTTTTGTCAATTTTAAGCCTGATAGTAAACGTTTATAAATAAGATTGTTACATGTATTTAAAGTGAATGAGATTTGGGACATTTTGAAACTAAAGAGAATAGTATGTCAACTACAGTTTTTAAAATACAATTTTTCAAATTTCCCAATTGATAGCTGACTACCAAATTTTACGCAATTTTATGAGTTTTTGTCAATTTTAAGCCTGATAGTAAACGTTTATAACTAAGATTGTTACATGTATTTAAAGTGAATGAGGTTTGGGACATTTTGAAACTAAAGAGAATAGAGAATATCAGCCACAGTTTTTAAAATACAATTTTTCAAATTTCCCAATTGATAGCTGACTACCAAATTTTACGCAATTTTATGAGTTTTTGTCAATTTTAAGCCTGATAGTAAACGTTTATAACTAAGATTGTTACATGTATTTAAAGAGAATGAGATTTGGGACATTTTGAAATTAAAGAGAATAATATGTCAACTACAGTTTTTAAAATACAATTTTTCAAATTTCCCAATTGATAGCTGACTACCAAATTTTACGCAATTTTATGAGTTTTTGTCAATTTTAAGCCTGATAGTAAACGTTTATAACTAAGATTGTTACATGTATTTAAAGAGAATGAGATTTGGGACATTTTGAAACTAAAGAGAATAATATGTCAACTACAGTTTTTAAAATACAATTTTTCAAATTTCCCAATTGATAGCTGACTACCAAATTTTACGCAATTTTATGAGTTTTTGTCAATTTTAAGCCTGATAGTAAACGTTTATAACTAAGATTGTTACATGTATTTAAAGAGAATGAAATTTGGGACATTTTGAAACTAAAGAGAATAATATGTCAACTACAGTTTTTAAAATACAATTTTTCAAAGTTCCCAATTGATAGCTGACTACCAAATTTTACGCAATTTTATGAGTTTTTGTCAATTTTAAGCCTGATAGTAAACGTTTATAACTAAGATTGTTACATGTATTTAAAGAGAATGAGATTTGGGACATTTTGAAACTAAAGAGAATAATATGTCAACTACAGTTTTTAAAATACAATTTTTCAAATTTCCCAATTGATAGCTGACTACCAAATTTTACGCAATTTTATGAGTTTTTGTCAATTTTAAGCCTGATAGTAAACGTTTATAACTAAGATTGTTACATGTATTTAAAGAGAATGAAATTTGGGACATTTTGAAACTAAAGTGAATAATATGTCAACTACAGTTTTTAAAATACAATTTTTCAAAGTTCCCAATTGATAGCTGACTACCAAATTTTACGCAATTTTATGAGTTTTTGTCAATTTTAAGCCTGATAGTAAACGTTTATAACTAAGATTGTTACATGTATTTAAAGAGAATGAGATTTGGGACATTTTGAAACTAAAGAGAATAATATGTCAACTACAGTTTTTAAAATACAATTTTTCAAATTTCCCAATTGATAGCTGACTACCAAATTTTACGCAATTTTATGAGTTTTTGTCAATTTTAAGCCTGGTAGTAAACGTTTATAACTAAGATTGTTACATGTATTTAAAGAGAATGAGATTTGGGACATTTTGAAACTAAAGAGAATAATATGTCAACTACAGTTTTTAAAATACAATTTTTCAAATTTCCCAATTGCTAGCTGACTACCAAATTTTACGCAATTTTATGAGTTTTTGTCAATTTTAAGCCTGATAGTAAACGTTTATAAATAAGATTGTTACATGTATTTAAAGTGAATGAGATTTGGGACATTTTGAAACTAAAGAGAATAGTATGTCAACTACAGTTTTTAAAATACAATTTTTCAAATTTCCCAATTGATAGCTGACTACCAAATTTTACGCAATTTTATGAGTTTTTGTCAATTTTAAGCCTGATAGTAAACGTTTATAACTAAGATTGTTACATGTATTTAAAGAGAATGAGATTTGGGACATTTTGAAACTAAAGAGAATAATATGTCAACTACAGTTTTTAAAATACAATTTTTCAAATTTCCCAATTGATAGCTGTCTACCAAATTTTACGCAATTTTATGAGTTTTTGTCAATTTTAAGCCTGATAGTAAACGTTTATAACTAAGATTGTTACATGTATTTAAAGAGAATGAGATTTGGGACATTTTGAAACTAAAGAGAATAATATGTCAACTACAGTTTTTAAAATACAATTTTTCAAATTTCCCAATTGATAGCTGACTACCAAATTTTACGCAATTTCATGAGTTTTTGTCAATTTTAAGCCTGATAGTAAACGTTTATAACTAAGATTGTTACTTGTATTTAAAGAGAATGAGATTTGGGACATTTTGAAACTAAAGAGAATAATATGTCAACTACAGTTTTTAAAATACAATTTTTCAAATTTCCCAATTGATAGCTGACTACCAAATTTTACGCAATTTTATGAGTTTTTGTCAATTTTAAGCCTGATAGTAAACGTTTATAACTAAGATTGTTACTTGTATTTAAAGAGAATGAGATTTGGGACATTTTGAAACTAAAGAGAATAATATGTCAACTACAGTTTTTAAAATACAATTTTTCAAATTTCCCAATTGCTAGCTGACTACCAAATTTTACGCAATTTTATGAGTTTTTGTCAATTTTAAGCCTGATAGTAAACGTTTATAAATAAGATTGTTACATGTGTTTAAAGTGAATGAGATTTGGGACATTTTGAATCTAAAGAGAATAATATGTCAACTACAGTTTTTAAAATACAAT
This sequence comes from Tribolium confusum, assembly GCA_029207805.1. Classification (NCBI taxonomy): domain Eukaryota; kingdom Metazoa; phylum Arthropoda; class Insecta; order Coleoptera; family Tenebrionidae; genus Tribolium; species Tribolium confusum. Next base: position 4,652,025 of record JALGAY010000003.1, read on the forward strand.
TTTTCAAATTTCCCAATTGATAGCTGACTACCAAATTTTACGCAATTTTATGAGTTTTTGTCAATTTTAAGCCTGATAGTAAACGTTTATAAATAAGATTGTTACATGTATTTAAAGTGAATGAGATTTGGGACATTTTGAAACTAAAGAGAATAGTATGTCAACTACAGTTTTTAAAATACAATTTTTCAAATTTCCCAATTGATAGCTGACTACCAAATTTTACGCAATTTTATGAGTTTTTGTCAATTTTAAGCCTGATAGTAAACGTTTATAACTAAGATTGTTACATGTATTTAAAGAGAATGAGATTTGGGACATTTTGAAACTAAAGAGAATAATATGTCAACTACAGTTTTTAAAATACAATTTTTCAAATTTCCCAATTGCTAGCTGACTACCAAATTTTACGCAATTTTATGAGTTTTTGTCAATTTTAAGCCTGATAGTAAACGTTTATAAATAAGATTGTTACATGTATTTAAAGTGAATGAGATTTGAGACATTTTGAAACTAAAAAGAATAGTATGTCAACTACAGTTTTTAAAATACAATTTTTCAAATTTCCCAATTGATAGCTGACTACCAAATTTTACGCAATTTTATGAGTTTTTGTCAATTTTAAGCCTGATAGTAAACGTTTATAACTAAGATTGTTACATGTATTTAAAGAGAATGAGATTTGGGACATTTTGAAACTAAAGAGAATAATATGTCAACTACAGTTTTTAAAATACAATTTTTCAAATTTCCCAATTGATAGCTGACTACCAAATTTTACGCAATTTTATGAGTTTTTGTCAATTTTAAGCCTGATAGTAAACGTTTATAACTAAGATTGTTACATGTATTTAAAGAGAATGAGATTTGGGACATTTTGAAACTAAAGAGAATAATATGTCAACTACAGTTTTTAAAATACAATTTTTCAAATTTCCCAATTGATAGCTGACTACCAAATTTTACGCAATTTTATGAGTTTTTGTCAATTTTAAGCCTGATAGTAAACGTTTATAAATAAGATTGTTACATGTATTTAAAGTGAATGAGATTTGGGACATTTTGAAACTAAAGAGAATAGTATGTCAACTACAGTTTTTAAAATACAATTTTTCAAATTTCCCAATTGATAGCTGACTACCAAATTTTACGCAATTTTATGAGTTTTTGTCAATTTTAAGCCTGATAGTAAACGTTTATAACTAAGATTGTTACATGTATTTAAAGAGAATGAGATTTGGGACATTTTGAAACTAAAGAGAATAATATGTCAACTACAGTTTTTAAAATACAATTTTTCAAATTTCCCAATTGCTAGCTGACTACCAAATTTTACGCAATTTTATGAGTTTTTGTCAATTTTAAGCCTGATAGTAAACGTTTATAAATAAGATTGTTACATGTATTTAAAGTGAATGAGATTTGGGACATTTTGAAACTAAAGAGAATAGTATGTCAACTACAGTTTTTAAAATACAATTTTTCAAATTTCCCAATTGATAGCTGACTACCAAATTTTACGCAATTTTATGAGTTTTTGTCAATTTTAAGCCTGATAGTAAACGTTTATAACTAAGATTGTTACATGTATTTAAAGAGAATGAGATTTGGGACATTTTGAAACTAAAGAGAATAATATGTCAACTACAGTTTTTAAAATACAATTTTTCAAATTTCCCAATTGATAGCTGACTACCAAATTTTACGCAATTTTATGAGTTTTTGTCAATTTTAAGCCTGATAGTAAACGTTTATAACTAAGATTGTTACATGTATTTAAAGAGAATGAGATTTGGGACATTTTGAAACTAAAGAGAATAATATGTCAACTACAGTTTTTAAAATACAATTTTTCAAATTTCCCAATTGATAGCTGACTACCAAATTTTACGCAATTTTATGAGTTTTTGTCAATTTTAAGCCTGATAGTAAACGTTTATAAATAAGATTGTTACATGTATTTAAAGTGAATGAGATTTGGGACATTTTGAAACTAAAGAGAATAGTATGTCAACTACAGTTTTTAAAATACAATTTTTCAAATTTCCCAATTGATAGCTGACTACCAAATTTTACGCAATTTTATGAGTTTTTGTCAATTTTAAGCCTGATAGTAAACGTTTATAACTAAGATTGTTACATGTATTTAAAGAGAATGAGATTTGGGACATTTTGAAACTAAAGAGAATAATATGTCAACTACAGTTTTTAAAATACAATTTTTCAAATTTCCCAATTGATAGCTGACTACCAAATTTTACGCAATTTTATGAGTTTTTGTCAATTTTAAGCCTGATAGTAAACGTTTATAACTAAGACTGTTACATGTATTTAAAGAGAATGAGATTTGGGACATTTTGAAACTAAAGAGAATAATATGTCAACTACAGTTTTTAAAATACAATTTTTCAAATTTCCCAATTGCTAGCTGACTACCAAATTTTACGCAATTTTATGAGTTTTTGTCAATTTTAAGCCTGATAGTAAACGTTTATAAATAAGATTGTTACATGTATTTAAAGTGAATGAGATTTGGGACATTTTGAATCTAAAGAGAATAATATGTCAACTACAGTTTTTAAAATACAATTTTTCAAATTTCCCAATTGATAGCTGACTACCAAATTTTACGCAATTTTATAAGTTTTTGTCAATTTTAAGCCTGATAGCAAACGTTTATAACTAAGATTGTTACATGTATTTAAAGAGAATGAGATTTGGGACATTTTGAAACTAAAGAGAATAATATGTCAACTACAGTTTTTAATATACAATTTTTCAAATTTCCCAATTGATAGCTGACTACCAAATTTTACGCAATTTTATGAGTTTTTGTCAATTTTAAGCCTGATAGTAAACGTTTATAAATAAGATTGTTACATGTATTTAAAGAGAATGAGATTTGGGACATTTTGAAACTAAAGAGAATAATATGTCAACTACAGTTTTTAGAATACAATTTTTCAAATTTCCCAATTGATAGCTGACTACCAAATTTTACGCAATTTTATGAGTTTTTGTCAATTTTAAGCCTGATAGTAAACGTTTATAACTAAGATTGTTACATGTATTTAAAGAGAATGAAATTTGGGACATTTTGAAACTAAAGAGAATAATATGTCAACTACAGTTTTTAGAATACAATTTTTCAAATTTCCCAATTGATAGCTGACTACCAAATTTTACGCAATTTTATAAGTTTTTGTCAATTTTAAGCCTGATAGTAAACGTTTATAACTAAGATTGTTACATGTATTTAAAGAGAATGAGATTTGGGACATTTTGAAACTAAAGGGAATAATATGTCAACTACAGTTTTTAAAATACAATTTTTCAAATTTCCCAATTGCTAGCTGACTACCAAATTTTACGCAATTTTATAAGTTTTTGTCAATTTTAAGCCTGATAGTAAACGTTTATAAATAAGATTGTTACATGTATTTAAAGTGAATGAGATTTGGGACATTTTGAAACTAAAGAGAATAATATGTCAACTACAGTTTTTAAAATACAATTTTTCAAATTTCCCAATTGATAGCTGACTACCAACTTTTACGCAATTTTATGAGTTTTTGTCAATTTTAAGCCTGATAGTAAACGTTTATAAATAAGATTGTTACATGTATTTAAAGTGAATGAGATTTGGGACATTTTGAAACTAAAGAGAATAGTATGTCAACTACAGTTTTTAAAATACAATTTTTCAAATTTCCCAATTGATAGCTGACTACCAAATTTTACGCAATTTTATGAGTTTTTGTCAATTTTAAGCCTGATAGTAAACGTTTATAACTAAGATTGTTACATGTATTTAAAGAGAATGAGATTTGGGACATTTTGAAACTAAAGAGAATAATATGTCAACTACAGTTTTTAAAATACAATTTTTCAAATTTCCCAATTGATAGCTGACTACCAAATTTTACGCAATTTTATGAGTTTTTGTCAATTTTAAGCCTGATAGTAAACGTTTATAAATAAGATTGTTACATGTATTTAAAGTGAATGAGATTTGGGACATTTTGAAACTAAAGAGAATAGTATGTCAACTACAGTTTTTAAAATACAATTTTTCAAATTTCCCAATTGATAGCTGACTACCAAATTTTACGCAATTTTATGAGTTTTTGTCAATTTTAAGCCTGATAGTAAACGTTTATAACTAAGATTGTTACATGTATTTAAAGAGAATGAGATTTGGGACATTTTGAAACTAAAGAGAATAATATGTCAACTACAGTTTTTAAAATACAATTTTTCAAATTTCCCAATTGATAGCTGACTACCAAATTTTACGCAATTTTATGAGTTTTTGTCAATTTTAAGCCTGATAGTAAACGTTTATAACTAAGATTGTTACATGTATTTAAAGAGAATGAGATTTGGGACATTTTGAAACTAAAGAGAATAATATGTCAACTACAGTTTTTAAAATACAATTTTTCAAATTTCCCAATTGATAGCTGACTACCAAATTTTACGCAATTTTATGAGTTTTTGTCAATTTTAAGCCTGATAGTAAACGTTTATAAATAAGATTGTTACATGTATTTAAAGTGAATGAGATTTGGGACATTTTGAAACTAAAGAGAATAGTATGTCAACTACAGTTTTTAAAATACAATTTTTCAAATTTCCCAATTGATAGCTGACTACCAAATTTTACGCAATTTTATGAGTTTTTGTCAATTTTAAGCCTGATAGTAAACGTTTATAACTAAGATTGTTACATGTATTTAAAGAGAATGAGATTTGGGACATTTTGAAACTAAAGAGAATAATATGTCAACTACAGTTTTTAAAATACAATTTTTCAAATTTCCCAATTGATAGCTGACTACCAAATTTTACGCAATTTTATGAGTTTTTGTCAATTTTAAGCCTGATAGTAAACGTTTATAACTAAGACTGTTACATGTATTTAAAGAGAATGAGATTTGGGACATTTTGAAACTAAAGAGAATAATATGTCAACTACAGTTTTTAAAATACAATTTTTCAAATTTCCCAATTGCTAGCTGACTACCAAATTTTACGCAATTTTATGAGTTTTTGTCAATTTTAAGCCTGATAGTAAACGTTTATAAATAAGATTGTTACATGTATTTAAAGTGAATGAGATTTGGGACATTTTGAATCTAAAGAGAATAATATGTCAACTACAGTTTTTAAAATACAATTTTTCAAATTTCCCAATTGATAGCTGACTACCAAATTTTACGCAATTTTATAAGTTTTTGTCAATTTTAAGCCTGATAGCAAACGTTTATAACTAAGATTGTTACATGTATTTAAAGAGAATGAGATTTGGGACATTTTGAAACTAAAGAGAATAATATGTCAACTACAGTTTTTAATATACAATTTTTCAAATTTCCCAATTGATAGCTGACTACCAAATTTTACGCAATTTTATGAGTTTTTGTCAATTTTAAGCCTGATAGTAAACGTTTATAAATAAGATTGTTACATGTATTTAAAGAGAATGAGATTTGGGACATTTTGAAACTAAAGAGAATAATATGTCAACTACAGTTTTTAGAATACAATTTTTCAAATTTCCCAATTGATAGCTGACTACCAAATTTTACGCAATTTTATGAGTTTTTGTCAATTTTAAGCCTGATAGTAAACGTTTATAACTAAGATTGTTACATGTATTTAAAGAGAATGAAATTTGGGACATTTTGAAACTAAAGAGAATAATATGTCAACTACAGTTTTTAGAATACAATTTTTCAAATTTCCCAATTGATAGCTGACTACCAAATTTTACGCAATTTTATAAGTTTTTGTCAATTTTAAGCCTGATAGTAAACGTTTATAACTAAGATTGTTACATGTATTTAAAGAGAATGAGATTTGGGACATTTTGAAACTAAAGGGAATAATATGTCAACTACAGTTTTTAAAATACAATTTTTCAAATTTCCCAATTGCTAGCTGACTACCAAATTTTACGCAATTTTATAAGTTTTTGTCAATTTTAAGCCTGATAGTAAACGTTTATAAATAAGATTGTTACATGTATTTAAAGTGAATGAGATTTGGGACATTTTGAAACTAAAGAGAATAATATGTCAACTACAGTTTTTAAAATACAATTTTTCAAATTTCCCAATTGCTAGCTGACTACCAAATTTTACGCAATTTTATGAGTTTTTGTCAATTTTAAGCCTGATAGTAAACGTTTATAACTAAGATTGTTACATGTATTTAAAGAGAATGAGATTTGGGACATTTTGAAACTAAAGAGAATAATATGTCAACTACAGTTTTTAAAATACAATTTTTCAAATTTCCCAATTGATAGCTGACTACCAAATTTTACGCAATTTTATGAGTTTTTGTCAATTTTAAGCCTGATAGTAAACGTTTATAACTAAGATTGTTACATGCATTTAAAGAGAATGAGATTTGGGACATTTTGAAACTAAAGAGAATAATATGTCAACTACAGTTTTTAAAATACAATTTTTCAAAGTTCCCAATTGATAGCTGACTACCAAATTTTACGCAATTTTATGAGTTTTTGTCAATTTTAAGCCTGATAGTAAACGTTTATAACTAAGATTGTTACATGTATTTAAAGAGAATGAAATTTGGGACATTTTGAAACTAAAGAGAATAATATGTCAACTACAGTTTTTAAAATACAATTTTTCAAAGTTCCCAATTGATAGCTGACTACCAAATTTTACGCAATTTTATGAGTTTTTGTCAATTTTAAGCCTGATAGTAAACGTTTATAACTAAGATTGTTACATGTATTTAAAGAGAATGAGATTTGGGACATTTTGAAACTAAAGAGAATAATATGTCAACTACAGTTTTTAAAATACAATTTTTCAAATTTTCCAATTGATAGCTGACTACCAAATTTTACGCAATTTTATGAGTTTTTGTCAATTTTAAGCCTGATAGTAAACGTTTATAACTAAGATTGTTACATGTATCTAAAGAGAATGAAATTTGGGACATTTTGAAACTAAAGAGAATAATATGTCAACTACAGTTTTTAAAATACAATTTTTCAAAGTTCCCAATTGATAGCTGACTACCAAATTTTACGCAATTTTATGAGTTTTTGTCAATTTTAAGCCTGATAGTAAACGTTTATAAATAAGATTGTTACATGTATTTAAAGTGAATGAGGTTTGGGACATTTTGAAACTAAAAAGAATAGAGAATATCAGCTACAGTTTTTAAAATACAATTTTTCAAATTTCCCAATTGATAGCTGACTACCAAATTTTACGCAATTTTATAAGTTTTTGTCAATTTTAAGCCTTATAGTAAACGTTTATAACTAAGATTGTTACATGTATTTAAAGAGAATGAGATTTGGGACATTTTGAAACTAAAGAGAATAATATGTCAACTACAGTTTTTAAAATACAATTTTTCAAATTTCCCAATTGATAGCTGACTACCAAATTTTACGCAATTTTATAAGTTTTTGTCAATTTTAAGCCTGATAGTAAACGTTTATAACTAAGATTGTTACATGTATTTAAAGAGAATGAAATTTGGGACATTTTGAAACTAAAGAGAATAATATGTCAACTGCAGTTTTTAAAATACAATTTTTCAAAGTTCCCAATTGATAGCTGACTACCAAATTTTTTAAAACATACATCGCATACAAGTGTCTATTTTAGCTAAAAATTTGAAATTTTGACCACTTATAGAGCAAACCAGAGCGCATCTAACAGTAATCACAGATTTTAGAAAAAGTTTTTTGCTTTTGGGGAAGAGGCCTTCAAAGTGACTAGTTGAGAAATTGTGCATTGACAATTTCACGCAGCGGACAGCTTAGTGAATTAAACAATTTAAGCATAAAATGTACATTTTCGTGATCACTAAACTCTAAATAAGTTTTCTAAAAAAAATCAGTCAAGTTATTAGACTAAATACTTTTTTAAATATTAATATTTTAAAACAAGCCTTTGCCGCGCATAACTCCGACGCGCTAAATCTCCGTATTTATTATATTTGCATCATCCAACACAGTAATTCAGAACTATTCAAAAATTAATAATAACAATTGATAAATACTTCTGAACCATTATTTTATTACGACTGGCAATGTTTTGAAATCTAAGATACTTATTTTTTATTCAAAACTGCGAAATGTCATTTTTTTATTAGAGAATCAAAGTTTTTTGCAAACGAAGATAGATTATATTTGTTAACAAACTCGGTCTTTTCATGACTGATTTCAATCCGAATAGTATATTGGGTATCAAAAACAGTAAGAACATTTGACTGTTGAAAGAAATTTATTTGAAAAAAGAGCAAAGCAACAACTTTGCTTATTGTGCGAGATCGATAAATGTAAATTTTGCCGTAAACTACAAGTTCCTCTCTTCAATTTAATATTAAATTTCGAAAAAAAAATTTTCAAACTCTATCGTTTTGAAATTACAGCAATTTTATATTGTCCAATTAAATAATAAATATTAGTTATTAGTAAAGGTGGTATTTATGTTACTAGGCAATAAAATTAACTCTATAACATTCAATATTTATTTGGTCTACTGTTTAAATTGTCAGAGTGACAATAGTTAATTTGGGTATTTCTTCGTATTATTATTAGATTCAATTCATTTTCGTTTGCACTGTATTATTGCTTACCCTACAACAATTTTTATATCAAGTCTTGTAGTTTACGACTGATCCGCCACTTCTGGGACACCCAGAAGGTACTTAAAAAAATATTTTAGTATTACTGTAGAAAAAATTTAACATAATTATAATAATTATATTAATTTACCGTAAAAAACGTCGCAGCTAGCCATGAGAAGTATCAAACCTTTATTGCTTTTTGCTTAGTACTTTATTTTATAAATATTATTTTAAAAATATGTATTTATAATTAATATTTTATTATTATTGTAAAACTTTAAAAAAATTATAGCTTTAACCTTGCGCAAAACATTAACTATTGAAGTAACTAGATTTATTTTTTATTAATTTTTGATAAACAACTATGTTTTGATGGCTACCTAAAAGCACTTTTGTAAAGCAAGAGTCTAGAATGGAGCTGATAACTTGGTTCAGAACTAATTTGTTCTTTCCAAATTTTTGGTGAAACTTACTAAAAATATAGTAGGTATATTGTAAACTAAAGTGGTAAATTTGTTACAAATAATTTGTTGTTTGTTTCAAATTAATTCAATTAATAGACGCTAAGATGTTAAAAAAAGGTTTTTAATTTTTTTATCGTCAGAAAAATATGCCATTAATTTATTTATATTTATTATACATTTTATACATTAAAAAATATATTTATTTATTTTGCAAAAAATTAAATCGATTGTTAAATTTAACAAAGGTAATTTTTCTGTTAATACATCAAGTGTTATAATGTGCGGACTGTTCGGCATGTAACGCCTACGTCCTATGTTGCGGTAGAAGAATGTAAGATAAGATAAGCCTTCGAAATAATTTTATTTACAACTATTCTATTTTTTAAACGTTTAATGATGGATTTTAGATGGCATAATAATTGTTTGAAACCAAAAATATATAACACGATACAAATTAACCTTTGTTTTACTTAAAAAATAAAAATTAAATTGATTTTGTTGATTGATTGTTAAATCACCTTTTTTATAAGCTGCCACCAAGATAAGAAAATATTTAGTAATGAAAATTGCTTTTTGCAAAACATAATAAATAGTTCAGATTAACAGGCACAGTAAAGGTCAGAACAAAAAAGCATTTTTTTTTATTTCAACACTATCGTTTGCAATTTTTTATGAAAATCTGGGCGACCTCTATTTCATGGGTGCCAAACTCGCAGTTGCACATAATTTGTAGATTCCTCTTTAATAACCCCGTTTTTATTTGATGTAGGCAACCACACAATCTTTGAGTTTTTTTTCTTGTGTATATAAAAGTAACGTAAAATAATAAGTGCTTAAAAACTATATAAATTGAAAAACAATGGTATTATTTACTATGGGATTATAATTGTTTTCTATACAAATCGAATAATACCATGTAAAACCATGTTTAAAAGTAGTTGAATTTACGCCTAAAAACGTGGAGTTTGTCAAATTTTTTTCTGATGCACAGCGCTCTAATTTTAAAAACTGTGTTAATTGTATTAATGTTTGAACTTTGTTTTAAGTTATGTAAAAATCTCAACTTGATTACTTGCTTGTTAAAGCCACTTTTCACTAGCGAAATGGGCATAGTTTTCTGAGATTTTGTTGTAAGACTGGTTGCCTGATTCTATTAAATTCCCATCCTTAATATCAGGATAGCAGAAGTTTAGTACGGTGTATAACATTAGTCGACTGCTGTCCTGTCCTCCTACCCTCTTTTGGTAAAAATATCAACTAGTAATTCTAACGTAGTGGTTGAGGGACTTGTTTCTCTTTAAAAAAAATCGTTAAATTGGCGAAAAATTATTAAAATATAAGTTGTTAATTTAGTTAAAATATAAACAACTATATGACTGCTGCAACATTTAAACAATTAATTATGTTAAATATTAGGGTTTCGCATCTTCGAGCTTCGAGCTTCGAACTCTGGGGCTGGTTGGCTAAAAAAGAAGCTGCAAAAATAAAAACAACAAATTACAACACTCGGGTTCGACATAAATAAACAATCTGCAATTGTAAATAAACAATATTGGTGAACATTGGTGAACAATAATAGTCAATCACTTAATGTTTCCCTGTTAAATCGATAATTAGTAGGATTATTGCCTACAAAAATGCTGAAAAATTAGGGGGCTAAATAGATAACATATACAAACATCAAATTTTACTCAAAACAATTACTAAATACAAAGCTCGAAAAATGTAGCACAACCTCATCTCTTTTGTAATTTTATATAATATCAATTTCGACGATTGTTGTAGGGATAAATAACAATTGCTCGTCTCAGCAACAAAGCAACCGTTACGAATTTATAATTTAAATTTGGAAGAATTAAAGCACACAAAACATCAATTACATAGAACGTTTCGATTCACATCTTGAAAAGGAATTAAACAAACCATCCCTTTCAGAAGACTACAGTTTCGTCAGTCTGATTATTGCACTATTAACAACGACATTATTTTTTGTTACTCTGTGTTTTTGATATTCTAGGTACTGTTGCGACTGTACCTAGATTCCATTTTTGAGCAGATATTTTCCTCAAAAAATACTTTGAGGTACTTTGATACCTAAGTACCTTATCCAAAGAAACCATCAAAGAAACAGCAGCTCCGAAAGTTCTGTGGAATTACCTGAACGCAACATCCAACAGGCTACTATAGAGCTTAACTCGGTTTGGGTTCGGGAAGAACATCCTTTAGTGATAAACGAAGAAGAAGTAATACAGCCTATTATTCGCAATCCATACAACTTGAGACCGCGGCAAACCACTGGACTGGAAGAAACCAACCCTTAAAAATCGACTCGCGATTTTTCTTTAAGAGGGAAGGAATTATGTTATGTTCCCTTATAAACCACCCCCTATATCATTGAATCAATTGATTTCTGCATCAGAAAAAATCTATAGGCGTAGATTTAATTATTCATCTTATTTTCATGTTTTTTTAACGATGTTATCTATTTATTTTTATACACTTTTTATGTTAAATTTTTTGTATTAATCAAAAATTGGACAACTTACAAAGTGGAGTAATTCATTTTATTATAATTAAAATTTTTAAATATTAGTTGTCTTTTAGTACGTCTTAAAACTGAGCAAATATTATTTGCGGAATTTACTATTTTGTAAAAGTTATGAACTGACAACAGTCTTTTGTGTGCTTCAATTGTTACAAATATAAAAAAATAAATCTTTCCACTTAATACTTATTTTGTGCAGATATAAGACAAGTATAACGTAAAAGTTTGAAAACAATCTTTGGTAAATATAGATTTATAAATTTTATAACAGAAATGTACCTACAAAAAAAAGGCATTTTGGAGCTTTTTAAAAAAAAGCCTGAAAGGAAATAATATGAAAAAGCAAAAATGGTAGTAGATTCTTTAAAAAAATTTCTTCATCAATTCAAAAATTTACATTTGTATCAAATAACCGCAAATAAATAGATTCTTGAACTTGAACCTCAATCATCTACATCAGGCTCCTTCGTTTCGTATTTGCCCTTTGTGAATAAAGGTACAAATCAGGTGTCAGTGGGAACGATTCAGATAGTGACATAAACTCAAATTCTTCAGACATAGATAATAATGACAGTTTTTGTGATTTGGAAAGTGAACCAGAACCAGATAAATAAACTATTTCGCAATCAAAATGTGACGATGTTTACTATTATAAAACACTGGATATGTTGGTTGCAAATGGACCTACTCATTTAAATTCAAATTATAAAATTCCTTGTGATGATATCGGTAGAAAATTTAGTCTCACTTATTATCACAAATCTTTTAAAAACGGTGAAAACATAAAACGCGTATGGCTATGCTACTCTATAAAGTTAAATTCGTATTTTGTTTTTCTTGTATATTGTTTAGCATACACCCTACGTTAGCAATCGGTAATTCTGGCTATTCAGATTAGCGCCATTGTTCAAATCTTGCTGTTTTGGAAATATTAGAGACCAAAGATTGCGAGCGTTGACTATGACGTCATACCGACACATTTTCTTGAGACTCCTCGTCTAAGCGCATTCCTACGTCCTGTCTGAAATGTAAAATTGTTTGCTTACAATGTGGTAGTTTTTAAACAGATTGTGTCTTTGAATTTGTTTTTTTTATCCTTGCGAAGGGGTCATGCTACTTTTCTGTAATTATTTCAGTTTAATATGGTAATTTTTAAACAGATTGTGTCTTTGGATTTGTTTCTTTTATTCTTGCGTAGGGGTTATGCTATTTTTCTGTAATTGTTTTAGTATAATGAGGTAATTTTTAAACAGATTGTGTCTTTGAATTTGTTTCTTTTATCCTTGCGCAGGGGTCATGCTACTTTTCTGTAATTATTTCAGTATAATATGGTAACTTTTAAACAGATTGTGTCTTTGGATTTGTTTCTTTTATTCTTGCTCAGGGGTCATACTATTTTTCTGTAATTATTTTAGTATAATATGGTAATTTTTAAACAGATTGTGTCTTTGGTTTTGTTTCTTTTACTCTTGCGCAGGGGTTATGCTATTTTTCTGTAATTGTTTTAGTATAATGCAGTAATTTTTAAACAGATTGTGTCTTTGAATTTGTTTCTTTTATCCTTGCACAGGGGTCATGCTACTTTTCTGTAATTATTTCAATAATATGGTACTATTTAAAAAGATTAGTCTTTGGATTTGTTTCTTTTATTCTTGTGCAGGGGTTATGCTATTTTTCTGTAATTGTTTTATTATAATGAGGTAATTTTTAAACAGATTGTGTCTTTGAATTTGTTTCTTTTATCCTTGCGCAGGGGTCATGCTACTTTATGGTAGTTTTTAAACAGATCGGGTCTTTGATTTGTATCTTCTTTACACAAAGGAAAATGTCTCGAACTTTATATAGATAAGTGTAAAATGTATAAAAACAAAACACTGCAAGTCGGTATTTATTTCATTACTTCCACATTCCAATAATAATAATAATGTTTATTTCCAACAGACATTAAGTCTACAGAGGAAAATATAAAAATAAAATAAAACACTAATACGATTAACTAATATAACTAAAAATAAAAAGGTAAGTGTTTAACAAAAATGAGCTTTACATTGCGTAACAAAAGAATTAATATTATTTACAAAGATGTCAACTTCAAGTGCACATTCGTTATATAGTCTACACATATATAAGATAGGGGAATAAAAGTGACTATTTGTACGACAGCAAATTGTGTGGAATGTTTGCGGCACACGACTATTTAAACGCGGAATTAAAAAATTTATGTTTGGTAGCAAATCATTACAGACATCATCCCATGAATAAGTTTAAATAAGAACAGTAAACAAGAAATATTTCTACGTACTTTTAGTGGCTCTAAGTGAAATTCCATATATAAAAGGTTGGACGGATACAAAAAAGGTGGATATGTTTTATATTTTATAAAATGTAAAAATTTTTAAAATCTTTTTTGTATTCGTTCAATGGCCATTACATGATTGTTATAATATGGATTCCATACAACAGACGCATATTCTAATCTAGATCTTACATAAGCATAATATAAATTCAAAACACAGAGAACATCATGAAATTCCGTTGTATGCCGTTTTATAAAGCCCAGCATTCTGAGCGCTTCGGAACAAATCTGATTGATAAAATTGTCTGGTTGACAAAACTAAATCCTGGATCAAAAGTAACACCTAAGTCTTTAATAAGCAGTACGCGTTTAATTACTGTCACATTAATAGAATAGTTAAACAATATTGGTTGTTGCTTTTTGTGAAACGATATTACTTTGCATTTGGTGTTGTTAATTTTTAATTTATTAATGTTACAGAAAGTAGTTATAAAATTTCTCGATTTCATCTTGTAAATGAGTACAATCCGATACAGAATTTATACATTTTATAATTTTTATGTCATCATTATAAGCTAGTACAGAGTTTTCAAATACATAAAATACATAAATCATTTATGAATATAATAAACAGAATAGGCCCTAAATTAGATCCTTGAATAACTCCACTGGGCGTACAATAAATATTTGACTTAAAACCTTTATATTCTACGTACTGACATCGAACAGATAAAATTGAAATAAATAAGTTTAGTAAATTATTACAAAGACCCATTTTATGTAACTTCTTAATCAAAATATAGTAGTTCACAATATCAAAAGCTTTGGAAAGTTCAGTATAAATAACATCACTTAAGCCTATTGTTCATATTATTTAATACAGTATTTGAGGTCATTAAATTAGTTACAGTAGATCTACCACTAACAAAACCATGCTGCTTTTCACTAATAAATGGTTTAATGTGAGAATACAAGTATTTTGCAACAATTGAGTCAAAAATTTTTGCAAAGTTATTACAAAGCGAAACAGACCTATAATTTTGAATTTCATCCTTGTTTCCACTTTTAAATACCGGAATGACTTTGATTACTTTCCAAGCTTTAGGATAGTAGCTATGAGATAAAATACTATTATATAAAAAACATAGGGGTTTTAGCAAACAACTTATGGTATCGTTCACAAAAAATCCAGGAATACTGTCCTTTACTGTCCTGGTAAAGTTGGACTTGATCTTTTTCAATGCTTCTTTAATATCACATTCCAAAACACTAAACTTATGCATCACATTGACAGGCCATAAAAAACAATCATTTGTATCGCAGGGGGAAGCATCACAGGTATTATCACAGTTAGGATCACTATTTGAGCTAGGAACATACGCACTACTGAAATGACTAGCAAAAGAATGAAGAATGGATCAGAGAGTTCACAGCCGTTAAAGTTGAGAATCGATGGAATACTAGACGTATTCTTCTTAGAATTCACAAAAGACCAAAGTTTCTTTGGGTTGGACTTGATATCTTGCTCCATACAATGTACTACTGTAATTTCCGTATTCACGTCGACTTTCTGATTTAATCTCCCTTCTTAGTATATTAAGTTGACGCAGAAGAGAATTCTAGATTTATACATAAATTGTAGAAATCCCTAAAAAACCTAATTCCATTATTAAAGTATCATAGCTGCAATTTAATTTAACAAACATTACAAGATTTGTCAATAAAAACATCCATGTTTTTTCTTTCCCCTTAACAATTTGATGTAATTTGTAAGAATGGTGACTATTTATATGTTGTAATTCCACAAGAAACACACTGAAGAAACCTAAAAAGACAGAAAACTGTAATTCTTTTGCAATGATAAAGCTAGATTTACAACAGACATCAATTACATACTATAATTATTGTATAAAAGTAGAATCAACTTGTAACATTTTTATTACATTTACTTACCGTTGAAATCAAGTTGTGGTAATTATAATTATCAAATTAGTTCGAAGTAATCTACTAATTCACTGTCTATTTCCACTTATATATTTGTATATTTCAAAATATGTTGATATGGATCACAGCCTCCTAGATTATTGTATAAGAGTGGTGATATCCGGCCTATCACATTTGTAGTTCCAGGTCTTTTTTTTGTTTCTTAGAGGGAGCTACAGTACTCCTAACCTATAAATTGAATTGCGACAAATTAGTGTCAGTGTCACATGTGTCAAACTGTCGTGATTAAAAATTGGGACCACAATTCGAGTTGAGTTTGGGGTATTCCAACGAATACTAAGTATTAAAATATTTAAAATAATATAAAGGTAGCAAAATGCGGCAAATTTCAAGTTCGATTTTGTTGCGTCGCTGATATGTGACGTTTCTAAGGCGCGTTTTGCATTTTCGAAGAAAAACGGTCTTATGGCAAAATTTGGGTGGATGTATCAGTTAAAACAAAAATCACAATAATGAAAGCACCGATACAGCTAAGGAAGATTTATTGTTTTCACGTGTAGATCACTGGTGCTCTTTGTGAAGTTTTAACGCGACGGCGACGTGGTTGTAGCAGCTTGGTGTCTGTCTGCGGGAATTTTGCTCCGTTTTTTTTTTTGTAAAAAGCTCTAGAAAGGGACGTTATGAACATTTAACAACATTGGCTGGCTTGCGACTTAACCCGTTACGAAGATCTTGGGCAAGGAGGAAAGGTAACAGCTTGTTATGAGGATAATATTACATAATAATATTTTTTGGATAGAGAAGAGACTAGAAGAACGTTTATGCCTTTGTAAAAACCAATAAATTGCATACAAAAATGTGTGTTGTGTTTTTGAGGAAGGAACGCATAAAATAAAACGTAAGACACCAAGAGCAAAATGGCCAAAGTATAGAAACATCGTGCACCGTCATTCTTCTGAACTACAAGCAGCTGATTTCTAATTTATCGCTAAATTGAACTAATACAGTAAGAAGGAACAACATTTAACATGAGAGAAAGCTGGAATATTTTCTGTAGTATCTATCTATTGGAAATAAAACAAAAGGTGAAGAAATTAATTTAATTTAAGAAGTTTTCGTTTTTTTGTATAAATGTTATAACTTTTTTTTCTTGCATTTTCAGTTTGTATATGACAAAAATTTGTAAAAACTGGAGGTATCAAATTTTCTAATATTATTTTACAAGAAGTACAGGCATGCTCCTTGCAGATAAATAATGGATTTTCTATGACATGTGAAGCAATTATTCTGTATAGCACTGTACTTACTTTGTCTTTAGGTAGGCTGGGTATTATTTCAATAATGACTTGTATTATATAATATATCAAACCCACCAAGTTTTCAGATGGGTACACTAATTTTCCTCTATCCTGGTGATAAATCAATTCTAAAAGGGGGCTTCTTTTTTGGGGAGACTTATCTTCTAAAACGGATAAGCAAATCTCACATTTATAACAATCTTTTATTTTCATTAGCAAGTAGCCAGTGAGAAATGCTATTGCTCCTGACTCGATTGGAAGAAATCCTTCATATTTTCTTTCAAAGCTCCTGATTTGTTCAATTTTATTAATAGTGCTATCACTTAATGTGACAATGATTTCATTCTCAAAGTTCTCCTGGTCAGTACTTATGAGATCTACAGTGCTGTCATGCTGAATATGCCCTTTTACGTTGCTCGTAGAAACGTTTTTAATAAATCCACTTTTTAAAATTTGGCGGAGGGCATATTCAGCGGCTCTGCAATCGGTCAAATCATTGGATCCTCCCCGAAGCCTAATATTCGCAAAAACTGACTCAACTGCATCGGAACTAAAGCTTCTCGTTAAAACATAATAGAAGTTTAAGTCTCTAATCAGGTACTGCACACAAAGTGATGTACTTTTAGCGGTAAAAACCAAAGCTTCTGCAGTTTCTTTCGTTAGTCCGGTTAGACCTGCTTCAGTTGAACAGGACTGAATGTCTGCAATGTATTGTGGAAATTGAGAGTCCAGCCAGGAAAGTCGTTCATCTTGAATTCGTGTATATGGAGCAGTATTGGGGTCATTTTGATGAACATGTTGGGTCTTGTTGCTCACATCATGAATTTGGAAATATTTGTACATGTTTTCCATGTATTCAATTGTTGCAGAGCATTGTTGAAATTGTACATATTCTGCACCGCCATAATGTAAAAGATACTTTAGAGGTGCCGTTACTTTTGGAGAAAATAATTGGACAGCTAAATTTACTTTCATTTTCTCCAAATTAGAAGGATAGAGGTGTTTTTTTGTTAGGTACCTAACAGGTTTAATGACTAAATGATTTTGAATTTCAGCAAGATCTTTTAAATATTGTCCAGAAATTACACCATCTTTTGAAGCCATATCGTGGTCAAGAAACAGGTTCCTCGCATTTTTTATGGCGTGACAATAATCAAAACTAAGAAAAAGTTGAAGACCCGGATTATACGGATGTGGAACAAAATTCTGTAATTTTCCATTGCCAAAATGTTTGAAAAGGGCTACATGGTATTTGTGGTTGTCTGCCACTATCCTAATTACTTTAAAGCCGCATTCGGCAAGCTGTTTTAAAACATCTAAAGTTATTTTGTGCAGATTTTTACTATTTAGTTGTCTATGGAAATAGTAACTGGCTGGAATCACGTATTTTGTAGACATACCATGAACCACGTAACACAACAATTGATTCGCGACTATTGGTTTGTCTCCTATTGTGCTTGATAAATGGGAAATTGTTTCCAATCCAAACACCCGATCTTCTGTTTTGGAATATGAAACTGATTCCTTGACAGTCATATCATCGAGAATCAGGGAACATACTCTTTCTGGAGCACTTAATACATTAATTTCCGATAACAGGCGGTCTTTTATTAAATTTTTATTTTCTGTTCCTAAGTATTTTTGCAAAGTTGTTTTGCATGGTAATTTCATAAATGAATTTCTAGGAAATTCGTAGCCTTTGGCAGAGCAAAATCTCCAAGCAATACAATGTCGAATCGTATTCTCCGACCATCTAGGAATTTTTTTTTTGTAATTTCTAATTTGATCTATTATAAACGTTGCTTGAGGGTTCATTTCAGTTGCCTCACTTTTTATTTGTTGTAAGGCTTTCCAGTCTGCATCTTTCTTAAATTTTTCTTTTTCCTCTGTTAAGTCTTGTTTTATACGATTATATTGCACACGTAAACGTTTTAATTTTTGTGTTAAACATTTATTTGTATAAATAAGATTTTGGATATCTTTGTTTAAAAGTTTTGTTTGGGTACCAATACAGGAAATTTGAAGAACTTCATCGTCGCAAAAGTCTAATTTTTCTTGATCAACAGACTACAAATAAATAAGTATTACATTCATAAATTTAAATATTATATTTATTTCTAAAAGGGAATAATTCAGTAATGTGAAAATTTGTATATGACCATAATAAACTACTTTGTTCAAGTTCATGCAGTACTGAATTACACTATATGATTTTAAGTGTAGATACCTCAAATATGGTAGGTAAAGCTCCAGCAATTAATATCTTGCGCTTGTCAGTATACAAAAAACTGTCATTTGTAAAGTGTTTACTACAAACTAATGCATGCTCAGATAGACTTGAAACATCTAATTGGAAAAAAACAATTTAGTAAAAAAGTTTATTATATTAAAGGCCGTACCAGTATGTGTTTCTAAAATATTTTTCCACTTTAAGTTTAATTCAAATGTTGCAGGAAAATTATGGTAGCTAATATTGTCCTCAGGATGGCAATCAGTAACACAACACTTTCTTTTAAAAGGCATTTTAATAAATGTAATTAACACGAACAAGACAAAAAAACAACAACAATAAAAAACAGCAAAGAGAAACTGAAAACTACAACAACACGATACCAAAAACACGAGATAATTCAATTTGAAGTATGTTTGAAGTTTTGAAGAAAATCAACAATAATTATTGCCTAGAATAATTATTAAAACAATTTAAGTTTCCCGCAGCAACGGCAAACGTTTCGTTAATCGGTGTGTAGATGTCGCTACAGTACTCCCGCTTGTCAGAAACAGTTTTTCTTTAGATGTGACTAGCCGGTTACGTTCAAACTTCAACTTCAAATCTAGGAAGCTGTGATATGGATTTTCCAATGATGTTTTTGTTGTTAACGACTCGTCACAGAAACTTTGTGTTGTCGTTTTGTTAGCTGATAAAATGTATTAAACAGAGTGTTATTATTAACTAACTTTGTAAGTTGTTTATTTTACCTGAATCAGATGAACAAAAGTTATTTTATAAAAGAAATAAATAACAGACTAAAATAAAATTGAGGTTAGATATATTTGACAACTGTCATATTAGTAATTTTAGTGTGGGGAAACAGGTTTGCCATAACAATTTAATTTTATAATGCATGACCGACAATTTCTAACGTCTTTTGGAGATAAAAAGATGTGTTCATATAATTGTGACACTTCTAAGGCCTGGCCTGTTCAAAAATTAGATTTTTGAATGATCGTCTAAGATTTTTGTTATTAGGACTCTACGTTGTGTTTTGTATTTATTTGTTCGTTGTTTAAGCACTGTGTATCGAGGAAGAGTAAAACAGCTGAAATCGAATAAAGACATTTATTCAAAAATTATTACAAGTGTGTATTTGGTTAGCCTAAGATTAGGCAACCCGTTATACAATTCAAACCTTATTCGTAGTTATACAACACAGAATACGTTGCATCCCTTGAAAGGGTTACAACACCTATTCCGGTGCCAAAACCACTGCAGGCCAAAAAAGGGTTAAACCCTGAGTTAATTGCAGAGCTGATTAAACACCTCCGACTCAGAAAATTAATAGATAAGAGTGCGTAGAAGCCTCCCCAAAGAACCAACTACCGCGTACTCTCTTTCCCTAATATGTCCCATGTTCGGGAGTCTTTTTGTTTGTTAATAATTAGCTAGGCAGTCTTTTATCGCCATGTTTTAAGTGTGCCATAGTACTACACCCGGGCTGGCTCGGTTTTTTCCCGTGGTGGGGTAGTGGTCCCCGGCTTGGCCAGGAGAATAGTAAAGAGTTTGCAATTAAAGTGCAAGTAATGAGTCAGATGAGTGTAATCAACTATTTGTTAATTACAGCAAAAGGCCGTTAGTAGTTAGACACGTACAAAGAAATACGCGGAGTTAACTTAATTGGTAAATAATAAAACTAATAAGTAAATGAAAGAGTTAACAAAATAACAATTAAATGATTTGATCATAACCACCAGGGACTCCCCTGTGATTATAAGTTGTTGAATACAAATATAAAGCAATCAGATTAATTTCTACCCCTTTGATACCGACCTCCGAGTATCTGGTCACCTTCAAAAGATGATAACTGCTCGTGGACGGCGAAAGGGTGGTCCTCTGACTCCCCTGACATCGTGGACAACTGCAAGAGTCTGGTCACCTTCAGGAGCTGATGACTGCTTGCAAACCGTGGAAGGGTGGTCCTTGGGCTGTTTGAGGCCTCACGATCTGTTAACAAAAGAAATTAGGTATTACTATACGAGTTTATCCTCTAGTGGAGGTTTGGGAAAAGACTTCCCTATCGATGACCGATTTCGCGTCAACGAAAACGAAAATAATTGGTGTAGTGCGTTCAAAGAGTTATCCACGGCGTGCTCACTCGTCACAGACAGAGGGGCTCCACCTTGGAGAACAGGTAACCAATTTCTCGTCAACGAAAACGAAAATAATTGGTGTAGTGCGTTCAAAGGGTTATCCGCGGCGTGCTCACTCGTCACAGACAGAGGGGCTCCACCTTGGACAACAGGTGACCAATTTCTCGTCAACAAGAACGAAAATAATTGGTGTAGTGCGTTCAAAGGGTTATCCGCGGCGTGCTCACTCGTCACAGACAGAGGGGCTCCACCTTGGACAACAGGTGACCAATTTCTCGTCAACAAGAACGAAAATAATTGGTGTAGTGCGTTCAAAGGGTTATCCGCGGCGTGCTCACTCGTCACAGACCGAGGGGCTCCACCTTGGACAACAGGTAACCAATTTCTCGTCAACAAGAACGAAAATAATTGGTGTAGTGCGTTCAAAGAGTTATCCGCGGCGTGCTCACTCGTCACAGACAGAGGGGCTCCACCTTGGACAACAGGTGCAATAAACAGTCTTTTCCAATAAAGGAAAAAAATAAGTTTATCGCAGAATAGTTAATGATGCTCAACTCGTCACGGACAGAGGGGCTCTCATCAACCTGGAGAATGGCAAAGCACTCTCTGCTGATGGCTTTTCTGGGGGTTTCTTTTATATCCAAATTTTTAGTGACGTCAAGGGTGCCTACGTGACTGTTCGCAGGGGTTGCTTGTGCGTCCCCACAGTTTCTTGGAATTTTAATTAATTTTTAGCGATTTCGGACCAAAGAAGGGTTTGTTCTTATGGCTTTCCTTTCATTAAAAACTTGATGATTTTCGACCCAAAAGATTTTGTGGCTAGCTGTCGCTAATCCCTTAATGGGTGAGTTCCACGCCCCTGCTTCCGTCGAACGGCGATTCGTTCTGCCTTCCAAAATCTTCGATTTTCAACTCCAATATTCTTAATTTAACTAAAATATAAACAATTATTTGGTTCCTGTAATATGTGGATGAATAACAATGTTAATCATTCGGTCTTCATGAAGTGTATCTTGATAGATAACTCACTACGGGGTTGAATGGCTGAAAAAGAAGCTGTGGAAGTGTAAACAACAAATTATAATACTCGGGCCCGAGATAAATAAATAATTTACAATTGTAAATAAATAGACAATAATACTGAACATCGTCCACTCACATGTTCACCTGTTAAAACGATAATTAGTATAATTATTGTTCACTAACATACTGAAAAATTAGGGGGCTAAATAAATAGCAGTTATACACATTCGATTTGACTAAAACAATTACCAAATAAAACTGCAAAAAATGTAGCACAAACCTATCTCATTTGTATGTGCTATTACCAACCCTTTCCTTTAATAAAACATTAAAATAATAACGGCGTATTGTTGGTTGCATATACTAAAAGGCCAGCCAGACCTGGATGGTCTCATAATAGAACCACTTCGTAAATTTAAAACTTACAAAATATAATATCTTTTAGACACATATTGGTACATAAAAGTGCAACGACCCGTCCAGAACATCTAGCTGGGCCGCTATATTTTTGAAGTTTACAGGAAAAACCAGTAATAAATTGACATTTACTTGATCGTAACCAAATAAATGAAAAAAATTAGTTAAGATTGATTTAATTATTTTAAATATTGTAAAAAAGGTCAAAAACATATAAAATGACAACCGTGGTTCTCTAATGGAACGAAGATAAGTACATTACATTCAATTTGCTACTTTTCTTTCACTTAAAAAAATGGACAATTTTTTAAATAAAAAAACGATTTTTTTCTGAAAAATATTAAAAAAACGAAACCTCCGCCACCGGATTTGTGTTCTAGGGATCATTTTACGTAAGATTAGCGAAAAACCCCATTTTTTTCATGCATTTTTAGTGTGGTCAGCTAAAAGGCGTTTACGAAAATTCAACCCGGGTTAGTAATCCGTCACGTGACCGGATCCGTCAGATCCATCTCAGATCAGTGATCGGGGTTAGTTATTTTCGAACGACACAAACCCTGACCAATGACCTTGAGAGCATTTTCTCAAATTTCAGCGCAATTATTTTTTTTAAATGTAACTATAGCAACCTGACATATTAATAAACAAAAAATAAATTTGATAGTTTGTCATTTTGTTGTGTTTTCGCAGAGACGACACAATTAATCTTGTCGAAACATCTAATAAATATAAACACAATATGATTTATTTGGTAGAATCAGATCTAATAAAAATATTCAACAAAGAAATCCAATTCAAAATTCAATATAATTTGATAAAACCACAAAGTTTTATCAAATGCGCATGCGGATCCATTTTGCTTGAAAACCTACCCTGCTGCTGTGCTGGATCCCTCGATCACTGATCGATCCCTGATCCAGATTAGTAACCCTGAATAAACGAACACGGGTTAGTGAGCGAGGTTGAATAAACGAACGCTCGGATCCCTGACCCAACTGATCGAGTTGAATTTTCGTAAACGCCTAAAGTAAACTGTTACCCGTTTGGTACAGCCTGCGTTCAAAAAATGGGATCATCGAGTTTTTCGTCACCAACAAGAAGGAGGAGAAGTGTGACGTCAAAAATATGCGAAATTTCAAACACTGTCATTCTAAAAACATACTTTAAAAAAGTCGCGCTTATTACACTAGTACATAAAATTATAATTTTCGTATAATTATATGTTAAAATTATAATAGCTAAACTTTAACCGAATAAAAATTACATATGGAAACACAAATAAGGCATAAACACTCTACCTTAATACTCTAGACATTCTAGTTTTAATCCAGTTCCAAGTTACACATACTTCTGGCATAATTGAGAAATTAATCGAAAATGGGTTGCAGAAGCCTTGACGTCAAAACAGCGCTAAATTTTGAAACTCTGTCATTCGATAAAAGCACCTTGAAAAAGTCGAGCTTATTGCACATGTAAATAAGGTTAAATTTACAAAGATCTAATTACAAGAGATGAATCACGACCTTCTTTATAAAATAATAAAAAATGACGTTAATAGCGGCCTGCCAATTTCGATGAATTCTCATTGTTATCGTGATTCCGGAGAAACGCCACTTTCTGCCGTATTGGCGCTGTGCACTGTTGCACTATTTCTATATACACTGCACTTCTCTGGGCTGAACTGTCAATCTAAGGTTAAAACAATGAGGTTATGTCGAAGTCGAACCATCGGTCTAAGCAAAAAACAAACAATAACTAACTGCAACTTACAAAGAAAACAACTAACAAATCTTATATAATGCAAAAAATTAAATACAAAATTTGAATTAGTTCAAATTTGACAGTTGTAACGATGGATATCCATAGATAAGATGTTTATGCAGAATACGTGTATCGTCAAGCAGCGCCAAGCGGAGAATCACTGTAAGCTCGCCACGCGACAGACTGTATAAGACGCCTTTTATCGAGAAGGTTGTGAGATGAATAAATACTAATAATAAATTTCTAAGCTTTAACGGAGGTCTAACATGAGCAAATTTTAGCAAATCATGCTGAATGTGAACTAAGTCCCTCCTATTTGTAAGCGCAGATTGCTAATTTTTGG
This sequence comes from Tribolium confusum, assembly GCA_029207805.1. Taxonomy (NCBI): domain Eukaryota; kingdom Metazoa; phylum Arthropoda; class Insecta; order Coleoptera; family Tenebrionidae; genus Tribolium; species Tribolium confusum. The sequence continues at coordinate 4,677,112 of JALGAY010000003.1, forward strand.
TACTCGGCCATCCTAGGTAGTTGTTTTACAGCTCTTCGGGTGACTTTGACATCACGAAGCTTGTATTTTGTATTGTAATATCTATTTTCGATTAAATTCTCAATTATGCGAAAATTATATGTAATTTGTGATTGGATTAAAACTAGAATGTTTAGAGTATTGGAGAAGGTAGAGTGTTTTTATGCCTTATTTGTGTTTCCATATGTGATTTTTGTTCGGTCAAAGTTTATCTACAATAATTTCAACCTTATATACTAATGCAATAAGGGCGACTTTTTTAAGGTATGTTTTTAGAATGACAGTGCTTTGAATTTTTGCGGATTTTTGACGTCACACTTCTCCACCCTATAATTATTTTTTATAAGTTTATTTTTGAATTTACCGCATGTCTGACTGTCAAAATGGAAGTCCTTTATGATCGTTTTGATAACACGCATATGTGGTCAGATTTCTCTCTACCATGTTTTCTGTGGTACAGACAGAACTCAAAGTCAAACGTTTAATATCAGGATAGCAGAAATTTAGTACGGTGTATAACATTAGTCGACTGCTGTCATGTCCTCCTACCCTCTTTTGGTAAAAATATCAACTAGTAATTCTAACGTAGTGGTTGAGGGACTTGTTTCTCTTTAAAAAAAAAACGTTAAATTGGCGAAAAATTATTAAAATATAAGTTGTTAATTTAGTTAAAATATAAACAACTAAATGACTGCTGGAACATTTAAACAATTAATTATGTTAAATATTAGGGTTTCGCATCTTCGAGCTTCGAGCTTCGAACTCTGGGGCTGGTTGGCTAAAAAAGAAGCTGCAAAAATAAAAACAACAAATTACAACACTCGGGTTCGACATAAATAAACAATCTGCAATTGTAAATAAACAATATTAGTGATCATTGGTGAACAATAATAGTCAATCACTTAATGTTTCCCTGTTAAATCGATAATTAGTAGGATTATTGTCTACAAAAATGCTGAAAAATAAGGGGGCTAAATAGATAACATATACAAACATCAAATTGTACTCAAAACAATTACTAAATACAAAGCTCGAAAAATGTAGCACAACCTCATCTCTTTTGTAATTTTATACCAAACATCAATCAATATCAATTTCGACGATTGTTGTAGGGATAAATAACAATTGCTCGTCTCAGCAACAATGCAACCGTTACGAATTGATAATTTAAATTTGGAAGAATTAAGGCACACAAAACATCAACTGCATAGAACGTTTCGATTCACATCTTGAAAAGGAATTAAACAAACCATCCCTTTCAGAAGACTACAGTTTCGTCAGTCTGATTATTGCACTATTAACAACGACATTATTTTTTGTTACTCTGTGTTTTTGATGTTCTAGGTACTGTTGCGAGTGTACCTAGATTCCATTTTTGAGCAGATATTTTCCTCAAAAAATACTTTGAGGTACTTTGGTACCTAAGTACCTTATCCAAAGAAACCTTCAAAGAAACAGCAGTTCCGAAAGTTCTGTGGAATTACCTGAAGGCAACATCCAACAGGCTACTATAGAGCTTAACTCGGTTTGGGTTCGGGAAGAACATCCTTTAGTGATAAACGAAGAAGAAGTAATACAGCCTATTATTCGCAATCCATACAACTTGAGACCGCGGCAAACCACTGGACTGGAAGAAACCAACCCTTAAAAATCGACTCGCGATTTTTCTTTAAGAGGGAAGGAATTATGTTATGTACCCTTATAAACCACCCCCTATATCATTGAATCAATTGATTTTTGCATCAGAAACAATCTATAGGCGTAGATTTAATTATTCATCTTATTTTCATGTTTTTTTAACGATGTTATCTATTTATTTTTATACACTTTTTATGTTAAATTTTTTGTATTAATCAAAAATTGGACAACTTACAAAGTGGAGTAATTAATTTTATTATAATTAAAATTTTTAAATATTAGTTGTCTTTTAGTACGTCTTAAAACTGAGCAAATGTTATTTGCGGAATTTACTATTTTGTAAAAGTTATGAACTGACAACAGTCTTTTGTGTGCTTCAATTGTTACAAATATAAAAAAATAAATCTTTCCACTTAATACTTATTTTGTGCAGATGTAAGACAAGTATAACGTAAAAGTTTGAAAACAATCTTTGGTAAATATAGATTTATAAATTTTATAACAGAAATGTACCTACAAAAAAAAGGCATTTTGGAGCTTTTTAAAAAAAAAGCCTGAAAGGAAATAATATGAAAAAGCAAAAATGGTAGTAGATTCTTTAAAAAAATTTCTTCATCAATTCAAAAATTTACATTTGTATCAAATAACCGCAAATAAATAGATTCTTGAACTTGAACCTCAACCATCTACATCAGGCTCCTTCGTTTCGTATTTGCCCTTTGTGAATGTACAGGTACAAATCAGGTGTCAGTGGGAACGATTCAGATAGTGACATAAACTCAAATTCTTCAGACATAGATAATAATGACAGTTTTTGTGATTTGGAAAGTGATCCAGAACCAGATAAATAAACTATTTCGCAATCAAAATGTGACGATATTTACTATTATAAAACACTGGATATGTTGGTTGCAAATGGACCTACTCATTTAAATTCAAATTATAAAATTCCTTGTGATGATATCGGTAGAAAATTTAGTCTCACTTATTATTACAAATCTTTTAAAAACGGTGAAAACATAAAACGCGTATGGCTATGCTACTCTATAAAGTTAAATTCGTATTTTGTTTTTCTTGTATATTGTTTAGCATACACCCTACGTTAGCAATCGGTAATTCTGGCTATTCAGATTAGCGCCATTGTTCAAATCTTGCTGTTTTGGAAATATTAGAGACCAAAGATTGCGAGCGTTGACTATGACGTCATACCAACACATTTTCTTGAGACTCCTCGTCTAAGCGCATTCCTACGTCCTGTCTGAAATGTAAAATTGTTTGCTTACAATGTGGTAGTTTTTAAACAGATTGTGTCTTTGAATTTGTTTTTTTTATCCTTGCGAAGGGGTCATGCTACTTTTCTGTAATTATTTCAGTTTAATATGGTAATTTTTAAACAGATTGTGTCTTTGGATTTGTTTCTTTTATTCTTGCGCAGGAGTTATACTATTTTTCTGTAATTGTTTTAGTATAATGAGGTAATTTTTAAACAGATTGTGTCTTTGAATTAGTTTCTTTTATCCTTGCGCAGGGGTCATGCTACTTTTCTGTAATTATTTCAATAATATGGTACTATTTAAACAGATTAGTCTTTGGATTTGTTTCTTTTATTCTTGTGCAGGGGTTATGCTATTTTTCTGTAATTGTTTTATTATAATGAGGTAATTTTTAAACAGATTGTGTCTTTGAATTTGTTTCATTTATCCTTGCACAGGGGTCATGCTACTTTTCTGTAATTATTTCAGTATAATATGGTACTATTTAAACAGATTAGCCTTTGGATGTGTTTCTTTTATACTTGCGCAGGGGTTATGCTATTTTTCTGTAATTCTTTTATTATAATGAGGTAATTTTTAAACAGATTGTGTCTTTGAATTTGTTTCTTTTATCCTTGCGCAGGGGTCATGCTACTTTTTTGTAATTATTTTAGTATAATAAGGTAATTTATAAACAGATTGTGTTTTTGGATTTGTTTCTTTTATTCTTGCATAAGGGTTACGCTATTTTTCTCTAATTGTTTTGTACAATGTGGTAGTTTATAAACAGATTGTGTCTTTGAATTTGTTTCTTTTATCCTTGCGCAGGGGTCTTGCAATTTTTCTGTAATTGTTTCAGTATAATATGGTAATTTTTAAACAGATTGTGTCTTTGGATTTGTTTCTTTTATTCCTATGCAGGGGTTATGCTAGTAATTGTTTTAGTATAATGCAGTAATTTTTAAACAGATTGTGTCTTTGAATTTGTTTCTTTTATCCTTGCGCAGGGATTATGCTACTTTTTTGTAATTATTTAAGTATAATAAGGTAATTTATAAACAGATTGTGTCTTTGGATTTGTTTCTTTTATTCTTGCATAAGGGTCATGCTATTTTTCTCTAATTGTTTTAGTACAATGTGGTAGATTATAAACAGATTGTGTCTTTGAATTTGTTTCTTTTATCCTTGCGCAGGGGTCATGCTACTTTTCTGTAATTATTTCAGTATAATAAGGTAATTTATAAACAGATTGTGTCTTTGGATTTGTTTCTTTTATTCCTGCTCATGGGTCATGCTATTTTTCTGTAATTATTTTAGTATAACATGGTAATTTTTAAACAGATTGTGTCTTTGGATTTGTTTCTTTTATTCCTATGCAGGGGTTATGCTAGTAATTGTTTTAGTATAATGCAGTAATTTTTAAACAGATTGTGTCTTTGAATTTGTTTCTTTTATCCTTGCACAGGAGTTATGCTACTTTTCTGTAATTATTTCAGTATAATATGGTACTATTTAAACAGATTAGTCTTTGGATTTGTTTCTTCTATTCTTGCGCAGGGGTCATGCTATTTTTCTGTAATTATTTTAGTATAATAAGGTAATTTATAAACAGATTGTGTCTTTGAATTTGTTTCTTTTATTCTTGCTCATGGGTCATGCTATTTTTCTGTAATTATTTTAGTATAACATGGTAATTTTTAAACAGATTGTGTCTTTGGATTTGTTTCTTTTATTCCTATGCAGGGGTTATGCTAGTAATTGTTTTAGTATAATGCAGTAATTTTTAAACAGATTGTGTCTTTGGATTTGTTTCTTTTATTCTTGCGCAGGGGTCATGCTATTTTTCTGTAATTATTTTAGTATAATATGGTAATTTTTAAACAGATTGTGTCTTTGGATTTGTTTCTTTTATTCTTGAGCAGGGGTCATGCTATTTTTCTCTAATTGTTTTAGTACAATGAGATAATTTTTAAACAGATTGTGTCTTTGAATTTGTTTCTTTTATCTTTGCGCAGGGGTCATGCTACTTTTCTGTAATTATTTCAGTATAATATGGTAGTTTTTAAACAGATTGTGTCTTCGAATTTGTTTCTTTTATCCTTGCGCAGAGGTCATGCTACTTTTCTGTAATTATTTTAGTATAATATGGTAATTTTTAAACAGATTGTGTCTTTGGATTTGTTTCTTTTATTCTTGTTCAGGGGTCATGCTATTTTTCTGTAATTATTTTAGTATAATATGGTAATTTTTAAACAGATTGTGTCTTTGGATTTGTTTCTTTTATTCTTGCGCAGGGGTTATGCTATTTTTCTCTAATTGTTTTAGTACAATGAGGTTATTTTTAAACAGATTGTGTCTTTGAATTTGTTTCTTTTATCTTTGCGCAGGGGTCATGCTACTTTTCTGTAATTATTTCAGTATAATAAGGTAATTTATAAACAGATTGTGTCTTTGAATTTGTTTCTTTTATTCTTGCTCATGGGTCATGCTATTTTTCTGTAATTATTTTAGTATAACATGGTAATTTTTAAACAGATTGTGTCTTTGAATTTGTTTCTTTTATTCCTATGCAGGGGTTATGCTAGTAATTGTTTTAGTATAATGCAGTAATTTTTAAACAGATTGTGTCTTTGAATTTGTTTCTTTTATCCTTGCACAGGGGTTATGCTACTTTTCTGTAATTATTTTAGTATAATACGGTAATTTTTAAACAGATTGTGTCTTTGGATTTGTTTCTTTTAATCTTGAGCAGGGGTCATGCTATTTTTCTCTAATTGTTTTAGTACAATGAGATAATTTTTAAACAGATTGTGTCTTTGAATTTGTTTCTTTTATCCTTGCGCAGGGGTCATGCTACTTTTTTGTAATTATTTTAGTATAATAAGGTGATTTATAAACAGAATGTGTCTTTGGATTTGTTTCTTTTATTCTTGTTCAGGGATCATGCTATTTTTCTGTAATTATTTTAGTATAATATGGTAATTTTTAAACAGATTGTGTCTTTGGATTTGTTTCTTTTATTCTTGCGCAGGGGTTATGCTATTTTTCTCTAATTGTTTTAGTACAATGAGGTTATTTTTAAACAGACTGTGTCTTTGAATTTGTTTCTTTTATTTTTGCGCAGGGGTCATGCTACTTTTCTGTAATTATTTCAGTATAATATGGTAGTTTTTAAACAGATTGTGTCTTCGAATTTGTTTCTTTTATCCTTGCGCAGAGGTCATGCTACTTTTCTGTAATTATTTTAGTATAATATGGTAATTTTTAAACAGATTGTGTCTTTGGATTTGTTTCTTTTATTCTTGTTCAGGGGTCATGCTATTTTTCTGTAATTATTTTAGTATAATATGGTAATTTTTAAACAGATTGTGTCTTTGGATTTGTTTCTTTTATTCTTGCGCAGGGGTTATGCTATTTTTCTCTAATTGTTTTAGTACAATGAGGTTATTTTTAAACAGATTGTGTCTTTGAATTTGTTTCTTTTATCTTTGCGCAGGGGTCATGCTACTTTTCTGTAATTATTTCAGTATAATAAGGTAATTTATAAACAGATTGTGTCTTTGAATTTGTTTCTTTTATCCTTGTGCAGGGGTCATGCTACCTTATGGTAGTATTTAAACAGATCGGGTCTTTGATTTGTATCTTCTTTACACAAAGGAAAATGTGTCGAACTTTATATAGATAAGTGTAAAATGTATAAAAACAAAACACTGCAAGTCGGTATTTATTTCATTACTTCCACATTCCAATAATAATAATAATGTTTATTTCCATCAGACATTAAGTCTACAGAGGAAAATATAAAAATAAAATAAAACACTAATACGATTAACTAATATAACTAAAAATAAAGAAGGTAAGTGTTTAACAAAAATGAGTTTTACATTGCGTAACAAAAGAATTAATATTATTTACAAAGATGTCAACTTTAAGTGCACATTCGTTATATAGTCTACACATATATAAGATAGGGGAATAAAAGTGACTATTTGTACGACAGCAAATTGTGTGGAATGTTTGCGGCACACGACTTTTTAAACGCGGAGTTAAAAAATTTATGTTTGGTAGCAAATCATTACAGACTATCATCCCATGAATAAGTTTAAATAAGAACAGTAAACAAGAAATATTTCTACGTACTTTTAGTGGCTCTAAGTGAAATTCCATATATAAAAGGTTGGACGAATACAAAAAAGGTGGATATGTTTTATATTTTATAAAATGTAAAAATTTTTAAAATCTTTTTTGTATTCGTTCAATGGCTATTACATGATTTTTTATTACATGATTTTTAAGAAAGAGTAATTATTGTTTTTGTACGTTTATATTTTCTTTAATTTTTATGTGACAACATTAATTAATTGTTATAAAACTGAGGGGATTTTGATAGATAATATTTAGCTGAATCAAATAGTACTTGTTTTATTGTTCTTCCATTAACAAGCTGGAGAATGTAGATTGAATTTGATTTTTTACAAGGAGTAATTACTGTTTTTAAACTTTTATATTTTTTTAAATTTCTATGTTACAACATTAATTAATTGTTATAAAACTGAGGAGATCTTGATAGAAAATATTTAGCTGAATCAAATGGTATTTGTTTCATTATTCTACCATTAATAACAAGCTGGAGAATGTAGATTGAATTTGATTTTTAACAAGGAGTAATTACTGTTTTTATACTTTTATATTTTTTTAAATTTCTATGTTACAACATTAATTAATTGTTATAAAACTGAGGAGATCTTGATAGAAAATATTTAGCTGAATCAAATAGTATTTGTATCATTTTTCTACCATAAATGACAAGCTGGAGAATGTAGATTGAATTTGATTTATAACAAGGAGAAATTATTGATTTTATACTTTAATATTTTCTTTAATTTTCATGTGACAACATTAATAAATTGTTATAAAACTGAGGGGATTTTGATAGAAAATGTTTAGCTGAATCAAATAGTATTTGTTTCATTTTTCTACCATTAATAACAAGCTGGAAAATATAGATTGAATTTAATTTTTAACAATGAGTAATTGATGTTTTTATACTTCTATATTTTCTTAAATTTCTATGTGACAACATTATTTAAATGTTATAAAACTGAGGGGATTTTAATAGAAAATGTTTTGCTGAATCAAATAGTATTTGTTTAAATTTTTACCATTAATAACAAGCTGGAGAATGTAGATTGAATTTGATTTTTAACAAGTAGTAATTATTGTTTTTATACTTTTATATTTTCTTTAATTTCTATGTGACAACATTAATTAATTGTTATAAAACTGATGAGATCTTGATAGAAAATATTTAGCTGAATCAAATAGTATTTGTTTCATTTTTCTACCATTAATAACAAGCTGGAGAATGTAGATTGAATTTGATTTTTATCAAGGAGTAATTATTGTTTTTATACTTTTATATTTTCTTTAATTTGTATTTGATATCATTATTTAAATGTTATAAAACTGAGGGGATTTTAATAGAAAATATTTTGCTGAATCAATTAGTATTTGTTTCATTATTCTACCATTAATAACAAGCTGGAGAATGTAGATTGAATTTGATTTTTAACAATGAGTAATTAATGTTTTTATACTTTGATATTTTCTTAAATTTCTATGTGACAACATTATTTAAATGTTATAAAACTGAGGGGATTTTAATAGAAAATATTTTGCTGAATCAAGTAGTATTTGTTTAATTTTTTTACCATTAATAACAAGCTGGAGAATGTAGATTGAATTTAATTTTTAACAAGTAGTAATTATTGTTTTTATACTATTATATTTTCTTTAATTTCTATGTGACTACATTAATTAATTGTTATAAAACTGAGGAGATCTTGATAGAAAATATTTAGCTGAATCAAATAGTATTTGCTTCATTTGTCTACCATTAATAACAAGCTGGAGAATGTAGATTGAATTTGAATTTTATCAAGGAGTAATTATTGTTTTTATACTTTTATATTTTTTTAAATTTCTATTTGACAATATTATTTAAATGTTATAAATAGAGAGGTTTTTGATGGAAAATATTTAGCTGAATCAAATAGAATTTGTTCATTTTTCTACCATTAATAACAATCTGGAAAATGTAGATTGAATTTGATTTTTTACTAGGAGTAATTACTGTTTTTATACTTTTATATATTTTTTAATTTCTATGTTACAACATTAACTAATTGTTATAAAACTGAGGAGATCTTGATAGAAAATATTTAGCTGAATCAAATAGTATTTGTTTCATATTTCTACCATTAATAACAAGCTGGAAAATGTAGATTGAATTTGATTTTTAACAAGGAGTAATTATTGTTTTTATACTTTTATATTTTTTTTAATTTTCATGTGACAACATTAATTAATTGTTATAAAACTGAGGGGATTTTGATAGAAAATATTTAGCTGAATCAAATAGTATTTGTTTCATATTTCTACCATTAATAACAAGCTGGAGAATGTAGATTGAATTTGATTTTTAACAATGAGTAATTAATGTTTTTATACTTTTATATTTTCTTAAATTTCCATGTGACAACATTATTTAAATGGTATAAGACTGAGGGGATTATAATAGAAAATATTTAGCTGAATCAAATAGTATTTGTTTCATATTTCTACCATTAATAACAAGCTGGAAAATGTAGATTGAATTTGATTTTTAACAAGGAGTAATTACTGTTTTATACTTTTATATATTTTTTTAATTCTGTGTGACAACATTAATTAATTGTTGTAAAACTGAGGGAATTTTGGTAGAAAATATTTTGCTGAATCAAATAGTATTTGTTTCATTTTTTTCTACCATTAATAACAATCTGGAGAATGTAGAATGAATTCGATTTTTAACAAGAAGTAATTATTGTTTTTATACTTTTATATTTTCTTTAATTTTCATGTGACAACATTAATTAATTGTTGTAAAATTGAGGGGATTTTGATAGAAAATATTTAGCTGAATCAAATAGTATTTGTTCATTTTTCTACCATTAATAACAATCTGGAGAATGTAGATTAATTTTGATTTTTAACAAGGAGTAATTACTGTTTTTATACTTTTATATTTTTTTAATTTCTATGTGACAACATTAATTAATTGTTATAAAACTGATGAGATCTTGATAGAAAATATTTAGCTGAATCAAATAGTATTTGTTTCATTTTTCTACCATTAATAACAAGCTGGAGAATGTAGATTGAATTTGATTTTTATCAAGGAGTAATTATTGTTTTTATACTTTTATATTTTCTTTAATTTCTATTTGACAATATTATTTAAATGTTATAAAACAGAGGGGTTCTTGATAGACAATATTTTGCTGAATGAAATAGTTTTTGTTTCATTTTTCTACCATTATTAACAATCTGGACAATGTAGATTGAATTTGATTTTTAACAAGGAGTAATTGCTGTTTTTATACTTTTATATTTTTTTTAATTTCTATGTGACAACATTAATTAATTGTTATAAGACTGAGGGGATTTTGATAGAAAATATTTAGCTGAATCAAATAGTATTTGTTTCCTATTTCTACCATTAATAACAAGCTGGAGAATGTTGATTGAATTTGATTTTTAACAATGAGTAATTAATGTTTTTATACTTTTATATTTTCTTAAATTTCTATGTGACAACATTATTTAAATGTTATAAAACTGAGGGGATTATAATAGAAAATATTTTGCTGAATCAAATAGTATTTGTTTCATTTTTTTACCATTAATAACAAGCTGGAGAATGTAGATTGAATTTGAATTTTATCAAGGAGTAATTATTGTTTTTATACTTTTATATTTTCTTTAATTTCTATTTGACAATATTATTTAAATGTTGTAAAACAGAGAGGTTTTTGATAGAAAATATTTAGCTGAATCAAATAGAATTTGTTTCATATTTCTACCATTAATAACAAGCTGGAAATTGTAGATTGAATTTGATTTTTAACAAGGAGTAATTACTGTTTTATACTTTTATATTTTTTTTTAATTCTATGTGACAACATTAATTAATTGTTATAAAACTGATGAGATCTTGATAGAAAATATTTAGCTGAATCAAATAGTATTTGTTTCATTTTTCTACCATTAATAACAAGCTGGAGAATGTAGATTGAATTTGATTTTTATCAAGGAGTAATTATTGTTTTTATACTTTTATATTTTCTTTAATTTCTATGTGACAACATTAATTAATTGTTATAAAACTGATGAGATCTTGATAGAAAATATTTAGCTGAATCAAATAGTATTTGTTTCATTTTTCTACCATTAATAACAAGCTGGAGAATGTAGATTGAATTTGATTTTTATCAAGGAGTAATTATTGTTTTTATACTTTTATATTTTCTTTAATTTGTATTTGATATCATTATTTAAATGTTATAAAACTGAGGGGATTTTAATAGAAAATATTTTGCTGAATCAATTAGTATTTGTTTCATTATTCTACCATTAATAACAAGCTGGAGAATGTAGATTGAATTTGATTTTTAACAATGAGTAATTAATGTTTTTATACTTTGATATTTTCTTAAATTTCTATGTGACAACATTATTTAAATGTTATAAAACTGAGGGGATTTTAATAGAAAATATTTTGCTGAATCAAGTAGTATTTGTTTAATTTTTTTACCATTAATAACAAGCTGGAGAATGTAGATTGAATTTAATTTTTAACAAGTAGTAATTATTGTTTTTATACTTTTATATTTTCTTTAATTTCTATGTGACTACATTAATTAATTGTTATAAAACTGAGGAGATCTTGATAGAAAATATTTAGCTGAATCAAATAGTATTTGCTTCATTTGTCTACCATTAATAACAAGCTGGAGAATGTAGATTGAATTTGAATTTTATCAAGGAGTAATTATTGTTTTTATACTTTTATATTTTTTTAAATTTCTATTTGACAATATTATTTAAATGTTATAAATAGAGAGGTTTTTGATGGAAAATATTTAGCTGAATCAAATAGAATTTGTTCATTTTTCTACCATTAATAACAATCTGGAAAATGTAGATTGAATTTGATTTTTTACTAGGAGTAATTACTGTTTTTATACTTTTATATATTTTTTAATTTCTATGTTACAACATTAACTAATTGTTATAAAACTGAGGAGATCTTGATAGAAAATATTTAGCTGAATCAAATAGTATTTGTTTCATATTTCTACCATTAATAACAAGCTGGAAAATGTAGATTGAATTTGATTTTTAACAAGGAGTAATTATTGTTTTTATACTTTTATATTTTTTTTAATTTTCATGTGACAACATTAATTAATTGTTATAAAACTGAGGGGATTTTGATAGAAAATATTTAGCTGAATCAAATAGTATTTGTTTCATATTTCTACCATTAATAACAAGCTGGAGAATGTAGATTGAATTTGATTTTTAACAATGAGTAATTAATGTTTTTATACTTTTATATTTTCTTAAATTTCCATGTGACAACATTATTTAAATGGTATAAGACTGAGGGGATTATAATAGAAAATATTTAGCTGAATCAAATAGTATTTGTTTCATATTTCTACCATTAATAACAAGCTGGAAAATGTAGATTGAATTTGATTTTTAACAAGGAGTAATTACTGTTTTATACTTTTATATATTTTTTTAATTCTGTGTGACAACATTAATTAATTGTTGTAAAACTGAGGGAATTTTGGTAGAAAATATTTTGCTGAATCAAATAGTATTTGTTTCATTTTTTTCTACCATTAATAACAATCTGGAGAATGTAGAATGAATTCGATTTTTAACAAGAAGTAATTATTGTTTTTATACTTTTATATTTTCTTTAATTTTCATGTGACAACATTAATTAATTGTTGTAAAATTGAGGGGATTTTGATAGAAAATATTTAGCTGAATCAAATAGTATTTGTTCATTTTTCTACCATTAATAACAATCTGGAGAATGTAGATTAATTTTGATTTTTAACAAGGAGTAATTACTGTTTTTATACTTTTATATTTTTTTAATTTCTATGTGACAACATTAATTAATTGTTATAAAACTGATGAGATCTTGATAGAAAATATTTAGCTGAATCAAATAGTATTTGTTTCATTTTTCTACCATTAATAACAAGCTGGAGAATGTAGATTGAATTTGATTTTTATCAAGGAGTAATTATTGTTTTTATACTTTTATATTTTCTTTAATTTCTATTTGACAATATTATTTAAATGTTATAAAACAGAGGGGTTCTTGATAGACAATATTTTGCTGAATGAAATAGTTTTTGTTTCATTTTTCTACCATTATTAACAATCTGGACAATGTAGATTGAATTTGATTTTTAACAAGGAGTAATTGCTGTTTTTATACTTTTATATTTTTTTTAATTTCTATGTGACAACATTAATTAATTGTTATAAGACTGAGGGGATTTTGATAGAAAATATTTAGCTGAATCAAATAGTATTTGTTTCCTATTTCTACCATTAATAACAAGCTGGAGAATGTTGATTGAATTTGATTTTTAACAATGAGTAATTAATGTTTTTATACTTTTATATTTTCTTAAATTTCTATGTGACAACATTATTTAAATGTTATAAAACTGAGGAGATCTTGATAGAAAATATTTAGCTGAATCAAATAGTATTTGTTTCATTTGTCTACCATTAATAACAAGCTGGAGAATGTAGATTGAATTTGAATTTTATCAAGGAGTAATTATTGTTTTTATACTTTTATATTTTTTTTAATTTCTATTTGACAATATTATTTAAATGTTATAAATAGAGAGGTTTTTGATGGAAAATATTTAGCTGAATCAAATAGAATTTGTTCATTTTTCTACCATTAATAACAATCTGGAGAATGTAGATTGAATTTGATTTTTTACAAGGAGTAATTACTGTTTTTATACTTTTATATATTTTTTAATTTCTATGTGACAACATTAATTAACTGTTATAAAGCTGAGAAGATTTTGATAGAAAATATTTAGCTGAATCAAATAGTATTTGTTTCATATTTCTACCATTAATAACAAGCTGGAGAATGTAGATTGAATTTGATTTTTATCAAGGAGTAATTATTGTTTTTATACTTTTATATTTTCTTTAATTTTCATGTGACAACATTAATTGATTGTTATAAAACTGAGGGGATTTTGATAGAAAATATTTAGCTGAATCAAATAGTATTTGTTCATTTTTCTACCATTAATAACAATCTGGAGAATGTAGATTAAATTTGATTTTTAACAAGGAGTAATTACTGTTTTTATACTTTTATATTTTTTTAATTTCTATGTGACAACATTAATTAATTGTTATAAAACTGATGAGATCTTGATAGAAAATATTTAGCTGAATCAAATAGTATTTGTTTCATTTTTCTACCATTAATAACAAGCTGGAGAATGTAGATTGAATTTGATTTTTAACAAGGAGTAATTATTGTTTTATACTTTTATATTTTCTTAAATTTCTATGTGACAACAGTATTTAAATGTTATAAAACAGAAGGGTTTTTGATAGAAAATATATAGCTGAATCAGATAGTATTTGTTTCATTTTTCTATCATTAATAACAATCTGGAGAATGTAGATTGAATTTGATTTTTAACAAGGAGTAATTATTGTTTTTATAATTTTATATTTTCTTTAATTTTTATGTGACAACATTGATTAATTGTTATAAAACTGAGGGGATTTTGATAGAAAATATTTAGCTGAATCAAATAGTATTTGTTTCATTTTTCTACCATTAATAACAATCTGGAGAATGTAGATTGAATTTGATTTTTAAAAAGGAGTGATTACTGTTTTTATACTTTTATACTTTTTTTAATTTCTATGTGACAACATTAATTAATTGTTATAAAACTGAGGAGATCTTGATAGAAAATATTTAGCTGAATCTAATAGTATTTGTTTCATTTTTCTACCATTAATAACAAGCTGGAGAATGTAGATTGAATTTGATTTTTAAAAAGGAGTGATTACTGTTTTTATACTTTTATACTTTTTTTAATTTCTATGTGACAACATTAATTAATTGTTATAAAACTGAGGAGATCTTGATAGAAAATATTTAGCTGAATCTAATAGTATTTGTTTCATTTTTCTACCATTAATAACAAGCTGGAGAATGTAGGTTGAATTTGATTTTTTACAAGGAGTAATTACTGTTTTTATACTTTTATATATTTTTTAATTTCTATGTGACAACATTAATTAATTGTTATAAAACTGATGAGATCTTGATAGAAAATATTTAGCTGAATCAAATAGTATTTGTTTCATTTTTCTACCATTAATAACAAGCTGGAGAATGTAGATTGAATTTGATTTTTAACAAGGAGTAATTATTGTTTTTATACTTTTATATTTTCTTTAATTTTTATTTGACAATATTATTTAAATGTTATAAAACAGAGGGGTTCTTGATAGAAAATATTTTGCTGAATGAAATAGTATTTGTTTCATTTTTCTACCATTAATAACAATCTGGACAATGTAGATTGAATTTGATTTTTAACAAGGAGTAATTGCTGTTTTTATACTTTTATATTTTTTTTCAATTTCTATTTGACAATATTATATAAATGTTATAAAACAGAGGGGTTCTATAGACAATATTTTGCTGAATGAAATAGTTTTTGTTTCATTTTTCTACCATTATTAACAATCTGGACAATGTAGATTGAATTTGATTTTTAACAAGGAGTAATTATTGTTTTTATACTTTTATATTTTCTTAAATTTCTATGTGACAACATTAATTGATTGTTATAAAACTGAGGGGATTTTGATAGAAAATATTTAGCTGAATCAAATAGTATTTGTTTCATATTTCTACCATTAATAACAAGCTGGAGAATGTTGATTGAATTTGATTTTTAACAATGAGTAATTAATGTTTTATACTTTTATATTTTCTTAAATTTCTATGTGACAACATTATTTAAATGTTATAAAACTGAGGGGATTATAATAGAAAATATTTTGCTGAATCAAATAGTATTTGTTTCATTTTTTACCATTAATAACAAGCTGGAGAATGTAGATTGAATTTGAATTTTAACAATGAGTAATTATTGTTTTTATACTTTTATATTTTCTTTAATTTTTATTTGACATAATTATTTAAATGTTATAAAACAGAGAGGTTTTTGATAGAAAACATTTAGCTGAATCAAATAGAATTTGTTTCATATTTCTACCATTAATAACAAGCTGGAAAATGTAGATTGAATTTGATTTTTAACAAGGAGTAATTACTGTTTTATACTTTTATATTTTTTTTTTAATTCTATGTGACAACATTAGGTTGAATTTGATTTTTTACAAGGAGTAATTACTGTTTTTATACTTTTATATATTTTTTAATTTCTATGTGACAACATTAATTAATTGTTATAAAACTGATGAGATCTTGATAGAAAATATTTAGCTGAATCAAATAGTATTTGTTTCATTTTTCTACCATTAATAACAAGCTGGAGAATGTAGATTGAATTTGATTTTTAACAAGGAGTAATTATTGGATTTATACTTTTATATTTTCTTTAATTTTTATGTGACAACATTGATTAATTGTTATAAAACTGAGGGGATTTTGATAGAAAATATTTAGCTGAATCAAATAGTATTTGTTTCATTTTTCTACCATTAATAACAATCTGGAGAATGTAGATTGAATTTGATTTTTAACAAGGAGTGATTACTGTTTTTATACTTTTATACTTTTTTTAATTTCTATGTGACAACATTAATTAATTGTTATAAAACAGAGGGGATTTTGATAGAAAATATTTAGCTGAATCAAATAGTATTTGTTTCATTTTTCTACCATTAATAGCAATCTGGAGAATGTAGATTGAATTTGATTTTTAACAAGGAGTAATTGCTGTATTTATACTTTTATACTTTTTTTAATTTCTATGTGACAACATTAATTAATTGTTATAAAACTGAGAAGATCTTGATAGAAAATATTTAGCTGAATCAAATAGTATTTGTTTCGGTTTTCTACCATTAATAACAAGCTGGAGAATGTACATTGAATTTGATTTTTATCAAGGAGTAATTATTGTTTTTATAACTTTTATATTTTCTTTAATTTTTATTTGACAATATTATTTAAATGTTATAAAACAGAGGGGTTTTTGATAGACAATATTTTGCTGAATCAAATAGTATTTGTTTCATTTTTCTACCATTAATTACAAGCTGGAGAATGTAGATTGAATTTGATTTTTAACAAGGAGTAATTATTGGATTTATACTTTTATATTTTCTTTAATTTCTATGTGACAACATTATTTAAATGTTATAAAACTGAGGGGATTTTAATAGAAAATATTTTGCTGAATCAAGTCGTATTTGTTTTATTTTTTTACCATTAATAACAAGCTGGAGAATGTAGATTCATTTTGATTTTTAACAAGGAGTAATTATTGGTTTTATACTTTTATATTTTCTTAAATTTCTATGTGACAACATTATTTAATTGTTATAAAACTGAGGAGATCTTGATAGAAAATATTTTGCTGAATCAAATAGTATTTGTTTCATTTTTCTACCATTAATAACAAACTGGAGAATGTAGATTGAATTTGATTTTTAATAAGGAGTAATTATTATTTTTATACTTTTATATTTTCTTAAATTTCTTTGTGACAACAGTATTTTAATGTTATAAAACAGAAGGGTTTTTGATAGAAAATATTTAGCTGAATCAGATAGTATTTGTTTCATTTTTCTATCATTAATAACAATCTGGGGAATGTAGATTGAATTTGATTTTTAACAAGGAGTAATTATTGTTTTTATACTTTTATATTTTCTTTAGTTTTTATGTGACAACATTAATTAATTGTTATAAGACTGAGGGAATTTTGATAGAAAATATTTAGCTGAATCAAATAATATTTGTTCATTTTTCTACCATTAATAACAAGCTGGAGAATGTAGATTGAATTTGATTTTTAGCAAGGAGTAATAACTGTTTCTATACTTTTATATATTTTTTAATTTCAATGTGACAACATTAATTTACTGTTATAAAGCTGAGAAGATTTTGATAGAAAATATTTAGCTGAATCAAATAGTATTTGTTTCATATTTCTACCATTAATAACAAGCTGAAGAATGTAGATTGAATTTGATTTTTAACAACGAGTAATTAATGTTTTTATAACTTTTATATTTTCTTTAATTTTTATTTGACAATATTATTTAAATGTTATAAAACAGAGGGGTTTTTGATAGACAATATTTTGCTGAATCAAATAGTATTTGTTTCATTTTTCTACCATTAATTACAAGCTGGAGAATGTAGATTGAATTTGATTTTTAACAAGAAGTAATTATTGGATTTATACTTTTATATTTTCTTTAATTTCTATGTGACAACATTATTTAAATGTTATAAAACTGAGGGGATTTTAATAGAAAATATTTTGCTGAATCAAGTAGTATTTGTTTCATTTTTTTACCATTAATAACAAGCTGGAGAATGTAGATTCATTTTGATTTTTAACAAGGAGTAATTATTGTTTTTATACCTTTATATTTTCTTAAATTTCTATGTGACAACATTATTTAAATGTTATAAAACTGAGGGGTTTTTAATAGAAAATATTTAGCTGAATCAGATAGTATTTGTTTCATTTTTCTATCATTAATAACAATCTGGAGAATGTTGATTGAATTTGATTTTTATCAAGGAGTAATTATTGTTTTTATATTTTTATATATTTTTTTAATTTCTATGTTACAACATTAATTAATTGTTATAAAACTGAGGAGATCTTGATAGAAAATATTTTGCTGAATCAAATAGTATTTGTTTCATTTTTCTACCATTAATAACAAACTGGAGAATGTAGATTGAATTTGATTTTTAATAAGGAGTAATTATTATTTTTATACTTTTATATATTCTTAAATTTCTATGTGACAACAGTATTTAAATATTATAAAACAGAAGGGTTTTTGATAGAAAATATTTAGCTGAATCAGATTGTATTTGTTTCATTTTTCTATCATTAATAACAATCTGGAGAATGTAGATTAAATTTGATTTTTAACATGGAGTAGTTATTGTTTTTATACTTTTATATTTTCTTTAATTTTTATGTGACAACATTAATTAATTGTTATAAAACTGAGGGAATTTTGATAGAAAATATTTAGCTGAATCAAATAATCTTTGTTCATTTTTCTACCATTAATAACAAGCTGGAGAATGTAGATTGAATTTGATTTTTAGCAAGGAGTTATAACTGTTTTTAAACTTTTATATATTTTTTAATTTCTATGTGACGACATTAATTAATTGTTATAAAACTGAGGAGATCTTGATAGAAAATATTTTGCTGAATCAAATAGTATTTGTTTCAGTTTTCTACCATCAATAACAAGCTGGAGAATGTAGATTGAATTTGATTTTTATCAAGGAGTAATTATTGTTTTTATTCTTTTATATTTTCTTTAATTTGTATTTGATAACATTATTTAAATGTTATAAAACTGAGGGGATTTTAATAGAAAATATTTTGCTGAATCAATTAGTATTTGTTTCATTATTCTACCATTAATAACAAGCTGGAGAATGTAGATTGAATTTGATTTTTAACAATGAGTAATTAATGTTTTTATACTTTTATATTTTCTTAAATTTCTATGTGACAACATTATTTAAATGTTATAAAACTGAGGGGATTTTAATAGAAAATATTTTGCTGAATCAAGTAGTATTTGTTTAATTTTTTTACCATTAATAACAAGCTGGAGAATGTAGATTGAATTTAATTTTTAACAAGTAGTAATTATTGTTTTTATACTTTTATATTTTCTTTAATTTCTACGTGACTACATTAATTAATTGTTATAAAACTGAGGATATCTTGATAGAAAATATTTAGCTGAATCAAATAGTATTTGTTTCAGTTTTCTACCATTAATAACAAGCTGGAGGATGTACATTGAATTTGATTTTTATCAAGGAGTAATTATTGTTTTTATACTTTTATATTTTCTTTAATTTTTGTTTGACAATATTATTTAAATGTTATAAAACAGAGGGGTTTTTGATAGACAATATTTTGCTGAATCAAATAGTATTTGTTTCATTTTTCTACCATTAATAACAAGCTGGAGAATGTAGATTGAATTTGATTTTTAACAAGGGGTAATTATTGGTTTTATACTTTTATATTTTCTTTAATTTCTATGTGACAACATTATTTAAATGTTATAAAACTGAGGGGATTTTAATAGAAAATATTTTGCTGAATCAAGTAGTATTTGTTTCATTTTTTTACCATTAATAACAAGCTGGAGAATGTAGATTCATTTTGATTTTTAACAAGGAGTAATTATTGGTTTTATACCTTTATATTTTCTTAAATTTCTATGTGACAACATTATTTAAATGTTATAAAACTGAGGGGTTTTTAATAGAAAATATTTAGCTGAATCAGATAGTATTTGTTTCATTTTTCTATCATTAATAACAATCTGGAGAATGTTGATTGAATTTGATTTTTATCAAGGAGTAATTATTGTTTTTATATTTTTATATTTTTTTTAATTTCTATGTTACAACATTAATTAATTGTTATAAAACTGAGGAGATCTTGATAGAAAATATTTTGCTGAATCAAATAGTATTTGTTTCATTTTTCTACCATTAATAACAAACTGGAGAATGTAGATTGAATTTGATTTCTAATAAGGAGTAATTATTATTTTTATACTTTTATATATTCTTAAATTTCTATGTGACAACAGTATTTAAATATTATAAAACAGAAGGGTTTTTGATAGAAAATATTTAGCTGAATCAGATTGTATTTGTTTCATTTTTCTATCATTAATAACAATCTGGAGAATGTAGATTAAATTTGATTTTTAACATGGAGTAGTTATTGTTTTTATACTTTTATATTTTCTTTAATTTTTATGTGACAACATTAATTAATTGTTATAAAACTGAGGGAATTTTGATAGAAAATATTTAGCTGAATCAAATAATCTTTGTTCATTTTTCTACCATTAATAACAAGCTGGAGAATGTAGATTGAATTTGATTTTTAGCAAGGAGTTATAACTGTTTTTAAACTTTTATATATTTTTTAATTTCTATGTGACAACATTAATTAATTGTTATAAAACTGAGGAGATCTTGATAGAAAATATTTAGCTGAATCAAATAGTATTTGTTTCAGTTTTCTACCATCAATAACAAGCTGGAGAATGTAGATTGAATTTGATTTTTATCAAGGAGTAATTATTGTTTTTATTCTTTTATATTTTCTTTAATTTGTATTTGATAACATTATTTAAATGTTATAAAACTGAGGGGATTTTAATAGAAAATATTTTGCTGAATCAATTAGTATTTGTTTCATTATTCTACCATTAATAACAAGCTGGAGAATGTAGATTGAATTTGATTTTTAACAATGAGTAATTAATGTTTTTATACTTTTATATTTTCTTAAATTTCTATGTGACAACATTATTTAAATGTTATAAAACTGAGGGGATTTTAATAGAAAATATTTTGCTGAATCAAGTAGTATTTGTTTAATTTTTTTACCATTAATAACAAGCTGGAGAATGTAGATTGAATTTAATTTTTAACAAGTACTAATTATTGTTTTTATACTTTTATATTTTCTTTAATTTCTACGTGACTACATTAATTAATTGTTATAAAACTGAGGATATCTTGATAGAAAATATTTAGCTGAATCAAATAGTATTTGTTTCATTTGTCTACCATTAATAACAAGCTGGAGAATGTAGATTGAATTTGAATTTTATCAAGGAGTAATTATTGTTTTTATAATTTTATATTTTTTTTAATTTCTATTTGACAATATTATTTAAATGTTATAAATAGAGAGGTTTTTGATAGAAAATATTTAGCTGAATCAAATAGAATTTGTTCATTTTTCTACCATTAATAACAATCTGGAGAATGTAGATTGAATTTGATTTTTTACAAGGAGTAATTACTGTTTTTATACTTTTATATATTTTTTAATTTCTATGTTACAACATTAATTAATTGTTATAAAACTGAGGAGATCTTGATAGAAAATATTTAGCTAAATCAATTAGTATTTGTTTTATTATTCTACCATTAATAACAAGCTGGAGAATGTAGATTGAATTTGATTTTTAACATGGAGTAATTATTGTTTTTATACTTTTATATTTTCTTTAATTTTTATGTGACAACATTAATTAATTGTTATAAAACTGAGGGAATTTTGATAGAAAATATTTAGCTGAATCAAATAATCTTTGTTCATTTTTCTACCATTAATAATAACAAGCTGAAGAATGTAGATTGAATTTGATTTTTAACAACGAGTAATTAATGTTTTTATATTTTTATATTTTCTTAAATTTCTATTTGACAACATTATTTAAATGTTATAAAACTGATGGGATTTTGATAGAAAATATTTAGCTGAATCAAATAGTATTTGTTTCATTTTTCTACTATTAATAACAATCTGGAGAATGTAGATTGAATTTGATTTTTAACAAGGAGTAATTACTGTCTTTATACTTTTATACTTTTTTTAATTTCTATGTGACAACATTAATTTATTGTTATAAAACTGAGGAGATCTTGATAGAAAATATTTAGCTGAATCAATTAGTATTTGTTTCATTATTCTACCATTAATAACAAGCTGGAGAATGTAGATTGAATTTGATTTTTAACAATGAGTAATTAATGTTTTTATACTTTTATATTTTCTTAAATTTCTATGTGACAACATTATTTAAATGTTATAAAACTGAGGGGATTTTAATAGAAAATATTTTGCTGAATCAAGTAGTATTTGTTTAATTTTTTTACCATTAATAACAAGCTGGAGAATGTAGATTGAATTTAATTTTTAACAAGTAGTAATTATTGTTTTTATACTTTTATATTTTCTTTAATTTCTACGTGACTACATTAATTAATTGTTATAAAACTGAGGAGATCTTGATAGAAAATATTTAGCTGAATCAAATAGTATTTGTTTCATTTGTCTACCATTAATAACAAGCTGGAGAATGTAGATTGAATTTGAATTTTATCAAGGAGTAATTATTGTTTTTATACTTTTATATTTTTTTAAATTTCTATTTGACAATATTATTTAAATGTTATAAATAGAGAGGTTTTTGATGGAAAATATTTAGCTGAATCAAATAGAATTTGTTCATTTTTCTACCATTAATAACAATCTGGAAAATGTAGATTGAATTTGATTTTTTACAAGGAGTAATTACTGTTTTTATACTTTTATATATTTTTTAATTTCTATGTTACAACATTAATTAGTTGTTATAAAGCTGAGAAGATTTTGATAGAAAATATTTAGCTGAATCAAATAGTATTTGTTTCATATTTCTACCATTAATAACAAGCTGAAAAATGTAGATTGAATTTGATTTTTAACAAGGAGTAATTATTGTTTTTATACTTTTATATTTTTTTTAATTTTCATGTGACAACATTAATTAATTGTTATAAAACTGACGAGATCTTGATAGAAAATATTTAGCTGAATCAAATAGTATTTGTTTCATATTTCTACCATTAATAACAAGCTGGAGAATGTAGATTGAATTTGATTTTTATCAAGGAGTAATTATTGTTTTTATACTTTTATATTTTCTTTAATTTCTATTTGACAATATTATTTAAATGTTATAAAACAGAGGGGTTCTTGATAGACAATATTTTGCTGAATGAAATAGTATTTGTTTCATTTTTCTACCATTAATAACAATCTGGACAATGTATATTGAATTTGATTTTTAACAAGGAGTAATTGCTGTTTTTATACTTTTATATTTTTTTTAATTTCTATGTGACAACATTAATTAATTGTTATAAAACTGAGGGGATTTTGATAGAAAATATTTAGCTGAATCAAATAGTATTTGTTTCATATTTCTACCATTAATAACAAGCTGGAGAATGTAGATTAAATTCGATTTTTAACAATGAGTAATTAATGTTTTTATACTTTTATATTTTCTTAAATTTTCATGTGACAACATTATTTAAATGGTATAAAACTGAGGGGATTATAATAGAAAATATTTAGCTGAATCAAATAGTATTTGTTTCATATTTCTACCATTAATAACAAGCTGGAAAATGTAGATTGAATTTGATTTTTAACAAGGAGTAATTACTGTTTTATACTTTTATATTTTTTTTAATTCTGTGTGACAACATTAATTAATTGTTGTAAAACTGAGGGAATTTTGGTAGAAAATATTTTGCTGAATCAAATAGTATTTGTTTCATTTTTTTCTACCATTAATAACAATCTGGAGAATGTAGAATGAATTCGATTTTTAACAAGAAGTAATTATTGTTTTTATACTTTTATATTTTCTTTAATTTTCATGTGACAACATTAATTAATTGTTATAAAATTGAGGGGATTTTGATAGAAAATATTTAGCTGAATCAAATAGTATTTGTTCATTTTTCTACCATTAATAACAATCTAAAGAATGTAGATTAAATTTGATTTTTAACAAGGAGTAATTACTGTTTTTATACTTTTATATTTTTTTAATTTCTATGTGACAACATTAATTAGTTGTTATAAAACTGATGAGATCTTGATAGAAAATATTTAGCTGAATCAAATAGTATTTGTTTCATTTTTCTACCATTAATAACAAGCTGGAGAATGTTGATTGAATTTGATTTTTATCAAGGAGTAATTAATGTTTTTATACTTTTATATTTTCTTAAATTTCTATGTGACAACATTATTTAAATGTTATAAAACTGAGGGGATTTTAATAGAAAATATTTTGCTTAATCAAGTAGTATTTGTTTAATTTTTTTACCATTAATTACAAGCTGGAGAATGTAGATTGAATTTAATTTTTAACAAGTAGTAATTATTGTTTCTATACTTTTATATTTTCTTTAATTTCTATGTGACTACATTAATTAATTGTTATAAAACTGAGGAGATCTTGATAGAAAATATTTAGCTGAATCAAATAGTATTTGTTTCATTTTTCTACCATTAATAACAAGCTGGAGAATGTAGATTGAATTTGATTTTTATCAAGGAGTAATTATTGTTTTTATTCTTTTATATTTTCTTTAATTTGTATTTGATAACATTATTTAAATGTTATAAAACTGAGGGGATTTTAATAGAAAATATTTTGCTGAATCAATTAGTATTTGTTTCATTATTCTACCATTAATAACAAGCTGGAGAATGTAGATTGAATTTGATTTTTAACAATGAGTAATTAATGTTTTTATACTTTTATATTTTCTTAAATTTCTATGTGACAACATTATTTAAATGTTATAAAACTGAGGGGATTTTAATAGAAAATATTTTGCTGAATCAAGTAGTATTTGTTTAATTTTTTTACCATTAATAACAATCTGGAGAATGTAGATTGAATTTGATTTTTTACAAGGAGTAATTACTGTTTTTATACTTTTATATATTTTTTAATTTCTATGTTACAACATTAATTAATTGTTATAAAACTGAGGAGATCTTGATAGAAAATATTTAGCTGAATCAATTAGTATTTGTTTTATTATTCTACCATTAATAACAAGCTGGAGAATGTAGATTGAATTTGATTTTTAACAAGGAGTAATAACTGTTTTTATACTTTTATATATTTTTTAATTTCTATGTGACAACATTAATTAACTGTTATAAAGCTGAGAAGATTTTGATAGAAAATATTTAGCTGAATCAAATAGTATTTGTTTCATATTTCTACCATTAATAACAAGCTGGAAAATGTAGATTGAATTTGATTTTTAACAAGGAGTAATTATTGTTTTTATACTTTTATATTTTTTTTAATTTTCATGTGACAACATTAATTAATTGTTATAAAACTGATGAGATCTTGATAGAAAATATTTAGCTGAATCAAATAGTATTTGTTTCATATTTGTACCATTAATAACAAGCTGGAGAATGTAGATTGAATTTGATTTTTATCAAGGAGTAATTATTGTTTTATACTTTTATATTTTCTTTAATTTCTATTTGACAATATTATTTAAATGTTATAAAACAGAGGGGTTCTTGATAGACAATATTTTGCTGAATGAAATAGTTTTTGTTTCATTTTTCTACCATTATTAACAATCTGGACAATGTAGATTGAATTTGATTTTTAACAAGGAGTAATTGCTGTTTTTATACTTTTATATTTTTTTTAATTTCTATGTGACAACATTAATTAATTGTTATAAAACTGAGGGGATTTTGATAGAAAATATTTAGCTGAATCAAATAGTATTTGTTTCATATTTCTACCATTAATAACAAGCTGGAGAATGTTGATTGAATTTGATTTTTAACAATGAGTAATTAATGTTTTTATACTTTTATATTTTCTTAAATTTCTATGTGACAACATTATTTAAATGTTATAAAACTGAGGGGATTATAATAGAAAATATTTTGCTGAATCAAATAGTATTTGTTTCATTTTTTTACCATTAATAACAAGCTGGAGAATGTAGATTGAATTTGAATTTTATCAAGGAGTAATTATTGTTTTTATACTTTTATATTTTCTTTAATTTCTATTTGACATAATTATTTAAATGTTATAAAACAGAGAGGTTTTTGATAGAAAATATTTAGCTGAATCAAATAGAATTTGTTTCATATTTCTACCATTAATAACAAGCTGGAAAATGTAGATTGAATTTGATTTTTAACAAGGAGTAATTACTGTTTTATACTTTTATATTTTTTTTTTAATTCTATGTGACAACATTAATTAATTGTTGTAAAACTGAGGGAATTTTGGTAGAAAATATTTTGCTGAATCAAATAGTATTTGTTTCATTTTTTTCAACCATTAATAACAATCTGGAAAATGTAGATTAAATTTGATTTTTAACAAGGAGTAATTATTGTTTTTATACTTTTATATTTTCTTTAATTTTCATGTGACAACATTAATTAATTGTTATAAAACTGAGGGGATTTTGGTAGAAAATATTTTGCTGAATCAAATAGTATTTGTTCATTTTTCTACCAATAATAACAATCTGGAGAATGTAGATTAAATTTGATTTTTAACAAGGAGTAATTACTGTTTTTATACTTTTATATTTTTTTAATTTCTATGTGACAACATTAATTAATTGTTATAAAACTGATGAGATCTTGATAGAAAATATTTAGCTGAATCAAATAGTATTTGTTTCATTTTTCTACCATTAATAACAATCTGGAGAATGTAGATTAAATTTGATTTTTAACAAGGAGTAATTACTGTTTTATACATTTATATATTTTTTTAATTTCTATGTGACAACAGTATTTAAAAGTTATAATACAGAAAGGTTTTTGATAGAAAATATTTAACTGAATCAGATAGTATTTGTTTCATTTTTCTATCATTAATAACAAGCTGGAGAATGTAGATTGAATTTGATTTTTAACAATGAGTAATTATTGTTTTTATACTTTTATATTTTCTTAAATTTCTATTTGACAATATTATTTAAATGTTATAAAACAGAGGGGTTCTTGATAGACAATATTTTGCTGAATGAAATAGTATTTGTTTCATTTTTCTATCATTAATAACAAGCTGGAGAATGTAGATTGAATTTGATTTTTAACAATGAGTAATTATTGTTTTTATACTTTTATACTTTTTTTAATTTCTATGTGACAACATTAATTAATTGTTATAAAACTGAGAAGATCTTGATAGAAAATATTTAGCTGAATCAAATAGTATTTGTTTCGGTTTTCTACCATTAATAACAAGCTGGAGAATGTACATTGAATTTGATTTTTATCAAGGAGTAATTATTGTTTTTATAACTTTTATATTTTCTTTAATTTTTATTTGACAATATTATTTAAATGTTATAAAACAGAGGGGTTTTTGATAGACAATATTTTGCTGAATCAAATAGTATTTGTTTCATTTTTCTACCATTAATTACAAGCTGGAGAATGTACATTGAATTTGATTTTTATCAAGGAGTAATTATTGTTTTTATAACTTTTATATTTTCTTTAATTTTTATTTGACAATATTATTTAAATGTTATAAAACAGAGGGGTTTTTGATAGACAATATTTTGCTGAATCAAATAGTATTTGTTTCATTTTTCTACCATTAATTACAAGCTGGAGAATGTACATTGAATTTGATTTTTATCAAGGAGTAATTATTGTTTTTATAACTTTTATATTTTCTTAAATTTCTATGTGACAACATTATTTAAATGTTATAAAACTGAAGGGTTTTTAATAGAAAATATTTAGCTGAATCAGATAGTATTTGTTTCATTTTTCTATCATTAATAACAATCTGGAGAATGTAGATTGAATTTGATTTTTATCAAGGAGTAATTATTGTTTTTATATTTTTATATTTTTTTAAATTTCTATGTTACAACATTAATTAATTGTTATAAAACTGAGGAGATCTTGATAGAAAATATTTTGCTGAATCAAATAGTATTTGTTTCATTTTTCTACCATTAATTACAAGCTGGAGAATGTAGATTGAATTTGATTTTTAACAAGGAGTAATTATTGGATTTATACTTTTATATTTTCTTCAATTTCTATGTGACAACATTATTTAAATGTTATAAAACTGAGGGGATTTTAATAGAAAATATTTTGCTGAATCAAGTAGTATTTGTTTTATTTTTTTACCATTAATAACAAGCTGGAGAATGTAGATTCATTTTGATTTTTAACAAGGAGTAATTATTGGTTTTATACTTTTATATTTTCTTAAATTTCTATGTGACAACATTATTTAAATGTTATAAAACTGAGGGGTTTTTAATAGAAAATATTTAGCTGAATCAGATTGTATTTGTTTCATTTTTCTATCATTAATAACAATCTGGAGAATGTAGATTAAATTTGATTTTTAACATGGAGTAATTATTGTTTTTATACTTTTATATTTTCTTTAATTTTTATGTGACAACATTAATTAATTGTTATAAAACTGAGGGAATTTTGATAGAAAATATTTAGCTGAATCAAATAATCTTTGTTCATTTTTCTACCATTAATAACAATCTGGAAAATGTAGATTGAATTTGATTTTTAACAAGGAGTAATTACTGTCTTTATACTTTTATACTTTTTTTAATTTCTATGTGACAACATTAATTTATTGTTATAAAACTGAGGAGATCTTGATAGAAAATATTTAGCTGAATCAAATAGTATTTGTTTCAGATTTCTACCATTAATAACAAGCTGGAGAATGTACATTGAATTTGATTTTTATCAAGGAGTAATTATTGTTTTTATACTTTTATATTTTCTTTAATTTTTGTTTGGCAATATTATTTAAATGTTATAAAACAGAGGGGTTTTTGATAGACAATATTTTGCTGAATCAAATAGTATTTGTTTCATTTTTCTACCATTAATAACAAGCTGGAGAATGTAGATTGAATTTGATTTTTAACAAGGAGTAATTATTGGTTTTATACTTTTATATTTTTTTTAATTTTCATGTGACAACATTAATTAATTGTTATAAAACTGATGAGATCTTGATAGAAAATATTTAGCTGAATCAAATAGTATTTGTTTCATTTGTCTACCATTAATAACAAGCTGGAGAATGTAGATTGAATTTGAATTTTATCAAGGAGTAATTATTGTTTTTATAATTTTATATTTTTTTTAATTTCTATTTGACAATATTATTTAAATGTTATAAATAGAGAGGTTTTTGATAGAAAATATTTAGCTGAATCAAATAGAATTTGTTCATTTTTCTACCATTAATAACAATCTGGAGAATGTAGATTGAATTTGATTTTTTACAAGGAGTAATTACTGTTTTTATACTTTTATATATTTTTTAATTTCTATGTTACAACATTAATTAATTGTTATAAAACTGAGGAGATCTTGATAGAAAATATTTAGCTAAATCAATTAGTATTTGTTTTATTATTCTACCATTAATAACAAGCTGGAGAATGTAGATTGAATTTGATTTTTAACATGGAGTAATTATTGTTTTTATACTTTTATATTTTCTTTAATTTTTATGTGACAACATTAATTAATTGTTATAAAACTGAGGGAATTTTGATAGAAAATATTTAGCTGAATCAAATAATCTTTGTTCATTTTTCTACCATTAATAATAACAAGCTGAAGAATGTAGATTGAATTTGATTTTTAACAACGAGTAATTAATGTTTTTATATTTTTATATTTTCTTAAATTTCTATTTGACAACATTATTTAAATGTTATAAAACTGATGGGATTTTGATAGAAAATATTTAGCTGAATCAAATAGTATTTGTTTCATTTTTCTACTATTAATAACAATCTGGAGAATGTAGATTGAATTTGATTTTTAACAAGGAGTAATTACTGTCTTTATACTTTTATACTTTTTTTAATTTCTATGTGACAACATTAATTTATTGTTATAAAACTGAGGAGATCTTGATAGAAAATATTTAGCTGAATCAATTAGTATTTGTTTCATTATTCTACCATTAATAACAAGCTGGAGAATGTAGATTGAATTTGATTTTTAACAATGAGTAATTAATGTTTTTATACTTTTATATTTTCTTAAATTTCTATGTGACAACATTATTTAAATGTTATAAAACTGAGGGGATTTTAATAGAAAATATTTTGCTGAATCAAGTAGTATTTGTTTAATTTTTTTACCATTAATAACAAGCTGGAGAATGTAGATTGAATTTAATTTTTAACAAGTAGTAATTATTGTTTTTATACTTTTATATTTTCTTTAATTTCTACGTGACTACATTAATTAATTGTTATAAAACTGAGGAGATCTTGATAGAAAATATTTAGCTGAATCAAATAGTATTTGTTTCATTTGTCTACCATTAATAACAAGCTGGAGAATGTAGATTGAATTTGAATTTTATCAAGGAGTAATTATTGTTTTTATACTTTTATATTTTTTTAAATTTCTATTTGACAATATTATTTAAATGTTATAAATAGAGAGGTTTTTGATGGAAAATATTTAGCTGAATCAAATAGAATTTGTTCATTTTTCTACCATTAATAACAATCTGGAAAATGTAGATTGAATTTGATTTTTTACAAGGAGTAATTACTGTTTTTATACTTTTATATATTTTTTAATTTCTATGTTACAACATTAATTAATTGTTATAAAACTGAGGAGATCTTGATAGAAAATATTTAGCTGAATCAATTAGTATTTGTTTTATTATTCTACCATTAATAACAAGCTGGAGAATGTAGATTGAATTTGATTTTTAACAAGGAGTAATAACTGTTTTTATACTTTTATATATTTTTTAATTTCTATGTGACAACATTAATTAACTGTTATAAAGCTGAGAAGATTTTGATAGAAAATATTTAGCTGAATCAAATAGTATTTGTTTCATATTTCTACCATTAATAACAAGCTGAAAAATGTAGATTGAATTTGATTTTTAACAAGGAGTAATTATTGTTTTTATACTTTTATATTTTTTTTAATTTTCATGTGACAACATTAATTAATTGTTATAAAACTGATGAGATCTTGATAGAAAATATTTAGCTGAATCAAATAGTATTTGTTTCATATTTCTACCATTAATAACAAGCTGGAGAATGTAGATTGAATTTGATTTTTATCAAGGAGTAATTATTGTTTTTATACTTTTATATTTTCTTTAATTTCTATTTGACAATATTATTTAAATGTTATAAAACAGAGGGGTTCTTGATAGACAATATTTTGCTGAATGAAATAGTATTTGTTTCATTTTTCTACCATTAATAACAATCTGGACAATGTATATTGAATTTGATTTTTAACAAGGAGTAATTGCTGTTTTTATACTTTTATATTTTTTTTAATTTCTATGTGACAACATTAATTAATTGTTATAAAACTGAGGGGATTTTGATAGAAAATATTTAGCTGAATCAAATAGTATTTGTTTCATATTTCTACCATTAATAACAAGCTGGAGAATGTAGATTAAATTCGATTTTTAACAATGAGTAATTAATGTTTTTATACTTTTATATTTTCTTAAATTTTCATGTGACAACATTATTTAAATGGTATAAAACTGAGGGGATTATAATAGAAAATATTTAGCTGAATCAAATAGTATTTGTTTCATATTTCTACCATTAATAACAAGCTGGAAAATGTAGATTGAATTTGATTTTTAACAAGGAGTAATTACTGTTTTATACTTTTATATTTTTTTTAATTCTGTGTGACAACATTAATTAATTGTTGTAAAACTGAGGGAATTTTGGTAGAAAATATTTTGCTGAATCAAATAGTATTTGTTTCATTTTTTTCTACCATTAATAACAATCTGGAGAATGTAGAATGAATTCGATTTTTAACAAGAAGTAATTATTGTTTTTATACTTTTATATTTTCTTTAATTTTCATGTGACAACATTAATTAATTGTTATAAAATTGAGGGGATTTTGATAGAAAATATTTAGCTGAATCAAATAGTATTTGTTCATTTTTCTACCATTAATAACAATCTAAAGAATGTAGATTAAATTTGATTTTTAACAAGGAGTAATTACTGTTTTTATACTTTTATATTTTTTTAATTTCTATGTGACAACATTAATTAGTTGTTATAAAACTGATGAGATCTTGATAGAAAATATTTAGCTGAATCAAATAGTATTTGTTTCATTTTTCTACCATTAATAACAAGCTGGAGAATGTTGATTGAATTTGATTTTTATCAAGGAGTAATTAATGTTTTTATACTTTTATATTTTCTTAAATTTCTATGTGACAACATTATTTAAATGTTATAAAACTGAGGGGATTTTAATAGAAAATATTTTGCTTAATCAAGTAGTATTTGTTTAATTTTTTTACCATTAATTACAAGCTGGAGAATGTAGATTGAATTTAATTTTTAACAAGTAGTAATTATTGTTTCTATACTTTTATATTTTCTTTAATTTCTATGTGACTACATTAATTAATTGTTATAAAACTGAGGAGATCTTGATAGAAAATATTTAGCTGAATCAAATAGTATTTGTTTCATTTTTCTACCATTAATAACAAGCTGGAGAATGTAGATTGAATTTGATTTTTATCAAGGAGTAATTATTGTTTTTATTCTTTTATATTTTCTTTAATTTGTATTTGATAACATTATTTAAATGTTATAAAACTGAGGGGATTTTAATAGAAAATATTTTGCTGAATCAATTAGTATTTGTTTCATTATTCTACCATTAATAACAAGCTGGAGAATGTAGATTGAATTTGATTTTTAACAATGAGTAATTAATGTTTTTATACTTTTATATTTTCTTAAATTTCTATGTGACAACATTATTTAAATGTTATAAAACTGAGGGGATTTTAATAGAAAATATTTTGCTGAATCAAGTAGTATTTGTTTAATTTTTTTACCATTAATAACAATCTGGAGAATGTAGATTGAATTTGATTTTTTACAAGGAGTAATTACTGTTTTTATACTTTTATATATTTTTTAATTTCTATGTTACAACATTAATTAATTGTTATAAAACTGAGGAGATCTTGATAGAAAATATTTAGCTGAATCAATTAGTATTTGTTTTATTATTCTACCATTAATAACAAGCTGGAGAATGTAGATTGAATTTGATTTTTAACAAGGAGTAATAACTGTTTTTATACTTTTATATATTTTTTAATTTCTATGTGACAACATTAATTAACTGTTATAAAGCTGAGAAGATTTTGATAGAAAATATTTAGCTGAATCAAATAGTATTTGTTTCATATTTCTACCATTAATAACAAGCTGGAAAATGTAGATTGAATTTGATTTTTAACAAGGAGTAATTATTGTTTTTATACTTTTATATTTTTTTTAATTTTCATGTGACAACATTAATTAATTGTTATAAAACTGATGAGATCTTGATAGAAAATATTTAGCTGAATCAAATAGTATTTGTTTCATATTTGTACCATTAATAACAAGCTGGAGAATGTAGATTGAATTTGATTTTTATCAAGGAGTAATTATTGTTTTATACTTTTATATTTTCTTTAATTTCTATTTGACAATATTATTTAAATGTTATAAAACAGAGGGGTTCTTGATAGACAATATTTTGCTGAATGAAATAGTTTTTGTTTCATTTTTCTACCATTATTAACAATCTGGACAATGTAGATTGAATTTGATTTTTAACAAGGAGTAATTGCTGTTTTTATACTTTTATATTTTTTTTAATTTCTATGTGACAACATTAATTAATTGTTATAAAACTGAGGGGATTTTGATAGAAAATATTTAGCTGAATCAAATAGTATTTGTTTCATATTTCTACCATTAATAACAAGCTGGAGAATG
Organism: Tribolium confusum; assembly: GCA_029207805.1. Classification (NCBI taxonomy): domain Eukaryota; kingdom Metazoa; phylum Arthropoda; class Insecta; order Coleoptera; family Tenebrionidae; genus Tribolium; species Tribolium confusum. Next base: position 4,711,432 of record JALGAY010000003.1, read on the forward strand.
TTGATTGAATTTGATTTTTAACAATGAGTAATTAATGTTTTTATACTTTTATATTTTCTTAAATTTCTATGTGACAACATTATTTAAATGTTATAAAACTGAGGGGATTATAATAGAAAATATTTTGCTGAATCAAATAGTATTTGTTTCATTTTTTTACCATTAATAACAAGCTGGAGAATGTAGATTGAATTTGAATTTTATCAAGGAGTAATTATTGTTTTTATACTTTTATATTTTCTTTAATTTCTATTTGACATAATTATTTAAATGTTATAAAACAGAGAGGTTTTTGATAGAAAATATTTAGCTGAATCAAATAGAATTTGTTTCATATTTCTACCATTAATAACAAGCTGGAAAATGTAGATTGAATTTGATTTTTAACAAGGAGTAATTACTGTTTTATACTTTTATATTTTTTTTTTAATTCTATGTGACAACATTAATTAATTGTTGTAAAACTGAGGGAATTTTGGTAGAAAATATTTTGCTGAATCAAATAGTATTTGTTTCATTTTTTTCAACCATTAATAACAATCTGGAAAATGTAGATTAAATTTGATTTTTAACAAGGAGTAATTATTGTTTTTATACTTTTATATTTTCTTTAATTTTCATGTGACAACATTAATTAATTGTTATAAAACTGAGGGGATTTTGGTAGAAAATATTTTGCTGAATCAAATAGTATTTGTTCATTTTTCTACCAATAATAACAATCTGGAGAATGTAGATTAAATTTGATTTTTAACAAGGAGTAATTACTGTTTTTATACTTTTATATTTTTTTAATTTCTATGTGACAACATTAATTAATTGTTATAAAACTGATGAGATCTTGATAGAAAATATTTAGCTGAATCAAATAGTATTTGTTTCATTTTTCTACCATTAATAACAATCTGGAGAATGTAGATTAAATTTGATTTTTAACAAGGAGTAATTACTGTTTTATACATTTATATATTTTTTTAATTTCTATGTGACAACAGTATTTAAAAGTTATAATACAGAAAGGTTTTTGATAGAAAATATTTAACTGAATCAGATAGTATTTGTTTCATTTTTCTATCATTAATAACAAGCTGGAGAATGTAGATTGAATTTGATTTTTAACAATGAGTAATTATTGTTTTTATACTTTTATATTTTCTTAAATTTCTATTTGACAATATTATTTAAATGTTATAAAACAGAGGGGTTCTTGATAGACAATATTTTGCTGAATGAAATAGTATTTGTTTCATTTTTCTATCATTAATAACAAGCTGGAGAATGTAGATTGAATTTGATTTTTAACAATGAGTAATTATTGTTTTTATACTTTTATACTTTTTTTAATTTCTATGTGACAACATTAATTAATTGTTATAAAACTGAGAAGATCTTGATAGAAAATATTTAGCTGAATCAAATAGTATTTGTTTCGGTTTTCTACCATTAATAACAAGCTGGAGAATGTACATTGAATTTGATTTTTATCAAGGAGTAATTATTGTTTTTATAACTTTTATATTTTCTTTAATTTTTATTTGACAATATTATTTAAATGTTATAAAACAGAGGGGTTTTTGATAGACAATATTTTGCTGAATCAAATAGTATTTGTTTCATTTTTCTACCATTAATTACAAGCTGGAGAATGTACATTGAATTTGATTTTTATCAAGGAGTAATTATTGTTTTTATAACTTTTATATTTTCTTTAATTTTTATTTGACAATATTATTTAAATGTTATAAAACAGAGGGGTTTTTGATAGACAATATTTTGCTGAATCAAATAGTATTTGTTTCATTTTTCTACCATTAATTACAAGCTGGAGAATGTACATTGAATTTGATTTTTATCAAGGAGTAATTATTGTTTTTATAACTTTTATATTTTCTTAAATTTCTATGTGACAACATTATTTAAATGTTATAAAACTGAAGGGTTTTTAATAGAAAATATTTAGCTGAATCAGATAGTATTTGTTTCATTTTTCTATCATTAATAACAATCTGGAGAATGTAGATTGAATTTGATTTTTATCAAGGAGTAATTATTGTTTTTATATTTTTATATTTTTTTAAATTTCTATGTTACAACATTAATTAATTGTTATAAAACTGAGGAGATCTTGATAGAAAATATTTTGCTGAATCAAATAGTATTTGTTTCATTTTTCTACCATTAATTACAAGCTGGAGAATGTAGATTGAATTTGATTTTTAACAAGGAGTAATTATTGGATTTATACTTTTATATTTTCTTCAATTTCTATGTGACAACATTATTTAAATGTTATAAAACTGAGGGGATTTTAATAGAAAATATTTTGCTGAATCAAGTAGTATTTGTTTTATTTTTTTACCATTAATAACAAGCTGGAGAATGTAGATTCATTTTGATTTTTAACAAGGAGTAATTATTGGTTTTATACTTTTATATTTTCTTAAATTTCTATGTGACAACATTATTTAAATGTTATAAAACTGAGGGGTTTTTAATAGAAAATATTTAGCTGAATCAGATTGTATTTGTTTCATTTTTCTATCATTAATAACAATCTGGAGAATGTAGATTAAATTTGATTTTTAACATGGAGTAATTATTGTTTTTATACTTTTATATTTTCTTTAATTTTTATGTGACAACATTAATTAATTGTTATAAAACTGAGGGAATTTTGATAGAAAATATTTAGCTGAATCAAATAATCTTTGTTCATTTTTCTACCATTAATAACAATCTGGAAAATGTAGATTGAATTTGATTTTTAACAAGGAGTAATTACTGTCTTTATACTTTTATACTTTTTTTAATTTCTATGTGACAACATTAATTTATTGTTATAAAACTGAGGAGATCTTGATAGAAAATATTTAGCTGAATCAAATAGTATTTGTTTCAGATTTCTACCATTAATAACAAGCTGGAGAATGTACATTGAATTTGATTTTTATCAAGGAGTAATTATTGTTTTTATACTTTTATATTTTCTTTAATTTTTGTTTGGCAATATTATTTAAATGTTATAAAACAGAGGGGTTTTTGATAGACAATATTTTGCTGAATCAAATAGTATTTGTTTCATTTTTCTACCATTAATAACAAGCTGGAGAATGTAGATTGAATTTGATTTTTAACAAGGAGTAATTATTGGTTTTATACTTTTATATTTTCTTAAATTTCTATGTGACAACATTATTTAAATGTTATAAAACTGAGGGGTTTTTAATAGAAAATATTTAGCTGAATCAGATAGTATTTGTTTCATTTTTCTATCATTAATAACAATCTGGAGAATGTTGATTGAATTTGATTTTTATCAAGGAGTAATTATTGTTTTTATATTTTTATATTTTTGTTAATTTCTATGTTACAACATTAATTAATTGTTATAAAACTGAGGAGATCTTGATAGAAAATATTTTGCTGAATCAAATAGTATTTGTTTCATTTTTCTACCATCAATAACAAGCTGGAGAATGTAGATTGAATTTGATTTTTAATAAGGAGTAATTATTATTTTTATACTTTTATATATTCTTAAATTTCTATGTAACAACAGTATTTAAATATTATAAAACAGAAGGGTTTTTGATAGAAAATATTTAGCTGAATCAGATTGTATTTGTTTCATTTTTCTATCATTAATAACAATCTGGAGAATGTAGATTAAATTTGATTTTTAACATGGAGTAGTTATTGTTTTTATACTTTTATATTTTCTTTAATTTTTATGTGACAACATTAATTAATTGTTATAAAACTGAGGGAATTTTGATAGAAAATATTTAGCTGAATCAAATAATCTTTGTTCATTTTTCTACCATTAATAACAAGCTGGAGAATGTAGATTGAATTTGATTTTTAGCAAGGAGTTATAACTGTGTTTAAACTTTTATATATTTTTTAATTTCTATGTGACAACATTAATTAATTGTTATAAAACTGAGGAGATCTTGATAGAAAATATTTAGCTGAATCAAATAGTATTTGTTTCATATTTGTACCATTAATAACAAGCTGGAGAATGTAGATTGAATTTGATTTTTATCAAGGAGTAATTATTGTTTTATACTTTTATATTTTCTTTAATTTCTATTTGACAATATTATTTAAATGTTATAAAACTGAGGGGATTTTGATAGAAAATATTTAGCTGAATCAAATAGTATTTGTTTCATATTTGTACCATTAATAACAAGCTGGAGAATGTAGATTGAATTTGATTTTTATCAAGGAGTAATTATTGTTTTATACTTTTATATTTTCTTTAATTTCTATTTGACAATATTATTTAAATGTTATAAAACAGAGGGGTTCTTGATAGACAATATTTTGCTGAATGAAATAGTTTTTGTTTCATTTTTCTACCATTATTAACAATCTGGACAATGTAGATTGAATTTGATTTTTAACAAGGAGTAATTGCTGTTTTTATACTTTTATATTTTTTTTAATTTCTATGTGACAACATTAATTAATTGTTATAAAACTGAGGGGATTTTGATAGAAAATATTTAGCTGAATCAAATAGTATTTGTTTCATATTTCTACCATTAATAACAAGCTGGAGAATGTTGATTGAATTTGATTTTTAACAATGAGTAATTAATGTTTTTATACTTTTATATTTTCTTAAATTTCTATGTGACAACATTATTTAAATGTTATAAAACTGAGGGGATTATAATAGAAAATATTTTGCTGAATCAAATAGTATTTGTTTCATTTTTTTACCATTAATAACAAGCTGGAGAATGTAGATTGAATTTGAATTTTATCAAGGAGTAATTATTGTTTTTATACTTTTATATTTTATTTAATTTCTATTTGACATAATTATTTAAATGTTATAAAACAGAGAGGTTTTTGATAGAAAATATTTAGCTGAATCAAATAGAATTTGTTTCATATTTCTACCATTAATAACAAGCTGGAAAATGTAGATTGAATTTGATTTTTAACAAGGAGTAATTACTGTTTTATACTTTTATATTTTTTTTTTAATTCTATGTGACTACATTAATTAATTGTTATAAAACTGAGGAGATCTTGATAGAAAATATTTAGCTGAATCAAATAGTATTTGTTTCATTTGTCTACCATTAATAACAAGCTGGAGAATGTAGATTGAATTTGAATTTTATCAAGGAGTAATTATTGTTTTTATACTTTTATATTTTTTTAAATTTCTATTTGACAATATTATTTAAATGTTATAAATAGAGAGGTTTTTGATGGAAAATATTTAGCTGAATCAAATAGAATTTGTTCATTTTTCTACCACTAATAACAATCTGGAAAATGTAGATTGAATTTGATTTTTTACAAGGAGTAATTACTGTTTTTATACTTTTATATATTTTTTAATTTCTATGTTACAACATTAATTAATTGTTATAAAACTGAGGAGATCTTGATAGAAAATATTTAGCTGAATCAAATAGTATTTGTTTCATATTTGTACCATTAATAACAAGCTGGAGAATGTAGATTGAATTTGATTTTTATCAAGGAGTAATTATTGTTTTATACTTTTATATTTTCTTTAATTTCTATTTGACAATATTATTTAAATGTTATAAAACTGAGGGGATTTTGATAGAAAATATTTAGCTGAATCAAATAGTATTTGTTTCATATTTGTACCATTAATAACAAGCTGGAGAATGTAGATTGAATTTGATTTTTATCAAGGAGTAATTATTGTTTTATACTTTTATATTTTCTTTAATTTCTATTTGACAATATTATTTAAATGTTATAAAACAGAGGGGTTCTTGATAGACAATATTTTGCTGAATGAAATAGTTTTTGTTTCATTTTTCTACCATTATTAACAATCTGGACAATGTAGATTGAATTTGATTTTTAACAAGGAGTAATTGCTGTTTTTATACTTTTATATTTTTTTTAATTTCTATGTGACAACATTAATTAATTGTTATAAAACTGAGGGGATTTTGATAGAAAATATTTAGCTGAATCAAATAGTATTTGTTTCATATTTCTACCATTAATAACAAGCTGGAGAATGTTGATTGAATTTGATTTTTAACAATGAGTAATTAATGTTTTTATACTTTTATATTTTCTTAAATTTCTATGTGACAACATTATTTAAATGTTATAAAACTGAGGGGATTATAATAGAAAATATTTTGCTGAATCAAATAGTATTTGTTTCATTTTTTTACCATTAATAACAAGCTGGAGAATGTAGATTGAATTTGAATTTTATCAAGGAGTAATTATTGTTTTTATACTTTTATATTTTATTTAATTTCTATTTGACATAATTATTTAAATGTTATAAAACAGAGAGGTTTTTGATAGAAAATATTTAGCTGAATCAAATAGAATTTGTTTCATATTTCTACCATTAATAACAAGCTGGAAAATGTAGATTGAATTTGATTTTTAACAAGGAGTAATTACTGTTTTATACTTTTATATTTTTTTTTTAATTCTATGTGACTACATTAATTAATTGTTATAAAACTGAGGAGATCTTGATAGAAAATATTTAGCTGAATCAAATAGTATTTGTTTCATTTGTCTACCATTAATAACAAGCTGGAGAATGTAGATTGAATTTGAATTTTATCAAGGAGTAATTATTGTTTTTATACTTTTATATTTTTTTAAATTTCTATTTGACAATATTATTTAAATGTTATAAATAGAGAGGTTTTTGATGGAAAATATTTAGCTGAATCAAATAGAATTTGTTCATTTTTCTACCACTAATAACAATCTGGAAAATGTAGATTGAATTTGATTTTTTACAAGGAGTAATTACTGTTTTTATACTTTTATATATTTTTTAATTTCTATGTTACAACATTAATTAATTGTTATAAAACTGAGGAGATCTTGATAGAAAATATTTAGCTGAATCAATTAGTATTTGTTTTATTATTCTACCATTAATAACAAGCTGGAGAATGTAGATTGAATTTGATTTTTAACAAGGAGTAATAACTGTTTTTATACTTTTATATATTTTTTAATTTCTATGTGACAACATTAATTAACTGTTATAAAGCTGAGAAGATTTTGATAGAAAATATTTAGCTGAATCAAATAGTATTTGTTTCATATTTCTACCATTAATAACAAGCTGAAAAATGTAGATTGAATTTGATTTTTAACAAGGAGTAATTATTGTTTTTATACTTTTATATTTTTTTTAATTTTCATGTGACAACATTAATTAATTGTTATAAAACTGATGAGATCTTGATAGAAAATATTTAGCTGAATCAAATAGTATTTGTTTCATATTTCTACCATTAATAACAAGCTGGAGAATGTAGATTGAATTTGATTTTTATCAAGGAGTAATTATTGTTTTTATACTTTTATATTTTCTTTAATTTCTATTTGACAATATTATTTAAATGTTATAAAACAGAGGGGTTCTTGATAGACAATATTTTGCTGAATGAAATAGTATTTGTTTCATTTTTCTACCATTAATAACAATCTGGACAATGTAGATTGAATTTGATTTTTAACAAGGAGTAATTGCTGTTTTTATACTTTTATATTTTTTTTAATTTCTATGTGACAACATTAATTAATTGTTATAAAACTGAGGGGATTTTGATAGAAAATATTTAGCTGAATCAAATAGTATTTGTTTCATATTTCTACCATTAATAACAAGCTGGAGAATGTAGATTAAATTCGATTTTTAACAATGAGTAATTAATGTTTTTATACTTTTATATTTTCTTAAATTTCCATGTGACAACATTATTTAAATGGTATAAAACTGAGGGGATTATAATAGAAAATATTTAGCTGAATCAAATAGTATTTGTTTCATATTTCTACCATTAATAACAAGCTGGAAAATGTAGATTGAATTTGATTTTTAACAAGGAGTAATTACTGTTTTATACTTTTATATTTTTTTTAATTCTGTGTGACAACATTAATTAATTGTTGTAAAACTGAGGGAATTTTGGTAGAAAATATTTTGCTGAATCAAATAGTATTTGTTTCATTTTTTTCTACCATTAATAACAATCTGGAGAATGTAGAATGAATTCGATTTTTAACAAGAAGTAATTATTGTTTTTATACTTTTATATTTTCTTTAATTTTCATGTGACAACATTAATTAATTGTTATAAAATTGAGGGGATTTTGATAGAAAATATTTAGCTGAATCAAATAGTATTTGTTCATTTTTCTACCATTAATAACAATCTAAAGAATGTAGATTAAATTTGATTTTTAACAAGGAGTAATTACTGTTTTTATACTTTTATATTTTTTTAATTTCTATGTGACAACATTAATTAGTTGTTATAAAACTGATGAGATCTTGATAGAAAATATTTAGCTGAATCAAATAGTATTTGTTTCATTTTTCTACCATTAATAACAAGCTGGAGAATGTAGATTGAATTTGATTTTTATCAAGGAGTAATTAATGTTTTTATACTTTTATATTTTCTTAAATTTCTATGTGACAACATTATTTAAATGTTATAAAACTGAGGGGATTTTAATAGAAAATATTTTGCTTAATCAAGTAGTATTTGTTTAATTTTTTTACCATTAATTACAAGCTGGAGAATGTAGATTGAATTTAATTTTTAACAAGTAGTAATTATTGTTTCTATACTTTTATATTTTCTTTAATTTCTATGTGACTACATTAATTAATTGTTATAAAACTGAGGAGATCTTGATAGAAAATATTTAGCTGAATCAAATAGTATTTGTTTCATTTTTCTACCATTAATAACAAGCTGGAGAATGTAGATTGAATTTGATTTTTATCAAGGAGTAATTATTGTTTTTATAATTTTATATTTTTTTTAATTTCTATTTGACAATATTATTTAAATGTTATAAATAGAGAGGTTTTTGATAGAAAATATTTAGCTGAATCAAATAGAATTTGTTCATTTTTCTACCATTAATAACAATCTGGAGAATGTAGATTGAATTTGATTTTTTACAAGGAGTAATTACTGTTTTTATACTTTTATATATTTTTTAATTTCTATGTTACAACATTAATTAATTGTTATAAAACTGAGGAGATCTTGATAGAAAATATTTAGCTAAATCAATTAGTATTTGTTTTATTATTCTACCATTAATAACAAGCTGGAGAATGTAGATTGAATTTGATTTTTAACATGGAGTAATTATTGTTTTTATACTTTTATATTTTCTTTAATTTTTATGTGACAACATTAATTAATTGTTATAAAACTGAGGGAATTTTGATAGAAAATATTTAGCTGAATCAAATAATCTTTGTTCATTTTTCTACCATTAATAATAACAAGCTGAAGAATGTAGATTGAATTTGATTTTTAACAACGAGTAATTAATGTTTTTATATTTTTATATTTTCTTAAATTTCTATTTGACAACATTATTTAAATGTTATAAAACTGATGGGATTTTGATAGAAAATATTTAGCTGAATCAAATAGTATTTGTTTCATTTTTCTACTATTAATAACAATCTGGAGAATGTAGATTGAATTTGATTTTTAACAAGGAGTAATTACTGTCTTTATACTTTTATACTTTTTTTAATTTCTATGTGACAACATTAATTTATTGTTATAAAACTGAGGAGATCTTGATAGAAAATATTTAGCTGAATCAATTAGTATTTGTTTCATTATTCTACCATTAATAACAAGCTGGAGAATGTAGATTGAATTTGATTTTTAACAATGAGTAATTAATGTTTTTATACTTTTATATTTTCTTAAATTTCTATGTGACAACATTATTTAAATGTTATAAAACTGAGGGGATTTTAATAGAAAATATTTTGCTGAATCAAGTAGTATTTGTTTAATTTTTTTACCATTAATAACAAGCTGGAGAATGTAGATTGAATTTAATTTTTAACAAGTAGTAATTATTGTTTTTATACTTTTATATTTTCTTTAATTTCTACGTGACTACATTAATTAATTGTTATAAAACTGAGGAGATCTTGATAGAAAATATTTAGCTGAATCAAATAGTATTTGTTTCATTTGTCTACCATTAATAACAAGCTGGAGAATGTAGATTGAATTTGAATTTTATCAAGGAGTAATTATTGTTTTTATACTTTTATATTTTTTTAAATTTCTATTTGACAATATTATTTAAATGTTATAAATAGAGAGGTTTTTGATGGAAAATATTTAGCTGAATCAAATAGAATTTGTTCATTTTTCTACCATTAATAACAATCTGGAAAATGTAGATTGAATTTGATTTTTTACAAGGAGTAATTACTGTTTTTATACTTTTATATATTTTTTAATTTCTATGTTACAACATTAATTAATTGTTATAAAACTGAGGAGATCTTGATAGAAAATATTTAGCTGAATCAATTAGTATTTGTTTTATTATTCTACCATTAATAACAAGCTGGAGAATGTAGATTGAATTTGATTTTTAACAAGGAGTAATAACTGTTTTTATACTTTTATATATTTTTTAATTTCTATGTGACAACATTAATTAACTGTTATAAAGCTGAGAAGATTTTGATAGAAAATATTTAGCTGAATCAAATAGTATTTGTTTCATATTTCTACCATTAATAACAAGCTGAAAAATGTAGATTGAATTTGATTTTTAACAAGGAGTAATTATTGTTTTTATACTTTTATATTTTTTTTAATTTTCATGTGACAACATTAATTAATTGTTATAAAACTGATGAGATCTTGATAGAAAATATTTAGCTGAATCAAATAGTATTTGTTTCATATTTCTACCATTAATAACAAGCTGGAGAATGTAGATTGAATTTGATTTTTATCAAGGAGTAATTATTGTTTTTATACTTTTATATTTTCTTTAATTTCTATTTGACAATATTATTTAAATGTTATAAAACAGAGGGGTTCTTGATAGACAATATTTTGCTGAATGAAATAGTATTTGTTTCATTTTTCTACCATTAATAACAATCTGGACAATGTATATTGAATTTGATTTTTAACAAGGAGTAATTGCTGTTTTTATACTTTTATATTTTTTTTAATTTCTATGTGACAACATTAATTAATTGTTATAAAACTGAGGGGATTTTGATAGAAAATATTTAGCTGAATCAAATAGTATTTGTTTCATATTTCTACCATTAATAACAAGCTGGAGAATGTAGATTAAATTCGATTTTTAACAATGAGTAATTAATGTTTTTATACTTTTATATTTTCTTAAATTTTCATGTGACAACATTATTTAAATGGTATAAAACTGAGGGGATTATAATAGAAAATATTTAGCTGAATCAAATAGTATTTGTTTCATATTTCTACCATTAATAACAAGCTGGAAAATGTAGATTGAATTTGATTTTTAACAAGGAGTAATTACTGTTTTATACTTTTATATTTTTTTTAATTCTGTGTGACAACATTAATTAATTGTTGTAAAACTGAGGGAATTTTGGTAGAAAATATTTTGCTGAATCAAATAGTATTTGTTTCATTTTTTTCTACCATTAATAACAATCTGGAGAATGTAGAATGAATTCGATTTTTAACAAGAAGTAATTATTGTTTTTATACTTTTATATTTTCTTTAATTTTCATGTGACAACATTAATTAATTGTTATAAAATTGAGGGGATTTTGATAGAAAATATTTAGCTGAATCAAATAGTATTTGTTCATTTTTCTACCATTAATAACAATCTAAAGAATGTAGATTAAATTTGATTTTTAACAAGGAGTAATTACTGTTTTTATACTTTTATATTTTTTTAATTTCTATGTGACAACATTAATTAGTTGTTATAAAACTGATGAGATCTTGATAGAAAATATTTAGCTGAATCAAATAGTATTTGTTTCATTTTTCTACCATTAATAACAAGCTGGAGAATGTTGATTGAATTTGATTTTTATCAAGGAGTAATTAATGTTTTTATACTTTTATATTTTCTTAAATTTCTATGTGACAACATTATTTAAATGTTATAAAACTGAGGGGATTTTAATAGAAAATATTTTGCTTAATCAAGTAGTATTTGTTTAATTTTTTTACCATTAATTACAAGCTGGAGAATGTAGATTGAATTTAATTTTTAACAAGTAGTAATTATTGTTTCTATACTTTTATATTTTCTTTAATTTCTATGTGACTACATTAATTAATTGTTATAAAACTGAGGAGATCTTGATAGAAAATATTTAGCTGAATCAAATAGTATTTGTTTCATTTTTCTACCATTAATAACAAGCTGGAGAATGTAGATTGAATTTGATTTTTATCAAGGAGTAATTATTGTTTTTATTCTTTTATATTTTCTTTAATTTGTATTTGATAACATTATTTAAATGTTATAAAACTGAGGGGATTTTAATAGAAAATATTTTGCTGAATCAATTAGTATTTGTTTCATTATTCTACCATTAATAACAAGCTGGAGAATGTAGATTGAATTTGATTTTTAACAATGAGTAATTAATGTTTTTATACTTTTATATTTTCTTAAATTTCTATGTGACAACATTATTTAAATGTTATAAAACTGAGGGGATTTTAATAGAAAATATTTTGCTGAATCAAGTAGTATTTGTTTAATTTTTTTACCATTAATAACAATCTGGAGAATGTAGATTGAATTTGATTTTTTACAAGGAGTAATTACTGTTTTTATACTTTTATATATTTTTTAATTTCTATGTTACAACATTAATTAATTGTTATAAAACTGAGGAGATCTTGATAGAAAATATTTAGCTGAATCAATTAGTATTTGTTTTATTATTCTACCATTAATAACAAGCTGGAGAATGTAGATTGAATTTGATTTTTAACAAGGAGTAATAACTGTTTTTATACTTTTATATATTTTTTAATTTCTATGTGACAACATTAATTAACTGTTATAAAGCTGAGAAGATTTTGATAGAAAATATTTAGCTGAATCAAATAGTATTTGTTTCATATTTCTACCATTAATAACAAGCTGGAAAATGTAGATTGAATTTGATTTTTAACAAGGAGTAATTATTGTTTTTATACTTTTATATTTTTTTTAATTTTCATGTGACAACATTAATTAATTGTTATAAAACTGATGAGATCTTGATAGAAAATATTTAGCTGAATCAAATAGTATTTGTTTCATATTTGTACCATTAATAACAAGCTGGAGAATGTAGATTGAATTTGATTTTTATCAAGGAGTAATTATTGTTTTATACTTTTATATTTTCTTTAATTTCTATTTGACAATATTATTTAAATGTTATAAAACAGAGGGGTTCTTGATAGACAATATTTTGCTGAATGAAATAGTTTTTGTTTCATTTTTCTACCATTATTAACAATCTGGACAATGTAGATTGAATTTGATTTTTAACAAGGAGTAATTGCTGTTTTTATACTTTTATATTTTTTTTAATTTCTATGTGACAACATTAATTAATTGTTATAAAACTGAGGGGATTTTGATAGAAAATATTTAGCTGAATCAAATAGTATTTGTTTCATATTTCTACCATTAATAACAAGCTGGAGAATGTTGATTGAATTTGATTTTTAACAATGAGTAATTAATGTTTTTATACTTTTATATTTTCTTAAATTTCTATGTGACAACATTATTTAAATGTTATAAAACTGAGGGGATTATAATAGAAAATATTTTGCTGAATCAAATAGTATTTGTTTCATTTTTTTACCATTAATAACAAGCTGGAGAATGTAGATTGAATTTGAATTTTATCAAGGAGTAATTATTGTTTTTATACTTTTATATTTTCTTTAATTTCTATTTGACATAATTATTTAAATGTTATAAAACAGAGAGGTTTTTGATAGAAAATATTTAGCTGAATCAAATAGAATTTGTTTCATATTTCTACCATTAATAACAAGCTGGAAAATGTAGATTGAATTTGATTTTTAACAAGGAGTAATTACTGTTTTATACTTTTATATTTTTTTTTTAATTCTATGTGACAACATTAATTAATTGTTGTAAAACTGAGGGAATTTTGGTAGAAAATATTTTGCTGAATCAAATAGTATTTGTTTCATTTTTTTCAACCATTAATAACAATCTGGAAAATGTAGATTAAATTTGATTTTTAACAAGGAGTAATTATTGTTTTTATACTTTTATATTTTCTTTAATTTTCATGTGACAACATTAATTAATTGTTATAAAACTGAGGGGATTTTGGTAGAAAATATTTTGCTGAATCAAATAGTATTTGTTCATTTTTCTACCAATAATAACAATCTGGAGAATGTAGATTAAATTTGATTTTTAACAAGGAGTAATTACTGTTTTTATACTTTTATATTTTTTTAATTTCTATGTGACAACATTAATTAATTGTTATAAAACTGATGAGATCTTGATAGAAAATATTTAGCTGAATCAAATAGTATTTGTTTCATTTTTCTACCATTAATAACAATCTGGAGAATGTAGATTAAATTTGATTTTTAACAAGGAGTAATTACTGTTTTATACATTTATATATTTTTTTAATTTCTATGTGACAACAGTATTTAAAAGTTATAATACAGAAAGGTTTTTGATAGAAAATATTTAACTGAATCAGATAGTATTTGTTTCATTTTTCTATCATTAATAACAAGCTGGAGAATGTAGATTGAATTTGATTTTTAACAATGAGTAATTATTGTTTTTATACTTTTATATTTTCTTAAATTTCTATTTGACAATATTATTTAAATGTTATAAAACAGAGGGGTTCTTGATAGACAATATTTTGCTGAATGAAATAGTATTTGTTTCATTTTTCTATCATTAATAACAAGCTGGAGAATGTAGATTGAATTTGATTTTTAACAATGAGTAATTATTGTTTTTATACTTTTATACTTTTTTTAATTTCTATGTGACAACATTAATTAATTGTTATAAAACTGAGAAGATCTTGATAGAAAATATTTAGCTGAATCAAATAGTATTTGTTTCGGTTTTCTACCATTAATAACAAGCTGGAGAATGTACATTGAATTTGATTTTTATCAAGGAGTAATTATTGTTTTTATAACTTTTATATTTTCTTTAATTTTTATTTGACAATATTATTTAAATGTTATAAAACAGAGGGGTTTTTGATAGGACAATATTTTGCTGAATCAAATAGTATTTGTTTCATTTTTCTACCATTAATTACAAGCTGGAGAATGTACATTGAATTTGATTTTTATCAAGGAGTAATTATTGTTTTTATAACTTTTATATTTTCTTTAATTTTTATTTGACAATATTATTTAAATGTTATAAAACAGAGGGGTTTTTGATAGACAATATTTTGCTGAATCAAATAGTATTTGTTTCATTTTTCTACCATTAATTACAAGCTGGAGAATGTACATTGAATTTGATTTTTATCAAGGAGTAATTATTGTTTTTATAACTTTTATATTTTCTTAAATTTCTATGTGACAACATTATTTAAATGTTATAAAACTGAAGGGTTTTTAATAGAAAATATTTAGCTGAATCAGATAGTATTTGTTTCATTTTTCTATCATTAATAACAATCTGGAG
This sequence comes from Tribolium confusum, assembly GCA_029207805.1. Classification (NCBI taxonomy): domain Eukaryota; kingdom Metazoa; phylum Arthropoda; class Insecta; order Coleoptera; family Tenebrionidae; genus Tribolium; species Tribolium confusum. The sequence goes on from JALGAY010000003.1 coordinate 4,726,973, forward strand.
AATGTAGATTGAATTTGATTTTTAACAAGGAGTAATTATTGGATTTATACTTTTATATTTTCTTCAATTTCTATGTGACAACATTATTTAAATGTTATAAAACTGAGGGGATTTTAATAGAAAATATTTTGCTGAATCAAGTAGTATTTGTTTTATTTTTTTACCATTAATAACAAGCTGGAGAATGTAGATTCATTTTGATTTTTAACAAGGAGTAATTATTGGTTTTATACTTTTATATTTTCTTAAATTTCTATGTGACAACATTATTTAAATGTTATAAAACTGAGGGGTTTTTAATAGAAAATATTTAGCTGAATCAGATTGTATTTGTTTCATTTTTCTATCATTAATAACAATCTGGAGAATGTAGATTAAATTTGATTTTTAACATGGAGTAATTATTGTTTTTATACTTTTATATTTTCTTTAATTTTTATGTGACAACATTAATTAATTGTTATAAAACTGAGGGAATTTTGATAGAAAATATTTAGCTGAATCAAATAATCTTTGTTCATTTTTCTACCATTAATAACAATCTGGAAAATGTAGATTGAATTTGATTTTTAACAAGGAGTAATTACTGTCTTTATACTTTTATACTTTTTTTAATTTCTATGTGACAACATTAATTTATTGTTATAAAACTGAGGAGATCTTGATAGAAAATATTTAGCTGAATCAAATAGTATTTGTTTCAGATTTCTACCATTAATAACAAGCTGGAGAATGTACATTGAATTTGATTTTTATCAAGGAGTAATTATTGTTTTTATACTTTTATATTTTCTTTAATTTTTGTTTGGCAATATTATTTAAATGTTATAAAACAGAGGGGTTTTTGATAGACAATATTTTGCTGAATCAAATAGTATTTGTTTCATTTTTCTACCATTAATAACAAGCTGGAGAATGTAGATTGAATTTGATTTTTAACAAGGAGTAATTATTGGTTTTATACTTTTATATTTTCTTAAATTTCTATGTGACAACATTATTTAAATGTTATAAAACTGAGGGGTTTTTAATAGAAAATATTTAGCTGAATCAGATAGTATTTGTTTCATTTTTCTATCATTAATAACAATCTGGAGAATGTTGATTGAATTTGATTTTTATCAAGGAGTAATTATTGTTTTTATATTTTTATATTTTTGTTAATTTCTATGTTACAACATTAATTAATTGTTATAAAACTGAGGAGATCTTGATAGAAAATATTTTGCTGAATCAAATAGTATTTGTTTCATTTTTCTACCATCAATAACAAGCTGGAGAATGTAGATTGAATTTGATTTTTAATAAGGAGTAATTATTATTTTTATACTTTTATATATTCTTAAATTTCTATGTAACAACAGTATTTAAATATTATAAAACAGAAGGGTTTTTGATAGAAAATATTTAGCTGAATCAGATTGTATTTGTTTCATTTTTCTATCATTAATAACAATCTGGAGAATGTAGATTAAATTTGATTTTTAACATGGAGTAGTTATTGTTTTTATACTTTTATATTTTCTTTAATTTTTATGTGACAACATTAATTAATTGTTATAAAACTGAGGGAATTTTGATAGAAAATATTTAGCTGAATCAAATAATCTTTGTTCATTTTTCTACCATTAATAACAAGCTGGAGAATGTAGATTGAATTTGATTTTTAGCAAGGAGTTATAACTGTGTTTAAACTTTTATATATTTTTTAATTTCTATGTGACAACATTAATTAATTGTTATAAAACTGAGGAGATCTTGATAGAAAATATTTAGCTGAATCAAATAGTATTTGTTTCATATTTGTACCATTAATAACAAGCTGGAGAATGTAGATTGAATTTGATTTTTATCAAGGAGTAATTATTGTTTTATACTTTTATATTTTCTTTAATTTCTATTTGACAATATTATTTAAATGTTATAAAACTGAGGGGATTTTGATAGAAAATATTTAGCTGAATCAAATAGTATTTGTTTCATATTTGTACCATTAATAACAAGCTGGAGAATGTAGATTGAATTTGATTTTTATCAAGGAGTAATTATTGTTTTATACTTTTATATTTTCTTTAATTTCTATTTGACAATATTATTTAAATGTTATAAAACAGAGGGGTTCTTGATAGACAATATTTTGCTGAATGAAATAGTTTTTGTTTCATTTTTCTACCATTATTAACAATCTGGACAATGTAGATTGAATTTGATTTTTAACAAGGAGTAATTGCTGTTTTTATACTTTTATATTTTTTTTAATTTCTATGTGACAACATTAATTAATTGTTATAAAACTGAGGGGATTTTGATAGAAAATATTTAGCTGAATCAAATAGTATTTGTTTCATATTTCTACCATTAATAACAAGCTGGAGAATGTTGATTGAATTTGATTTTTAACAATGAGTAATTAATGTTTTTATACTTTTATATTTTCTTAAATTTCTATGTGACAACATTATTTAAATGTTATAAAACTGAGGGGATTATAATAGAAAATATTTTGCTGAATCAAATAGTATTTGTTTCATTTTTTTACCATTAATAACAAGCTGGAGAATGTAGATTGAATTTGAATTTTATCAAGGAGTAATTATTGTTTTTATACTTTTATATTTTATTTAATTTCTATTTGACATAATTATTTAAATGTTATAAAACAGAGAGGTTTTTGATAGAAAATATTTAGCTGAATCAAATAGAATTTGTTTCATATTTCTACCATTAATAACAAGCTGGAAAATGTAGATTGAATTTGATTTTTAACAAGGAGTAATTACTGTTTTATACTTTTATATTTTTTTTTTAATTCTATGTGACTACATTAATTAATTGTTATAAAACTGAGGAGATCTTGATAGAAAATATTTAGCTGAATCAAATAGTATTTGTTTCATTTGTCTACCATTAATAACAAGCTGGAGAATGTAGATTGAATTTGAATTTTATCAAGGAGTAATTATTGTTTTTATACTTTTATATTTTTTTAAATTTCTATTTGACAATATTATTTAAATGTTATAAATAGAGAGGTTTTTGATGGAAAATATTTAGCTGAATCAAATAGAATTTGTTCATTTTTCTACCACTAATAACAATCTGGAAAATGTAGATTGAATTTGATTTTTTACAAGGAGTAATTACTGTTTTTATACTTTTATATATTTTTTAATTTCTATGTTACAACATTAATTAATTGTTATAAAACTGAGGAGATCTTGATAGAAAATATTTAGCTGAATCAAATAGTATTTGTTTCATATTTGTACCATTAATAACAAGCTGGAGAATGTAGATTGAATTTGATTTTTATCAAGGAGTAATTATTGTTTTATACTTTTATATTTTCTTTAATTTCTATTTGACAATATTATTTAAATGTTATAAAACTGAGGGGATTTTGATAGAAAATATTTAGCTGAATCAAATAGTATTTGTTTCATATTTGTACCATTAATAACAAGCTGGAGAATGTAGATTGAATTTGATTTTTATCAAGGAGTAATTATTGTTTTATACTTTTATATTTTCTTTAATTTCTATTTGACAATATTATTTAAATGTTATAAAACAGAGGGGTTCTTGATAGACAATATTTTGCTGAATGAAATAGTTTTTGTTTCATTTTTCTACCATTATTAACAATCTGGACAATGTAGATTGAATTTGATTTTTAACAAGGAGTAATTGCTGTTTTTATACTTTTATATTTTTTTTAATTTCTATGTGACAACATTAATTAATTGTTATAAAACTGAGGGGATTTTGATAGAAAATATTTAGCTGAATCAAATAGTATTTGTTTCATATTTCTACCATTAATAACAAGCTGGAGAATGTTGATTGAATTTGATTTTTAACAATGAGTAATTAATGTTTTTATACTTTTATATTTTCTTAAATTTCTATGTGACAACATTATTTAAATGTTATAAAACTGAGGGGATTATAATAGAAAATATTTTGCTGAATCAAATAGTATTTGTTTCATTTTTTTACCATTAATAACAAGCTGGAGAATGTAGATTGAATTTGAATTTTATCAAGGAGTAATTATTGTTTTTATACTTTTATATTTTATTTAATTTCTATTTGACATAATTATTTAAATGTTATAAAACAGAGAGGTTTTTGATAGAAAATATTTAGCTGAATCAAATAGAATTTGTTTCATATTTCTACCATTAATAACAAGCTGGAAAATGTAGATTGAATTTGATTTTTAACAAGGAGTAATTACTGTTTTATACTTTTATATTTTTTTTTTAATTCTATGTGACTACATTAATTAATTGTTATAAAACTGAGGAGATCTTGATAGAAAATATTTAGCTGAATCAAATAGTATTTGTTTCATTTGTCTACCATTAATAACAAGCTGGAGAATGTAGATTGAATTTGAATTTTATCAAGGAGTAATTATTGTTTTTATACTTTTATATTTTTTTAAATTTCTATTTGACAATATTATTTAAATGTTATAAATAGAGAGGTTTTTGATGGAAAATATTTAGCTGAATCAAATAGAATTTGTTCATTTTTCTACCACTAATAACAATCTGGAAAATGTAGATTGAATTTGATTTTTTACAAGGAGTAATTACTGTTTTTATACTTTTATATATTTTTTAATTTCTATGTTACAACATTAATTAATTGTTATAAAACTGAGGAGATCTTGATAGAAAATATTTAGCTGAATCAATTAGTATTTGTTTTATTATTCTACCATTAATAACAAGCTGGAGAATGTAGATTGAATTTGATTTTTAACAAGGAGTAATAACTGTTTTTATACTTTTATATATTTTTTAATTTCTATGTGACAACATTAATTAACTGTTATAAAGCTGAGAAGATTTTGATAGAAAATATTTAGCTGAATCAAATAGTATTTGTTTCATATTTCTACCATTAATAACAAGCTGAAAAATGTAGATTGAATTTGATTTTTAACAAGGAGTAATTATTGTTTTTATACTTTTATATTTTTTTTAATTTTCATGTGACAACATTAATTAATTGTTATAAAACTGATGAGATCTTGATAGAAAATATTTAGCTGAATCAAATAGTATTTGTTTCATATTTCTACCATTAATAACAAGCTGGAGAATGTAGATTGAATTTGATTTTTATCAAGGAGTAATTATTGTTTTTATACTTTTATATTTTCTTTAATTTCTATTTGACAATATTATTTAAATGTTATAAAACAGAGGGGTTCTTGATAGACAATATTTTGCTGAATGAAATAGTATTTGTTTCATTTTTCTACCATTAATAACAATCTGGACAATGTAGATTGAATTTGATTTTTAACAAGGAGTAATTGCTGTTTTTATACTTTTATATTTTTTTTAATTTCTATGTGACAACATTAATTAATTGTTATAAAACTGAGGGGATTTTGATAGAAAATATTTAGCTGAATCAAATAGTATTTGTTTCATATTTCTACCATTAATAACAAGCTGGAGAATGTAGATTAAATTCGATTTTTAACAATGAGTAATTAATGTTTTTATACTTTTATATTTTCTTAAATTTCCATGTGACAACATTATTTAAATGGTATAAAACTGAGGGGATTATAATAGAAAATATTTAGCTGAATCAAATAGTATTTGTTTCATATTTCTACCATTAATAACAAGCTGGAAAATGTAGATTGAATTTGATTTTTAACAAGGAGTAATTACTGTTTTATACTTTTATATTTTTTTTAATTCTGTGTGACAACATTAATTAATTGTTGTAAAACTGAGGGAATTTTGGTAGAAAATATTTTGCTGAATCAAATAGTATTTGTTTCATTTTTTTCTACCATTAATAACAATCTGGAGAATGTAGAATGAATTCGATTTTTAACAAGAAGTAATTATTGTTTTTATACTTTTATATTTTCTTTAATTTTCATGTGACAACATTAATTAATTGTTATAAAATTGAGGGGATTTTGATAGAAAATATTTAGCTGAATCAAATAGTATTTGTTCATTTTTCTACCATTAATAACAATCTAAAGAATGTAGATTAAATTTGATTTTTAACAAGGAGTAATTACTGTTTTTATACTTTTATATTTTTTTAATTTCTATGTGACAACATTAATTAGTTGTTATAAAACTGATGAGATCTTGATAGAAAATATTTAGCTGAATCAAATAGTATTTGTTTCATTTTTCTACCATTAATAACAAGCTGGAGAATGTAGATTGAATTTGATTTTTATCAAGGAGTAATTAATGTTTTTATACTTTTATATTTTCTTAAATTTCTATGTGACAACATTATTTAAATGTTATAAAACTGAGGGGATTTTAATAGAAAATATTTTGCTTAATCAAGTAGTATTTGTTTAATTTTTTTACCATTAATTACAAGCTGGAGAATGTAGATTGAATTTAATTTTTAACAAGTAGTAATTATTGTTTCTATACTTTTATATTTTCTTTAATTTCTATGTGACTACATTAATTAATTGTTATAAAACTGAGGAGATCTTGATAGAAAATATTTAGCTGAATCAAATAGTATTTGTTTCATTTTTCTACCATTAATAACAAGCTGGAGAATGTAGATTGAATTTGATTTTTATCAAGGAGTAATTATTGTTTTTATTCTTTTATATTTTCTTTAATTTGTATTTGATAACATTATTTAAATGTTATAAAACTGAGGGGATTTTAATAGAAAATATTTTGCTGAATCAATTAGTATTTGTTTCATTATTCTACCATTAATAACAAGCTGGAGAATGTAGATTGAATTTGATTTTTAACAATGAGTAATTAATGTTTTTATACTTTTATATTTTCTTAAATTTCTATGTGACAACATTATTTAAATGTTATAAAACTGAGGGGATTTTAATAGAAAATATTTTGCTGAATCAAGTAGTATTTGTTTAATTTTTTTACCATTAATAACAATCTGGAGAATGTAGATTGAATTTGATTTTTTACAAGGAGTAATTACTGTTTTTATACTTTTATATATTTTTTAATTTCTATGTTACAACATTAATTAATTGTTATAAAACTGAGGAGATCTTGATAGAAAATATTTAGCTGAATCAATTAGTATTTGTTTTATTATTCTACCATTAATAACAAGCTGGAGAATGTAGATTGAATTTGATTTTTAACAAGGAGTAATAACTGTTTTTATACTTTTATATATTTTTTAATTTCTATGTGACAACATTAATTAACTGTTATAAAGCTGAGAAGATTTTGATAGAAAATATTTAGCTGAATCAAATAGTATTTGTTTCATATTTCTACCATTAATAACAAGCTGGAAAATGTAGATTGAATTTGATTTTTAACAAGGAGTAATTATTGTTTTTATACTTTTATATTTTTTTTAATTTTCATGTGACAACATTAATTAATTGTTATAAAACTGATGAGATCTTGATAGAAAATACTTAGCTGAATCAAATAGTATTTGTTTCATATTTGTACCATTAATAACAAGCTGGAGAATGTAGATTGAATTTGATTTTTATCAAGGAGTAATTATTGTTTTATACTTTTATATTTTCTTTAATTTCTATTTGACAATATTATTTAAATGTTATAAAACAGAGGGGTTCTTGATAGACAATATTTTGCTGAATGAAATAGTTTTTGTTTCATTTTTCTACCATTATTATCAATCTGGACAATGTAGATTGAATTTGATTTTTAACAAGGAGTAATTGCTGTTTTTATACTTTTATATTTTTTTTAATTTTTATGTGACAACATTAATTAATTGTTATAAAACTGAGGGGATTTTGATAGAAAATATTTAGCTGAATCAAATAGTATTTGTTTCATATTTCTACCATTAATAACAAGCTGGAGAATGTTGATTGAATTTGATTTTTAACAATGAGTAATTAATGTTTTTATACTTTTATATTTTCTTAAATTTCTATGTGACAACATTATTTAAATGTTATAAAACTGAGGGGATTATAATAGAAAATATTTTGCTGAATCAAATAGTATTTGTTTCATTTTTTTACCATTAATAACAAGCTGGAGAATGTAGATTGAATTTGAATTTTATCAAGGAGTAATTATTGTTTTTATACTTTTATATTTTCTTTAATTTCTATTTGACATAATTATTTAAATGTTATAAAACAGAGAGGTTTTTGATAGAAAATATTTAGCTGAATCAAATAGAATTTGTTTCATATTTCTACCATTAATAACAAGCTGGAAAATGTAGATTGAATTTGATTTTTAACAAGGAGTAATTACTGTTTTATACTTTTATATTTTTTTTTTAATTCTATGTGACAACATTAATTAATTGTTGTAAAACTGAGGGAATTTTGGTAGAAAATATTTTGCTGAATCAAATAGTATTTGTTTCATTTTTTTCAACCATTAATAACAATCTGGAAAATGTAGATTAAATTTGATTTTTAACAAGGAGTAATTATTGTTTTTATACTTTTATATTTTCTTTAATTTTCATGTGACAACATTAATTAATTGTTATAAAACTGAGGGGATTTTGGTAGAAAATATTTTGCTGAATCAAATAGTATTTGTTCATTTTTCTACCAATAATAACAATCTGGAGAATGTAGATTAAATTTGATTTTTAACAAGGAGTAATTACTGTTTTTATACTTTTATATTTTTTTAATTTCTATGTGACAACATTAATTAATTGTTATAAAACTGATGAGATCTTGATAGAAAATATTTAGCTGAATCAAATAGTATTTGTTTCATTTTTCTACCATTAATAACAATCTGGAGAATGTAGATTAAATTTGATTTTTAACAAGGAGTAATTACTGTTTTATACATTTATATATTTTTTTAATTTCTATGTGACAACAGTATTTAAAAGTTATAATACAGAAAGGTTTTTGATAGAAAATATTTAACTGAATCAGATAGTATTTGTTTCATTTTTCTATCATTAATAACAAGCTGGAGAATGTAGATTGAATTTGATTTTTAACAATGAGTAATTATTGTTTTTATACTTTTATATTTTCTTAAATTTCTATTTGACAATATTATTTAAATGTTATAAAACAGAGGGGTTCTTGATAGACAATATTTTGCTGAATGAAATAGTATTTGTTTCATTTTTCTATCATTAATAACAAGCTGGAGAATGTAGATTGAATTTGATTTTTAACAATGAGTAATTATTGTTTTTATACTTTTATACTTTTTTTAATTTCTATGTGACAACATTAATTAATTGTTATAAAACTGAGAAGATCTTGATAGAAAATATTTAGCTGAATCAAATAGTATTTGTTTCGGTTTTCTACCATTAATAACAAGCTGGAGAATGTACATTGAATTTGATTTTTATCAAGGAGTAATTATTGTTTTTATAACTTTTATATTTTCTTTAATTTTTATTTGACAATATTATTTAAATGTTATAAAACAGAGGGGTTTTTGATAGGACAATATTTTGCTGAATCAAATAGTATTTGTTTCATTTTTCTACCATTAATTACAAGCTGGAGAATGTACATTGAATTTGATTTTTATCAAGGAGTAATTATTGTTTTTATAACTTTTATATTTTCTTTAATTTTTATTTGACAATATTATTTAAATGTTATAAAACAGAGGGGTTTTTGATAGACAATATTTTGCTGAATCAAATAGTATTTGTTTCATTTTTCTACCATTAATTACAAGCTGGAGAATGTACATTGAATTTGATTTTTATCAAGGAGTAATTATTGTTTTTATAACTTTTATATTTTCTTAAATTTCTATGTGACAACATTATTTAAATGTTATAAAACTGAAGGGTTTTTAATAGAAAATATTTAGCTGAATCAGATAGTATTTGTTTCATTTTTCTATCATTAATAACAATCTGGAGAATGTAGATTGAATTTGATTTTTAACAAGGAGTAATTATTGGATTTATACTTTTATATTTTCTTCAATTTCTATGTGACAACATTATTTAAATGTTATAAAACTGAGGGGATTTTAATAGAAAATATTTTGCTGAATCAAGTAGTATTTGTTTTATTTTTTTACCATTAATAACAAGCTGGAGAATGTAGATTCATTTTGATTTTTAACAAGGAGTAATTATTGGTTTTATACTTTTATATTTTCTTAAATTTCTATGTGACAACATTATTTAAATGTTATAAAACTGAGGGGTTTTTAATAGAAAATATTTAGCTGAATCAGATTGTATTTGTTTCATTTTTCTATCATTAATAACAATCTGGAGAATGTAGATTAAATTTGATTTTTAACATGGAGTAATTATTGTTTTTATACTTTTATATTTTCTTTAATTTTTATGTGACAACATTAATTAATTGTTATAAAACTGAGGGAATTTTGATAGAAAATATTTAGCTGAATCAAATAATCTTTGTTCATTTTTCTACCATTAATAACAATCTGGAGAATGTAGATTGAATTTGATTTTTAACAAGGAGTAATTACTGTCTTTATACTTTTATACTTTTTTTAATTTCTATGTGACAACATTAATTTATTGTTATAAAACTGAGGAGATCTTGATAGAAAATATTTAGCTGAATCAAATAGTATTTGTTTCAGATTTCTACCATTAATAACAAGCTGGAGAATGTACATTGAATTTGATTTTTATCAAGGAGTAATTATTGTTTTTATACTTTTATATTTTCTTTAATTTTTGTTTGGCAATATTATTTAAATGTTATAAAACAGAGGGGTTTTTGATAGACAATATTTTGCTGAATCAAATAGTATTTGTTTCATTTTTCTACCATTAATAACAAGCTGGAGAATGTAGATTGAATTTGATTTTTAACAAGGAGTAATTATTGGTTTTATACTTTTATATTTTCTTAAATTTCTATGTGACAACATTATTTAAATGTTATAAAACTGAGGGGTTTTTAATAGAAAATATTTAGCTGAATCAGATAGTATTTGTTTCATTTTTCTATCATTAATAACAATCTGGAGAATGTTGATTGAATTTGATTTTTATCAAGGAGTAATTATTGTTTTTATATTTTTATATTTTTGTTAATTTCTATGTTACAACATTAATTAATTGTTATAAAACTGAGGAGATCTTGATAGAAAATATTTTGCTGAATCAAATAGTATTTGTTTCATTTTTCTACCATCAATAACAAGCTGGAGAATGTAGATTGAATTTGATTTTTAATAAGGAGTAATTATTATTTTTATACTTTTATATATTCTTAAATTTCTATGTAACAACAGTATTTAAATATTATAAAACAGAAGGGTTTTTGATAGAAAATATTTAGCTGAATCAGATTGTATTTGTTTCATTTTTCTATCATTAATAACAATCTGGAGAATGTAGATTAAATTTGATTTTTAACATGGAGTAGTTATTGTTTTTATACTTTTATATTTTCTTTAATTTTTATGTGACAACATTAATTAATTGTTATAAAACTGAGGGAATTTTGATAGAAAATATTTATTTAGCTGAATCAAATAATCTTTGTTCATTTTTCTACCATTAATAACAAGCTGGAGAATGTAGATTGAATTTGATTTTTAGCAAGGAGTTATAACTGTGTTTAAACTTTTATATATTTTTTAATTTCTATGTGACAACATTAATTAATTGTTATAAAACTGAGGAGATCTTGATAGAAAATATTTAGCTGAATCAAATAGTATTTGTTTCATATTTGTACCATTAATAACAAGCTGGAGAATGTAGATTGAATTTGATTTTTATCAAGGAGTAATTATTGTTTTATACTTTTATATTTTCTTTAATTTCTATTTGACAATATTATTTAAATGTTATAAAACTGAGGGGATTTTGATAGAAAATATTTAGCTGAATCAAATAGTATTTGTTTCATATTTGTACCATTAATAACAAGCTGGAGAATGTAGATTGAATTTGATTTTTATCAAGGAGTAATTATTGTTTTATACTTTTATATTTTCTTTAATTTCTATTTGACAATATTATTTAAATGTTATAAAACAGAGGGGTTCTTGATAGACAATATTTTGCTGAATGAAATAGTTTTTGTTTCATTTTTCTACCATTATTAACAATCTGGACAATGTAGATTGAATTTGATTTTTAACAAGGAGTAATTGCTGTTTTTATACTTTTATATTTTTTTTAATTTCTATGTGACAACATTAATTAATTGTTATAAAACTGAAGGGATTTTGATAGAAAATATTTAGCTGAATCAAATAGTATTTGTTTCATATTTCTACCATTAATAACAAGCTGGAGAATGTTGATTGAATTTGATTTTTAACAATGAGTAATTAATGTTTTTATACTTTTATATTTTCTTAAATTTCTATGTGACAACATTATTTAAATGTTATAAAACTGAGGGGATTATAATAGAAAATATTTTGCTGAATCAAATAGTATTTGTTTCATTTTTTTACCATTAATAACAAGCTGGAGAATGTAGATTGAATTTGAATTTTATCAAGGAGTAATTATTGTTTTTATACTTTTATATTTTCTTTAATTTCTATTTGACATAATTATTTAAATGTTATAAAACAGAGAGGTTTTTGATAGAAAATATTTAGCTGAATCAAATAGAATTTGTTTCATATTTCTACCATTAATAACAAGCTGGAAAATGTAGATTGAATTTGATTTTTAACAAGGAGTAATTACTGTTTTATACTTTTATATTTTTTTTTTTAATTCTATGTGACAACATTAATTAATTGTTGTAAAACTGAGGGAATTTTGGTAGAAAATATTTTGCTGAATCAAATAGTATTTGTTTCATTTTTTTCAACCATTAATAACAATCTGGAAAATGTAGATTAAATTTGATTTTTAACAAGGAGTAATTATTGTTTTTATACTTTTATATTTTCTTTAATTTTCATGTGACAACATTAATTAATTGTTATAAAACTGAGGGGATTTTGGTAGAAAATATTTTGCTGAATCAAATAGTATTTGTTCATTTTTCTACCAATAATAACAATCTGGAGAATGTAGATTAAATTTGATTTTTAACAAGGAGTAATTACTGTTTTTATACTTTTATATTTTTTTAATTTCTATGTGACAACATTAATTAATTGTTATAAAACTGATGAGATCTTGATAGAAAATATTTAGCTGAATCAAATAGTATTTGTTTCATTTTTCTACCATTAATAACAATCTGGAGAATGTAGATTAAATTTGATTTTTAACAAGGAGTAATTACTGTTTTATACATTTATATATTTTTTTAATTTCTATGTGGCAACAGTATTTAAAAGTTATAATACAGAAAGGTTTTTGATAGAAAATATTTAACTGAATCAGATAGTATTTGTTTCATTTTTCTATCATTAATAACAAGCTGGAGAATGTAGATTGAATTTGATTTTTAACAATGAGTAATTATTGTTTTTATACTTTTATATTTTCTTAAATTTCTATTTGACAATATTATTTAAATGTTATAAAACAGAGGGGTTCTTGATAGACAATATTTTGCTGAATGAAATAGTATTTGTTTCATTTTTCTATCATTAATAACAAGCTGGAGAATGTAGATTGAATTTGATTTTTAACAATGAGTAATTATTGTTTTTATACTTTTATACTTTTTTTAATTTCTATGTGACAACATTAATTAATTGTTATAAAACTGAGAAGATCTTGATAGAAAATATTTAGCTGAATCAAATAGTATTTGTTTCGGTTTTCTACCATTAATAACAAGCTGGAGAATGTACATTGAATTTGATTTTTATCAAGGAGTAATTATTGTTTTTATAACTTTTATATTTTCTTTAATTTTTATTTGACAATATTATTTAAATGTTATAAAACAGAGGGGTTTTTGATAGACAATATTTTGCTGAATCAAATAGTATTTGTTTCATTTTTCTACCATTAATTACAAGCTGGAGAATGTAGATTGAATTTGATTTTTAACAAGGAGTAATTATTGGATTTATACTTTTATATTTTCTTTAATTTCTATGTGACAACATTATTTAAATGTTATAAAACTGAGGGGATTTTAATAGAAAATATTTTGCTGAATCAAGTAGTATTTGTTTTATTTTTTTACCATTAATAACAAGCTGGAGAATGTAGATTCATTTTGATTTTTAACAAGGAGTAATTATTGGTTTTATACTTTTATATTTTCTTAAATTTCTATGTGACAACATTATTTAAATGTTATAAAACTGAGGGGTTTTTAATAGAAAATATTTAGCTGAATCAGATAGTATTTGTTTCATTTTTCTATCATTAATAACAATCTGGAGAATGTAGATTGAATTTGATTTTTATCAAGGAGTAATTATTGTTTTTATATTTTTATATTTTTTTAAATTTCTATGTTACAACATTAATTAATTGTTATAAAACTGAGGAGATCTTGATAGAAAATATTTTGCTGAATCAAATAGTATTTGTTTCATTTTTCTACCATTAATTACAAGCTGGAGAATGTAGATTGAATTTGATTTTTAACAAGGAGTAATTATTGGATTTATACTTTTATATTTTCTTTAATTTCTATGTGACAACATTATTTAAATGTTATAAAACTGAGGGGATTTTAATAGAAAATATTTTGCTGAATCAAGTAGTATTTGTTTTATTTAATTACCATTAATAACAAGCTGGAGAATGTAGATTCATTTTGATTTTTAACAAGGAGTAATTATTGGTTTTATACTTTTATATTTTCTTAAATTTCTATGTGACAACATTATTTAAATGTTATAAAACTGAGGGGTTTTTAATAGAAAATATTTAGCTGAATCAGATTGTATTTGTTTCATTTTTCTATCATTAATAACAATCTGGAGAATGTAGATTAAATTTGATTTTTAACATGGAGTAATTATTGTTTTTATACTTTTATATTTTCTTTAATTTTTATGTGACAACATTAATTAATTGTTATAAAACTGAGGGAATTTTGATAGAAAATATTTAGCTGAATCAAATAATCTTTGTTCATTTTTCTACCATTAATAACAATCTGGAGAATGTAGATTGAATTTGATTTTTAACAAGGAGTAATTACTGTCTTTATACTTTTATACTTTTTTTAATTTCTATGTGACAACATTAATTTATTGTTATAAAACTGAGGAGATCTTGATAGAAAATATTTAGCTGAATCAAATAGTATTTGTTTCAGATTTCTACCATTAATAACAAGCTGGAGAATGTACATTGAATTTGATTTTTATCAAGGAGTAATTATTGTTTTTATACTTTTATATTTTCTTTAATTTTTGTTTGGCAATATTATTTAAATGTTATAAAACAGAGGGGTTTTTGATAGACAATATTTTGCTGAATCAAATAGTATTTGTTTCATTTTTCTACCATTAATAACAAGCTGGAGAATGTAGATTGAATTTGATTTTTAACAAGGAGTAATTATTGGTTTTATACTTTTATATTTTCTTAAATTTCTATGTGACAACATTATTTAAATGTTATAAAACTGAGGGGTTTTTAATAGAAAATATTTAGCTGAATCAGATAGTATTTGTTTCATTTTTCTATCATTAATAACAATCTGGAGAATGTTGATTGAATTTGATTTTTATCAAGGAGTAATTATTGTTTTTATATTTTTATATTTTTGTTAATTTCTATGTTACAACATTAATTAATTGTTATAAAACTGAGGAGATCTTGATAGAAAATATTTTGCTGAATCAAATAGTATTTGTTTCATTTTTCTACCATCAATAACAAGCTGGAGAATGTAGATTGAATTTGATTTTTAATAAGGAGTAATTATTATTTTTATACTTTTATATATTCTTAAATTTCTATGTAACAACAGTATTTAAATATTATAAAACAGAAGGGTTTTTGATAGAAAATATTTAGCTGAATCAGATTGTATTTGTTTCATTTTTCTATCATTAATAACAATCTGGAGAATGTAGATTAAATTTGATTTTTAACATGGAGTAGTTATTGTTTTTATACTTTTATATTTTCTTTAATTTTTATGTGACAACATTAATTAATTGTTATAAAACTGAGGGAATTTTGATAGAAAATATTTAGCTGAATCAAATAATCTTTGTTCATTTTTCTACCATTAATAACAAGCTGGAGAATGTAGATTGAATTTGATTTTTAGCAAGGAGTTATAACTGTGTTTAAACTTTTATATATTTTTTAATTTCTATGTGACAACATTAATTAATTGTTATAAAACTGAGGAGATCTTGATAGAAAATATTTAGCTGAATCAAATAGTATTTGTTTCAGTTTTCTACCATCAATAACAAGCTGGAGAATGTAGATTGAATTTGATTTTTATCAAGGAGTAATTATTGTTTTTATACTTTTATATTTTCTTTAATTTCTATTTGACAATATTATTTAAATGTTATAAAACAGAGGGGATTTTGATAGACAATATTTTGCTAAATAAAATAGAATTTGTTTCATTTTACTACCATTAATAACAAACTGGAGAATGTAGATTGAATTTGATTTTTAACAAGGAGTAATTATTGTTTTTATACTTTTATATTTTCTTTAATTTCTATGTGACAACAGTATTTAAAAGTTATAATACAGAAAGGTTTTTGATAGAAAATATTTAACTGAATCAGATAGTATTTGTTTCATTTTTCTATCATTAATAACAAGCTGGAGAATGTAGATTGAATTTGATTTTTAACAATGAGTAATTATTGTTTTTATACTTTTATATTTTCTTAAGTTTCTATTTGACAATATTATTTAAATGTTATAAAACAGAGGGGTTCTTGATAGACAATATTTTGCTGAATGAAATAGTATTTGTTTCATTTTTCTATCATTAATAACAAGCTGGAGAATGTAGATTGAATTTGATTTTTAACAATGAGTAATTATTGTTTTTATACTTTTACACTTTTTTTAATTTCTATGTGACAACATTAATTAATTGTTATAAAACTGAGAAGATCTTGATAGAAAATATTTAGCTGAATCAAATAGTATTTGTTTCGGTTTTCTACCATTAATAACAAGCTGGAGAATGTACATTGAATTTGATTTTTATCAAAAAGTAATTATTGTTTTTATAACTTTTATATTTTCTTTAATTTCTATTTGACAATATTATTTAAATGTTATAAAACAGAGGGGTTTTTGATAGACAATATTTTGCTAAATAAAATAGTATTTGTTTCATTTTTCTACCATTAATAACAAACTGGAGAATGTAGATTGAATTTGATTTTTAACAAGGAGTAATTACTGTTTTTATACTTTTAAATTTTTTTAATTTCTATGTGACTACATTAATTAATTGTTATAAAACTGAGGAGATCTTGATAGAAAATATTTAGCTGAATCAAATAGTATTTGTTTCATTTTTCTACGGTTAATAACAAGCTGGAGAATGTAGATTGAATTTGATTTTTATCAAGGAGTAATTATTGTTTTTATACTTTTATATTTTCTTTAATTTCTATTTGACAATATTATTTAAATGTTATAAAACAGAGAGGTTTTTGGTAGAAAATATTTAGCTGAATCAAATAGTATTTGTTTCATATTTCAACCATTAATAACAAACTGGAAAATGTAGATTGAATTTGATTTTTAACAAGGAGTAATTACTGTTTTATACTTTTATATATTTTTTTAATTCTATGTGACAACATTAATTAATTGTTGTAAAACTGTGGGAATTTTGGTAGAAAATATTTTGCTAAATCAAATAGTATTTGTTTCATTTTTTTCTACCATTAATAACAATCTCGAAAATGTAGATTAAATTTGATTTTTAACAAGGAGTAATTACTGTTTTATACATTTATATATTTTTTTAATTTCTATGTGACAACAGTATTTAAAAGTTATAATACAGAAAGGTTTTTGATAGAAAATATTTAACTGAATCAGATAGTATTTGTTTCATTTTTCTATCATTAATAACAAGCTGGAGAATGTAGATTGAATTTGATTTTTAACAATGAGTAATTATTGTTTTTATACTTTTATATTTTCTTAAATTTCTATTTGACAATATTATTTAAATGTTATAAAACAGAGGGGTTCTTGATAGACAATATTTTGCTGAATGAAATAGTATTTGTTTCATTTTTCTATCATTAATAACAAGCTGGAGAATGTAGATTGAATTTGATTTTTAACAATGAGTAATTATTGTTTTTATACTTTTATACTTTTTTTAATTTCTATGTGACAACATTAATTAATTGTTATAAAACTGAGAAGATCTTGATAGAAAATATTTAGCTGAATCAAATAGTATTTGTTTAGGTTTTCTACCATTAATAACAAGCTGGAGAATGTACATTGAATTTGATTTTTATCAAAAAGTAATTATTGTTTTTATAACTTTTATATTTTCTTTAATTTTTATTTGACAATATTATTTAAATGTTATAAAACAGAGGGGTTTTTGATAGACAATATTTTGCTGAATCAAATAGTATTTGTTTCATTTTTCTACCATTAATTAATTAACAAGGAGTAATTATAGGATTTATACTTTTATATTTTCTTTAATTTCTATGTGACAACATTATTTAAATGTTATAAAACTGAGGGGATTTTAATAGAAAATATTTTGCTGAATCAAGTAGTATTTGTTTTATTTTTTTACCATTAATAACAAGCTGGAGAATGTAGATTCATTTTGATTTTTAACAAGGAGTAATTATTGGTTTTATACTTTTATATTTTCTTAAATTTCTATGTGACAACATTATTTAAATGTTATAAAACTGAGGGGTTTTTAATAGAAAATATTTAGCTGAATCAGATAGTATTTGTTTCATTTTTCTATCATTAATAACAATCTGGAGAATGTAGATTGAATTTGATTTTTATCAAGGAGTAATTATTGTTTTTATATTTTTATATTTTTTTAAATTTCTATGTTACAACATTAATTAATTGTTATAAAACTGAGGAGATCTTGATAGAAAATATTTTGCTGAATCAAATAGTATTTGTTTCATTTTTCTACCATTAATAACAATCTGGAGAATGTAGATTGAATTTGATTTTTAACAAGGAGTAATTATTGTTTTTATACTTTTATATTTTCTTTAGTTTTTATGTGACAACATTAATTAATTGTTATAAGACTGAGGGAGTTTTGATAGAAAATATTTAGCTGAATCAAATAATATTTGTTCATTTTTCTACCATTAATAAGAAGCTGGAGAATGTAGATTGAATTTGATTTTTAGCAAGGAGTAATAACTGTTTCTATACTTTTATATATTTTTTAATTTCAATGTGACAACATTAATTTACTGTTATAAAGCTGAGAAGATTTTGATAGAAAATATTTAGCTGAATCAAATAGTATTTGTTTCATATTTCTACCATTAATAACAAGCTGAAGAATGTAGATTGAATTTGATTTTTAACAACGAGTAATTAATGTTTTTATAACTTTTATATTTTCTTTAATTTTTATTTGACAATATTATTTAAATGTTATAAAACAGAGGGGTTTTTGATAGACAATATTTTGCTGAATCAGATAGTATTTGTTTCATTTTTCTACCATTAATTA
Source organism: Tribolium confusum (assembly GCA_029207805.1). Classification (NCBI taxonomy): domain Eukaryota; kingdom Metazoa; phylum Arthropoda; class Insecta; order Coleoptera; family Tenebrionidae; genus Tribolium; species Tribolium confusum. The sequence goes on from JALGAY010000003.1 coordinate 4,746,507, forward strand.
CAAGCTGGAGAATGTAGATTGAATTTGATTTTTAACAAGGAGTAATTATTGGATTTATACTTTTATATTTTCTTAAATTTCTATGTGACAACATTATTTAAATGTTATAAAACTGAGGGGTTTTTAATAGAAAATATTTAGCTGAATCAGATTGTATTTGTTTCATTTTTCTATCATTAATAACAATCTGGAGAATGTAGATTAAATTTGATTTTTAACATGGAGTAATTATTGTTTTCATACTTTTATATTTTCTTTAATTTTTATGTGACAACATTATTTAATTGTTATAAAACTGAGGGAATTTTGATAGAAAATATTTAGCTGAATCAAATAATCTTTGTTCATTTTTCTACCATTAATAATAACAAGCTGAAGAATGTAGATTGAATTTGATTTTTAACAACGAGTAATTAATGTTTTTATATTTTTATATTTTCTTAAATTTCTATTTGACAACATTATTTAAATGTTATAAAACTGAGGGGATTTTGATAGAAAATATTTAGCTGAATCAAATAGTATTTGTTTCATTTTTCTACCATTAATAACAATCTGGAGAATGTAGATTGAATTTGATTTTTAACAAGGAGTAATTACTGTCTTTATACTTTTATACTTTTTTTAATTTCTATGTTACAACATTAATTTATTGTTATAAAACTGAGGAGATCTTGATAGAAAATATTTAGCTGAATCAAATAGTATTTGTTTCAGTTTTCTACCATTAATAACAAGCTGGAGAATGTACATTGAATTTGATTTTTATCAAGGAGTAATTATTGTTTTTATACTTTTATATTTTCTTAAATTTCTATGTGACAACAGTATTTTAATGTTACAAAACAGAAGGGTTTTTGATAGAAAATATTTAGCTGAATCAGATAGTATTTGTTTCATTTTTCTATCATTAATAACAATCTGGAGAATGTAGATTGAATTTGATTTTTAACAAGGAGTAATTATTGTTTTTATACTTTTATATTTTCTTTAGTTTTTATGTGACAACATTAATTAATTGTTATAAGACTGAGGGAGTTTTGATAGAAAATATTTAGCTGAATCAAATAATATTTGTTCATTTTTCTACCATTAATAAGAAGCTGGAGAATGTAGATTGAATTTGATTTTTAGCAAGGAGTAATAACTGTTTCTATACTTTTATATATTTTTTAATTTCAATGTGACAACATTAATTTACTGTTATAAAGCTGAGAAGATTTTGATAGAAAATATTTAGCTGAATCAAATAGTATTTGTTTCATATTTCTACCATTAATAACAAGCTGAAGAATGTAGATTGAATTTGATTTTTAACAACGAGTAATTAATGTTTTTATAACTTTTATATTTTCTTTAATTTTTATTTGACAATATTATTTAAATGTTATAAAACAGAGGGGTTTTTGATAGACAATATTTTGCTGAATCAGATAGTATTTGTTTCATTTTTCTACCATTAATTACAAGCTGGAGAATGTAGATTGAATTTGATTTTTAACAAGGAGTAATTATTGGATTTATACTTTTATATTTTCTTAAATTTCTATGTGACAACATTATTTAAATGTTATAAAACTGAGGGGTTTTTAATAGAAAATATTTAGCTGAATCAGATTGTATTTGTTTCATTTTTCTATCATTAATAACAATCTGGAGAATGTAGATTAAATTTGATTTTTAACATGGAGTAATTATTGTTTTCATACTTTTATATTTTCTTTAATTTTTATGTGACAACATTATTTAATTGTTATAAAACTGAGGGAATTTTGATAGAAAATATTTAGCTGAATCAAATAATCTTTGTTCATTTTTCTACCATTAATAATAACAAGCTGAAGAATGTAGATTGAATTTGATTTTTAACAACGAGTAATTAATGTTTTTATATTTTTATATTTTCTTAAATTTCTATTTGACAACATTATTTAAATGTTATAAAACTGAGGGGATTTTGATAGAAAATATTTAGCTGAATCAAATAGTATTTGTTTCATTTTTCTACCATTAATAACAATCTGGAGAATGTAGATTGAATTTGATTTTTAACAAGGAGTAATTACTGTCTTTATACTTTTATACTTTTTTTAATTTCTATGTTACAACATTAATTTATTGTTATAAAACTGAGGAGATCTTGATAGAAAATATTTAGCTGAATCAAATAGTATTTGTTTCAGTTTTCTACCATTAATAACAAGCTGGAGAATGTACATTGAATTTGATTTTTATCAAGGAGTAATTATTGTTTTTATACTTTTATATTTTCTTTAATTTTTGTTTGACAATATTATTTAAATGTTATAATACAGAGGGGTTTTTGATAGACAATATTTTGCTGAATCAAATAGTATTTGTTTCATTTTTCTACCATTAATAACAAGCTGGAGAATGTAGATTGAATTTGATTTTTAACAAGGAGTAATTATTGGTTTTATACTTTTATATTTTCTTTAATTTCTATGTGACAACATTATTTAAATGTTATAAAACTGAGGGGATTTTAATAGAAAATATTTTGCTGAATCAAGTAGTATTTGTTTCATTTTTTTACCATTAATAACAAGCTGGAGAATGTAGATTCATTTTGATTTTTAACAAGGAGTAATTATTGGTTTTATACCTTTATATTTTCTTAAATTTCTATGTGACAACATTATTTAAATGTTATAAAACTGAGGGGTTTGTAATAGAAAATATTTAGCTGAATCAGATAGTATTTGTTTCATTTTTCTATCATTAATAACAATCTGGAGAATGTTGATTGAATTTGATTTTTATCAAGGAGTAATTATTGTTTTTATATTTTTATATTTTTTTTAATTTCTATGTTACAACATTAATTAATTGTTATAAAACTGAGGAGATCTTGATAGAAAATATTTTGCTGAATCAAATAGTATTTGTTTCATTTTTCTACCATTAATTACAAGCTGGAGAATGTAGATTGAATTTGATTTTTAATAAGGAGTAATTATTATTTTTATACTTTTATATATTCTTAAATTTCTATGTGACAACAGTATTTAAATATTATAAAACAGAAGGGTTTTTGATAGAAAATATTTAGCTGAATCAGATTGTATTTGTTTCATTTTTCTATCATTAATAACAATCTGGAGAATGTAGATTAAATTTGATTTTTAACATGGAGTAGTTATTGTTTTTATACTTTTATATTTTCTTTAATTTTTATGTGACAACATTAATTAATTGTTATAAAACTGAGGGAATTTTGATAGAAAATATTTAGCTGAATCAAATAATCTTTGTTCATTTTTCTACCATTAATAACAAGCTGGAGAATGTAGATTGAATTTGATTTTTAGCAAGGAGTTATAACTGTGTTTAAACTTTTATATATTTTTTAATTTCTATGTGACAACATTAATTAATTGTTATAAAACTGAGGAGATCTTGATAGAAAATATTTAGCTAAATCAAATAGTATTTGTTTCAGTTTTCTACCATCAATAACAAGCTGGAGAATGTAGATTGAATTTGATTTTTATCAAGGAGTAATTATTGTTTTTATACTTTTATATTTTCTTTAATTTCTATTTGACAATATTATTTAAATGTTATAAATAGAGAGGTTTTTGATGGAAAATATTTAGCTGAATCAAATAGAATTTGTTCATTTTTCTACCATTAATAACAATCTGGAGAATGTAGATTGAATTTGATTTTTAATAAGGAGTAATTATTATTTTTATACTTTTATATTTTCTTTAATTTCTATGTGACAACAGTATTTAAAAGTTATAATACAGAAAGGTTTTTGATAGAAAATATTTAACTGAATCAGTATTTGTTTCATTTTTCTATCATTAATAACAAGCTGGAGAATGTAGATTGAATTTGATTTTTAACAATGAGTAATTATTGTTTTTATACTTTTATATTTTCTTAAATTTTTATTTGACAACATTATTTAAATGTTATAAAACTGAGGGGATTTTGATAGAAAATATTTGGCTGAATCAAATAGTATTTGTTCATTTTTCTACCATTAATAACAATCTGGAGAATGTAGATTGAATTTGATTTTTAACAAGGAGTAATTACTGTTTTTATACTTTTAAATTTTTTTAATTTCTATGTGACTACATTAATTAATTGTTATAAAACTGAGGAGATCTTGATAGAAAATATTTAGCTGAATCAAATAGTATTTGTTTCATTTTTCTACGGTTAATAACAAGCTGGAGAATGTAGATTGAATTTGATTTTTATCAAGGAGTAATTATTGTTTTTATACTTTTATATTTTCTTTAATTTCTATTTGACAATATTATTTAAATGTTATAAAACAGAGAGGTTTTTGGTAGAAAATATTTAGCTGAATCAAATAGTATTTGTTTCATATTTCAACCATTAATAACAAACTGGAAAATGTAGATTGAATTTGATTTTTAACAAGGAGTAATTACTGTTTTATACTTTTATATATTTTTTTAATTCTATGTGACAACATTAATTAATTGTTGTAAAACTGTGGGAATTTTGGTAGAAAATATTTTGCTAAATCAAATAGTATTTGTTTCATTTTTTTCTACCATTAATAACAATCTGGAGAATGTAGATTAAATTTGATTTTTAACAAGGAGTAATTACTGTTTTATACATTTATATATTTTTTTAATTCTATGTGACAACATTAATTAATTGTTGTAAAACTGAGGGAATTTTGGTAGAAAATATTTTGCTAAATCAAATAGTATTTGTTTCATTTTTTTTCTACCATTAATAACAATCTGGAGAATGTAGATTAAATTTGATTTTTAACAAGGAGTAATTATTGTTTTTATACTTTTATATTTTCTTTAATTTTCATGTGACAACATTAATTAATTGTTATAAAACTGAGGGGATTTTGATAGAAAATATTTAGCTGAATCAAATAGTATTTGTTCATTTTTCTACCATTAATAACAATCTGGAGAATGTAGATTAAATTTGATTTTTAACAAGGAGTAATTACTGTTTTTATACTTTTATATTTTTTTAATTTCTATGTGACAACATTAATTAATTGTTATAAAACTGATGAGATCTTGATAGAAAATATTTAGCTGAATCAAATAGTATTTGTTTCATTTTTCTACCATTAATAACAAGCTGGAGAATGTAGATTGAATTTGATTTTTAACAAGGAGCAATTACTGTTTTTATACTTTTATATTTTCTTAAATTTCTATGTGACAAAATTATTTAAATTTTATAAAACTGAGGGGATTTTAATAGAAAATATTTTGCTGAATCAATTAGTATTTGTTTCATTTTTTTAACATTAATAACAAGCTGGAGAATGTAGATTCATTTTGATTTTTAACAATGAGTAATTATTGTTTTTATACTTTTATATTTTCTTTAATTTCTATTTGACAACATTATTTAATTGTTATAAAACTGAGGGGATTTTAATAGAAAATATTTAGCTGAATCAGATAGTATTTGTTTCATATTTCTACCATTAATAACAAGCTGGAGAATGTTGATTGAATTTTATTTTTAACAATGAGTAATTAATGTTTTTATACTTTTATATTTTCTTAAATTTCTATGTGACAACATTATTTAAATGTTATAAAACTGAGGGGATTATAATAGAAAATATTTTGCTGAATCAAATAGTATTTGTTTCATTTTTTTACCATTAATAACAAGCTGGAGAATGTAGATTGAATTTGAATTTTATCAAGGAGTAATTATTGTTTTTATACTTTTATATTTTCTTTAATTTCTATTTGACATAATTATTTAAATGTTATAAAACAGAGAGGTTTTTGATAGAAAATATTTAGCTGAATCAAATAGAATTTGTTTCATATTTCTACCATTAATAACAAGCTGGAAAATGTAGATTGAATTTGATTTTTAACAAGGAGTAATTACTGTTTTATACTTTTATATTTTTTTTTTTAATTCTATGTGACAACATTAATTAATTGTTGTAAAACTGAGGGAATTTTGGTAGTAAATATTTTGCTGAATCAAATAGTATTTGTTTCATTTTTTTCAACCATTAATAACAATCTGGAAAATGTAGATTAAATTTGATTTTTAACAAGGAGTAATTATTGTTTTTATACTTTTATATTTTCTTTAATTTTCATGTGACAACATTAATTAATTGTTATAAAACTGAGGGGATTTTGATAGAAAATATTTAGCTGAATCAAATAGTATTTGTTCATTTTTCTACCAATAATAACAATCTGGAGAATGTAGATTAAATTTGATTTTTAACAAGGAGTAATTACTGTTTTTATACTTTTATATTTTTTTAATTTCTATGTGACAACATTAATTAATTGTTATAAAACTGATGAGATCTTGATAGAAAATATTTAGCTGAATCAAATAGTATTTGTTTCATTTTTCTACCATTAATAACAATCTGGAGAATGTAGATTAAATTTGATTTTTAACAAGGAGTAATTACTGTTTTATACATTTATATATTTTTTTAATTTCTATGTGACAACAGTATTTAAAAGTTATAATACAGAAAGATTTTTGATAGAAAATATTTAACTGAATCAGATAGTATTTGTTTCATTTTTCTATCATTAATAACAAGCTGGAGAATGTAGATTGAATTTGATTTTTAACAATGAGTAATTATTGTTTTTATACTTTTATATTTTCTTAAATTTCTATTTGACAATATTATTTAAATGTTATAAAACAGAGAGGTTCTTGATAGACAATATTTTGCTGAATGAAATAGTATTTGTTTCATTTTTCTATCATTAATAACAAGCTGGAGAATGTAGATTGAATTTGATTTTTAACAATGAGTAATTATTGTTTTTATACTTTTATACTTTTTTTAATTTCTATGTGACAACATTAATTAATTGTTATAAAACTGAGAAGATCTTGATAGAAAATATTTAGCTGAATCAAATAGTATTTGTTTCGGTTTTCTACCATTAATAACAAGCTGGAGAATGTACATTGAATTTGATTTTTATCAAGGAGTAATTATTGTTTTTATAACTTTTATATTTTCTTTAATTTTTATTTGACAATATTATTTAAATGTTATAAAACAGAGGGGTTTTTGATAGACAATATTTTGCTGAATCAAATAGTATTTGTTTCATTTTTCTACCATTAATTACAAGCTGGAGAATGTAGATTGAATTTGATTTTTAACAAGGAGTAATTATTGGATTTATACTTTTGTATTTTCTTTAATTTCTATGTAACAACAGTATTTAAATATTATAAAACAGAAGGGTTTTTGATAGAAAATATTTAGCTGAATCAGATTGTATTTGTTTCATTTTTCTATCATTAATAACAATCTGGAGAATGTAGATTAAATTTGATTTTTAACATGGAGTAGTTATTGTTTTTATACTTTTATATTTTCTTTAATTTTTATGTGACAACATTAATTAATTGTTATAAAACTGAGGGAATTTTGATAGAAAATATTTAGCTGAATCAAATAATCTTTGTTCATTTTTCTACCATTAATAACAAGCTGGAGAATGTAGATTGAATTTGATTTTTAGCAAGGAGTTATAACTGTGTTTAAACTTTTATATATTTTTTAATTTCTATGTGACAACATTAATTAATTGTTATAAAACTGAGGAGATCTTGATAGAAAATATTTAGCTGAATCAAATAGTATTTGTTTCAGTTTTCTACCATCAATAACAAGCTGGAGAATGTAGATTGAATTTGATTTTTATCAAGGAGTAATTATTGTTTTTATACTTTTATATTTTCTTTAATTTCTATTTGACAATATTATTTAAATGTTATAAAACAGAGGGGTTTTTGATAGACAATATTTTGCTAAATAAAATAGTATTTGTTTCATTTTTCTACCATTAATAACAAACTGGAGAATGTAGATTGAATTTGATTTTTAACAAGGAGTAATTATTGTTTTTATACTTTTATATTTTCTTTAATTTCTATGTGACAACAGTATTTAAAAGTTATAATACAGAAAGGTTTTTGATAGAAAATATTTAACTGAATCAGATAGTATTTGTTTCATTTTTCTATCATTAATAACAAGCTGGAGAATGTAGATTGAATTTGATTTTTAACAATGAGTAATTATTGTTTTTATACTTTTATATTTTCTTAAATTTCTAGTTGACAACATTATTTAAATGTTATAAAACTGAGGGGATTTTGATAGAAAATATTTGGCTGAATCAAATAGTATTTGTTCATTTTTCTACCATTAATAACAATCTGGAGAATGTAGATTGAATTTGATTTTTAACAATGAGTAATTACTGTATTTATACTTTTAAATTTTTTTAATTTCTATGTGACTACATTAATTAATTGTTATAAAACTGAGGAGATCTTGATAGAAAATATTTAGCTGAATCAAATAGTATTTGTTTCATTTTTCTACGGTTAATAACAAGCTGGAGAATGTAGATTGAATTTGATTTTTATCAAGGAGTAATTATTGTTTTTATACTTTTATATTTTCTTTAATTTCTATTTGACAATATTATTTAAATGTTATAAAACAGAGAGGTTTTTGGTAGAAAATATTTAGCTGAATCAAATAGTATTTGTTTCATATTTCAACCATTAATAACAAACTGGAAAATGTAGATTGAATTTGATTTTTAACAAGGAGTAATTACTGTTTTATACTTTTATATATTTTTTTAATTCTATGTGACAACATTAATTAATTGTTGTAAAACTGTGGGAATTTTGGTAGAAAATATTTTGCTAAATCAAATAGTATTTGTTTCATTTTTTTCTACCATTAATAACAATCTCGAGAATGTAGATTAAATTTGATTTTTAACAAGGAGTAATTACTGTTTTATACATTTATATATTTTTTTAATTTCTATGTGACAACAGTATTTAAAAGTTATAATACAGAAAGGTTTTTGATAGAAAATATTTAACTGAATCAGATAGTATTTGTTTCATTTTTCTATCATTAATAACAAGCTGGAGAATGTAGATTGAATTTGATTTTTAACAATGAGTAATTATTGTTTTTATACTTTTATATTTTCTTAAATTTCTATTTGACAATATTATTTAAATGTTATAAAACAGAGGGGTTCTTGATAGACAATATTTTGCTGAATGAAATAGTATTTGTTTCATTTTTCTATCATTAATAACAAGCTGGAGAATGTAGATTGAATTTGATTTTTAACAATGAGTAATTATTGTTTTTATACTTTTATACTTTTTTTAATTTCTATGTGACAACATTAATTAATTGTTATAAAACTGAGAAGATCTTGATAGAAAATATTTAGCTGAATCAAATAGTATTTGTTTCGGTTTTCTACCATTAATAACAAGCTGGAGAATGTACATTGAATTTGATTTTTATCAAGGAGTAATTATTGTTTTTATAACTTTTATATTTTCTTTAATTTTTATTTGACAATATTATTTAAATGTTATAAAACAGAGGGGTTTTTGATAGACAATATTTTGCTGAATCAAATAGTATTTGTTTCATTTTTCTACCATTAATTACAACCTGTAGAATGTAGATTGAATTTGATTTTTATCAAGGAGTAATTATTGTTTCTATATTTTTATATTTTTTTAAATTTCTATGTTACAACATTAATTAATTGTTATAAAACTGAGGAGATCTTGATAGAAAATATTTTGCTGAATCAAATAGTATTTGTTTCATTTTTCTACCATTAATAACAAACTGGAGAATGTAGATTGAATTTGATTTTTAACAAGGAGTAATTATTGGTTTTATACTTTTATATTTTCTTAAATTTCTATGTGACAACATTATTTAAATGTTATAAAACTGAGGGGTTTTTAATAGAAAATATTTAGCTGAATCAGATTGTATTTGTTTCATTTTTCTATCATTAATAACAATCTGGAGAATGTAGATTAAATTTGATTTTTAACATGGAGTAATTATTGTTTTCATACTTTTATATTTTCTTTAATTTTTATGTGACAACATTATTTAATTGTTATAAAACTGAGGGAATTTTGATAGAAAATATTTAGCTGAATCAAATAATCTTTGTTCATTTTTCTACCATTAATAATAACAAGCTGAAGAATGTAGATTGAATTTGATTTTTAACAACGAGTAATTAATGTTTTTATATTTTTATATTTTCTTAAATTTCTATTTGACAACATTATTTAAATGTTATAAAACTGAGGGGATTTTGATAGAAAATATTTAGCTGAATCAAATAGTATTTGTTTCATTTTTCTACCATTAATAACAATCTGGAGAATGTAGATTGAATTTGATTTTTAACAAGGAGTAATTACTGTCTTTATACTTTTATACTTTTTTTAATTTCTATGTGACAACATTAATTTATTGTTATAAAACTGAGGAGATCTTGATAGAAAATATTTAGCTGAATCAAATAGTATTTGTTTCAGTTTTCTACCATTAATAACAAGCTGGAGAATGTACATTGAATTAGATTTTTATCAAGGAGTAATTATTGTTTTTATACTTTTATATTTTCTTTAATTTTTGTTTGACAATATTATTTAAATGTTATAAAACAGAGGGGTTTTTGATAGACAATATTTTGCTGAATCAAATAGTATTTGTTTCATTTTTCTACCATTAATAACAAGCTGGAGAATGTAGATTGAATTTGATTTTTAACAAGGAGTAATTATTGGTTTTATACTTTTATATTTTCTTTAATTTCTATGTGACAACATTATTTAAATGTTATAAAACTGAGGGGATTTTAATAGAAAATATTTTGCTGAATCAAGTAGTATTTGTTTCATTTTTTTACCATTAATAACAAGCTGGAGAATGTAGATTCATTTTGATTTTTAACAAGGAGTAATTATTGGTTTTATACCTTTATATTTTCTTAAATTTCTATGTGACAACATTATTTAAATGTTATAAAACTGAGGGGTTTTTAATAGAAAATATTTAGCTGAATCAGATAGTATTTGTTTCATTTTTCTATCATTAATAACAATCTGGAGAATGTTGATTGAATTTGATTTTTATCAAGGAGTAATTATTGTTTTTATACTTTTATATTTTCTTAAATTTCTATTTGACAATATTATTTAAATGTTATAAAACAGAGGGGTTCTTGATAGACAATATTTTGCTGAATGAAATAGTATTTGTTTCATTTTTCTATCATTAATAACAAGCTGGAGAATGTAGATTGAATTTGATTTTTAACAATGAGTAATTATTGTTTTTATACTTTTATACTTTTTTTAATTTCTATGTGACAACATTAATTAATTGTTATAAAACTGAGAAGATCTTGATAGAAAATATTTAGCTGAATCAAATAGTATTTGTTTCGGTTTTCTACCATTAATAACAAGCTGGAGAATGTACATTGAATTTGATTTTTATCAAGGAGTAATTATTGTTTTTATAACTTTTATATTTTCTTTAATTTTTATTTGACAATATTATTTAAATGTTATAAAACAGAGGGGTTTTTGATAGACAATATTTTGCTGAATCAAATAGTATTTGTTTCATTTTTCTACCATTAATTACAACCTGTAGAATGTAGATTGAATTTGATTTTTATCAAGGAGTAATTATTGTTTCTATATTTTTATATTTTTTTAAATTTCTATGTTACAACATTAATTAATTGTTATAAAACTGAGGAGATCTTGATAGAAAATATTTTGCTGAATCAAATAGTATTTGTTTCATTTTTCTACCATTAATAACAAACTGGAGAATGTAGATTGAATTTGATTTTTAACAAGGAGTAATTATTGGTTTTATACTTTTATATTTTCTTAAATTTCTATTTGACAATATTATTTAAATGTTATAAAACAGAGGGGTTCTTGATAGACAATATTTTGCTGAATGAAATAGTATTTGTTTCATTTTTCTATCATTAATAACAAGCTGGAGAATGTAGATTGAATTTGATTTTTAACAATGAGTAATTATTGTTTTTATACTTTTATACTTTTTTTAATTTCTATGTGACAACATTAATTAATTGTTATAAAACTGAGAAGATCTTGATAGAAAATATTTAGCTGAATCAAATAGTATTTGTTTCGGTTTTCTACCATTAATAACAAGCTGGAGAATGTACATTGAATTTGATTTTTATCAAGGAGTAATTATTGTTTTTATAACTTTTATATTTTCTTTAATTTTTATTTGACAATATTATTTAAATGTTATAAAACAGAGGGGTTTTTGATAGACAATATTTTGCTGAATCAAATAGTATTTGTTTCATTTTTCTACCATTAATTACAACCTGTAGAATGTAGATTGAATTTGATTTTTATCAAGGAGTAATTATTGTTTCTATATTTTTATATTTTTTTAAATTTCTATGTTACAACATTAATTAATTGTTATAAAACTGAGGAGATCTTGATAGAAAATATTTTGCTGAATCAAATAGTATTTGTTTCATTTTTCTACCATTAATAACAAACTGGAGAATGTAGATTGAATTTGATTTTTAACAAGGAGTAATTATTGGTTTTATACTTTTATATTTTCTTAAATTTCTATTTGACAATATTATTTAAATGTTATAAAACAGAGGGGTTCTTGATAGACAATATTTTGCTGAATGAAATAGTATTTGTTTCATTTTTCTATCATTAATAACAAGCTGGAGAATGTAGATTGAATTTGATTTTTAACAATGAGTAATTATTGTTTTTATACTTTTATACTTTTTTTAATTTCTATGTGACAACATTAATTAATTGTTATAAAACTGAGAAGATCTTGATAGAAAATATTTAGCTGAATCAAATAGTATTTGTTTCGGTTTTCTACCATTAATAACAAGCTGGAGAATGTACATTGAATTTGATTTTTATCAAGGAGTAATTATTGTTTTTATAACTTTTATATTTTCTTTAATTTTTATTTGACAATATTATTTAAATGTTATAAAACAGAGGGGTTTTTGATAGACAATATTTTGCTGAATCAAATAGTATTTGTTTCATTTTTCTACCATTAATTACAACCTGTAGAATGTAGATTGAATTTGATTTTTATCAAGGAGTAATTATTGTTTCTATATTTTTATATTTTTTTAAATTTCTATGTTACAACATTAATTAATTGTTATAAAACTGAGGAGATCTTGATAGAAAATATTTTGCTGAATCAAATAGTATTTGTTTCATTTTTCTACCATTAATAACAAACTGGAGAATGTAGATTGAATTTGATTTTTAACAAGGAGTAATTATTGGTTTTATACTTTTATATTTTCTTAAATTTCTATTTGACAATATTATTTAAATGTTATAAAACAGAGGGGTTCTTGATAGACAATATTTTGCTGAATGAAATAGTATTTGTTTCATTTTTCTACCATTAATAACAAACTGGAGAATGTAGATTGAATTTGATTTTTAACAATGAGTAATTATTGTTTTTATACTTTTATACTTTTTTTAATTTCTATGTGACAACATTAATTAATTGTTATAAAACTGAGAAGATCTTGATAGAAAATATTTAGCTGAATCAAATAGTATTTGTTTCGGTTTTCTACCATTAATAACAAGCTGGAGAATGTAGATTAAATTTGATTTTTAACATGGAGTAGTTATTGTTTTTATACTTTTATATTTTCTTTAATTTTTATGTGACAACATTAATTAATTGTTATAAAACTGAGGGAATTTTGATAGAAAATATTTAGCTGAATCAAATAATCTTTGTTCATTTTTCTACCATTAATAACAAGCTGGAGAATGTAGATTGAATTTGATTTTTAACAACGAGTAATTAATGTTTTTATATTTTTATATTTTCTTAAATTTCTATTTGACAACATTATTTAAATGTTATAAAACTGAGGGGATTTTGATAGAAAATATTTTGCTGAATCAAATAGTATTTGTTTCATTTTTCTACCATTAATAACAAGCTGGAGAATGTAGATTGAATTTGATTTTTAACAAGGAGTAATTACTGTTTTTATACTTTTATATTTTCTTAAATTTCTATGTGACAACATTATTTAAATGTTATAAAACTGAGGGGATTTTAATAGAAAATATTTTGCTGAATCAATTAGTATTTGTTTCATTTTTTTACCATTTATAACAAGCTGGAGAATGTAGATTCATTTTGATTTTTAACAATGAGTAATTATTGTTTTTATAATTTCATATTTTCTTAAATTTTTATGTGACAACATTATTTAAATGTTATAAAACTGAGGAGATCTTGATAGAAAATATTTAGCTGAATCAAATAGTATTTGTTTCATTTTTCTACCATCAATAACAATCTGGAGAATGTAGATTGAATTTGATTTTTATCAAGGAGTAATTATTGTTTTTATATTTTTATATTTTTTTAAATTTCTATGTTACAACATTAATTAATTGTTATAAAACTGAGGAGATCTTGATAGAAAATATTTTGCTGAATCAAATAGTATTTGTTTCATTTTTCTACCATTAATAACAAACTGGAGAATGTAGATTGAATTTGATTTTTAATAAGGAGTAATTATTATTTTTATACTTTTATATTTTCTTAAATTTCTATGTGACAACAGTATTTTAATGTTATAAAACAGAAGGGTTTTTGATAGAAAATATTTAGCTGAATCAGATAGTATTTGTTTCATTTTTCTATCATTAATAACAATCTGGAGAATGTAGATTGAATTTGATTTTTAACAAGGAGTAATTATTGTTTTTATACTTTTATATTTTCTTTAGTTTTTATGTGACAACATTAATTAATTGTTATAAGACTGAGGGAATTTTGATAGAAAATATTTAGCTGAATCAAATAATATTTGTTCATTTTTCTACCATTAATAAGAAGCTGGAGGATGTAGATTGAATTTGATTTTTAGCAAGGAGTAATAACTGTTTCTATACTTTTATATATTTTTTAATTTCAATGTGACAACATTAATTTACTGTTATAAAGCTGAGAAGATTTTGATAGAAAATATTTAGCTGAATCAAATAGTATTTGTTTCATATTTCTACCATTAATAACAAGCTGAAGAATGTATATTGAATTTGATTTTTAACAACGAGTAATTAATGTTTTTATAACTTTTATATTTTCTTTAATTTTTATTTGACAATATTATTTAAATGTTATAAAACAGAGGGGTTTTTGATAGACAATATTTTGCTGAATCAAATAGTATTTGTTTCATTTTTCTACCATTAATAACAAGCTGAAGAATGTAGATTGAATTTGATTTTTAACAAGGAGTAATTATTGGTTTTATATTTTTATATTTTCTTTAATTTCTATGTGACAACATTATTTAAATGTTATAAAACTGAGGGGATTTTAATAGAAAATATTTTGCTGAATCAAGTAGTATTTGTTTCATTTTTTTACCATTAATAACAAGCTGGAGAATGTAGATTCATTTTGATTTTTAACAAGGAGTAATTATTGGTTTTATACCTTTATATTTTCTTAAATTTCTATGTGACAACATTATTTAAATGTTATAAAACTGAGGGGTTTTTAATAGAAAATATTTAGCTGAATCAGATAGTATTTGTTTCATTTTTCTATCATTAATAACAATCTGGAGAATGTTGATTGAATTTGATTTTTATCAAGGAGTAATTATTGTTTTTATATTTTTATATATTTTTTAATTTCTATGTTACAACATTAATTAATTGTTATAAAACTGAGGAGATCTTGATAGAAAATATTTAGCTGAATCAAATAGTATTTGTTTCATTTTTCTACGGTTAATAATAAGCTGGAGAATGTAGATTGAATTTGATTTTTAACAAGGAGTAATTATTGTTTTTATACTTTTATATTTTCTTAAATTTCTATGTGACAACATTATTTAAATGTTATAAAACTGAGGGGATTTTAATAGAAAATATTTTGCTGAATCAATTAGTATTTGTTTCATTTTTTTAACATTAATAACAAGCTGGAGAATGTAGATTCATTTTGATTTTTAACAATGAGTAATTATTGTTTTTATACTTTTATATTTTCTTTAATTTCTATTTGACAACATTATTTAATTGTTATAAAACTGAGGGGATTTTAATAGAAAATATTTAGCTGAATCAAATAGTATTTGTTTCATTTTTCTACCATTAATAACAAGCTGGAGAATGTAGATTGAATTTTAACAAGGAGTAATTACTGTTTTTATACTTTTTATTTTTTTTAATTTCTATGTGACAACATTAATTAATTGTTATAAAACTGAGGGGATTTTGATAGAAAATATTTAGCTGAATCAAATAGTATTTGTTTCATTTTTCTACCATTAATAACAATCTGGAGAATGTAGATTGAATTTGATTTTTAACAAGGAGTAATTACTGTTTTTATACTTTTATACTTTTTTTAATTTCTATGTGACAACATTAATTAATTGTTATAAAACTGAGGAGATCTTGATTGAAAATATTTAGGTGAATCAAATAGTATTTGTTTCATTTTTCTACCATTAATAACAAGCTGGAGAATATAGATGGAATTTGATTTTTATCAAGGAGTAATTATTGTTTTTATATTTTTATATTTTTATATTTTTTTTAATTTTTATGTTACAACATTAATTAATTGTTATAAAACTGAGGAGATCTTGATAGAAAATATTTAGCTGAATAAATTAGTATTTGTTTCATTATTCTACCATTAATAACAAGCTGGAGAATGTAGATTGAATTTGATATTTAACAAGGAGTAATAACTGTTTTTATACTTTTATATATTTTTTAATTTCTATGTGACAACATTAATTTACTGTTATAAAGCTGAGAAGATTTTGATAGAAAATATTTAGCTGAATCAAATAGTATTTGTTTCATATTTGTACCATTAATAACAAGCTGGAGAATGTAGATTGAATTTGATTTTTATCAAGGAGTAATTATTGATTTTATACTTTTATATTTTCTTTAATTTCTATTTGACAATATTATTTAAATGTTATAAAAGAGAGGGGTTCTTGATAGACAATATTTTGCTGAATGAAATAGTTTTTGTTTCATTTTTCTACCATTATTAACAATCTGGACAATGTAGATTGAATTTGATTTTTAACAAGGAGTAATTGCTGTTTTTATACTTTTATATTTTTTTTAATTTCTATGTGACAACATTAATTAATTGTTATAAAACTGAGGAGATCTTGATTGAAAATATTTAGGTGAATCAAATAGTATTTGTTTCATTTTTCTACCATTAATAACAAGCTGGAGAATGTAGATGGAATTTGATTTTTATCAATGAGTAATTATTGTTTTTATATTTTTATATTTTTATATTTTTTTTAATTTTTATGTTACAACATTAATTAATTGTTATAAAACTGAGGAGATCTTGATAGAAAATATTTTGCTGAATCAAATAATATTTGTTTCATTTTTCTTCCATTAATAACAAACTGGAGAATGTAGATTGAATTTGATTTTTAACAAAGAGTAATTATTGTTTTTATACTTTTATATTTTCTTAAATTTCTATGTGACAACAGTATTTAAATGTTATAAAACAGAAGAGTTTTTGATAGAAAATATATAGCTGAATCAGATAGTATTTGTTTCATTTTTCTATCATTAATAACAATCTGGAGAATGTAGATTGAATTTGATTTTTAACAAGGAGTAATTATTGTTTTTATACTTTTATATTTTCTTTAATTTTTATGTGACAATATTAATTAATTGTTAGAAAACTGAGGGAATTTTGATAGAAAATATTTAGCTGAATCAAATAGTAATTGTTTCATTTTTCTACCATTAATAACAATCTGGAGAATGTAGATTGAATTTGATTTTTAACAAGGAGTAATTATTGTTTTTATACTTTTATATTTTCTTCAATTTTCATGTGACAACATTAATTAATTGTTATGAAACTGAGGGGATTTTGATAGAAAATATTTAGCTGAATCAAATAGTATTTGTTTAATTTTTCTACCATTAATAACAAGCTGGAGAATATAGATTGAATTTGATTTTTAACAAGGAGTAATTATTGTTTTTATACTTTTATATTTTCTTTAATTTCCATGTGACAACATTATTTAATTGTTATAAAACTGAGGGGATTTTGATAAAAAATATTTAGCTGGATCAAATAGTATTTCTTTCATTTTTCTACCATTAATAACAAGCTTGAGAATGTAGATTGAATTTGATTTTTATCAAGGAGTAATTATTGTGTTTATACTTTTATATTTTTTTTAATTTCTATTTGACAACATTATTTAATTGTTATAAAACTAAGGGGATTTTAATAGAAAATATTTAGCTGAATCAAATAGTATTTGTTTCATTTTTCTACCATTAATAACAAGCTGGAGAATGTAGATTGAATTTTAACAAGGAGTAATTACTGTTTTTATACTTTTATACTTTTTTTAATTTCTATGTGACAACATTAATTAATTGTTATAAAACTGAGGAGATCTTGATAGAAAATATTTTGCTGAATCAAATAGAATTTGTTTCATTTTACTACCATTAATAACAAACTGGAGAATGTAGATTGAATTTGATTTTTTACAAGGAGTAATTACTGTTTTATACTTTTATATATTTTTTAATTTCTATGTTACAACATTAATTAATTGTTATAAAACTGAGGAGATCTTGATAGAAAATATTTAGCTGAATCAATTAGTATTTGTTTCATTATTCTACCATTAATAACAAGCTGGAGAATGTAGATTGAATTTGATATTTAACAAGGAGTAATAACTGTTTTTATACTTTTATATATTTTTTAATTTCTATGTGACAACATTAATTTACTGTTATAAAGCTGAGAAGATTTTGATAGAAAATATTTAGCTGAATCAAATAGTATTTGTTTCATATTTCTACCATTAATAACAAGCTGGAAAATGTAGATTGAATTTGATTTTTAACAAGGAGTAATTATTGCTTTTATACTTTTATATTTTTTTAATTTTCATGTGACAACATTAATTAATTGTTATAAAACTGAGGGGATTTTGATAGAAAATATTTAGCTGAATCAAATAGTATTTGTTCATTTTTCTACCATTAATAACAATCTGGAGAATGTAGATTAAATTTGATTTTTAACAACGAGTAATTATTGTTTTTATACTTTTATATTTTTTTAATTTCTATGTGACAACATTAATTAATTGTTATAAAACTGATGAGATCTTGATAGAAAATATTTAGCTGAATCAAATAGTATTTGTTTCATTTTTCTACCATTAATAACAAGCTATAGAATGTAGATTGAATTTGATTTTCATCAAGGAGTAATTATTGTTTTTATACTTTTATATTTTCTTTAATTTCTATTTGACAATATTATTTAAATGTTATAAAACAGAGGGGTTCTTGATAGACAATATTTTGCTGAATGAAATAGTATTTGTTTCATTTTTCTATCATTAATAACAAGCTGGAGAATGTAGATTGAATTTGATTTTTAACAATGAGTAATTATTGTTTTTATACTTTTATATTTTCTTAAATTTCTGTTTGACAACATTCTTTAAATGTTATAAAACTGAGGGGATTTTGATAGAAAATATTTAGCTGAATCAAAT
This sequence comes from Tribolium confusum, assembly GCA_029207805.1. Lineage (NCBI taxonomy): Eukaryota > Metazoa > Arthropoda > Insecta > Coleoptera > Tenebrionidae > Tribolium > Tribolium confusum. The sequence goes on from JALGAY010000003.1 coordinate 4,766,057, forward strand.
AGTATTTGTTTCATTTTTCTACCATTAATAGCAATCTGGAGAATGTAGATTGAATTTGATTTTTAACAAGGAGTAATTGCTGTATTTATACTTTTATACTTTTTTTAATTTCTATGTGACAACATTAATTAATTGTTATAAAACTGAGAAGATCTTGATAGAAAATATTTAGCTGAATCAAATAGTATTTGTTTCGGTTTTCTACCATTAATAACAAGCTGGAGAATGTACATTGAATTTGATTTTTATCAAGGAGTAATTATTGTTTTCATAACTTTTATATTTTCTTTAATTTTTATTTGACAATATTATTTAAATGTTATAAAACAGAGGGGTTTTTGATAGACAATATTTTGCTGAATCAAATAGTATTTGTTTCATTTTTCTACCATTAATTACAAGCTGGAGAATGTAGATTGAATTTGATTTTTAACAAGGAGTAATTATTGGATTTATACTTTTATATTTTCTTTAATTTCTATGTGACAACAATATTTAAATGTGTTAAAACTGAGGGGATTTTAATAGAAAATATTTTGCTGAATCAAGTAGTATTTGTTTTATTTTTTTACCATTAATAACAAGCTGGAGAATGTAGATTCATTTTGATTTTTAACAAGGAGTAATTATTGGTTTTATACTTTTATATTTTCTTAAATTGCTATGTGACAACATTATTTAAATGTTATAAAACTGAGGGGTTTTTAATAGAAAATATTTAGCTGAATCAGATTGTATTTGTTTCATTTTTCTATCATTAATAACAATCTGGAGAATGTAGATTAAATTTGATTTTTAACATGGAGTAATTATTGTTTTTATACTTTTATATTTTCTTTAATTTTTATGTGACAACATTAATTAATTGTTATAAAACTGAGGGAATTTTGATAGAAAATATTTAGCTGAATCAAATGATCTTTGTTCATTTTTCTACCATTAATAATAACAAGCTGAAGAATGTAGATTGAATTTGATTTTTAACAACGAGTAATTAATGTTTTTATATTTTTATATTTTCTTAAATTTCTATTTGACAACATTATTTAAATGTTATAAAACTGAGGGGATTTTGATAGAAAATATTTAGCTGAATCAAATAGTATTTGTTTCATATTTCTACCATTAATAACAAGCTGGAGAATGTAGATTGAATTTGATTTTTATCAAGGAGTAATTATTGTTTTTATACTTTTATATTTTCTTTAATTTCTATTTGACAATATTATTTAAATGTTATAAAACAGAGGGGTTCTTGATAGACAATATTTTGCTGAATGAAATAGTATTTGTTTCATTTTTCTATCATTAATAACAAGCTGGAGAATGTAGATTGAATTTGATTTTTAACAATGAGTAATTATTGTTTTTATACTTTTATATTTTCTTAAATTTCTGTTTGACAACATTCTTTAAATGTTATAAAACTGAGAGGATTTTGATAGAAAATATTTAGCTGAATCAAATAGTATTTGTTTCATTTTTCTACCATTAATAACAATCTGGAGAATGTAGATTGAATTTGATTTTTAACAAGGAGTAATTACTGTCTTTATACTTTTATACTTTTTTTAATTTCTATGTGACAACATTAATTTATTGTTATAAAACTGAGGAGATCTTGATAGAAAATATTTAGCTGAATCAAATAGTATTTGTTTCAGTTTTCTACCATTAATAACAAGCTGGAGAATGTACATTGAATTTGATTTTTATCAAGGAGTAATTATTGTTTTTATACTTTTATATTTTCTTTAATTTTTGTTTGACAATATTATTTAAATGTTATAAAACAGAGGGGTTTTTGATAGACAATATTTTGCTGAATCAAATAGTATTTGTTTCATTTTTCTACCATTAATAACAAGCTGGAGAATGTAGATTGAATTTGATTTTTAACAAGGAGTAATTATTGGTTTTATACTTTTATATTTTCTTTAATTTCTATGTGACAACATTATTTAAATGTTATAAAACTGAGGGGATTTTAATAGAAAATATTTTGCTGAATCAAGTAGTATTTGTTTCATTTTTTTACCATTAATAACAAGCTGGAGAATGTAGATTCATTTTGATTTTTAACAAGGAGTAATTATTGGTTTTATACCTTTATATTTTCTTAAATTTCTATGTGACAACATTATTTAAATGTTATAAAACTGAGGGGTTTTTAATAGAAAATATTTAGCTGAATCAGATAGTATTTGTTTCATTTTTCTATCATTAATAACAATCTGGAGAATGTTGATTGAATTTGATTTTTATCAAGGAGTAATAATTGTTTTTATATTTTTATATTTTTTTAAATTTCTATGTTACAACATTAATTAATTGTTATAAAACTGAGGAGATCTTGATAGAAAATATTTTGCTGAATCAAATAGTTTTTGTTTCATTTTTCTACCATCAATAACAAGCTGGAGAATGTAGATTGAATTTGATTTTTAATAAGGAGTAATTATTATTTTTATACTTTTATATATTCTTAAATTTCTATGTGACAACAGTATTTAAATATTATAAAACAGAAGGGTTTTTGATAGAAAATATTTAGCTGAATCAGATTGTATTTGTTTCATTTTTCTATCATTAATAACAATCTGGAGAATGTAGATTAAATTTGATTTTTAACATGGAGTAGTTATTGTTTTTATACTTTTATATTTTCTTTAATTTCTATTTGACAATATTATTTAAATGTTATAAAACAGAGAGGTTTTTGGTAGAAAATATTTAGCTGAATCAAATAGTATTTGTTTCATATTTCAACCATTAATAACAAACTGGAAAATGTAGATTGAATTTGATTTTTAACAAGGAGTAATTACTGTTTTATACTTTTATATATTTTTTTAATTCTATGTGACAACATTAATTAATTGTTGTAAAACTGTGGGAATTTTGGTAGAAAATATTTTGCTAAATCAAATAGTATTTGTTTCATTTTTTTCTACCATTAATAACAATCTGGAGAATGTAGATTAAATTTGATTTTTAACAAGGAGTAATTACTGTTTTATACATTTATATATTTTTTTAATTCTACGTGACAACATTAATTAATTGTTGTAAAACTGAGGGGATTTTGATAGAAAATATTTAGCTGAATCAAATAGTATTTGTTTCATTTTTCTACCATTAATAACAATCTGGGGAATGTAGATTGAATTTGATTTTTAACAAGGAGTAATTACTGTTTTTATACTTTTATACTTTTTTTAATTTCTGTGTGACAACATTAATTAATTGTTATAAAACTGAGGAGATCTTGATAGAAAATATTTTGCTGAATCAAATAGTATTTGTGTCATTTTACTACCATTAATAACAAACTGGAGAATGTAGATTGAATTTGATTTTTAACAAGGAGTAATTATTGTTTTTATACTTTTATATTTTCTTAAATTTCTATGTGACAACAGTATTTAAATGTTATAAAACAGAAGGGTTTTTGATAGAAAATGTATAGCTGAATCAGATAGTATTTGTTTCATTTTTCTATCATTAATAACAATCTGGAGAATGTAGATTAAATTTGATTTTTAACATGGAGTAATTATTGTTTTCATACTTTTATATTTTCTTTAATTTTTATGTGACAACATTATTTAATTGTTATAAAACTGAGGGAATTTTGATAGAAAATATTTAGCTGAATCAAATAATCTTTGTTCATTTTTCTACCATTAATAATAACAAGCTGAAGAATGTAGATTGAATTTGATTTTTAACAACGAGTAATTAATGTTTTTATATTTTTATATTTTCTTAAATTTCTATGTGACAACAGTATTTAAATGTTATAAAACAGAAGGGTTTTTGATAGAAAATGTATAGCTGAATCAGATAGTATTTGTTTCATTTTACTACCATTAATAACAATCTGGAGAATGTAGATTAAATTTGATTTTTAACAAGGAGTAATTACTGTTTTATACATTTATATATTTTTTTAATTCTACGTGACAACATTAATTAATTGTTGTAAAACTGAGGGGATTTTGGTAGAAAATATTTAGCTGAATCAAATAGTATTTGTTTCATTTTTCTACCATTAATAACAATCTGGAGAATGTAGATTGAATTTGATTTTTAACAAGGAGTAATTACTGTTTTTATACTTTTATACTTTTTTTAATTTCTATGTGACAACATTAATTAATTGTTATAAAACTGAGGAGATCTTGATAGAAAATATTTTGCTGAATCAAATAGTATTTGTGTCATTTTACTACCATTAATAACAAACTGGAGAATGTAGATTGAATTTGATTTTTAACAAGGAGTAATTATTGTTTTTATACTTTTATATTTTCTTTAATTTTCATGTGACAACATTAATTAATTGTTATAAAACTGAGGGGATTTTGATAGGAAATATTTAGCTGAATCAAATAGTATTTGTTCATTTTTCTACCATTAATAACAATCTGGAGAATGTAGATTGAATTTGATTTTTAACAAGGAGTAATTACTGTTTTTATACTTTTAAATTTTTTTAATTTCTATGTGACTACATTAATTAATTGTTATAAAACTGAGGAGATCTTGATTGAAAATATTTAGGTGAAACAAATAGTATTTGTTTCATTTTTCTACCATTAATAACAAGCTGGAGAATGTAGATGGAATTTGATTTTTATCAAGGAGTAATTATTGTTTTTATATCTTTATATTTTTATATTTTTTTTAATTTTTATGTTACAACATTAATTAATTGTTATAAAACTGAGGAGATCTTGATAGAAAATATTTTGCTGAATCAAATAATATTTGTTTCATTTTTCTTCCATTAATAACAAACTGGAGAATGTAGATTGAATTTGATTTTTAACAAGGAGTAATTACTGTTTTTATACTTTTATACTTTTTTTAATTTCTATGTGACAACATTAATTAATTGTTATAAAACTGAGGAGATCTTGATAGAAAATATTTTGCTGAATCAAATAGTATTTGTGTCATTTTACTACCATTAATAACAAACTGGAGAATGTAGATTGAATTTGATTTTTAACAAGGAGTAATTATTGTTTTTATACTTTTATATTTTCTTAAATTTCTATGTGGCAACAGTATTTAAATGTTATAAAACAGAAGAGTTTTTGATAGAAAATATATAGCTGAATCAGATAGTATTTGTTTCATTTTTCTATCATTAATAACAATCTGGAGAATGTAGATTGAATTTGATTTTTAACAAGGAGTAATTATTGTTTTTATACTTTTATATTTTCTTTAATTTTTATGTGACAACATTAATTAATTGTTAGAAAACTGAGGGAATTTTGATAGAAAATATTTAGCTGAATCAAATAGTATTTGTTTCATTTTTCTACCATTAATAACAATCTGGAGAATGTAGATTGAATTTGATTTTTAACAAGGAGTAATTATTGTTTTTATACTTTTATATTTTCTTCAATTTTCATGTGACAACATTAATTAATTGTTATAAAACTGAGGGGATTTTGATAGAAAATATTTAGCTGAATCAAATAGTATTTGTTTAATTTTTCTACCATTAATAACAAGCTGGAGAATATAGATTGAATTTGATTTTTAACAAGGAGTAATTATTGTTTTTATACTTTTATATTTTCTTTAATTTCCATGTGACAACATTATTTAATTGTTATAAAACTGAGGGGATTTTGATAAAATATATTTAGCTGGATCAAATAGTATTTGTTTCATTTTTCTACCATTAATAACAAGCTTGAGAATGTAGATTGAATTTGATTTTTATCAAGGAGTAATTATTGTGTTTATACTTTTATATTTTTTTTAATTTTTATTTGACAACATTATTTAATTGTTATAAAACTGAGGGGATTTTAATAGAAAATATTTAGCTGAATCAAATAGTATTTGTTTCATTTTTCTACCATTAATAAGAAGCTGGAGAATGTAGATTGAATTTTAACAAAGAGTAATTACTGTTTTTATACTTTTTATTTTTTTTAATTTCTATGTGACAACATTAATTAATTGTTATAAAACTGAGGGGATTTTGATAGAAAATATTTAGCTGAATCAAATAGTATTTGTTTCATTTTTCTACCATTAATAACAATCTGGAGAATGTAGATTGAATTTGATTTTTAACAAGGAGTAATTACTGTTTTTATACTTTTATACTTTTTTTAATTTCTATGTGACAACATTAATTAATTGTTATAAAACTGAGGAGATCTTGATAGAAAATATTTTGCTGAATCAAATAGTATTTGTCTCATTTTTCTACGGTTAATAACAAGCTGGACAATGTAGATTGAATTTGATTTTTAACAAGGAGTAATTACTGTTTTATACTTTTATATATTTTTTTAATTCTATGTGACAACATTAATTAATTGTTGTAAAACTGAGGGAATTTTGGTAGAAAATATTTTGCTAAATCAAATAGTATTTGTTTCATTTTTTTCTACCATTAATAACAATCTGGAGAATGTAGAATGAATTTGATTTTTAACAAGGAGTAATTGTTGTTTTTATACTTTTATATTTTCTTTAATTTTCATGTGACAACATTAATTAATTGTTATAAAACTGAGGGGATTTTGATAGAAAATATTTAGCTGAATCAAATAGTATTTGTTCATTTTTCTACCATTAATAACAATCTGGAGAATGTAGATTAAATTTGATTTTTAACAAGGAGTAATTACTGTTTTTATACTTTTATATTTTTTTAATTTCTATGTGACAACATTAATTAATTGTTATAAAACTGAGGGGATTTTGATAGAAAATATTTAGCTGAATCAAATAGAATTTGTTTCATTTTTCTACCATTAATAACAATCTGGAGAATGTAGATTGAATTTGATTTTTAACAAGGAGTAATTACTGTTTTTATACTTTTATACTTTTTTTAATTTCTATGTGACAACATTAATTAATTGTTATAAAACTGAGGAGATCTTGATAGAAAATATTTTGCTGAATCAAATAGTATTTGTTTCATTTTACTACCATTAATAACAAACTGGAGAATGTAGATTGAATTTGATTTTTAACAAGGAGTAATTATTGTTTTTATACTTTTATATTTTCTTAAATTTCTATGTGACAACAGTATTTAAATGTTATAAAACAGAAGGGTTTTTGATAGAAAATATATAGCTGAATCAGATAGTATTTGTTTCATTTTACTACCATTAATAACAAACTGGAGAATGTAGATTGAATTTGATTTTTAACAAGGAGTAATTATTGTTTTTATACTTTTATATTTTCTTAAATTTCTATGTGACAACATTATTTAAATTTTATAAAACTGAGGGGATTTTGATAGAAAATATTTAGCTGAATCAAATAGTATTTGTCTCATTTTTCTACCATTAATAACAAGCTGGAGAATGTAGATTGAATTTGATTTTTAGCAAGGAGAAATTATTGTTTTTATACTTTTATATTTTCTTTAATTTTCGTGTGACAACATTATTTAAATTTTATAAAACAGAGGGGATTTTGATAGAAAATATTTAGCTGAATCAAATAGTATTTGTTTTATTTTTCTACCATCAATAACAAGCTGGAGAATGTAGATTGAATTTGATTTTTAACAAGGAGTAATTATTGTTTTTATACTTTTATATTTTCTTTAATTTTCATGTGACAACATTATTTAAATTTTATAAAACAGAGGGGATTTTGATAGAAAATATTTAGCTGCATCAAATAGTATTTGTTTCATTTTTCTACCATTAATAACAAGCTGGAGAATGTAGATTGAATTTGATTTTTATCAAGGAATAATTATTGTTTTTATACTTTTATATATTTTTTAATTTCTATGTGACAACAATAATTAATTGTTATAAAACTGAGGTTATTTTGATAGAAAATATTTAGCTGAATCAAATAGTATTTGTTTCATTTTTCTACCATTAATAACAAGCTGGAGAATGTAGATTGAATTTGATTTTTAACAAGGAGTAATTATTGTTTTTATACTTTTATATTTTCTTTAATTTTCATGTGACAACATTATTTAAATTTTATAAAACAGAGGGGATTTTGATAGAAAATATTTAGCTGCATCAAATAGTATTTGTTTCATTTTTCTACCATTAATAACAAGCTGGAGAATGTAGATTGAATTTGATTTTTATCAAGGAATAATTATTGTTTTTATACTTTTATATATTTTTTAATTTCTATGTGACAACAATAATTAATTGTTATAAAACTGAGGTTATTTTGATAGAAAATATTTTGCTGAATCAAATAGTATTTGTTTCATTTTTCTACCATTAATAACAAGCTGGAGAATGTAGATTGAATTTGATTTTTAACAAGGAGTAATTATTGTTTTTATACTTTTATATTTTTTTTAATTTCTATTTGACAATATTATTTAAATGATATAAAACAGAGAGGTTTTTGATAGAAAATATTTAGCTGAATCAAATAGAATTTGTTTCATTTTTCTACTATTAATAACAAGCTGGAGAATGTAGATTGAATTTGATTTCTAACAAGGAGTAATTATTGTTTTTTTACATTTATATTTTCTTTAATTTTCATGTGACAACATTAATTAATTGTTATAAAACTGCGGGGATTTTGATAGAAAATATTTAGCTGCATCAAATAGTATTTGTTTCATTTTTCTACCATTAATAACAAGCTGGAGAATGTAGATTGAATTTGATTTTTAACAAGGAGTAATTATTGTTTTTATACTTTTATATTTTCTTTAATTTCTATGTGACAACAATAATTAATTGTTATAAAACTGAGGTTATTTTGATAGAAAATATTTTGCTGAATCAAATAGTATTTGTTTCATTTTTCTACCATTAATAACAAGCTGGAGAATGTAGATTGAATTTGATTTTTAACAAGGAGTAATTATTGTTTTTATACTTTTATATTTTCTTTGATTTCTATTTGACAATATTATTTAAATGATATAAAACAGAGAGGCTTTTGATAGAAAATATTTAGCCGAATCAAATAGAATTTGTTTCGTTTTTCTACCATTAATAACAAGCTGGAGAATGTAGATTGATTTTGATTTTTATCAAGGAATAATTATTGTTTTTATACTTTTATATATTTTTTAATTTCTATGTGACAACAATAATTAATTGTTATAAAACTGAGGTTATTTTGATAGAAAATATTTTGCTGAATCAAATAGTATTTGTTTCATTTTTCTACCATTAATAACAAGCTGGAGAATGTAGATTGAATTTGATTTTTAACAAGGAGTAATTATTGTTTTTATACTTTTATATTTTCTTTAATTTCTATTTGACAATATTATTTAAATGATATAAAACAGAGAGGTTTTTGATAGAAAATATTTAGCTGAATCAAATAGAATTTGTTTCATTTTTCTACCATTAATAACAAGCTGGAGAATGTAGATTGAATTTGATTTCTAACAAGGAGTAATTATTGTTTTTTTACATTTATATTTTCTTTAATTTTCATGTGACAACATTAATTAATTGTTATAAAACTGCGGGGATTTTGATAGAAAATATTTAGCTGCATCAAATAGTATTTGTTTCATTTTTCTACCATTAATAACAAGCTGGAGAATGTAGATTGAATTTGATTTTTAACAAGGAGTAATTATTGTTTTTATACTTTTATATTTTCTTTAATTTCTATGTGACAACAATAATTAATTGTTATAAAACTGAGGTTATTTTGATAGAAAATATTTTGCTGAATCAAATAGTATTTGTTTCATTTTTCTACCATTAATAACAAGCTGGAGAATGTAGATTGAATTTGATTTTTAACAAGGAGTAATTACTGTTTTTATACTTTTATATTTTCTTAAATTTCTATGTGACAACATTATTTAAATGTTACAAAACTGAGGGGATTTTGATAGAAAATATTTAGCTGAATCAAATAGTATTTGTTTCATTTTTCTACCATTAACAACAAGCTGGAGAATGTAGATTGAATTTAATTTTTATCAAGGAGTAATTGCTGTTTTGATACTTTTATATTTTTTTAAATTTCTATGTGACAACGCTAATTAACTGTTAAAAACTGGGGGGATTTTGATAGAAAATATTTAGCTGAATCAAATAGTATTTGTTTCATTTTGTACCATCAATTACAAGCTGGAGAATGTAGATTTAATTTGATTTTTAACAAAGAGTAATTATTGTTTTTATACTTTTATATTTTCTTTAATTTTTATGTGACAACATTAATTAATTGTTATAAAACTGAGGGGATTTTGATAGAAAATATTTAGCTGAATCAACTAGTATTTGTTTCATTTTTCTACCATTAATAACAAGCTGGAGAATGTAGATTGAATTTGATTTTTAACAAGGAGCAATTATTGTTTTTATACTTTTATATTTTCTTAAATTTCTATGTGACAACATTATTTAAATGTTATAAAACTTAGGAGATTTTGATAGAAAATATTTAGCTGAATCAAATAGTATTTGTTTCATTTTTCTACCATTAATAACAAGCTGGAGAATGTAGATTGAATTCGATTTTTAACAATGAGTAATTATTGTTTTTATACTTTAATATTTTCTTAAATTTCTATGTGACAACATTATTTAAATGTTATAAAACTTAGGAGATTTTGATAGAAAATATTTAGCTGAATCAAATAGTATTTGTTTCATTTTTCTATCATTAATGTCAAGCTGGAGAATGTAGATTGAATTTAATTTTTAACAAGGAGTAATTATTGTTTTTATACTTTTATATTTTCTTTAATTTCTATTTGACTATATTATTTAAATGTTATAAAACAGGGGAGTTTTTGATAGAAAATATTTAGCTGAATCAAATAGTATTTGTTTCATTTTTCTATCATTAATGTCAAGCTGGAGAATGTAGATTGAATTTAATTTTTAACAAGGAGTAATTATTGTTTTTATACTTTTATATTTTCTTTAATTTCTATTTGACTATATTATTTAAATGTTATAAAACAGGGGAGTTTTTGATAGAAAATATTTAGCTGAATCAAATAGTATTTGTTTCATTTTTCTATCATTAATGTCAAGCTGGAGAATGTAGATTGAATTTAATTTTTAACAAGGAGTAATTACTGATTTTATACTTTTATATTTTCTTAAATTTCTATGTGACAACATTATTTAAATGTTACAAAACTGAGGGGATTTTGATAGAAAATATTTAGCTGAATCAAATAGTATTTGTTTCATTTTTCTACCATTAACAACAAGCTGGAGAATGTAGATTGAATTTAATTTTTATCAAGGAGTAATTGCTGTTTTGATACTTTTATATTTTTTAAATTTCTATGTGACAACGCTAATTAACTGTTAAAAACTGGGGGGATTTTGATAGAAAATATTTAGCTGAATCAAATAGTATTTGTTTCATTTTGTACCATCAATTACAAGCTGGAGAATGTAGATTTAATTTGATTTTTAACAAAGAGTAATTATTGTTTTTATACTTTTATATTTTCTTTAATTTTTATGTGACAACATTAATTAATTGTTATAAAACTGAGGGGATTTTGATAGAAAATATTTAGCTGAATCAACTAGTATTTGTTTCATTTTTCTACCATTAATAACAAGCTGGAGAATTTAGATTGAATTTGATTTTTAACAAGGAGCAATTATTGTTTTGATACTTTTATATTTTCTTAAATTTCTATGTGACAACATTATTTAAATGTTATAAAACTTAGGAGATTTTGATAGAAAATATTTAGCTGAATCAAATAGTATTTGTTTCATTTTTCTACCATTAATAACAAGCTGGAGAATGTAGATTGAATTCGATTTTTAACAATGAGTAATTATTGTTTTTATACTTTAATATTTTCTTAAATTTCTATGTGACAACATTATTTAAATGTTATAAAACTTAGGAGATTTTGATAGAAAATATTTAGCTGAATCAAATAGTATTTGTTTCATTTTTCTATCATTAATGTCAAGCTGGAGAATGTAGATTGAATTTAATTTTTAACAAGGAGTAATTATTGTTTTTATACTTTTATATTTTCTTTAATTTCTATTTGACTATATTATTTAAATGTTATAAAACAGGGGAGTTTTTGATAGAAAATATTTAGCTGAATCAAATAGTATTTGTTTCATTTTTCTATCATTAATGTCAAGCTGGAGAATGTAGATTGAATTTAATTTTTAACAAGGAGTAATTATTGTTTTTATACTTTTATATTTTCTTTAATTTCTATTTGACTATATTATTTAAATGTTATAAAACAGGGGGGTTTTTGATAGAAAATATTTAGCTGAATCAAATAGTATTTGTTTCATTTTTCTTCCATTAATAACAAGCTGGAGAATGTAGATTGAATTTGATTTTTAACAAAGAGCAATTATTGTTTTTATACTTTTATATTTTCTTAAATTTCTATGTGACAACATTATTTAAATGTTATAAAACAGGGGAGTTTTTGATAGAAAATATTTTGCTGAATCAACTAGTATTTGTTTCATTTCTCTACCATTAATAACAAGCTGGAAAATGTAGATTGAATTTGATTTTTAACAAGGAGTAATTATTGTTTTTATATTTTCTTAAATTTCTATGTGACAACATTATTTAAATGTTATAAAACAGGGAAGTTTTTGATAGAAAATATTTTGCTGAATCAAATAGTGTTTGTTTCATTTTTCTACCATTAATAACAAACTGGATAATGTAGATTGAATTTGATTTTTTACAAGTAGTAAATATTGTTTGCATACTTTTATATATTTTTTAATTTCTATTTGACAATATTATTTAAATTTTATAAAACAGGGGGGTTTTTGATAGAAAATATTTTGCTGAATCAAGTAGTATTTGTTTCATTTTTCTACCATTAATGACAAGCTGGACAATGTAGATTGAATTTGATTTTTAACAAGGAGTGATTATTGTTTTTATATTTTTATATTTTCTTTAGTTTCTATTTGACAACATTATTTAAATGTTAAAACAAGGGGGTTTTTGATAGAAAATATTTTGCTGAATCAAATAGAATTTGTTTCAGTTTTCTACCATTAATAATAAGCTGGAGAATGTAGATTGAATTTGATTTTTAACAAGGAGTAATTATTGTTTTTATACTTTTATATATTTTTTAATTTCTGTGTGACAACATTAATTAATTGTTATAAAACTGAGGGAATTTTGATAGAAAATATTTTGCTGAATCAAATAGTACTTGTTTCATTTTTCTACAATTAATAACAAGCTGGAGAATGTAGATTGAATTTGATTTTTAACAAGGAGTAATTATTGTTTTTATACTTTTCTATTTTCTATAATTTCTATTTGACAATATTATTTAAATGATATAAAACAGAGGGGTTTTTGATAGAAAATATTTAGCTGAATCAAATAGTATTTGTTTCATTTTTCTACCATTAATAACAAGCTGGAGAATGTAGATTTAATTTGATTTTTAACAAGGAGTAATTATTGTTTTTATACATTTATATTTTTTTTAATTTCTATGTGACAACAATAATTATTTGTTATAAAACTGAGGTTATTTTGATAGAAAATATTTTGCTGAATCAAATAGTATTTGTTTCATTTTTCTACCATTAATAACAAGCTGGAGAATGTAGATTGAATTTGATTTTTAACAAGGAGTAATTATTGTTTTTATACTTTTATATTTTCTTTAATTTCTATTTGACAATATTATTTAAATGATATAAAACAGAGAGGTTTTTGATAGAAAATATTTAGCTGAATTAAATAGAATTTGTTTCATTTTTCTACCAATAATAACAAGCTGGAAAATGTAGATTGAATTTGATTTATAACAAGAAGTAATTATTGTTTTTATACATTTATATTTTCTTTAATTTTCATGTGACAACATTAATTAATTGTTATAAAACTGAAGGGATTTTGATAGAAAATATTTTGCTGAATCTACAATTATTTGTTTCATTTCTCTACCATTAATAACAAGCTGGAGAATGTAGATTGAATTTGATTTTTAACATGGAGTAATTATTGTATTTATACTTTTATATTTTCTTAAATTTCTATGTGACAACATTATTTAAATGTTATAAAACAGGGGAGTTTTTGATAGAAAATATTTAGCTGAATCAAATAGTATTTTTTTCATTTTTCTACCATTAATGACAATCTGCAGAATGTAGATTGAATTTGATTTTTATCAAGGAGTTATTATTGTATTTATACTTTTATATTTTTTTTAATTTCTATGTCACAACAATAATTAATTGTAATAAAACTGAGGAGATCTTGATAGAAAATATATAGCTGAATCAAATAGTATTTTTCATTTTTCTACCATTAATAGCAAGCTGGAGAGTGTAGATTGAATTTGATTTTTATTAAGGAGTAATTATTGTTTTTATACTTTTATATTTTTTTTAATTTCTATGTGACAACAATAATTAATTGTTATAAAACTGAGGTTATTTTGATAGAAAATATTTTGTTGAATCAAATAGTATTTGTTTCATTTTTCTACCATTAATAACAAGCTGGAAAATGTAGATTGAATTTGATTTTTAACAAGGAGTAATTATTGTTTTTATACTTTTATATTTTCTTTGATTTCTATTTGACAATATTATTTAAATGATATAAAACAGAGAGGTTTTTGATAAAAAATATCTAGCTGAATCAAATAGTATTTGTTTCATTTTTCTACCATTAATAACAAGCTGGAGAATGTAGATTGAATTTGATTTTTAACAAGGAGTAATTACTGTTTTTATACTTTTATATTTTCTTAAATTTCTATGTGACAACATTATTTAAATGTTACAAAACTGAGGGGATTTTTATAGAAAGTATTTAGCTGAATCAAATAGCATTTGTTTCATTTTTCTACCATTAAAAACAAGCTGGATTATGTAGATTGAATTTGATTTTTAACTAGGAGTTATTACTGTTTTTATACTTTTATATATTTTTTAATTTCTGTGTGACAACATTAATTAATTGTTATAAAACTGAGGGGATTTTGATAGAAAATATTTTGCTGAATCAAATAGTATTTGTTTCATTTTTCTACCATTAATAACAAGCTGGAGAATGTAGATTGAATTTGATTTTTAACAAGGAGTAATTATTGTTTTTATACTTTTATATTTTCTTTAATTTCTATTTGACAATATTATTTAAATGATATAAAACAGAGAGGTTTTTGATAGAAAATATTTAGCTGAATCAAATAGAATTTGTTTCATTTTTCTACTATTAATAACAAGCTGGAGAATGTAGATTGAATTTGATTTCTAACAAGGAGTAATTATTGTTTTTTTACATTTATATTTTCTTTAATTTTCATGTGACAACATTAATTAATTGTTATAAAACTGCGGGGATTTTGATAGAAAATATTTAGCTGCATCAAATAGTATTTGTTTCATTTTTCTACCATTAATAACAAGCTGGAGAATGTAGATTGAATTTGATTTTTAACAAGGAGTAATTATTGTTTTTATACTTTTATATTTTCTTTAATTTCTATTTGACAATATTATTTAAATGATATAACGTTTCGAAACTGAATAACAAGTACAATCTTCAAGATATTATAGACTACGTCAAAAAAAACATTCCCGATAATGACATAAATGATGACATCACGTGTGAAGAACTATCTGTTAGATCAAAATCTTACAAAAGTTTTAAGCTAGGTATTCCAGTCTCACTAGTAAATACGGTTTTGGATCCAAGCTTTTGGCCTTCCCATGTAGCCATTAAACGCTTTGTAGACTACAAAAAAAGGAATTTTCAGCCAGCAGAAGATGCAGCGCCTCCAACCTAAGTGAAAATATTAATTTAAACAAAAGCTATAGTGTCTCTTCAAATCGTCTGCATATTTCTCACGTTAATGCAAGATCCTTGTGCAATAAATTCCAAAACTTCAAAGAATATGCCGAGTCTGACAACTTTCTCGCTGTTGGTGTTAGTGAAACCTGGTTTAGTGCTGAAACCCCGAGTGAGTACTATCAGCTGAACGGATTTAACTTATTCCGCAAAGATCGTGAGTCTCGTGGTGGTGGCGTTGCTCTGTACCTTAAGTCAAATGTGCATCACCAAGTTCTTACTTTGCCTAATGCACCTGATTGTTCCATCGACTACATTTTGGTGAAAGTTAAATTTGCATCGCAGTTTATTGTTATAGGCGTTTTTTACAGACCTCCTTGTAATAATTACTCTGATACTGCAGTTCTTTATGATGTAATAACATACTTAAATTTAAATAATCTTCAAAACTTTATTTTTTTGGGCGACTTTAATATAAATATGATCACTAATGACTTAGGTAGCAGAACTTTAAGTACTCTTCTTTTTGAATTAGATTGTAAACAACTAATCACAGATCCTACTAGAATCACAGTTCACTCTGAGTCTATAATTGATTTAATTATAACCAACTCTACTTTAAACGTGTTAGAATTTTGGGTTTCTGAGTATTCCCTCTCTGATCATAATTGGATACATTCTGTAATTGACTTTAGTAAATACATTCCTGTACGAACAAAAAAAATTATACGCACATTTAAACACTTTGATTCAAACTTATTCAATGCAGATGCACAAAATGTTGACTGGAACTTCATCTATATGATTAGTAACATTGATGATAAGGTAAATTATTTAAATAATTGTTTACTCGAACTTTTTGACAAACATGCCCCGTTAACTATTGTCGAAGGAATTTCTACAAATAAACGTGAACCGTGGTTTACTGATAATCTGAAACTTCTGAAAAAGTTAAAAAAGAATGCATGGCGTCGTTATTGTGTATCTAGAGCTGACAATCATAAATCATACTATTGTCAAGTCAGAAATTACTACAATTTAGCTCTTAGGCAGGAAAAACGAGTGTATTATGAATTTAACTTTAAAAACAATTTTAGCAAGAATCCGAAACAGTTTTGGAAAAACTTAAAAAAATCAAATATAATTAAATCTAATAATAACTGTGAAATCTCTTCTGAGTTTTCTGATCCCAACCAAATTAATAATTATTTTATAGAGTCTATTCCTCAAACGTCATCTTCACCAGTTTTTCGTAAGTACCTTGAGCGCTCAAATTTTCCATCTGGCAACAAATTTCAATACTTACCTGTAGACGTAACGTCAATTAAAAAAATGATTTTAAAAATAAAACCATCAACAATCGGTTATGACGGTATATCAGGTCGCATGCTGCAGCTTTCTTTGCCTTTTGTTGCTGCACCATTAACTCACCTAATTAATACTAGTTTTGAGCAGGGATATGTTCCTGATAGCTGGAAAACTTCTTGTGTCACACCAATACCAAAAAAATCTGTTCTTACTTGTCTCAATGATCTAAGACCCATAAGTATTCAACCAGCTTCTATGTTAATTGCAGAGTCAATAATTTATAACCAACTGAACGATTACGTATGTTCTTTTAATATTTTACCATCAGTGCAATCTGGATTTCGTATGGGACACAGTACATCAACTGCCCTTTTATCGGTGACCGATGAAATTTTATCAAATATGGACAAAGGAAAAATAACATCTTTAACTCTGTTAGACTTAAGTAAAGCTTTTGATTCAATTGACATAAATTGTTTACTAAAAAAATTAGAGTACTATGGAATTTATAATGATAAATTCAAGTGGTTTAATAGTTATCTACACAATCGTAAGCAGACATGCCGAACAACTTTAGGTTTATCAGATATTAAAGATGTTTTAACAGGAGTTCCTCAAGGATCGGTGTTAGGCCCACTTCTTTTTTCTATTTTTATTTCAGATATTCAGTACGCAACTAAATTTTGCAAAATACATCTATTTGCAGATGATATTCAACTCTACCTAAGCTTTAACCCTCTAGAAATACGAAATATTGAAAATATAATTAACAGTGACCTTAATGAAATATATAATTGGACCCAATGTAATTCACTATATTTAAATGCAACTAAATGTAAGAACATACTTTTTGGAACAACGAATAAAGCAGAAAATCTAAAACACACCGTTCGAATTAATAATGTAGAAATTCCTTCCCAAAGTACAGTCAAAAATCTTGGTATTACTATGGATTCACAACTCAATTTTACTAATCATGTTTCCCAGTTATCTAAACATTGTTATTTTAAATTTAAGCAACTTACACAGTTTAAAGAGTTTTTAAATCAAAAGACTAAACTAATTTTAATTAACTCACTAGTTTTATCCAATCTGCATTACTGTGATATTGTTTATGGCCCGCGCCTAACTGAAAGTAATAAACAAAAACTTCAAAAAATTCAAAACTACTGTTTACGATTTGTGATTAGTATACCTCACTTTGCACATGTTACTCCCTACCTAAGATCTTTAGGATTGCTTAAATTGAATGAGCAACGCTTCGTTCATTATTTATGTTTTTGTTTCAAATTACTAAAGTTAAAAATTCCTGATTATTTGTATGTTAAATTAATCAAACGCTGTGAAACACACTTTAGAAATTTACGATTTGTTGAAAAGCATTTTCACTTTCCAGCACACAAGACTACTTTATTTCAGACGTCTTTTTCATATATTGTACCATATATATTAAGTAACTGCTCTGATCTTTTAACAGTTGACACTTCCGTATATTTAAAAAAAAAATGTAAAAAACTAATTTTGTCGCAAAAACTTTCTGCAATTGATCTTAGCAAATTTTAATCTGTTGTATTATTTTGTGTTATGTTTATTGTAAGTATATTTATTAGTATTTTATTATGTTTTAACTATTTCTCTAGGTTAAATTATAAAATCAGATTTGTGTCTGCCATTTAACCTTTTGTACATTTTTGTTTTAATGTGCAATAAACTTTATTATTATTATTATTATTATAAAACAGAGAGGTTTTTGATAGAAAATATTTTGCTGAATCAAATAGTACTTGTTTCATTTTTCTACCATTAATAACAAGCTGGAGAATGTAGATTGAATTTGCTTTTTAACAAGGAGTAATTATTGTTTTTATACTTTTCTATTTTCTTTAATTTCTATTTGACAATATTATTTAAATGATATAAAACAGAGGGGTTTTTGATAGAAAATATTTAGCTGAATCAAATAGTATTTGTTTCATTTTTCTACCATTAATAACAAGCTGGAGAATGTAGATTTAATTTGATTTTTAACAAGGAGTAATTATTGTTTTTATACATTTATATTTTTTTTAATTTCTATGTGACAACAATAATTATTTGTTATAAAACTGAGGTTATTTTGATAGAAAATATTTTGCTGAATCAAATAGTATTTGTTTCATTTTTCTACCATTAATAACAAGCTGGAGAATGTAGATTGAATTTGATTTTTAACAAGGAGTAATTATTGTTTTTATACTTTTATATTTTCTTTAATTTCTATTTGACAATATTATTTAAATGATATAAAACAGAGAGGTTTTTGATAGAAAATATTTAGCTGAATCAAATAGAATTTGTTTCATTTTTCTACCAATAATAACAAGCTGGAAAATGTAGATTGAATTTGATTTATAACAAGAAGTAATTATTGTTTTTATACATTTATATTTTCTTTAATTTTCATGTGACAACATTAATTAATTGTTATAAAACTGAGGGGATTTTGATAGAAAATATTTTGCTGAATCTACAATTATTTGTTTCATTTCTCTACCATTAATAACAAGCTGGATAATGTAGATTGAATTTGATTTTTAACATGGAGTAATTATTGTATTTATACTTTTATATTTTCTTAAATTTCTATGTGACAACATTATTTAAATGTTATAAAACAGGGGAGTTTTTGATAGAAAATATTTAGCTGAATCAAATAGTATTTTTTTCATTTTTCTACCATTAATGACAATCTGCAGAATGTAGATTGAATTTGATTTTTATCAAGGAGTTATTATTGTATTTATACTTTTATATTTTTTTTAATTTCTATGTCACAACAATAATTAATTGTTATAAAACTGAGGAGATCTTGATAGAAAATATATAGCTGAATCAAATAGTATTTTTCATTTTTCTACCATTAATAGCATGCTGGAGAATGTAGATTGAATTTGATTTTTATCAAGGAGTAATTATTGTTTTTATACTTTTATATTTTTTTTAATTTCTATGTGACAACAATAATTAATTGTTATAAAACTGAGGTTATTTTGATAGAAAATATTTTGCTGAATCAAATAGTATTTGTTTCATTTTTCTACCATTAATAACAAGCTGGAAAATGTAGATTGAATTTGATTTTTAACAAGGAGTAATTACTGTTTTTATACTTTTATATTTTCTTAAATTTCTATGTGACAACATTATTTAAATGTTACAAAACTGAGGGGATTTTGATAGGAAGTATTTAGCTGAATCAAATAGCATTTGTTTCATTTTTCTACCATTAAAAACAAGCTGGATTATGTAGATTGAATTTGATTTTTAACTAGGAGTTATTACTGTTTTTATACTTTTATATTTTCTTTGATTTCTATTTGACAATATTATTTAAATGATATAAAACAGAGAGGTTTTTGATAAAAAATATCTAGCTGAATCAAATAGTATTTGTTTCATTTTTCTACCATTAATAACAAGCTGGAGAATGTAGATTGAATTTGATTTTTAACAAGGAGTAATTACTGTTTTTATACTTTTATATTTTCTTAAATTTCTATGTGACAACATTATTTAAATGTTACAAAACTGAGGGGATTTTGATAGGAAGTATTTAGCTGAATCAAATAGCATTTGTTTCATTTTTCTACCATTAAAAACAAGCTGGATTATGTAGATTGAATTTGATTTTTAACTAGGAGTTATTACTGTTTTTATACATTTATATATTTTTTAATTTCTGTGTGACAACATTAATTAATTGTTATAAAACTGAGGTTATTTTGATAGAAAATATTTAGTTGAATCAAATAGTATTTGTTTCATTTTTCTACCATTAAAAACAAGCTGGATTATGTAGATTGAATTTGATTTTTAACTAGGAGTTATTACTGTTTTTATACTTTTATATATTTTTTAATTTCTGTGTGACAACATTAATTAATTGTTATAAAACTGAGGGGATTTTGATAGAAAATATTTAGCTGCATCAAATAGTATTTGTTTCATTTTTCTACCATTAATAACAAGCTGGAGAATGTAGATTGAATTTGATTTTTATCAAGGAATAATTATTGTTTTTATACTTTTATATATTTTTTAATTTCTATGTGACAACAATAATTAATTGTTATAAAACTGAGGTTATTTTGATAGAAAATATTTTGCTGAATCAAATAGTATTTGTTTCATTTTTCTACCATTAATAACAAGCTGGAGAATGTAGATTGAATTTGATTTTTAACAAGGAGTAATTATTGTTTTTATACTTTTATATTTTCTTTAATTTCTATTTGACAATATTATTTAAATGATATAAAACAGAGAGGTTTTTGATAGAAAATATTTAGCTGAATCAAATAGAATTTGTTTCATTTTTCTACTATTAATAACAAGCTGGAGAATGTAGATTGAATTTGATTTCTAACAAGGAGTAATTATTGTTTTTTTTGCATTTATATTTTCTTTAATTTTCATGTGACAACATTAATTAATTGTTATAAAACTGCGGGGATTTTGATAGAAAATATTTAGCTGCATCAAATAGTATTTGTTTCATTTTTCTACCATTAATAACAAGCTGGAGAATGTAGATTGAATTTGATTTTGATCAAGGAATAATTATTGTTTTTATACTTTTATATATTTTTTAATTTCTATGTGACAACAATAATTAATTGTTATAAAACTGAGGTTATTTTGATAGAAAATATTTTGCTGAATCAAATAGTATTTGTTTCATTTTTCTACCATTAATAACAAGCTGGAGAATGTAGATTGAATTTGATTTTTAACAAGGAGTAATTATTGTTTTTATACTTTTATATTTTCTTTAATTTCTATTTGACAATATTATTTAAATGATATAAAACAGAGAGGTTTTTGATAGAAAATATTTAGCTGAATCAAATAGAATTTGTTTCATTTTTCTACTATTAATAACAAGCTGGAGAATGTAGATTGAATTTGATTTCTAACAAGGAGTAATTATTGTTTTTTTACATTTATATTTTCTTTAATTTTCATGTGACAACATTAATTAATTGTTATAAAACTGCGGGGATTTTGATAGAAAATATTTAGCTGCATCAAATAGTATTTGTTTCATTTTTCTACCATTAATAACAAGCTGGAGAATGTAGATTGAATTTGATTTTTAACAAGGAGTAATTATTGTTTTTATACTTTTATATTTTCTTTAATTTCTATGTGACAACAATAATTAATTGTTTTAAAACTGAGGTTATTTTGATAGAAAATATTTTGCTGAATCAAATAGTATTTGTTTCATTTTTCTACCATTAATAACAAGCTGGAGAATGTAGATTGAATTTGATTTTTAACAAGGAGTAATTATTGTTTTTATACTTTTATATTTTCTTTGATTTCTATTTGACAATATTATTTAAATGATATAAAACAGAGAGGTTTTTGATAGAAAATATTTAGCCGAATCAAATAGAATTTGTTTCGTTTTTCTACCATTAATAACAAGCTGGAGAATGTAGATTGAATTTGATTTTTATCAAGGAATAATTATTGTTTTTATACTTTTATATATTTTTTTAATTTCTATGTGACAACAATAATTAATTGTTATAAAACTGAGGTTATTTTGATAAAAAATATTTTGCTGAATCAAATAGCATTTGTTTTATTTTTCTACCATTAATAACAAGCTGGAGAATGTAGATTGAATTTGATTTTTAACAAGGAGTAATTATTGTTTTTATACTTTTATATTTTATTTAATTTCTATTTGACAATATTATTTAAATGATATAAAACAGAGAGGTTTTTGATAGAAAATATTTAGCTGAATCAAATAGAATTTGTTTCATTTTTCTACCATTAATAACAAGCTGGAGAATGTAGATTGAATTTGATTTCTAACAAGGAGTAATTATTGTTTTTTTACATTTATATTTTCTTTAATTTTCATGTGACAACATTAATTAATTGTTATAAAACTGCGGGGATTTTGATAGAAAATATTTAGCTGCATCAAATAGTATTTGTTTCATTTTTCTACCATTAATAACAAGCTGGAGAATGTAGATTGAATTTGATTTTTAACAAGGAGTAATTATTGTTTTTATGCTTTTATATTTTCTTTAATTTCTATGTGACAACAATAATTAATTGTTATAAAACTGAGGTTATTTTGATAGAAAATATTTTGCTGAATCAAATAGTATTTGTTTCATTTTTCTACCATTAATAACAAGCTGGAGAATGTAGATTGAATTTGATTTTTATCAAGGAGTAATTACTGTTTTTATACTTTTATATTTTCTTAAATTTCTATGTGACAACATTATTTAAATGTTACAAAACTGAGGGGATTTTGATAGAAAATATTTAGCTGAATCAAATAGTATTTGTTTCATTTTTCTACCATTAACAACAAGCTGGAGAATGTAGATTGAATTTAATTTTTATCAAGGAGTAATTGCTGTTTTGATACTTTTATATTTTTTTAAATTTCTATGTGACAACGCTAATTAACAGTTAAAAACTGGGGGGATTTTGATAGAAAATATTTAGCTGAATCAAATAGTATTTGTTTCATTTTGTACCATCAATTACAAGCTGGAGAATGTAGATTTAATTTGATTTTTAACAAAGAGTAATTATTGTTTTTATACTTTTATATTTTCTTTAATTTTTATGTGACAACATTAATTAATTGTTATAAAACTGAGGGGATTTTGATAGAAAATATTTAGCTGAATCAACTAGTATTTGTTTCATTTTTCTACCATTAATAACAAGCTGGAGAATGTAGATTGAATTTGATTTTTAACAAGGAGCAATTATTGTTTTTATACTTTTATATTTTCTTAAATTTCTATGTGACAACATTATTTAAATGTTATAAATCTTAGGAGATTTTGATAGAAAATATTTAGCTGAATCAAATAGTATTTGTTTCATTTTTCTACCATTAATAACAAGCTGGAGAATGTAGATTGAATTCGATTTTTAACAATGAGTAATTATTGTTTTTATACTTTAATATTTTCTTAAATTTCTATGTGACAACATTATTTAAATGTTATAAAACTTAGGAGATTTTGATAGAAAATATTTAGCTGAATCAAATAGTATTTGTTTCATTTTTCTATCATTAATGTCAAGCTGGAGAATGTAGATTGAATTTAATTTTTAACAAGGAGTAATTATTGTTTTTATACTTTTATATTTTCTTTAATTTCTATTTGACTATATTATTTAAATGTTATAAAACAGGGGAGTTTTTGATACAAAATATTTAGCTGAATCAAATAGTATTTGTTTCATTTTTCTATCATTAATGTCAAGCTGGAGAATGTAGATTGAACTTAATTTTTAACAAGGAGTAATTATTGTTTTTATACTTTTATATTTTCTTTAATTTCTATTTGACTATATTATTTAAATGTTATAAAACAGGGGGGTTTTTGATAGAAAATATTTAGCTGAATCAAATAGTATTTGTTTCATTTTTCTTCCATTAATAACAAGCTGGAGAATGTAGATTGAATTTGATTTTTAACAAAGAGCAATTATTGTTTTTATACTTTTATATTTTCTTAAATTTCTATGTGACAACATTATTTAAATGTTATAAAACAGGGGAGTTTTTGATAGAAAATATTTAGCTGAATCAAATAGTATTTGTTTCGTTTTTCTATCATTAATGTCAGGCTGGAGAATGTAGATTGAACTTAATTTTTAACAAGGAGTAATTATTGTTTTTATACTTTTATATTTTCTTTAATTTCTATTTGACTATATTATTTAAATGTTATAAAACAGGGGGGTTTATGATAGAAAATATTTTGCTGAATCAACTAGTATTTGTTTCATTTCTCTACCATTAATAACAAGCTGGAAAATGTAGATTGAATTTGATTTTTAACAAGGAGTAATTATTGTTTTTATATTTTCTTAAATTTCTATGTGACAACATTATTTAAATGTTATAAAACAGGGGAGTTTTTGATAGAAAATATTTTGCTGAATCAAATAGTGTTTGTTTCATTTTTCTACCATTAATAACAAACTGGATAATGTAGATTGAATTTGATTTTTTACAAGTAGTAAATATTGTTTGCATACTTTTATATATTTTTTAATTTCTATTTGACAATATTATTTAAATTTTATAAAACAGGGGAGTTTTTGATAGAAAATATTTTGCTGAATCAAATAGAATTTGTTTCACTTTTCTACCATTAAAAACAAGCTGGAGTATGTAGATTGAATTTGATTTTTAACTAGGAGTTATTACTGTTTTTATACTTTTATATATTTTTTAATTTCTGTGTGACAACATTAATTAATTGTTATAAAACTGAGGGGATTTTGATAGAAAATATTTTGCTGAATCAAATAGTACTTGTTTCATTTTTCTACAATTAATAACAAGCTGGAGAATGTAGATTGAATTTGATTTTTAACAAGGAGTAATTATTGTTTTTATACTTTTCTATTTTCTTTAATTTCTATTTGACAATATTATTTAAATGATATAAAACAGAGGGGTTTTTGATAGAAAATATTTAGCTGAATCAAATAGAATTTGTTTCATTTTTCTACCATTAATAACAAGCTGGAGAATGTAGATTTAATTTGATTTTTAACAAGGAGTAATTATTGTTTTTATACATTTATATTTTTTTTAATTTCTATGTGACAACAATAATTATTTGTTATAAAACTGAGGTTATTTTGATAGAAAATATTTTGCTGAATCAAATAGTATTTGTTTCATTTTTCTACCATTAATAACAAGCTGGAGAATGTAGATTGAATTTGATTTTTAACAAGGAGTAATTATTGTTTTTATACTTTTATATTTTCTTTAATTTCTATTTGACAATATTATTTAAATGATATAAAACAGAGAGGTTTTTGATAGAAAATATTTAGCTGAATCAAATAGAATTTGTTTCATTTTTCTACCAATAATAACAAGCTGGAAAATGTAGATTGAATTTGATTTATAACAAGAAGTAATTATTGTTTTTATACATTTATATTTTCTTTAATTTTCATGTGACAACATTAATTAATTGTTATAAAACTGAGGGGATTTTGATAGAAAATATTTTGCTGAATCTACAATTATTTGTTTCATTTCTCTACCATTAATAACAAGCTGGAGAATGTAGATTGAATTTGATTTTTAACATGGAGTAATTATTGTATTTATACTTTTATATTTTCTTAAATTTCTATGTGACAACATTATTTAAATGTTATAAAACAGGGGAGTTTTTGATAGAAAATATTTAGCTGAATCAAATAGTATTTTTCATTTTTCTACCATTAATAGCAAGCTGGAGAATGTAGATTGAATTTGATTTTTATTAAGGAGTAATTATTGTTTTTATACTTTTATATTTTTTTTAATTTCTATGTGACAACAATAATTAATTGTTATAAAACTGAGGTTATTTTAATAGAAAATATTTTGCTGAATCAAATAGTATTTGTTTCATTTTTCTACCATTAATAACAAGCTGGAGAATGTAGATTGAATTTGATTTTTAACAAGGAGTAATTACTGTTTTTATACTTTTATATTTTCTTAAATTTCTATGTGACAACATTATTTAAATGTTACAAAACTGAGGGGATTTTGATAGAAAGTATTTAGCTGAATCAAATAGCATTTGTTTCATTTTTCTACCATTAAAAACAAGCTGGATTATGTAGACTGAATTTGATTTTTAACTAGGAGTTATTACTGTTTTTATACATTTATATATTTTTTAATTTCTGTGTGACAACATTAATTAATTGTTATAAAACTGAGGGGATTTTGATAGAAAATATTTAGCTGCATCAAATAGCATTTGTTTCATTTTTCTACCATTAATAACAAGCTGGAGAATGTAGATTGAATTTGATTTTTATCAAGGAATAATTATTGTTTTTATACTTTTATATATTTTTTAATTTCTATGTGACAACAATAATTAATTGTTATAAAACTGAGGTTATTTTGATAGAAAATATTTTGCTGAATCAAATAGTATTTGTTTCATTTTTCTACCATTAATAACAAGCTGGAGAATGTAGATTGAATTTGATTTTTAACAAGGAGTAATTATTGTTTTTATACTTTTATATTTTCTTTAATTTCTATTTGACAATATTATTTAAATGATATAAAACAGAGAGGTTTTTGATAGAAAATATTTAGCTGAATCAAATAGAATTTGTTTCATTTTTCTACTATTAATAACAAGCTGGAGAATGTAGATTGAATTTGATTTCTAACAAGGAGTAATTATTGTTTTTTTATATTTATATTTTCTTTAATTTTCATGTGACAACATTAATTAATTGTTATAAAACTGCGGGGATTTTGATAGAAAATATTTAGCTGCATCAAATAGTATTTGTTTCATTTTTCTACCATTAATAACAAGCTGGAGAATGTAGATTGAATTTGATTTTTAACAAGGAGTAATTATTGTTTTTATACTTTTATATTTTCTTTAATTTCTATGTGACAACAATAATTAATTGTTATAAAACTGAGGTTATTTTGGTAGAAAATATTTTGCTGAATCAAATAGTATTTGTTTCATTTTTCTACCATTAATAACAAGCTGGAGAATGTAGATTGAATTTGATTTTTAACAAGGAGTAATTACTGTTTTTATACTTTTATATTTTCTTAAATTTCTATGTGACAACATTATTTAAATGTTATAAAACTTAGGAGATTTTGATAGAAAATATTTAGCTGAATCAAATAGTATTTGTTTCATTTTTCTACCATTAATAACAAGCTGGAGAATGTAGATTGAATTTGATTTTTAACAAGGGGTAATTATTGTTTTTATATTTTTATATTTTCTTAAATTTCTATGTTGCAACATTATTTAAATGTTATAAAACAGGGGTGTTTTTGATAGAAAATATTTAGCTGAATCAAATAGTATTTGTTTCAATTTTCTACCATTAATAACAAGCTGGAGAATGTAGATTGAATTTGATTTTTAACAAGGAGCAATTATTGTTTTTATACTTTTATATTTTCTTAAATTTCTATGTGACAACATTATTTAAATGTTATAAAACTTAGGAGATTTTGATAGAAAATATTTAGCTGAATCAAATAGTATTTGTTTCATTTTTCTACCATTAATAACAAGCTGGAGAATGTAGATTGAATTTGATTTTTAACAAGGGGTAATTATTGTTTTTATATTTTTATATTTTCTTAAATTTCTATGTTGCAACATTATTTAAATGTTATAAAACAGGGGAGTTTTTGATAGAAAATATTTAGCTGAATCAAATAGTATTTGTTTCATTTTTCTATCATTAATGTCAAGCTGGAGAATGTAGATTGAATTTAATTTTTAACAAGGAGTAATTATTGTTTTTATACTTTTATATTTTCTTTAATTTCTATTTGACTATATTATTTAAATGTTATAAAACAGGGGGGTTTTTGATAGAAAATATTTTGCTGAATCAACTAGTATTTGTTTCATTTCTCTACCATTAATAACAAGCTGGAAAATGTAGATTGAATTTGATTTTTAACAAGGAGTAATTATTGTTTTTATATTTTCTTAAATTTCTATGTGACAACATTATTTAAATGTTATAAAACTGAGGGGATTTTGATAGAAAATATTTAGCTGAATCAAATAGTATTTGTTTCATTTTTCTACCATTAATAACAAGCTGGAGAATGTAGATTGAATTTGATTTTTAACAAGGAGTAATTACTGTTTTTATACTTTTATATTTTCTTAAATTTCTATGTGACAACATTATTTAAATGTTATAAAACTTAGGAGATTTTGATAGAAAATATTTAGCTGAATCAAATAGTATTTGTTTCATTTTTCTACCATTAATAACAAGCTGGAGAATGTAGATTGAATTTGATTTTTAACA
Organism: Tribolium confusum; assembly: GCA_029207805.1. Classification (NCBI taxonomy): domain Eukaryota; kingdom Metazoa; phylum Arthropoda; class Insecta; order Coleoptera; family Tenebrionidae; genus Tribolium; species Tribolium confusum. Next base: position 4,795,031 of record JALGAY010000003.1, read on the forward strand.
AGGGGTAATTATTGTTTTTATATTTTTATATTTTCTTAAATTTCTATGTTGCAACATTATTTAAATGTTATAAAACAGGGGTGTTTTTGATAGAAAATATTTAGCTGAATCAAATAGTATTTGTTTCAATTTTCTACCATTAATAACAAGCTGGAGAATGTAGATTGAATTTGATTTTTAACAAGGAGCAATTATTGTTTTTATACTTTTATATTTTCTTAAATTTCTATGTGACAACATTATTTAAATGTTATAAAACTTAGGAGATTTTGATAGAAAATATTTAGCTGAATCAAATAGTATTTGTTTCATTTTTCTACCATTAAAAAAAAGCTGGAGTATGTAGATTGAATTTGATTTTTAACAAGGAGTAATTATTGTTTTTATACTTTAATATTTTCTTCAATTTCTATTTGACAATATTATTTAAATGTTATAAAACAGGGGAGTTTTTGATAGAAAATATTTAGCTGAATCAAATAGTATTTGTTTCATTTTTCTATCATTAATGTCAGGCTGGAGAATGTAGATTGAATTTAATTTTTAACAAGAAGTAATTATTGTTTTTATACTTTTATATTTTCTTTAATTTCTATTTGACTATATTATTTAAATGTTATAAAACAGGGGGGTTTTTGATAGAAAATATTTTGCTGAATCAACTAGTATTTGTTTCATTTCTCTACCATTAATAACAAGCTGGAAAATGTAGATTGAATTTGATTTTTAACAAGGAGTAATTATTGTTTTTATATTTTCTTAAATTTCTATGTGACAACATTATTTAAATGTTATAAAACAGGGGAGTTTTTGATAGAAAATATTTTGCTGAATCAAATAGTGTTTGTTTCATTTTTCTACCATTAATAACAAACAGGATAATGTAGATTGAATTTGATTTTTTACAAGTAGTAAATATTGTTTGCATACTTTTATATATTTTTTAATTTCTATTTGACAATATTATTTAAATTTTATAAAACAGAGGGGTTTTTGATAGAAAATATTTTGCTGAATCAAGAAGTATTTGTTTCATTTTTCTACCATTAATAATGACAAGCTGGACAATGTAGATTGAATTTGATTTTTAACAAGGAGTGATTATTGTTTTTATATTTTTATATTTTCTTTAGTTTCTATTTGACAACATTATTTAAATGTTAAAACAAGGGGGTTTTTGATAGAAAATATTTTGCTGAATCAAATAGAATTTGTTTCATTTTTCTACCATTAATAACAAGCTGGAGAATGTAGATTGAATTTGATTTTTAGCAAGGAGTAATTACTGTTTTTATACTGTTATATTTTCTTAAATTTCTATGTGACAACATTATTTAAATGTTACAAAACTGAGGGGATTTTGATAGAAAATATTTAGCTGAATCAAATAGTATTTGTTTCATTTTTCTACCATTAAAAACAAGCTGGAGTATGTAGATTGAATTTGATTTTTAACAAGGAGTAATTATTGTTTTTATACATTTATATTTTCTTTAATTTTCATGTGACAACATTAATTAATTGTTATAAAACTGAGGGGATTTTGATAGAAAATATTTTGCTGAATCTACAATTATTTGTTTCATTTCTCTACCATTAATAACAAGCTGGAGAATGTAGATTGAATTTGATTTTTAACAAGGAGTAATTATTGTTTTTATACTTTTATATTTTCTTTGATTTCTATTTGACAATATTATTTAAATGATATAAAACAGAGAGGTTTTTGATAGAAAGTATTTAGCTGAATCAAATAGCATTTGTTTCATTTTTCTACCATTAAAAACAAGCTGGATTATGTAGATTGAATTTGATTTTTAACAAGGAGTAATTATTGTTTTTATACTTTTATATTTTCTTTAATTTCTATTTGACAATATTATTTAAATGATATAAAACAGAGAGGTTTTTCATAGAAAATATTTAGCTGAATCAAATAGAATTTGTTTCATTTTTCTACCATTAATAACAAGCTGGAGAATGTAGATTTAATTTGATTTATAACAAGAAGTAATTATTGTTTTTATACATTTATATTTTCTTTAATTTTCATGTGACAACATTAATTAATTGTTATAAAACTGAGGGAATTTTGATAGAAAATATCTTGCTGAATCTACAATTATTTGTTTCATTTCTCTACCATTAATAACAAGCTGGAGAATGTAGATTGAATTTGATTTTTAACATGGAGTAATTATTGTATTTATACTTTTATATTTTCTTAAATTTCTATGTGACAACATTATTTAAATGTTATAAAACAGGGGAGTTTTTGATAGAAAATATTTAGCTGAATCAAATAGTATTTTTTTCATTTTTCTACCATTAATAACAAGCTGGAGAATGTAGATTGAATTTGATTTTTAACAAGGAGTAATTACTGTTTTTATACTTTTATATTTTCTTAAATTTCTATGTGACAACATTATTTAAATGTTACAAAACTGAGGGTATTTTGATAGAAAGTATTTAGCTGAATCAAATAGCATTTGTTTCATTTTTCTACCATTAAAAACAAGCTGGATTATGTAGATTGAATTTGATTTTTAACTAGGAGTTATTACTGTTTTTATACATTTATATATTTTTTAATTTCTGTGTGACAACATTAATTAATTGTTATAAAACTGAGGTTATTTTGATAGAAAATATTTAGTTGAATCAAATAGTATTTGTTTCATTTTTCTACCATTAAAAACAAGCTGGATTATGTAGATTGAATTTGATTTTTAACTAGGAGTTATTACTGTTTTTATACTTTTATATATTTTTTAATTTCTGTGTGACAACATTAATTAATTGTTATAAAACTGGGGGGATTTTGATAGAAAATATTTAGCTGCATCAAATAGTATTTGTTTCATTTTTCTACCATTAATAACAAGCTGGAGAATGTAGATTGAATTTGATTTTTATCAAGGAGTAATTATTGTTTTTATACTTTTATATATTTTTTAATTTCTATGTGACAACAATAATTAATTGTTATAAAACTGAGGTTATTTTGATAGAAAATATTTTGCTGAATCAAATAGTATTTGTTTCATTTTTCTACCATTAATAACAAGCTGGAAAATGTAGATTGAATTTGATTTTTAACAAGGAGTAATTATTGTTTTTATACTTTTATATTTTCTTTGATTTCTATTTGACAATATTATTTAAATGATATAAAACAGAGAGGTTTTTGATAAAAAATATCTAGCTGAATCAAATAGTATTTGTTTCATTTTTCTACCATTAATAACAAGCTGGAGAATGTAGATTGAATTTGATTTTTAACAAGGAGTAATTACTGTTTTTATACTTTTATATTTTCTTAAATTTCTATGTGACAACATTATTTAAATGTTACAAAACTGAGGGGATTTTGATAGAAAGTATTTAGCTGAATCAAATAGCATTTGTTTCATTTTTCTACCATTAAAAACAAGCTGGATTATGTAGATTGAATTTGATTTTTAACTAGGAGTTATTACTGTTTTTATACATTTATATATTTTTTAATTTCTGTGTGACAACATTAATTAATTGTTATAAAACTGAGGTTATTTTGATAGAAAATATTTAGTTGAATCAAATAGTATTTGTTTCATTTTTCTACCATTAAAAACAAGCTGGATTATGTAGATTGAATTTGATTTTTAACTAGGAGTTATTACTGTTTTTATACTTTTATATATTTTTTAATTTCTGTGTGACAACATTAATTAATTGTTATAAAACTGAGGGGATTTTGATAGAAAATATTTAGCTGCATCAAATAGTATTTGTTTCATTTTTCTACCATTAATAACAAGCTGGAGAATGTAGATTGAATTTGATTTTTAACAAGGAGTAATTATTGTTTTTATACTTTTATATTTTCTTTACATTTGACAATATTATTTAAATGCTATAAAACAGAGAGGTTTTTGATAGAAAATATTTAGCTGAATCAAATAGAATTTGTTCCTATTTTCTACCATTAATAACAAGCTGGAGAATGTAGATTGAATTTGATTTTTATCAAGGAATAATTATTGTTTTTATACTTTTATATTTTTTTTTAATTTCTATGTGACAACAATAATTAATTGTTATAAAACTGAGGTTATTTTGATAGAAAATATTTTGCTGAATCAAATAGTATTTGTTTCATTTTTCTACCATTAATAACAAGCTGGAGAATGTAGATTGAATTTGATTTTTAACAAGGAGTAATTATTGTTTTTATACTTTTATATTTTCTTTGATTTCTATTTGACAATATTATTTAAATGATATAAAACAGAGAGGTTTTTGATAAAAAATATCAAGCTGAATCAAATAGTATTTGTTTCATTTTTCTACCATTAATAACAAGCTGGAGAATGTAGATTGAATTTGATTTTTATCAAGGAATAATTATTGTTTTTATACTTTTATATTTTTTTTAATTTCTATATGACAACAACAATTAATTGTTATAAAACTGAGGTTATTTTGATAGAAAATATTTTGCTGAATCAAATAGTATTTGTTTCATTTTTCTACCATTAATAACAAGCTGGAGAATGTAGATTGAATTTGATTTTTAACAAAGAGTAATTATTGTTTTTATACTTTTATATTTTCTTTGATTTCTATTTGACAATATTATTTAAATGATATAAAACAGAGAGGTTTTTGATAAAAAATATCAAGCTGAATCAAATAGTATTTGTTTCATTTTTCTACCATTAATAACAAGCTGGAGAATGTAGATTGAATTTGATTTTTATCAAGGAATAATTATTGTTTTTATACTTTTATATTTTTTTTAATTTCTATATGACAACAACAATTAATTGTTATAAAACTGAGGTTATTTTGATAGAAAATATTTTGCTGAATCAAATAGTATTTGTTTCATTTTTCTACCATTAATAACAAGCTGGAGAATGTAGATTGAATTTGATTTTTAACAAGGAGTAATTACTGTTTTTATACTTTTATATTTTCTTAAATTTCTATGTGACAACATTATTTAAATGTTACAAAACTGAGGGGATTTTGATAGAAAATATTTAGCTGAATCAAATAGTATTTGTTTCATTTTTCTACCATTAAAAACAAGCTGGAGTATGTAGATTGAATTTGATTTTTAACTAGGAGTTATTACTGTTTTTATACATTTATATATTTTTTAATTTCTGTGTGACAACATTAATTAATTGTTATAAAACTGAGGGGATTTTGATAGAAAATATTTAGCTGCATCAAATAGTATTTGTTTCATTTTTCTACCATTAATAACAAGCTGGAGAATGTAGATTGAATTTGATTTTTAACAAGGAGTAATTATTGTTTTAATACTTTTATATTTTCTTTGATTTCTATTTGACAATATTATTTAAATGATATAAAACAAGAGAGGTTTTTGATAGAAAATATTTAGCTGAATCAAATAGAATTTGTTTCGTTTTTCTACCATTAATAACAAGCTGGAGAATGTAGATTGAATTTGATTTTTATCAAGGAGTAATTATTGTTTTTATACTTTTATATACTTTTTAGTTTCTATGTGACAACAATAATTAATTGTTATAAAACTGAGGTTATTTTGATAGAAAATATTTTGCTGAATCAAATAGTATTTGTTTCATTTTTCTACCATTAATAACAAGCTGGAAAATGTAGATTGAATTTGATTTTTAACAAGGAGTAATTATTGTTTTTATACTTTTATATTTTCTTTGATTTCTATTTGACAATATTATTTAAATGATATAAAACAGAGAGGTTTTTGATAAAAAATATCTAGCTGAATCAAATAGTATTTGTTTCATTTTTCTACCATTAATAACAAGCTGGAGAATGTAGATTGAATTTGATTTTTAACAAGGAGTAATTTTGTTTTTATACTTTTATATTTTCTTTACATTTGACAATATTATTTAAATGCTATAAAACAGAGAGGTTTTTGATAGAAAATATTTAGCTGAATCAAATAGAATTTGTTCCTTTTTTCTACCATTAATAACAAGCTGGAGAATGTAGATTGAATTTGATTTTTATCAAGGAATAATTATTGTTTTTATACTTTTATATTTTTTTTTAATTTCTATGTGACAACAATAATTAATTGTTATAAAACTGAGGTTATTTTGATAGAAAATATTTTGCTGAATCAAATAGTATTTGTTTCATTTTTCTACCATTAATAACAAGCTGGAGAATGTAGATTGAATTTGATTTTTAACAAGGAGTAATTATTGTTTTTATACTTTTATATTTTCTTTGATTTCTATTTGACAATATTATTTAAATGATATAAAACAGAGAGGTTTTTGATAAAAAATATCTAGCTGAATCAAATAGTATTTGTTTCATTTTTCTACCATTAATAACAAGCTGGAGAATGTAGATTGAATTTGATTTTTATCAAGGAATAATTATTGTTTTTATACTTTTATATTTTTTTTAATTTCTATGTGACAACAATAATTAATTGTTATAAAACTGAGGTTATTTTGATAGAAAATATTTAGTTGAATCAAATAGTGTTTGTTTCATTTTTCTACCATTAATAACAAGCTGGAGAATGTAGATTGAATTTGATTTTTAACAAGGAGTAATTACTGTTTTTATACTTTTATATTTTCTTAAATTTCTATGTGACAACATTATTTAAATGTTACAAAACTAAGGGGATTTTGATAGAAAATATTTAGCTGAATCAAATAGTATTTGTTTCATTTTTCTACCATTAAAAACAAGCTGGAGTATGTAGATTGAATTTGATTTTTAACTAGGAGTTATTACTGTTTTTATACATTTATATATTTTTTAATTTCTGTGTGACAACACTAATTAATTGTTATAAAACTGAGGGGATTTTGATAGAAAATATTTAGCTGCATCAAATAGTATTTGTTTCATTTTTCTACCATTAATAACAAGCTGGAGAATGTAGATTGAATTTGATTTTTAACAGGGAGTAATTATTGTTTTAATACTTTTATATTTTCTTTGATTTCTATTTGACAATATTATTTAAATGATATAAAACAAGAGAGGTTTTTGATAGAAAATATTTAGCTGAATCAAATAGAATTTGTTTCGTTTTTCTACCATTAATAACAAGCTGGAGAATGTAGATTGAATTTGATTTTTATCAAGGAGTAATTATTGTTTTTATACTTTTATATACTTTTTAATTTCTATGTGACAACAATAATTAATTGTTATAAAACTGAGGTTATTTTGATAGAAAATATTTTGCTGAATCAAATAGTATTTGTTTCATTTTTCTACCATTAATAACAAGCTGGAAAATGTAGATTGAATTTGATTTTTAACAAGGAGTAATTATTGTTTTTATACTTTTATATTTTCTTTGATTTCTATTTGACAATATTATTTAAATGATATAAAACAGAGAGGTTTTTGATAAAAAATATCTAGCTGAATCAAATAGTATTTGTTTCATTTTTCTACCATTAATAACAAGCTGGAGAATGTAGATTGAATTTGATTTTTAACAAGGAGTAATTTTGTTTTTATACTTTTATATTTTCTTTACATTTGACAATATTATTTAAATGCTATAAAACAGAGAGGTTTTTGATAGAAAATATTTAGCTGAATCAAATAGAATTTGTTCCTTTTTTCTACCATTAATAACAAGCTGGAGAATGTAGATTGAATTTGATTTTTATCAAGGAATAATTATTGTTTTTATACTTTTATATTTTTTTTTTATTTCTATGTGACAACAATAATTAATTGTTATAAAACTGAGGTTATTTTGATAGAAAATATTTTGCTGAATCAAATAGTATTTGTTTCATTTTTCTACCATTAATAACAAGCTGGAGAATGTAGATTCAATTTGATTTTTAACAAGGAGTATTTATTGTTTTTATACTTTTATATTTTCTTTGATTTCTATTTGACAATATTATTTAAATGATATAAAACAGAAAGGTTTTTGATAAAAAATATCAATCTGAATCAAATAGTATTTGTTTCATTTTTCTACCATTAATAACAAGCTGGAGAATGTAGATTGAATTTGATTTTTATCAAGGAATAATTATTGTTTTTATACTTTTATATTTTTTTTAATTTCTATATGACAACAACAATTAATTGTTATAAAACTGAGGTTATTTTGATAGAAAATATTTTGCTGAATCAAATAGTATTTGTTTCATTTTTCTACCATTAATAACAAGCTGGAGAATGTAGATTGAATTTGATTTTTAACAAGGAGTAATTATTGTTTTTATACTTTTATATTTTCTTTAATTTCTATTTGACAATATTATTTAAATGATATAAAACAGAGGGGTTTTTGATAGAAAATATTTAGCTGAATCAAATAGTATTTGTTTCATTTTTCTACCATTAAACACAAGCTGGATTATGTAGATTGAATTTGATTTTTAACTAGGAGTTATTACTGTTTTTATACTTTTATATATTTTTTAATTTCTGTGTGACAACATTAATTAATTGTTATAAAACTGAGGTTATTTTGATAGAAAATATTTAGCTGAATCAAATAGTATTTGTTTCATTTTTCTACCATTAAAAACAAGCTGGATTATGTAGATTGAATTTGATTTTTAACAAGGAGTAATTACTGTTTTTATACTTTTATATTTTCTTAAATTTCTATGTGACAACATTATTTAAATGTTACAAAACTGAGGGGATTTTGATAGAAAATATTTAGCTGAATCAAATAGTATTTGTTTCATTTTTCTACCATTAAAAACAAGCTGGAGTATGTAGATTGAATTTGATTTTTAACTAGGAGTTATTACTGTTTTTATACTTTTATATATTTTTTAATTTCTGTGTGACAACATTAATTAATTGTTATAAAACTGAGGTTATTTTGATAGAAAATATTTAGCTGAATCAAATAGTATTTGTTTCATTTTTCTACCATTAAAAACAAGCTGGATTATGTAGATTGAATTTGATTTTTAACAAGGAGTAATTACTGTTTTTATACTTTTATATTTTCTTAAATTTCTATGTGACAACATTATTTAAATGTTACAAAACTGAGGGGATTTTGATAGAAAATATTTAGCTGAATCAAATAGTATTTGTTTCATTTTTCTACCATTAAAAACAAGCTGGAGTATGTAGATTGAATTTGATTTTTAACTAGGAGTTATTACTGTTTTTATACATTTATATATTTTTTAATTTCTGTGTGACAACACTAATTAATTGTTATAAAACTGAGGGGATTTTGATAGAAAATATTTTGCTGAATCAAATAGTATTTGTTTCATTTTTCTACCATTAATAACAAGCTGGAAAATGTAGATTGAATTTGATTTTTAACAAGGAGTAATTTTGTTTTTATACTTTTATATTTTCTTTACATTTGACAATATTATTTAAATGCTATAAAACAGAGAGGTTTTTGATAGAAAATATTTAGCTGAATCAAATAGAATTTGTTCCTTTTTTCTACCATTAATAACAAGCTGGAGAATGTAGATTGAATTTGATTTTTATCAAGGAATAATTATTGTTTTTATACTTTTATATTTTTTTTTAATTTCTATGTGACAACAATAATTAATTGTTATAAAACTGAGGTTATTTTGATAGAAAATATTTTGCTGAATCAAATAGTATTTGTTTCATTTTTCTACCATTAATAACAAGCTGGAGAATGTAGATTGAATTTGATTTTTAACAAGGAGTAATTATTGTTTTTATACTTTTATATTTTCTTTGATTTCTATTTGACAATAATATTTAAATGATATAAAACAGAGAGGTTTTTGATAAAAAATATCTAGCTGAATCAAATAGTATTTGTTTCATTTTTCTATCATTAATAACAAGCTGGAGAATGTAGATTGAATTTGATTTTTATCAAGGAATAATTATTGTTTTTATACTTTTATATTTTTTTTAATTTCTATGTGACAACAATAATTAATTGTTATAAAACTGAGGTTATTTTGATAGAAAATATTTAGTTGAATCAAATAGTGTTTGTTCCATTGTTCTACCATTAATAACAAGCTGGAGAATGTAGATTGAATTTGATTTTTAACAAGGAGTAATTACTGTTTTTATACTTTTATATTTTCTTAAATTTCTATGTGACAACATTATTTAAATGTTACAAAACTGAGGGGATTTTGATAGAAAATATTTAGCTGAATCAAATAGTATTTGTTTCATTTTTCTACCATTAAAAACAAGCTGGAGTATGTAGATTGAATTTGATTTTTAACTAGGAGTTATTACTGTTTTTATACATTTATATATTTTTTAATTTCTGTGTGACAACACTAATTAATTGTTATAAAACTGAGAGGATTTTGATAGAAAATATTTAGCTGCATCAAATAGTATTTGTTTCATTTTTCTACCATTAATAACAAGCTGGAGAATGTAGATTGAATTTGATTTTTAACAGGGAGTAATTATTGTTTTAATACTTTTATATTTTCTTTGATTTCTATTTGACAATATTATTTAAATGATATAAAACAAGAGAGGTTTTTGATAGAAAATATTTAGCTGAATCAAATAGTATTTGTTTCATTTTTCTACCATTAAAAACAAGCTGGATTATGTAGATTGATTTTGATTTTTAACAAGGAGTAATTACTGTTTTTATACTTTTATATTTTCTTAAATTTCTATGTGACAACATTATTTAAATGTTACAAAACTGAGGGGATTTTGATAGAAAATATTTAGCTGAATCAAATAGTATTTGTTTCATTTTTCTACCATTAAAAACAAGCTGGAATATGTAGATTGAATTTGATTTTTAACTAGGAGTTATTACTGTTTTTATACATTTATATATTTTTTAATTTCTGTGTGACAACACTAATTAATTGTTATAAAACTGAGGGGATTTTGATAGAAAATATTTTGCTGAATCAAATAGTATTTGTTTCATTTTTCTACCATTAATAACAAGCTGGAGAATGTAGATTGAATTTGATTTTTAACAAGGAGTAATTATTGTTTTTATACTTTTATATTTTCTTTAATTTCTATTTGACAATATTATTTAAATGATATAAAACAGAGGGGTTTTTGATAGAAAATATTTAGCTGAATCAAATAGTATTTGTTTCATTTTTCTACCATTAAAAACAAGCTGGATTATGTAGATTGAATTTGATTTTTAACTAGGAGTTATTACTGTTTTTATACTTTTATATATTTTTTAATTTCTGTGTGACAACATTAATTAATTGTTATAAAACTGAGGTTATTTTGATAGAAAATATTTAGCTGAATCAAATAGTATTTGTTTCATTTTTCTACCATTAAAAACAGGCTGGATTATGTAGATTGAATTTGATTTTTAACAAGGAGTAATTACTGTTTTTATACTTTTATATTTTCTTAAATTTCTATGTGACAACATTATTTAAATGTTACAAAACTGAGGGGATTTTGATAGAAAATATTTAGCTGAATCAAATAGTATTTGTTTCATTTTTCTACCATTAAAAACAAGCTGGAGTATGTAGATTGAATTTGATTTTTAACTAGGAGTTATTACTGTTTTTATACTTTTATATATTTTTTAATTTCTGTGTGACAACATTAATTAATTGTTATAAAACTGAGGTTATTTTGATAGAAAATATTTAGCTGAATCAAATAGTGTTTGTTCCATTTTTCTACCATTAATAACAAGCTGGAGAATGTAGATTGAATTTGATTTTTAACAAGGAGTAATTACTGTTTTTATACTTTTATATTTTCTTAAATTTCTATGTGACAACATTATTTAAATGTTACAAAACTGAGGGGATTTTGATAGAAAATATTTAGCTGAATCAAATAGTATTTGTTTCATTTTTCTACCATTAAAAACAAGCTGGAGTATGTAGATTGAATTTGATTTTTAACTAGGAGTTATTACTGTTTTTATACATTTATATATTTTTTAATTTCTGTGTGACAACACTAATTAATTGTTATAAAACTGAGGGGATTTTGATAGAAAATATTTAGCTGCATCAAATAGTATTTGTTTCATTTTTCTACCATTAATAACAAGCTGGAGAATGTAGATTGAATTTGATTTTTAACAGGGAGTAATTATTGTTTTAATACTTTTATATTTTCTTTGATTTCTATTTGACAATATTATTTAAATGATATAAAACAAGAGAGGTTTTTGATAGAAAATATTTAGCTGAATCAAATAGTATTTGTTTCATTTTTCTACCATTAAAAACAAGCTGGATTATGTAGATTGAATTTGATTTTTAACAAGGAGTAATTACTGTTTTTATACTTTTATATTTTCTTAAATTTCTATGTGACAACATTATTTAAATGTTACAAAACTGAGGGGATTTTGATAGAAAATATTTAGCTGAATCAAATAGTATTTGTTTCATTTTTCTACCATTAAAAACAAGCTGGAGTATGTAGATTGAATTTGATTTTTAACTAGGAGTTATTACTGTTTTTATACATTTATATATTTTTTAATTTCTGTGTGACAACACTAATTAATTGTTATAAAACTGAGGGGATTTTGATAGAAAATATTTTGCTGAATCAAATAGTATTTGTTTCATTTTTCTACCATTAATAACAAGCTGGAGAATGTAGATTGAATTTGATTTTTAACAAGGAGTAATTATTGTTTTTATACTTTTATATTTTCTTTAATTTCTATTTGACAATATTATTTAAATGATATAAAACAGAGGGGTTTTTGATAGAAAATATTTAGCTGAATCAAATAGTATTTGTTTCATTTTTCTACCATTAAAAACAAGCTGGATTATGTAGATTGAATTTGATTTTTAACTAGGAGTTATTACTGTTTTTATACTTTTATATATTTTTTAATTTCTGTGTGACAACATTAATTAATTGTTATAAAACTGAGGTTATTTTGATAGAAAATATTTAGCTGAATCAAATAGTATTTGTTTCATTTTTCTACCATTAAAAACAAGCTGGATTATGTAGATTGAATTTGATTTTTAACAAGGAGTAATTACTGTTTTTATACTTTTATATTTTCTTAAATTTCTATGTGACAACATTATTTAAATGTTACAAAACTGAGGGGATTTTGATAGAAAATATTTAGCTGAATCAAATAGTATTTGTTTCATTTTTCTACCATTAAAAACAAGCTGGAGTATGTAGATTGAATTTGATTTTTAACTAGGAGTTATTACTGTTTTTATACTTTTATATATTTTTTAATTTCTGTGTGACAACATTAATTAATTGTTATAAAACTGAGGTTATTTTGATAGAAAATATTTAGCTGAATCAAATAGTATTTGTTTCATTTTTCTACCATTAAAAACAAGCTGGAGTATGTAGATTGAATTTGATTTTTAACTAGGAGTTATTACTGTTTTTATACATTTATATATTTTTTAATTTCTGTGTGACAACACTAGTTAATTGTTATAAAACTGAGGGGATTTTGATAGAAAATATTTTGCTGAATCAAATAGTATTTGTTTCATTTTTCTACCATTAATAACAAGCTGGAAAATGTAGATTGAATTTGATTTTTAACAAGGAGTAATTTTGTTTTTATACTTTTATATTTTCTTTACATTTGACAATATTATTTAAATGCTATAAAACAGAGAGGTTTTTGATAGAAAATATTTAGCTGAATCAAATAGAATTTGTTCCTTTTTTCTACCATTAATAACAAGCTGGAGAATGTAGATTGAATTTGATTTTTATCAAGGAATAATTATTGTTTTTATACTTTTATATTTTTTTTTAATTTCTATGTGACAACAATAATTAATTGTTATAAAACTGAGGTTATTTTGATAGAAAATATTTTGCTGAATCAAATAGTATTTGTTTCATTTTTCTACCATTAATAACAAGCTGGAGAATGTAGATTGAATTTGATTTTTAACAAGGAGTAATTATTGTTTTTATACTTTTATATTTTCTTTGATTTCTATTTGACAATATTATTTAAATGATATAAAACAGAGAGGTTTTTGATAAAAAATATCTAGCTGAATCAAATAGTATTTGTTTCATTTTTCTACCATTAATAACAAGCTGGAGAATGTAGATTGAATTTGATTTTTATCAAGGAATAATTATTGTTTTTATACTTTTATATTTTTTTTAATTTCTATGTGACAACAATAATTAATTGTTATAAAACTGAGGTTATTTTGATAGAAAATATTTAGTTGAATCAAATAGTGTTTGTTTCATTTTTCTACCATTAATAACAAGCTGGAGAATGTAGATTGAATTTGATTTTTAACAAGGAGTAATTACTGTTTTTATACTTTTATATTTTCTTAAATTTCTATGTGACAACATTATTTAAATGTTACAAAACTGAGGGGATTTTGATAGAAAATATTTAGCTGAATCAAATAGTATTTGTTTCATTTTTCTACCATTAAAAACAAGCTGGAGTATGTAGATTGAATTTGATTTTTAACTAGGAGTTATTACTGTTTTTATACATTTATATATTTTTTAATTTCTGTGTGACAACACTAATTAATTGTTATAAAACTGAGGGGATTTTGATAGAAAATATTTAGCTGCATCAAATAGTATTTGTTTCATTTTTCTACCATTAATAACAAGCTGGAGAATGTAGATTGAATTTGATTTTTAACAGGGAGTAATTATTGTTTTAATACTTTTATATTTTCTTTGATTTCTATTTGACAATATTATTTAAATGATATAAAACAAGAGAGGTTTTTGATAGAAAATATTTAGCTGAATCAAATAGAATTTGTTTCGTTTTTCTACCATTAATAACAAGCTGGAGAATGTAGATTGAATTTGATTTTTATCAAGGAGTAATTATTGTTTTTATACTTTTATATACTTTTTAATTTCTATGTGACAACAATAATTAATTGTTATAAAACTGAGGTTATTTTGATAGAAAATATTTTGCTGAATCAAATAGTATTTGTTTCATTTTTCTACCATTAATAACAAGCTGGAAAATGTAGATTGAATTTGATTTTTAACAAGGAGTAATTATTGTTTTTATACTTTTATATTTTCTTTGATTTCTATTTGACAATATTATTTAAATGATATAAAACAGAGAGGTTTTTGATAAAAAATATCTAGCTGAATCAAATAGTATTTGTTTCATTTTTCTACCATTAATAACAAGCTGGAGAATGTAGATTGAATTTGATTTTTATCAAAGAATAATTATTGTTTTTATACTTTTATATTTTTTTTTTATTTCTATGTGACAACAATAATTAATTGTTATAAAACTGAGGTTATTTTGATAGAAAATATTTTGCTGAATCAAATAGTATTTGTTTCATTTTTCTACCATTAATAACAAGCTGGAGAATGTAGATTGAATTTGATTTTTAACAAGGAGTATTTATTGTTTTTATACTTTTATATTTTTTTTAATTTCTATGTGACAACAATAATTAATTGTTATAAAACTGAGGTTATTTTGATAGAAAATATTTTGCTGAATCAAATAGTATTTGTTTCATTTTTCTACCATTAATAACAAGCTGGAGAATGTAGATTGAATTTGATTTTTAACAAGGAGTAATTATTGCTTTATACTTTTATATTTTCTTTAATTTCTATTTGACAATATTTTTTAAATGATATAAAACAGAGGGGTTTTTGATAGAAAATATTTAGCTGAATCAAATAGTATTTGTTTCATTTTTCTACCATTAATAACAAGCTGGAAAATGTAGGTTGAATTTGATTTTTAACAAGGAGTAATTATTGTTTTTATACTTTTATATTTTCTTTGATTTCTATTTGACAATATTATTTAAATGATATAAAACAGAGAGGTTTTTGATAGAAAATATTTAGCTGAATCAAATAGAATTTGTTTCGTTTTTCTACCATTAATAACAAGCTGGAGAATGTAGATTGAATTTGATTTTTATCAAGGAATAATTATTGTTTTTATACTTTTATATTTTTTTTTAATTTCCATGTGACAACAATAATTAAGTGTTATAAAACTGAGGTTATTTTGATAGAAAATATTTTGCTGAATCAAATAGTATTTGTTTCATTTTTCTACCATTAATAACAAGCTGGAGAATGTAGATTGAATTTGATTTTTAACAAGGAGTAATTATTGTTTTTATACTTTTATATTTTCTTTAATTTCTATGTGACAACAATAATTAATTGTTATAAAACTGAGGTTATTTTGATAGAAAATATTTTGCTGAATCAAATAGTATTTGTTTCATTTTTCTACCATTAATAACAAGCTGGAGAATGTAGATTGAATTTGATTTTTAACAAGGAGTAATTACTGTTTTTATACTTTTATATTTTCTTAAATTTCTATGTGACAACATTATTTAAATGTTACAAAACTGAGGGGATTTTGATAGAAAATATTTAGCTGAATCAAATAGTTTCATTTTTCTACCATTAAAAACAAGCTGGATTATGTAGATTGAATTTGAATTTTAACTAGGAGTTATTACTGTTTTTATACTTTTATATATTTTTTAATTTCTGTGTGACAACATTAATTAATTGTTATAAAACTGAGGGGATTTTGATAGAAAATATTTTGCTGAATCAAATAGTATTTGTTTCATTTTTCTACCATTAATAACAAGCTGGAGAATGTAGATTGAATTTGATTTTTAACAAGGAGTAATTATTGTTTTTATACTTTTATATTTTCTTTGATTTCTATTTGACAATATTATTTAAATGCTATAAAACAGAGAGGTTTTTGATAGAAAATATTTAGCTGAATCAAATAGAATTTGTTCCTTTTTTCTACCATTAATAACAAGCTGGAGAATGTAGATTGAATTTGATTTTTATCAAGGAATAATTATTGTTTTTATACTTTTATATTTTTTTTTAATTTCTATGTGACAACAATAATTAATTGTTATAAAACTGAGGTTATTTTGATAGAAAATATTTTGCTGAATCAAATAGTATTTGTTTCATTTTTCTACCATTAATAACAAGCTGGAAAATGTAGGTTGAATTTGATTTTTAACAAGGAGTAATTATTGTTTTTATACTTTTATATTTTCTTTGATTTCTATTTGACAATATTATTTAAATGATATAAAACAGAGAGGTTTTTGATAAAAAATATCAAGCTGAATCAAATAGTATTTGTTTCATTTTTCTACCATTAATAACAAGCTGGAGAATGTAGATTGAATTTGATTTTTATCAAGGAGTAATTATTGTTTTTATACTTTTATATACTTTTTAATTTCTCTGTGACAACAATAATTAATTGTTATAAAACTGAGGTTATTTTGATAGAAAATATTTTGCTGAATCAAATAGTATTTGTTTCATTTTTCTACCATTAATAACAAGCTGGAAAATGTAGATTGAATTTGATTTTTAACAAGGAGTAATTATTGTTTTTATACTTTTATATTTTCTTTGATTTCTATTTGACAATATTATTTAAATGATATAAAACAGAGAGGTTTTTGATAAAAAATATCTAGCTGAATCAAATAGTATTTGTTTCATTTTTCTACCATTAATAACAAGCTGGAGAATGTAGATTGAATTTGATTTTTAACAAGGAGTAATTTTGTTTTTATACTTTTATATTTTCTTTACATTTGACAATATTATTTAAATGCTATAAAACAGAGAGGTTTTTGATAGAAAATATTTAGCTGAATCAAATAGAATTTGTTCCTTTTTTCTACCATTAATAACAAGCTGGAGAATGTAGATTGAATTTGATTTTTATCAAGGAATAATTATTGTTTTTATACTTTTATATTTTTTTTTTATTTCTATGTGACAACAATAATTAATTGTTATAAAACTGAGGTTATTTTGATAGAAAATATTTTGCTGAATCAAATAGTATTTGTTTCATTTTTCTACCATTAATAACAAGCTGGAGAATGTAGATTGAATTTGATTTTTAACAAGGAGTATTTATTGTTTTTATACTTTTATATTTTCTTTGATTTCTATTTGACAATATTATTTAAATGATATAAAACAGAAAGGTTTTTGATAAAAAATATCAATCTGAATCAAATAGTATTTGTTTCATTTTTCTACCATTAATAACAAGCTGGAGAATGTAGATTGAATTTGATTTTTATCAAGGAATAATTATTGTTTTTATACTTTTATATTTTTTTTAATTTCTATATGACAACAACAATTAATTGTTATAAAACTGAGGTTATTTTGATAGAAAATATTTTGCTGAATCAAATAGTATTTGTTTCATTTTTCTACCATTAATAACAAGCTGGAGAATGTAGATTGAATTTGATTTTTAACAAGGAGTAATTATTGTTTTTATACTTTTATATTTTCTTTAATTTCTATTTGACAATATTATTTAAATGATATAAAACAGAGGGGTTTTTGATAGAAAATATTTAGCTGAATCAAATAGTATTTGTTTCATTTTTCTACCATTAAAAACAAGCTGGATTATGTAGATTGAATTTGATTTTTAACTAGGAGTTATTACTGTTTTTATACTTTTATATATTTTTTTAATTTCTATGTGACAACAATAATTAATTGTTATAAAACTGAGGTTATTTTGATAGAAAATATTTTGCTGAATCAAATAGTATTTGTTTCATATTTCTACCATTAATAACAAGCTGGAGAATGTAGATTGAATTTGATTTTTATCAAGGAATAATTATTGTTTTTATACTTTTATATTTTTTTTAATTTCTATGTGACAACAATAATTAATTGTTATAAAACTGAGGTTATTTTGATAGAAAATATTTTGCTGAATCAAATAGTATTTGTTTCATTTTTCTACCATTAATAACAAGCTGGAGAATGTAGATTGAATTTGATTTTTAACAAGGAGTAATTATTGCTTTATACTTTTATATTTTCTTTAATTTCTATTTGACAATATTTTTTAAATGATATAAAACAGAGGGGTTTTTGATAGAAAATATTTAGCTGAATCAAATAGTATTTGTTTCATTTTTCTACCATTAATAACAAGCTGGAAAATGTAGGTTGAATTTGATTTTTAACAAGGAGTAATTATTGTTTTTATACTTTTATATTTTCTTTGATTTCTATTTGACAATATTATTTAAATGATATAAAACAGAGAGGTTTTTGATACAAAATATCTAGCTGAATCAAATAGTATTTGTTTCATTTTTCTACCATTAATAACAAGCTGGAGAATGTAGATTGAATTTGATTTTTATCAAGGAATAATTATTGTTTTTATACTTTTATATTTTTTTTAATTTCTATGTGACAACAATAATTAATTGTTATAAAACTGAGGTTATTTTGATAGAAAATATTTAGTTGAATCAAATAGTGTTTGTTTCATTTTTCTACCATTAATAACAAGCTGGAGAATGTAGATTGAATTTGATTTTTCACAAGGAGTAATTACTGTTTTTATACTTTTATATTTTCTTAAATTTCTATGTGACAACATTATTTAAATGTTACAAAACTGAGGGGATTTTGATAGAAAATAATTAGCTGAATCAAATAGTATTTGTTTCATTTTTCTACCATTAAAAACAAGCTGGAGTATGTAGATTGAATTTGATTTTTAACTAGGAGTTATTACTGTTTTTATACTTTTATATATTTTTTAATTTCTGTGTGACAACATTAATTAATTGTTATAAAACTGAGGGGATTTTGATAGAAAATATTTAGCTGCATCAAATAGTATTTGTTTCATTTTTCTACCATTAATAACAAGCTGGAGAATGTAGATTGAATTTGATTTTTAACAAGGAGTAATTATTGTTTTAATACTTTTATATTTTCTTTGATTTCTATTTGACAATATTATTTAAATGATATAAAACAAGAGAGGTTTTTGATAGAAAATGTTTAGCTGAATCAAATAGTATTTGTTTCATTTTTCTACCATTAATAACAAGCTGGAGAATGTAGATTGAATTTGATTTATAACAAGGAGTAATTATTGTTTTTATACTTTTATATTTTCTTTGATTTCTATTTGACAATATTATTTAAATGATATAAAACAGAGAGGTTTTTGATAGAAAATATTTAGCTGAATCAAATAGAATTTGTTTCATTTTTCTACCATTAATAACAAGCTGGAGAATGTAGATTGAATTTGATTTATAACAAGGAGTAATTATTGTTTTTATACTTTTATATTTTCTTTTATTTCTATTTGACAATATTATTTAAATGATATAAAACAGAGGGGTTTTTGATAAAAAATATTTAGCTGAATCAAATAGTATTTGTTTCATTTTTCTACCATTAATGACAAGCTGGAGAATGTAGATTGAATTTGATTTTTATCAAGGAATAATTATTGTTTTTATACTTTTATATTTTCTTTGATTTCTATTTGACAATATTATTTAAATGATATAAAACAGAGAGGTTTTTGATAGAAAATATTTAGCTGAATCAAATAGAATTTGTTTCATTTTTCTACCATTAATAACAAGCTGGAGAATGTAGATTGAATTTGATTTATAACAAGGAGTAATTATTGTTTTTATACTTTTATATTTTCTTTTAAAAATACAACCATGGCACTAAATAAATTATCTAAGATCATTTATGAAGCTTTTGAAAAAAAAGAATATGCTTTCCTAGCTTGCTACGACTTAACAAAAGCATTTGATTGTGTACCGCATGACATTCTCACAAAAAAATTAACTTCATACAATTTCGATAATAATTCCATAATGTTAATCCAGTCATTTTTGTCTGATCGTCACATTTATACGGAAGTTAATGGAAACAAATCAAATTTGAGTGGTATTAAACATGGTGTTCCACAAGGGTCGGTTCTTGGACCGACTCTTTTTTTAGTATATATAAATGATTTACCTCAAGTAATTTCAAATATAAATGGTGCTGCAAAAAACAACCTAGATTCTATTCTGTTCGCGGATGATTCAAGTGTAGCTGGTAGATCCAGTGAAATGTCAGAGCTTGATTACAGTATCTCTATAATTAATAAGGAATTAGAATCGTGGTTCACAACTAACAAATTGAGTTTAAATAAAGAAAAAACCAAAATTATTAAATTTTCTTTGAGGGATATACAAGATAATAACGATAACATAAAACTTCTCGGAGTACATCTAGATGCAAAAATGTCTTGGGAAACTCATATAATAAACTTAGAGAGAAAACTGTCAAAGTCTGTATACTTAATCCGCAGACTAAAACAAATTGTTTCGGTTGAAACCATAATCACAGCATATTATGGATATGTACACAGTTCTCTTAACTATGCACTTTTGGTATGGGGACACACATCGCATGTTAAAAGATTGTTCAGTTTACAAAGGAGATGCATACGAATAATAGCAGGATTAAACTATAGAAGTGACTGCAGAGAAATTTTCAAAAAATTAAAAATATTGACATTACCTTGTATGTATATATTACAATGTTTGCATTACATTACAAACAATTTGATAAACTATCATTCATATGAACATTTTTATGGAACCCGTAATAGAAATCTGTTATACCATGACTTTCTCAGATTGTCAAAAACTCGAGATTCAGTTAATTATTTTGCCATAAAATTTTATAATGTTTTACCCGAAGACATTAAATCCTTAACTTTACAGTCATTTAATAAAAATGTCAAATACATATTGATGACAAATGCTTTCTATACTTTTGAGGAGTTTTTCAACTACTTCAAATAGTCATACCTGCATTATTTTTATTATTACTCAATTTATACTGTTACATACATAATACTTATTTTGTTTATGACGAATGTAAAATATTTTGTTATATTTTTGGCATTAAATATACTTACTTACTTACTTACTTACTTTTATTTCTATTTGACAATATTATTTAAATGATATAAAACAGAGGGGTTTTTGATAGAAAATATTTAGCTGAATCAAATAGTATTTGTTTCATTTTTCTACCATTAATAACAAGCTGGAGAATGTAGATTGAATTTGATTTTTATCAAGGAATAATTATTGTTTTTATACTTTTATATTTTTTTTAATTTCTATGTGACAACAATAATTAATAGTTATAAAACTGAGGTTATTTTGATAGAAAATATTTTGCTGAATCAAATAGTATTTGTTTCATTTTTCTACCATTAATAACAAGCTGGAAAATGTAGGTTGAATTTGATTTTTAACAGGGAGTAATTATTGTTTTTATACTTTTATAATTTCTTTGATTTCTATTTGACAATATTATTTAAATGATATAAAACAAAGAGGTTTTTGATAGAAAATATTTAGCTGAATCAAATAGTATTTTTTTCATTTTTCTACCATTAATAACAAGCTGGAGAATGTAGATTGAATTTGATTTTTATCAAGGAGTAATTATTGTTTTTATACTTTTATATACTTTTTAATTTCTCTGTGACAACAATAATTAATTGTTATAAAACTGAGGTTATTTTGATAGAAAATATTTTGCTGAATCAAATAGTATTTGTTTCATTTTTCTACCATTAATAACAAGCTGGAAAATGTAGATTGAATTTGATTTTTAACAAGGAGTAATTATTGTTTTTATACTTTTATATTTTCTTTGATTTCTATTTGACAATATTATTTAAATGATATAAAACAGAGAGGTTTTTGATAAAAAATATCTAGCTGAATCAAATAGTATTTGTTTCATTTTTCTACCATTAATAACAAGCTGGAGAATGTAGATTGAATTTGATTTTTAACAAGGAGTAATTTTGTTTTTATACTTTTATATTTTCTTTACATTTGACAATATTATTTAAATGCTATAAAACAGAGAGGTTTTTGATAGAAAATATTTAGCTGAATCAAATAGAATTTGTTCCTTTTTTCTACCATTAATAACAAGCTGGAGAATGTAGATTGAATTTGATTTTTATCAAGGAATAATTATTGTTTTTATACTTTTATATTTTTTTTTTATTTCTATGTGACAACAATAATTAATTGTTATAAAACTGAGGTTATTTTGATAGAAAATATTTTGCTGAATCAAATAGTATTTGTTTCATTTTTCTACCATTAATAACAAGCTGGAGAATGTAGATTGAATTTGATTTTTAACAAGGAGTATTTATTGTTTTTATACTTTTATATTTTCTTTGATTTCTATTTGACAATATTATTTAAATGATATAAAACAGAAAGGTTTTTGATAAAAAATATCAATCTGAATCAAATAGTATTTGTTTCATTTTTCTACCATTAATAACAAGCTGGAGAATGTAGATTGAATTTGATTTTTATCAAGGAATAATTATTGTTTTTATACTTTTATATTTTTTTTAATTTCTATATGACAACAACAATTAATTGTTATAAAACTGAGGTTATTTTGATAGAAAATATTTTGCTGAATCAAATAGTATTTGTTTCATTTTTCTACCATTAATAACAAGCTGGAGAATGTAGATTGAATTTGATTTTTAACAAGGAGTAATTATTGTTTTTATACTTTTATATTTTCTTTAATTTCTATTTGACAATATTATTTAAATGATATAAAACAGAGGGGTTTTTGATAGAAAATATTTAGCTGAATCAAATAGTATTTGTTTCATTTTTCTACCATTAAAAACAAGCTGGATTATGTAGATTGAATTTGATTTTTAACTAGGAGTTATTACTGTTTTTATACTTTTATATATTTTTTTAATTTCTATGTGACAACAATAATTAATTGTTATAAAACTGAGGTTATTTTGATAGAAAATATTTTGCTGAATCAAATAGTATTTGTTTCATATTTCTACCATTAATAACAAGCTGGAGAATGTAGATTGAATTTGATTTTTATCAAGGAATAATTATTGTTTTTATACTTTTATATTTTTTTTAATTTCTATGTGACAACAATAATTAATTGTTATAAAACTGAGGTTATTTTGATAGAAAATATTTTGCTGAATCAAATAGTATTTGTTTCATTTTTCTACCATTAATAACAAGCTGGAGAATGTAGATTGAATTTGATTTTTAACAAGGAGTAATTATTGCTTTATACTTTTATATTTTCTTTAATTTCTATTTGACAATATTTTTTAAATGATATAAAACAGAGGGGTTTTTGATAGAAAATATTTAGCTGAATCAAATAGTATTTGTTTCATTTTTCTACCATTAATAACAAGCTGGAAAATGTAGGTTGAATTTGATTTTTAACAAGGAGTAATTATTGTTTTTATACTTTTATATTTTCTTTGATTTCTATTTGACAATATTATTTAAATGATATAAAACAGAGAGGTTTTTGATACAAAATATCTAGCTGAATCAAATAGTATTTGTTTCATTTTTCTACCATTAATAACAAGCTGGAGAATGTAGATTGAATTTGATTTTTATCAAGGAATAATTATTGTTTTTATACTTTTATATTTTTTTTAATTTCTATGTGACAACAATAATTAATTGTTATAAAACTGAGGTTATTTTGATAGAAAATATTTAGTTGAATCAAATAGTGTTTGTTTCATTTTTCTACCATTAATAACAAGCTGGAGAATGTAGATTGAATTTGATTTTTCACAAGGAGTAATTACTGTTTTTATACTTTTATATTTTCTTAAATTTCTATGTGACAACATTATTTAAATGTTACAAAACTGAGGGGATTTTGATAGAAAATAATTAGCTGAATCAAATAGTATTTGTTTCATTTTTCTACCATTAAAAACAAGCTGGAGTATGTAGATTGAATTTGATTTTTAACTAGGAGTTATTACTGTTTTTATACTTTTATATATTTTTTAATTTCTGTGTGACAACATTAATTAATTGTTATAAAACTGAGGGGATTTTGATAGAAAATATTTAGCTGCATCAAATAGTATTTGTTTCATTTTTCTACCATTAATAACAAGCTGGAGAATGTAGATTGAATTTGATTTTTAACAAGGAGTAATTATTGTTTTAATACTTTTATATTTTCTTTGATTTCTATTTGACAATATTATTTAAATGATATAAAACAAGAGAGGTTTTTGATAGAAAATGTTTAGCTGAATCAAATAGTATTTGTTTCATTTTTCTACCATTAATAACAAGCTGGAGAATGTAGATTGAATTTGATTTATAACAAGGAGTAATTATTGTTTTTTATACTTTTATATTTTCTTTGATTTCTATTTGACAATATTATTTAAATGATATAAAACAGAGAGGTTTTTGATAGAAAATATTTAGCTGAATCAAATAGAATTTGTTTCATTTTTCTACCATTAATAACAAGCTGGAGAATGTAGATTGAATTTGATTTATAACAAGGAGTAATTATTGTTTTTATACTTTTATATTTTCTTTTATTTCTATTTGACAATATTATTTAAATGATATAAAACAGAGGGGTTTTTGATAAAAAATATTTAGCTGAATCAAATAGTATTTGTTTCATTTTTCTACCATTAATGACAAGCTGGAGAATGTAGATTGAATTTGATTTTTATCAAGGAATAATTAATGTTTTTATACTTTTATATTTTCTTTGATTTCTATTTGACAATATTATTTAAATGATATAAAACAGAGAGGTTTTTGATAGAAAATATTTAGCTGAATCAAATAGAATTTGTTTCATTTTTTCTACCATTAATAACAAGCTGGAGAATGTAGATTGAATTTGATTTATAACAAGGAGTAATTATTGTTTTTATACTTTTATATTTTCTTTTAAAAATACAACCATGGCACTAAATAAATTATCTAAGATCATTTATGAAGCTTTTGAAAAAAAAGAATATGCTTTCCTAGCTTGCTACGACTTAACAAAAGCATTTGATTGTGTACCGCATGACATTCTCACAAAAAAATTAACTTCATACAATTTCGATAATAATTCCATAATGTTAATCCAGTCATTTTTGTCTGATCGTCACATTTATACGGAAGTTAATGGAAACAAATCAAATTTGAGTGGTATTAAACATGGTGTTCCACAAGGGTCGGTTCTTGGACCGACTCTTTTTTTAGTATATATAAATGATTTACCTCAAGTAATTTCAAATATAAATGGTGCTGCAAAAAACAACCTAGATTCTATTCTGTTCGCGGATGATTCAAGTGTAGCTGGTAGATCCAGTGAAATGTCAGAGCTTGATTACAGTATCTCTATAATTAATAAGGAATTAGAATCGTGGTTCACAACTAACAAATTGAGTTTAAATAAAGAAAAAACCAAAATTATTAAATTTTCTTTGAGGGATATACAAGATAATAACGATAACATAAAACTTCTCGGAGTACATCTAGATGCAAAAATGTCTTGGGAAACTCATATAATAAAATAGAGAGAAAACTGTCAAAGTCTGTATACTTAATCCGCAGACTAAAACAAATTGTTTCGGTTGAAACCATAATCACAGCATATTATGGATATGTACACAGTTCTCTTAACTATGCACTTTTGGTATGGGGACACACATCGCATGTTAAAAGATTGTTCAGTTTACAAAGGAGATGCATACGAATAATAGCAGGATTAAACTATAGAAGTGACTGCAGAGAAATTTTCAAAAAATTAAAAATATTGACATTACCTTGTATGTATATATTACAATGTTTGCATTACATTACAAACAATTTGATAAACTATCATTCATATGAACATTTTTATGGAACCCGTAATAGAAATCTGTTATACCATGACTTTCTCAGATTGTCAAAAACTCGAGATTCAGTTAATTATTTTGCCATAAAATTTTATAATGTTTTACCCGAAGACATTAAATCCTTAACTTTACAGTCATTTAATAAAAATGTCAAATACATATTGATGACAAATGCTTTCTATACTTTTGAGGAGTTTTTCAACTACTTCAAATAGTCATACCTGCATTATTTTTATTATTACTCAATTTATACTGTTACATACATAATACTTATTTTGTTTATGACGAATGTAAAATATTTTGTTATATTTTTGGCATTAAATATACTTACTTACTTACTTACTTACTTTTATTTCTATTTGACAATATTATTTAAATGATATAAAACAGAGGGGTTTTTGATAGAAAATATTTAGCTGAATCAAATAGTATTTGTTTCATTTTTCTACCATTAATAACAAGCTGGAGAATGTAGATTGAATTTGATTTTTATCAAGGAATAATTATTGTTTTTATACTTTTATATTTTTTTTAATTTCTATGTGACAACAATAATTAATAGTTATAAAACTGAGGTTATTTTGATAGAAAATATTTTGCTGAATCAAATAGTATTTGTTTCATTTTTCTACCATTAATAACAAGCTGGAAAATGTAGGTTGAATTTGATTTTTAACAGGGAGTAATTATTGTTTTTATACTTTTATAATTTCTTTGATTTCTATTTGACAATATTATTTAAATGATATAAAACAAAGAGGTTTTTGATAGAAAATATTTAGCTGAATCAAATAGTATTTTTTTCATTTTTCTACCATTAATGACAATCTGCAGAATGTAGATTGAATTTGATTTTTATCAAGGAGTTATTATTGTATATATACTTTTATATATTTTTTTTAATTTCTATATGACAACCATAATTAATTGTTATAAAACTGAGGAAATCTTGATAGAAAATATATAGCTGAATCAAATAGTATTTTTCATTTTTCTACCATCAATAACAAGCTGGAGAATGTAGATTGAATTTGATTTTTAACAAGGAGTAATTATTGTTTTTATACTTTTATATTTTCTTTGATTTTTATTTGACAATATTATTTAAATGATATAAAACAGAGAGGTTTTTGATAGAAAATATTTAGCTGAATCAAATAGAATTTGTTTCGTTTTTCTACCATTAATAACAAGCTGGAGAATGTAGATTGAATTTGATTTTTATCAAGGAATAATTATTGTTTTTATACTTTTATATTTTTTTTAATTTCTATGTGACAACAATAATTAATTGTTATAAAACTGAGGTTATTTTGATAGAAAATATTTTGCTGAATCAAATAGTATTTGTTTCATTTTTCTACCATTAATAACAAGCTGGAGAATGTAGATTGAATTTGATTTTTAACAAGGAGTAATTATTGTTTTTATACTTTTATATTTTCTTTAATTTCTATTTGACAATATTATTTAAATGATATAAAACAGAGGGGTTTTTGATAGAAAATATTTAGCTGAATCAAATAGTATTTGTTTCATTTTTCTACCATTAATAACAAGCTGGAAAATGTAGGTTGAATTTGATTTTTAACAAGGAGTAATTATTGTTTTTATACTTTTATATTTTCTTTGATTTCTATTTGACAATATTATTTAAATGATATAAAACAGAGAGGTTTTTGATAAAAAATATTCAGCTGAATCAAATAGTATTTGTTTCATTTTTCTACCATTAATAACAAGCTGGAAAATGTAGGTTGAATTTGATTTTTAACAAGGAGTAATTATTGTTTTTATACTTTTATATTTTTTTAAATTTCTATGTGACAACAACAATTAATTGTTATAAAACTGAGGTTATTTTGATAGAAAATATTTTGCTGAATCAAATAGTATTTGTTTCATTTTTCTACCATTAATAACAAGCTGGAGAATGTAGATTGAATTTGATTTTTAACAAGGAGTAATTACTGTTTTTTTACTTTTATATTTTCTTAAATTTCTATGTGACAACATTATTTAAATGTTACAAAACTGAGG
Source organism: Tribolium confusum (assembly GCA_029207805.1). Lineage (NCBI taxonomy): Eukaryota > Metazoa > Arthropoda > Insecta > Coleoptera > Tenebrionidae > Tribolium > Tribolium confusum. The sequence goes on from JALGAY010000003.1 coordinate 4,823,637, forward strand.
GGATTTTGATAGAAAATATTTAGCTTAATCAAATAGTATTTGTTTTATTTTTCTACCATTAAAAACAAGCTGGATTATGTAGATTGAATTTGAATTTTAACTAGGAGTTATTACTGTTTTTATACTTTTATATATTTTTTAATTTCTGTGTGACAACATTAATTAATTGTTATAAAACTGAGGGGATTTTGATAGAAAATATTTTGCTGAATCAAATAGTATTTGTTTCATTTTTCTACCATTAATAACAAGCTGGAGAATGTAGATTGAATTTGATTTTTATCAAGGAATAATTATTGTTTTTATACTTTTATATTTTTTTTAATTTCTATGTGACAACAATAATTAATTGTTATAAAACTGAGGTTATTTTGATAGAAAATATTTTGCTGAATCAAATAGTATTTGTTTCATTTTTCTACCATTAATAACAAGCTGGAGAATGTAGATTGAATTTGATTTTTAACAAGGAGTAATTATTGTTTTTATACTTTTATATTTTCTTTAATTTCTATTTGACAATATTATTTAAATGATATAAAACAGAGGGGTTTTTGATAGAAAATATTTAGCTGAATCAAATAGTATTTGTTTCATTTTTCTACCATTAATAACAAGCTGGAAAATGTAGGTTGAATTTGATTTTTAACAAGGAGTAATTATTGTTTTTATACTTTTATATTTTTTTAAATTTCTATGTGACAACAACAATTATTTGTTATAAAACTGAGGTTATTTTGATAGAAAATATTTTGCTGAATCAAATAGTATTTGTTTCATTTTTCTACCATTAATAACAAGCTGGAGAATGTAGATTGAATTTGATTTTTAACAAGGAGTAATTACTGTTTTTTTACTTTTATATTTTCTTAAATATCTATGTGACAACATTATTTAAATGTTACAAAACTGAGGGGATTTTGATAGAAAATATTTAGCTTAATCAAATAGTATTTGTTTTATTTTTCTACCATTAAAAACAAGCTGGATTATGTAGATTGAATTTGAATTTTAACTAGGAGTTATTACTGTTTTTATACTTTTATATATTTTTTAATTTCTGTGTGACAACATTAATTAATTGTTATAAAACTGAGGGGATTTTGATAGAAAATATTTTGCTGAATCAAATAGTATTTGTTTCATTTTTCTACCATTAATAACAAGCTAGAGAATGTAGATTGAATTTGATTTTTAACAAGGAGTAATTATTGTTTTTATACTTTTATATTTTCTTTGATTTCTATTTGACAATATTATTTAAATGATATAAAACAGAGAGGTTTTTGATAGAAAATATTTAGCTGAATCAAATAGAATTTGTTTTAATTTTCTACCATTAATAACAAGCTGGAGAATGTAGATTGAATTTGATTTTTATCAAGGAATAATTATTGTTTTTATACTTTTATATTTTTTTTTTAATTTCTATGTGACAACAATAATTAATTGTTATAAAACTGAGGTTATTTTGATAGAAAATATTTTGCTGAATCAAATAGTATTTGTTTCATTTTTCTACCATTAATAACAAGCTGGAGAATGTAGATTGAATTTGATTTTTAACAAGGAGTAATTATTGTTTTTATACTTTCATATTTTCTTTAATTTCTATTTGACAATATTTTTTAAATGATATAAAACAGAGGGGTTTTTGATAGAAAATATTTAGCTGAATCAAATAGTATTTGTTTCATTTTTCTACCATTAATAACAAGCTGGAAAATGTAGGTTGAATTTGATTTTTAACAAGGAGTAATTATTGTTTTTATACTTTTATATTTTCTTTGATTTCTATTTGACAATATTATTTAAATGATATAAAACAGAGAGGTTTTTGATAAAAAATATCTAGCTGAATCAAATAGTATTTGTTTCATTTTTCTACCATTAATAACAAGCTGGAGAATGTAGATTGAATTTGATTTTTATCAAGGAATAATTATTGTTTTTATACTTTTATATTTTTTTTTTAATTTCTATGTGACAACAATAATCAATTGTTATAAAACTGAGGTTATTTTGATAGAAAATATTTTGCTGAATCAAATAGTATTTGTTTCATCTTTCTACCATTAATAACAAGCTGGAGAATGTAGATTGAATTTGATTTTTAACAAGGGGTAATTATTGTTTTTATACTTTTATATTTTCTTCAATTTCTATTTGACAATATTATTTAAATGATATAAAACAGAGGTGTTTTTGATAGAAAATATTTAGCTGAATCAAATAGTATTTGTTTCATTTTTCTACCATTAATAACAAGCTGGAAAATGTAGGTTGAATTTGATTTTTAACAAGGAGTAATTATTGTTTTTATACTTTTATATTTTCTTTGATTTCTATTTGACAATATTATTTAAATGATATAAAACAGAGAGGTTTTTGATAAAAAATATCAAGCTGAATCAAATAGTATTTGTTTCATTTTTCTACCATTAATAACAAGCTGGAGAATGTAGATTGAATTTGATTTTTATCAAGGAATAATTATTGTTTTTATACTTTTATATTTTTTTTAATTTCTATGTGACAACAATAATTAATTAAGTATAACAATAAAGAAGTAGACGGTTCGCAAACAGCTCGCTGTAAAAAGTGTAAAAACAAATGTGCTAATGGCCCTAAATGCCTTAACTGTGGTTCGACTTATCATCCTAGCTGTGCTAGTCTTTCCCGAAAAGTTAAATCTGTCAGTGAAAATGTGATTGACTGCTGTTCGGCAAATTTGGTTTCCGAAGATGTTGAACTGGAATCTCCGTTTTATGAAAACGACCAGAAGCGGTTACTTCAAGAAATCAATTATTTGAAAGTAATTATTAATCTTAAGGATATGATTATTGCTGAATTACGAGAGGAAATTGGTCTTTTCAAAGAAAACGATCAATTGAAAAACGTGATAAAAGTCTTGCAAGGTGACGCTATCTTAATCAACGATAATTCAAAAAACAACCTTCACAAAACATTTAAATCGATAGCAGTCAATGAACCCCAAACATCAGCTGCTACTTCGGGCAAAATTCTTCCAAAAAAAAATGCCTCTCCCCGTTCAACTATGCCTGCTTCTTCGCCTCCTCCCGTCGAGGTATCGGACCTAAAAGAACATTCGCAACAACCCACACTAGTGCAACAGCCAGGCGATCGGGAAAATTTCAGTAATGTTTTTCTTCGTCAAAATCGTAATCGTCATGCAACAACGTACGCTCAGGTGACTAATGAATCATTGTTAAGGCCGGAACAACCTATCCAAGAGGAACATCAAAACATCAGGGATGATCTTCGTTCACGAAGACGTAATCGTCCTACGGTGAGCTACGGTACTAATAAAGATATGACTGATTTGGAAGCCTATATTCCATTGTCATATCTGCATGTTTCGAAACTGAATAACAAGTACAATCTTCAAGATATTATAGACTACGTCAAAAAAAACATTCCCGATAATGACATAAATGATGACATCACGTGTGAAGAACTATCTGTTAGATCAAAATCTTACAAAAGTTTTAAGCTAGGTATTCCAGTCTCACTAATAAATACGGTTTTGGATCCAAGCTTTTGGCCTTCCCATGTAGCCATTAAACGCTTTGTAGACTACAAAAAAAGGAATTTTCAGCCAGCAGAAGATGCAGCGCCTCCAACCTAAGTGAAAATATTAATTTAAACAAAAGCTATAGTGTCTCTTCAAATCGTCTGCATATTTCTCACGTTAATGCAAGATCCTTGTGCAATAAATTCCAAAACTTCAAAGAATATGCCGAGTCTGACAACTTTCTCGCTGTTGGTGTTAGTGAAACCTGGTTTAGTGCTGAAACCCCGAGTGAGTACTATCAGCTGAACGGATTTAACTTATTCCGCAAAGATCGTGAGTCTCGTGGTGGTGGCGTTGCTCTGTACCTTAAGTCAAATGTGCATCACCAAGTTCTTACTTTGCCTAATGCACCTGATTGTTCCATCGACTACATTTTGGTGAAAGTTAAATTTGCATCGCAGTTTATTGTTATAGGCGTTTTTTACAGACCTCCTTGTAATAATTACTCTGATATTGCAGTTCTTTATGATGTAATAACATACTTAAATTTAAATAATCTTCAAAACTTTATTTTTTTGGGCGACTTTAATATAAATATGATCACTAATGACTTAGGTAGCAGAACTCTAAGTACTCTTCTTTTTGAATTAGATTGTAAACAACTAATCACAGATCCTACTAGAATCACAGTTCACTCTGAGTCTATAATAGATTTAATTATAACCAACTCTACTTTAAACGTGTTAGAATCTTGGGTTTCTGAGTATTCCCTCTCTGATCATAATTGGATACATTCTGTAATTGACTTTAGTAAATACATTCCTGTACGAACAAAAAAAATTATACGCACATTTAAACACTTTGATTCAAACTTATTCAATGCAGATGCACAAAATGTTGACTGGAACTTCATCTATATGATTAGTAACATTGATGATAAGGTAAATTATTTAAATAATTGTTTACTCGAACTTTTTGACAAACATGCCCCGTTAACTATTGTCGAAGGAATTTCTACAAATAAACGTGAACCGTGGTTTACTGATAATCTGAAACTTCTGAAGAAGTTAAAAAAGAATGCATGGCGTCGTTATTGTGTATCTAGAGCTGACAATCATAAATCATACTATTGTCAAGTCAGAAATTACTACAATTTAGCTCTTAGGCAGGAAAAACGAGTGTATTATGAATTTAACTTTAAAAACAATTTTAGCAAGAATCCGAAACAGTTTTGGAAAAACTTAAAAAAATCAAATATAATTAAATCTAATAATAATTGTGAAATCTCTTCTGAGTTTTCTGATCCCAACCAAATTAATAATTATTTTATAGAGTCTATTCCTCAAACGTCATCTTCACCAGTTTTTCGTAAGTACCTTGAGCGCTCAAATTTTCCATCTGGCAACAAATTTCAATACTTACCTGTAGACGTAACGTCAATTAAAAAAATGATTTTAAAAATAAAACCATCAACAATCGGTTATGACGGTATATCAGGTCGCATGCTGCAGCTTTCTTTGCCTTTTGTTGCTGCACCATTAACTCACCTAATTAATACTAGTTTTGAGCAGGGATATGTTCCTGATAGCTGGAAAACTTCTTGTGTCACACCAATACCAAAAAAATCTGTTCTTACTTGTCTCAATGATCTAAGACCCATAAGTATTCAACCAGCTTCTATGTTAATTGCAGAGTCAATAATTTATAACCAACTGAACGATTACGTATGTTCTTTTAATATTTTACCATCAGTGCAATCTGGATTTCGTATGGGACACAGTACATCAACTGCCCTTTTATCGGTGACCGATGAAATTTTATCAAATATGGACAAAGGAAAAATAACATCTTTAACTCTGTTAGACTTAAGTAAAGCTTTTGATTCAATTGACATAAATTGTTTACTAAAAAAATTAGAGTACTATGGAATTTATAATGATAAATTCAAGTGGTTTAATAGTTATCTACACAATCGTAAGCAGACATGCCGAACAACTTTAGGTTTATCAGATATTAAAGATGTTTTAACAGGAGTTCCTCAAGGATCGGTGTTAGGCCCACTTCTTTTTTCTATTTTTATTTCAGATATTCAGTACGCAACTAAATTTTGCAAAATACATCTATTTGCAGATGATATTCAACTCTACCTAAGCTTTAACCCTCTAGAAATACGAAATATTGAAAATATAATTAACAGTGACCTTAATGAAATATATAATTGGACCCAATGTAATTCACTATATTTAAATGCAACTAAATGTAAGAACATACTTTTTGGAACAACGAATAAAGCAGAAAATCTAAAACACACCGTTCGAATTAATAATGTAGAAATTCCTTCCCAAAGTACAGTCAAAAATCTTGGTATTACTATGGATTCACAACTCAATTTTACTAATCATGTTTCCCAGTTATCTAAACATTGTTATTTTAAATTTAAGCAACTTACACAGTTTAAAGAGTTTTTAAATCAAAAGACTAAACTAATTTTAATTAACTCACTAGTTTTATCCAATCTGCATTACTGTGATATTGTTTATGGCCCGCGCCTAACTGAAAGTAATAAACAAAAACTTCAAAAAATTCAAAACTACTGTTTACGATTTGTGATTAGTATACCTCACTTTGCACATGTTACTCCCTACCTAAGATCTTTAGGATTGCTTAAATTGAATGAGCAACGCTTCGTTCATTATTTATGTTTTTGTTTCAAATTACTAAAGTTAAAAATTCCTGATTATTTGTATGTTAAATTAATCAAACGCTGTGAAACACACTTTAGAAATTTACGATTTGTTGAAAAGCATTTTCACTTTCCAGCACACAAGACTACTTTATTTCAGACGTCTTTTTCATATATTGTACCATATATATTAAGTAACTGCTCTGATCTTTTAACAGTTGACACTTCCGTATATTTAAAAAAAAAATGTAAAAAACTAATTTTGTCGCAAAAACTTTCTGCAATTGATCTTAGCAAATTTTAATCTGTTGTATTATTTTGTGTTATGTTTATTGTAAGTATATTTATTAGTATTTTATTATGTTTTAACTATTTCTCTAGGTTAAATTATAAAATCAGATTTGTGTCTGCCATTTAACCTTTTGTACATTTTTGTTTTAATGTGCAATAAACTTTATTATTATTATTATTATTAATTGTTATAAAACTGAGGTTATTTTGATAGAAAATATTTTGCTGAATCAAATAGTATTTGTTTCATTTTTCTACCATTAATAACAAGCTGGAGAATGTAGATTGAATTTGATTTTTAACAAGGAGTAATTATTGTTTTTATACTTTTATATTTTTTTTAATTTCTATTTGACAATATTTTTTAAATGATATAAAACAGAGGGGTTTTTGATAGAAAATATTTAGCTGAATCAAATAGTATTTGTTTCATTTTTCTACCATTAATAACAAGCTGGAAAATGTAGGTTGAATTTGATTTTTAACAAGGAGTAATTATTGTTTTTATACTTTTATATTTTCTTTGATTTCTATTTGACAATATTATTTAAATGATATAAAACAGAAAGGTTTTTGATAAAAAATATCTAGCTGAATCAAATAGTATTTGTTTCATTTTTCTACCATTAATAACAAGCTGGAGAATGTAGATTGAATTTGATTTTTATCAAGGAATAATTATTGTTTTTATACTTTTATATTTTTTTTAATTTCTATGTGACAACAATAATTAATTGTTATAAAACTGAGGTTATTTTGATAGAAAATATTTTGCTGAATCAAATAGTATTTGTTTCATCTTTCTACCATTAATAACAAGCTGGAGAATGTAGATTGAATTTGATTTTTAACAAGGGGTAATTATTGTTTTTATACTTTTATATATTCTTCAATTTCTATTTGACAATATTATTTAAATGATATAAAACAGAGGTGTTTTTGATAGAAAATATTTAGCTGAATCAGATAGTATTTGTTTCATTTTTCTACCATTAATAACAAGCTGGAAAATGTAGGTTGAATTTGATTTTTAACAAGGAGTAATTATTGTTTTTATACTTTTATATTTTCTTTGATTTCTATTTGACAATATTATTTAAATGATATAAAACAGAGAGGTTTTTGATAAAAAATATCAAGCTGAATCAAATAGTATTTGTTTCATTTTTCTACCATTAATAACAAGCTGGAGAATGTAGATTGAATTTGATTTTTATCAAGGAATAATTATTGTTTTTATACTTTTATATTTTTTTTAATTTCTATGTGACAACAATAATTAATTGTTATGAAACTGAGGTTATTTTGATAGAAAATATTTTGCTGAATCAAATAGTATTTGTTTCATTTTTCTACCATTAATAACAAGCTGGAGAATGTAGATTGAATTTGATTTTTAACAAGGAGTAATTATTGTTTTTATACTTTTATATTTTCTTTAATTTCTATTTGACAATATTTTTTAAATGATATAAAACAGAAGGGTTTTTGATAGAAAATATTTAGCTGAATAAAATAGTATTTGTTTCATTTTTCTACCATTAATAACAAGCTGGAAAATGTAGGTTGAATTTGATTTTTAACAAGGAGTAATTATTGTTTTTATATTTTTATATTTTCTTTGATTTCTATTTGACAATATTATTTAAATGATATAAAACAGAGAGGTTTTTGATAAAAAATATCTAGCTGAATCAAATAGTATTTGTTTCATTTTTCTACCATTAATAACAAGCTGGAGAATGTAGATTGAATTTGATTTTTATCAAGGAATAATTATTGTTTTTATACTTTTATATTTTTTTAATTTCTATGTGACAACAATAATTAATTGTTATAAAACTGAGGTTATTTTGATAGAAAATATTTAGTTGAATCAAATAGTATTTGTTTCATTTTTCTACCATTAATAACAAGCTGGAGAATGTAGATTGAATTTGATTTTTAACAAGGAGTAATTACTGTTTTTATACTTTTATATTTTCTTAAATTTCTATGTGACAACATTATTTAAATGTTACAAGACTGAGGGGATTTTGATAGAAAATATTTAGCTGAATCAAATAGTATTTGTTTCATTTTTCTACCATTAAAAACAAGCTGGAGTGTGTAGATTGAATTTGATTTTTAACTAGGAGTTATTACTGTTTTTATACTTTTATATATTTTTTAATTTCTGTGTGACAACATTAATTAATTGTTATAAAACTGAGGGGATTTTGATAGAAAATATTTAGCTGCATCAAATAGTATTTGTTTCATTTTTCTACCATTAATAACAAGCTGGAAAATGTAGGTTGAATTTGATTTTTAACAAGAAGTAATTATTGTTTTTATACTTTTATATTTTCTTTGATTTCTATTTGACAATATTATTTAAATGATATAAAACAGAGAGGTTTTTGATAGAAAATATTTAGCTGAATCAAATAGAATTTGTTTCGTTTTTCTACCATTAATAACAGGCTGGAGAATGTAGATTGAATTTGATTTTTATCAAGGAATAATTATTGTTTTTATACTTTTATATTTTTTTTTAATTTCTATGTGACAACAATAATTAATTGTTATAAAACTGAGGTTATTTTGATAGAAAATATTTTGCTGAATCAAATAGTATTTGTTTCATTTTTCTACCATTAATAACAAGCTGGAAAATGTAGATTGAATTTGATTTTTAACAAGGAGTAATTATTGTTTTTATACTTTTATATTTTCTTTAATTTCTATTTGACAATATTATTTAAATGATATAAAACAGAGAGGTTTTTGATAGAAAATATTTAGCTGAATCAAATAGAATTTGTTTCATTTTTCTACCATTAATAACAAGCTGGAGAATGTAGATTGAATTTGATTTCTAACAAGGAGTAATTATTGTTTTTTTACATTTATATTTTCTTTAATTTTCATGTGACAACATTAATTAATTGTTATAAAACTGCGAGGATTTTGATAGAAAATATTTAGCTGCATCAAATAGTATTTGTTTCATTTTTCTACCATTAATAACAAGCTGGAGAATGTAGATTGAATTTGATTTTTAACAAGGAGTAATTATTGTTTTTATACTTTTATATTTTCTTTAATTTCTATGTGACAACAATAATTAATTGTTATAAAACTGAGGTTATTTTGATAGAAAATATTTTGCTGAATCAAATAGTATTTGTTTCATTTTTCTACCATTAATAACAAGCTGGAGAATGTAGATTGAATTTGATTTTTAACAAGGAGTAATTACTGTTTTTATACTTTTATATTTTCTTAAATTTCTGTGACAACATTATTTAAATGTTACAAAACTGAGGGGATTTTGATAGAAAATATTTAGCTGAATCAAATAGTATTTGTTTCATTTTTCTACCATTAAAAACAAGCTGGATTATGTAGATTGAATTTGAATTTTAACTAGGAGTTGAGTTATTACTGTTTTTATACTTTTATATATTTTTTAATTTCTGTGTGACAACATTAATTAATTGTTATAAAACTGAGGGGATTTTGATAGAAAATATTTTGCTGAATCAAATAGTACTTGTTTCATTTTTCTACCATTAATAACAAGCTGGAGAATGTAGATTGAATTTGATTTTTAACAAGGAGTAATTATTGTTTTTATACTTTTCTATTTTCTTTAATTTCTATTTGACAATATTATTTAAATGATATAAAACAGAAAGGTTTTTGATAGAAAATATTTAGCTGAATCAAATAGTATTTGTTTCATTTTTCTACCATTAATAACAAGCTGGAAAATGTAGGTTGAATTTGATTTTTAACAAGGAGTAATTATTGTTTTTATACTTTTTTATTTTCTTTGATTTCTATTTGACAATATTATTTAAATGATATAAAACAGAGAGGTTTTTGATAAATAATATCTAGCTGAACCAAATAGTATTTGTTTCATTTTTCTACCATTAATAACAAGCTGGAGAATGTAGATTGAATTTGATTTTTATCAAGGAATAATTATTGTTTTTATACTTTTATATTTTCTTTGATTTCTATTTGACAATATTATTTAAATGATATAAAACAGAAAGGTTTTTGATAGAAAATATTTAGCTGAATCAAATAGTATTTGTTTCATTTTTCTACCATTAAAAACAAGCTGGAGTATGTAGATTGAATTTGATTTTTAACTAGGAGTTATTACTGTTTTTATACTTTTATATATTTTTTAATTTCTGTGTGACAACATTAATTAATTGTTATAAAACTGAGGGGATTTTGGTGGAAAATATTTAGCTGCATCAAATAGTATTTGTTTCATTTTTCTACCATTAATAACAAGCTGGAGAATGTAGATTGAATTTGATTTTTAACAAGGAGTAATTATTGTTTTTATACTTTTATATTTTCTTTGATTTCTATTTGACAATATTATTTAAATGATATAAAACAGAGAGGTTTTTGATAAAAAATATCTAGCTGAATCAAATAGTATTTGTTTCATTTTTCTACCATTAATAACAAGCTGGAGAATGTAGATTGAATTTGATTTTTAACAAGGAGTAATTACTGTTTTTATACTTTTATATTTTCTTAAATTTCTATGTGACAACATTATTTAAATGTTACAAAACTGAGGGGAATTTGATAGAAAATATTTAGCTGAATCAAATAGTATTTGTTTCATTTTTCTACCATTAATAACAAGCTGGATATTGTAGATTGAATTTGATTTTTAACAAGGAGTAATTATTGTTTTTATACTTTTATATTTTCTTTAATTTCTATTTGACAATATTATTTAAATGATATAGAACAGAGGGGTTTTTGATAGAAAATATTTAGCTGAATCAAATAGTATTTGTTTCATTTTTCTACCATCAATAACAAGCTGGAGAATGTAGCTACAAGATTGAAACTTGTACCAATTATATTCTAAACTCATTGTAAATGAGTATGAATTATTTATATTCTATTCCACTATTAAATTTAGCTTTTATCTACAATTTCTTGAAATTTAAACATATAATTATCTCGAAACTTTATCGAGCTACAAGATTGAAACTTGTACCAGTTATACTGTAAACTCATTGTAAATGAGTATAAATTATTTAAATTTTATTTCGCTATTAAATTTAGTTTTTATCTACAATTTTTTGAAATATAAACATATAATTATCTCGAAACTTTATCGAGCTACAAGATTGAAACTTGTACCAATTATATTGTAAACTCATTGTAAATGAGTATGAATTATTTATATTTTATTCCGCCATTCAATTTAGTTTTTATATACAATTTGTTGAAATTTAAACATATAATTATCTCGAAACTTTATCGAGCTACAAGATTGAAACTTGTACCAATTACATTGTAAACTCATTGTAATTGAGTATGAATAATTTATATTTTATCCCGCCAGTAAGTTTAGTTTTTATCTGCAATTATTTGAAATTTAAACATATAATTATCTCAAAATTTTATCGAGCTACAAAATTGAAACTTGTACCAATTATATTGTAAACTCATTGTAATTGAGTATGAATAATTTATATTTTATCCCGCCAGTAAGTTTAGTTTTTATCTACAATTTTTTCAAATATAAACATATAATTATCTCGAAACTTTATCGAGCTACAAGATTGGAACTTGTATCAATTATATTGTAAACTCATTGTAATTGAGTATGAATAATTTATATTTTATTCCGCCAGTAAGTTTAGTTTTTATCTACAATTTTTTCAAATATAAACATGTAATTATCTCGAAACTTTATCGAGCTACAAGATTGGAACTTGTACCAATTATATTGTAAACTCATTGTAATTGAGTATGAATAATTTATATTTTATCCCGCCAGTAAGTTTAGTTTTTATCTACAATTGTTTGAAATTTAAACATATAATTATCTCAAAATTTTATCGAGCTACAAAATTGAAACTTGTACCAATTATATTGTAAACTCATTGTAATTGAGTATGAATAATTTATATTTTATCCCGCCAGTAAGTTTAGTTTTTATCTACAATTTTTTCAAATATAAACATATAATTATCTCGAAACTTTATCGAGCTGCAAGATTGGAACTTGTACCAATTATATTGTAAACTCATTGTAATTGAGTACGAATAATTTATATTTTATCGCGCCAGTAAGTTTAATTTTTATCTACAATTATTTGAAATTTAAACATATAATTATCTCAAAACTTTATCGAGCTACAAGACTGAAACTTGTACCAATTATATTGTAAGCTCATTGTAATTGAGTATAAATAATTTATATTTTATCCCGCCAGTAAGTTTCGTTTTTATCTACAATTTTTTCAAATATAAACATATTATTATCTCGAAACTTTATCGAGCTACAAGGTTGAAACTTGTACCAATTATATTGTAAACTCATTGTAATTGAGTATGAATAATTTATATTTTATTCCGCCAGTAAGTTTAGTTTTTATCTACAATTTTTTGAAATTTAAACATATAATTATCTCGAAACTTTATCGAGCTACAAGGTTGAAACTTGTACCTATTATATTGTAAACTCATTGTAATTGAGTATGAATAATTTATATTTTATCCCGCCAGTAAGTTTAGTTTTTATCTACAATTTTTTCAAATATAAACATATAATTATCTCGAAATTTTATCGAGCTACAAGATTGAAACTTGTACCAATTATATTGTAAACTCATTGTAATTGAGTATGAATAATTTATATTTTATCCCGCCAGTAAGTTTAGTTTTTATCTACAATTTTTTGAAATTTAAACATATAATTATCTCAAAACTTTATCGAGCTACAAGATTAAAACTTGTACCAATTATATTGTGAACTCATTGTAATTGAGTATGAATAATTTATATTTTATTCCGCCAGTAAGTTTAGTTTTTATCTACAATTTTTTGAAATTTAAACATATAATTATCTCGAAACTTTATCGAGCTACAAGATTGAAACTTGTACCAATTATATTGTAAACTCATTGTAATTGAGTATGAATAATTTATATTTTATCCCGCCAGTAAGTTTAGTTTTTATCTACAATTATTTGAAATTTAAACATATAATTATCTCAAAATTTTATCGAGCTACAAAACTGAAACTTGTACCAATTATATTGTAAACTCATTGTAATTGAGTATGAATAATTTATATTTTATCCCGCCAGTAAGTTTAGTTTTTATCTACAATTTTTTGAAATTTAAACATATAATTATCTCGAAACTTTATCGAGCTACAAGATTGAAACTTGTACCAATTATATTGTAAACTCATTGTAATTGAGTATGAATAATTTATATTTTATCCCGCCAGTAAGTTTAGTTTTTATCTACAATTATTTCAAATATAAACATATAATTATCTCGAAACTTTATCGAGCTACAAGATTGGAACTTGTACCAATTATATTGTAAACTCATTGTAATTGAGTATGAATAATTTATATTTTATCCCGCCAGTAAGTTTAGTTTTTATCTACAATTATTTGAAATTTAAACATATAATTATCTCAAAATTTTATCGAGCTACAAAATTGAAACTTGTACCAATTATATTGTAAACTCATTGTAATTGAGTATGAATAATTTATATTTTATCCCGCCAGTAAGTTTAGTTTTTATCTACAATTTTTTCAAATATAAACATATAATTATCTCGAAACTTTATCGCGCTACAAGATTGGAACTTGTACCAATTATATTGTAAACTCATTGTAATTGAGTATGAATAATTTATATTTTATCGCGCCAGTAATTTTAATTTTTATCTACAATTATTTGAAATTTAAACATATAATTATCTCAAAACTTTATCGAGCTACAAGACTGAAACTTGTACCAATTATATTGTAAGCTCAATGTAATTGAGTATAAATAATTTATATTTTATCCCGCCAGTAAGTTTCGTTTTTATCTACAATTTTTTCAAATATAAACATATTATTATCTCGAAACTTTATCGAGCTACAAGGTTGAAACTTGTACCAATTATATTGTAAACTCATTGTAATTGAGTATGAATAATTTATATTTTATTCCGCCAGTAAGTTTAGTTTTTATCTACAATTTTTTGAAATTTAAACATATAATTATCTCGAAACTTTATCGAGCTACAAGATTGAAACTTGTACCAATTATATTGTAAACTCATTTTAATTGAGTATGAATAATTTATATTTTATCCCGCCAGTAAGTTTAGTTTTTATCTACAATTATTTGAAATTTAAACATATAATTATCTCAAAACTTTATCGAGCTACAAAATTGAAACTTGTACCAATTATATTGTAAACTCATTGTAATTGAGTATGAATAATTTATATTTTATCCCGCCAGTAAGTTTAGTTTTTATCTACAATTTTTTCAAATATAAACATATAATTATCTCGAAACTTTATCGAGCTACAAGATTGAAACTTGTACCAATTATATTGTTAACTCCTTGTAATTGAGTATGAATAATTTATATTTTATTCCGCCAGTAAGTTTAGTTTTTATCTACAATTATTTGAAATTTAAACATATAATTATCTCGAAACTTGATCGAGCTACAAGATTGAAACTTGTACCAATTATATTGTAAACTCATTGTAGTTAAGTATGAATAATTTATATTTTATCCCGCCAGTAAGTTTGGTTTTTAACTACAATTTTTTGAAATTTAAACATATAATTATCTCGAAACTTTATCGAGCTACAAGATTGAAACTTGTACCAATTATATAGTAAACTCATTTTAATTGAGTATGAATAATTTATATTTTATTCCGCCAGTAAGTTTAGTTTTTATCTACAATTTTTTGAAATTTAAACATATAATTATCTCGAAACTTTATCGAGCTACAAGATTGAAACTTGTACTAATTATATTGTAAACTCATTATAGTTAAGTATGAATAATTTATATTTTATCCCGCCAGTAAGTTTAGTTTTTAACTACAATTTTTTGAAATTTAAACATATAATTATCTCGAAACTTTATCGAACTACAAGATTGAAACTTGTACCAATTATATTGTAAACTCATTGTAACTGATTATGAATAATTTATATTTTATCCCGCCAGTAAGTTTAGTTTTTATCTACAATTATTTGAAATTTAAACATATAATTATCTCGAAACTTGATCGAGCTACAAGATTGAAACTTGTACCAATTATATTGTAAACTCATTGTAGTTAAGTATGAATAATTTATATTTTATCCCGCCAGTAAGTTTGGTTTTTAACTACAATTTTTTGAAATTTAAACATATAATTATCTCGAAACTTTATCGAGCTACAAGATTGAAACTTGTACCAATTATATAGTAAACTCATTTTAATTGAGTATGAATAATTTATATTTTATTCCGCCAGTAAGTTTAGTTTTTATCTACAATTTTTTGAGATTTAAACATATAATTATCTCGAAACTTTATCGAGCTACAAGATTGAAACTTGTACTAATTATATTGTAAACTCATTATAGTTAAGTATGAATAATTTATATTTTATCCCGCCAGTAAGTTTAGTTTTTAACTACAATTTTTTGAAATTTAAACATATAATTATCTCGAAACTTTATCGAACTACAAGATTGAAACTTGTACCAATTATATTGTAAACTCATTGTAACTGATTATGAATAATTTATATTTTATCCCGCCAGTAAGTTTAGTTTTTATCTACAATTATTTGAAATTTAAACATATAATTATCTCGAAACTTGATCGAGCTACAAGATTGAAACTTGTACCAATTATATTGTAAACTCATTGTAGTTAAGTATGAATAATTTATATTTTATCCCGCCAGTAAGTTTGGTTTTTAACTACAATTTTTTGAAATTTAAACATATAATTATCTCGAAACTTTATCGAGCTACAAGATTGAAACTTGTACCAATTATATTGTAAACTCATTGTAATTGAGTATGAATAATTTATATTTTATCCCGCCAGTAAGTTTAGTTTTTATCTACAATTATTTGAAATTTAAACATATAATTATCTCGAAACTTGATCGAGCTACAAGATTGAAACTTGTACCAATTATATTGTAAACTCATTGTAGTTAAGTATGAATAATTTATATTTTATCCCGCCAGTAAGTTTGGTTTTTAACTACAATTTTTTGAAATTTAAACATATAATTATCTCGAAACTTTATCGAGCTACAAGATTGAAACTTGTACCTATTATATAGTAAACTCATTTTAATTGAGTATGAATAATTTATATTTTATTCCGCCAGTAAGTTTAGTTTTTATCTACAATTTTTTGAAATTTAAACATATAATTATCTCGAAACTTTATCGAGCTACAAGATTGAAACTTGTACTAATTATATTGTAAACTCATTATAGTTAAGTATGAATAATTTATATTTTATCCCGCCAGTAAGTTTAGTTTTTAACTACAATTTTTTGAAATTTAAACATATAATTATCTCGAAACTTTATCGAACTACAAGTTTGAAACTTGTACCAATTATATTGTAAACTCATTGTAACTGATTATGAATAATTTATATTTTACCCCGCTAGTAAGTTTAGTTTTTATATACAATTATTTGAAATTTAAACATATAATTATCTCGAAACTTTATCGAGCTACAAGATTGAAACTTGTACCAATTATATTGTAAACTCATTGTAATTGAGTATGAATAATTTATACTTTATCCCGCCAGTAGTTTAGTTTTTATCTACAATTTTTTCAAATATAAACATATAATTATCTCGAAACTTTATCGGCTACAAGATTGAAACTTGTACCAATTATATTGTAAACTCATTGTAATTGAGTATGAATAATTTATATTTTATCCCGCCAGTAAGTTTAGTTTTTAACTACAAGTTTTTGAAATTTAAACATATAATTATCTCGAAACTTTATCGGGCTACAAGATTGAAACTTGTACCAATTATATTGTAAATTCATTGTAATTCAGTATAAATAATTTATATTTTATTCCCTTATATTGATTTTGAAATTTAAACATATAATTATCTCGAAACTTTATCGAGCTACAAGATTGAAACTTGTACCAATTATATTGTAAACTCATTGTAGTTAAGTATGAATAATTTATATTTTATCCCGCCAGTAAGTTTAGCTTTTAACTACAATTTTTTGAAATTTAAACATATAATTATCTCGAAACATTATCGAGCTACAAGATTGAAACTTGTACCAATTATATTTCAAACTCATTGTAATTGAGTATGAATAATTTATATTTTATTCCGCCAGTAAGTTTAGTTTTATCTACAATTATTTGAAATTTAAACAAATAATTATCTCGAAACTTTATCGAGCTACAAGATTGAAACTTGTACCAATTATATTGTAAACTCATTGTAATTGAGTATAAATAATTTATATTTTATTCCGCCAGTAAGTTTAGTTTTTATCTACAATTTTTTGAAATTTAAACATATAATTATCTCGAAGCTTTATCGAGCTACAAGATTGAAACTTGTACCAATTATATTGTAAACTCATTGTAATTGAGTATGAATAATTTATATTTTATTCCGCCAGTAAATTTAGTTTTTATCTACAATTTTTTGAAATTTAAACATATAATTATCTCGAAGCTTTATCGAGCTATAAGATTGAAACTTGTACTAATTATATTGTGAACTTACTATAGTTCAGTATAAACTGTTTAAAATTCATTTTGCCAGTAAGTTTACTTTTTACCTTTAAGTTTCAACAATTTTCTAAAATTTACACATATTTTCAATTACCTTCGAAGTTTATCAAGATACAAAATTAATACTTATAGGAATTCATTTCTAAAGTTACTAGTAAATCAATATATATGATTTAAATTTTATTCTTCTCGCAAGATTTATTTTCACCTTTAAGTTTTAAGAATTATTAAGAGTAAATTTATTAAAAAGTATACCCCGATTTTGCAGTTCTCTAGTACTATTTTTGGAACAAAATCTTAATCGCTGGGTATGTGATGACAGTTTTGATAATACAGTATTGCGATTTGTTCCTATCGTACTCTGTCTATTCTTTACTGTCTACTTTTTTTAAATATGTTTATTTATTACAAATAATATTAAGAAGTTAACCTCTATATAAAAGCATTTTTTGTGTACCTTTAGTTCAAACAGCATCGCAAGTTTAAGTAGATACTCTTCTTTCCTTTGAACATACATACGGTCTTACGAAAAATTCAATTTTGCTCACCAAATTTATCACTTTCATCACCAAGGATATCACTAAGACAGTATCACAGCATTTATTATTCATTTTGAAAGTAAACAACACAGTAATTTTAAATAATGATAAACTGCGTCTTAGAAAAAAGAATTTTTATCTTTACTTTGTACTCAATGTTATAGGATGCCGCTTTATTTAAATATTGTAAGATCTTGGTGGAAAACAAAAAAGTGCTTGCAAGTGTCAACTGATTGGTGGTAAAATGAAGCCAAAGTTGATTTGTAAAGATTAATATATGAGCTATTTAAGGTAGCTGCAAACAAAGAAGATTCTAAGATATATTTCATCTCTGTTTCATGCTCCTACGTGTAATTTGTATATAAAAGATTAAAATTCTTGTTAAACAAAATAAATAAATAAATTTTATTCCTACAGGGAGATCCCACTTACAGGAATAACTACATTTAAACTGATACATGGTAGCTCAACTACTCAAGCTTGTTACATACCTAGTTACAACTATCATAAAAGATGTCGCAACCGCTACAAACTCAATTGAAAATATTACAAATTAATCATAGTCCCGCAGAAGTACGTTGGACCTAGAGTATGCACAGTAAAAAAGTGCTTGTTGTCTAGAATGGCGACTGCGAAATCAAAAAACTTTATTTTTGAAAGCATTTCCGGGCAGTTAACCATATTATTTATAATGTTATATAAAAAACGAATAGCAAAAATTTTGCGACGTACACTAAATTTAATGGAATGGAATGGAATAAAATTAGACTTTGACAGAAGTTGGTCAAACCCCCGCGGTGGATATGTGCCCTCTTTTACACAAACTAAAAAATTGCCTTGAACAGATTCAAGATTTTGACAATGAACATCGTAAATAGAATACCAAATAAAAGTGCTACATTCAAGCTTGGATCTGACAACACTAAAAAACAATAATTTTAAAGTTTGAATGTTTTTACGATCCTTACTATTCCTCTAAATAAAGCCGAACATTTTAAATGCTTCAGTTACTATCTCCGTGATGTGATTTCTAAAAGTTAAAATTTGAATTAAAGAGAATGCCTAGATCTTTTAACAAATAGCAACGCCTTAAAATACTACATTTTACGCTCTAATAAAATGCAATAACATTTTGTTCACGTGTATGACATCACTTTGCATTTGTTGATATTGAGAGAAAGGCAATTTCGCAAAACACCAAGCTATCATAGAATCAGTAGATTCTTGGAGACAAAAGCATTTTGAATAAGTTGAAATTTCGGAGTATAATTTAAGGTCGTCTGCGAATAACAGTTTCTCGCTTTTACGGCATCTGGCAGATCGTTAATAAAAAATAAAAACAAACGAGGGCTCAAGTTTTATTCATGGGGTACACCAGAAGTAGGATAAAATAATTTTGTGGTAAAATTTTGATAACGTAGAACAAAATCTCTGTTCAATAAGCAAGATTCAAAAAGTTTGAAAAATGCTTTAAAGAATCTCAGAAAACTGAGCTTATGCAGCAAAATATAGTGATCTATTTGATTAAACGCTTCGTGAAGGCCAGTGTAAAGGACATCCACTTGACTACGGTTATCTAAAATTTCGAATGTAAATTGGGAGAAAACTACTAAATTAGTATCAGTCAACTTTTTCTGTATAAATCCATGTTGCGCAGTTGATATCAGATGTTCCGTAGAAGAATAAATTTTGTTGTGTATTATAGTTTCGAAAAATTTAGAAAAATTGCATAATAGTGATATTACCCTATAATTCGTTACGTCATTTTGTTTATCTTTTTTTAATTTTAGACAGATGCACACATTTTTCCACAGTATAGGAAGATTTCAAAATTAGATTAAATAAAAAAGGTTCAACAAAAATCGATGCACAGTCTTTGATGATAAAACTTGAGATTCCGTCAGTGCCCATAGTAAAGTGTTTTTGAGGTGTTTTAATCGTCAAGAGCAATATTAAAAATAGAGATAGAAGTTTTCGAGTTGGATTTACTTTACAAATTAGTGAGATGAGCAGGTTAAGAGGAGATGAAGACGCATCAAGTTCCCTTTAATTGTAAGTCATAGCACCTGGTATACGAGAGGAGACTTTCTACTTTGAGTAAAATTCCAAAAAAAATCCCGGGTCTGATTTAATTGAGTTTTCTGATTTAAGTAAGAAGTTTTTATAGGCAACGTCAATAAGTTTTTTGCATTTTGTTCGATGATTTTTAATTATAATATACTTAGTGAGGAGTTGTTTTATATTTCTTACATTTTTTGAAAGCTAATGCTTTAAAGCGTAAATTCAAAACGGATAAGTTTACTGTTATACTGAAATAAGATAGGTTTTGTTCAAAAACCTAAAAAATTCTTTAATAAACAAACTTCAAAACCTAAGACAATAAAATACAATATCTATTTATGTATTACTTAACTGTACTTTAAGTAACATTTTGATCAAATGCTTTTATTACTTAACTATTCAAAAAAATATATTTGTTTTACTACCAATCACTTAGTCAGCGAATCACTTCCGCACAACATATAGAATTTTGACAATATCTGTTTTTGGGGTTAAGTTCCTAGATAAAGAAGGTTGAGTTGCATTTTGACAAAATTGTTGGTGTTTTTTATATAAAAAATAATTCAAAATTAATTAGATAACAATTGCAATTATTCCAAACAAATATTTTAGTTTATTACTTAACCTGTGGCTTTATCGTAAAAAAATTAAATTTTGAACACAATGCCAGGTTATCAGGTATTATTTTATAAACGTAGCTTAGAGACTAGAGTAGATTACTTGAGAAAAACAATTTTTTAGAAGGACGCAATGTTACGAAAAATTTCAGAAAATGTGTCAAGTAAATAGTCGGAAAAAATACTATAAATTCTACGTAGAGAAGTCACTAAACTTCTGGGTAATTTCGAAAAGCAGCATGGTTATGTAAAAAATGCAGTCAACAAACCATTTAGTTGGCAAGCAATTGAAGAGTGACCAGTTCATCAAAGCGGCATTATTTAATCGGCAATCGTAGTTATTACTGTGTGAATATCGAAGTATTTATTTATCAAGTTTTTGTGTGTATTCGTGTATATAGTAGAAACAAATTATTAGTTATTAATCTAACTCTTTAAATCAAATGAACTCCGATTTAAACAATCGTTGCACTATAATAATGTATCACAATGTGTTCTCAAATTATTTATAGTTGTTTTAATTGAAATCATTACTGAGAAAATCGGAGTAGACCCTTTTTAATAAGCGAACCATGTCGTAGTTAAAGTCGGTTTTCAAGTTAACTTAACATTTTCTATTCGTCAAATTTTTAAATAAAGCATGTCCCAAAACTTTAGTCTAAAACTAAGATTCTTTTTAACAAAAGAATTTCATTTAAAATAAATTTCTTTCTATAATAAAATTTGTGTTAAACTTATGTATTTGTATTTAATTTCATCAAAATCCATAAACTTAGTAAAACAATAAATAAATCATTTTAAACATCTGAATTTTTCTAACTCTAAAAGGATGTAAAGCTTACAAACGACAACTTGTACACCGATGACTAGGAGCCATTGCGTGTGATCTGTTGTGAGAACTTCTAGCAGAGACATAACAAAAAGTCTTATTAAAAAAATAAATTAAAACTCTTGTTTTATAAGACAGAAAAGTCGTACTTTTGCAGTCGTCTGTAACAGATTTAAAAACAAAAAAAAGAAATAGTATTTTATAAAACAGAGAAATCATACTTTTTGTTGAATTTCTATCAGTTGTAATGTGATAAAAGAACGCAGTAAGTCTGACATAAAACTGATATAAATGAGGCACAAACAGTTACGTTACTGCCTTATAAAAAAAGCTTTTTTTTTCAAACGTACTCTTTATGACAAAACGTTATTTCTATTGTTACCGGCATAATATAATGTTTAGGTGACAGAAAATGCTTTCAGTGGTAATTTAACTACGCTGAGAAGTATGTATTACGTAACTAGTTATATAATATGTACGATCACATAACGGTAAAAATTGACGTAAAAACTTACATTTCGTAACGACAGAAAGAAAATCATTCTCCTTGCTGCCTACTGTTAAATCTATTTATGTGGCAAGTTTTATTTAGGGTTATAAAATGTAGTGAATTATATTGTAATTCGTTCGGTTAAGGAAATGCCCTGATTAAAGCTCCACTCAAATATAATGATATAATATTTAATTTTACCTCTAGATTTATGTACAATAAATTTCCAAAGATTTTTGTATCATCGACATATAAAAAACATGGAATGCCAAACGAAAACAACTGTAAAGAATAAAAGAAAATGAGCCTTAAAGTAACTCACTTATTACAATTTTGCATTCTGAAAACTCTTTATTAACTTTCACCACAAAAGTGTTAAACCCTGCAAAAGAATAGGAATCATTTCAACAATTAATTATACAAAAAAAATTTTATACAAAAATTAATTGATAAATAACCCCTACGTCTTTTACACACCACTGACCCGGCAGTATAAACTTATAGTCAGGCAAGACATCATTACGGATAAAATTATCAAGTAATGATGCTAATAGTTATTATTATATTATTATAATTACACGATCGAGCAGAGGACGAATCTGTGATGCTCGCGTGACGTCATGGAGAGAGCTCATTGTAGCATTTAA
Source organism: Tribolium confusum (assembly GCA_029207805.1). Lineage (NCBI taxonomy): Eukaryota > Metazoa > Arthropoda > Insecta > Coleoptera > Tenebrionidae > Tribolium > Tribolium confusum. Next base: position 4,846,934 of record JALGAY010000003.1, read on the forward strand.
AGAGAGTCTCTGAAGTGATTGTCTAAGTTGTTTTTAAAACTGTTTAGTGATATACTGTTAACTAGGTTACTTGGTAAGGCATTCCAATCATTAAACACTCGATTGGTTAAAAAAAATTGCCGTATTTTAGATGAATACTTTTCTTTTGCCAGTTTATACTGATGGCCTCTTGTGCGATGGTCAGTATGAAATAAAAATAAATGTCTACCCGATGAGCTATCATCTTGACTTAAGATTTTATAAGTCGTAATTAGGTCGCCTTTTTTACGACGGAAAGCTAACGAGAGAAGTTTCAATATTCGCAGACGTTCTTCATACGTAGAACGAAGGCGTCCAAATGGTAGACGCGTCATGCGACGCTGGACTTTCTCTAACAGATCTGTGTCTTTTGCTAAGACGGGGCACCAGACAGAATTAGCCTATTCGAGAATAGGTCTAATATATAACTTAAAAAGAGCGCTGGTAATTTTGTAGTCAGCTAGAGGAAATGCTTTAGTAAAGAGATATCACATTACGTTAGCTTTTTTTACTACTTTTGCAACCTGATCTGACCAAGTAAGATCCAAAGACACTCCTAAGTCATTATGGGAAGTGACATTATCTGACTGAACACCATCAATGAAATAGTTTGTCAGAGGATTATTTCGACCAAGATGCAGCACTACACATTTCTGAATGTTAAGAGACATGAGCCACTTTTTACTCCATTTACTGAGAGATTGAACATCTTTTGCCAATACTAGGTGGTTTTTAGAAATGTTGTAAATCTTACTATCATCAACAAAGAAAGAGCAATCAGATACAATTACATTTCTAAGATCAGAGATGTAGATGATAAAAAGAAGAGGACCCAAAACAGATCTTTGCGGGACTCCACTAAGGACTAGTTTAAAGTTGCTAAGAGAGTAGCCAACCTTAACACAAAAATAGCGTCTAGACAGAAACGCAGAAATCCGGTTTAGCAACTGGCCAACTAGACCATAGGAACGAAGTTTAAAAAGTAAATACTGTTTTGGAACACGATCAAATGCTTCAGCATAATCAAAATAAATAACATCTACTGCGTTGTTTGTATCCATTTGTTTGGTCCAATCGTTGAGGCAGCACAATAAATTAGTGGTGACACACCTGCCCTTAATGAACCCACATTGTTCAATAGAAATAATGTTTTGCTTTAGTAGAAAACTTTTGATTGCGTCAGCTATTATACTCTCCATAATTTTACCACTATGGAGGTTAAGCTTATGGGTCGATAATTAGATGGATCAAATTTATCGCCTTTCTTATAAATGAACATATAGACAACCTATTAAGTGTTGTATTCCAAGAGACTTGAGCTAAATTGTCATTTAGCTTGGAGAAATCAATAACATTTTTGTATTCTAGACAAGTTTTTCCTAGAGTCCTATAAGAAAACTGTAAAGTAGTTCTGAGTATGATATGGTCGGTTATTACCAGGTGCAATACGGATGGTCTTTGTTTTGGACGATATATAGTTGGTTCGGTTACTAATTGGGATAGATGAGAATTAGTTACCAACTCGATTAGTGTCTGGCTGGCAGGAAGAATACAGGCGATAGAATGGAAATTCCACGTGATCTCTGACATGTTGAAGTCTCCAAAAACTAAAAATTTTGCGTATTTGTTAGCTAACTTTGTTAAAGTTTTAAATAGCATAACGTCAGATTCGGGGGATACAGGAGGTCTGTCAACGCAGCCTAGAAGTAATTTAAAAGATCTGTTAACTACTTTGGGAAACAGACATTTGGTGTTTCCAAAAGTAAAAGTTTTATTCAAAATTTGACAACAGCAAGATATTTTTTGCAATGTACATACAAACCCCTCCACCTCGCTTGTTGAGCCGATCGTTACGAAAAATGTTGTAACTATTCAGTGAAACTAATGAGTTCGGTAACAATTCATTTAGCCAAGTTTCAGTTAATAATACAATATCAGGTTTACAGGAGTCTACAAAAGCCGCAAACTGTCAAATTTTGCGACTAATGAGGCAATATTAGTACAAGCAATCGATGGAGTAAAAAAATTAAAAAAGTATTTTGGGAAGCCATGACGAAAAATTAGGTTAACCTTAGGACTAGACTAGAGTTTTAATTGTACTGACAGAGGAGGACAACTGTCAGTACTGAAGATTATGTAACCATTTAATAAAACTAAGGAATCCGGTACAGCAGAAGATAGCCAGGTTTATGCCAGTGCTATAAACAAGGCTGTTCCAAGCTTGTAAAAACGACATGATTATTGTATTTAGCTAAAAAGTAAGCAACATTGGAGTAAACAATCGAACTGGAAATATGATGCGCCATTTTATAAATTATGTGTGGTTTTGTAATTTTTTGTTATTGTTAAGTTGGCTAACAGGGGGAGAGGCCAATAACAAGCCAACTAAAAAAGCAAAAAGATTGATTCAGCATATTCAGGAGCTAAATATTACTCCCTTCTTAAGGAATTATGCTGACCAATACAAATTATTTAAATCTGGACTATTTAATGTTTCCGATTAATCAAAGACAATCGATTTAAAAGTTCATAAAGTAACATTAAATAAAACACTTTAGCCGTTAAATAAATTACTTGTAGTCATAACTAACCTTTCAGGAATTAATACGTGTTGTGTGCCAGAAGCAATTTTCTTAAAGTTTTTTTATTAGTTCGTCTATTACAGCCTTTTACTTCAGCTCACAGCAAATCGACAGTTTTAAAGGTGAATGTTGAATTTCAATTGGGTGACAAAGGTCACTCCCAGATATTTAGTGTTTTTAGTCCAGGAGATAATTTTATTGTCAATTTTGAGATTCCAATCCGGAGGGTAATTGTTTCCAAGTCTTTTTTGCGAAAATGTAAAAGCTGCACTTTTATCCGCTTTCATTTTAATCTTCCAGTTCTTGGTCCAATTATCGATGATGTCAAGTTGGTGTTGGAAGTCTTTTTGTAATTTTGTCAAGAATCTTGATTAGGATAGAATTGCCGTGTTGTCGGCTAACATTGCTAACTTAATTATTGAAGTCTTAGAGATGTCTGAGACGTAGAGAAGAGAATCAAAGACGGATCCCTGTAGCACTCCTGCTCTGATCTCTTGGTTTTTGGAAGTCGTTGTATTGATTTTGACATGAAATGAACGGTGTTTTAGATAGGATTTAATTAGTTTTATGTATGCCAGAAGGATAGGTATTGTGTTTAAACATTTTGTAATATATTTCTTCATGCCAGACCTTGTCGAAAGCTTTTGACTAGTTTTATTTGATATCTTGAGACCATTAATAATAAAGTCTGTGACTCTGGTAGTCTCATGCGTAGTGAAGTAGCCTTTCCGAAAACCGAATTGTTCCGAAGAGATAATTGTGGGTTTTTCGGTTATTTCTGTGAGCCTTGTTGCAATTTTTTTTGTGATTTTGCCGAGAGCCGGTAGAAAGCTAATCGGCCTGTAATTTTCGGGGTTCTTTCTGACTTTGTTGGCTTTAGGAATCATGATTGTTGTTGCTGTTTTCCAATTATTGGGAAAGTGTCGGTGTTTGATGATGCTGTTGATTATGGTTCTAAGAGATTCTATTGCGTGGTCTGGTATGTTTTTAATTGCCATATTTTTTAAATTGTCATTTCCATGTGATTTCTTAGTCTTGAGACTTTTTATTATTGCCTCAAGTTCTTCAGTAGAAATTTCGTCGACTGGGTAATTTTCTGGAGAATTTATGAAACTTTGGTTCTTCAATAATACTTTGACGGTGTGAAGAAAGTTTATACCAGAGTTTGGGCTGAATTGCTCCTTTAAAATTTTTGAAAAAAGGTTTGTCTTTTCTTCGTCTAACGTTGCTTTTTTGGTGCCAGATGTTAGAGCTGCCCATAGTTCTGTGCCATCGTTGATTACATCCACTTTATTGTTCCATTTCCTTTTTTTTCGATGAGAAGTTATTAAAGTTTTTTGTTCGCTGCATTTAGTTTAGTTTTGTGGGTTGGGTACATATAACTTTTGGATTTTCTTTTTGTCTTCAAGGGCTTTGATGATCTCTTGTGGGAGTTGAGATGGGAATTTCTTTGCTGTCTTGGTAAACGTGCACTTCTCAACTGCTGCCTGATGTTATTCTCGAATTTGTATATTGTGGTTTCAATGTCTTGTTTTGTAGTATTATTACTGTCGATTGGTAGTAATGTTTCCTTGAATTGAGTCCAATTGGAAGATATGATTTTTTTGGGAGTTATTATGTAGTCGCAGTTTGATAGATTATGGTCTGAATCAAGTACATCAATGGTTTGGCATTCATAGATGATGCTGATGTTTTTAATAATTGCGAAATCGATGATGTTCGGTTCGCCATAAGTTGGATGTATGGTCGGTTCTGTAAGTGCTATGACTTCAAGATTTCTCTTTTCAATATATTTAAGCAGAATTTTCTCTCCTTTATTGCAGACAGACTTACTAGTTTGTAATTGGCCGGATCTAGCTTGTCTCCAGATTTATATAGAGGCATAATTATCGCCTGAAGCCACTTATTTGTAAAGACATCTGTCTTAAAAGACGATATCATTATTTTCGATAGTGGTAATAATAACGGTGTATCGTATTTTTTATGAAGTTCTGTTGTGGAAATGATCCGAGCCAAGTGCTGTATCAATAGATAAACGACTAATGATCTTTTCACGATGTATGAAAAAAAATTCGTAAAAGATCAGCATGACTACCAAGTGACGTAAAAAGATAAATTTATGTAGATTGTACTATGATAAAATTTTGATAAGGTTTCAGCAAGAATGCCACATATGTGACTTTGTATGTGTAGTGGTGTCAACAATTTGCTGACGATGTATTGACCATCTGCTGAAGATGCTTTTAAGTATATGAACATAAAAAACCTTAGTTACTTTATTTATTTAATAAAGAATTTTCATAATTACTATATGTTTTTTTCTATTTTTAACTAATATTTTTTTGATATTTTTTGTTTATTTATTTTTTTAATACCCATTCTAGTGCAAATAATGACACCCTAAATTTAATTTCCTATAGTAAAAGCATTACGTTACTATAGAAACAATAATAAAATGTCATGTATTTGCACCAGTGGTTCATATTAAAAAAAAAACATATAGACCTTGCAAAGTTTAATTAATTTTTAAAATTGTTCGAGAAAATACGGCGGGCGATAAAGTTGTTTTCAGTTGGGTACTGTTCGAATTTTTTTCGAGAACCTATTTGTATGCTGAAATTTATGAACAAAATCTTTGGAAATTTACGATCTCCTTACGTAAATTTTGTTTGCCACATTGCATTGCTACAGTTTAGTTTTGAATATGAGTGTAGCCTGCCGAGGAACATAACCCACTGAACCTCGCCTAGACTGTAAAACTTGCCATTTTTTATGTGAATGCAAACCAACTAAGAACAATTTGTATTGAATTAATACTTTAGCAGTGAGAAATGAAATGAAAATCTGGGATGAAAAGTGTTTATTCTGTCAGAAATATAAATTTTCATTTTGCTACATACGCTCTATCTTCACAAAGAAAGTTTTAATGTAAATAAAGGACTATAATTAGTAATACTCTAGCGTAAGTGATTTGCTGTGTAATTAAAAAAGTCATTAAATATTTTTAGGTTTTATAGAAAATGTGTATTAAGTAAAATATTTTTAATTTATTTCATTAAATTTAAAAATATATTTATTTCTGTCTAATTAGGCAACTAATAAAGCAATCAATAGATTCAACAACGAGACTTTTATAGTATTTCTTCCCTTGTATAATTATGCCATTAAAGTTCTTAAATCTATGGCAACTCAGTTTTATATGTAATACAATTTCTCTAAAGTTTGAAAAAAAAAACTTCACTGGCAACAAAAAGCAGTTTTTGAAAAATTGAAAAAGATTTTTCAATCTGAAAGTAGAATTGCAGATTAATTTTTGATTTATAATTTTAAAAATTAAACCATCAAAATTTTTGCAAAATTCCTTTTTTCAAATTTACAGCCGCAAATAAAATGATATAAAAAAAATAATTAGGTACAACTACTAAAGCTGGTCCATGTCTACGTAAACTTTATTTTCCTCTTTTTTATCAGATTAAAAAAAAAGTAGGGTAGATGTAAAACCTGTCACATCCGGTATGTATATGTATATGTGTAAATGTATATAAACAAAATTAGTTAGCCAAACAAATAGTTTCTAGTCCGGTATCCAAACAAAAAATAATAGTTTTAACCGCAAGTCATCTAGTACAAAAATTCTGCGTTTTTGGTCCAGAAAGAATAAATAAATTAAAATATTGCTTGCCCTTAAAATAATTTGAATTTGAATTTGAATTGAATTTGAGAACAGTTTATTTATGTCACATTATTATTCGTCAGCTCAGGTCAAATCAAGTTCAGGGTGGATTCTAAAGAGTAAAATGGGTAAGTGATTGTACACTCACATCCTAGACCAAAGTAGACATTATTAACATAAAAATCAAGCATTTAAAAAAATAGCTTTAGAACTACCAACTGCTGATGAAAATATTTTTTGGCATAGCCACGTATTTAACAGATGGTTTTTGATTGTTTTGTGTTTTTGAGTAATTAATAAATTACATAATTGCTTGTTTGTACCCTTTTGTTTCTGGTGAGTTGTTTCTCCACTTTGATGTAAATAGATTGCTGATTAACAATTTTTTTAGTTGCATTATTGTATTTTACGTCTCTATCGCAGCTCACTGCAATCTAAATGATTTGATGTGCAAATTCTTCATTTGTGAAATTGTTGATATTTCTAAAGATATGCTTATTACTTGTACAAACCATTTTTAATAGTTATATATGTTTATTGAGCAAACAGTATTTATTTTCGCTGCTGTTTAACAATTTAATTAATTAATTATTTTACTATTTATTCTTTTTAGACGCTTATTAACTTTAGTCCGTTTTTTTTGGCAATGTTTTAGTGTTTGTTGAGTATAATGTTTAATAGCAATTTAAAATTACAAAATTCAGGTTGTAAAATTTCCGTATTCTCTACCGAGTTTGTTTGAATCGTTCATCGCGCTATGTTGTTATACATGTAAATACCCCGCCTCATCATCCCAGTTTAGGACTTCTATCGGAGAATCGGAGTAGTGAGTTCGCGAATTACTAAAAGATCGATACATAACTCTTCTTTCAATATGACCAATTATTTGGAGACAGTTTAATAAAACGAAAAATTAACCATCAACCTACTTTAACAACTAAAAATGTAGGTAGTTGTGATTATTATTGCCCTTGGTTCATTAGTAATATTATTAAAAAAATAAGAACAAAGAAAAGTCCTTTTGCAAATACAAAACCATTCATAGTGAGCATTATTTAAGGGTTTTTAAATTATTGCGGAAAAAATAAAACGCGATTTTAACATTGCTGTCAAGATATATCTTAGAAAAACGCAAACTCCTTTATCTAGTAACCATAAGCAGTTTTGGTCATTTGTCAATAACAAAAAAAATCAGAGTCGGATTCCATCTACTAAGCGTCGTAGTGATGAAAATGTTAAATCTTTACATGACATTTTACATGACAATTTTATTTACCTATAAGTAATACGAGTACATACTTTACGCAACATAATAATTATTTATCTATAAATATTCACTTAAACAGTGTTACGGCAGAAGATACGATAGCTGCAGCCAAAAGACTAAAACCAAGTCTATCTCAAGTGTAGACGAAATACTGTCTTTTCTTTTGTAAAAGACTGTGTGCTCGTTCTAACGATGCCTCTAAAAGCAATATTTAATTTAATTTTGAAAACTTCTACGTTTTTTAGTATGTGGAAAATTGGGCGAGAGTGTCCAATTTTTAAGCCTGGTGAAAAAACAATAGTATTACCTTTGTGAAAAAATGTTTGAAAAAATTTCTGAATATTTTGTGAAACTGCATAACTTTATTTATGCAGTGGGTTAATCTACAATTTCCAGCATGGTTTTGTACCTAGTTGTTTCACAGTTACAAATTTCGTCTGTTTTACACACTATGTTGCTAAAGCTTTAGACTCAAATGTGCAGGTAGATGTGGTTTACACGAACTTTTCGAAAACATTTGACCGCATAGATCATAGTATAAATTTAAAATAACTTGTTGATTTTGATTTCAGTTTCTAATTTTTGAAATTAATTCAGTCTTACGTAGCTAACAGATCGCAATATGTAGAATATCCGAGATATAATTCTGTGAAATATAATGCGAATTCTCGGCCCGCTATTGCTTTTGTTGTTTATAAATAATGTAACAATTATGTTGTTTAGTGTTTACGCAGATGACCTCAAATTGTTATTGAAATTCGGTCTTTTCAGGATGCTCAAAATTTACAACGAGATGCTGAGTTGTTATCACAATGGGGCAGTGAGAATTTTCCTTGTCTTAATGTGTCAAAATATAGTATAATAATGTCTTTTACACGAAAAGCTACTTTAAATTTGCTTCAATTACTTTAAATTTGAGTATGTAATCGATGATGTAGTTTTAGATTGCGTGTCTAAGACGAAAGATCTAGGCATTTTTTTCGATGTGGCACTGGCTTTTGATTGCCACAATTCTCATATGAGATTTTTTTTCATAAAAAAAACATATAAATTTTCATAAAAAAACATGTAATTTCATATAAAAATTTGTACTTTAATAGGAGACAGTAAAAATTAATTTCGTAAAAGTATTTTGCATTTTTGCAATTTATATGATACTTATCAATTTCCGTAAGAAGCAGACGATACACTTGATCGCAGTAATTAAAGTGAGCTAGAGTTAAGAATTCTAGTAATTTCTATAATACTTTTGTATTAACATACATAACATTTAAAAAAAGGAGGTGTTTAAACCTAAAAAAAAATGTTTTTATAAACAAATACACCTCTGAACATGAAGACACTGTCATATTAACTATCATAATATTGAATTGAATATGTAAAACTTAAATATATAAAGTAATAAAGTGTATTATAATTTTGACAACATTATAATAACGTATAATGTTATAATAAAGTCCTGAAAATAGGCTAATTATCCGAAACTAGTCGACTAAAAATGTGTCAAATCTCCGTCTAGAAATAATTGCTATTCGAGAAATTCAGCGAGGGTTGCGACATCTATAAATTAAATTAGAAACACTAACTAATAAATATTTTAGCGCTATCTATTACTATTTTCCATTGTCAATAATCCTGGTGATGCGATCTCTATAGCTTATGTCAGAAAACACCAATTCAATGAAAAATATTTGTCATTTTTATATGACTGTTTGACACTCTGTCTTTTATTTTTCTTGTAAATGAAAATGCTACATCCATTGCAATTTTGATACATTTTTTAAAACACTTTTAAAAAATAACTTTACCTTTATTAGGAAATAATTTAACTGTAATAAACTTTTAATTTATTTAAGACAAGGTACGACAGGAATATGAGACAATACTGTAATAACGAAACACAAATTTTGGCGTCATCTATTAGAATTTTTCTTTAGAAATACATACTCTAAAATGGACTTTAATATGTACTTGAATTAATTCTGCAAGTGCTGACGCCACAGTAGCCATAACTCAATAAATTCACGTTCGAAAGATTTTATTAATAATTTATTAATTAGTAGTGTAAAAATTCTGTAGATCTGAGGATGGCAAAAAACATGCCGAAACAGCTGTAATCAAATATCAAGGTTGAATAAAATTTTTAAGAGTTAAAAAGAACCAATTCTTCAATTTTATTTTCTTATTAATAAATCTATGTTATAAATCGGGGTATTTTATTTTAATCTGGTGGATTATTGTATCGTTGATAAAGAATTAATTCAGGTAAGCAGTACGCGGTGCCGAATTCTTAGAGAAAAATTTAATCTGAAGTCTAGTGCCCAGTTCATACATCAGTCAAAAACCTTAGGTAGCTGGTGCCGAATTTGAAGCCGTGCGCATGATTATATAATTTGTTAAAAATTAAATTTGTTAAAATTCAGGTCCAGTCAAAATAGCCAATGGTGCCTTTTTATGTCCTTTATGTGGTTTAATATTCAAGTTTAGAGTTTATTTGAAGAAGATTAGAAATTACAATCTAAATGATTTCAAGTTAAATCGCATTTTATTTCCGTTCACAACAACATAATTTTCAACAAACATTAGGTATTACAATTTTAGGCGGTCTAAGATCTTTTGATAGCGGCCGAAGATCGATAGGCAATCTCCTTAAAACGATTGTATCGAATGTACCTTCAAAAAATGTTTATTGCAAACTTAACTGTAAATAATTCAATTTTTTAGCTGTCAGCACTTTGCAGAAACAAAATAATCTAAATAGATTTTTATTATTTTCCAGTATAAATATGATTGTTTAATATTATACCATATAAAATTATTTAAATATATTTCAAAGTACATATTATCCCATTTTTCAAGTCCATTGGTATCAAAATGTTTTAACAAAAATGAATTAATTTTTTTGTTAATTCCAATTGAGATAATTAATTATAGAATTAAATAAATTAAACCATCATTTACCAAGCCAAACTAGGTAAAATTTAAATTTATAGTTCCACACAACAATGAATTTATTTTGTTCTTGCGAGAAGAATAAATATAATTTACCCTCGAATTATATCTTAGTCATATTCAGGGTGAAAATAAAATATAACCTATGTTGCCAAATCTCTACAGCTCATCACTGGCTTTTAAAGTGTAGCTACATCCACACAGAATATACAAAACATATATTTTTTTGTTGCTGTAGTTTACTAAAATTAATCTGTCTGGATTGCTTTCTCCGTTATTCATTTAAGATTAATATATGACAAAAATATCTAAAAATTATTTGTCAACGTAGGCTTGACACAGTGGCGTAGCAGAAGACCCCGCAGACCCCGCTGACCCCGCTTATGCGGGTTGTACTTATTGACTATAGGAGCCCACTTTGCCAAATTTGCTTCCTTACTATTAAAATATACATAAAAATAAATAATAATCAACTTTCTGTTTATCTTAACTTTTAAATAACAAGTAATAACAATATTATTATAAAATTTAATGTGTTAAGTTCTTCTTTTTTAACTATTCACAGAACATGAAACAAGGGGGTCTAAATGTTATTGTGGGAAGCCTTCGAAATGTGTGCTACGCCACTGACTTAACATTGTAAACACTATTAACGCAATAGCTGACACGCCGTGTAAAAAAAGTCGGCGTGTCCTAAAGCCATAAATTAACAATAAAAGTCAGTATAAACTGAAACAATACAAACGAATATACAGACCGTTCAAAGATTTTTAATAACATCTCTTGCTATGAAATTTTAAACGTATGTTATTTTCTGTACGACTAATTCACAAAATTCTGAGAATTGACATAATCAACAAAACATTTACTACCTAAAGTGAGTCAGTGCTAATGTTTGATTACTGCAAAATTTCTACCGAAAAGATAAAACCAAGCCTCATCTGACAAGCATGTTAAGTCCAGCAAGTTGTCATCATTAAGATGTATGTACATAGGAGAAACCATCTGCAGCAGAGAAGAGAAATCTGCAGTACGTAACACGTCTGTTAAAATTTGGTGGCAAAAGTTCGTGATAAGCTTGCATCTTATATGAACTGAATATAAAGATTTGTTTTTACAATCTTATGGCAAGTATTTAAAAACAAAACAACTTTTTGTAAGAGGTGTCTTAATAAAGTCGTTGAATTGTTTTCCATCCGTTGTACAACCTCTTCTACACCTTCATGTACACAGTGTTGGTCATCCAGCAAATTTTTGCGGAAATTTTTCAAACAAGCATCACTGTTAAAGTTTCGTTCTCCTTTAATTTTAACCCTATCTCAAAAATACTATTCAATAATGAATGTTTTATGTTCTACAGTGAACACTATTTTACACTTTTATGAGTTTTTTTGCCGAAAAAATTGGAACGTTTGACGCTTTTGAAAGTTCAATCAAATAAAGGGTTGACACTATCAAAGACAATAAAAATCTGTCAAAACAAATTGCACAGCAAGAGCTAATCTAAAAAAATTTGACCAGTCTGTATAACAAAATAAAACTTATATTTTACATTAAAAAAAAAAAGAAATCGGTGCTCAAAAATGTACTTAGTGAAAGAGATTGATTTAGCAAAAATTCTTGTTAACGTGTCATGAGACGTCACAATGAGACGAGTAGAGAAATAGATTTTTAAATGATCATGTACCAATCTATTTGAAACCGTTATGTGCAAACGGTAGTTTACCAACAATTAATGGTAATTTTAGACAAAATAGTCGTAATGACACAGTTACGTTTTGAATGTTTCTCGGATTTTAATACTTTCTGAGGCAAGTTCGAATGCAGTCCAGGCTTTTCTTTTATTTTTGCTTTTTTTTCGTAAACTGAGTAACATATGGCTACAACTAAGGCGAACAAGATTTTAGTTGCCTTAATTTACACAGTTTTTATCGAAATTAAAAAAGCAACGGCCCACAGTTCGGTCCAAATTCAAAACATTCGTTTTCAAAGCAAAACCGTAATCAACTGGACCACGAAACAAATTTGTATAAAACTTTCTATCAATTATTTTAAACGGCATGGTAATTTTCACATTACAGTTCGTATAAATTCTCAAAATGTAAAACCATAATTTCCAAACGATTAAGTTAGGCGTTTTTCGTCTCATAAATTTTACATTTTCGGTTCCTGTTCTGTACCTATTGTTAAATTTTTGCTAAATCATTTTCTTTCACCCTGTATAAAGGGTGAGTTGAGAGAAACGCACCAAACTTCAGAAAAATATAGGAAACTTAAAAATAATGTAAAAAAAGTCATATGTTCTTATCCAATTTGCATTTGTTTTCAGGTTACAAAATAAAACAAATTTTCATATATAAGCATTTTTAAGTCCTAGCATTCTTTTGATAAATGTTCAAAAATACCGCCATTGACACCTAAACATTTTCTGCTTTGTCTACGAAAAGCATTTGTTGCTTTTCTAATTGACTCAGATCTGGTTTCTTTAATATCGACTAAAGTGTTTAGAATACGTCGAATTAGTGCATCACGAGTGTCCACTTTCACTTTGCACACCTCATTTTTGAACCAACCCTGTCAGACTAAACTAACACATTATCAAAACCAAAACAATTATTAAGTGGATTTTAACATCGAAGTTATCATACTCTGATTTTGCCGAATATGTGCATATCAGTATAAAAGTAGATAATTTCTTTAATTGCGCTGTACCTTAAAAACAAATGCAAATCGGATAAGAACATATGAGTTTTTGTTATATTACTTTTAAAATTCCTGTATTTTTCTGAAGTATGGTGCGTTTCTCCCGACTCACCCTGTATACATATATAGTCGTGATCATTAAATTTCAACCACTTTACTTTTGACACATCATGAGAATCATGTCTAAATGTACAGTTACTGTCATTTTTCAATTTCACTAACTGAAATTTAGAATGTAAATATTGAAAAAAAAATTGACACAAAAAATGTCAAAAATTTACAAATTTTACTGACGCACTTTTCTTATACTGATAATTTTGAGTTTGTCAAACGACACGATCTCATATAATTACATCCGTTTACCCTTAACATTACCACGAGGCCTTAAATTCTATATGACAATCTCACTTTTCTCTCTCACAAAGAAAGCGTCAAATAAAAACTTTTTCCAGTAATTTATACTATTTTCTGCATACGTCAGTTGAGTGGTTGAAACTCAATGATCATGACAGTACAAAATAATAAATAAAAAAATTTATTCTAAAAATAAAACAAAAACAAAAAATAAACAAAAAACTAAATCTAATATTTTATAACTATAATGTAATTAGTAATTAGTAGGTAGGTAGTGGTGACTCGCAGTATACAAAGTAGATGAGGTAGATACTTGCAGTAAATGCGGCACATTTACAATACCTTATTACATATAATAATACATATATACCTATAATAATATAAGAACATATATTTTTTTAATTTTTTTCTTTAAAAATTTAAATTTAAAAAAATTATTTTACGAAATAATAACACCAATCTTTCCCAAGAACCACAAAAAACAACATAATTTGAACCAGATATAGGCTGCTAGATGGCGCTGCTAGGCATCCGGTATAACTACAAAAATATCAGTAGCCTTCGAGTAATTTGTGCTAATACCGCACTTCACCTACTTAGTAAGCCACCAAGACAACGTTTGTTTTACCGCACTATTTTTTATCCATTTGTCAATACTTTTTAACCCATAGTGATCAACCGCTTCCATAATGACCATTAATTTTTTTGAGAATTACCTAACCTAAGTGTTTGATGCTCAAAAATTTCTCGAGAGCGTAGCCCCAAGGAAATTTGAAGCAACAAACACTAAGCTTAGACATCGAAAAAAATATCTGGCGATAAATGCCTACGTAGATATCGAGAGTAGGATCAAAAACTATATTATATTGTTGTGTAGTAAAATCCCTATCTCTCGCAGAGCAGGTAGTTAGGGATAAGGGACGATTACCCAAGAAACAGCCAGTTAAAAAATGTACAGTAATACGTAGACATTAAAATTAGTTGGACTAACGCTGGTGTTTCATTTTTCCACATACACAAATCAATCCAAATATAAACGGTTGGGTTTGAGAACTAACTCCATTACAATATATTTCAAAGAAATTTAAGAACAGGTTTATATAAACCCAATATTGTTGTACATTTAATATTTGTAATAAATAATTAAAAATATATACGTATATTAATTAATTAGATAATAAGCGCTTTGACAACAATGGTTATTTCAACGCATCAAATGAGATGTTTATTTTGAAAAATTTTTGTATGCATTTCTGAATACCTTGTATATCACACGAATGATTTTCGTAATAAACCATAAATGTATTATTTGTTTAAAAAAAAAAACAAAGCCACAAGTGTGCACGTTAAAAACAACGGACAACGTTGAATACAGTTTGACATGTGGTAAATATTACAATAGCTGAAATGTTACGTTATAATAAAATTTATTTTTTTACTACTAGTCTCTGAAGACAACATTATTTTGTTTGTCGAGAGGGTGTGAAGTTGTTTTTCTCTCCTAGTAGTCAATAATGATTATAAACCAAGGGAGATAAAGGGCTAGAGTTGAGTGGATACCGACATTAACTGTGTTGCCTGTATTTGCACGAATATAGATACGAATATATTTGCAATTTTTATGAACAATTGTAGTTTTTTAATTTTTAAACAAATAATACAAAAATGTTTGTAAGAAAATATTCTGAAAAAACTTGATGAACAACAAATTATCTTTTTGTATTATGATATGGGTTTATTGAACTGAGAACGTCAGTACTGTCAACTATTAGGTGCAAACATGCCGCACAGAAAACGACAAATAAACTTTGCTCAGTTTACCCCGTTTTAAGGTGTCGCATTATAGCACCTCGCATTATAGCACCGCGAGAAGTGGTGTTTAGTTCCGCAAAGTGCTACTGCTGTAGGGCAGTGTGTCCAATATGTGACGGCTACATGGCAAAAATGAGCAGAGAAAGAACTGACAAGGCCGGTTAGGAAAAGTGGAGTTTGTAGAAAAACTGCAAAACGCGATGATCAACTTTTTAGGCTAATACCTTTAAGAAACTGTTGCCGTACTTCACGGTTCATAACTGATGCATGATTTGCACCTATATGAAGAAAAATTGAAGACCTTCCCATAGAGAGAAAGTATGTAAGTATACAAAAATTTTAAGAAGCAATTTATTAATAAATTAGCTTTCATTTACAATTAGGTACTCTGATAAAGTAAAAACTTTTCTTGTGAAAAAGACACGAAACGATTTGTCGACATCGAAAGCGCTAATTATCGAGAAGAAATAAATCAAGAAAAAGCTATCATTTCAGACTTAATAGAGATCGTCCCCATCTTATGAAACAGTAAATGAGCGAATTTTTATCACTAGACGTGAACATTGGACTATGGGTGTTTAAATCTGCCATTTAATAGTGAGATCAAAAATGAAATGGATCGCGGATACCTCTGTACTATAATGTGATTGTCAAAACTAGTTTTTACAATAGTTTTAAAAGAATAATTGACAAAATCTGTCAATTGTAGTTTTGAGTCATTTTAAGGATTATAGCTTGATTTGGTGCTCACTACTCAACAAAAAACATTATGGAAATGATCTCCTTTTTTCAGAATATTTTCTTCAAATGATAGGTTGGTTATTTACTACGAAAATTAAACCATGTTTTAAGCAATGCATTTGAACACGCACATAAAATTTCATTCAGAGATGAAAGAATAATCATTTCATTCTGATGATGTTTTTATTTTTCCTTCCTTTTAAGTATGAGAATATTTTATCTAAAAATGTCTATATACATAGGTATATAACATAAGAAAATATTTATATTTTTAATTGATGCATATTTAAAATGAATGATTATTTCATTAAACACACCTTTATCATGTGTTTTCCTTACTTCCTTACAATAGGTGCAATAACCATCCTCTGCTTGTTACTTGGGTAAAAATTCCTTATCTCTTTTTCAAAATTTAGTTTTTACAAACTTTTTTATCTATTTACTGCAAAAAAAAATTTGCAAAATCTATATTTCAACAAATTCAAAACAAATTCAACTAACGGTCATTATGGATTAGAACTGTTACCCCAATACGTTAACCACCGTAGTGCCGCCTCCAAACCGCTGCCCATTTTGTGTACGCGCGTGTAACTCGCTCCTATCTATTTTCTCTTTGGCCTTATGCGATTTGGTACCTTTCTAGTGTTTTGGTACAATAATGTTTAGATATGTTTATTTTGTAATTATTTAACGATCTAGGTTAGCTAAGATAATTTTTTAAAATTTTTATGTTTAAAATGTAGAATTATAATTTTTTAGCTGTTACAAACCCTTAGCTTTTACCTACCTCGTATTATTATTTGTATAGCTTAATGTTAACTGAAATTTTTTTTCAGCTGTCTACATTATGTATTATTATCTTATTAAAATAAGTTCGTTAAAAAATGCGATAATAAAAAAATTGAAATAAATGAGAGCAGCTAAAATAAAGCCAGAAAAATCGAGCGGTCTCTAAGATCACAACGTGTCTCAAAATCACTACGGTGGTTATAGGTTCAAAAAGTGCTTAACCCTCCATTAGTCGCGCCATGTAATGTAACATATAACTTGTCAAATTCATCTCGACGTGTGAAGGTCAGATGCGCAGTAAACTCAGTGTTGTTGTGAAGGGGAAATTCAATTGAAACCCGGCTTTTGAAGTGTAATTTAATAGGATTGAACTTAAGATTTTCATCTTGAATTAAAAAAATTGAACTTTCACGTAATAACGGGTATGTGTATTTTTATATGCAGGAGTAGAAAAACTTGATTATTTGTGCTAATAATCATTCCCACATTTTTTGCGCCGTCCATTTTACTTTTTGTGTGGACTTGGCTTTGTTACGATGACTCATCATCCGGTCCGCCGGTCCGATCCTGGCAGAAAGTTTGTATCTATCCTAGATAAAAGGAGCACGTATTATTTCTCTCCTTATTCCGCTTCTACGAATGTCACACGCCAAGATAGATTTGACAAGCAATACTTAGTCGCGCTGTACCTGTCAGATATACATGCTTTAGAATTATTGTTTTATAAAACGATTTTACAAAAAGTTTTGTAATTTTATCGTATTTTGTTTCACTGAATATTATTGGTTGTAAAAAAGTATAATATTTCAATAATTTATAGTATTTATTCAGAGTACTAATTGTAATAAAATCAAGAAATTACCCTTTCTACAGACAATAAACATTTAAAGACCCATGACTACGGTTTGTGGGACAAAAAGTAAGTGAAGCAGGTAGTGAAACGAAGGATAATATGTACAGACACACTGTATAGCTCTTTTGTACTTGCACAAATCACCGTGCTAAAAATAAAAATTTGAACTTGCTTTTTTAAAAACATAATTAAAATACATTGGCCTAGAAATACTCAAGACCTCAAGTTTAAGAAACTGACAATTTTGAAAATATCTTCAATGAATGAGACACACGTGCGACTAACGGAGGGGTAAGTAGATAAAAAAAAAGTTCAGTAAAACAAATCGTTGCCTTTACCTACACTATAACTACATAACCTACATTAACTATAACCTATAACTATACCTTACATTAACTAGAACTTACCCCCTGGTGAGTAAAGGGGGTGGGGCGGGGGGTGTGAGGGGTTGGAGAGAAGAAGTGCCGACCCCCTAGTGGACCCTATAAAAAATAAGATTAATTAAAAGATAAGCAAATAAATAACAACATTTTGGTTGTTTTTATAAATAAATCTACCGCAAGTTAATTGTAGTATTATCTATTTTACCGTAAGTTAATTACTTACCAAAAAATACGTTTTTTTAAGTTTCGCAAAGTTAATCTTAATTAATGTCATGAATAACAATGATTTGACAAAGGAATGTTGATTTCCTTTTGCTAAAGAGTGTAATAAGCGGCTGCAGTTTGTTTTTCATAATAAAATGTTAATGTCAAAATTTCTTGAAAAACTTTACTGTACCATAGAGATGGGAATTATCGTTCTTTTGAATGAACTAGTTCCCGCGAACTAGTTCGTCAAAAAGAATCGTTCGTTTTTATAGTTTGTTCGCGAACTAATAAATCGGAATGTATCTTTGCCACCGAGTGAGACCGATACGTTCGCGACCGAGTGATACGTTGACTCGGTCGCGAACGAATTCATTATTATAGTTCGTTCGCGAACTAATAAATCGGAATGTATTCTTGCGACCGAGCGATACGTTCACTCGGTCGCGAACGAACTAGTTCATTTATAGTTCGCGAACTAGTTCAAGTAGTTCGTATAAAAGAACCGTTCTTTTTATTAGTTTGTTCGCGAACTACCCATCTCTACTGTACCAGCCTAAAACCTGCATTTATGGACCGATTGTACAATATATTCCCCATGTCAAAGTTTAGGTAGTGCGCTCTTTTAGAATTTTTTTACATTTTAGCAATAAATGTGCAGTACTGTTCTGTGGTGAAGTAAATTTAGTTTTAAATCCAACTATTACTTTTATTACTTCTTGAACTATTCATAAATATTTAACGACAATGCTTACAACATAACATGGCAAAATTACTATTTGGCATACGAATAGCAATACCACCGTGACGGCCCTTTGATAACTAATTTTAAAAAAAACTGTTATCAGATGGTTAAGACTTATTTATATATTTTTTTATTTTTAATTTTCTGTTGTAACCGTTTAAAATTTTAACTTTCTTGCCTAATTAACAATGTTTTTGCAGTTTTAGGTATACTTAATATAATTATGATTGAAAATAAACGCAAAATTCAATTTATTAAAAAAGTATAGTGACTACTCGGAAACCGCAACTATTTTTATTGTAAAATGACGTTCATTGCCTTTTTGTATGAAATAAAACATCTAACAAATTATATTCACGGCTTGTTCTTTTGAGGATGTTACTAACTATCTATTGTTCATTAGCGCTTTATTATAAGACGTGAATTCCGCACTACTTTTTTTCTTTTAATCATGTTTTGAACTACATTTTTCATTTGTCCTGTTATGTCATGTTGATGAGGTGTAAGGCATGAACTTCTTTCGTCACTAAACATAATTCAAGCATACTACAAAACAGCTGAAAGACTTGCCGATCCAATGCATAAGACGGCCATTCTTGGCTTACTCCGTCTACTCGAGACACACGAATATAAACTTAATGATTTGTCCACCATGCGGTTGTATGAAGCAGGTCCTAGGATATAGACTTATTACTCGACTAAAATTAAATATATATTCTTTTATCACAAAATGAGAATGTGACTTAAGTCATAAACTATTTAACAAAGCAAGCGTGCTGAGACTATCAGTACTTCTGTCAACAAGTTTACAATTTATCACACTATTTTATTGAAAGTACTTAGGTAAAAATTTTGGGTTAAGACCTGACTGGAGAATGCCGTTGCCTGCAGCAATCTACTACTTTGAGTTTAAACCCATCAGCGGGTGGTAGCAGCTTAAATACGACTGCTTTGTTAACAATAATTTATTATTTAAGTCAAATTCTTATTTTCTGATAAAAGAAGTATAGGTACCCTTCAGATGTCGGAGGTTAAAGGTATTATTAGTTGCAATCAACTGACGTAACAATAATAATAATTATTATTGTATTGTATCTAGTTTTTGTCAGTGGCATTTTTTTTTATTTTGATTGAATCATTTAAATTTTGTTCTAGCTGTCGAAAATGAATAATAGCTCTTTATGTATCAAGTACGCAAAATGTAGTTTTAGTGGACGAATAGTAATTAAGGACGAGACGTAGGGGTCGAGTCTTTAATGAGATAAGTTCCCTAAAACTATTTTGCGGACGTGGTGCATACAAATTTTTTTTTGCATGAGTTCTCTAAATCACCAAATTGATTCTTAATAGAATTGATAATTGATATGCAGCATAATAGAAAACGTTTTTAGGTATCATAGTTAGTTTGACATTTGGCTGTTATAACAACATCATAAATAAAAAAAAACTTAAATTAAAATAAATCCAAGCGCAATCGCTGAAAAAGCAAAAAATTGTGTTTTGAACTTACTTCATGCTAAATCTCGTGAACAATTACGTATATGAGAAAGATCATCTTCATCATCATCTTCATGAAAACGTCAAGTAAATACTTGTGTGTATTTCGTTTTGACTTTTCAACGTCTGCAGCAGTAACATCATCTTCTACTGTAAATGATTAATTGCTGCTGTAAATGAGAAAGAAAATGGTTTTTCATTTAGCGATAGTACTTTCCAATATGCTCAAAACTGTGAATTTCATTCTTATGTATCTAAATAAATAGTTCTTTGTAGGTTATCGAGTTGTTAACAAAAATAATTTTATAAAGTTGCCATAACAACTTTAGCGGCCTAGGCCGCTAAAGATGCATTTTTCGGCGTCTTTTGAGTTCGCAAAATTCTAATTTTAGAGATCGAATGCAAAAAAAATATTTATTACAAAAAAAAAGTATTTTTAAGACGCCAATAATTAAAAAAAAAGTTACAACAGAAAATCTAAGCATGCTATTTTGGCCGATTGTAACTGTACTTCATATTAAATAAAAATATTTGCAATTTTCGAATAAATCTTGTACGTTTTTGAGAAATTAAATATCGTGTTCATTTTAAATGACTTTATACATTTTAAATATGTAAAAGTATAACCAAGGTGGGAAGTATCTTGTTACGGGGGCTCAGGTTATATGAACTAGAAGTAAAGCCGAAAGGTTAGATAGAGCGCAAGTAAAATATAAACAAAATTTTTAACAAAATTGATACAACTACAACTCGTGGTAGGATTTGGAAATATATTGCGTATTGCGTTTAACATTTGATAAAAAGTCAAACTCAAAAACATTTTTTGTTACAATCTTTGCAAGAGATCAAAAAGTTTCAAACAAGTTTTCAAATTATATTAAGGTCAAAGCTAATCTAATTTGATGTGTTTGAGCTAAAAAGTTATAAAGCAATTAGAATCAATAATCAAATTAGAACCAATAATAGATTGAAAAAATTCAACATTTATCTGAAAGTAAAAAGTTTTCTACCACGATTCTAGTAAAGACAAGTATAAATTAAAAATATGTCGTCAACAGTTTACCTAGTTTAGAGCCATTAATACAATTAGCAGTTTTAGTACCCCACCTGCTAATTTAAGTATAGTCGGCCCAGGGTCGAATGGCCACTCTGACTTAAATCGTAAATCTTTACATAATAGATCTCCTGCTGTGGTGCCAATTGCCACTATCACTACTTATCTTGGGCTCGGGGATTTTACCATGTGCCGCAGGTAGTAGACCCCAGATGTTTCTCATTTAAGCAAATAAAAGATAATGCAAAGTTTATTTTTTTCCGAAGTTTTGTTTTGATGATATTAGACTAATTAGAGAGCGGGTAATAATTATCAAATTTTGTTATCATTAATTAGATTTGTAGAGATCGATTTATACCAATTAATCGATAAAATTGGTTTCTGAAACACTTACACCAAGTTATATAAAAACAAAAAGCGCATTAAATATTTTTTAGTGTTTCTACTTTGATGTAACAAAAGTCAATTTGAAAACGAATTTTACTCTTAGTTATTACTTATAAGAAACAAATATAATAATAATTAATATGCAAGAATGTTAAGCTAAACTTGCAAAATTTGTTTTTTTGACCTGTCCATCTACTTGAGTTTCTAATTCTTTTAGGGGTAATTTAAATAAATAGGCAGGTATAAGATTTATTTTTGCTCTGTAGAATTCTGTGATAAATGCATTAACTTTCATTTTTTACTTATCGACGCTCGCAAATAGAAACATGGTAACTCAAAAATATGATTTGAAAAGATCAACAAAAAAATTGATCCAACATTCCTTTGCAAATAAATTTCTATAATTGTTTTTTTCAAAGCTTATAGACATTACTAAAACCAAAACCTTTATTATTATGGAATAATGTTGTCATAAAATTTTTCTACCAAACACCCTTAATTTAACCTTCAATAAAAAAACGAGATCTAATAATAATCATTAAATATAATAACTTAACAAGAACCACTAAATTTGTCCAAAAATATTCAAATATTAATTAGTGATATGGGGGAGAAAAGAAAATTTATGGGTGGGGAAAAATACATATATAAATTAAAGAGAAAGTTGCAACCCTTCAGTGTTCTTTTGAATTTTTCCTCGAGTTATTCGAAGTATTGTTTGAAGTTATCCAAGAGTTTGTGTCGTATACTTTAAAAAATGTGGCAACCGTGGTTATCGACGTCGAAATCGACATTTGAAAACGAAGATATTATTGAAATTATCGATTCTGAAGATGAAGAAGTAGACGTTGTTGGAGATGAATATTTACCAACAAATAGTGATAACGGTAAAAACATATTTTAATTTTTTATAAATTTTACTTATAAGTATGTAAATTTAGGTCTTACCTTTAAACAAAAAACACGTTTATGTGCTAAACTCAAATTGGCTGTTAAAAACGTCTACGAGGGACTTCTTGAAAGAGGCTTCAAAGCTCCAGTTCGCTTAACTTCCGAATTAATGAAGATCCCATACAGGACAGTAAGAAGAACTTTGCGAAGAACTATCTAAGAAAAAAAGTTCTCGAACAAGCTTTGAACGATCTTTACATATTAACTTTAAAGAAGAAATTAAAAAAAACATTTATCAAATGTATAAAAACAAAGAAGTGCCTACAACAGCTTCTCTTCTTAAACATCTTGAAGAACATGGTTTCGACGTAAATTGCAAGACAGAAACATTCCGAAAGTTTTTGCATTCTATAGGTTTTAAATATAAAAAATTAAACAAAAGATGTAGTATTTTACAGTCTCCGAGATTAATCAACTTAAGGAAGGAATATGTCATGCAAATTCGGCAATTTCGTAGTGAGGGTCGACCAATTGTATATTTAGACGAGACATGGTATGACTCTCATGATGTAGTAGTGAAAGGCTGGATAGACGATTCTGATCTTTGTTGTCTGGAAACTCCACCTTCTAGAGGCAAAAGAATTATTATTCTCAATGCGGGGTATGAAGAAGGGTGGATTCCAGGATGTCTTTTATTATCAGCAAGAAACATTGCAAACTCTTCTGCTGATTATCATTCGGACATGAATCATGAAATTTTTGAAAAATGGTTTCAAAATCAACTTGTTCCGAACTTGCCAGAACAATCTGTCATAGTTATGGATAACGCGCCATACCATTCTAAACAAAAAGAAAAAATCCCTACAAAAAGCAGCAGGAAAAATGAAATTCTCGAATATTTGCGTAAACGGAACATCGATGTACCAGACAAAGCAACAAAAAAAATCCTGTTAGCACTTTTAAATGAAAAAGTTTTAGATAAATCTAAAACATACAACTGTGACGAGTACGCTAAAGCACAAGGGCACACAGTCCTTCGATTGCCTCCATACTATTGTGTTTTAAACCCACTCGAGCTTGTGTGGAGTCATTTAAAACATTTAATTAGAAAATCCAATAGAACTCCGAACTTAAGTGCCAGTGTCGTAAATTTAATTCGGGAAAAAAGTGCAAAAATTGACAATAATTTGTGGACAAATTGCATAAAGCATGTTAAAGTCATTGAGGATAGTTATGTGACATACTGTAGGTGAAATTCCAGAAATTATAATAAATCTCAATGATGATAGTGAAGAAGAATGAGGATTATTTGTTATATTATTTTTCTTTTTTTTATAAGACTATACCGGAAATTAAGACTATATTTATGTAAAAAAATACTTACTTTTTTACAGACTAAAAAATATTTAATGCGCTTTTTGTTTTTATATAACTTGGTGTAAGTGTTTCAGAAACCAATTTTCTTTTCTCCCCCATATCACTAATTAATATTTGAATATTTTTGGACAAATTTAGTGGTTCTTGTTAAGTTATTATATTTAATGATTATTATTAGATCTCGTTTTTTTATTGAAGGTTAAATTAAGGGTGTTTGGTAGAAAAATTTTATGACAACATTATTCCATAATAATAAAGGTTTTGGTTTTAGTAATGTCTATAAACTTTGAAAAAAACAATTATAGAAATTTATTTGCAAAGGAATGTTGGATCAATTTTTTTGTTGATCTTTTCAAATCATATTTTTGAGTTACCATGTTTCTATTTGCGAGCGTCGATAAGTAAAAAATGAAAGTTAATGCATTTATCACAGAATTCTACAGAGCAAAAATAAATCTTATACCTGCCTATTTATTTAAATTACCCCTAAAAGAATTAGAAACTCAGGTAGATAGACAGGTCAAAAAAACAAATTTTGCAAGTTTAGCTTAACATTCTTGCATATTAATTATTATTATATTTGTTTCTTGTAAGTAATAACTAAGAGTAAAATTCGTTTTCAAATTGACTTTTGTTACATCAAAGTAGAAACACTAAAAAATATTTAATGCGCTTTTTGTTTTTATATAACTTGGTGTAAGTGTTTCAGAAACCAATTTTATCGATTAATTGGTATAAATCGATCTCTACAAATCTAATTAATGATAACAAAATTTGATAATTATTACCCGCTCTCTAATTAGTCTAATATCATCAAAACAAAACTTCGGAAAAAAATAAACTTTGCATTATCTTTTATTTGCTTCAATGAGAAGCATCTGGGGTCTACTACCTGCGGCACATGGTAAAATCCCCGAGCCCAAGATAAGTAGTGATAGTGGCAATTGGCACCACAGCAGGAGATCTATCATGTAAAGATTTACGATTTAAGTCAGAGTGGCCATTCGACCCTGGGCTGACTATAACTAGCTGGTCCGCATTTGGGCTGTCCATTTCAGGTAATAGAAGAGACCGATGGGATTAAGTATTATTTGGTTCGCAAAAAAGAACCTTTCATTACAATATGCGGTAAACTCTAATTTGAGGTTATTTACTATAATTTTAATTAAAATCACCAGAATAAAATCTTGGTCGTCAAACTGATTTTTTGATATGAAGAAAAATGGTCATTAATAAAATTACTAAGACGCAAAAAATTTAAAAAAAATCATTTTTGATAATTTCAGGAATTGTAATCAAATACAATTGTAACTGTAGTTAATTAATAATTTCCAATTAGAATTTAGCACAAATTATAAAACCGATCGCAGATCAAAAGTATTTGTAACATAATCACTTAAATTAAAAATATGTTACCTGAAAAACATCCGGAGGTAACGTTCCGGGATGACGAAATCCCCGGATGTTATCCAACTTGGGGGCCGGCGACATCTGTTGGATCTTCGAGCTGTAAAAAATATACAAGTTAATTAAACACACTAAAATTTAACACTTAGAAATATATGCATATTTTTTACACATAAGTATATTTTTTTAATACATGCATGCGTGGTATGTTAGATGTTACAACTAAAAATATAGAACATTTTAGAACATTTTACAAGAAGAAAAGAGAGTAAGGTTTTTCGTAAAATGATTGTTCACGAGCTGAGTTATAGTTCATTCACAATGAACATATAAGGTACATAAGAAATACATAAGCATAAAGTTATCGTAGGCGTCATTTTGACACGTAATGTACACAATGTGCATAACGTAATTTTGTTATACGCATGTGACCATCCACAGCCATTAATTTGATGATCCTATCACCTGTTATTGATCCGAGCATAATTATTTCTTATTGTTTTATATGTAAAACATAAAAATCTCGACGAACAAAAAATTAATTTATTAAATTTTGTGTCTTGTCTCCGTGAGAAGATTACGTAAAAAACAGAAATGAGTGTTATTCAAAAAAAAAACGTTGTTAGGTTAGATCCTCAAATCAAAATCGGCAAAGAAATCATACCGAATATAATAACTTAATGTTAAAATTAAAATTAAATGATCAAGCGTAGTTTTTCAGAAGTGAGGACTCATTTAGTGTTTTGAAAATAGGGCATGGGATCCAAATTCTGTTATAAAGCATTACTACTGAGACCAGACTAAAAATAACTGCTACAAAAAAAAATTGATCAAAATTTGCGAAATTTGATTTTTTAAAATAGTGGGACTCATCTGTTTTTTTTCGAAACGGCTTATGTTAGGCCCGTGCAGATTTTTTTCAGCATTACGAAACAAATTAATGACTAATTTATTTAAGTTTTGTTCAAAATTTTAAATTTAAGAAAAACATATAAGGTAATGAAAGTTTAGAGAAAAAATATTTTTCGAAAATTAAATTTTAAATGCTCATAACTTTTTCTATAATTAAAATTTTGTAAAAAACCAAAATAAGACTAGTTATTAATTTGTCTCATAATGCTGAAAAAAAATTACCACCGCTCTAATATAAACTGTTTCGGAAATAACCAGGTGAGGCCCACCATTTTTAAAAATCAAATTTCGCAAATTTCGATCAATTTTTTTAGCAGTTGTCCCCAGCGAAGTCTCAATAATAATCCTTTATAACAAAATTTAGATCCCATGCTCTATTTTCAAAATACAGAGTTTTAAAAAATCACCGGTCGCTACTGATGTCTCCACGTATCAGTTGATATAAACTTTAAACTCTCAAAAAACCCTAAAAGTTACCAAATCTATACGTTAAGCGTACATAAAGTTGGATTCGTTTCAACTTAATGTTCACCTTACGTCGTTTCCGTAACGACACATAAATATAAGAATTACGTTAGTCCATTGTGAACACCGCCATTGGTTTTAGAGTCCGTACACTTTCAGAACAGCATGTTGGGTCATCGAAATCTGTCAGCGAACGACACTAAACAGAATGACCAAGAATGACAAACGCCGCTGACCTTTCGCTGACCACGTGCCGCTTGGCTTTCTCCCCTTCAATTTGCAAATGGGACTGGCCCGACACTATTTTGTCATCTGCACACTTTTATTGATGTGCTGTTCTGAAAGTGTACGGACTCTACGCGCATTCAACATTATGTATTACGTATTTGTTATGTATTTCTTACGTATTATGTTCATTGTGAATGAGCTTTTAGCGAAACAATTTCACGAACAAAAAAAACGAACATTTTATTATGTAATAAATATTATTATAAAATATAATTTATTATCTACGATACTGAAACGCTAATTTCATCTTTAGAATTCATAATTATGTATATATATTTTATATTTTGTTAAATTTGCTGCTTTGTTGTGATGACTATAATACAATACATCATTGTTATAATCAATCCGTTAACAAATATGATTGAATGAAAATTGATATATGATAAATATGAAAACTGATAGTGCTTGACAATGTGTTGACTTCATAAATCGAAAATTATAATTGTGGCAGCAAATGATTTTTAAAAACATGTTAACAAAATTTGCAAAGCCAACTTGATGCCCAGTCATTTATAAACATCCTGTATTTTTAAAGGCTAAGGTAGTATTCATCCAAGGTTTCTTAAATTCTCTACCTAACTTATTCCCTTAAATTAATTTTAGGAACCTTGGTATTCACCTATGTAAAAATTGCGTTAAAGGTGGCATCCGAGGTAAGTTGACATTCAATATACAGATGCCACTTTGACATATATCACAATATCACTGACTGCCTCTCAGCCTCAAGAGTCGAATTTAAGGAGTATAGCAAAAATACATTGATAAGTTCTTACAATGAGTTAGAATAAAGAATTGTAAACCACTTATTAAGTCTTTAATGATTGTAACTAAAAATTGACAACAAAAGTACTATAACTATCATGTACTTTAGTTAACCCGAAGGTTTTTACGATTGTGCCCCAGGTAGATCCCAGATGATGTACCTAGGGCACAATCGTAAAAACTCCCAGGCCAACTAAAGTACATGCTAGTTGCAATTGGCACCACAGCTGGAGATCTATTATGTAAAGATTTAGAGTTCGACCATCAATATTCTGCGTTTACAACATAATCCTGTAATTAACTTTTCCAAATTTTTACGGCACTCAACCACAGTTCGCTGTAAATTTCTTTACCTACCAAAGTAGATATTTCTTAAGCCTATTGTCAACATCTCGTCGGCACTATTTTTATTGGAGGTTTGTGGGTCCAACCGTGATAAAGCTCTTGAAGAGTCAGAGCAATAATCGCAGAATATCTATGGTCGGACAATACAATTTATTTAGCCATTAGAAGTTGGGTCGAGAGTACAAAACTGTTGATCATATTTGGCATTTTGATACTTAATACAAGACCTGTTATAGTAGGTACTGTCAGAAGCGTAAAGATTGTCACCCCTATAAAAACCCGCCCGGTCGGAAGAGGCTGAACTGAAACCGCACCATAAATATCTATTTCCATAAATAGCATTTACCATTATTTTCTCGACACAGATGAATATTGGTGCCTTGCCTGTTAGTATCAATCTATCAATTATATTTTAAGCGTTTAATATTAAATACATAATTCATTACAAATTTTAAAATCACAAAACTAGAAAAAAATGAGACTACTCGTTGGTGGTTAATTGTAAACCCAAACCAATAGTAATAACGCAAATTTTTTATCAGTTTTTGTAACTTGTTTATCAATAAATCTCTTTACCTACATTAAGCATAAACTACAACAACCGTTTTAAAAATAAATCTGCTGGGCCAGAAATGGATTTGCTTTAAAGAACTTAAAACTGCGATGAAAACTCTTATTTTTATTGATTTATATTTTGATTAAATTATTTTTTAACTTAAATGCTAAGTTAATAACTTTTTTTTATAAAAACCAAACTTTTTTAGACAGCTAAAGTTTATCTTTCTATTGTCAATTTTTCTAATTGCAACTGTTTGTTTATTTATACAGTGTGATCCATATGCAATAAATAAATTCGATCAAAATTCAGTGATTTGTCTTTCAGGAAAACGCTCGGACAAGTATCCTGTTTTTTTTTCAAGGCGCATTTTTTGCCATATCTAAATTCAACTTTGGTATACCTAATTTTGCGTATTTCTTATGTAGTAGGTAAGTACACACTAAGTCGATTTTCATTTATTTTTTTAAAGGCGTTACAAAAATGAGTTATTTATTCTTGCTAATGGAAGTATTAACATAAATATAATTGTAGAGACATAAATTCATAATAAATGCTCAAAATGTAAACCATTCACTTAAAGATAAACGCTAAATGACGCAACTTACAAAAATACAATCTTATGTTAGTTCTTATTATTTTGATTATTTTTTGACGTTTATCTAAACCAATACAATATTTTAATTTTGGTCATATGTGTACTTTTCAGCTCATCAAAACATTATTATAGTAGGAATTTTCTACCTAACTTATTCCCGTTGAAATAATTTGAAGTACATTGTTGTTTTTTGTTGCAACGGCTTTATGACAACTATTTTTTTACTTGACGTCTATCAAATTTGTTTTATAATTGAAACTGAATTGAAATAAAATGAATCCAAAAGGGTTTAGCAAATTATCATTTGAAGAAATCAAGAACACAATCAGCGTCAAAAAATAATCCATCGCATACCACACGAGAGTTCAATAATTTAGAAAATAATTTTCCAGAATTTCTCAAAAGTTTTGGTCTTATTTGGTCTTATTGTCTGTCAACACGTTTTCGAAGTTCTATCAAATTATTTTCAATTCTTCTCACTCTCTTGTGGTAAAACAGGTCGATTTTATTTTTTTATTGCGCACGTTTTTCATTTGTTTCCAAATTTTTTTGGTCAACTGGTTATTTGCTATCGTAATCGATATTTTTCTAGCAACCTCTATTTTTGGTGTTGAATATTGAAATAACTTTTTATCCGCGTATAACAGTATAATTTGTCTAAAATAAAAACTTTAAGTGATTTAATGAATTTAAATGTTTTATTGAATTTTTCAAGATTTACAATTTTTAACAGAATTACTGAACTGAATGTTCAAATCGACGTCCTTCTGTTTTTTGGCAATAACACAACTAATTATCGAACTCCGTTGGCACATTATTTCCCCTTTTTTTGACTCATTAAGTGATACTGATTTGAAATTGAAATTGTAGTAGCCCTTTAAAAAAACGGTCAAAATATCATTTAAATAATTTCTGCCACCACAAGCGTAGTGTGGAGGTGCATCGTCTTGTTTAAACCATACAATAGCTGCTAGTATGTCCAGATTCTTTTTATTGGGAAAACTTCCGCTAATACTGGTACTAACCTGTCGCAAAGGACATCCAAATAAACTTATCTAGTTAATGAAACGTCAAATAAATACGGTCCTAAATTGTGATTAGCTCAAAAAAGACACAACTGCCATATGGGTTGATAGAAAATTCACACTGGATGAGAGAAACCAATACATGTTAGAACATCCACAAAAATTTTACTGTGGTTTTGTCACATTTTAGGATTTTAGAACATCAATGATGTAAGAGAAAGTATTACAAATCAGTACCGCTTAGCTAGTCAAAAAATGATAAATAATGTGCTAACGGGTTTCGAAAATTATTTGTATTATTACTAGGAAACGGAAAGACGTCAATTTGAACATTTAGTTCAGTAATTCTGTTAAAAATTGCGTCTATTTTGAAAATTTCAATAAAACATTTTAATTGGTTAAACCACTTAAAGTTTTTAATTTAGACCCTACAGATGTTATACTGTTATACACAGAAAAAAAATAGTTTCAATATTTAACACCAAAAATAGAAGCGGCTATTTAAAAAAATATTGATTAAGTACGTCACACCAAAAAACTAATTAACAAAAAAATTTTGAAAACAAGTGAAAAACGTGCGCAATAATAAAAATATAATTGACATGTTTTAGCGTTTTTCTAAAGAAACATTAACTTAGAAAATATGAATTTTATTCCATACTTTTATGTCACTCTGTATAAAGTCTGTTTTAAAACAAAACCGATATTTGAAATCGCAATTTCAATTTTCACCAAGATCTATTCTTAAAGTGCAATGTATGTATTTATATGGCTACAAAGACGAAACTCGGAAAATTTATTATATTAGAAAATACCCATTAATTGAATATAAAATTAACTTTCTATCACATTAGATTTTACAGGAAAAAAACCATAACTTTAGATTTTTAAACAGAACATCATGTATATTTTTACATTTTTAAAATCTAGATTGAATTCTAGTTAGTATGGTACATTAGCTTAAATAAGTTTTGAGTGAAACAAAACTTTTTTGTAATTTTTTTTATCACAAAATCTGCAATTGACATTTCTAAATAATGCAGACAACAATTAAAAAATATAACCAGTTTCATAAGTGCTTTAATTTAGAAAATACAAGAGTTTAAACTGAAATAAATTAGTTTTTCTGGTAAAAGAATTCCTTCTGACACCATATTCAAACGACTTGAAACTACCTTAAATGAAAATTGACGACTTAAAACTACCTTAAGCAAAAATTAATCACTTTTGAAAAAGCCAAGAACAAGAACAGCTACAGGTCTTGAAATAACCGTATTGGGAATGACTGATGAAAATTTACATGTAAGCCAAAGAATGATTTCACAAGCAAGTGGCATTAGTTTGTCTTCAGTTAACCGACTGATTAAAGGAAATAGATTTCTTCCTTACCATATTCAGCTGGTGCAAGCTCTAAAACCTACGGACTATATAAAAAAGCTAGCTCTTTGCAATTTCTTTCGAGAGAATTATCGTTTGAATACTTTTTTTTTATTAGTGACAGATTTGACAAATAAAATTCATAACATCTACGTTAACTCTAGAATTGTATTGCTGGTTGTATTTTCAGTTTCGCAGGCTCATTATCACTCATGAAACAGCCTGTATTAGAAAATATAGAAAAAAACGTGTTTTTAGTTCAATATTTTTGATTATTGACTTAAAGAAAAAATATAAACAAAAACATTAAATTTAGTCAATTATTTACAATAAAGATATTCCTTTATGGAACGATCAGGTTTTGTAATAATTGTTAATATTTATAAAAATGGTGCATAAGTCAACCATACAATTGTCTACTTTGACAAGAAATGTATTCAATTTAATTAAATAATAGACTTTATGAGTTTATTTGAAAACATCTCATGTTTTAAGTAGCCTTAATAAAAATAGTTGCCATTTTTATGTCAATTTCTATATTATTAGTTCGTCCTTCAAAATTTGATTAAAACTTTTTCATGAAAATTGGTTATTTTATATAGAGGTAATAAAATAATTTTTTTACCGCAACGTTTCGACTGTATATTTCCGTCTTATTCAGGCGGAAACAACTGAATGTCATTCAGTAAACATGCCTCAAGCACGAAAGCTAATTGTTTCTGCCTGAAGAAGACAGAATATACACCAGAAGCGTTGCGTTGTGGTAAACAAAATTGTTTTATTATCCCTTTCCGAAATGACCAATTTCCACAAAAAGTTTAAAAAAATAATTAAAAAAAAACTGGAGACTTGTTTCGTAGATAAGTTAAATTTATAGATACTTACGGGCTGGTGCTGCAACCTTCTGCTCTCTATAACAAAAAGAAAAATTAATATAACAACAATAGTAATTTATGATACATAAATTGTACAAAATGTAAAATATTTAGTCTCATATAAAATTTTAGTTCTCACATAAAATGTTTAGCCTCCAGTGTATACTGTCAATTTTTTATTTTTTTTTGCTCAGAATTGTATGAATTACTACGTATATAGTCGAGAAACGCCAAGCGGAGAATCACTCTAAGCTCGCCACACAGCAGGCTGTACGAAACGTCTTTTTGAGAAGGTTGTAATTCTTATAAGTTGAGCTTTATTACAAATATCCAAAAATTAATGTCAACTTGCATTTGAAATTTCTTCAGAGTAGATTTTAAGGAGAAATTAATTTCTACTCAGATTGCACCAAAAACAAAAATTTTTGAAAAAAAAACAATTAAATGTCAAAATAGGTTTTCAAAAGCATGTTGACTCATTTTTTATACATTGCATGAAAAATTGAGAACTTAAGTTTTAAATTTTAAATCAACTCTATTCTATAAACACATCCTATTATTTTATTCTATAAAACGTAATATGTAATAGTACCTATCAGACTTTGCATTTTCTAGTTTGTTATATAAGACTACTTAGTAGATACATACTTAGACGAAAATTAAATTTTTTCTCCAATGTTATGAGCTACACAAGATTCAACAACGACATTTACCACTAATGCAAGCAAAAGTTTTCATTCCATATAATATAATATAATATAATATAATATAATATAATATAATATAATATAATATAATATAATATAATATAATATAATATAATATAATATAATATAATATAATATAATATAATATAATATAATATAATATACAATGTGAACTATTAGAAATAAATAAATTCGATAAAAATTCAGTGATTTGTTTTTCAGGAAAACGCTCGGACACTTATCTTGTTATTTATCAACGCACATTTTTTGACAAAAAAATTGGATATACAGGGTGTCCTAAAATCAAGATACGATCCTCAACTTTAAAATTTGAAATAAGAACCCCAATTTTTTTAGCATATTTAAATTCTACGTATAATTTTGCGTATTTTTTATGTAGCACTCACTATGTCGATTTTCAGTTCGGATAAAAAATCGGAGAGACATAAAACTGTAAAAATCTGGAAACCCGATTCCACTAAATGGATTTTTATAAAACCTTTTCAGTTGCATTGTTGAAAATTTAGATAAAAAAGTTTACTCATCAAAATTTTCCGATCTCGAATACAACAATTTATAATAACAATTAATTGAAAACTGAGAGAAATGTGAAGAAAAACAATTTTGCAGTAAAGATCTCAATTATTTATACAATAAATGATGGTTGTATTTATACTTTAATATTAATTTATACACGGTACCCTCATAAGAAAAAACCGGAGCCTTCTAAATTTTAGAAATTTTTGTCAATTTTGGCCGCGTCTGGGGGCTGTTGGAGTGGGGAAGCAAAACAACTACTATTTTCTCTTTTATTTTACATTCATATCTATCGATCAAGAAGAAAAAATTCCTAAAATCGAACAATTTTATTTGCATTTAACTCAGATGAAGATTCGTATTGTCAACAGGTAGTTGTAGAGAAACTTTGCTATTTATGGCTCTAAAATTCTGAAACGTTGAGGGTATTTTCGATTTTTTTAAAGTATTTAAAACTATTACAGTCTTTATAGATTATAGATAGTGGTTATAGATTAGATATAATAAAAAAATCGGTAAACATTTAAAAGTATTAGTCAATGAAAAATATAAAAAATTACAAATCACGCCTTTTCCTACATAGTAAAAATAGAAATAATTATCGGGTGTTATTTATAACCAAATAAAATTTGTTTTTACAAAGTCATATTACAGTCATATTACATATCAAACCCGACAGATAAAAATAAATAGAAATACTTACGGTGGCGGTGGCGGCGGCGGTGAAGACGAGGGTGACGAGGGTGGCGGCGGCGGCGGAGACGAGGGTGGTGGTGGCGGCGGAGACGAGGGTGATGGCATCGGCGGAGACGAGGGTGGCGGCGGCGGCGGCGGCGGCGGAAACGAGGATGTTGGCAGCGGCAGAGACGAGGGTGGCGGCGGCAGCGGCGGCGGAGACAAAAGTGGCGGCGGCGGCAGAGACGGGGGTGGTGGTGGCGGCGAAGACGAGGTTGGTGGTGGCGGCAGAGACGAGGTTGGCGGCGGCGGCGGAGACGAGGTTGAAGGCGGCGGCGGAGACGAGGTTGGTGGCAGCGGCGAAGACGAGGTTGGTGGCGGCGGCGGAGGCGGAAACAAGGGTGGTGGTGGTGGCGGCGGAGGCAAGAATGGCAACTCCGGAGGAGAAAATAAGGACGCCGAAAGTGGACATAGCGGCGCCGGAAGCGGTGATAGCGGCGCCGGAAACAGAGATGGGGGCGCCGGAGATGGAGATGGCGGCGCCGAAGATGGAAATGGCGGCGCCGGAGGCGGTTCTTCTGCAACAAATAAGAATTAACAATTAAAAAAAAAGTTATAACTTGACCAAATACTCAAAGTAACAAAAGAAAACTAATAAATCACATACATATAATTAAAATACAAACTGTTATTTGTACAGGGTGTTATGGAAGGTATTGCAAAAATTTTAAGTTATTTTAATTGGTTGTGAAGATATAAATTTCACAAATTTTATTTGTGATATCAAAAAATTAATTTTATATTTTTGTAACCCCTAATTTAACACTGCGCTAGTTATAGTTCCCCTAGCATAGTAACCCCTTTGTTCTATATACTGTTTAGTCAGCGTATTAGAATCATATAAATACCACCTTCTGGCTAGGATAGGGCAGATGTAATGTGTGCAGCTTAGCCTTGTGCTCAGGTCTCATTATTTTTATTTTAACCAATTTAGTAAAATAAGTGTAGTAAACGAAGTTAATGAAATAAAGTGTATTTTTAAATAATAAATAAATCAAATCAAAGTGTAAAATTTAATAATAAAACAAAGTGTAATTTCAAGTAGAGTAAATAGTCAAATAAAAGTTTTTAAAAAAATCAAATTGTTAAATCGACAAATTTAACTCGCTCATGATGGTATTTTCAAGTTCAAGCGAAGAGATAAAAACTTTAATCTTACAAAAACCTGAGCGTTTTTTTTTAATATATTTTTTTTACACCTCGTCTCTGGCTCTAGCAAAAAAGCGAAACGCCCGTCTTAAGACTTACTAAAATATTAAGCAAATATATAGATTTACAGTTATGTGTTGTTTTCTTTTCTCCTTTTTTTATTATATATGATGATTAAGTTTCTTGGAGTTAAGAGAAGTTTATTGGAAATGATAAGAAATGACGAAATTTTTTTTGATATTGACGTTTCGACAATAACTTAAAGAAATCCATATACACAAATTTAAAGAGCAAACCATCAAAAGACAAGAATACACACACCATATACAGCATAAATTGCAAAGATTGTCCTGCTGTGTATATCGGCCAAAGTGCCCAAAGTAAACAATACCTAGGTAATCGTTTAACGCAACATCAAAATAAAAACAACAACAAAACAGCACTAACCAAACATGAAGAACAGCACAAACACAATTTTGACTTCAAAAATACCAAAATTATAGACAAAGAAAAACATTTACAAAGAAGACTTCTATTAGAAATGATACACATTAAATACAATAAACACTCAATAAACGACAGAACAGACATAAACCACTTAAGCAAAATATACAACAAAATTTTATAAACCGATATACACAGCATGAAAATCATTTTGCCAACCTGTTCCTCATAAAATAACGTACAACTAAACAAATAATAAATTGAAATATCCCGCGTCGAAATACCAACCCCCCACTACAAACACACTAGAACCAGATGTGAGAAATGTCACCTCTGTTATAAACAAAGTAAAATTAAGACAAATATGTAAGGACTGTGTTCGCCCAAAAGAGTAAGTATGCACGAGATTATTATTATTATATCGTTTCTATGTACGGTTGTTTCCAGTTTTTTGTTTTTGGACGAACACAGCCCACCCAATTGTTTATAACATAAATATAATAAAAAAAGAAAAGAAATGTAATTCGGACCAAGATGTAACTAATTTCAAAGAATCAATAAACCTGATGATGAGGGCGGCTGCCCTCGAAACGTCGTAAAAAAATTTTTCGTCATTTCATATCATTTCCAATAAACTTCTCCTAACTCCAAGAAACTTAATCATCATATATAATATAGATTTACTATATCTTGCAGGTTATCAAAACATTCATCATTAAAGTGTATACAGTCGTTTGTAGACAAACATAGATTTATAGGTACTTACGTATAGGCTCCAGCTCTATTCCCTGAGGATTCAGGTCGGTAACTGGACCCTGATCCACTCTATAACAGAAAAAAAAAATAATATAACAGCGATAGTAATTTATGACAAGTAAATATAAATAATTTATAAGTGAAATAATTTCAAGTTAAGATAATACCAGTAGTATCTCCATCTTCATAGAAAATTAAAAGAATAAGAGATTGTGGTTTGTTGTTGCTACGGAAAAGTATTAAAATTTGGGATACTACCGGTAGTATCTCAACTTGAAATTAGCCTATAAGTCGCCATTTATATGCCATTTTAGTGGTGCAATTATTTCATTCGTCTATGTATGGATGTACTCTCATCCAGGTTAAAAATCACGCGTTTAAACTATTACAATTTTGTTAAAAACTTTTTGTAATACAACATGCTGAGTTAGCTGTCTCCGAAAAAAAAAACTGTCTCCATAATAAAATTTTGAGACGGCATAAGCGATAATATAAAAGACAATCTAGGAGATCCGTACGGTTATGGTCTTTTGGGCTGCATTAACAGAAAATTTCGACTAGTATCACACATACCACTTATAAATTTGAATGACGATATTGACACAAACTTACAGGTAAGAAACATATTTTATTTATTTCCAAACAATTTTACCTAACTTTAGACAGACATGTGTTAGAGATACTAAATTTACCTCCAAAAGTTTCTGTGATCAAGTTATACAAAATATTTACACGTTAAAACGTTTTCATAATTAATTTGTTTAATTTTAAATTTTACAAACTTAACGAAAGCTCTATGGAAAATGTATCTACTTAATGAAGGCAGTTCATATAGTTAAAAAATTAATTTGACATTTTGAACACCTAATTTAGAGTTACGATATAACTTTGGTAAAAAGTTTGTTTAGATTTAAAATAAGTTTCGGTCAAAAGAAAACATGGAAATAGTTATTTAAAAGTAACAAAAAAAAATAATTAAAATACTTACTGAGAGGGCCCTTCACCCACAGATGTTGTTGGGGGTGGCGGCGGTGGTGGTGGTAAGAAAGATGTTGGTGGGGGTGGAGGCGGTAGTGGTGGTGGAAGAGGAGGAGGAGGAGGAGGAGGAGGAGGAGGAGGAGGAGGAGGAGGAGGAGGAGGAGGAGGAGGTGGAGGTGAAGAAGGTAGAATTGGGGGAAGTGGTGTTGTGGTTTGTGGCAGCGCGGTGGAGGAGAGGCTGTTCAGTCGCCTCCTCTTCGCACCTGCAAATAATAAAAATTTGCAATTAACAAAAATGTTACATCATGACCAAATTTTCAAAATAACAAAACAGAACTTAATAAATTAAGTGTAATTGAAATACAAACTGTTATATATAGGGTAGCCAAACGAAAACTAAAGAGAAGCTATAACTCTCAGAAAAATAATTTTTAGAAAAACGCAAAAACAAGTCTATTTTGTTTGGAAAGGGGACCGCTTTTGGAAGAAATTCAACAATTTTGTGTGCAAACCCCTAAGTGGGTAATGCATCGCTTCAAAAATTTTAAATCGGAAAGGGGGTCGAGTTACACATTGTTGGAAAGCTCTTTTAATTCTGTACGCAGTAGTGGTTTACGTTTTAAATTTAAACATTGTTTGGAAACATTATTATAGTTGTTAAAATTTATAAAAATTAGTCAACTAAATAATTTTCTACTTTGACAGGAAATAATGTATTCAATTTAATTAAATAATAGACTTTATGAGTTTATTTGAAAACATCTCATGTTTTAAGTAGCCTTAATGAAAATAATTGTCATTTTCATGTCATTTTTTATATTTTTGCTTCATACTTAAAATTTGATTAAAACTTTTTCGTGGAAATTGGTTATTTTGTACAAAAGCAATAAAACAATTCTTTTACGGCAACGATTCGACTGTATATTCAGTCGGAAACAACTGCATGTCATTCAGTGAACATGCCTCAAGCAAGACAGCTAGTTGTTTCTGCCTGAAAAGACAGAATATACAGCCGAAATATTGCGGTAAACTAAAAAAATTTTTCACTATCCGAAATAACCAAATTCCACAAAAAAGTCAAAAAAAGAAAAAAAATCATGAAAAAAACTGTTTAAATTTTTCAACATGACTTGTTGTAATAAAGATAAATATATAGATACTTACCCTTCTCAACAAACCGGGGTCTATAACAAAAAGAAAAATCAATATAACAATAATATTTTATGATAAATTAATTGAATAAATATTTTATTAAGTTAAATTAATGAGTGGGGGGGGGGGGGGGAAGAAAAATTACTACTTTGTTGTTTTACCGATGTTTTGGGGTTTTACTTTCCTTTTTTTAAAGGCTCGTGACTATTACAATTTTGTTAAAAACTTGTTGTAATAAATACAACATGCTGAGTTGGCTGTCTGCGAAAAAAAAAAATTGAAACGTCGGCAAAACAACAGATAAGTAATCTGAGTAAGTACAATTTTTTAAAACATGAGTGCTATAGTAGTATTAGACCACCCGTATGTTATTGGATTCCTTTTAGCGCTCTTTTACTATTGCCATTGTAGGACAATATAATTAAATTGACAAAGGAGTAAACAAAAATTATTACTGTAGCACACACATCGAGTAGAACAAATAAAAACTTATGGTTAGGATCTTTTGAACTGCATTAACTGAAAATTTCGACAAGTAAAACTTTTATGACACATACCACTTATAAATTTGAATGACGATATTGACACAAACTTACAGGTAATAAACATATTTTATTTATTACTAGACAATTTTACCTAACTTTAGACAGACATGTGTTAGAGATACTAAATTTACCTCCAAAAGTTTCTGTGATCAAGTTATACAAAATATTTACACGTTAAAATGTTTTAATAATTAATTTGTCTAATTTTAAATTTTACAAACTTAACGAAAGCTCTATGAAAAATGTATCTACTTAATGAAGGCAGTTCATATAGTTAGAAAATTAATTTGACTTTTTGAACACCTAATTTAGAGTTACGATATAACTTTGGTAAAAAGTTTGTTTAGACGTAAAATAAGTTTCGGTCAAAAGAAAACATGGAAATAGTAATTTAAAAGTAACAAAAAAAAAATAATAATAATTAAAATACTTACTCGGAGAACCCTTCTCCCAAATATCGTGAAAGAGGTGGTGGCGGGGGGGAGGAGGGGCTGTTGAGCCGCCTCCTCTTCGCACCTGCAAATAATAAAAATTTGCAATTAACAAAAATGTTACATCATGACCAAATTTTCAAAATAACAGAACTTAATAAATTAAGTGTAATTAAAACACAAACTGTTATATATAGGGTGGCCAAACAAAAACTAAAGAGAAGCTATAACTCTCAGAAAAATAATTTTTAGAAAACCGCAAAAACAGGTCTATTTTGTTTGGAAGGGGGACAGCTTTTGAAAGAAATTTAACAATTTTGTGTGCAAACCCCTAAATGGGTAATGCATCCCTTCAAAAATTTTAAATCGGAAGGGGGGTCGAG
This sequence comes from Tribolium confusum, assembly GCA_029207805.1. Lineage (NCBI taxonomy): Eukaryota > Metazoa > Arthropoda > Insecta > Coleoptera > Tenebrionidae > Tribolium > Tribolium confusum. The sequence continues at coordinate 4,887,643 of JALGAY010000003.1, forward strand.
TTACACATTGTTGGAAAGCCCTTTTAATTCTGTACACAGTAGTGGTTTACATTTTAAATTTAAAAGATGTGCAACTCGATCTCCCTTAAGGCTAGCACATTTGACAATATGGCGGACATTTCAAGTTTGAATAACATGCACTTGTAAAAATATACAAATCTTTAAAAGGAGGATGATAAACAGCGTTTTCTTTACACCAAAGGTCATATCAAGGTTTGTGTTACGTACCTTTTCAAGCAAATAAATGAAAATTGAACTTTTATGTGATCTTTAATTAGTGAAACAAATGAAAATTGTTAAAATAATTAACCAGTTTATTGTTTTTCAAATTATACAAGATCAAAAAAGAATATTTTTTTACGGCTTTACACAAAATTACAGTGCCCTACGATCAATTGTTTTTGTAAAATAGCAAAATTAAATTCGACAATAATATTGTCCGCCATTGCGTATATTAGTTCAGCACTTTCATCACTTGGCGCGGTGGTGGCGCCACGATTCTCCCATTTCAAACTTCACACTGTTTGCACCACGTTCAAGCATATACAGTGTGTAAAATCCAAATGAAATAAATTCATTATTTCGGTTACTGTACATATTTATAAAAAATTTAAAAACACGTCAAATTTAAATTATAAATTGACATCCTTCAACGTGAAAATGCGATTTCTACCTTCAACCCTCTTCGAATGACAAGTACAACCCCCAATTTTTTAAATGGAAAGTATAGGCTTGTGATATATCGTTTGAAAGGTCTCTTCATTTTCTACTCAAAAATGTTATTGTTTTCAAGTTTATTGCAAGAATACGCACTGTAAGTTCTTAAAAATAGAATAATAAATACTTTTTTCTTTACAGAAGGTGGTACCTATATCAAAGTGTGTGTCACGTACAGATTAAAATTAAGCATTCAGATGTTTTTTAATTAATATAACATGCAACAATTGTGAGTAGAATTAATTAAAAACAATATAGTTTATAGTTTTAAAAATTATACAAGATTAGAAGAAAATATTTTTTTTTGGCAATCCACAAAATCTTAGTGTCCTACAATGAATCATTTGTATAATAAAACACCAATTCTAATGGAAAAGTAATTTTCCGTCTTATTAGTGTTTAGACCACTTGGCGAAGTAAAGACCCCACACTTGAAAATTCGGACATAATTTTTTTATTAGAATGGTTGCTTTTTTATATTTCTAATGTTTTGAAATAAAATTAACTGAAAATATCAATACCTATCCTGTTTGTTAAGAATTCATGTAAGCCTTGCATCCCAAGGAGGATAAAGCTGATTGGTAAGAAATAAATAAAAGTAAAAAATAATTTTCAACATTTTATTTTGGTAGGGGTCAGTGGGATCAAGTCTTTTTATACTTTCAAAATTAAAAAAAAATGTAAATGTATAGTGTAAATTACTGTAAATACAATGTGTGGTAAGGTTTCGCATCTCTCGCTTATGGATATAACTTTAAAATAAAAAAATGACAAATTTATAGATAATTTCAAACATATGTTAAGGTGTTAGAGAGTAAAAGTCATCGAAGCTAGGAGAAATGCTCTAAAAGAAACGAAAAATATAAAAATTTGATTAATTATATCCTTGAGCTGTTACTGTGAGGTTTTGCATCTCTTAAACCTTTTGGAATATTTCTGTAAATTAACTCTGGTAACACACAACCCATGTAAAATTTGGTTAATTTTGGCAACATTGTATTTTTCCATATGTTCTCATTACGTAATATTGTCTGAACATACAAAGGGGACCAATCATTTATGTAAATAATAAAAAACCAAATAAACAACAACAGTTTAATTGGTAAGATAAAGTAAATAAAGTTATAATAAAAACTTGAAAATAATAATCAGATATGAGGGGTTTTGAGACGTGATTTTCCTTTATCTAAGTACAAACAGAATGAAGTTTTCTTTTATTTTCCTCTATAACCTCCTCCAAAGATTTTCCTGACTTATGAACGCTAAATAAACATTTTACTTCTAAAATTTCATTATTTCCCATAAAAGCCCTTAAACAAAAGTTTATATTATATCAATTTTGCTGAAAAGTACTGAAAAGTACTGAAAAGTACCATCAGGAGAAGCTGCTAAATATTCAAACTCCTTATCAACAAATAATCGAGAAGGAATTAATTTTACTTTTACAGTTTAATGGAGCTATTTGTGGAACTAAGGAGTAATAGAATTCATTGATTTAAGCATGACACGCTAACGTTTCGTTCTTCTTCAAATTTTTTAATGTCAATTTTTTTTTTATCTTTGCCATAGTTCATTGCTTCATTGCAATAGTTGGTACCATACAAAATTTCTTTTACTAAAACCTGACATGGGGTGTTGTGTCTCTTCTTTTTATTATTTTTCCGAACAAAGACGCTGTTAATCGATCTTTTCGTTCTTGTTTATATACATCATTAGTTCACTGACCAACTGTAGCAACTTGAAGTGCACTAATATTATGTTCGGAATGTTGAAGAGACCAACGACAAATCAGATGAAGACAATGAAGAAATTTGGTCTTTATTTTTTATACATCAAAATATTTTTGTTTTAATAAAATTTTATAAATTATCTTTTGTGGTTTATAATTATATCTATCAAATTACCTTCAAGTAAGTCTTAAATAACTCATAATACTCGTCTAGTGCGAATGTTAGGAGTACAAACGAAGAACTACTGTGTGAGTACGTAGATTGAACGAGTGTAGCGCGGAGCAGCACGGCAAAGCCTTGTTTTAAAAAATTTATATTTCGGAAACCATTAGGTTTATTGTTCCATATTTTTTTTCAAAAATTTATTTAAAGTTTTGTGAATGTGAAAATGTACATTATATGGTCAAATTTTTAATAATTTACATAGCTTTCCGCAGGGTGAAATTGTCAATGCACAATTTCGCATCTAGTGATTTTGGAGAGCCATTTCTCAAAAACAAAAAACTTTTTTTTAAATTTCTTATTACTGTGCACTCTGCGCTTATGCGCTCTGGTTTTCTCTATAAGCAGACAAAATTTCAAAATTTTAGCTTAAATAGTTAATTTATAAGCGCGATGTATGTTTTAAAAAACACGATTTTAGAAATTGTTGCTCTGACATAAAAAACATAATTTTACAAAGTTGTGTCCTACTAGAAAAAGTTGTAGATAGCGATTTCAGATGGGCAAAATGATACTTTACAAGACGTAAAGGTCCCGTCTGGTTATACCTTAAAAAAAATTTTTGCAAGAAAGAAGCCTCGTAGGTCGTAGACCGGCGATTTTACTCGCTACTAGCCACTAGCCCGTCTTCCCCAATCAAATACAACAACTATTCGACTATTTGAGATAATTCGAGAGCGAAGTAAAACATAAATAGAGAGAGATAGAAAATGAGTTTCAGCAAATTTGACCTTGAGTAAAATAAATTCAAGAAATAATACATTTGGTGCCATCTCTTGAATACCTTTTTTTGTTTAGTTTAATGATTGACCACTCTGGCGCAGAAACGCAGCTTTAAGATTAAAAATTGTTGAAGAAATGCATCACCCGTTTAGGTGTTTGTACACCAAATTGTTAAATTCATGTCAAAAACTGTCCCCCGTCCAAACAAAATAGGCCTGCTTTTGCGTGATTTCTTTTTTCTTTTTTTTTTTTTTTTTAATTTTTCTGTTTCGTTTTCTCTGCATTATAGCCTCTGTATAAGATGTTATTGTAGTAAATTTCCAGATATTATAATAATAACTTTATTTCCAACAGGAAAACCCATTTACAGGAAATATACAACAAAAGCTAAAGTTACCAACAATCATAATCAGACATATACAAGTTTAATACTATAATACAATACTAAAACTATTATATTAATAAAAATTAAAAAGAATCAATTGCACAATTCAAAATACAATTTATTGAGTCATGGTTTAGATCACAGGTACTACTCAATTTGTTACATAGCGAAGACATGAGTGAAATGGGAGACCTAATCCCTACATTTGACCGACTAGCAGTTGTATAAAAGGTACGCGGCTGACGACAATTAAACTGCGGGACATTGAAACACAGACGACCTAAGAGATAACTGCAGTCAATCCGGTTGTGAGTTAAATTATAAAGAAATTCTAATGCATAGAAAATCCGTCGAGTTTCTAAGGAAGTAAAATTGAATTTAATTAATAGAATACCTTGATCAATTTCTCTTTCAGGATAGACGCCGTCCACTAAAAATGATAAGAACTTTAAAAACTTTCGTTGTATTTTTTCAATCTGTAAGATATAGGTATTGTAGATAGAATACCAAATCAACGATCCGTATTCTAATCTAAACCGTACAAAAGCGTAAAATAAAATAGTCAATGGCCGAACGTTAGAAAAATTTTTGCAGTTTCTATATATTAAACCTACTATATAAACTATACTATAAACTATATATTCTATAAGCTTTACATATAATATCAGCAATATGGTCGTTAAAAGTAAGTTCTGCGTCGAAGATAATGCCCAGGTCTTTAACAGTAAGGGCTCGGTTTAAATCACATGATGCTATGTTGTAAGAGAATTCAATTCGATGGTGCTTTTTCGTGAAAGATATCACATTGCATTTAGACAGATTTAGTTGCAGATGATTTCTCTTACACCAGTTATACAGTGCGTCGAGATTACTTTTTCTACAGTCGTCAATAGAATCAATTTCCAAGTACAATTTTAGGTCGTCGCCAAATAACAACTTATGACAAGAGTTCAACGAAAGAGTAATATCGTTAATGAAAAGAAGAAACAGAAGGGGACCAAGATTTGACCCTTGTGGGACCCCGGAAGTTGGAGTGTACATATCAGATAAGTAATTGCGATATTTAACCTGTTGTTTCCTGTCGAAAAAATATGATTGCATTAACGAAAGCAAAGAACCAGAAAAACCGAAGCTATCAAGTTTATTCAAAAGGATATGATGATCCATTTGATCGAATGGTTTTCTGGAAATCCGCATAAATGGCGTCTACTTGTTTTCGTTTGTCAAGAGCATCTGCAATCTAATGTGTAAAACAGGCTAAATTTGTAATAGTGGATCGTTTTTTCATGAAACCATGCTGACAGGGAGAGATGTAATTATTAACGCAAAAATAAATATGAGTGTAAATAATCGATTCAAATACTTTTGAAAAATTACACAAAATAGAAATAGGTCGATAGATAAATAGGTCGATATTAACAGGTGATAGCTCTAGTTAAAAAGATGCTAAATAAACAAATTTGTCTTATACAAATGTTTATAGTTTTTGAGATATATGCTGTAAATTATTTTTTTTCTTTTTCAAAAAACATTATTTTTGAAGTACAAGTTGTATGACAATAATGTTTTTGAGAAAAAACTTGTACATTGTATACCTATCTCACGTGCTATATGCTGCCATCTGCAACATTACTTTAATAACATCCTGTACATAGAGGATAATTCAAAATTACGTAGCAAAATCTTAGCGGATCCCTTTTGCGGATCAGCGACGTAGAGATCCTTGAAATATTTGCGGACCAACCTCAGAATTAGTGCTACTCTAGAGGATGGTTTACAGGTTCAACACTTACATGATTAAGATAGGTCTTGAAAATATTTGAAGTTCAACACGTAAAGGTTTAAAATATGTATTTAGAAAATTAATGAAGAAAGTAAATAAATTTTCGTGTAAACTACAAATAATTATATTGCCTAATTTTTCTCTTTTAAATAAATTGTTATTTTTAAAACTACTATTTATTACTATAATAATCTGTGCTTTTTAATAAGCACTTAAATTGGAAGAAATATTTAATCTATTAGATATTATCAAACAAAAAATATATACTTTTCAATATTTGGATACGTTTAATTAAGTTTCTTTGTTAAAAAGTCAAATTTTTCAACAATGGGCAACTACCTGCTACTAGGTATAAATCGTGAAACGTGCCTGACGTCTGTTTTACCCAAGAGTTTTACAGAGTTGAATTTACTGCTTAAACATTGTCCTGGGGTTGGCATATTTACTTTGTTTATTTCTGCCTACAGTTTTATCTGTGTAGATCAGTCTTTTTGTAGTAGAGATGTTTCGTCTGTGGAAAAATTCCGAAAATAAAGAAATCGGACCTTTTCAGGTCCAACAAATTGACAAGGAGTCTATTAACAAATGTCCCCGAAAAAAAAACGGCATCTTCATTCGAACGCAAAAAAATTAATTTTCAATGTCCATTAGACTTTAGTTAGAAGATGATGAGCAAACCCAATTAAAGAGGCTAGTGACTTGCTGCAGCTGCCTTACAGTAGAGTTCAAACTATTTTTAAAAAAGGGAAAAATGGAACCAAATAAACAATCAAACAGAAAATTATTTTTTATTATTATTATGTGTGAGTTGTCCAACAGGCAAACCCAATTAGAGGACAACAAATATCAGAAAAGTAAAAAAAAGTTAGACAATGAAAAATAAAGAAAAAAAACCTAGAAAGATAAATACTGAAGAAATTGAGACCGAACTTTACTAAGGCTAAAAACATTAATATCACAGATAGAACTGATTTTGATAAAATTGCTGCACATGACATAGATAGGGGACTTCAATGCAACGTTTGTTCGAGCTTTGCGAGAATGGAATGTTATATCAAGTCTGGTGGTTTGACGAGGAACATGAAAATTAAGTAATTGGAGAATATTTGGACAGTCAATCTGCCCATGAAGAAGACGATGAAGAAAAGTGACAGATACTAAATCTCTTCTCGTACGCAAACTTAGCATGCCAGATTGTTGTAGTAAATTCTCATGACTAAAACCCCGTGATGGGTAGACAGCAGATATTTTAAATGACAAGTATTTAAGAAATTTACGCTGTACACGTTCAATTGCATCAATGTGCACTTTATATAAAGGACTACAATATTCTAACTTACTTCGAACAAATGCAAAGTATAAGGTTTTCAGTGCCAACGTATCGTTAAATAAGTAAGAATTTCAAATAATAAATCCAAGTGATCTTAAAGCATTTGACGTTATACATTCAACATGAGATGAAAATGTTAACTTGCTAACAGCACTCCCAGATCTCGTATTTCAGACTGCCGTGTCAAACAAATGCCGTTTATTCCGTAACTAAACGCAATAGGTGTTTTTTTGCAAGAGAAACCGACTATCTGACATTTAGTAATACAGTCAAACTCGTTTAGTACGTCATCGGATAGAGAGTTAACCCGGTTAGTATGCAACATTTAAGAGGTCCCTGCAACGTTTAAGACATTTAATTTCACCTCGGATTTTGCGTCAGTCCGCTTAGAACGTCAAAATTCCGCTGATCCGGTGATTGACGTTATATCCGAGTTTGACTGTATTTAGATCGAGACAGTTATTTTTGCTCCACTGATATAGCTTGTCAATATTTATCTGCAAATTCAAACAATCGTCAACGGAATATACAGGCGAATATATTTTTAGGTCATCTGCGAACAAAAGTTTATTGCAGTCAAGTACCTACAACACAAAGATCATTAACAAACAAAAAGAAGAGTAATGGACCCAAGTTGGATCCCTGTGGCACACCAGAACTAGCAGAAAAAAACGAAGAGTCAAAGTTATTATATCTAACAAATTGTTTTCTAGAAGACAGATAGGAAGAAAGAACCGAATTAAGTCTGCACAAAAGCCAAAGGACGATAGTTTAGTAAGAAGAATTTCATGGTCTAATCGATCGAAAGCTTTGGAGAAGTCGGTGTATATTACGTCTAATTGACCTTGATCATCAGCAAATTGTGTAAAAGAAACTAGATTACTTACTGTTTATCTGCGATTAACAAGAGAAATATAGGAGCGAACACAGTTATAAATGCGGTTGTACAAGATTATTTCAAAAACTTTGGCAAAGTTAGAGAGCAATGATACGAGAAACGCATCACCTTTCTTCAGTAAAGGACAAACTTTAGCTACTTTCCACTTATCAGGGAAAGTGGACGTACTAAGTGACAAATTAATCAACGTTGTTAGTGGAGTAACAAAAATATAAAATTGTTCCTCAAGGATTCACAACTTCAGCAGAGGTCACACTTTGAATATTAAAAGTATTACAATGAACATTCCCAACGCTTTCAATATTCTCATAGTTTGTAGACGTGCAATAGACTTGACTAAAATAATGAGCAAAAGTATTTTTGTCCTCCCGTATTGTAAAGTAGGCTATCATAGTTGTGCATCCACCAATAGTAAGTCGGACTTTTGGAAACTGTGCGGTAAAAATGAGAAAAACACCGGGTCTCACATTGTACGGTTAGAACTACCACAGGAGATGCTTGAGGAAAAAACTAACCTTGCAGTAATATAGTTTATGTATCAAAGTGTACGTACCTAAAATATTGCCACAAATAAAGCTATATTTAATACAAAAATAATATATTGAAAAAATCGCTGAAACGTCACAGGTCTTACGTCAAACGTTGTGTGAGACCTTAGACAACGCACAGCGTAGTTCAAGTGTGGATCCCCATTACTAACAACAATACGAAATTATAGGTATAAAAGTATATTTTAGGAAAAGTTGCAGTTAATAAATTTTAAAAATGACAACGTGTGTATTTAAGATAATTTTAAAAATAATATGCAATTTTATATAGAACAGAATGTTAAAAATAAACCGCTACAGCGCCATCTATTCAGAACCTTTGTGTTCCTGTCTAGTTAATAAATGTCATTATTCTATGGATCCGTGGCCATTATTGTTGAATGTTGAATCTCTCAGTAATTATCAATTTAGAATTAAAAAGTGTGAATAAAGTACTGGAAAGACCATTGAACATGTTTTAAAGAAAATTATGCAAGCAGTGACAGAGTATTTAAGCCGCATTTGGGTACGTTTTATTGGTTTTTAGAATTTATTTGTACCTAACCTAACTTTTGAAATGGCGCAAAAAAAAACAGAATTTGACTCTTTCGGACAAAAAAAAATTATACAAATCTTATGCGGTAGTTAATTTTACAGGCTCCAACTAATCAGGCCCTCGCTTTCAGCTCGGGCCTGAAACAAAGCTGTCGCCTGTAAAATTAAGCCTACCACATACGAATGTAAATAGCTATTACTATATCGGGTGGATTACTGTAGCGCACATTCTCAAACTGCATCGTGTCAGGTATTTGTGTTTCGCCACTTTTTTAATCACAAATGACCAAAAACATTTGGGATTGTCAATAATTGATAATTGAGCTTTTGCGATATAATCCTTATAACAACTTTGAACCAAAACCTAAGCTTCAGCACAAAGACATTTGAACCGGTTTTTATAATGCTCATCCCTAGTTAGCTTAAACTTCTTATGAAAGAACGATTTTTGTTTGAGCACTTTTACGAGGTTAGTAGTAAACCAGGGAGGATATTTAGTTCTCTTTTTCATATAAGTAGGAACAGTTTGGTCAAAGCACTGAAAAAGTATTTTATAAAAATAATTAACTGCTTCATTAATATCATTAAAGTTATTAAGATATAACCAGTCAGTCTCTAACAATAAACAATCAAGTTCATGAAGATTTGCTTTCCGAAAATTATAAAGTTTGTAGCAGATATTAGTCGGAAATTTGTTATTACGCAAGAAACATATGTTCGGTTAAATTATTAAAGCAGGATGATAGGGATCCTCGTTCATCATAGGATCTCGATCACGAAAAACCTCGCACTCAACATTGGAAAAAACTAAGTCTAGAAGTCTGCCATTGGCATTAAATATATTGTTAAACTGTTGAAAGTCAACAACATTGATGAACTCATAAGCCACATTTGCTTTTCTGCCAGATGTTGAATGTTGCGAAATGTCTGGTATATTAAAGTCACCTAGAATAAAAAAAAATTTTCATCAAAGACAAAACATAATGTTCAAGCAAATAAAAAAATCGTTTAAAGTCATCAAAAGCTACAAATGGTGGGATATAGATAACAAATATATAAGTGAACAAATGAAGAAATTCACAATTACAGCCTAAGATATCTATTGACTGAATTTCTTTAAAAATAAGGTTCAGATCTAATTTGACATAAGAATTGCCATTTTTTACAGATAAGAGAACTCCACCACCACGCCTGCAGTTTGTCAATGCATAATCACGACCTTTTCTAAAACCTATAAAATTATTAGAAAAATATTCACTGCTATAATGACTATCATCTAGCCAAGTCTCAACAAGAGCAATTATGCAAAAATCCTTTATTGCAGACTGACAGAAAAAATTATGCGACTTGGTCCGCAAACCTCTAACATTTTGAAAATAAATACTAAGTTTGGCATTAGGAGATGAAGAACCAACAGAATATGCCGAATGACTATGAGGAGATAAAGATTGAGATGAAAGTTCTGGTACAGCCCAACAAATCTAGCTTGAGATCTGAGATCTCGATGCGCAGTGGACAAATTCCCCTATTACCGATTTAACTCATTTCTCGACTTCGTCTCGCGGTGCTAACGTTTGTACAGTCCGAAGAAAAGTAGTTTGTTGTACTATTATTAATAGTTTTTTGTTTTTATTTTTTATTAACAGTATGCCTTTTCGTAGTAAAGTTAGAAACAAGGTTTTGAATAGCCAAAGTCGTGAGATTGTTAGTGCCATAACAACTTTTATGGTTAACGGTGAATCAACAATTCCTCTTGCAAGGGTAAATAGTACAAAACTTTTTTATACTTAGTTATTTTAATTTAGTTCACATAATAGATAACTTAATTTGAATAATGGTCCTGGAATAAAGCATTATTGTTAATAGGTATTGGAGCGTGTTGTTGCGGCAACTGGTGTAAGCCTTGCAACAATAAAGAGGATAAAGCAAGAGAAGTAAAAAATAGAAAATAATGAAGAAACAACGTTTTCTACCCCAAATAAAAAAAGGCCCAATCGAAAGTCTAATATTGTCTTGGACGATTTTGATCTTGCCGTTTTGAGGAGGACAATAGTAAATTTTCATGTCACAAATAAGCGGGTAAGATAGAAATCCACTTCGTAGAACATCAGGATTTGGACCTGTTTAGTTTACTTACAAATATTTCTTTAAACAAGCAGGTATGTACCTACCCTGCGTCAGGTACACCAGAAATTCCGAAAAGATATTAATTATCAAGAGAGCATAGAATCTCTCAGAAAAGAGGTGCATAAAATAGGATTTCGGTGGCGAAAATTTAAAAATAATCGGATGCTTTTGGTGGAAAAACCAGAAATTCGACATTTGCGGGTGGAATTTCTACGAAGAATGCAAAGTTTTAGAGAAGACAACCGTCCAATTTTCTACATGGATGAAACTTACATTCATTCCACCCATACAAATGAAAAAAGTTGGAGTGATAATTCTAATGAAGGGCTTTGTAAACCAATTTCCAAAGATCCAAGACTAATAATATTGAATGCTGGAGGAGAAAGTGAATTTGTTCCAGGCGCTTATGCAAGATGGAAGTCGGATTCAAGTTCTGGTGACTATCACAAAGAAATAAATTTAGAAAATTTTGAAAAATGGGTGGAAAACCAGTTATTACCACATCTTCCACCAAAAAGTGTACTGGTAATAGATAACGCGCCGTATCATAATAAGCAAGATCTAAAAGTTTCAAATTCTACAGCGACGAAATTTGTCATGAAAAGATGGTTACGTGGAAAAGGAATTTATTTCCCAGAAAACAGTTTAAAAAGTGATTTGTATAAAATCATAAAACAACATAAACCCAACTTCACAACATTCAAAATCGACAAATTATTTGCAGCCAAAGAATTTCATGTATTACGCTTACCATCCGGATTTAAACTCAATAGAATTGGTTTGGGCAGAAATGAAACAATATGTTGCTAAAAATAACGTTTCTTTTAAATTAGCCGACGTTATTCAACATTGCGACACTTTTTTTACAAACGTGTAGGTATTCCACAGAAAAATATATAAAAATATGTGACCATCTGAAACAATTTGAGAAAGATTTTTTTGCAAAAGAGCCAACAATCGATGTACTGGTCGATGAATTAATAATAAATGTAGGAGAAGAGGACAGTGACGAATTTTCAACAAGTGAAGAGGAGTCCCAGGGCGAAGAAGACGGTGTAAATATCGAAGACATTGAACCATTAGAAAATCAAAAATTGTTAGTTCAGGTTCACAAACATATTTCAGTTTATAAATTGTTTAAATTTATGAGGTTGATAAATAAATATTACTGTAAAACTTTAACTATAAATTCATTTTCTTACAAATACAAAAAATTGTGCCACTGAGTGTACTCTCGCTCATCTCTCTTTGTCCCACATAGTTCTGTGTCGCTTTCTCGTCTGCGCATCACGCGGCTCAAGCTAGATTTGTTGGCCTGTAGTTGCTATGAGACATCACCAAACAAATCACGCTTAAGTTCTTTGACGACTTCTCCGTAAGCAAAACATTCATTGTAATTTCAGGCGGCATGCGATACCTGAGCTTCGGTTAGATTATGCTTAGATTTAAGATTTGAACAGTTGACACAACGTAAAGAATCGGGCTTGTAACAGTCTTTGACTTCGTGATTTTCTGCACACAGGAGACAGATTGTATCTTTTTTACAGATAGATTTGGAATGGTGAAAACTATTACATTTGAAACAACGGCGTACCATAATAGCATCAAAAATATTACAGGTTACAGGTATCAAGTCCAACTAAGCAGTGGCCAATATTAATAGCTTTCGTATAAGTATTTAAATCTACTTGCAATATCGCTTGGGAGATTTTATTATAGTTTTTCGTAGGAATATATGTACTTAATGAGTTTACACTCAAAATTACCATCAAAAATCAATTTATTTTGTTGCGTCACATACATAAGTAGTATAGAACGAACCCTCAAGTTTTATTACTCCTGCAACATCGAACAATATTTTATATAAAACAGTAAGCTTTGGAAACATTGTTATAGTTGTTAAAATTTATAAAAATTAGTCAACTAAATAATTTTCTACTTTGACAGGAAATAATGTATTCAATTTAATTAAATAATAGACTTTATGAGTTTATTTGAAAACATCTCATGTTTTAAGTAGCCTTAATGAAAATAATTGTCATTTTCATGTCATTTTTTATATTTTTGCTTCATAATTAAAATTTGATTAAAACTTTTTCGTGGAAATTGGTTATTTTGTACAAAAGCAATAAAACAATTCTTTTACGGCAACGATTCGACTGTATATTCAGTCGGAAACAACTGCATGTCATTAAGTGAACATGCCTCAAGCAAGACAGCTAGTTGTTTCTGCCTGAAAAGACAGAATATACAGCCGAAATATTGCGGTAAACTAAAAAAATTTTTTACTATCCGAAATAACCAAATTCCACAAAAAAGTCAAAAAAAAAAGAAAAAAAATCATGAAAAAAACTGTTTAAATTTTTCAACATGACTTGTTGTAATAAAGATAAATCTATAGATACTTACCCTTCTCAACAAACCGGGGTCTATAACAAAAAGAAAAATTAATATAACAATAATATTTTATGATAAATTAATTGAATAAATATTTTATTATGTTAAATTAATGAGTGGGGGGGAAAAGAAAAATTACTACTTTGTTGTTTTACCAATGTTTTGGGGTTTCACTTTCCTTTTTTTAAAGGCTCGTGACTATTACAATTTTGTTAAAAACTTGTTGTAATAAATACAACATGCTGAGTTGGCTGTCTCCGGAAAAAAAAACCTTGAAACGTCGGCAAAACAACAGATAAGTAATCTGAGTAAGTACAATTTTTTAAAACATGAGTGCTATAGTAGTATTAGACCACCCGTATGTTATTGGATTCCTTTTAGCGCTCTTTTACTATTGCCATTATAGGACAATATAATTAAATTGACAAAAGAGTAAACAAAAATTATTACTGTAGCACACACATCGAGTAGAACAAATAAAAAAAAAACAATTAAAATACTTACTCGGAGGGCCCTTCTCCCATAGATGTTGATAGGACTTGCGGCGGCGGCGGCGGCGGCGGTGGTGGTGGGGGTGGTGGTGGTGGTGGAGGAGGAGGAGGTGGAGAAGGTAGAGGTGGGGAAAGTGGTGTTGTGGTTTGTGGTGGCGGAGAAGTTGGTAGCGGGGTGGAGGAGGGGCTGTTCAGCCGCCTCCTCTTCGCACCTGCAATTAATAAAAATTTGCAATTAACAAAAATGTTACATCATGACCAAATTTTCAAAATAACAAAACAGAACTTAATAAATTAAGTGTAATTGAAATACAAACTGTTATATATAATAAGGTAGCCAAACAAAAACTAAAGAGAAGCTATAACTCTCAGAAAAATAATTTTTAGAAAAACGCAAAAACAGGTCTATTTTGTTTGGAAGGGGGACAGCTTTTGGAAAAAATTCAACAATTCCGTGTACAAACCCCTAAGTGGGTAATGCATCCCTTCAAAAATTTTAAATCGGAAAGGAAGTCAAGTTACACGTCGTTGGAAAGCCCTTTTAATTCTGTACATAGTAGTGGTTTACGTTTTAAGTTTAAAAGATGTGCAACTCGATCTCCCTTAGGATTTAAAATTGTTGAAGTGATGCATCATCACCCGTTTAGGTGTTTGCACACAAAATTGTTAAATTCATGTCAAAAACTGTCCTCCGTCCAAACAAAATAGGCCTGCTTTTGCGTGTTTGTTTTTTTGTTTTTATGTTTTTTTTAGAACTAATTTTTCTGCGTTATAGCCTCTGTTTCGTTTTCTCTGCATTATAGCCTCTGTATAAAATGTTATTGTAGTAAATTTCCAGATATTAACAGGTGATAGCTCTCGTTAAAAAGATGCTAAATAAACAAATTTGTCTTATACAAATGTTTATAGTTTTTGAGATATATGCTGTAAATTAATTATTTTTTTTCAAAAAACATTATTTTTGAAGTACAAGTTGTGTGACAATACTGTTTTTGAGGAAAAACTTTTACATTGTATACCTATCACACATGCTATATGGTGTAATCTGCAACATTACTTCAATAACATTCTGTACATAGAGGATAATTCAAAATTACGTAGCAAAATTTTAGCGGATCCCTTTTGCGAGTCAGCGACGTAGAGATCCTTGAAATATATTCCTTTTGTGGACCAACCTCAGAATTAATGTGGCTCCGTAGGGAATGGTTTACAGGTTCAACACTTACAAGATTAAGATAGGTTTTGAAAATATTTGAAGTTCAACACGTAAAGGTTTAAAATATGTATTTAGAAAATTAATGAAAAAAATAAATAAATTTTCGTGTAAACTATAAATAATTATATTGCCTAATTTTTCTTTTTTAAATAAATTGTTATTTTTAAAACTACTATTATTACTACAATAATCTGTGCTTTTTAATAAGCACTTAAATTGGAAGAAATATTTAATCTATTAGATATTATCAAACAAAAAATATATACTTTTCAATATTTGGATACGTTTAATTAAGTTTCTTTGTTGAAAAGTCAAATTTTTCAACAATGGGCAACTACCTGCTACTAGGTATAAATCGTGAAACGTGCCTGACGTCTGTTTTACCCAAGAGTTTTACAGAGTTGAATTTACTGCTTAAACATTGTCCTGGGGTTGGCATATTTACTTTGTTTATTTCTGCTTACAGTTTTATCTGTGTAGATCAGTCTATTTGTAGTAGAGATGTTTCTTTTGTCTGTGGAAAAATTCCGAAAATAAAGAAATCGGACCTTTTCAGGTCCAACAAGTTGACAAGGAGTCTATTAACAAAAGTCCCCGGAAAAAAAAACGTCATCTTCATTCGAACGCAAACAATGTCCATTAGACTTTAGTTAGAAGAGGATGTGCAAACCCAATTAAAGAGGCTAGTGACTTGCTGCAGCTGCCTTACAGTAGAGTTCAAACTATTTTTAAAAAAGGAAAAAGTGGAACCAAATAAACAATCAAACAGAAAATTATTTATAAATATTAGTGAAAGTTTGAGTAAGCATAATAAAAATTGTGTGTTATTTTTTATCTAATGAGCAATTTTAATTTTTTTTTAGGAATCAGAATTAAAAATGTGATTTATAATATGTATAAGGAAAACGTAGTCCCCACGGTGAAGAGCTTAAAAATAAAATTGGAAGAAATGGGATTTGAAATTCTATATTGCGAAAATTCATTTCGATTCTATTTACGAAGCATTGGACTGAGATTATTGGACATAAGACTCTTGACAAACGACTAGCAATTATAGAAAGTCCTAGTTTGAATATACATAGAATAAAATATAATATACCTTGATGAGACATGGTATGATACTCATGCCATGACGTAGTGAAAAAAAGGTCATACGACGGCTCAACTAATTGCTGTCTAAAGACACCAGTGCCGAAACTAGGTATTAATTTACTATAGGCGAGTTTCAGTTTGGTGTCCTTAAGTAGAATTTTGTAATGCTATATTACGATTTCTGATAGAGATTTTAAATTCAGAAAATTATAAACTATGAAAACCTGTAACAAAAAATGGCCAAAATCAGAATAAAAAAATTCGTAGGTACTATGTATTTAATTACATTTAAAAAATACATATTTGTTTTTCAATTTGACAATTAGTTTATGTGAATAGCTAAATATAAAAGAAAAAACATAAAAAAATTAGAGTACAAACAATTAAAAATAAAAATGTACGAACATGTTAAAATTAAAACAAATCTGGAAATTTATAAAGAAATCTTTCTTGTTTTCACACTGCCAAATTCATTAATTATTTCATCATAATTTAAATTTTGTGCAATATCTTTTTCAATACTTAAATGCTTAAACCCGATAGACGCTTTTGTGCCATATTGACAATGTTAGGTAGTTTTTGATCAGTTTTAATTTCGAAAAAAATCTTTTGCAGGATGTACTTGTTATTGGTAAAGCGAGAAAAATTTTTAAAGCTGTTGCTGTATTTGAAAACACGGATTCTAAAGAATATTTGTAAATGTATTCTAAAACTACCATCTGATATGTTTTTTAAATTATTTATAAGAGAATGTAGCTTAAAATTTAAAACTTTCATTTTTTTGTGAAAACTGAAGTGCATTTAAGTTTTTGTAATATTTACTGGCTAAATCAGCTGCCTGTGTTTGCAATTCTGTTACTGACATTGTTGTTAATGAATGTCCACTTAAAAAAACTAAAATCGTCGTTAACGACTTGCAGACTACGTATCTATCATTCATTTCTTCAAAATACTCTATAATTATCACGGGCTTCTAATGTAACATTCTGTTCTTGTTTTAAATCCGGCAGTAATTTCAAAGATTCGACACAAAGAATTTGCTTCGGTTAACAGCACTGTGTACTGTGTCGTAACAGTTTTCTCTAAAATGGATCAGGTACTCAGACAAACCTTTTACATGTTTACATGCGACATCAATGGTAAGATCTTTTCTCTGTATCTAATAACAAATTTACTTTATTAATATTTTTTAAAATGTGATTTCAAAAAGTTAGACAAACTATAAATTCGTAATTCGGAATTATTAAAAAAAAAAAAAAAAATTGTACCACACTAAAGTAGCAGCGCGCTGTCGCCGTTTCCCAAAACAATGTTTCGATAAAAATCAAGTTTATAAAGCTGCACAAAAGATTGCTTAACCAGAAAGCAAAACTATAAGTAGTTTTGTAAACATTTTTTAACCGAGTATTTTTTTCCGCTCGCTCATTTTCTTATTTTGATATTGTGAACTTTCTTGATTTGGCGCTACGGGGAGATCCGAGTAGAGTCCCGTTTACCTGAGTTAATAAGGGATTATTGAGATGTCCCAGAAGAGTCCCGAGTCAGCTTAAGTCTTAAGTATGTCATTGTGGAATTAACTACTCTTACCGAACGCTTGAATAATTATAAGAAAAAGAAAGATTTTAATATTTATTAATTTTAAGAAGTTAATCCCTTTCTACAACCACCAAAAGATATAAGTAATTCAATCAGCCCATTGCCTCTTTAGTTTAGTTTCCGTTAGCTAGCTGGTCAGTTCAATAAGTATGAGTTCATTAAAATTTATAATTAGTGAGAAAGAAAAAGAGCTTCTGGTGCTAGACAGATTTAAATATCGATTTCATAGAGAATTATCTAGTGGTGATGAACGTTGGGTGTGTTCAGTTAGAGTTAGTGGAAATAAAAAGTGTCCGGCCTATTTGAAAACAGATGGAAAAACAAACATTGTTGAAGTTATCGATAATCATAATCATCCACCACATGAGAGAAAATTACTTAATAGGAATGAATTAAGTAATTCCTTAAAAAGAAAAGCTAACGAAGACTTAAACGAGAGGCCTACAAACACCAGGAACTGAGGAAAGGGGATATCGAAACATTGACCAATTGTGATATCAAGCGTATAAGAAAAAATATCTACCAAGCACGAAGATGTGTTCTTCCAAAATTACCAGCAAATCAAGAAGAAGTTCACCACGCTCTTAACTTCCATCCTATCAAAACAAATCGAGACGAGCTTATTCTTCTTGTGAACGACGCAGAAACAATATAATTATGTTCTCATGTAAAACCAACTTAGAATTTTTATGTTCTTCAAAATCTATATATGTAGATGGAACATTTAACTGCTGTGCCAAATTTTTTCTTCAAATGTTTACCATTCACGAACTAGCCGATGACCATTACATACCTCTAGTCCTTTTTTTGCTTCCCAAAAAACAAAAGACAAGTTATGCTTTGGCCTTAAATTATGCGATTGAAGAGAGCCAAAAGATTGGAAAAGTTTTGGATCCAACAACTGTAGTAGCAGATTTTGAAGAAACCATCCACCAAAGTGTTGCAGAAACTTGGACAAATATACGTGTAATTGGATGAACATTTCATCTGGGTCAATCATTGTAAGTTATTTGTTGATTTTTCAATCAAGTGCAAGTTGTCAAGTTGCCTGAGTACAACATATTTACATTTTAGGTAGCGCAAAATACAACATCTTGGCCTTGCACCCGCGTATAAGGACAAAAGTTCGGAAATCGGGCAGTTTTTAAGATATTGCTTCGGCTTGCCATTTCTCAATTCCATCGATGTTGAAAACTGTTTTGCTATCGATTTAGCCGCAATTCAACCCAGAAATTGCAAACTAACTTTATTTGCAGATTACCTAGTAGATACATATATAGCAGAATCATCCAAATTTCCACCACACGTATGGGCTAAAGATACAAGTAGTCTCAAAAGAACACCAAATGCTTGTGAAAGTTTTCATTCGCGGTTTAATTCGTCATTTTACCATTCACACCCCAATATTTTTCAATTCATCAAAGTTTTAACAGATTTTCACAGTGATACCTACATAAAGATTAGAACTGCACAGCAAAATGAAAAAAAAATTTACTCCTCAAAAAATTTGTAAAATAAAAAATTTTTGAATAAGAAGTTAGTCCAATTAAAAAATGGCGAGATAAATAACTTAGGATTTATTGGAAATTATTTTAAAATATAGACCATAAGTTTAAACCTGTATGTTAATCAATACGTAAAAACAAAAAAAATCTAATATGTATGTGCATTGTGTATGCATTTTTTATTTGAAGAAATCGTAAAGTAATAGAAGTAGTAAAATATCAGTTTGATATTTTTTCTCTCTTGAAACAAATATGGGGGAGTTTTGCAGTTTCAAAGTATATATACAGGTAGTTTTATTATTTTCATTTTTGTTATGGCTACCTGAGTTGATAAGCTTTGGCTACCTGTGCTAATCCCATTCGGACTCTAGACCATCTCTGGGACTCTACTCGGACATCATTATTAGGGATTACAAATTTTGGGACTCTACTCGGACTCTCCGGGCGCTACTTGGGATGGCGCCCCTAGGCACGGGCCTACTTGGCCTATACCTAGTTTCGGCACTGAAAGACACCACATGGTAAAAAAATCATTATTTTACACACTGGAAGTGTAAAGCTTACTTTTTCAACTTTGTCCGGTGAGTCAAATAAATAAGCTTTAAACGGTTTGGCAAAAAATGCTCTCCTTATATCAGCAAAAAACATTCAGAATTGTTCGGCAGACTCTCACGAGGATATGAAATCATTGCTTTTATGAAAAAGAAGAGTTTAACCATTCCTAATAAAGCTATCAAAAAACATTTACTTGATATATTATAGTTAAACAACATAATTTTTCTGTTACATAGCGGATTGATGAAATTGCCAAGAAAAATGGACAGACAGTTTTGAGACTTTCTCCATATTACTGTGTGTTCAATCCAATAGAATTAATATGGGCAAATTTAAAAAAGGTGGAATCCGCAAAAACAATAAAAATCCTAATACTCATGCAAGTGTCGTGGAGTTAATTAAAACGGAAGTTAAAAGTATTAACCAGAAAATATGGAAAAATTGTGTACGTCACATAATTGAAATAGAAAATTTGTATATCTCACCAAATATTTCAAATTTTATTATTACAGAAGATGATACGGATGGGATGACAGAATAATAAGTTTACATTCAGTTTCGGAGTACCCACCGAGATCTCCAGATTTAACTCCTCTAGATTATTTTTTATTCGGCTATCTAAAAAACACAATTTAGACTTTACAAAATGTTTTTAACAATATGAAAAAACGTGTAAATCTGTGTTTTCAAAATAACGGGAAACACTTTCAACAATTTTTGTAATTTTTCTGAGATTATACTGTCACAAATCTGCAGACTACCATATATTTGTTTTATGGGTAAACAATAAAACATAAAATAATTATATAACAACCAATAATACACAATATACGACAGACAATACGCAGGCGTGGGTCATGCCAATATCTTCGTGTAAAACTTCGTAACATAATACAATGTAGACAACAATTCTAGTATTTAGGTAGGTAAAAATTGTTTTACAGTGAAAACGTTAAATTGATAATGGGACGGTAAAATTTGATTTCTAATTGTCTCCAACATTCTATTAGACGCATCTAGCGCATTTCTTATTTCTGCATAACATTTTACATTTTGCGATGGCGCATGCTTTGTAGCGACAGTTAGTTAGCCTTGTTCGCTTGTTCTCAGAACTTTTACGATTTGTTTTTGATGAATTTTTGATATTAAAATAAAATTATTTTTTAGCTGTCAAACTTGACAGCGAATTAGTACTGCCAATCAATACATTACAAAAAAACTAGGGTTAACTGCCAACCTAAGAACTTATCAACTGGACGCTATGAAAGTGCATTTACTTTACGTCGAAACTTGCAACAGATAAGTTTATTATTTAATTCTCCTTTTTGAATTCGGATCGCTATTAAACATTTAAATCATGATTTATTGATTAGTTCAATAATAATCAATGCGACGGCAAATTTTTTAATTTACAAAAAATACAGGTGCCTTGCCAACTTCGTTAATTCATTCAAACTGTCGGAATGTTTAGGTAAATTTATATGATAAAAAGTATCATCTTTTGAAGAAATATTACTCTTAATAAAAGCGTCTTAAGCCTCGGGCATCGAATAACCTGGCGTTGAAGAATCCTATCAATTGTAAATGTTTGGGGTTAAACCCAAATTAACTTCAATAACAATAGATTTTATGGTGAGCAAAACTTTGGAAGAAATGATATACTTCAGGTTAGTAAAATGATGCAATTTTGAATCCAGCTGTATAGACCAATATACACTGGACAGTATACAAATAATTTTTAATTTTTAATTCAACATTTGAACTGTTGTTTGTAATAGCGTTATTAATGTCAATTTATTCACACACTGAAATATTTAAGAGTTTTCGTTATACGAAAATTAATACAAGCATTTATAAAAAAAAGCAATAAAATATATCTAAGAATTGTAGTAAACAAGATTAAAAACAAAAAGTAGTTGAGTAGTAGAGAAAAATAAAAGCTAAGAATAGAATTTTATTGCACACTTCCTTAGCTTTGGTAGAGCAATTTTTAATATAAACTATCTGTCAAAATTAAAGCAACTGTTTAACTAAAAAGTAATTTTGTATCTTTATTCTTTTTTAAATTTTTTGTTCAAAAATCTTTTTTCTTATCTTGATATGTTTAGAATATAATAATACACGTGTATCAGTATCGGTTTTGAAAAGTTATTAACTGAACCTTTATGCGACAGATGAAAAGAAACTTTTACAAAAAAAAAAATGTTTTAGATATTAAACGGTTACAAATATGGGTGGAAAATTATATAACCATTATTAGTATTAACGTATTAACTTAATAATTAATAGGATATCTCTTGTTATCTGCAACGGGTACAGCAACGATAAAATTAAGTATTGAGTAACAATAATCGCCAGTCTTTGATGAGCTGCTTTTTTTAATTAATAACTCCTTTAAACAATCAATTATTTACAATAACGATATTTGGTTTAATCTTCGATTAAAAAGTTTTTTTCCTTATTAATTCTTATAAATTCTAAACGGATGTTGCGTTATTTGTCAGAGTTTTTAGTTACACATCCTCATTGTTTCGTAATAAATATTAAGCCTTAGTAATCAATTAACCGTAGAGCAATGACTTCCTTAGCTTGCATTTAATAACGTTCATTTTTTACAGCGACTCTATAAATGTTTGTAAATCAAATTCAATTCTCTTTGTTTGGAAAATACTTTTTATGTTATTCTGGTTTAGAACCACTGTAAATAGTTTATATATTGTTAAGTTTTTGACTGAATAAAGTAGTATAGAACGAACCCTCAAGTTTTATTACTCCTGCAACATCGAACAATATTTTATATAAAACAGTAAGCTTTGGAAACATTGTTATAGTTGTTAACATTTATAAAAATTTGACAGGAAATGTATTCAATTTAATTAAATAATAGACTTTATGAGTTTATTTGAAAACATCTCATGTTTTAAGTAGCCTTAATGAAAATAATTGTCATTTTCATGTCATTTTTTATATTTTTGCTTCATACTTAAAATTTGATTAAAACTTTTTCGTGGAAATTGGTTATTTTGTACAAAAGCAATAAAACAATTATTCTTTTACGGCAACGATTCGACTGTATATTCAGTCGGAAACAACTGCATGTCATTCAGTGAACATGCCTCAAGCAAGACAGCTAGGGCTGCGTTCTGAAACGCTCGGGTAAAGGTAAGGTGATTTTCACCCAGGGAAGTGTTTACCCACTCTAGGTTCACTCTAAGGGAAAAACTTTTCTGAACGCTTGTAGGTAAATTAGGGGTAAATATAGGGGATTGTTATTTTAATTTTCTTATTTTTATTTAATTTAATTATTAATTTTATTTATTTCGCTTTAATTATCAATTTTTCAATTTTCTTTAATTAATTTATTGACCTAAAAAGAGTTATTCTTTATTTCATTTTTATTGTGTTTTCAATCTTCAGTGCAAATCTTAAAATAAAATTTAGCTTTGTTTTATTTAGCTTTATTTTTATTTTGCTTTATTCATTTATTGACAAAATAATTTTGTAGACATAATCTATGATCACTCTTGTTGAAAATTCGTTTTGCGCAGGTCGGGTAATTTTTAACCATGTCTCTCAGCAGGGTGATTTGGGTAACCCTTGGGTGATTACTATTTATCTTTCTGAACGATTGACGTTTGGGTAAAACAGTTCCCCTATGAAGTTTATGAACGACACCGGGTTACCTTTAGTATAACTTTTTCACCCGGGTGAACTTCCTGAACGCAGCCTAGTTGTTTCTGCCTGAAAAGACAGAATATACAGCCGAAATATTGCGGTAAACTAAAAAAATTTTTCACTATCCGAAATAACCAAATTCCACAAAAAAGTCAAAAAAAAAGAAAAAAAATCATGAAAAAAACTGTTTAAATTTTTCAACATGACTTGTTGTAATAAAGATAAATCTATAGATACTTACCCTTCTCAACAAACCGAGGTCTATAACAAAAAGAAAAATTAATATAACAATAATATTTTATGATAAATTAATTGAATAAATATTTTATTAAGATAAATTAATGAGTGGGGAGGAAAAAGAAAAATTACTAATTTGTTGTTTTACCAATGTTTTGGGGTTTTACTTTCCTTTTTTTAAAGGCTCGTGACTATTACAATTTTGTTAAAAACTTGTTGTAATAAATACAACATGCTGAGTTGGCTGTCTGCGAAAAAAAAAAATTGAAACGTCGGCAAAACAACAGATAAGTAATCTGAGTAAGTACAATTTTTTAAAACATGAGTGCTATAGTAGTATTAGACCACCCGTATGTTATTGGATTCCTTTTAGCGCTCTTTTACTATTGCCATTGTAGGACAATATAATTAAATTGACAAAGGAGTAAACAAAAATTATTACTGTAGCACACACATCGAGTAGAACAAATAAAAACTTATGGTTAGGATCTTTTGAACTGCATTAACAGAAAATTTCGACAAGTATGACACATACCACTTATAAATTTGAATAACGATATTGACACAAACTTGCAGGTAAGAAACATATTTTATTTATTACTAAACACTTTTACCTAACTTTAAACAGACATGTGTTAGAGATACTAAATTTACCTCTAAAAGTTTCTGTGATCAAGTTATACAAAATATTTACACGTTAAAACGTTTTCATAATTAATTTGTCTAATTTTAAATTTTACAAACTTAACGAAAGCTCTATGAAAAATGTATCTACTGAAGGCAGTTCATATAGTTAGAAAATTAATTTGACTTTTTGAACACCTAATTTAGAGTTACGATATAACTTAGGTAAAAAGTTTGTTTAGACGTAAAATAAGTTTCGGTCAAAAGAAAACATGGAAATAGTTATTTAAAAGTAACAAAAAAAAATAATTAAAACACTTACTTGGAGGGCCCTTCTCCCAAACATAGTGGAAGTGGTGGCGGCGGGGGGGAGGAGGGGCTATTGAGCCGCCTCCTCTTCGCACCTGCAAATAATAAAAATTTGCAATTAAAAAAAATGTTACATCATGACCAAATTTTCAAAATAACAAAACAGAACTTAATAAATTAAGTGTAATTGAAATACAAACTGTTATATATAGGGTAGCCAAACAAAAACTAAAGAGAAGCTATAACTCTCAGAAAAATAATTTTTAGAAAACCGCAAAAACAGGTCTATTTTGTTTGGAAGGGGGACAGCTTTTGAAAGAAATTTAACAATTTTGTGTGCAAACCCCTAAGTGGGTAATGCATCCCTTCAAAAATTTTAAATCGGAAGGGGGGTTATTACACATCGTTGGAAAGCCCTTTTAATTCTGTACACAGTAGTGGTTTACTTTTAGTAGATTTAAAATTTAAAAGATGTGTAACTCGATCTCCCTTAGGATTTAAAATTGTTGAAGAAATACATCACCCGTTTAGGTGTTTGCACACCAAATTGTTAAATTCATCTCAAAAACTGTCCCCCGTCCAAACAAAATAGTCCTGCTTTTGCGTGGTTTTTTTTAGAACTAATTTTTCTGCGTTATAGCCTCTGTTTCGTTTTCTCTGCATTATAGCCTCTGTATATGATGTCATTGTAGTAAATTTCCAGATATTATAATAATAACTTTATTTCCAACAGGAAAACCCATTTACAGGAAATATACAATAAAAGCTAAAGTTACCAACAATAATAATCAGACATATACAAGTTTAATACTATAATACAATACTAAAACTATTATATTAATAAAAATTAAAAAGAATCAATTGCACAATTTAAAATACATTTTATTGAGTCATGGTTTAGATCGCAGATACTACTCAATTTGTTACATAGCGAAGACATGAGTGAAATGGGAGACCTAATCCCTACATTTGACCGACTAGCAGTTGTATAAAAGGTACGCGGCTGACGACAATTAAACTGCGGGACATTGAAACACAGACGACCTAAGAGATAACTGCAGTCAATCCGGTTGTGAGTTAAATTATAAAGAAATTTTAATGCATAGCAAATCCGTCGAGTTTCTAAGGAAGTAAAATTGAATTTAATTAATAGAAGACCTTGATCAATTTCTCTTTCAGGATAGACGCCGTCCACTAAAAATGATAAGAACTTTAAAAACTTTCGTTGAATTTTTTCAATCTGTAAGATATAGGTATTGTAGATAGGATACCAAATCAAGGATCCGTATTCTAATCCAGACCGTACCAAAGCGTAAAATAAAATAGTCAATGGCTGAACGTTAGAAAAATTTTTGCAGTTTCTATATATGAAACCATACAATCTATAAGCTTTACATATAATATCAGCAATATGGTCGTTAAAAGTAAGTTCTGCGTCGAAGATAATGCCCAGGTCTTTAACAGTAAGGGCTCGGTTTAAATCACATGATGCTATGTTGTAATTCAATTGGATGGTGCTTTTTTGTGAAAGATATCACATTGCATTTAGACAGATTTAGTTGCAGATGATTTCTCTTACACCAGTTATACAGTGCGTCGAGATTACTTTTTCTACAGTCGTCAATAGAATCAATTTCCAAGTACAATTTTAGGTCGTCGCCAAATAACAACTTATGACAAGAGTTCAACGAAAGAGTAATATCGTTAATAAAAAGAAGAAACAGAAGGGGACCAAGATTTGACCCTTGTGGGACCCCGGAAGTTGGAGTGTACATATCAGATAAGTAATTGCGATATTTAACCTGTTGTTTCCTGTCGAAAAAATATGATTGCATTAACGAAAGCAAAGAACCAGAAAAACCGAAGCTATCAAGTTTATTCAAAAGGATATGATGATCCATTTGATCGAATGGCTTTCTGGAAATCCGCATAAATGGCGTCTACTTGTTTTCGTTTGTCAAGAGCATCTGCAATCTAATGTGTAAAACAGGCTAAATTTGTAATAGTGGATCGTTTTTTCATGAAACCATGCTGACAGGGAGAGATGTAATTATTAACGCAAAAATAAATATGAGTGTAAATAATCGATTCAAATACTTTTGTAAAATTACACAAAATAGAAATAGGTCGATAGATAAATAGGTCGATATTAATAGGTGATAGCTCTAGTTAAAAAGATGCTAAATAAACAAATTTGTCTTATACAAATGTTTATATTTTTTGAGATATATGCTGTAAATTAATTTTTTTCTTTTTCAAAAAACATTATTTTTGAAGTACAAGTTGTATGACAATAAGTTTTGAGAAAAAACTTTTACATTGTATACCTATCTCACGTGCTATATATATGCTGCAATCTTCAACATTACTTTAATAACATCCTGTACATAGAGGATAATTCAAAATTACGTAGCAAAATTTTAGCGGATCCCTTTTGCGGATCAGCGACGTAGAGATCCTTGAAATATATTCCTTTTGTGGACCAACCTCAGAATTAATGTGGCTCCGTAGGGAATGGTTTACAGGTTCAACACTTACATGATTAAGATAGGTTTTGAAAATATTTGAAGTTCAACACGTAAAGGTTTAAAATATGTATTTAGAAAATTAATGAAGAAAGTAAATAAATTTTCGGGTAAACTACAAATAATTATATTGCCTAATTTTTGTCTTTTAAATAAATTGTTATTTTTAAAACTCCTATTTATTACTATAATAATCTGTGCTTTTTAATAAGCACTTAAATTGGAAGAAATATTTAATCTATTAGATATTATCAAACAAAAAATATATACTTTTCAATATTTGGATACGTTTAATTAAGTTTCTTTGTTGAAAAGTCAAATTTTTCAACAATGGGCAACTACCTGCTACTAGGTATAAATCGTGAAACGTGCCTGACGTCTGTTTTACCCAAGAGTTTTACAGAGTTGTATTTACTGCTTAAACATTGTCCTG
This sequence comes from Tribolium confusum, assembly GCA_029207805.1. Classification (NCBI taxonomy): domain Eukaryota; kingdom Metazoa; phylum Arthropoda; class Insecta; order Coleoptera; family Tenebrionidae; genus Tribolium; species Tribolium confusum. The sequence continues at coordinate 4,915,295 of JALGAY010000003.1, forward strand.
GGGTTGGCATATTTACTTTGTTTATTTCTGCTTACAGTTTTATCTGTGTAGATCAGTCTTTTTGTAGTAGAGATGTTTCTTTCGTCTGTGGAAAAATTCCGAAAATAAAAAAATTGGACCTTTTCAGGTCCAACAAATTGACGAAGCGGATGGTCTTCAACAAGTTGACAAGGAGTCTATTAACAAAAGTCCCCGAAAAAAAAAACGGCATCTTCATTCGAACGCAAAAAAATTAATTTTCAATGTCCATTAGACTTTAGTTAGAAGATGATGTGCAAACCCAATTAAAGAGGCTAGTGACTTGCTGCAGCTGCCTTACAGTAGAGTTCAAACTATTTTTAAAAAAGGGAAAAATGGAACCAAATAAACAATCAAACAGAAAATTATTTTTTATTATTATTATGTGTGAGTTGTCCAACAGGCAAACCCAATTAGAGGACAACAAATAGCAGAAAAGTAAAAAAAAGTAAGAAAATGAAAAGTAAAGAAAAAAAACCTAGAAAGATGAATACTGAAGAAATTGAGACCGAACTTTACTAAGGCTAAAAACATTAATATCACAGATAGAACTGATTTTGATAAAATTGCTGCACATGACATAGATAGGGGACTTCAATGCAACGTTTGTTCGAGCTTTGCGAGAATGGAATGTTATATCAAGTCTGGTGGTTTGACGAGGAACATGAAAATTAAGTAATTGGAGAATATTTGGACAGTCAATCTGCCCATGAAGAAGACGATGAAGAAAAGTGACAGATACTAAATCTCTTGTCGTACGCAAACTTAGCACGCCAGATTGTTGTAGTAAATTCTCATGACTAAAACCCCGTGATGGGTAGACAGCAGATATTTTAAATGACAAGTATTTAAAAAATTTACGCTGTACACGTTCAATTGCATCAATGTGCACTTTATATAAAGGCGACCAGACAAGACTACATTCTAACTTAATTCGAACAAATGCAAAGTATAAGGTTTTCAGTGCCAACGTATCGTTAAACAAGTAAGAATTTCAAATAATAAATCCAAGTGATCTTAAAGCATTTGACGTTATACATTCAACATGAGATGAAAATGTTAACTTGCTATCGAACAGCACTCCCAGATCTCGTATTTCAGACTGCCGTGTCAAACAAATGCCGTTTATTCCGTAACTAAACGCAATAGGTGTTTTTTTGCAAGAGAAACCGACTATCTGACATTTAGTAATACAGTCAAACTCGTTTAGTACGTCATCGGATAGAGAGTTAACCCGGTTAGTATGCAACAGGTCCCTGCAACGTTTAAGACTTTTAATTTCACCTCGGATTTTGCGTCAGTCCGCTTAGAACGTCAAAATTCCGCTGATCCGGTGATTGACGTTATATCCGAGTTTGACTGTATTTAGATCGAGACAGTTATTTTTGCACCACTGATATAGCTTGTCAATATTTATCTGCAAATTCAAACAATCGTCAACGGAAGATACAGGGGAATATAAAAGTTTATTGCAGTCAAGTACCTACATCACAAAGATCATTAACAAACAAAAAAAAAGTAATGGACCCAAGTTGGATCCCTGTGGCACACCAGAACTAGCAGAAAAAAACGAAGAGTCAAAGTTATTATATCTAACAAATTGTTTTCTAGAAGACAGATAGGAAGAAAAAAACCGAATTAAGTCTGCACAAAAGCCAAAGGACGATAGTTTAGTAAGAAGAATTTCATGGTCTAATCTAATCGATCGAAAGCTTTGGAGAAGTCGGTATATATTAATGTTCGGTTAAATTATTAAAGCAGGATGATAGAGATCGTCGTTCACCATAGGATCTCGATCACGAAAAACCTCGCGCTTAACATTGGAAAAAACTAAGTCTAGAAATCTGCCATTGGCATTAAATATATTGTTAAACTGTTGAAAGTCAACAACATTGATGAACTCATAAGCCACATTTGCTTTTCTGTCAGATGTTGAATGATGCGAAATGCCTGGTATATTAAAGTCACCTAGAATAAAAAAAAAATCATCAAAGACAAAACATAATGTTCAAGTAAATAAGAAAATGGTTTAAAGTCACCAAAAGCTACAAAAGGTGGGATATAGATAACAAATATATAAGTGGACAAATGAAAAAATTCACAATTACAGCCTAAGATATCTATTGACTGAATTTCTTTAAAAATAAAGTTCAGATCTAACTTGACATAAAAAATGCCATTTTTTACAGATAAGAGAACTCCACCACCACGCCTGCAGTTTGTCAATGCATAATCACGATCTTTTCTAAAACCTATAAAATTATTAGAAAAATATTCACTGCTATAATGACTATCATCTAGCCAAGTCTCAACAAGAGCAATTATGCAAAAATCCTTTATTGCAGACTGACAGAAAAAATTATGCAACTTGGTCCGCAAACCTCTAACATTTTGAAAGTAAATACTAAGTTTGGCATTAGGAGATGAAGAACCAACAGAATATGCCGAATGACTATGAGGAGATAAAGATTGAGATGAAAGTTCTGGTACAGCCCAACAAATCTAGCTTGAGCTCTGAGATCTCGATGCGCAGTGGACAAATTCCCCTACTACCGATTTAACTCATTTCTCGACTTCGTCTCGCGGTGCTAACGTTTGTACAGTCCGAAGAAAAGTAGTTTGTTGTACTATTATTAATAGTTTTTTGTTTTTATTTTTTATTAACAGTATGCCTTTTCGTAGTAAAGTTAGAAACAAGGCTTTGAATAGCCAAAGTCGTGAGATTGTTGGTGCCATAACAACTTTTATGGAACAAGAGGCCATTAACGGTGAATCAACAATTCCTCTTGCAAGGGTAAATAGTACAAAACTTTTTTATACTTAGTTATTTTAATTTAGTTCACATAATATATAACTTAATTTGAATAATGGTCCTGGAATAAAACATTATTGTCAATAGGTATTGGAGCGTGTTGTTACGGCAACTGGTGCAAGCCTTGCAACAATAAAGAGGATAAAGCAAGAGAAGTAAAAAATAGAAAATAATGAAGAAACAACGTTTTCTACCCCAAATAAAAAAAGGCCCAATCGAAAGTCTAATATTGTCTTGGACGATTTTGATCTTGCCGTTTTGAGGAGGACAATAGTAAATTTTCATGTCACAAATAAGCGGGTAAGATAGAAATCCACTTCATAGAACATCAGGATTTGACCTGTTTAGTTTACTTATAAATATTTCTTTGAACAAGCAGGTATGTACCTACCCTGCGTCAGGTACACCAGAAATTCCGAAAAGATATTAATTATCAAGAGAGTATAGAATCTCTCAGAAAAGAGGTGCATAAAATAGGATTTCGGTGTCGAAAATTTAAAAATAATCGGATGCTTTTGGTGGAAAAACCAGAAATTCGACATTTGCGGGTGGAATTTCTACGAAGAATGCAAAGTTTTAGAGAAGACAACCGTCCAATTTTCTACATGGATGAAACTTACATTCATTCCACCCATACAAATGAAAAAAGTTGGAGTGATAATTCTAATAAAGGGCTTTGTAAACCAATTTCCAAAGATCCAAGACCAATAATATTGAATGCTGGAGGAGAAAGTGAATTTGTTCCTGGCGTTTATGCAAGATGGAAGTCGGATTCAAGTTCTGGTGACTATCACAAAGAAATAAATTTTGAAAATTTTGAAAATTTTGAAAAATGGGTGGAAAACCAGTTATTACCACATCTTCCACCAAAAAGTGTACTGGTAATAGATAACGCGCCGTATCATAATAAGCAAAATCTAAAAGTTTCAAATTCTACAGCGACGAAAGATGTCATGAAAAAATGGTTACATGGAAAGGGAATTTATTTCCCAGAAAACAGTTTAAAAAGTGATTTGTATAAAATCATAAAACAACATAAACCCAACTTCACAACATTCAAAATCGACAAATTATTTGCAGCCAAAGAATTTCATGTATTACGCTTACCATCCGGATTTAAACTCAATAGAATTGGTTTGGGCAGAAATGAAACAATATGTTGCTAAAAATAACGTTTCTTTTAAATTAGCCGACGTTATTCAACATTGCGACACTTTTTTTACAAACGTGTAATGTGTAGGTATTCCACAGAAAAATGAATAAAAATATGTGACCATGTGAAACAAATTGAGAAAGATTTTTTTGCAAAAGAGCCAACAATCGATATACTGGTCGATGAATTAATAATAAATGTTGGAGAAGAGGACAGTGACGAATTTTCAACAAGTGAAGAGGAGTCCCATGGCGAAGAAGACGGTGTAAATATCGAAGACATAAAATCAAAAATTGTTAGTTCAGGTTTACAAACATATTTCAGTTTATAAATTGTTTAAATTTATGAGGTTGTTAAATAAATATTACTGTAAAACTTTAACTATAAATTCATTTTCTTACAAATACAAAAAATTGTGCCACTGAGTGTACTCTCGCTCATCTCTCTTTGTCCCACATAGTTCTGTGTCGCTTTCTCGTCTGCGCATCACGCGGCTCAAGCTAGATTTGTTGGCCTGTAGTTGCTATGAGACATCACCAAACAAATCACGCTTAAGTTCTTTGACGACTTCTCCGTAAGCAAAACATTCATTGTAATTTCAGGCGGCATGCGATACCTGAGCTTCGGTTAGATTATGCTTAGATTTAAGATTTGAACAGTTGACACAACGCAACGTAAAGAATCGGGCTTGTTACAGTCTTTGACTTCGTGATTTTCTGCACACAGGAGACAGATTGTATCTTTTTTACAGATAGATTTGGAATGGTGAAAACTATTACATTTGAAACAACGGCGTACCATAATAGCATCAAAAATATTACAGGTTACAGGTATCAAGTCCAACTAAGCAGTGGCCAATATTAATAGCTTTCGTATAAGTATTTAAATCTACTTGCAATATCGCTTGAGAGATTTTATTATTGTTTTTCGTAGGAATATAGGTACTTTATAAGTTTACACTCAAAATTTCCATCAAAAATCGATTTATTTTGTTGTGTCACATACCTTTACCACGATGGATCAAATTGGAAAAATGTCAACCAGTTCAAATCTAAAACTCAAAAAAATCAAATTTTGATTCATGAAAAACAAAAATCGACTCAAGTACTAAGTCTTGAGCCTGAAAGAGTGGAAAGAGAAGTGTCCATTTTGAAAATTTCCGAAATTTTTGATGACTATTTTTCGGAAAGATGGAAGAAAAAAATCGGTTCTAGATCTAAATCTTGAACCTGAAAGAGTGGAAAAGGAATTATCCGATTTGAGAGCTTCAAAATCCGATAACGATTGTAGTAATAAACCAAAATTAGACAACGATAAAACGCAAATGAAAGTCAAAGAGCTTCCAAGTGAAGTTATAATTGAAGAATTTTAAACAGATGCATCAAAAGTTTTACGAAAATTGACTCAAGACCCAAATCTTGAGCCTGCAAGAGTAGGAGAAAAAGGCACCAAACCACAAAAAACAACACTAAAAAAAAAGAAAAAGTCAACAAGCTCAACAGGTAAATGAGAATACATCTCAAAACAGTAAAATAAAACAGCCGAGAGTTAAAAAAAAATTTGTAAACAAAACAACGAATCTTTAAGTAATGGTCAGTTATCCACAAATCCCAAGTTATTTTCAAAAATTCACCAACAAAATAAGAAGCAGTTCAAGAAATCAAACTACAAAAATTATGAAAAAACGAAGACAGAAATCAACGAAACAACAATCGTTAATCGCTTCAGTACGGCGCGGCGGTGGCAAATTGGACGTCCGCAAAAAAACTCGCATTTGAACAACGATTGCGGAAAGAAGAAAAAAGCAAAATCATCTTGGCTTTATCAGCGAGAAAATCGAAATAAAAGTCCACCCTGCAAGAAAAACATCCACCGGATCCAGGCATCGGATGAAGATTCGGGACCAACAGGAAGAAGAATCTTGAAGCCTCTAAATACAATAATAGAGACCGCAAGTTAGTAAACCTTTTACAACAATTTAACAAAAAATTTAGAGTCAATTCAAATCAGTTTAAATTCAATGAAAATATGTTTTAAGGAAACTATAAAACTTGGATAATTAGTTTTTGCTTACACATCACTTAAATAACAATGTCAATGTCACTTTAAGTTAGATCAAATTACTGTTTATACTTTTTACTAACCCATGTTAATTTCATAACAAATGTGCGTATGAACAAAATACTGGTGTCAGCAAATTGTTACAGCAAGAATCCAACAAACAATAGAAGCTGACAGTCCACATCTCAGAAGAGCTGTATTTTGACACAAATCCGATTTAAATAAATTAATCAGCTGGGAACACAGAATATTCACAACTTAAGAGAGCTGATCCAAATCCAGAAACCGCACTTTATTACCGAGTCGCCAAGATGTTTAATCTTCGATTAAACAGAATTTTTTATGTTTACAAATGCCCTATATTAAATATTTTTATTTTTATATTTAACTTTTGCGGGATCAGGGTTTAGTATATTGCATTGTAATGTTAGGATATCTAGTTACGTTATTGACAAACGTCAGGATCGCAATCTTTTGCCGAGTCGCCAAAATGTTTAATCTTCGATTAAACAAATTTTTTCCTTATTAATTCTTTTATATTCTAAACGGATGTTGCCTTATTTGTCAGAGTTTTTAGTTACACATCCTCATTGTTTCGTAATAATTATTAAGCCTTAGTAATCAATTAACCGTAGAGCAATGACTTCCTTAGCTTGCATTTAATAACTTTCATTTTTTACAGCGACTCTATAAATGTTTATAAATCAAATTCAATTCTCTTTGTTTGGAATATACTTTTTATGTTATTCTGGTTTAGAACCACTGTAAATAGTTTATATATTGTTAAGTTTTTGACTGAATAAAGTAGTATAGAACGAACCCTCAAGTTTTATTACTCCTGCAACATCGAACAATATTTTATATAAAATAATAGACTTTATGAGTTTATTTGAAAACATCTCATGTTTTAAGTAGCCTTAATGAAAATAGTTGTTATTTTCATGTCATTTTTTATATTTTTGCTTCATAATTAAAATTTGATTAAAACTTTTTCGTGGAAATTGGTTATTTTGTACAAAAGCAATAAAACAATTCTTTTACGGCAACGATTCGACTGTATATTCAGTCGGAAACAACTGCATGTCATTCAGTGAACATGCCTCAAGCAAGGCAGCTAGCTGTTTCTGCCTGAAAAGAAATAACCAAATAACCAAATTCCACAAAAAAGTCAAAAAAAAAGAAAAAAAATCATGAAAAAAACTGTTTAAATTTTTCAACATGACTTGTTGTAATAAAGATAAATCTATAGATACTTACCCTTCTCAACAAACCGGGGTCTATAACAAAAAAAAAATTAATATAACAATAATATTTTATAAATTAATTGAATAAATATTTTATTAAGTTAAATTAATGAGTGGGGAGGAAAAGAAAATTTACTACTTTGTTGTTTTACCAATGTTTTGGGGTTTTACTTTCCTTTTTTTAAAAGCTCGTGACTATTACAATTTTGTTAAAAACTTGTTGTAATAAATACAACATGCTGAGTTGGCTGTCTCCGAAAAAAAAAACCTTGAAACGTCGGCAAAACAACAGATAAGTAATCTGAGTAAGTACAATTTTTTAAAACATGAGTGCTATAGTAGTATTAGACCACCCGTATGTTATTGGATTCCTTTTAGCGCTCTTTTACTATTGCCATTGTAGGACAATACAATTAAATTGACAAAGGAGTAAACAAAAATTATTACTATAGCACACACATCGAATAAAACAAATAAAAAAAAAATAATTAAAATACTTACTCGGAGGACCCTTCTCCCATAGGTGATGATGGGACTTGCGGCGGCGGCGGTGGTGGTGGTGGAGGAGGAGGAGGAGGAGGAGGAGGAGGAGGTGGTGGGGGTGGTGGTGGAGGAGGAGGTGGGGGTGGGGGTGGTGGTGTCGGAGGAGGTGGAGGCGGGGGAGGTGGAGGCGGGGGAGGTGGTGGCGGGGTAGAGGAGGGGCTGTTAAGCCGCCTCCTCTTCGCACCTGCAAATAATAAAAATTTGTAATTAACAAAAATGTTACATCATGACCAAATTTTCAAAATAACAAAACAGAACTTAATAAATTAAATGTAATTGAAATACAAACTGTTACATATAGAGTGGCCAAACAAAAACTAAAGAGAAGCTATAACTCTTTATATTAAATAATTTTTAGAAAACCGCAAAAGCAGGTCTATTTTGTTTGGAAGGGGGACAGCTTTTGGCATAAATTCAACAATTTTTTGTGCAAACCCCTAAGTGAATAAGTGATACATCCCTTCAAAAATTTTAAATCGGAAGGGGGGTTGAGTTACACATCGTTGGAAAGCCCTTTTAATTCTGTACACAGTAGTGGTTTACTTTTAGTAGATTTAAAATTTAAAAGATGTGTAATTACTCCATCTCCCTTAGGATTTAAAATTGTTGAAGAAATGCATCACTCGTTAAGGTGTCTGCACACCAAATTGTTAAATTCATGCCATTGATTAACCCATAGGTATAGGTTTATCAATACCTATAGTTTAATCAATAACTAATAGGTTAATCAATGTTCATGCCAAAAACTGTCATTTGCGGGCCAGCGCCATAAATGTTCTTGAAATGTGTACCTTTTGCGAACCAGTCTGAGAATTAGCGCTACGCAGTAAGAGGTCATTTACAAGTTGGTTGATTAGAATACGTCTTAAAAATATTTAAAACTCGACAAGTAAAGAAAAATTGATGATTTGAAATATGACAAAAATTAACGAAAAAAGATAAGGGGTATGTGTCTGAATTACGAATACACCATCTTTTTTTCTAAATAAATAGTTATTTTCAAAACAAAAGTTGTAAATTATTAAGACCGCGCCTGGGACAGTCCCAAGGTCAACCTTGTTTGATAAGACGCAAGCATAGTTTTGCTATTGTCTTCTTGGTGACGCTGATAGGTTAATAAGTAATAATATAAAATATTTTTTGGTACAAAAAACTGTGCTAACTGAAAAGGATTTGTACGCCGTGGCCGTAGTTCTGCCGCTTCGATAACGTGCCTTTAGATTTAGCGATTGCCAAACAGCGAATTTCTCTCATGAATGAATCATTGCATTGTAACTAAAATCACAATTATTTAAAATAATTCGCAAGCTCACAATCATATTATTTTATATAAAATATAATTTTATATAAAATTGTATAATTGTTTATATGTAATTTACAATTTTTGCAGTATCAAAAAAATTCAACAATTATATAAAGAGCGACCCAAAAGCCGTGGAATCAAAGCAGGCTTAGACGAAATGAGGTTTGGTTATTTCCAATTAATTACTATTTCTGTCATCTGACATGTCAGAAATTATTGTGGGAAATTCTGTTAGAAAATAAGGTAACTAATCTGTGTTTTTTGCTAGAAATATAGTCAGAAACAGTTTCAATACGAAAAATTTAACGTTAGTTTTCAGGAGCAAACCAACATTAAAAAAACTGAAATTCAATTCTGATAGTTCTGACATGCTTCTGGTATTCTAAATGACGCACAACCGTCAAACATGTATCTTGCTCTTTTTTCCATAGCTTATTGAGCTTTTGAGGACATAACAGAAACTCAAAGAATAGTCCAAATTTTTTATTCTTGAAATTTTTTTTATTAACGCTGATTGGACTGATTGGGAGAAATTAAATTAAACGAACATTTTAGTTGACGTTTCGGTTCTTTACTGCAACCTTGCTGCCTGCAAACTGCAAGCTTTGAAAAAGGTTGCAGTGAAGAACCGAAACGTCAGCTGAATGAAATGTTCTTTTATTTTAATTTTTCCCCAATCAGTCCAATCCCCGTTAATAAAAACAAATTCAATAGAAATAGTATTTTTTCTTAGACTTCATACATAATATATGTCTAGAATCTGCTATAGATTCCCAAAATGCAATAAAAAATGTAAAATGTCATTTAAAAAACCAAAGTTGATGTCAGATCTCATTTTTTAAACACTCTGTCCGAGCGATTTTTTTAAAAATCAATAGTTTTGAAGTTATTTTAGATGTTCCATACTTTTGCCGGTCACTGTATAATAATTATCATTTATGTAGTTTCTTTTAATGTCATAATGATAAATGATAAGACATAAGAAGGCAAAGAAGAGTAGGTGGTTTGAAGTAAGTACAGATAAGACCAGGACAACATTGTGATTTAATTATAATTCATATTAGTTTCATTTTCATAGTAGGCTTTAATACCCCTTCAAAATAACTATAAATTACCAATTTCAGTGAAATCGGTATAACAATATTTAATTCATATTTCAAAATTTCTTTTTAATAAATGGTGGAATTTATTTGATCGTTTGCAGATAGTAATCAAATATAAATGGGAATATTTTTTTTTAAATTAACAATTTATTTACAAATAATTACAGTTGAAGATCATTTTTCTACATAATCTCCCTCGCGTGAAATGCATTCTTGCTACCTGATTGAGAGTTTTTTTATTCCATTTTCAAAGAATTTCTTCGGGTACTCTCTAAGCTATTGGAGCACAGAGGCCTCCACCGCAGAGTTGTCTCCGAAATGCTGGCCTCTCTCAGCGGCCCATACAAACGAAAATCACAAGGCTATAAGTCGGGACTGTAAGGGTGTTGCTCCGCCCATTTGGTATAATTTTTGCCTCGTTGCGTTCGCTGCATAGAGTCGGGCATTCTCGTAGAGGAGAATGACGTTTCACACCGATTTTTCTTTCTTTGTTCACTATTTTTTTGCACGCTGTCATAGCTCAATTAAATCTCAGCGTTGTTCTTATGTCTTCATCCAAGAGCTTCCGAACTCCCTCGATCTTTTCGTCCGTAACACTCGTGCTCGGGCGACGATCATGGCTGAGATTCTCTAATTTTTTCCGTCTTTTAGAAAATTCTTAGTGGCAAGCAATAACACGAGTTCTTGACAGGGCACTGTCTCTGTAATCTACGCAAGATTTTCTTCGAATTGAGGTCCTCTTTGCCCAAAAACTTGATGAAAATCCGCTGCTCCACGGATATATGTACTTCTTTCTCGTTCATTGTCTAGTTTTACACTAAAGAGCCAAACTGAGACTCTGGCGGTTCTATTCTCTTCCTAACATTCGGAACTATCTGAAAACCCGCCCCTTACAAGTCAATGCTTTTTATGGAACTTTTTAGAAAAGAATTCCCGTCTATATTTGATACACCTTCGTAACAGTGGTTTAGTGCGATAGGTACTGTTTAATAACAATGCCAACTACCATAACATTTCATATCCTTTGTAAGATAAAGTACATTACAATAAATTATTGTTTGTTGTTATCATTCATTAATCTTTTTCCCAAGAAAAATGTAGAGTATATCTGTGCGTCCTTTGGCCGCTATAAAATTTTACAATCATGTCTTACTAGTACGAGAGAGTAATGAGAGCTTACCAGTACCACAATTATTTACAAACGCTAGTTCTTTCAAATAAGAGATGCTAGGATTTTTGACACTGTTCCACACAGGGATCGTTTTAAAGTGTGATATTTAAGTGAGCATGTCTATTTTTCTAAATTTTATAACATCTGTTGTACTCGACTTCTACTTATATACCAGATATTGTTGACCGAGTCAGGTAACAAACCCAAGGCACGTGCCGTTGATTGACAACTTTAAATAGGGAGCATTGTTGAGTTAAGTAACAATAATGAGGTCATAAAATTTTATGAGGTTCAACCAAAACGTCCCTACTTTACATCTGTTGTAGTGAAATTCCCAAAAAGTATCGACTTTGGAAACTATTTACCTGGTTAATCAGAAAGAACGTTCGTTAATAAACCATCGAGAGATGCATTGAAACTTTATCTGTAAGCTGCCACACTTTCTCTTTTGTAATATTTGTTGTTGTCGCAGGATTTGCCCCCCAGGGAAGGCTTATATCAGTTTGCACGATGACACGTTTGCCATTTACCGAATTCGCACATCTCAGGCGCGAAGTCTTAAAGTCGAAGAATGGAATATAATAGTGACTGCTTTTTAATGAGCACTAGAACTGGAAAAAATATTTATTATTCTAATTTTTAAACAAAAAAAGAAAAGTTTTGCTTTACAAAATTTTATCACCTACATTTACAAATATGAAACACATTTTATAAATTCAAGTCTGTTTTTATTTTTAAGTAAGAACTAAGTATGTTTTAATATTTGTTACGATAATATACCGGGTGTAAACGAAATTAAGCTCACCCCTTTTTTAAATAGTATTTCTTTAATTAAAAAAATGAAACTCGAAAAACTTATTATATTACAAAATCTCCATTAATTAAGTAAAAAATAAACTTTCTATCACTTCCGGTTTTACCGGAAATGACTATAACTTTAGATTTTTAAATGGAACACTATGTATATTTTTAAATTTTTGGAATCTACATTAAATTCTGAGTCTAAAATACTATTTTTTATAACTTTTTGTAAAATAATTTTTTTTTGCAATTTTTGTTTTTTATCTAGAGAGCTGTGATAGCAAAAAAATATTTCTAAACAATGTAGGCAACCATTAAAAAATAAAAACAGTTCCATAAATAATCTAATTTAGAAAATACACGAGTTTAAATTAGATTAAATTAGTTTTTCCGGTTTAACTCATTTTTTTCAAATGGAACAATAGCGAATTAGTGAATAGTGAACAATAGTAAAAAAATAGAACAACATAGAACTTTTTTTTGTTACTCTAAAAATGCAAAAAAAATTTAAATCTATTCAATAGTTTTTGTAATATTGACAAAAATATAAATAAAAGTTAACTAAAATTCAAGCAGGCTGTAAACCACAAAAAAGGTTACAAATTATGTTTAATAGCTCTCTATTTTATTTTTTTGTTAAAATGTTTGAAATTTTTCTTTAATATAAAATTTTTTCATATTGAAAATAAAGATACTACCTACACAAACAAAAATCGCACGCTACCAAGTTGGCAGAACAACGGTGTACAAATTTTTGTCAGTTATTAGTTTTTTTACACAAAAAAAAGTTTTATTTTATTAGTTAGGGTCACTATATATACAGGTAGCGCCCATATACGTATAAAACCTTCTCAAAAACAGTTCAACAAATGATAATAATTCAATCACGACATAAAAGTCGTTGTTTCTGAAAATTAAAAGTCTCAGCACAGAATCCTAATTTTTACTGTCACTTTGACAATTTCTGTAAAAAAAAGTGTAAACAGTATTGCGTGTTAGATTTGAGTGTAAAAAATTAGTTTTTGTAAATTTAGGTAGCCATCATAAATGGGTTATTTTCTCAAAAAAAAATGTTATCTAAGGAAGGTACCAATTTTTTTACACCATCATTTAAATAGTTGCACCGCCTACAAAAAACACCAAAAAAAAAAATGGGGTTTTCATTTAAAAAAACTAATGATGACGTCATGGCGCAATAATACATGACGTCATAAGCCAAATTTTTATGTCATAAAGTGGAAAAGTAAAAAATAAAAATGACCTGTCCGAGTGTTTTGCTCAAAAACATTCAATAAGAGAATTCTGAATTTTGTTTCATAATTTATCACTACACTCTAAAGCATCAGCTATTTTATAGATCTTAGTCGGCCATGTTATTAGTTACAGAAGCTAGAAAACACAGAGGCGACACAGGAGTGTATCACTTTTCATTGGTTGGCATGGTCACCAATCAGCAGCGCGTCGATGGGCTAAGCACGTGCGTTTGTTTATGTTTGCTCATGTGGAGAAGAAGCTTTGATTCGAACCGGCAATATTGTGAATACACAGTTATTAGAATCTTTAACTTAAAGTACTTTAAGTAAGACAACTTCCACGAATATTAAAAAACATCCAACCCAAAATTAAAAATATTATAAACAGACACATTTTGATTACACTTGTCAGCCAACGTCGCATTTAATAACAAATCAACCATCGATATCGTGTCAGTTGTGTAATCGATCACATTTGTTACATTCATCGTAAAGATTCTATCGCATTAAAACCATTGCAACGGTTAAATGAGCAAAAATAAACGCAAATTAGTACCAATTGCTTAAGCGGAAATCATAAATTTGAGAGTTGTTCATCAGGAAATTGTCTCAAGTACAATAAAAGGCATCACTGTTTGTTACATATCGATAAGTATGATTCTAAACGCAAATCAAGACGTTCAATGTACATCGAGAAACTGCGCGCGATTAAACAGTGAAAATAATATAACAACAGCCTTTGTTAAAGTCATTGATACAGGCGAAAAAATGCACCACTTATGCGCATTACTTGATAACGATTCACACTCGAATTTTATTTCGAATAACGCGTGTAAAATGTTAGGACTTTTATGTTATAATAATAATGTGCCTGTTATTGCTATTAATCAAAATACAACAACTATAACCAAATCAACTAAAGTCAATATCAAATCATGTCATAACTCTTTTAAATTAAACTTAACTTGTCTGGTAATTGCATCCAAAACTCAAAATATACCTTCGGTTACATTTGATACGTGAAATTTAAAAATTCTAAAAAATATACCATTAGCAGACTCAGAATTTGATATACCTACCTGCCGCTATCAACCTTCAAATTGGAAACGAATATATTTGGGAGATAATTTGCAAGGGAAAAATTTAAATCAAATATAAAGATCCAGTTATACAACAAAGTAAATTAGTTGAGTAATCGCAGGTGCTTTATCAACTCATCTACAAAATAAAAAACAAATGCACAATTTTTCTCAAATTTTAGATTTTTTACGTAAGAAACATACTTTTAATATTTTAAAAGTCACCAAGAAATATTTTTTCTACTATTTTATCAAAAATAAAAATTACAAATACATTTTATGATTTTTCACTTTAAACCCTATTTTCTCTAAATTTTCTACTCGTAGGCAAATGAAATTTAGACAACTGAAAGACCACATAATTAGCAACATTCACAATATTTTTTTATAATTTTTAAACGGTTAGTTTAATTTTTATTTACAAATATAGAGCGAAAAATTTTTTTCGATATTTCAGTTTCGGTGTGTAAAAGATTAATAAACTGTACAGCAATCAAAACAACGGATTATTTTTCATTACATGCAATTTTTTCATAATTTTTTACGCAACGGTTTTACTTTTATTTCAGTTTTTAGAACAGATATATTTTACAGCTAGCCCATTATGGCGAATGGGCGGAGCTAATCTATTAGCGCCACCAAGAAGACAACAGCAAAACTATGCTTGCTGTTGACCTTGGTAGTCAAGCGCGGTGTTAAAGTAGTACACTTTGCGAGCGTTGTGATGAAGTGAAATTAAGTTAGAGACCTGCACAGCGTTAGGCTACTCACAGATAGATGGTGCTGAGAACCGTTTAGTATTAGGATCACTTGATATACGGGTAACGCCAATGGAAATCACTAGACGGGTTCAAATTAAAAGAGATAGCTATATACACGCATGAGTGAAACAAAGATAGAAATATTTTTAAATGCATTTTTAGGGATTTTGGATTATTATGTTGCCTACCTTGGTAATTAGTTTAGTATAGCTTGGGTTCAAATTAAAAGAGAGGTCCAAGAGAGAGATAGAGAGTTGGCGCTACCCTTAATTATATCAAGTGACCCTATTTAGTATTAAAGTCACTATATCTCTTGAAGAGATATAGTGACTTTATTTAGTATTATTTGTTACAAACAAAG
This sequence comes from Tribolium confusum, assembly GCA_029207805.1. Lineage (NCBI taxonomy): Eukaryota > Metazoa > Arthropoda > Insecta > Coleoptera > Tenebrionidae > Tribolium > Tribolium confusum. The sequence continues at coordinate 4,930,958 of JALGAY010000003.1, forward strand.
GTATATCAAGACAGAGGCGACACGTGGAGCCTAAACTCCGCCCAATCGCCATTGAAGGCAAATGTGAAATGTATCTGTTCTAAAATCTTAAATATAAGTAAAGCTGTTGCGTAAAAAATTATGAAAAAATTTCATGTAATGAAAAATAATCCGTTCTTTCGATTGCTGTACTGTTTCCTAATTATTTCCTATATTTGTAAATAAAAATTAAACTAACTTTTAAAAAAATATAAAAAAAAATTGTAAATGTTTTCAATAATGTGGTCTTTCAGTTGTCTAAATTTCATTTGCCTGCGGGTAGTAAATTTAGAGAAAATAAAGTTTGAAAGTGGAAAATCATAAAATGTATTTGGATTTTTTTTTTTTAGTAAAATTGTAATGAAAACATTTTTTGTAGGCTTGAAAATATTAAAATTTATTTCAATTTATTGGGTGCAAACTTAGAGAGGGCGTAAAAAAAAAAAATTTAAATTGATGTTTTTATCCTTTTGTTGCCGACCTAATCAGTATTTATTAATACCAGAGTAACTAATACTGTGACTAATAATAAAGCTAGTAAGCTGATTTTTCTTTAATATAAAAGTTTTATTTGTTTTTGTATTAATGAGTCAGTCGAGCCAGCTTTATTATGTTGTAACTTAAGCCGAAATTTAAACTCTTTTAAGAACTATTCGATTCGGTTGGTTATTTATGAAGTCAACCCCAAAGTTTATGTTTCTTAATTCTAAATAGATTTAATTGATGATAATATGGCTCAAATTTCTTTAAGAGCTTTAACTCTTAGATTTTCAGTCTTTATTTTTAGTTTCAGTCTAGATTTTTACTTGGTTACGCAAAAAATCGGGATATTTTTTTTGTTTTTATTACTTATTCAAGTAATGTCGCACTTGACAAATTTAAAATGACGGGAAAACCTAAACCGAGTGGAAGCGAATTTAGAAAACGCAGACAATTTATGGAACTAAAAAAATCAAAATTACCGAGAATAACAAAAAAAAATTCGGGAACAAATGCGCCGGGAAAAATTTTCGGGAAGTGCTACTGCTACAAGTGATAGTGATGATAATTGTGAACAAGAAAAAAATTTATTGAAAGAATTGACAGTGAGTGAAGAAAGTATAAAAACTGTGCCACCGAAGTATCGGAAAAAGTAAATGTGAAGTGCATCAAGAAGTAATTGAACCTGATTCGGTGCTTATAAAGAATAAAGAACTGTTTTCCTATATTAGTGCTGAAATTAATGTGGATATTTTACATCATCCTGTTACTAAAAAATTAGTGACTGAAATAAATCCTAATAACAAAGAACATTACGGGAATACAAGTGAAGACTCGAACGTAAAAAAAAATTATAATTAAATATGTATCATGCAGGCCTATGGGACCATTTGAAAAAAAGAATTTAGTGATGGGAAAAGAGGTTTTTCGGAAAATTATTATACATTTAAAAACAAAGCGAGACTTGAATTATCAAGGTTTTGGTTGTGCTACTCGGTGATTCTTGCAACTTTGAACCGTGTTGGTTATTTGTAAATCGGGCAAACAAAAAGATGAATTTTGCATGGATTTCTGGAGCGTCTGATTGGAAAAGATTAACACGTCCATGAAGTTACAGATCAACATCTAAAATCTTGTGAAATCTACGAAATATGGAAGAGTGGCAAAACTATAGACGAAAATTTCGCGTCAAATCTAAAAAAAGAAAAAGACTTTTGGAGGGAAATATTACATAGAATAATAAAAATTATATTAACACTTGCCACAGACAATATAGCACTAAGAGGACATAGAGAAATAATTGATAAAGGAAAAGTAGAAGGTGGGAATTTTTTTAGCGATAATTCAGTTAATTTCAGAGTATGATCCGGTTTTTAAAAAAATAATAAATATGCCTTCAAAAATTACTTAAATTCAAAAATACAAAATGAAATTATTGATTTATTGACAAAAACAGTCGAAACTAAAATTTTGAATAATATAAAGAACACAATATGTTTTTCGATTATTTTAGACACAACGCAGGATATATGTAAAATTGATCAGCTTAGTATTATTGTACGATGTGTTATAACTGATAAAGATGAAACAAATCGTCCAATAAAAATTAATATCAACGAATCGTTTCTTGGTTTTCATCCCTTATTGGATCAAAGTGGCAGCGGTTTTTCAAGACTTTATAATGAATTTCTTTACATCAAAAACATTAATATAAACAAATGCCATGGACAAGGATACGATGGAGCAAGTGTTATGAATGGCCGTTACACAAACGAACCAAGCCAAGATCATTTCTTTTGAAAAAAAAAAGCCAAATATGTTCAATATGCTCACAAATGAAATTTAGTAATAAACGACGCAGTAAGTGGTGTGACAGCAGTAACAACATTCTTTGAAACTGTGCAAGGAATTTATACATTTTTTAGTAATAGTATAATTCGGTGGAATTTGTTAAAGACATCAGAATCAAGGATCAGAACTTAAAAAATTGTGTTCCACGCGATGGTAGACAGAAATAAATTTAAAACCTCCCAAAGAAGGTGAAACACGGCGACTGCATATATTTTTTTAAATTCAAATTTTCAATTTATTTTTTTATTGGTAATTTTTAAAGAAATTCTTAGGAATTTAGATGTTGCAAGTAAATATTTACAAATATCAAATGCAGATGTAGGAGAAGCTTTAATTCATTTGAAAAATGCATTTCAACAAATAACTTCAATTAGAAATTCTTTTCAACAATATAAAAATACAGCCAAAAATCTTGCAATTAAATGGAATATAAAACCCGAATTTGAAGTTAAAGTAGAATCGGTGAACTTAGGTTAAGTGGTTTAGAAATTTTAAGTACCTATAGAGAGGGAAGAGACAAAATCAATGGACTTCAATCAATTAATTGACAACTTTGCCGCAATAAAAGTTACAAAAATGCTGTAACCTTTGGTAAACTCTATCTCACGGATTTATCCCCCTTAGTAATAAAACCTTCAACGCAAGTAAAGATTCACGTTCTTATTGCTATCACTTTCTACCTCATGGCTTAAAGCGCAACGAATCAAAACGTATTGTATTAAGAACGTCGCATATTTCTATCTTCTTTAAGCTTAACGCGACGACAAAGACAGAGCTTCTAGAGTACTCAAAACTTGAATCAGATGGTAGTACTGCAAATCAGATGGTAGTGCAGTCAATGACCTCAGCGTAATTCAATACCTAAGAAATTAAAATTTTGGGTATAAGAGTATTATTCCTTGTATTCAATTCTCTCGCAGCAACAAAGGTTTCTGCAATGCAGTTTCCAAAATTACAATATTTTCGTTATTTAAATGTTTTGGTTGTGTTTTGTCTATACGTCGGCGTCGTAGATTGAGGCATACTCTAATAATTTTATTACTGATGGGGATAAAGCCGTAAGATATAGTATAAGTATTTTTAAATGTAAAACGAATCTTCATTAGTTGTACATTTGAACACGCCGTTGCATCATAACCGTCATTTTTGAAAAAATGTTTAACTTCAAACATTTTGGTGGGGGCGCGCAAATGTTCGTAGTTACGCCCCTATTGGTGATCTTGCCAACCAATGAAAAGTGATACACTCGTGTGTCGCCTCTGTCTTGATATAGTCTCTGCTGTATTCAATATCAAAGCCGGTTGAGATTAACTACCGACAGAACAAATGAATTCGGCATGAATCACAATGAACTGAGCTCAATAGAGATATTTTACCCGTCAAAGGTCGCGCCCGATTAAATTGACGATGATGATTTATTCATTAACTACAGCGATCGTAGCGGCGAAAAAATTGAGCTCAATTGGCGATCGTCATTAATTTGTTCCTGTTGCTACAACATCTGCTGGCTTTGTTCAGTATTAGTTATTATATTTCTGGTATCCTTGTTTTATCACAAAATAAGAATTTGTCTTAAGTAATAAATCATTGTTAACGAAGCGGTCGTATTTAAGCTGTTACCACCCGCTGGTGGGTTTAAATTCCAAGTAGTAAAATAGTGTCATAAATTGAAAACTTGTTGACAGAAGTACTAAAACACCAACCACAGGGGGGTATTTATTAGGTAAGAATGATAGTCTAAGTACGCTTGCTTTGTTAAATAATTTATGACTTAAGTCACATTCTCATTTGATGATAAAAAAAGGTAACCACCCGAACTGGCAATATAAGCGCAGTAGATTGCCTGCCTTTTCAAGTCTTGTTCAGCGTATTTCCTGAACAAGACTGCCTCCGAAACTCCGCTCCCTAGGTACTGTCGTCCTCCCCAAATTTGGAAAAATGACTTAAGTTATAAATCTTACAACAAAGGGGCTTGGGACCAATTAAGTCGCCCGCAATAAAGTTCACCCCTACTTTATACCTGCGGCAGACCGGCAGAGACCAGATCCCAAACATCTGTTTCAATAACCAGAAAAATACCTTTTGTGCACTTTATTGCGGGCGGCTTAACTTCGCTCCCAAGCCCCTTTGTTGTAAGATTTATAACTTAAGTCATTTTTCCAAATTTCGGGAAGACGACAGTATACTTGACCCAAGCTCCTATGGCCACTTTGATTTAAATCGTAAATCTTTACATAATAGATCTCCTGCTGCGGTGCCAATTGCAATTATCATGTACTTTAGTCAAGGAGGTTAGATATGACGGAGAGAGTACAACTTGAAATAAATGGACTTGCCGCCTACACTGCGCAAAGCTATAAACTGGTACTGAAAGCAGGCGCATCACGAGGTTGAAGTCAGTAGCGTCACACAATGTAGTGTAAAAAGTTTAAACAAAGGATAAAAACACAACAAAATGACAACAACAACAACAAAATATATTAACAATCAATTCACACAGACCAAAAAAAAATCAGTAAAAAAACAAAACAACGTTTGTTTGTAAACAACCAAACAAAAACTAGCATCCTGCGTCAGCTACGCCACTGTGCGAGACCAGACATAGCCAAACAGGATCTGTCGATTCTGCGCTACATTTGAAACCTGTCATAAACTGGTATAATACCAAGCTGGTACCAAACTGTTTACACGGGAAGTATAGGGCGTACTCTCTCCTTTCTATCTAACCTCCTTGACTTTAGTTGATCTGGGAGTTTTTACGATTGTGCCTCAGGTAGATCATAGATCCCAGATCCCAGGAGATCTATTATGTATTAGTATTGATATATCGTTATATCGGATTATTGTTAGTTATGACAGGGTAGTCAATTTGGGATAAAAAAAGATTTGTGTCTTTTGCGCTTTGTTCATTGTACAATTCAGGTATTTGAGTCGAGCTTGAGTACACTTTCACAAAGGTTTACTTTAATTGTACCTAACTATTTTTTTCATATCATTTTATTTGTGACTGTAAATTAAAAATAGTAATTTCGGAAAAATTTTGATGACTCAATTTTCACACGTATCAATCAAAAATTAATTAGAAAATCAATCTGTTATTTTATTTTATTTTTTTAGTTTTTATTAATTATTAATTATTAATTTAATTATTAGTTTTTGAATAAAATCGATTTTCACATTACAACTTGAAATAGGCACGTGCCGGTCCCTGTCATAAATCCCAAACACAAAAGCTCGACTCAAAGTACCTGAATTATAGACAAAGCGCAAAAGTCACAAATCTCTTTTTATCCCAAATTGACTACCCTGTCATAACCAACTATCGAAAAAAAAGCTTTAATATCAAAATTTAAGGAAACCAAAAATTGTTTAAAATAATGTAATAACCCGGACAAATGTTGCATACCGAGATACAGTGGTGATCAAAATTATATAAATTAATTGATAAATTAGTGAATTAAAACCAAAAAACTCCCTACTTAACAAAATAATTTCAAATTTGGACAGGATGAACTTCCACTGCAGATAATATATGTGATTTTTTTCAGAGTTTTTGTTCAAATAGAAAGTGCCATTTAGGGGGTGGATGTAAAACTTGGAAGACCCGGTACCAAATTTTGTTATCGATATAATAAATTATCGATAAATATCGGTTCATCGATATATGGGATTATAGATATATCGGATTGTCGATAAATATCGATATATCGGATTATCGATAAATATCGATATATCGGATTATCGATAAATATCGATATATCGGATTATCGATAAATATCGATATATCGGATTATTGATAAATATCGAATTATCGATATATCGGATTGTTGATAAATATCGAATTATCGATATATCGGATTATCGATATATCGATATTTTTGAAAGTCGATATCGACAAGTCGATATATCGACATTTTATCGATATATCGATAAAAATTCCCAGCCCTATTATGTAGATTTATGATTTAAGTCAGAGTGGCCATAGGAGCTTGGGTTGAGAGTACTTTTTGCGTTTCCTAGGTGCCTGAAACCGCCACCCTTCCCCAGGTGGTTAGCGCATTCCTTCAATATCGCTCTCCTAAGCAGTTACCGTAAACCTGGAGTTATTAATTTGTTTTTTTTTTGTTTTATTTGTTTTGTATAAATTGAACTTTAATTTCAACAAGCCCAGGCCCCGAAAAAAGCTGACCCACACAAAAAAAGAAAAACCCATTACAGCGTGATTGCAAAAGCCGTGAAAATTTCCTTAAATTTTGTTGGTGATAAATAAGATTATACCTCAATGTAAACTATTCACCGGTATAAAGTGACAGAAAGTGTAGTAGAGAGACCAAGAAATGGACGTCCACAAACTACAACCCTGGTTAAGACCGGTTCATTTCAGCGCTAAGACAGCTCTTCAGTACCTGCCGGATGCTAAGACAAATAGTGGAGTAAAATCGGATTAAAATAACGCCTATTTTTGAAATGAAGGTATAATCAGATGAGACCTTTACAGTCTTGTAAAGTATCATTTTGGCCATCTGAAATCGCTATCTACAATTTTTTTTAGTAGGACCGAACTTTGTAAAAATACTTTTTTTATGTCGGACCAACAATTTGCAAAATCGTGTTTTTTAAAACATACATCGCGCTTATAAATTAACTATTTAAGCTAAAATTTTGAAATTTTGTCCACAGACGGAAACAACTGAGTACCATTCAGTGAACATGTCTCAAGCACGACAGCTAATTGTTTCCGCCTGAAGAAGACAGAATATACAGCCGAAGCGTTGCGGTAAACCAAATTGTTACATTGTCCCTTTCCAATAACCAATTTCCACGAAAGAAGTAAAAACAAAAAAACAATGGGAAAAAACTAGATAAATTTGTCAACAAATACTTACCATGCCATGAAAACGACATCTATAACAAAAAGAAAAATTAATATAATAACAACAGTTATTTATGATAAATAAATTGTATCAATTGTATCATAAAAAATTTATTAAGTTTCATGAGAAAGAAAAATTATTACTTTGTTGTTTTACCAACGTTTCGGAGAAGGGTTTATTTTCTCTTTATTAATTTAAATAATTGTTCAGTACATTTTTAATTACTCCAAGGGATACTCCTTACAAAGAATGCCTTAACTTTCAGACATCCTGTATGTACTAGATGTGCCTATTTCTATTTTGAAATAAACTCAAAACTTAATTCAGTTATTTTGCTTAATTCAATATTTTATTTTTGAGTAAATAAGTCAGTTTTATCAGCGCTAAGTATGAACTAAAAAAATAAATAGCAAATACAGTAACTATGAAACTAAAAAAATAAATAGCAAATAAAGTAATTGTGTAACCGAAATTAATATTCTGAAAATGGGTCGTAAGTCTAATAGAAAATGCTGGCAAAACTACTAAATTCTTATGGAACCCAATCTGTTCAGCGGAAATCTTATGAGCAGAGTCTGGACGAAATGAGGGAACAACAAACGCTATGTAGTCATCTAGCCAACCACTCGCATCCGCTACGCGATAAAACATAGAAACTTGAATTGACTCTGCTGGTAAGTGATGCTGATGAGTGATGACTCATTGAATCATGTCGAAATCGTTTCACTGCCATCGTCATCTCGATTTTCGAATTTAACAAATACCAAAACTAAATAAAGCATTAAATGTTTTTTTAAGTTTGAAAAAGAAGTTGGTTGGGTTTTTTCTTAAGTTTGGCTATTTGTGTTTCTAACACACTTTACTTTATAAAAGGGTGCTGCAATTTTTACAAAATTTGAGATATATTGAGATATATTATATTCTTTATTCTAGCCCCGAAATCTTCTACTCCCTACATCTATTACAAAAAGCAGTTTAAATAAAATAAAGGAACAAAAAAAAACAGGTAAATTCTGTATCTTGGATTTGAGAATGTTTATTTCATTTAAAAAAATTCTAAAAAAAAACACAGTATTTTTTCGATCGGTATTAGTATAAATGGCATGTAACTTTTAGTTATTAGGGTTATTATTAAAAAAGTGACATTAACTTTAATTGCGATTAAATAGTTAATTCGATATTAAATGCCGATTTTGACCAATCAAACACGATTCGCCGATTTAATCGCGAATTAAAAGTTAATCGCAATTAAATATTTATTTCACCTTCTGTAAACCGACCCTAGATGTCACAACGACTAAAACAATCCCTGTTCAATTTTACTTTTGAAGATTATTTTCATAATTCTAAATAAACAATACATTTAAAAGTTGTTTTTAGTTGCTTTGGCACTTAATAACTAAAAGTTACATGTCATTTTCACTAATACCAAAACTACATGATTGAAGTTCTTTAGGCGTTTTTGCATTACCTGTTCAAGTAAAATACAACAAATGAGGTATCATTATAAAATTAATTTTGTGCTCTTTAAAGATGTTTGGTTTAAAAATTATTATTATTATTATTATTTTTTTTAAATAAATAAAATAATGTTAGTGTTTGCTTCGTAAAACAATAAATATGTATACAACGTAAATCTGTAAAATGCTTTTTGTTGAGAACAGGTCTCCAGTATTTTATTATTTATTTATTAAAATAAGTATAAAGTTACCATAGCAAAAAGTACCAGTTAGGTTTTCTTAATAATTATTTTATTGTTACACTAAAGCAAACACTAACATTATAAAAGGTGTTTAAGAGTTATTTATGTATTAAGGGCGTAATCAAAAGAATTTTAACATGAGGGAATGTTTAAAGTCGGACATAGAAGGGCTTTTAATTTTTCGAGGACAATTAATGATGACTATGACTGTAGTACATACAACGGTTTTTTTTTTGGATCTTTTATTCTAGAGAAATGTAACAACAGGTAAAGACCCATAATTCACACAAAAAAATCTGTCACGCTCCGTGTACTTCTACTGTTTAACAGTGTTTGAAATAAAAAATGATTTTATGTCAATAAAGTGTGCAGAACACTTTTAGCAGAACATATAAATATTTATTTGCAGAACAATTTAAAGCTAATTAAGAGCTTTAATCATATTAAAATGATCTAATTAAAAATTTTGAGCTAGTATTTAAAAAAAAAACAACATGTTCTGCTGGCTTAGTAAAAATTTAGCAGAACAACAATAAAATATGACATAAAACGTAAATGTCATAATGGAAATATTTCAAGCTTATTAGGAGTTAATTAAATGCTACAATTAAAAATTTAATAATAGGCCTTTTTTAAAAAAAACATGTTCTGCTGGCTTGATAAAAATTAGCAGAACAACAATAAATTGTCAAATCTAGCATAAATATCATAGCGTAAACTTCATACTTTAATTAAATCAAACAAAATAGTATGCTTACAAATAGAAATTTTTTTTAAAGAAATTTTGACCTCCCATTCTTAACTTTCGTTTACTGTTATTGTATTCAGGGATGGAATGAAATACGACCCTGACAATGTTGCCAAAGCCAAGTTATTTCTCAAGTGTGCTGAGCTATTATTAAAGATATAAACTCAAACAATAAAAGAAAAGTATCTAGGTATTTACCAAGACTGTGCCGGTTTCACGAGATATTCGTGATCAAAAATGTCAAAGAGTGGTTTTTCTCAAATATATTTCTTTACAGATATTATCCACTGAATTAAAAATAGAAAATGTTAAAAATGTACATAAGAAAGAGTTTGTGATTTAAAACAAATAAAAACAAGTAGAAAACACACGTTTTGTACCGATTTTTGGACAACTTCAGGTGTAAATACATTTAGGACACAAGCCATCATTTCTGAAAAAATCGCACTTTTAGGGTAGGTACATTTGAGGGCATTTTGCACTACTATTAATTATATCACGTATAAACTAATCCTGTTTTGGCGATTATTATAATCAAAAAACATTTTCACTGAGATATTTATGCTAGATGTCATTTTTATTGTTGTTCTGCTAACTTTTTATAAAGCCAGTGTTGAGCGTTCTGACGAGAGCCATACCCCTCCACTTTGTGAGAACCGCCACCCACCCTGGAATGGTAGAGGGAGCGATTCTCCCTTCATGGGACATCATTCATTCTTTACATCACTGATCGATTCATTTCTTGTCATATCATTCATTAATTAAATCCATGAACTTCGTATCAAGTCAAAATCAAAATACCCACTACTCTCCGACTATCAAAATAAAAAACAGCCAGCGAAATATGTTTTTTTTTTAATAAAAGCGAGGATTATATTTTTAATTATAGCATTTAATTAACTCTTAATTAGCTTTAAATATTTCTGCAAATAAATATATGTTCTGCTAAAAGTGTTCTGCTAACTTTATTGATATATACATTTTTCCTCAGATTTTGTCTGATGAGGTCACTTTTCTCAAACCTTTAGATAATGATATGTACTCAAAACCCGTCAAAATATCGACCAACAACTAGTCTTCCCCCATTATACAAAATTTAGATTTTTTGTAAAACAAATCTCAATTATGAATACTGTTTACAAAATAACGTAATCAATGAAGAACAAAAAAGATGTAAGTACCTATTAAGAGACCATTTGTATGTAAAGAATAACTTGTAATAAATAGTGCAGTTATAAAATAAGCTCGTAAAAGTAATAGAAATATTTATCCAGCTTTTATAGACTACAAAAAAGCAAATGATTCAGTTCCACATTCTTGATTAATAAACATTTTAAAAATATATAAAATAAAGTCGACCTTATTTAACATGTTACAGTATATCATGAAATCATGAAAACAACCCTAAATATTTCACTAAATACCAATTACTTAAAATCTGAACCTACTGCAATTGAAAGTGGAATTTTTAAAGAGATTACTTAAGTCCTTTATGGTTTTGTTAAGCAATTAATTCGCTCTCCGACATTTTAAACTGTTCCGACTATAGATTTAATATTAAAAACAATAGTCAAGCCATTAATGTGAATATTACAACTCTATTTATCAAATTTTAAAAACACCATCAACACCTATTGAAAGATTTTCTTTATCACGGTAAAATAGTGGCCGTGGTTTTTTTACATTTGCAAAATCTTCTTGACAAACAGTTTTACTTACTAAAAAAATCTTTTCTTAAACGTAGTCAGGAAAACACTTTGTTGAAGACAAATTGACAATAATTTTACACCTTTAAATAATTTTAGTGACTTTAGGTTAGGTTACAAAAAGGATTATAAAAAATTATTAACAATATTTATATTAATTATCAATTAATATTTTTCATTAATTCATTGAAAAAAGTATAAAATGTACATTAAATCTAACGTTACTCTAAAAGAAATAGTTATTTATGTTTATCAAGGGAATTATAAGGATGATTCATAAATAATTTTATTTCTTACTTAATTAACGTATTTTTTGTGAATACTTAAATAGAATTTTGTTGACGATTTACTTAGTTAGATAACTGTGCATGATTGCTATGGAAAACGTTTGCTGACATTTATTTTTTTTGAATTTGTAGATTGCAAAAATGAATAAAAATAGTAAAATTCCAGATGAATTTCAAAAAAAAGCCGAAATTTAAGCCAAAAATTGTTATTTAATAACATATCTTCTCTTTTTGTAACTTTAGAGCGCCATATTTATAACTCTTTTAATATGCAAATTAGAGGAAATTAAGAATTCTTAACTCCCTTCTATGTATAACTCCCTCGGGAGTTATGAATGTCATTCATAATGGGTACCGTAACTAAGGTAATATTGATGTAGTACGAAATAAAAATATTAAAAAACTCTTTTATACTAAAATAATAAAAAGAAATGGAGGTAAGCGCAAAAAATAATAAAGTTTATTCGTTTGGTAAGACCTATTTTGGGTGCAGCATTGCCAGGCGTTACTCGACAATGCCCACCCACCCGTCAGCTTCTTTATCCCACCCACATTCTTGAAAAGAATGGCGTCTCGTCGTTATCCTTTACTCAATGTTTTGTGTTAAAATCTTTACTGAAAATAAGAGGTGAACAGTTTTCATTTAATTTTTTTATACTTATTAAGTAAATATTGCCACTAAATCGACAAAACCAAAATATTTTTTCCTGGTGATGATCCTAGTCTTAATAATATAATCAGATATACATATTTTTGAAATAACTTTACAGATTTTAACAGAAAAAAATCTAAAAAATCATATATTTATTAAATGCTATTTAATTTCTATTAAAATTTTATTTGCCTACGACCATCCTAGTGGTGAGTTATCAAAATATTTATAAAAAAAACAGAAATAATAAAAAAAACAGTTTTGTTGTTAAGTATTCAAGGATTATTCACTGATAACAATTTAAAAAAACTTTTTTATTTTTTGTTTACTCACCCCATGAAGGGAGAAAAAAAATTTGACAAAGAGTAAAAAGCATAGAATAGATACATTAATATAGCAAAGATTGATTTTTAATTAGTAATTATAAACCAATAATAAACTAGATAGATCATTTTTATGATTAAGTTTTTGCAAACAGCACTTCAAACATTGATAAAAAAAAAAACTTTTCGCATACCATAAACGATCAATAAGAACAAAACACTCTGAAGTCTGAAATAGACAGAAAGGCATACGGTATAAAGTCAACAGCAAAAAAAACCAGTCATGCCTCTCATTCTAATGCATATACTTTAACATCTTTTCTTTTAGAATAATGTTAAACATTGGAAATATTTAAATATTTTTGAAGAAATTAATTATTATTAATTAGAAAGAATATTAGGAAAATTCTGAAAAAATTCACCTGTGTAGTGCAAAAAACAAAGTTTTTAATGCCAAACTTTAAAGTTGATGGGATAATCAGTTTTTGAGAAAAGTTAAGAAACACTTTTAGCAGACTCACCCTGTAGTTTATACAGGTGATTTTTTTATCTGTTCCCGCCCGAAACTCCAAAAATAGGCAACACATTATACTTTGAAAATTTATTTTCAAAATTAAAGCTTAAAGAGTTGTGAATTACTGTCAACATTGTTGATAATACCTTTAACAGTGCTTCCAGAGTCAATTTATTTGGATTATTTGTTCCCACATTATTTAATTAATTAATTTCTTTCCGATTGTATAATGTGTTGCCTATTTTTAGAGTTTCGGGCGGGAACAGATAAAAAAATCATCCTGTATACAGGCTGTTCCTTGATGATATGCGAATATTTAAGGGTGTGAATCTACATGAAAAACCGTTCTATTATCCGAGAAAATTAATGTAATAATTGAAGAATGCAATTTTTATTTATTATTATTAACTTTCACTACGTACTAAATATCACTGAAACATCTGAAGCGGTTCATATTATTTCCCATTAAATTAATTTCCATTTTTTCCTTCAACACCCCGTGTTTTTGTAAGGAAACATTTTTGGACCATAGTTTATAAAGCAAACTAACATTAATTTTTCATGTAGATTCACACCCTTAAATATATTCGCATATCATTAAGGAACACCTGTATATAATATTATACGTATAACTGGTTTTATTACCTATTGCAATTCGGACTTATTTCAAGTGTTCCAATTTTTATTCTACAAAACTTATCCCTTTAAACTTCTCATCACTAAACTTAGGAAAAAAAAGATAAATCATCCAACGCTACTGTTTATTTAAAAAATACTAGATCTATGGTTTTTCACCCCCTACCCCAGTGAAACTACTCTGAACTTTGCGGTGAGAGGTTGAAAATTAAGAGGTAAGTTTTTGAGAGTAAAAGATGATTATTCCCCAAATTTGGTAAAATTCGGAATACTGCTTCATAGTCAGACCTGAAAGGCAGAAGCTAACCGTGGTCTGGATTTAACGAGAAGCAAACCAACAATTGTATTTTCGGCACCTCCCCGTATTTTGGGAGAAGTAAAATTAAAATTGTCGCTAATTTTGTGATTGTGCCTGTGAGTAAAAGAGTTCAGCTCTTGCATCTAAGTTCAGAGAGAAAAATATTTCTTGCATCAACAATGACAAATTAACTAAAGAAAAAATCTCAAAAACAATGTTACAAAAAAAACAAAATTTAAAAAATGAGAAATGTATTTTAAAGTGTCGATAATATTGGTAAAACTAATAAAGTTTTTTTCATTCAGAACTTACTATAAGGTAAACTATATTAGTGAACATTATTCTGAATTCTACTATATGTACTTACATATACATACATATACAGGGTGAGTCTGCTAAAAGTGTTTCTCAACTTTTCTCAAAAACTAGTGATCACATCAACTTCAAAGTTTGTCATTAAAAACATTGTTTTTTGCGCTACACAGGTGAATTTTTTCAGAATTTTTCTAATATTCTTTCTAATAAATATTAATTAATTTGGTCAAAAAAATCTAAAATATTTCCAATTTTTAACATTATTCTAACAGAAAAGATGTGGAAGTATTATTTTGTGCAAAAAATATTTTAAAATTTCTTTAGATAACTTGAAAAAACAATAAAATTTCTTTGTTTTGTAAGATCTATTTTGGTGCAGCATTGCCTAGCCGAACTTTGCCGTAACTCGACAATACCTACCCCTAGCGTCTTGGTACCATCAAGTTCCCACCCTCTCTCTAGAATAAAATGGCGTATTTAAATTTGAAATGTATCGATTCAGTGGTGGCTCTTATCTGTTATGATAGGGGGACCGATAATTCACAAACATTAACAAATACCAAATTACACGAGTAAATCTTAAAAAAATATTTATTAAAATATTGCAAATGCTTATTGCAATGGCTCTTGTTGAGGTGTGGGGATTTGCCTTAATTTCATTCATAACATTGTTATTTACGTATCACTTCATTCTTACAAATGTTTTTTCGCACTCGCGGTAGCGGTCGCACACTTCCGCTATTTTCGAAACGATGAATAATTTTTTTTTAATTTTCGAGAGAAAACTTCATCGCATTTTCTGGAAACTTGTTGCGTAAACTTCTGGCTGTTGCAGCCATACACCTATGACATTCACCATAAGTGAACATAATTTGAACCATTTCTTGCACGGAAAATAACATTGTTGTAGCAGTATGATTTGGTAAATTTCCAAAATACAACTGACAGTAACAATTCATTCAAGAAATAGTAAAATCTTTGAATGGAGAAGGGGGTTATTATATTTGGAATTTCGGTAGGTACTTAAACACAGGAAATTGAAAAATCAGTCGGTTTCCATAGAAGGCGGTAAATCCAACAGTACCCCATACAGCTTTAAACTCATTAGTAAAAACTATTCTCCTATCCTGCTTTATTCATTTTATTGTATAAACTAAGGGTGATTTACTTTTCTTCGAAAACTCATTTTTTGTTTAAACAATGACCAGAATGTTACTGAGGGTGTTTGTTTTACATTGAATAGTAATTAAACTTAATTAATTATGTATTTGTTAATGTCTGTGATTCAATAGTCCCCCTATTATAACAGTTAAGAGCCACCACTGAAATGATACATTTCAAATTTAAATACGCCATTTTTTTCTAAGAGAGTGGGTGGGATCTTGATGGTACCAACTACCAAGACGCTAGGGGTAGGTATTGTCGAGTTACGGCAAGTTCGGCTTGGCAATGCTGTACCAAAATAGATATTACAAAACAAAGAAATTTTATTGTTTTTTCGAGTTATCTAAAAAAAAAATTAAATATTTTTTGCACAAAATAATACTTTCACAGCTTTTCTTTTAGAATAATGTTAAAAATTGGAAATATTTTAAATTTTTTTGACCAAATTAATTAATATTTATTAGAAGAAATATTATAAAAATACTGAAAAAATTCACCTGTGTAGCGCAAAAAACAATGTTTTTAATGACAAACTTTGAAGTTGATGTGATAACTAGTTTTTGAGAAAAGTTGAGAAACACTTTTAGCAGACTCACCCATGCAGCTCAAAAACTGTTACTAACAATATCGGGAGCACATAAATAGCACGTCATTCTGCACTACATTTTGAGATGGAAAAACCAATTTTTCCGGAAAACCGAGTAATTTCAATACAGACGCTGCACTTCTTAATGACAAAAATCGCGTTTTTAGACTAAAAATGCAGCACAATAATTGTTATTAACAATGTCGGTAGCGCATAAATAGCACGTCATTCTGCACTACATTTTGAGATGGAAAAACCAATTTTTCCGGAAAACCGAGTCATATCGAGGCAGACCCACACTTTCTAATAAAAAAATCTCGTTTTTAGACTAAAAATGCAGCTCAAAAATTGTTATTAACAATATCGGGAGCACATAAATAGCACGTCATTCTGCACTACGTTTTGAGATGGAAAAACCAATTTTTCCGGAAAATCGAGTCATAACGAGATAGACCCACACTTTCAAAAAAAAATCGCGTTTTTAGACTAAAAATGCAGCTCAAAAACTGTTATTGACAACATCGGTGGCGCATAAATAGCACGTCATTCTGCACTACGTTTTGAGCTGGAAAAAACAATTTTTCCGGAAAATCGAGTCACATAGAGACAGACCCACACGTTCTAATAATAAAATCGCGTTTTTAAACTAAAAATGCAGCACAATAATTGTTATTAACAATATCGGTAGAGCATAAACAGCACGTCATTCTGCACTACGTTTTGAGCTGGAAAAAACAATTTTTCCGGAAAATCGAGTCATATCGAAACCGACCCACACTTTCTAATAATAAAATCGCATTTTTAGTCTAAAAATGCAGCTCAAAAACTGTTATTAACAATATCGGGAGCACATAAATAGCACGTCATTCTGCACTACATTTTGAGATGGAAAAACCAATTTTTCCGGAAAACCGAGTAATTTCAATACAGACGCTGCACTTCTTAATGACAAAAATCGCCTTTTTTAGATTAAAAATGCAGCACAATAATTGTTATTAACAATATCGGTAGCGCATAAATAGCACGTCATTCTGCACTACGTTTCGAGCTGGAAAAAACAATTTTTCCGGAAAATCGAGTCATATCGAGACAGAACCACACTTTTTAATAAAAAAAATCGCGTTTTTAGACTAAAAATGCAGCAAAATAATTGTTATTAACAATATCGGTAGCGCATAAGTAGCATGTCATTCTGCACTACGTTTTGAGCTGAAAAAAACAATTTTTCCGGAAAATCGAGTCATATCGAGACAGACCCACACTTTCTAATAAAAAAAATCGCGTTTTTAGACTAAAAATGCAGCACAATAATTGTTATTAACAATATCGGTAGCGCATAAACAGCACGTCATTCTGCACTACGTTTTGAGCTGGAAAAACCAATTTTTCCGGAAAATCGAGTCATATCGAGATAGACCCACACTTTCTAATAAAAAAATCTCGTTTTTAGACTAAAAATGCAGCTCAAAAATTGTTATTAACAATATGGGAAGCACATAAATAGCACGTCATTCTGCACTACATTTTGAGCTGGAAAACCAATTTTTCCGGAAAATCGAGTAATTTCAATGCAGACGCTGCACTTCTTAATGAAAAAAATCGCGTTTTTAGACTAAAAATGCAGCAAAATAATTGTTATTAACAATATCGGAAGCACATAAATAGCACGTCATTCTGCACTACATTTTGAGCTGGAAAACCAATTTTTCCGGAAAATCGAGTAATTTCAATGCAGACGCTGCACTTCTTGATGAAAAAAATCGCGTTTTTAGACTAAAAATGCAGCAAAATAATTGTTATTAACAATATCGGTAGCGCATAAATAGCATGTCATTCTGCACTACGTTTTTAGCTGGAAAAAACAATTTTTCCGGAAAATCGAGTCATATCGAGACAGACCCACACTTTCGAATATTAAAATCGCATTTTTAGACTAAAAATGCAGCTCAAAAATTGTTATTAACAATATCGGGAGCACATAAATAGCACGTCATTCTGCACTACATTTCGAGCTGAAAAAAAACAATTTTTCTGGAAATTCGAGTAGTTTCAATACAGACGCTGCACTACTTAATAAAAAAAATCGCTTTTTAGGCTAAAAATGCAGCACAAAAATTATTATTAACAATATCGGTAGCACATACATAGCACTTAATTCTGCACTACCTTTTACTTCAAAAAAACAAACATTTTTTCTGTGTAATCATGTCATGTCGAGCTGGACCGCGCATAGCTAAATAATTTTTTTCATACAAATTCAATTAATTTTAATAAAAGTAGGAATTCTATAAAGAAAGCTTAATTAATAATTAACGTTAAAGTAAATTCGATAGTTACATTAGTATAGCAACAATTGTTTTTAATTGGTATACGTAATTGGTGACTAATAATAAACTAGTTAAATATTAAGATTAAATTGAAGCAAATGGCAAAACAAACTTTAATAAAAAAAAAATTACTTACAATCCACAATGGCACAATACTACACTACAACACAAGAACGAACGGAAACAACGAACGGAAACAAGTACGAACGAACACACGAAAAAGCGCAGTTGTAGTTGAATGGATACCCAATGCAACTAGTCAACGACTGACCGAAAATTGCAAGTCTACCAAGTCAACCAGACGGAGTGGAGTGGGGAAAAGGTGGGAAAATTTCTAAACGAATCTAACAAAAAACTCGTTTTCTCACGGGCGATATAGGCGAGATTTGTGCGGTTTTACAGGGCGGAGTTTAAACTCCTTGCCAGTGGCGTAACATACGCTCCCAATTGTTGACTAGATTTTTATTTTAAATAATAATATAAAAAAATTACAGTTTCTTTTGCAAAAGTTTGAAGAATTGTGCGACAATAAAAAATTAACTGTGTTTATTTGAAATAAATTTGATTTTCGAACCAGATATCTAGTTAAAAATGTGCAAATGAAAATTAATATTAATAAATCAAGTTGTTCATTTTGAGAAACAAAATATCAAAAACTGAAATTAATCGGAAAAATGCTAAACCAGGTCAATTTTATTTTAGGTTAAAATGGTACCAAATTTTATCATAGTTTCGAAATTATTACTACATTCCTCTAGCGCCCAGAGCCATCCCTTCAAAAAGTTTAATTAACAAGTAGATTTTTATCTTTTATCAATTTTGAATGATTTTTTTGAGATTTTTGCCTAGATTACTGTGAAAGGAAACAAAAATGGTTATAAAAAAATAATTTAACGAATGTATTGCTCAAACTTGTGGGTTCGACATTAATTTTTGTTATCACTATTTATACAAAAATCACCCCACTTCGAGAGAGGATGCTCTCTTCAAATCTATTTCATAATTTACGATGCACATCTTGTATAATTATTATTACACACTGAATAAGAGGTCTTAACTGCATACTTAATTAATTATCAGTTTTGTCAATACTTTAGTAATGAATTTATACAAATGATATAAATAAATAAAGCGCTTATATCAGTAAAATCTGCGTTTATTCTTTCACACCTGTGTCTTATTTCCCTTACAAACTCCAGCCAAAACTAGTTTTATTACTTCTCCGAAATACGTCTGAATTGGCATATTCAATAATGTCGATGTTCTGGGGTCTAGGCTCTGGGAGCGTTGAAAACGGTAAAAGGAGCTTAAAAAGCTAAAAAAGTCTACATTAATTTTTTCAGTGACTGACTCCCACTTCTTGCTCCTCTCTAATAAATGCTCCCTCAATAGTTTCCCACAATTTGTATGAGTTAATGTTAATATTGCGACGAGCCGTTATGTACTTACAAATTATTAAATTGTGTTGTAAACTATCTAAAACGACTAATTTAAGTCAGATTCAAATTCCCAGAAAAAAATCAAATTTAAGTTGACTATTTCCAGTAATTTGCGATTTATTTTAAAGATTCAAAATGAGATTTTACAATAAGTTTGTTTTTTGATTATATCGCCACTTATGATTTAAATGGCAGATTGCATACGTAAGAGTTTCAATTCTTTCGTAGATCACCTAGATGATACGATTCACCATAGCTGTTGAGACGCCATTTAAATCATTTTATGTTGATAAAAACGATTTCTTCTTAAAACATGTATAGATGGCTGTGCTAAAAAAGCATAATATGAAAAAAATAAAATGATTTATATCTTAGTGGTTTTAATAAAATTTAATTGTTACTCTATTTATTTAATTTTTGTATAAATAATAACAATAACTTGTAGTATGAAAGTTTTTGCTAAAGCCTGTAATTTATATAGTTTAAATTTATAATTTTAATATCTCATTTTTTTTTTAAATAATTTTTAAAGTAATAAGTCGTTCAAATAGCAAAAAAGTTCTAAAAAAAACTCTTTTGACGCGACTAATTATTTATTATATTGTACATTCCAACGACTTTACATAATAAGCTAATTTGAACTTGAGCCCCTTTTAATTTCCTCCTTAATACGTTCTCTATCGGAAGACACGTCCCATGCGTACTTCATCATCCGTTACAGCGTTATGGACGGTCTGATATTTTAAAAAGAAAAGAAAACGTTTTTAAAACACTTTGAGTTGAGATAAAAATTTACAAAAAAATCAGGTTACCTAAAATTTTTAAAACTAGGTTACTGCTTCGAAACATTGCTAAACCCATAGAAATAATAATACTAAAAAACTGACGGAGAATCCTAGTTTTAGGTCTTGAGTTTTAAGTAAAAGGGCGCAGCACATTTTTTTTTGTTAGGCATCTCATTCCGGGAGCCTTAACAAATATTTTGTCGAAAAACGTCGTTACTGGTACAAGTGAAAATACAGGAAATGAAGAAAATGACCAGGAATTGCATATAAGCACTATAACTTTTGTAGAACTTGATTACTTTGAACATAATACTTTGCTTGACGAAAATTTGAACTCCATAAAAAATTGTAAGTTTAAAGAATGTTTTAAAACCTTGACAGACTGAATATTGAGTACGGCAAATAAGAAAAATTATTAGAGAATTCCCTACAAAGTTGTACATATATTGTTTAGCAAGAACCAGAATTAAATAGTAAAAACTTATAGTAGGTTATAAGCATTTATTGTTTAAAGATTTCTTTAAAAATTTATCAGAACAGGTAGTTTTATATTTGAAAAAAAAGTTGTGAGTAGTTTCGTCCCCAAATGGGAAGCAAAATCTATAACAATATAAAAATTTATTGAACCGACTAATGTTAGTACCGTTATAGGATTTATTCCATTAAAAATACTCACCCGGCATAATACTTTTATAAATTTATATAATCCTTTGTTTGTGTGTCGTGGATAAAATGTTATTTTTTAACTGTTCGTAGAAACAATTAGTTCAGTGGTTCATGAATTTGGTGGTAATGAAATTAGAGGAATGTTACAGGTGTTTATTTAAGGTTTCCTAGTTATTCTCTTAATAACAATAAACTCTTTATAAATTAAAAAAACAAAGACATATTAGTGTAGTCATTACGAGTATACAAAAAAATCAATATTTTTTAAGGTTCTTTTGCGAAGTGAGATAAATAGATAAATATCTAGAAAATTAAAAATTAAAAAATTACAAAGACAAAAGTGTTTTGAATAAAGTTTTCTATACGAATAAGCTTTTGAAATATATAAATTTTTTCGATAAATTATTAGGAAAAATTACAAAATTGACAGTAAAAAGTGTTCACTTAAAAAAGTTGTTAAGAGTGCCATGATAAAACAAAAACATTTTGAAGTACATATTTCTTAGTTAAATTCAGCTGCTGTACTGTCAGTGATAGTTGTCAAAAATGTCAGAAATGTCACAATGTGTAAAAAACGAATAAATACTGAACTCAAAAAAATGGAACAAAATGAAACTAGAAATTAAAATAACACAACTAATCGCAATGACAATGACTCGGAATCTTGCAAACATGCATTCAAAAATAATCAAAATAATTTATTTATTTATTTATGTTATTTTCCATAGTTATTACAGCGATATCTATTTTTCGCTACATTTTCTTTTATCAAAATCTCAAGACACTCTTGACAACTGATTTAAGTGAACACTTGATATTACGTTTTTTTACCAACAATATGTTATAATTTTAAGCTCCGATAACACCAGAAAACAAAACAATAAAATTCAGCAAAAATTCTACTTTTTTAGTACATTCTAGTTCTTCATTATAGTAAACGATAAAATAACCGAAAGTTAATTAATTTTATTATTTAATTTATTTTGTTTTTCACTAAAAAAAATATATTCTCCTTTTTGCCACTTGCAACCCTATTCTTCTCCTTAAAAAAATCAAATAGTTATCTAAAAGTAAACAATAATTATTATAAATTAATTTATGATTTTTTTGTATAAATAAAACAAAATTATTCGTCTTATCTAAAAATCTTGGTTAATATTTATCTAATAAACAACAGGTTGCCGACCGGGTGCCTTGCCTCCTTTGCAAACCCTCTTGAAAGGCTTCTGAAGAAGACTGAAAATCTCAAAATGCAACGGTAGCGAGATAGGTATATTATAACGTGTTGTTGGTAAAAAAATATACTTAAAAAAACACAAATCTAGCCAAATATAACGACGACAAATATAAAAGAAGCGAAAAAATTTATATCTCAAAAATTTATCTGTATGAGAAATTTAATTTTAAACTTTTTTTGCTCTTGCAAATTTTTTAACAAACGCAAATGTAACAAGAAATACGGCAATTTTCATAAAAAAAATCACAAATTTCAGTCTTTTTTTAAATACGACGGGGTGTAGATTTAGTTAAATTTAGTAGATATAGATTATATAGATAGATATAGATTTAGTAAAATCTAGTTTAGATTTTTGTTTTGAGTATGTACTCTTTATATATACAGGGTGAGTCTGCTAAAAGTGTTTCTAAAACTAGTTATCACATCAACTTTAAAGTTTGGCATTAAAAACTTTGTTTTTTGCACTACACAGGTGATTTTTTTCAGAATTTTTCTAATATTCCTTCTAATTAATAATAATTAATTTCTTCAAAAACTAGTTATCACATCAACTTTAAAGTTTGGCATTAAAAACTTTGTTTTTTGCACTACACAGGTGATTTTTTTCAGAATTTTTCTAATATTCCTTCTAATTAATAATAATTAATTTCTTCAAAAATATTTAAATATTTCCAATTTTTACATTATTCTAAAAGAAAAGATGTTAAAGTATTATTTTGTGCAAAAAATATTTAAAAAAAAATGTAGATAACTCGAAAAAATATAAAATTTCAAACTTAAATACGCCATTTTTTTCTAAGAGGGTGGAATCTTGGTAATACCAAAACATTAGTTTTCAAAACAGCCAATTGCAAGCTACTATTCAAATAACCCGGGCAAAAGTGGGCGGTTTTATCACTATACCTGTTTGACGATCGGACTCTAGAGGGGTAGGTATTGTCGAGTTACAGCAGTTGGTAGATTCAGCTTGGCAGTGCTGCACCAAATCGCGTCTTAGGAATCAAATAAATGTTATTATTTTTTAGGGTTATCTACATTTTTTTTTAAATATTTTTTGCACAAAATAATATTTTGAAATCTTTTTTTTTTAGAATAATGTTACAAATTGAAAATATTTAGATTTTTTTGAACAAATTAATTAATATTAATTAGAAAGAATATTAGAAAAATTCTGAAAAAATTCACCTGTGTAGTGCAAAAAACAAAGTTTTTAATGCCAAACTTTAAGGTTGATGGAATAATCAGTTTTTGAGAAAAGTTAAGAAACACTTTTAGCAAACTCACCCTGTATCTATAGATATATAAAACGTTATATCGGAAAGGGAAAGTTTAAATTAGTCGATATAAATGATATGATTCATCCTTAAGTAAATCAATTTGTAAATCGGATTCAGACAAAAGATCAAAAATCAAAAAAATCTCGATTTTAAATCTATTATATCTAGTAAATCTGTTCGAAACGAATATCCAATTACCTAGGCCATATGTTGATTTAAAAAATCGAACATTGACGACGATTGATTGGTATGATGCAAATCAAGCTTCTAAAAATTATAAATTGACAAAGCGACTGTCTTTTTCGTTTTCTAATAGAGGAATCAAAATTTTAATTTCGGATTTCGCTACATGATAGCACTTGCTTTTTCCATGGGTTAAAATCAAAAATTATTATAAAAGTTTCGAAAATGGGTTTTTCCAATTCCTTACATGAAACAATATGAACATAATTTAGTAATTTAGTTTTTGATTGTACGTTTTTTAATTCATTATTCAGTAATTATCATTTATTTAGCATAAACAAAAAAAAAGAGTTAAAGCTTTAAAATCCGGATCTCTCCTTGCGGAAGAGACTTTCTGTGAGGTTGTGGCAATTTTCAATTTTAGAATAATTTACATAATTTGCTTTTCAGCAGGTACTTAAACTCTTAACAAACAGGAAATTGATAACTGTCGGTTCTATTGAACGTGGTAAATCCCAAAGTGCCCCCAACTGTTTTAAACTTATTAGTGAGAATCAGTCTGTTTATTTTGTTGAAGTTTCTATTTAATTTGCATTCAGTGTAAAATAAAAACTGGTTAGGATTACGCTTTCTTCCTAAGAAAGTAAGCGGCACAAAAAGATGGGGGCTAGATATCTAGCTGACTGTAAAGTGGTAATACTGGCAATGCTGCATGAAATAGTAAGATTAATTAATATTCATTAGAAGGAACATTACAGAAATTCTGAAAAAATTCACATGCGTAGAAAAAAAAACGAAGTTTTTACTGGCAAACTTTGAAGTTGATGTAGTAACTAGTTTTTGAAAAAAAAATGTGATGAACTCCTAGAAGACTCATCCTGTATATCGCATAGAGCATAGACTATATGGTAACTATCTATTTTTTGTTTATAAAATCTTTTGGAGATTATAAAACGCAGTAAGAAAATTATTGACTTTCATATGCGGTTTTGATTAATTTTGCTTTGGTAAACTCAAATCTTATCTGCATAAAAAAACGCAAACTACTCTTGTAAGCGATACGATAGCTAAACGTCGCCGCCGACTACATACTTTGTAAAAAGGCTGACGACTTCGCTTTGCTAAAATCACCGATAAGAATCAATAATAAGCTAAACCAGCATAAACAAAACTATGGGAAAAAAAAGTCACATCCGTTACCAAGGTTTTTTGATACGGATAATATTTGATGATTTCAGTGCAATTAATGCAATTTTAAAATATCTGCTTTGGTCTTCAAAAATTGCAACATTTCGCTACAAGTTTTATTAAAATTGGTGTACATTTGCGTCACCGCTTCTAATGTTGATATCTTCATCTGGGATTTTTCTTCAGTAGTTGTTAAGTTCAGTAGCTGTTAATATTGGAGAATAGCCGTTCAATCGACGTATTTGTTCCAGGAAAGCAAAAAATTTACTCACATAAGATCTCGAAATTTTTAAATGTGTTTTTATTTGGGATCAAATCTTGACCTAATTTGAACACTTCAAGCCATCGATCTTCAGTACCAAAATTTTTTGAATTCCACTCAGCAATTAAATCTTCTAAAATTTTATCCTTTAATACACTAAATTCATCGAACAGTTCATCTTCATTTAATGTTGAACAGAAATACTCTTTAAAAGCAGCACATGAACACAACACTTCATTCCGGGAAATTTTTTTCTTTAAATTTACCCATTCAAAAAGCTTTAATTCATTTAAATTTGTACTTCAGTTGTCCAAATATTTCATACAACTTGAATAAAACAAGTTAACATGCAAGATGTCCTCCCGATAGTTAAACACTTTGTTCCGAACTTTTCCAAATTCTCAAGATTTAAAAAAAACTCTCTCACTTTAAAAGCTCTTAATCTTGTTTTTCTTTTTTTTTATTTAAACAAAATATAATTTTAATATTTTACTAAAATTTACTTCTAATCTAATTCACAAATACAGGGCCCCAAAAAAAGATTTTCATCTAGTCGCCTGTGAATTTCCCATGTAAAATAAAAAATGCCGCTTTAACAAATAAGGGAAACGAGTAAACCTAATAATGTCACTAAGGTTGTAACAAGAAAAATGAAAAACCCTATATATTCGGTCTCTCGACAAGCGGCAATTTTTAAAGAAAAAGTTTTCCTGCTTTGAATGTTCATTAAAGGTCAAAGTCCCCTTGCCAAACTTCAAATCTGAATTGACATTTGATTGATAGGTGACAGAATAAATTAGTTCAAACTTAAAGAGTAGAGCGGCACAAAAAAATTAACATGTAAAATAATTTCAAAGGTAACTAGATGAAAATCTTTTTTTGGGACCCTGTATTATAAACGTTAGAAATATTTTTTTGCGAGAGCAAAGTAGATCGATGTTTTCAGTTTTTTGTATCTTGAAAAAAGTACTTTTACATGTCCTTCGTAGTTTTTCGAAGGACAATAGGACAGTACTCAAAAAGAAAGTACTATCCTAGTAAAATAAGTACGTATGGTCACCCTAGTTATAATTAACTGTTTTATTATTGGTGAATTTGCGAGACATTGCATTACTGCAACAAACTACCTCAACATTAAATATGTATAAGATTCACTGTCTGTAAAAGTTATTAGGTTAATTATATTTTTCGATGATTATTCAGTAAATAACTAAATAAGACTATTTAAATCATTAAAATAGTTGCTTTTATTGGTGTATAAATTTGTAAATCATGAAAATTTTGAGAAATAACCGGCAACTGATAACGTCATTGAAAATTCACTTTTATGTCGATGTATAATAGGTACTTGTTAATTATATCGATAATATAAAAATATATAACAATATTTTAAAAAATAAACATAAATAACTAAAAACGTACCTAACTAAAAGACGAAAAACATTACCTTATAGCTACTGCAAAAAATTCACGTCATTAAATCCGCTTGAAGAAGTATTATGAAATTGCTAGATTGTTTGACCATGAGATTTATCAAAAAGAAATATAAAAAATTTACCAAAGCCATCAAATATGAAACTTTCAAATTTATATACTGGGTATAACCCAAACTAGGCTCACCCCTTTTTTAAATTATATTTTTCTAAATAGAAAAACGAAACTGACTAGACTTTTTATGTTAGAAAATCTCCATTAAATGAGTAAAAAATAAACTTTCTATTACTTGAAATGTAAAACACCCACTAATACCAAACACTACACTTTTAACATTTTTAACTCATACCTGCCTGAGGATGACAACTTTGTTGTCGAATCACGCGTCGTGTTAAGTGTATTGCTTAGTGTAAAACTCCCATTACGTTTTATTTAACACACCAAGAAGATGCAACAGAAAGATTTCTATCACTTCCATTATTTATAGAAACGGCCATAACTTTAGATTTTTAAATAAAACACTATATAGATTTTTATATTTTTGAAATCTACATCAAATTTTGATTCTATTTCCAAGAGCAAAAAAATTTGCTTTACATCTGAAAAATTTGTACTGTAGGATAATTTTAAACAGGCTAGCTCTGGATGAGCACAGCTGCCTCTAGAAAAATGTTGATATAATAAATCAATTAAGTCACTATTGTTCTATTTAGAAAAAATAGGATAAACCGAAAAAACTAACTTATTTCAATTTAAACTTGTATTTTCTTTTAGAGCATCTTGTAGGACGGGTTTTATTTTTTAATTATTACCTACATCATTTAAAAAAACAAAAATTATAAAAAAAGTCTTTGTTTCACAAAAAGTTATAAAAAGTATTAGATTCAGAATTTAATAATGTAGATTTCAAATATATAAAAATATAGATACACACCCCCGGTTGCACAAACGTCAATCAAAATTGACAAACCACTAAACTCTGATTAAATGAAAATATCATGCTCTGATTGGCTAAAAATACGTTGATGAGAGATTAACAAGCCATCAATTTTGATGAACGTTTGTGCAACCGGGCAATAATGTTCTATTTAACAATCTAAAGTTATGTTCATTTCCGGTACAACCGAAACTTTAGAAAAAATATTTTTTACTCGATTAATAGACATTTCTCAAGATAATAAGTTTTCAAGTGTCGTAGTTCTATTTAACATACTATTAAAGAAAAGAGTAAGCCTAAATTTACAGGCGTTCAAAATTGAGTGTAATTAATTATTGGTGTTTCGTATACCTATCTTAAAAAACGCTTAACAAATTGCTATGAAATTTAGTACATAAACAAAGTTAAATGTCTCTCTTTTCGTGATAATAGGAAAATTATGATAACCATCTCAATTTCCGGTTAGATACTGGATACTGTTAACATTTTCCGAGTTCTTGGCGCGAATCTCAGCGAAACTTGGACGATGATGTCATGGCGTCTAACAAGTTCTCGGCAAGGGACGTGGAAACGTCCGGGGGTATTACCGACAGGTGCAGGTGGGACGATTGAGATTTGGTGGTAGTGAAATTGAGGTTACGGTGTACTAATTCAAATCAAATAATACAATCGCATAATGTCTGAATTGGGATCATTACAAAAAAAAATGTTCTTATAAAAAAAAAAACTGCAAAAATTTTTGCCATTGATCGAAATACGTTAATTTTATCAGACAAGTAGACAGTGATGATAAATTTATAATAACAATTTATCTGAATGAGAAAGCCATGAAATATTACATAGAATTTGGTATTAAATATTCCTTAATCACGTATATATTGCAGCTACTTGTCTGGGGCTCAGGCAATATAAAATTAAGAACGGTATTGCTTTAACGAATTCCTTACTCAGTCCGGATCGAAATTAACGCTGATGAAGTACAAAAAAATTGAATTATACAGTGTGTTTCAGTCAAGTGGAATTAATTCAATAATAAACAAATAAGGGCGTGTTCCAGAAAACACTCGGACACGTTGATTAGTATTTTTAGTTGCGTACTTTTTTCTACAAAAACTTTGTACAGTAGAAGCTCCTTAACGTAAATAGAAAAATCACAAGGCAGTTCATGTTAGCACAAGTGTTCATGATACCGGAGGTGCTAAAAAACTTGAATTTTCGGGTCCAAATTTACATAAATTTAGAGTACAGTAGAACATAAATACCTGGGTGCTGATTAACACATATTATTTATTCTATTCATACACGAAAAAGTAATAATAATTTTGATTTATTGACTTACATATTATGTTCTCTTAAAAAACGAGGCAATCTTGCTTTGTTTCAGTTTTTTCAGAAAAAAAATGGTTGTTCACGTTATTGAAACGTTTACCGTAACAAATGTTCACGTTAACGAGCTTCTACTGTATACAGGGTGTGCAATGTAGCACTTGCCAATACCAACTTTTTTATTTTAAATACAACATCCTATATATTATTAAATTTTTGGATTCTTCAAAGAATTCTAGACATATTTCATGTTATGTATACGTACAATGTCCTATACCTATCTTCAATTGTTTCAGAAATATTTAGAAGCAATTTGGAACTAACTTTATATTTTCTTAATTAACTTTCTTTATTAATTTACGAAATTTTAATAACTCAATTTTCTTATAACTTTATTTATGTAATACTAACCAATTTTTTGCTGTTGTCATTTTTATGTTGACACTTGTCTGAAATGTTAACAATCTATCTATAAACACAAAAATATTATGTTTTCGCTCCATAAATGTGGTGGAAACCTGAAGAATTCGTCGATGTAAGCCACTGTCCTTCAGTATTTGAATTTTTATAATAATAATTTTATTACAAAAAAAAGGATACGACCGTGACACAGACTATAGGTAATAAATTAATAATTTAAGATTTTTTAAAAGCGGAACCGATAGAGAACTCCATTATACACACAATTAGAGAAACGATTCTGAATGTGGAAATTAATAATCCATTGCAAATTCAGTCAGGGACCTATTGAATAAATTTGAATCTTGCACTTGACAAAATTATTTAGAATTAGGAAAAACTTCTTTAGTGGAGATGATCATTTACATGACCAGATAACATTTTTTTTTGGCAAGAATTTTTTATGTTCGTTCATTGTTGAGCTGTTGTTATTTTCTTTTTGCTCAGTTATAATCTGCATTACACTATTTGCACGATTTTCAATTTTATCATTTATAATAAACGTAGGCTGAAAAATATTTAGTTATATGTATTGTGTGTAGTATAAACATGTAAGTATATTAAAAAATGTATTACCAGACCATGTTCTGCCGAAAAAAAAATGTTATCTGTAATTCTAGATTCAAGTTCATGTTCCAACAAATAAAATAATGAAGTGCTATTATGTAGAGTTTTCTAAGAATAAAGTTTTTTTTTGTTCTGTTTATAATAATAATGTTATGTGTGACTAACTCGTTTTATAATTATTTAGGAATATAGATTTCAATTTTTTCACAAAACTAGTTCTCCTTATTTTATCAGGCTCAATCGCTCAATAGCCGTTTAAAAATAAAATTTCGGATACGAAACATATTATTTGCTCAAAACTAGTTTTGCATATTTTTTTGGGCATTACCCGAATTCGGGTATTGAGTCTAACATATCTAACTGAATATTATCTCGAAAGCTTGTCTCTTTTGTGTCGTCCATTGTGCATGGTCAGCCTTCAAGGGTATATAGCAGTAAATCCTCAATTTATGAGTCTGGTAGTGAAATGAGTTTGACCTTGAAAACAGCATTGAATGAAATCATACAACTTTTTACTTTTGATCTCTAAACCCTTTTCAATTTATACCTTAACATATGAAAATTTTAATCAGTTTATTAATTAAAATATGTAATAGGCCAATCAATAGAGCAGAAAATAAATGATTGTTTGACAAAAATATGTAGTAACAGAAAACCGACTATACTTTCACATTAATTATAGTCTGTAATTATTTTCTGATATATTTTCTATTGGCAACTGTCATAGGGTAATTTGTTATTAACATTTAAAACCATTTTTTAAGTTTTTTGCTTATAAAATTAAAATTAATAGAGCAATCTTAGGCTCGGTTTACAAAAGGTGAATTAACTATTTAATTGTAATTAACTTTTAATTCGCGATTAAACTGGCTTTGCTGACATTTGTTTGGATGAAATTGACATGTAATTGCCTACTAACTATTTAATCGCAATTACAGTTAATGTCACTTTCTGTAAACTGGCCCTTAAGGGTCCTCTAAAGGGGAGCATTTTTTTTTTCGCATAGTTCTTTTATAGTTAATTGTTTCACCTATAATTACACATCAAATGAAAGCTTTTTTAATTGTTTAGGCAGGTGCGTTGTTAGTTTTTTAAAAAAATTGTTTATATTAAAGACCAATTTATTTTTATTCATTTTTTTCGTTTTTCTGTAATTAAAACTTTAACAAAAACTTTGATTTTTTAATATGTTTCCTACAATACATTTTTAAAGACAGGTGCGTTGTCAAATTACCTAAAATATATTGTTTTTTTGTTATAATTAATGTTTTTTAAATGACGCTTGTTTAGACAAACGGACTGTACGTTCATAACAGAAATAAGTGTACAGGCTTACAATGTATTTATAAATTAGATACACTTTAAAGAATTTAAAAAAAACAATGTATTATAATTATTTCAATTATTCAACAAAATGAAGAAATCTTTTTTTTGGTTCACAGCATTTGATCCAGATGTCACTTTATCGCCGTATGAATTCCACAAGACATACGATACATTGCATTGAAAAACGCCAAAGACACATTATGGTAGTAGCAAATAGTAGCATAAAACATTTTAAAGGGTGGGAAAGCTTCGATTTCAGTTTTCTATAATACAGATGTATGATACGTATAATATATTCGTATCATAATAATTAATTATAATGCATTATGTATGTACAGGGTCTCCCATCGTATATGCATAGTGGAATTTTAGGTAATAGAGCTTATTGTTAAAACTATCTACTGCTTGAACCATAAATAAGCACCCCTCATTTTGCAGTATTCCAATTATTTGTTGTAAATGTCTTTCTTAAAGTGACGTCTCGTTTTAATCAAAAATGTCTCAATTGCTAATAGATTTTAATAAATTTTAATTGCGTTAGGTGACTTTCTGATGTAGGTATGAGCATTATTTGTAGGTAAACGAAAAAAAAAAGAAAATAAAATAAAATTTATATTTATTTATTATAAATTTATAAACATAAATTGCTATTTTTCTTTTAAACCAGGGCTTCTTAAACTTTTTTCATACCCCATTTATGATTGCGAGTTTGCTGGCGAGTGGCGACCTCATATATATATAAAAGAAAGATAAATATTTTTAGATGGTTTATTTATTAGGTAACAATATACATATACCTACATGTGAATATTTGACATTAAAATCTTTCGTGACCTCAGAATTTTGCTACGCGACCCCATTTGGGGTCGCGACCCATAGTTGCAAAAGACCTGTCTTAAACAAATTACTAATAATTTTTAAGATTATCGTAGCGCTTAATAAGCGGATAATTAATAAGAAGTTTTTTTTTCGTTTAATTTAGAGGTTTAAAATTTTCCAAAAATTCAATTTTCACTGTATTTTTTGGTAAAGTAAGCTGATTTTTTTGTCTTTTATTGTATATACATTATTCCTAATACAATTTATATCTTTATCAGTTAAAGTATCCATAGTTCTTTCAAGCTTCGGTCACATAAATGCAAATGTTCTAGGAATAATTAAATATCTTTCCAAGGATCAAGTAATAATCCGTTTTGACCTGATAAGGTTGGGTGCCGAATTTAGGTGTCGCGACCAGGTAAAGGAAAGGTCTCGGAAAGCTTGGTGTTACAGCGCGAAGGCTCTTTTGAAGAGACCTAACAAACTAGCTCACACTAACAATAAGAGTGAGAGAGACGGTTTTTTTTTGAGACAGCGTTAAGCCAGTACGTCTTAGTAATATCATTGTAACATCTGGTAAAACTCTTGTGAAATAGTATTCTTGTACTTTGGGTTGCCGCTTATTATAAAAGAAGGGGCAGAGTTAGAATCGCAGCACCGTTTTCGTGTTCTAAAAACACGAATTGTAGAGAAACAAAGCCCAAATAAAATGTAGTTTAGATTGACCCGATCGGATTATTAGTAACGGAGAAAATCCGGAAAAACCTAAAAATTTAGGGTTTTCTCAAAAACTAATAATTTCCCCATTTTTTTAGTTACAAAGCTGATTCTTAGCAAAAAAATAATGACTTCTATTTACTTTAACGGCGTACAAAAAAAAGCAATGACAATTTAGATTTTATAGGTTTTTTACCGGTTTTTACCCACCCTCTTAGTCTAATATTTCCAACTATAGTGTTCATAAAATTAAAAGCGGTACTTTCGGTAATATCACCGACTGCCTTTCAGCCTCAGAAGTCGAATTTAATGGGTATATGTGAATTTTGTTCTTTACGTTTTTGCAAAAAGATCTAAACAATAACTACAAGGTTTGGGTTTTATAAATGTTTGAAAGTTTTGGGTTGAGAGCGTTACATTTCAATTTTAAACCAATAATAGAGGACCATTTTCTGTTTGTATAAATATAATTGGTAGCTAAATCTACCTAAACTTCCACCACAATATCACGAAAATTAGAACTTCAAAACTTTAAACAAATCAAATATATTTTAGGTTGTGAAACTCGGTCACACCGGTGCCAGAGTAACTGTAATGAATTAGACACATAATTACAGTTACGCTGGCACAGCCTGCTCTGATTCAGTTACATTTCAATCTCACTGTACTATATACTAGTAGGAACAGTCGACTCATTATCGTAATACCGCTTATATCTCACCATTTTTGTTCGACATTTGTGAGAACAACAAAACTCCACGAAGAACGGCTTCCTCTCCAACGTCACAAGACTCCCAAGTGACGGCATAGTATAAACATTAGTAGTGACAGTCTCATAGTAGGGCTGGAAATTTCTATTGATATATCGATATATCGACTAGTCGATTTTATCGATAATCCGATATACATATCGATAACAAAAATCTGAAATATTGGTAACCGATATAACGACGATTCAGTTTGAAACTGTTTTAAAAATTATAATAAAGCTTGTAATTGCTCGACGCCATGTGAACAATTTAAAATTTATGTCGGATTTAATGAATTTTTTTAATAAAAAGAAGCACGAAAAGGTATATTTCACGCAATTTCTGACAGTGACCACAAAGTGACCTGTGAAATTGATTATTAGTTGTGGGAATTTACATCGTTATGTCGTTATTTTATCGAAATATCGACTTGTCGATATTTTTAAAAGTATCGATAATTCGATATCAAAATTCTATTATCGCCCAGCCCTACCATATAGTGGAGTAAAATTGCCGTCCTATTGACTTCTTTCTAGCAAATTTTTTTTTAATTAATGCGGGTGATGTGGAGCAGAGCTACAAAACCTTGTTTTAATAAATTAATATTTCGGAAACCATCAGGTTTATCTTATTTTTTTAAAACTTACTTAAACTTTTGTAAATACGGAAATGTATACCTATTATATACTCAAATTTTCTATTATTTACTTAGCTCTTCACTTGTAGAAACTAGTGACTTTGGAGGCCCCTTTCTCAAAAATAAAAAAAACCATTTCTGAAATCTCTTATTACGCTATGCGCTCTGATTTGCTTTATAAGTGGAGAAAATTTCAAATTTTTAGCTTAAATAGTTAATTTATAAGCGTGATGTAAGTTTTAAAAAACATGAATTTGGAAATTGTCAATCCCATAAAAAAAATTACAAAGTTCGGTCTTACTAAAAAAAGTTGTAGATAGCGATTTCAGATGGACCAAAATAATACTTTACAAGACTGTGAAGGTCTCTCATTTGGTAACTCAAGGTAACTCATTTGGTTATACCTTTATTTCAAAAATAAGCGTTATTTTAGCCAAATTTTACTCCACCAATTGGCGGGAAAATTTTGTTAGGCTCTATTGTTTGTCTACATTTGGAAGAAGTTTATTATTTTGTTTATGAAAGATTTAATAAGGGTGGTTCTAAAGATAAGTGAGCCCTATTGTTACCGAACCGACCAGCTGGTTCCTCGAAGGAGACAAACATCAGGTGCCACGCCCCGGATCTTTACAATCCACTTAAAACTCAGGGGCGGGGGTTTCTTTATCGGTAAGCAACCGAAAAGTTAATTCCTCTATTGCACCTTAAAATTCTTCCAAATGTAGACAGACTCTACACGTATATTTACTGTGTTAAAGTAAATTTTCAATTACAACGCTTTTGGAATGAAAAGTGAGGTTTGAAAGGGAACTCCTTGAGACACTATATACCTCTTTTATCATCGTTTGCAAACTTTTAGTTATTTTTTCCCTCCGTTTTGAGTTTTTTTTATTTTTATGGTGAGTTTAATGTAAAAGTTTGTTTACATACATTGAGGTTAAAAATAATTCATTTAAATAGATTTGTCGTTGTCTATGTTCATCGCTTTCCGGAATGAAAGGGGAAAAGTTGGGACGTAAGCGCCACCTACTCCTTACGCAACAATGAGTAGTTGTCGCTACTAGTGTATATAACCATGGCGACGCGACGGCGACGGTGTAGACGTGTTGACTCTAGAAAGAAGCGACGTGGGAAGGGGTTCCCACCTAAAGGTGCTTACAACGGTTGGAAGCGAAAATAGACATTATTGTAGTGAGCATAGAGTCTACAAAACTTTTTCGGCTAAGTAGACTTTCGCTATCAGTATTTATTATACTAACATATGGTATACAGTTGATGTAAGCATATGAATATTCGAAAAACTCAAAAACCATAATTCAAAAATTGAAAAACGTCAAATTTTAGAGTTTTTAAAAGTTATATATATACAAAAACCAATTAGACCATTTGAAAGAACCAAAAAAAAACGGGATGATTTGCCCGAACTGTAGGGAAAATTTTACTTTTGAAAAAAATGCAGTGTTCTTGAAATTGGGATTATGAATCATCGAAAAATGTAGTAAACTACTAAACTTTTTTTCTAATAATAAGCCACGTCGTTTCTCAAATTTTCAATCAAATTCATCTACCAGTTTCAATAACATCGCTAAAAGTTTAAAATTTTAGGTTAACGAGGTTTTTCAACCATTTCGGGGTTATGTTGTTTGATTGAAAATTTGCAAATTAGACATGGTTAGAGAAATCTCTCAACATTTTGATCTTTGTTTTGGGTCAACCTGACTTATGGAAATTGAGATATTTAGAAATAGTCTTCATAAAGGGCAAATTATGCATAGAAAGTCCGAAAAACTCCCGCCAAAAATCGTGCGGATAGTTCCGGAATTCGCGAAATAGTATATAAAAGAACGCGTTTCGAAAAGTCAACTTTGTGGCACGAACACAAGTTTACAAAACAAGCGCGAGGAGGGCTTTTATAAAGAATGAGTGCCCACAGTGACTTTAAAAACGAGTTCTTTATGCTATTTCATTAGATAATTTTTAGTTAATTATCTAAAGTTAATTTTTTAATCTTTAGGTATTTTTGCGTTAATGCGAGGTAATTGGTAATAAATGTCATAAAAGTGTTAAATGTTTTTTGAAGTTGAAGATTTATGACATTTCATTCATCCTCTCAGAAGTTTTTTGATATTATCAGCGACAGCACGTTACCAACCTCAGGGCCGCCGCGCCGCGTGCTTAGTAGCCGCCTTTGTGCAAAAGGCAAAATACCTTTCCTTAAGTTTCCCCAAAAAAGTACATTTGAGTAAATGCAAATTTTATTTGTTAAAAAATTGATACAAAAACATAAAACAAAATCAATTATACAATAAAAGTAAAAAGTAACATGTATAAAAATTTATAAAAATAAGTTTTATTTTTAACAAATAATAGTATTGTATATTGTATGCAATTTTAAAAGCATCGTAATGTAATTACAAAATTTGTACTCGTCTTGCTTTTAAAGTTTAAAAAATCTTGATTAATTCCTGTATATCTAAACTGTTCAGAACTTCGTAATTTTCCATAAATTAAATCATAAATAAGCGTAAATAATTTTTAGTTGGGAAAAACTTTTTTCTCCTGAAGCAACTGATATTGGTAATGCTAAATATATTTTTAAAATAATTGAAACATTGGGGAATGCATCAGTCAAATTGTTTTCATAAATTATAAAGTTTATTAATCATGTGATGAAACATCTTTTGTAATAAAGCATTGTAAAGTTTTTAGTTCTTCGAAAAGAACTTCACCATCAATATCACGATTATTAAGATTAGTATCACTACTTAGTTTTACATGCAAATCTTTGCAATGTTTTAAAATTTCTTCTTCTTTCCATTGTTTTAATTTAAAACATTAAGAATAATTTTAAACATTTCATTAGTTTCCTTTAACAGTGTGAACCTCTCGGTTAAAGAAGCTAAAGTGCTATCTAAAATAGCAAAAAAAATATTCTAAATTATTTTTTTCACTGATTACAGGTTCATCGTCTGTTTCATATTCGAATTTTTTTTTATTCTTTTTTGTGTTTTTTGAAAATTTGTTTCTATTTCTAAATTTTCTGCCAAGTTTTTTGCAGGAACAATAACATCTTCAAATTTTTCATCTGTTCTATATTCTTTCAAGCCTGTACTAATTTTTGGATGCATTCAACCACTGTTTTCATATTAATCAAAGGACTTTGCATCACTTTGCTTACAACATTAATTTTCGGTAGTATGTCGTATACTATGTTATTATGGAACAGATAAATTTAAAAGACGTAATTTTTAAAATAAGATTATTTGCTTGATTTCTGAATTTCATACCTTTTGTATTGTACAAGGAACAAAAAAGCTCTAAAATTTGCTTCTATCATTTTTGTTGAAAATTTTCTTCTAGTTTCTCATCTTCATCATGGTATGTTCTGTCAATATTAGTGTTTACTAAAGTTAGTCTACTACCACTAGCTTGTGGTTCTTGCGTTACATTAGTCTGTTCTTTTACTAGGATTCGTTGTGTTTCTTTGATTTGCTATTTTCTTCTGATGTTACGTTACAATCCATGCGTTTATCTGTGGTCTTTTTTTTTTGAGATGTAATAATTTTTTTTCGGTTAAAAATTTATTTAGAGAACCTGTCAATTCTTGTTCTACTTGCAGTTTTATTGCTTTTGTTTTTCGATATTGTGCTTCAGACAACGTTGCTGGCTTTTTCTTAATATCTTTACCTGACATCTAAATAAAAATAATTTAAATTTTTTTAAAAATAATACTAATTAAATAATAACTTACTTTTAAGGTTATAAACTCACTGAGTAGGTAAACAATGCGTAAACTTTAAACAATACTAAACAACAACACGTTATATATTTTCAATAACAAATGGCAGAACGGCAATATTAGTAATGCTAACACAGTTGTTAAGAAATAACAGCTAATAAGTCAATTCTATTAAAATAAACCCTACAATTTATCATCTCCCACCACAAGCTCAATAGGTTTTTATAATTAATTCCTAGAAAAATATGTACTTATTTTTTTTTCTTAAAACCCATAGACGCATTGTTCGTGAAACATGTAGTTTCTCGTAAAATATTTTTTTCTAAGAACGTATGTAACAAGTCGTTTTTATTTCTGGAACGGGTCAAATTGCCGCATCTTTGATTTGCCGCTCTTGTGCGGTGAACAACCTGCACACCTATACGCGGCGGCCCTGACCAACCTCCAAAAAAATTGCACTACTTTGTACGTTACGCACGCAATTGGGTGCTGGATTGGCTAATACGACACTCAAATCGGTATAGTATTAAGCTTTGTTACAGACGCAAAGTAGAAAAACTTATTTTCATTGTTATATGTATCGTAATTAACCAGTTAAAACAACATTTGCCTTTTGCAAAAAAACGTACGCAAGTCAATTGGAGCTGTATTTTTAAAGATATTGGCAAAAATAGGCTATTAGAACCTGTAAACAAATCGACAAATTAAGATCGCTACAAAAAACTTACTTCGACATAGTAATAGAGTGTATTTTTACTTAATGTAATAATTAATAAGATTATTTAAGATAAACAAGACCATTTTTGTTAAATAAATTATTTTATACATTTACGGGTGGTCATTTGAAAACAAAACAAGCTAGATTTAGGATATGTTTAAATATTTTTTTGAAAAACGGTTAAATAAATCGGTTTTGTTTACGGAAGAAACAAAAACCTAAGATAATGTCAACACCGATATTTTTTTTTTCACTTTTAAAATTTTAAATAGCAAATGGGGTCAAGTAACACATTGTGGCAGTGGCGGCTCGTGAGAATGTCTAGTGGGAGGGCATAAAACTGTAGGCGTAAAACTCTTTTTATATTAATTTCAGTAGGTTTCCTCGTCACCCAGGAGGTACTACTGACAACGCGTTGACCTATTATAAGGGGGTCTCGCCAGTAGCCCTACTCCCAAAAAAATAAATATATATATTCTTAAAAAATTAAAAAAAATAAAAATAAAAATAAAACTTAACATTAAAATATATAAGTTATATAAAAAACAAAACAAAACGGCTTATAGTAAAAATTAACTGTTGGTCTTATATACAAAATCAAGGCGTCTACTTTTTTGCGATACAAAATTATTAATAACGAGTTCATTGAAATTTTCTTTCGTTTGTATAAGTTCTTTTTCTATAGAGCACATTGCTAACGCACAAAGTCTATCCTGGCACATCGTATTACGTGAGAATGTTTTTATTCTCTTTAATGTAGAAAAAGATCTCTCACTTTCGGCGGTAGTCATCGGAATTGTGCATATAATTTTTAGTAATTTTACTGTTTCCCGAAACACATTTGTCAGATTATTGTCAGTAAGAAATTGTAAAATGTGAACAGCCCCATTAGCACTTCGAAAATCCTCGCGGCTATATATAGTTATAAGTTCTTGTTTTAAAGAAATTCCATCTAAAAAAAAAGTTTTTACCGCAACGTTAAAATAATTTTCAGGAAAATTTACTTCATAGTCAGCAAAATACCGTATTTCAAATAACAAAGAAGCTTCCAAATAATCACTAAACCTAAATCGATCTTCAATATTTGTGATAATGACATCAGCTACTTGCTTATTATTATCAATATACCTAGGTCTTTTTCTTTGTGGTCGTGGATCTTCCTCATTTTCTTTATCATAATCAAAATCTACATCATTCCTAACATTTTGAATAGCACTTTTGAAATCTAAAATATATTTTTGTACTTTGACACTATCAAGTTGCCGTTGTTGCAATTGATTATACAAAATGTCACTATGTGGAAGTATTTTATTAAAAAAGTAGAGCCAAAAATTAAAGTCGGGATCATTCAAATAACTGACCAAAGCTGTTGTCTGTTGTAATGTTAATTTATCATTTTCATTTTCAATTATATACTCAAAACAATTTAATAAATCCTTTTTAAACATATAAACGGTACAAACTATTTTAGAGCTAAAATTCCAACGAGTTTTTGGACCATGTGGTAATCTCTTTTTAACAAAATTATCGAGAATTTGAGTACGTTTTGCAGATCTTGAAAAAAACGTAGAAAAAGCTACGACATTTGCAAAAAAAACTTTAACGGCTTTATTTTGATTAGCTGCTCTTTCTAAAATTAAGTTTAACTGGTGAGCATAACAGTGAGTAAAATGAGCCCTTTTGTAAACTGACTTTATTCTAGCCTGCACCCCGTTATGCTGTCCACTCATCACTGCTGCTCCGTCATAACTTTGAGCAATTAATTTATCGGGCGTTTGATGAATATTAAGTTTTTCTAATTCATTGAAAATAACTTTACTAATTTCTTCAGCACTATGATCCGGCGGTATAATGAATCCTAAGAAACGTTCATGCACTCGAGCTTCTTTTACATATCTAACAATAAATACTAACTGAGAAATGTTAGCATTGTCAGTAGTCTCGTCCGATTGAATTGCAATATACTTTGCTTCACTAATTTCTTTTTTAATTAAATTTTGAGCAACAGCCAATATTGAATCTAGTAGTTCATTTTGAATTGTTTTTGAAAGCCCAGAAAAAACACTATTTTTTGATTTTTCTATATGGTTTTTTAACATAACATCGACTTCCGCCATCAAGTTTACTAAACCTCGAAAAATGCCAGGATTGTTGCTCTCTGATGTTTCATCATGTCCCCGTAAAGCCAATTCGAATGCCCCACAAAACTTTATACAATCAATTAATTTTCCTAAAATATAACGATTTTGTTTAACTTGCTCGTTATGTTTTTGAATTTCAAGTCTGAATGCGCTACTAAGCTGATTTCGTAAATCAATCCGACCTAACGTTGCAAATTCCAATGAATAAAATAAATGTTTTTGACTTATAGAATGCTTTTTGATTTTTTCCGTTAAATGTTTTAAATCTCGTATTCCTGTCTGAACCCAAGCAGGATCGGAATCACTAGACCCCATTACCAAACATACAAAACAATAAACTGAATTACTTACATCACAACCACATAACCAATCTGCATTTTTGTACATACCGTCATTAAAATTTCTTACCACGGTTTTACCCTTTACCACATGTTCCTGGTGAATTTTTAGCTTTGGCCTCGGAGGTCCCAACTCCTTTATTGTTTTTCTATCTTCAAAATTAACAATACCCGCGGATTTTAACTCTTTGATATTTTGAACGGAATTCATCATCAATTCGATTATATTATAATCACACAAAAATTAAAAAACACAATAAACTTGATCCAGAAAAAAACGTTAAAACTTGTTACCCGGTGAAATACAAATTGATGAAGAATAATTATCGGGAGCAATCGATTCAAATCGATGTAACTCGGAGTAATTCTGCTTTTCTAATTGGTTCGAGGGCAAATCTGGCTTCTGCCCGAGATAGCACTGTTGTCAGATTGTTTTAGCAACAAAACTCTTGAAAAACTAATGGAAAGTGCGTGGGAAGTGCGTACGATATGGCAAGCATAGTAGGGCACAGCTTAGCTGTGCCCGGAATACGCGCCCGCTAATATTTTTAAACTTTGCGCGCATTATAAACGCTTCTACAATAATTTTCTAGACGTATTTAATTATTTTACTCATAATTACAATATTTCCTTATTTTCTTATTTTTTTATTTTCGTTGGAGGGGCAATGCCCGAGTGCCCTCCCTGCAGGAGCCGCCACTGCATTGTGGGAAAGGTAATTAAACCTTCTTTTCAACAGTGTTTTTGTTTTCAAAATCCGACATAACCAATAAATTGAAGGTGAGTATTAGGAGAAAATGATCGACAACAATTTTATTTATATAAATAAATAAAATAATATCATACAAAAATAAATTTTTATACATATTTTACATACAAGAGAGGCTAAAAAATAAATAAAACTTTTACTTCGTGATTAAATAATAAGTCAAATGTTTAGCTTGATAAATAAATAAAGCCTGTTTCTTTAACTGCTTTTGTAAAAGTACTAATTTAGAATTATATGTAAGTCACCAAGATTTAATAGAAAGTTCAAAAACGTTGATCAAAAATTAATCATAACAAAAAAAAAGTGCCGTAAAAATAATTACGAAAAACGGTTTTCAAACTTTGTAGGGGTTGTTTCAACTTTTGTTTTATTTTATTACATACTTTATATTTAATAATAAGAAGCCATCAGTACTATATGTATATTACAAAGTGGTGACTCTTGTAACAACGTTTTAAATAATGCACATTTCTTCACCTTTAAACTGACCTAACATTGAAATCAATATTGGAAACAGGTTAGCAAGTATTAGCAGCTGAATTTTGTTTTATCACTCAAAGAATCATCTCAGCTACTTTAGTGGAGTAAAAAGTAGAAGTAAAAAATTTTATTACAGCAAAAATTTTGGTTTGCCGTGAGGTTTCAGGAGGGCGGAAGAAAAGATTTAATGATAAATTTAAAATAGAAAATTTACCTGACAGTTATAATTTACAAATGAGGGATGTACAAGAATAATTCCGACTAATAATAATGGAGCATTGGAGCGTGTGAATTTCACAGTAAATATGATAAAATGTCATTTATGGAAATGGTCTTTTGGTGACTGAAAGTCCGGGTTTGAGTGGTTTTCTAGATGTGAACGTCTAGAGTTAGCAAGAGCGTATTTATGTATAGACATTGCAGGCGGGCACCTATAGCCGAAAATTTTCACAGAGCGGCAAACAACTTTAATTCAAAGAGTTTGCTATATTTTTCAACAATAATCATATGTATTTGCAAATACAAGTAATGTTTGTGCAAATACCAAAGATAATTTGTTATTGTGCTAAATTATTTTTGTAATATCGCTGACGATTCTGCTTTGTTAATATCTCCATCCAGGTTTTTTAGTAAGGATATTATTTCATTGCAATTTGTCTATCACAAATCTTTGATGACAATGCTTTTCTAGCCACGTAACACAAATAAAAATTTTATCTATAAGGGCGAAGCGAGGCGGTGCGGTGGGTCTATATCGTCTAGGGGCGCCAAAACTGTAAA
The DNA here is from genome assembly GCA_029207805.1 of Tribolium confusum. Taxonomy (NCBI): domain Eukaryota; kingdom Metazoa; phylum Arthropoda; class Insecta; order Coleoptera; family Tenebrionidae; genus Tribolium; species Tribolium confusum. The sequence goes on from JALGAY010000003.1 coordinate 4,974,412, forward strand.
TACGCCCCTGAGCGTTAGGGATCTTACGCAAAACAGGTGGTCGAAACTGTACCGATTGGTTGATTTGAAATGTAAGGGTGGATTTTGAGGACAAATGTTAAAGAATAAAGTCAGTTGGATTTAAGAGAATGAAGACTTGGAGAGTTGTAACAAGAAATTGAGTTTGAGTGTGTAAAATGAGGAAATATCAACTTGTGTAAATAAAGAAAGAAATTGAAGATAATAAGGGAATTTTAATTAATTTATACAATATCTGCCACTACTGTTTTTCTATTTTTCCCCGATTATAAAAAATATCAGCAGGCATTAATATTTTAAATATCGGTTTATTGTAGTTGAGGATAAAATTCAATTTAGATGTTCAGTATTGGTAGGTTTAGATTTTCTACATAAGGATGAAGCCAATTTTTGTTAAAAATTTTTTCATCAATCGCTTAGTCTTGGTCGGGTATGTTTTTGAAATAATTGTAAAATTACGATTATACGAGAGTTGATTGTAATGACTTAAGCCAATTCTTGTACAATTAGAGAAAAGATATGTTGATCTGATTGAAAAGTGGATGATGTGGCGTTTTAATGGACTCGGTCTTTAAACAATTATACTGATTTATAAATAAGAATTTAGATCAAGACGTCACCTTAAATGAAATGGACGAAATGGTAATGCACGTAATGACCTGATGACTTACTTGCATTATAATGCCCTAATTTAATATGTGAAGAATAATACTAACATGATTGATTATAAGTACATATAGAAGTATAATCCGTCAATATAAAAATGTCGCGTTCATAATAAACCCTTCTGTCGATGCCAGCCCTTTAACCGCAACCATGCATAAATTATCCCGTAATGTTGTCGTAAACCTTAGACACCTTCTCTACAATGTTTCAAAATTTTTGTTACAATTTTTAAAGTAACTTTGGAATTTTATTATTAACTTTGTCGCAAATGATGTTTATGTAGTACCTATATATTTTATATAACATATTCAATCTGGTTAATTATTCAATTTACTGCAAAAGTGGTATTTTTTCAGTCAAGATTTTAATTGTAAAATAAATTTTGAAATTATAGAAATAGTTAAAACCGGTCCTTTTTGAAATGTGTTTCTATAATTTTTAGAAGTAAAAACATTTATGAATAATTGTTGCTTTCTATTTAAATATAATTGCATAAAACCTTTTTGAACATTATTTTGAATCGTGCTATCAAATATCCATTTTCTGCTTATAAAAGATTAACTATTGGACCTAACATTGGTCTATTCTACAGACTGTTATGGAAGTGTATGCAAAAAATTTAAACATAGATAGAACTCACAAAAATAAACAAAATATTTATTTAGCATTTTTGTCAAAAACGCACCCTTACCGAGTTAAAATTAAAAGTAAATAGACCACGAAAAACCATACCCGCCTATGTGTTAACGCAGCGATCAAAACACACCAGAAAAAATTCAAGACAAAAAGCTTACCAAAGAAAAGTGTAAACACAGCTGATTTTAGGTAGGTTAATAGGACAAAATAAGACTTGCCTGATAAATTAATCACAAATTCACAATAAATGTTCAAAATGTCGTTCTTCGTTGTTAATACACGCTTGCAACCGGCGCGGCGCCGCGGCCTGGGACCTACAAACATTCCTGGATTTGCGCTAACTTTTTCTGCAATTTGCATTACACGATTAGTGAATTCTAGGAGAGGCATAAACTAATTGTTTCACAAAAAAATCACTTAGGTTTACGGCCATAAAAATGGGTCCATAACGACCCATCCACTTATTTTTAAAATGATTGTTTTAATTGATTGATAACACAAATGATTGTTTTTGTTGTAACACAGCACTTCACATTAGTAAACTTCACCCTCGACTTTACCATTGTTATAAATTTATTGTCACACTATCGCAATTTATTAGCGAAAAACTGTTGATCACAACTATACAATGCGAAATGAGGTTACGCCGGTAGCCAGTATCAGTGTTTTTTTCTTAAAAAAACGCTCAGGTTTTTATAAGATTAAAATTTTTATCGCTTCGCTTGAACTTGAAAATGCCATCACGAGCGCAGTGTTAAATTAGGGGTTACAAAAATGTAAAATTAAATTTTTGATATTACAAACAAAATTTGTGAAATTTACATCTTTACAACAAATTAAAACACCTGTTAAAATTTTTGCAATACCTTCCATAACACCCTGTATAAACAATCTCCAATATTTTTTTCCTAAATGTTTCTTTTTATTATTTAATTACATGAGACAAATGGGTTAAGAAAACAAAAGTCAAAACTTTAATTTGGTATTCTTTGACTACTATTTCCATTTTCCAATAATTAGTTCATTAGTTGTACCCCAATTTTTATCATACAGGAGTTGAATTTAGATTTAGTATTAAGAAGCCATCAGTAACTATATATATTACAAAGTAGTGACTAGTGACTCTAGTCACAATGTTTTAAATAATGCACATTTCTTCACCATTAAACTTACTTAACATTATAAAAATCAATAATACTAATAATCAATATAGGAAATATAGTAATCAATATAAGAAACAGATTAACAAATATTAGCAGCTGAATTTTGTTTTATCGCTTAAAGAAACATCTCAGCTACTTGCAGAAACAAATCCGAACACCGCGCTCGACTGCACTCAAAAGATATGCCATAACAAATATGTAAAAAAGTGTTAATTTTTAAGTTTTTTTATAAAGTAAAAAATACAAACAAAATATAAACTTTAATATTTAGTACAAACAATAAAATATCTTTTTCTTTTGTATTAAATACCTACATTTTCCAGTATATCCAAAAATATTAGCAATATGTAATATATTAATAAATAAAGTTGATATTCCTGAAATTATATACAAACATACGTACTAGTTTTTAAGCTAAAATTTTTAGTAACGACATGTTGAACATGTTCGAAGATAAAAATATCTGAATGAGTTTTTGTTAGGTGATTCTTTGAAATGTATGAATCAATTATCCTAAAATACTAAGGTAATAACAAATTGACATTTTGTCACTATATAAAGTTAGAGATTTTTCCTGCTTTGAACCACTGTGCGACGGTCGGTCCGCCATGCTAACACGCCACCGTGAAAGGCATAGAAATATCATAGAAATAGAAATATATTACGAGGCAAATAGCTCGTAAAAGCAATTATATGCTACATCTCTGCTACAACCAAGATAAAAATTTTATCTTTATTCAAGATCCTATCACCCAGTCATAATATGTTTTTTTCTGATTGATACAATATTAACTAATATTGCCTTAGTTACAATATGTAATAACACACTCATATTTCCCTAGGGAAATATGAAACGCTCATATTGTCCCAAGGAAAATATGAAACGTCATATAAAAAGAAAATCTGAAATGTCATATTTTACTATGAAAATGTTTTATTTAATGTGCGTTCTGCAGACCCCAAAGATTTCTATACTTAAAACGACCTTTAAAATTTAAATTACAGGTGTAACAGTCTATTCAACAGAGGACAATCACAATGAAATTTTAGCTTATACATTAAAAAAATGTCAGTAAGAGCTTCTCGCAAGAATTTTTTGAGCTGTTCTCGGAACAACACCTCTGACTTTTTTGAAACGTATCCTTTATTTTTATTCTTTACCAATGCTTCTACTTCATCAAACATACTAACATCAATTTTTTTTTAAATGCAACATTGTCCTTGGCATGGATAATTTTGTCCACAACGTGTTTGGTGAATATTTCTACGACTGCGGATAGAATAAATTAGTCATACGTTCAAAAATAACAAATATCATAGCAAATAACCAAGTCTTCAAAAAACGTTAGCAAAATATTTTCGTCGGCATCATTCACCGTATTTGCTGTTCTCTAGAGTTGAAAGTCTTCGTACATTTTACTATACGCAATATTCGATTTTGCTGGAATCAAACATTCCCTGGCTTTCGCTGCTTGTGCGAGCACGTAGTCCGACATTTTATCAAAATATTTTTATGACAGGATGCGAAAATCAAACCAGTCAACTATGATACCTATTTACAAACACTGGGCCGAATTCTTTTCTCTATATTAGCGCTAATAACATTCTTTAAAATAGTTAAATAACGTCATTAAATTTCACCTATTCTTTACTCTCGATTAAGAATTTAGAGACTTCAATTAACGATCACATTTAGTGGATATTTTAAAGAACGTCAATCGTTGTTTAAAATGTCTATTAACTTGGCAGTTATAAAAATATCTGTTTTCTTTAAAAATAACGGTGTACGGTGTACTACTTATTGGAAAACATTGAATTAATTGAAAATAATTTTTATAAAATCAGAGAAATAGGCAGAATACCGAGAAATCCGAGAGTATATGTATCGAGAACGGTTTGTTCCTTCTGACTTATCAGATAATCATTTTGATAAGCGATATTGCTTAAGCAAAGAAACACCGCGATTCGTTGCTAACATTTTAACACCCCAACTTGAATCTGTATATCATAGGAGGATTGATTTAACCTCCAAAATTCAAGTTTCAGTTTCCAGATTTTTTGCCAAACAATTTTTAATTAAGATAAAAATATATTTTAAAATTATATATTTAAAAATTATAATATCTTCTTTGATCCATTGCCAAAGGTTCACTTGATTGTCCTTCGCCACCTCCAGTTTTTTTAATTTCTTTTTTGTACTTCCCTACCACAGATTTTGCTTGTTGCTTCATTCTGTAGTACGCGTTTCTAATTGTTTTACTATCGCAATAATAACCGCTCGTCGCTCTTAAGTTTTCTGCTATTTCTGTCCACAGTTCCTGTTTTTTTTTATTTACACAGAAGATTATGATTCTCATATATTCTATTCTTAATCTTAATTGGTGGAATATTAATCCTATTAGGTTCTGACTTTTATTTCAAAATATGCTTTGTATGGCAACAAAATCTACAACACTCACTTTTTTGTTCTCAGTGAAGTTTTTTTGTCTTTCTCTTTTACTATTAGCTGTCCTAAAAAACACTTAGGTACTTACCTACACAGAACTACACATTAATCAATTAATTAAACACTTTGATTGTTTATTAATTTTCATTGTTCGGCACGTTCAAATCACTTATAAAATGTTTAAAATTTAAAGTTGGCGAGGACATGTATGGAGTACTGTAATTACTAATTACCAAAAAGCCTGATTTAAAACAAACAATTTGCTTAGAGACGTCGATTAACAAATTGATGTGCAAACGAGGATTAGAATAAGCCATTCATTAAAATATTCGTTAAAATATTAATTTAGGCTAATCAATTACTTTACTAATAAACATCTAAATAACATTTTAGTTTAGGGAAAAGAATTCGGCCCACTGTCTCTTATCCTTAGCAACGTTACTAATTGCTCAATTCCAGAATTTATAATCTAATATTTTGCTATTTTGACAACAATATTGTTTCAATCTGAAAAAAACTATTGATTCCACCACGGGAAATATGAATATATTCTCTCGGTTGTCTATACATCCCTCGGGTTCCTCTCGGGATGTAACTAGTCAACGTCGGGAAATATACTATTCATATTTCCCTAGTTGTAATAATAGCTATAAAAGCTATGAGATACAATTCAACGTCTGTAACTCTGTCAATCATTTAAAATATTTATGCAAATTCTAAAAGATAAACTCACTTGGCAGAAAATTCTGATAGTTATTTAAAGTCATAACATTGACCCTCAAAGAACAAATTGACATATATTTTAAAACAGCTGATACCATAACTGAATCCCTCTTAAGTTTCAAACATTCACGAAAATTTCAGAAATATTTGTGAATGTCACGTTAGAATAGTTTTCCTTTAGTTTAACGAAAAAGATTAAAAGTTGAATAACATTCTATTATTACATAAAGCCTATTTTTTCTTTAAATCAATGGTCAGTGTCAAAAATTCTGAAATTATGTTGGAACCCTGTTAGATTGCCATGGAAACAAAACTAAAAAGGCTAATTTTAAATGGAGTTACCAACCTTAAAACACTTTGACAATTGATTTTAATTCAGAATCTTTAGTCAATAGAATAGTATTGCAAAAATTAATGTAATAATTTGTTGTAAGAATCTCCAAAATAAATAAACGGTAGACCAATTTTAGACAAATTAATACGAGAAACCTAATAAAAAAAATTGCACTTACGTTTTCTTAACAACTCACACTTTTAAATAATCCCTATCTTTTGCAAAATAAAAAAACACTTTGTGTAACTAGGAGTAACGTACAGTTCAGAAGACACGAAGGAACTAAACTCCGGAGGAATGTTGAAAAAATTGGTAAACATCACTAACAAAAAAAAAAGAGAAAACTACCCTAAATCCTAAATGGTTTAAAAACACCATAAATTAGTTTTTCTCTCTTTCAAAATACATCACCAAAAAAAAGAGATATTTACGATCTCAATAAGTATGAGGTCAAAGCAACTCAAATTGAATAGAGCAATAATAAGTTGTCGAAAGCCACCATAAAAATATGTTTTTTAACGTTCGAAACTAAACGCAATCAAGGGTTTAAAAATAGAATAAATAGATTCAAATTGTTAACATAAAGACTTACATAGTTATGCCAATAAATAAAATTATAGTAAAATAAAGTTTTTATTGTAGGTAAAACCACCTAGAGCTGTAAGTTCTGGTGATCATAAATTGCGGTAATAGTCAGGGTAGGAATAAATCCTTTGGTTTAGTTGCGGTAAAGGATTTTTAATCACACCGGTCGGTTTAAATCTTTTGCCTGAATTGCGGTAAATATTTAATTTTTGGGTTTGTCACTGGTGTCTAACGAAACAGCGCACGCTTCGTCAAAATGAAATTTTGTCAGAAAAAATTGCCCATTTCAAATTTTTGCATTTTCTTATGTATTTTATTTGCTTTTTTAAAAACTACAACTTAAAATATTTTATCGACGGCTTTTTGTGTAAATCTATGTTAACAATTTAACTAACGAATGTATAATTTTTTTTATTTTAAAGCACAAAAATCCTGAAAAACATTATTTTATTAACAAACTATAAATAACAAATGACTTGAATTATAAAAACAAACAGCATTTAATAATTTTTCGCCATATGTTGGATGGTTTGTTGATATCTTATACCTTATCCAGTTTTAAAATCTGCATGTACAGATTCAGAAAAAGCGTCTATAAATTTTTCAACTATTTTTTTTTCCTATCACAAAATTCCTTTACATGAAAAAAATTGAGACTTTGGTGTCATATTAATGTCCAACACCATAAATAATATAATAGTATAAAGTACTAATTTAGAATAATAAGTAAGCTTATTTACAAGAGAGCCTTCCTTAAATGACCAGGTAATTAACCGTTGTAATCTAGCGGGCTGAATGTTATTCATTCAACTGGTCTACATCTGGTCGTTTAAGGAATTAGTCATCAAGATTTAATTGAAAGTTAAAAAACATTGTTCAAAAATTTTTCATAACAAAAAAAAAATAAAAATGGCGTAAAAATAATTACAAAAGACGATTTTCAAACTTTGTAGAGGTTGGCAACCTTTCAATTATTTTATTACTTTAGATTTACTAGCCATCAGTACGATATATTACAAAGCGGGGACTGTAGTAACAACTTTTTAAATATTGCACATTTCTTTACCTTTAAACTGACCTAACATTGTAATCAATATAGGAAACAGGTTACGTTTTTCTTGTGTATTAAATACATTTTCCAGTATATCAAGAAATATTAAGAAAAATTAATGTATTTATAAATAAAGTTGATACTCCAGAAATTATATACAAAAGTTCGTATCAGTTTTTAAGCTAAAATTTTTAGTAACGACATGTTGAATTTTATGTTCAAAAATAAAAATATCTCAGTGAGTTTTTGTTCCGTAATTCTTTGAAATGTATAAATGAATTATCCTAAAATATCCTAAAATGCTAAGGTAATAACAAATTGACATTTTGTCACTATAAAATTATAAAAATTTAAGTCTTTTCCTGCTTTCAACCATTGTGTGACGTCCGAATTTTGGATGTGCATTTCAGATAATTCGAAAGATCGATCGGATTAAGAAATACCTGGTTTATTTTTTTCGGCCCAACGTGACCACTTAAAATGATAATCTCAAAAATTCCTTAACTACAATTTGATGGTCAGGGATAATGAAAAATACCCAGCCCAACTCGGATACACCCGATTCGTTTTTCAGCTGAATCATAGCAAAACGATTAATAAGGTCTCTATCAGATATTTGTAGATAAAGAATTATTTTTCAACTTTCTACGCTGTTTATAGAAGCAATTGGTTTGCGGGTACATGAATATGGTAGTAGCAGCATTAGAAGAATGTTACGGGTTATTATTAATTTTAACCTAATTAATGTATTATTTACTTAGTATTATTTAATAACAATAAACCATTAACAAGTTAAAATGGCAAAGACATATATTAGTGCTGTTATTATACGGGAAAATCAATATTTTTGTGTTTTTTTTTTTCGAAGTGAAATAAATAGGTAAACAACAGGTTATATCTCGCTATCTTTGCGTTTTTTTTTTTTTGAAACATTTGCGAGGACAAAAGTGTTTAGAATTAAATTTTGCATACAATTTTTGAAATAGAATTTTTTGGCGAGATTTTTCTAGAAAATCTGAAAAATTTTCTAAAGTATGTGGTTTTTCAAAAAAGTTACAAAGACTTAGAATAGTGCTTAGAATAAAATTTTTCATATGGGTAAGCTTTTGAAAAATAAACATTTCACTATATAGATAAAATGATCGAAATATATGTTTCTTTACTAAGAACACGTTATAATTTTACGTTCCGATAACACCAGGAAACAAAACAATAAAAAAACAAGTATTAAAAAGGTTTATTATTTGACACAATTACATAACACAAAATGCAGTTTTTGAAAAACTGGTTGAATTCAAAACAGTTCGAATCAATTCAAAAATTAAAGTCGATAATTGAAACCAATTCATCAGTACTTTATTAGAAGTGCAAAAAAATATCGATTAATCGATTCGATTCATCAGTAAACCAATTTGTCGATTTAGACAAAGATCAAATCTCGAAAATCGACCGCGAGTTAAATTGAGAAAAATTGATTCTTAACGAGTATCTAATTAAGCTATTTGTTTATTTAAAAAAATCTAACATTGACGTCGATTAAAAATTGGTATGTCCGAGAGTAGAGGAGGCAAATCAAGCTTTTAGAAATTATAAACAAACGGCCATAATTTCTTCTCTGTTTTCTAATACAGGAATCCATATAAAATTTGACGAAAAACAACATTAAAATTTTTAATGTCAGTTTTCCCTACATTTGCTTTTTTCATGAGTTAAATTTATCAAAAATTGTTATGAAAGATTTTAAAATAGGTTATTGTAATTGGTTTTTCTAAAAACTTACACGTTTTATCAACTAACTCTGCGTTTGATCGGAAAAACAAAATTTCACCTTAATTACTTACATTAAACAATATGAGCATAATTTAGTAATTTAGTTTTTTTTGCGTTTTACGTTTTCCAATTCATCTCGCGTTTCTTAAATATTATCTTTTATGCTTAGGGCCTAGGCCGCTAGGTTTATTATTTTTATCATTCTATTGTTTAACATCTGCTAATCACTCTCTCTTCAAAGCGGAGTTTAAAGATATTTTGGTTAAGTTGTCTCTAGTTTTGCTTCCCGTAAGCTTCAAATCCGAAATTTACCCCTAACATTTGGGTATGTCTCATTAAAAGCGTATCTAAACCTATCCAGTTATTGTCACACTCATGCTTTGACCTACTTAAATTAGGATCCAATGCGTAATATGAATATATTTTTGACCTTCAAAAATACTCTTCTAGCACGCAAGAAAAATGATTCGAATAAAAACCGCTTATAGATATAAATTTCATTCTACTTACCTGATGACCGGATGTTTAAAGATGTATCACCAAGCAACTAAATTGAGAAGATAAAAGAAAAACTCACTATGAATTATGAAATCACAAGCGAAACTAACAATAATTCTGAATAAAATTTTCTTACACAGTCGAGCCTAAATTGCAAAATAAGGAAATTTGAGAATTGCTAAGTGATCCAGCTGTGGTCATAAATTTCTGTGATTGGGAAGAAATAAACAACCGTGGAAAAATAAAGATTGCAACTTTGTAAGCTTTAAGAGTTGAAATTCGATATGTTCCAAGGCACGATGTTCCAAGCGATAAGAACGCTTCGAACTAATGACATAAATAGATTTGTATTTATGTATCGTACTTTGTATTTCCTAACAATTGAATTGCTAGTACAGCAATTTTTTTTTATTTTTAGGTATTTACGTTTACTTACACATATTAGGCAGGTACCTATAGCAAAAAATTTTAACAAGGCGGCAAATTTTTATAACAACTTTAATTTGCTATATTTTTCGATGATAATCACAGTTGAAAATATGTAGAAGTAATGTTTTTAGAAATACCGAACATTATTTGTTATTGTGCTAAACTATTTTTGTAAAACTGCTGACGATTCTGCTTTGTCTCAGATAAAAACCAAGACTCAGCTGTACTATAAACAAAACTGTAGATTTAAAAAGGTCACGTCATGCAGGTTTTTTCATAAATATATTATTTCATTGTAATTTGTTTATCACAAATCTTTGCTAATGCTTTTCTAGCCATGCGAACGTATCACAAATCTGAATCATTTATTTTTTCGATCATATTCTACAATTTTTCCTAATACTAATTTACAATTTTTAATGCTTTTAGATGTGGGCTGCTGATGATCTGTTTTGACCTGAAGAGGTTCGGTGCCGAATTGAGGTGTAGCGAACAGGTAAAGAAAGGGTGGCGGTCATTGGGGATTAAATAGTGCGGAATTTATGTACGCCCATTAGGTCTGCGGGATCGTCCACAGATTTGACATGCCGTCATTGTGAGGCATGGGAGTGTCGTTCAACAATTTTTCTAATGGAACCGCTGTACAGAACACTGAACGCGGAAGAGTTTGTGTTTTCAAGGGCGATCCTTTTAATTTAGCATATTGTATTTACTTTAACTTGACCCGTGATATTAATACTTTTAATATAATGTTCTATTATCGTCAGTTTATTAAGACAAAATACATGTCGAGGAATTTTTATTTAATTTAAACACAGTTTAGTTGCTTACAAAATGATTGTCAAGAAGTAAAAATATCAAAAGAAACCGATTCGTCCCATGACACGCGAAGTTGTCATAGACTTTGTATTATTTTATAACTTGTCTGTTATAATTATTGGTGTTTAGTGAATTAAGTAGATTTGTAATTAATAAGGATGTCAATTGAATATTGAATGAACTTTAATTGCGGGGTCCAAATAACTTCTAATGTTTTTAAATAGTCATTGCTGTAAAGTTTAATTGTTTGTTTACTTGTCTCGTTGCATTTACCACCCACAATTGCAGTGTTATTGAAAACACATTTACGAAGGGGAAAACCACTAGTTTTTAGTAGAATTTCGGTTATTTCGTCTTTAAGTTTTATTGCATCTTTTCAGAATTTGCGACTGACAATAAATCGTCAACATAAAAATGCCTTTTTATGACATCTGAAGTTTTGAGTATGGTCTCATTGTTAATGACAAGGTGCTGCAAACATCTGAAGACCATAAAAGGCGCTGAAGTTGTGACGTACTTGATGATGGTACACAATTGATAAGCGCTTACTTGTCCAGATGTCGCCAGAAAAAGCAAATGTATGTTTTCGGAATCTAATAACTATCGAAAACAAATCTCTTTGAATTGTAGACCCGACAAGATGAAAGTCGTTAATAGATGGCCCGTTGTCTGTGTAATTTGGTCGTGCTCCTATCGTAATTTCCTTATTCACGGCATGATGTGGCATATAAAAGCCATTATCACCGTCATTATTAAAATCATTATTTATGTGACCCTTACCTTCCTATTCATAAATTCCAGATATTTTTTTGCAATTCAAAATTTTTATCAAATTTTCTGTCTAAAAGTTGAAACCCGTGTAAAGCAATTGACTTGGAATTACCTAAATTTTATATTTTTTTTTTAAATGTAATTTTTATTATAAATTTACCGCTTATTATGTCGGGTGGTTATTTTCTGGGAATGTTTATCACATTGGATTTCGTCCGATGTGTGAAAGTTAGGACAGCTAAAAAAGGTTTTTCCAGAGTTCATCGGCGTATCAAAACACAAAAACGTTGAAAATTCTAATTTTTTGAAATTAAAAATACATGCATAGAATAAATAATATACGTAACCAAAAAAAAACGTAAAAAATAAATAAACAACAATTCTTTCTCATAAAAAATGCAATTTATGACTAAGAATTATTGACTTGTGTATCTGGAAAGTCCATCTGATATGCCAATATGGGTTGTTTTCGATGCAGACATCAATAAAAATTAATCGGTTCGGAGAATTTTATGAAGCCGGATACAGTCGCACAGTTGTAGCAAGCATAATGTTGCGAATTTATATTTGTAATTTAACTAGTCCACTTTAGAAGTAAGCATTCGAAACAACGCAGATTAATTGCACAAAAACGGGCAGCGTCCGATTTTCTCACGGCTATTTTTATCACCGTAATCTCTCCGACCAACTGCCCCACTGTCGTGTGGCAAGAGTAGTACCGCTCATTACAAATTTTTTTGAATGAACATTGAAAGGAATAACAGGAACTATAAAAACGCTTAGGCTTATATAAGGCCTGACCAAGCCAAACCAAACAATACACGAGTGGCTATGAAACTGCCGGAAATTTTCGATCTTATCAGATATAGGTAAGTATTTCTTAGTGAGATGATTATGACAGTTGTCTAAGAAACAAATACAAGTAAGATAAAGATTTTTTTTTTGCTAATTTATCGCAGATGATTAAAATGTTCCATAAACAGTAATAACCACTGTACTAACTGCTTTATATCGATGCATAAATGTTATCAAAATATTATAATCAAAACACAATTTAACAACTAATCATGTTCATAAAAAATAACGTTTACTCTCATTATTTTCTTCTACAGGGCCCCAAAAAAAGATTTTCATCTAGTCGCCTGTGAATTTCCCATGTAAAATAAAAAATGCCGCTTTAGCAAATAGGGGTAACGAGTAAACCTAGTAATGTCACTAAGGTTGTAACAAGAAAAATGAAAAGCCCCATATATTCGGTCTCTCTACAAGCGGCAATTTTTAAAGAAAAAGTTTTCCTGCTTTGGATGTTCATTAAAGGTCAAAGTCCCCTTGCCAAACTTCAAATCTGAATTGACATTTGATTGATAGATGACAGAATAAATTAGTTCAAACTTAAAGAGTAGAGCGGCACAAAAAAATTAACATGTAAAATAATTTCAAAGGTAACTAGATGAAAATCTTTTTTTGGGACACTGTATATATTTTATATGGAATATTAATGATTAAGTTCTCTAAGTTTATAGCACAGAATATGAGCAATTTAAAACTTTGAATGATGACGTCAATTCAGTTTTAGGTGGCGGCTGCTATAGACAAGATTTTTTTCAAATGTATGTTTCCAAATAATCAAAAATGATTTTGGGGGTAGAAATACAATTTAGTATAAAATAAGTACTTAAAATTCAAAACTAAATTATAAAAAAGCAATTATAATTCGTTGATTAAAAGTATTTATTTATTTTTTATTATATGTCTATACAATTATTTATGTGTTTAGGGGTGTAAGTTTTAGGATCTCTCGTATAATTCAAATATGTAGATATGATAAGAATTTACAACATTTAAGCGACACACAATTTGAAATGTACAAGCTTATTTATTGCTAACGTATCGTCAGTAAGCGTTATGTTTACTTGTTGTCAACGAAAACTCGACGACAAAGCGTTATTTACCGTTCAAAATATTTTTTTTTAATAAAAATTAATGGTTGAAAAATGTTAAAAACATAAATTATCCAAGATCGATATACTATTGACTAATATTGACTGATTCTTGTAGAATCTAGAAAATCGAAATTTTTTCAAAAATAATTAGATATACAGAGTGTCCCAGAACTGGCGAATCAGCCTGAAACTACAAGTTTTTCTCTTCAACTTAATACCAAATTACAAAAAATATTGTTCTATACTCTATGGTTTTCAAATTACAGCAATTTTATATTAACCAATCATAATAAATATTAATTATTAGTAAAGGTAATATTCATGTTAGTGTAAAACCAAAAATTGTTTCAGGAAATGCAAAATATCTTCAGAAGTATTTATTTTACCACCATAAATACATAGGAAAAACATTAATCTTCGTCGCTATACAATGATATTTAAAAAAAATATTATAAATTGTCATTTAAACGAAACCAAAGTTAACCTTTCTTTGTAATCAGTAATATTAACTTTATTTTTTTTTAAGGAAACAGAGCCGTATAGCGACGTAGATTAACATTTTATCAATCCAATACCGTAAAAATATCTGCGTTATTATAACGAGCAATTGTAATCTATTGCAGCTACAATGACTCCAAAAATTAAAAACCACCACCTGTTGAATTATGTTGGTGAAAACATAAATTCTACCAGATTTATGTTTCTATTCTTCTCTAATTCTCTCAATCTAATTCTACTAGATTTTTAAAAATATTTTGGTTGTTACACAATCGCGTCAGTTTTGAATTTTCTTGATTTTTTAGATTTTGTGTCAAATTTGAGTTTTTTTGAAGTTTTTCTTGTCTGCGAGGCAACCGCAAGGGTAGGTCATAAAGACCTCAAGGCGCTTAAACTGACAGATTTTATCGAAAAATTGACCGAAATAACAAAATTTTAATAATTAATTACGGCTAAACCCTAAATCGTGCCACAATGGCCCAATGATATGAAATGTTTAGTTTTTCAAGAAGAATTTACTGTAAAAATTTGAATTTGATCCGAGCATGTCCACTTACCCATAAGGTACGTGCCATCTCCTTTTACAAAAATACAAAAAAAGAATATATAATTAATACATCATTATAAAAATTTAATGCGCATGTTGAGCTTGTCTTTCAGCACAAATTTTCTCAAACCGTGGTATCAATGAAGAAATCGCGGTTCTCAGTTCCTTTTCAATCACTAAGCGAGATCAATACTTTGCTTTTAAGACAGCTACTGTAGAAAAACCATTTTCACATAGGTAAGATGTTACAAATGGCAATAAAATTTCTAAAGCTTTGTTTGTGAAAGTAGGAAAATCGTCCTTTACTCGTAGCCAAAACGTAACAATATTATTTTCGTCTTGAAACATCTGCTTTAATGTGCTATCACAAGATAAGTCAATTATCAATTCCTGCTCTGCTGTCGTAAGCCCAAAATTCAGATTTTATCCAATCGTCACATTCTCTTAAATATTGTAAATTAATTATTATCCTACCAGTTAGAAATAAATTGAAACAGAGTTTAAATTTTGATTCTTTGAAATTAGTTTTTTATAACAAAAAAACTTAAGAATGAAGGAATGAATCTGAATGAATCTGCTAAAGTCAAGACTTTAGCAGATTAAAATCAAAAACTCCCAAGTTACACAAAAGTAATGTAATTTATCAAATTAGTTGTAAAACTTGTAATCAAATTTATATTGGACAAACTAAAGTTAAAAAATCGGATAAAAAACCATCAAGATGATTGTAAAGAGTATAACTTGCAATCGAAAACTAATTTAATAGTTTTAGCTTACCATGTCAAAGAAACACAACATGAATTTGACTTTAATCTATTAAAAACCGTACAAAAAACTTTGTTTCTGTTTATTTTAGGCAAGAAACAGACAGCTCCAATTTTTTGTATTTTATTTTTTTAAAACCAGATTCTGACATTATTTCAAAAAAGGCTGTAAACTCATCCATCCCTCCATAGTTTATGAGTGAAAGAAAAAGAAACACAAAAAAACGCATTGTGAAAATTTTTGAGAGTTTTTTGTAATTTCCCATAAATTCTTGAAAACGGAGCTGCCTGGATACCTATTGCACCCAACCCTTCGATTGTCTTTTAAGTTGTAAACTCAAAAGTATAGATGGGAAAAAGATAAACCACTTTTTTAATAACTCAGGTAATTATTATAATCCTGTTTACAAAATCAATGTAAGAAAATAGTAATACTGTTTTGATGTTTTGTGCGACTAAATTTTCATTTTCTTTACAAAAACGGATTTGACCATAATCAGCTGGACAATATCTGGACAATGGACAAAGTAACACACGGTTGACGTTTCTTTGTTGATATTTATTTTTCATGAATTGCGAAAATAAAACGTTAAATTAAAAGAAAATAAGATAATTATAAAAGCAATAATAATATTTAGAGCTCAATTTTAAATATTTATTTACAGCGCGCTGTCAGTTAGATAGTAGCCGAACTATTCGCTTTTTTTCACTCGGTATTTTTGTGTGTACTTGTAATTTTACGGACTTTGAGTGGCAATTGTGATTGAATGATAATATTATTGTAATTTTTTGATGCGAGTAGATTTTAATCAATATGTTCAGAGTTTTTAGTGTCGATTTGTTTTTGTAAACTTCCAAAAAAGTCTCGTCTTCGAATGCTGTTTACTAAGTAATTTAACAACAGTTGTCATTGGCAAATTGTAATGTTGTTTCAATTTTACACAATTGGCATTCCAGGAAACCCTTACAATACGACTTTTACGCGTCATTTGGTAGTCTACGACTTCGGCGGAGCGCTCTTAAACTCTTAAATCATTATCTGTTTACAAAATCAAGTATCCTTCTGTAATTAATTGCACACCTTTATCATTCTTGATAAGATAACGGGGAAATAAAGTTGGATATTCACTACCATTTTGAGGCGTCTCTAGCTATGCCCCCGCAGTGGTCGCTGGAACGCAGTCGGTTCAATAGCGTGATACGGCTTATAAATTTTTATAATCATTAGCTTATAATTATCATATCTCACCATCCTTTTCGACAATAGTAAAAGCACCAAAACTACAGGAAAAACGATTTTTTTCCCACGTTACAAGTGAAGAGGGAAGCGACGTGGATAGGATTTCTCTTCCAAACCCTATCTTCTTGTGTTTAAATGGCAAACTAGCAAATGCATAATCTGATAATATTATAACATTTTATACTTGGGTGTCCCAGAACTGAAAGATCAGCTGTGATCAACTACAAGTTCTTCTCTTCAACGTAATACCAAATTCCAAAAAAAATATTTTTCTTTTCAAATTACAGCAGTTTTTATATTAACCAATCACATAATAAATATTAATTATTAGTAAAGGTAAAGGTAAATAAAAACTGGACATTTAAATCTGACTTTAATTAGTGGTTTTAGATAGTTTACAATGCAATCTAATTCTTTGTAAGTAGGACGGCTTGCCACAATATTAACTTATATTTATTAGAAGTATTATAACCGACCAAAAAGAGCGATTCAAGAACAATTAACGTAGACGGCGAAAAAAACAGAGTTTCAGCTTTATAAGCTCCTTCTACCATTTCCCACGGTCCGGGAGATATGCCAATACAGACGGTTTTCGGAGAAGTAATAAAACTAGTTTTTGCAGGAATTCCGGGAAATAAAACAGGTGTGAAAATATCAACGCACATTTTAGTGAGATGCATTTTATTTATTTATATTATTTGCAGTAATTCATTAGTAAAGGATTAACAAAACTGGTAATTAAATAGGTTATTTAATTAAATATTTTTAATAATAATTAGTTAGGACCTCTTCTTCAGTGTTTAATAACTATTCAAGATGTACATCGTAAATTTGTGAATTAAGGGGCGGCCGTAATTTGTCACAACAAAGATTATTCTTCTATATCCTAACCTAAGGTTTTACATTCGATAGAAAGTGTTTTAATTTGTATTTGTTGTTATTATTATTTGTTCTTGTTATTTAATTAAAACTGCTGATATGTAAAGGTATGATTTATTTGAACCGCATCATGAATATATGTATTTAATTAGACATCGTAGTGGTGCCAACCTAACATCTTAAAATTATATTAAACACAGTGTACTGGGGGATCATACCATGTTTTTTTGTATCATGTTTTATTTACAAATACCTAATATTATAGATTTTATTTATTACTCATATTTCGGTTGAATAATGAATTACATTCATGGTGTAATAAAATAATCCTAAATATTAATTATTGTGAGTGATAATAATAATAGTATTTGAAAGTATTTGCTTTTCTTCATGGGTTTAAAATAAAATTTAACCGAATATTTGAAATAGGTTTTTGAAACTGTTTTTTCTAGAAACTTACGCAAAGTTGTGTTAGTTAATTAGGATTAAACGTTACTAACTCGATTGACAACCGTCTCGTGTTTCTCAAAGAAGTCAAAGAAATCGAATTAGACATGTGCAAAAATACGAGTCAATCTGACGAGGTATTTACAGTAAATTAAGAAATAGATTTTTGCTTTTTCTCACAGTAACCTAGGGAAAAATCTCAAAAAAAAATCGTTTAAAAGTCATAAAAGATACGTCTTTGCATAGACAATGAAGGCATTTTATTAGTTGCACTTTCTTCAAAATGATACTACATTTTGCTACGTTTTCTAATTGGAGCCATATTGTTTATTATTTAAAATCAGATTTTTTTGACCAAAAGATACACCGTTTGCAGGTTTGTGCCACTCTTAAGTCCAGATTAAGACGGGCGTCTCGCTTATTCGCCCGGGCCAGAGACGTCGGGGTAGAGGGACGCAAAAGAAAGTGCTGTAAAGTGGCGGTATCTAACAAGTGGTAGCCAAATTAAAGTTGAGGAATAAAGATTTCCTGATGGAAGCTATTCACAAATTCAAGTGTATCAATGTGAAGGTTGAATCAATCGATTATATTGAATGAAAAAATTGATTTTTTTATATTAAGAGCGTGAAGAGACTGTTTTTTATTCTAACTGCAAAAAACAGCTTTTCGATTAACATAAACAACGTTTATTATGCATATATTGTTTTAAAAAGTGCTCTTTTTATAACAATTGTAAAGAAAAATAATTTTATTAAAACTTATTGCCAGAACGCATTTTAGGCATTGTCAATCAAGAGGGCAAATACGAAATCGTAGTGAAAATAATTACCTATATATTTATTTCCTAACAACAGTAGCAACCTTGAATCTGTAATACCAAGAAGTACCCACTTGACACTTTATTTAATACTAACAATAATAAAGGTCTTTATTGTGCAAATAAAAAAAGATACATTTAATACATTCTAAACATAAGTAATATTTGCACAAAAGCCGAAGATCAGGTGGATGTGTGGTGCCAGAAGCAACCACATATCCTCTGTTCTTCATCTTAAGCTTAATTTCTTTTTTATTCCTAGAAATGAAGTGATGTTTATTGTTTCTCACACTT
This sequence comes from Tribolium confusum, assembly GCA_029207805.1. Lineage (NCBI taxonomy): Eukaryota > Metazoa > Arthropoda > Insecta > Coleoptera > Tenebrionidae > Tribolium > Tribolium confusum. The sequence continues at coordinate 4,993,750 of JALGAY010000003.1, forward strand.
TAACAGAAAGCGATTAAATTTGCCAATGTTCTTACATTTCTTGCGTTGTAAGTTTACAGTGTGTGAAGTTAGGCAGCATTTTCAATTATTTTTAAATATTATTAATTTAAATATTTTATAGTATTTGAATAATGTAATGAAAGGGTGTCCCGTCGTATATGCATAGTGGAATTTTGAACCCTTAGAATAAATAAAAAAAAAAATTTGTTAACTAACCATTCACTTATCAGGCGCTACAATAATCTTAAAAAATATTAGCGATTTGTTAGTTCGTTTAAGAGAAAAATAGCAATTTATGCAATAAAATTTTATTTTTATTTTTTTAAATTTTTTTCTTTTTGATCTGGTAAAAGGTAATATGTCAGGAAGTGATTTTGAAAAATCAAAAATTAAAAATCTTTAACAATAGCCGCGAAATTAACCATTATATAAAAGCAACTAAATTGAAGCGTTATTTATTGGTATCTTAATACTAATTGAAGCTAATCGCAAGGCAAGACCTTTATTTATGATGACAAAAGTTTATGAGCTTTGGGACAGACGGCTTCGATTCTTAGGTAAATAGAGCCCATTGTTAAAACTACCTACTGCCTGAACCATAAATAACTACTCCTCATTTTGCGGTATTATAATTATTTGTCGTAAATATCTTTCTTAAAGTGACGTCTTCCTTTAATCAAAGATATCTCAATTACTAATAAACTTTAATTAATTTTAATTGCACAAGGTGACTTCCTGATATATGAGCATTATTTGTAGGCAAAAGAAAAAAATTAAAAAAAATAAAAATAAAATTTTATAGCACAAATTACTATTTTTTTCTTAAACGGACTAACAAATCGCTAATATTTTTTAAGATTATTGTAGCGCCCAATAAGTGGATAGTTAGTAAGAAGTTTTAATTTTTTTCTGTTTATTCTAAAGGTCCAAAATTCCACTATGCATATACGATGGGACACCCTGTACAGTGAGAACCATTTGTATGGAGTAACTTCGATAAAAATTCAGGAATTTGTTTTTCAAGAAAACGCTTAAACACGTTTTCTGTTATTCTTCAACGCGCATTTTTTGGCAAAAAAAATTGAATATACGGGGTGTCCCAACATCGAGATACGACCCTCAACTTTGAAATTTTTAATAAAAACTCCAATTTTTTTAGCATATCTAAATTCTACATAGAATTTTGCGTATTTTTTAAGTAGCAACACTATGTCAATTTTTAGGTGTTTTTTTTTAAAAAAGCGTAAGCCTTTTGAAATGAATAAATTCGATAAAAATTCAGGGATATGTTTTTCAGGAAAACGCTTAGAGTTGTATTCTGTTATATTTCAACACACATTTTTTGACAAAAAAAAAAATAGATATACAGGGTGTCCCAATTTGAGATACAACTCTCAACTTTAAAATTTTAAATGAAAATTTAATTTTTTTAGCGTATCTGAACTCTAGTATAATTTTGAGTATTTTTTATGTAGCTATGTAACTATGTCGATTTTCAGTTGTTTTTGAAAAAAAGGCATGATCTATTTTTGAAATTAATAAATTCAATAAAAAGTCAGGGATTTACACGTAGAATTTAAATATGCTAAAAAAATTGGGGTTCTCAATTGAAATTTCAACGTTGAGAGTCGTATTTTGATTTTGGGACAGCCCGTTATCCTTTTTTTGATCAAAAAATGCGCGTTGGAAAATAACAAAATACGACTCCAAGCGTTTTCGTAAAAAATAAATCCCTGAATTTTTATTGAATTTATTTATTTCAAATGGTTCATGCCTTTTTTTTCAAAAACAACAGAATATCGACATAGTGTGTGCTACATAAAAATACGCAAAATAATACGTAGAATTCAGACATGCTAAAAAAAAATGGGGATTCTACTAATAGTATATCTACTATTTTTATAACTTTTAAATAACAGGATACCTGTTTCAGCGTTTTCCTGAAAAAAATATCTCAAAATTTTTATCGAAGTTATTTCATACAAATTGTTCACACTGTATTGTTGGATAATCTGCTTATAGAATAAGTATTAAAATATAATAAATCAAGTAATCATCGTTATATCAACCTTATATCAGTAATTTTTCTTAGCTTACCAGTAAAAGCAGTGAGTGTGTGCTACAAACATTATTTTTTTAAAAAAAGACGGATTTGGATTTTGCCATATGGAACTGAAAAAAATGGAAAACTGCGATGAGGGAGACTTTCCTATTAAAATTAGGAGCTCATCTTGAAAAAGCATTTTTTAAAGGTGCCTAGGAAGCAATTTTTCAGTGTTGGAAGTTAAAAAAAAATAGTCGATTTTTTTGGCCCACCCTACTCTGCATATAATTATCATGACTTGGAACGTTATTTTTATCAAAAACTCTTAAACGCAAAAATAAAACAACACTTGGACAGTTGACAGCAAACCATATAAACAACACGTCAACCTATGTTTATGCTAAAAAGAAAAAAGCACCGCAAACCAGGACCAGAACATTTATTGAACACATTTTATATAAAAGTATAATAAAAATAGTTTGTTCAATATTACTTAATAGACATACTTTAAACATATTTTACTTAATAGTTATTAATTTATTTACTTTTACGTTATATGCACAGAGGTATTAAAACATTAGTTTTAAGATGAAGATTAGTTTATAGACTCATTTAAAATTATGTTTTTGATTGTCCCAATCCACAGTGTGGCCCCAAGATTGACGGGATCCAGTTTAATAATTCCAGATAAAATGTGATAATACATTTGGACCCGAATTCGGATCGGACCGAATTAAATAAATCGGTCGGACCCGGACCCAACCTTTCCGGCATTGGATTCGTTCGGCATGAAACACATCTCTAGTTTTAAATGGTTGAAAGCGAAAATAAACCTTAATGTAGTGAGCATAGAGTATACAAGACTTCAAGGCTTGTCCCGCCAACGAGACTGTCGCTGTTAGTATTATAACCACGCCACTGCATTCCGTGTAAGAGTGCTGGTGCTGCTATTAGTGGCTCAAGCGCTCAAGTCCTTCCCACTGTTGCCATTTTTTCAGTGGCGGCTCGTCAGGTGAGGCAACTGAAGCTGGGCCTCAGTTAATTTTAATACATAATATTATTTTAATATCTATTATCAATCACTATTTACATGCAATTTTTTTCCTATTGGAGAAAATTTAAAAAAAAATGTTCCGACACCGAATATGTGTACCTATAGTACACTATAGTTGCTTCTGACATTTTTTCACTGTGCTGATGGCAGGATTGCCAACGTACTAATTTAGTTTGATTGCGTACTACGAACTGATTACGTATATACTTGCGATAGCTCAAAATGAAAATACTTTTTTATATAAAAAAAATTTAAAAAAAGCCGATATGTGTGAAATCCTGAAACATACTAGCACTGAAGTCTTGAAGGCACGTAAAATATTACAACCGAAAACTTTGCAGAAGCTACAATACGCGCCAAAAATTCCGGACATTAAATTTTGACATTGACAACTAAAATTGTGTAACCCATACTTCCTTGTCAATTTTAAGGTTAATTAATGTCATCACGACAGACATTGTGATTGTGGGTAAATGAAACAAAAGTTAAAAGTTGTTTTACACTCTTTTTTATGTCATTGTCAATAATAATCTTTATTGATGCCAACATACAGAAGTATTCACATGCGTCAAAGAAAATGAGGAAATAACGCACAACTTAAAATACTGTGATGATTGTAAAGAAAATTTCAAATCACTAAAAATATTAACTTTACCGTGTTTGTATATTCTCAGATCTCTGCTATATGTTCACGGTAATTTAAATTTGCATATACCCGGATCACTTTTGTAATATTAAACAACAGCGCATCAACCCAAAATTTAGGCTTTGTAAATTATGTTATATGACAACGTCAATGTGACATTGTCATATAACATGACCTACATTTTAAAAACACGAATTTGCTGTAAAAAACAAATTCACAATGCCAAAATTTTGGGTTGATGCGCTCTTGTTTATAAATACAAGAGTGATCCGGGTATAACTATTTCTTTTTAAAAGATTTTCATAAATATAACACTCGAACGAATAATCTGTCTTCTTCTAATTATTTTGGTATTAAATTTTATAATGCTTTACCGGTTGAGATCCGTAAATTGACTACACAAAAATTCACAAATTTTGTAAAAAACTATTTCACAGCAAATGCATTTTATAGTTTTAATAAGTTTTGAGTAATGTACTCCTCATGCTTGGGCTGCTGTGGGTTGGTCGTAGCTATAGATTAGTTCTAAGTTAATTTTTGTATAATCTAAATTTTGTTAAGTTCTTGTTACAAATTGGTTCAGGGTGAGAGGTTGGGGTTTTGGGCTGACGGTTGAATGATACTGAAGATGATATCGAACACAATCCATACTCGTAGATTTAATTATTCGTTCTTTTCATGTTTTTTTTAACGAATGTTATCTATTTATTCTTACGTACTTTTTATGTTAAATTTTTGTATTAATGACAAAGTGGATATACTAATTCACTTTATTATACATTATTAAAAATTTTAAATTTTAGTTGTCTTAGTACGTCTATGAATGAACTGAGCAAATTTTATTGCAATACTCTGAATTTAGTTCTTTTCGGCTCCAATGTTATTACCTAAACTGTGGTAACTATATATGGTTCATTGCGATTTGCATTTGCTGATTTGTGTCTAAATATCACCTCACAACAGAGTTTTGTGTGCTTCAATTGTCACAAATATAAATAAATAAATTTTTCAATTAATAGTTATTTTGTGTAGATATAGATATAAGGCAAGTGTAGTGTAAGAGTTTGAAAACGATCTTTGGTGAATAAAGATTTATAAATTTTTTAACATATGTCTATAAGAAAAACAAAAAAGCTTTCTGGAGCTATTTATAAAAAAGAAAGGAAACGGTGAAGCTAGCCATGCCCAAAAAATTCACAATAAAAATGATGTGATTTTTTTATTGAAATGATGAAAATGTTTCAGACATATAATTTACTGGTTCATCCTTTTTTTCTTTTCTTAAATTTAGTTATTCTTAAATTCTTAAACTTAGTATAACCATTTAAAATCATGCTTTATCCAATTTTAATAGTTCTTAACAATTGTTGTTAATTTCTGAATATTTAAAATTTAAGTTTGTTCTGCTATTCACACGGGTGTTGGTCAGTAGCGCGCCGCGGTCAGGTCAGGTTAGGTGCTAGGTGTCCTAATACACAAATCGGCAACAGGACACTTGCGCGCCGGTTGGGGATTAAGCGGAAATGTTTAATTCCATAAATAAATTGTATCCGTAGATTATTTTTAACAAAAAAACCTCCCTTTTTAAAAAGTTAGTAGCTCTCTTTGTCGACATAATTTCATAATTATGAAAATTTCCAAATTTCTGAAGCATTTACAATGAAAGGCAAAATAATCTTTTAGTAATTTTTAAAATAAACCTGTAATTTTTAAAATAAAATCTTCTATAAATTAACCTTTTCTGACTCCTTTTACTCCCATATTGTGCCAATTTTATCAACAAATGCATAAGTCCAAAATTTGCTTCATTATTTTAGTAGAAGTTCATTCATCAACATGAAGACCATGTTAAGTGTTAAACGTTACACTAGTGCAATTTCCGATAACTTGCACTAGTTCAGTATTATCACTGTCAGAAAACGTCATGAAAATATCATAGGAGTGAGAAAATGCAAGAAAATTGAATTTTTTAGCCATTTGGTTGAATGTTGCACTTGCATTTGAGATATTAATATTAAAAATTACTGTCTTCAATATGGAAAATAGTTGGAAATAAGCAGTTAAGTGGTTTTACCTGCTTTACTGAAACGGCGCGCAAGTGTCCTATAAGTAAAGAGTATCCAGCGCGCTACTGTCCTGTTGGATTAGGAGTACCTGCGGATTGTATTGACCGCGGCGCGCAAGTAACCCATGCCCGTTCACACTGATGATGAGTGTTCAGCCCGAAACTATAGTCTGTAGACAATAGTTTTACCATTTAATTTTTAGAAGCACCTGTGGAGTAGACTTTGAATTATTTCCTACATTTAAACAATAGCGAATTAATTGTTTTGTTGGCGGGGTATGAAAAATGCACCTGAAAAAGACACTAATTTTTCACAATGCTTCGTCAACCCGATTAAATTCTAAAGAACGTCACAGAAACCGTGGTTGTTGTCTCTGTGGTATATAGCACTGATTACCTGCAGGCTGCTTGCATGTCTGGTCATAAAGATCAAACCCAAAGTACTTCTACAAACAATAACTTGCATTTTCCAAAATCTGACCGACCGCGAGCCGAGACACTTCAGGATAAAAAAACTAATTAAATCGGTCATTTCAAAAATCACATAAGTTACATTTTTTTCAAACATGTTTTTTTGCTGTAAACGTTTCCTTAAAGGTAGATGCATGCATATTCTACCTAAAAACCACGTCAGTCAATACATTTCTTTCTCTTCAAAATAATACCGCGTTATAAACGGTCAGTGAATAAACAATATTAGTCGGGGAGTTAAGTGCTTTTTGCAGTCACTACTACATATATCGATTTAGACACACAAGTCGACTTAAGTATAATTTGCGAAAAACTAACTACAAAAATAAAACAATCACACTTACCAGAAAATGTAAAATGTTTGTTAATCGCTGAGTTAATGATTTACAAAAAAAGTTCCAAACAATTTTACAAAAAAATTTATCAGTTCACAATCTATGCAAGGAACGAGATAGGATTGCAGCTATAAAATTCGATTTTATGTAAAATCTACCATTGCCACACATTCCTGAACAAAACATTTTTTTACGGCCATTGTGAGCTCACTGTTTTGGTGTTAAGGATTTATTGAACATACTAATGAAAAAACTCTCAACAACTGCTTTATTCCATCAGCCAAGGCTTATGATTTGAGAGTGATCAATTGATCATTAATAATAAAAAATTAGATGACTTAACAAAATAACATTCTGTAAAAGCATACTTATACCATTTTATTGGAACATATTTAGCTGGCTAATTGCAAATGTGGAAATGATGGAGAATATGATAATTTACTTTAAAGATAATAAAACAAGAAAAATTAAAACGTGTGACATGTTAATATGTTCATTTTCTACTAAATCAATATAGCCAAATGTTACCTTAGCATTAGCTACGGTAACTATTAAGACATTCATAACTCCCTGTGGGAGTTACAAAAGGGAGTCTTAACTCCCTCCAATTTTTATATTAAAAAAAGTTACAAATCTGGTGTACTAAAGTTACGAGAATAGAAAAAATGCTATTAAACAACAATTTTTAAACTTCAATAATATCGTTTCTTTTATTCTTACTTTTATTCAACAATTCTTAAAATTTCTGATATTCTTTCTTACACATTCCTTCCGAAGTTACGGGCATCTAAAACCCCATGAGAAAAAATAAATAAATATACATACCATATCTTAGTTTGGTTCTTTTTTAGCCATTCTTGAAATCGGTCGTATTCTTTCTTGTACACTATTTCAGATTTTTTTGGTACTAATGCAACACCAGCTTTCTCAGCTTTTTTAATTTTAATACTTCTTCTGAAATATTGCTATTTTTCACATTTTCATTTTACTCACCTTTACAAATTTATAAATTTTTGTTTACGCAATTGTCAAGAAATAAATCCATAGTAACCAGACCTAGTTAATTAACAGCAAATTTGTTTTTTGAATTTGTTTAGTAGGAAATAAAATTGTAATTTGTTTTTTAGATTTGTTTAGTAGGAAATAAAATTAATTATGTATCACGTGACTTACTGGATGTCAATAACCTCAGGCAACTTACAATCCCGTTGTCCTCTGTAATTAACACCCTCCATAAATCTCTTGATGCATAAATAACTATAATGTTCAAGTATAATTTTTAATAATAATCCTGTTGTTTCTTGCTAAAACAATATAAGTCAAGAACAGTTTTTTTTTATCATTAATATTGATAAACTGTAAAGGTTATTCGACATTTTAATCCTTTAAACCACAAATACTATATTGAGCCCAAAAAAGTCCTGTAAATCTCATTTATTTGTGAATTATACAGTTTTTATTGATTCCTCCAAAATTCTAATTGTGTGACTTATGCGGTTTTTGAAATGACCGATTCATTTTTAATAATAAGATCAATCAAACTTGTGAATTTTATCGTAAAGGTCATAAAATTGATTCGTGCTGGGAAAACGAGCAAACAAAAAACGGAAATAAAAATATAAACGTTTGAAATAAAAATTTGCAACATTTAATACGTGGAAAACTATAAAACTAACTAATTGTCTTATTGATACCGGAGCCGAGTGTTTCTTGATCGAGGATCAAATAGCCCGATCAATTGGAGGTCATATACAGTCACCTGTAATCCAATTTATCTAGTATGTTGTTAGTTTATAATTACTAATTTAAAAACAATCATTGCTGATTAATGCATTTATCAAAGCTATTTATCTTTTGTTAAAATTTTATTCGCTTACGATGACCCTTTGATGAGGTAAGTTACCAAAATATTTTAAAAAAAACAGCAATGATTTAAAAAACGCAGTTTTATAGTGAAGTTTTCAAAGGTTAACATTAAAAAAACCCAATAATGCCCGATAACATTAAAAAAACTTTCTTTTAATTTTTTGACATATTACTCCATAAAGGGATAGTCCTAGCAAGTAAAATTTTAACAAAGGGTTAATAGGAAATAATAAATTGAAAAAATTCATAATATAGCAACGCCTGTTTTTAAATTAGTAATTAAATTAGTAACTAATAAACTAAATAATTTTTATAATTAAATTGTTGCAAGCGGGGTCGGTCCCAGCAATTTTTGCACTGCAAGCGACAAAAATTTTTGCGCCTCAGCATTTATAATACATATAAACAATTACGTTTACTTCTTATTAATCTTGCCTTAGCATAGACAAAAGTTGAAAAATCCAATGTTTTAAGTCTCAACAAAAGTACATTAAGTTTGAATTAAACACATAAAATTAAGTTAAAAATACACTACACTTAGAAAGTAACTTTTCTGGCTTTCTTTGACGAAAAATCTTGCACAAGTTCGTCAATGATGTTACCTCTATTGAATAGAGGTAACATCATATTTAATTGACACATTGCGAAGTCCGTTAGGCGAGTTTGAGTCACTGTAGACCGAAGATAAGTTTTAATTAATTTCAGTCTGGAAAAATTGCGTTGTGCACTAGCATCTTATAACGAAATTGTAAACAAAATCCGAAGTACTACAAATATATTAGGATATAAACTTTGTGCGTCGTTGGAGATTATGTAATCTAAAGTTCTAATAAGACCGTCAGTACTTTTAAATAAAGTTGATAAATAAGTAAGTTTTTCGAATAGTTCTTATCCATTTATATCTTTTAAATTATTAGGGAGTAATACATTTTCTAAATTCTTGCAGGAATTAAAGAGTACATCTTTCTTTATATTTTGAAGCTTACTTATGTGGTAAAGAAAACCAAGCTTTTTGCTTAGATCCTGAAGTTGACTAAAACATTCTGTTGCTGATTCAATTATTATAGATTTGTTTTTTTTTCTTAGTTAAAAATAAAGACAGAATATTTTAATTTTTCCGCTTCTTTAAATTTAGCGGCGGTTGTTGGTTCGGCCACACGCCAGGTAGACGAGTTTATCTATCGTTCTGTTCGGCCGGTCATTAGCAAGGGGTAGAATTAAGGCATTGGACGGATTAAAGTCATAGGGTTAGACCACTTTTAAAGAGATTATGATAAACAATTTCCTCCGTTTAACAACAATAAATATTTTAGAGAAAGTAACTTTAGGTCACCTGTGATACAATGTAGTGAAACAGTTTGATTAATAATACTGCGCACACCTCTATGCAGAAAAAAAAACTTTATTTAAATAAAACACAGTATCTGCCAAGAAAATTTAGTAAAAATAAAAATACATTTAGGTAGATATAATAATTAAACCGGTATAATCTAATAAAACAAAATATATGACAATTAAAAAAATTAAATATAAAATTAATTAGGTAAACAACTATAAGATACAGATTTAACAAATGCAAATCTATTTATTTTACCTGTTCTAAAATCATTAATTTTTTTATTAACATTTTCTAATTTATTAAGAAAATCATTATGATTTTTTTTTAATATAAGAGCGCTATTCTAATTTTCACGTATATTTTCCATCTGATAAGACAGTAAAACCTGAGTAAACAAAAAAATATTTAGATGTGTGTTATAAAAGCTGCTGTTAAACTTTGCGTAAAAAGACTAACAATTATTCATAGTTCTATAGAAAAAAAATAAATTGGAAGCTTATACCTTTGGTATATTTGGAGGAAATAATAAATTTTCAGAAATATAAGTATTAAATAAATAATGGCAAAATTCTTTATACTCTACAGTCATTATTTGGAATTAGATAATGTAATTCTGTATTAAAAAAGTCAGAAACTTGATTTGGATTAAGAACTGAATGCCTAAATAATGTTTTATATATTTGCCAATGACTGAATTGTTATCTTTATATTCCTTAGATAAACCTGACCGCTGTATTTTTCTATACCAACTTTGACACAAATGATATCTGTAGCCTTCGATTTTTAGAATATTCCAAACAGTAACATAAGCTTTTTGGATCGCGCTTTCAAAATCTATAACAATTTTTTTTGGTTCGAAACTTAAATCTAATTGTCTCAATTTTTCTTTTTAATCTAAGAAAAATAGTAAACAACTGTCTTCTTTTTTGTTAGGTAGCAATACGAAAACTAGAGAAATACATATATTGTTCATTTTTAAAACCGTGTAAAGAAAACATTTGAAGCAAAAATTTTGTACAATATTCAAAGGTTTCATTTTAACAAATACTAAATTTGAGAAACACACCAAACTACACAGTACAATAATTTCGGAAACACTTTTAATTTTGTAAATTTAAACCTGCTCAAAATCAATTTCCTCAAAATTAGTATTTGTCGGAATAGAGTTAATCTCAGTCATTCCTTGTAATTTCTCATCCATTGGTACCTACTAAATACAAGAAAAAAGTTATATCAGATAAAGGCTTATATTATGGAAGTTTTAGTAGGTCCTGGTCCTAGTAGGTAAAAGTAAATAAAATAAAAATTTTAAGTATTGGCATATTCCCAATGAAAATTCTATTATTTGTACCTAGATTTGTATTTTGTACCTAGCCTAAATGAAGTGATTACTGATTAGCAAACCTTTCCGCCAGCAGGTCAGATTTCATTATCATTAACGCAACTAAAGCTTACCACATTGCACACTTTAGACCTTTAAAAGTTACTTTAAATCATAAAAGTTTCTAGCAAATAAATACTTCCTCTCGTTTGGTTTATTTCACTCACGCAAAATAGTAGAAAATTAAGAGACAATAAAAAAAATGCCACAAGGGCACATATATTGCACAATTTATATACAGAATGCCAAATTGGGCATGTTAGGTTATAATTATTACAGTATTGTTACTATAACTTAAAGTTTATCATAAACATATAAGTTGGACATTGAGCAATATATAAATTACATAAAACTCCTAAACTTAAAGTACTATAAACACACACATCAGTGATTATAACTGGTGCAAGATTTAATACAACAATATAGATAGGGCTCACCATATAAAGTCTTTAGGTTAATGAAAGAATAAAGTTTATTTAGGTTATATTATATGAGTGATGCCCTAGCTTATATATGCAATTGAGCATAGTTTATTTTATTATAGTGTCTAATTTAAGAAAAAAGAAATAAGTAAGACATTTTTAAAAGATTATACTGTTCAGTTTTAGAAAGATTATTTCTAAAAAAAAAAAAAAAAAAGTCTCGGAGTTATAGTATTGGTGAATCCTGTAGGAAAGTTAAAACTTTACGTTACACAGTCACTAACTGTAACAGGCCATAACCGAACACAAAAATTTCGCGAACTATTTCACAATTTATACGAGTATACAGGCCTTTCGCGAATTTACAATTTCACTCACAGATCACTACATCATGTCTTCAGAAGAGATCTGTTAAAAACTATTTATTAGTATAAATAAAAATGCGGATATTCAAACCACAAGTTTTATTATAAATAAAAGTCCAAGTGATATTGACTGAACAATAATCGACAAAGCTTAAAACAATTCGAAAGCTTGAAACCGAGTGCCCGAGGCCACCAAACTCCAGACGTTCCTCGTCACGGCAATTCCCAGCCTCCGGCGTTTCCGCGTCCCTTGCCTAGAACCTTTAGGGTCCATGACATCACCGCTCAAGTACCGTCGCCGAGATCAGGGCCAGGAATTCAAAAAAATGTTAACATTCGGCCTTTCCTGACATTCATGAGTGTCCTCACTCATCGAGCCCATAATTTCTCGATCTGAAACTCAACAAGCGTCTAAGCAAATAAATATTGACAACAGAAACACCCTTTTGTTCTTAAATTATATAATTCAGGAACTCTGGTACCACCGCCTCAGGATTTTCTTTTTGTGTGTGTTTTCTGAAAATTTTTGAACTTGGCCAAGTTGCACATAAGATATAATCAACTCGTCAATAATACATGTAAATACGACTTAAATTAAATAAATCACCTAATAATAAAAAAAAATCAAAACAAAATAACATAAAAAAAAGAAATATTGTTATGCATCTTATATCTAATAAATGTTATTTAAATCTCAGGACGCAATGCTGGCCTGTCGCCGACCGTCCATTGCCTAGCCTTACACAAGGACGCATGCTGACAAAGCCGCCGACCGTCCTGTTTAGATTTTTACCGTTACCTCAGGACGCATGCTGGCATGTCGCCGACCGTCCATTGCCTAGCATTACGCAAGGACGCATGCTGACATTACCGCCGACCGTCCTGATTTTTTTTCCTATACCTTGGGGGGAGCTAAGGACGCATGCTGGCCTGTCGCCGACCGTCCATTGTCTAGCCTTACACAATGACGCTTGCTGACAAAGCCGCCGACCGCCCTCTCTACCCCAAGTGAATCCATGGCCGCATGTTATCCACCCCGGCCACTCCACTGTACCGCAATCTCGACCTACAGCTCCCCGGAATATCAGCAACTTCATATCGATCATTACCCAGGACTTTCGTGATGCGGAATGGTCCTCTCCATTTTGCGAGTAACTTATGGCTAACCCCAGTAGCCGGTGCACTTGTTATTTTAATAAGGACCAAGTCTCCTACGGTATATAAATGTCCTTTTTTTCGTTTCGCATCGAACCGCTTTTTTTTGTTCTGCCTGGTAATGATCAACATGTTGTTCCATCCGGGCCCGAACCTCCGTGACGTCCACCATCTCTCTGTCACCAGGTTCCAACAAACCCTGTGAAACAACACGATAGCCCATTAGTGCCTCACTTGGTGCTACACCAATAGCTTGATTTATTGTTCCATTTAGCCCTAATTGAATATTTGAAATATTCTCATCCCAATTTTTATCATTTTGGTAGGCGCCCATTGTACTCAAAGAGTCTAAAATAGTTCTGTTATAACGCTCTACCTGTCCATTGGCTCGAGGTATGGCTACCGCATTTAGATAATGTTTGGTACCGATTTCTGCACAAAATGACTGAAATTCACTGCTCTTAAATGATGTTCCCCTATCACTGATAATACGTCGTGGTACACCAAAAACCTTAATCATTTCGCGAAAGCTTTTTATGACAAATTTAGTTTTAGTATTGCGAACGGGATAAATTAAAATAAATTTTGTAAATGCGTCGATTATGACTAAAATGTGGGTATTTCCGCTTTTTGATTTTATAAAAGGTCCTAAATGGTCAGTGTGTACAGTGTGAAATGGTTTAGGTATTTTTTTAATTGGATGTAAAAAGCCTTGTAATTTTCCGCCCGGTAATTTAAAATAGATACAATTTAGACAATTTTTTTACGTATTTCTTAACAAATCGTCTCATACCTTTAAACCAAAATCTACTAGAGAGCAAGTCATAGGTTTTATCAAATCCGAAATGTCCAGATTCATCATGACATAACCGAAGAAGTTGATACCTTACCATTCGTGGTACAATTACACGTAACCCAAAGATGCTCATTTTATAAACAAGTACGTCTTTTAGAGAATAATTGTGAAAAATGTCTTTATTCTGTGTAATATCACCGCCCTGTAAAATTTCTTTTATGTTTTTAATATTTTTGTACAGTGCAAGATTCAAATTCGTTCAATAAGTCCATGAGTGAATTTATAATTTCCGGATTATTAATTCCCACATTCAAAATCGTTTCACTAATCGAGTGTGTCTGGACTTCAGTATCGGTACCGTTTTTAACAAACCGTAAATTATTACCTACTTTAATATATGAGACATCGTATATTTCGGTAAAGTTCTGACCGATTAAGATTTCGACTCCCATAACACATTTGTCGACAATATATAATTCAATATTTTTTTGTACTCCATCAATATTAATTTCGACCCTTGTAAAAAATTCTGGTTTCATGTTACCAGTTAAAGTCGTTAAAACTATTCCGTCTTCAACTTTATATTGTCTGAGCCCTAAAGAAACATGAGTGATTAGGGAACATTCACTACCAAAATCTATATAACATTTAATTGCTTCCCCATTCAGATAAATTGTTTTTTTATAAATTTATTGTCACTATCTTCTTGTCCGATAAAATTAACGTATTTGGGTTCAATGGCTAACATTTTTGAGTTTTTTTTGAGTTTTATAAGGACAATTTCTTTTGTAATGACTCCAATTGAGACAATGATCACATTGTACGGTTGTATTATTTGAATCTTTTTATTTTATTATTTATTTAACGCGCGATTCAGTTGTGATATATCTGAAGACGAGGTACTTGCCTTGCCACTGTCCCCAGTTTTATTATATTTTTGTTCGTCCAAAATTTTTAAATGTGATGCTAAGACTGTGGGATCGGTTATCCCAGCTGTTTCGATAGTAAATTTTATTTGGTCGTCTGGGATGCTACTCATAATAAGATTAACTTTATCAGCTTGAGTGATACCGAGCTTAAGTTTGTTTATTAAAGCTAGCTTTTTAAAAGCATACTCATATAAACTCTGACCAATTTTAGGCACACATGACATCATAGTTTCCAATGGGGAACCGGCATGATTTTTAATAACCTGACTTAGCATAAGTACTGCATAAATGAAGCTAAGTTTAAGTCATAAAAACTTTGGTTTTTGCATAATATTTAAATGGGAGGCAAAAATCTGTTTTGGCGCGCAGACCTTTGTGACGTCACAAAGGCCAAGATGTTATAAGACTGTTAGGAAAAATAGCATGATTTGGCAACTAAGAAGCGCGCGCCGTTCTTTTAATGTTCTGTCTCATTATTATCAGACCATCAGCATCAGCTGTTGTTTGTTGCTCTTTTACGCGTCATTGGTGTTTTGTGTAAAAAAAAGTGTTAATAACGTGTACAGAGGATAGGATACCGTAAGTGAAGTATACCATATGATGAACACAATGTGTAACGTTACAACACATTGTTGCAGGAACCCTAATTGAAGCCCTTCACTCGAAAATGTCCGTGCAAGAAGGTTCACAAAGGCGCAGTCAAATAATTTGCCTGCCGTGGGTGCATTTATGGTGGCGCATTTTGTGATGAAAAATGAATGTTTCAACACAACGGAAATGCGAGGCTAGAAATTGCAATGGTAATAAAAGTGGTTGACTTCAGTGCGGAAGAAAAAAGTAATCAGGTGGTTTGTACATCGTGGAAATATGTTCCATCATTGAAAAATATGGAGATCAAGCCGTTGGATATGTACAATGGAAGCGTGATGAAAATGCGTGTATTATAAAATGTAAAGTGACTCGATTCAATAGTACACACTCCCTAAATAAATACACACATGTTGAATAAATCCTCGTTTTCCCAGTGGCGGCTCGTGCAGGGAGGGCATTCGGGCATTGCCCCTCTAACAAAAATAAAAAAAATAAGAAAATAAGGAAATATTGTATTTTGAATAAAATAATTAAAAACGTCTAAAACGTTTTTGTAGAAGTTTAAAATGCGCGCAAAGTTAAAAATATTAGCGGGCGCGCATTCCGGGCACAGCTTAGCTTTGCCCTACTACGCTTGCCATATCGTACGCACTTCCCACGCACTTTCCATTAGTTTTTCAAGAGTTTTGTTGCTGAAACAATCTGACAACAGTGCTATCTCGGGCAGAAGCCAGACTTGCCCACGAACCAATTAGCAGCAGAATTACTCCGAGTTGCTTCGATTTGAATCGATTGCTCCCGATAATTATTATTCATTAATTTGTATTGCACGGGTAACAACTGTTTAACGTTTTTTTCTGAGTCAAGTTTTTTATGATTGTGATTATAATTTAATCGGATTGATGATGAATTCCGTTCACAATATAAGAGAGTTAAAATCCGCGGAATTTGTTTATTTAAAAAATAATAATAATAATAAAGGAGTTGGGACCTCCGAGACCAAAGCTAAAAATTCACCAGGAACTTGTGGTAAAGGGGTAAAACCGTGGTAAGAAATTGTAATGACGGTACATACAAAAATGCAGATTGGTTATGTGGTTGTGATGTAAGTAATTCAGTTTATTGTTTTGTTTATTATTTGTTAATGGGGTCTAGTGATTCCGATCCTGCTTGGATTTGGACAGAAATACGGGATTTAAAACATTTAACGAAAAAAATCAAAAAGCATTCTATGAGGCAAAAGTATTTATTCATTGGAATGTGCTACGTTAGATCGAATTGATTTACGAAATCAGCTTAGTAGCGCATTCAGACTTGAAATTCAAAAACATAACGAGCAAGTTAAGCAAAATCGTTATATTTTAGGAAAATTTATTGATTGTATAAAGTTTTGTGGTGTATTCTAATTGGCTTTACGGGGACAAGATGAAACCTACTGAAATTATAATAAAAACAGTTTACGCCTATAGCTAAATTAGTTTTAAAAAGTATTAACATTTATTACTTATGCCCTTCCACTAGAGATTCTCACGAGCCGCCACTGCGTTTTCCTTATTTTTTCTAATTGAGGTTAAGACGCCAATGCGGTTGCCATGCGTTGTCAGACACATTGGACATTGGCGCTCTGACAAAAAACAGATTTTACGACGATGCCACATTGTTCAGTTGCATACGCGCCAAGTTCAAATCCAAACTGAATTTTCATTATTTTTTTTTTCCCCATTACAATTTTTTTAAAAATTCAAAATGTGACATAATGTGTTTCTATCATCACCTACTTTGTCTATATTACATTATTTTACAAATACCCGTCACGTGCCGGTTCCCCATTCTTTGTAGGGATTACGTTTTGGAAGAAAGTTTTGAGTCAACATTTGCTTCCACTCCGACCATGTAAAGATTCTGGAAGGTAAACCTCGATACCAATCGGACGCAGAACCGCGCAATTTATTTAGGGCTAAATGAATTGTCGTCTTTTCATCCCATTGATAAATTTCGGCATATTCATCAATTGAATCCAACCAATCACTTACATTGTCATATACCGGTTGAATTCGGCGATTAAATTAGATGTAACACTTACCAGTTGGTGACTTTCAGTTACCCCTTTTTTTTGTCCCTGAACCAACTGTCCCATTCCTTTCAAGAGCGCTTCGCTCAAAGCCGTGACGTCACTCCTTTGCGATCGTCGACGCCACCGCTGCCGTGAGGTACCCTCAGATGGACTCCGCCTCTCTGGACTCCGTCGTTTATGCCTACGGTTTTTCGATCTCTGGCGCCGTCGATGCTCCACCTCAGTACTCGTCGACCGACTTCGCCGACGATGTTCACTGGGATCAGAAAGTGATGAATGACGCTTTTCTTTGCGTAGTCTTTTCACTTTCGGCATTGTACTTAAAATTTAAGTACTACTATTAACCACTATCACTAACTAGCACTGGGTCTTTTTTTGCGAACGATCTCACTTCTGATGTTAAAAACTATTTATTAGTATAAATAAAAATGCGGATATTCAAACCACAAGTTTTATTATAAATAAAAGTCCAAGTGATATTGACTGAACAATAATCGACAAAGCTTAAAACAGTTCGAAAGCTTGAAACCGAGTGCCCGAGGCCACCAAACTCCAGACGTTCCTCGTCACGGCAATTCCCAGCCTCCGGCGTTTCCGCGTCCCTTGCCTAGAACCTTTAGGGTCCATGACATCACCGCTCAAGTACCGTCGCCGAGATCAGGGCCAGGAATTCAAAAAAATGTTAACAGATCCAGTAGGTGGTAAGAGATGCTAACGAGATGTAAATGTTTATTGTAGAATTCACCATGTCTGTCTTGTAAATGGATCAATTAGGAATGTAGGAACTTCTTTGATGAGGTGGGTATCTATTGTTTCTACTCCAAGATGAGTCTTAATTGCTTGACGTTCATTTAGAAATAATGTGCATTCAAGGAGTCTATGTACAGGGTCATCTTTGGTATGACATTCAGGACATAAATCATCAATACGGTATAGATGCGACATAAAATTACCATGACCAGAGAAGAATTGAGATGATAACCAAGAACAATGGGATCTAGGAATACAAGAGACAGTAGGAAAAAATTGAAAAGTAACACGCCCCTTTGTGGAATTTTCCCAACGAGTTTGCCAGATGTCTTCAATTTTAGAAAGTAAATATCTTTTTAGTAAATATGGCGAATTCCATTAAATTCGTTAGTGTTAATTTGAAGATGAAAGAATTTTCCTTGATTGAACTTTCTACAGGATTTTAGGCAATTTATGCGAGCAATTTCCAAGTCTATAGGGGGAAGACTTGCTAGGACTCCAGCTGCTTCATGGGACGTGGAAGCGTAACATTGGGCTATTATTCTTAAGATCATTCCATAAATTCCATATAACTTGCGTTTTATCTTTGAGATAGTCAAACGGTTTATCCAGATCTCAGAACCATATGAGATGATTGAAAGTATAGCAAGACGGTAGATAGATGTTATTGATTTACGTAATTCCATGTCCCAGTTGATTCTAATATAGGATCGCAGTCCATGTAAAATTTTTTTAGATTTATTACATACAGTATTTATATGGGTTGTAAATTCCAATTTTGAGTCAAAGATTATTCCAAGGTATTTAAATTTATTAACTATTTCGAGTGTAGTGTCATCTATTTTAATTTTAAAATCTCTGTTATGACATCTGTTTGGGCTTTTATTGATTAAAATCTTTGATTTCGCTGTGGATAATGAGAGCTTTTGTTGTTTTGCCCAATTGTTCAAGATGTCTATAATTTCTTGAGTTTTATTAATTATGTTATTTCTGAAATTGGATTTGATTATTATTGCAATATCGTCTGCATAAGCAAGTATTTTAATATCATCATCAAATTGTTTATTTAGGAAGCTATCTAATATTATATTCCAGATTGTCGGACCTAATACCGATCCTTGTGGGCATCCTTTAGTACATTTTTTAGAGAGTTCTACATTACCATCTCGATATATTATTGTCCGATCTGTTACATAACTCTTCATCATTGCAATTAAGTATGGTGATACTCTTTTATTTTTTAGTTCTTTAATTAAAGCAGGCCACCAAACATTATCAAACGCACCGCTTATATCAATGAATGCAGTAACAATGTATTTCCAATTGTCAGATGTTATTTCATTCTTATATATTTTGATAGCATCTATTGTAGAACGTCCATTACAAAAACCATATTGTTTTTCAGAGTGAAAATTTTCTTTCTCTTTCAATAGTCGATATTTGATTATTTTTTCGAAAATTTTACCATATTCAGGTAAGAGAGTAATTGGTCTGTAATTTTTTATTACACTTTGATTTCCAGTGGGATCCTTTAGTAGAACCTTTAATAGTCCTTTTTTCCATAATTTAGGGAAGTATGATGTTCGTAGGCATGAATTCATAAGGTGTATTAGAAATGGAGAAATATATTGGTGAATTCGTTTTAAAATGTTGCCTTTTAAATTATCAATACCAGGAGCCTTTTTATTTTGTATATTGGTTATTAATATGAGTAAAGTTCTTCATTGTCAATTTCTTCAATAAAATAGTTATAGTGAGATTCAGTTGTAAAAAAGTCTTGTCTTAATATTTTTTGTGATTCATTATCATGCAGAAAGTTGTCATCAGGTAAGAGATTATTCATTAAAAATAGCATTGTGTTTTTTTTTTGTTCTAGTATAATTTTCATTATCAATTTTTAAGCTGTTTATTGCTCCTAATTTATTAAATTTTTCTGAAGCAAGTTTATACACTACACCCCATGGGTTAGGACCAAGATCAGTGTTCACAAAGTGTTCCCAAGATTTATCTTTACATTTTTCAATTTCTTTTTTAAATTTATTTTTAGCAATAGACATTCCTTGATGTAAATAATTGGAGAAATTAGGGTTATTATTTTTGTAAAGTAATGATTTTTTGGCTAAATAAATTTTTCTTAATTTTTCTACCTTATCTGTCCAATAACTGGGACGACCTGGATATAATCTTCTTCTTACCATAGTTTTTTCAAGTATTTGATTTATTCCATTATAGAAAGTTTCAAGTGATTTATCTATAGTATTGGGAGCAATCAATATAGGATATTTATATATTAGGGATTCACAAAAATTTTGTAACTCTACACCTACTTCTTCATCTTTAAAATCACTAAAAGTGAGTTTAGTGTTGCTTATATCATTTGAAATATTAAAATTTGGTGAACTTAGATCATATAATATTGCTCTGTGGTCAGAACAAGATACACTATCGGATATTTTCCAATTATAAATCATATTTGATATTTGATTAGATGATATAGTAATATCTATATAACTAGATCCATTTATTGTTTGGAATGTAGGTAAAAATCCATTGATGTTAATAGTTTGTAAATTATTAGATAAAATAAATTCCTCTAGTTCGATACCTCTCTGATTTGTTCTGTTGTCGTGCCATAATTCAGAACGAGCATTAAAATCTCCATGAATTATTATGTTATTGCAATCACATTTTTCAATTATATTTTGAAGATTATTTAACGAGACGGCAAAATTATTATTAGGTGGGCAATATATAGAAACAGATTGAGAAAGAGTTAAGCCACTGGATATTGGTTACAACTAATTGGTTAGATGATAGATCATTTAGGTATAATGCTGTTTAAAGATTTGTTCATTACTATACAAGAAAGAAATTTATCAGTTATATTTGCTAATAGACGATAATCACCAATTTCAGGAATAGCATAATAGTTATTTTGATTTATAAGTGTATGGTTCTTGAATACATAAGAGACAATAGTTAGACACAAAAATAAGAGAAACATTTAGGTACAAACAGATTTAGAAATGTAACTTTAATTATGAATATGTGTTAAATTATGTGAATATTATGAAGATTTTATAATTTTTGTCATTTTGAATTTGTGTTTATTTGTAGAAGTATACAATACAGGTATAATTTGAGAAGCGGCCACCCGCAACGGCTTATCACAACCCCCGCTAGGTGGCCGGCCGAACAGACCCCTCGTCTTAATCTTCCACCTAAACATTTTGTGTCCTAGAAATTGATTTTTGGCCGAATTAACATACGTCCAAATTTAGATTGTCTAATTTTTTTAAATTGCGCCCCCGACAAATTTTTTTCCACTTGGAGGACCCATTTTTAAAACACTACTTATTCTTCATAACGTTTAACAAATAACTATTAACTGATATAACACAACACATAAACTATACCTTAACTAAAACAATACCACATATAAATGTTTATTTAAAAAATGAAGCACAACGTGACTAATGCTAATAATAATTCTTCATAATATCTTAAATCCTACATCATAAGGTGTAAAATAAATAATAAACTCAAAACCACTTACGTTTTAAAAAAAATGTTTATGTTAGCAAGATTTGTTGTTTCAAAAAGTGCGCTTTCGAATGATACGTGTTATATCAGTTGTCACATAATACGAGAGCAACATTACGCTCTATTCCCTGATAATGATGTTTTGTCGAGTATATGTATCAATTTACGTTTTTCGAGCATAATTATTTTTTATTGAAATATTGCGCTCTTTTAAATTTTGCCCTACAAGCGGCCGCTTGTTTCGCTTGTATGTACCTTGGGCCGGTCCTGCAAGACATAGTATAAAAACTAGTCGCGACAATCGGCTCAATATCATAGTGGGCGGGGCTTACGTCCCATCTTTTTCCTTTTCATTCCGGAGAACAAGGAACATAGACGACGAGTCCAGGACAACTCTATTTAATCCAATATTTTTAACCTCTCTGTATTTCTCTCTCTTTCAAACCTCTCTGTTTGAATTCAAACTTTCACATTAAAATCACCAGAAAAATAAAAAGCAATAAAGGTAGGTAGAAGTGGGACTCGAGGGGTTTCCTGTCAAACCCGCTCCATTTCGTTACAAAGGCCTTGGAAAGCGAAAACTCATTTCCATTCACGAATAAACTATTCCCGCCAATGAGGATGTTGATACTAGTTTTTATTACCTTGGCTTTGACTTTGACCAAGGGCATAAAGAAGTTGATTACGGCCGACATGACAAGCTAGCAATATGTAAACGTTCCACTATACTAAATAAGATAAGTTTATTGGTGTAGTAGAGCATTACGTTGATATCCAAAATTTGTCTTTAATGCTTTTAATTGTTATTCCGATAAAAAATAAAGTAATTTTGTAGGGTTAGATTTTTTATTTGAATAATAGGATAGAGCCAGGAGACGGACAGTCTTGAAGCAATGAAAACATACCGAGTCGTCTATGGGTGTTATTATCAGAATGCACATTATGATCGCCCCATAATAATGATATTGAACCCGGGTAGACACTCCTAAATTGCTGATTTCAGTAAATTCTATTGTTGACTCATCTATACAAGAATGGGTAACACGTGCAGCTATTAATCCAAAACTTAAATCAAACCAACCAAAACACTTTTATGACTTTGTTAATAGAATTTGTCGATATTGCAAATGCGGTATTAAAAATAAAAACCGGGGAACTAAAAATTGTCTTAAAAACTGATGCAATTCTTAATTATCGTTTCTACCGAGGTTTCTGTAGAATGAATGAATGTACGAATGTGAAAATTAAAAATAAACAATATAGTGGCTTAAATGTGGTACCTATAATAGTATTGAAAAGGGTTGCAAAATTAATTAGCGCAACACTCGCCGACATTATAAATACTTATTTTACAACGGGCTCCTTTCCTAATAATATAAAAGATGCCAAAGTTATACCAACTTCTAAAAAAGGCAATAGAGCTGATCCAAACAATTATACATAGACCTATTTCTTTTTTATTAATTTTTACAAAAATAATTGAATCATTTTTTATTGTCAGGTTACTCTATGATATAAAAAAACATATCTTAACACCAACTCAATATGGCTTTGTGCAAGGAAAAAATACGGAATATGCGATTTTCAAATCAATTAAGTCAATCATAGAAATTATTTATTTGGGAAATCTAACAACCGCTATTTACTTTGATTTATCAAAGATATTTGACACTATCAGCCATGAAATTTTATTAAATAAAGTCAAAAAATACGGTTTACGAGGTAAAGTAAAAGAATTTTTGGAATTATACATATCTATCTGGTAGGTCGTACCAAGTAAGTTTATATGCTAATGTTGTAACAAAAACTAACTTACAGGATTGCTCAGTGTCTCGATTTTCTCCGCAAAATCAAGCGAGAGCGTGACGTAAGTAACAGACCATGATCCATGAGTCGCTCAGCAATATAGTACAAAGAAAAAATAAAACAACAAAATAAATAATATCATATAATAATAGTAAAAAACGTCAACTTGAAAGATTAAAATGGACTGTCAAGTTCAAACTTTTCACCAAAACGAGACCTTTCACGAAGCAGAACCCAGCAATCTTCTAGTTTTGTGGGCTCCCTGGACGATGATGGAGCGCGTGGCATCTCTTCAGGTAATGACACCACAAGACCTAATTCAACTCATTCCAGTTGTGGTGATTCTCATGGATTAAGCCATCAGACCACCTCAACAACAAGGAAGCGCAAGAAATGGACAATCGAAATGAATACCTTTATTATGCGCAAATATTTTCAAATAACAAAATGTGGGGAAGATGTAAGTAACTATCGCACACCTCTTTATTGAAGCATTTAAGAGTGAGTATCCTAACTTTCAAGTGACTGTTCAAAATGTTGCAGACCAAAGACGAGCAATAATAATAACAAATTAAATTTGAGTTAGAATCTCCTTCAGTTTCCAACAATTTAGATAAAGGTAGTTCTCTATTATATCGTAGAACTGAGTCAATATCTCATATAGGTAATCTAAATTGTGATGAGAATATAACAAACATACCACTCAATATTCAGAGGCCAGAAATTGTTCCTAATATTTTTAATAATACAACAAACGTTATTTATACAACAAGCACCAATTTTACCTACCATATCAATTTTAGAAATGAGATTGAAAACGAATTTCAAAAGTCACTTTCCGAATTTCAAAATATGTCATTAACTGAAAGACCTAACATCCCTAAACAAAAAATCACAAATAAGTTTTTGGGAATAGTTGAAATGATAAATGAATTCATTTTTCCAAAATATCTCATTCAAGAACAATCTTTTACAGAATTTCACACTTTAATTTACTGTGCTGCAATAACGTCAATTCGAAGTAACAATTCCAAGGAATTTCACTTTTCACAAAAAACTAAAGACAACAGTATTCCTAAATGGGAATTACGAATTAACAGCCGCATAAATTTAATTAGAACTGAAATTGGCCAAATAACACAATACCTTCGTGGTGTTAATTCTTATCACATTCAAAAATGTATTGACAACATTTTGAGAAAAAATAGAATGCATTGTTCTACCTATAATGAATATAATTCTACTCTTCTAGAAATTAAAGATACTTTAGTACAGAAACTATCTTTATACTCAAAAAGATTGAAACGATATAAAGAAAACAATCTTAGAAAATATCACAATTTACAGTTTTGTAATGAAAAAATCTTTTATAGAAATTTAAATCGTCTACAAAAATCTAATAATGGACCTCCAGACCTAAACCAACTTACATCATTTTGGCAACCAGACCAAGTATGTCTGAAGAAAAAGATTTTAACACATCTGCCTCTTGGATAGATTCTATTAAAACAAAAACTGTAAATCTGAATAACATGACCAACTTTGAAATTTTATATAAAAACTTAATCGATACGATCAATAAATCTCATAACTGGAAAGTCCCTGCAATTGATAAAATTCATAATTTTTGGCTAAAAAATTTACCTGTATTCATTCCAGACTTCTATGGCACTTCAACAATTTTATTAAAAATCCCAACACTTTTCCTCAGTTTTTGACTCATGGGGTCACTTTTCTCAAACCTAAAGATGATGACACCCAAAACCCATCAAAATATAGACCAATAACTAGCCTTCCAACATTATCTAAAATTTTGACCTCTTGCATAACAGATCTTATTTATGAGTACTGTTTACAAAATAACATAATAAATAAGGAACAAAAAGGATGTGTATAAAAGGATCATTTGGATGTAAAGAACAACTTGTAATAGATAGTGTAATTATGGAACAAGCTCGTAAATGTAATAGAAATATTTATTCAGCTTTCATAGACTACAAAAAAGCATATGATTCAGTTCCACATTCTTGGCTAATAAACATCTTAAAAATTTATAAGATACATCCCACCATAATCACCTTTTTACAATATATCATGATATCATGGAAAACAACTTTGAATTTTTCACTAAATAATATTAACTTAAAATCAGAACCAATTGCTATTAAAAGAGGAATTTTTCAAGGAGATTCACTAAGTCTTTTATAGTTTTGTTTAGCAATTAATCCGCTCTCTGACATCTTAAACTCTTCTGGCTATGGATTTAATATCAAAAATAATGGTCAAACAAAATCAAAACTCACTCATCTTATGAAGATGGATGATATTAAATTATATTCATCTACTCAACGACAACTAAAACTATTATTAAAATTAAATGAAAATTTTTCACAAGGTATTGGCATGAGCTTTGGTGTAGATAAGTGTAAGATTTTGGTAATTAATCCTGGCCAAATTAAAAACATAAATCACACTACTCAAAATAATGAGGTCATTGAAAATCTTGATCATAGTGACTTTTATAAATATTTAGGTTTCCAACAATCTAATCACATACCTCACAATATTATAAAAAAAAAACTATTTAACGAATTCATATCAAGATCTAAACAAATATTAAAGACACATCAAAATAGTAAAAATATTATGAAAGCTATAAATACATTTGCTGTACCTGTATTGACTTATTCCTTTGGTATTATTAAATGGTCAAAAACGGATATTAGTAATTTAGATATAAAAACTAGAACTTTATTTACCAAATTCCGAAAACATCATCCAAAATCAGCTATTGAAAGATTTTCTTTATCACGGCAAAATGGGGGCCGTGGTTTTTTACACATACAAAATCTCCATGACAAACAGATTAATTTACTAAAGAAATATTTTCTTGAACGTAGCCAAGAAAACCTTTTGTTTAAATCAATATGCTTAAGTGACTATAATTATACCTACACCCTTAAACCTTAGTGACTTTAGGTTACAAGAAATTAATTTTGATGAAAAATTATTAATCAATACTATAAAAGAAAAGTCACTTCATGGTAGATTTTACAAAGAGCTTGATGATCCTCTCATTGATAAAGAGGCATCACACATTTGGCTGACAAAGTCACCCTGAAACAGAAAGATTTATTTTTGCAATTTAAGATCAGATCATTAAAACAAAAAATTATAATAAATTTATAATCAAAAATGAAAAAGATGATTCATGTAGAATTTGTTCATCTCAACCAGAAACTATTCAACATATTATTTCATCTTGTCCTGTATTGACACAAATAGAATATAAAAAGAGACATGATAATATGGCTAAAATCATCTATTTAGAATTGGCATTTAATTCAGGTTTAATTGAAAACATGTTACCTTATTTCAAATACGAACCAAAGCTATATCTTGAAAATAATGATTATAAATTATATTGGGATAGAACTATATTAAATGATTTAAACATAACTGCTAACCGTCCAGACATAATCTTAATTTCAAAGATCGACAAACAGGCATACTTGATTGACATTGCGGTTCCAAATTCACACAATATACACACAACATACACTACAAAAATGTCAAAATACCTGTTACTTGTTGGAGAAATCAAAAAATTATGGAACCTGCAGACAGTTAAAATATTTCCAATAATTATGTCGGCTACTGGAATTGTACCAAAAACCCTTAATAAAAATTTAAAATTATTAAAATTAAATTTAAACTTAATAATTGAAATTCAAAAATCAATATTTTTGAACACATGCAACATTGTCCGAAATTTTTTTAACATTAATGACACTACACTAACACAACAAGAACAAAGTTGCGTGGCAGACGATTTGTAGTCACGCTTGACGTCAAGTAAGGAAATTCGTTCCTTACATCTTTTTCATTTCATCTCATTTATTTTTTTAGCATCATTATAACTTGACTATACACTGACTATAACTTTATACTGCCGGGTCAGTGGTGTGTAAAAGACATAGGAATTATTTATCAATTAATTTTTGTATAAAAAATTATTCAATTATAATTTTAACTCACATAAAAAAATTTAAAACTAAATCTTAATAAAATAGAACTGAAAAATAGAAATCAGTGTTTTTTAATAAGCATCACTCGAATTGGGAAAAATATTTAATTTATTATTATTAAACTAAAAATATACTTAACAAAATTTTATTAAATTTACAAATATGGAACACAGTTTACAAATTCCAATGGGCTTTTTCTTTATTCTTAAACAAATTTGTTTTGTAAAAAATTCTGTTTGATTTGTACATATTTGTTCTTAATTTTAAGTGGTATGTTTACACTTTTAAATTAAATTTTGTTTAAATATTTATATACTAAGTAGTCTTATATGTATATGATAGACTAGCAAATGCAAAATTTGATATTATTTTTACGTTTTATAAAATAAAATAATAGTGTTTTTAGAATAAAATTAATTCAAAATGTTATTTAGGTTCTCAACATTTTTTAGAACTGGGCAAAATAATTGATTAATCAATTAAAAAATCGATTAGTCGCAATTAAATTATAATTTTAGATTAATAGATTAATCGATGATTGATTTAAGTTTACCTACATTTGAAGTATTGTTCTTGTTATGACACACAATAACAAAAATTTAATGTCTTTTTCACTAATACTAAAATATAATACATATGTATATAAAATATGTATATACATGATTGAAGTTCTTTAGGCGTTTTTTATTATCTGTACAAGTAAAATATAAAAAATGAAGCATCATTATAAATATAATTTTGTGATATTTAAAATGATGTCACTCGACCTCACTTTTCATTTAAAATTTTAAGAGTGTGTTTTACCCACATTAGCATTAGGGGGTTAAAGATATGGGTTGCAAAATATTTTTTAAATGTGTCCCCCTTTAAAAAAAAATTGACGAAAATATGAAATTTTTTGTTTTAAATTTTTCAAAAAAAGATAACACTAGCTGCATACTTTTTATGGGACCAGTCTATGTTAAACAGTAGGCTGGGCCAAAAAAATCGAATATTTTTTTTTAACTTCCGACACTAAAAAATTGGTTCTTAGGCACCTTTAAAAAATGCTTTGTAAAGATAAGCTCTTAATTTAAATAGGAAGGACTCCCTCATCTCAGTTTTCTATATTTTTTTTAGTTCTATTTGGGAAAATCCATATCTCGTCACTACTTTATCGCACAGAAAATTTTTATTTACATCTTTTGGAAAAAATTAAACGCTCTAAAAAAAGCCTTTAGTGGTTAATCAATTACTCCAACCGTTTAAAAAAAATGAGGATTTAGTTGCAAATTTTGGTTTTTAAAATGCGAATATCTTCTAAATAGTTAGTGTAATCGATTAACCACAAGAAACCTATTTGTAGAACGTTCAATTTTCTATAAAACTGTATATTTTGCATTTTCTAATATTTATTTACAACGATTTTCATCTTGGCGGGCCTACAATTCAAAGAGATTTATTTTCTATATTAATTAGATTCCAAAAACATACATTGTGTATAGTCATCAGGTACGGTACTGCTTGAGCCCCCTTTATGGCGGTCAAATGTTTGTAACAACTTGTCATTAACAATGAGACCATATGCAACACTTCAAATGTCATAAAAAGGCATTTTTATGTTGACAATTTATTATCAGGCGCAAATTCTGTAAAGGATGCAATAAAACATAAAGACTGAATTACCGAAATTCTTAAAATAGTTGGTTTTCCTCTTCGTAAATGTGTTTTCAATAATCCTGCAATTGTGGATGGTAAATTCAACGAGACAAGTAAACAAACAATTAAGCTTTACAGCAATAACGATACAAAAACATTAGGAGTCATTTTGACATCCTTAATTACAAATCTACTAAATTCACTAAACGAATAATCTTACCTCTATTAGAACAAATCTTTGATTTCCTTGGACTATTAGCACCAATAATTATAACTATTGAATATTTTAAATGGTATTTCTTATTTTTGTTTTATTTGTCTTCCGTTATTATCTGTCTAGTAAGTTTTGCGTTAAACATCAACATACCTTTGAAAATCTATTTTTACATTAATTCAAATAAGTTTTTCCAAAAAGTAGTGTTTTAAAAGCGATCGCAGTAGAAATTAATTTTTTGCTAAACTCTGCTCTAAAGAAATTTAAAATCCAAGCTAACATTATTTACACTAGAGTATTCGGGCATTTTTAGTAAAGCTCAATACTTACGTGGAAACACAAAATTGTACCTACCCATTATGTTTGAATGTGCCAAGCCGGATAGATTAAAATAACGAATTTGCGAAATTTGGCATTTACTTGAAAATGGAAAGTTTCTTACCATGTAGTTTACAACTTTAAATACAATTAGCACTTTTATGGGCTGATTTCAAGTTGAGATAATACCGGTAGTATCTCCGTTTCCATAGAAAATTAATAAAGTTAGTGTTTTTGATTGGTTGTTGCCATGGAAAAGTGTTAAAATTTGCAATACTACCGGTGTTATCTCAACTTGAAATTAGCCGATAAGTACCCCAAAAAAAATCAAAATGTTTATTTATAATTTTATTATTAAATATTAAGGTTCGGTTTACAGAAGGTGCATTAAATATTTGGGATTAACTTTTAATTCGCGATTAAATCGGCTTTCCTCGCGTTTGATTGGTCAAAATCGGCATTTAATCGCGAATTAACTATTTAGTCACAATTAAAGTTAATGTCACTTTTTGTAAACCGGCTCTTAGTGACTTAAAATTAGCTTTACCATTAAATTCTTAATTTTGGTAATGTTTTAATCATTAAATTAATTAATTAATTTTTATTTAGTTGCTATCGTCATTTATTTGCTAGGTACTATTATGAGTAAATACGAAAAGTTTATAAAAAAGATTTCAACGAATAGTTACCTTATTATTGAGTATAGATTTTAAATATTGTTTACTAAGGGTTATTGCATGTTAAAATTTGCTTCCTCAACTAATATGTGTTAAATAAGGGTTATATTTGTTTAGATTGTTATAGAATTCATTGTATACGAATTTTAACTTTATTACATGTATTTTGTTATACAGTAGAAGCTCGTTAACGTGAACATTTGTTACCGTGGACGTCTCAATAACGTAAACAAACACATTTTTGAAAATAAACTGAAACAAAAAGATCACCTCGTTTTTTAAGAGAACATAATATGTTAGACAAAAAATCAAAATTATTATTAACTTTTTCGTGTATGAATAGAATAAATAGAATGTGTTAATCAGCACCCAGGTATTTGTGTTTTACTGTAGGTACTCAAAATCTATGTAAATTTAGACTTTGAAAATTCAACTTTTTCAGCACCTTCGGTATCATGAACACTTGCGCTAACATAAACTGCCTTGTGATTTTTGTCGTAGAGTCCGAGTAAAGTTCCAAAATTTGTAATCCGTCATAATGATGTCCGAGTAGAGTTCCAGAGATGGTCGAGTAGAGTCCGAAGGGGATTAGCACAGGAAGCCGAAGCTTATCAACACAGGTAGCCGTAACAAAAATGAAATAGTAAAACTACCTGTATACTTTGAAATTGAAAACTCCCCCATATTTGTTTCAAGAGAGAAAAAAATATCAAACTGATATTTTACTACTTCTATTACTTTACGTTTTCTTCAGATAAACAAAAAATGCATACACAATACACATACATATATTCATTGATTAACATACAGGTATAAACTTATGGTCTATATTTTAAAATGATTTCCAACTATCTTAATAAATCCTAAGTTATTTATCTCGCCAATTTTTAATTGAACTAACTTCTCATTCAAAAATTTTTTATTTTGCAAAGTTTTGGAGGAGTATTTTTTTTTCATTTTGCTGTGCAGTTAGATAGATAGATAGATAGATAGATAATTTATTTGATCCCAAAGACATTAAAATAAATGTATAGGACAAAGTCAGAACACAAACATATAAAATAAAGTTAACATCACTTGACAATTAAATAGTTGCTGAACTCGCGAACATTGTAAAAGTAATTTTCGTACAATATATTTAATAACTGTTTTTTGAACAGATTTCTATTGCTTATTTGCTTGACTGACACAGGGAGGAAATTAAAAAGCATTTGGCCACTGTAAAAAGGTGACTTTTTAAAAATATTGCATGTTGCTAAGGGTAAGTGAAAATCGTTTAGTTGTCAAGTGTTATGTCCATGAATACTTATATTTTTATTGTAAACTTGTTGGTTTTTGTGTGTGTAGAGAAGAACATCTAAAATGTACATACACGAGAGTGGTAAGATTTTAAAACTTCGAATAAGTTCCCTGCAGGAATATGTGGAAGGTTTTCCAGCCATGCATCTCAAAATACGTTTTTGACATTTAAAAACATCGTTACTTGCATTCGAATTTCCCCAAAAACCCACACCATATGCCAAACGGGAATGTACTTCAGCATAGTAGAAGGATTTCAGTTGGTCAACTGTCAAAATTTTATTTAAATATCGTACTTGATATGATATTCTATTAAGTTTTACTGTCAAATTAGAACAGTGTTCATTCCTCAGGAAATTTTCTTGCAGATGCACACCGAGAAATTTTACATGGCTCACTTCTGTAATGTTGTTATTATTAAAGTTTATCGTAATCGGCTCAGGGTGTTGCTGCCTTTTGTGAAATCTTATTACGTTCGTTTTTTTTGTGTTAAAAAGTAATTTATTTTCATTAAACCAATTGTAAAGCGTTTTTACTGTTACACTGCATTTTTCTTGAAGACGTAGTTTATTTTTATCCGATATTAGCAGGCTTGTGTCATCGGCGTACATTACAATATTCTCTCTAGTGAAATGGTCACTCAAATCATTTATATAGAGAATGAACAGTATAGGCCCAAGAATAGAGCCTTGAGGTACCCCAAAAGGTATCTCCAGTAGACCAGAATGGGCGTGGTCGCAGGACCCAGAGCTCCAATCCGGGACTTGGACAAATTGTCTTCTATTTTCTAGGTATTGCTCTACAATACCACGAATACCGTATTCTCTTAGTTTTTCAATAAGAATAGTATGATCAACACAGTCGAATGCCCTGCTTAGATCACAAAAGATCCCAACGGGGCATTCGCCCTTATTAACTAATTGCACTGCAATATCTAAAAAATCATGCATCGGAGCAACGCGCCCTAAATCCATGCTGACTTTTTCTTATAATATTATGTTTAGATAGAAAGTTGTTTAGTCTATCAAGCATCAAATTTGTACCTTTGAAAAAGAGGAAGTGATAGTAATTGGTCTGTAATTTTCTACAGATTTCTCGTCGCTCTTTTTAAAGACAGGAGTGACCCTTGATAGCTTTAATAAGTCGGGGAATACACCCTGCTCTATAGAACGGTTTAAAATGAAAGTTATTGGAGTTATTATTAAATGTCCTACTTTTTTTAATAAAGATGCAGGAACACCATCTGGTCCACATGAATCTGTGCTTTTAACCCTTTTAAAGAAGCTGGTTACTTCAAGCTCTATGAATGGTAGTACACTCTTACTATTCTGAATTTGTTTCTGAGGTGTCGTCCTAGCGACAGCCGGAATAGCATTACGCGTTTCCGTAACTACGTCTTTAAAGAATTTATTGAAAATGTTTGCCACATTAACAGCAGATGATATAGCAACACCATTCTCTATTATTGTAATATTGTCGGTTTTTTTGGATTTATTATTAATCTCTTGCCAAACAGTTTTGCTTGGATTCGACGAATTAAGTACTTTATTTTGAAAATTAGTTTTTTTAGTATCGCATATTAATTTTTGGTGTTTAGATTTCATTACGTTGTAAATTTGTTTTAAATCTGCATTTGTTTTTTGTAAAAAGAACATACTTTTTAATTCTGCACTTGATTTCTTTATAGCATTATTTACCCATTGTTTATTTTTCTTAACTAGTGTTTTTTTAATTGGAAAATTCTTTTCACGATAGAAAATAAAAGTTTGATGAAAAGTCTCAAAGTCCTCATTAACGTTTGTTTCTGTATTATATATATGGATCCAGTCCTCATTCATCAAATCCAAACAAAACTGCTGCAGTTTATTATGATTTTTATAATCCCTGGAATATGTAAAAAAATTCGATGAGTTATTTTCACTATCAAAGGAGAAATAGACATATTTGTGATCAGATATTATGTTATCTTCTATCGTTACGTTTGCATTTATTGTGTCAGTACTATAGAAATGATCGATTAAGCTCAAACACTCTCCACATTCTCTTGTAGGATTACTAACCATTTGTTTTAAGTGGTATGACTCCATTAGAGAAATAAGACTTTTGGTTTCTCGCGTCCCATTTAAAAGATTGACATTAAAATCTCCACATACAAATATTCTGAGTTCGTTTTTGTATATTGTATCTAAAGCAATGTTTAAGTTTTTATAAAAAACATCAAAATTACCAGTTGGTGAACGATAAACTGTTATAATGACGGTAGTAAATTTTGCTGTATTAAATTTTAGTCCACATATTTCAATATCCTTTTCTACACATAAGTTATTAAAATTTATAATTGTTGTGCTTAACGATTTTTTAACCCAAATTGCAACACCCCCTCCTTTGTATTGAGTTCTCGAAAAATGACTTACCAACTTAAAATCAGGAAAATTTATCAGGTTTGTATTTCCGTTGCTCCAGGTTTCAGTCAAGCATATAAACTTAACCTGTTTTTCCATAATATCTAGAAAGATTTGGTCTGCTTTATCTTGATTTAAGGATCTTGTATTACATAGGAGTATTTGTCCTTTGACTAAGCTATTACTGCCGCCTGAGTCCTTTTGTGAAAAAACCTGGTTACATACGCTCCAACTGGCCATAAATCTTCCGACATGGCTTTTTCAAAATTACTTAAATTAATGGTGACCTTAAACGAGATGTAATGTTGAGGAAATTTCGATTCCACTGGATCACATTCTGCTTCAGGGAAATGTTGTTTAACAAGTGTCTTCAGTTCATCACTTGTCGTTGAGGGGTTCAGACGACTGACGTAGAGGAACGCTTTTTTCGGGACAACCTTTATATTGCTTTGGTTAGCTTGTCCGATGATGCACTTTTGACTTTTATTTCGTGGCCTCTTTGTGTTGTGGGCATCTTCCCCGACGACTTGTTTGGGCAATTTTGCGGATCGCCTAATTACATCTGAGAACGAAATTTTGTCGTCCCTGTTGTACTTATGATTTTGCGGCTTATTATTAGTTGATTGGGCATTACTTATTAAAACTTTCGCTTCCAGGGCTTGCTTTTCTTGTGGCATGTCTCCTAACACTGTTCGTGAGCGTCTTGTTGTGTTTTCTTTATTTTTCTCTTTGGATGGTTGATTAGGTTGATTTTCAATAGCAGCTGATGTCTGTTTTGGTTTTTTAACATCCTTACTTATCTGCAAAGGTAGTTCGCTTTTGCCGTTCGGGATGATAACTTTTTCGTTGCTTTCGCTTTTTGTTTGTTTCAGCAGGTCAATGTGATCGTACAGCAACGTTATTTTTTCGCGCAGTTCATCGATTAATTCGTCCTTTTGTCGGATAATAATATTTAAAAATCTCACATTATTTTTACTGGTGCTCTGGTAATCATCTGCGTCCCAGAAATAATCCTGTTCTTTGTTCGAGTTGGTGATAGCCGGTGGTATCGAGGGAACATCACAGCAGACGTAATTGTCCTTGTCAATATTGTTTATATTTATATATAATTTTGCACAGCTATCATGGAAGGTATTTGGACACTGAACACATTTTACAGGGTTTGTTTTTACATCGTTTACACGCGAGCACATTTTTACTGTCTTCTTTGTCCGACATGATGATAACTAATCTTCTAATCTTTATGTCGGTATCACTTTAAAAATCTGGTAAAACTTTGATGAATTGAAAAATATTGGGGTGTGAATATTAAAATGACGAATTAAACCGCAAATGAAAACTTTTACAAGCATTTAGCCCATACGTGTGATGGAAATTTGGATGATTCTGGTTTATATGTATCTACTAGGTAATCTGCAAATAAAGTTAGTTTGGAACTCCTGGGTTGAATTGCGACTAAATCGATACCAAAACAGCTTTCAACATCGCTGGAATTGAGAAATGGCAAGCCGAAGCAATATCTTAAAAACTGCCCGATTTTCGAACTTTTGTCCTTATACGCGGGTGCAAGGCCAAGATGTTGTATTTTGCGCCACCTAAAATGTAAATATGTTGTACTCAGTCAACTTGACAACTTGCACTTGATTGAAAATTCAACAAATAACTTACCATGATTGACGCAGATGAAATCTACATCCAATTACACGTTTTTTGGAAAGCAAAAAATAGACTAAAGGTAGGTAATGGTCACAGGCTAGTCCGTGAATAGTAAACATTTGAAGAAAAAATTTGGCAAAGCAGTTATAGTAAATGGAAAAGATATATGAACCCGACTTATGCAGAAATTTATTAGTAGCCAGCCTTTTTATGACAGACCCAAGTAAACACTAAGTTGGTTACGGTCAACTACAAAAGACCCACCGATCGAAGGTAAATTTTACAACTGGGCCGGACTTGAAATATTTTAAGTTAATTTTTTGGTTAAATTAGAATTGAAATAAAAACGCAAGCATGCAGAATCAAATATTTTTTAATAGTCATAAAGTAATTAGGATTTGTAAAACAGTGAAACCATACATTTAGTTTGAAATTAATTTACAAAAAAAATTATTTATATTACAAATATTTGTATCTATTTACACACTAAATATATTGATATTAAATATAAAATAAAATACACATTTACAATAAAAATTAGAAAACAGAATTTCGTAAAAAATTTAAACTGCTTAAAACTATACAAAAATAAAAACCTAAAACTTATTGTTAATCATTGTCACTGTCACTATTATTTTCTAGCTCGATTATTAGGTCTTTAACATTCTTTTTTCGGTATTCGTCTTCAATATTCACCACGTGCTGCACAGAATTCTTCCAGGTTTCCGAAGTAATTGACTTAAATGTTTCTCTAATTTTTAATATTGCTTTGCTAAATTTTTGTCCAGTGTTTTGCCTCCTTAATTTTTCTTAAAATTGGCCCCATATCATCTCAATCGGGTTGAAAACACAATGATAGGGTGGTAACCGCAGAACAATTAAGTCATATTCAGACGCAACCTGATCTATTTTGTAATTTTTTTTTTTACTTTTTGTTCGAACAACTTCTAATAATTTATTTTTGGTGTATGTCTCTTCAAAGAACAAATCTTTCTTAATTAAAAACTCTTGAATTTCTTCTTTTCTACTGCTGGAGTTCGGAACCTTATCAATTTGCACAGAATGATAACTGGCATTATCTAACACAATAATACTACCTTTTGGAAGTTTGGGTATTAAGATTTCCGTGAACCACTTCTCAAAAACTTCTGCAGTCATGTCAGAATGATAGTCGGCGTTAGCATCTTTTAAATTTTTACACTCCAAATGTAATGCATCAAGCACAAAACCGTTTTTACTCCCGGCATGCAAAATTGAAATTCTTTTACCTTTGGAAGGAGAAATATTTAAAATGCATCTTCTAGTACCGTCGGTCCACTCTTATTTAACTGTCTCATGTGTGTCGAACCAGGTCTCATCTAGATAAAAAATGTCCCGGTTTTCTTTTCTATATTGTTCAATTTCTTGTAAATAACGATATCGCCACTTTTTCACTACATCACTTTCCATTAAAAAGTTTTTTTATTAATACGTTTGAATGTAAAACCACTAGTTTTTATATATTTCACAAAAGTTTTTTTACAGCACGACAAAATGTTATTTTCAATTAAACTGGTGTACAACAAGTTAATTGTCGGCACAATGTTTTTGTCGTAAAAGTCATAAACACTTCGGGGAATTTGATCTTCCTGACTCGGCAGCAATTTTTTTAATGCTCCGTTATTAATCCGAATTTTACTTTGGGACGGTCCAAATTTTACCAAACGCCACATTGTAGTTTTTGGAATTCCAAACATTTTGCAAGTCTCTTCCAAGGCCCTTTCTTCCATCTCACTTTTTTTCTTTTTGTAAATTGACAAAATAATACTTTTTTCATCGTAAGATAAATGGTTACGTTTTCTTTTTTTGGTTCGCAGTTCATCCTCTTCCACATCAGCATTTTCACCCTCTGCATTTTCATCCGGATTTACTTGAACAACAAATTCACTTTCCCACGGTTGCCACATCTTGTACAGTTCGCTCAAAGATTCAAACTGATCATCAGTTCAAACTGATAATATATTTGAAACTACCCCTATTTCAAAACAAAATTTTCTCTTAATCTTTAACCCGCTTAAAATGTATAGATATTTGTCAACCATACTTAACATTACAAATTAAATACCCATTAGAAATTATCCGAAATAGAAATTTCAAGTTAAACCCGGGAAGAATGCAAAGATTTGCAAAGGGTCCAAAATTTCTTAATCCGTCTACCTCAGTATTTGGAAAACGCGCCTGGTGTCATTTATTTATGGCACCAATAGGCAATAATCCTCTGACCATAAACTATTGTGCACTTATCAACTGACTTTTATAATGAATTTCAAATATCTTTTCCAGTTACTATAAATGTTCCATCTACAATATAGATTTTGAAGAACATAAAAATTCTAAGTTGGTTTTACATGAGAATATAATTATATTGTTCTCTGCGTCGTTCACAAGAAGAAAAAGCTCGTCTCGATTTGTTTTGATAGGATGGAAGATGGAAGTTTAGAGCGTGGTGAACTTCTTCCTGATTTGCTGGTACCTAATTTTGGAAGAACACTTCTCCGTGCTTGATAGATATTTTTTCTTATACGCTTGATATCACAATTGGTCAATGTTTCGATATCCCCTTTTCTCAGTTCCTGGTGAATTAATTTTGTAGTCCTCTAGCTTTAAGTCTTCGGTAGCTTTTCTTTTTAAGGAATTACTTAATTCATTCCTATTAAGTAATTTTTCTTCATGTGGTGGATGATTATGATTATCGATAACTTCAACAATGTTTGTTTTTCCCTGTGTTTTCAAATAGGCCGGACACTTTTTATTTCCACTAACACTAACTGAACACACCCAACGCTTAACACCACTAGATAATTCTTTATGAAATCGATATTTAAATCTATCTAGCACCAGAAGCTCTTTTCCTTTCTCACTAATTATAAATTTTAATGAACTCATACTTATTGAACTGACCAGCTAGCTAACGGAAACTAAACTAAAGAGGTAATGGACTGATTGAATTACTTGTATCTTTTGGTGGTTGTAGAAAGGGATTAACTTCTTAGAATTAATAAATATTAAAATCTTTCTTTTGCTTATACTTATTCCGGTGCGTCCGAACTGCGGTGGATTTTCAGGTAGCGACCGAACTGCGGTTGAAGTGTATCTGCCTACCTGTCCGAACGTAATCCCTGTTCTAACTGCGGTTTTATTCACAGTAGGGAGCCACGTCCCACGTTCCACAAGCCGTTATAAACTAATAAAACCAGAATATCAATAAAACCTAAAAAAAAAATTTTTGGCTGTGTTGGTATCAATTAATCACAAATGTGTAACACAATAAGTCTGCAATTTTTTTTTAAATTGTTAAATATCGTTGTAATTAGACATTTTGGTGCATAGTATCAAAGTACACCAATACACAAAAAATCATTTACCTAAAATTATAATTAATTAGGTATACGTAAAAAAAAACTAACCGTATAAGTAAACAAATTGAAAATTTGTTTAAGTCTTCTATATGTAAAATCCAACCTCAATTTTTTTATAATTTTTTGGTGTTTAGAAAGCAGTATTTTGGGGGTGCTGATAAAACTTGAATCACCAAGTACATACAATAAAAATTTAGTAAAGAGCTTTTTTGTAGTAAATAATAGATATTGTCTACCACTGTGGTAAAAGGCTTTGATTCTAACTTTTATAAACAAAAAGTTATAAGCAAAAGTTTAAATAAAATTAAGAAGTTGATGAAAAGTATTGTCATATAAACTTTAAGCCGGAAGATTTAAAGATATTGTGAGAACTAAACTATGGAAACTAGCCGGAAAGGATTCAAATAAGGAATTTTGGTGTTTTACCTGAAAATGGAAATTTGCTTATCACAGATTTCAAAAAACATGATTAAGGTTTAAACTGAAAACTAAACTTCATGCATAAATTTGGAATTTTAGGCAGACTCAAATTTCTTTTTGTTAGTTTATTGATAAAATTGTTGTTCACCATGCCACAAGCAAGGAAGAAAAATTCTGTTATACACCACTATTATCACCGATAATAGGATTAGAATTTTAGAACCCCCCGGGGTTTCAGAGCGCACCGCAGTTCGGCCCCTAAAATATTTTTTGGTAATGACTCATTTATCTGGTTAAATTCTAACCGCAGTTCGGATGTCCCCACTTATTCAAGGGTTCGGTAAGGGTAGTTAATCCCTCAATGACATGCTGACCCGGGACTCTTCTGGGACATCTCAATTTTTGTGACCCTTATTAACTGAGATAAACGGGACTCTACTCGGATCTTCCCATTTTTGTGTTTACGTTAATGAGTTTTTACTGTACAGAGTGTCCCATCGTATATGCATAGTGGAATTTTGAACCCTTAGAATAATTAAATAAAAAATAAAATTTGTTAACTAACCATTCACTTATCAGGCGCTACAATAATCTTAAAAAATATTAGCGATTTGTTAGTTCGTTTAAGAGAAAAATAGCAATTTATGCAATAAAATTTTATTTTTATTTTTTTTAATTTTTTTTTTTGATCTGGTAAAAAGTAATATGTCAAGAAGTGATTTTAAAAAATCAAAAATTAAAAATCTTTAACAATAGCCGCGAAATTAACCATTATTTAAAAGCAACTAAATTGAACCGATATTTATTGGTATCCTAATACTAATTGAAGCTAATCGCAAGGCAAGACCTTTATTTATGATGACAAAAGTTTATGAGCTTTGGAATAGACGGCTTTGATTCTTAGGTAAATAGAGCCCATTGTTAAAACTACCTACTGCCTGAACCATAAATAACTACCCCTAATTTTGCGGTATTATAATTATTTGTCGTAAATATCTTTCTTAAAGTGACGTCTTCCTTTAATCAAAGATGACTCAATTACTAATAGAATTTAATTAATTTTAATTGCGCAAGATGACTTCCTGATATATGAGCATTATTTGTAGGCAAAAGAAAAAAATAAAAATAAAATTAGTACAAATTACTATTTTTCTCTTAAACGGACTAACAAATCGCTAATATTTTTTAAGATTATTGTAGTGCCCAATAAGTGGATAGTTAGTAAGAAGTTTTAATTTTTTTCTGTTTATTCTAAAGGTCTAAAATTCCACTATGCATATACGATGGAACACCCTGTACTTTGTAAATTTAATATTATTCGACTGCTACCTGTTTCCAGTAACTAATTATACCCCAATTTTTATCATACAGGGAAAAATATTTATTTTTCTTTAAAAAAAAAACCCTATGACAAAACGATTTAGCGCAATCAGTAGGATTCGCAATATTGATTGGAAAAACTGTTATCTAAAAAGTTGAGAAACAATGCCGAAAATGTTTGCAATTAATTAAAAGGTAATTGTGAGTACGATTGAACGCGCGATGGCCAACCGAAGCAAATAAAATTTGCATCTTTATTCAAGACTCTCTCAACCAGTCATAACCTGTTAAAACCAATAAAATAACATTTAATAATGTCTTTAAGAGACGTCAATCATTAAAATTATTTATGCACATATTTTTATCAGAATTTCTAAAATTGACCTGACCCTCAAAGAACAAATTAAACTATATTTAGTAACAGCTAAGACTATGGTCTAGGTTATGACCGGATCTCTCTTTTGAGTTTCAAACACTTATGAAAACTTCAGAAATATTATAGTGACAGTCCTGTTTTCAAGAATAGGGAAATTGAATTCAATTTTGACAAGAAATAACTCGTAAATAAATAAAAGTTTTTAATTGTGGTTTTCACTATATGAAAGCACGCTATTTCCTGTATCGCCATTTATCAAACATTATTAAATACATTTATTTATAAAAAATAGGTTTTTAAAAATTTTTTCCTAAAAAATTACCCAATCTAATTTTTGTATAATTATGCCCATATTGTTGAATTTAACAAATTCGAGTAAAATTTGTTTTTTGAACGGGGTGGGTCTCAAGTTGGCTCGAGACTTCGGGTACCGGCTTATGATAGAGTTGTAAATAACGATGTTTAAAGTTATTGGTGGACAAAAACATTTATTCAATAATTTTTTTTCGCAATTCAAGGATTTTGTGTGTTTAAACGAAATAAAGTTTAAGCTAATTTTTTATTGTAAAATTAGACTACCGATAATAAAGCAGTAAATACTAGACTTATAAAGTCAAATTCAATAATTAAATATTTTTATTGTTAATCTGATAAATAATTAACTGTTTTAAGAAACATGTTTCTATTTAGTGTTGTACTAATTAAAAACCATTGATTTTATTTACTTGTTACACAGAAACATATTTTACAAATTTAACCAGATTTGTTGTTGTTTGGGAAAAAATGTACATACATAACAATGTTTATGGAAGTGTCTTCTAAAACGAATTAAAAATTACCAATCAACACTGCCAACTCCTTAAAGGATTATTATACGACTTTTTACTCCCTTGATGGAAGCAATTAGTTCGTTACTTCAATGAAATTGGTGGTAATGGTATTGGAAGAATGTCACAGGTAATTTTACATTAAAAAATAAAAAATTGTTTTGTCAGAATTTAGAATTTGAATTGCACACGTCTTCAGTGAAACGCTCCCTGGAAAGCATAGGAAAATTTAATGTAAAATTTGTCAAAAGAAAAAACTCGTAAATGATATAATTAATTTGTTACCACAACAAAATTCATTGGCTTTTCCCGGGGTTTTATTTTATAATTTTTATGCCTAAAAATTGTTACTAAATTTTTTATATAGGTTTTATTACAAATTTCACTGTTTACTGTAAAGAACTTGAAACAAAATTAATTTTAATTGTTGTTTGTCGTCATATATGTATTCATTTATTGTACTATTGGGATAGAATACTAATAAAACTGACTTATAATAATTATAATAAGTCAGTTTTATTAATCTTCTATCCCAATAGTACAATAAAATAAAATTAATTTTAAGAATAAATTTAATAAGTAAATAAAACTTTGTAGAATTTTTGTAAACCAAAAGAGAATTATTTAATTGATAGCGAAAAATGGAATAATATAATATGATTGCAGACGTAGGTATGTATTTATACATAATATTGCGAAATTGTGTGAAAGAATTATTATTTAGTTGCAATTCCAGTTTATTTATTGCCTAGAAACTAACTGTTTGAATTTGTGACAAAAATGATTATTATAATTTTTTATTATTACGTTAATTTTTAATTACAATTGTAACTACTATTTTTAATAAAACATTATAAACCATATATTATGCAGTTTTTACTTTTAATTTTAAAAGGGACAATCAATTTCTTCGTTTTCTAATACTCCTATAGGTAAGAATCAATGTAAAATTTCTCTAAACAAATTAAAATTTTTAATTTTAGTCTGCGCTGCATGAAAGAACTTACTTTTTTTTGTTTAAAATTTATTAAAAATTATTATGATAATTTCTGTAATGTTTTTTTAAACTTACACTATTTTTACCAATTAATTGTGCGTTTGATCAAAAAAACAACATTTTACAATTATTATTTATTATATTAAATAATACGGGCATAATTTGGTTTGTTTCCGTTTTGCATTTTCCGATTCATTATTTAGTAGCTATTATCTATTTATTTGATAGAAACGAAAATAAAGCTCTAAAAGTCAGATCTCTGTAAAAAAGAATTTGCAGTGGTATATGGGGTAGTTCAGCAGTATGGGAAACCTCTGCATACACCCACAGGTAAACCAGAAGGTCCCCGTCCTGATGCTCCTCCCATTGGATAGTGGTTGGATCAGCTGATTCAATATTAGGCCCCGGGGCTAGGGGCGGAATTGTTAAACCCATGTAGCCTAAGTAATCGCAAATCAGTTCTCATTTGGGTGAACAAAATCACCCAAAATTTTATATACGTAATTTAGCGTCTGGAAGGCACTGAAACACCTGAGGAAAGTTGAAAATATTGGTAAATATCACTAACAAAAGCCTGTACCCCAACTGACTTAAGAAAAATCCTAAATTCGTTTTTCCTTTCACCAAAATATATCACCATAAAAAGGGATATTTATGAACTCAACAAGTGTTAGGTCAAAGCAACTCAAATTGAATAAAGCAATAAAGTTGTCGAAAGCTACCATAAAAATATTTTTTTAACGCCCGAAACCAAACGCAAATAAGGGTTTCAAAATAGAAGAGGTTCCAATTTGTTAACATAAAGACCTACATACATATTTATGCAAGTAAACAAAATTATAATAAAATAAAGTTTTTATTGTAGGTAAAAGTCCAGCGAACCGCTCAAAAATTTGAAGTCAAGTAAAAATTTACCAGCTTAGGAGAAAGAATAAATAAATTAAGATTAAATATGTTCTTTTTTAGGGTGACGAAAATGATCCGGTTGAACGTCTAATCAATCCTGAATTAGTGTTGCGTCCATCGTTAACTCCGGGAGGTTACGTTCCACCACCTCTGCCTTCTGCCACCACCTACCCTAGCACCTAAAGGCTCAATTACTGGTGAATCTGCAAATATCAGATATCATTGACGATGTCGCTGAAATGAAAAATTGGTTGTCTTCAGAAGGTAAAGATAACGCGTCTCAAATTGTAAAAAGGGCTCAGACGCTTCATTGCATGGAACATGTGAATGCCTCAAAACAACTACAAGGCGAAAGTGTCATAGAATTCGCCGAAAAATAAATGCTTAATCATAATCAATAATAAATGCTTGGATGAACTATTTTGGGTCGAATTGGGAATAGTTAACGCGACCAATTAGCACGACAAAATGTATGTGAAAATTAATTCAGATTTTGGAGGGATCCCTAATACCAATACAACAAAGAGTTATGTCAAGTATGTAACGAAGCGTTCTAATAATTCAGTAAACAAAGCAAGATAACGCCCAATTGCAATGGAAATTGCATTAAGATAAAATATAATGTAATATAATATAATATGTGTTCAATAATTGTTCTGGTCGTGGTTT
This sequence comes from Tribolium confusum, assembly GCA_029207805.1. Lineage (NCBI taxonomy): Eukaryota > Metazoa > Arthropoda > Insecta > Coleoptera > Tenebrionidae > Tribolium > Tribolium confusum. The sequence goes on from JALGAY010000003.1 coordinate 5,038,527, forward strand.
TCTGTTTCTAGCATGAACGTAGGTTGACATGATAAGTTCATATGGTTTGCTGTCAACTGTCAAAATGTCTTATTTTTGCATTTAGAAGTTTTTGATAAAAATCTCATTGCAAATCATGATAATTGTACCTATGCAGATGTTTAAAAATTTACTCTGCAAGCGTTATCTCAGTTGAACGTGTGAATTTTTGGTCGCATTGCACTGGCAGCTGTCCTGTGTCATTGTTTTGTAATGTTAACCGAGGCATATGTTTTTTGAGACAATTGCCGCGTCTACGCGATCTGACGAGAACAACTGTTGAACACATTTTATAATATAATATAATTGGGCGGTGCAACCCAAAAAACAAATTTCATTTACGTTTTTGATCTAATTTAAATTTAGGTTTTCAAATTGAATCCAAGTTATCATCTGCTTAACCCTGAGATTAGCGCAGAAAACAGTTATTTGTGCCTGAAAGAGAAAATAAAGAACTTATTTTGATGTACCTAAACTCCAATACAAAATGTATAAAAGAATGAAGCATTAAAGGTAGAGAAACAAATCATTTTTAATGTGTGGCTAAACAAAGTGCTCATGCGTGAAATTTAGCTTCCCGAATACGAACCAGGGTGTTTTTTATTTTCCACAAGGTAACAATTAAAATTTGCTTAAGTTTATATTAGTTGGCGATGGTATAAACAACTTTGGATTAGACTTTTGTGGCCAAAAATTTCCATACAGTCTTACCAACCCATTAATTAATAAACGAAATTCTCGACTAAATTATATGTTAAATTATTAAACTAAAAACGTTAAATTATATATTTTTTAACCTGTAATAACTGTTTAACCAGCTTGTAAAACTCTTGTGTTAAAAAAATTAATTTGTAAAATAGAGTGGTATTAATTTTTAAAAATAAAACATTTGATAAAATATATAAAAATATTATCACTTTGTTTTAATTTCATTAATTTTAGAAACATTGTCTTCACTATAACAAGTTAATAACAGTAAGTTTACATTAAATTTTTTATAACAGATTGCAATATTCAAAACAGGCCAACACTGTGCAAATATACATTTATAAAAACAAACTAATGAACAGTTAAAATAAAAATTAAACCTATAAATTAAGAAATAAAACTTTTAGAGACTATGATCGCTTGGGTGTCCCATCAGGTAGAAAAGGGATTATTACCTTTCCATGAATTGAACATTTTATCGTTTCTGGCTCAAACACTTTCATTACAGTAACCTCTTGCAGTGATATTTATTTTTTACAAAATTTCATACTTCAACAACGTTATTGTTGCCATAGTTTATGATACTGTTTGATTGTAAGTGTTTTTAATAACCTATGAAACGTGTTTTATTTTTTATATTTTTCATCAAATGTTATTTATAACTATTTTAACATTTTTTTTTAGAAAAACATTTTTTTAATGCTGAAACAATATTTACCGACATTAAACATATACATAATCGATATATAGCAAGTTTTTTAAAAAGCCATATATGAAACGTGATTTGTATGCAATTTTTTTGAGTTTAGGTGTTTTAAGCTTTTATAAACCACAGAGCTAATTTGTTGCACTAGGTAAGTAACTTTTCACAAAAAAAATGATTAGTTTTTTAACTATTTTTTATTATTGGTGCTAAAACTATTTGAGTTTCTACTGAAAGACGTACTAGTAATTTTTAAACAGTTTTTTTGCAATTCACTTAATATTTTTGCAACTTTAATTATAAAATTTGTGTTTTAAAAGTAAAGTAAATATTTGTCTAGTCACAATATTTTTTTTAATTTAGCACCCGACTTCTATAATAATTAAAATGACTAAAAATAAAAATTAAAACATAATTAAAAATTAAATTTCATTTGATGTTCAAGACAATTTTTAAGCATTCTCCTCTAAATTGAATTAGTCTAAATTAAAATTTAAGTTATTTTATATTTTCACAAATGCAACTTTTCAATGAATTGAGTCGAAATCGTGTTGGGTTATCGGCCTGGGTCTAAACACAAGTATTAGAATGGGAGCGTATTAGCGGCCTGACTACCTGACCTGTGCTTTTGCTTTGGCGCTGGCTGTACAATATAGATTGTATTGTTACCAATTCTCACAGATGGCATCGAAGGATCTAACGACCATAATATTATGTAATTGCGTTTGAAAACAATACAATCTTTATTGCACTAGTAATAAACAGAAGACTTGTCTTTAAAGTCAAGGTTGCCAAAATTGGTTTGGAACAGTATACTCTACTTGCAACCAAAGTCAGTTGATGAAATAAAGTACCGATAAAACAAATGAATTCGGCATGAACCACAATGAATTGAGCTCAATTCATCAAACAAAGGCCATTCTCCAAGCTAGTCGGCTTATTTTTTTGGAAATCACAGATTCCTAGTCTTCGATGGGTGGATCGCTTTCCAAAAGACTGTCTACTAGCAAAACTTTGAACTCATTACACGGACTTGTCGAGAGAGTGCTTTGCCATTCTCCAAGCTAGTTAGCTTATTTTTTTTGGAAACCGCAGATTCCTAGTCTTCGACGGGTGGATCGCTTTCCAAAAGACTGTCTGCTAGCAAAAACTTTGAACTCATTACACGGTCGTGTCCAGAGTGCCGATTCCCAGTCTCCGACGGGTTTGATTGCACCGAGGGCTCGAACTGTAAATTATAATCACAGGGGAGTCCCTGACGGTTATGACCAATTCATTTAATTTTTATTTTGTTAACTCTTTTTTTTTAACTAATTATTTTTATTTTATTGACTAAGTAAGCTACGCGTATGACTTGTACGTGTCTAACTACTAACGGCCTTTTGCTGTAATTAACTAATAGTTGATTACACTCATCTGACTCATTACTTGCACTTTAATTGCAAACTCTTTACTATTCTCCTGGCCAAGCCGGGGACCACTACCCCACCACGGGAAATAACGAAGCCAGCCCGGGTGTAGTACTATGGCACACTTAATTAAAACGAAATGTACAAGGTACATAAAAAGACTGCCTAGCTAATTATTAACAAACAAAAAGACTTCCGAAAATGGGACATATTAGGGAAAGAGAGTACGCGGTAGTTGGTTCTTTGGGGAGGCTTCTACGCACTCTTATCCATTAATTTTCTGAGTCGGAGGTGTTTAATCAGCTTTGCAATTAACTCAGGGTTTAACCCTTTTTGGCCTGCAGTGGTTTTGGCACCGGAACAGGTGTTGTAACTCTTCAAGGGATGCAACGTATTCTGTGTTGTATAACTACCAATAAGGTTTGAATTGTATGACGGGTTGCCTAATCTTAGGCAATTCAAATGGGCTCCAGAAGCCGTGACGTAAAAATGCGCGAAATTTTGAAACACTGTCATTCGATAAAAATACCTTGAAAAAGTCGACCTTATTGCACATGTAAATAAGGTTGAATTTATAAAGATCAAATTTTATGCGATGAATAAATACACTAAATAAAATAAATAAGACCTGAAAATGTCGACATTCGATAGCCTAAACATTTCATTTATTGATAAGTCACGAATTACAACAAATTTACACTTAATAAAGAATTTAATGGAAAATAAAATGTTCGATGCACAGATTTCCTTCATTTCTAAGCTTTAACGCAGGTCCAACATGAGCGAATGCCAGCGAACTATGCCGAACGTGAACAATTTTCTCTATTCGTAAGCGCGTTTGCGCGCTACTTTGCTACTCGGCTATCTACGGTAGTTGCTTTACAGCGGTTCGGGTCACTTTGAGAGCACGAAGCCTGTACGGTAATTTCTATTTTCGATTAATTTCTCAAATATGCGAGAATTGTTTGTAACTTGTGTCTGGATTAAAACTAGAATGTCTAGAGTATTGGAGTTGAGTGTTTTTATGCCTTATTTGTGTTTCCATATGTGATTTTTATTCGGTCAAAGTTTAGCTGTTATAATTTCAACCTTATGTATTAGTGCAATAAGGGCGACTTTTTTAAGGTATGTTTTCAGAATGACAGTGCTTCAAACGTTCGCGCTAAAATTACGACACACTTCTCCAGCCCATACACACTTGTAATAATTTTGAATAAATGTCTTTATTCAATTTCAGCTGTTTTACTCTTCCTTGATACACATGCTTAAACAACGAACAAATAAATACAAAACACAACGTAGAGTCCAAATAACCAAAATCCTAGACGATCATTCAAAAATCCAATTTTTGAACAGGCCAGGCCTTAGAAGTGTCACAAAACGCAAAAAAAATGTGTTTTAATTTGCACTTTTTGTATAATAAAATAAACTAACTGTTGGTAGTGAGACCATCCAGGTCTGGCTGGCCTTTTAATATATGCAACTAACAATACAGAGACATTATTTTAATGTTATATTATAGGAAAGGGTTGGTAACGGCATATACAAATGTGTTAGGGTTGTGCTACATTTTTTACGCTTTGTATTTGGTAATTGTTTTTATGCAAATATAATGTGTATAACTGTTATCTGATAAGTTTCGTAATTTTTCAGCATTCTTTGGGACAATAGCACTATTAATTATCAGTCAACAGGTGGACATGAAGGAGATGATGTCCAGCAAGACTGTCTACATATTTACAATTGCAAATTGTTTATTTATCTCGGGCCCGAGTGTTGTAATTTGTTGTTTTAATTTTGAAGCTTCTCTTTTAGATAATCAACCCTGGAAAGAGTTATTTCTCAAGGCCAACATCATGGGAACATGATATTTAACATAATTGTTTGTTTAATTGTTCCAGTGGCCGGTTAATTAATCATGTTTTAGCCAAATTAATCTAAAAATCGAAGATTTTAGAAGGTAAAACGAGTCGCGGTTCGACGAAGCTGTCGCCTGAAATTCGCTTAGCAAGGGAGTGATGACAGACCGGTAACAGCTCCAAACAAACGCTTTTTGGTCGAAAATCACCAAGTTTATAACCAGAGAAAGGCAAAAAGAACATAATCTTATCGCTACAAATTAATTAAAATTCCCAGACTATGGGAACACACAAGCAACCCCATAAGAAAAGTCACGTAGCTACCCTTGACGTCACTAAAAATTTGGATATAAAAGGAACCCCGAAAGAAGCCATCTTCAGAGAGTGCTTTGGCATTCTCCATGTTGATGAGAGCTTCTCAGTCCGTAACGAGTCGAGCCTTATTAACAATTCTTTGATAAACTTATTTTTTTCCTTTATTGGAAAAGACTGTTTATCGCAACGGTTCTCCAGAGTGTAGCTTCTCAGTCCGTAACAAGTGAGCGCGCCGAGGATAACCCTTTGAACGCACTACACCAATTATTTTCGTTCTTGTTGACGAGAAATTGGTCACTTGTTGTCTAAGGTGTAGCTTCTCAGTCCGTAACGAGTTGAGCGCGCCGAGGATAACCCTTTAAACGCACTACACCAATTATTTTCGTTCTTGTTGACGAGAAATTGGTCACCGGTTGTCTTAATTAAGGTGTAGCTTCTCAGTCCGTAACGAGTTGAGCGCGCTGAGGATAACTCTTTGAACTAGGAAGATACTTCCCAAACGAGTTAAACCCCCCAGGTTATAAACTCGTATAATTTAATTTCTTTTTTATTAATTAGCGGACCAGGATGTCGAAACAAACCAAAGGACATCCTCTCGTGGGCGACGATTGTCCACCCAGTACAGATGTTGATCACAATTCCACAGGTCGGTATCAAAGGGGTAAAACTAAATTTCACCACTTTATAGCTGTGTTCAACGACTTATAGTCACAGGGGAGTCCCTGTAGGTTACGATCAAATTATTAAATTGTTATTTTGTTAACTTTTTCATTTACTTATTATTCTTATTATTATTACCGATTAAGTTAGCTCCGCGTATAATTTGTACGTGTCTAACTACTAACGGCCTTTTGCTGTAATTAAATAATAGTTGATTACACTCATCTGACTCATTACTTGCACTTTAATTGCAATCTCTTTACTATCCTCCTGGCCAAGCCGGGGACCACTACCCCACCACGGAAAAAAATGAAGCCAGCCCGGGTGTAGTACTATGGCACACTTAATTAAAACATGGCGAAATGTACAAAGTACATAAAAAGACTGCCTAGCTAATTATTAACAAACAAAAGATTCCCGAAAATGGGACATATTCATATTAGGGAAAGAGAGTACGCGGTAGTTGGTTCTTTGGGGAGGCTTCTACGCACTCTTTATCTATTAATTTTCTGAGTTGGAGGTGTTTAATCAGCTTTGCAATTAACTCAGGGTCTAACCCTTTCTGGCCTGCAGTGGTTTTGACACCGTAACCCTTCAAGGGATGCAACGTATTCTGGGTTGTATAACTACAAATAAGGTTTGAATTGTATAACGGGTTGCCTAATCTTAGGCTAACCAAATACACACTTGTAATAATTTTGAATAAATGCCTTTATTCAATTTCAGCTGTTTTACTCTTCCTTGATACACAGTGCTTAAACAACGAACAAATAAATACAAAACACAACGTAGAGTCCTAATAACAAACATCCTAGACGATCATTCAAAAATCTAATTTTTTGAACAGTGTGACACTTCTAAGGCCTGGCCTGTTCAAAAAATTAGATTTTTGAATGATCGTCTAGGATTTTTGTTATTTGGACTCTACGTTGTGTTTTGTATTTATTTGTTCGTTGTTTAAGCACTGTGTATCAAGGAAGAGTAAAACAGCTGAAATTGAATAAAGACATTTATTCAAAATTATTACAAGTGTTTATTGTTTGCCAAAGATTAGGCAACCCGTTATACAATTCAAACCTTATTCGTAGTTATACAACCCAGAATACGTTGCATCCCTTGAAGGGTTACAACACCTATTCCGGTGTCAAAACCACTGCAGGCCAGAAAAGGGTTAAACCCTGAGTTAATTGCAGAGCTGATTAAACACCTCTGACTCAGAAAATTAATAGATAAGAGTGCGTAGAAGCCTCCCCAAAGAACCAACTACCGCGTACTCTCTTTCCCTAATATGTCCCATTTTCGGGAGTCTTTTTGTTTGTTAATAATTAGCTAGGCAGTCTTTTTATCGCCAGGTTTTAAGTGTGCCATAGTACTACACCCGGGCTGGCTTAGTCTTTTCCCGTGGTGTGGTAGTGGTCCCTGGCTTGGCCAGGAGAATAGTAAAGAGTTTGCAATTAAAGTGCAAGTAATGAGTCAGATGAGTGTAATCAACTATTAGTTAATTACAGCAAAAGGCCGTTAGTAGTTAGACACGTACAAAGTCATACGCGGAGCTAACTTAATCGGTAAATAATAAAATAATAAGTAAATGAAAGAGTTAACAAAATTGCAATTAAATGATTCGATCATAACCAACAGGGACTCCCCTGTGATTATAAGTTGTTAAATACACATATAAAGTGATTAAATTAGTCTTTACCCCTTTGATACCGACCTGTGGAAATCTGGTCACCTTCAGGAGATGATGGACTCTCACGGACAGCGGAAAGGTGGTCCTCTGGCTCCCCTGACATCGTGGACAGCTGTTTTGAGAGAAAGATTAATTAAACGAGAGTTAACTCGTGAGACAATTTACGCCAATTTGCGATCAAACCCGTCGGAGACTGGGAATCTGCAAACAGGTGTAGAATTGCTAGTTCAAAAATTCGCCTTAGGTGCGATCGACCCGTCGAAGACTGGGAAATCTGCACTTCAGGTGAATTTACAGTTCGAGCCCTCGGTGCGATCAAACCCGTCGGAGACTGGGAATCGGCACTCTGGACACGACCGTGTGATGAGTTCAAAGTTTTTGCTAGTAGACAGTCTTTTGGAAAGCGATCCACCCGTCGAAGACTAGGAATCTGCGATTTCCAAAAAAATAAGCCGACTAGCATGGAGAATGGCAAAGCACTCTCTGAACAAGTCCGTGTAATGAGTTCAAAGTTTTGCTAGTAGACAGTCTTTTGGAAAGCGATCCACCCGTCGAAGACTAGGAATCTGCGATTTCCAAAAAAATAAGCCGACTAGCTTGGAGAATGGCAAAGCACTCTCCGGACAAGTTCGTGTAATGAGTTCAAAGTATTGCTAGTAGACAGTCTTTTGGAAAGCGATCCACCCGTCGAAGACTAGGAATCTGCGATTTCCAAAAAAATAAGCCGACTAGCTTGGAGAATGGCAAAGCACTCTCCGGACAAGTTCGTGTAATGAGTTCAAAGTGTTGCTAGTAGACAGTCTTTTGGAAAGCGATCCACCCGTCGAAGACTAGGAATCTGCGATTTCCAAAAAAATAAGCCGACTAGCTTGGAGAATGGCAAAGCACTCTCTGAACAAGTTCGTGTAATGAGTTCAAAGTGTTGCTAGTAGACAGTCTTTTGGAAAGCGATCCACCCGTCGAAGACTAGGAATCTGCGATTTCCAAAAAAATAAGCCGACTAGCTTGGAGAATGGCAAAGCACTCTCTGAACAAGTCCGTGTAATGAGTTCAAAGTTTTGCTAGTAGACAGTCTTTTGGAAAGCGATCCACCCGTCGAAGACTAGGAATCTGCGATTTCCAAAAAAATAAGCCGACTAGCTTGGAGAATGGCAAAGCACTCTCTGAAGATGGCTTCTCTCGGGGTTCCTTTTATATCCAAATTTTTAGTGACGTCGAAGGTGGCTACGTGACTTTTCTCAGGGGGTTGCTTGTGTGTTCCCGACGTCTGGGAATTTTAATTAATTTTTAACGATTTCGAACCAAAGAAGGGTTTGCTGTTATGGCTTTCTTTTAATTCTAAGTTTGATGATTTTCGACCCAAAAGAGTGTGCCGAGAGATCTCCCCTATGCGTAACTAACCCTTTAATGGCTGACCCGATGACCCTTGTTCCGTCGAACCGCAATTCGTTCTGCCATCTAAAATCTTCGATTTTCGACTCCAATATTCTTAATTTAACTAAAATATAAACAATTAATTGGTTCCTGTAATATGTGGATGAATAACAATGTTAATTATTCTGTTTTCATGAAGTTTATCTTGATAGATAACTCGCTACGGGGTTGAATGGCTGAAAAAGGAGCTGTGAAAGTGAAACAACAAATTATAATACTCGGGCCCGAGATAAATAAACAATTTACGATTATAAATAAATAGACAGTGACACTGAACATTGTCCACTCCCTGTTCACCTGTTCAAACGATAATTAGTATAGTTATTGTTCACTAAAATGCTAAAAAATTTGGAGGCTAAATAAATAGTAGTTATACACATTAAATTTGACTAAAACAATTACCAAATAAAAGTGCAAAAAATGTAGCACAACCCTATCTCATTTATATGTGCTATTACCAACCCTTTCCTGTAATAAAACATTAAAATAATGTCGCCGTATTGTTGGTTGCATATATTAAAAGGCCAGCCAGACCTGGATGGTCTCAACAGGCCAGGCCTTAGAAGTGTCACAGTAGTAACAGTGAATTTAAAATTTGGCAATTTTGAACCTAGTGACTTTTAAAGCGTAAGACATTTATAGCGCAAGGGTCTTCTGACGTTAATAACGTCAAACTACTTTTTAAACATAACCTCAATTCCTCAATTAAAAACTGCCGGCGGTGTGTTCATTATAGTAGTGTATTATTATTTTAATTGGGATTACTATTTATCTGATTTTCTGATGGCACACAGAAGTATCCACTACATATACGACCAAAATCACAATTTAAAAATGGTTTCATTGAAAGCAGATGCCCAATATAAATATAGGAGAGTGTAGTGAATATATTGCAAGTATTTATTCAGTTTATACTTTTATAAACTGATAATTATCTATTTTAGCATATGAAAGTCCGTTATATCTCAGATTTTGTCTTTAATTATATTTCTCATATCGATTTAAGACTCTTTAAATTGATGAGGAGTGAACAAAGTTTAGATAATGAATTTATCGAATTTCGAACAAATTTAATTCATATGTTTCAACTGGTGCAAAAGCTCGATATGCAAGTACAACTCTACTTAATTTATAACATTTTAAAATAACATTTTCAGGTCTTTAAGATGTGAAATTGATAGCAATCAAGGGATATTAATTTTTTATGGTAAATCTAAAATCAAGTCAATAATTTACTTCACACTTGACTTGTAAATCACAAACCAGAAGAAAATTTTTGATGAAATGAATGACAACATTTTGAAATTGCAAACAGCAAACAAAAAACTTATTTTACAATCACAGACATCAAAAACTCACATAAAAGACAAAGAGAAAGAAATTGAAAGATTTATTTTGATAACAAACAACTTGGAGAAGCGCTTTTTACAGATTTACAAGTTATAAATAATTTGTTTTCGAGTAAGTTACAAGAGTGTTCAGCTTTACTTATAAACAAAATACTAGCACTGACACAAAAGTTGTTGAGAACTCCATCAAGATGTTGAAATTGTTAAAACAGTATCTGTACTCAAGTCAGACTCTAGTGCACGATTGTTACAAAATATGGAAAATCTAAGGCTTGAGTCTATAGAAACAAATAAAATAACTAATGAATTAAAGAGAGGAAATTCTAATTTAAAAACACTTCAGCTCATTACTGAAAAAGTTATTGCAGATTTAAATAGAACACTTCATAAACAAGAAGCTTAGATATATTTGCAAATATTTGAAAAAGCAGAGGGTAAATATTTTATTATCATACGTATATATTTTTTAAAGTAACTTTTAGGATGAGTCTGAAAAAGATGTAAAGGAACCCACAATGATTATTGCACAAAAAGCAACTGGAAATGAAGAATTAGCACATGATGTAGTTAAAGCTAATCAAATGTTGGTCAATTTTAATAATTTATTGGATACAAAAAATCAAGAAGTTTGGTAAAAACGTTCTTGACACATAAATAAAACTTCTTTTATAGACTGATGATTTAAAAAATTCAATTAGTCGCCAAGAACATATATAACAGTATTTAAGAACAAAGTCAAAAGTTTCGTGAATTATGTAAGGAACTAAGGAATTTGAAGAGTATAAAGCTGATTATAACTTACATAGAATTAATATATTCACATGTGTTGCTAGAGAATTTTATAGTATTTGAACCAGGCTAGCGAGCAGATTTTGAGCACATTGCACAATGGTCCATTTGTGAAATCTGACTGGACAAAATTATTAAAACAAATAAATCACTAAATTTTAAACAAAATTTTATTGTTGCACACATAAAAAACTTTTTTAATAAATCTTCACTTGTGGAAGAATTAAAGTTTTCGTCCGAGCTATCATGCGAGCTGTCTTCTTCATCTGAACTAGAGTTCCACGTTTCCTCCTGCTTTGATGAAATTTTTATCAAAGATTTAACTTCTGGCAAATTGTTTGTTTGTTTTGGAGGTAATTTTCTCAGGTTGGTTATTACTGGATCTGATGTTATTAACAAATATGAAGTAAATCCTCGTTTGTGCTGGTTCTTGATGTTTTTCGTGTGTGATGCTCACGAAATCTTCTGCAGTCTTTATTTCTTGCTTCTTGGGCTTCCTCGGATAGTTGTTCGATTGGAAGTAAAGCATACGAAATGATATCTTTACCATGAATTAGTAATTTGTGTACGCTTGCTGGCATATAGTACCAGTTATAAACATTTATATATAATTTAGTTATGTTTATCGCATAAATGCCGAAAGCTTTATTAATTTCGTAACCACTCGCAATAGTTCTTAAAATAATAGCAAACCGTAACCGTTTAATAAGATTTTCGTCGACACCTCTGAAGGAAGCCGATAACTTTGAATTAAAAAAAAATTTTTGAGCGGTATTGCCATTATTTGTGGTTACATATCCTGGCTTAGGAATATACACTAATAATACCATTTCCTGTCGAAATCGATCCTGTATAAGTTTTTTCGTAGCTCCACACGTTCTTTATCGTTTTTTCTAACTTGCCAAGTTTTTACTTCAAGCCTGTAAGCAATATGCAAAAGGCATTCGAAACATCTAATCCATGAATGAAGACTGGAAAGTCTAAATGCAAACATTGTTGCATCTGTAGATCTAGATGAGTGACTGGATAGATCATTCATCTCTTTGGGATTTGCACCACAGATATAACATTTTTGAAAAGATTTTTCTGCAAGAACGCTGCACACTTTTCCATCCACCATTGTCATTATCATTTTGTGTTCTATTTCAAATTCTTGGAACTTGAAACAATTTTTTGTGGGTGAAAGAGCTTTAATTTGATCTTCTACGTATTTTGTTTCTTGTCTTATTAATTTTGCAGATTCTTTGGCAAAAATTAACTTGATTGGGCGGCAAAATCGTGTAGATGACGGTCTTGGATTTTCCCATAATATCCCTTCTTCAGTTTTTAAATGCAAAGGCACCAATGAAATAACAAAAAAGAATCATCTGGTGTTTCATCGGCTTGTCCTTGACATACTTGCTTATATCTACTTTGACTTGATGCTCCATCACAACCCCATTTATAAAACATCGTCAATTTTGTTGTGGTTTCATTTTCTAAAATGTCACTTTTACACTCAAAAAACCGTTGAATTGTGTGATTGAGTAAACTCTGGAGCTTGATTTTTGCAAACATTTCATTGATAATAAGTTCGTCAGGGTAACATTTTTTCTTTGCTTCTAACAGCTTATTATATGAGGGATATATATCTGCCTTTTGCATTTTAGCTTGATTTCGAATTAAAATGTACTGTTTTTTTGTTAATTTTGCATCAACATATAGCGCCAAAGCTTCTTCTTCTTTTAGTTTTATTGGCGCAGACTTGTCCGGACTTTTATAAGCTTTTTTTAGATGTGTCGCTCTTCTTGGAGACATTTCAATTTGTTTTACAATTTTAGCAGCATCTCGTTTTCCTTTTGAACGAAGACTCATCTGTGTTGCATAAATCAATTCTTCACTTGTTGAATCTGCAACTAATGAATCCACTCGCCGTTTCTTGGTTTTGTCGCTTAATTCACCAAAAAGTTTTCTAGGACGACCTACACGAGTGCATTTTTGAGTACATGATGAGATTTTTGTCATCCATCTTTTACGTGCACTCAAAAACTATCAGTTACTTTTTTTACACATTGGGTCACATTTTCTTCACAATCTAATAGTCCTAAAGTATTAACAACGTAAGTGTAAACACTGTTGTTTCTAGCCAAAATATTTTCTTCACTTCGCCAAACATCAAACAACATTTTTCTTGTAAGTTCACCCATTTCTGAAAACCACATAAGAAAGAAAATTGGTGAAATATGGCATTAAGTTTTGTTATGCGTCATCCACAATGTTTGTTTTATACTATCAAAGTTGTTAAAAGACGGAGACTGACGGAGAATTTTTTAAATGCTTGTGCTAATATCACTTACTCTGGATTATTTAAGCATAAAATTCGTAACTTTAACTTAGCAATAAACAAAACAATTACACTATATAAGAAACATTCAAATAAGTTAGAAAGTGGCTTAATACCTGTAAAAATAGATTGTGAAACACAAAACTAAACAGAAGCTTATAATTTTCTTTAGATGTACTGCAAGCAACAACTGACGAACAGAACTGATAAATATGACTGTGTCAGGTACCTTATTTTTCCTATTTCATACCTGCTTTTGGTAAACATTGTATCCTCCAGGTAAAATTTAATATCTGTTTCTATTAATTTGCATATTTAAGGGATGTTTTCGGTTACTGGTCAGAAATTCCTAGCATGTCATGAATTTTAATTTTGTTCACCTAGAATTCATATATGGACCACTGTGCATTGTAATAGTTGTCGAATCGGATCAAAAGAACAAATTTAAATCACTTCATACCTAAGTTAAGACAGAAACATTTTAATTTTAAAAATTCATATACAAAGATGAAAGTTGGTGTTGCAGCACGTCAGTTGAGTTGCAGTGTTGCATTTGAGTTAGGACCTTACCTATGTGTGACACAATAAGTTGCCAGCTAGTGTCGCACACACCGCTGAATTTGTTCATTTGATTGATCAACTTTTCGATTTGTGTAATGTTGCAACCAAATATACCTGGTAAACTTGATGGTAAACCATTACGGTGTGCAGTTAGAGAAGACTCCCTTTTCTCATATAATAATAATAATAATAATAATAAAGGTCTTTATTGCGCAAAAAAATGATACATTAAATACATTCTAAACATATGTAATATTTGCACAAAAGCCGAAGATCAGGTGGATGTGTGATGGCATAAGCAACCACATACCCTCTGTTTTTCATCTTAAGCTTATCGACTTTTGGATTGATCTTTTGTCAAAATTATCTAATTGGAAAATTTAACAAAATTTCCGGGAAAGATGTAACTAAGCAATTTCATTTTATTAATGGATGGAAAGTTGCTATTTGGAATCAAATTTAAAATTTGGGACTGGAATACTTGTGTGGTCGGGTGCTCAATCAAGATTTCATTGAGAACTTATTTTTTTGTGTCCGACAACATGGTGTTTCACAGACCAACCCCACTTGTTATAAATTTATGTCTGTTTTGAATACGTGTGTGCTTAACAACTTGGTTATTCCACGCAACCCTCAAAGCAGTTGCAAAGATGATGGAGACTTTTTACTCAATAATTTGACCGCTTTATTCATCTTATTTATATCTTATCTATATCTTTAAACATCCTATTCAAGCTGAATCTACTTCCGCTACGCAAGTAGTGTTGGAGGACCGGTGCACTCGAGTTCCCGTCGATATAATCCTTGGTACCTGAGCTTGGTTAGGGATGGGTTAATCCTACACTCGAATTCCCGTCAATCCCAACTGACCGCACCGGATTACCAGCCGGTATCTTCCACTGGGTCAAAGTAATTAGGAAATTTTAGTACTTACCTGGTTTCTAAACGCAAATACACAAATTATAATTGAAACAATTTATTATTTAACTAAATATATATTATATACATAGCATATACATAAAAGTTACAATTTAATTAGTGAGTCACCCAATTTATGCGCTACACATTTAATAAAACAATACCTATCAATTTGGTTATTTTGGTATTGTCTAATTTTGTCTTCAATAAAAATTACACTCCGTTGCGTATCTTTACGTACAGCATGTTTATCTAATACGCTGTTCATATTAATATATGTATCTGTTTGCATACCTAATAAGGAATGTACAAATAGATGAATATTTGGATGATATACTGGACAATAATTATTAAATTTTGAATGAAAGCTTTCACAAGCATTTGTTGTTCTGGATATATCAGCTGAATGAGCCGCCCAAATATGTGGAGGAAACCTTGCCTCTTCACTGATGTAATTTTCGATTAAGTAATCAGCAAACTTTGTGGTTTTGTTGTTGTCAGGCTTATCTTCCATTAATTCAAAACAAAAGGCATCGCTTACTTCATTCGGAGGTAAATAAGTGAGACCAAATACGTGATGAAGCCATTTTCCTGTTGCAGAATTTGAGTCGCAGTATTCTTTGCATAATTCCAATTGGAGTATTTTTCTATACCTATAAAAAAAACAATTACTTTTTAAATATGTAAGTTGTAGAAAATTTTTCTTACCAAGACTGCGCAAGATGAAATCTACACCCAATGATTTTCGTCTGAGGGAAAAACTCGAATACACTTGAATGGATTCTTTGTTCAAAATCCATCACAATGTACTCAGGAGTCCATGACAAGCCTAAACTATTACACTTTGAAACAAAAGTTTCAAAAAGTTTTGTATATGTTGATTTGTGTTTGTTCTTTAATAAATAAAATACTACTGGTACATAGTTATTGTTAGCGTAGGTGTGTATAGTAAATAATTGTAAAAAAAATTTTGGACACTTATCAAATGTTCCATCCACATAATTTTCTTTGTGTTTACACATGAACTCTAAATTACTTCTAGATGCAAAAATCACAAAATCGTTTGTAGGATCGTTTGCTAGTAATGATTTATGTACGAATTGCTGGGGTGAAGAATTGTAAGATCAAACTCTTTACTTTTCTTAAACATATATTCACTACATCATACAAACATTACACTCTAACAATTCATAATTAATAATGATTAATATATAATTGAATAATCAATAATAATCCCCATCCTACATGTAAGTATACTTATATCTATCCTTATGCTTACTTAGCTATGTTTCCTAACTCGGTTGAGGTGCAATCGATGGGTCAGCATTACCAAACCAGGAAATGTGTTTGAACTCTAATTTACGCAATGTTACCTTTTGTTCATTACACCTCCCCCGTGAAAAAGAAAAAAAATATATTTACATATATATTTTTACTTATGATATAGCTTAACTCTATTCTTATGTACATCTACTAATTTACGATCTATTCTAATTTCAACATTTGGTCCCTTATCTTTAGTAACCTTAAAAGGACCCTTAAAAATAGCTTCTTTTTTATTAGTGCTACCTCTATTCCTAACTAAAATAAGATCACCTACTTTAAAATTATTGTAACTAGAATTTGAGTCGTATATCTCTTTTCTTTTAATTTTTGACTGAACTAAATTATTCCTAGCATCTTTGCATGCGGTTTGTAGGCGGAATTTTAGTTCTGTTGGGTAATTGTCAAAATTATATACAGGATCGATTCTCCTTATTAAATTCGATGGCAGGCAACTTGCTTTTCCAAAGACTAATTCGTACGGTGTGTAGCGGGTTTCCGTATGAATTGTGTTGTTGTACGCAAAACACCAAAAAGGTACCCATGCATTCCAAAGATTAGGATGTTTTGAGGCATAAATTCGCAAGTACGCACCTAAATTTTTATGAGAATTTTCAAGTGATCCAAGAGTTTCATGATGATACGCGGTAGAGTTTAGTTGTTTAATTTTTAATAACTTACAAGTTTCTTTAAATATTTTGGATAAAAATTCTGTACCTTGGTCTGTTACAATTTCTTCAGGAATTCCGTATCGCAAAATAAAATTTTCTACAAAAGATTTTGCAACAGTAGACGCTTCTTTGTTTTCTATTGGATAACCTTCAACAAATTTGCTTAGCTCGCATTGTATTGTCAAAATGTATTTATTGTTTTCGAGATCTGGATCTAGGGGCCCTACCAAATCAAGAAAAATTTTTTGGAATGCAGAGGAAGCAGTGGTCGTAATACACAAGGGTTGCTTGTTAGGTTGGGAATATTTATATCTTTGACAATCGTCACAGCGTTTTACAAAGTGTTCTACGTCTTTTCTTAAATTTTGCCAAAAATAATATTTTTTGATGTTATTGTACATGCGATTAATACCTGCGTGTCCTCCTGTGGGTAGGATATGAAAATCATTTAGAATTAATTGTTGAGTTTCTTTATCAGTTATATTTTGTGCACTTTGTATAATTGATAATTTTATGCCGGCGGCTCTAATTTCGGAAGAAACTTTTAATATTTCTGTTATTATTGACGATGACAAGCGCTCTTTACTTTTATTTGTTATAATTACTAATTCCGGAATATTAAACTTATCGTTTATTATTTTCAGGTCTCTCAACGTCGTAGGCAATACAGACGCCGATCGAGTAGCCTGTTTCAAATAAATTATATTTTTATTTTTACAGAAAATAAAGTCCCCCATACAATACTTTTCATCTTTATTATTCGAAATCAACTTCTGCTATTGGACATAACTCGACAGAATCCTTAGGTTTTCTCAATAATTCCACGACTCCTGGGTGATCAAGCCTATCGTCAGATGGATTTTTATTGAAATTACCTGCAGAATCTTCGATAATTTTTCGCGTTTGTGCCCGTGTTAAAACGCACATAGTTGCAAGTTTACGATCACATAGTTCTTTCAACTCACTCGATTCAATTTGTATACGCGACAAGGCATCAGCCGTTACGTTATCTTTTCCTTTGACATAATTAATTGTAAAATCGTATTCTTCCAGGGTCAATCTAAATTTAGTTAATCTACTAGACGGGTTTGTCATACCGAATAGATAAACTAAGGGTCTGTGATCTGTGAAAATGTGAAATTTTTTACCGAAAAGATAAGGTCTAAATTTTTTCACAGCCCAACAAATAGCTAGTAATTCTTTTTCAATTGTACAATAGTTCTTTTCCGCTTTATTTAGACTTCTGCTAGCGTATGCGATAGGTTTATCATTTGAATTTGAAAGTACAGCCCCCACGGCATAACCAGAAGCATCTGTTCTTAAAATAAAATGATTATTTTCAGAAAAATTTGGATACTCTAAAACGGGTGGTTTTACTAATTTTTCTTTAATGGTTTCAAACGCTTGTTGACATTGACGACTTTACTGAAATAGAACCTTTCTTGGTTAAATGATTTAAAGGTGACGCGATGTCAGCAAAATCTTTAATAAATTTTCTGTAATAGTTTGCAAAGACTACAAAGCGTTTTGTTTCAACAGCATTTGTAGGACATGGATAATTTTGAAGAGTTTGAATTTTTTCAGGATCAGGTGATATTCCATCAGATGAAATTACATGCCCAAGATATAAAATTTCTTTCTTTAAAAACGTACATTTATTAGGATTTAACTTTAAATTTACTTGTCTTAAACGATGTAAAACTTTTACTAAATGTTTATTATGATTTTCTAAATTATTTCCAAATACAATTAAATCATCCAAATAAACAAAACAGCTTTCATAATTTAGACCCGACATTGCTATCGTCATAGCTCTAGAAAAAGCACTCGGACGAATTTTCAACCCCATTGGTAATCTTGTCAATTGATACTGTCCTCTATCTGTGGTAAATGCTGTGCACTTACGTGAAGAGGGATCTAATTCGATTTGATAATAACCTTGGGTTAAATCTAAAGTGAAAAATACATAGCTCCTGATAAGGAATCTAAAATCTCGTCTATACATGGCGTGGAGGGAGGAATAACAGGAGTGGGCATAAGCTTGAAATCTTGGTCGATGGCCAAATACCTTTTACGATAGTTTTCACTGTACTCGGGATAGCTTTTTCCCCCACTACAAACTTGCAAACGGTGGTCTCGACAATAGAATAAGATCGTAAAAGGTCTCTGTACCTCGACCAAGAACCTAACATTGTCGGTATAGGGCATGCCAACTCCTCTTATTCATCCCTCCACGATACATGGTAAGGGAAATTTGTCATCTTCGATTTGTTTGTTTAATAGTCTGTAATCGATAACAACTCTCCATCTTTTTTGACCATTATTGTCTGCTTTTTTTGGTACTATTAAAATCGGTGAGGACCACTCAGAAACGGTTTTTTCTATAATTCTATCATGCAGCATTTTATCAATTTGTTTGTGAACCTCTAGTTTTTGCGATTGAGGTAAACGATACGGTTTAACATAAACAGGTGTTACTCTTTTCTGTAATTGAATCCTCTGTTTGTAAACATTTGTAACGGTCAGTGGGTCATTTTCCATATGGAATACATCAGCATATTTCGAGCAAATTTTCTGAATTGACAGTTTTTCTTCTTTATTTAAACCTTCAGTATTAATTATATCTAACAATTTATCAACCCGTTCTACCGATAAAGATACGTTTTCAAAGTTATACATTTCAAAATCTGAAAGTTTTTCTAACCGCGGTTTAAAATTTCTAAACTTTACTTCTCTGTCATTAACGTTTAAAATTTTGACCGGTATTTTGCTTCCACATGGTTTAGCAACTATTCCCGCACTAAAAACTCCTTCGCAAATTTCTTCTGCTCCAACAATACAGTCTTCCGAGTTGTTAATCTCAAAGTATTTTATTATTTCGCATCGCGGAGGTATTGTGATATCATTTGAATATTTAGACTGCAGAGGCAGCGAAATTTTTTGCTTATTATTCCAAAAGGTAAATATAAACTTCTCGTAATTTATTACTGCAAATGTTTTAGAAAAAAGTCTGACCCTAAAACTCCTTGCATATCGCTTTCAAAATCCTTAACAACATGAAATTTATGATAAACTAATTCATTTCCTATGCTAATTGGGATATTGATTGTACCTTCCGCTAATAAAAACCCAGATATACCATTAATTTTTAACCTATTTGATGTGTCGATCTTGTGAATTTGTTTTACGTTTGAAGCAAATATGACACTAATTGAAGCTCCAGAATCTAGCAAAAATGTTAAGTTTTCTACCCCATATTTTACTTGAATAAAATTTAAACTATTCATACTTAAAACTAACGTATCTTGTACTTGTACATTTTCATTGAGGGTCTCGAAAAAATTTTGTTTGAGGAGCATTAGGTACTAAATTTTCAGTGTTGTTTACAGTATTATTTTCAGTGTTATTCATGTAATAAGTTCTATGGTTTACATTGTTAGACTGAGCATTTCCTCTGTGTATTCTTCGACCTCTGTTTTGTCCTCTGTACGAATTATTTTCTCGATTTTGACTGAAAAATTGACCACGACTTGAACTGTTATTGGAATAATTGTTGTTATTACGGTTATAATTGTTATAGTTATTAGATTTTTCTGAGTTACTAGAATTTTGATTAAAATTTTTGTGATAATTTTGTCTATTTCCATAAAATCTATTTTTAAAGTTACCTCTTTTGTTCATAAAAAAAACTTGAGAGCTTTTCTTAGAATTATCCTCATCTTTGGCACCACTTATAGCATCTTTTAGTTTAGAGTAATTTCGCGATTTTACTATAGTACGCAATTCGTGATTACGTAAACCGCTTGCAAAGGCATTGATTGCAATTTTTTCATTTGTAACGCTTAAAATTTTAGCAGCATTGTTGTCATCATCGGATTGAGATAATGTCAAATTTACTAGCAAATCCTCAATCTGCCGCCCGAACTCCTCCACGGATTTATCATTTTGCCTAGCACTATGCAATTCTATTGACAAAGCCGCCGCAGATGGTTTAGGTAATAATTTAGTTCTTATATCTGCAATTAAACTAACATTTGTTGCGTACTAAGCCTCCAACCGTAATTTCGCACTTTGAGATAACCTAGTTTTCAAAACATAAGTTGTTAACAATTTTTTACCATTGTCGTCTAATAAGCTATCGTATAACTCAATTGCATCTATCAATTGTTTGGTGGTATTGTCGGTACCATCCATTACCGGAACTAAATTTGACGCGGTTCTTAAATCAAATTTTTCACTCATTTTTAAAACCTTATTTTCTACAGTTTCAACAATCTTAACTTTAATACTTAATTTACTCTTCCTATCTTCTAAAGTTTTACGTATGTCACTAATAATACTTTCTATTGCCTGAACATATTGCTTAGCTTGTTTAATTACTTCAGCATCATTGGAAGTTTGATTAAATTCAGTGCTAACAGTTAAAAATTCACTCTCTATCCTAGCTAATTCCTCAAATTTTTTCTTAATTACATCTAAATCAAATCTTCTATCTGCATTATCTTTATTTAAGTTGCGTTTAAACACTCTAACTTCTTCGTAAATTTCTTTAAAAGATTCAAGTTTAGACATTAGTTAATCTGATGCTAACCTCACAAACAAAAAAAAAATATTTGGAAATACCGTAACGCATTGTTGCTCCTTGAATTTCCCGAAGTTGTTCAGTTTATGCACTTAAACACTAGACAGGCCTTTTTTCACACATCACTACTACACCATAAACCATTTATTCCAAAACTTCTGTGATTGTAAATTTAGCTTCATTTTAATTTACTGCAGCACCACTACTCTACACAACTTCTTCCTTCGATGGCCAGTTCCCATTTTTTTTTTTCACTTTTCACTCACTTTAAAAAAAAACTTAGTTGGCAGGATCGCCATGTAATGATTTATGTACGGATTGGTGGGGTGAAGAATTGTAAGATCAAACTCTTTACTTTTCTTAAACATATATTCACTACATCATACAAACATTACACTCTAACAATTCATAATTAATAATGATTAATATATAATTGAATAATCAATAATAATCCCCATCCTACATGTAAGTATACTTATATCTATCCTTATGCTTACTTAGCTATGTTTCCTAACTCGGTTGAGGTGCAATCGATGGGTCAGCATTACCAAACCAGGAAATGTGTTTGAACTCTAATTTACGCAATGTTACCTTTTGTCCATTACAACTAACAGAAAGTCTTCATCTTTAATGGTCTTTATTACTATGTTATTTAAATATTGTTGCACTTCTTCTGTGGATGTTGGTAGTTTTGGTAAAGCTTTTCTTTTTTCACGTCCAAAATTATTACGAATACAAATTATGTCTTTATTTGTAAGAGTTTCCAAAGTATTCTTCTGTTTACTAATTTCCTGATGTATGATTTTCGAAGGTCTTTCACACACCCATTCGGAAGCTTTTCTTTTTAGGTGGTTACTTATTTTTTCCTTATTTAGTTGTTTTTCACATATTTTTTCATGATTGTGGAGACCATTCTTTTTAGAAAATATTAAATTGTTACTGTCTCCCAGCGTATACACTTTTGCTCTACAATTTTTGTTGACACAACACCAACATGTTTCGTTTGTTTTTTTCAAAACTCGGTATTTATATAATTTGAAACTTTCAAACACAATTAAAGGTTTACCTTTTTCACTAACACTTAGTTGTAGAGCCATGTTTTACATTACCATGACTAATACGGTGTTTTTACAATTAATCCAAAATTCTAAAAGTTGTGGATTTTATACCTGATTTTCGAAAGGAGAGGGAATACATAAGAAGAGGTAAATATTTTTTCTCTACTTTAGGAACAGGTAGATTACCAATTGCTACATGACCTCCTGCAGCCAGGCACCCTTTAGGGGTTGACGGGAACTTGAGTGCGGTATTAAGGTACCTGAAAATTTTTGACGGCAACTCGAGTGCCGGATTAGGACAAAAGTAACCGCTGACGGGAACTCGAGTGCGCCCTTGGAGGACAATTCGCTTGAAAATCACGGCTTCGACGAAAATGTAAACATAGAAGACATTCAGGGATTGGCCTATGTTTCAGATTATATGGTATTGTCAAAAAAATGACCATTCCTGATTGTGATCTATGTAAAAATGATGTGCTTTCAGATCAGGTGACTCCATCACATCACATACCACTGTTATGTTTCGGGACGATGGAGAACGCCTTATCTACGCATCAGAAAAATTTATCACCTGAAATTTGTGAACCAGACAAATGAGCTGTTGTGTTTGTTTTTAAAATAATATGGGCATCATCAGATCAATTAGAAGAACGTTTCAAAAGTATTTTTCTGTCGAAAGATAATTTAAAAAATTTTTTTACTTATCCCAAATATAAGACTTAGATAGATGTTGGGTAAATTTTTTTAAAAGACAATTTTATTTTTAATTTATAAATATGTAAATGAAACTAATAAGGAATTTGAACATACTCGCGCTGTTAAGAAACATGTTTTAAAAATTAAAAAATTCACTAGTTAATTTTTGTATTTATTAGTGTTTGTTTACAATTTGTAATTTAAAATTGTTTTATACAGACTGGTTGAATGAAAAGTTTGCACCTAGCGTTACTTTTGTTTGTGAAATTTAATGCAGAAATGCTCGGACAGGTCGATTTTGTTTTGAAGGGGGACACATTTTAAGAATATTTTGCAACTCATATCTTTAACCCCTTGACGGGGGTGAACCACATCCCTTAAATTTTAAATAGAAATTGGGGTCGAGTGATACATCGTTTTAAAGAGCACAAAATTATCTTTATAATGGTATCCTATTTGTTGTGCTTTACTTAAACAGATAATGTAAAAACGCCTTAAAAGGCGCCTGAGATATGCGAATTCGGTAGATGGCGATAATTGACAGACTTTAAATCGCACGCTATCGAAGCGGCAGAACTACGGCCACGGCGTATAAATCCTTATCAGTTAGCACAGTTTTTTGTACCAAAAAATATTTTATATTATTACTTATTAATCTATCAGCGCCACCAAGAAGACAATAGCAAAACTATGCTTGCGTCTTATCAGACAAGGTTGACCTTGGGTCTGTCAGGCGCGGTCTTAAGAAACTTCAATTACGTAGTTTTGGTATCAGTGAAAAAGGCATGTAACTTTTAGTTATTAGGTGTCATAGCAACTAAAAACAACGTTTAAATGTATTGTTTATTCAGGATTACTAAAGTAATCTTCAAAAGTAAATTTTAACAGGTAATGTTAAAACGCAAACGTGGCAGATATATTGCAGAGCAGAAAGACAATAGGACAATAGGATAGTCCTAGAATAAAATGTTCAGTTTTGAACCTGTTCTGAATCCAGTTCGTTGTGTGTTGAAAAAGTGAATTAATGGTCCAAGACTAACAATTATTAACTGTGCGTATGTTCTTGCCCCAATTGTTGAATAAGTCTGAGTTAGGATCTCGGGTTGGGGACAGTAAATTAAATAGTTGGATGTATTGTCGACGTTTTGTCAAATTGTTTTGACTTCTTCAGGGCTTAAATCCTCTTTTCCATATATTGTCCAAAGGTGTACTACTCCTAATGGAAACAACCAAACACAAGAAATTAATAAAACATCAAGTGGTACTGATTACAATTATGTTGACTTCACTTCGCAATCACACGTCAACACCTATTACTCTCCTTTCTGATTTGGGAAAATGTTAAGAGAAATTAATAAGAGCTAGATTATACCTTAATTAAATCAATAATTTTCACTCTATTAACCAATATGGCTTCTGCAACAGAAAGTCAACTATAGATGCTTTAAACTCCTTCATCAAATCTTCAATAATGGACAATATGAACAACTATAAATTTACCGCGGCAATCTTCTTTGACATTAGTGGAGCTTTTGACAATGTACCATTCAGTAGTAAAAGCTCTCCGCGATAAAAATGTCAAATCATATTTAATAAGTATTATTAAAAACTCTTTTACCAATAGAATAGTAAAATTTAATTACGGAGTCGACAAAACTAAATACCAAAGGATGTTTCCAAGGATCTGTACTTGGATCCACTCTCTGGAACACAATACTCGACTCTTTATTAGACCCAAGTCTTGGAAACAATTTTAAAATCATTGCTTATGCTGACGACTTTGCAATTACTATCAAAGCAAACACGAGAATCGAATTCAGAACTGCAATACATACAGCAGACCACAGAGTGTGTCAACTCGCGAACACAATAAAATTACAAATTGCGGAAAAGAAAACAAAAATAATGATTTTTAAGCCACTAACCGCATACATAACAGATTTATCTATAAAAATTAATAACACAAACATAGAATTTGTGAATATATTCAAATACCTGGGAATTTATTTATACTCCAAATTTAATATGTCTTTAGAGAAAAAATTCAAAACAAACTGGGATATTTTTGCCTCCAGATCCCTACTTAAATATATAACCACGCAATAATTCGAATTGTATCCTATAGTTCAGAAATTTGGATAAATAGAATCTTTATTTCTAAACTCAAAAGAAAACTAATATATCTATCTAGAATAGCATCTTGCTGTATTGCTGGTTGCTATTCTTCTGTCTCAAATGATGCTGCAAACGTGATTGCTGGTGTTGATCTTGAAATTCTTAAGGGTCCTCTAAACGGTGCTGCGATTCTAACTCTGCCCCTTCTTTTATAATAAGCGGCAACCCAAAGTGCAAGAATACTATTTCACAAGAGTTTTACCAAATGTTACAATGATATTACTAAGACGTACTGACTTAACGCTGTCTCAAAAAAAACCGTCTCTCTCACTCTTATTGTTAGTGTGAGCTAGTTTGTTAGGTCTCTTCAAAAGAGCCTCCACGCTGTACCACCAAGCTTTCTGCGACCTTTCCTTTACCTGGTGCCGACCTAAATTCGGCACCCAACCTTATCAGGTCAAAACGGATTATTACTTGATCCTTGGAAAGATATTTAATTATTCTTAGAACATTTGCATTTATGTGACCGAAGCTTGAAAGAACTATGGATACTTTAACTGATAAAGATTTAAATTGTATTAGGAATAATATATATACAATAAAAGACAAAAAAATCAGCTTACTTTACCAAAAAATACAGTGAAAATTGATACTTTGGAAAATTTTAAACCTCTAAATTAAACGAAAAAAAAAACTTCATATTAATTATCCTCTTATTGAGCGCTACAATAATCTTAAAAATTATTAGTAATTTGTTTAAGACAGGTCTTAAACAAATCAGGCAAAATTTTGGGGTCACGACAGATTTTAATGTCAAATATTCATATGTAGGTATATGTATATTGTTACCTAATAAATAAACCATCTAAAAATATTTATCTTTCTTTTATATTTATATGAGGTCGCCACTCGCCAGCAAACTCGCAATCATAAATGGGGTCGTGAATGAAAAAAGTTTAAGAAGCCCTGCTTTAAAAAAAAAATAGAAATTTATGTTTATAAAATTATAATAAATAAATATAAATTTTCTTTATTTTTTTTTTACCTACAAATAATGCTCATACCTACATCAGAAAGTCACCTTACGCAATTAAAATTTATTAAAATCTATTAGCAATTGAGACATTTTTGATTAAAACGAGACGTCACTTTAAGAAAGACATTTACAACAAATAATTGGAATACTGCAAAATGAGGGGTGGTTAATTATGGTTCAAGCAGTAGATAGTTTTAACAATGGGCTCTATTTACCTAAAATTCCACTATGCATATACGATGGGAGACCCTGTACATACATAATGCATTATAATTAATTATTATGATACGAATATATTATACGTATCATACTTTTGTATTATAGAAAACTGAAATCGAAGCTTTCCCACCCTTTAAAATGTTTTATGCTACTATTTGCTACTACCATAATCTGTGTCTTTGGAATGTATCGTATGTCGTGTGGAATTCATACGGCGATAAAGTGACATCTGGACCAAATGCTGTGAACCAAAAAAAAGATTTCTTCATTTTGTTGAATAATTGAAATAATTATAATACATTGTTTATTTTAAATTCTTTAAAGTGTATCTAATTTATAAATACATTGTAAGCCTGTACACTTATTTCTGTTATGAAGGTACAGCCCGTTTGTCTAAACAAGCGTCATTTAAAAAACATTAATTATTACAAAAAACAATATATTTTAGGTAATTTGACAACGCACCTGTCTTTAAAAATGTATTGTACAAAACATATTAAAAAATCAAATTTGTTATTAAAGCTTTAATTACAGAAAAACGAAAAAAATGAATAAAAATAAATTGGTCTTTAATATAAACAATTTTTTAAACGCACCTGCCTAGACAATTAAAAAAGCTTTCATTTGATGTGTAATTATAGGTGAAACAATTAACTATAAAAGAACTATGCGAAAAAAAAAGAAAATGCTCCCCTTTAGAGGACCCTTAAGGCTGGGTTAGCATCTTGATTTTGAGGTTAGGATTTATTTGAATTTTTAATCGTAGTAATTTCGAATAATACACATTTAATTTTCTTGAAATTTTGGATTTACATGTAAAAGTACCTAAACAATGTTGAGACCCACTTTATTTGTTTTACTTCGTTCTATTAAGTAATTACATTATCGCGCCATTGCAAAATATTAAATTAATATAAAAGTGAGATCAAATGAGACTTTTATAATAGGGTCTCAACATCGACAATCTATTTTTCTATGTTTTACAGCAATAAAAATTTTAAATTATTCTTTTACACAGAAGATTACTACGTTAAAAAATATTTTTCTGTTTGATTTTTCCGCCGTTCATTAAAAGTTATCACAGCCTCCTAGATTATTGTATAAGAGTGGTGATATCCGGCCTATCACATTTGTAGTTCCAGGCCTTTTTTTTTTTGTTTCTAAGATGGAGCTACAGTACTCCTAACCTATAAATTGAATTGCGACAAATTAGTGTCAGTGTCACATGTGTCAAACTGTCGTGATTAAAAATTGGGACCACAATTCGAGTTGAGTTTGGGGTATTCCAACGAATACTAAGTATTAAAATATTTAAAATAATATAAAGGTAGCAAAATGCGGCAAATTTCAAGTTCGATTTTGTTGCGTCGCTGATATGTGACGTTTCTGAAGCGCGTTTTGCATTTTCGAAGAAAAACGGTCTTATGGCAAAATTTGGGTGGATATATCAGTTAAAACAAAAATCACAATAATGAAAGCACCGATACAGCTAAGGAAGATTTATTGTTTTCACGTGTAGATCACTGGTGCTCTTTGTGAAGTTTTAACGCGACGGCGACGTGGTTGAAGCAGCTTGGTGTCTGTCTGCGGGAATTTTGCTCTGTTTTTTTTTGTAAAAAGCTCTAGAAAGGGACGTTATGAACATTTAACAACATTATTAATTTTTATTAATAGTGCTATCACTTAATGTGACAGTGATTTCATTCTCAAAGTTCTCCTGGTCAGTTCTTATGAGATCTACAGTGCTGTCATGCTGAATATGCCCTTTTACGTTGCTCGTAGAAACGCTTTTAATAAATCCACTTTTTAAAATTTGGCGGACGGTATATTCCCATATTCAGTGGCTCTGCAGTCGGTCAAATCATTGGATCCTCCCCGAAGCCTAATATTTGCAAAAACTGACTCAACTGCATCGGAACTAAAGCTTCTTGTTAAAACATAATAGAAGTTTAAGACTCTAATCAGGTACTGCACACAAAGTGATGTACTTTTAGCGGTAAAAACTAAAGCTTCTGCAGTTTCTTTCGTTAGTCCGGTTAGACCTGCTTCAGTTGAACAGGACTGAATGTCTGCAATATATTGTGGAAATTGAGAGTCCAGCCAGGAAAGTTGTTCATCTTGAATTCGTGGATATGGAGCAGTATTGGGGTCATTTTGATGAACACGTTGGGTCCTGTTGCTCACACAATGAATTTGGTAATATTTTGTACATGTTTTCCATGTATTCAATTGTTGCAGAGCATTGTTGAAATTGTACATATTCTGCACCGCCATAATGTAAAAGATACTTTAGAGGTGCCGTTACTTTTGGAGAAAATAATTGGACAGCTAAATTTACTTTCATTTTCTCCAAATTAGAAGGATAGAGGTGTTTTTTTTTTTTG
Organism: Tribolium confusum; assembly: GCA_029207805.1. Taxonomy (NCBI): domain Eukaryota; kingdom Metazoa; phylum Arthropoda; class Insecta; order Coleoptera; family Tenebrionidae; genus Tribolium; species Tribolium confusum. Next base: position 5,067,347 of record JALGAY010000003.1, read on the forward strand.
TTAGGTACTGTAATGAGATCGTCGTTGAGGAAAGGTGTTAAATAATAACCAAAATTAAATATTAAATATTTTCTTTTAAATTTTAAACCAGTTTGGTTTAATTCGGCTCGCCTACGTTGTGTTTAATCGTCTAAAGTAATCACTCTCATAGTGATAATTAATTTAACCCTTTCTGTAAGAACCCTTCTGTAAGAAGGGATAAGTGGTAACTCAAATTCAAATTCAAAGTAGTGTCAAACGCGTGGGGGAAGAAAGTAAAAGTCAAATTTCCTCAAAACAAAATTTATTACATATCTTCAAAATGTTTTTTACAACAATACAAGAATTTTGAGGGTTAATCCAAATTTGCCATTTATTCAAGTTTTCTTTTATATTATTTAGTCAAATTTTTAACATCTGTAACCACAAATCTGTTCAAATTTGAGACTATAATTTTATAAACCTCTAGTCGCGGATTTTAAGTAATAAATAAATTTATTATTAACATTATTATTTAGAATTTACTCTTTCTGTTTCAATGGTCCTAATTCTGTGTTGTACATCTACCCTAAATTCCAATTTATATTTGCTCAGATTTATAATTTCAAGGCAAAGTTTAATAATACGTTTGATAAGCTACTCTTGTACCTGAGTTGGCGGGTTACATGCTCGCGGCTCTCTTTTTATACGTGCATCGCAATCACTATTTCGCCCTATCGCCGAAACCGACCCTGGTAAAAGTCAGGTGCCTAAACACCTCTTGCAAAATCCGAGCAAAACCAAGATATACAAATCTTTGCAACATAAACTGAATTACTGTAGAAATCATTTCTCTCACAAATTTCGGTCACGAGCTTGGACAAAGACTTTTCAGAATTTCACCCTTTCGCGATACCAGTTTATTACAGGTAACCGGGATGGTTATTTTTTCTCGTTTGTCTCGTAATAGCCTGCATATAAGTATATGCCGTTGGAACGGGTCTACTACGCTCAATCTAAGTTCGACTGTCGGAAACTACGACCTGACACAGTGAATTAGATCCGGTAAAGTTGGAAGAAAGGGTTCCCGGGAACCACGACTTTCTTCTTGAAGATGGCCGACAAACAAGCCTATAATTTCAGGTGTAATCTCGCCTAACACGACGCGAGAGAGAAACAACCCTACGCTACCCTAATTTCAAAATATGCAACAAATTCAACCTCTCGAAATTTTGTAACAACGAACTTTGCACTGATTTGGAGTGACCATTTGACGTAATTGTTGAGAACCCTTTCTGTAATAGATTGATGATTGATATCTTAGATTTTAATTATTTGGGTTGATAGTCACATCCAGATCGGGCAAAATAAAGAAAGAATACAAGTTAAAATTCATTTCAAAAGTGACAGAAAGTTGTTGCATTTTTCACCAAAATTTTTATTTATAATTAACTTTTCTAAATTCTGAATATTTATTTTAAACCAATTAAGCTGAAATTATTTTTGAAAATGAAATTTCCAAAACCCAAATTAAAAGTAATACAATTAATAAATTTCAATAAAATGATTTAAATAAATTTGTGGCCACGATAAAGATTAAATAGTGTAAATTTAATCAAATGATTTGAAGAAACTCGGATTAAATTAAATAAAATCTTCGTATAAAATTAATTAATTCAAATAATAAATAGATAGAAAACCCTTTGTGGGCTTACCTAGAAAATTAATCCCTTTGATTGTCCTGGGAGCCCTTGTGGTTAAATTGCCAAGTTGGTTGGTTTTTCTTTTAACACAAACCGTCACAATTTAATTTAAATTATTAAATAAAAAAATATTATTACTTCTTCACACTAGCACGAAATCAAAAAAATATTTAATGATGAAATAATTTTAAATTTTAAAATAAACCCAAAGGGTTGAAATTGGACTTTGTTAAATTAAATAAATTTAAACAAAGAGAATAATTCGAAAATTAACTATCTCGAAAGACCGTCAAGAATCGACTGTCGAAAATCCACGCGAAATCTCATTTTATGAAATAGGGACGCTACCTGAACCAACCCCCTCTGGTACGCTCTTTACACATATCTAAGATTATGCAAATTTGACTGAATAAATTTCTAATTTGAAATTACTTTCTTGCCCGATTATTAATAAATAAAGTTTATAAATACCGCGTTCATCACAGTACCTAACAGGTTTAATGAGTAAATGATTTTGAATTTCAGCAAGCTCTTTTAAATATTGTCCAGAAATTACACCATTTTTTGAAGCCATATCGTGGTCAAGAAGCAGGTTCCTTGCATTTTTTATGGCGTGACAATAATCAAAACTAAGAAAAAGTTGAAGACCCGGATTATACGGATGTGGAACAAAATTCTGTAATTTTCCATTGCCAAAATGTTTGAAAAGGGCTACATGGTATTTGTGGTTGTCTGCCACTATTCTAATTACTTTAAAACCGCATTCGGCAAGCTGTTTTAAAACATCTAAAGTTATTTTGTGCAGATTTTTACTATTTAGTTGTTTATGGAAATAGTAACTGGCTGGAATCACGTATTTTGTAGACATACCATGAACCACGTAACACAACAATTGATTCGCGACTATTGGTTTGTCTTCTATTGCGCTTGATAAATGGGAAATTGTTTCCAATCCAAACACCCGATCTTCTGTTTTGGAATATGAAACTGATTCCTTGACAGTCATATCATCGAGAATCAGGGAACATACTCTTTCTGGAGCACTTAATACATTAATTTCCGATAACAGGCGGTCTTTTATTAAATTTTTATTTTCAGTTCCTAAGTATTTTTGCAAAGTTGTTTTGCATGGTAATTTCATAAATAAATTTCTAGGAAATTCGTAGCCTTTGGCAGAGTAAAATCTCCAAGCAATACAATGTCGAATCGTATTCTCCGACCATCTAGGAAACTTTTTTTGTAATTTATAATTTGATCTATTATAAACGTTGCTTGAGGGTTCATTTCAGTTGCCTCACTTTTTATTTGTTGTAAGGCTTTCCAGTCTGCATCTTTCTTAGATTTTTCTTTTTCCTCTGTTAAGTCTTGTTTTATACGATTATGTTGCACACGTAAACGTTTTAATTTTTGTGTTAAACATTTATTTGTATAAATAAGATTTTGGATATCTTTGTTTAAAAATTTTGTTTGGGTACCAATACAGGAAATTTGAAGAACTTCATCGTCGCAAAAGTCTAATTTTTCTTGATCAACAGACAACAAATAAATAAGTATTACATTCATAAATTTTAATATTATATTTATTTCTAAAAGGGAATAATTCAGTAATGTGAAAATTTGTATATGACCATAATAAACTACTTTGTTCAAGTTCATGCAGTACTGAATTACACTATATGATTTTAAGTGTTGATACCTCAAATATGGTAGGTAAAGCTCCAACAATTAATATCTTGCGCTTGTCAGTATACAAAAAACTGTTATTTGTAAAGTGTTTACTACAAACTAATGCATGCTCAGATAGACTTGAAACATCTAATTGGAAAAAAACAATTTAGTAAAAAAGTTTATTATATTAAAGACCGTACCAGTATGTGTTTCTAAAATATTTTTCCACTTTAAGTTTAATTCAAATGTTGCAGGAAAATTATGGTAGCTAATATTGTCCTCAGGATGGCAATCAGTAACACAACACTTTTTTTTAAAAGGCATTTTAATAAATATAATTAACACGAACAAGACAAAAAAACAACAACAATAAAAAACAGCAAAGAGAAACTGAAAAATACAACAACACGATACCAAAAACACGAGATAATTCAATTTGAAATGATTTGAAGTATGTTTGAGTGCACAATAAACGTCTATAGATCTCGGTAAATAGATGTCGAATGAAGATTCTGTCAAAGCCAAAAATTTTAAAAAAATTTATATATTATACCTTCCAAATTTTTAGGATCATAAATAAAAAAAATTTCCGCCCCCTTGTAAAGTTTGGAAATTTGAGATAAATTTTTTTTTCTTATTTTTAATGAAGAATAAAGAGAAAAAATATTAGTTGATTTCTACTACCCCCATTATCGCCCCCAATCGCTCCCAAAATTACCAAAAATTTTAAAAAACTTTAAATTGAGCCAGAATCATGCGTTTTTTTTATAGGGGTATTTTATAAAGTTCTATACCCAAAATTTAAAAAAAAACCTTTCTTAAAAGGGGTATAAAAGAAAAAATAAAAATAAAAATTTTTTTTAGACTCTTAAATATAAAATTGAAGATAGTAGACTTCTACGCCTTTACCTCTACCTTTACCCTTTTACTTCTACCCCTATCTCTTTACCTCTAGCCCTACTTCTTCTTCTACTTCGACATTTCTACTCTTACCCTCCCCTACTTTTATCCTATCTTCATACTCTCCCAGACGCCTGTATTTAATATTTAATATTAAGATATAAGTGCTTCAGGTAGATGTTTTTTTATTATTGTATAGTACCTAAACAAAAATTAACATATTCGACCTAATCTAGTTCACATTATGTATATAAAAAGCAGTCAAAATATAAGACTATATATACCATATACAGAGTGATATAAAAGTATGGAATAAAATTCATATTTTCTAAGTTAATGTTTTTTTAGAAAAACGCCAAGGCAGGTCGATTTTATTTTTTTATTTCACACGTTTTTAATTTGTTTTCAAATTTTTTTAGTCAACCGGTTTTTTGCTGTGACGTAATCGATACTTTTTTTAAAAAGCAATCCCTATTTTTGGTGCTGACTATCGATACTACTTTTTTTTTCTGCGTATAACAGTGTAACATTTGTAGGGTCGAAAATAAAAACTTTAAGTAATTTAACCAATTTAAATATTTTATTAATTTTTTTAAAATAGACACAATTTTTAACAGAATTACTGAACTAAATGTTCAAATTGACGTCCTTCCGTTTCTTAGTAATACTAATAATACAACTAATTTTTGAACTCCGTTAGCATATTATTTATCATTTTTTTGACTAATTAAGCGGTACTGATTTATAATTCTTTTTCTTACATCAGTGATGTTCTAAAATCCTAAAATGTGATTTGACAAGTCACACTAAACATTCAATTTTTGTAGATGTTGTGACAAGTATTGGTTTCTCTCATCCAGTGCGAATTTTCTATCAACCCATATGGCAGTTGTGTCTTTTTTATGCTAATCACATTTTAGGACCGTATTTATTTGACGTTTCATTGCCAAGACAAGTTTATTTAGATGTTCTTTGCGACACGTTGATACCAAAATTAGCGGAAATGTTCTCAATAAAAAGGATCTAGGCATACCAGCACGTAACGTATGGTTTAAACAAGACGGTGCATCTTCACACTACGCTCGTGGTGTCAGAGGTTATTTAGATTTAAAAGGTTATTTAAAATCAAAAATATTTGCAACAAAATCAAAAAAAAGAAAGAAAAAGAATTACAAATCGGTACCGCTTAATTGGTCAAAAAAATGGGAAATACTGTGCTAACGGAGTTCGAAAATTAGTTGTATTATTGCCAAAAAACAGAAGAAGGCTAATTTGAACATTTAGTTTCGTAATTCTATTAAGAATTGCGTCTATTTTTAAAAATTCAATAAAACATTTAATTTGTTAAATTACTTAAAAGGAGAGTGTTTCAGTCTTATGGTAAGACCAGTCAAATTTAATTTTTTTGGTACCATTCGAAAGCTCTTGAAAAGACGAGTATTTCATATTATTGCGCAAAATTGCTAGCTTTGTAAATAAGAGCAAAAAATCGATTTAAAGTCTCTTTGACTTCTGTCACCACAGTTCATAAAAGTGTCTGTTTAATTTATCAGGGTTTAAGTAGGGAAACCCTGCGGCGAACCCTTGATAGCTTGATAACCAGGTACCGGGAAAGAAACTTGCTTCTGTTGTTATTCTCAGATTTTCTGTTGACCATCTACCAGATCTAAAGTATTATGTTATTTTGTAATTACCAAAGTAATTTTTTGAATATTTAATATTAATTTGATTAAGTCATAAACATTTTTCTTCCAATATTGACACTTTAAAATAAGATTATTAAATTCATAACAACTGTTAGCATGAAATAAATATTTTTAGTAAAATATAACGCTTTTATTTCACTAATAATATAGTTTAAAAAAAAATTGCAACAACTTTGTCTATTATCTAATTAGCATAATTACATCAATACCTTCAGGTGGGATAGAAATTTGATTGCGGGCTTATTATTCGAGATATTTTTTCAAAACGAATGTAAATAACAATTTATAAAACCAACAGCATTTGTTATTAGGTCAAATGGTAGGTCAAAGTAAAAGGGGATGGTCAGATTTAAGGGGGTTCAGTACCAAAAATTAATAAAGATTTTTTTCCAAAATGTTTAAAGCGTTTGCTCCAGTAGTGTTCATAGAATGTTAAAAAAATAATAAAAAAAATTCTTTTAAAATAACAAGCTGTAAAAAAAATTTTTTACTTAAAAAACAAGGCTTTATCATTACACGCCTACACCAATTATTTATTTACCCATCAAATTCTGCTTTTGACATTGTAAATTAAACATTTTTTCTTTTGTTTAGCTCTACAATTTTTTGTTTTAAACTTTCAATTTTTAGCAAAAAAAGCCTTGAAATTTGCCGTAAAACACGAACTCCTGTGTAAAATACATTTTCCTATAGTTACACAAAAATTGTACAGGTATACATCTAGTACTTTATTTTTTATTATTTAGTAAAAAAATATTTTTTTTTTACATATGTTAACAAAATTAGAACTGTAAAACTGTGGATATTACCTTAGGTCACCGCCCAAAATTTGGTAACGCCTCTTTCTGATGCCCGCCCTACTTGCTAAATGTTTTGAAAACAAAACAAAACAATTCCCAGAAAAAGAAAATGGAGTTATAAGCTTGTATCCAATTCAATGATCCAATACCTAATACTTGAATTTAATAAAATGTATTTTATTACAAAGGTAACACTGATTTTTAACTTTTATTACAAATTGGTGATTGGGTAATTTTCCAAATTTTTGCACTCTGTAATTTAATTACATTCAACCAAACTGTAGCATAAATATAAAAAAGTGTACACTGATTGAATGATGAAGTTATTACAATTGTTCTAATGAACTACAATACTTATTATTTAACTTAATTTATAAACATCGATCTATGAATAAAAATTTATTAAATGAATATTAGGTTCATTGTATGTATGAAATCAAATTAATGAACGGTTCTTTATGTCAATGAACCTATTTAATGTAACTATGTAAACTTATTATTAGTTAATCTTTTCGTTCATTATTGTAATTATTATATTAATAAATGTTAGTACGGTGCATGGAGCACATAAAACCCTTTAAAAAGTGATTCTGTGGAGGTTTCAAAACTAAAGGTTTATTTTTTCAGAAATGATGGCTTATGTCTTAAATATATTATATACGAAGTTGTTCAAAAATTGTCCTGTGCAAAAAGGCACTATTCAAAATTTTCTAGATATTTATACAATGTGGTTCTTCAAAACATAGGCTTTTTTTTACTAAAAGTTTAATTCAATCTGTACAGCCGTTTTGCCACAAAAAAATAAAATATTTTGAAAATGTATTGGCTCATATGGAAGTTTGCAACTTCAAAGCTGAATATCTCCGTTAAAAATCCCTAAAAATGTAATTGATTTTACGGCTTTTCACGATTATCTCAAAAACTAAGCCTTAATTTAAAAATTATGTCCTTTAAGAAGTTTTTGTCCTATTTTTTTTCTTATGTCGTTTTTTCAAAAATAATAAATAAGATTTTGAACGGAGATATTCAGCTTTGAATTTGCAAACTCCCATAAGAGGCAATGCATTTCCAAATATATTTTATTTTTTTGTGGCAAAACGGCTGCACAGATTAAATTGAACTTTTAGTAGAAGAAAGCCTATATTTTGAAGAACCACATTGTATAAATATCTAGAAAATTTTGAATAGTGCCTTTTTGCACAGGACAATTTTTGGACAACTTCGTATATATTATATTTAGGGCATCAACCCTCATTTTTGAAAAAATCAACCATTAGTCTTAAAACCCTCTCAGAGTGACACATTTTAGGGCATTTGGCACTCTACTATTGTATGTTGTAATATCTGTATGACTTACATTTATTGTTTTAGGGCAATATTTTTATTATAGGTATGCATATAATTATATCCACGCAACTTGACCACCCAAATAGATCACCCCATCAGGATGTTTAGTTTATATTAATCAAATGCATTCACCCTAGGATGTTTACTATTTAGTCTGATTCAAATAAGTACATCTTGTTCTATACAATTCAAAGACTTATTTGTAATTGATATAAGAAACTATTTGTCCTGTAAGTTATATAAGGGCCTTTTACCCAAAATTGTATCAGTTCTCATTAGAGTGTACTCTGAAGAGCTTGTGTGAATAAATAAAATCATTTTTTAAAAAGTCGGTTTAGTTATTTCCGAATTTAATTATATGCAGGTAGTGAGAGCAGCTAATAAAGCTAACGTATACTGTAAATAAGAGAAGCATAAGGACGTGTTTATTTTGTAAGGAAAATAAAAGTTTTTAAAGAAATGGGTAAAAAAAATTGTAATACCATTATAGAAAAACAAAAAAGAGGAACACAAAAAAAAACAAGCAGCAGTTATTTACATTCGCGTGAGGTAACTTTTACAACTTTACAACTTTTACAATTTTACAGTGCAAAATTAATTAGGATCACGACGCGCCAGTGGGTAAGGGGGAAATATCTAAATATTAGCGGTAAATTTAGAACTTGGAATTATCGTGTAGCAAAACTAGAGAGGACGTAACCAGAATACATTTGGAGAGGGATTTCGCTTTGCTTATTGGTGTAAATATAAAAAATGTTACTCAGACGAAAAAGAGCGTTGCCAATGTGCACAATGTTATATTGTGTAACAGTTTTTCTACCATGACCTTGTAGTGACTATACGAAAAAATTAAACAGTAAGCCCGTGGGCCGAAAAGATATTAAAACGACCGTTGTCTTGCAACATGAGCATAATATCCTAGAAAATGTCGGTTACTTTTGACAATCAACTGGCACAGAATTTTTTAACAAAAGTTTGGAAATTTAAGTTTTTGCTTTCAGTTGTGCGTAAAATATTGTAGATACCTGAATTTTGTTTTCTTTTTAATAATCAATTGTTTAAGTGCTATTAGATTGGTTCTCCCATTCGTAAATATAACAAATGGAAATTTCACTTTATTAAGTTGCAAACACTAAACATTGTTAAGATTTATACGTTTTCTACTACAAATATGTTACACTGATGCAGTTAAAACATTACGGAAACGTTATAAAATTTGCGGTAAAAAAAGGTGGACATTACATTTTGTCACTGACTTTAAAAAAGTGTATAAATCAACCATTAATTTATGTCTTATTTATCCAAATTTAAAATAATATTATTATCGGTTACAATGACAATAACTAACCTCAAAAGTGTAATGATTTATGTACGGATTGCTGGGGTGAAGAATTGTAAGATCAAACTCTTTACTTTTCTTAAACCTTAAGAAAAGTAACCTTAACTATTCACTACATCATACAAACATTACACTCTAACAATTCATAATTAATAATGATTAATATATAATTGAATAATCAATAATAATCCCCATCCTACATGTAAGTATACTTATATCTATCCTTATGCTTACTTAGCTATGTTTCCTAACTCGATGGGTCAGCATTACCAAACAGGAAATGTGTTTGAACTCTATCGATGGGTCAGCATTACCAAACCAGGAAATGTATTTGAACTCTAATTTACGCAATGTTACCTTTTGTCCATTACACCTCCCCCGTGAAAAAAGAAAAAAATATATTTACATATATATTTTTACTTATGATATAGCTTAACTCTATTCTTATGTACATCTACTAATTTACGATCTATTCTAATTTCAACATTTGGTCCCTTATCTTTAGTAACCTTAAAAGGACCCTTAAAAATAGCTTCTTTTTTATTAGTGCTACCGCTATTCCTAACTAAAATAAGATCACCTACTTTAAAATTATTGTAACTAGAATTTGAGTCGTATATCTCTTTTCTTTTAATTTTTGACTGAACTAAATTATTCCTAGCATCTTTGCATGCGGTTTGTAGGCGGAATTTTAGTTCTGTTGGGTAATTGTCAAAATTATATACAGGATCGATTCTCCTTATTAAATTCGATGGCAGGCAACTTGCTTTTCCAAAGACTAATTCGTACGGTGTGTAGCGGGTTTCCGTATGAATTGTGTTGTTGTACGCAAAACACCAAAAAGGTACCCATGCACTCCAAAGATTAGGATGTTTTGAGGCATAAATTCGCAAGTACGCACCTAAATTTTTATGAGAATTTTCAAGTGATCCAAGAGTTTCATGATGATACGCGGTAGAGTTTAGTTGTTTAATTTTTAATAACTTACAAGTTTCTTTAAATATTTTGGATAAAAATTCTGTACCTTGGTCTGTTACAATTTCTTCAGGAATTCCGTATCGCAAAATAAAATTTTCTACAAAAGATTTTGCAACAGTAGACGCTTCTTTATTTTCTATTGGATAAGCTTCAACAAATTTGCTTAGCTCGCATTGTATTGTCAAAATGTATTTATTGTTTTCGAGATCTGGATCTAGGGGCCCTACCAAATCAAGAAAAATTTTTTGGAATGCAGAGGAAGCAGTGGTCGTAATACACAAGGGTTGCTTGTTAGGTTGGGAATATTTATATCTTTGACAATCGTCACAGCGTTTTACAAAGTGTTCTACGTCTTTTCTTAAATTTTGCCAAAAATAATATTTTTTGATGTTATTGTACATGCGATTAATACCTGCGTGTCCTCCTGTGGGTAGGATATGAAAATCATTTAGAATTAATTGTTGAGTTTCTTTATCAATTATATTTTGTGCACTTTTTATAATTGATAATTTTATGCCGGCGGCTCTAATTTCGGAAGAAACTTTTAATATTTCTGTTATTATTGACGATGACAAGCGCTCTTTATTTTTATTTGTTATAATTACTAATTCCGGAATATTAAACTTATCGTTTATTATTTTCAGGTCTCTCAACGTCGTAGGCAATACAGACGCCGATCGAGTAGCCTGTTTCAAATAAATTATATTTTTATTTTTACAGAAAATAAAGTCCCCCATACAATACTTTTCATCTTTATTATTAAGTAATTTTTCGAAATCAACTTCTGCTATTGGACATAACTCGACAGAATCCTTAGGTTTTCTCAATAATTCCACGACTCCTGGGTGATCAAGCCTATCGTCAGATGGATTTTTATTGAAATTACCTGCAGAATCTTCGATAATTTTTCGCGTTTGTGCACGTGTTAAAACGCACATAGTTGCAAGTTTACGATCACATAGTTCTTTCAACTCACTCGATTCAATTTGTATAGGCGACAAGGCATCAGCCGTTACGTTATCTTTTCCTTTGACATAATTAATTGTAAAATCGTATTCCTCCAGGGTCAATCTAAATTTAGTTAATCTACTAGACGGGTTTGTCATACCGAATAGATAAACTAAGGGTCTGTGATCTGTGAAAATGTGAAATTTTTTACCGAAAAGATAAGGTCTAAATTTTTTCACAGCCCAACAAATAGCTAGTAATTCTTTTTCAATTGTACAATAGTTCTTTTTCGCTTTATTTAGACTTCTGCTAGCGTATGCGATAGGTTTATCATTTGAATTTGAAAGTACAGCCCCCACGGCATAGCCGGAAGCATCTGTTCTTAAAATAAAATGATTATTTTCAGAAAAATTTGGATACTCTAAAACGGGTGGTTTTACTAATTTTTCTTTAATGGTTTCAAACGCTTGTTGACATTGACGACTCCACTGAAATAGAACACCTTTCTTGGTTAAATGATTTAAAGGTGACGCGATGTCAGCAAAATCTTTAATAAATTTTCTGTAATAGTTTGCAAAGGCTACAAAGCGTTTTGTTTCAACAGCATTTGTAGGACATGGATAATTTTGAAGAGTTTGAATTTTTTCAGGATCAGGTGATATTCCATCAGATGAAATTACATGCCCAAGATATAAAATTTCTTTCTTTAAAAACGTACATTTATTAGGATTTAACTTTAAATTTACTTGCCTTAAACGATGTAAAACTTTTACTAAATGTTTATTATGATTTTCTAAATTATTTCCAAATACAATTAAATCATCCAAATAAACAAAACAGCTTTCATAATTTAGACCCGACATTGCTATCGTCATAGCTCTAGAAAAAGCACTCGGACTAATTTTCAACCCCATTGGTAATCTTGTCAATTGATACTGTCCTCTATCTGTGGTAAATGCTGTGCACTTACGTGAAGAGGGATCTAATTCGATTTGATAATAACCTTGGGTTAAATCTAAATGTGAAAAATACATAGCTCCTGATAAGGAATCTAAAATCTCGTCTATACATGGTAAGGAAAATTTGTCATCTTCGATTTGTTTGTTTAATAGTCTGTAATCGATAACAACTCTCCATCTTTTTTGACCATTATTGTCTGCTTTTTTTGGTACTATTAAAATTGGTGAGGACCATTCAGAAACGGTTTTTTCTATAATTCTATCATGCAGCATTTTATCAATTTGTTTGTGAACCACTAGTTTTTGCGATTGAGGTAAACGATACGGTTTAACATAAACAGGTGTTACTCCTTTCTGTAATTGAATCCTCTGTTTGTAAACATTAGTAACGGTCAGCGGGTCATTTTCCATATGGAATACATCAGCATATTTCGCGCAAATTTTCTGAATTGACAGTTTTTCTTCTTTATTTAAACCTTCAGTATTAATTATATCTAACAATTTATCAACCCGTTCTACCGATAAAGATACGTTTTCAAAGTTATACATTTCAAAATCTGAAAGTTTTTCTAACCGCGGTTTAAAATTTCTAAACTTTACTTCTCTGTCATTAACGTTTAAAATTTTGACCGGTATTTTGCTTCCACATGGTTTAGCAACTATTCCCGCACTAAAAACTCCTTCGCAAATTTCTTCTGCTCCAACAATACAGTCTTCCGAGTTGTTAATCTCAAAGTATTTTATTATTTCACATCGCGGAGGTATTGTAATATCATTTGAATATTTAGACTGCAGAGGCAGCGAAATTTTTTGCTTATTATTCCAAAATGTAAATATAAACTTCTCGTAATTTATTACTGCAGAATGTTTTAGAAAAAAGTCTGACCCTAAAACTCCTTGCATATCGCTTCCAAAATCCCTAACAACATGAAATTTATGATAAACTAATTCATTTCCTATGCTAATTGGGATATCGATTGTACCTTCCGCTAATAAAAACCCAGATATACCATTATTTTTTAACCTATTTGATGTGTCGATCTTGTGAAATTGTTTTACGTTTGAAGCAAATATGACACTAATTGAAGCTCCAGAATCTAGCAAAAATGTTAAGTTTTCTACCCCATATTTTACTTGAATAAAATTTAAACTATTCATACTTAAAACTAACGTATCTTGTACTTGTACATTTTCATTGAGGGTCTCGAAAAAAATTTGTTTGAGGAGCATTAGGTACTGAATTTTCAGTGTTGTTTCAGTATTATTTTCAGTGTTATTCATGTAATAAGTTCTATGGTTTACATTGTTAGACTGAGCATTTCCTCTGTGTATTCTTCGACCTCTGTTTTGTCCTCTGTACGAATTATTTCCTCGATTTTGACTGAAAAATTGACCACGACTTGAACTGTTATTGGAATAATTGTTGTTATTACGGTTATAATTGTTATAGTTATTAGATTTTTCTGAGTTACTAGAATTTTGATTAAAATTTTTGTGATAATTTTGTCTATTTCCATGAAATTTATTTTTAAAGTTACCTCTTTTGTTCATAAAGAAAACTTGAGAGCTTTTCTTAGAATTATTCTCATCTTTGGCACCACTTATAGCATCTTTTAGTTTAGAGTAATTTCGCGATTTTACTATAGTACACAATTCGTGATTACGTAAACCGTTTGCAAAAGCATTGATTGCAATTTTTTCATTTGTAACGCTTAAAATTTTAGCAGCATTGTTGTCACCATCGGATTGAGATAATGTCAAATTTACTAGCAAATCTTCAATCTGCCGCCCGAACTCCTCCACGGATTTATCATTTTGCCTAGCACCATGCAATTCTATTGACAAAGCCGCCACAGATGGTTTAGGTAATAATTTAGTTCTTATATCTGCAATTAAACTAACATTTGTTGCGTACTAAGCCTCCAACCGTAATTTCGCACTTTGAGATAACCTAGTTTTCAAAACATAAGTTGTTAACAATTTTTTACCATTGTCGTCTAATAAGCTATCGTATAACTCAATTGCATCTATCAATTGTTTGGTGGTATTGTCGGTACCATCCATTACCGGAACTAAATTTGACGCGGTTCTTAAATCAAATTTTTCACTCATTTTTAAAACCTTATTTTCTACAGTTTCAACAATCTTAACTTTAATACTTAATTTACTCTTCCTATCTTCTAAAGTTTTACGTATGTCACTAATAATATTTTCTATTGCCTGAACATATTGCTTAGCTTGTTTAATTACTTCAGCATCATTGGAAGTTTGATTAAATTCATTTCTAACAGTTAAAAATTCACTCTCTATCCTAGCTAATTTCTCAAATTTTTTCTTAATTACATCTAAATCAAATCTTCTATCTGCATTATCTTTATTTAAGTTGCGTTTAAACACTCTAACTTCTTCGTAAATTTCTTTAAAAGATTCAAGTTTAGACATTAGTTAATCTGATTCTAACCTCACAAACAAAAAAAAAATATTTGGAAATACCGTAACGCATTGTTGCTCCTTGAATTTCCCGAAGTTGTTCAGTTTATGCACTTAGATACTAGACAGGCCTTTTTTCACACATCACTACTACACCATAAACCATTTATTCCAAAACTTCTGTGATTGTAAATTTAGCTTCATTTTAATTTACTGCAGCACCACTACTCTACACAACTTCTTCCTTCGATGGCCAGTTCCCATTTTTTTTTCACTTTTCACTCACTTTAAAAAAAAACTTAGTTGGCAGGATCGCCATGTAATGATTTATGTACGGATTGCTGGGGTGAAGAATTGTAAGATCAAACTCTTTACTTTTCTTAAACATATATTCACTACATCATACAAACATTACACTCTAACAATTCATAATTAATAATGATTAATATATAATTGAATAATCAATAATAATCCCCATCCTACATCTAAGTATACTTATATCTATCCTTATGCTTACTTAGCTATGTTTCCTAACTCGGTTGAGGTGCAATCGATGGGTCAGCATTACCAAACAGGAAATGTGTTTGAACTCTATCGATGGGTCAGCATTACCAAACCAGGAAATGTGTTTGAACTCTAATTTACGCAATGTTACCTTTTGTCCATTACAAAAGTAACAAGAAAAGATGGTTTACGCTTTTTTAGTAGTCAGTCAAGATCTGACGTCGGTTTTTTTGCGAATTGTAGTTGCTGCAACAGTAACTAATGGAGTAACATTTATTATGTTAATAATAATTACTCGTTCAAATAATTAGGTTCTACTGTACTTCGGTGACTACTTCGGAGAGTGTTCCAGTCTTATGGAAACCGTAAGACCAGTCAAATTTAATTTTTTTGGTACCATTCGAAAGCTCTTGAAAAGACGAGTATTTCATATTATTGCGCAAAATTGCTAGCTTTGTAAATAAGAGCAGAAAATCGATTTAAAATCATTTTGACTTCTGTCACGACAGTTCATAAAAGTGTCTGTTTAGTTTACCCGGGTTTAAGTAGGGAAACCCTGCGGCGAACCCTTGATAATCAGGTACCGGGAAAGAAACTTGCCACTATTGTTATTCTCAGATTTTTTGTTGACACCGTGTACTAGTTCTAAGTTATTATGTTATTTTGTATTTACCAAAATAATTTTTTGAAGATTTACTATTAATTTTATTAAATCATGAACATTTTTCTTCCATGTTGAGACTTAAAAATAAGATTATTAAATTCATAACAACTGTTAGCCTGAAATAATTATTTTTAGTAAAATAACACGCTTTTATTTCACTAGTAACATTTATAGTTTAAAAAAAAATGCAACAACTTTGTCTAGTATCTAATTAGCATAATCACACCAATACCTTCAGGTGGGATAAAAATTTGATTGCGGGCTTATTCTCACTCATTATTCGAGATATTTTTTCAAAACGATTGTAAACAACTATTTAGAAAACCAACAGCATTTGTTATTAGATCAAACAGGATAAACTTTTATAACCATAACTATAAATTCAGGAAAATATTGGTGTCGAAATAGGATTAAACAAAGCAGGTATAGGTAACAGATTAAGATACTTACTCGTGTCGAGATTACCTGTTCCCGGTGAAAATATCCGATAAAATTTATTCATAATCTCGAAAGTAAAAGGGGATGGTCAGATTTAAGAAGATATAGGGCCGGTTTACAGAAAGTGAAATTAACTTTAATTGCGATTAAATAGTTAATTCGCGATTAAATCGGCTTTCTTCGTGTTTGATCGGTCAATATCGGCATTTAATCGCGAATTAACTATTTAATCGCAATTAAAGTTAATTTCACTTTCTGTAAACCGGCCCTAAGGGCCGGTTTACAGAAGGCGTTATTAACTTTAATTGCGATTAAATAGTTAATTCGCGATTAAATGACGATTTCGACCAATCAAACCCGAAAAAAGCCGATTTAATTGCGAATTAACTATTTAATTGCAATTAAAGTTAATGTCACTTTCTGTAAACCGGCTCTAACTATTTTAACCAATCGAACAACCACCTAAACATAGTTTGTGGTCCAACTGACAACGAGATAAACAACAATTTGGAACATCACTTGTGTAAAAGTACCCGATTGAGTTGGTTGTTATAAAAGTACCTGTTGGTTGTTATAAAGTAATTTAAAAATGGAGTGTTACCTATGTAATCAAAGAGTGCGCCCTAAAGGGTTTCGCCGTTTAGGTCAGTTAGATGATTACTTATTTAATTAGTTTAATTCTATTAAATATTATATCTAAGTTGGATTTTTTCATACATTGATTACAAAAGGCTATTTTTTTGTATAGAAAATCACAAATTATGTTTTATTTAATTAGTTCAATTAATACATAATTTATATAACTTGTGTATTAATTAGTTTGTTTATATTTGAAGTTAAATTTTGTTTTTAAAGTAGACGCCGCCAAACGCTAATTTTTTACTAATTCATAGATATAATTATGTACATATAAAATTACTAATTTAATTAGTTTAATTCTAATAAATATTAATGTATCTAAGTTAAATTTTTTCTTACACTGATTTTGCAGAAAGCTGTTTTTTATATAGAAGATCACTAATTTGTGTTTTATTTAATTAGTTTAATTAATACATAATTTATTAACTTATGTATTAATTAGTTTAGTTTAATTATTATTCTATCTAAGTAAGTTAAATTTTGTTTTAAAAGTAGAAGCTGCCAAAAGCAAATTTTTTACTAATTTAGAGACATAATTATGTACATATAAAGTTGCTCATTTAATTAGTTTAATTCTATTAAATATTATATCTAAGTTGGACTTTTCTTAGACTGATTTTGCAGAATGCTATCTTTTTATTTACAAAATCACTAATTTATGTTTTATTTAATTAGTTTAATTAATACATAATTTATATATCTCTCTTGTCCTATATAAATTAATTTTTGTATTTTCTAAAATAAAATATTTTTATTTCTGATTCAAATAACCCTCTTTCCTAACAAAGCAAATGGTTATTACATCTCCCGTAGAGTAAATCCCTTTTGTAAAACCACCGGCTATTATCGTTGCTTGATTTATGGACTCTTCGAGGTAAGCATGGGACACTCTTTACGACCTTGGGTATCCGATCTTTTTCCCTCTAAATAAAACTATATTTACTGTCTCACAAAATTTAAAAGTTTATATTTCGTTTATTTGTAAAGCTAGCAATTTTGCGCAATAATATGAAATGCTCGTCTTTTCAAGTGCTTTCGAATGGTACCAAAAACATTAAGTTTGACTGGTCTTACGGTTTCCATAAAACTGGAACACTCTGCTCTAGTTTCCTTTTCTACAGGATAGAAATAAGTTACATTCAAAAATAAACACGAATATATTCCTATAAACTTGAGTTCCACGGTTTTATCAAAAAAATTAGAAGTGATAGTAAAGAAGATTATGTCTTAGAAATTGAAGAAAAAGCAGAAGATTCTACTAAAGAAAATTCTGAATTTGAAGAACTTCAGAAATCTAGCGCCAAGGTTAAAATAAATTGTTTTAAAATTCTAAAGAAAAATAACACTTGCACCTACATGAACAGTATTATTAATAAAGAGGACTTCATCTCAAAATGAAAGATCAAAAAAACTTGGCATCAAAGATGGAATCTTTCTACAAAGGGCAGAATCACCTTCAGATTTTTGCATGTTACAAAGACTGGACGTAATCTATATTTAAAATTTGAAATATGTCAAGTTCTTTCTAGCCATGGCGAATTTATGCAACACCTCCACCGGATTGATACTTAAATCTGAATCGCCAAATTGTTACACTTGTCAGGATATTGATAGTCCCACTCATCGAATCCTTGATTGCCCCTTGTACCTACAACAGATAAACAGATTAATAAACTTCACGACACAACAAAACGTTGATTTAACCAAATTCCCTCATTTACCCTCTGAGTTAATTACCCTTTTTGCCAAACAATCCAGATAATTACCTCCCAACCCTCATTAACAAACACTACCTTATTGTGACTGCAACTTCCTCTGCTACGTTTTGCTGTCACTGGTTCCTGTTTTTTCCTGCACTACTCCTGTTTGTTCTTGTTTATTCCTGTTTCCTCCTGATTGTTCCTGTTTGCTTCTGATTGTTCCTGTCTGTTCCTGTTTACTCCTGATTGCTCCTGAAAATTTAAACTGACTCTTAAACTCTTGGTTGGTTTCCTAACCGCCTTTGGACCATTGGTGTTGCCAAGGGTGTCTACGTGACTTTCTGCAGAGATGCTTGGCATGCCTTTATTTAATTGCGATTTCGAATTAATTAAAAGATTGTTCTTATTAATTTCCTTTATTATAAATTTTCTAATTTCTCGACCATATTTTTGTCAAACAGCGATCCGTTCTGTCTTTAAAATCTGTGGTTTTAAACTCATAACTTCTTAATTCAGCTAAAAGTTGTTTAAACCATCTGACTCAGTACTCGCATGTAAATTGCTATCTCTTTACTATCCTCCTGGCCAAGCTAGAGACCACTACCACACCGATCGGAAAAAAACGAAGCCAGTCCGGGTGTAATATTATGGCACACTAATTCTCAAAACATGGCCAAATATATTAAATAAAATACATAAACAAAAAGACTTCCTTGTCGATAAAGACAAAATATGGGACATATTAGGGAATGAGAGTACGCGGTAGTTGGTTCTTTAGTGAGGCTCCTACACACTCTTATCTATTAATTTTCTGAGTCGGAGGTGTTTAATCAGCTCTGCATTTAAATCCGCGTTTTTAACCTTTACTGGCCTGCGGTAGTTTGATACCGGAATAGAGTGTTGCAACCCTAGCGGGATGCAACTTATTCTGTATTATAGAACTAGGGTTAAAAATTTAACTTGTAAAATGAGTGGCCTCTCTTTGGGCTGCGCAATTACACTTGTAATATTTTTTGAATAAATGTATTTATTCAATTTCATCTATTTTACTCTTATAATTTGTTTTGATCATTTTTTGAGGTATTATTTAATTTAAGGGGGGAACAGTCTTCACAACCTCGAACGTTATCTTTATATCTTTTATTCCATTATTTTACTCTTCCTTGATACACAGTGCTTAAACAACGAACAAATAAATACAAAACACAACGTAGAGCCCAAATAACACAACGTAGAGCCCAAATAACACAATTTCTAGTCGATCAGTCAAAAATCTAATTTTTTGACAAGGCCAGGTCTTAGAACCGTCACAAAGTGAAACTGGAAATTATAAGAACAAAACTATTCGCAACGAAAATGGCTCGGAATCTTGTAAAGAGGCACTCAAAAATAATCAAAATGATATATAGTCGGATCACTTTTGTAATATTAGGACAATAGAGACTTTTATTTTATCATGATACTTACAGATCAAGTTACTAAATGAGACACTTGACAGATACTTTCAAGTTTGCAGACTTCTGTCACTAAAATTTTAATTAATTTGACTCTTATTAAAATTAATAAATTTAAAAGAATAAAACGACAACATAGGCGAAAGAAACTAAACACAGCGTTTTTGAAGTCCCTTATTAAAGATAAATTGAAGACTGAAAAAACCAAAATCAAGGTTGGAAGAAAATGAGTAGGAATTATACACCCCTTACCACTTAATGCTTGTTGAACAACAACCACGATAATTGTATCACCGTTAAATGTGATATACAGAACGATTTAAATATTAAAAAAACATAAATTTTTTTAATGGTTGAAGTAATTTAAGTAATTTACTTAAATTACTTAAAAACGAAGTTTTAAGTAATTTACTTTGACAAAATTCTTCAACACGAACACGAAGAACGTGGGACATGCAATAAACTGTTAACTCAACCACTGACAAAAAAAAGTTTCAAAAATGTTAAATTATTAAACCAATTACGACGGCGCTGCGGGGTGGGAAGTGTTGCAATTCGGTTTGAAAAAGTGGCGCTATCAGAGTCGATTATGTTTTGTTTTAATCTGACACATGTCAATGAAAAACTGTTAAAGTTTCATTCGATTTGTTGTACTAGTTTTGTTTTTATTGTGCTAAGAGTCGACCAGGTTCGCGGAAGTTGTAAAAATGGAGCAAAACGAATACCATGCCGTGAAAAGTACCTGGTTTTCACAAATGATTGGAAGGTCGTAAATGGCTGTGGAAATTTTTGATATCACGAATATTTATTGTAATGTCCTATTTTTACAACGAAATATGATGGGTGCCGCGATTGCTGTCAGCAAAGAATAAGCGGATTCGATGCCAGTTGTCGCAAGCAAATTTGAAAAATTTAACAAAAATCCTGTGAACTTTATGCGTCGATTTGTCACAATGAACGAAACTTGGGTTCATTACTATACCCCTGAAATAAAAAATCAATCAAAACAGTAAGTTTGTCGTGGTGATTCTCCTCCAGAAAGAAAGCCAGGGTTGTTGCTTCGGCGGGTAAAGTGATGGCGTCGGTTTTCTGGGACAGTAAAGGAGTTTTGTTAATAGACTATCTTCCAAAGGGGAAACTATTTTTGGAAAGTACTATGCTAACCATCTGGACAAATTAAGTTTAGTAATTAAAAAAAAAGGCCTGGATTGAACAAAAAGAAAATTCTTTATCACCACGACAATGCGCCAGTTCACACTTGCAAGGTTGTTGTGCAGAAATTGGAAAAACTAAGGTTTGAAATGGTTCAACATCCGCCTTATTCGCCAGATCTAGCTCCCTCGGATTACCATCTATTTCCAAATCTAAAAAAATTCTTAGCTGGAAAAAGATTTGAGACAAACGAGGAAGTAAAATCCGCAGTAGATGGTTATTTTAAGGACTAGATAAAACCATTTCAAGCTAGGAATTGAAAAGCTTCAGCATCATTGGACAAAATGCGTTACATTAAAAGGAGATTATGTGAAAAAATAAAACAAAAATTAATTGAAAAAAAATCCGTTTTCATACTTATTCGCAACGTTTCTCATCCCGCCCTCGTACGATTTGGTGAAGCAGTTTTCCGAATGTGTGCGTTATTCTGTTAAATACCTAAAAGTGCAAAAATAAGTAATCCGACACTTATAAATCTAAACAATATTACTTATTAGGAAGAAACTTCACTGGTGCTTTGGAGTCTTGTTTAAATTTTATTTAAAAACTTTTACTATTTTTGACGTCAACTTTTACGTTTTAAGTCACAAAGCCAAAATTTTGGGTTAAAGCGCTTTTGTTTAATATTACAAAAGTGATCCGAGTTTATTTAGTTATTTATATATAATGTTTTCCATAGTTACAGTATATCAAGTTCCGACATTCATTTTTCGCTACATTTTCTTTTATCAATTGTCACTTTTGACAATTTTTTTAAATGAACACTTCATATAACGTAAACATCATTCTGTTCAACTTCTCTCACACGAGATAATGACTTAAAAAGTTCAGCCATCAGCTCTCAATCTACTATAAATGAAACATTTCAGTTTGTTGGTCCTTCAGGGAATTGGGAGAAAGTTCTTATGAATGCGATCTATTTCAAACGAATTTTCCATCTTCGCTCAGCATTCATAAAATAGACTGCACTTGCGCGACACGCAACTTCCGAATTCAAAGGGGGTTTGGCTCAGTTCAGCATTGTCGTTTACGTCGGCGATTACGGTTTGTGATGTTCCTTTGTCGAGCGTTTTTCCCGATTGTCTAGTATGAATTCAAATAACACTATCGAGTGCAGTCCTGGGCTTGTGCTGCCCTGTTGGGAACCTCTGAAGGACGTGTTGATAATGGAAAAGGTGGGCCGCGGCCTCGTCTACTTCCTTTCCATGGTGTACCTCTTTATCGGGGTGTCTATAATTTCGGATCGTTTTATGGCGGCTATTGAGGTCATCACGTCGCAAGAGAGGGAAGTCACTATTAAAAAGCCAGGGGGCGAACGGCATATTATCGTTGTGAGAATGTGGAACGAGACGGTTGCGAACTTAACCCTAATGGCGCTAGGCTCTAGCGCTCCCGAGATTCTCCTCTCGGTTATCGAAATTTACGCAAAGAATTTTCAAGCCGGCGAATTGGGACCAGGCACTATCGTGGGGTCTGCGGCATATAATCTATTTGTTATTATTGCAATATGCGTGGCGGTTATACCGGATGGGGAAGTGAGAAAAATAAAACACCTTAGCGTGTTCTTCGTGACAGCTACTTGGTCTGTTTTTGCATATGTATGGTTGTATTTGATTCTGGAGATTTTTTCGCCGGGAATTGTGGAAATCTGGGAGGGCTTACTCACATTTATGTTCTTTCCTCTGACAGTGCTTACTTCGTATGCAGCAGATCGGAAGATGTACAAATATGTCAAAAAGGATTATAGGTATTTTAGTTTTGTTAAAACTATATACGTTTGTAAATTAAATTATTTAAGCATAATTTAAGGCTATTAACGTCGGAGAACAATATATGATTGGAACTGCAAGCGTGACGTAATGGCGACAGCCTGTCTGGGCTTTCGTTCCAAACAAAATAAACGGTTGTATTTTGCAAGGTTTAAATACATGTTTTTTGTTACTTAAAAAAAAAATTATGAGGTTGAGATTTATTTGTGCAGGAACGAAGTAATTTCATTCATTTTTTGTTGTAAACTGCGAAATACAGCGAGGTTAGGTTAATCGTGATTTTTTGCTGGCAATAACTAGAAACAGATTAATTTTCATGGAAAAGGGACCACTTCTAGAACTAAACTCGATCTTGTCACACAAACCCTCTTGACTGAGCAGCCTTCATTTCAAAAATATTGAGGGTTTTTCAAATGAAATGCAACCAGCAATACACGGTCTGTAAGAAGTTCTTTTAAAATGTAATAAATGGCTTCATTTTCACTTCGAAAGAATGTGATATATTGAAACAGCTAAAAAACCTCAATTTCTTCCTTTGCAGTAGTAACTTATCTTTAAAAAAGTTCTAAAAAATGCAGTTTAACGCAATTTATTATGAGCTTTGCTAACGTGTATGTAATATCGTCTTCCCCAAATTTGGAAAAATGACTTAAGTTATAAATCTTACAACAAAGGGGCTTGGGACCGAAGTTAAGTCGCCCGTAATAAAGTGCACAATAGGTATTTTTCTGGCTATTGAAACAGATGTTTAAGATCTGGCCTTTACCGGGCTGCTGCAAGTATAAAATAGGGGTGCACATTATTGCGGGCGACTTAACTTCGGTCCCAAGCCCCTTTGTTGTAAGATTTATAACTTAAGTTATTTTTCCAAATTTGTGGAGGACGACAGTACGTACTTATCATGCTAAATGTTTAATATAGTCTGTCTCACGGTCTTATCCCTATATGTAACGAAATTATTAGAGTATGTCTTAATCTGCGACGTATAGCTTTGTGTAAATTTGACATTTGACAGAACACAAATAAACGCCAAAATTTTAATTCCGTTGGTATTGAAGTGACATATCTGAGGTCACTGACCGCGCGTTGGAAAAAAATAATATTTTTTAAAAAACTTGCAGTTTAATTTAGAAACAATAGTCATTAAACTTAAATAACACAAATATGATTATCTATTCAATAAATTGTTGAGGTTTCTAACATAGTTGAATGCATTAAATAAAGATAAATTTGTAAACTGGCGCCAATATTTTGGTGACTTTTTATTTAGAATATTGGTTTGCATTTGAGTTTCTAATACTACACTCACTCTAGAAGTTTTATCTTTGTCGTTGCGTTAAGCCGAAAGAAGATAGAAAAGTGTGACATTCTTAATACCTCTGGAATTTTTATTAAATTTGCCGCGTTATTGTAATGACTATTATACATCATACTATGTTAACGGATTGTTGGTGTTGACCAATGCGATGAGTTTAGAAATCAGAAATTATATTTGTAACAGCAAATGGTTGTCAAAAACATATTAACAAAATTTGCAAAGCCAACTTGATACCCAGCCATTTATAAACACTCTGTACAAGACGTTTTGTCGTTTTTACCACTTATGCATTTAATAATGCATAATAAAGAAATATTTAAGATTTAATGTGTTGTCACAAATAAAAATACGTAAAATATTTAAAATGTTCGCGATGTCGAGTATCACCGGTGCGCGGTGTTAATATATATTTTAAATTTTTTTCTGTAGCGCACAGTTTCCAAATAATTAGCAATTTTTAATTTTGTATACACTGTGTGAATATACAAAATTTAAAATTTCCAATTATTTAGAAACTGTGAACGAACTTGTTAAATATTTAGAAAATAGTATTTATTGATTGGTTAAAACAACTAAAAAGTTAGTAATGAATAATACAAAAATAAATATAACTTCGAAAAATTTTTGGCGTTTATCATTATTATTGTTACATAATGGTTATTATTTGAATACATAACGTAGTTTTTTTTGATTCTTTCTTTTTTTTTTTTGGTGGACACTAATCTTTTTTGCTCTTCTATTTTTTTTTGTTATGGGGAGTAATAACCTTTTGCATTTTGAGTTAAGCTTCCAGAACTACCAAGTGCTGTCAGTGTTGGTTAATTGGCGCGATACATTTACTTACAACGTCTAATCCAGATGAACAAGTCATCACAGCAACTTTTTCCGAAATTTTAGCCAACTTTTCCGATAATTAATTTCTATCTTTCTCAAAATTAGTTTGCTTTCTTGCAGAAATTGTAGACAGCTTCCTGATTTGGATCTTCTCCAATAAACAGTCTGTTTTCTTCTGAAATTTCTCTTGAAGACCAAAATAATAATATTAGACATAAACGTTAAATAATGTCTAGGTTTTAAATATCATTATGAAAGAACAGTTATTAAAGGTTTTATCTTTGCCATCACCTAACAGAAAACACAATTCACTCGAAAATATAACATTAAGAAGAAAAAAAGAAACAATAAAATATTGACAAAGTATAAACAAAAAGTCTCTCTACAAATCCACCTGACACCAGTTTCTAAGCACCTTACACCCTGCTAAAAGTACATACAAAATACACATTACCATTTTTTTTTCAATAGAAATTTTAACAATGCAATCACCGAGCAGTTGATTTTTTGATAAATTCACTAAAATGAGCTATAATGTTTGAAGATAATGAAGTGTAAAAAAAACTTGTAGAAATGAGTCTACTTACTATTACAATAAAAATAAATCTATGATAAGATAAGAATTACCTGGGTCTTTAATTCTTTTCAAAGTGGTGTCAGCTTTCATATTTACATAAGCAAAGATGAATCTATGGAGACAAGCCTTGCATATTGAACATACTAATTTGCAATTGCATTCATTTTTATTTTCTTGAATCAATTTTAAGTCTGTCATCTTGCTTGAAGGAATACTCCACCTAATTTCACATATTATAAATATACTAACATCTAAGCTATCGGCAATTTTATGACGAGAACGTATTAAATTAAGTTTTGTGGAAACTTTTCCTTTATTAATTATTATTAAGCTATTAACGAATTTATCGCACAATAAACGCTTAATGACGCTAATTCCTTTGTCGAGTTGTTCAACATTTTTACCTTTTTCTGCATCCTCTCTAAGTGCATATTGCTATTGACACCAGCTCTTGATCTGTGACAATATGCGCTACATTTTGTATTTATCATGTAGTTTTTATTAAAATATTTCACAGAATTGTTTGTATTATTGTCTGTACATAAATCGGTATACATATATGTAATTCATTTAACATAATATTGAAGGTGTTTACGTCTTGTTAAATAAATGTATTATACTTCAATAATTATTATAGTAGTTTACCTAAATTTTGAAGGCAACATAATTTCTAACCATTTATTAAAAAACTATTTAGCCATGTGCATCATGAAAACGTTGAGCTTAATTGCAACTTCGACGCTGGCTTTCATATAAAGAAAGAATATAGAGAAAAATTTTTGTCGGACAGATTTGAAATAAGAAAACTATATGGAAATCCTTGTCTTATATCATCATTCTTTAGCAACTAGTAACGTAATTAATTCAATATTATAGCTATTTGAATTGTGGATATCATCGATGCAGATGCAGTCTGACATCGTGAGTCTGACCCATATTTTCGCAGTATTTCACACTGAGCGTTTGTCATGATAATCAAAACAAAATCGTTCTCATTTAATGAAGGCTTTTCCTCATTTTGAATTCCTTGAGGCTTGTACAATAAAACTGCTTCCTTTATCGCGCATACTGTTTATCCAAGACTTTACACTTATCGCATCATTCGAGTGTATTGATTGACTATTGATGAGATAAGCTTGAAAGATTTTTCTATATTGTAAAGGTCTTTTTTGGTCAGTAAATGAAATCTTTGTAAATTTAAATCACAAATTGAATCACGAACTTCAAGAATATTCTCAAACGGTATTTTTGATGCAATTTTTGTAGCTAACTCTTTTCTTTCTGATTTTGTTAAGTTTAAATGGCGAATATCATTATCATGTCTAATATGTGTTTTGGTAATACACACCACTCGCGGTCTGAATTTAAAGCTTAAATAAAATCGGTCTAAATTTAAAAACTTCAAATTTATTTACAGAACTGATATAATTACACGACAAACTTAATTAACACAATAAATGTTAAATCACTTTAGGCTACTTCATTATTCCGTCTACTGTCTTCACTTAACTTTCTGTCTTGTCTATTTGTCACTTTTCCGACTGATTGCATGTCCAGTTAGTCTCACTCTTTATACCGGGATACTAAAAATCGTTGTGATTTTTTTTGTTGGGTTGGTAAAAGTTGAGAATTTTTTTGTTACCTAACCTAAAAATGTCAGTAGACTCAAATATGACGCGGCTACCAACTACTCAGGCATACCACCCCACTATTTTTGCTTCAATCATTTATAGTATCACGATATAATGCAACTTTTAAATTCGTCTGGAAGGAAACTATTCTAAGAGCGTGATGCGTCATCTGTTCTTACGAATGATAAGTCACCTAATCATTCATTCGAAGCGTTCCGAATCTTTCCAAAACTTTGCTTACGATGATTCACCATAATAATAATAATAAGAGTCAAGTAGGTAATATAGAATTTTGGAAGACGAATTGTTATTAAGGACAAGATAATATTAGGAGTTAAATAAATTTTCTAAAATTACAGTATAAAAATGAATCAATAGGGACAACTGATAAAAACTTGTCGAAAAGTTAGCATTTCTTCAACTTAAATGTGCAGCTTAAGGCTGGGTTAGCATGCTGATTTTGAGGTTAGGATTTATTTGAATTTTTAAGCGTAGTAATTTCGAATAATACACATTTAATTTTCTTGAAATTTGGATTTACATGTAAAAGTACCTAAACAATGTTGAGACCCACTTTATTTGTTTTATTTCGTTCTATTAAGTAATTACATTATCGCGCCATTGTGAAATATTAAATTAATATAAAAGTGAGATCAAATGAGACTTTTATAATAGGGTCTCAACATCAACAATCTTATTTTCTATGTTTTACAGCAATAAAAATTATTTTTTAACGTATTACACAAAAGATTACTACGATAAAAATATATTTCTGTTTGATTTTTCCGCCATTCATTAAAAGCTATAATTGTGTTCAACGAATCTTGAATAGATGGCGCTAATGGCTTTTGGAGGGAATGTTTAAAAGTTTCATTAATTAGAGTTGTGCCTAGTGATGTACAAAAACGAAATATTTTTTGTTGATAATACTAATAAATAATATATTAATAAATATACTAATACTACTAATAAAGTCAATAATTTATTAATCTATTTTTTATTTAAGATAGTCAAATATGGTCTTAGGTTAAACTGTCGTTTTTAATATTAAATAATAATTGTAGTTAAACATGTAATAAATTATGTTTAAAAATTTTTTCTTATTTTTTGCACGTACCAGTGACAACTATTGCTAAATATTGGTTATAAGTTACTTATAAGTTATACAGTGTGAACCATTTGTAGGGAATAACTTCGATAAAAATTCAGGACTTGTTTTTTAAGAAAACGCCTAAACATGTGTCCTGTATATACAGAGTGTCTCAACATCGAGATACAATTCTCTACTTTAAAATTTTAAATAAAAACCCCAATTGTTTTGCATATCTGAATTTTACTTATAATTTTGCGTATTTTTTATGTAGCAACCCTATGTCGATTTTCAGTTGTTTTAAAAAAAGTTACAAAAAATTAAAATTTGTTTTGTTATAATTCTTTATTTGATGGGAAGGGAATACAATATAATAATTTAAAAAATTTGCAAAACTAAATACTATAGTTATTTATGTATTAAGGGCGTAATCCACAGGATTATGATAAAAGAGAATGTTAAAGCCCAACGTAGGAAAGTTTTCAATTTCCCGAGGGTCATTAGTGACGATTACGCCCGTGGTACATACACCGTTTTATTTTATTTTGGATCGTTTAAATTTTTCAAATTAAAAAAAAAATATTTAAAATTCCGGTATTTTTTTTTACTGTGAAAAAAATTCAGATTAACTAGTTGACTATCTTGTCGTTGCCAGGATACGGTATGCTGTTATTTTCTGTTTGACGATTTTCCAAAATGGAAACTGATGCAAACGTCTGTGAAAACGTGTATTCTTGAGAAAAGTTACAACAGGTACCTAAAAGCTCAAAATTCAAGAAAAAGTTGTGCTATGTAATTTTTGTAATTTTTAATAATTTATTACATTGGCCGTTATTTATAAACGTTTTATTACAATTTTTACTTAGTCACGTGGCTTAAGGTTATTTTTAACTATTAATAACTTTATCATTTTGTTATTATTGAACTAGTTTTCAAAAACTAGTCGTTACTATTTGTGAGAAGGTATAGTTTTAAAAATAGGGCCAAACTTAATTGGAATATTTTTTTGAAATAATAAATGTTTTCATAGCTCTAGTACCGTTTATACAGGGTGACTTTGAAGTATGTTTGGGTAATTTAACCAGCTATAGTACATAATGAAAGAAGTCGAAATAACTCAAATTGCTTTATACAAATATTAATAGTTTTTGAGGTACACCTTATAGAAGTTTTTTAAATAATATTAGTTTTAAGATAACGATGTATAACAACACTGTTTTCTACCAGATAGATTTGGAGATTTTCGATGTAACAGTTTTTGGCTACATACATTGTGAAACCGTTGAAAACAAGGCAAAACGTTGTCACCTCCGAGCTTACGTATGGGGTGACAATGTTCTTTAAATGTAACGGTGGGGAGGCCACATGATACCCTTTATCAATATGTAGGGTTGTTCACGTAAGATCACGAGCCTGACCAGTTAAATATGCAACCCAAAATACAGTATAATAGCTAACTGAATCTCTCTTACATTATCATAATTCACTTAAAACATAGAGAGCTGCTAGCTGCGCTTTTAAGGTGTCCATTTTGGCGCCTATTTTAAAATTAGATTAAAATGACAATACATCAACAACAGCCATTTACTCATTTTCACAGTTTATAAAACAATAAAATCTGCAAAGCAGGTGAGTTTACAAAATGCAGCCTGATTCAGATAAAATAATAAGTCTGATGATCTGGCGGTGCAACTCAAAAAACAAATTTCATTTACGTCTTTGATCTAGTTTAAGGTTTTAAAATTGAATCCAAGTTATCATCTGATTAACCCTGACATTAGCTCAGAAAACGGTCATTTGTGCCAGAAAGAGAAAATAGAAAACTCATTTTGATGCACCTAAACTCCAATACAAAATGTATAAAAGAATGAAGCATTAAAGGTAGAGAAATAGAACTATTTTAAATCATAAATTTATTAACAATAAACAGGTATACAGCATTTTTAACTAATGTCAAAGCATTGTTAAAATAACATAAGATAACTCAATTGCAAATGCAAATCGTAATAAGAAATAAATCAAGATGTAAATGAAATTTGTGTTTTTTTTTTTGGTTGCATCGCCAAAACATTGGATTCATTATTTTATCTGAATCAGGCTGAATATATATAAAGCCTTAAAGAAAATGTTCAAAATTTATTCTATCATTTCGTTCACTGTTCACTGTAGTTTGCGTAACAATGCCGGTGTTACAGATCTGCAGGATTCGATTCTTCATGTCTTCAATATTTAAAATTGGTGTCTGATAGTCTGACAGACCTTCTCTTTTACCATACCTCAAAGAAAAAAAATTAAAAGAGTCATGTCGGGACTGTGAGAGGGACAAGCATTTTCAGAACCTCTTCCAATCTACCTGTTTCAGAAATTATCATCTAAATATGCTCGGAACTATGCTATGCTATTAATTGTAATACTATTTTTAAGTTAATTAAAAATGCAAATATTCAAATCACAACGTTTTATTATATAAAAATAAATTCAAAGGAAATAAATTGAACATTAACTGACAACGAGTTTAACAGTTCAAGAACTTAAAAGCGAGTGTCCGAGGCCACCAAATCCCAGTCGTTCCTCCTGTCGGCAGTTTCCAGCCTTCGGCGTTTCTACGTCCCTTGCCTAGAACCTTTAGGGTCCATGGTTCATATCATCGATGAGAGCAGTGTCAGGAATTCGGAAAATGTTAACACCTATGATAATGTGTAGGTTCGCCGTCCATCTGTAATCATAAATTTTGCCTCACACTTAATTCTACATCTTTTAGTAAAACCGGCAACTCATTTCGGAGAAGATTCAAAGAATTTTGCTTACTTAAATTTTCCCGATAAAAGTATGACTCAATGATACGATCTCTCAATATCTCACACCATACATTCATAGAATACAGAGTTTGAAAATGTTCCATTCTGATCCATTTAGTTATCTTGTACGTAATAATGATATTTTCCTTTGTTTACTGACTCATTATCAATAAATTTTGCTTCATTACTGAACATTCTCTAACAAAATTGCAAAACTGGAGTCTTTTGGGGTAATCTGTGGGATTTAGCTTTTGGACAAGTTGTATATTGTACGATTGAAACTTATTCTCTTTCAAATTTCTACAAACCGACGATTGACTAATTCCTAACTGTCGTGATATCTTTTTTGGCCGATATGTGGATTTTCGGTTGCAACTTCAATAACGGCGACTTTATTTTTAGGGCAAGTGGCAGTTCTAGTTCTTACTCTTTTAAAGCAAGGTCAATTATTTCTGAGAGTGCTTTCCAGTCTCCTAAAAATTTTGACGGTCAGAGCTCGGCGTTCGAGATAACGTGCTTTATACAAATTTGGTGCAGCAAGACCATTTTTCGACATTTACCAAAAATTAGTATAATGTCCATTGTTTCATCGTTAGAAAACATTACGTTAAATAATTATGAATGAAAAAATATAATGACACAGACAACTACTTTTAATACGTACGTATACACTTGGATCCTTAATTTAATTTTCTAGTTTCAAAAAACAATGAGTTTTTTGTAACTTGTTTTGGGTTGCATTACCTGGTCAGGCTCGTCATCTTACGTGAGTAACCCTGTATATGTATACAGGGTGACATAAAAGTATAGAATAAAATTCGTATTTTCTGTTAATTTTTTTACAAAAACGCCAAGACACGTCGGTTTTATTTTATTTTATTTATACAGGGTGACATAAAAGTATAGAATAAAATTTGTATTTTCTGTTATTTTTTTACAAAAACGCCAAGACACGTCAGTTTTATTTTATTATTGCGCATGTTTTTCACTTATATCTATTTTTTAACCGTTTTTTTGCTGTGACGTAATCAATTTTTGTTTTAAGTGGCAACCATTACTTTTGTGGTTGAAATTGAAACTATTGTTCTGAGTATAATAGTATAACATTTATAGGGTCTAAAATGAAAATTAAGTAATTTAACCAATTTAAAGGTTTTATTAAATTTTCTAATATAAACGCAATTTTCAACAGAATTACTAAACCAAGTGTTTAAATTGGCGTCTTTCCGTTTCTTGGCAATAATATAACTAATTTTTAAACTTTTTTAGCACATATTTTTTTATTTTTTGACTAATTAAGCGGTACTGATTGTAATTCATTCTCTTAACTTCTCAAAATTTTTTGATTTTGTTGCAAATACTGTTGATTTTTAGTAGTCCTCTCAGAAAATTAGGTAAAACATTATCTAAATAATCTCTCACACTATGAGCGTAATGTGGAGGTGTACGGTCTTGTTGAAACCATACATTAGCTGCGGGTATGTCTGGATCCTCTTTATTAAGAAAAAGATTTGCTAATACTGATACTAACGTGTCGCAAAAAATATTTAAATAAATTTGTCAGTCAATGGTACGCTAAAAAAATATGGTTCTAAAATGTGATCTGACAAAATCACACTAAACATTCATTTTGTGGATGTTGTAAGAAGTATTGGTTTCTCTCATCCAGTGCGGATTTTTTATCGACTCATATGGGTGACTGTTTATTTTGAGCTAAATTCATTTGTTTTTTTATGGGGCTATTTAAAATCAAAAGTATTTGCAACAAAATCAAGAGATTTAGAGGTATTAAGATAAAGAATTACAAATCAGAGCCGCTTAATTAGTCATAAAATGATAAATAATGTGTTAACAGAGTTTGAAAATTGGTTGTATTATTGCCAAAAAACAGAAGGACGTCAATTTGAACATTTCGTTCAGTAATTCTGTTAAAAATTGCGTCTATTTTGAAAAATTCACTAAAACATTTAAATTGGTTAAATTACTTAAAGTGTTTATTTTACTCTTTATAAATGTTATACTGTTATACTCAGAAAAAAAAAGTAGTTTCGATTTTAAACTCCAAAAATAGGGATTGCTATTTGAAATAAAATCGTTTACTTTTTTAACGTTTTTCTAAATAAAAATTAACTTAGAAAATATGAATTTTATTCTATACTTTTATGTCACCCTGTGTATATAAAAGTTTCAGTACTCACGTGTACATTTATTGATATTCTCTGTTTTTATTGTTTGAATCTAAAAAAGAGCGTACTTTTTATTATTTATTTCAATTGCATATATTCTTAGTTACTTTCTTTATTTAAGGATGAATCGTCGTGGAGTGATTGTCCAAGCCGAGGGTGACAATATGGAAATGGGTAGCACGGAACTTCTCGGTTTTGATGATGTTCACGACGACATTAAACAGGAGTATATAACAACTTTAAAAGATTTGCGTCAGCAACATCCTCATGCAGACTTAATAACCCTTGAACGCATGGCTCATGAAATGCTTTTGAACCGAGGTCCAAAGTCTCGGGCATTTTACCGCATACAGGCCACTAGGAAACTTATGGGGAGTGGAGACCTTCTTCGCCGCATCTCTGAACGCGCTCAGAGTGATTTGAGCGAAATCAAAGCTGAGATTCAGCGTGAATCAGGCGCTACAGAGTTTAATTCTTCCAGTTGTCGAATTTTTTTTGAACCTTCTAAATATACGGTTCTTGAAAGTTGCGGTAAATTTGAAGTTCGAGTAGCTAGAGTAGGAGATTTAGATGATATAGTGCGGGTTGATTACTGTACTGAAGATGGAACGGCTCAAGCTGGGAGCGATTACATACCAATTAAGGGAACATTACATTTTGGTCTGGGTGAAAAAGAGAAGAAGTTAGTTTTAGAAGTAATAGATGATGACGTTTTTGAACCAGATGAACATTTTTTTATTAAACTTGAGACGGCGAAACCACCGGGAGTTTTAGCTTCTCCGACTTTAGCCACTGTTATTATTTTAGATGATGATCATGGGGGTTTGTTTAAGTTTGAAGAGCAAAATTATGAGTTAGTGGAAAGTGTGGGAACTTATGAACTTAAAGTGATTAGGTGTTCCGGGGCAAGAGGAAGGGTTATTGTGCCATATTGGACTGAAGATGGGACAGCTAAATCAGGGAAAGAGTACGAGACAAACGAAGGACAACTTGTTTTTGAAAACAACGAATCAGAGTAAGTGTGTTTTGATTGCTTCTAATATTATACATATAATGTAGAGTGGCTGTAAATGATTGGGTCTATTAGCAAACCTGTATTATTTCTTTTTATTTTTTCTGTATCAGAAAATGTACAAGCACTTGCTAATATATATTTTATTTTTAAAGAAGAAGATTGGCAATTATGCTATATTGAAATTATTAGAAATTTATTTCTTTTATGCCAGAATTGCTAATTTAAGATTGACAACATACTCAACCAATTACAGCCACCATGTACCATATGTTTATTATAATTTTTGATCAGAGACTATCATGAGAAACAAAAATTCTAAAAACGTAGGGCGTAACTTATTTCACTTGATAATAAAATTATTTTACTGTCACTCACAAAGAGATTTGTTTTTGATTTCCCAGTAGCTTTCTTTCGATTGACGCTACCGGTCTCTTGAAAGGAGTGATATTGTTTTTCAAACTGGTATAAAAATTTGACTCTGTTATGATTTTTTCTGGAAATTTATCCCGAAACTCGTCAAAACAAAATCTGGATGAGTAAACCCATTCTCCATTCGCTAAGTGCCCATTACGAAAATATGATTTTACTAAAAAAATCTTTTGTTCTGCAGTAAACGCCATAATTCAAATCAAATCTAAATTTTACTTTTGAAAGTGACAGCAAAGTGACATTTACGAAGTGAATTAATCTAGGTGCTACGTTTTTAGAATTTTTGTTTCTCATGACAGCCTCTGATCAAAAATGATAATACACATATGGTACAATATTTTTATATAATAATAATCTTTATTGATGCCAACATACAGAAGTATTCACATTTGTCAAAGAAAATGAAATAAAAATAAATCAATTAACAAAATTTAGATTATACAAAAATTAACTTACAACAGTCAATGCTTACAACTAATCTATAGCTACGACCAACCCACAGCAGCGCAAGCATGAGGGGTATTACTCAAAAAGTCATTAAAACTATAAAATGCATTTGCTGTGAGATAGTTTTTTACAAAATTTTTGAATTTATGTGTAGCCAATTTGCGGATCTCAACCGGCAAAGCATTATAGAATTTAATACCAAAATAATTAGAAGCTATTTGACTCTTTGTTAATCCTATTTGATTAAAAGACAGATTATTCGTTTGAGTGTTATATTCATGAAAATCTTTTAAAAAGGAACAGTTTTGTAAATTATTACGAACATACACCAGAGATCTGAGAATATATAAACATGGTAAAGTTAATATTTTTAGTGATTTGATTGAAATCTTGTTTACAATTATCACAGTATTTTAAGTTAGCAATTGTACGTATAGCTTTTCTTTGTAGTGCAAATAGCTGTTGTAATATTGGGGAGTGACTCCAAATGAGAATACCATAATTAAAATGACTATGAATTAATGAATAATAAATTATTTTCAAAACATGATTTGTTGTAGAGCTTGAGAGTTTTTTGAGGAGATAGATATTTTTTGATATTTTGCTGGACGTAATATCTTCATGAGTTTGCCAGCTCAAGGTAGAATCAAAATTGATACCTAAAAATTTAACATTATTGCTTAGACTTATATTAGAAGAAACTGAAGTTTTTAGCGCAAAAGGTACATTAATTGTTTCGTTTTTATTTAGACTTAGAAAGTTACTGTTAAACCAAAATTCAGCTAAATTTAATGTTTCGAGCATTGGAATATCTAAGTTTGTACCAGATTGTCTCATTGAAGTGTCATCAGCGTAAAGTGTAACATCTGCATTAGGAATAAAATTAGGC
The DNA here is from genome assembly GCA_029207805.1 of Tribolium confusum. NCBI lineage: Eukaryota > Metazoa > Arthropoda > Insecta > Coleoptera > Tenebrionidae > Tribolium > Tribolium confusum. The sequence goes on from JALGAY010000003.1 coordinate 5,103,677, forward strand.
AAATGGTTGTTGTAAATTAAGAAAGAACTGGCCTAAGCACTGAGCCTTGGGGGACACCATGAGAGTGTTTTTTTTTCTGTAGATAAGACATTATTAAACATAGTACAATGACTACGATTTTGTAGATAAGACTATTAAGGCTACACTGCTATCATGAAAATTATAGTGGGATAATTTTTGCAGCAAAATATCGTGGGGCACACAGTCAAATGCCTTAGATCTAAGAAAGAAGTAATATATGACATATTATGTTGAAAACTATTTATGATGTTATTAACAAGATTAAGTAATGCATTTTCTATAGAACAACTTTTTCTAAATCCGAATTGATATTTTGAAAATAGTTTATTATTTTCGAAAAAGTCAACAATTTGGTTTTTGAGAAGTTTTTACCAGATTTTAGAAACTATTGGTAGAAGTGAGATCGGGCGATAGTTTCCAGGATCACCTTTTTTGAATATAGGTATTAGAACAGCTATTTTTAAACAATCGGGAAATACAGGGTGATTTTTTTATTTGCTCCCGCCTGAAACTCTCAAAATAGGCAACACATTATACTTTCCATAGATTACGTAGTTTTTTAAAAATTAATTTTTAAAGTTAAGACATAGAGGGTTATGAATTAATGTAAACATTGTTGACAATACTTTTGACAGTACTTCCAGATCCAGTTCATTTGGATCATTTGTAGTCACATTTTGTTAAGTAAAACATGGTTTCTAATTCGAAAATAATAGATATGTTATTAGTACTGAAAGAGTCCCAGAAAAACTACGAAGCAGCAGTTCGCCTGTACGCTAGACGTTATAAGTTCAAAAATCAAAGTCAGTTTTAACATTTAATTAAAATACAATAACTACATTTAGTAATTGTTATAAAATATGTTCAAATTGTCTCCCTTCTTTTTCTTGGCACAATATTATTCTCCGTTCATAATTTCTGCGAACTCTGGCTAGCATCTCAATGAGGATTTTGTTGAGAGTAATAATGTGAATTGTGTCTGTTCATGCAACCATTGTTGGTAAAGGCAGCCTCATCAGTAAACAAAACGTAAAATAAAAAGTTAGGGTCCTGATCTAATTGATTCCTGATAAACCTGATTCCTGATTGATTCCTCTCAAACCCTGAACTATAGTTACATGGTAAGGAAAAAATTGGTTAGCTTTTAAAATACTAAATACAGGGGTTTGACTAATTTGTAGCTGCCGTGAAATTTGTCTTTGACTTATCTGGGGGTTATTAGTTACAGCTTCTATTACCGCCGCTTCGTTTTCCGCATGTGTTACTGTACGCCGTCTGTTGCTCTTCTTTTTAAACACTCCATTTTCTATTAAATTCTTTTCAATTTTTCTTAACACATGATTACATGGCGTCTTTCTATCGGGATAACGTCTAGCGCAGAGTCGAACTGCTGCTTCGTAGTTTTTCTGGCACTCTCCCAGTACCAATAATATATCCGTTTTTTCCGAATTAGAAAACATGTTTCTACTTAAAAAAATGCGGCTACAAATGACCCGAATAAATTGATTTTGGAAGCACTGTCAAAAGTATTGTCAACAATGTTGACAATAATTCACAACCTTCTATGTCTTAATTTTGAAAATTAAATTTTAAAAACTACGTAATCTATGCAAAGTATAATGTGTTGCCTATTTTTAAAATTTCGGGCGGGAGCAAATAAAAAAATCACTCTGTATATTATTTTTATTACTCATTAAATCATAGATCATCGACTCATAAATCAATACTCATTAAATAATTTAGTAACCGGTGTGATTAATAAATCTTGTACAGACTTGAGTGATTCGGTACTCAAGGAATAAATATGTCTGCTGTAATTATACTGCCAAAACTACATAGTTTTGCATAATAAGATATCGAAACAAAAAGAAAAAAATATATAAATGTCTGAGCTTTTATTCCATATATTTTAATCTTAGGCTTTGAGTTATGCCTTCATATATTTTTAAATGTATTTCCATAACTCAATTAAACTTTGAAGTGCTGCAATATAATCGCCTAATGTTTTCCACAAAGGTAGACAAAACTACATTAACGTTTATGCAATGTTTTTCTTCATTTAAGAAAGGTGAATAACAGGTCTATGTGGTACGCTTATTACAAATTCAGTCATTTTATTAAACGTTTTGTAAACGACTAAGCGAATTTCAAATAGCATATTAATAAATGATGAGTTTTTACAATGTGACGAAAAATTTTGGGTGTATTCTTATCTTCACGAGTATCTTTACCGAGTTTTAATAACAAATTAACAAAGAAGAATCTTTCTCGCCTATATGCTGAAATTATTCAAAAAACAAAAAGAAGAAAGATTAACAAAAAAATTAACAAAATTATTGCTTATAGAGCAAAAAACCGTTTTTTGGATCTTCGCTTGAATTTATGAACTTAGCTCAAAATATGCAAAACCGTTTGTAGGGCTTGGTCCAACGGTCTTCTGGAACCCATTACAAAAATTCAAACAAATTTTTTGGCAAAATTGAGGTAGTTTAAACATCTCGTTTTTTCAGTGCCTGTGTGTGACGCCCTGTATAATTAAACAAGCCCAATTAAACATCTCAAAGTGTAAGAAATGAGGTTCCAAGAAAAAAAAAGTTTAGTCTGATTAATACATTTTTCTAGGATTTACAAGACATTAAACTAAGTTAAACTTTTAGGGTGTTCTATTTCAACACTGCTGTTGACCACTGTACTCTAATTTTCGAGTAAAAAATTTACGTATTTCAGGTAGTTAGATCAGGTTTACAGCATACATTTTGTGTTGATTATCATGGTAATTTAACATTATCTAATCGTTTTTTAAATAAAATTAATTATTTAATTAAATTTAATGATAAGTAACATACATATTTGAAACTGTTCATATTTGTTTTAGTCTTTGTTAAAAAATTTAATATTACACTTAATAATAGTCATAAAAAATTATTGAGTTACTATCATAACGGATTAATTTTATGGTTTTTACGTTGTTATGTAATCAGGTAAACTTTTGCTCAGAGGAAATGTCATAGTTAGAGCTTTTATGGCAAGCGTTTTTTTTTTTGAGCCAGGGTCGCCGTCTCACAACAGTAGAGTAGTCGTTTTTTTTAGCGACGAAGGGATGTAATCGTTTTTTTTTCTAAATTAAATTATTTTGTTAACCGCGAGTTGAAATAAAAGACAACACCTACCAAATTAAACACGCGTTTTTCAGTGTAGTAGATTTTACAAATTTTGCATAAATTTTAGTTAAATTTAAGTTTGCTGAAAAAATAATACAATCTTCTAAATTTAATAATTATAAAAGTGTAATAATATTTGTGCTAGAGTAACTACTACAAATATTAGCAACTTAACTGTGTTGAAAATATTACACGAAAGTAAAATTTTTACATATGCCTAATGCACGAGAACCGATTTGATTAAATTTAAAAAATTTTCGTTGTTAATTTGGAATACTTATTGTTATAATTATTTATTTACGGAAACCTTTTGCATTACATTTTTAAAACAATTCTATTGCTACTTTTAAAATTATTGTAAGAAACATTCGTAAACTCGATATTTAGATATTTCTGAGTCAGTTTAGAAATAAGAAATAAAATAGAAAAAATAAAGTCATTTATCTTTATACCAGGTGTTTATAAATGATTGTATGGTCGTAGGAGGCTGTGGAAACAATAATAAATGTTCTGCCTTTTAAAGACAATAATTTTAGCTATTATTATAATTATTAGACAATTGAGTAACTCCAAGATCCATTCTCTAATATTCCGTTGCGGACATAGGACATTACAATAAATAGTCGTGACAACGAAAATTTTCGTAGCTTCCTACAACCCAACAATTATTTATAAACACCTCGTAATTATAGTAAGGGGGTTTTGTCCTACAAAATATGTCCACATGACTGGCATTGTAAATTAGAAGTTACGCATTAAAAATATTTTGTTGTTAAAAGCATCTAATGTTGAATCACGTGGTATATTACTCTAATCAACGTCGGAAACAATACTTATTGTTAAAGTGATTACAAATTCCAACATTTTTTTTAAAATTTTGCTTTTATAATGACTACAGTCATTTGTTTCATTATTATATAAATCATTTTTCATAAATTTTACAACTTACTTTTATATTTTTTATGTTTTTTCAATATTATAGATTAAAACTTTTTAAATTCTTTACCAAATTTTTTAAATGAAAAAATTGGAAACATCACTTGGGTTGCAACTTAATAAATTGTAAGTTTAGAACTAAAAAAATGAAATCTTAATGTTATATAAAAAGTAAATGAAACCTAATCAAGTTAACTCTATAAAAATTAATTTCAGAGCACTGAAGCTTTAGCACATCTCTGGGCCGAGTTGCGCAACTTTGCTAGCAGACCGTAGAAACAATAATAATTTTTGTTAATTGTTTTAATTAAACGTTTTTTACAGAGTAATAAAAGATTTAAAACTAAAAGTTGAATTTATAAAATAGATGTTTTATCTTTATAGAAGGAATATAAATAAAAATTTCTATTTTTAGTTAGTGTAGTATTATTTTGGCAACTTTAGGAAAAATACTTTTATAATCTGAAGCTTTTTTAATAAATTAGGTCTTAAAATTAAATTTCAATCAAAATCATTTACTTTAAATGCAATAGAATTTTAAACAGGTTTCAAAAATGTTTTAATCTTAACACCTAAAAAATATTATAAATGCACTGACCATTTTTCTTTCGTCTGAATTAAAAATTATTATTTGTAAATGTTAGGGTGCTTAAGTACTTTTGTAACTATTTAGATGTGTAAGGTGCTGAATAACCTCTTCCGATTAAGAGGCCTCCTCATCGAAATCCACAATGGAGTGTCCAGTTCATAGTTTTTCGGACGTAATATTAATTCTACTGATCAAATACTTACAAGTTATACACCATCTGAAAGGACATAAAATTCTCTATAATTCTGTAAAAAAAAAAATTATTTGTTATATTACAAAGTTTTACAGACATGTTATTTAATTAAAGAACTTAATTCTCTTTATAGTTCTACCTTTATAATTTCGTTATTTATTAAAATTATTTGATCAACTTTTTAATGTTGATTGTTACACTCATTTCTTAATAAATAAATTGCATTATTAGTCAACAATCATAAATGAATGAATGTCTTATGTTTATTTTGATAAATAAAAATGTATTTATTTGTTTTAATATTTGTGGTAAAACAAATTCTAAAAAAATACGAACTTCTTGCTAGAGAAAGGTTTCATTGAAATTCGAAACATTGATTTACTACATTGGGGTTGTAAATTATTGGAAAAGAAACTGAACCACGTTGTAAATCATTCTTAGCTAAAACATTTTCAGTAAAAATTCGATTTGTGCGACCCCTGAGCAGGAGTAAGTATTGTCCTCTTTGACTACTGCCGCCTTAAGAAGATCAATTGCTTATAGACCTGGTGTGAGACTAGACCTTTTACAACAGGGGTCTAAGCAGCCAGGAAGCGTTCCAACAGCTAGACGGCGAATAAGGGTTGTAGGTCTAAACTTTTGCATTGCTGCTTAAAAATTGAAATTGTCAGCAGCTCACAAACAAACAAGAGTGGGTTTTGCGCTTCAATATTCCCTTGAAGGGCCTGACATTTGGAGAAGGGTTGTATAGTCGTCTACAAATTCTAGTAGAATGACTTTATAATCTGAAAACATTAATATTTACCCCAACAATACAACTCTTTATCAGTAGACGGTCACAATAGTTAAGAAATAATTTATGGCAACAGGTAGTTTTGCCGAAAAACGGGTTTATCATAGTTTTGTCAACTATTTTGACTACTTACTAAAATAATAAAGAGTTGTATTGTTGGGGTAAGTATTATTGCTTGGGGAATATGAAGTCATTCTACTAGAATTTGTGGACGACTATATCTAGCGATGAAAAAGTTTTTCAATCTTGCTAAAATGGTCGAGTAAAACTTTACAGTCCAAGAAACACAAGATGTGAAGTGCCTTATGTTGATTCTACTGAAAGAAGAGACCGGTCTTCAGTGAATATGTGGGCGTGGATATCCGCAGATTTTCAAAAAATTATAGTTAACATTGAGGAACGTTTAAGCAGCGACGTGTACATAAAACTCGTACAAAATGTTATGTTGCTATTAGTAGTAGATAGCAGTGTTTCTTAACAGAAATTTTATATTTCAACATGATAACTGTGCTGCTTACACCGCAAGGAGAGTAACCGAGTGATTAGGTAAATATCACATTTCTGTATTTACTCGTAAAGTTTTAATAACTTTATCTCTTAATTACTTAAAAGATAAACTTGTCTTCAGAAACAGTTTTCATGAGGTACCTTTAAATTTACGTCATACCTCTACTCTGCTGATTTTACGAAGATTCTATACTGCCTTGTCGCGGAGATATTTTACATATAATGCTGTTACTTGTGAGATGAAAATGTGTGATGAAAAGAAAAGAATGAATGTAAAGGCTAGTCCACAATTAAACGTTAACGGCAACCACAACTGTAACGATTACGATAAAAAAGTTGAAACGTATGTAATATAATGGTGTAGTCCACAATATTGTGTCGTTAACGGTAAACGATTTCAGTCGCGGGAACATGACGGAAATTGTTCGTCAACATTCAACTTTTGCGTTCCCTATGCTTACCGGAACCAATCAAATCATCGATTGCACACATGCGGTGTTTGCACTGACTCAGCTGACAGCTTAATCTTGTAGCTTCTGAGGTTATGTTGTCTTTTATTGATCTACTAATATTTAAGCTAGACAAAATATAAATATAATTATCGTAGATATTACATTAAAGGGTAGACATTATAAATTTTCGGACCAGTTGCAGCTCGAAGTGGAGACTATGATGAGATTTTACCGTTTTATTCCCGGGTATTGTGGAAGTGATGCATTTAATACCGTTTGCGTAACGTTGGCGTTATTGTTGCCGTTATCATTTACGGGTGATTGTGGACTAGGCTTTAGGGATGTTTGTCCTGTATTTCTTTTACTAAAACTCACAAGTGCAAAAGAGACCGAATTAATGCCGGTCTAAATCCCTGAAATCTGATATCTAGCTTAAAATAAGGGGCGTGGAAAATAAACTCGGTAATTGAGCGAATTGTACAAATAATTTGGTCAGGATATCAATAAAGGCCGTTGAACATGTTAACTAATTAACTAGAGTCTACTATGCAAAAATATTACTTAACCACTTTCAGCCAAAATCTGGTCAGGTCAGCTGGTATCGAGGCGTTCGGGTGATCATCATTAAAATGGTAAGGCGATGCCTGTAATTTAAAAAGGGTGTGTGAGCAATCCATCCTATCAATGCAGGAGGTCCCTAATGTGATTGCGTGATAATTAAACAAAATATTGCACAATTCAAAAATAATCGCTATTAATAGGTTGTCCAGTATCAATAAAATTATGTCTGTATTTAGTTGAGCTCTGTCCAGGTATTAAAGGGGTGAAAAACGCAGTCCTGGCGTTTGACGAACTCTACAAGTCTAAGGAAGACCATAATTGCGGTCAACCCTTTACCTGCAGATTTCTTACCAGCCCACTTGTCTCAGGGCGCGCAGAACGCCAGTGAGACCACCTCGCGGTTCTGACGTGCAATGAACACGCGTTCTGTCATCCACCACTTGCTCCGGAAGTGCAATGGGTACCAATTCAGTACCTTCCTGCCAGTGGCCTTAAGCCCATATCGGACAGGACCCCCTGGCGTGCAATGGACGGTGTCAGCGGTACCCCACCCAGTGACTTAATAAAAAAAACATAGAGCAAGCAGCTGGGAGTGCAATGAAACCCTTTTGGCAAACCACTCGGCTACAACGTACGTTATGCCCCGAGCGTGCAATGGTTGTCCTCTTCATAGAGTTGTGGGTCCAATCCAATCAATCTCTCTAAGCAACAACACCGAGATCTGGGAGTGCAATGGCCACCTTTTGGCACCTCTCTTCCAGCGACTAACCTGCAATTAGCCCTGGGTGTGCAATGGGTGTCATAAACTGGTGACCGTTCCAGTAACTCATCACAAAACAAAACCACGGACCTGGGGAGCCGGCGCTACCTGTCGACTCACCCGGGGCCGTCATGTTGCGCTAGGTCTAAATGTGCAATGGACGGTGTCAGCGATTTCCCATACCTATCCGCCCTAAATAGTGCCTAGCGGGCGGAAAAGAGGGATGGACATTTTAATGAGATTAACTTGATATATCAAGGCTCATGTTTACCTTTTGCTCGTTAAAGTAATTCAAACAAAACATAATGATCAGATTCTCAATAATTAACCAATTGAGAATTAACCATTTATACTCAACTTTATAAAACATATCAACCTTAGAAAAATATATCAGCTCATATCCAACAACTGGATAAACGTTATTTAAAATCATAACATTAATAAATTAACCATTAAACAAGTACCAAGCTAATTGCTACTGGACTCACCCTACCGATGATAGACATTTGTATCTCAAAAGCTCTGGTATTGAATTACATGACATCACGACACAAAAAGAAATTATAAAACTCAAAACACCAATTAATGATAGCTTAATTAAAAGCTCACTACACGAATAGAAGGATTGCTCTGTGATAAACTCACCATTTCATCAAAAAAACAAATATTTGCACTAATTCACTAATTAACCACCTCGGCTGCTGGCTAAAATTCAACTGTTTTACATGTGGTCTAAAACAGAAGGTTCAGCCGCCAAAAACTCTTAAGTCTGTTCGGCAACTCGTTAAGCTTATCAGGGTGGATGGTTTATGTGTCCGAAACTCGTAAATATGTCAATCTTATTATGGGAACGTATGTAACTCAAAATTGTTATGGACCTTATATTTTTTAAAATTTATTTACAAGAAAAAAAATTAATTAACCTATGCGCAAAAAAAATGCCCTTACATACTTTTTGTAATAATTTGCTAAAAGAAGTTAAATCAATTTCGGTGAGCAAATTTCAAAGACTAAATCATAATTATTTTGCTGTTGATGTGAGTATCTGCAGCAAAAACATTTGCAAATTATTTGAACCATGTTTTGCAATAGAGAACTCACCAATATTCTGTCATAAAATGAGATAAATACTATTTTGTGCAATAAAGATTTAAGTGCTAGAAATGTAATGGTGTCATTTACTGATGATAGAAACTAACCAAACAACAAAATTAAGACGTTTGTCGCACAATATGCCATGTCAAATGCTATCTACCTTGTCAATGTGTGTCAATAAACCTCACCTTAAGAAGAACTTTTTGAACTTAAGTACTTTTTGGTTACTTTTTTTAAATCTGAAGCAAATTAGAAGTCTGTAAGACACTAGAAAAAGTTAATTTTTTCCTTTAAAGTTTTAAAAATATAAGACCTCAAAACTACGACCACTCCGACATCTTTTGGACAAATTTCATTTGAACTAGTTATTCTACACCTTATTGCAATATTTGTACTTAATTTTATTTAAAAAAGTCGTATGACAAAATAACTTTTTAACTCTTTAACTCACGACTTTTTGTCTCTTATCACAAAATTTTGAAATCTTGTGTAGACAATGTGTTGTTGGTGTTAGTTTTTAAATTCAAAGAGCCATTTTTGGACACTAGCGTGTCAACAATCATTATAAGTCAAAAGAATAAGTGTATGATTTAAGTATAAATTACTTGAATTACTTTTATTTTAGAATATTATTATATTATTTGATATGTTAATATAAAAAACAAATATTTTTGTTTGTTTAAACACAACTGCACATGACATTTAAAAAAATAATTACACTTGGACAATCGTCATACTGCAATAACGTATTTGGAGGTGTCTAATTTTGGATTATGTATATCTTGTTCGAACTTTTTATGTTCGGCACGACTGTTTACTAAACTTTTATGATCATTTTCAATCATTACATCTTTGTGAAACCCTTTGATGTATTTTTTGCCTTTACTGAAACATTTAATGTCTAGAAAATCTTTTTGGATTTTTTATCATTATTTTAAGCAGTCTGTATCTGATAAAAGTCTTTTCTTATTATAATTTTCAGGCAAAATCCAAATAATACAGAATTTTTAATAAAAATGTATAAAAGTGAGGTTAAATTGATTTTTTTTTGTTTTCCCCTAGAGTTCATTACGAAAACAATTCTTTAGTCTTTATACAGAATGGTCCAATGAAAAGTTTGCACAACCTTTGTTTGTGAAACTTAAAGCAGAAATGTTCGGTCAGGTCGATTTTCTTTTGAAGGGGGACACATTTTAAGAATGTTTTGCAACCCATATCTTTAACTTCCTGACGGGGTGAATCACACCTCTAAAATTTTAAATAGAAAGTGGGGTCGAGTGACACATCGTTTTAAAGAGAACAAAATTATCTTTATAATACATAGTACCCCATTTTGCTTGAACAGGTAATGTAAAAACGCCTAAGGAACTTCAATCATGTAGTTTTAGCATTAGTAAAAAAGGCATCTAAATTTTACTTTTGAAGACTACTTTTGTAATCTTGGATAAACAATACATTTAACGTTGTTTTTAATTCCTATGACACCTAATAACTAAAAGTTACATGCTTTTTTTACAAAAACTACATGATTGAATTTCTTTAGGCGTTTTTACATTAGCTGCTTAAGTAAAATACAACAAATGGGGTACCAAGGTGTGTGATTCGCCCTCGTTAGGGGGCTACAGATATGGGTTGCAAAATATTTTTAAAATGTGTACTTCAAAAGAAAATTGGTGTCCGAGCATTTCGGCTTTAAATTTCACAAAGGTAACGCTAGATGCAAACTTTTTATTGGACCAGTCTGTATATTATTTGTTTAATAATTCCTGTACCACAAAGCGGCACAATGGCTAATAGTAACTTAGATCTTGAGTTTTCTTTTGGATGAAAAATTATTTTTTGCAGATATTTCTAACGATAATACGATATGGAAATAAAAGGTATATGAAATGAGATTTATGCCATAAAGTACAAAATAGAAATGCAGTGTTTCAGAAAATTTTTCTTGCAAATTTATTAATGTCTAGAAGAAATTACTATATTTTTTTCTGCAATGGTAAAGGTTTTTTGGCTTTCTGATAACGTAAATGTCAAATTAACGCTTACAACTGACATTAATGGAATCATCGTATTACAGGCGGTCGTATATTTTACGCATGATCGTGCGGTACAACAGTCTAAAAATATACGTTAATAAAAATAAAGGCTTTTGTACGATGATAGGATTACGATTTTGGGTAATTTAAACTCGCGGTCTGAATTTTAAAAGTTAAAATCTATTTTTACAGAACTAATATATGTAGTTACACAGCAAACTTAATTAACACAGTAAATGTTAAATCACTTCAGACTACTTCGTTTTTCTGTCTACTGTTTACACTTTACTATCAGTTTTGTCTACATCCGTTCTTAAGAATGATGAGTCATCAATGACGCCTTCGAAGCGTAACTTGTCATCCGTTACTAAGAATGATGAATCGTCAGACACACTTCGAATTTTCGCGAAACTTTCTCGATGATTTACCGTAACAATAATATCTTTATTGAAACGCTAGATATACAACTTTTAAATTGTTAAATTACTGAAATTATATATTTTTTTAACAAATTTAACTTTAATTAGTTCAGCACCATCTCTTGCCGCGAAAGTGTATTGTTCATTACAGACATCCATCCCACTTTTTTTTATTAGTTGCTATGGCAACAATCGGATCAATTCGTTGTTTTTGACGTTTAATGAAAAAAGTGAGGTTATCTATTATATTTGGAATTTTTAATAAAATTTGTCGGCCAAACAATTTAATAAAAGTCTTGGGTGTTAACAATTTTACAGCGCTCAATTATTAAAACACTCCGCTAGCGTGACTTGTTTCAAATTAATTTTGTAAAATTGAAGTTACTACCCGCTCTAAAACAAATTTGAAAATTGGCGCCAACAATAGTTAAAGTATGAGCAAAAGGGTTAAACTCTAAAATTTTGAACATATAATTAAGATTTTTTTTCAAATGTCACCACTACTGCTACTGCTAAATGTAAAACAGCTGATTTTTTTAAAAAATATTTGGTACATTTGTTTAAGTATAAAGTGTACAAAATTTTATCACAAACACAATTTGACGTAATAACTGAGCTGCAGAAGACGGAGGCTGAGTTGCTTTCTGGATTGGGGTCATGAATTGAAAAATGCCACTTATTTTCTCACCTTTGTCTACCTTCCCTTTAACCGTGAAAAATTAACGGTGGTTAATTTTTTCCAGATATTTTTTATTATTTTTGGCTTTATATACATATTATGTTTTTTAAAAATGACTGTGGTACAAATAAATTTTACTCTGTTATTGTTTCTGACAATGTAATGCTTTCAATATAAACAATTACATTTAGGGATCCATTATTTACATCACAGTGTTAAAAAAAGCAGATATTATACTGTAATGTATTATTATAAATGCTTTTAACTTCAACATAGCTGAGAATGAATAAAATATTTTGTGAAAAATAACACTTAACACAAAGAAAAGTGGAACCTAAGTTTAGTTTTTTGTTAACAATATTGCGTTAATGTCTCATATTCTTAATACTGAATGAATTATTGTCCAATCTTTACACATAAGTACTAAAGACTAATACTTTTGTTTTGGAAGGTCTGTATCTACCGGTGTAGTTTGTAGTTTTCTCAAAATAGAAAGACTCACAGTATAAATTAAACATTCGTAGGTGTGTGGCAAAACTAAACAAACTATAAACTTTTTTAGCTGCAAGAAATTTTACTAAAACCTACTTTAAATATTAACTAATTCTTAGATAAATTTAAAGGATAATTAAAAATAGCATGTTCTAAAATAAGGATTAGGTAAATATAAAATTCCTACCAAGAACTAAGTTACTAGCCAAAAGAAAATTTATAAATAGATTAAAAATAGACAGTGTTAAACATATCTTACATTTAGAAAGAATTCACTGGCGAAAATTTTCAAAGCTTATCTTTCTTGGAATTTACTTTTAAATTGTAAATATTTTATTTGTCATTATATTTTATTAATTTTAATTTGTAATAATTGCATTCATGCTGTTGTTAAATTAATCTTGTTAAAAAAGCCAATTTTTGGTTGTCTACAATCGCACCAATACAAACATTAATAGTTACTTTTTTTATGCAAAGTTATTCACAAAATAATAATAATAACGTTTATTGTACAAAAAATACAATAATGCAAGAGGCTAAATTACAGATATTAATCTGATTTTGTTATTTAAGCTAGAAAACTAATTTATAATTAATAAGTTAAAGGACTACAATATAACCTAGTAAACGGCATATGTCGTCAAATTATGATCAAACAACAACTATAATTTACAAGATATATAAGTAAATTAAACCTTAATTTTGATTTTCATTATGATAGCATATCTTTTAGCAGAAATAATTGTTTCCCTATTAAAGCAGTTGCCTTTTATTGGGATCTATTGGGAGGTAGGGGTTATTTAAATAAAATGTTTTTATTTATGCCATTTTTACAACTTGATACACTAACAGAAAGAAATTATAACTACAAACATTTAAGAACTAAGAATGTCATTAAAAGGGGTTTTGGTGTACTGAAAAGATGATCTCCAATTTTAGCATGTGGATGTCTTTTAAAATTACAAATTTTGCAGACGGCTAAACTATAAACATATTTCAGAATACAAAATATAAACACTTAATTGCTATAAAAAATTAATTTTTATTATCTTTTTAACATTTGTTTACTATTTACATTACAATTTTGTATATAAATGTAACATTTTTTATACAGGACGTTTCACGACATGTGCAAATATTTCAACTATAAAATAAGAACTAAAAATCAATCGATATTTTCTTTCAAAAAACTTTTATTTGTGCATGGCAAGAGCTGATATTTGGGAATTTATCAGCTTTTAAAGATAGCTTCTAATGTGGACATTTATATTTGATTTATGAAAATACTTAAACAATTTTAGCGAAATTTGGTGTATGGTTATTACTCTATCTTACTATTTAACAGTGTAAATTGCATTTTTGAAATGCGTCTTAAAATGAGGTTGCGAGGATTTCTTTGACACTAACTGCTTTATAACATTTTGAAAACCTTTTTAATTTAGAAACTTTTTTTCATCTGGCAATTGTTTCGTAAAGTGCATCATTTTTAGTATCGAATAAATTATAAAACAATGCAGTCGTTGCTAGCACATTTATTTTTAACCGATTGGGACTTTTTGGCTCTTCTTTCTTCACTCTGAACTGAAAATCTTAGGATTTTATGATTTTAAAGGATTTTTCGGATGTTGGTAAATTTTGTCAACTTGATCTTTTGAAACCCAGTGACAGGTTCGGTAGCTGCGTAGTGGTAGTGGCTGTTCACTCTGAGCCACTAGAGCCAGCCAAACGGATATCGGTTCGAATCCGACTGAAAACCATGGATGTTGTAATTGTATGAGGGATATGGACATATTGTCTGAGCGGTGAGCGGTCCGCCAACGAAAGGCCACCGAAAACTACACTACACACGTGGTGGGCTCGGTCGGGCATCCCACGGCTAAGCCGGACCCCATTTTTAGAAAAGAACAAGAAACCACTGACAAATTGGCTTTATGTCACGTCAAGCTGGAATTTTCGAAAATTAAAATGTCTGGATAAAACAAAAAGAACATACCGAATTCAAGTCGATTTTAATCACTGTTTCAGTGAAATGTGTAAAATTTTTGTGAATTGAGGCAATGAGTAATACGCTTAAAAAGTAGCAAAAGCTTTTACTAGCTAGTTATCTTCATTCAGCTCATGCTAATTGCATAGGTTTGTCTTGTTTAATCAAGCATTTGCTAAATTGTGATGCATTTTACTCAACGTAGGTAATAAAACGAGAGGTATACTTCTTTTATCACAAAATGAGAATGTGACTTAAGTCATAAATTATTTAAAAAAGCAAGCGTACTTAGACTATCAGTAATTCTGACAACAGTTTTCAATTTATGACACTATTTTACTAAAAGCAGGTAAAAATTTTGGGTTAAAGGCTGATTCGTAAATATCGTTGCCGGTAGCCATCTACTACTTCGAGTTTAAATCCATCAGCGGGTGGTAACAGCTTAAATACGACTGCTTTGTTAACAATTTATTACTTAAGTAAAATTTTTATTTTCTGATAAAAGAAGTATACTTACGTACAGTTGTTTCTAATCTAAATCTTTATCAAATAAAAACAGGAAAGATGTTTTGTTACACTGATACGAGAACCACCCAATTTTACCTTGATAAAAAACAGTTTTGTCATTTATTTGGAATTCCAAAATATAAAGAAGGGTATCATCCTGAAATCGCGCGTCTTAGTAACGAAGCTAAATTAAATAGTTCTCTAAGGTTCGGTTTCTGAAAGAAAACTTAAACGGTCAGTTAGCTGACGGGAGTTTAAACTAACGGAGAGTTAAAACAGTGTCGAGTTTCTCGAAACATACGTCAATTAATTTAACTCTCAGTTAGCTAACTCTCCGTTAAAACCTGGTTGTTGTTTTATCTAACAGTTTGCTAAAATACTATAAGATGGCGCCACCTCCGATGTGTCAAAATTTGTATTTATCGTAGTGACAGGACTTAAAATGTCTCAAAAAAGGGATAAAATGGAACGTGAAACACATTTTGTTATGACCACAAAATATAAATCTACCATTAGTATCATTGAGAACAAAGAAACCGATGCCGCTATGTTGGCTCAAAAAAATTTATCGAACAGGAAATTCGGGATCTGAGTATTTTTTAAATAAATTCGCTCGTTCTCTAAACACCCAAATAACCCTTTGTCAGTGTTGAGCAATAATCAGTTAATTTTTTACTTTACAGATTAATTGATTAAAATATTAATTGCAATTAAATTTTTAATTGTTGTTTATTATTAAATTAATTGTTTATTGTAACAATTGATATTTGAGGCTCGCTTTTAGGGCTTCGTCCCCTTCAGCATGAGGGCCCCGATTTAGACTTTTGCCCTCTTGACCGTAGGGGCTCTCTTTTAAATCTTTGCCTTCTTGTTCATTTGGTACAAGTGATTGCTCATTATTACCGATTGCAATTTGGGCTTATTTTAAGTGAGGGACGCAGCTACGACCGTGCGATGCCGCGATGAGCTATTGCGAAAGAGCCAAAGCCCTAAATGGGGCCTCTATAGTCAAAAAACCAAGGCTCTAAAATGTGACTCCAATTCACGAGGGCGAAGCCCTAAAGCGGCCCCCCCATTAACAAAAAGATAAAGCTCCAAAAGATAGCCTCCATAGCCAAGAAAGCACGGAAAATACAAAGACATAACCACAACATAACCACACTTCTCAGATTTTAATGTTGACAGTTTAATTTAACTCGCCCAAGTGGCGCGTTAGTTTAACTGTGCAAATTTGCAGAGTTAAATTTAAACTGAGTTTTCAGAAACCTATTTTTTGCTTTAAACCACGGTTAAACTAACGGGCCAGTTAAATTCGTTTCCAGAAGCCGGACCTAAAACTGTTTTGTTGAATAAAAAAGTTAGTTTTAAACGTGTTTCTGTTAACATTTATGAGACATAAATGCAGGCGAAGTGTTTGAAAGTGTGCGAAAGTAGCAGCATTTTGTGCCCCCTAAAAAGTTACGTTATGCTGAAAAACTTTTTGAGAAATGAAATTGGTTAAGACACTTTCCTTCTCTATCTATGGAAAACACAGCGACATTTACTTCCGTCTGTATCGCTTGTATTCACTTTATTCAACTTATTATAACTACATATATTATTAATAAAGTTTCAAGTTTATAACAATCATTATCGTCATATAATAGTTGCATAGTTGCATTATTTTTCAGACATTTATGACTTCACTCCATTACTTCACGCGTATACGTGGTCAGTTTTATGACTGCTAGTATACAGTTTCTACAATGAATAAGGCTATGTTCTAGTGTTTTCGGTTGGTGCATAACATACAACATTAAATTGAAAACCAGAAGATTTAGCTGTTTTTTAAAGACTTTGTTATCGCTGTCTCTTTAGGATTTCTTTGTTAGTAAAGACGACTATAAGTCACTATTACTTATCACTTTTACTAGTTTTTTATTAAACTGTTTGTCACAAAAACTATTTGGTTTTGGTTTGCTAAAGCACACAAAAATTTTACATTTGGAGTCATTTTGTTTTTGATTCTGACTGAGATGTAGCAGTTGACTTAACGGTATCAAATTAAGGCGGAAAACTTGAAGTTATACGATAATACCATCGCAACTAAAAATTTATGATATAATCCGAACGATATTAAATGTCTTCTGTAGTTTTAAATCGACTTGAAATTAATGTGTTTTAATTTGTAATTTCGAAATGCCCACTTGGCACGATTAAAACTTAAATAAATAAAACGCTTTAACGTGAAATAAAAAAAATAAAAATTAAAAATGACTTACATAAAAAGAATACTTTTCTCCTCCAAATATAATGACCTTTTTAGTTTTTTTACAATGTTAATAATAATTAATTCTGTTTGACAATAAATCTATTATTATTATTATTATTATTATTATTATTATTATTATCAATAATAATGAAGATATTTGTTAAAAACTTTTGCTAAACTTTCTAACTGACTCCTGTCGGGATTTAAAACATTACAATTGACTAAAACCGTTTATTGATCAGATAATATTTCTAAGATTATACTGGTTTTTAAATAAAGTTGATATCTTTTTAAATAAGTTAGTTATCGCGTAAAAACGACATGGAGAACTCCACTTAGAGAAATCCCTTTAACCTAGCCTTTTAACGACTTGTTAACCTGTAACAACCATACAAACCAAAATTTTAACATTTATAAACTGTCATAATCATTAAAAAATTATAATAACGCTATGTTTGAAGATAAATGTTTTATTAAAAGAAACTTGAAATTACCATAATTTACATTGTAAATTTGTTTTAATAAAGCTGCTTATAGAGAAATTTGAGGTCTGATTAATATTAATGACAACTGAAAAATTTGTTTGGGTGTTTTGTAGTTAGGTAACAGAAAACAATCTAGATGTGTTACTATAGATGTGTTAGTAGAGAGAGGCAAGTTAAAAAATATTGAAATAAATTTTTTCAACTCTTTAATTTGGAGAAATAGGGTTTTGTACTTTTATTACACTTTATTGATTAAATGCCGCTACAGATTTTGCCTATGTAGGCATTATCAGGCGCTTTTGTCAAGTTCTATATGAGATAGCTGATAAAAAAGGGGGCTGTGTTCTACTACTTATTACATAAACAATAAATTCCACAATACTGTCATTAAATTTACTGATCGCCAAATAAAATAAAATATTTTTTTTAAATAAATACACTAAAAAGGTTGAGTTTGAGTTTTATCTACGAGCATTTGTATTTTTGGTTTGTTTGTGGTGAATGCAAGTTATCAAAAATGCCGTGGAATAATTACTTACAAAATTCTAACGCGACGCTGCATAATTTTTGCATTAGGTATAAAATATTTACCTACCTTTTCTTTTCGTCTTGTGAAATACTTTTTGAATTTATATTATGGTGCGACAAATTTAAAGAATCTAAACTTAAAACTATGTTCTCAAATGCTTCGTGGTATGTAATAGACGTGTTTTCATTTTTCACAGCATTTACTAATTTGTTCAAAACACAACATAAATATTTTTTTCGTTTTGGCATTGCTTCACAATTTCCGCACCTACACCTACACTAGTTTGAGATTTTTGTCGTTTTTCATATTATTCGAATTCTTTTTTAATTTACCTATTTTATTTTTGGTATATCTTGGTTAAAAACCGAACGCCATCGAAATTAAAATATAATCTAAAACCGCAAAGTTTAATGATAGGACATAAACAGTCTTACAACATATCAGACGGAACGTACAACTAGTGCGCTAAGTCTTGGCAATATATCTGTAACGTCACAGTCAACGTTCTCCGCACTTTGAACTCTGATATTTTTTCCAAAACGGAAAATCGCACGAGTCTGCCGTTTAAAGATTTGTTCTTCGAATTTTTTATATCATATTTGTGTTTTTGGTTATACAACCCCTTTAACATTGACGATGTTAATATTCTAATCTCTCTTGTATAGAAAAAGTGTTCCCAACGTGGGTCACCTGCTCATTTTAGAATTATGCCTCAGCTACAATTTTTTGTTATTTTGTGTTATTTATTTAGAAATGTCATTGGTGATTTTCAAAATAAAGCATCTAGTCACCGTATAGCCTATAGCGTATTATACAGACCGTTCATTATTTATTTAGATCAACTCTTGCTATGAAATTCGGTTTAAAAGATTTTTATTTTCTTTGATAGTATCAACGCTTTATTTGACTGGGCGTTTAAAGGGGTCAAGCATAAAACATGCATTGTTGAATCGTACTTTTGAAATGAGCTTAAAATTGAGGGAGAATGAAACTTTAACACTGGCGCTAGTTTGGAAAAGTTTTGCCAAAAAATTTTCTAACCTCACTTTTTTAAACATACGTTTCAAATTTCATAGCAAGAGTTGATCTAAATAAATAATGAACGGTCTGTACTTGATAACTGATACATGTGACCCGTTAAAAATTGATAAACTTCTTCATACCAGTATTTTTGAAAATTCTAACGAAACGTTTGGATACATACTAACTTGAACTACTACATTTTTATGAAAAACAGCTGAAGTCAGATTAAAACTTTTAACTGATATTAGTGCTTTACTAATCTGATTGAATATTAGATTTGATATTCGAGTTGGTGTATCTCACTTTTGAAATAAATATCCTAAAGCCAATAATAAATATAAGGATAAAGAATATGACCTCTAACGTGGAAGATTCTGTTTAAGGGGGTTCAGTACCAAAAATTAATAACAACTTTTTCCAAAATAATCAAAGTGTTTGCTTCATTAATGTTCTTAGTATGCTGAAAAAATAATTAAATTTTTTTTTTTAAATAATAAGCTGTAAAAAAAATTTTTATTTCAAAAACAAGGCTTCATTATTTCACACCTACACGTATTATTTATTGACCCACAAAATTCTGCTTTTGCCATTGTAAAATAAACATTTTATCTTCTGATTTAACATGCGATTTTTTGTTTTAAATTTTCAACTTTTAGTAATAAAAGGCTTGAAATTTGCCATAAAACACGAACTCTTCTCTTACTCCAGTAAGACACATTTTTTTATAGTGACACAAAAATGGCAAGTTGAATCAACGAATACTTTATTTTTTATAATTTAGTAACAAAATTATATTTTTTTACATATATTAACAAAATTAGAACTGAAAAACTGTCGATAATACTTTATTAGGTTACCGCCCAATATTTGGTAACGCCTTGTTCTGTTGTTAGATCAAGGCCATGACCGTCCTACTTGCTAAATGTTTTGAAAACAAAACAAAACAATTCTCAGAAAAAGAAAATGGAGTTATAAGCTTGTATTCATTAATACTTGAATTTAACAAAATGTATTTTATTACAAATGTAACAATGATTTTTAACTTTTATTACAAATTGGTGATTGGGTAATTTTCTAAATTTTTGCTCTCTGTATGTAATTTAATTACACTCAACCAAACTGTAGCATAAATATAAAAAAGTGTACACTGATTCAATGATTAAGTTATTACAATTTGTCTAAAGAACTACAGTACTTATTATTTAACTGAATTTATAAACATCAACTATGAATAAAAATTTATTACATAAATATTAAGTTCATTGTATGTATGAAATCAAATTAATGAACGATTCTTTACATCAATGAACCCATTTAATGTAACTTTTCATTAGTTGATCTTTTCGTTTATTATTGTAATTATTATATTAATAAATGTTGTAATATCTGTATGACTTACATTTATTGCTTTGGGGCAATATTTTTATTATAGGTATGCATATGCAGGTAGTGAGAGCAGCTATAAAGCTAACGTATACTGTAAATAAAAATAAGAGAAGCATAGAACGTGTTTATTTTGTAAGGAAAATAAAAGTTTTTAAAAAAATAGGTAAAAAAAATTGTAATACCATTATAGATAAACAAAAAAGAGGAAAACAAAAAAACAAGCATCAAACAAGTAGCAGTTATTTATGGTACATTCGCGTGAGGTAGCTTTTACAACTTTTACAATTTTACAGCGCAAAATTAATTAGGATCACGACGCGCCAGTGGATAAGGGGGAAATACCTAAATATTAGCGGTAAATTTAGAATTTGAAACTGTGGTGTAGCAAAACTAGAGAGGATGTAACCAGAATACATTTGCACCAAGCTTCAGAGAAAAAGTAATTCGCAAGTTATAAACAAACAATACAGGTATAAACTAATAAAAGTAGGTGACCGCTCGGCACAAGTCTCATGCACAGATTCTCTTCTGCAGGATCGGTTTTTAGAGCTTCCATTTTTTATTTTTATATTTATCAAATAAATAAATAATAACTACCAAATTATAAATTGGAAAATGTAAAACGAAAAGAACTAAATTCATAAATTATGATCACATTGTTTAATGTAAAGAATAAAGGTAAAATTTTGTTTTTCTATTGAAACGGACAACTAATTGGTAAAACATTGTGTAAGTTAAAAAAACATTACAGAAATTTTCATAATATTTTTTTAATAAATTCTACCCAAAAAAGAGCTAGTTCTTTTATGTAGCGTAAACCAAAATTAGTGTTATTTTATGTTATGTCAAATTTTACATTGATTCTTAGCTATAGGCAGGGCTTTTTTTGTGGGGGCACGCAGGGGCACGCAGTGCCCCCAAAAGAAAATTTGAAGATATCGAAAAATTGCAATAAAAACAGAAACAAATTACGTTTAGAGAAAAAAAATGCGTACGTTTACAAACAAGTTCCATTTGAATAAACAAAATATTTTCGGGCATTTCGCGATTATTTAATAGACAAAAAATTATGAACTTACAACTTTAGTAAATTAGCGTGCCCCCAAAAAGGAAGTGACAAAAAAAGGCCTGCCTATAGGAATACTTGAAAACAATGGAAATATCGCTTTTAAAAATAAAAGCTAGAAAATATCTATAAGTAAAAACATAGTTGGTATATGGTTTATAATGTTTTATTAAATATGGTAGTTACAATTAAATTAAATTACAGTTATTGAAAATTAACGTAATAACAAAAATTCATAATAATCGTCTTTTTTATAAATACGAATAGTTGGTTTACAGGCAATAAATTAACTAGAATTGTAACTAAATAATTATTATTAATTATTTTAATCTTACTAAATTGTATTGTAATCTCAAAAAAGTGTCTAAATTAAAAATTACCTATACTTTGGTGGTAAGAATAATAAATAATTATGGTTTGTACGAGATATGATATTGCGCCCATTGTCAACGTTGTCAGACGTCACTCAGAGATGGGATTTCGCTTTGTTTATTGGTGTAAATATAAAAAATGTCACTCAGACGAAAAAGAGCGGCGCGGCGTTGCCAATGTGCACAATATTATATTGTGTAACAGTTTTTCTACCATGACCTTGTAGTGACTATACGAAAAAATAAAACAGTAAGCCCGTGGACCGAAAAGATATTAAAACGACCGTTATCTTGCAACATGAGCATAATATTCTAGAAAAACTCAGTTACTTTTGACAATCAACTAGAACAGAATTTTTTAACAAAAGTTTGGAAATTTAAGTTTTTTCTTTCAGTTGTGCGTAAAATGTTGTAGATACCTGACTTTTGTTTTCTTTTTAATAATTAATTGTTTAAGTGTTATTAGACTGGTTCTCCCATTCGTAAATATAACAAATGGAAATTTCACTTTATTAAGTTGTAAACACTAAACATTATTAACATTTATACGTTTTCTATTACAAATATGTTACACTGATGCAGTTAAAACATTACAGAAACTTTATACAATTTGCGGTAAAAAAAAGTGGACATCACATTTTGTCATTGGCTCTAAAAAGTGTATAAATCAACCATTAATTTATGTCTTATTTATGCACAATTAAAATAATATCATTATCGGTTACTGTTTGGTACCAACGTTACCACCCATACCCTAAAGAGACTCCCCACTCCTCTCACCACCCTGAGAGGAGGAGAGCCACCCTGGAAAAGAGTTTAAGGGGGTTCAGTACCAAAAATTAATAACAACTTTTTTCCAAAATGATCAAAGCGTTTGCTTCATTAGTGTTCATAGAATGTTGAAAAAATAATTAAAAATTTTTTTTTAAATAACAAGCTGTAAAAAATTTTTTTATTAAAAAAACAAGACTTCATTATTTCACACCTACACGTATTATTCATTTACCCATAAAATTCTGCTTTTGCAATTGTAAAGTAAACATTTGATCTTCTGATTCAACATTAGATTTTTTGTTTTAAACTTTCAACTTTTGGTAATAAAAGGCTTGGAATTGCCGTAAAACACAAACTTTTCTCTTACTCCTGTAAGACACATTTTTTATAATGACACAAAAATCGCAAGTTAAAGCATCTAGTACTTTATTTTTTATAATTTAGTAACAAAAAAAATTTTTTTTTACATATATTAACAAAATTGGAACTGAAAAACTGTGGATAATGCTTTAGGTCACCGCCCAATATTTGGTAACGCCTTGTTCTGTTGTTAGATCAAGGCCATGACCGCCCTACTTGCTAAATGTTTTGAAAACAAAACATAACAATTCTCGGAAAAAGAAAATGGAGTTAGAAGCTTATATTCAATAATACTTGAATTTAACAAAATGTATTTTATCACAAACGTAACACTGATTTTTAACTTTTATTACAAATTGGTGATGGGTAATTTTCCAAACTCTTGTACTCTGTAATTTAATTACACTCAACCAAACTGTAGCATGAATATAAAAAAGTGTACACTGATCCAATGATTAAGTTATTACAATTGGTCTAAAGAACTAAGGTACATATTGTTTAACTGAATTTATAACCATCAATCTAATGCACAGATTCTTTTCTGCAGGATTGGTTTTTAGAGCTTCCATTCTTTATTTTTATAATCTTACACGTATTTATATTTACCAAATAAATAAATAATAACTTCTATAAATTATAAATAACTACTATAATTCTTTATAAATTATAAATCAGAAAATGTAAAATGGAATGAGCTAAATTAATAAATTATGACCACATTGTTTAATGTAAAGAATAAAGATAAAATTTGTTTTTTTAATCAAACGGACAATTAATTGATAAAACATTGTCAAAGTTTTTAGGAAAACATTACATAAATTTTCGTAATATTTTCTAATAAATTTTACTCAAAAAAGAGCAAGTTCTTTTATGTAGAGTAAACCAAAATTAGTGTTATTGCTTGTCAAATTTTACATCGATTCTTACCTATTCGCTGTGAGCGAAGGCATGGTAGGGGAAATGAAATCGACCGAAGCGCTTGCAGTGGTCACGCTCAGCAATTCGGGAGGCTATTTTCGATACATACAGCACATTCTTCTTTCTCTAAATTCAATTCCACTTGCGTCAACAGAGAGTTCATAACATTTCTTACTGTATGTTTATTATCTTTTTTTAATTGTGCTTCCATGATTCGTTTCAACGGTGAATCGGCTTTTAATTCACTTACTGAAACGTTCTGAGGTACATGTAACTGTGTGTATTTATGAGGCATCATTTTTTTAAAGTATTCTCCTTTAGAATATTTGTTTTTGGCAAATTGACGTGCACTCGGTTTGCCCCATTACTGCTGATGACTAGTTTTGGATACACTGTCTTCATTATTGATGAAATAAATCAACGCTGCGACGTGTTTACACTTATTGCTCTTATTATACACACAATTACAATGTAAATCTGTCACATGGCGTTCAGAGTTTATCTGAAATTGAAATAAAAAAATCTATTAATTTTAATACTCGAACATTATTTACAGTAACAAATTAAAAGATCTAATTGTGAATTACTTCTAATGAAGTAACATAAGGTGTTGCGTGGACTGAAGCTTGTCGAATAATTCGAGATTTTATTAAGAAACTATCAAAGTTTCGTCGATGTTCCTCAGCTTCTTTCACATGTCCAGCAAGAACAAGCTTTTTACCCTTTGCCATTGTTTCTGGTTGAAACTCAACTTGATGGGTGATGGATTGAAATCCTGTTTTTATAATAATTTCCATGTTTTTGTTTTAGCTATAAAAAAATTAAAAAAATAATTAATTAAACAAATATTTATTTTCCCGTTCTGACAACAGTTTTATCTTTTTGTTTTCATTTTAATATTTTGCTAAATATTATTATGAGACTTCTACATAAATTTTAAGCAACTAAACCTAATGTTTACTGCATTTTTATTTTTTTTATCATTATACTTACTTGTGTTTTTAATTCATCCAATTACATTATATGTAATAACTGTATGTCACATTTTTCATCTCTGGTTATTTACATACATATAAAAACCTACTCTCACGTCTGACCTGACAGCCTCCCGTAGTTCGTATTTTGTCTGGAGCTCCAGTCACACTCTTGGGCACTCTGTGGAGCCTAGTCGTCAATGCGCATTATTTTTTTAGAATTGTACAGATAAGACAGGCAAGACATGTCCGGAATGTCATTTAAGGGTCTCCTTTCTTCGATTTTAAGTTTAAAAGTTGAAATTAATTTTTAATTTTTTTTTGTTTTTAATTTTTTTTTCATGTTTCTTTATAAATGAAGTAATTATTTTTAAGTTATAGGTATGGGACCTCATAAGATACCCCTATAAAAAACCGCATCATTCTAGCTTCACTTAAAAATTTTCATAATTTTTGGTAACTTTGGAGGCGGCTGGGGGCAGTAGGGGGAGTGGGGCAGAGCAACTGATATTTACTTCTTTATTGTACGTTTATGTGTATAAGATACAAAAAAAAAATTAAAAATCTGAGAAATTTTTTGACCTCACATCCATCTCAAGGTCCTTATTAGAGATCGGGGGGAGGGACGAAAACTTTTTTATTTATGACCTTAAAAATCTGAAATTTTGGGGTTACAAAACATAGATTTTTTAAACATTTCTGGCTTTATCAGAATTTTTATACGGTATCTAGTTATCGAGATCTATAGACGTTTATTGGGAAATTTGGGGAGCCCAAACGGCATTGCGCATTCGCAAAATTTTCGTAGAATATTAAAGCCAGGATATGTCCGAGATTTTATTTGAGGGTCTGCGTTCTTCCATTTTAATTTTAAAGATGAAAAACATTTTTTGAATTTTAAGAATGTAAAATTTACCACTTTTTAATCCTTTTTGAGGGGGTAGGAGTAAATTTGAAGAAATGAAATTGTCAAATTCGTATTCCCCAGATCAAAATACGTGGGGACTGTCAAACTTACCAGCCTGAAGTTCGGTCTAGTACCCATTTTTCATCTCTAGTTATTGAGATACATGTTAAAACATACTCTGAGAGCCTCCCGTAGTTCAGATTTTGTCTGGCGCTGCAGTCACGCTCGGAGCGAATAGGGGTATTACAAAACAAAAGAAACATCGCTTTTAAAAATATAAGCTAGAAAATATAAGTAAAAACATAGTTGGTAGATATATGGTTTATAATATTTTATTAAATATAGTAGTTACAATTAAATTAAATTACGGTATGGTAAGTATGGTTTATAATATTTTATTAAATATAGTAGTTACAATTAAATTAAATTACGGTAATTGAAAACTAACGTAATAACAAAAATTTATAATAATCGGTTTTTTTTTCTGTAAAACATTCAATTTTTACTGAAACTGTTTACAGTAACTCATATTAATTAATTTGTCAACTTTTTTGTACGGTTGGGATAAATAGGTTGGAAAAAACTGACTTTTTCTTAAAAATTAGAGTGAGAGTGAGCATGGGAAAAAAACTGAATACATAATCTTACATTCAATATATGCAATTTTTAATAATAAAACTTTATAGCAATATATAATAACATAATAGGAAGAGAAAAAATAACAAATAGGAATATTGAATAGAAAATTTGAATGCAATATTGTGAATGCATTTCTGTGTTTTATATGAATAAAAGTGGCAAAGTGCATTGTTTTATTATAAACTTAGGCTTTGATAAGATAATCTAATTTTAAACCGTTAAAAAAAATACGGATGTGTCGTTATTACAATTTTTTTTCGCATGAATCGCAGTAAAAATTTAAGAAAAAACAAAGTCCTTGTCTTTTTTCATAAACTAATTGCATTTTGCCCATAGTACATTTGTGGGAATGATTTATGATTTCTTCATACTGACTAAGTACATGAGCTAAATCTACAATTCTTCTTCCAACGATTATGTCCGAAAAAGTACGTACTTTTGTCTCTTTGTCCACTTCTATTTCTAAAGAAGATAAATCTTCTGCATCACCATCAATTAGCCAATTGAATTTTTGGTTGGCTCTAATAAATAGTGTCGGTTATTAAACAAAAAATACTAACATTTTATTATTCTTCAATACAACATACAACTCCATTTATACGAAGATAACATCATTTGTTTACGAACAACTGAATCAAAATTATGTATTTACACCTATAGTTTGGTGGAAAGAATGATATTGCGCCCATTGTCAACGATGTCTGACGTCACTCAGAGATGGGATTTTGTTTTTTTTTATTGGTAAATATAAAAAATGTCACTTAGAGACGAAAAAGAGCGGCTTTGTCAATGTGCACAGTATTATATTGTGTAACAGTTATTCTACTATGACCTTGTAGTGACTATACGAAAAAATACATAAAAATGTATAACATTAAGACCGTGGACCGAAAAGATATTAAAATGACCGTTGTCTTGCAACACGAGCATAATATCATAGAAAAACTCGGTTACTTTTGAGAATCAACTGGCACAGAATTTTTTAACAAAAGTTTGGAGTTTTAAGTTTATGCTTTCAGTTTGTGCGTAAAACGTTGTAGATACCTGAATTTTGTTTTCTTTTTAATAACCAATTGTTTAAAAGATTGGTTCTCCCATTCATAAAAATAACAAATGGAAATCTCACTTTATTAAGTTGCTAGCAAGTAGCACTCAACATTGTTAAGATTTATACATTTTCTACTACAAATATGTTACACTAATGCAGTTAAAACATTACGGAAACTTTATACAATTTGCAGTAAAAAAAGTGGACATCACACTTTGTCACTGACTTTAAAGAAGTGTGTAAATCAACCATTAATTTTTGTCTTATTTATGCACAATTAAAATAATATCTTTTTTGATTACAATCTATACTAACAAATAATCAATCGGTTACAATCAATAACTAACCTCAAAAGTAACAAGAAAAGATGGTTTACGCTTTTTTAGTTGTCAGTCAAGATCTGACGTCGGTTTTTTTGCGAATTGTAGTTGCTGCAACAGTAGCTAATGGAGTAACATGTATTATGTTGATCATAATTACTCATTGAAATAATTGGGTTCAACTGTATTTCGGTGATTTTACAAAATACCTGGGTGCAGGTGAGTGTGTCCTTTTTGAAGAAGTACTTGCTCTTTTTAAATTTAAAGAAGTACTAAATTGAAGAAACACAAGTTTCCTGCATTTTAAAGTCACTAAAATAAGAATTAATTTAAGAATTTATATTTTTAATAGTTGTTACTTTATTAAATTATAAACAGTGGCCAAGCTTGCATGTTACTAACGAATGGCGTTTCTCATGAACAGGTACAAATATTTTAACCTTTTTGATCTAAAAAACTTTGATTTGAATTAGAATTTAATATCTCTTAAACATAAACTTAAAACAAAACATTTTTTTATTTCTCTAAAAATTACTTCATTTAGAAATTTTTATGCTCTTTTAATTGAAAATTAACTTATCTCAAATTTTTGCAACAAATTATCAACAACAGGGTTATATAGGGTGCTTTATTTAAATGCGACATACTGTATCTAATATATATATACGTAAATAATTTTAAAAAATTACTGCACCAACACCTAACCACTGGATATAGTTAACAAAATGACTGTGAGCTGTGAGAGCAATATACTCATTGCTGACATTGCTAATAGTCAGGTACAGAAAGTCCTAGTGTTCTAGTAGCTGATGAACTTTCAATAAATTCTCTGTTTTCATTTCTATTAATTGATTAAAAAATGTAAACAATAAAAATGATCAAATAATATGTAGCTTGTCTTATTCTTTTTTTTTTAATTTTGAATCTGAGAAGTTCGTTTCGAATTCTTTCTTAATCGTGAAAAGCATTTTCTGGCTTTCGGCATGATTATTACCTTACACCTTAGACGCAAGCACAATAAATGCATAAAATGTTTTTATACAATTTCATCGAAATTGGCTTGGTTTAGATTCTAAGTAAAAGAGTTTTTAGAGTGGGGTAGTCAAAACAATCGCAAATGTGCGACGAATCCGCTCACCTAAGTGTTGCTAATATTTCACGCGATTAATGTCGACTTCTTTATGTGACTCTCTCTATCGTCCAACCGGTAGGCGGTACAAGCAAAAATATTCTATTTGAAACTACTAGCGCCCCTATAGCGGATTTAGTTTGCGTAACTAACTACCGAACTTCCTTAAGTTAAGTCGAAAAGAGTAGTTGTGTCTAGAAAGAACGGACGTCAACAAGACGCCTAATGTAACTCAATTAGTTGTTAGTAAAATAAATCATTAAAAAACTAGCAGGCGTCTTCGATCAGTTCAATCCTAACAGTTACAATGACAATAACTAACCTCAAAAGTAACAAGAAAAGATGGTTTACGAATTTGCGAATTTTTTGCGAATTGTAGTTGCTGCAAGAGTAGCTAATGGAGTAACATTTATTATGTTGATCATAATTACTTGTTCAAATAATTAAGTTCTACTGTACTTCGGTGATTTTACAAAATACCTGGGTAGAGAACTTTGAATTAGGATTTAATAGCTCTTAAACATAAACTTAAAACAAAACATTTACTTATTTCTCTAAAAATTACTTCATTTAGAAATTCAAAAAATTGGAACAAAATTTTAATCTGATATACAGCAACACCAATAATAAAAATCTGCAATAAATTATTTGTCTTATCTCAAATGACAACAAAATAACGGGTTTTTAAAAATATTTAAATTAGATTAAAAATATGTCAGAATTTTTTTTTTTAATGTGTTTTCGTCCAATAATTTATTTGTTTTTTTTTTGTTTGGTCGGGATAGTGGACATAAAAAAACAATGTTAGAGTCGACTAGTTTCGATGTTTATTATTACATCTTCTTCCGGACTACAATTTATTGTAATTAGAATTACATTATGTAAAAATTATGAATACCTTAACATTTAATTACATTAATAATCTTCCTAACAAAATTCCTACAAAATTTTAGTTGTAACTAAAATGGCGAAAAACAACATGTTTGAAACTATTAGATTTTGTGTTAGGAAGATTATTAATGTAATTAAATGTTAAGGTATTTATAATTTTTACATAATGTAATTCTAATTACTATAAATTGTAGTCCGGAAGAAGATGTAATAATAAACATCGAAACTAGTCGACTCTAACATTGTTTTTTTATGTCCACTATCCCGACCAAACAAAAAAACAAAAAATATGTCAGAAATACTACTCTTATGTTTCTCTTTCAAAGTGACCTTATCGGTTATTTGTATACATAGAAAATTAAAATTCTTTCAATTGAAGGGGCACTCTAGAGTCCGTACACTTTCAGAACAGCACACCAATAAAAGTGTGCAGATGACAAAATAGTGTCGGGCCAGTCTCATTTGCAAATTGAAGGGGAGGAAGCCAAGCGGCACGTTGTCAGCGAAAGGTAAGCGGCATTCGTCACTCTTGGTCATTCTGTTTAGTGTCGTTCGCTGACAGATTTTGATGACCCAACATGCTGCTCTGAAAGTGTACGGACTCTACCCCTTTTGCTATCTTGCATTCTTGAGATGGGGGCTGCTGAAGCAAGGAGGTTAGGGCGACAAGATTTTAGAGTTTAACAAGAGTTAGAGTTCGAGTTTAACAAGAGTTTAGTCTTACAAGTTGGCCTCTTCTAATTGAAAATTAACCTATTTCAGATTTTTGCTACAAATTTACAACAACAAGGTTATATAGGGTGCTTTATTTAAATGCGACATACTGTATCTAATATAGATACGTAAATAATTTTAAAAAATTACTGCACCAACATCGACGCCTAACCACTGGATATAATTAACAAAATGACTGTGAAAGCAAATTTTTACAAAATATATACGTACAATTTAATATTTTCTGGTATCAACAGATCTTCATTTGATAAATCCATATTATGTATGGTCATTTGTCAAAATATGTGTATCTCTAAATTTATACTGCTACATTGTTAAAAAAATAAGTAATTTAGCTTGTGTAAAAAGTAATGTTTGCTAATATTTACTCATTTAGCAATGCCGAACAGTCAAGTACAGAAAGTCCTGATGTTCTAGATGCTGATACACTTTCAATAAATTCTCTGTTTTCATTTCTATAAATTGATTTAAAAATGTAAACAATAAAAATGATCAAATAATCTGTACCTTGGCTTATTCTTTTTTTTAAACTTTTGAATTTGAGAAGATCGTTTCGAATTCTTTCTTAATCGTGAAAAGCATTTTCTGGCTTTTGGCATGATTATTACCCTACAGCCCACACCTTAGATGCACGCACAATAAATGCATAAAAGTTTTTATGCAATTTCATCGAAATTTGCTTGGTTCAGATTCAAAGTAAAACAGTCAGAGAGGGGTAATCAAAACAATCGCAAATGTGCGACGAATCCGCTCAGCTAATTGTTGATAATATTTCACGCGATTAATGTCGACTTCTTTATGTGACCCTCTCTACCGTTCAACCGGTAGGCGGTACAAGCAAAAATATTCTATTTGGACAACAATGTTTCAGTTTCTATCTCTTGCAGATTTAATTCTTTAAAAAAGTTGATAATTGTGAAGTTTACAAAATACCTAAGAATTTTGAGATTAGGTATTGGCTACATTTTAGAATGTTTTAGATTGTTTTAGAATACCTTACACATTTTACATGAAGTTTATATAAATTTTCTTTTTGGTCCAGAAAGTATGACTTTACGACTCCACCCATATCTATATCAAAACAAAAAACATTTTTTTATACTTTTAAAGTGCACAGAATTTGAATAGTTATTTTTATATTAAGTGCGCAATGCATAGGTTTTTTTGAGCTTGAGAATGTTAGGTTTTTTGTCGATACCGTCAGGTCGAGACAAAAAATACATTTTGAAAACTTAAAAAACTGGGTTTGCGTACGTAATATAAACAACTTTTTTCTGCAATTGCAACCTTTTAACTTTTGAAGTTTTAACAAAATTTTAACTTATTCTTAAAAAATAGGTGTTGAAATTTTCTTATTGAAAAAATTAAGTTGCCGCTGTATTGAGTTTCTATCGTTACTACTTGAAACAAAAATTAAAAAATTTGGAATAGTTATTTACCTAACGAGTTTGGTAAGATAAATTTTTCGCTGAGCACTTTGTTTGCAGCACGAGCGAAGGGAGTTACAAAATATCTCTAAAAACAAAGAACTTACTGAATGTAGCAATTAAGCAATTTGTTATACGGCGTTTTATTAATTGATAAAACAAATACGCCATTTTACGTAATTATTATAAATTTCCTAGAACTATAATAACATAACTTTAATAAACACTTTCCATCTTTATCTATAAATTTCACAAAATGGCCACTTGTAGCCACGCCTTACGGCCAAAAGATAAAGCACTCTTAAATGGCCAAGATTTTAAATTCCAATGGTTTACTTGTGCTTTTGTGAGCTTCTTTTGTCTGGTGTCTTGCAATTTTGGTTTTAAACGAGTTTAAACTGGTCCAACAAGAGTTGCGCTTGGTTGTTGTATACACCTAAGTATACACCAATGCACAACAAAGGATGTGTCTTCATAAATTTTCCATCGAGAAATTCTTACATAAATTGAAGAGAAATAGCTTAAAAATAGAAAAAACAATTTCTATTGGTGTGTGACTTTTTTTAATCGACATAAGTACTCTCACTTAGTTTTGGGGTTGCATTTGTTAATGTGTAAGTGGGTAGCGATTGTCTCGTTGTGAAACAACCAATATTTTTTAAAATAGGTAATAAAAACATTTTTTTAAGTTTTATTTGAAATATAGTTAGAAGGTGTTAGGTCACTTTGAAGCTTGAACAACCGAGTTTCTACTATATATTTTTTTGAATGGAACCGCATCTCATGGTACGTTGCTCTAAAGTCTAAATAATTGTTTTTTTTTTTTCAATTTTTAATGCTACATTTTTAAAGATTTACTTAAGGACCTACGGGAGTAGAAGCATAAATCTTTGACAAAGAAAGAACTCAGCATGATTTTAATGAAAAAAACAGGGGTAACAAAATCAGAACTTGCGAAAAAACGTAAATAAGACAACACAAACACCAACAAAGTTAATTCACAACAAAACATTTGGTTGCGATCAGGACAAGTAGTGTCTCATTTTATTGTTTATTACTGATTTCTTTTTATTGGGATTGGCTAGTTTATATTAAATATTGCAAGTGTAAATTTTAGGTTTAATTTTGCAAATAAAGCTATTAGTAAAATAATAACCACGCGTTGTTATTCTTTTCCCGAATTTACATACACAAAGTTTATTTTTTTATGATTGTGATATTGTTTGGGTTGTACATTACATCTTTTTTTTAATTAAGTGAATTGGCTATGTTCTTATTTTTACAAAAATATGTACCTATATTATTATAGGTAAATATATAGTTATTATTATTATTATAGGTTTTTTTATAAAAAGTTTAAACCGCTTTTTATTAAAAAAAATTTAAGTTTATTTTTTTTTACTTCACTAAACTAAGCCTAAATAATACAACGTTTTTTAAAAGGTTTCTTTGTCAATACTGACAAACCGTGACCTAATCTACATAACTAGCGTGCTTTTTTATCCCAACATGCCACCTGAATGTTTAAAATTAATTGTACTACACATGTTCAATTATTTATATTTTTTAAATTAT
Organism: Tribolium confusum; assembly: GCA_029207805.1. Taxonomy (NCBI): domain Eukaryota; kingdom Metazoa; phylum Arthropoda; class Insecta; order Coleoptera; family Tenebrionidae; genus Tribolium; species Tribolium confusum. The sequence goes on from JALGAY010000003.1 coordinate 5,137,670, forward strand.
TAGTTATTGTGTAAACATTACCTAGAAAAATAAAACTTAGGTGATACCCATAATTAGGGTAAATTCATGTAATTGCATTAAGCGCCACCTTTTCTTCTGACCTATGGTCTATGATCTATGGTCTCTTTTATGTTCCCATCACTTAATTAAAAAATGGTTACAAGTGCTGTAACATACTAATTTGTTTTTGACCAAACAATAAAAAAAATTGAATAGAAAATAAAGGCTTAATTAATTGCTTATAAAAAGCTACCCGAGGCCTTGTTTAAAAAAATTTAAAATAATTATAGCAACATTTTGTTTCTCTTTGTAAAAGTTATGTTAACTATTTTTTCAAAACATTTTTTTTTAACTTTCCTATATTAATTGTTTTAAAGTACCTACTTAGGTAGTACTTTGCAATGCAATTGCTGTAAATCAAGAGATTGCTATTCGGCGTTTAGGCAGTTGAATTGTATGTAAATAACAAATTTAAAGTAACACACAAAGAGGGGACAAGTTTTTAAATAAAGCCTCAAACATCGGGATCAAGTCAGTGTTCGTATAGTACGGAGGTAAAACTTCTTTTACTCCTTACTCAGGAGAGACGAGTATTGTCTTTAGTTGCTACAGCGTGGTTTATGTATGTACATCAGTTTGTATGGTTTTTCGGACTTATGTATTTGAGAATCCTTATTTAATATAAATATAATTTTCTTTTTTATTGTTATTATATTTTGTTACCGAACCCGAGTACTTTTATTTAACCCTCTGAGCTTCCTAACCACGCAGGTCGTGACAATATTAACCTTATAAATTTTCAATAAACAAAATTAACATTACCGAAATTATCTTTGATTTTCGTCAAACCTACAAAATGTTTGGTGAATTCAACTAATGCATGTTAAAAAACTAATTACAGTTTTTTAAGAAAGTTTAAATAAAATAATTTATTTAAATATTTAATAACTTAACAATAAAACTTAATGTGTTTAGTGTACATTACGAGTATGTTGTAGTACTAGGTATAGATAAATAATATGTAAATAGGTTACATCACAAACGTACGGGTGTTTATTTAAATAAATTATTAAAAGAAAAATGTTTTCAAACATATCTTCCACCTTACGAACGCCGGTGGAAGGTTAAGTAGGTGGTCTTACTCACCCTCGTGTTGGTATATTGTTATCTCATCTGGTATCAGTTTTTAAATGAAAATATGTACCATCAGTGCTCATAAAATGGTGACACAAATCGAAAATTGGATTATGTCAAGACTGATTAAATTATCCAAAACGAAAACTATGATTACCATTTTAAGTGCTATCTGACTCCGATTAAGTACCATCTACTAACTCTCTACTGGAATTGTGAAAAAGAAGACAATTTGAAGCAAAATTGTGTGTTTTATTTATTTATTTTAACAAAAAACTTTGCATTTTTATAGAAAAAATTTATACATTTTTTTTAAAAAACTTGTGTAAAAATTTAAAAAAAAACAAGGAGAAATTTTACAAAACCAAAAACAAAAGTGATGCTATAGTTATCCTAAAAATTTAAAGAATTATATTTTTTTTTAAAATAACCTCAGATAGCATTTTTATAGCCATTTAATGCTTTTATTTTGTTTTTTTTTATTCTTTATAGTTTAGCTAAAAAACGCTCCGATCTATACATTTGATGTAGCCTGTATGATGTACATGTTTGATTAATGAAAATTAGTCTCTAGTTATAAAATAATATTACGTTTTTACACTAGAAATGTTCACTTTTTATTACTAGTTATAAACACAATAATAAACAAAATAATGTCACTTTTTATAACTATTATCTTTTAAATCGACTTCTGAGGCTGGGAGGTAGTCCGTGATATTACTGAATGTACCGCCTCCAATTTTATGAACACTACAGTTGAACATCTTGGACTAAGAGGGTGGATCAAACCGGTAGAAACCTAAATAACCCTAAACTCATATTATTATAAGACTTTAAATTTTATCAAACACTTTGGAAACAGGCATCATTCTAAAATATCTTAAATTGCGATCTGCAGTTCTCAACATTTTTATAAATTTTATCGATGCTTTTTTTGTAAGAGTCAATGAAAGATTGGAATTGAAGTGGCATAAACTTACGAAAAAAACAATCGAATTCTAAAAAGCAAAATATACAGAGTAACTCACAAAAAAACATTCAAAATATCTCAATAAATATTTGTTTTTATATAAAAAAACAAAACAAAAAAAGTCAATTTGTGCTGTCAGAACTACTAGCCGAATTTCGCTTGATATAAGCGTATTCTCCCACTGGTTACAATCGAGCACAACGCTCCGAGATACGCTGTACCGATGAGGTGCAAATACCCCGACACCGGTATACAGCTTCTCGACGTTGTTGCTCGATTGGAACACCTTATGCTATTTTTGCTAATATTTGTGTAAAATTGTTTCTTTAATTTTAGTCAGTTAATTAAAGGATTTGTTTCTAGACCACAATTTTTACGTCACATTGCACTAATTTCAGCAAATTGTTTGATTAAATGACGCCTTATTTGTAAATTATTACTATATTATATTATAAAATGTGGAATAAAGTTTTGGAACATATTGCTAACGAAAAATGGAGCTCATACGTTCAACACACGAAAAAGATTATACCTAGTATAAAACTATAGTTTATTAAAATAAACAATTGCTACCAGTGAAATCGCGGATAATTTATGAGAATTCATTTAATTAAATAACACAAAAATTAATTTGACAACAATGATAGATCTATACCTACTGCCAACAATAAATTACACTGAGTTTAGTATAATTATTATAAAACGGGTTTTTTCATTACGAAACACAAAAGCGTGCTATAATACCTTTAATACGAACGCAGAGTAGAAAAAATTGATTTTTCACGTTTTGATTGTTTTTATAATGTATTACTGTTATTGTATACTTTAATGTAAAAAAATTAGATTAAAATGAAACTCATTAACTCTCATACTATTTTTAAAAACGTAGGAATTTGTACCAAAGTTTTCAGTATTAAAATCAGTTGTTATAAGTACTGAGTAGTCATAAATTATTATCTTTTGGAATAGGTGTTGAGAATCGGTTGAAAGCAAAATATGCCGCTCTACTAAAATGTTTAAATTTTAAAAAAAATTTTGCACCATGTTAAATAATTTTGAAAGGTTGAATAAACACAAACGCGGCAATGAAGTCTTGAGAAAGTGTAATTTAAAGGCAATATTAATAGATTAATAAACAACAAAAAGTAAGGTTACAGGTTGACACTGTTGACAGAATTAGTAGTCTTATTATCAAAAGGCGGAACATTTGCAACGCCTACTCCAAAAGACAATTTTTTATGGCTAGTTGTAATTTGTGACTTTACGATAATCGGGCACGTGAAGTGACTTTAAAGTAAGTTTGGGAAGTATGTTTCGCTCTGTTTTGAATATATTGTTTAGTTTGACCTATATAGAAGGAATTACAGTTCTGGCAAGGTATTTTGTATATTATTTACATTATACAGGCTTATTCACGGGTGTTAACGAATCCATGTGCAACCAAATTTACGTTTTAAGAGTTACGTTTTTACCAAATTTACGTTCTAGACAATAGAAAAGCGTATTAAAAATAGAATAAAACGTTACTTTTAGTTCAATATTTTTTGATTGACTAAAAGGAAAAATCAACTTGTTGGTATTGGTAAATTGACAAAAAAAATATATAAATTTTATTGACATATTGACTAATTGACATTTGATTTAAAAATAATTAAAAAATTACAAATCTTGATAAAGAGAGTAAAAAAACAAGATTATAAGCAAACACCAAATTGACTAGTAAGGATTAAACAAGTGAAAATAAAATATTAACGTCAAAATTTTCCTGATTATTTAATGTTTGTATAGAAGTTTTGTGAGTGGCTTTAATAATTTTTAAAGCTTCTACAAAATGTAAAAAATAATAGTTATTTATGTATTAAGGGCGTAGTCAAAAAGATTATGGCACAAGGACATATTTAAAGCCCGTCGTAGGAAGGTTTTTAATTTTCCGAGAGCCATTAGTGCTAATTATGCCCGTGGTACACACAACGTTTTATTTTATTTAGGGTGGTGTTAATTTTTCAATTCAAAAAAATATTCAAAATTTTGGTATTTTTTTTAACTGTGAAAAAAATCCTGATTAACTTGTTGACTATCTTGTCGTTGCCAGGATATCGTATGTTGTTATTTTCTGTTTTGCGATTTTCTAAAATAGAAACTGATGAAAACGTGTATTCTAGAGAAATGTTACAACAGGTAAGAGCTCAAAATTCAAGAAAAAATTGTGTTGCACTCCATGCGTTTGTAGTGTTTAACAGTTTTTGAAATAAATGATGATTTTTTATGATAATTCTTATTTAATGTAAAATCGTTTAATTGACAGCTAGACGAATGTATGTACTTACAGTTATTTATTTGCTATTGTTGCGTAGCAACTAGTGCTATAAAAATAAAAATTACGCTTTGATTTGCGGGTGTATAAAGAAGACTATGGTTCTAAAATAGAAATTATTATTGTTTAAAAAAATAAATTATTCTTTATTTATTTATTTCTTTTTTAAAACGAAGGATTCAGTGCCGGATCTGAAACAAAGGATTTAGATCCGAATCCGGATCCAAGCAAATAATCAATATCCGGATAAATCCGTGGATCCGGATCTTAAGAGGAGTATGGAGGTAATTTCTCTTATGGGAATTCCAATGTAAACGCGCGAATCTGTAGCACTTTTATTTATAAAAATATTTTAGCGAAATTTGGCACAATCATTCTTCTAATTATTAACTACAAAATGACTGGAAGCGATTTTTAAAAAAATGTTTATAAATAATATAAAATAATTATTAAAAAATCATTAAGATTTAAAATCAACGAAATTAAAAATTTAAAAAAGTCAAAATGTATTCCATGTTATTACAATACTCGTAGTCAAAACCGTTTTTATTTATTTATATAAATAAACAAGCTACAGATTCGCGCGTTTACATTGGAATCTCTATACTAGAGAAATTAGTCCATACTCCTCTTATATAAAACACCAGATCCGGATCCGCTAAAATATTGGATCCGTACACCCCTACTGCGAACGTAGTGCTCGACGCACACGTTATTAACACTTTTCACGCGGTAGTGTCAGGGACAATTTTACAAAATATTCATAGTGCAATGATGTAAATGACGCATTATTAAGCCACCTACACCGTAAACAGACAACAGCTGATAGTGAGGAAGTGGCGCGCTTATGCTTGCGCCCAACAGTTATCCATAGTTGCCAAATTATGCTACTTTTTCTAAATTTTCTAGAAAGTTTAGACCTTTGTAACGTCACAAAGGTCTGCGCGCCAAAACATATTTTTGCCTCGCATTTACATATTATGCAAAAACCAAATTTTTTATGACTTAAACTTAGCTTTATTTATGCAGTACTTCTGCTTCTTTAGGTTATTAAAAATCATGCCGGTTTCCCATTATAGTATAATTCGACTCATTTATTTTTATCATAAGTACAGTACAACATACTCTTACTTTGTGTTTGTAAAATCATACTTAGGGGTTATTAAAAGGCTCTAGGCAAAATAATGCACATTATTATTGCATGATTTGAGACAAAATGTTTCTGAGATTGTTTATTGATTGTCTTAATGAGTCTGCAAATTACATGAAATGAATACTTTTCATTGTACTTAATCAATCATAATAACAGCCCATTAATTGTACCTACTCTGTTAAATTACAAGTTAGTTACAGTTAATCTAATTAGTCTATAAATTTCATCAAAGTTTGGATATTCCACTTAGTGCTATTCACTAAAAAAAAACTTTTCAACCTCTTAGGAATCGTGTTGGTTGCTACGTTCATTTTCTTACCATTATCATTAATCTTGATAAGCTTTTAAAATGAAACACTCATTGAAACTTATAAGCAGACATGCAAATGTTGCTCACGATTTTAAAAGCAACACGCATACCTACTAATTATTTTCAACAGAAAGGTTTCCCAAATTTATGGTTTAATTTAAGTCTTTTGGGATAATGTTTAATGTAATATATAGCAAAAGCACACATAAATTATGACTCTGCGGAGTCAGACTTCTGTAATCTTAGCCATTTCAAGTTTATACAGGATGAGCTCGAAGTAAATGCACATTTTTTTAGTTAATTTTTTTTTAGTCGACTATAAGACAGGACACAGCTTTTTTAAATTGCCCTAGTTGTGACGCCTAACGCACAGTATGGACATAAATCAGTATCGACAGCTGATGTCGACACCTTTGATGTTTTTCCGTGGAGGGAGGAATAAGAGAAGTGGGCATAAGCGCCGAATCTTGGTCATTCGACAAACACCTTTTACTATCGTTTTTATATTTCGCGCGCTAGCTTTTCTCCCCTTCTACAAATTTGAAAGCTGTGGCGTAGTCAATAGTTTTTAATTTTGGGAACAGCACTACGAAAATGGTATTTGAGGCAAATTAAGTAAAATACAATAGTCATATTTTTAAAATTTATTATACAATACATATATAAAAAATACAAATGATAGAAAAATACATTAAGAAATTATTACTGCCCTTTAAAATTAATAGTTTTTTTATTGAAATTTCGAATTCTAGGTTCTTTAGAATTTTGAGTTTTACAATAATATTTTATTCGCAACGTCAAATATACTTCTGCTATTTTTTTTAATTAGGTCATAATAATGCTCATCACTGTAATTTTCGAAAAGTGAATTTGAATTTACATATTCTAAGGTGTTATTAACAATTTTCATCATGTTGATGCTTGAATAGGAAATCTTTATATTATGGCAAAATTGTTTATCGGTAGATTTACAAATCAAAATAACGTCCTCACTGGGAGTGCATAATCTACCACGTGTAATCACTTGGTGTAAGCGACTACTCGGGGAAGGGGTCGAAAGAAAAGAGCATTAAGATCTTTTCTAATCTTGGTTTATTTACACACTTGAATATATATAACAGAATTTAAGCAAGCAGCTAGCAGCGGAAGGCTGAGGCTATTCTAGGTTAGACCCGTTGGATGCACAACCAGAATATGTATGTTTATGCCGTTTATGGGGGTACGATCCTTTTTATAACCGGGTTGTAGTCTTCGGATCACATCGTTCAGGCTCGGCGTAGGTGGTGCACGAACTTATACTTAAAAAATCAATTACAAAAACAAATTTAAGAGTCGAAATAAAACAAACAAAAATATAATTGTTGAATAGTTTATTGCTTTCTGTTAATAATTAAACGATTTAAAACGATTTCAGTTAGTTATAATAGTTAGTTAATAAAACGATCACATAAATTTTCGTTAATTGTTTTAGCTAAGCTATGCAATCTTACTTTTTCATAAGCCCTCACAATTTCGTCAATCAATATTTTTTTATGAGGAATTTCGAATGGTGATTGATCAAAAATGTGATCTTCAAGACAACAGAACAAGTTTGTTTTGTCATAATATTTATTTATGTCCATTAATAGTAAATTAAGCATAATATCCTTTGCTGGTAATTTTCTGTTATACAAGTTGTAAATTTTTTGAATATGCTATTCAATTTTAAAGCAAATATCTTGTAGATCACAAAGAAATAATAATCCACTTTAAAAACAAAATGAGTATCTATAAATAATTTGGGTATATAATATACTATCCTCTTTTTTTTCGTAGAATTAATTTTAAGGAATCATCATTTTTATATGGTAATGAAAAAACAGATTCATCAGAGCTAAAAAAGTTATTACTATAAACTTTGCCTTTTTGTTAAGAAAAGTGTACCTAAATTCTTCAATGTTCAACTACTTCTTTTTAGCCAATATACTTCTAATTTCTTCATCAGTAGGCAGCTTAAGAGGAGGAAAAACTCCTCGTTTTAAAATTTTACGATTTCCCACAAAAAAACTGTCTCAAGAAATTGTTCAGAACAAATTCTGTGATCAGTTTTAAAGTCCTTTTTACTCCTTTTTATAATTAACAACCACTCATCTTTTCTAGATTGCGGAATCCTTAAAATAATGTTATATTATTGTTAAATATTTGGTATTTGTCTAAAATTTTTGTAGTTTTGTAGGTATTTAATTCATTACTTTACTTACTTAAGAAATGTAACTCCTGGTGGTAGACTATAACTGTTATTTTTCAAATCTTTAAAAAAAACAGTGCATTTTGCATCCGAAATTTAATAAAATAAAAAAAAACTAGTCACCTGAAAACAGAAAACACAATAAACTTAATTCATGCTCACGTGAAAGTTCGTGCCATCGTACCCACGCGCACGTGCAACAAATCAGCTGTCGGACAATCGTGCCAACCGTTTATGCACCCTAGTTGAAAAACACTACACAGTTGGTAAGAATGGGTACATCATGGCTGCCTCATAGTGGGTGTCATTTATATAAACGAAGCGATCCGGTAAATAGCAGTCCATATAAGTTCGTGAGGTGGTGGAACCGCTTGTAGGCTTGTAAGAGTGGAAGAGCGCTCGAGTGGTTAGGGTGGCGTCTTCGATAGGGTACTAGCGGCGCGTTGGGTACTAATTGCGTTACACACGTGTTTTTAAATCTATAAGACTACTTATTAAATTTTTTTTGTCCAAATAAAGATGCAACACAATTTTCACATTTTAATAATTTTGCTACTTTTAAAGATACAAATTCTGAAATGTAAATCACTGTCTCTTCAACAAATTCTGTTAAAATTTTATTATTAAATAAATCTTCATGTTCAGCTAAATTCAAGTCTATTTCTCTGTCTGCACTATTAAAATCTAATGATTTTTTCTAGATGACGAGCAGTTTAATATATTAATTTGTTGCAATGGAATGCAATTTCCAAATCCTCTGTTACTTATTTCTGCATGTACTAATAAGCTGCTTTAAATTTCTTATAAGTAGGGATGTCGTTACAACCACCACGTGATCTTACATAACTAAAAAAAATTTCAATGTAATCTTGACTACACAGGTAAATACTTTAAATAACACGTAGGACTGTTTACATCAATAAATTTTTTATATAAATCAATAACAGAATTAAGCGCGACAATGAAACCAAGAAACCCCGTTTTTCTAGAAGATTTTAAAATAAACGTATTACTATAAAAAAAATTAAATGCGAAATATAATTTGTGAATTCACTCGTAATTTTTTTTATATTTTCGATATTGTTATCTTTTATTGCTTGTTTATAACCATGTTCATATTGACTTCGTGAATTTAGAATATTAAACGTATCATTTATTAAAACTATAAATTGCACTGTAGGACCACAGTCTTTAAAATCTTCTAATTTTAATTTGTCTCTGCAAAGTAGTAAAGCATCTGCAACAGAACGACTTAACAATTGAGTTGCTAAATAAACTTTCATCTTTTGTCTAAAAAGATTAATATGTTGCCGTCTCAATTTATTGGACAGATGAAGACCTTCATTTTCTTGTAAAGTGTTCAACAATTCAAGATAAGAAAAATCAATTATAGGTACAAGTGGTCCAAAAAAAAAAACTTTTTAAACGAACATTAAAAAAAACCTCTAGATTAATTTTAAAAATTTTATTTGTAAAAAATAAAACAATCTTTGGAAATTTATGTCTTAAAAACAGCATTGTCTAAATGAGCGTCATTTCGTGCATGGCACTCTGGAAGCCGACGTCTAAAATTGTCCAGATCGCGGTGACAAGTGTTTCCAGTTATGGCTTCAATTTCTTGCCGAACGTTGTGTTTTAAAGCTTCGAAATTGGCAGGACGGGACGGTTGTGGTAAACTCGACATTTAAGAAATCCTCACAAAAAAAAATCACAGAGAGTCAGGTCCGGGCTTTGGGGCGGCCACTGAATGTCTCCTTTTCGCGAAATCAATTTCCCAGGAAATAACGCTTTAACGACAAGCAAAGAAATAGAAGAAGAAATAGAACCAAGTTTCCTCATTGTACCCGTTAATAACAAACAAATTTTCTCTAAAACTCTCCATTCTTTCCGACCTACCCCCTCTAATCCTCATCTTAAACTTTCTACAGCCTAATTAAATGTTAAAGAATTTTTGAACCACCTTGTATTATTGTTAACATCTATAAATTTTCTTCTATCTCCAAAAGCATTCCTAATTAGTTTGCACATGTGTGAGGGATTAGGTATAATATTAACATTATCCTCTCCAAAAGATGTATTTAAATCATCCACATTTAGACTACATCCTAATTTTTCAACTGATTTTATATTAGCTTGGCAATCATCAAAAGTAATATTTGTTATTATAATGCCACAATCTTTAACTAAATATAAACATTGTTGCACAAGATGCATTTTTTGTTTACTGTTAAGTTTACTAATTAAAAAATAACCTAAAGGAACTTTCCAGGAGTCGTTGAAGACAAGCATAAAAACTAGCGCTTCTTTGGCGATTATTTTCTATAACAAAAGTTCAGATCCTAAATCAACATATCCTTATAATCTAACCTAAATAACCTAAATCAACATATCCATATGATGGTTTCTTTTCCATCAAATTCAACATGTTGTCGAACAGCCCTTTTATCAAAAGTTCACGACTATAACAGTTTTCCACCATTGGAAGCAGCTTTCAACCTCAGCATTTCAAAAGCTTCTTGCGTGAATCCAGGTGAGCCATTAATGGAAGAATACCACGAAAACAATGTTCTAATATGAGGCAAAGGATTATAAAATTTTTCCCTAATAAATGAATAGGCTCCTGGGGAATAAAAATGTGTAGTTAATGAAAACTTTCTTAATTCTTCACCATATTTTTGTGGTACAGGTAACTTCAAATGGTTACTCCACATTCTCCTAATTAATTCTTTATTTTTACCAAACTGGGAAATTTCTATCTTCTTGGAAGTTGATTTTTTTAAATCTTCTTTAAAAGATTTTACAATTTTTTGCAAATTTTTAACTTGTAAGTTTTTCCTTTCATTCTGACGACGTAATTTTGCAATTATATTTTTATGCAAATTAAGTTGTGTTTTGAGTTGTTTTATTTTTTCTTTTAAGAATACAACTTCAGACATCCTCCGTGTAAGGTCTTCTATTTTTTTTACTTACAATTAGAAGAAATATTTCATTTGCTACATCGCCTTCGTCTTCATTACTTGATTGCTCAGGAGAAGTAGGAAAAATATTACAAGTTTCGAAACTTTGAAAGTTGGGTTGGATCTGCAACAAAGAAAATAATTACACAAATTATAAAATTATTAATTAACATAATTTGTAAAATTATAATAATATAAAAATAATACAGCGTTGGGCACTAAGACCGCCTCGGTCTATTCAATCAAAACGCACTTTGGTACAATAATGTGGATCCTTAGGGAGCACATTTTAAAAATATTTTTTGTTATACAGAGTGTTCCAAAAAAAAGTTACACGTTAAAAAACAATTTTTTTAAATGGGATACCTTATATATTATTGCATATTTGCATTTTACAAATTATTCTAATCACTTAAATTGAAAAAATGATAGTTGCTATTGTTGACAGAAATGCTAAAATTTCGTTAATGGTGAATTACCAGATATCTTGCCGCCGTTTTTTTTTTCAAATTTTAGAAGAAGCCTTGTTGTAGGTGTACTTGCATAAAAAAAATTCGATATAATACACTGGGCGTTCAAAAAACATATCAAACTTGCAATTTTAAAATTACCAAACACTCAACATTTTTAAATAGAAACCTTATCGTTTTTTTGCGGATTCAAATAGGCTTTTAGATTGCCTTTAATTTGATACTTATAACGTGTAACAAATAATAACGTACCTATAAATCAACATTCTTCTTGTTGAATTTACTTTTTGAGTTAAGAACTACGAAACGTAAATACGAGAGTGGCAAATACTACTGAAGTAAGAGGAACACATTTTTTCTATTTCATGTTGGTTCATTTTTTTTAACTCGTTAAATTTTGAAAAGTTTAATTTTTAATATTTCTTTTATATTATCTATTTTGCAGTTCTCACTTCCAGTGTTAAAAAAATCTTCAAATGATTAATATTTCTTAAAAATCTGTTCAAACTGAATTGATGTGTTGGATTAAATGTACTTCTCCTTGTTTTCCTATAAAATCAAATATATTTTGTAAAGTGTCTTGGCAAAGACATCTAGGTAAAAAAAAATCGGCCGGTTTCAAACTTTTAAACCATATTCCTAAAAGTACTGAAATAGAAATTTTTGTAAACATAACAAGTTAGGTACTAAATTTTGGATACAAAGTATTCGGCATTCAGTCTTGTAGTGAGTGATCTTCAAAATCTGGTATATCATGTTTGGCTGTGTGTGTTACCTTTTGTACTTTAAATTTTTTCAAAAAATTATTCAGAATACGGTATAAATTCGGTTTTTTTTAATGAGGTTATGTTATGTTTTGACAGTTGGCACATTTGCATTTTACAAGCTGAAGAAATATAAAAACATTAAAAACAAAAGTAAGAGTAACTTTCTTTTTCAAAATTTGATTTTCTAATACAAGTTTTTAAAGTTTTTTTATTTTTTGAGGATCGTATTTTGTAATTGTAATTTTCAGTCGTAAAATCTAATATTATAAGCCTTACTGTTGTTCAAATGGTTTTCAAAATTATTGCCACTGTGACATTGCGTTCTAATATTGTCATTCTAAACTAAACTAACTGATGGACTCCTGGAATACTTCTTCCACTTTAACACGCAAAATCAGCTGTCAACTTTTGAAATTGTGTTTTGCGATTTTCTAAGCATTTTTAATCATGCATGTTAAAGTTTACTTAATGTGTGAAATCGGTAATCTTAGTTTCTTTAAAGTATAAATGCACGTTTATTTTCGGGTCGTGCCTCCCTCATCAACCTCTCACATTATTTCAGAATCAATCTTGTTTACCCCACTGAAGTTATGATTTTATTATTGATTTATTACCGCAGTATTAATTTGTAGGTAGAAAAAATAGAAAGTACAACGGCTCAATTTGAAATTTTTATTAATACTTGTGTTTTTCTACATTTGTTTCAACTGCTATACAAATTAGTTTGTATTTTAAGGTTATTAGTCGAGGAACAAGTTATTAGTTTGCATTTACCTACACTCAATTATGTTTTTTTGTAAATATGAGTGGGATGACTAGTAATTGGTAAAAACACAGGGATCCTCCACTTGTCGGGTCTAAAACAAATGACAATATTCTGAAAAATCAAATCTCATATCTTGAATATTATATTGATTTTCAATCTGCAAGATAATTAAATGACAATTAATGATAATTAATTAATTATCCTGATTGGTACCTGTTCGTTAAAAGTTGATCGATGAATATGAATAATGACTTCAAAATTTTTACACTTTTAACTCTGGACCTGTTGATTAAAATTAGAAATAAGCTAATGTTCAAAATCGGGATTAAACTACTTTGGCAAAAATTGTAAAATAGTCTTGACCCTAATGTAGAATAATCTACTTTTATGAAATAGATCTTTATTAAAGATAACATCAAATTTTCTTTTTAAAACTTCAAAATTAAATTGTGAGTTTGCATGGAATTTTGTAAGTCAATTTTGATACAGTTTTTGTTGTCCAGATAGGTTGAAATGTTGTCGACACATCTAAACATTGTAAAACATAGGAAGGACCACTTTGGAGGAGATTCTAATCGTTGCGCTGTTGATAAAAACCTATTTGACACTATTATCACTTTCCAGCAATCACGCAGATAAGCTTTTTTCTGCCACAGTGCTTGCAATATTAGTTTTTGATAAATTGTTTCCATGTAATTCTAAAAAAAATTTGAAACAGCACAAAATTTCGATTCTTCGATCTTTTTTAATAACCTTTTTCGGCATTTTTTTCAAATAAAAGACTTAACGTGACAATGACGTGACACTAGGAAAAGATATAAAATATATCTTTTAAGTAGGCAGTGAAGTTTAAAATGTCAAGTTGACAAGAATATACCACTAATACCAACGCCCTAGTAATTGTTTAAAATTATAAAATCCCAAGATTTTCCGGATGACAACAAAAGGATTATAAAGTCCCAGTTGGTTACTCACAACAGCACTGAGAATGAATGGAAACTAGAGTCTTGTTTATTTCCATATAAGAAACTTGTAAAAAAAAACTTAAAATTAACTTAATTAAAAGTACTGTTAATCATCTTTTTAATTTTTTTACTCCAATGTTAAAATGCTGTTTTAAAAATTGTAAAAGGTTAAACATTTTTGAATGAAATATGTATAAGTTACATCTATAACCTAGATATACTGATTTTTGTCTTTATTTTTTGCAAATGGTAGGACTTACTTTTTAAAAGAAATATTTTTATTTTGTAGTAAAATATCTGATTCATTTAATTCTTTTATAAAAAAGTATCTTGAAAAATTATTTTAGTCAACTAACATTATACTCATTAATAACATTACATACATACTTATACTCTGTCTTCACCTAGTGGACTCGACTTGAAAGGATGTTGGCTCGGTCATATTATTATTATTGAGTCTGAACATTTAGAACAATAATTAATTATACTGACCTAATTTACACTACAAAAGTTGCTTAAAGACCACTCTTTTACCATCATTATGTGTACGAGCTCTACGAAGCATATTTTTACTTATTTTCTTAGGAAAACGTCTAGAGTTTTTCTAATTGTTCTGGCAGTGTTGAATACACGTTCACGAAGCTCCTCGATTATATTTCGTGGAGGTAATTGTAAATTGCATCGATGGTTATGTTAAACGAAAATTTGATATTGAAAATTTTGGGGCTGGCCTCATGTTGAGTGCCAGTGAACTATGTAGAGCTGAATTCAAATGTGAAAAAGACAAGGGCGGAGCTTAAGCTGCGTTATAATTATAACACCAGTAGCGTAACATACATCTGTCAATTTAGCCAGAAATTTGTCAACTAGCAAAATGAATTCCCAACAATCGAACAAACAGTACAAAATAACTTTAATAACCAACAGGACAAAACTAAATTGCAAAAAATCACCTCAAAACTTTAAAAAAGCGCTCAAAACACGAAATCGAAGTTCACCAAACGTGGATGACAGTTGACGAGCCGACTCTGTCAAACATAACCTCCCCTTATAATACAATGGACTCGTCCAATATCTGAAAGTCGTCCGTGACGCAGAGACGCCATTGTCTTTTTCTCATTTGATTTCCACTCTAAACTGCGCCGGACACTCCGCTGTGCATACATCGTTGGATGGCAGGTATAGTAGAGTGAAATTTTCTAAGAAGTACATGGGCGGGACTAAGAAGCTGCGCCAAAGTTCAAACCAGGGAGCGTAAACCGTGCACCAGTGGCGGAACATGCGATCTTATTTTCGTCTGCATTTAAAAGCATCTTATGTCTTGGGCATCAAACGATCTGACAAACCAAAATATCATGTACCGCAATTCAGACAAAAGATTTAAACCGACGGGTGTGATTAAAAATCCCTTACTGCAACTAAGGAAAAGAATTTATTTTAACCCTGACTATTATCGCAATTCATGATCACCCGACGCCACAGTTATGAGTAGTGTTCAAACGAACTTGCGTATTACAATATTGAGCTGAAATTCGTCGTTGGGTCTTTTTATTGGTGTGTACTTCTTAGAAAATTTCACTCTAGCATTCTTTTAATTTTACCCGAATGTCGTAAAACTTTGTTCTCTTTTTTGCTCTTTGAGAAACTAGGGAGGAGCAAGTAAGATAAACATTGGTCTGCTCTCTAATCCGACTACTGTATTGTTGTCTCTATCACTCCTAAGCCATTTAAAAGAGACAGCAAACCTTAGCACGCCTCACTGATTTATTCACCCAAAACTTATCAGTAATTCTCAACAGGTCTTAAAAATGCAACGAGATAAATTTTATTTGCAAAAAAAAATATAACAAATATTTGAAATTATGTACAAGTCTATTTATATTTTATTATTACTATCATTATCATGATAACAATCCTATTAACAAAATGTTTAGTTTAAACAGCTTTTTGTTTTTAAAAATAACTCGATAGTTTGAGAGCTAATGGTACTCCAACCTACTCTCCCCTGCAAAGTAGACAACGCTTGACGGTTTTGTATTTTTTTTACTCATTCGCATAGAAACAACAAAGATAAAATTAGTAGCGCATAGGGATAGGCACAATTTTACAACATTCGGGTAAAATTAAAAGAATACTACTATACTTGCTGAGCATCTGGTACTTTATTCTTGTTATTTACAATTTTGGAATTTAGTTTTTGAAACTTTTATTACGTTTTAACAACTTTTACTACATTTGCTTCTTTCAGTAATGTAATCAATTTTGACAAAACATTAACTTTCTCTTTTCATGTCGTTCTTTTTCCATCAAGTTGCGGAAAAAATAAATAACTATTTCTTAAAGCATGGAGCCGACTGTGAAAATATGTAGCTACTATAAATTACATAATAAGGGTAAAATAAAGAAACATGTGTAGCTAAAAGCTTTGGCACAATTAACAATAAAAAAAATATGTGCTCAACGCGTTATAAACTACCTTAAGTTTGAACTGAAAAACTTTGGAAGTTTGGTATTAATTAAACACATACAATTAACAATTTATGTGGTAGCAATAAAACATTTAAATTAAATTTTTCTTAACGGTGATTGCATATTGTAAATTTCGGCGTTGGCCTCATTTTGGGTGCGGGTGAACTATGTAAACTCCGGCGGACCCCCCGTTGTGAGTACATTCTTGGATGGCAAGTATCTGCTGAGCGTGTGGTACTTCAGTATTGTTGTTTACAATTTGGAAATTTAGTTTTTGAAACTTATATTGCATATTAAAAACTCTTACCACATTTACTTCTTTTACAGTAATGTAAAGAGTTTTACCAAAATAACTTTCTATGTCGTTTCCATCAAATTGAGAAAAAATAGTAATTATTTCCTAAAGCATGGAGCCGATTGAAAAAAATATATTGATGTAGCTACTACATACGTATATTACATACATAATAAGGGTAAAGTAAAGAAACGGATGCACCTAAAAAAAGTTTTGGAACAATGGACAATAAAAAATTGTGCTTAACATTGTTCTTTTTGGATTTATTTGTAATATTCAAATTTGTTAATAAAATTGTGACCATATGAAAACGTTTTATGGAAATATCAAGATAGTTCGCTAGCGATTTTCGGCCGCCTGCATCTTTTCTACGTAGTTTAAGTACATACAGCTTTGACATAGACATAAAAAAACTCGCCTATTAACTTCCACTTGGTGGCGGCGTCACTGCCACTTTAAAATGTTTGTTTTTGAAACAGAATTTATATGCCATTTGATCATTATACATCTTTTCTAATTATTTGGTCAAAATTTGTTATAATATCTATACGTATCAAACTTTTTGATTTACCTATATGCTTGCAACTACAGAAAGAAATTTGTTGGTTGTTAACTTTTTAATTATTTTTTTGTGAAATGGTTTACAAGCTATGCATAGTCGTAAAAACACTATAATATAGGTGTACAAAAAAAAAACAAAATGTTAAAAAAAATCTAACAAACTGCTGTAAAATGTCATCTACAATATAAAAATCATTTTAGACAAGTATCAAGGACTTATTGATAAACTTAAAACACGTTGTATATTTTTATAAACTTTTCTAGTAGAACATATGCAGTTTGTAAAAGACAAACCTTGAGGTAGTTTTCTGAGCCAAAATAGAATTTTTTAAATATTTTTGTGAGCTCTGCAATATAGTGTTCTTTATGACTGTGCATTGTTTGTAAACCATTTCAGAAACACGCTGGATAGAGTTAAAACTTATGTTAAGTGATCACTTGTGTCAAAAATTAAAAAGAATTATGGTAAAATTTTGTATTTATTTATTTAAAAACTGTATTTACCATTTCCTACTAAAAGTTTTAAAAAAGTTGGCTAGGGAATAATAATAATAATAATAATAATAATAATAATGTTTTATTAACGGCCACGCCAATTACAATTAATATATAAAATACAAACATAAATAAGTACAATACAATTAATAATATAAAATAGAGTGTTAATAATTATTAAAAGATACTAATTCACTATTTTCAATCACAGTTCTTAAGTCTTTTAGAAATTTGTTTTTAGTTAAACCTATGAAATCAACATTATTTGAAAGTTCGTTACATGTTCTTGATAGCCTAGAAATTACAGAATTTTTCCCATAATTAGTACGGTGGTAAGGCACTACAAGCATTCTAGGTTCTCTAGTATTACAAACAGGTGTATGTATTAAAAACAGCGATAGAATAGAGCTACAATTCACATTACCAGACAATATATGATACACAAAAGACGCGTCATAAAATACTCTACGAGAAGATAATGAGGATAATCCTAAATAACTTAAAATGTTTATATAATTATTTCTGTCATAAAATATGTTAAACTTGTAGCATACAAACTTAACAAATTTTTTCTGAACATTTTCAATTCGATTGATATGAACATTATAGCAGGGTTGCCAAATAATTGTACAATATTCCAAGATTGGACGAACATAACAATTATATAGTAACATTACAATACGCAAACTTGAAAAATCAGAACACTGTCTTTTTATAAATCCTAATGTTTTATTTGCTTTAGACAAAATATGGTTTATATGATAATCAAAACTTAACTGGTTGTCTACAATAACACCTAAATCGCGAATATGTGTGACACATTCAAGTCGATTATCTGATATAGAGTAAGATGGTGAACTGTAATGTAATTTTCTAGAAAATCTCAGTGCTTTACATTTATTTATGTTTAGTTCTAAATTATTTTTTTACACCACATACAATGTAACAATGTACATACAATGTAACATACAAACGACTATTTAAATCACGTTGTAATATATCACAGTCGTTTTGATTATTAATAACTTTAAAGATCTTTAAGTCATCGGCAAAAAGAAGGATTTCAGAACTTTGAATAGCTGCTTTAACATCATTTATATATAGTGAAAAAAGAATTGGTCCTAGATGTGACCCCTGAGGTACACCTGTGGATGGCCGAATTTCGCGAGACTTAACACCATTTATAGTTACATACTGTACACGATTTGATAAAAAGGAATGGATCCAACTAAGGACTGGATCACCAAAACGGAATAACTAACTTAGTATCTAAAAACTTAATGCCTTAATAATTTATCTTATTCTTCAGGTAAAAACCGATTTC
Source organism: Tribolium confusum (assembly GCA_029207805.1). Taxonomy (NCBI): domain Eukaryota; kingdom Metazoa; phylum Arthropoda; class Insecta; order Coleoptera; family Tenebrionidae; genus Tribolium; species Tribolium confusum. The sequence goes on from JALGAY010000003.1 coordinate 5,156,847, forward strand.
TTTGAGGAGGTAAAATTTTCGTCTCGGCGTAATTTTTATAAAAGAGGTATTAAATCGGCGCAGTTTACATATGCTCATTTTTAAATGGCATCATCGATGGTTTTGCTTGACGCAACACGGAACAACAACATCTGACCCTATTGCGTTATTTTTTCAATCGTGACATATTAGTATACCCGGCGCTTCCACCATATGTCACGAGCGGGTTTGGGAGTTGAATAGGCATGACGGTGGATTTTTATAGAAACTTATATTTAGCTCAAAAAATTAGTCATACAATATTAGAACGAGTTCTTTTAAACAGATACATGTCACAATTGTCACTTTACTACGCGTTACTACGAACCATTACATTAATTTTAATTAATCACTTCTTTTCGGTATGTTGATGTTCCATGCTTTTATTAGACGATATTCTGCAAGCATCAGCAACATCTAGAGCTGGTTTTATTTGCGAAATTCAGTCATCGATGGTTTTGCTTGACACAACACGGAACAACAACATCTGACCCTATTGCGTTATTTTTCCAATAGTGACATATTAGTATACCCGGCGCCTCCACCATATGTCACGAGCGGGTTTGGGAGTTTAATAGGCATGACAGTGGGTTTTCGTAGAAACTTATATTTAGCTCAAAAAATTAATTTTACAATATTGGGACGAGTTCTTTCAAACAGACACATGTCACAATCATCACTCTACTACGCGTTACTACGAACCATTATATTAATGCCAATTAATCAGTTATTTTCGGTCTATTGATGTTCCAAGTTTTTATTAGGTGATATTCTGCAAGTGTCAGAAATCTAGACTTGGTTTCTTTCGCGAAACTCGGTTATCGATAGTTTTGCTTGACACAACACGGAACAACATCTTTTTACAATCGTGATAATATTATTTATAAAGTTTATATACTAATATTATAATACTACTACTATTTCTAAAATTATCTTTTAATAAATCCTATACTTGGCGCGCTAAATGATGTAGAGCACCGTTATGTCAAAACGACATGTCACGCCGTATGTCTAGGGGTAGAATATTTCATATAGAAGATCATTCAGTACAACACGCAAAAACTTTTTAATTTAGCCTTTATTTGAAGAGCTACAAAGTTGGCGCAATGATATGAATTGCTCTTTACTTCAAGAACTATCGATTGATACAAAAAAAATTCGATTTGAGTGGTACCACACTTTTTCACCAACGACTCGCAATAAGTTACGCGTCAGATTAAATCTTACAGTAATAAAGTTTGCACTTTTTTCATATGGTAGGGATGCAGTTTCTGTTCTTTTAGGGTTTTGTGTACCACATACAGAAAAACACCAATTTCAAGAGCTAGTCTTCCCAATACATTGTGATTTAAAGTGAGGCTATCCGTTTTTTATTAGATATTTTGAACTATGTGTAATTTACTATCTTTCCCCATCGAAATATGTATACATTTCTTTGTCAGGTTGTTACTGTAAGTTATACCGGGTGTAAACGAAATTAGGCTCACTCTTTTTTTAATAGTATTTTTTTAAATAGAAACAAGAAACTTAACAAAACTTATTATAGTGGTCCTATAGAAAAGTGGGCAGAGTTATTAAACTCTCCCAATAAACAGATTATAAAAATAATTGCAGTTGCTCCAAACATTAAAATAAACTATAAAACCACACATAAAACTTGATTTATGAGGGTTCCCATTTATCGGAACCATTAAAATTTGTAAGCAAACTCTGCCAAGGTCGTTGGTTTAAGGGTAAAAGTATTTTTGTAATACCTCATTGTTAAAGGTAGCTTTAAGGATTGTTTGTTACAATGAAAACAATACCTACCTTAACAATCAACGATCCGTTAAGAGCGGCCGTTAAAAGCGGCCGTAACGGCTTAATCACTATGGAGATACAAATGCTTTATTGTAACAATTTTTATGTAAACAACGGTTGACATTGACAACGAACAACGCACTCTAAATCATCTCTTTTTTAATTAAAATTAATAAAATCAAAAAAATAAATGCGTCCAAATTATTGAGGTATTACAAAAACTACTGTACAGTACACGTCTCTTAGGGCCTTTACGGCCTCGCTAGTATTATTTGACTCGCTCTTCGAGCTCGTCTCACAAAATTTCTGGCTCGGCCGTAAAGGCTACCCTAACAGACTTCTACTGTAATATACTATTACCCTTATAAATGAAGTTTTATAAGTTGTTTGTGGTTTATTTGATGTTTGCGGTAACTGCAATTATTTTTATGATCTGTTTAATGGAGGGATTTAATAAATCTGCTCACTTTTCTATAGGACCACTATGTGTTAGAAAATTCTCATTAATTGAGTAAAAAATGAATTTTCTATCACTTTCGATTTTACCGGAAAGGACCGTAACTTTGGATTTTTAAGTGGAACACTATGTTTATTTTTAGAATCTACGTTAAATTCTGAGTCTAATAAGCTACTTTAAACAAAATGAGAAATAATTTTATTTGTATTTTTTTTATCTAGAAGGCTGTGATGGTAAAATTTTTTTTAAATAATGTAGGCAATCATTAAAAAATAAAATCACTCCTATAAATAATCTAATTTAGAAAATACACCAATTTAAAGTCAATATTTTCAAATGTCGTCAAGCAAGCTTTTACCATGGAGCAGTAACTCTATACTGACGATGGTTTCATAGTCTTAGGGCCGGTTTACAGAAAGTGAAATTAACTTTAATTGCTATTAAATAGTTAATTCGCGATTAAATGTCGATTTTGACCAATCAAACACGAGGAAAGCCGATTTTATCGTGAATTAAAAGTTAATCGCAATTAAATATTTGTTTCACCTTCTGTAAACCGATTCTTAGACTGTTCCGAAATGTAATTTAATATCATCCCTTCGGTAACTCCAACAGCGTTTTTCATCGCTCGCCAGTCGCAAAACTTTTGATACACTTTCTTGTACAAATCTTTCAATTTTCGGGGAAGCAGTTGATTCATTACAGCATCGCCATTATTCAAAGAGTGTTCCAAATGCGAAAAACCATCATGATCTATTTCGTCGCACAAATTATTCATTTTCCTTGCAGAAATCGATTCGACGCACAATAATTAAAAATTGAAATTTTTAGAAAACTGTTAAAAATGCCATGTCGTTGCTAGGGTAATTCGCGGCATAGGAATTGTGATGTTCATGAAATTTTCAAAATTACTATTGATGATTTAAGGAAATTACTTAATATTTTATCTTTATAACGAGTTAGTTTAAAATGCAAAATCGAATAAAATGTTGTATTACACGCGCGTTTAAAATCGACGTTTAATTCGCGACCATTAACGGTCTCGCTGCCGCTCGACCGGTTAAACTGTCCGCTCATTAAACGTCAATTTTAACCGCTTGTATAATAAATAACTATAAACTAGTTAGCATTTTAACAAAAAAAGAAAATAGACAGTTATTAAACATAATTTGTTACTTTTTTTTGTTTTATAGCCTGCTTGAATTTCAGTTAACTTTTAGGGATTTTTCTAAAATATTTTTGTAAATATTACAAAAACTACTAAATAGATTTTCAATTTTGGTACTTTTAGATTAGTAGAAAAAATGTTAATTTAAAATGTTGGGTGAGCCACTTTGTCTTATATAAAAACATCAAACATTAGAACTTATTTTCTGTTTAAAACTGTGAACATTTTATTACATATAATGTATAAGACAATTTTTATTATTTAGCATCCTTCTAAGAAGTATCTCTTGCTGAAACTTGTAAAATAACTTCAAAAACACCTGTATATACATTCGGTAAAAAAATTTCTTTTTAGGAAAATCATCCAGTTAACAATCATCGAAGAAGACAGCTATGAAAAAGATGTTTTGTTCTATGTGCAGCTGGGAGAACCTCAGATGTCTGGTGGTAAGAATTTCATTCAATGTCAGTGTCGTTCTCTCTTCATACAGATTCTTTTTCATATTTTCTTCTGCACTTCTTCTAACTACTTCGTCACGTTGATGCATGTTATGTAAGTAAAAGTGATTTGTCTTTTTTTAGGCTGGCGTTTAGGTGTGTTAGCGCGTATAAGAAAATAATTGTTTTACAAAACAGATAGCATTTTAGGCCAATCAATCGAAAATTTTTTCGTAAATTTAAGAAAAAGAAATCGACGGTGCTACCACAATTCTAACTGTTCTACTGTTTTCTACTTATCTTAATTACTATATGTACTTAATTATCATGGTATCGGAAGGAAATAGCGCTCTTGAAAATGGCGTTTTACAACAGCGTCGATTCTTAAGAGCGCGTAACAAGATGTGGTTGTAAAAAAAAGCGCGCTTGTAATAAAAAAGCACTTATAAATTAAGCGTGTAACGTTTTGGATATTTTTTAGCAAATTTTTACAGCTGTGTATGGTCAGGTCAGGGATCAGGCCATTTATTTTTAATTTTCGTTCATTTGTTACACGCTTATGTCTTACAATCGTCTATTTGTTACTCGCTTACGTCTTTCACTTGCCTATTTCTTAAACGCCAATTATATACAAAAGCTATTTTGTAGCAAACCCCAAAATGTTACTGCGCTATTTTGTTACGAGCTATATTATTACAGCGCTATTACAACTGCGCTATTTTATTACTTGTCATTTTTATTAGTGTTATTTTGATACAGAATTAATTCTCATATGGTAGTTTGTTGTTAACATTTAAAACTAAAACAAATGTCTTCTTTAATCTTTTGCTTATAAAATTAAAACTAATAGACCAATATTAACCTAATTTTAAAGTTACAAACTGTAGAGAATTAAAAAGCGAACAAAACTGTTTTTGGATTGACCCATTCAGATCAATAGTAACTGAAGAAATTCGGAAAGAGTGTAAAATTTAGCGTTTGTTTCAAAAATTCATATCTCGCCACTTTCTAAGGTATACGGTTTATTTTTCGCAAAAAAGTTCTAACTTATAACTATCTACTTTATGTGTGTACAAACAAGCAAAATCAGATTATTACTAAGCTTCGGTGCAAAGGAGTCTTGCTTAAACGACCAGGTAATTAACCGGTGTAATCCAGCGGGTTGCATGTGATTCTTTCTACTGGTCTACTGGGCAACTGGTGTAGACCAGTTGAATCCAGTTGAGATCAGAGCGCAACGCGATGGGTACCGATACGGACGGAGAAGACGATAGCTCCAAACAAAATCCTAAAAACTCTAATTATTGCAAAATTTGCGAAGAAAGCATTCGTACCGGTAGTGGCATTAAGTGCAAAGGACCTAATTGTTCGTCAGTTTTGCATACTAAGTGTTTTGAAACGGTTGCGAAAGTGGTTTTTGTCGACCGGCAATCATGGAAGTGCAAAGAATGTGTCGTGAAGTGTAAGGATAATCCTAATATTGATCTAAAGGTACTGAAAATCCAAAATGAATGCTTAGTACGTGAAAAACAGCTCCTTGAAAAACTTTTGTCGGAAATGGAATATTTGAGTAAACTTACGAAAAACAAATTGGAAGAATATCAAGTTATCAATAAACACGATACGATGTTGGCAAAAAAATCGGCTTTGCGTTCTTATAGCAATGTTTTACAAAAACCTGTTTCTAAAAATTCGTCAGCTGACGTACTTATAATAAAATCCTTTGATCATAAAATAAATAGTGCACAAATCGAAAAGGACATTAAAAATATGTGTAATGAGTTTGATTTAAAAGTAAACGTCAATGGTACAAAACAAATAAAAAGTGGTATATTAATTAACTGTGAAAACAAAGACTCTCTGACCAAATTAAAAGACTTAGTTTCTACGAAAGGCAACTCATCTTACACAGCCTCACCATCTGCTAGATTTAACCCTCGACTAAAAATTTATAACGTCCCTCCCGATGATGCAACACAATCTGAGCTTGTGGAAGATATCATTTTTCGAAATAATCTTAGTGCTTCTAGTGATGACTTAAAAATTGTTACGAAATTTAAGAATAAAAATGATTACAATATAATTATCGAAGTTAAACCGCTACTTTATAAAAGTATTATTGAGAGGGGTTCATTATACATTGGCTGGCATAAATCTAAAATTTCTGAGTGTTTTAATTTAACAAAATGTTTTAAATGTTGTAAATATGGTCACACCAAAAACAAATGTACTTCTCAAGAGACCGTTTGTCCCAAATGTAGCGGGTCCAACGAACTGAAGGATTGTAATTCACAAAAATTGTGTTGTCCTAATTGTACAGATGCCAACTCTCGGTTTAAATTGCAATTAGCTATTGATCATTCAGCAAACGATTCATCTTGTCATACATATCAATATAAATTGAATCTTGAAACTCACAAAAAAATATTCACCTTGGTTAACAGAAAACATTAAAAGATTTATGAAAAAAAGAGACATAGCCCTATCAAAATTTAAACAAACGAAACTTGATGTTGATTGGGAAGCATATCGCCAGCTTCGTAACTTTTGTGTGTCTGAAATTAAAAAAGAAAAAGCGGGTTTTCTGAATCAGATTAACAACAATAATAAAATTTTGTGGAACACTTTAAAAAAATTTGGTTTAAGATCTCGTGAAAATACCCAGATTCCCTCGCATTTAAATGATATCAATAAAATTAACGATTATTTTTTATCTGTTTTTAATTCTAGTTCTTCACATGAAGAAACACTAAATTATTATTTACAGAATACATACAATAATGACCTTAAATTTTCTTTTCAGTTACCTACCATTGCAGAAATTCATGATATAATCGTTAACCTTCAATCTAACGCGACAGGTTTTGATGGAATAAACGCAAAAATGTTAAAGCTTTGTAGTCCTTTCATTGATAAATACATAACTCATATAATAAATTCTTGTTTGGAAACTGGGTATTTTCCAAAACCTTGGAAAACTACTCTGGTGAAACCGTTACCAAAAGTAAATGAACCACAAAATTATAGTGACCTAAGGCCTATTAGTATAATTTTAACTGTATCTAAAATATTGGAAAAAGTAATTTTTAAACAAATCTATACTTTCGTTAATTCTCATAATATTCTTCCTTCTTCACAATCGGGGTTTAGAAAAGGTTATAGTACTAATGCTTCACTAACCAATATATTAGATAAGATAATCAGAAAAGTCGATAGTGGCTTAAATACTGCCTTGATATTACTAGACTTCTCGAAAGCTTTTGATAAAATAAATCATTCGTTACTTTGTGCTAAACTTAAGTTCCTGGGTTTTGACGAAAACTGCTTAAATTTTTTTTCTCATTATTTAAATGAACGTAGCCAAATGGTTCAAGTTAATAATTTACTGTCATACTGTGGGAGAGTTACATCAGGGGTACCCCAAGGCTCCGTCTTGGGACCTTTATTGTTCTTGTTATATAATTTTGACATAGCAAATTCTGTTCAACATTCAGCCATTCATGCATTTGCCGATGACACACAACTGGAATATTCTTTTAGACACGATGCAGTTGATGAAGCAAACCTTCGTCTAAACTCAGATATTCAAGGCATTCAGAGTTATTCATGTAGACCAAGGAGGTTAGATAGAAAGGAGAGAGTACGCCCTATACTTCCCGTGTAAACAGTTTGGTACCAGCTTGGTACCAGTTTATGACAGGTTTCAAATGAAGCGCAGAATCGACAGATCCTGTTTGGCTGTGTCTGGTCTCGCACAGTGGCGTAGCTGACGCAGGTTGCTAGTTTTAGTTTGGTTGTTTACAAACAAACGTTGTTTTGTTTTTTTTACTGATTTTTTTTGGTCTGTGTGAATTGATTGTTAATACTTTTTGTTATTGTTGTTGTCGTTTTGTTGTGTTTTTATCCTTTGTTTAAACTTTTTACACTACATTGTGTGACGCTACTGACTTCAACCTCGTGATGCGCCTGCTTTCAGTACCAGTTTATAGCTTTGCGCAGTGAAAGCGGCAAGTCCATTTTTTTCAAGTTGTACTCTCTCCGTCCTATCTAACCTCCTTGATGTAGACATAATTTGCAACTAAAGGTTGAAAAGTGCTGCCTCATAGTTTTCGGACCTAAATTAAATGACATTAATCTCGACTTACATTTTGGAAATTCTAATTCAAAGATTGTTAAAAGTGTAAAATTACTGGGCATTGTCTTTGATCAAGATTTACGCTTCAAAACTCATGTCTCTTTTTTGGTAAAAAATAGTTACGTGCGATTGCGTCTACTTTACCAAAATATAGTAGCAATACCATAGTAGCATTAATTTCAAATTAAGGAAAAAGCTCTGTGAAACACTTGTATTACCTATTATAAATTACTGTCTTACGCTTTTTTACCCTTGTCTTGATTCTAGTTCTAAAAATTGTTTACAAAAAATTCAAAATAATTGTTGTAGATTTATTTTCAAACTTAGAAAATATGATCATATTTCCCTTAAGATTAAAGAATTAAATTAGCTAAAACTTGATACTCACTTTAAATATTTGATGGCAGTTATGGTTCATTCCACCTTATCTACCCCAACACCTCCTTACCTAAAGCGAAAACTTGTGCATCGTAGATCCCTGCACAATGTAAATCTACGTCATGTCTGCCGATTGTCAATGCCTTACTTTCGTACAGCCTTGTTTCTTAGATCATTCACCTATAATGCCGTTGTCATTTATAATAATATAGAAAACCATTTGAAATCAAAGCCAGTAAGTTTAAATATATTTAAAAAACATATTAAATAATAATATTTATTGCTCTAATAATAATTATTCTTTTGCTGTTTTTGTTTTTTTTGTATTGTTTATATATATTTACGCATTTTTTCTTCGCATTTATCCTAGTTTTAGTCTAATTATGGGTTTATATTTCAAGTTTATTTTTTGTTTTGTTTTTGTATTGAGCGAGGTTAAGTAGAATAGCACTAGCTAGACTTCGCCTCCTCACATTTTTTCTTTAATAAAGGCTTTTATTATTATTATTATTATTAAATTATCTTGCTTTTATTTATCCTCTTTGTTAGTTTTTTGTGTTCCAATGCTATCGTAGAATATTGTTCTTTCAGTAATTACAAAACAAAAATTATATAAAAGAAAATTAAAACCTATTTTCATACCTCTAAACCACTATGGTAGGGAGCATTGTTCATTATAATAAGAGACGGTTCTGATAGATTTGGGATTAATTTGGTTTTGAACCAATGTTCTAAATTGTATGTGTTCATATTATCGTGATAGTTACCAGTTTTTTTTATTTGCTGTAAAAATCAGTGATATATCTTGTACAAATCCATCAACATTTTCAGCATATTGAAAACTTTCACTGGTTCGTTTAATGGATGTGAGGCTGTGGCACCTAAACTATCTTGCCAAGTCTTTTTGCATATACGAGTACGTCCTTTACTAAAAATCCACGTTTTATCAAGAAACATAGGGTTATACGTATAAGACAGTTTCTCTATTTTCTTTGTACTTTCTAAGAAACTTAGTTCGTTTTAGCCTGATAGAAGGACATTCTATTAAAAATAGTCGATTACTTCCTTTTTAAAATTTGAAACATATTTTACGAATCCAAGTGTTTCAAGACCTAAGACAGCCAGGAAAATCTTCTTTCTTAACTCGTTCAAAACTAGTTTTAAGAGTAACAATAAATTTTAGAGTTTTTCAAATTTCAAATTTGAACGTTAAAAAACTACGACAGCTTTGACGTACAAAAATTTAGGGATTTTTGATCTCGCTCAAATCACATTAGTTTGTATTACATTAGAATATACCAGCCTATTTATTTGCTCACTTAGAACGATCTTCGCATGGCGCTGCTAACACCTAATAAAATTTATCTGAGATCTGTAACAATTATTGTTGCATTTTATTAAAGTGCTTCTGTTAATCGTTTTGTTTTTTTATTTGTTGTTTTAGCTTGTTTCGAGTTTTAGTAGCGAGTTACCCAAGTTTTGTTAAATTAAATTTTATTTTCGTTTCATTTTTCCATCGCAGTAAAGAAGGGAAAGTTTTTTCGAGTTACTCCACAAAATCTCTTCTTCTTTTTTTGGTCTATAAAAATTTTATCAAACTTTTTTTGAATAGCGTTTAATGGGTGTATTCTCTCTTTTTTCGCCACACTAAGATCTTTTTTTAAGTCGAACGGAATATGTTTTATTAATTTGCCAAAACTGTGCATGATGTCCATTTATAATAGAATAATATTAACTCTCTCTTCTAAATCTTTTTTTAAGCCAAATTTATTGACAATAATTAGCAAGCACGATACGTTGTAATTAAGACAATAACAATAATGTATCACATAACTACCAAAACTCAACCGAGAATTCAAGAGGTAACAACATTCTACATTAAATTCAAATGAGCTTGATATCACCTAGACTACGCTCTCCAAATTTTAATTTATCCGGCAGTGATCTACTAGTTCCTCTAGGAATTCGTTTTCTTTGCTATTCTGTTAACTAAAAATTTTGGGCTTCTACTTATCAGATAGTTCTAAACATTTGTTGTTTGCCGACTGTCTCGCTGCGTCTTTTGGTTATTTTTCCTTCGTTTCATCACTTTAAACCGTCTGAATTAAGAATATTGAGTTAATGTTTTCAGAACAGAATTTTCTTTACTTGATCGAAGCAAATTTAAGCAAGCTCCTAGGTTTTCAAACTTTAGACTCCGTCTTCGTGCATCTCGCGGCTAATGAGATTCTGAACTTGCTCTATCTTACAATTAACTCTGTTAGAATATATTACTTACGGGAAGTTACAAAATAATAATATTAATAACCATAATAATAATATTAATAATAAAAAAATTAGAAACTAAATAATTTTAGGAATTTCCGGAGGATTTTTCAGGGATTTCTAGGAAATTTTTTGGCCGAAAGATTTTTGGTAAATACGAGTGTGTTTTTAAGACGTGTCTACCTCTTGACTATGGCTTTAAGAAGGAATAGACTGTTTGATGAGATACATTTATTTGATTTGGTTTTGGTAAAGTCAAATGCTAACCGATTTAAGAAATGATTATTTTTTTCTTAAGCGCTAGTCCATTTATATGCCAGTCTTCAAAATATGCTAAACTTCAAAATATGTATATACCTACTTACTATTTAACAAGCACGTTGCAGAACTTTTTGTAGTTGACCTCGCAAGCTCTATGATTTTATCTATTGTTGATTTAGAAATTTCGTCGTTCATTTTATTACTCTGGAGGTAGATGTTAATCAAGGTTTGGCTTGTCTCTATAAAAATTGTATTTGATTACATAATTTATGCTTTGCGGCTTCTTTAAAATTTAGTAAAACTTTGTTTATTTAAAAAATGAGGGGGGGGGGGCTTTAAAACTCAATAAATAGGTTGTACCTATACACTTTAATTCTTTTGTCATTTTATTGCATTTTTAGTTCTATAAACATTTTCTTTTAAAAAAATGTATAAATTTAAGGGCCCCCTCTGCTAAAAGGCCACCAAAACTAACATGTTTTAATTTATGAAAATTAATCTTCGGAATTTAATAATCATTAGATCAAACAAACTTACCTAAGTAAAGTTTGATCTTGATTATATAAAGCCCTTTGCCAGAGATGATCAAATATAATGTAGTTAGTTTTTTTCCCTTAGGTGGTACCACAAATTCGAAGCTGAAAGCAGAAATAAGATTACGACATAGTGGTGAGCGTCTGCGGTCAGCTTACGCCAACCGCCATAGTTTTTGAAAACAGAAATTTGTTGCTAAAGATGATCAGGAATGTTACTGTCTGTGAGAAATTAGCAGGGTGGGATTGGAATTGATTGTCTCAGGCCAAGGGCTGCATATGATCAAGATTGATTTACATAGGTAAGTTTGTTTGATCTGATGATTTGAGGCGCTTTGCCCTCAAGATCAAATGTAATAGATGTTAAAACATATGCAACAAGTTGGTAATAGGACGTTTTTTTCTAAATATTATATCTATAATACTAAACAAGAATAACTCTGTACAATTGCAATGAAGAAATAAAAACTATAATAAATAACTAAAGGTAAAAAATGATAGACAAATTAAGGAAAATTAACAAATTACATCAAGTTAAGATTGCATTACTTTTAACGATTTTTAGAGAGAATTTTGGTGACCACTTTTTCCATGCCTGTCAAATTGCAAAAAAGTTATCTCTGAATCTAATGCTATTGGCATTGGAACTGAAACATTAAAGATTTTCGATAACTGAAAAACTTTCCTGACAGTCTTCTTGCCATCATTCTGGGAGAGGCAGCTAGCAGGTGCGTCATCCTTTAAAGAAATAATAGTCTATGACGATGATGATAACTTTTTCAGTTTGGCAGTCTTGATGTTAATTTTGATGAAGGTTTTTTCAGTTCCAATCCTGCTTTCTCAATTGACTTTGTCGTCTTTTTGTGCCGGACAATTCTATGTCAATATAATGATGCGTCACGAGATAAAACCACCAAGATGTTTTTCAGGATTTTATTTTTCATTCTTTGAAATGGTTAACGTCTTCCTTAGGCTTGCTTAAAAGTAGTGAAAGTCTGCAAACAAGCGGTCTGCATCTGAATTTTTTTTAATATTTTTCAAATTATCTTCTCCCTTCTGTTCTTTGCTCAGAAAATCATTCAAGACTTCGTCAAGAGCCGACAGGTCTGCGCCAGCTTGATTTTGGACTGCGATGAAATACTTATCGCGAGCAGTAGAGGTTCTCTGAATTGCTGCTGAAATTATTAATCTAGGGTTGATTTTGGTATCACTGACATGGCGAGCTGTGTGAAGTTATTCTTTCTTATTTAAGATTAAATTATTTTTGGGTATTGATTTCTTTTATTTTTGAATATTTTGAAATTTTTATATATTTTTTAGAATTTTAAGAATTCAAATCAATTACTAAATTTACTCTTAAAAGACCTGGAATAAATAGTGGTTCTTATCAGAAGAATATGTAAAAAAATAATGATACACTCAGTTTTAAAAATGAGATTTTATTGTATAAACTAAAAATTAAAAAAAAAATATGTTTTACTTACGTCTCAATATTTTTTTTTTTTTTTGGCTTTTTTCTCAAATTATATATGTATTTGAAAGCAAAGATTTTGAAAAAAAGAGTATTAAAACATTTGCATTTTTGGCGAAGTTATAGACATTCGAAAAAAAAAGACGTATTTTGCTTAATTTCAAGTTTAAATGACATAGGACAAATCAATTACCTACGATAAGCTTGGTTTTAAAAATCGTAGAATAAATAGTAGTTTTAATTAAAAATATATATATAAAAAATATATGGACACATGGAATTTCAAAAATGAAGTTTTATTACTTTTATATACTATTTTGTATTCATAGAGCTTTTTCTTCAAAAATTCATATTTCATGAATAGTTTGAGATTAAGTATTGAAAATTTATATGAAAGTTTCTTCCAATCGGTTCTAGTAGAATACAAAATTTTAGAATTACAGCTGATGTCAAAGTATATCTTACATTATTTGACATAAAATTGCCCCATATCTAATAACCAAGACGACATTTTTTTGGATAATTTTACTGCCAAAAAGCATTTATTACGTCAATTTAACCAATAATTTTTTTAACTAACCAAAGTTTGTTTTATATTATGTTCTATATTTAAAAGAAAAATAAATTATGATTATGTACCCATGCATGTATGTACTTGTATTCACTATGGAGAACTTTTTTCTAGAAAATAATTTCTATTATTATTAATAAGTTGTGCAAGAGAAATTTCTTGTTTTTTTGGTCCCACACAAACCTTAGGTATTTTTTGGTTTCTCCCAAAAAGCTCCACCGTTTTTTATTGTCAAACTTAAGTTTTTTACCCTCGTACAAAATATTTCATGGTTTTTGACTGACAAACAAAAAATATTGATTTTTTTTACTCTGTCACGAGAAATTTTTTGGTTTTTGCTCTTACGCAAACCTTAGATATTTTTTGTTCTCTCACAAAAACTCCACCATTATTTGTTGCCAGCCTTATATGATTTCTTAGCCTCGTACAAAATATTTCATGATTGTTGTTGTCGATCAAAATATTAATTAGTTATTTATGTGACAAGTGCGTAAAGTACTACTTTTTTCACGCTGTAGGGCAAGGTGAGTACGGCACACAGCGGGACCAAACGCTCAATAAGTGGAAAAAACCTGATTTTTTCTAAACTAATGACTGTATGGCGTTGTGATTGATCTCATTCGATTCAGAATAAAAAACTGCATTGAGATTCACTAAGAACCAAAATTAATTCTTATTAAAAAAAAACACATTTTTTTTATTCAAAAATAGGTATAATATAAATAAAGCTAAATGATGTGATTTAATTTAAAATGATAGTCGAGCAAAATTCATTCGAAAACAATGTCTTATTCAAAAACTTAAAAATATAAGTGTTTAATACATGCTCCAAGAAATTAACGCACCACTTGAAAATAAAGTAAAAAAATTAAAACTATGTACATTTGACATCTTTGGTTGAGAAGGTTTAATCAAGCTATAATCTAGTTACCCATTGTAATAAAAGTTTTGACATTAAAGTCAGAAATTTGAGTTTAATAGTTTTTTAAGCAGAAATTTTAAAATAATTTTCATTTTTAAATTGTGTTAATTTGTAATTTCGTTTTATTGTTATTTGAATTTGCCGTTCTGTGGATAGTTTTTATCAATTGAAACAATAATAAAAACATTATGAGGAATTTGACTCGAGAAGAATGTGCCCAAGCTGTGGTTTTGTTGGAGGAAGGATGGAGCTACAGAAAAATTGGTGAAAGGTTTGGTGTATCTCATACGTCAGTTTCGCGTATGATACAAAGGTACAGAGAGACAGGAAGTCACCTCAGAAGACCTGGGCAAGGAAGAAAATGGAAAACCACTCCTATCCAGGATAGATTTTTAAGAATATTTGTGCTAAGGAAACGCTTTGTAACCGCCAGGAAGCTACAAACTGAGTTCCGTGACGTAGAAGGAATTCAAATCAGTACAGAAACTGTTAGAAAAAGACTTAAGGAGGATAATTTAACACCCCATATTCCTGCTCGTGGTCCTGCATTGACTGCAGAACACCGCAGAGCCCGATTAGAATTTGCTAGAGAGCACATAAATTGGCAAAGAGAGGATTGGGAGTCTGTTCTTTTTACGGATGAGTCAAAATTTTGCCTTTACAATTGCGATAGACGTGTTCGTGTGTATCGTAGACCAAATAAGCGGTACGCACAGTGTAACATTCAGAATACCACATTGTTTGGTGGAGGCTCAGTAATGGTTTGGGGTGGTATTTCCTTACAAGCTCGCACGGAGTTAGTGGTTGTAAATAATGGCTCTATAAATGCGGACCGTTACATAACAGACATTCTTGAAGAGCATGTCGTACCATATGCCCCTTATATTGGTCCAAATTTTTTGTTAATGCAAGATAACGCAAAACCCCACACTGCCCGAATTGTTAAAGATTACTTGAATGAGGCAGAAATCAATGTTTTGGATTGGCCAGCTTGAAGCCCTGACCTGAATCCTATTGAGCATGTTTGGGACATTCTCGGGAAACGTTTAAAAAATCTTTCACATTCTCCTGTCCATCTTCAAGAGGTAGGTCCTCAACTAAATGAAATTTGGAATAACTTAAATCAAGAAGACATAAGTTCGTTAATTTTGAGTATGGAACGAAGATGTGCAGCGGTTATTCAAAGTAGTGGTGGAAATACGCGATATTAAGATGTTTTCGGTAACTTTTATAACGGCGTAACTTTAATAAAATT
This sequence comes from Tribolium confusum, assembly GCA_029207805.1. Taxonomy (NCBI): domain Eukaryota; kingdom Metazoa; phylum Arthropoda; class Insecta; order Coleoptera; family Tenebrionidae; genus Tribolium; species Tribolium confusum. The sequence goes on from JALGAY010000003.1 coordinate 5,172,518, forward strand.
TTGTTTTCGGTTTGTTTTTCTATAGTTGAACACATTAGATATTAATTTACTTTAAACAAATGTTTTTGTTAATTTTTTTTTAATTTTTTTTAATTTTGTACCAATTGGTCGAATACATGTTTCAATTTTCAAAAAAATTCAAGTGGTGCGTTAATTTATTGGAGCAGTGTATTATTTTTTTTTAAATTAATTTTATAATTCTAATGCTCCCTCACTTACTGGAAAAATTTCTTTTTTGGTTCAGGTCGCAAACTTGAAATAAAAGGATCAGATGATTCTAAAATTCTATGAAACACATCTTCATTTGTATATAAACGGGAACTTTTTCTTGCGTGGCTTAACCTAAAAACTTTGTAGTCTTTATTTCGGCTTTCCTGCGCTTCTTCTGAAAGCTGTCCGATCGGAAGATCTGCAGTAGCTATAATTTCGGCTCCGTGAAGCAAAACTTTATGTACAGTTGACGGCATATAATACCATGGATATAGATGAACAGCTAATTCTGCAGTCTGCAGAGCGTACAATTTGATACAAATTTGATGGGGTCAATTCCATGTTGACTATTTATCACTTCAAGAATAACCGAAAATCTGGGAATCAAATCCTGATTAATTTTGGTGATTTGAGCGGTCAGAGCTGGGTCACTAAAAAACCTCCTAGAGGTATTTCCAGTATTTGACAAGCCATATCCTTGTTTTTCAACAAATTCTTGTTGAATACGTCTTTTTTCTGCTTCTTTAATCAGAAGAGTATCATCTTTTGACGTTCGCCAACTTTTAAAACTGAGATTGTATGCAAGATGAAGAATATATTCTATACATTTGATAAGTGCATGCAGCGGTGATATACCTAGTTGAAGAGCTTTTTAATTTGATGGTTTATATTGAACTTTAAATAGGTCGGTAATTTCTGAAGGACGAGCTTTACAAATAAAACAGTTGTTTGAAGATGTAGTTCCTGTTACAGCTTGGGCTACTTGCCCGTCTAACATGGTAAAAATCTGAACATGCTTAATACCTACTGTTATTGCACCAAAGTTCAATTTTGTTATTTGCTAGCTTTTGTACTCATTTTCAACACTTTCTTTTTCTTCTCGAGCTAACTCAAAAGTTTCTTTTTCATACCGAAAACGTATCTCTCTACAATATCGCGTAGACGAAGGCCGAGAATTTTTACAAATAAGTTCAACTTGGTCATTATCATTATAGGTCAGTCTTATAGGGACCATGGAATTAATAAATAAATTGGAATCAGATTTGTTTTTGTCATCCATCGAATAACGCTGGGCAAATTTATTCTGCCCGGAAGCTCCATCAAATCCCCATTTTTATGTTAACACAAATTCTTGACCATTTAGTTTCTCCAGTTCGTTTTCATTTTTTGTCTTGAGTATTCTTTTGACCGAGTGGTTTAATAAATCTTGCAGAGTAACTTTTGCAGACGTGTCGGTTATTTTGACATTATCGGGGTAGCATTTCTTCTTTGCTGCTGTAATTTTTTTGTAGCTAGGAAGTAAGTTACATCCTACATTCTTAAATGCGTTTCGAATTACCTCGTATTGGTATTTACTAAGTTTTGCTTGAATAAATAGCGACAAAGAAAAATCATCAGTGATAACATCAAACTGATTTTTTGAGTTGGATGAGGTAGCTGCAGCATTTATTAAATTTTGCGAGTATGATTCTTGCAATTTGTGAATTTTGTTTCTCTGGCACCTTTTTCCACAATCTTCAAAATTTTTGGTTGATTTTCCTCTGCGCGAAATGCAGTAGTTTTCTTCATCTCCAAAACATGTAAATATAAATTTATTATTCATCCACTCAGCATGTTTTTTTTTGAAAGCGTTTTTGTTTCGATTGACTGATTTCCATTTTATCATAAAATTAAGTAAAAATCTTTTCTGTATTTCTGCGGAAAATAAACATGTTTGATCTTCAGAAACGTTAGGAAATTTCTCTCGTATGAAATTTTCAAACGATCGGTGGTTTGATGGACCTACATCTATTAAATATTCACACAAATCACTACAAACGATAGATGGACTCTCCATGGCAATAACTTCGACGAAGTGAAAAAAAAATTGCGCGACACTGCTTCACAAAAATGTCAATAACAAATCAATAGGCAAGTAAAGGCAGATGACAATTTAGAAAATACATTCTTTAATACATCCCGGTGTAAAACCTGTCAACCCCCACTTAAAGTATGATAACGTACTTTTTGCAGTTAGACTTTAAACTGACTTTTTATTGCAACAATTTTACGCTTATCTACTGTTCTTTTAAGCGGACGTTATTGTTATAAAAAGTTAGTTTAATATTTATACTAAAAGATTTTAAAACATAAATCATTCAAAAGAGCTGCAATAAAATCCCAAAGAATAAAATCGCAAAAATAATTTTGTGTTTAAGTTGTATAATATGCAATTTTCTCTCTATTGCTTTTGTTTTTTAAACCAATCCTATCGGTTTTTTATTCTTCAACTATCAAAGTATACAAAATAACAAGAAATGAAGCGCAAAACAAATTTTGGATTTATTGGGTTTTTTCCGCTTTTGCCCCACTGTGCGGCACGTTCCACAAGTGAGAAAAAGTTACTTTACTTACGAGTTGCATACGAAACTTTTTCTTTATTTGTAATTTCAGAAATAACAATAACAATTTTAATTGAAATAAAATAGGTATACATAACAAGAAATATTTTTTATAATAATTGTTTGGTACCAACGTTACCACCCACACCCTAAAGAGACTCCCCACTCCTCTCACCACCCTGAGAGCAGGAGAGCCACCCTGGAACAGAGAGTTCAAGTGAAGTCGAGAAAGAGTAGTGTGTCTAGAAAGACGTCGACAAGACGCCGAATGTAGTTTCATCAACTGTTAGCAAAATAAAGTATTAAAAAACTAGCACGCTTATTCACTTCCAAACAATAATAATGATCAATGCGTCGACAGATTTTTTAATTCACAAATAAATTACGTGCCTTACTAAGTTTGTTATTTCTTTCAAACTATCGGAATGTTTAGGTAAATGTATATGATGAAAAGTATCATCTTTGGGAGAAATATTACCAAATAATCCCATCGGTCCCTTCTATTACCTGAAATGGACAATCCAAATGCCAACCAGCTAATTTCCTTATCTCAGCAGGCGGGGTATTAAAACTGCTAATGTAAACTACGTGGTAAGAAACTTTCCATTTTAAAGTAAATGCCGAATTTCGCCATTCCGACTTGGCCATTCATTTTATTTATAAATAATTTTATTTTTAGATTTATCTTTACTAGAATTGTGGTGAGAAACTTTCTATTCTCAGGTAAATACCGAATTTTCCTAATTCATTATTTTAATCTTTCCAGCTTTGCACATTCAAACATAATGGGTAGGTATAATTTTCTGTTTCCACGTAGGTATTGAGCTTTGTTAGGAATATTCGAATACTCTAGTATAAATAATGTTAGCTTGGATTTTAAATTTTTTCAGAGTAGAGTTTAGCAAGAAATTAATTTCTAAAGCGATCGCTCTCAAAACACTACTTTTTGGAAAAAATCATTTAAATTAATGTAAAAATAGGTTTTCAAAGGTATTTTGATGTTTAACGCAAAACTTACTAGACAGATAACAGCAAATGACAAATAAAAAAATAATAAGAAGTACCATTTAAAATATTCAATAGAAGAAATAGTATAAACAAGTACGTGTTACAACCTCCCCACGGTAATACCCGTTCCCTGAATCATTTGTATCACAATGAGACTGGTTGTAACACTAAGAAAGACTATCCTGCTTGAACAAACAATCATTCACAATTTATAATAAATAAAGATGTTGGATTTTATCTGTCTTTATTATCTTATAATAGTTTATTATTTTGGTGGATTACGTCCATTTTTTTATTAAATTCGAAATTTGGTTTTACGGGGAAGTGGACGACAAGGCAAGAAAAAAAAAACTGTTTTATGAGGCCAACGTTTCGAATCCTTTATTGATTCTTCTTCTTCCCCGTAAAACCAAATTTCGAATAATAGTTTATGTTTTCTAACAATTTTTATGTATTAGTGTAAATTGTGAATCATTGTTTGTTCAAGCGCATAGTCTTTTTTATCTTTTAACATTGTTACGCCATCATAAAAATTTCAATAAAGTGCCTGATGATGCACATATAGTGCGAAACCAGCAGCGGCAATATAATATTTTACAAAAACCCCCCGTTACTCAAAATATAACTTTTAAACCACGTTTCTTATGGCAAAAACTCTTAGAGCAATTTAAAGACTATAAAATTCTGCGACCAATACCTATCTTACACTTAAAATTGGTCTAGAAGTATAGGTAGTCGTCATAACTTATAGTATATATTGGATTTTTGTTTATGCGGGTTAGTGCAATATTTGTGGTGATGCAAAAAGGTTTAATTATAAGATAATAACAGTATGGAATTTTGAGATTTTTATTGTAACAAACAATTTCTTTAAGTATCAATCGGACGCTTTATCAACAACACAAAAAATGCGCTAATCCGAAATTTTTTAAGAATTTTATAATTCATTAAGAACGAAATTATAGCAAGCTGTAATACCTCAATTTTGATTACTGTTTTAATTTATCAAGCAAGAGCTTCACACCGAGCTATAATTTATATCATTTTCAATGTCACAGCATAGGCATATTATATTCTTCTGGTTGTTTAGTTATTAATATTTTTGTCTTAAAAAATATTGTTTACTAGTAATAAACGTTTTATAACTTTAAATTCTGTTTCATCAGTTATACAAGCTGGTATCTTTTTTTCAGCACATATTTTCTTCGAGGTAATGATGGTAAAATCCTTGATTGCAAAAACAATAACTTAAGCTATTAGATAATCAGAAACAAATAATAACAATAAAGAGGTACCATCTTATAGATTGGTAATATATTGAACGACATATTTTATTGCTGTTTTTTACCTATGTACAACCCAATGGTTTATTATCGAAAAAATGATAAACAATATTATTGTAAAGCTTGTGTAAAGCGGAGAATCAAGTTGGGACAATCTTAACCCTCATTCTCCTTATCAATGAGTTCAGGTAAAACTTCACCGGCCTTGATTACTTAATCCGTACCCAATTCAGAGTCGGAAATAATGAAAAGTAAATAACGCTGCAAACATTTTCGATTGTCATAAAGCGATGTTTTTAATAAATCGATAATCCATTTAACAATGATTTTTCGTTAAATCAAATTGAAAACCAGATCAGATGTCTCTGTACTGACTTTCTTGAATATAGATAAGAGCCCTCTATTAGCTAGTAGAACTTACAATAAAAACCTTATCGTAGAAACAAACCACATCTGCTTCTAGTGAAAATTATTTTTGCAAGTGTATTAAGGGTTGCTGACTAAGACGCTGTATTTAGCGCCATCCTGTGTTTCAGAAATAAAATATTTGTGGGTATCGTTCTAGGTTAAAACCATCTTAAGCCTCGAGCATCGAACCATGTGGCATTGAAGTGATTGTTAATGTTTGGGGTTGGACCCAAATTGACTTCAATAACAATAAATTTTATGGTGGGCAAAACTTGGGTAGAAATACTATAAACAGGTACATTTTTATAAATAAAAATTTCTCGCTCTTGGAAGTCGTCCCAATAAAGCACCAGTGACGAAAACAGTGGAAGTGCATCTTTACATAAAATATATAAATTTATATACAGGCTGTTTTAGAAATGAATACAAAAATTTTAACCACGTGTAGATCTCGTTTAAAGAAGAGTTTTTTCTACATAAATTTTTTTCTGAATCCTAACCGTTATCAAGATAAAATTAGCTAAAGTCTTGGCAAAAACTTTATACGCGCTACTGGCCAAACCAGTAGAATCCACCATTATAACGGTCACCATGATAACTATAGAAAATTAATGTATTTACAAAATTTCATGAGCGTATCGTACTTTTATAGGGGGGATATAGCGGTAAAAAAAATCGAAAAAATTTTATTTTTCGCAAAAATGTTATTTAAAAAAGTTCTTTGTTTTGGTGAGGTCTATTACTGGTTGAAATTTTTGTTGTCATTTCTGAAACACCCTGTACAAAGTGATATCCAGAATGAGGGTGACTGATAATAATGATTTTACTGAAGACCTTACGGGGCCCGACACGCTTTACACGGCATAGGCAAAATCAGTGTTAAAGTTTAGCACTAATAACTCATAAATGCTTTATCATTTTTAAATGCGGTTTTCACAGGATTAAAATACTTGTAATTCTAAAGTCAGCTATCGTATTAAAATTTAAGAAAACAGTTTTATTCATTAAGTTTTGATTCTTTTTTTTAATTAAAAAAATATGTATTTTATTTTTTAATACGATACATGATTTTATTATATTTTTGGAAAATTGTGTCTCTTTACAGCCTCTCTTTCTATATAGCTGCGGGTGCGATATCAACAGATGTTGTAATGCCAGGTAGTGCACCAGTAACCACTACGAAAGGAATGAGCTGAGACTTCAACAATTCCCACTGAAAATGTGAAATCCAAAGGTTTTTGATGAGATGGTCTAAGGATTTTACGAAATATTGTAGAATGAATAAACGTAACAAATTAAAATTGTGTGATCTAAACACCTGATGACATAATTTTGGTAATTTTGAAATTTTGTAATGACATGAAAATGATATTGTTTATTGTCAAATACAAAGAAATATCTAAAAATGTTTTAAAACTGGCTTACCCCAATACAAATAAATATGTTCACATGATACCCGCCAAGTTACTACTATTTATCTCCTAGTTTTTGTGTAGTATTCCCAATATTTATCACCAATTCTTATTTATTGTTAGTTTATTTAGTAAATTTTCTATCCAATGAGAATAAACAAGCTTAGAACAGTTGATTTTTTTTCGAATAGATATTAGATACTATGCATAACAATGAATTTGTGTCATCGTATATTAAGATAAAAAAATTATATTTAAATTTAATTTTTTTATGTACTATTATAATATTACATGTATTATGAAGATTATGATATGTAATATAGTTATGAAAATTATTCAGTAATATTTTTCAAAATGAAGTAGTGTTTTCTCTCTGAAATAAAACCAACATAAGGAAATAACTATCAATATTAAAATTAGAAAAAAATTTTTTTACAAAAACAACAGCAGAAGTTGGAATGTTTATATTTTGCCGACCTAGGATGTCAAAATGCGCTTTTCAAAACGATTTGTAAGCATTATAAAAAAAAATTTATTAATTTTTAATGGTAGGTATGGAATTGTCGGAAAATTTCGATATCATTACATACGAAAAAAATTTTTCTTAATTATGTCAAAATAAGTAAATTTCATTTGTCGAGAAAATATGAGTTGAATTGTCAGTTATAAAAATTACATGGAGATGTACTAGTCTGGTACTACATTCTATGACTACGGATAAATTGCGCGTCGCAATCATGTAATTTGCAAATGATACCATGCACATAAAGTTTACAGCCGAATTTTCGAATTGGTGCCGTTAAGCCATAAAACTTCATTGCTCGGGTAAGGACCGAGCGGTTGAAGTGACAGGTTCAGGTTCAGGCATAGTTCAGCGCTTCTCAAACAGTTCTCTAATACTAGCGCAACAGAAATTGATAAGGTATAATAATAGCTAAAAATTATTGTATTTAAAAAGCAGAACATTTTTATTGTTTCTACAGCCTCCTACGACCCTACAACCATTTATAAACACCTTGTATTATTTGTAACCATTTGCCATCAATCAACTACATTTTTGGGTACGCTGGAAAAAATAAATGCGCTTTCACTATGCAAGTATTTTTCTTACTAGCCACTGTTTGTGTCTTTGTTCAACACACTTGGTGGACGTAAACATCTTGCTTTGTAGGCATAAAACTCATCTACCTATCCTGATATCTCCCAACAAAAGACACCCTCTTTCGCTTCCAAATAGTGTGGTTTGATGTCAATTATCCGTCTTTGTTAAGAGAAATTTATGATTTATGACTTAAACGATTTACAACTTACCGGCACCATTTCGAAAATTCGGCTGTAGGTGTAAACTTTTCGGTGGGCCACCCCATATGTTTCACTCGTTCGCATAGAGTTCGAATAAACTGCTTTTTAAGATCCTCACACAATTAAAAAAACTTATGATACTAAATATAGAGTGACAAAAAAGTATGAAATAAAATTAATATCTTCTAAGTTAATGTTTTTTTAGAAAAACTCCAAGACAGATCAATCAATTTTTTTTATTGCGCACGTTTTTCACTTGTTTTCAATTTTTTTTGACCAACTTGTTTTTTGCTGTGACGTAATTGTTATTTTTTTAATAGCAACTCCTATTTTTGGTGTTGAATATTGAAAGTACTTTTTTTTCTGCGTATAACAGTATAACATTTGTAGGATTTAAAATAAAAACTTTAAGTAATTTAGCTAATTTAAATGTTTTATTGAATTTTTCAAAATAGACGCAATTTTTAACAGAATTACTGAACTAAATGTTCAACTTGACGTTCTTCCGTTTCTTAGTAAAAATACAACTAATTTTCGAACTCCACTAGCATACTATTTTTTCATTTTTTGACTAATTAAGCGGTACTGACTTGTAATTCTTTGTCTTACATCATTAATGTCCTAAAATCCTAAAATGTGAATTGACAAAACTACACTGAACATTCATTTTTTGTGGATGTTGTAATAGGTATTGGTTTTTTTCATCCAGTATGAATTTTTAATTGACCCATATGGCAGTTGTGTCTTTTTTGAGCTAATCACATTTTAGAACCGTATTTTTTGACCTCCCATTGACTAGACAAGTTTATTTGGATGTCCTTTGCGACATTTTAGTACCAGCATTAGCGGAACTTTTCCCAATAAAAAGGATCTAGATCTAGACATACCAGCAGCTATTGTATGGTTTAAATAAGACGGTGCACCTCCACACTACGCTCGTGGTGTCAGAGATTATTTAGATTATGTTTTGACCGTTTTTCTCAAGGGCTACTATAAGTACCTAATAACTTTATGGTTCCTGTCAATCACTTTCGGTAATGCCCTCTGTCTCCTTTAATTTTACTTTACGTTCTCTCTAATTTGACTACACGTCATCTCTAGATTTGAGCCAAGTTCAAATTTACCGTTAGCATTTTGGGACGGGCGTCTTAATAAAATTACTGATCACACCTGCAAAAGAAAAGAAAGCCATCTCGATAAACAGACCAAACAAATTGGTTTGAATGTATACAAAAATCTTCTCAAGATGCAAAGTACGTGCCTCAACTAGAAGCGTAAGCGGCTTTCTTTTATAACCAGTTTTTGGCTCGAGCCGCTTCCGTCTCACGCCTCAGCTTCTGCTCGATTGTTGGTGCGAGCTACTATACCAATAGGTAGAAGTGGTGTTAAGTATTTTTGGGACTTACAGTCCTCTGGCTATAAATTGCATATCAGAGATAATTATTCTTTTCTCTCCCTTGATATATTGTTTATTATTTTTACGACAGGGAGTAAAAATAAGGAGAGAAATTATTTGCATCTGATTATTCTACGGCAAAATGTAGATACAGTTTTTTCCACTTAACTACACTGACAATATTAATTTTGCTCAGCATTTTATTTAAACAACATTGAAATACATGTAACATGACCTGTTCTTAATCTGTTCAATTTTGTCCAGGGCTAATCGATTCTAGATATTCTTTTTGTTGAATCTTTTATTAAATGCTTATTGAAAATTTGAATATTGAACCACATATTGCGCTACTCTTGAAAAACGAAAACGTTTTTATCAATTTGTTTTTTTTTATATTGGTTGTTTTAACCCAAAATGGTTTTCTAGAATTTAGTCGATTCTCGGGTAGTTTGTATAGACAACACATAATACAAAAGTGCAAATTTCATTTAAATTTTATTGTTATTGCAACCAAAGTCGTGCAAAAAACTAGTAAGTCTGTAATTTTATTTAGTACAGCAAGTTGTTTGTTGTTACCATTAATATTTAAATTATCTTTTACAAGAGAATTGTCGTTTTCTTTGCAGTAAAGCAAATCGATGAGCGCTTTGAATCATTTAGTTGTAGATTGATTATAATAATATTATATTTCTTCAAATTTTTTTAGTGAAATAGAAAAGGGAAGTTTACGTGTTTTATTATAGTTAGCTTTACTGCTAAGCATTGTAAAAGTTTTGGGGAATAAATAGTTATAATAGCATAATGGGTCAATCAAGCTTTATCCGCACCCCAAAACACCTCCTAAATTCGAAAAAATGTGTATACATACATCCAATATTTACATTAAACTTGAGAAAAGTGTATTTTGATCAGAATCATTAAAAAAAACAAATAACTTTACTATGTGAATAAAATATTACAAAATATGTTGTTTATCAATAATATGCACTTATAAAAAATATATTATATAATAAAGTTTTTTCTAAACAACTAAAGGAAAATTATTTTGCGCATTTGAGTTAGATAATGAACTTTTTACCTAACTGAGTGATACATATGAAATTTAATTTTTGATTTGTCTATTAATAGAAATATCAATACGATCTCAACAGACAGATCATAGGCTTCTAAAGTCGCTTATCGTATTTTACGCAGATTTACGTTCTTACTTTCACTACAAAACTTTGAAACAAACGCCTAAAAAACAAATGGCCTGGTCGTCATGACGTTGCGTAACAGTTATTGTCCGTTTCACGAAAGAAGCGACTTTCGTCATAGCCATTAATGGTTCGAACTATGATATGCACGTACCGCGTTGATTGAATGAGCGCGGAGCGCCTGCCCCGTTTTTCCGAAAGACCAGAAGTTTAATAAGTTGCCTAAACTAATAATCAACGAGCGCAATTATATAGCCATGTTCCTCGTTATCACGTTTTTCACCTTTGGCTTCTAGTAGACACTACTTCGAATATTGTTTCTTTTCAGTACATCGGAAATGTGAATAACGTGTGTCGTAACTAAGGCGAGGATTAAAAGGTATCTGTGCCAGTGGCGCCTGGCGTGGAGGGGATGCAATCGAGTGTAAAAATATTAAACACATTGCAGGCATCGGGTCAATGCAGCGCTACACAAAAATTGGGGATACGGCATCGCCGTGCGCCAATGCTTTGGCAAGGTTACGCTCTTTTATTCATTCTCGGTACCTTTTAATCCTCGCCTTAGTCGTAACTTAAAAATAAATTGATGACGAAAGTCGCTTCTTTCGTAAAACAGAGTAGTTTCGTCTCTGTGAAACACATGATGGGTAAAACTTTAATGATGTTGTTTAGAATATTGCTTATTAGAGACAAGCAACCTTGGTTAAGAAATGAGTAGATAGTTATAACTTTTATGAAGATGCATTACCAACTGACCATTATAGTAATAATTCTGTTTCATAACCTGCGATGAAAAGCTTGAGAGGCTCCAACATGGTTTAATTTTAACACAAAACAAACAATAATTTTTTTATATAGTTACTCACTAGTGCTTTTTCTGGCTCTCTTATTTTGTAAAGAGCATGTAAACTTTGTAATTACTGTTTTATGTACTATTTTGGTGTATTGTTCCAACAAAGTTTAGAGTGTCAAGAAACGTTAAAACTTTAACAATTTTTTAGATGAAGTAGCAAGTTTAGCAGCTGCCGCTGAGAAAAAACGTCCTGAGGAAAGAACTGAACAAGAAAAGGTCGCGATACTGGGGAGACCACGACTTGGAGATATTGTACGAGCACAAATAAGGATCAAAGAAAGTAAAGAGTTTCGAGTAAGATATTGTGCGGCTTTTGTTTTTATTGCAAGTTTAGCTAATTTAACTACGATTTTAGAATACTGTAGACAAACTAGTACAACGAGCTAATGCGTCTTTATTAATTGGAACTTCATCCTGGAAGGAACAATTTATTGAAGCCATAACTGTAAGTCCTAGTGACGATTCAAATCAAAAGAAACCTTCTGGACTCGACTATGTTATGCATGTCATCACACTCTTCTGGAAAATTTTATTTGCATTTGTACCACCTACAGGTACATTTTTTTCATTTGATGATTTATGGTTTTGCGAACGGCATTTACATTCAATGAATTTAACTGTCGTTGAGGATGCTTTTAATATAAAGTTTTTTTCAATAAACATTGTTATTCTTTTGTAGATTTGTGCAAGGGATATCTCTGCTTTTTTGTATCAATTCTTTGCATAGGAGTAGTTACTGCTATAATTGGGGATGTAGCTTCACATTTTGGTTCTACTCTCGGCATCTCGGATTCCGTTACAGCTATAGTTTTTGTAGCTCTGGGAACTAGTATTCCAGGTAAGCACTTTTGTGTTTATGTATAGCCATTCATTTCAATTGTTTAGTTTGAAGGCGTTATTGATTTTAATTTCTAATTATCTCTAATTCGGTTTAGGCGTTTTAATTGTGAAACTTATAAAATTTAGTTATAAGAGAAAATGAAAACACGCTGTCGAGAGTTTGGCGGTCAGTGATCAACTGCTGAGTGCTGATCTGTTATACAAGTACATCAAATTGATTTCAAATTTCTAAATATCTTTCTAAATAAAGTTATTAAACTGATAGTTGGCGAGCTGGCAGTAACTTTTAAATGATTTGAATATAAAGTAAACATTCTAAGCAATGTTTGTAGTAATTTACGGTTAATATTTAAAATTATAGCTTGTGATATGTGTTAAAAATAGTGATGCAACAAATACCTAGTAGGTATTTATATTCGGCGGTTAGTCGAACACCAAATTTTTGCCCAAACATTTACTCCGAATAATGAGGATTCGTCATTGCAAGTGATTTTTAATTTTTTTATGTTTTAAATGTTTTTACATCTTAATTTATTGCTTTTTTGATTATTAGCTATAGTTTATGTATTAAATTATAGTTTATAATGTTTGTAACATATACGGTGTTTTTGAAGAAATGTGAAAGATTTTAACAGGTGATAACACTCGTTGAAACAAAAATAAAGCAAATTTGCCTAATACAAATGTTTACAGTTTTCGAGATGCACCTAGAACATTATTTTTTAAAAATTGTTTTTGAACGAGATACGATATATTCGGGTCGATTCTGTTCGTACATGGCTTTGTATCTTGCTAAAATAACAATCTTGCTTTAAGCAAAAGGTTAGCAAGATTGCTTCGTCAAACATTATTCTGTTTCGAGTTATATTAACAAGATTGCTAAAAATTTAAAAAATAACAATCTTGTTATCAAAAATTTTGTGCGCATGCGTGGGATTGGGGCCATTAGCCATGGTTGAATATTGTAGTGCTTTACAATGTAAAAACAATTCAAAAAATTGCAAGTTGAGCTTTTTTCGATTTCCAAAAGACATGAAAAGGTTTGACATTTATTTCAAATTGTAAACTAACATTTTATGCAGAGTCCAAAATAATTAGAAAATTTACAATAATATTTGCGATTTACAGATTTAAAACGTGGGCACTAGCTTGTGTTCGACGAGATTTGATAAATAAACCAAATTTAAATTCGGCCAACTATCGACTTTGTTGTGCGCATTTTAATGTAAAAATATTTTCGAATCCTGCTCATTCTAGACTTTCTTTTATCTCCAGGATATCTCGCATTGACGTTTATAATTCTTTATTTTGAATCAAATATAGCTTGCATGTTTATACTATAAAGTCCTTTTCTATTTAAATATGATACTGCTGGAAATATTGGGTCATTTACTTTTGGAGGGACAATTGCGATGTGTGTACAATCAATTGTGCCGATTACATCAGAAAATATGTAGAAAATCTTTATTTGCAAAATCATCTTTAATTTTTCTTCTTTTCTCGTTTGTTGTTGGAAATGTTACATATCTTGGCATGAGATGGTCAGTAATTAATCTGCTTATTTTATTTAAAATTCTACTGACAGCTAGCTGACTGAGCTCTATACTGTAGTCTTCACCTACTGTTGTTTGATATCCTCCGTGTGCGTAAAATAATGAACTCATAAAAACTTGTATGTGAAATGGAACAACATCTCTTCTAGCAGGATCGTTTTCAATTCTAAAGTTCTAATCAACTCAAGCGCAGCAGGTTTGTTTATGCGAAATAATTTTAAAAATTTTTCATTTGGAATTTCAAATGGATTGCTTGTGTCACGAATATTTCTGAAATGTAATCTTAACTGTTGTCGACGTAAAAGATGCTCAAATTCGTCAAGAAGCACTAAATACAAATCGACAAAAACAGGATTTACGGCCATTTTTATTAATTACGAACTATCTGTCAATTTAGCAAGTGCTAAAACGTACTTGCCAAGAAAGCAAGGTTCAGATAACCAGATCTTGTTAAACAAAACAGAATTAGTGTTTTTTAAACCTTGTTGTTTATAGCAATATCCTTGTTATAATAACAAGAACTTGCATTGCTGTCTACAAACAGCATCGACTCGATTATAGCAATTTTTTCTTGGTATACAGTGTGTGACCGTGTTTCTGCTTTTTTATCACTGTCAATATAACCCGAGCGTGGAACATTCGGGCATGCTAGATCTGCAATAATCTGTTAACCCAAAAAAAGTTTTTTCTACTCCTACTCTTTAAAACGCCATTTAAGGTGTAACGGTTGTTTCCGTGTTGGGTTCTGGGTATCGTAGAGAGAGAGAGAAGAGCGGCTTTGATGGGGTTTTATTTACAGTATACAACTATGTACAGAATAAAAATAAAATAAAAATAATACTTCTGAACAAAACAAAACGAATCTTCTACTAAATTGTCCACGACCTCGTCCTCGGCGGTCCCTCGTCCTCGACTCCTCGTCGACGGTTCCTCGTCCTTCACGTGTCGGTGGCTCGCACTTGTGGTGGAGGGGAGGTAGGTTTCTACCAACGGGTTAATGCTCCGTGGGAAGCGGTTTCGGAGAGGACTCTACCAACGGGTTAATGCTCCGTGGGTAGCCGTATCGGAGAGGAAGCCCCTAGGTTAATGCTCCAGGGGAGGACGGGTCTGGGGGTGGCTACTTACAAGGTAAATGCTCCTGCAAGTATGAAAATACCGGTCAAGTCAAGTCAAGTCAAAATCATATTTTTTCAAACTTATTTACAATTTTTCTTAGAAACTATGACATTTATTATTAAGAGCAAACATAGGCGCTGCTGAGGCTTAAGGCCTTTTCAGCGTGAAAACAAAATTTTTTTAAGAATGGAAATTAAATTTGGAAACTAAGACCAAATATTGAACCTTTGTTTTTTTATTGTATTCAATTTAAGACAAGAAGACATCATTTGAATCGTAATATTCAGTTGCGTGCGGTTGGTGTTCTTCAAAGGATTGCTCTAAAATTATTATTCAGTTATTGCTAAAATGTCAGCAAACTGCTGATCTAAGTGAACTACATACAGGACAAATAAAGCAATCACTTAAGCAGCGATCTCTACATTTACAAGCTTTCCAAAATGGCAGTACAACCGCATCAAAAATAGCGATTTAATCGTATAGTAGTCATAACGTCCTAGTGACTTAAGGCGAATGGACTATTAGAGAGGTGTAAAATGGGCGGGACCTCAAAAGGATTGCAAACCGTTATATGCAACTCGCTGTACCATATCATGTAATTTGTATAATACATTAAAATGAGAATCATAATAAAGAGAGCCCTATTGTAACGGTTGCTTCCGTGTCGGGTTCTGGGTATCGTAGAGAGAGAGAAGAGCGGCTTTGATAGGATTTTATTTACAATAATAACTATGTACAAATAATAAAAATAAAATAATAATTCTCAAATTAAAACGAATCTTCTAAATAATATATATACGGCCTCGTCCTCGACTCCTCGTCGTCGGCTTCTCGTCCTCGGTTCTTCGTCCTTGACGTGTCGGCTTCGGTGGCTCGGACTTGTAATGGAGGGGAGGTAGGATTCACCCACAGGTTGATGCTCTGTGGGTAGCGGTTTCGGAGAGGACTCTACCAACGGGTTAATGCTCCGTGGGTAGCGGTATCGGAGAGGAAGCCCCTAGGTTAATGCTCCAGGGGTGGACGGGTCTGGGGGTGGCTACTTACAGGGATAATGCTCCTGCAAGTATGCCCGTATCGGTGGCGGTAGGCGCAATATATAGCCTTCGTTTGTTGGCGAGGGGTATGAGAGGAGTATCGTAGCGAAGCGTTGGTGGTGGTTTTCGGTGTCGTCGCGGTCACGCGGTCCGAATCAGCTGCTGGGCGTTATCTTGTTTTGTTTACTGCATTATTAGAACGCTTCGTTACAAAGGTATAGGTTTCCATGACGCTAAACAACCTTTTAGATACAGCTTGACAAACCTTGACTTCGTGCATTTTAGTCACGGCTTGGCGAGTGCAATCGTGACTTCCTGCATTTTACTCACGGCTTGGCGAGTGCATGCGCATCAAACAAGCGCTGAAGTTAAATCAAGTTACCTAGTTTTCGCTTGGCATCAATCAGTCAAAATAACGAGGCGGCGTTCAAGTAATTTGTATTTAACGCTTCGCCGGATTTGCAATTTGTTGTAGTCGTAGAAAAAGTATAGTATGTAACGAGTTTTATAAACTTTTCTAGTTTCCGCTAGTTTCTAGTTTCGTGCCTTAAAAAACTCGTGGCTAAAATGTCGTTTATAAAACTTGTTGCATAATATACTATTAAAAATGTCAAATTATTAAACAGATTAGGATTTGGTAAAGCAGTTTTCCGAATGTGTGCGTTATCCTGTTAAATATCTAAATGTGCAATAATAAGTAATCTAACACTTACAAATCTAAACAATATTATTTACTAGGAAGGAACTTTACTGGAACTTTGGAGTATTGTTCAATTTTCATTTAAAAAGTTTTACTATTTAAAAGTTTATAAACGACGTAGGACGTCAACGTGACATTGTCATGATATAACATGACCCACATTTTGAATGCCCGAATTGATGCGCTTTTGTTTAATATTACAAAAATGATCCGGGTTTAGATGTAAGATATACGCTGTAATTTTTTTAACATTTTTTTTGAGATACAGGATGTATGACTATCTCAAAAATAATGTTTTTTGAAAAAAAATAATAATAATAATAAAGCGTATATCTTTAGTCTTTCAGGGAACGGCTTCGCTGTAATGGACTGCTAATCTCTTATTCTGCCTGTGCGTGAGTTACACGTTACACGCCAACTTGCAAGTGAGAGGGAAATATAATTTGTTTCTTCCTATTCATTACCGCGCGCCGGGGTGCGCTGTTGTCAAATTTATTTTGCTTTAAAGTTGGGGATAAAAAAAACGGCCAATTTTAAATAACAACTGTTCATTTAAAAAAGTTGTCAAGTGTGCTATGAAATTTTGATAAAAGAAAATGTAGCGAAGAAGGGATGTCAAAACTTGATATACAGCTTCACAGTGCGCGCGCAGTCGTGATTTGTCGTCGTAACTGACAGTACGGCAGCCGAATTAGGCTAAGACATACTTCAAAATGTTTTTGTTTTTTCATAGCACACTTGACAACTTTTTTAAATGAACACTTGTTAGAAACATTATGTAACATTTGCAAAATTTTTAAAGTTGATACAACTTATTTTATTCCGCATACCTATATATTTTTTTTCTTACACTAAATTCGAATTTATAAACATGATATGGCAACGTTACAAAGCAAGAACTTGAAATCGTCTCAAAAGACCAAGATATATTTTTGTCCTTTAGATGTTTTCGTGCGTTTCTAAACCGTATTAGCAGTATGTATGTACATTACAGCAAAGCGGTTCTCTAAATGACCTAAGCGTATATCTCAAAAACTATAAACATTTGTATAAGGCAAATTTGGTTTTTTAACATCCTTTTTACGAAAGCTATCAATTGCTAAAATCTTTCACATTACTTCAAATACATTTTGTACATGTACTTACATGAAATTAATTTGTGGAATTAAAAATTGTAAAATACGTTACAGAGAATTGTTTTTTTATTTTTGATTGTTTTGTCGCCCAATTATTTTTTTTTATACTAGTACAAGGTTAAACATTAATTTTTATGCTTAATTTTTAAACAAGATTATATAATTTAAAAGTTTATTAAGGCACCTTTGGTATTATATTAGGGTGGTTTAATGAACTTTTTAATAGCGCGCCCGTTACAATCTTGTTTAAAAAGTAGGTACACAAATTAATGTTTAACCTTATACTATAAAAAAATAATTGAACTATAAAACATTAAAAAATAAAAAAATCTGTTTCAATTAGTCATTATAAACTATAATTTATTTATAATCAAAAAAGCGGTAATTTATTATGAAAAAACATTGAAAACATGAAAAAATTAAAAATATCTTGCAGTTCCGAATATTCTAACTAACCGCCGAATAAACATAGGTAGTATTTAGTGCATCACTATTTACATCACTAAGTAAGTACCATATGTTTATTATAATTTTTGACCAGAGGCTATCATGAGAAACAAAAATTCTAAAACCGTATAGCGTAACTTATTTCACTTGATAATAAAATTATTTTACTGTCACTCACAAAGGGATTTGTTTTTGATTTTCCAATACCTTTCTTCCGATAGACGCTGCCGGTCTCTCGAAAGGACGTGATAGTGGTTTTCAAACTGGTATAAAAATTTGACTCTGTTATGATTTTTTCTGGAAATTTCTCCCGAAACTCGTCAAAACAAAGTCTGGATGAGTAAACCCATTCTCCATTCGCTAAGTGTCCATCACGAAAATATGATTCTACTAAAAAAATCTTCTGTTCTGCACTAAACCTCATAATTCAAATCAAATCTAAATTTTACTTTTGACAGTGACAGCAAAATGACATTTACGAAGTGAATTAATCTAGGCGCTACGTTTTTAGATTATTTGTTTCTCATGACAGCATCTGATCAAAAATTACAATAAACATATGGTATAAAATTTGTTAGGTTTGTTTGTTGTGATTATTATCTTCGGAGTTCCTTTTTGTCAGTTGCAAATTAAAACCACTCACCAGTCTATTTCAAGAATTCCAAGTCATATTCGCGTTACTTGGTTTTGAGACAACCAACTGTTAGTAGTTGATAAAAATGAAAATGGTTTATTTGTGCAGTTGAGAAATGCAGAAATGCTTTTTTGCTAAAATATTGGACACACCCAAAGGTAACAAGATGAACTTTTCAATTAAGCACGCGAGATATTTAATAAATAATTAAAAAATTAGTACTTCTCCAGTATTACTTTAACTTAAGAAGATTCTTACACAACCATGGATCAACCGAAATTTGCGGGTTGTTTGTCAAAAAATAAATTTAGAATATGCAAATATGGTGTTTGTTTATGGTTTCTGTAATGGAAATGTTAGAGCTGCTGTTTCCACATCAAAGACATCATGTTAAATACGTATTTATCAGAGTTTTCAACACATTGTGTGACACCGGTAAGCTTCCTGGTGCTAACATAACATCTTAACGAGGAAGTCGACAAGGTTTAGAAGAAGTGGAAGATATCCTGGATTTAGTAGAAGAAGATGCTGAAGATGTAACGACCAGCTCACTAAGAATTGCTACTCAATTGGGCATCCCACAAATAAGAGTAATAAACACCCTTCACGAGCAAGCCTTACGTCCGTACTACAGAAAGTACAACACCTACAACCGTAAGATTATATTTAATGTATGGAATTTTGTCGCTGGATATGTAATAATCATGGTGTTGTATCGCATATACTTTTTATCGTTTAAGCAACATTTACTCGTGACGGTATTAATAATACTCGTAGCTGTCATGTATGGTCAGACGAAAATCTCCATAGTCAAACGTAATTTTCAACACAAGTTTTCTGTAAACGTGTGGTGTGATATGCTTTATAAGTATTTAATTGGCCTTTTCATTTTCGATAATCGCCTCACGGAAAACCACTTAAATTTTCTACAACACGAATTACAAATACATACTACAAGAAAAGGTTTCTATAAACATCAGAATACAAATTTACTATCAGCACGACGGCGCTCCTGCACATTTCGTTCGTCAGGTTAAGCAACATTTAGACGCAAGGTTTCCAGGGCCTTGGATAGGCCGTGGTGGTCCTATTAGCTGGCCTCCAAGATCCCCAGACCTCACACCACTAGATTTTTGTTTATGGGGCAGGTTCAAAAATGAGATGTACAAAGTGAAAGTGGACACTCGTGATGCACTAATTCGACGTATTCTAAACACTGCAGCCGATATTAAAGAAAACAGATCTGACTCAAGTGCGAAAGCAACAAATTCTCTTCGAAGACGAAGCAGAAAATGTAGAGGTCAACGGCGGTATTTTTGAACGTTTATCAAAAGAATGCTACCACTAAAAAATGCTTATGTATGAATTTTTGTTTTATCCTGTAACTTGAAAACAAATGCAAATCGGATAAAAACATATGACTTTTTTACATTATTTTTAAGTTTCCTATATTTTTCTGAAGTTTGGTGCGTTCCTCCCAACTCACCCTGTATATTTATTAAATTTTGTTTTATTTATACATTATTTGTTTTACGTTACTCTACTACTGATAATCTATACTTACTAACATTTTAAATGTTAAGAACTACAAATCAATAAGCCTAGATACCACAACGAATAAATATTACAAAAAGTAATCCAAACCCTATACTTGCAGAAAAATACGCTTTTTACTTTATACAATTTAAACTTATTAAATTTAAAGATATTTGTTAAACACGCAATAGCTGGATCATTAAAATATTTTTGGTTATCTATTTTTATAATGAAAATAATTAATGACAACACATGATTTTTTTTCATTTTTAGAAGTGTTGAAAAATAACGACTTGCGTATTAATGGTATATTTTTTGAAAAACTATTTAGAATAAAAAAAAAATATTTTGGGAAATATAGAAGTATTTAAAAAAATGAGACAATGAGAATTCTTGTCGCCATCTGTCTGTAACTAGGACCTAACGAAAGCATAGCAACCTATAAGGGGTCAAAAAAAAATTATTATTAAAAAAAATTTCTAAACTTTTAAATCTTTAGTTTGTGTAAATTACATTTTATACATAGTACTTTATTATTACAAAGTTAAATTATTTTTCGAGTACCGAATTAATAAAAAATATAGCAGTGCCTACTTCCCGCACGTGTGTGTGAATCAAGAAAGACACTTGTTATATTGACGTCACCGTAGTTGTGATTAGTGAGCGAAAAAGTTTTAAAAAAATCTAAAAGAGATTTTTTTAAACATTTTTTATGCTTTTTTTGTATAGTTTGACAGTATAATTAAAGTTGTTGAAACAATTGTTGAAGCAATTGTGTTGAAACTATTGTTCACTCAATAGTAAATAACCTTGAGTGAACGGTTAACTGTTGATTGTAAAATAAAAGCTTGAAGTAATTATGCTTGCTTAAATCAATACTCTTCAAACATTGTCTATTGCAGATACATTTGCTAGCAAAGTAGCTGCTATCCATGATAAACATGCCGATGCAAGTATAGGAAACGTTACCGGAAGTAATGCTGTTAATGTATTTCTTGGCATCGGTGTAGCGTGGTCAATTGCTGCTATTTACCATGCCACTACAAGTGGTAGGCCATTCAAAGTGAAACCAGGAAAGTAAGTAAAAATTTATCACTTGTATTCCACTAAAAAAAATTTATTTTTAGTTTGGCATTTTCCGTAACGATATTCTGTTCAGGGGCAGGTATTACAATAATCATCCTTCTTCTCAGGAGGTCGCGTTTAGTTGGCGGCGAACTAGGAGGGCCAAGATGTCTCAAGTATTTAACATCAGCTTTTCTCTTCTCGCTTTGGATATTTTACTTAACTATGTCAACGCTGGAAGTTTATCACGTCATTAAAGGGTTTTAAGATGTATGTGTGAAGAGCTTTATCAACGATTTTCCTCGGATTTTTGCTGAGTTAACTACAACGAGTAAATACCAATTACCAGGATTATGGTTGTGGCATATTTAATTAATGTAACCTAAACCTTTTCTCTCAAATGTACTTAACTATTTATCTAGTATACGTCAACAGTGCGATAATATTTAACTTATTGTTACATCATCTCAGTGTGTTAAAGGCGGGCACGTAGATAAACTACGAGTAGAAATACTACTAAAATATAGATATTTTTTTATTTATTTATTTTTGCTTACCGAGCCTTTGATTGCCACTTTGTGGCTAAAGAATAGACTTAGAATTTATGCCTTAAGTAAACGAGACAAACCTGCCATTGTACTACATATATATTTTTGCGGTTTTACCACAATTACGTAAAACAAGAATATTCATATTTATTCGTTTAAGGATTTATCCTTAATTACGCACTTTAACAAAAATGAAAAATACTAGACGTAGCCTGACAACGTGCAAGTGTTGAATGAACATAATAAATGTATTTGGCTTACAAAGACTACGTTAAAGGAGGGTTCTAGTCTTATGAAAATGATCAATAAAATTTCCATTTTCTTGTTCCATTTAAAAGTTCCTAAGAAAATGGTCTATTTATATTATTGTGTCAAATTGTTATTTTCACAAATAAAGATTATATTTTTAACGACTATTCAAAAGACAGTAACTGCGTTCTATATGAGAAGTACAAGATGTTTAAAAATGATTGTATGGTCGTAGGAGGCTGTGGAAACAATAAAAAATCTTCTGCCTTTTAAAGATAATGATTTTAGGTGTTATTATAATTATTACTAGACAGTTGAGTAACTCCAGGAACCATTCTCTAATATTTCGTTGCCGAAATAGGACATTACAGTGACTATTTCCCTCACAACAGTTAAGCCAATCAAATCACTCAAAATTTTGAATTCAAGCCTGTCATAATCGAATTATGGGATAATTCTGCACTAGCACAAATTATCAAAACCATTGCATTAGTGCAAATTATCAAAGAACAAAAAAACCTAATGTTCAGTGTGGTACTTTTGAAAATATTGAAAATATGTTGGAAACTATATGCTGCCGTGTTAAAAATTCCTGTTTTCTCTTTATTTCTCGCAAAGCAAAGATATTCAAGAGATTTTAAGCTTAAAAGTTTTGTTCGGGAAATAGTTCGAATATCTTTTGCGCATGTCTCATTGTTTAATTTGCTCTCGTGCACAACGTGCACTCGAGCAAATTATCGACAATTCGACACGCACTTGAGATATTATATATTTATATATACTATTCGTAATATCGAAAATTTTCACATTTATAACCACCTTGTACTTCTCATATCGTTTTACTGTTCTCTTGAAAATATCATAAATTCAGTAATAGTAAAATCGGTAAATTCTAGTAAATTTTTAGGAAGGAGCTGTGAAAATAATGTGCGTGGAATTTTTTTTTTGATAAATTAAAGACCATAAATTTGCAGGCCAAAACCAGTTAGACTTTATAGTATCTATATTAAAGGACGAAAAATCAATTCTAAATGAGTGCCCAAGGAACAAGTTCTTTATATTATTTTTGTCATTTGCTTTTTTAACCTATTATTGCTCTAAAAACGTTTCTTAAAGACGCAAGTTATAAAAATTGAAAAACTGATTTTAGCGCACTTTATGTAGAGAAATTTATAATAACACAATAGTATGAAAAGAGTTTTTTATTATTATTCATAAAACAGGAACACTCGTTTAATAAATTTAGAAATAGGTTGTGAATTGTGTTGTTGGTTATAATTGTGTGTCGGTATACTACAGCTAAAGTTTATACTTACCTGAATTTAGTACTTTTGTTAAAACCAATGCTTTAATGATAGACTTAGATACTTAACAAAGTACTTTATTCGATATATTTATAGTTTTTGAACTTTTTAACATTAGCCAAAGCTTGGAGAGACAACAATGGCAAAGAACATGAGCAAGCAGCAAGAACGTAATTATACATATGCTATGGGCACTCCGCATTTTTCTCCTCATTGCATTGGTGTGTTTAGTCAAGTTTTGTTGAGCATTACACCACAAAAACGCTGCTTCTAATTTTTAAGTTTGAAATCAAAAATACTAAGACATCTCATCTCTACTTATGTTAAAACGAAATAACTGTTTAATGTCATCTTTGTAGTTTGCGTTGCAAACTCTGTTTTAATCGAAATAATTTAATTTGTGGTACTTATTGTTTGTAATTAATTGTCTTTCGGTAATCCCTCACGTTGGTTTTACATTGCAGCTGGATTTCAGTGGTTAATATCAAATAATAACGACAGAAAAATCTCTTTCTCACGTGTTGTCTAAAATTTCATGGTAAGATAAAAAAACATTTTTTCGAGTTAAATATACTTTATAGTTATCCAAAAATGAATAACATTGCTGCATTTTTTATTTTCTGTTAGTGGAAAGAGCTTTGGAGTTTGATGGTTGCAGAGTTCACTTCAAGGATTTTTGTTTATCGTACAATACACTTTAATGTACAAAAATTATAATTGGTCTTAAATAAATGACTTTAAAAATTATTTAGTTACATTCATTAATTAGATAAAAAAATTAAATTGTAAATATAAGTTTAAAGATTCCCGACCCACGATTTTTGCTCATAGGGCTTCTTGTGGTATGATGCTCAATTAAGTGCTTTTTTGACAGAAACCGTCAAAGTAGGCAATCTATATCATCTATACCTACTTTTCTAATCTATGTAATTATACTAAAGTGGTTCACAGACGATTCACAGGAGATCATCTGAAATGCTTGAGAATGCTCTTTGGCATTGTTACCTTTTCAAGCTTTATCAAATATTAAAAGGTGCAAAAGCTCTATTAATTATTTCGTTCATCCGTGGATAAGTTAATAAATGTAGAAGTTATGTTGAAGAAATCTGGACTTTCAGTTTTATTATTTTTTTTATAAATATATATGTGGAGTCGACGTTTTGGATTACTTTTGTTCCTTTATTTATGACTAGAATAATACAAGGAAACCTATGACAAACATTTTTTGACTTTAGTAGAATTTGTTTATTTCTATCGTATATGCCCATCTCTTAGATAGTTACAAAAATGCTTAATCACAGGTTTTCTTGTATTTATTTAGTCATGAATAAAGAACAGATGTAATCCGAAACGTCGCCGTCGACTTGAAATAAATAATTCTAAAACAAAAGTACCGGATTTCTTTGATAGAAGCACTAGAACGTGTTACATTGCGTTACTTTTAAATCTTTGGTCAAAAAAACTCTAACAGAAATGGGAAAATTCCAATTATATGCATATGAATAAAACTAAAAAGGCTGATGAAAGGAACCATTTTCTAATATATTTGTATAAATTTATTAACAGTGTACTGTAGGTAGTGGTATATTTAAAAAGACCATCAATACAACTCAAATTTAAATTTTATTTTTGTATACTTGTTTTATATCTAAACAAGCAACTTGTTTAGCCAAGAGCCAATCAAAATCAAAACATGTCAGGTGATTAAAAAATATAGAGCAATATTTTAACCAGAAATACAGTATTACAAATGATGAAAATCTGCAAAAAATGTGTCTTATCACAACCGATAATAAAATTATAACCTAAAAATTAATTATTATAAAACATATATCTAACCAAAAAATTTAGACATAAAAAACTAGGTTTTTCAGGCCCAAATATAACAACTTAACGCAACTTACCTCTATACCAAATTGCACCGTTTAGGAGTTAGAACGCGCTAAAGTTGAAGTGTTGGAGATTAAAATTTGTTTTTATACATTAAACGTAAATACCGCGAAAACGGTACGTTTTAGCGGAATTTAGCGTTTTTACTTTTTTATTCAGAATCTATTGGCATATTTATTTTTGCAACAAAAATTGGAGTTACTAACGGAAAAAGTTGGATAATTAGGTACAAAAAATATGCGACGGAACTACTCAAACAGAAATTGAAACGACTTAGCAAAATTTTGCTATTATCAGGAAAAAAAGAACATTTAACTTTATTTATGTCCTAAATTTCGGTTAATAATAATCGGTTCAGCGGTTTTCGAAATATTCCAAAAAAATGGTTTTTATATCCAACTTTGAAGGTCCGTAATTTTGTTATCCCTCGAGATAAGACAAAAAAATGTATCACCTATGGTTCTGGGCATCAGATTAAAATTTTGCACCATACTTTTGAATCACCCTATATAAATAACTATTGACAGATTTTGAAAATAGTATTTCGATTAGATTTTGTAAAACAAAAAATAGATTATCACACATTTTATTAAATAACTTTCTAAAAGCAGCTAATTTTATTAAATTAGGTATTTAATATTTCTTTTATAATTTGATGTTTCCCGTTAAAAGAAGACAAATAAAGAACTTTGAAGGACAAAAACTTATCTACTTATCTAATAATAAGTTACAAGATAGTATTAGAAATAGTACTTCTAATAATTAAACAATAATAAAATTTGTTCTAGGAGGCATGTCAAGAAACGTGCACTTGTTACTAACTCAAAGTGGTTTTGAACAGATCATGAAAATTCAAAAATGTTTGTAACCGAAAGTTTATTAATTGAAACTCTGGTCACAAAGATATTATCGTGAATTCAAATTTAGGAAAATTGACAACACTTGAAAATTTATTTGGCACCTTTTTGGGTTTTATCATATTACTTGTAACACGAAAATAATAAAAATAATATCTGTTAATGTGACTAAATCAAGGTTTGATGGGAAGGAGAGAGTACGCCTTATGCTATCCGTGCAAACTGTTTGCTATCAGCTTGGTACCAGTTTATAATAGTTTTCAAATAAAGCGCCGAATCGACAAATCATATTCGGTCGTGTCTGATCTCCTACCAGACCTGACGCAGGACACTAGTTTTTGTTTGGTAGTTTACAAACAAATGTCTTGATTTTTTTACTGAATTTTTATGGTCAGTATGAATTGATTGTTAATATTCTTTGTTATTGTTGTTGTCGTTTTGTTGTGTTTTTATCCATTGTTTAAACTTTTTATACTAAATTGTGTGACGCTACTGACTCCAACCTCGTGGTGCGTCTGCTTTCAGTACCAGTTTATAGCTTTGCACAGTGAAGGCGGCAAACCATGTTTTTAAAGTCATACTCTCTTCTTCCCATCTAACTTTCTTAGACTAAATACATTTTTCTTTATTATTGGTTTATTGATAATTCTAAGCCAAAATAGTACATTTTGGAGGCAAAATCATCATTTTCAATTTTTTTTCTAATGCAAAAGTATCTGTTGTGAGAGTTCGTAGATCAAGCGCACGCATTGAAATTTATGGACGCCTCTTTAATTCGATATTTTTGCTTTTTCATATTATTTTATGAAAGCAACTAAACAACCATAGGTAATGCTTGGTTCATCAAAGAAGTCTGCTAACAAACACACAAATCTGTCCTGCTTTATATGTTAAGGAACTGGATCTCTAAAAACAGCGGACAGGAGAGCCAGTTTTGGGTGTCTGTTAGCGGACTCTCTTCGCGAACTTACTATTATTTATGTTAACACGAATTAGTAAATACACAAAGACATTAAAAGAAGCAGTGGTTTAGACGAGAATTTAAAAACACCTTAAATTGTTGAAACTCTAATTTGTAAGTATGTTAAGTGTGTTGTGTTATATGTAGCATATTATCGACTACTGTTATTTTATTAGGAAACGACATTCAGTAAAATAACTGAACCTATTTAAATTTTGTAGGTCTTCCAATAAATTTTTACTAATTATTTACTAATAAAACAGAAATTAGAGACTGAGTATCAACACAACTTCGTTTTAAATGTTTTAAAATTGTTTCTTGATTTCAAGGATAAATAAAATTATAATCACTAAAATTGTGGTAAAGTGAAAATAGGAATATTACTATTACAACAGTAGCTATTTATAGTGTAACAGTGTTTTGTCTATTTCACTTATTTAGTCGCGAAAAAAAAATTGTTAACTACGAGGTAGGTATGAGGTGGCGAGTAAATTAAATTTTTGAGTGGCTAATAGAGCGAAAATACATAACCTGTTATACAAAACATTATCCAAAAACTGTCAAATTATGTTCTTAACAATTTGTATTAAAAATCAAATATTTTGACATGCTCGTGTAATATTTTAGATGACAATGTGAAAAAATATTCATATTTATGTTTGTGAAACAAGGACAAGTGCAAAATACAAAAAAAGTTTTTTTTTTCACTAAATTAAAATCGATTATTGAAAATTTTAATCACAAAAATAGAATTTTAATATTTATCTAGCTTCATAATATTAAATTGTAAGCGCTGGAAATTTAAAATGGTCATCGTTTTGTATCAGTACAAGCTATGTTATTTTATTATGACTTTATTTACAATGATACACTGTTAATTGGGTTACAATACTTACAATGAAATGTCTCTTATTATTTCTAGGGAGTTAGTGTTAAAATCTAGGTAAATAACACTTTTCCCTAATTATTTTCCTTTTTTTATTTACAGAGTACAGGTTTGGGCTGTACAGCCTTCCGCAACTCTAACACATCCAAGTTAACATATACCTATTACAATTTTTATAGCCTGTTCGAATTTTGTTAAGAGTATCAATCTATGCTTACTGGTTATAATTATTAATAATACATAGTATTTTAATATTTAGTTCAATTACAAGCGATTTTAGATAAAATTTTATACTACACTTCTTGTGTGGAGATTAAAAATGTTTTTAATCGCTCAAAAAATTAGCCACTCCGCTCTTCAGGCATCAGGCTTTTTCTTTCGTGGTTAATTCCACATTCCACACTCGTAATAATTGTTAATGTTGGAAGAATTTACTTTTTCTTTTATTTGTAAAGCATTCAGAAATGATAAAAAATTATTCCTCAATAAACAGTGTTGGTCAAAAAGTAAACGAGAAAAAAAATTTCAGTAGTAATATTCTGAGATCTGTGTTATTTAAGTCTTATTAAGACTTTGGCAAATCAGAAAGAAACCCGTGAGCGTTAGAAATTTGAAATACTCGTTTGTAATTGGTTAATTTTCTAAATCAACCAATTACTAATTGGTATTTTAATTTTCCAACGCTTACTGATTTATTTCTGGTAAAAAACAAACTATACTTACTTGTAATTTTCATTTTTTGAAATTTTCGAACGAAACAAAATTTGATATCGGTATTAACATAACTAAAAATTAGCCTCTAAGCTTATAGTTAAATTGCTTTATTAGTTTTAAAAAAGTTTTTGTTTAAAAGTTATTTATTTAGATGTTAGATTAAGTCCCATTTTAGACAAACATTTTTTTATGTTAATGTGAGCTCATGGCACAAGAGCAAGCCACATGAATAAAAAATATTGTATTTGATATTTATTGTCATGATGTTGGATTATGTTATTTATTATTTAAATATGTAAAAAGAATGTTGGATTAAAATAAAACATCTAGCTAGTTATGATTTTTTTTTGTACCGCTTGAACATGTGTCTCCGAAGCTATAAATATTCTAAGGTAGGTAAAATACTCCGCATGTGCACAATGAATTACTAAGAGTCAGAATGTGATCAGAATTAAAAAATCGTCAAAAATGAAATAGAGCTATTGATTTGTTTAGTAAGAGTGCCTCTACTGACAAAATATCAAAGGAAATATGGACATCTAATCTTCTGTGATAACATTTCTGTAGTACGATATCTTTTAAATTAAGAAAATAAAGTGATATGTAATACATTTTGAAATGAAAATTGAAATCTACTTGATTTTTAAAATTTTTAAGGTTTTATTTCCTACTTAATTAATATAGCCAAATATTATCTTAGTTACGGTAACTATTATGACATTCATAAGTCCCGTGGGAATTATAGCAGGCAATTATTAATTCTTAACTCCCTCTAATTTGTATATTCAAAAGAAATACAAATCTGGTGAACTAAAGTTACGAGAAGAGAAGAAATGCTATTAAACAACAATTTTTAAACGCCAATAATATCGTTTCGTTTATATTCTTGCTTCCAGTGTTACTTTTATTTAACAATTCTTAAAATTTCTGAAATTTTTTCTTGCACATTCCTTCCGATGTTACGGGCACCAAAACAGGGGAAAAAATAAGTAAATATGCATACCATATCTTAAAAATATGCCAGAAATATTATCTCATTTACATTTCTGCTGCCAGTATGGTTCTTTTTTAGCCATTCTTGAAATCGGTCGTAATCTTTCTTGTACACTATTTGAGATTTTTTTGGTACTAATGCAGCACGAGCTTTCTCAGCTTTTTTTAATACTTCTGAAATATTTGATGTTTTTCACGTTCTCAGTCATTTTTAAAAATTCATAAATTTTTGTTGACGCAATTGTCAAGAAATAAATCCATAGTAACCAAGCCTAGTTAACTAACAGCAAATTTGTTTTTTGGATTTGTTTAATAGAAAATAAAATTGTAATTTGTTTTTTGGATTTGTTTAGTAGGAAATAAAATTAATTATGTATCACGTGAATTACTGGGTGTCAATAACCTCGGACAACTTACAATCCCTCGGGCCTAACGGCCCTCTGGATTGTAATCCGTTGCTCTCGGTAATTAACACCCTCATAATTCCCCTGATACATAAATAACTATAATTTTTGTCACATGTGTACAGCTGCAGTCATTAAATTTAATGCAGCAGTGTCACCATGCTGTCATAATGTGTAAAACGGTCTTTAGGATCTCACAACCTTATTTTGTCTTATTTTTGTACTTATTTTAAATTTATGTCACTTTGACAAATCAGTAAATGTCAGTTTACAGTTGAATTTTTTTATGGTTGAAATCTCTGGTTTAAATATTTATTTCTGTACAAATGAATAAAATGAATAAAAGTTCGTATTTAGAGTGATAACGTTATTTTATGTAGAATGATAACTAAATAGTATTTCCAAATAATGTAGGCAACAAATAAAAATAAAAAAAGGTCCAACAAATGTTTTAGTTTATAAAATACAAGAGTTTTAATTAAAATAAATTAGTTTTTCGGTTTAACAATTTTTTTCTTAAAATACAACAATAGTGGTTTATTTAACTCTTTAAATTAACATTATTTTTGTGAATCTAAATATATCAAAACTTTGAAATTCCATTCAGTATTTTTTATATCTATAAAAAAAATTTTAAAAAACCCAAAAATTTCACTGAAAAAAAAACTTGTTGCAAGTTACTACTTTCAAAATGTTTACACACAAACAACAAAACAAAATAGACAATTAATTGGCGATCGATCAGCTTCCGAAATTTTTTTGAAGACCTACTTCATTTTATTGTTTCAAGTGGACGCTTGACTTCATTACCTCGATGCTGTCTTATCCATCGATAAACTTGTCTTTTATGGTAGTCGTATGGACAGACACAGTGTGCCATCTAACGAAGAGTGCTGGAAGGTAGCGAGAGTTGGCATAATAATGTTGGCGGGTAACAAAGTTACCACTTCGGCTTTCGCTCGGCCACCAACATAACCAACCTCCACTATAAGGCAAACACAACTACTTCGCGGACTAATGCCCCGACCGACATTGAATTACATCACCTAATCGCCCAACCAGCAACACACTGAACGGCAGTGTAAACCAGAACTAGCAAAGGTGTTCTAATCGAGCAACAACGTCGAGAAGCTGTATACCGGTTTCTGGGTATTTGTCCCTCATCAGTACAGCGTATCTCGGAGCGTTGTGCTTGATTGGAACCGGTGTCTGTCTATACGACTACTAGCCGAACTTCGCTTGATATAAGCGGTTCTCCCACCGGTTCCAAATGAGCACAAGGCTCCGAGATACGCTGTACTGTTAAGGGGTAAATACCCCGAAACCGGTATACAGTTTCTCGACGTTGTTGCTCGATTGGAACACCTTTGCTTGTCTTGTATGAATAAGTAAATTTAAGAAGGTTATGTTTTTTGTAAAAAACGCAGTCAAAATATTGCTTAATTAAAGTATGACCTAAAATATTTTTAAATTTTATATTTTTTTATATTTATGTAAAATGAAAACATTATTTCTGTTTATGTTTTAAAAAATGCTTTCACTTCATCAAAAAAAAAACAAAAAAAAAATCAAACAAATAATAAATTTCAATTTATTTTAAAAGTTGATACTTTTTCTAACTAATCAATTTTACCATTTAAACAACGGTTCATTTGGGTATTATTCGATTATTTTATCTCTTTTGTATAATAAATAACTATTCTTCCCAAGCTGGAATAAAGTGAAGGTTTATTCCCTCGTTTTTGATCAAAAATGAGGTACTTTATTCCCTAGGGAATTTAAATTTTTTTATTTAATCACATTGAAGTTTACAAAATTGTGTCGTTGGCAACCGCCAGCCAACACTACCTAGATCTTACCGTACTGGCAAATTATTTTCTTTTAGAATTATCACTTCTACCGCTTGGGAAGAAACCTTTGTATGCATCTTGGGAATAAACCTTCGTTAATCCCTTAGCTGAATAAGATGCCCTCGCTCCCTGCGGTCGCTCTGACATCACTACAGCCTCGGGATTAACATAGCGGTTTTTTCCCTTGATACATAAATAACTATTCTTTTGTAGCTACGCAATATTTTAGTTTATTCCCGTTGGAATAATTTGAAGTATTTAGTGTTTATTGTGACAACGATTTTTTGACAACTATTTTTTTTATTTGAAGTCTGTCAAATTTGATTTTAATTATTGAAATTGAATTCAAATAAAATGAATCCAAAAAGGTTCAAATAAAAATATTATGGTACCTATATTAAGAGAGATGCCTAATTATTCCTAATTGTGAGTGTTACCATTTGGCAATAGCCACTCGACCGCTACACGCTCCTCGTCTTTATTGCCTGGTAACACGTTTTCGAAGTTCTGTCAAATTATTATTAATTTATTCTCACTCTCTTGTGATATTACAACTGATTATTATAATTCATAATATAATAAGCCAATAGAAATATTTCATTTAGCGTAGTTGCGACATATATGGTAGACTAGCGATTAAACCCTTGACGACGTGATATAACCGTTTTGGTCATTCGCGGGGTCCCACAATTAAAAATATTCAATCTAGAGTCATGATTATGAAAATCGTTGCCATAGCAATGTCGTTGTTATTTTGATATTTTGTTAAAAACGTGATAATTTTTCTTGTTAAATTAATTTTCTATTTATTATACAGGGTGTTTCAGATATGAATACAAAAATTTTAACCAGTAATAGATCTCACCAAAACAAACAACTTTTCTAAATAACATTTTAGCGAAAAATGAAATTTTTCCGAATTTTTTTACTGCTATATACCCTCTATAAAAGTACGATACGCTCATGAAATTTTGTAAATTCAAGAATTTTCGGTAGTTATCATGATGACCATTATAACTGTTCTACTGTTTTGACCAGTGGCGTGTATAGAATTTTCGCCAAGACTAATTTTATCTTGATAACGGTTGAGATCCGAAAAAAAATTATCTAGAAAAAACTCTTCTTTAAACGAGATCTACAAGTGGTTAAAATTTTTGTATTCATTTCTGAAACACCCGTATAATAGCAACGAATTTTACTCGATCATTAAAAATAATCGATTACTTCCCTCCAACTCGACGTTTTCCTTAAAAAAATCACTCCAGGTGCGCTGTCGTGATTTTTCGCGGGAAACGTCTCGTTGATCGGGAAGTAAAACAATCGATTATTTTTGATGCTCTTGTTATATTATAACTGATTATTTTTTGTTGTTACAATTAGGAATTACTCTCAATATAATATTTTTATTTGTAGGTACTCAATATATTTTAAACATAATAAAGTAGAAAAATTACATTGCATTAACGTTTTGAACATGAAAAGTATAATTATTATAAATGTCCACTTGTGGATGATTTCAACAGTGTATTTCCTTCCAATTGCTAGCTTTTTTTCTCGCAAAATGATTGAAATTGTTTCCAAATGGCAAATCAACACGTTGCTTACCACAGTATTTTTACATGCATTGTTGCTGATTGTTTTATTGATTTCTTCAAATCATGACTTGCTAAACCTTTTTGAATTCATTTTATTTCAATTCAATTTCAATTATAAATCAAATATGACAGACATCAGTAAAAAAAATAGTTGTCTTTCATAAAAAGACAACACTTCAAATTACAATAATTTCGGGGCAATAATCTACTGTACATTATTCTTATTATAATAATGTTTTGATCGGCTTGAAGGTTCAAAAAAACCTGAAATTAAAAGTTTCTATTGGATTTTAGAAACCTCAAATAATAATCACTCATACCCAAGGTAAATTGAATATTACACTGGTCAACATGATTTTTTTGATGACTAATGTGTCTCTTGTGTACTTTTAATGCAGATTCTAAAAATGTACTCAAATATTGGCCGTTACATCAGGTTTCTGAAAAAACTTATAAAATATTTTCATATACAGTGTGAACCATTTGTAATGAATAAATTCGATAAAAATTGAGGGAGTTGTCTTTTAGGAAAACGTTTGGACACATGTCCTGATATTTTTTAACGCGTATTTTTTGACAAAAAAATTAGATATACAGGATAAAAAAAGGAGTGAATCATTTGTGATGAATAAATTTGATAAAAATTTAGGGATTTGCCTTTCAGGAAAACGCTCGAACACGTATCCTATTATTTTTCAACATTTACTATGAATTTGTTCTTCTACAATTCAATTTATGGTAATAATTTCATTTTTTTCAAACACCTTTTTTTTAAAACAACTGAAAATCGACGTAGGGTGTGCTATATAAAAAATACGCAAAATTATACGTAGAATTCAAAAACATTGAGGTTCTCATTTAAAATTTCTAAGTTGAGGGTTGTATCTCGATTTTGGAATATCCTGTATACCTAATTTTTTTGTCAAAAAATGCACGTTAAAAAATAACAGGACATGTGTCCGAACCTTGTCCTGAAATTTTATCGAATTTAGTCATTACAAATGGTTCACACTGTATAGAAATATATTTTAATTTACTTATTTTATTTTCTGCAAAACATGACGTGTTAGAAAGAAATGTTTATATTGTAATTATCTCATATATGAAATAAAACTAATTTATATATAATTTATGTAAAAAATATATATAATAATAATAATTTGTTGTCTAGTGCAGCGTTTCCCAAATTGGGTTCCGCGAAACCCTGGGGTTCCGCGAGATGAAAGCAGGGGTTCCGTGAAAAGACAAAACGATTAAAAAAACATACTAATAGAAAATATAAAATAAATAAATGTACAAATTAAATTACTCCGTAACGAGGGCCAATGTTTGGTCCAGATATAAAACATATATAAAAAAAATTGCCAAAGGAAGAAAAGATTAAATTTTTCCCATTAAAATGTAACTTGACTTTTTGTATTTTATTTTTATACCGGGTTCCGTCTTGATGTTCCAAATCTAAAAGGGTTCCGCGGCTAAAATTAATTGGGAAACGCTGGTCTAGTCACAGATTAGAGATTTAACTCTCTAATCTGTGGTCTAGTGTTATGAATGAGGAGTGATACATGCAATGCAGTAAGATAGGCAACATATATTACACCATTGAAAAATTTTGTTTTATATCCGGTATTAACTCTGACTGTAACATCTATGTTATACATATCTAATTTAGGTCACATGAACACTATAAAAATATCAAATTTAATATTCATTTAAATTTTATCTTGTTCTCGCACTTTTTTCGATCGAATCGGTAATAAATATAATCGGTAGCACAATTCACGCATGCGCTTAAAGTAAAGTGACGTTTCTGACGTTTGTAAATGGCAACCACCCCCGTTGTCATTTACGAATCGGTTTAATTTAGATTTTTTATAAATAAATTTAATAAAAATGAGTACGAAAACAGAAAAAGACAAAACTAAACAATTACAAGACAAATGCCAGTCAGTTCTGAATGGTCTCCTTCGGGATGAAGATAACAAATATTGCGTGGATTGTGATTCCAAAGGTATGCTTGTTTATTTAGTCTTAAAACGTTTAATTTTAACAATCAATTGATCCGTACGATTCCCTGACAACGTGGCACTTTGTCACCCACATAAATATTTCTAAATTCAATGATAAAATTTCTAATTCACAGGATACTTGTATTATCATTGTTGCCTTCAATTGTCATAAAACAGATAAAAAACATCTGTTATTCTTCACACGAATTACGTTATTCAAGTTTATATTTTTGTTGATAAGAATTACTTTTTTAGGTCCCAGATGGGCTTCATGGAATATAGGAGTCTTTTTATGTATACGATGTGCAGGCATTCATCGAAATTTAGGGGTTCACATTTCAAAAGTGAAGTCAGTCAATTTGGACACGTGGACTCCAGAGCAAGTGGTTTCTTTACAACAAATGGGAAACTCTCGAGCCCGAGCAGTTTATGAAGCAAATCTCCCTGATAATTTCCGACGACCTCAAAATGATTCCAGTCTTGAATCTTTCATACGAGCAAAATATGAACATAAAAAATATATAGCCAGAGAATGGGTACCTCCAACTTTACCAAAAGTAAACTGGGAGAAAGAAATTGACGAAGAAATTGAAAAACAGAAAAGAAAAAAGAAAACTGTTGTTGAAAAAAAACCTATTGCCAATGTAGAAGTGCCCCAATTGCCTAAACCCAAAAATCCAAGCCCCAAACCAGGCCGTGCAACCAACGCACCAGAAACAAAGAAAGAAAATGATCTGTTGGGTTTACAAAATGGAGAAGACAGTTTCA
Source organism: Tribolium confusum (assembly GCA_029207805.1). Classification (NCBI taxonomy): domain Eukaryota; kingdom Metazoa; phylum Arthropoda; class Insecta; order Coleoptera; family Tenebrionidae; genus Tribolium; species Tribolium confusum. The sequence continues at coordinate 5,209,056 of JALGAY010000003.1, forward strand.
GTGGTTTCGTTTCAGTTTCAGTCCCTTCTAACATAGAAGAAAAAAAAGAAGAAGACAAATCAGCAAAAAGCGAAGAAGAAAGTTTCTTTAACCAAATTGTCCCAACGGAAAAAGAAAAAGTTAAACTCACAAAAGATAGTATTTTAGCACTTTATAGTAACACACCAACTAATAATTTTAACCAGTTGCAAAATCAGTTGCCTTACCAAGGGAATTTTCCGACGCAGAATTTTCAAACTTTTGGTGGTTATCCACAGCAGAATTTCTCAACAACGCAGCCTGTAGGACAGTTTGCTCAATGGGGAACTCAACCCCAGTTTCCCGTTCAGGGACAGGTATCAGCACCCATCACCCAGTTTCCTGCATCTAACCAATTCCCCAATGGTAATTTTTCCAGTAGCAATCAGTTTCCCACAGGGGGACAATTTGGACAGTTTCAACCAGGACTTAATGCAGCGCAGACGCCAAATCCATTCTTTGGTAATCAAAATGGCCTGCAACAACAATTTGGCAATCTAAGCTTAAATAATCCACCTGCTGCTAATGTTGCACCCACATTGGCCACTAATATATGGCCGTGAAAAGTAACTTAATAAATATTTAGCTTATCTCATTTCTTTTCTATTTTGTTGCTCACTATTATAATAATTATGTTACTAGTGATATTACAAAAGTGTATATTTTTTTAATTATTTTTGGGCTATTTGTAAAGGACGTTTTATGAGTTTTGTTACAGTGCACACTTGGTATTTTAATTTATAAATTAAAACAACAAAGCATTTTATTGGATGTTGCAATTATGTTTAAATGGATTTATTCTAAATAAAATTATGATGAAAATGTAATGTTTCATGTTCTAAACGTTTTGAATTTTTTCTATTTCTTAAGACTGTTACAGGTTTTTTGTTATGTAGATTGAACACAAAATTATGTACTATTACATACATTCTTATTGTATACTTTTTTAACTTTGGAAATATATAAAGATTTTTATTGCTTATGTATGTTGTAAGTAAATTTATGTCAAAACAAAAAATAAATTTATTCTAAAACTTACCTGATTTTAGTCATTATAATTTGAACATTTTAAATTTCAATAAAATATTTGATTTCTAACAAGTAATAAATAAAAAGATCCTTCAAGTACTAATTTAATAGTGAATTAGAGTTTAAGAGTAGTACTTGAGTTGTAAATCAAAATCTAACTTTTTAAAATATTTTGCATATTCATTGTTTATTAGCGATATTTTCCAGTGATTCAAAGCGCACAAGAATAAATGGCCGTCGCCCGATTCCCCCACGAAAGCTGTGTTAATCCTCAACGCACCTTATCAAGGGATTACCATTATTATAGAACCCCTAATAAAGAGTGCAGGTAAAGTCTTGCGGTTCAAGTAGGCATCTGATCATTAAATCTTCGTAAACCAGGCTTGTGCCAAATAGAATCTACAACCTATAATAGTAAAGTCAGGCCATGCCGTTTTATAAATTTAATGGATAGCTATGTCAAAATCTATCACTAGTTTTTTTTACTTTAGTTTTAAAAGTAAGTTATGTTTTACGGTTTTTTTTTTAATAATATTGAATAAATTGCTGTAGGATACAGAATTTCTGTTTGGCAAAAGAGCAAAAACTAACGGTACGTAATAACTATTCTTGTAACCATGAATGATAAACATTTGTGCGAAATATTTCTGGTACTTGGCTAAATATTGATCAGACAAAACGTAATTGCGTAATATAAAAAAAATACATTTTTTTATATTTTTTGTTAGCCAGAGCATTTAATAAATTTAAACTATATTAAGTATTGACCTATAATTCTGATCCAGAAGTAAACGATTATGTACGGATTAAGTAATAAGCGGTACCACCCCTGCCGCGCAACAGTGGGGCAGTTGGGCGGTAGGATTACAGAGATAGAGTTAGCCGTGGGGGAATCGGACGCTGCCCGAATAAATATATAACTATTACAAACAGTTTTTTAAAACAGCACAAAAAATTATAGAAAAGATATTCTTTTTGCACAGTGGGCACTTAACGTCTGAGTCCAAGTATATGCATTTACTCAAAAAATATTGACTATTAAATAATCTTATTAAAAACTTAATTAGAATAATCTGGAATATTAGCTACTGCAGGCAAAAAAAAAGGCCGAACATAATTGGGGATTTCTGTATGGCAACAAAATCTACAATACTCACTTTTTCGTTCTCAGTGAAGTTTTTTTGTCTTTGTCTTTTACTATTAGCTGCCCTAAAAAACACTTAGGTACTTACCTACACAGAACTACACATTAATCAATTAATAACACTTTAAGATTGTTTATTAATTTTCATTGTTCTGCACGTTCAAATCACTTATAAAATGTTTAAAATTGAAAGTTGGCGAGGGCATGTATGGATTACTGTAATTACTAATTACAAAAAAGCCTCATTTAAAACAAACAATTTGCCTAGAGACGTCGATTAACAGATTGATGTGCAAACGAGGTTTAGAATAGGCCATTCATTAAAATATTTGTTAAAATATTAATTTAGGCTAATCAATTACTTTACTAATAAACATCTAAATCTAAATAACATTTTAGTTTAGGGAAAAGAATTCGGCCCAATGATTTTGGTTATTATTATATTTGACATATCGTATAAACAAAACAAGATCAAAGCCTATATTTACGGTTTGATCACCACAAATTTAAGAACTACACGAACAAGTACACTATTGAAACGAGTACGCCCCACTTTGCTGCCCTAACTGTGAGGGGTCTTCCATTGGGGGTAACTGAGGCTGAAACTGTTCAGCCGACAACCTAGTAAATAGAATTCCTACACCTTCAATTAAAGCTAATAAGATTCCGCCGATGAAAGCACTTCCAGCCATAGCTGGGAGGCCGTTTCTTGCAGCGAGGATACCTCCAGTCGCAGCCCCACTTATAATAGAATTCCAGGGATCCTCCTTTTTTCTTACATGGATTAGGGCGCAGTCAATTGTTGAGAACATGCCGCCCCAAACGGCGAAATTACCCGCGATTATGGGGGACCGTTGCTTGATCGCCGCTATACTACCGATAAATCGTTTGTTGAAACCTGCTGGGGCATTGCGAAATCCTTTAATGCTTTGAAAGACGCCGCCTCCGACGAGGCCCATAGTAAAGGCGCCCCCACAGTCGTCCACGATCCTCCAGGGGCATGGCTCACGAGTGTATTCTTCCATTTAAAAAAATTATGACTTAACCTTTAATATAAACAACTTGATTTTGAAACAAGTTTTGTACCATTAATGCACTAAAATCATTAAAATTAAGATTTTTTTGTCAAGCATCCGCATTCACATTTTACTAGATGTCGAAAGATCGAAATGTGTCATAACATTTTTTTTTCCAATCTATTCCATAAGAAACACTATTACTGTTGCTTTATTCTTGCTGGTTTTTTACACTTTGATAAATTTTCCGGCCAAAAATTCAGTTTTTATTTATTAAACTACTTTGAGATTTTGAGGTTATGTTGCGCGGGAAATTTGAAATTATTATAATTATTATTAGACAATTACTGAGTAACTCCAGGAACCATTCTCTAATTTGCGGACATATTACAATGAATGTTCGTTATATCAAAAATATTTCCACAGCCTCCTACGACCCTACAATCTGTTGTAAACACCTTTAGCGCAGAGAGAAACTATTTCTCTCTGCTTTAGCGTTTTCTCAGTGCAGATATCACCACATACTATTCGCTCCGAGCGTGACCCCAGCGCCAGACAAAATATGAACTACGGGAGGCTGTATGATGTATATAATTTATAGTAAATATTATGTATTACAGATAATATTTAATATAACGTTTATAATTAAAACATAATACATATTTATTTCACAACTGTTACCACTTTATATTATCACAAGTAAAGAGCGATCAAAAAATCGTAGAATTAAAGCAACCTTAGTCAAAAATGAGGTTTGTCTATTTAAAACTCATCACTACTGTTATCTTCGATGTCAGAAATTATTATGCAAAATTTTGTTAGAAAAACAGTAAACCAGTCTGTGTTTTGTGCTGGAAATAAAGTCAGCAGCAGTGACAATAAGAACAATTTAATTTTGCATTTTTAGGAGCAAACCAAATGTGAAAAAAAATTTAAATTCAATTCTGACATTCTAAAAACGCACAAATCTCAGACATAACCACTATACGTAGGTTTTTTTTCCTATGGCTAACTAACATCCCAGGAGTTTTTCATCGTTTGTTATCTGTTATACATAAGGCGCTTTCCATTTACAAGTTTTTGCAGATGGTTTCACATCACTTCACTTTACGAATTGTTCCTTTTACAGAATGACATTTAAGTGAAGTGATTAGAACTGAATTTTTCTTCTTCCCCCCTTACCGATGCAGCACTACCTTCCGAGGTAGCGCAAAACTGAAGTGTTTTCATCAATTGGTAGAGGGGGAAGTGTGGACGTTAGATTAGTGTGTATTTGTTGAGGTTATGTTAAAATAAATATTACTTTGACGCATAAAGTGGGGGAAATCGTTCCTTTTGCGATACGATTGCCTGCTTTCATGAAGTGAAAATTTCATTTCACATAACGAAGTGATCTGATAAATTTGAGTCTAAAAGGAAAGCTACTATAATTGGGAATTTAAAGATACGGTGGCGGCGCCAAGTGGCAATAATGAAAACTACCATCGCCGGGTTAGAGGTCCACACGTAACGTGAGGAGAACCTGGTTCTACTTAAATTTTCACTGATTCAACGGTGTTAACGTGTTAATCTGTGGTGTTATTCAGTTTTGTAATTTTTACGAAATGTTTTTTAACACTAAAAGTCGTGAAGATGTGTTCAGGTTATCAAAAAGACGAAACTATTGCTGCGTGCCTCAATGTTCCAGTTCGTATCGTGATGGTGTGTCATTTCACAAATTTCCTCTTCGTGATGAAAAATTAAAAAAAGAATGGGTTAGAGTTCTTAAAATCGGCAAAAAAATATCCAAGTATATGCTTGTATGCAGCAAACATTTCAAAAATGAAGATTATTTCTTAAATAAATGTGCGGAATCATCGAACACAAAACTTAATGTGCATTAATGAAATTTTTTAGCGTTTGTAAATAAAAGCTTACGATTAAAACAGTGTGTAGTTCCAGATATTATTATTAACATCCTCTAAAAATCATAATTTTGTGAATCGTACAATAAAGGTTCCACTAATAATATAAACTAATAAGTTACGTATCACTGTTTTTATGAATTGTCATCTCAATTTTATGTGGGGCTTCTGATAATTTAGATGATTGCAGGCACTCTGCCACTGCATTCGGTTCCTTAATCCCTCATTTTACACTATTTAAATTTACGTGTCCCGCTAGATAGAGCTGTTCCCCTTCTTTAATAGGGCGAACACCTTCCCCAACATACCATGAAGTGTCTGATAATAAAACTTTAATTGTACAAATGCACAAACAACCACTACAACCCGACAACAACACAGTAATTTCTATACACTTAACCTCTTAACCCCGTATGTACCAGCACTTATCCCGGCTTTGTCGGCCATTTTGTTTTTATAGCAGCGCCCACACCGGCAGTTTTTCTTCGCATTTACTTTAAATTATATACATTTTTTAATATTTTCTAATTAATTTTATTGTTTCCAATCTTTGTTTTAAAAACTCTTAAATCACTAGAGAATTTTAGACATCAAACACAAATTTTAGGGACTTTTCTTTAAAATGTCAAAATATTATTATAGGTGGTTATATTTATATAGAAACGACGCCATTTTGAATAAATTAGACACCGTGCGTTTCAGACGTTGCGCGGTAGACTCCTCAAGCACAATCGAGCTTGCGCCATGTTTGGTTAATAGTTATTAATATAAGCAGCGCACCCTTGGCATCTGCAAGAACTAAATCCATCAACCGGTTGGTAGGCAGGCCGGAAATTTGAATCTTCTCTTTTGTGTTACTTTTTACTTTTGTGTTACTTGTGTTAATTTTTTATTTTCGACTTGATAATATAATGCGTTCAATATTTCTTGTGGTCGTAGGCGGCTGTGGTTTTCTCTTTCTAGCATGTACGTAGTGCCGTTGATAAGTTCATACCCACACGTATGTACACAAACGAGGTTTGACAGCTGTCAAGTAATAATTCACCTATCCCATATTACCTGTAGAGTCAAGGCTTTTAGACCAACCTATGCGTGCGCACATATACTGTGATTGCCTGATTGGTCAAAGTGGCCAGGTAAATTTCTGACAATGTTTGGCATGAACCGCAAAGAATGGGGGTCATACCGATCAGGGAGAACCGGTAGTTCTCTAGACTGGCAGATTGGCGAAAAATTCCGCAATTTTGGAGTACTACTAACGTAAGAAATTTACAAGTTTTGTTGGTGGCCTATAAGAAAAGTTAAAAATTTTATAACAATGATTAATTAACTTAACGAAAAGGTAGTGTTATTTTAAATTTTTTATAATAAAAAATACTGTTTATGTACATTCACATTTTTTAATTCTTACTTCTTACCTTGCCAAAAATTTGGTGATATAACTAAACGTTGGTAGTACTCCAAATGGGTAAAAACATAACCTCACTCTGTGATACATGTGCTTTTGGGAGTTGTTTTTTTGAGTTTTGTGTACTACCATGCTACAAGTGTGGTGTGTTCCAATGTGTCGAAGCAAGAGTAGTAGTAAGGCGGAAATACCGTTTTTTTCTTTACCGAAAAACGAGGTTATTTGCCAACAGTGGCGTAGTGCCATTAGAACTCACATGAATTTGTTGGGAAAGACAAGTAAAGTAATGTTTTCATTGTTTATCTGTGTGTAACAACTACACAAAACGTTATTTGTAGATTTGCTCCAACCATTTCAATAATGATGGTTTTCTGGTGGGTACTCTGATAAAAAAAACTAAAAAAGGGGGCCGGACCGTCTAGAGAGGTGAGAACACCATGTGTAATCACAAAGGGGCCCAAACGCAAGATATAACTCTATGTTACATTTGTAGTATTATTATTATTATAGAATGAGCCACTGAACAAATGTGTTATTTTGTAGAAAAGTAGTGTAGAACTTGTCAGTACGTCAGACGTCAATAACGCTACGCCAAGTCAAGTTGAAAAGGAGGCGGAAGAGATAAATATAAATATAATACATAAAGAAACATAAATATCGTGAAAGACTGGGAGTAAAACTAAAAAGAAAGAGCATTAAATAGTTATGTTTTAGGAAACATTACAGTGGTGGTAGACGACCTCGTAATAATGCACCATGTCAGTGATAAATCTCAAATAAAATATATTGTTATTTATTATATTATTTTATTATTATAAAATAAATAAAGTCTCAATAATCTAAAAACTTAAAGCACTTAAATCACAAAACACAACGCAACCACACACAAAGACGAGAAAATACAAAATAGCCACACCACAACGGCACAACGAATGTTTATTTATCGAATCGGTTTATTAGTTGGTTTCTAGCGTAAGGCCCTGTCATCCATAGCTGTCATCTGTCACTGTGAAGTGTGAAGTTAGCGCCACCCGCTTAGCCGTCTTTCCATGAATTTTAAAATACGTTTGCGAAAAAAAATTCTAATAATAGTGCGGAACAATTATTTTACCCGATTAACATGTTACCTTTTATTCTTGTTATTTTTGTATGGTTTTTAAAATTTGCTCATCTGGCAACCAACTTCATACCAAAGACCAACCTATGCGCGCGCCGCATCATTTTGTCTCGCTTGTTCTCACCTAATTTTCTATTTTCCTCTCGTTAATTGGTTTGGTGGCTTATATGGGATAGGTCAATTGTGGCATTCAATAAAGTAAGCCTAATGCCCCTAATGTTTGCAATGTTAACCAAGACATACGTTCTTTTTGACAATTGCAATTCATAGCCTACTTGACCACAAGAATTATTGAAGGCATGATAGTAGGAATTTTTACAAAAAGGAAATCAAAAATCAACACTTATAATTCGGTGATAAACGTTTTGAAGACATTTTAAATGACTTCTATGGCATTGACAGAACACTGCAATTTGAAAAATGAAGACGTCATTCACGTTCGTGTCCGGGAAACCGAATGTTTACGAATGCGCTAATGCGCAAATCTCAGTTTACATAACAAATAATGTGCAGATGGCGCATCTAGAAGCAGGGGTGTAGAACTTGACTAAGATCTGCTTCCAACACGTTATAGTCCAGAGTAGGTTGGGTAGATGGCACCCCAGTCACAAATACCAACATGGTTTTAGTAAAGTTTGGTAACTTTTTATCAGTGTTGGCAACACTGTCATAGATAAAGGAGAACACTGTATTGACACGTCATTTTTTGACATGTGATCGTGAATGAATTGTGGCATTCAATAAAGTAAGCGATTAGCGATTACCGATTGCGATGCGATTTGAATCGATTCTGTAACATTGAACGTCCAATTTTCGCTGTCAAATCGCAACTGCGTGTGTTTGTCATTTGACTCAGTTTTAAACGTAAAACAAAATTGTAATTATCGACGAAAATAATATTGAGACATATATAAAAATGAATGAGATTATACGTAAAGTATTTATAGGGGAAATATGCGAAAGCCATTCTTTCTCAAACTAACTTGTCTCGCATGCGCATGCGTTGTACTGCGAAACTGCCATTATCCGATTGCAATCGTCGAAAAAGAACGATTGCAATCTTTGCAATCGATTCCAATCGGATTACTCCCACTGAACACCGCTAGCTGTCAAATACTACAATCGCTTACAATCGCTTACTCTATTGAATGCCCCTAATTTTTATTACGTATTTTGTATAACTTTTTATTTGTATTGTGCTATTATTTACTAGAAAATGAGACGTTGTAATATTTTTGGATATAATGACACGTCTAGTCGCAGGTAAGTCGCAAGAAGAAATGTTAAATTGCAAATAAAAATATAATTATAACCACACCCAAATGAAACTATAAACACTATAAAACATAGAGTTTTCTTTCACATCTAATGTATTGTGTCCCTACTGTGGTGGGGTAGAAAAACTACCCTGTTTAAAGACTTTAAAATTTATTACATTGTATTGAATTATTTCTATATATAAACGTTTCAATGTCAGCGTGAGAACAAAGCAATGTGTCATACGGAAGCGATCCAGATTTTTATGAGTTTAACATGGTCAAATTTTTATGAGATCATGTCGTTCCTTTGTTTTAAATCAAGGCTAGTTCACAAAATAAGTTTATGATTTTTTCAATGAAATGACTCCTCAAAGTCAGATGACGAATTCAGTTTAGACAAAGAAAATTGAGATCATCAGATTAAAAAATAAGTTTACATGGTCAAAGTGACGCGGTTTTCCACGTGTGGCCTTACTTGGGATGATATAAAAGCTTCCACCCTAAAGTGGGATAACAATAGACCTCCAAGTGTGGTTAATATGTGCACTTCTCCTCAATTATCTTAAATAATTGAATAAGTTCATAAATGTGTGTGCAATAGAAGCCAGTCCGAAAGTCATCTGAGCCCAAGTGTCACCTGGTGATAGCCGTAAGTCCAAATTGTTTGACTTGAACCGATGTTTTTGTAATTCAAAATTCTAACTATGGCTTTAGAAGCTAAACCGATTTTTATTCTGATTTATGAGATGGCTTTAAGTAACTTATTCGCGGAATTTTTGGTAATTACTTACAGTTTTTCTAAAAGGTTGTTGAATATGTAATTGTTTTGGGACTGGATTTGCATCTGAACGTTTTTGAGTTGATTATTTGATTTTGGAATGAAAAGTTATTGGTCACTTAAGTTTTAATAGTTAAAAGAGCTTTGTTTATTGAAAATTAATTAGAAATTAATTATAAAAGAGAACTTTGTTTGATAGAGAAAATATTTGATTTTTAACCACTCATGACCCTTGATTTAGAAGAAAAGTCTGAATTGATTGATAGTTGTTGTTGAAACTTTGCTAAAGAAATTATATGTTTGTGCATACTAAATTTTGAGTTTGAGTAATGAATTTGCGTATTTAATCACATATTCGAAACGCATTATCCTCTCCTTCACTTAAGGTTATTTTTGGTTTTAAGATTTGTTAAAGTAAAGTAATAAACAATTGAAATAAAAGAACGATTAATTTATGGTAAAATTAACTTAACTTGGTTTATTTGTTGTTGAATTGATTTAATTCATTGATTGCCAGATTAATTACTAAATCGTAGTTGATTAATCATTCTTTTATTAATTTCGAACTTATAGTTTTATTGTTTATGTAACCGCTTTAGATTTTTAAGACAGTTAAAATGTGCTTTAGTAAATTCAGTTTTATGAAAATGAATGATTAATACTCTCGAATTTTCAAGTGATTATTTTGTTATAAATTGAGTAAACAATATTTGACCTAAATTTTTGTAAACATTTAAAGTAGGAAAATTGTTAGAGATCGTGTTAAAAAGTTTAAAAACCTTTACATTTGTTTGTCATAATTTGGAAGTAATTTTAACGGTTATAGATTTTATTATGTTATATTCATGTTTAATTTCATATTTAAAGAGTAATAAATTGATTAATCTTGTTTCGTTTATCACTAAAAGTTTTACTTGAGTTTTGTACTAATATTTAAGATTCTATCAAAAATTATGTCATTATTTAATTTGTTGTATTAACCAAATATCTTTTAATATATTTTGTAATTAAGTTAAAAACTGAGTCTTGTTTTTAAATGATGGTAAAAGATATTAGACTGCACCTCTTACCCCTAAAGCGCTTGATTCCCGGCCCCCGGGTTGGTCATTTTTATAATATTAAACCCCAGGGAAAGCCTACGTTCAAAATATAAATTTATTAGCTTTGTGGATTAGGAACCGCTTAGGCCTTATTAATAACATCCCTTAAGATTTTTCTTTAAGTCTTAAGTAAAGTAAAAGTTTATTTTTCCTAAAAAACAACCCTACCACACTACAGGTATAAGTTTTCAACAGATTTACGGATTAGACGTCTTTGGACTGAAAGAGGGTGAAATCCCTAGCCAAACTGATTAATAAAGAGAAAGTGGGGTGGGTTTGTGCTATACACTTTGAGAAAAGATATCTGAATCCAAATGGGAAGCTGATACGGTTTGCGGTCCCCACTACATTTACCAGGTACAAATTTATTAGTTTATTTTATGTGTCTATATTGTGGTTGTTTGAAGGTTTTCACCAGCCAGCTACAGCAGACAACTGTTTCAGTTATCCTCCACAAGAGTATGGTGGTTACAAACCACCTGAAAAAATAAGAAGTATGTCTGCTGATACTACGAGTTTTACTTTATTAAAGAGAAATTACAGAAAGTCTTCAGTGGGCTGGCACGTTATCCGCAGAAACTCCAGAGGAACCAGTAATAAAGCTACCCGCCAAAGTTTATGCGGCAAAAAAGAGCAAACAAAATTTAGTTGCTGGTGGGCCTGGGGAGACGAGTAACAATGTAAATACTGATTGATGACCAACCATCAACTTCAGTTGCCTCTCCAGTTGAACATTCTGTTTATGTTAATATGCCTGTACTTTCTAATGTGCCAAATTTGCCATTTGCTCCTCAGCCTGTTACAGGTAAGTTTAGATAGTATAATGAGTTAAAATTTTGCTGTATACTTGTGAATCACCCCCTATTTCAAGAGTAAAGTACATCATTAGTTCCTGAAACTAAAAGTAATCCCCAATCACTTGAGGGATTAAGACACTTTAGTTTTGTGCTCATATCATTTGCATGTCTTACATTTTTGAGTCAGAATATCGTTTTATTTTCTACTTTTGAGAAGTTTAACTTAAGGATTTTATTACTGTTTCAGGGTTGAAATTAAAAGCAAAAAAAAATCAGTCTCTTGCGTTCTGTTGGCATAACACGTGTAAACCACTTTGGTGCTGAGGGGAAATCTTTATATAAAAGGGCGAGATATTTACAACAAGCTGTAAGTAAATTAAAATGTCGTCAAATATCATTGAAACATAAGATTAAATATTTACAAAGCAAAGACTTTTTATTAGCTCAACTAAAGGATGTGAATGACGTTACAGCTCAATTCATCCGGTCGCAATTAAAAAACCAAAAATACAAATCAAAGGGCCGAAGATTTGCAGTTAAAGATAAATTTTTTGCCTTAGCTGTATATAAACAAAGCGGTAAAGCATACCGTTATTTATCAAAATTTTTTAGCTTGCCATAAATTTTTTTTTTATGGTTCTTCTTTATCTATGACAGTGTTGCCAACACTGATAAAAAGTTACCAAACTTTACTAAAACCATGTTGGTATTTGTGACTGGGGTGCCATCTTACGAACTGTCATCGGACTGTAACGTGTTGGAAGCAGATTTTAGTCAAGATCTACACCCCTGTCTTTATCTACATAGGTAACCCTTTAATGGCTGTGCTTTATCTATGACCTAACCTCAAACAACACCTTTTACACATTGCAGTCTTTTTGTTTTTGTAAGTAAAAGTCGAATACAAGTAATAATTATGTCCAAATTTGGAAATAACAAACGACCTTGGTTTAAGAAAAAAAATAGTCACATAAATCTACTCGTTAATGCTGCTTCGAACTATTGTAATGAACCTAAATTTGATTCTTATGGATATTATGGATTCAAGCTTTATTTTCCTGATGAGGGTAGGTATATGCCTTATGCCATTTTATATGTTCATTTTATTAGAAATTTCTATATGAAGATGATGTTGAAAATGAATCTCTGCTTAAATGTGTGCTCCATTTCGAAAATTTTATTAAACATAATCGCACCAGTTTCTCTCTGCCAGAAATAGAAACACAAATGTATTTTACAATTGATTATAAAACCATAACTTCAAGAGATGAGGAGTTATGTGATAAGTGGAATGATTTAGAAAATCAAATTATTTCAAATACAGAATTTTGTCTAAAGTGTATGGGTTTAGCTATGCATCAATATATTATGAATGAATATGAGACTAAACACAAAGAGTCAGAAGAAGGTAGCATACAGAAAAAGAGTTTGGGAATAATAAGAGCCAGACTAATCAACTATGAACCTATACAACAGATTAAAGATATTCGAGTAAATAATTATGGTAAGTTTTACTTTCAACACTATTTGCGGTATACCTATGCGTTTCTTCATTTCAGGCCGATTAATTTCCCTCAAGGGTACTGTGATAAAGGCAGCTAATGTTAAAATTATGTACCAGTACATGGCTTTTTCTTGTAGTAGGTGTACAGGAATTCAAATTGTTAAACAACCTGACAATATTTTTACCATTCCAAAGAAGTGTACAACTGAGGGTTGTGGGGCGAAGTCAAATTTTCAAGCATTATTCTCTTCACCATTTACGCGAACGATTGACTTCCAGCAGATCAAAATTCAAGAATTACTGGGAACTGATGAGGTCAATTTTTTTACACACACACACACACAACCACACACGTCAAAATAATCTAGCATCAGGGATAAGTATTTACCGCAATATAATAAATATTTCCACAAAATTTGTAAAGGGTAAGGGTAAGGGACGATAATAGAATTTTGATATCCAATTATCGATACTTTGAAAAATATTTATGTCGATATATCGGATTATCGATACATCGATATTTTTTAAAGTCAATATCGACTAGTCGATATATCTATAAAAATTCCCAGCCCTCTTAAAGGGGAAAAACATCGACTCATAAGTTGTATTTTTGAACAAATAACTCCAAAAAAGTAAACCAAAATATCACCAAAAGTTTAAAATTATAAATATTATAAATTACAATAAAAATAAAAACAAACTTTTTTTAATCCAGTGATACAGGGGTGCATTCAAAAATTGTCTCATAGGAGCTGCATAATAAGGAAAGGGCACCGTTTCATTAAAAAATTGAATCATTTTCCGAAAAGAAGTAGTCATTTTCCATTGCCTTAACGATTTGAGGATAAATTTCACTGAATTGGAAAAAGAGGCCCTATTGACATCTCAACTTAAGATTTCCCGCGCTGTCATTTGTCATTAAATCAGCTGGAAGTGTGATTCAAGTGTGTGGGAAGTGTGTGGCTAATGAAGTTTTGCAAGTTTTTAGAGATTTTTAAAGTTATTTGGGCAATATTTAATATTTTATTTAATACAAAAAGACTCAAGAAACAATAGAAATAAGTAGGCTTTTCGTGTTTGATCACACTTGCCTCAATGCTCGTAGTGTCCGCCAGGGGTCGTGGCGCTTGGCAGCTAATGAGAATTGGATGGCTGGCAAGATTTCCAAATTTTTCTTATTTAGATTTTATTCTATGGAAACACCTATGGAAAGTTTACGTAACTCAACCAGATTCACTGGAAAAACTGCGTTGCAGGATCTTTTATTGTAAATAAAATCCTATCAAAGCCGCTCTTCTCTCTCTCTACGATACCCAAAACCCGACACGGAAACAACCGTTACAATAGGGCTCTCTTTATTATGATTCTCATTTTAATGTATTATACAAATTACATGATATGGTACAGCGAGTTGCATATAACGGTTTGCAATCCTTTTGAGGTCCCGCCCATTTTACACCTCTTTAATAGTCCATTCGCCTTGAGTCACTAGGACGTTATGACTACTATACGATTAAATCGCTATTTTTGATGCGGTTGTACTGCCATTTTGGAAAGCTTGTAAATGTAGAGATCGCTGCTTAAGTGATTGCTTTATTTGTCCTGTATGTAGTTCACTTAGATCAGCAGTTTGCTGACATTTTAGCAATAACTGAATAATAATTTTAGAGCAATCCTTTGAAGAACATCAACCGCACGCAACTGAATATTACGATTCAAATGATGTCTTCTTGTCTTAAATTGAACACAATAAAAAAACAAAGGTTCAATATTTGGTCTTAGTTTCCAAATTTAATTTCCATTCTTAAAAAAATTTTGTCAACCAGAAGATAAACATATGCAAAATTAAATTTTTACTTTTTACGTTATTTTTTTGCCAATTTCATGTCCCCTAGGTTATTTTGATGTGTGTATATTGTGTGCCCTTTGTTTAAATTAATTAAAAGAAATTTTTAGTTTGAGAATGGACGTGTACCTAGGACCCTAGAGTGCGAACTGACTGAAGATCTTGTGAATTCTTGTGTTCCAGGAGATGACATTACTATAACAGGCGTGATAAAGGCATATTTTAATTATTATTCTTTCTGTTTGATGTTACAAAATTGTTTTTTAGGTGCGTAATAATACGGAATCTTCATACAAAAATAATCAGAAAAGTGTTTTTCTTCTGTATTTAAACGTGATTTCAGTCGTTAATAACAAAAACCAAAATGAGAGTAGCTATGTGGATTCCGAACGAATAAAATTCAATATAACTGACTTTTATGCAATTCAAGTTAGTAAACTAACCATTTATTATCAAATTCACTAGTAGTTTTGTTTTTAGAAAATTCATGCAGAACCTTATCTTTTTCGTTTCCTAGTTCAATCCTTTTGTCCCAGTATTTATGGTCATGAAATTGTTAAAGCCGGCCTTGTTCTCGCTCTTTTTGGAGGAAGAAAATCGAAAAAATCCCGAGCAGAATCACATGTTTTAATGGTTGGTGACCCTGGCATGGGGAAATCACAAATGTTACATGCTTGTGCCAATTTAGCCCCTCGAGGAGTTTACGTTTGTGGTAATACAAGCACTGGCTCAGGTTTGACAGTTACTATGTCCAGAGAATCGGAAGGCGAGTACGCCCTAGAAGCAGGAGCTCTTATGTTGGCAGACCAAGGATGTTGCTGTATAGATGAGTTCGATAAAATGCCAACACAACATGCGGTACGTTTGCCAAGAAGTATATTTCCAAAGTAACAAGAAATTTTAAGTGTCTGTTAGAAGCGATGGAACAACAGAGTATCAGTATAGCTAAAGCTGGAATTGTTTGCACTCTACCGACGCGCGCTACAATTCTAGCTGCAGCAAATCCAGCTGGGGGACACTACAACAAAGCTAAAACCATTGCGGAAAATTTGAAAATTAGTTCTCCTATGCTGTCACGTTTTGATTTGATTTTTATACTTCTTGATCAACCTAATGAGGTTTGTTTTTGAATCATATATTTAAACTATTTACCATTTATAATTAATTTTCGTAGGAATTGGATTTGATGCTTTCCGAACATGTTCTTGCCTTACATTCAACTAAAAATAAATCCAGTACTTCGAGAACCACGATTTTAAGCTCAAATGCAAGTAATAACTCTTTAAGGTACATTAAAACAAAACTTATTAAATATTTTTTTTGCATAATAGCAGTATTGTAAAAAAATATGTGATAGTTGGGAATAAAATAAGTTTAGTTGTCCGCTAGAGTATGAAAACTCAGCGGTCAATTATTTGAGTGACGTGTTGTGCACAAATCAAAAAATTTGTAGATATACAGGCTGTTCCTTAATGATATGCGAATATTTAAGGGTGTGAAACTACATGAAAAATTAATGTTAGTTTGCTTTATAAACTATATTCTAAAAATGTTTCCTTACAAAAACTCGGGGTGTTGAAGTTTAAGGGAAAAAATGGAAATTAATTTAATTGGAAATAATATTTTCAGAACCGCTTCAGATGTTTCAGTAATATTTAGTACGTAGTGAAAGTTAATAATAATAAATAAAAATTGCATTCTTATTATTACATTAATTTTCTCGAACAATAGAACGGTTTTTATTTTTTTACTCAAAAATAGCGCATCGAAGGAAAACAACTCAAGAGAGATCTTATGTTTTAAATTGAACGGGGAATTCAAAAATAATTTTTATTTGGAAAAAAACCATTGGCGTACCATTTTTTTCTTAAAAAATATTGAAATGCCCGTACGCACGCCACTGTTAAAGCTAAAAATTCTTTTTGCATTAAAAAATATGCACCTTTATTAACTTTCACTACGTACTAAATATCACTGAAATATCTGAAGCGGTCTTAAAAATATTAATTAATTTCCATTTTTCCCCCTAAACTTCAACACCCAGAGTTTCTGTAAGGAAACACTTTTGGACCATAGTTTATAAAGCAAACTAACATTTATTTTTCATGTAGATTCACACCCTTAAATATTCGCATATCATTAAGGAACAGCCTGTATAATCTAATACCAGTGAAATAAGAAAATATTGATCTAGCAGGTATAACACGGTTGTAACAACTGTTAAACTCTTGAATCCATACCGTGTATGTAAAAAGCTGCAAACTTATTATATTATATTTTTTATGTTATATTATAATATATATTGTATTTTATGCCAATACTTAAAATAATTTTGTCGACATATTTACTTAAAACTAAGTAATGTTTAAAACGTTTTTCAGGAGGCGCTTGCGACTACAAGATGGGGAGGAAATGGATTACTTACCCCACTCTTTATTCAGAAAATATATAGCTTATGCGCAAAAATACGTTAATCCACAATTATCGGAAGAGGCAAAAACGGTATTGAAAGAATTTTATTTTCAATTGCGAAAGCAGTTTCAAAGTGGAGATTGTACACCAATTACAACAAGGCAGTTAAGGTCTTTGATACGATTGACTCAGGTTTGTTTTACATTAAAAAAATATTTCAACACAGTTTTGTCAAATAATGTTAAGATTTATTTGAAATTACTTGTAGTGTGATTGCAGTTTAATTAATTAAGTAGCGCGAAACTGATTTTTTAATATACCAAAATCATTTTCATTTGGTTTATTGTGGTACAAATGTGATCCGTTACTAGGGCAACTGATATAAAAGTTAATACTAAATGCACGCCATTTGTACCACAATGAACCAAGTGAAAGTGAACTTGATATCTTTGATGTCTAAAACATGTCTATGAAAGCGAATTGTTTTCAAAGCCATCTAAAAAAATGTTGGTGTTTTTCTTCTTTTTTTTTTTTGGTATTTATAATAATAATTTCAGTATGTACGTTAAGTTCTAATTTTCAAAACATTTAATTTTTTTCCGGAAAGTGCAATTTCCAAATTTAATCTTCTTAGCTTTGATGTACGCCTATATAAACATCAAAATTATACCACTCTACTTAAATTTTAATAGTAAAAATCCACTTCATTACATAATAATAATTTTTTTTAACCATTGTTAAAGCCAGACTTAGATGAGTCAATTTTTTTTTGTTGGTTTTCGTTATTTGTGGTACTGTATTTCAAGTTAAAATTATGCCAGGTAATTTTGAATCACCCTGTATATTATAGAACTCAAAATTTTGGTTTTTCACATTAGAAAAATATAGCGAAATTTGATAAAAAACACAAAAAATTGATAGTTTTTAAATCAATTGAAAAAATTAAAAAAAATATATAACCAAAAAATGTTTTAAAAAGAATAATTTTATTGAATTTTTATGTCAAAAATGGCGTTAATAAACTAATGTTTATACAGCCTGATTCAGATAAGATAATGAGCCTGATGATCTAGCGATGCAACCTATAAAACAAATTTCATTTACGTCTTTGATCTAATTTAAATTAAAGTTTTAAAATTGAATCCAAGTTATCATCTCCTTAAGCCTGACATTAGCGCAGAAAACGGTCATTTGTGCCAGAGACAGAAAATAAAAAACTGATTTTCATGTACCTAAACTCTAATACAAAATATATAAAGCAATGAAGTATTAAAGGTAGAGAAACAGATCTATTGTAAATCATAATTTGCAAAAATAAACAGGTATACGACACCACTTTTAACTAATGTCAAAGCACTGTCAAAGTAACATAAGATAACTTAATTACAAATGCAAATCGTAATTAAAAGTAGATCAAGACGTAAATGAAATTTGTTTTTTTGGTTGCATCGCCAAAACACCGGGCTCATTATTTTACCTGAATCAGGCTGTATTTTATGTATTACTATATTTTTTTAAAGCGATTCGTATTAAAATTTTCATTAAAGTAGTCCATAAAACAAGTTTTTTATGGTTTTATTTAATTTTTTTGAGTCGATTTGAAAAATATTTTGAGGATATATAAGTAATTAAAAAAACGTTTTAACAAGTACAAAAATTTTTTCACTGTTTTAACTATTCACAAATACTTAACACCACAAATACCGTACACTGACATTTAGTGCTAGCAACAGAACATGGTGGAATATTTGTCATTGAAGAATGGCAGTACCAACCTGACGGTACTTTGACAATAGATTATAAAAAAAAAACAAACTTTAGTAACACGCATTTTTCATTAGTATAACACATTTTCATCTCTAGTTGTTCTAGCTCATCTTTCGAATATGATACTTTCATAGGCATGATTAGAAAAAAGTATGTTTTAACGCAAAAGCATGAAAAAGTACAACTGTAAACAAAGAAAAAATTATTAGTAACCCAAAAACGTGGAAATATGTAGTACAAACATGAAAAAGGTACCATAACGTTTAATTTTATGTATGTATTTTATTTCCATTTAAAATTTTACCGTGATTTTCGAAACTACGAACGTAGAAAAACTTTTGTATGCAACTCGTGATATAAGTAACTTTTTCACTTAAGACGGCGCCTGACAGGCCCAAGGTCAACCTTGTCTGATAAGACGCAGGCATAGTTTTGCTATTGTCTTCCTGGTGGCGCTGATAGATTCATCATAACATAAAATATTTGTTGGTACAAAAAACTGTGCTAACTGATAAGAATTTATACGCGTGGCCGTAGTTCTGCCGCTTCGCTAGCGTGCAATTTATAGTCTGTCAATTGCCAAACAGCGAATTTCTCCCATGAATGAATCGTTGCATTGTAACTAAGTATAATGAAAATTATTTAAAATAATTCGCAAGCTCACAATCATATTATGTTATATAAAATATAATTTTATATAAAATTGTATAGTTAAATGTTTATAATTTACAAGTTTTGCAATATTAAAAAAATTACAACAATTATATAAAGAGCGACCCAAAAGCCGTGGAATCAAAGCAGGCTTAGACGAAAATGAGGTTTGGTTATTTCCAATTAATTATTACTGTCATCTTACATTCATTGTGCGAAATGCTATTAGAAAATAAGTTAACTAATCTGTGTTTTGTGCTAGAAATATACTTAGCATCAATTACAATATATGAACAATTTAATGTTAGTTTTCAAGAGCAAATCAAAAGTAAAAAAACTGAAATTCAATTCTGATACTTTTGACTTTTTTCCATAGCAATCTTTTATATCGCTTGTTATTAACATGCAAATTATTATTACGTTAAAATTTCTAATGAAAGTTTTATTTTACAATAATTGTTGTAGAAAAGAGACATATCCTAAGTTTTAAATTTTTGGGAAAAAAATTCCTAAATATACTTTTTAACGCCAATTTTAAAAAGTTGGTTAACTAAAGTAATATTTGCATTGAAGAAATTATATTACATATTTTATTTAATGTTATAAAAACATTGTGAATAAAAAAAATTCTAATAATTTTTAAATACGAGTACAATAAATCAATAATAAACTTTAAACCCAAACTTGAGTTCAATAATTTAGATGTATAGTTCCATAATATAATTATCATTTATGTAGTTTCTTCTTATGTCATAAGCGAGTGGATCGTCACCGAGTTATTTTTGCTGGTGAAAACTTAGGGCTTGGATATATTGCTACAAATAATTAAATTATTAATTAAATTATAACCAAATTAATGGTTTTTGTTGTTTTTTTTTTAAATAATGTCAATATTTCAAAATTAAATTTCATTGTTCATTTTACGGTAGGTAACACCCTGAATTGTAACTTGAAATTTTTTGGTCGAATATTAGAATTTTTTTTCGTAAGTAACACAAAGTTAGAAACAAATATAGGTACTCAGAAATAGTTATATATGTATTAAGAGCGTAATCAAGGGGATTATGGCACGAAGGAATGTTTAAAGCCCGACGTAGGAAGACTTTTAATTTACAGAGGGCCATTAGTAACGATTACGCCCGTGGTACATACAACGTTTTATTTTATTTTAAATCGTTTCAATTTTTTAAATCAAAAGAATAATATTCAAAATTCCGGTATTTTTTTTAATACTTCCAAAAAAATTCTGATTAACTAGTTGACTAGTTTGTCGTTGCCACGATACGCTATGTTGTTATTTTCTTTTTTGAGATTTTTAAAAAGGAATCTGGTGAAAATCCTGTATAAAAACGTGTATTCCAGAGAAATGTTACAACAGGTAAAAATGCCCAAAATTCAAGAAAAAGTTGTGTCACACTCCCTGCTTTTGTAGTGTTTAACAGTTTTTGAAATAAATGATGATTTTTCATGATAATTGTTATTTAATGTATAAATGACGTCTACAAAATTGAAGACGTTTATTTGACAGCTAGACGAAAGTACAGTTATTTATTTGTAATTGTTGCGTAGCAACTTTAAAAAATTTAGTGCTATAAAAATAAAGATTACGCCCTGATTTGCGGACATATAAAGTACATTATGGTTCCAAAATAAAATTGAGTGTCAAAATCGTGACAGAAGCCATTTGCCAAGTTTACAATTAATGTAAAATATGAAAGATAATATAATTATGCCTTTAAATATATTACAATAACATAACTGTTATGGGATAATTGACACTACGAATCTCCATTATTTTTTAAAAGCCCCACAGTACATTACAAAAAAACACAATACGACAATGTAGATTTCCGCAAATAACACACTTTATATTAATTGTAAATAACTATTTTATTAAATTTGAACACACAAATAGTTTTTTTGATTTGCATTGGACGGCCGCGGCCCCTTCCATCATGGCCGGCGGCGGCGGCGGCGGGAGCAGGGCGGTCTTGAGCCTCTTCTATGGCAAAAATACATTTTTATATAGAAAAATATGAATAAAATCACAGATAAAACGATATTTACCGTTGCCTCCATGTGCTCCCTGGGACGGCTGGTACGGCCGCTGGAACCAGCGACCCCAACCGCGACCCCCACTGCGACCTCGGCCACGTCCTCGCCCTCGCCCCCGACCTCGCCCCCGACCTCGCCCCCGACCACGCCCCCGACCTCGCCACCGATCTTGCCCCCGAGCTTGCCCCTGACTTCCATGATCTTCATTTACATCCCGAGCAGCATCATCAATGGGACGAGGAACATTATGATCGGGATGACCAGGAACATCATCATCGGGACCATGAGCGTTAGAATGCTCCGGTCCCGACGAGTTCCCGCCATCAATTTCCATAGTATTGTCTATATAATGAAAATTTATAATATACATACAAATCTACAATTTTTTAAACCTCACGTACCGTCTCCTGCCATCTTTCCACAACTTATTATCAAAGAAATGTATTATCGTAATAATGCTTGCCAACAGAGAAAAGAGAATATCTCCTAAATGTTTAATAAATAAAATAATAAGATGTAATATTTGAGAAGATCTAATTCCCACATATTCTTAAAAATTTATTTTATTTTTTATTTAAAATTATTCTTAAAATATTATTTATTATATGTTTAAAACGTTCAATACTACTGAGTTGGTCATACTGTTTTATTAAAAAAACGCTTTCTAATCTTTACTTGAGATTGGTATTTATCAATCGAAAACATTGTCTGAATTATTTGCAAAATATTTCAGGCAATTACACTGTTGTGGTAATGATAGTTAAAAAATTGGTATGTAATTTCTAATAGTTCGTAAAAGTTGTAGTTTAAAAATGGTTCGAGTTTCAAGTTATAAAAGATCAAAACGATCTCGTGCGCAAAGACTACGCTACAAAAAACTGGAAGGCTCTGTGCTCAAAAGTAATGTCATTTTTGCACATAGAAACTACGGATAATAAATATGAAGAACAAATGACGTCACAATGTTGCTCTCATTACACTGTAGCAACAAGTAGCGATTCGAAAATAGACCGAGAAGACGAGCAGTTTTTTGTGGGCAATCATAAAGAAGAAGAAGAAGAGAGTGACTTAGAGAAATGCATTACGAAAAATCCAAATTGGGGACTTAGAAAATATGAAGCTCACATATTTTTGGCTAAACAGTCAAAGAATATTGGTGTAATAAGAAATAATGAGTTTGTTGATATTTCCAGTCACGAAATAGAAAGAGAGAAAGTGCCGAAACAACCTTCCCCAATTGAAGGAAACCGAATTGTAGAGTTAGGGTACCTTTTAGATCGAGTATTAAAATTACAGTATGATCACTGTCAAAGTTGTACATTGGGAAGGCTTATCACAAAATGGGAAAGTAGAAAAGCATCGGGTTTAGTAAGTACAATTCTTTTACAGTGTGAACAATGTTGCAAAGAATTCAAAATTTCAACTGAAAATCCTAAATATTCTGTATCACAAATTAATACCGGCGCTGTTTGGGGAACACTTGCCACAGGAAGCACTTATTCTCATTTAGAAGAACTTTTAAGTTGCATGAATATTCCAACAATACCAGACAATATGTTTTATAAAATGGAAAATGAATTAGGTAAAGAATGGAAATGGTCATTGATCCATTCGATGAATGAAGCAGGGAAAAAAGAAAAAGAATTTGCAATTGCTCAAAATCATCTTTGTCTTGATGGAACTCCATGGATAACAGTTTATATAGACGGCTCTTGGAGTAAACGGTCATATGGAAATAATTATAATTCTTTTTCTGATATGGTTGGAATCATTGGACGTCACACTGGCCAACTTCTCTTCATAGCTGTAAGAAATAAATTTTGCTCTGTTTGCAGCAAAGCAGAACAAAATAATGAACATCCCAAACAACACGTGTGTTACAAAAACTGGAACGACTCGGCACCGGCTATGGAATCAGATATGGTCGTAGAAGGATTCAACTGCAGTGAAGAAATGCATGGTGTTAGATACTGCAAATTTATTGCAGATGGTGATTCCAGTGTATTTGCGAAAATCCGAGGAAACGTCCAATATGGGGCTTTCGTAAAAAAAGTGGAATGTACAAATCACGCCATAAAAAACTACGGTAATCATTTATTCAAAATAAAAGCTGATTTGCAGATAAACAAAGAAGGTAGAAAACTGTTAACAAAAGACAAAATCAAGAAATTAACAAAAAGAGCAAAATGTTCCATTTATGAACATTCCAAAAACGACCAAAATGTAGATAAGTTAAAAGAAGACCTCCGCAATGGGGTATTGCATGTTTTTGGAGATCACAGCAAATGTACAGCTAGTATTTGTAACAACATTGGTGATATGTCTTTAAATAATGTACCTAATCTGAAAAAAACATTTAATTTATGATCATTTAATAGGTGCTCTTACCTTATTAGTAAGGAAAGCAAATTTATTGATTGAAAATGAAACTAACAACAGAGCAGAAAGGTTAATGAATATAGTTTCAAGATTTAATATGGGAAAGAGATTAAATTTGGTACAAAGAGGATCATATGAACGCAGAGTTCATCTAGCTGGGTTAAGATATAATCATTCTTTTAAATGGCATTCTAGTGCGTGGAAAAAAACAACAGGAAACAGTCCAGGCAAATATTTAGAAGAGTTTATGAAGAAATATGAACAAATGACAAAAAAAGCAAATGTGCGGCATAGTGGTAGTAAAGAAAAAAAAATACACAAAAAAATAGCGAATAATGTTCATACCGAAGTCAATCGAGATTATGGCAAATATGCTGAACAACCGATGAAGACGATCTCAGACGATGAAGAAACGGTAAACACAGAATCCGAGCTATTACTGCAAAGGTTGCAAGTAAGCAACAAAATAAAAAAATATTTATATTACATTTAATTTACTTACTACAAATTATGCTTTAGATATCTACTGAGGAAGAAAGACAAAAAATCCAAACATCAACAGTTGGGCAATTCGATAACACTTTATATGAGTATCATCGAAAACACAGACTGACAGCATCCCTTTTTGGTAGGGTTATAAACAGAAGGCCATACACACCTTGCCACAACATTGTGAAAGAGTGTTTAAAAGTAAACAGAAATATTTTAACCGAAGCAATGCAGTTTGGTATTTGCAAGGAAAATGTTGCTATTGAACTATTTAAGAAAGCAATGGCAGCAAAGGGTACTATTCTTAATGTTGATAATAGTGGGCTGTGGGTGGATTTACAATATGGCTTTCTTGGAGCATCTCCTGATGGACTTGTAAGGGAAGAAAACGCTATAATTGAAGTGAAATGCCTTTATAGTGCCTGTAAAGCAGAAGTTTCTTCTATACAAGAAGCCATTGCATTAAAAAAAGCACCTTTCCTGGAAAATAACAACGAGACAATTTCTCTGAAATTAACTCATAATTACTACTATCAGGTAATTTGTGAAATTTATTTTTAAAAGAGAAATGTATACTAAGTTTTTTTTTGTTTGTGACAGGTTCAGGGACAATTAAATGTTACACAAAAAGAAAAATGTTACTTTGTTGTGTACATCAGCGATACCGTAGACATTTTTTATACTGAGGTTTTTAGGGATGAAACGCTGTGGAACAACACAATGCTACCAAAGCTCATTCAGTTTTATAAGGAGTGTATTGCTCCAGAAATAATACGGGGAAATATTATGAAAAATAAAAAATGTAAAGATCCACCTTTTATTACGAAAGAAATTGAATTGCACCAAACAAAAACAAAAAAAAAGACACAAAGTTAGTGATAATTACAGGTATGAATAAAGTTGTTTGGGGTAGTAAAGTTTTGCACAAAAAGGTACAATTTTACTCTTTCACCAAATGTTACAATGGTGTTGTGTAGTACGAGTACTAAAATACCACATAAAAGTTGCATGATAGTTGAAAGGCAAAAGAAGGCAACAAAAAGTGAGTGCTTTAAAATATCTAAGTACAAATAAGACACACAACATTGTAATTTAATCATAGTTCATGCTAATTTGATTTTCATAGTAGGCTTTAATACCCCTTCAAAATAAATAACTATAAATTATCAATTTTAGTGAAATAGATATTATTTAGATTAATTCATTTTACACAATTTCTTTTAAATGAATGGTGGAATTTGAAATTATTTGATAGTTTGTAGATAACAGTGGTTTAGTGTACGTAATATTATTTAATAATAACTGCCATAACTTTTCATATCCTTTGTAAGATAAAATAAATTACGTTACAATTATTGTTTGTTGTCATTCATTAATCATTTTCTTAAGAAGAATGTATGTAAATCAGGCACTATAAAATATTACTTACAATCATTCCTTATTAGTAAATCAATGAAAACTTATAATTATTAACAAGCGATAGTTCTTTTAAATAAGAGATTACGATTTATGACTGTTCTATGCAACTGAAATTTATGAATAATAAAACTTTGTTTTTCAAATAATTTTATTCAAACTATTGATTGATTAAAAATGGAAAGAAGGGTTTATAATATAAACTTATTTTATCGGATGAGCTTCATAAAACTTACTTATCTTAACCTTAGCTACAATATTTTAAGTTTTATATCGTTGGCGTGCGGTGAAAGTGTAAGATGACAATATAACACTGTTTGAAGATAAATTTGTTTTAGATTATACGCTGACTTTTTTGAGAATATCTATCATATCAAAGCACCACGACAATTAATAGAACTTATGTAGCTTCATTTGTTGCTACTCTTTCTTATAATGCTACATACTTTTTGCTGTCACAATATATTTAGTATAGTGTAATGTAAAGCATTTTACATACAACACAGCTACTGTACACTGCTGTACCTGCCCAGGGGGTGTATCGTGTTAGGTATGTACTGGAATACCTAGCTTTCAATTGGCAAATTCAGGATATAATATTCTCTTCTTATTTCTTAACCACTGAAGGAATGAATAGGTACCTAGCACAAGCATGGTATAAAAGTGTTTGTCTAAAATTTTACTTAGGCTTTTAATAAGTCAAAAAAAATTATGTTAGCAACAATTCGTTAAACAACGTACATCATTTGAAGTACGTTAAAGTAATGTTCTTTATTGTTATTCCGTTTACAAATCAATTTGGAGTTTGATTCATAACCTCACACCTCCATGGAATGTTAATAACTGTTTTATGAGTCCATAACACACGTTAAACTAGAATAAATAAATAATATTCCATAATATTATTTCAGGGATTGTTTATATGACGACTTTATTGTGAATTAGTATATGTAAATAAAAATTTTGCCACTTGACAGAACATTGACATTTCTTTTATTTACATTTTTTATAAGAATTTATTTAGAATAATAAAACAAGAAAAATTGTAAATGTATAAGAATTGATGAAGACAGTGAACATAATTAATTGAAAAGTCCTTTTTAGTGTACTAATTTAGATTTTAGTGTGTAATTTTAATT
Source organism: Tribolium confusum (assembly GCA_029207805.1). Taxonomy (NCBI): domain Eukaryota; kingdom Metazoa; phylum Arthropoda; class Insecta; order Coleoptera; family Tenebrionidae; genus Tribolium; species Tribolium confusum. Next base: position 5,236,284 of record JALGAY010000003.1, read on the forward strand.
ATTTATCTTGAAGCGCCATCTATCAGACAGTAACCAAACTTTTCGTTCAGTCCGTTCACTGACCTTTACCTCAGTTTGACATTTTTTTTTATAATTAATACGTCATGAATACGTCTGGGGCTAATCCTGAAGGAATGGTAACATTTTTTCAAGAATTTTTTTTACGAATGCATTGTCCACAACGAGCTGTTCACTCTGACGGTTTTTTATGTACATCTGTAGTGGTGAAATTCCCAAAAAGTATCGACTTTGGAGACTATTTACCGAGTTAATCGGAAAGAACGTTCGTTAAAAAACCGCCGAGACAAGCATTGAATCTTTATCTGTAAGCTGCCTCACTTTCTCTTTTGTAATGTTTGTTGTTGTCGAAGGATTGGCCCCCCAGGGAACCCTTATATCAGTTAGCACAACAACACGTTCGCCATCTACCGAATTCGCATCTCTCAGGCGCCCTCTTAACGTAGAGCGATACCCACTAATATTTCATTTCTGAAACACAGGATGGCGCTAAATACAGCGTCTTAGTCAGCAACCCTTAATACACTTGCAAACATAATTTTTACTAGAAGCAGATGTGGTTTGTTTCTACGATAAGGTTTTTGTTGAAAGTTCTACTAGCTAATAGAGGGCTCTTATCTAAATTCAAGAAAATCAGTTCTGGTTATAACACTTATATCCAGTACTCGTCAGTACTGAATATTTGTTCTGGTTTTCAATTTGATTTAACAAAAAATCATTATTAAATAGATTATCGATTTATTAAAAACATCGCTTTATGACAATCGAAAATGTTTGCAGCGTTATTTACTTTTCATTATTGCCGGCTCTGAATTGGGTACGGATTAAGTAATGAAGGCCGGTGAAGTTTTACCTGAACTCATTGATAAGGAGAATGAGGGTTAAGATTGTCCCAACTAGATTCTCTGCTTTACAAAAGCTTTACAATAATATTGTTTATCATTTTTGCGATAATAAACCATTGGGTTGTACATAGGTAAAAAAAGCAATAAAATATGTCGTTCAATGGTTCAATATATTACCAATCTATAAGATCTCTTTATTGTTATTATTTGTTTTTGATTATGTAATGGCTTAAGTTATTGTTTTTGCAATCAAGGATTTTACCATCATTATCTTGAAAAAAATATTTGCTGAAAAAAAGATACCAGCTTGTATAACTAATGAAACAGATTTTAAAGTTATAAAACGTTTATTACTAACAAACATTATTTTTTACAACAAAAATATTAATAACTAAACAGCCAGAAGAATATAATATGTCTATGCCGTGACATTGAAAATGATGTAAATTATAGCTGGGTGTGAAGCCCTTGCTTGATAAATTAAAACAGAAATCAAAATTAAGGTATCACAGCTTGCTATAGTTTGTACTGTCACTCAAAATAGAAAGTGTTGCACTAAGAGACCTACATCTTCTTAAAAGTTATAGACAAAAAAAAGATGTTAACTTTTAACAGTTCTGTTGTTCGCAAAATATTATTTTTTCTGGAGTATACGTCTTTAGAATTATTTAAAATAAGAAGTTATTCATTTTATAAGTGGCGTTGCCATTTCTTCATAATTTTTTTCCGGAAAACTTTGAAAGTATGACTGAGGAATATGGCGATCGATTTCATCAAGATCTGAAAGTATTTGCAAAAAATATCAAGGTTTTTGAGGACGAACATGCTAGACTATTATTGAAATAATAGCCTATTGCAAAGTTTACAAAAAAAATCAAGATCATGCCCTTCCAGTGACTTTCATATCGTTTTATTGAGTGGCAATAAGTATAGTTATAAACATTGTTTTTTGGCTATAACTTTCAAACTACGTTTTTTGGGGCAAAGAAAGTTTCTTACAAAAATTTAAAGACCATGAAATTCTGCGATCAATACCTATCTCACACTCAAAATTGGTCTAGAAGTATAGTCGTCGACGGCAGTCATATCGTTATTTTTTACAATATTTTACAATATACTTTTATGAAAATCAATTTTTTTCGTGAAATGAGAGTGTGTTAATATATTGCGAGTGACACAATTACACTAACGGAAAAAGCGACATATTTTAACTTATTAGCAAATGCTTGTTTCGAAATATTATTATTATTATACGTTTTAGAATAATATTTTTTAAAAAAACTAGTGTTACAACCAGCCTCATTGTTATACATATGATTCAAGGAACAGGTATTACCGTGGGGAGTTTGTAACACGTATTTGTTTATACTATTTCTTCTATTAAATATTTTAAGTGGTATTTGTTATTATTTTTTTATTTGACATCCGCTGTTATCTGTCTAGTAAGTTTTGCGTTAAACATCAAGATACCTTTGAAAACCTATTTTTACATTAATTTGAATAATTTTTTCCAAAAAGTAGTGTTTTGAGAGCGATCGCCTTAGAAATTAATTTCTTGCTAAACTCTACTCTGAAGAAATTTAAAATCCAAGCTGACATTATTTATACTAGAGTATTCAAATATTCCTAATAAAGCTCAATACATACGTGGAAACAGAAAATTATATCTACCCATTATGTTTGAATGTGCAAAGCCGGAAAGATTAAAATAATGAATTAGGAAAATTCGGTATTTACCTGAGAATAGAAAGTTCCTCACCACAATTCTAGTAAAGACAAATCTAAATAATATGAATGGCCAAGTCGGAAAGATTAAAATCCCGAATGGCAAAATTCGGCGTTTATATACTTGAAAATAGAAAGTTTCTTACCACGTAGTTTACAACATTAGCAGTTTTAGTATCCCTCCTGCTGAGATAAGGAAATTAGATGGTTTGCATTTGGATTGTCCATTTCAGGTAACAGAAGGGACCGATAGGATTAAGGATTATTTGGTCCACAAAAGAGATCCGTCCAAGTTTGACCATCAAATTTTATATTTTTAATTACAATTTTAAGACATTGTAAATTAATATTTATTAAAAAACATTCTCCATTCTATCGTCTAAATAATAATTTACAATGTAAAAGCTCGTAGATTAAAAAAATTGTAATTATTTTCAAAAAAGTTTTGTAACAAAAAGTTTTAAATAGCTTATGATTTTTTACTGAAAATAAAAACTTTTTTATATAATTTACAGAATCAGATAGGTGTCTACGTGGTAAGCCAAAAATTTGGGATTACTATAATACGATGAGCCCAATAAATGCTATTTGCAAAAAGTCCGTTTTATTATCTTTTTTTGGACACATTTTTTGAAATGATCTCATAATTTAAATAAGAAAATCTTTACTTCAATTTATTGGCAATATGCAGAAAAAACGAATGTCAGTTTTTTTAAAAACTAATCGCTTATGTTATTATTTCGGTGAAACTGCGTCGTATTTTCTAGAAAAGATTATGTTATTTAATAACATGAGTGTGTACATTTATGTTATTTAACATCACACATGTTGTCATACATATTATAGTCCTGAAGAAGGACAGGATACACGAAACGGTCGACTTAGTATAAGGCTATTTTCATTGGGAAATTTTTCTCAGTAATATCAAATTAAATGTTTTTTTGGATTTATACCTACCGGATGAGATTATGTATTTACTGATTCTAAAAATCCTTAAATTACCAAAGTTGTAAGAACTGCTTTATGTTCTGGGTACCGATGTAATGAATAATATTATTCTAAAAATGCAAACAATGTAATAAGTCGGATAATTAATTTAGTTATAATTATATATATTTATAATAGTTTGTTATTTTTAATATTTTTTGCAAAATGGTCCTTTGATCAATTATATTTAGTTTTATCATATTTATTCCAAACCAAAATTTATCATATTAAATTATTCCCATTTATTTTCAAACTTACAGTTTTTCAGATCCTATTTACGCTACTGTCAGATAGGTGTCAAACTTGTCGCTATGTTACTAGTTCCATTGAATTCTGCTCTAAATATTTGTCACTAGCGTGCAGATTCTGTACAGGCACGCGCTAAAAATGAAACTATTTACCGAGAAAAATTAGAATTAATTTTATAGAAGAAATAGTATAGCAAATGTATTTTTTATGATAAGATGTAAAACACAGACCATAATATTAACTCCTCGATTAGTTTTTATCGAGTTTTTATCTCATTTAAAGTATTTATAACGGATATGAAAATTCACTATTTAAAATTTTTTTATGAAAAAATTTGTCGTTTAATTTGCATTAAAAAATAACAGTGACATAAGTAAGACCATCTACAATACTACAAAAAATTAAGAAGAATCTGATCACTCTAGTTATTAAATAAAAAAATAAAATGACAAAAAATTAGGGTTTTTTTAATTTTTTTGAAAAACTAAAGTCGAGAAAAATTTCAAAAAAATATATGTTGTTCCTAAGACCTTTCAAAACTTACATTATTTTTTTCAAAATTTTTAAACGACAGGATTTTTTTTATGCAGTAGAGTTCAACCTTAAAGGCTTGTTTCACTTTCTTACGGCTGGTGTATCAACTTGCCTTGATTGCGAACACAAGTAATTATTTAATCACTTGTTACATAAATAAATATTTTAGGCTAGGGCTAAAGCTGAGCTTAGAGAAGAAGCCACAAAAGAAGACGCTATGGATATTGTAGAAATTATGAAAGAAACTTTGATAGACATATTTACTGATAACATCGGTATTATGGATACCACACGATCCCAAAATGGAACAGGAATGAGTACTAAAAATCAGGTAAAAAACTTTCATTCTCCCCAATTCTGTTTGAACGTGTACCAATTTTATTGTTATTACAGCAGTATTGTTATAACTAAGATATGATATATGGTATGTATTAAGGTGGACCAAAAAAATCGACTATTTTTTTTAACTTCCAACACTGAAAAATTGGTTCCTAGGCACCTTTAAAAAATGCTCTCCAAAGATGAGCTCTTAATTTTAATAGGAAGGTTTTCTTCATCTCAGTTTTCCATTTTTTCTTTAGTTCAATATGACAAAATCCATATCTCGTCATTATTTGATCGTACAGAAAATTTTTATTTACATTTGTTGTAGGAAATTAAACGCTCTACAGGAAAGGTATCTTACAATTTTTTCTTAACTCTTATCGTTTAGAAGAAATCGGAGGTCAAAGTTTGAAGAATTTAACAAAAATTTCTTTTTTACTTCTAAATTTTATAAATTGTTGATAAATAAATATTATAAAATGCGCAACATACAGTTTTGTAGGAAAGTAAACGCTCTTCAAAAAAAATGTCTCTTCTGGTTAATCAATTACTCTAAACCATTTAGAAGATATTAGCATTCGAATCCCAATGTGCACTGATTTTAATAGTTTTTTAATAAATATTTTAAATTTATCCATTTAAGTGGTGAGTTACATTTAAAATAAACTAGTTGAAAAATATTAAATCACGATACTAAATTGTGATAAGAGCAAAATTATGAAAAGAAAATATTGTTAAAAAATTATTCAGAAAGAAATATATTCCGAAACAAAAGATAAGACAACTGAAAAACTGTTATTCTACCAAAATAAACTCTTATGAATATTTTTAAATTTCATGACTTCAATGGATAAATTTAAAATATTTATTAAAAAACTATTAAAATCAGTGCACATTGGGATTCAAAGGGGAATATCTTCTAAACGGTTAAAGTAATCGATTAACCACAAGAGACTTTTTTGTAGAGCATTTAATTTCATACAAAACTGTATGCTGCGCATTTTATAATATTTATTTATCTACAATTTATAAAATTTAGAAGTACAAAAGAAATTTTTGTTAAATTCTTCAAACTTTGACCTCCGATTTCTTGTAAACGATAAGAGTTATGAAAAAATTGTAAGATACCTTTCTTGTAGAGCGTTTAATATCCTATAAAAAATGTAAATAAAAATTTTCTGTACAATCCAGTAATGACGATATATGGATTTTGCCTTTGCTATATTGAACTGAAGAAAAAAAGGAAAACTGAGATGAAGAGGACCTTTCTATTAAAATTAAAAACTCATCTTTAGAAAGCATTCTTTAAAAATTTGCATAGGAACCAATTTTTCAGTGTCGGAAGTTAAAAAAAAATAGTCGATTTTTTTGGCCCACTCTAATATGTTGTTGCTATTGTTTGCGTTGTTGTTGCCGTAGTAATTTAATGTTGCTATTTTGCGAACAGAATTGGGGGCATTGACTATTATTTTACATCTAGTAATACATTTTTATAATTTTAGATAATAAAATTACTCAGATTGATGCAGCAAAAGGCAGAAAAGGAGACAAAATCAATTTTTTCCAAAAACGAAATCAGAAATTTAAGTGAAGATGCGGGTATTAACCCTACAAAGTTTTACACTGTTTTACAAAGTTTAAATATTCAAGGTTTTATTTTGAATAAAGGCGCCAATAGATATCAACTTGTCACAGCTGATTTGTAATTATGTAATTTTATAAATAAAAATTGTCTTTTTTGAACAGTATTATATTAAATGAAATAATTAACAATGATGACAAATGAATTAGATTTACACTGACTACATTACTTACACCCAAAACAACTGGGATTATTTAAACAGATAATTTTCTAGTTACTCAGGTCCTCCCCTGTTAATGTATGCAATCTCTTCCTCACTCATAGGGCGCCTTCTCCACCTCTGAGGTATTTGGAAATCATAAATAGGTTCACCAGGCTGGGACTTACTTCCACCAGGTTGGCTTGAAGAGACATTTGTAGCAGAAGTTGCTGCTTTCTGATCACGTGAAGCTCCATACCTAAAGCGAATTGCCGGTGTTCTTGCCATAGAACTAGACAGGGTTCTGCTAAATATATTGGTGAAATTCATTTCAAGATAACCTACAAATATTGACGATATTCAGTGACAGTTTGTAGCTTACATAAGAACCATACCTAGAGTTCACAGTTATATAATAAATATATGCACAAATACTTTGGACTAGAGTGTGATCATTTACAATAATTTAACCAATTGATATTCTATAAACCAAAAATGTAACAATATTGGTTACAGATGTACGCGCAAGCGCAATTGCGATGTTACATAAATTTAAATATACAAAACTTTTAAATAAAGAACTAGCGTGTTTGTCATTTATTTTGTGTATTATCTATAACAATGCAGTATGTGTTTAAAAAAAAATGTACAAAATTAATGTTTTTATATAAAGTTTGTCATTATTATATCCGCAGATTATTGCTTTGTTCAACAGTCCTCGGTAGTATAGTGGTCAGTATCCCCGCCTGTCACGCGGGAGACCGGGGTTCGATTCCCCGCCGGGGAGGCTTTTTTTTTAAATTAAAACCTATTTTAAAATAAAGTTATATAAATTTTTATTATTATGGGTATGTTAAACATCAAACTTTTGGTTTATTATGATCGTAGCCATATCTGGTTGTCTGTCCTGAAGGATTACTTTCTGATCTCACTCCCACATTTCCATTGTTATTGACACTTCCAGGCAAAGCAGAAGCTGGTGTTTTTGGTTCATCACCTAGACATAGATTAACAATAGAAGCAATTTCACTCTTTTCAAACAAAAAATTAGAAAACATTTATAAAGCGATTACGTCATATTATATTTAATTGTATATAATACTAACCATTTGCTGATGAAGAAACCACCAATGTTGTTGCTAGGACCAAAGTGACAAGAATAATCTACAACATAATTGTTTAAAAAAGTCTAATATTAAACATGCAGTTTCTTACCCAATTTGTCTTCATTGTTCGTACTTCTGTAACAACCAGAGACTTGTTTCTTTTATATAAACACCACACACAAAAGGGCAAAATTTACATATAAAATATCCATAAATTAAGAGATAACAACAAAAAATTGTTAACTGGTTTCTTGTGAAAATTGGTAAACTTGAATAAACACAAATTTTAAACATGTTGATGTATATAAAAAAAAACATGAAGATTATAATTAAATACAACCAATCTTTTTACTTATTTTATTTTATACAGAGTGGTCCAATCAAAAGTTTGCACCTAGCGTCACCTTTGTTTGTGAAATTTAAAGCAGAAATGCTGAGACAGGTCGATTTTCTTTTGAAGGAAGACACATTTTAAGAATATTTTGCAACCCATTTGAAAACCACACAAGAGCTGCAGCTGGAATTGGTTGTATAATCCATAGAAAAATGGAAGAACATATTTACAAGTGGAAAGCTTGGTCTGAGCGAATTTTATTAATTGAAATAAAATATGATGACCTGCAAATAAATCAAAGGACGAGTATAACAATAGTAATTTATGGTCCAAATGAGGATGAGACTGCAAAGAAAGATGAATTCTGGTAAGACTTAACTACGATAATCGAAGAAGCAAAAGGTACAATTTACGTAGCTGGGAATTTTAATGCACGAGTGGGAAAGCAAGATGAAAAGTATAAAACAGTTGTAGGAAAGTACGGAGAAGACTATAGAAACAATAATGGTAAGAGATTGCTTGACTTATGTTTACTGCAAAATTTGATTATAGCTAATGCTAATACATACTATCAACATAAAAACATATTGTACATCGTTTTACAAGAGAAATGCTAAGCCGTGAGGAAAAATCGATAACTGACTACATATCTATTAATTGGAAAGCAAAATAACATGTGAAAGTAAGAAGAGGACCAAAAATTGGTAGTGACCATTAGATACTATTAGTGAAAACGCTCAAAAAAAATTACACAGATAGGTAATTACACAAGAGGATCAAAAAAAGAAATTTGAATATGAAAAAATTAAATGACTAATTAAAAATGACTCAATCAAAACAATGTGGAAAAATTTGAATGAAGTAATCACTGAAGGAAGGTGCCAGACAAGTATGTGGGATGTGGCGTCTATAAAGCGAATAACCAAAAAAAAACAAACGTGATGGTGGTCACTAAGAGAAGTAATTAAAATGAAGAAAATTCGGGTCGGATCGTGCCACCCTCTTACCTAGAAAAGAGGGGGTGACAACGGAGTCACCCATCTCATGTTTGAGTTTCGATAAGTAGAACAAGAATTTTTCTTGTAACGGCAGCATGTAGCCAAATTGTTACTACCTTGTATATAGTGTGAATAAATCAGTGTAAATACATATCAAGGTTTTTCACTGTTCCCAAATGCGGGAACTACTGAATCAGTCAAAAGGACTGATTCTTTAACAAATTCTGTGGGGACCTCCACCGAGGGCTCTACAGGAGTTAATATTTGCTATAAAATGGCTCAAAAATGAAAAATCTCTAGGACAAGATAAAATAACTGAAGAAATGATAAAAAATATGGGAGAAAAAGCAACCAAAGAATTGCTCAAACTATTTAATAAAATATGGGACACCGAGAAAATACCGAAAGATTGGGAAGTTGGACTAATTCTACTCATTTATAAAAAAAAAAGAAATAAAAAAGAGTGTAAAAATTATCGAGGAATTACAATAACATGTGTAACTTTAAAACTTTTCGAGAAGATAGTTGATGGTAAACTGAGAACACAATTAGAAAAAAGTTTTAATGAGGCACAAAGTGGCTTTAGGAAAAGTAGGAGTACACAAGATCATATATTTACACTGAAACAAATAATAGAAAAAGCTAAGTTTGAAAAAAGACAGTCGCTTTAGCTTTTATTGATTTAGAAAAAGCATTTGACGAAGTGTCAAAAACACAAATATGGGAAATTTTAAAAATAAAAGGGATTAATGCTAAAACGATAAATGTCGTGAAATGTTTGTACAAAAGATGTATAAATTATGTAATTTGCAGAAGTATGAGATCAGAAGCTTTTGAGAACTACTGAGGGTTTAAGACAAGGTGGTGGTTTAAAGTCCTTTGTTATTTATTACGTGCATAGACGAGATTGTTAAGGAATGTTTTAGTGTATCTAAAAAAATGAATGTGGGCTACATAAATGTAAGAAATGTCGAAATTTTGAAAGGGGCATTTGCTGACGATATTGTTTTAATCGCAAAAAATTCAAAAAGTTTGCAACACAACATAAGGATATGGAATGAGAAGAAAAATGGAATGGATATAAACCTGGAGAAAACTAAAATTATGACGATAGGCAACCAAGCACAGAAAGTAGAATTAAATGAAAACGAGCTTGAAATAGTAAGTGTTTTTCAATATTTGGGAGTTTTACTGCAGAATGATGGAGAGCAAGAAGCGGAAATAAACAACAGAATAGACGAAGCAATAAAATGTTTCTACGCGTTAAGTAGCAAGCTTTTAAGTAAGAAAGAAGTCACAAAAAAACCAAAGATGAATATATTTAAAACGATATATATAACAATCCTAACATATGGCTGCAAATCGTAGATTTTATCCAGAAAACTAAAAATCAAGATCCAAGCTGCAGAAATAAAAAACTTAAGAAAAGTTCAGGGCGTAACAAGAAGAGATAGAATAAGAAATACACGATCTAGAAATAAAATCAGTGGTAGAGTATATTGAAGAGCGACAGCTAAGTTGGTGGGGACTTCTCCAAAGAAAGGAAAATTTATGAAAAGTAAAACAAATATGGCAAGCAAGATCACAAGAGAGAAAAAAATCTAGGAGACCGAAGCAAACATGGGACAGAAAGTTAAGAAATGCTTACGAAAAAAAAGAGTAACTATGCAGGAAGCAAGAAAGATGGCAGAAGATCGAAAAAAAATGGGCCAAATTTGTACATAACATGTAAATACTTTATTGTAATTGTAATTATCGTACGCCTTACGGTAAACGTAATTTTTGATAATATATATACAATTATACATATATCTTTAACCCTCTGACGGGGGTAATTCTTACCCTTAAAATTTTAAATAAAAAGTAGGGTCAAGTGACACATCGTTTTAAAGAGCATAAAATTATTCTTATGGTGGTACTCCATTTTTTGCATTTTATTTGAACGGGTAATGTAAAAACGTCTAAAGAACTTCAATCATGTAGTTTTAGTATTAGTAAAAAGGCATTTAAATTTTACTTTTGAAGATTGCTTTTGTAGTCCTGAATAAACAATACATTTAAACTATGTTTATGTTTGCTATGACACCTAATAACTAAAAGTTACATGTCTTTTTCATTAATACCAAAACTACATGATTGAAATTCTTTAGGCGTTTTTATATTACCTGTTCAAGTAAAATGCAACAAATAAGGTACCTACCATTATAAAAATAATTTTGTGCTCTTTAAAACGATATGTCAATTGACCCATTTTTTATTTAAAATTTTAGGCGTGTGATTCACTCCGTCAGGGGATTAAATATTTGAGTTGCAAAATATTCTCAAAATGTGTTCCCCTTTAAAAGAAAATCGACCTGTCCGAGCATTTTTGCTTTAAATTTCACAAACATAGGTAACGCTAGGTGCAAACTTTTTATTGGACCAGTTTGTAAATTTTTTATCGTTTTATAACAAAACGAGGGAATACTAAAAATAAAACACCAGGGAAGCATATCTAGCGTATTATATTAATGAAAATTGTCGCCATGTAATTCATATAAGTGGATATAAAATAATTACTGTTCATGATGATGATCTCCCGGTCTCGGTTTTTGTTCTTCGCGGTGATGTTCACCCATTTCTCCATGATGTTGTCCTGTAGGTCTGTGTTCTTCCCTATGATGTTCCTCAGCTCCTCCATGATGTTGACCCGTAGGCTGATGTTCTTCTCGATGATGTTCGCCTTGGTGATGTCCTGCAGGTCTGTGCTCTCCCGTGCCGGTTTGTCCGTGATGTTGACCTACAGGTCTTTGTTCTTCACGATGATGTTGGCCGTGATGCTGTTCTGAAGGTCTTTGTTCATGTTCTCCTTGATGATGTTCTCCGTGATGTTCAGGCTTCTGTTCTTCACGGTGATGTTCTTCATGAGCGCCTTGATGGTGATGTTCTGGTCTTTGGTTTGGTCTGTTTTCGTTGTGAATATCTGCGGTAGCATGGCCGGGATTTGATTCGTGGTGAGTTGTTGCAGCAAGGCAAGTTGCAATTACAACAAAGAAAAGCGTCAAAACCTATAAAAAATATATTAAATTTAGCTTCAAAACATAAACAAAATGTTACTTACACAAACATGCGCCATTCTGAGTAAGGTGTCTGAAGATATCTGGATTTTTTAGAAGGAGGTTTCTTTTATAGTGTTTGGATTTTTAATAAAAAAAAGTTTTTATCACTTGGGCCATTTGCTTGGGCCATTATGGTACGGTCACATATTTTGGAAACTTGTTTCAGGTAGGTTTATATTTTAGGAGGCTGGGATGTTTATTGGGAATTTGATATCAGAAATTTGCACATCCAAAGAATAAAAAATGTTCCTAGTATTTTAAAGACTTCACACAAGTCAGGGTAATAGATTGTTTGTATACGTATAAAAATGGAAAATAGCCTTACTATTACAATAAACAACAGATGGAAAAATATAGATATGTAGTTACATCGAGCCTTATATTTTAATTTATCTTAAAAAGTCGTTTATATAATTGTTCTTATTATTTCAGATTTGATAGAATTTGAATTAGAAATGTTCTCAGTTTTATAAGCAAATCAAAACATATGATTCGATATGACCTTAATCTAAATTCGTTGATCCCAAATTTAAATAAAAAACAAGTTTACGTTTAAAATACGACAAATGCATTCGTTTAATACCTGCTTGATAGTATCAAAATGAGTTAAATATCTTAAAATATAAATTTTCTCAAATGAGACAAGTTTTATAAATTTTGTATTTTTTATTTTTATTCAACGATTTGAAACCACTTCAACAGTTTGTTGTGAAACACTTTATAGGTATGTAGCGCTTTTTTCTTATTTTAATAAGGTCAGTGTGATGTGTAAACTTCTACCAAAAGTAAGGTTTTTAGATCGTAAAATAATATCATTGCTATGAAAATTGTGCCTTTACTAAGTATAATTACATTTTACAAATTACTATTTTTTAACAAGCTAATATTACAGTATCAAGTGTTAAATTGGATTTACCTTGAATTTGCATAAAGGATAATTAAAGTTAACTTTTATATTGTTTCCACGAACGATAAGCTTCAAATAAAAAATACATAATTAAAAATAAAATGCTAACTTTAGAAATTTCTTGTTTTGTAGTAAAACCTATTAGTTTTTAGACATGTTCCTTCAACTAGAGTAAAAATAATTTCGTGTATTAGTATTAAAAATTTCGATGAAGTAATAACTGATGTATCGTATATTTTATTGTGTAAATTTTTAAATTTTTTTTTAACTAGATACACTAACACTAATGAGTAATGACTAATGTAATATGGTAATGCCAATACAAGGATAACATGATTTATATTCTTGTTATGATATTTAGACATTATTTCAATATTTATTGCTAAATTGCTAAAGGCAAAAATTAAAAGCATGCGATGTTTTTGGAAGACATTTGATCAATTAAAACTACGTAACTACATTTTTTTATTAAGTAATTTGAAATGCATATTTGACTTAATTTACCATGCATCTGACAAATTAGATAAGCATTCTATCCCCATCTTTTGAATTTTATACAACTTATAATTAAAAGTTAATTTATTCAAACTGAAGATGTAATATATACGTGAAATATGAATAATGTTAGTTGCAATAAAACTTTGAATGATAATGGTGTTATGTAGTTATATATATATGATATACCAACATATTTAGATACATTTACTGCTACAAACATGAATCTTGTAAGTCTTGCTCTTTTCATAAATATATGTATAATATATTCTGTTCATTTGACATGTAGATAATAATTAATGCCATTTGTCACCTACTTTCTACTTGGTAATCTACTAGGTAATTTTTCTATCTAGTTGAAGCCGGCTATTTAACATTACTGGATTTTTCATTGTATTAGTAGTTCTAACTACTAGTTGTAGTACTAATTAAATTTTAAATCAAATTCTGACATTTTTGATATTTCAAATCTCAGACATGACTACTATTCTCTCTCTTTCCTCTTTCTCTTTCTCCCATGGTCATCAACTGAGATTCTATGACTTTTGGATTGCTCCGATGAATATGTCTTCCCATAATGAAAGTATTGTAATGGAATTAGATTTTTAGAAAATTTAAAATTTGCTTTGCTAGTGGAAGATTAAAATTAAATACTTAGTTTTTACTGTAACTGCTGTTGACTATAAATTTTTATCATAAAACATACTTTATTTGCTTATTTTATAACAGATTTTTGTACAGCATATTAGGTATATACCTACTAACAATGATTAATTTTACAAACCTTATGTTTATCTTAGACTGCTTTGATTTCGCGACTTTTGGTTTGTTCTTTATTTTTGTTAAATTTTATTGCAAGTGTCATTTGAAAACTATGTAAAACTGTAAAGAAATTATATTTATTTGATATGATCCGATTTACATTTATTTACATATTTTGAGATACAGCTATTATAAGATATTTGTTTTTTTGGCTCTAAGAATTTTATTTACCAAATTTTATTTTACATACAACTTAATATTTGAAGTTTTATTACATACAATATTTTTTATCCATATTTTGATTTATCAAAATATGTTTACATATACATAAAAAAACTTTTAATCGCACTTTTTTTTTCGCACACAACTTTTTTTAATCGCACATTAACAAAAGCGTTGATTACAATGTTTTTCTGTTGCTTATATCACAATAAACTTGAAAAACTTTATTCCAAAATTTTTCAACTTACCTCTCTCTACTAACACATCTTTAGTAACAATTTAGATTGTTTTCTGTTACTTATCTACAAAACACCCAAATAAATTTTTCAGTTGTCATTAATTCTAATCAGTTTCATAGTCCAGTTATTATTATTTCATAGTGGTGTTATTGTTAAAAATATGGAAGAAATTTTGAATTTCACTCTACCAGAGATACGAGAAAGAGTTAATGAATCTTCAAACACACCGTTTATAAATCTTTTTTTATTTTTGTCATTGTTTATAAAAGTCAAAATTTTGGTTTGTATGGTTGGTATTAACAGGTCATTAATAGGGGTGATTAACCAACTTCTTTGAATAGCTTGGAATGCATTAATAATCCTATAATATATAATATTCAAAATAAAATTCAAATTGAATAAATAATTCAAAAATTAATATGCAATATGCATAATGCAAAAATTAAAATTATAAAGAAAAATTTGCCGTAAATAAACACTTATTTATTTATTTATGTTTTTAGAGTAAAACACATGCGAAATTGCGTAGAACAGTCAAGATTTTTTATTTAATGGGACCGACAGTGCCGCTGAGAGGTGAACAAATAGCAGAACCTAATTAGTAGAGTAAAAGTCGGGCAAAATTGTTACAATTTTTTTTAGCGTAGAACACAATGTAATAGGTGTCATTCTATTCCTGATACATTTTTACATATCGTATGAATATTTATGACCTTCCTAGTACGAAACAGATTTTTTTGAAACAAAAACTCACATGAAAAACTCGTACTTTGTCGCAAATATGTCAGAAATGTTGGACATAAATTGTTGTTTTTTTTATTATAAAGTTCAATGATGACTGATTAACGCTTCCGACAGCCTAATTCAAGTCTGTCTTAAATATTCTCGAACTTTTTTAAATAATAAATAAATGAATTATTTCAGTATCAAAATTTAGTGTAGAGAAAATTTTATAAGCAAAAATTTTTTTTTTTTTAATTATAAAGAATTAAGTTTTTGGTCACATGTGTACATTTAAGCCAATCGAAACATTATTATAGTAGGAATTTTCTACCTAGCTTATTCCCGCTGGAATAATTTGAGGTACATTGCTTTTATTGTGGCAACGGTTTTTTGACAACTATTTTTTTACTTGACGTTTGTCTTTGTTGCCATTTTGTGAACACGTTTTCGAAGTTCTGTCAAATTATTTTTAATTATTCTCACTCTCTTGTGATAATTACTACTGATTATTTTCTGACGTTTCTATAAACCAATACAAAATTTTTAATTTGGTTACATGTCTACTTTTCAACCAATCAAAACATTATTATAGTGAGAATATTCTACCTAGCTTATTCCCGCTGGAATAATTTAAAGTATTTTGTTTTTATTAAGACAACGGTCTTTTGACAACTATTTTTTTACTTGACGTCTGTCAAATTTGTTTTATAATTAAAATTGAATTAAAATAAAATGAATCCAAAAAGATTTAATAAATAAAAGTATTATATTGAGAGTGATTCCTAATTGTAACGTCAAAATCTATCGATCACTACACGAGAGTTTGATAAATTAGAAAATAATTTTCCAGAACTTCTCAAACGTGTTGCCATTTGGCAATAAACTCTCATCGCTACGCGCTTTCGTGTTTATTTCCTGGCAACACGTTATCGAAATTTTGTCAAATTATTATTAATTTATTTTCACTCTCTTGTGATATTACAACTGAAAATTCAAAAGCTATCGAGATACAGTTGCTTAAAAAAACGCTCATGTAAGAAATTTTGCTTTCGCTCTACTGCATGCGTAAATTCTGTTTAGATTTTCGTAAATATTTTTTTAGTCAATCAATATGCATAATATAAGGTGGTCCAATAAAAAGTATGCACCTATAGCTTTATTGTTGACGACTCGTTGCAAATGGCGTTTCACATTACAGACAGATCCAGTATTGGCAAAATTTTGGACTAATTTGGCAACGTATATGTCAGTGACATTTCTATCGGAATAATTGTTATTAAACAAACAAGCAGTAAGCCCAGCACAACTTTTTTTTTAAAATAAACTTTAACAATTTTTAGTAGTTTATTTACTATATTGAAGAATCTCTTCTTAAACAGATTTGGCACTTCTCTAAAAAAAAATTTCTATCTAATATTAATTACCACTTAATAGCCTTGCAAAATTTTAATTTTAGAAAACGTTTTTTTTATATTTATGTTTATAGAATCTCATTTTATTAATTTAAGTTAATTTTATCTTAATTTCTATATTTTATTTATATATATTATTTATATTTTTATTATTTATATTTTATTTATTTATTTATAATATTTTTTTCTTTTTTTAATTTGTTTTATTTTATATCACATAGAATAGGTTAAGTAGAGTAGCAATTTGTGCTAGATTTCGCCTATATATTAATTTTCTATTTTTATTTATTTATTGTTATTTTTGCGATTGTTGTATTTGTTTTCTCTTTTTCTGAATAAAGTCGTTTTTGAAAAATTTCAAGGCGTTTTGGAATGGAATAAATCATTTTTCATTTTATTTTTTATTTAATTATTATATTTTTAATAATTGCAAATAATGAATTATTATTAAAAGATCTCGGTTTAATTTACATTTAAACCACAAGTTTACATTTAAAGTAATTATGAAGTATTGTCGTTGCTATATGCTGCCATTGCTTAAATAATTACATGTTTTTTAAATAACTCAGGAAGCTGTCTTAAAGTCTGTTTTTTTATAAGGTGCATATCTTGTTTTAGAAAGGTTTATAAAGTTTACCAGTGAGTTTTTTATATATGTCTAAACTCATTTTGTAGATTTCATTTTCTAAATAAGCTAATTTTGCAATTAATATTTTCCAAATTTTGTTTTATTCAAGTGGTTAAAGTTTGTTTATCTTTTTTTTTCGGGTATAAATTACAGTATCTTTTATGACAGGGCCTTTTATGTAAACTATTTTAGAAACACGGACATGCAGTAGGTATAATAAGTTTATTTTCATATCAAACAATAAGCTTTATTACCGAATTAAATGCGTAATATAATTTATTAGTCTTATTAATCTAAACTTAGACAAAATTTAGAATTTGTATATGTAATTAATAATTATCGTATATTTTAGGAATGCTGGACTCTTATCTGCTTTACCTTACTTTTTTATCATGTACAATGCACAAACCCTGGTATCAAGGAACCTACAAATTATGGTCCCAAAGTTACACCTACAAATATTGCAAACGCAAGACAAACTTTAGGATACGATAAATATCAAGCACAACCTGTTGACAGTTCTAAATCAGTGGGAAGGAAAATATATCCACATGGAAATAACTGGGAAGATTTTGGGACCCCACAGATTCACTACAATTTTGGGTACAATGGATAAACAGATTTTCTTTTTTATTTTTTAATATTAAAATTACATTTAACAATAATTATTATAAGATTTTAATAAAATAAAATTATTGATTTCTAAAATAATTGCCATTTTTTGTTAAATGAAATGATGCCATTGGGTTTGTTTCTTCGTTTTCTGCATTAAAATCTATAGAGGGTGCATTAACTTGCCATTGTCCTAATACAGTTACAGCGAATTCCAATATTTTTCTTAAAATTTTTATACCTGTCAAAGTGAAGGAATGTATGCTTCCAATTTTGTTAATAAGAGTCATGTAAACACTACGAATTAGGTCATAGTTGTCCGCTACAACGGCATGAAATCGAGAAGCCAGTTCACCTTTCAATTTAAGAAAAATTTCTACCAACTGCAGAATTTCTAAATGTGGCCCTAAAAGTCCTCTCGATTCAAGAGTTGGTTGTTGTTGAAACTGCGATGATTCTTTTTCGGGCTCTTGGTGAGAATAATGTTCTTCGGGTGACTGTTTTTCAAAATTATCATTTAGGGTGTATCCAGCTGACTTTGTTAGAAGTGCGAGGACCGAACTGGCTGATTCACCTCTGGAGTCTGACTGGAGGCCGACTGTGTAAGAACCGTCTTCATTTTCGGTGCTGTAGATTCTGCAGGAGACACTCCTCAAAAAGACAATCTAGTTCCAAAAATTATTTAGTTTAGTTTGGAATGAAACAAGTACAATAAGATGTCTTACCAAACAAATTAAGTGAAATAAACTCATCATTACAAATTAATAAATTGAATGTTTCTGTTGAAGGCAACAGAATTCAGTTCTAAATGAAGTAAAAATTTTGTACTTAGGTTTTATATAATGGCAAGAGGGTAGACGCATTAAATGATCATTAGGGTAAGTCATCATATAAGAAATTCCGAAATATTTGTTTAATTGAGCCAAAAGGCTTTCTATTTTACTAACATTTTACTTGACATGTACGTAAATATAAAAGCGATAAATACAGAATTAAAAATCAAAAAAACCCAATATTAAATGCAAATAACATTGTTTAAAGAAACACCAAAAACAATAATTTAAAATAAATAGTTAGAAAGTCTAAAAATCAGTATTCTACAATATTTAGTTATTAGTCAGTCAACCACTAGTGCGTTCTAGTAATTTTTTTATTTAAAGAGAAGTATTAAGAAAGAATTATCAAATACTTAGACAATCTTGTATTATTATGTTGGAACAGCATTATTATGTATTTTTTTACAGGATAAGATTGCAAACATTTTTATGCTTATACAGGGTGTTTCAGAAATAAATACAAAAATTTTAACCACTTGTAGATCTCGTTTAAAGAAGAGTTTTTTCTTGATACATTTTTTTCCGAATCTCAACCGTTATCAAGATAAAATTAGTTACAGTCTTGGCCTAAATTACATACGCGTCACTGGTCAAAACAGTAGTATGCACCATTATAATGGTCACCATGATAACTATAGAAAATTTATGAATTTACAAAATTTTATGAGCGTATCGTTCTTCTATAGGAGGGATATAGCGGTAAAAAAGTTCGAAAAAAAATTCATTTTTAAGAAGAGTTGTTTGTTTTGGTGAGATCTATTACTTGTTAAAATTTTTGTATTTATTTCTAAAACATCCTGTATAATATGTTCTACAAATAAGTGCAAATATTTTATCGGTTTTCCAGATTATAGTATGAAGCAGGTGTCTATACTATTTCAAACCAATTTTGGCGTATCTGACTTAAAATACAAGTTTTCTGTTTATTACTAGTGCAATAAAAATTGTATTGTTATCAAACGCAAGTAATTTATGGTCGCTAGACCCTTCGATGCCATGTGCGGACACTCCCGGGGCAAGCAGATTTGTCACCACTTTTACGTAAACTTGATCTGCCCCGGGCGGTTTTCTCAGATGTCATCGAAGGATCTAAGGACCATAAATTACTTGCATTTGGTATATAACAGTACAATTTTTATTGCACTAGTAATAAACACAAGACTTGCCTTTAAAATCAGGTACACTAAAATTGGTTTGGAATAGTATATTCGGCCAGTCGCATTTTCAATTCTAGAATTTTTTTGTTTCTTTGAGAGAGCTACAGTACAGGATGACATTTTTGGCAGTAAAGTAACTTACAATTGGCTTGAAAAACATTAAAGTTATTAGGAGCCTTGAAGAAGAATCAATAAAGGATTCGAAACGTTGGCCTCATAAAACAGTTTTTTTTTTTTCTTGCCTTGTCGTCCACTTCCCCGTAAAACCAAATTTCGAATTTAATAAAAAAATGGACGTAATCCACCAAAATAATTAAAGTTAAACATTTGCATCTAAAATGTGCTAAATGATTGCAAAAATGGTTTAAAGATGTTAAACTGAGTTTAAGTTACGTAATTTTACCTGCACGAGGAGGAAACTTAGATTCTTCTAACGTCATTTCAGTCATTATTTTACGATTTACCTTGTAAGAGTGTAATAAAAGCTTGGTAAAAAAGACAATAAAAATAGAGGAGAAAAAAACACAAATAAAAAGTACAGTTCAGTTTAATTTAAAAGGTTTTTTATATAATTATTATATCTTATCTTTTGTCCTTCTGGTTTTAGTTTGTTACAAAATTTGTTTACAACTGAAAATTTTAAGTTTGTTAATATTCCTTTGCAAACACAACTGCTATGCTTTTTGTCTGTGAACATTGTTTGTCACAAAGATATGAAACATTTGTTCTGCACAAAACTAAACCCATGTTTTCCTTAGGTAATACTTCAAAAATTATTTGTGTTACATAACATACTAATCCAACAAATTTTTTAGATGAATAATTTAATCTTTCTTTGTCTTAATTTTAAATTAATTCTAGAAAAAGACTAGTTTTTTGAGAAAAGATTAGTTTTTTGAGAAAAACTGTCTTTCACAGGAACTAAGCTTGATAAACATTTTAAGCAGTCTTCAATTTGTATTATTAAGTAACCACACAGAAAATCTCTTGCTTCTGACTCAGTTGTCTGAAAACCTGTACATTTCTCGACAAATATTTTTATTAGTTTTAATTTATTAATTCGGTATATTATCCTTTAATTTATAAATTTACAAATGAATAGTTTTAATTTATTAATTCGGTATATTATCCTTTAATTTATAAATTTACAAATTTTATGTTATATGAAATTTTCTTGTTTCCTGTCTTTCTCTCAGATCCTGTCTCTAGGTATCCAGGTATCCAGGTATCGTAATACAATAATCGATTTAAAACACTTTGACTCTCTCTAAGAGTGTGAGCAATATCCATCCGACTGAGTACGGCCAGTCTGCAACAGCTTCAGCTTTAGACAATAAGTCACTAAATTTTGTGCAATAATAGTTATACGATGACGACAAAAGCGAAACTGATTCAAGTATCTAAACTTTAAATTTAAAAACTTATAATAAATAACAAATGACGATTAATACTGCCATTTTCTTTACAATCAAAAATTAAAATTGTCCTGAAACCCAAAAATAATAAATAAATCGCAATGTAAAACAATTTTTGTTTAAATTTTACAATATTACATTTTACAATATTCTAGCTTTGTGTGCACAGTATACTTTGTGGACATAGGCAGATGTATTGAGTCCTATTGGATACTTTGCGAATTTGAAAGAATTTATATGTTTTTTATAAAAACTAAAGTAGAACCAACTTCCAAATAATCCGTATCTCCAGCTTCTTTAAGAAAGTATAAAGATGCTGTCATAATTTTGTTTAAATTGCTTGGGTTGAGATGCTTCTTGTTAATACCTGTCGGGTTTACAAACCGTTCTATTTTGAAGATTATATAATGTTTTTAAGTAAGATAAAGAAATGACGCTGTGGGAAGAAAACATGTCATGATTAAAAAAATAATAATCGTGAATTGTTAATCTCATGACAGAATTCAAAACTTAAAAATAAGGGAAGATAGTTTAAGACTAGATAAAATTATAATTTTGAAAGTTAATCTGCAGTTTTTTTTAAAAGAGCCACATTGGAAGAATGATTATCTGCAACTAAACGTAATACAATAAATCTCTTATTCCTGACTAAATTTAAAATTTTGATCGTCAAATTATAGAATATTTCTGTCGTTATTGTTCCATAAAGGAAATATTCTACAGGTATCGTATGAAATTCATAATATTAGTGCTACCACTGCTACCTAAATAAAATTTTAAAATTATTATCAATCGTTTTATTATTCGTCTTTTTAAAAAGGCAAGCTATCAATTTTGAATATCTAAATATATCTACGTTGCTTTTTACTATTAAATAAAGTTTCAATATAAAATATACAGATCATAACGATTTTTTGCTTTAATACTAATAAATATGCCAAAAACACAATTTTACGTAAACTTCTTAACTTTAAATTTTTTCTCCAATCTACAAATTTTTGAATATACAGTGAGAACCATTTGTATGGAATAACGCCTTGTCTGTGATAGATTCTAGTCATCCTCCTTATGTTATTGAATATGATGTAGTCTGTGATATTTACAATGATTCTGTGATTTATTATTTTGATTTTAAGTGTGCCTGTTACTCTAATATATGTAATTACCTTAAGTCTATTGATTGGAATGGAATTTTTAAAAACCTTGATACAGAAGATGCGACTGGTGTTTTTTATTATCATATTTATAAGGCGTGTGAGCTATTTGTTCCTTTTAGGAAAAAAAGTATTACAAGTTATCCTGTCTGGTTTGATCAAAATATTATTAATCTTATCAAAGCCAAAAAAGCTGCTCATAAAAAATATAAGATTTCCAATTCCACTTTAGACTATAAGGAATTTGTTAATCTGCGTAAGTTATGTAAAATTTGTATAAAAAATGCATATGACTCTTACATCCGAAATGTTGAAAATGATTTAATTTATACTCCTGGTAAGTTTTGGAAATTCATTCGCAAAAAAACCAATAATAATCAAATTCCTCTTCCAATGAAGTATGGTGAAAATTTATTTTCAACATATCATGATGTTTGTCAAGCTTTTAGCAATTATTTTTCTTCTGTGTTTGTTCAAAGTAATATCACTAATTTTAATGTTTCCTATGATTCATGTGTTAATATCAATAATGTAAATGTTCATGTGTCTGATGTTATTCACGTTTTAAGGAATCTAGATACCAGTAAAGGGGCAGGTCCTGATGGTATTCCTCCCAGATTTTACCGAGAATGTAGTCAATGTTTGGCGCTTCCACTTCAACTAATTTTTAATTTGTCATTAAATTCTGGTACCTTTCCGTCGGTGTGGAAAGAAGCACATATTGTTCCTGTATATAAATCAGGTAGTAGAGATAAAGTTGAAAATTATCGACCAGTGTCAATTTTATCCACTCCTTCTAAAGTTTTTGAATCCATTGTTTTTACCAACATTTTCTCAAATTTTAAAAACATTATCACGCCTAAACAACATGGATTCTTTAGTAAGCGATCAACTGTTACAAATCTCTTAAATTTTACTAATGACATTGTGAATGCTATGAGTGAAGGCCTGGAGGTTCATGCTGTTTACACAGACTTCAGTAAAGCATTTGACAAAATTAATCATCATATTCTGTTAGCTAAATTATCTGCTTATGGAATATCTGGCTGTCTGTTTAGCTGGATTTGTAGTTATTTGTTTAATAGAACTCAAGTTGTTAAATTACATAATAATTTTTCAGATAAGCAACATGTACCTTCTGGCGTTCCTCAAGGCTCTATATTAGGTCCACTTCTATTTTCAATCTTTATTAATGATGTTTGTGATAATTTTACATGCAATTTTGAACTATTTGCAGATGATCTAAAAATTTATAAAGTGATCAATAACGTTCAGGACGTTAACATTCTACAGCAGGATCTATTTGTTTTATACCAATGGTGTCTGGTAAATGAAATGGTACTAAATTGTGACAAATGTCAAGTAATTAACTTTAGTAGGAAGCTAAAACCTTCTAGCCCCCAATACAAAATCGGTGGTAAAGATTTGAAAATAGTGTCTACAATCAAAGATCTGGGAGTCATACTTGATTGCAAGTTATCTTTTAATTATCACTATGAATATATAATAGCAAAAGCAAATAAAGTCTTGGGTTGTATAAGGAGGTTTACTAATGAATTTACCAATATTCGAACTATTGTTATTTTGTATGTTACATTTGTTAGATCTATCTTAGAGTATGATTGTGTAGTTTGGGCTCCTTTTTATGCTACACACATTGGACGAATTGAGAAGGTTCAAGTAAAATTTATTAATTGTGTTAAATATAGATTGCCGAGAACTGTGGGATGCTCGTATAATATGTGTTTGAGTTATCTTGCTCTGAAAACGTTAGACTCTCGACGTAAATTCCACTGTGCTTGTTTTGTATATAAGGTATTAAATAATCTGTGTGATGCTCCGGACATTCTCGGAAAAATTGGTTTTAATGTGCCTCAATACCATCTCAGGAATAGTCCCCTATTTAATCTCTCTCACTGCAGCACTAATTATGCATTATTTTCACCTTTAAATTCAATTTTATCAATATGCAATAGTGTCTGTAGTGAAATTGATTTTTTTGCACCATCTTTTAATAACTTTAAGAATAATCTCAACAAATTTATAACATGAATCTTGTAATCTTTAATTGTTTTGTTTATTGTAAAGGCTGTAAATGATGATGCCGTTAATAAAGTATTATTATTATTATTATTATTATTATTATTATTAACTTTGATAAAAATTCAGGGATTTCCTTTTCAAGAAAACGCTTGAACACGTATCCTGTTATTTTTCAACGCGCATTTTTTGACAAAAAAAAATGGATATACAGGTGTCCCAACATCCAGATACGACCCTCAACTTTGAAATTTCAAATGAAAACCCCATTTTTTTCTAGCACATCTGAATTCTACGTATAATGCTGCGTATTCTTATGTAGCACACACTATGTCGATTTTCAGTTGTTTTTGAAAAAAAGCCGTGAACCATTTGAAATGAATAAATTCTATAAAAATTCAGGGATTTGTGTTTTAGGAAAACGCAAATTTATGTATAATTTATGTATAATTTTGCAGCACACACTATGTCGATTTTCAGTTGTTTTTGAAAAAAAGCCGTGAACCATTTGAAATGAATAAATTCTATAAAAATTCAGGGATTTGTGTTTTAGGAAAACGCAAATTTATGTATAATTTATGTATAATTTTGCGAATTTTTTATGTAGCACACACTATTTCGGTTTTCAGTTGTTTTTGAAAAAAAAAGGCGATCTATTTGAAATAAATAAATTCAATAAAAATTTAGGGATTCATACGTAGAATTCAGATACGCTAAAAAAAATTGGGGTTCTCAATTAAAATTTTAAAGTTAAGGGTCGTATCTTGATTTTGAAACACTCTATGTATTCATTTTTAAAAAAAATGTGCGTTAAAAAATAAGAGAATACGACCTCAAGCGTTTTTCTGAAAAACAAATCTTTGAATTTTTATCGAATGTATTCATTTCCAATGGTTCACGGCTTTTTTTCAAAAATAACTGAAAATCGACATAGTGTGTGCTACATAAAAATACGCAGAATTATACGTAGAATTCAGATGTGCTAGAAGAAAATAGAGTTTCTATTTGAAATTTCAAAGTTAAGGGTCGTATCTCGATGTTGGGACACCCTGTATATCCAACTTTTTGTCAAAAAATGCGCGTTAAAAAATAATAGTACACGAGTTCAAGTCTTTTTCTTAAAAACAAATTCCTGAATTTTTATCGAAGTTATTTCATACAAATGGTTTACACTGTATACATACCTTCATATCTCTGGCGTCTCTTTTTATGAAGCAATTTTAATACAATTTTATTTGCTGATTCTCTGATCTCAGGAAAAGTGCAATTGTCGGATTCACTCATTTAAAAAAACGGTTTTAGTTTATTTCAAAAAATTTTTACTTGTGAAGTGACAAGCGTAGACGAGTGCTGTTAACGCATAAGTAAAGAAACGTAAATCGTGTTAAATGTAATTTATTTTCGGAATGTATTGAGTTATTTGTTCAAAAAAAAAATGTTGTACTTAATTATTTCGGGAAGAAATTTCTCGGATTCTAATTTCTCGTGCTGCAATTAAAGTGCCCAGGCGGGAAGATAATCTTTCCAAATTTGTTTGTAAATTTTGTTTTTAATTAATTGTCAATATTCAAATTTCTTAAAAAACCATACAGTACCAGTTTAAACCTGTATTTAGGGACCAACTTTACAGCCTTTACCTTATGTTAGAGTTTAGGTTACGTAGACAAAATTCAAAATTTTTAGCATCTGTCGCAAAAATGGTATATAGAAAAGTTGGCTCTTTTGATAAGATGTATCACTGGTTAAATTTTTGACTACCATTTTTGATACACCCAGTACCTATATTAAAAACTTATTGTTGTAAAGCATTAAATTTTCTTTCTCAATTTTCTTGGAATGGCATGGTTGTTCTGCTTGAAAAATTAAAACAGTTTTCAGAACGGTACCAGTACATAGAATTTATTCGAAAGACCGAAAATGATTATTGGTTATTGTTAATGAATATCTGGCATTGCCAGATAAATTAAAAATGTTTTTCAATTTTCACTTGCTAATGAACGAAATATGATGCTCTACTACTTTAATTTTCTAATATATTGAGATAAATTAGTCTCCTAATAGATATGTTTTATGACGGCAAAATGAGTTTATGTAGATAAAGGTAACTGTGAAAATCTGCCATTTTTTGAAGAAACTTTTCTGCACTCTTTAAGTCTACATAATATAATCAAATTGTATAGTATTCAATAAACGTAGAATTTAATTGTTTACATTTTTGATTAGTAATTTTTACACCATATTTTCGGAAAATTTAAAAAATAATGAAAATTTCGAAATGTTTGAGTTCTTTCTAACATAACAGCTGAAGATTCATTTAGAAATCGGAGCAAAGTTATATTATTTATATTAGAGCTCTTCTTGAGTAATTTACTAATCAAAATAGGTTCTAGAACCCCACCAGTTATTGGAAAGCACTTTCTATTTTGAATGTAATTTTACTAGCCTATAGGGCGATGTTTTCGGAAATTATTTTTTAGAGAAATTTTCGCTTAATCAAAGTGATTGGTTGTTATGTAAACAATTCAATGCTGTGATTGGCCAATATAAATTATCTGACATTTGAGGGCGATTCTCAATTAAATATAGTTAATTTGACGTCAAGAAAATTACCAATAATTTTTGTAGTTTTATGGAAACTACAATAAATGGAAGCATTTTATGATAAATCAACATCGTTATGCGATTTTCGTCGAAACAAATATTCCTGTCTGATGAAATCGGAAATTTCCTATGTTTTAAACGTCAAATATTTTTCGTTTTACTTAAATGCGAAATAGATATTTTAATTTTAAAAATACGGTTGTTTAAAAAAGGTTTTCTCAAATATATTTAAAAGATTATTTTAAAGAGATTCTCATATTTTTTAAGAACACGTCTGTTAAAAACAAGATAAAAACTAATAGTAAACCAATAATTACTTCTATTCCTAGTCATAGAAGGTTTCTTTCACTTAATTCAAAAATAATGTCTCAGCTGATAATAATAACTTCAAAAAATTTAATTGAAAAGTACATATATAATTGAAAGCTACAAAACACATATGCTAAAAATATCTATACTTGTTAAGAACGAGTCACTACAATAATATTGTGAGAATATCTTTTGCAAATAAAAGAGTAAGTGTTTTTCTAGAAAAAATCGAGTAATTTCATTCTTAAAGTTAAATCATCAAGGAATATAAAATGCTTTCAGACATCACGCTTATTTAGTTTAACAAGAAGAATATAGACAGAAAGTAGGCCCAGAAGACAAATAAAATGAAATCGCTTACTGTAAGTTTTTGATTTTATTATTAAAATATAATATTATATTATAATATGCAGTTGTTCAGAAAATTTAATAATAATATAACTCTAAAAAAATAATTGTAGGTGATACAAATTTTTATCTTCGTCGGTGTATTGATTGGTTTAATTATGTCAATACAAGCTAAGGCAATTCCGTCAAAATCTGAGAAAGAAAAATCAATGTCAGTCACACCGGAAACAGAAAAAATGGATTTGGTGGTTTTACAACCCATTAATGAGGCAAAAGACAAACAAAATGATGGAGAAATTATGCAAACTGCCAATGCGATTGTTTTCAGACCTCTTTTTGCATATAGAAGAATGCAAAGTCAAAGAAGCAGAGTTTATGTGCAACCTAGACGAAGGCCTACTTACTACTATTATTAAAATGTTATTTATACACATAGTAAAAAATTTATGATTGATGTAAAACTTAAAATTGTAGTAATTGTAGTAAAAATAAGTAATTTATGATTTTTTTAATTTTTTATACTTTTGATTTAATTAATAATAATTTATTATTTTAACGATAGTATTTAATTAATTACCTATTATAAACATACAATACTATGATTGATAAAACAAGCAGTGTTATTGCTTTTTTGGTGGAAGAGGAAACTTTACGCACGGTGCGGCAAAATATATCAAGATTACACTAAGTAGTTAAAAACATTTAAAAAATAATTGTTGCTTACAGTTTATAAAAAAAAAACTTTACCCTCAATTTAATGCAGTAACTACCCAATAAAATAAAGAATCTACAATTTTAAAACTAAAATGAGAGGATGTCTTTTAAGAACTCTAACAGTTACACTAATATTAATAAAATAATCAGGACTCAATGCCAAAAAAAAATTATATTCGATTAAAATTTGTGCACGGTCAAAAAAATTTAATTCATGTGTAATTGGTATTTTGCACCTTTATTAGTACTACATGTTACAATTAAATAATAAAATGTTTTTTCTTCACAATTTGTTTATCTGTGGCAGCAAATAATAACAAACCAAATTTGAAATAAATTTTATGTATGCACATAGGAATATCCTACAAAGCTAGAAATAAGTAAATAACTTAAATTTGCCAAACAAAATAAATTTGAGTTTGACAAATATTCACTATTTACTTGTAGCATGATCTTCTTTGGTATTCAGTAATAACAAAAGAAATTTAAAATCGATTATGTCTCTAAACTACGGCGCCAAAGTAAATAGAGTTAAGGTTCAGACTACTAATGCTTCAAGTGGTAATTGCTTTTACAAATACACAAAATGATTTGCTTTTTACAGCTAAATAAATATATTCAACAATGGCTTTCAGTTTATTTTTGGAACATTTTTATGACAATACATTTGTTACTATTTCAGCATCTCCTCCTACATTGCCAACAGCTTTATCTGAAGTATTTTCAATTAGGTCATGAACTTGGATGATCAAAGAAGTAAAAACACAAGAAAGACCCAAAATCATGTACATAAAAATTTCAGAGATAACACTTGCAAGCACTATACTCATTGCCTTTACTGTTGGATTTCTTGAAAAGCACAGAAGACCGTCCAAGAAGTTGAAAATCATCTAAAAATAACAAGTAGAAAAAAATCTAATTTTGAAAAATGTTAACTGTCTC
Source organism: Tribolium confusum (assembly GCA_029207805.1). Taxonomy (NCBI): domain Eukaryota; kingdom Metazoa; phylum Arthropoda; class Insecta; order Coleoptera; family Tenebrionidae; genus Tribolium; species Tribolium confusum. The sequence goes on from JALGAY010000003.1 coordinate 5,265,799, forward strand.
AATAAAGTAAAAAATTCTATAGATCATTTTGGTCTCGTAAAAGTTAGATAACTCGTACATAACACTCGTATAATTTCTAGTTTTAAAAATGCGAAAAAACTGATCGAATCGGAAAACACAAAATTGTGAACAAAAATAAAATGTCAAAATGACATATTTTAAAATATATGGTTGCTATTTAAATAAAAAAATTCTTTATAAAAGTAACAACCTACTATTTGTTTTTTATAATTAACATAAATAATTAGTATTGTTACATGTTGAATCACTTCAAATTTTTCAAGTTCACGCTTATAGATTTAATCATCTCTTAACAAGATAAGCAAATAAAAATTTGTAATGTGTTTTCTGGAAAAGATCATAATTCTCTTCTTGTAAAAACAATGTGACTATAAATTTGTTGATGACACCATTAGACTTCAGTGTCGACTTGTGTCTAATAAGAGTAACACATTGAAGAAGACAGGTCAAAAATTTATCAACAGTGAGTTAAATTATTCTGCATAATACCTCAGTGTAATAATATTTAATATTTAATTGCAGATGGCTCATATTTTCGTTATAAGTGTATTGCTTGTTGCTCTTAGTGTGATTATACTTGCTATGCCTACAACTCCAATCAGTAATAATAATAAACTTACGACTAGCATTATTAATCAAGAACCTGATAGAGAAATGATGAATACCGCAAACACCATGTATTATAACTTTCGGCCTGTTTATTCTTACAGAAGAGTACAAAGTCAACGAAGAAGAGTTTATGTTCCAAGAAGGAGGTATAGCTATGGTTATGATAAAGATGATAGATTTCCAACGGTTGCTTAAATAGTTGTAAAGAATATCTACTATAGATTACATTAATTGTGATATATTTATTTTTTCTTATTTATTCTTTTATAAATTATTTTATAATAAATAATTTGGTTTTTCCAGATACGTCTGTTTCTTATTTTTTATCTTAAGTTACATTAACAATAGAAACCAATTTGCACTAAAAATAACTATTTATTAGGTAGTTTGTTAAATTCAGTTAGGGTTTATAAATTAAGCTGATAAAAAAAATTGAATATACATATTATAATAAAATAAAAATTATAAATGTGTAATATGATTTTTGCTTCTATTTTCTATATATTTTTTTATACATAATGATAAAAACGGAAAAAAGGTAGATTTTATGTTGAATGGTTTAGTGGTTTTCATATCTTGGCTTAAGGGTAGAGAGACTAATAATGTTTTTCTAAATTTGTAAGGTTACCATATCTTTTTTTACCAAGGGAAAAATGAAATTTCAATAAATGAAGTAGAAAGAAACAAATAAATTCTCAAGATAGAATTTTACTGAATTTTACAAGATGTGGCAGGCAGTTAGGAAGTTCTTTTAATGTAATGTATAAATTCCTAAAAAATTCCTAAAGTATAAATTCCTGAAAATACTATAACACACTAAAGTCTGTCTATATTAAGATGAATTTTATGGTGCAATAGAGGAAATAACTTTTTGGTCCCTTACCGATAAAGAATCTTCAGCCCTGGAATTTTAAGTGGATTGTAAAGATCCGGCGCGTGGCATCTGTTGTTTGTCTTCTTCGAGTGACCAATTTGTCGCTTCGGTAACAATAGGGTTCACTTATCTCAACAGCTACCCCTGTTAAATCTCTCATAAAACTAGTTAGTAAGTCAAAACCATAAAATTCATCTAAATGTAGACAACCCATACTAATTTCCTATTCCCTCTGTCAATCCCTTCATTGCCTCTGGTTTGTCAGGGTTGGGGAGTGAAAAATAGTGAATACACAAATAAGTTATTCATTAATATAATTTTAATTTTAGAAATAGTTATAAGGTAGATAATAAAAATTTAAAAAAAGAACATTTTTAAAAAATAAAATTTTAAATGCTCATAATTATCTCTATAATTAAAATTTTGGTAAAAACAAATAAAACTGATTATATCTTATAACTCGATCATGATAAATTAGTGCCTATTACATTGTTCATTTTTTTAAGTTCACTCTACAATCTGATTAGAACAAAATAGCATTATTGAATTTTAGACTGGAGCCCTCGTACGTTTTGCACTTGGGCATTAGTTAAATTAATAGTAGTGCACTCTCGAAAACTTGATGACAATGTAATAGTCGATGTAATAATTATTTATTAAGATCTTATACAGAAGGTCTTTAAAAGGTCTGTACAACAAGCTACCACAGATTCTTGCCGTTAAAAAGATAAAACGTTTACAACAAACTTACCGTACAAAAGTGCAACGCATATGAAGCGCCAAAAAAAAAATTTTTTTTGTTATAATAATATACGACTTACTAAATATGAATGAACTTGGTGTGTATAAAACTATTATTAAAAAGCTTTATCTGGTAATACTAACTTGAATGTAGGTTTTACCTAACTGGTCATAGAATGGTCAACAACATATTAGATTCAACATGCTATTTTTCAAACTACATATGTAATAAACAACGTCTAAATGATGTCTATATCTTTAATGATAATTCTTGCTCTTCAAGTATTAAAGAACCCTTGATATAGCAGATTCAGCTGTAGTAGTAGCCGTAGTATTCGAGCAAAATCATGTTACCAAAACTCAGCTGTCAATGACGTCAATAATTGTCATTCCCATTAACGCTCTTAAGATATTGTCTGTTTCACGAAAGAAGCGACTTTCGTCATAGCCATTAATGGTCCGAACTATGATATCCACGTACCGCGTTTGCTAGTTCTGGTTACACTGCCTTTCAGTGTGTACTGTCGTCCTCCCCAAATTTGGAAAAATGAACTTAAGTTGTAAATCTTCCAACAAAGGGATTTGGGACCGAAGTTAAATCGCCCCCAATAAAGTGCACAATCCGTATTTTCCTGTTTATTGAAACAGATGTTTGGAAACTGATCTCTGTCGGTCTGCCGCAGGTATAAAGTAAGGATACTAAACATAATTAGGTACGAATTCAAAAATTTTATGGAATCCCATGACTTAGATGTAAGTACATACCTGAGAAAACAAAAAAACGGACTTAATAAAAATAATTTTGGAAAGCAACGTTGATAAAACAAAAAAGTATGCAGTAGACACTTTAGCACAGACAAAAGGACACATTGTGTTACGGCTTCCTCCATATTACTGTGTCTTAAACCCGATAGAGTTGGTATGGAGCAATTTAAAACATAATGTCAGAAAATAGAACCGGTCTCCAAATTTAGCAGCCAGTGTTGTTGATATTGTCCGACGAAAAGTGGATAAAATAGATAATGTTTTATGGAAAAATTGCAGAAGAAATGTCATTAGTGTGGAAGATAGTTACGTTAGTGACAGAGATTTTCCAGAATTTATTATCAACCTTAATGACGACAGCTCGACCGAGAGTGATGCCAGTGATATTGATTTATAAAATTGTAATTATCACGATTAATTTGTACTTTTTTTAAATAATAAATGTAATATTAAATTTTTTATTAAATAATTATATAAAAATTGTCCATCAAATTATTTTGGGCTAGGTGACAATTTTAACTTTTCTTTTTAAAATCATTTTATGAAACAAACCTTGTTTAAAATATATCATTACTTAAACGTCAACAATAAAAAATTTATACCCAACGTTTTTGAGTAAAATTATTAAGCCAATTCTACGAATCGACCTCCTGTTTTGAATTCGTACCTAATTATGTTTAGTACCCTTACTTTATACCTGCGGCAGAGCGGCGGAGGTCAGTTTCCAAACATCTGTTTCAATAAACAGGAAAATACTTACCGATTGTGCACTTTATTGCGGGCGATTTAACTTCGGTCCTAAGCCCCTTTGTTGGAAGATTTACAACTTAAGTCATTTTTCCAAATTCGGGGAGGACGACAGCAGCTGGCTGGGCGATTAGGTGATGTAATTCAATGTCAGTCGGGGCATTAGTCCCCGAAGTAGTTGTTTTTGCCTAATCGTGGAGGTTGATTATGTTGGTGGCCGAGCGAGAGCCGAAGAGATAACTTTGTTATCCGCCAACATTATTATACCAATTCACGCACCTTCTAGTACTCTTCGTTAGATGGCACACTGTGTATGTCTACACGACTACTATATATTAACTATAATATTACATTTTTACTAAATTTATTGAGCTGATTTTGTTTACATTCAGATAAGTTTTCTTTAAATTTGATACTATATTTAAAATACCATGAATTTTTGTAGAAAATAACTTAAAAGCGCCTAAATCTTTTTTAAATAAAACAAGTCTTAAAAATAAACAATTTCACCAATGTTTTATTGTTTTTAAAAATCTAACTTTTTCAAAGTCAAATTTTTAAAACAAACAGAGTTAAAAAAAGTATTTTTAACGATGTAGAGCTTGACAATACTTTCCACTTAAAATTTTGGAATTGGACTCTGAACAATAGTTGTAACAACATTAATTGAATTTTCAATGTGCAACCATTTATTAATCTTTCGGTCTTCTGGCATAAAAAACATGTCTTACAAATATTTTTTTTTAATAAAAGTTTTAATAGCTTGGAACGTTTTCAAGATTCAGCCTGTATACAAGAGTATTTATAAAATATGTTTAAATTTTGTTGCAGTAATAAATAATAGTATTAATAATAAATAAATAAATAATTTCTAAAAATTTATTGTAGATAATTAATTTAAGTAATTGCTTTTCTTAAAAATTCGATAATCTTTTTGCAATATCAATATGAGTATAAATTTGTTTATAAATATATAACAAATCAGTTTTTCGTTGCATGGAACACGATTCATTTGTAATTTTCAAATTAACCCTCAATTTTTAACAGTAAGTACTTTTTTATATTTTTATTTATTTCATCACTTGTTTATTATTTTTTTCACTAATTAATTACAGATGACAAAATCCTTTTATGCATTATTATTTATATTAATCGCCCTAATAATGCCAGTTATTACAAAACCAATCCGAAACCTTGAAACATCAACATTGGTAGATAGCCATAACCGTGAAAAAACTGGAGTAGAAAATATGGACACAGCAGAGTCGGCCGTTTTTCTGCCTCGTTTTACATACAGAAGAACTTATAACCGAAGATATATAAGTTCTTAAATATATATTTTGTCATTTTCTTACATTTTGAATAAAACTTGCAAGTTTTGTTGGTTTATTTGCTATTGCAAATTTAAAAAAACCGATTAATTAATTACCCAAAAATTTATATTTTTTATTTTTACTTTTATTAAAAAACAACCTCTGATGTGGTTTGGAATCGTAATGCAGTTCTTTTGAGTGTATTTTAAACGTCACTTTTTTGCGTTAAAATTGTTAAACACGTTCAACAGCAACCTAATTATCAGGAATATACGTATTCAACAGTTTTTCAAATAAATGATGATTTTTTATAATTGTTATTTCAAAAAAGGACGTTTACAAAATTGCTGACGTTTATTTGACACCAAGACGAATATGAGCTAATCAAAAACAGAAAAATATTCAAAACAAAGTCATTTGACTATTTCAAAGCACTTAAGAAATCGTTTTTTAATGAACAGTTGTAAATTAAAAATTTATTAAGAAATCGATCTGAAATTTTATTTAATTTTTTTAAATAATTAATCCTATAAAGTAATATTGCACAATAACGCACAAACGACCCAATTTTGTCAAAAACTCATTAAAAAGAAAAGGTTTAATATCAAAATTAAAATTTGAAGAAAACTAAAATATTTAAAAAATGTAATTAACACGTATAAGTGTAGCGCGTACTAAAATATATTAAGTTTACAAAAAAATACTCAGATCTTAAATCATTAATTAATTATTAAATCTGTAAAGTAAAATCGCACAAACGATCCAACGTTTTTTATTGCCGTTTTTTAAATAGTTTAAAAAAGAAAAGTTTTACTATTAAAATTTAAATTTAAAAACAATAATTATTTAAAAAAACAATGTAACAACACGCCTAAATTTGGCGCGTACCAAAATATATTATTTTTCAAAAATATACTTAAATTAATTAAAAATTATTGAATATAACTCAAAAAACTGCTTATTAAATACAATGATATCAAGTTTGAACAGGGTGTACTACAATATGTTAATTTGTTTCAAAATTTTTATTAAAATTGTAAGTGCCATTTTGAGTGTTGAGCTAAAACGTACAACACCCGGTACATAGGAGTAGGTTTAATTGAGTAAATGAGCAATGTACCTAATTAATAAATATTTTTAATTAGAATTCTTTAATTCGATAAAGAGTTGTCTGCTGTTTTATAAAGGTTGAGTCCATGACCTGATAAATAATAATTAATAATAATACGATAAATTCGAGAATCCGCATTATTTATTGTATTATTCAACTCAGTTTTTGTCGTATGGATTCGCACTTCTTTGTGATGTAAAACAATAAAACTATGTTTCGACTTCTTCAAAGTTTAACCACCTCTTTTTGTGATAATTGAAACTGTACAATGTCGATGTCACTACTTTGTTAATAAACCTAATAAGCCAGAACAGTTCTTTATTACCCTTTATGTCTAGACTCTTTAAAAACAAACTTTCTTAAAAGATAGGTAGTAGTTGTCTGTTGTTACATGAATATGTTAGCAGTGAGAAAATTTAAAAGATAGGTACAAAACAATTTATTTATACATAATTTTTAGATTATTTTAATAATTACTTATACAATAATAATTAGTGGTATAAAATGTAAAACCGTGATAAGCAAAGATGAAGCACTATCAGAACCATTATCACAGGTTAGGGATCAAAGTGAAGATGACAATGATGAAATTTTGATGGGGTCTGAGCAAGTATTTTTACCAAGATTTGTTTCAACGAGAAAATTTGCATCAAGACGAAAAGGTCAAGTGCAGAGGAGGCATTATGTCAAGAAAAAGTATACACAAGGAAATAATAGATATAGCTACTGGGGAAATTATTGGAGTCCTTGGTATTACCCGAGATTTCAATAATTTCCTACATACATAAGCAACTGATTTTAACTTATGGTATTTATTCTATTTAATTTTTTATAAAATTATAATAAATCTTTGTTTATTTTTTGTTGTTTATCTATACAGACATACATTATTAATAATAATATATTTTTTCTTCTCCCAGACATTAACTGTTTTTTGTAAAATTTCAAATATAATCAAAAATCATCAAAAATAAAATTAAAAAGTTCAAAATCGGAGTTGCTTTTATTGATTTAACTGCCATAAAACTTTATAAAACTGTTTGGAAAGTTAGCTTGATCTAATAGCATTTTTAAAGTTTTTATTGACAACAGAAGCAGCAAGTTAAGACTGAATAATGATAATGAATTACTCTAAGATTCTGTTTTGGCTCCTTTCGTTTTTAATTTTTACATAGGCTATTTCCCAGATACTTTAAGTCAGAAATTTATATATGCAGATGATATCGCGCTATTTTTTCAAAGCCATAACTTGTAAAGTATGGAATATCAGCAGTCCGAAAACTTGAAAATTATGGTTAAATAGTTAAAAAAATATGATAAAACATGATTTTTTATGTAAACTATCACGAAAGGAATAGACAGTGAAATGTTCATTTGAATGGGATTTTCGTTATATACAACAGCAATCCAGTTTACCTTGGTGTAACATTTGACATCCAGTTGACTTTAAAAAAAAATTGAAAAATTGGAGCATACACTATAAACGAGTAACAATATTATATACAGGATGTTTCAGAAATGAATACAAAAATTTTAACCACTTGTAGATCTCGTTTAAAGAAGAGTTTTTTCTAAATATTTTTTTTTCGAATCTCAACCGTTATCAAAATAAAATTAGCTAAAGTTTTGGCAAAAAATTCCATACGTGCCACTGGTTAAAACAGTAGAATGCACCTTTGTAATAGTCACTATGATAACTGTAGAAAATTCAAAAATTCTTACTTGTCATTATGACATCAAATTAATTTTATGATTAAATATTAATTAGAAACATTGAAAAGCATTATTTTAATAATAAATTGTTAGATAGAGTAATTAGTAGATCAATGATTAAAACTATGGCATTTTATTGAAAAATTAGATTTTAATGAATTAAAAATTTTAATATCTAATTTGTTAAGTTATGGAAAATATATCGCAGTACGCCCCCCTTTAAAAATTTAAATAAACCTTTATAATAAAAAAATTTACTAGCGAAAAACCGCGCAAGCACAAAAGAACAACAGCAACGGAACTTGAATTCTTGAATATCAATTCGGCATTGACATTAAACTTGAAAGTTTAAGTTTTTAAGTTTAGTTTATGGTGTTTAGTTTAAATTCAATGTAATTTAGTGACCCAACTAATTGTCTTGTGTAGATAAATACAATCGCAATAAAACAACAATGTAAGTGAAAATAAAAATGACTGAAAAATAATCTTAATAACTAAAAAGAACTTACCCTCAAACTTAACACAAATTGTAACAAATGCTCAAAGTGGCCACCATTATTCTCTAAACAATACTGGACACGTCTGGCGAACGATTCTTTCACCCTATTTAACAAATTTATGTTGTTCCAAATACTTTCAGCCGTATTTTTTACCCGTTGTTGTAATTTCTTAATTGTGGCAATTGGCAATGAGTACACAACGTTTTTCATGTGGCCCCATAAGAAAAAATCGTAAGGATTTAAGTCGGGTGACTTCGCTGTCTATGCAATGGAGCCACTGCGACTAATCCATCTTTCTGGGAAGTTGTTGTCTAACCATTGTCTCACAATGTTAGCAGTGTGACATGGTGCCTCATCATGAAGGTACCACATGCTAGCTCTAGTCTCCAACGGCACATCTTCACATAAATGGTACAAGATGTTCTTCAAAAAATTTAAACACTCCACCGCGTTTAATCGTGGAAATAGAGTGTATGGCCCAATTAATTGACTATTTACAATGCCAACCCAAACATTTATTAAAAATTGCTGCTGAAAATAATATAATTACAACGCCCTAATGGCGTGCGAATTTTCGTCAGTCCAGATATGAGTATTGTGCATGTTAAAAATGCCCTCTCGTGTAAAACCAGCTTTGTCCGTTGTCATCAAAAAGTTTAAAAAGTTTTGTTGATGTTCAATTTGCGTAAGCATCTATTCATAAAAGGCACGTCTTTATTAAGGTAAATCTTTAGGTTTTAAGAACTGTATCTTGTGTATGTTGTATGGATACAATAGTTGTTCGTTCAATAATCTCCAAACAGTTGTAGAGGAAATACCGTGACGAAGAGCAAGTCTGCGTGTACTGCACCCAGGTCTTGCAGCAATGTCCTCTAGCACAGCCTCTTTTACATTTGCAGTCGCTTCCAGACGTTGTCTACGAGCTGCAGCTTGATACGTTCCATGATCTCAAAGATGTTGGACAACGTTTGTGAAGGTTCGGGAATTAGGAACTACGCGATTAGAAAATGTTTGCGCATAAATTTTTTGAGCTCTAGAAGCATTGTTTGGGGCTTCTTCATAGGTAAGAACCATATCTGTGTACTCACTGTTGGTAAAGTCACGCATCGTGGTAAAGTAATGCCGACAAAACAAGAACACCAACAAACATGAACAACAACGATGGAAGAAACAAACAGAAACAGCAACAAAACAAGAACAAGAGCAACAATAAACGATTGTGAACTAGTCAACAAATTCATACACGAGTCTCGGCTTGAATTATAGAAGTATTGAACTTGTCAATTTGACAATTTTTCTTTAATAAATTGTTATTGCAGAAATGCCTTTTGTGGTTTCTATGGTTTTTTGAATTTACAAAATTTTATGAGCGTATCGTACTTTTATAGGGGAGATATAGGAGTAAAAAAATTCAGAACGCTCCACATTTTTCACAAAAATATTATTTAGAAAAGTTGTTTGTTTTGGTGAAATCTGGTTAAAATTTTTATATTCATTTCTGAAACACCTTGTATAAGTTAGCTGATCTTAACAGGGCTGCTAATGCAAAATCAGTTCGTATTGCAAGTTTAGCACTTGTCTTCTCAGCAGCCGAAAATTGCTGTCCAGTATGCTAAATATTGCACATTCTGCTAAAAATGATGTTCATTTTAATAATGCAATGAGAATATTTCAGGAACTATTAATTCTACGCTAAATTTATAGTTTAGTGTTTTAACAAACATTGCTTCACCTTCAATCAGAAAAAAAACTACTTTGAAACAGGAATGAAATAAACATTTTCATCAACAAGAAAAATTTTTAATATTCAAAAATCTGAATAACTTTCGCAGAGAAAGTCTTTTTATAAGCAAAACTTAAAATAAGGACGCTAAATTTAGAATGTACCATTTTTTGAGCATTCTAAGTAACATAATCAAAGCTGAAAACAAATTTTTTTGTGATAGACATTTATTTTTTGAAAATTTTATTTGAAATTAAATTGAATTTTTTTGAAATAAGAACTTATGTTACCTGTACCTTAAAAAAAATTATCACATCTTTAAATGTACTCTTGTTCATAATTAATGAATTTTGTTTGTTTTGTTTTTGTTATTTAGAAACTCAGGGCTAGAAAAATTAACATTTTTTGTAAAACAAAAATAAACAAAATACAGGGTGTTTTAGAAATGAATACAAAAATTTGAACCAGTAATCTATTTTACCAAAACAAATTACTTTTCTAAATAAAATTTTTGCGCAAAATGAAATTTTTCCGAATTTTTTTATCGCTATATCTCCGTATAAAAATACGATACGCTCATAAAATTTTGTAAATTTATGAATTTTTTATAGTTATCATAGTGATCATGTTATCAATATAGTTATCAATGGTGCATTCTACTGTTTTGACCAGTGGCGCGTACGAACTTTTCGCCAAGACTTTAACTAATTTTATTTTGATAACGGTTGAGATTCAGAAAAGAAATTATTTAAAAAAAAACTCTTTTTTAAACGAGATCTACAAGTGGTTAAAATTTTTGTATTTATTTTTGAAACACCTTGTATATGTAGGTATTTTTTTTAACCATATACTTTAATTTTATTGTTAGTTGTTATTTATATTATTAACTATACAATGATGATTAAAAAATATGTCAGAGGCGACAGTATGTTACGTCTGCGCTTTTTTTGACCGTCCGAGTGCGGTGCACATCGCACACCGGTTTGACTTGGACCTGACAAAAAGTATGGATTCTCTGTCATATAAAAAAAATACTAAGGTGAGATCAAAATGTAACTGAATCAGAGCAGGCTGTGCTAGCGTAACTGTAATGATGTGTCTAATGTTAATACCCACTTTTACAGCTTGCTCTGATTCAGATACATTTTGATCTCACGTTATTTATATAGGTAGGTTCCTATGTGCCAAAGCCAAAAAGTAGGTTCTTTCCACAGAATCTTTTTTGACTGAGGCGAAGCCAAATTCTGAAAACAGGTGAAACCAAAAGTAGCACTTTTTGGTTGTCGCACTTATTAGTCAACTTTAACAAAAAATCTAATATTCGATTTGCAGGAGTAACTTGTATTTTTGTGTGAGTAAGAAGACTTTAAGAATTCGTTCTATACTAAGTTGTTAATTTATTTAATAAAAAACTTAACAATATAAAACCTAATAACAGTGGACCTAAACCAAATAAACAAAAAATATATTTAACAAAACTTAATAATTGCAAACTAAACAAGTCGTTGGAAGATAGAAATTTTAATTAAATTGAGAACAAGTAACGAAACTTATTTTAAAAATTTATAGAAATTAAATAAAATAATGTGTTAATGAATTAGGCATATCATTACAGTTACGCTGGCACAGCCTGCTCTGGTTCAGTTACATTTCGATCTCACTGTAATATTTGTTGTATTTTTTACTTTTTACGGCTCTTTTTTATTTAATAAAATAAATTCACGAATATTCAATCACAAATACTAAACCTATACAAGTTGAAAATTTACTGTGTAGACATTTTGATGTAGATTTTATAAAACAGAATCTATTCTTTTCTTTTTGTTTAAAAAATAGAAAACATTTCTTTCTAATTTTAAATTATGGGGATTTTTGTTAAACCTAGTCAAACGTATTTTATCTGTTCTTTTCTTGTACTAGATAACTTGTAGTTTGATTGAAAACGTGCAATAAATTAACTACACTAACTAATGACAAAAAGTAAATTGTTTTTTATTATTATTTTTGAACATGTAGGTAAATAAAAGGCAAGATAAAAACTTTATCATAATCATAAACTCTAGAAAAACACCATGGGTGGTCTGAAAGGCTTTCTTTTTGTAACAACTTCTCTTTTGTTATCTTTAGTCCGAGGTGTTGAGGCTCTGTTAGGGTTTCTGTAAGTGACAAATCCGTTATCAAATCCATTTGAAGCAAATTGATTATTAATTTGTCTACGTTCTCTTTTTTGCCCTCTGTTTCTGAGAAAGTATTTTAAAAAATCGAAAGCTATCGGATTGTTTCTATATTCGTATTTAAGATGATTATATCGCCTAAGAAAGTTTGGGTCAATTGATCTTTTTTGACGTTCTTCCAGTGCCGAATTCTCACTAATTTTCATACTACCAAGTGACACTTTTATCAGCGATAACGCTATTAAATATATGACCAAATTTATCCATGTTATAGCTACCTAAAATAAAACTGCTTATTACAATAATTAAATTGCAAGTAAAGATTATGTGGTTTTATGTCTATATTAATAATTATTAGTTATGTTTTAAAAGGAAAAAGCAAATGCAATATCTTTGTTGAACTGGCAAAAAATCATACAAAGTTAGTCTTTATCCTGTTAAAACATATCTAATATTAATAATAAATAATTTTACTTTAATTCAAACATACCATTTTTACTTTATATAACTATAACTTAACCAGCAGCTTATGTTATTAAAACTGCTGTCAAAGATGAAATAGTACTTATATATAGGTAAATGTAGATACCTACGTAAATGTAAAAAGTTAATTTGCAAAACTTGGTCAGTAGTAGCTAATTAATACTAATGTTCTCGAATAGGCTACTCGTAAATAGATATGTATGTACATTTGTTGTCAGTTGACAAAAATAATTAAATACATATTTATATAGAGTCCAGTACTTTCAAGTTCAAGTCAATTGGTACTAACATAAATGATCAATACAAAATCATTTTCTATTTTCAAATGAAACAAGTAAATACCTAAAATGTTGAGTGTCGTCTTAAATTGTATGTTAAACACGACAGTAATAACTAAGATTGTTGTGAACACACTGCGGATTTTAAAATAATTTGCAAAAAGATCATAAATGTCTGTGACCCGTTGATGAGTTGAGGCACAATTTAGTTATGGAGTGGTCTTAAAGGATTATATTCTATTCTGTGTTAATGTTTATTATAATAAATAAGATGTTTATTATTTATTAAAAATATTAGAATTACACTGGTTTTTTTTCTGTATTCTAAACCAACAATTTTAATTACAAGTTGTAATCAGAAAGTGTGATTTTGGTAAGTCGTAATTTTAAATTTCATTAACTGCAAATAAAATTTAAAATAAATTTTTTGTCAATAATTTTTGCATTTATTTTAAATTTACAAATAACAATTAGTTAACGTTTGTAGCTTACAAAAGACCACAAATATTAAAAAACAGAAAGTTCACTCAATAGTCAGATTTTTTATTAAGCAAGAAGTAAGCCACGTGTAATAAATACTTTTATTTGCAAGCCTGGAGTTGCCAGTTTTGATAATCAACTGCCACCTAATCGTTTTGGCAATTTTTAAAAATTTTAGGATTTCATCTTTCAGATGTGAGTAAATTGTAGATACGTATCTTAAGGGTAAAGCAGATTACGCCCTTTCGTAGTCAAAAAAAAACTTCCTATGTTGGGCCTCAAATTTTGTTTATTGCAGGATCTAAAAAAGTCAACTTACTTTCTGGGGTCGATAATGTAGGTCATACAACTATACAACGTACGGCTTGAGCTAATTGCTTATCTACATTACTATAAAAGAGCAAAATAAGTGGTATTTTTCTTAAGATAATTTGATAAAACTGATTTTTATAGATAATTGCACAAAGTTGTAATAGAAAAAAATAGTTACAGTGCAGTGGTAGAGTTTAGGAGAGTAAATATGTCATTTTTTTAAAGGCAAAAACATTTTTTTATTACATTAGGAATAGATTAATAGAGTTATATAGTATATTGTATTGTTATTAATAATGTGTTCAATAATTGTTCTGGTCATGGTTTGCTGTGGTTTTCTCTTTCTAGCATAAACGTAAGTTGACGTGATAAGTTTATATGGTTTGCTGTCTAAATGTTGTATTATTTTTGCATTTAGGAGTTTTTGATAAAAAACACATTGCAAATCATGATAATTGTATGCAGATGTTTAAGAATTTACTCTGCAAGTGTTATCTCAGTTGAACGTGTGAATTTTTGGCCGCATTGCACTGACAGCTGTCATATGTCATTGCTTTGTAAAACGTTAACCGAGACATACAGCTGATGCACTTTCATTGCGTCCACTTCCTAGTGTAAGTTTACATAATCGGCCAGTGTAAGTCGTTCTTTAAGTGATGACATTTGTTTTTGATGAAAAATCTGTCAGAATTGACAAGTGTACAAAATAGGTTAGAATCTCTGACGCTTTTAAATATTTGTTAATTTTTAATTGTTAAACACCTAAATTAAATATGTGAAGTTATTTAAAGGTCCAGATACGATGTGTCCTGGTTGATCTTCATGTTGTTCTTTTTTCGGTCCGTATGGGAATTTAGAATTTGCTAAGGGATGATCGGTTTCATATTGGGTTATTATTTTTCTATCTTACGTTCTTGAAATCTAATGGGTAAAAGGAAATGGGTAATGAGCAGGTCAAAAAAGGAAAATGTTTGTAAAATTACCGGGAAAATATTTTTACCTTGGTTTCCAACATTCTACTAGGCACATCTCTGAACAAAGCTTTAGCGTGCTTTGTAGCAATGGTTAGCCTTGTCCGCTTGTTCTCAGATCATTTGCGATTCATTTTTGATGAATTTTTGTTATTAATCATTTTACTGTGCTTGTCTCATGATTTCGATTATCGATTAGTTACCTGCTTACCTGTCAAAAATCTGACAGCGAATTAGTACTGCCAACTAATGCACTAAGAAACTAGGCAAGGTAAAGCCGCCAGCCTAAGAATTTATCAACTGGACGCTATGAAAGTGCATTTACTTTACGTTTTTTGAGACAATTGCCACACCCACTCACCTAGGCGATCTGACCAGAACAATTATTGAACACATTTTATAAATTATAAATAATTTCTTTGTTAAGAACAAAGAAACAACAAGAAGAATTTTATTCTTTTATACATAACATGGTGTTAAATAAATACAACAGTTTATTAAAAATACCATCTTAATTTTCTTTTTGGTGTGGTTCTTTTTGTGGTTCTGTTTGGCGGTGGAGTTCTTTTTGTTCCTTGTCTAAAACTACTAAAATCTCCATCATTATCGACTTGTCTCTTATATCGTCTAAAAACATGTATAACATTGTTCTTTTCTTCTTTATGGAAAGAATTTACGCTTTTGAGATCTTCTATATCCAATCTTGAATTCATTTCTCTTTTTTCTCGAAACACAGGTATATTACTTATAATACCACGTTTGTTCGAAATACGCTCCATCGCTAAAGATAGTGAAGATACTAGTAGGAAACACCAAATGATGAATTTCTAAAAAATACAATAAAAAAGTAATACATGAGTATGAGGGTAGGTGAGTTCGAGAGTTCATTCTAAAGTAATTTATTGGAAGCTTGTCGAAGCTTATTAATATACTCAGTGACATTAGAAGTGTTACACACAGAAGAAATAATTTTTTGGAAGTGATTTTTTGGCAACAGAATGAGTAAATTTAAAGCTAGTTACAGTAGTCAATGCAACGGTTTACCTTTAACAGTTTTTTTAAAACGAAGTTTAACGTTTTAACTTTTGTTAAAAAAGACTTATCAGAGCTGATAAGTAGAAATATTTGCAGTTGTTTTGTCTCCGACTCCTTGTTTTTAGGGTAACAATGTCTCCGGTCCGTATGCAGTAACAATATCATGATCTTAGCAATTTAGACAAAAGGAGAACTGTGACCTTGTGAGAAGTTGATTTGTTCTATTGCAAAATTGCCCGCCGTGTTGATTCTACTGCAATAACGGTAATGTGTGTGTTTTGGGTGTGGAAAGAAAGAGGTAGAGGAACATGAAACAAATCAACAGGTCGTGCGAGGCATACCATAAATCATCAAGGCAAGCGCTTCAAACAACTAGCTCTTCGAAACTGTTTTGCTACTACGCGACAACTCGATGACCAACAGTTTGTAAAAGAAGATCGACTTGGTAGTATGGAAACGTTATATTGCCGCATTCCGAACACCGTCATCGACGTTTGGACTTGTGCAGAGAACAGCAGGTTTGGGAGACAGAATGGCATAACGTGATATTCAAGAACGAATCGCAATTGTGCCTTCATGTCGGAGAAGTGTCATCGTCAGTTGCACAATGCATTATCATTAAAATCCTAACAATGAAGGGTCAAACCTTCAGAAACTTTAAGCGAATCGCTTGCACAGTTTGGGGAAACAATATTATTAAAAACTCAACTGTATAATACGATTGGTACAGAAAATTTAAGAAAGCGCATGAAAAGGTTGAAATTGAGAGTCACCATAAGCGTCCAAGATCAAAGGCATTATCTAAAATATTGGAACATTGACTATCATTTGTTTAGACTACTAAAAAAAAAAAAAAAATAAGTAGACAGCGTTTTAAAAGTGACAAGAATGTCATTTGTGCGCAACTAGGTTGTGACACAGCCTCAAACTTTTTTTTTTACTCTTTAAACAAAAATGTGTAGATCTTTAGGAAGACTTTTTAGAAAATTCTGAAGTTATTTTACATATTTTTGAATTCTTGAATAATATAACAAAATTTTATTTTTGAAACAAGTGTACCGATATTTTTTTTAAACATTTTTTTGACAAAAAGAAATATGTAAAGTCGATGCAATACCTCAAGTCAGTATTTTTTTCCCCTAAATTCTAAAAATCCTTAAATTTTTGTACGTCGTACGGTCGTAGCCTAAGTAACCTTAGTTCCGTGGCCGTATACAAAAAAAAATCACATTATAATCGCACCGACTAGCCCTATTTTCACGAATTTATATTATTTGTATTATTAAATCAATAAAAAATAATTTTCGTTCTTTTTGCCTGATCCTGAACATTATCAAACATAAAATTTAATATTAAGAAAACTCACCATTTTGTAAAAATTATTGTTCACGACAAGAGTAGTGCTACAACAATTCAATAATCAGCTGGAAGCGTATTTATAAAAAACTACAAACTTTCATTCACAAATAAGCGCTAAAAAGAGAAAATAATTTTACTTTCATCGATAGGTACAAGACTTTCGGTGATTTTTAATGTTAAGTGCACCTATAGATATGCAAAAGTATAAAATATAACAAAGTCAGTAAAACTTTTATACAAAGCTAAGAGATTTAAATTTAAATTAAATATTTTTATATCTATATATATATCCGGGTAGAACTTAAAATAGACTAACCTGAGAAATTGTCTCAATTTTTTAAATACAAAAATAATACATACATTTATTATTATATTCAAATATATTTCACTGCTCTATTACTCAATAAGTCTTTTCAGTATGGTATTTAAAAAAAAAAATTAAGAATTTTTTATTATTATATATTATCTATTATAAATTAATAATTTATTATTGCTATTACAGAGCGAAAGAGCAGAGTCTTTTTAGGAGGCTATGTTACTTATAAGTGAGTTATAATTATAATTAAATAAAATGGGTGAGTTTGATTTTAGTGTATATTGTGTTTTGTAATTGTTTTATTTTATTGAAGACTATTAGACACACTACTAAAATAAGAACGCTTTATATGCCTTTTTATTATTTATTTTATTTTATATAAAATTTGACAAAACTCCTGAAGATGCCAATAAGACGAAACCGGTAGCAGCGTTTAACTAATAAAAGTGTAAAAACAATTACAAAAAACCCTATTTCTCTAAATATAAGAAATTTTACCCTAACAGGGAATCAACACCATCATTCTATTTAGTATTATAAGAATTAATATTTTATTTAATTAAATAGAAACAAATACTTTTCCGGAGACAAAATGTATATTTATTATAGAATTTATTACGCTTAAAAAAGCAATTAAAAGAACTTATCTTTTGAAACTACTTTTGACAAATGAGTTATTGATTACTCTCATGTTTGGTCATTAGTAAAGTCATGTGATTCACATTAAAGATACGTAAAACTATAAATAACTAATAACTCATAAAATGTTTCAAAAATATTTCATTATGTTACGCTTAATACATTTTTTCTATGTTGTAAATTTTATATCTTATTTCACTTAGTTCTCAATATTGATTTTTAGTTCTATTGCTTAGTAGCTGTTGTTTGGACCGCTCCATCGTCTCCAGCAGACCCACCAGACGTTGAGGATCGATTTGGCTCTTTTGGACATATTGGTGGCGGAGGTTTTGGAAGCGGAGGTTTTGGAGGTGGTCAATTTGGAGGCGGCCAATTTGCAGGTAGTCAATTCGAAAGTGGACAATTTTCAAGTGGACAATTTGCAAGTGGACAACAATTTGGAGAACAATTTGGGGGTTCCCAATTTGGAGGCGGGCAATTTGGAGGTGGTCAGTTTGGTGGTAGTCAATTTGGAGGTTGGTAGTTTGGAAGCAGTATTGGTTTTAACAACAAAAATATTTAACAAAATTTATTAAATTTGTGCTTTTCTAATTCTCTTTACAACATAAGTCACATTTTTGTCATGCATTGTATGCAAAATTTTAGACCTTGAGTCAATAAATTTAATCAATAATTTGTTGCATTTATCTGGAATAGGACTGCCGTTTTGTCTGCTATAACTATTTGTGTACGAGTATAAAATTTAGGAAATGGTTTTAGGGAAAAAATTTATTTAGGAGAGCTCGTGCAACAATTCTACAACTAGTTAAAAAAAAGATTTTAATTTCGCTTTTTTAAATAAGAAATTTGAAGCTCTAAATGATGTAAATTGTCTCCATTCGAAATTTTAACGCATTAAAGTTAGAACATTTTTAATATCTATTTTTAGAGTTAAAAAGAAAAATTTGATCACATTTTCTTCTTGAGAATCAGTTTCCGTGCAATCCCACTCTCTTTCCCGATAACCCATGTAAAATGCAATTCTAAGATCTGTACCTAAAATCGATTTACCAAGGTTAACTGGCCGTAACCTAACTTCTCTTTCTATCTTTTTCTACGACTTTTCTATAGACTTGTGCCTCAAGCAAAGTTAGTACATAGTAAAATTTGACGTACCGCATTTGAATGTAAAAAGATATTTTTTTTGCAGTCGTGTTATCTATATAACACTATGCAACACGGTTTTATTACTTAAATAGTTATTTATGTATTAAGGGCGTTATCAAGAGGATTATGGCACGAGGGAATGTTTAAAGCTGGACGTAGGAGGGCTGTTAATTTCCCGAAGGCCATTAGTAACTATTACGTCCGTGGTACATACAACGTTTTATTTTATTTTGACTCGTTTTAACTTTTAAATCAAAAGAATAATATTCAAAATTCCGGTTTTTTTAAACTGTGAAAAAATCCGGTTAACTAGATGACTGGTTTGTCGTTTGCCAGGATACGGTATGTTATTTTCTGTTTTGCGATTTTTCAAAATAAAATCTTGTGAAAATCATGTGTGAAAACATGTATTCTAGAGAAATGTTACAACAGGTAAGAGTCCAAAATTCAAGAAAAATTTGTGTCACGCTCCGTGACGTTTACATGACGTTTACGTTTATTATACCATGACGTTTACGTTAAAATTGACGTTTACAAAATTGAAGACGTTTATTTGACAGCTAGACGAATGTACAGTTATTTATTTTGTTTAAGTAAAAAAAAGTTTAAGTAAATATTTTGTATTCGGACATTACAAGCTGGTTCTAAACAGCCAGAAATAATTTATTTGTGGTTTAGAATATTTTTTTACAGTTTTTGCGTAAATAAAATTTTAAGTATTTATATTTTGATAAAAAATTTAAAGATTGTAAAAGTATGTTTTCTAATTTATAAAAAAGTATTTTTTTTGCTTTACTAAAAAAATGGTACATACATACATACATTCTGTTTAAAATAATACTAAATTATTACCCCATAATACAGTTGTCGAAAAGAATACTAATTTTTTTTTATTTTGTCGCATAATGTAATTAATTATCATGTATCAAGAGTATTGTAAACAGTTTTTCTAATCCCATGCTCTAATTGTTTTATTAGTTGCAAATTACCTGTAATTTAATGATGTTTATTATGATACAAATTTTTCATTAAGGTACAAATTGTGACCAATAACGACAATGTTACTGCAGCAAGATTTAAATATTTATCAGATTGCCATGGGCTATGGACATTTGAAATTATGACAGGTCGCAGTGGTTTTCAATTACAATCAACAGAAATTAGAAATAAAACGAGTCAGTATGAAAGAAAGTGAAAGAAAGTGAAATTGAAAATTTTGCGCCCCTAGAGATTATAGAACAGCCAGAACCGCCACAAAGTCTTTGTTGACGACAAAATCTGCCAAACCTTATAAAAAAATTATTCTCAATTCATGAATTGGAGAGACGAAAATAAACAAACCCCACGTTAAACCCCGATGAAGTATTCTTTCAGCAGGATGACGCACTACCTTATTATTTTAGACCCTTGAGAAAGTAATTAAATAACAGGTATGAACCTAAACAAATGGATAGGTCGAAAAAGTAGCACCAAGAATGGCCGGCCAAATCGCCAGATTTTTAACAGTTAATTTAAGTTAATAAATATTACAGCAAAACATTCGCTTATTAATCATTTTACTTTCTACCTCTGTTAATAATGAAAATACTTTGTTCAATTTTTTGTGGCGCATTTTCTCGGTCCTTACTTTTTCTTTAATGTATTACAAATAGTATGGTTCTACTAAAGTTTGTAAGGGTAGGAGTTGAGGTGCCAATACTTTAACACTTGCTGACCAAATAACATATTCAATATCCATCCTACTTCCCTCTTCATACTGTGAAAACGGTTTTTTTCTTACTTTTTTATCCTAATGTGTTTAAAAGTTATTAGAGGCAGAAGTTTTCAATGATTCACCCAGTATAAAAGAATCGTCTAAAATAAAGTGAACGTGGCTAATCAAATTTTGAATTCCACTGAATATAGTCAGACCAATAATTCATTAATAATTGCTTCAACAGCATCTGCCAATATTGTTACCTAGGACTGCCAAGAATGCCGTAGTTGCAGTTTTATAACTGCACTATTCAGAATAATATGTCATTTTTAATCAAATAGATTAATTTGTTTACTTTGTGTTAAAATTGGCTCTTTTGCAGTTCGGTTATGTTTCATTTTGTGAGTTCAAGTTTAATAAATTTTGTAAATAAATTTCTCTTTTTTTTATTATGACTGGTCGTTAAAAAATAGTGTATGCAATAGGTACGCATTTAATGGCTATGAAGTCACCTGTATAAAATACTATTTTGGCCTCTGAGAACGACAAGTTTACAATAGTTGTCGTCCTTGGTAATCATTGCGTTTGAATCGAAATTTTGTAAGTCGCACGAAGGCTATAGGTTAGGTTAGGTTAGGTTGTTTTTTATATATACCCGTGGTTTATACAACGTTCTAATTTTTACTTTAAATGCATAAATAAATAAACAATTATGAAAATTAGTTTTCGAAAATAGTCGATTTTTTTAGTTTGATGTTGATTAATAATGCGATATAGTTTATCGTTATATTAGATATAAATAAATAGAACGCCATAAATGAAGTAGTGTTTTTTTTTTGTCGAAGGGCAATAGATATCTTAATATATCTTACATCCATTTGTAACAACAAATAATAATTATGTAGTTAAGTAAAAATAAATCAATCGCAAAAACTTCATTGTTTGCAATTTTGTAAATATTTTCTACTAAATAAATGTTATGTCCGTAAATTGTGTACATTCTATTTTAGCACAGTATATATATGTATGTAACATACGTTTGTAATTTTTTTTTATTAAAATTTGCGACGTTTTTTGCAAACTTGATTTAATTTTTTTCCAAAACTACTAGTTCAATATTGAAAAAAAACACCGCTTAAAAAAATTATTTATTTTAGTATTAATTTGCTACTTGATTTTACTTGATATTTGAAATTCGGCAAGAAATAGCCGTCCCTACTAATGGGGTACAGTATCAGAGTTAACTTAAATATTTGTTTTCGTCTTAAAAAAATCGTCCAGTTTTAGCGTTTTTAAAAAAAAGTATTAGAAACATCCATAAACACCCTTGTTTTGTTTTCAAATGTCCACCTGTATACAAAAATAAATTTAAAAACATAAACTTAAGATAGTCACTCAAAAATATAAATATGATATACAAGAAGACTATTGCCACAAAAATTTTTTAAATAATTATTTTTTTATGTGGAAAAAATTTGTATATATGTATTTATCTTCCTATTTTTTGTGGTCATTTTGTTACTGTCACTGCATGACACTTCCTCTTACTAGAAATGCAATAAGCGCAGTAGTTCGTCGCCATAGGTAACCCAATACCAAGGATCATTCAACGTCCTTGCCCAATACTACGTAGAATGTTTACTCACATAGGCAACTTTGAAACTGTCATGGCCGCCGCATTACTTTTCTCCCAGACCAACAGATGGCTAAGCTGCATAAAATTACCAAAAATAACTTTTAAATTACCAGCTTGCAATGTCAATTGTCAAATTTAGTAGGCAACGCAATTTTAGTAGGAATTCATGCGTCACACACGTGTATTTTATTTATTTATTATTTGTGCAGTGTGGTAGTGTCGTCACAGTAATTACTTATCAAGTGCATTTTAAATAATTGTGCAAAATGGGTAAAGCAGGATGTGCTGTCCCAAACTGCCAACCAAATAATTCGGATCCGCGTCATAAGTTTCCTAATTCAACGAGATTTCCAGAACTTTTCATTTTATGGTTGAATCTTGTGGGAAACTTAAAATTGAAAACACTGGATTCCAAAGTTCTGTACAACAATCATCGTGTATGTGATAAACATTTTGCAATAGACGATAAAGGAACAAATCATTGCCTAAAATATGGAGTTTTACCTAAGCTGTTTTTACCTACATCGTTGACGACGGAACGTAAGTATTTTACTTTTGTCTCTTTAATCCATTGTGGTAATTAATCAGTAATAAGTAATAACTAATAATATCCCAAGTGCATATGAAATTTAGAAAATGTAAAGAATGCTATAGATATACAAATCCAGCTTGGCGTGTGAGATGCGTAGAAGCGGAAAAGGAAAGACATACTACGTGCTTCTTCTACATTACACTTCGAATACTGGGTTTCAACTAAATTTTTCCACAACAACACCCAGTCTATTGCGCCTCTGACCCTCACACGCCAAGCTGAACTTGTTGGGTTTTACGTTAAAAATTTACCTGGAAAAAAAATTTAAAAAACTTATTTTTTAAATGTATTTAATAATTTTTGATAAATTTTGTCTATACAGGAAAGTACATGCTTTCATATAGTGAAAACCAAATTAAAGCTTTTATTTGTTTACGAGTTATTTTTTGTCAAAAATTGCATTGTTTTTATTTTTGTTCTAATAGTTTTTGTTTATTTTTCCTTAGAATTGACTTCTCTAAATGAAGATCATACATATTGTAAAGTTACTGGACAAGTTGACAGTGGTAATTGTAATGGTATGTGTTTATCGTTAGATTTTAAAAAATCATAATTTTATAAAGTATTATTCACTACAGGACAAGAGCTGCAAATAAATCATGACGAAGAATTTGGAAATAATTCTTTCACTCCTTTAATTCCGTGTAAGTATTTTTATAAACTTGTAAACTTGAATTATTTGTATACGTATGTATTTTTTTAGTGAAAGGACTGAATGTTTTAACTGAAAATGCCACATATTGAACAACTGTTGCCAGTGGTGGTGGTATGTATTTTGAATTGTTTATTCAAGAATCTCTAATTTGTGTATTTATTGCAGGGCACGAAAGATGTCATACCCCATTAAATTCTAAGAATTCTTTTAATCCCATCTTGACTTCAACCTCGCGTAAGTATTCTTCAAAATTTTCATTAACTTAATATAACAACTATAAGATAATAAGTTTGTAACGAAACATTTGTTTGAAATTCGCTAATTTTTTTTCGTGTATTTCAGAAACAGAAAGAAATGGTCTGCTTCAAAGTATTGGTGTCCGAACATTGTCCGAATTATCACCGAGAAAAAGGAAATTGTATCAAGAATGTTCCAAACTAAAAAAGAGGAATGCTGTGATAAAAAGCAGAATCTGCTGGTAAAAATTCAAGAGGTTGCAGATTTGATCTTGAAGATAAAATATTAGGATTAGCTCTTTACAAACAGAGTCCTGCTGCATATAAGTTGTTGTCCAAGATCTTCGCTCTTCCTTCCAGATTTACAATACAAAAATTATTGAGGAATGTTCCTATTTGTCCAGGAATTCACCACGCTGTGTTTAATGTATTAAAACAGCTTGCCAAAAAATGAAAAAACCGGACAAATATTGCGTTTTAATGTTTGACGAAATGGTTTTGGATCCAAACTTACATTACAACCAGCATATTGATGAGACGGAAGGTTTTGAAAATTTTGGAAATGAGAAAACTAACCAAATTGCAAATCATGTTCAGGTATAATTAAATGTTACTTTTTACACGTCTTTAGACAAAAGATTGTTTAGGTCTTTATGTTAAGAGGCATTGCAGCTAATTGGAAGCAACCGGTGGCATATTTTTTTGTGAATGGTGGCATGAAAAATTTTCAAATTCAAAACAACATTAATGCCATTATTCGGGAAACACGTAAAGCTGGTCTTACAGTGGTGGCTACAGTATGTGACCAGGGATTCAATATTTTTAAGAGAAATAACGAATTTGACAATTTTAATGATCTTATAAAAGCGAGAGAGTATGGGGGTAAAAATCTTAAAAGATTGAAATATTGTAATTTTGAGTTTATTCAAAGTGTGACCGCTGTTTATAATATCACACGTTTTATTGTAAGCAGAAAACCACAGGAAAAGAATTTGCGGAATTTGATTATAGATATAGTAAACAAAAATGTAGACTTTAAATTTGTCCAATGTGAACATTGTAAACAATTAAAAGAAAAAATCATACAAAAATTTGTTAATTTGATCATTTTTTAATGGCTTGAATAATGTAATGTCTGGGAAGGATGATCGCCCGCTCCAAAAAATCCTTCATGTCGAGAAATTTATAAAAAAAGGAAAACGAGAATAACAAAACGTTTTTAATATTAAATGATGTTTTATTTTTGTTGTTTTCAAGCTTATACATTATGTCGCCGGATTGGCTTCAAAATTTGAATTTTTGTGAGAAATTAAAAATAAGAAATTTTTTTCTGTTTTAAAGTCGATCCGGGGACATACTGTACAAGAGTACATATATTTATATTAGGTTTATTTTGCCAAATAAATTTCACTTATTATAAGTTTGAATTGTTAATATTATAATTTAAAACTTTTATTATTTACTTGTAACAAGAGTATATCGTTTAATAAATTTTAGTAGAATTAAAGGATCCACATCAATAAATATTCATAATTTATTTTTATAAAAAGCTTTTTATTTTGAATCTACCTAAAGTAAGGAAAGAATGTTTTTGTGTTGATTGTATAATTTGATGAAAACTGTATCCTTATCACTAAGCTTGAAAACAGTTATTTATAATTTAAATGCTCAAATCAAAGGTTTGGAAGGGAGGCTAGAGACTGTAGGTTTTTTTTTAAGACCGTTAGGTTACGAAAAAAAATACAGTCGAAAGCTCAAAAAACCAGCTTAAAAATGCAGTTAACACAAATTTGGTTCTGATTTTTGAATTCATTAATTTTAAAATTCCCTCTCCGCGTCAAAAAATTTTCTCCCAGTCCGTAAGGCGGCGCTGTTGTTCCTGTTTCATCGTAAGTATACGGTAGTTGGCGTTCTACGTAGTATTATATTATCTATGTTCGTCGCCTTATAAAAAATTGTCATCTAGGTGATGCGTACATAGAAACAAAAATTTAGCCAATCAGGTATCGAGTATCCTGTACACATGCAATACCCGAATATTGCACAAGTGCATGGATACTCCCTGATATTCTTACCTGATTGGCGAAATTCAAAATAATGCTACTACAGAATTGAGTAAAACTTTTTGAAGGCAATGGTCGCTAAAATTAAAATGAAAACAGTACAAATCTAATACATTTTGCTTGAATGTGTTTTATGATCAAAATTTAGCTATCTACATGCTTTATTTTAATCGTGATCGCAATTTTCTTCGACATAATATTTTTCACAAAAATTTTGAAGTCATTTTGACATTAATTAATTAAATAAATAACGTCTCAAATCTAAAATACAAAACGTTCTAATGGGAGATAATGGCAGAGTTCTGCCACATCAACACCAATTTGCTAATTTTTTCCTATTGGTGTCCATATTTGAATCCCGGAGACAAAGATACATAAATGAGATAAAAAGACTATAACCGAGTTTAACGCTTAGTTAGACATCCTGTATAATAATCTTTAGCTCACTTAGTTTTTTTTATGTATTGAGATTAGACAATACTGGTCTTGTGACTATTTTTTTTAGTTTGATGACTTTTGCAATAAAAAGTTATTTAAAATACGATAACATTTAGAAAATTATTATTATTGTACGAGTAGTCTAATATTTTCAACATTGACTCAAGTCATTTTAATTTTTTGACATCACATTACTGCATTTAACAGTATATCAGACTTTTTGACTGGTATCAAAATTTATATTTTATTGTGTTACCATTATGGTCACTAGTTATTTTAGTCTTCTTAGATGTTGTTTGTTTTTAAAATAAATAATGGGTTAAATGGTCAAAGTTCTAGTTAAGAAATTAATAGCAATTAAAGTTTTATAATAAATACCAAGATGAAAACAAACTTGTATGAATAATAAAAAATTGTAACAGGTTATCACAGCACCAGTTTAAAATGAAAAATGATAACTCCTGTAGAGATAATAAAAAATATATAAGCTTTAAACATCGCACATTTTATCAGTTTTGTTATAAACTGTCTATAAACAATCGATTCAAAAATGAAAACATTTGTAAGTTTTTTTTAATATCTTAACACAGGCTATATACATGTTATGTTTTTTTAGGTGTTGTGTCTCATTTTGTTAGTTACGGTTTCTGCTTCTCCTCCTGACCACCACGTCGGGAAAGTAGGAACTGAACATGGATCAGGACATCACACGCAGGATGGACATCAAGGAGGTCTTATTGGAGGAGGCACTCATGATTACGCAACACACGGACATCAGGGAAGTCATCAAGGAAGTCATCAAGGAGGCTTGATTGGGGGAGGAACTCATGATTATGGCACACATGGTGGAAGTCATCAAGGTTCAGTTGAAGGAGGAACCCATGGACATCATTAATTATAAAATTTTCTGTTACGCTCTCATCTCCAATGTTGTTATTAAATAAAAAAATAACAATTTGGAAGTTTTTGTTTTTTTATCGTAACCTTTTAGATGATCTTTGACCCGTTCTTAATAGTACTTGTGCAAATAATCTAGACACTAAACATAATGCCTGATTCAAATTTTTTATGTTTATGTTTTCAATAAAAATTAAAATAATTATATCCGCTCTAAACGAAACACGGCTGACACCTTTTGTAAAAATATTTTTATTTTTTATATATATTTATTTTAATATTTTTTAAATTAGAGGTATTGATGGCTTTATGGTACCTACTGTCTACATTATGTAGACTTATTTTTGACATTTATAAGATAAGCGCCCTCAGAACTCTTGGAAAACAGCCATTTCATTGATAGCGGATGGGACATTTGTGCATTAATTTTTAATATTTACAACACTGAAGTTATCGATACCATCGATGTATACTTTGGTGAAGTGCTTTAGGTTGTCACATTTATAGAAAAGAATAACGAACTATATTGCTTTTTATAAAAAAATTGTGTTCACATAATTTGCAAATCAATTTATTATCATAACATTTAGATAGAGGGAGAAATTTTTTTCGATGTCTTATATGAAAATTCAGCGATTTGGTAATTATCATAAATGTGAAATTTAGAGAATTAACTATAACGGACGGGACATAACGGATGAGACTGCATTTTTAGGAACATTTTATTTATTCACTAATTTTAACTTAAAACAAGGTAACAATTGTTTTTGAGCCGCAGGATGTTTCTGCTACTCGCATCAATCATCATAAATTAATTTTAAGGTTTTTTTTGGAATATATTTTAGTCTGAAATTTAGGTGTCGGTAAGTAAGACTTATCCCGTGGAATGGTTGAAAAGCGAAAGCGGAGAGACCGAAAGCCAAAAATTTTCTCTAAACCCGGATTACTTTTGTAATAATAAATTTCAAAATTCAACCCAAAATTTTGGGTTTGTGAATTATGTATGTTTTTTTACCGAAAATACGGGTTTTTAAAATGTAGGTCATGTTATATCACAATGTCACGTTGACGTCGTCATATAACATAATTCACAAAGCCAAAATTTTAGGTTGAATTTTAAAATTTAATATTACAAAAGTGATCCGGGTATACATAAAATATCTACTAAAATAGTGATCAAAAATCGCCATTTTTAAATTTTCTGTGACTATAGGGCTAATATTAGAATTTTAATTAAACTTGTGAAGTCGACATTAATTTTTATTATAATTATTTATAAAAAAAATCACCCCACTTCGAGAAAAGACGCATTTATCAAATTTACTATATTTAGTTTAAAATAAAAATTTCTAATTTAAATACTTTTTAATTTAAGGTGTTATAAGAGGTATACGTCGTTATTAAAAAAAACTTAGTAATAGTTGAAGAAAAAGGTACATATCTAATTTAAAATTACCTACCATACATATTTTTTTGCCAATCGACAGCAAATCCACATTTTATTGACGATTGAAGCGAACTAAAATATCACATTTTTTGACTAATCAAGGCAGCAGTTTTATTAACTAGGCAGTAAAACAAACATTTTAGAGCCGGTCAGAGTCTTTCAACTCTCACAAAAATTTGAAGTTTAATGTCAAACCGCATAATTTAAAAAAAATGATAGGTTCAGCGAAAAAAAAAGTGAACCATACGGCAATAAAGCAGATTTAATTCCTTGTCTGGCTTAAAAGCCAAGCTCAATCGTCGCTGCATTAAGTCATATCATCTTTTATTGCCTAATTTAAATAATTAAACTTTGGCACTTATAAAAAATTAAAAACAAAGATTTATTAAAATTATGACAATTTTTATAAGTTCAACACGTACAGCCTTGTTTGAGTACCTATACCCTTAACAAATGTTTTGTGTATGTTATTGTAATTAACGATTAAAGCTTTTACTCAATTTTTTATGAATAACATGAAT
Organism: Tribolium confusum; assembly: GCA_029207805.1. Classification (NCBI taxonomy): domain Eukaryota; kingdom Metazoa; phylum Arthropoda; class Insecta; order Coleoptera; family Tenebrionidae; genus Tribolium; species Tribolium confusum. The sequence goes on from JALGAY010000003.1 coordinate 5,295,290, forward strand.
GTAGGTTGAACTAATAAAAATAAACTAAGAATAATATTAAATTCATATTATTAATGAAAAATATAAGCAAAGCCATTTAAAGAATAATATGTTGATTGTTGATTATTATAATGCTCGTGTCAAAATAAAAGAGATTTGTAGGTCAAAATTATTCCAAGATAATTTTCCAAGTAATATTTGTTGATTAATTTTATAATTTTAACAACAAACATTCGTAACAACTGATAAATTTCTTATCATAATCGATACTTATATAAAGCTTTGACATGGCTACCACATTATAGTTGTCACCAAGACTTCACAACTTTACAGATTTAGAAAAATGAAATATTTTGTAAGTATACTATTAGTATTTTTACGTTCATTTCAGTGTTTTTCTTTAGGCAATTTGCTTGCTTTTGGTTGTGGCTGTCGCAGCCTCTCCGTATGGAGAATCTCAACGCCAGGGAGGACAGGGTGGTAGTTTAGGCCGCAGTCGTCAAAATGAGTTTGGTGGACAAGGATTAGGACAACAGGGGAGCGGTTTTGGACGTCAAGGAGGTCAAAGCGGTCTTGGTGGAGGACGTGGAGGAACTTTCCGTGAAGGAGGAATTGCAAACAGTCAAAGTGCCGGTCGTCATGGCAACATTGGAGGATATCCAGGAACCCATCACGGCGGTTACCAAAGCCATGGTTATTAGATTTGTTAAACTAAAATAAAGTTTATAAAAAAATATGCACTCTTTTTTATTTGGCTTTGTTTCTTGATTATTTACGCTGTGAACTGATGCAATTTTTTTTGAATTCGGTACGCTAGTCATCAAAGGTTAGACTAAATCACCCGTAAAGGGTATCCATAATAACTCTATTTAAGCACTTTTCGTTTAATACAAGACATATTTGTTTGAATTTGTTTGAAGTGAACTGTTTGTTATATAATGCAGACGTTGATTGTAAGTTGGAATAAAATAACTCAGATTCGCAATAATCTCAATAACTGGTTAAAACAGGTATTTCTTCTCTTGACTGTGGCAATTGTTATAGCCATTCCTGCTGAAAACGTGAGGAAAACAAATCAACAAGTACGCACTAGAAATACTGAAACTCGTCAACAATCTGATGAAAATCAATCCGAAATTCCAGATCCAGAAAATGCTTCAGATATGACCAACAAAATTATAGAATGTCGCAACATTTTGCAACAAGCAGGAATGATTGATCATCAGAATGGAAAACCTACTGAAACAGAAAATGAAACCGAAGAACCAAAAAAAATGGAAGAGTCAATAAATAATCACAGAGGTATAAGAAAATATTAATCAAATTATTACGACTTTGTACTTTTATGTTGGACATTCAAATATGTATTAGTAAGTACTTATTACTTTATCAGTATTTAGAGTAAAAATTATGCATAATAAAGCTTGATAAAAAAAATCCTTTGTTTTGTTCTCATTTCCTCAAAAAATCTGTAACCTTCGCATAGATAGAGGTTTAATTAAAAGATGTATACGTATAAAAGACAGTAAAAATGTAAAGTAGGTTTCATTGTCAACCGTTGAACAAAGAATAAGTATGGCATTTTTAAAAAGTGTAAGTATACTTATTTTTTTATAAAATTTTCTAAATTAACAATTTTAGGTTTTTCTATTAATTCTTGTGGCGGTTGCTATGGTTTTAGGTATAAAAAATTATCAAAAGGTAGGTTTTTAAAAACATTTATATTCTTTAAAAAATAAATTAAACTTTTAATATCATTTAATATTACGTTCGTATTTTTTACTTAAATTAGAAAGAAGAAAAATTGGAAAACAGAGCTCATGTTGTAGATACAGTTCACGAAGGTAAGTAAAAGATATATTTAGTGGAGTGCCGTAAGGTTTATACCTCGGAACCCGGGTCTACTGAACGGATTTTTATAAAACTTTTTGGAATGTTTTTTTAACACTAAGTACTAAAATGTTTACCCATTTATTTTTATCGATCTAAATTTTTTAATTATTAAAATTAATAATTTTTCGGAGTTTTAATTTATTTTTTAATAAAATAGTTTTATTATTTAATAAAAGTTAGAATTATTTCTGCTTGAAATTAGATTTTACATCGGAAAATTATTACAAACCTGTCTTTGGGGTCTCATGGGACCTCTGGTAAAAAAGTGAGAAGGGGGAGGGAATTACACATAATATTTAGACCAAATTCAGACCTTTGACATATTTGACATATTGTGGATATGTTTGACATATCCATACGTAAAATGAACCGGACATTTTATATTTGCCAAATTCGTTTCTTCAAATCCTCTCCGAAGCCCCCAAAATGGGACCAAACGGACAAAAATCACAAATTTTAATTTTGAAAATTTATTTGACCTCTTGTATATTAAATCGAAGAAGAGAGACTCTTAAAATAATTCTTGCACGTGTCTTAAGTTTAATAATTTGAAAAAAAAAACATTCTTCGAATAGTGCCGTTTAGGCTTCCCATCGCTGAAAATAAACCCCTGTGGATCTCTGTAACGGGATGTTGTAGAAAAACTGTAACGGTACTAGACACCTTAGAAAAATAGGGAATTTGTATGCACGCAGATTTTTTGGACTGTAAATAAAAAAGTTTTTGGTTCTTCCAACTGTCCACTATACGGATCTTGGGCTGTGCAAGGTGAACTAAAAATTGACCGATTTTCAATTTTTTTTTAATAGATAGATATAAACGTGGAATAAAAGAGAAAAATATCAGTTGCTCCGTCCCCCTATTCCTACAGCCCCCAGACGTGGCCTAAATTGACGAAAATTTCTAAAATCTGTAAATAAATCTAGAGCAGCGTTTCTCAACCTTTTTTGGCCTGCGGACCACTAAAATTTAGCGGATTAAGTATCTGTCGTTAAAATTAGTTTGAGATATTTGTAATTTGATAAATTAAAATGTAGTTATTATTATTTTTTTAATTTTTTTTGCGGATAAATAAATGTCCACAAAATAGTAAAATTTCTTAGCGGACCACTAGTGAACTAGCGGACCACCGGTTGAGAGTAGCGGATCTAGAGATCTGTGATTTATTTTGTGGGGGTACTACTCTAAATCCTAAACACATTTTTATAAAAATTAATTACTCCATTTAATTAGGGAATGAAAAACAAGGGGGTACAAAGTAGCAAAAATTACCTACTTTTATTTTGAAAATTATTTTGAACGCCTGTATATTAAATCGAACAAAAAAGACCTTAAAGATAATTTCCGAACGTATTTTAACTTTAACAATTTGAAAGAATTTTGTTTTCGAATAGTGCCGTTCAGGCTCCCTATCGCTGACAATAAACCTCCATGAACCTCGGTAACAAAACGTCCTAGGAAATCCGAAATTTATATCTCCACAGTTTCAAAATTTTAGGGCTATATTATAACAAAGTTCTACTCTACCCACCTGTTAAAAATACGGATCTTGAGCTGAAATTGAGCGAAAATGGAACAAAAATTGTCCGATTTTAGAATCTTTTTCTTTTTAATCGACAGATACGAATGTGAAATAAAAGATAAAAATAGTAGTTGCTTTGCTCCCCCACTCCTACAGCCCCCAGGTGCGGCCAAAGTTGACAAAAATTTTTATTATTTATACTTAAATCTAGAAGAACGCGTTTTTTTATGAAGATACCGTGTATAAATTAATATTACAGTGCCGATAAAACCATCATTTGTGATATATAAAATTGAGATCTTTACGCCAAAAATTTTTTTCTTCATATTTCTCTCATTTTTCACTTAATTTTTATTATAAATTGTTGCAATCGAGATCTGCAAATTTTGATGAGTAAACTTTTTAATTTAAGCTTTCAACAATGCAATTTAAAAGGTTTTATAAAAATCCATTCAGTGGAATCGGGTTCCTTCCACCTACATAGATACCTGGATAGGTACTGTGGTGTTCACAAATAACTTCAAGTCACGTAACTAAATAAAGATTTCGTTAGAAATGTTTGTGCATCACATTTTTCTGCAGTTAAGCTACTGAAAAAAAAAAGATGATCAAGGTATTTGTTTAGTAACATTTGCGTTAAGTAATATAAATTCTGTGGTTGAATCATTTCTGAAAGCACTGCATACCTATTCGTACTTGTGTATCTAACCCTAGTAGCCCTAATAATCATAAGTAAATAATATAATAATTAAACAAATATTATTTTATAGAAAAATCTGCTTTGATTGATGAATTTTCTGGTTACAATGGTTATATTCCCAGAAGACATTCATGCCACTTTTTCAGACCGTACTTTTACCCATATCAAAATATGCAGTATGTTTCAGGAAATTTAGAAGGCAATAAAAAGTAATAAATGTATGTACTTCAAATTTATTACTTCAACTTTACCGGACTAGTACTGTAATGTTTCATTTATAGGAGTCAAATAAATTCAGTAAATCCAAAAATAGGGACGGAATGACATAGGGATGGAATAGTTACTTATTATACAAGCGTGGAATGTAATTAATTAGTCACATAAAGAAACATTTAGCCACGACGCTCAAAAAGCAGTATGGTTAATTTCCAAATGACCCTGCATTCTTCTTCTACAAATATTCTGCACAAGAATTTTACAAAATGTTATCCAAAATCGCACCTAATAAAAAATAACTTTTAAATAATATTGTTTTTATAATTGTGATAAAATTTAAATTCCATGTTGAAGAGTCAATAATATGTTTTTAAACGCACGTTTCTATGGTGCATTCTTTACTTTAGTTAACCTGATAAAAGTTAGGTAGGTACATTTAAGTTGTACCTATGTATTCAATGATGAATGATACATATTTATACAGGGTGAACCAAATGTATGCAACGGGCCGTTTTTTGGCTAAACTATAAAGAATTTTGAAAAAACAAAATATAGGCATTAAATGGCTTGGAACATGCTACCTGGGACAATGTTTAGAAAAATTTTATTTGTTTAAATTTTCAAGATAACTATAGCAACATTTTTGTTTTTTTGTGAAATTTATTCTTGAATTTTTTTTAAGAACAAGCTTTTTAAAAGAAATGTTGCTGTGTTAATTGTTATAATATTAACTTTATAAATTTTTAATAAAAAAATTAAACATTACCGAATATTATTGTTATTTTTTGTCAAAACTACAAAATGTTTGGTTAATTCAACTTATGCACGTTAAAAAGATAATAACAGATTTTTAAAAAAGTTACAAAAAAATAATTTATTACATAATTAATAATTTAACAATAAAAATTAATGTGTTTTTTCTTAATTTTTTATTATTTTGTAGTGCATATTACGAGTATGTTGTAGTACTAGATATAAATAAATAAAATGTAATTAATAAATATCAAGAACACCCGAATTTTAATTTAAACAAATTGTTAAAAGAAAAATGATCACAAAACTGTCTTCCACCTTTCGCCGATAAGGAAATCAAGTAGGCGTTTGTACACACCCCCGAGTTATTCTATTGCTATTGTTGCCTCAACCAGCATCAAATCCCAGCGTATGAAAGGTGGAAGGCAGTTTTGATAACATTTTACTTTTAAGAATTTGTTTAAATCAAAATTCGGGTGTTCTAGATATTTATTATTTACATTTTATTTATTTATATCTAGTACTACAACATACTCGTAATATGCACTACAAAATAATAAAAATATAAGAAAAACACATTAATTTTTATTGTTAAATTAATAATTATTTAAATAAATTATTTTTTTGGAACTTTTTTAAAGAACTGTTATTATCTTTTTAACGTGCATAAGTTGAATTAACCAAACATTTTGTAGTTTTGACACAAATTAACCACAATATTCGGTAATGTTTAATTTTTATATTGAAAATTTATAAAGTTAATATTAAAACAATTAACACTGCAACATTTCTTTTAAAAAGCTTGTTCTTAAAAAAAATTTAAGAATAAATTTCACCAAAAAACAAAAATGTTGCTATAGATATTTTAAAAATTTAAACAAATAAAATAATTTTAAACATTGTCTCAGGTAGCTTCTTCCTAGTCATTCAGTGCCTATATTTTGTTTTTTCAAAATTTTTCATAGTTTAGCCAAAAAACGGCCCGTTCCATACATTTGGTCCACCCTGTATACAGTTCGCATAGGAATTTTATGTTAGAAGATTCTATTACAAGATTGGACCGATGAATTAGGTAACGACGTATGGATTTGTTACATATGAATGTATAGTGTGCTGCATACGAACATGCATTAGGGGTTGCATCATAGAGTAGAGACAAGCTGGTTGTAATTGTATGACATAATTAAAAATAAAGTAAATCCTTCCACATCGACATGTATTAATTAACATATAACATGGTGTCAGGTGTGAACAAACCGTGAGTAACTAGTGAATAACGGGATCTAATAAAACTTAAGTTTTATTTAATAATAAATTTAAATGTGAGGTTAGAATAACACGTGGTGTTGAAAACAAGAATAAGTGATGGATTATCTAAGGCCGCCAGCACCTTTGGTCTTCGACAGTAAAGTTGACAAGAATTATGAAAAATTTAAGCAGAAATTTGAATATTTTCTCAAAGCATCGGGATTGGACGAAAAATCAGATGAGAGAAAAGTGGCTCTATTTCTTACGGCTGCAGGAGAAGAGGCGTTAGAAGTGTTTAATACGTTAAAGTTAACTCAAGAAGAACGTATTAATTATAATTCAGTAATTTCGGCATTTGATGTGTACTGTAAGTCCAGGACTAATGAAACATATGATCGTTTTAAATTTTTTTCACGTGTTCAACAAGAAGGAGAAAATATGGATCATTATATAAAGGACCTAAAAATGTTAGCTAAACCGTGTAATTTTGAAGGACAAGAGGACTCTCTTGTGAGAGATAAAATCATTTTAGGACTGAAGGATTTAGGGCTTCAAGAAAGACTGTTGAGCGTAACCAAGCTGACCTTAGAAAAGACGGAACAGTTATGTCGAGTATCAGAAGCTAGCAAGATGCAGGCACAAGGACTCAGAGGACAAGAAGTCGATGCGATGAGCCAAAAGGGGACAGGAGTTGTGAAAAAATCGTCAGTTACAAAAGAAACTATTCCTTATGACTGCCTGAAATGTGGAAGGAGGCACATACGAGGGAAGTGTTTTGCATATGGCAAAAAGTGTAACAAGTGTGGTGATAGTGGACATTTTGCAGTGGGCTGTAAAAAAGGAAAAATCACAAAAGGTAGTGGAAACTGGCAAGGTAATAAAAAGTATCATAATAAAACTGTAAATACTATAGCTGAAAGTGGAAATGTGGGTCAAGTTTTTATTGAGGAATTTAAGTTGAATAATAACGTTGATCACATTTCTAAAGACGTTTGGTTAGAAAGAATTCTTATAGAAAATAGAATTGTTAATTTTAAGTTGGATACAGGGGCACAATGTAACGTTTTGCCTTATTCTATTGTTAAGGAATTAGGGAAAGCCCAGTATGTTAATAAAACTGATCAGGCTATAGTGACCTATGGAGGAAACAGAATAAATGCAGTAGGTTATATAATCTTACAATGTGAGGTAAGAGGAAAAAATGTAAATATAAAATTTATTGTTGTCGATGTAGACAGTAGACCGATATTAGGTTTGAATGCTTGTGTTAAATTGAATTTAATAAATAAGGTTGATAATATTGAATACACAAATAGTACATTAAAAAATGAGTTTCTTAATAAAAACAGTACAGTGTTTCAAGGCACTGGTAAAGTACCATTTGTGTATACCATAAAACTCAAAAGTGACTATGTTCCTGTAATAAGTAATTGTAGACGTTTGCCTGAGACTGTTAAGGCTAAACTAAAGGAAAGTCTAGAGATTTTAGTAAAAAGGGACATTATCGAAGTAGTAGATGGCCCGTCTGAGTGGGTTAATAATATTGTCTGTGTGGAAAAGTCAGATGGAAGCTTGAGAATTTGTCTTGATCCAATGCATTTAAATAAATATATTTGTTTAGATAAACATCCAATTCCTACTTCTGAAGAAATAGGTTTAAAATTGCGTGATAAAGAGGTATTTTCGGTGTAACGGTTGTTTCCGTGTCGGGTTCTGGGTATCGTAGAGAGAGAGAAGAGCGGCTTTGATGGGGTTTTATTGACAATAATAGCTATGTACAAAATAAAAATAAAATAAAATAATACTTCTGAACAAAACAAAACGAATCTTCTACTAGTATAGACACGGCCTCGTCCCCGGCGGTCCCTCGTCCTCGACTCCTCGTCGTCGGCTTCTCGTCCTCGTCTCCTCGTCCTCGGCTCCTCGTCCTCGACGTGTCGGCTTCGGTGGCTCGCACTTGTAATGGAGGGGAGGTAGGACTCTACCAACGGGATAATGCTCCGTGGGTAGCGGTATCGGAGAGGAAGCCCCTAGGATAATGCTCCAGGGGTGGACGGGTCTGGGGGTGGCTACTTACGAGGATAATGCTCCCGCAAGTATGCCAGTATCGGAGGCGGTAGGCGCAATATATAGGCTTCGTTTGTAGACGAGGGGTATGGGAGGAGTATCGTAGCGAAGCGTTGGTGGTGGTTCTCGGTGTGGTGGGAATTATACCACCACTACTGCCCTGACGTATACGTATGACGTCGCGGTCACGCGGTCCGAATCAGCTGCTGAGCGTTATCTGGTTTTGTTTACTGAATTATTAGGAATTATTAGAACGCTTCGTTACACCCTCCTCTTCCTTTAAAAAAAAACTCTTCATATTATGGAGAGTTTTCCAGGTCTCCATGCGGTGTCTGCGGTCCATTTGCTGTAAGTAGAATATTAAGGGACGGGTTTAGGACTTTAGAATGGATTTTTTTTTTCTTTCTTCTCTTCCAGTTTGGAATCAACTTGGTTTTGCTCGGCTTCCGGAAAACTGTGATTAGGTTCTGCCGGTGTTCTGCGTTTGTGCAAGTGATGTCATCTATGTCCACTTTAGAAAAATTCTTTGCTTCCCGGAATTTGTCTAGGATGCCGTTAATACGGGGAAGCGGATAGGCATCTTTTTGAGGTACGGAGTTGTTCTTTCGGAAATCGATGCAGAAACTATTCTTCTTACCGTCCTTTTTGTCAGCCAGGACAATTGGAGAGCTCCAAGGACTCTCAGACGGTTCGATGATGTCTTCCTGCATCGTGCGGTCGACTTCTTCATCAACAATAGCTTGTATATCCTTCACAGCTATTTCGCTCTTGATGAATTCGTCTTCTACAGCTGCGGTATCAACTGTATCGGTGATGGGAATTTCGGTTGACACCTGGGCTAGTGGTGACCCCATGTTCAGCAAAATTCGGCCTTGGTGGGAAATTTCACCGGATTGAAAATTCAACACCATTTGCTGACCCATGATGAAGTCTAACCCAAGGATTATCGGATTTGTTAAATTCGGACAGACTAAGAATTTCCATTCAAACTTCAGATCATTGGCCTGAAATTTTATGTTGTAGGAAACGTTAGTATCTACGGTTACCCCATTGGCCATTTTCGCCTGCATTCTGGAAGTCAAAACCTGTGGCTGCACCCCTTGGTTTACACAATAATCGGCCGTCTCTTCGCTAATATATGAGAGCACAGAACCAGTGTCAAACAAAGCGGGAATTTCCTGGTTAGCCACGGAGATTTTCCAAATGATGCGATTGTCATTTTTGGGCTGGGGTTGAATTTGTGTTATCGGTTTTGAAGTCGGTGTCGGTAGTATTTCGGTCCTTTTTGAAATAGGTGTCGGTACTATTTCGGTCACTTTCGGGGTCGGTGTCGGTAGTATTTCGGTCTTTTTCCAGGGGCTGCTCGGAGCCATTTGGGGCACAGTCCCCTCGGAGTTTGTTGTCTTCGTCTTGATACAGTGGCATTGATGGGTCATTACCCCCTGTAAGCCACACCGCGAACAGAAATGTTTTGGGGGTTGCCTATAGGTGAACCTTATATTTTCCTGGTCGAATTTTGGGCGAAAACCTGGAATCTGTCGTGAGTGTCGTGGTTCATAAGTCTCCTCCGGAAACTCGGACATCATCCCCGTCCAGTTCGAACTGGCAACCAAACAATTTCTTGGCTCGAACTTGTTGGTTTTCAGCTCTCGAGCTAGACTCTCATACTCCTGCACTTGGTCCAGCAGGTCCATCAGGGAATTTACGTCGTTCCGGCGAATGTATTGGCGGTACTCTGGGAGCAGGTGTTTGTAAATGCAAGACAGTTCTTGCGTTCTGCTCCAGCCACCATGTCTTCGGATCAGAGTCTGCAGGTTTGTTATAAAATCACGACCATTTTCGTGCGGCTTTTGGAACCTCCGGAAAATTTCTTCTTTCAGGCTTTCTCGGTACTCTCTCGGAAAATAAAATGCTTCAAAAATTTCAATAAAATCATCCCAAGTGCGGATAGTATGTTTATAATTTCGGTACCATAAAATTGCTTGATTTCTTAATAACACGGGCAGAGCACGTACCAGTTGTTCCTTTCCGATCATATAGGTCACCGCCAGCTCTTCGATCCGCTCGATGAAAGCGACGGCGTCGGTTTTTCCGTCGAAGGTGACGTTCCATTTCCGGACTTGGTTCAACAACTCACTATTTGTCCACGGCCAGGTCTCCATTTCACCATCTTTTTGGCTGGCTTCTTCACGTTGCTCTCTCGTACCCTGTCTCAATAAAGTCGATTTTCTTCGGACTTGCTGCTCGGGCGCCAAATTTGTAACGGTTGTTTCCGTGTCGGGTTCTGGGTATCGTAGAGAGAGAGAAGAGCGGCTTTGATGGGGTTTTATTGACAATAATAGCTATGTACAAAATAAAAATAAAATAAAATAATACTTCTGAACAAAACAAAACGAATCTTCTACTAGTATAGACACGGCCTCGTCCCCGGCGGTCCCTCGTCCTCGACTCCTCGTCGTCGGCTTCTCGTCCTCGTCTCCTCGTCCTCGACGTGTCGGCTTCGGTGGCTCGCACTTGTAATGGAGGGGAGGTAGGACTCTACCAACGGGATAATGCTCCGTGGGTAGCGGTATCGGAGAGGAAGCCCCTAGGATAATGCTCCAGGGGTGGACGGGTCTGGGGGTGGCTACTTACGAGGATAATGCTCCCGCAAGTATGCCAGTATCGGAGGCGGTAGGCGCAATATATAGGCTTCGTTTGTAGACGAGGGGTATGGGAGGAGTATCGTAGCGAAGCGTTGGTGGTGGTTCTCGGTGTGGTGGGAATTATACCACCACTACTGCCCTGACGTATACGTATGACGTCGCGGTCACGCGGTCCGAATCAGCTGCTGAGCGTTATCTGGTTTTGTTTACTGAATTATTAGGAATTATTAGAACGCTTCGTTACATCGGTTCTAGATATGAAAGATGGTTTTTATCACATAGGACTTGATGAAGAAAGTAGTAAACTGTGTACGTTTATCACACCGTTTGGAAAATTTAGGTTTAAAAGATTAGCATTTGGATTGGCGTGTAGTCCAGAAGTTTTTCAACGCGTTAATGAGAAAATGTTTGGAGATCTGGATGTACAGATCTATTTTGATGATGTTATTGTGGGAGGCAAAAATGAAAAAGAACATGATTTGAATTTAAATAAGGTAATCGAAAGGGCTAAATAATATAATGTAAAATTTAATCCGAATAAGTTACAATACAAAGTTAATAAGGTTAAATACCTGGGTCAGGTTTATTCTAAAGAAGGGGTACAACCAGATAATGATTACATAGAAGCCATTTTAGCTTTAGAAATCCCTAATAATAAGAAAGAATTGTTAAGAATACTAGGAATGGCTAACTATTTAATAAAATTTATTCCTAAGTTGTCAGATATAATCGCGCCATTAAATAATTTAATTAAGGTCGGGTTTACAGAAAAATTTTTAATTCCGAATTAAGTTAATGACAAAATTAACTTAACATCGTCATTAAATTAATCACGGTTTACATATACATTTTATGTCAAATTTAATTCGTGATTAACTAATTCAAATTAAAATGACATTGGTGGCGGTTGGTACTACCTGGATGCATTGAGGCCCTATTAGTGGCGATTTGGAGGCGATTTTCACATGATTTTCATAACCTCAAAAGGAAAGTGAAAATCTTTTCCGGTAAAATATTATTATGCAAAATTCAGAAAAACATGCGGAAGAAAAACCGCATCGAGAACGAAGCAAAAATTTCACACACAGAGAGAATGAAATTGCCCTTGAGATAATTAAAAAGTACGTATGAATTTCTACATAAATTAACGTTTTTTGTAGGTCTGTTCACCTGGAATTTAGTTGTCTTCTAAACTTTTGTAGACCAATTTTAATTTTTAACAGATCTTACGATTACATTCACTTAAGCAATTATTAATTTGTTCCTAATTTTTTAGTAATTTCGTACTGCATTTTGATCGAATCTTTGCTATAAATACCAAACTATATTTATTCTTTAAAATTTACTCCATCCTTTATCCGATTTTACCTTTCCTTATACTTTATCATAGGTATTGAGTGATTAAAATATTTGATATTTTTATAAAAAAAAAATATTCAGAATTAACATCGGAAGACAGTGAGTCAAAAGGACTGATTGAATCATTGAACTAGCTGAAACGAAAAAAATGAGGATAGGGTTGGTTTACAAGATTTATTAAATTTAAAAAAAACTATTTCTTTGGTAACCTATTTTAGAAAAACATTTTGAAAACTGGCGGTGGGACATATATGCCTCAGTTGACCGAAGTTAAGGCAAGGGTTTTAGCCATTTTAGCCAAGGGTTTAAGCACAGGCAAAACCCTTATCAACATTTATGATGATGATAACATGTATCATAAAGGTACATATTTTTTTTAAATAATTATTATAGATTTATTAGAACCATTAAATATTGTGCTATAGTGCATATTTTCTGACCACCTCGCAACTATATTTCTAATTTTTAGGTGTTTGTCGCAAAATGCTTGCATATTTATGGAAAATAATTCTTTGCGGTTGCGAAATAATTCAGCATTGGGGCCTCCTAGAGATTCAATTTTGATGTGAGAGCAATCTATGGCCCATATTACCCTGAGCATTTTTTTAGTTTGATAAAATTTTAACTGTACGGTACGCATTTCGTCTCCTTGTAGCATCTTTATAAGGTGCGATTTCAGTTGCGCTATTTTATGGATAACACGTTTAATAGCAATGTATTATACGTTTAATAGTATGTATTTATTTCATAAAAAAAAACTACAAAATTATTTACTTTTTTTATATATTTTTTGGTCTAAATACCACAAATAATAAAAAATTTCAAGAGTTTTTAGGTTAGAATTGACCAAAATTAAAGTTAATTGAAGTACCTACCTTCATTAGTTTAATCACGTATTAATGTCAAATTTGATCGCAATTAAATGTTAATTAAGCTTTTGTAAACCGATATTTATATTTAATCGCGATTAAAGTTGACTTAACAACGAATTAGTTTAATTTCAATTAAAACTGTTTAATCGCGATTTGTGACGTCACGACATTAAGTTAATTCGACATTAAATTTTTAACTCCGAATTAAATATTTAATTTACTTTCTGTAAACCGGCTCTAAGAGTAATAGTGAATTTATTTGGACTGGAGATCACACTTTGGCATTAAACACATTAAAGTCAACAATTAGTAATTTACCGGTTCTAAAGTTATTTAATCCTAAAGAAAAAATTGTGGTGCAGTGTGACGCTAGTCAATCGGGTCTAGGAGGTTGCTTATTACAGAATGGACAACCTATAGCTTTTTGTTCGCGTAAATTAACCGATACTGAGTCTAGATATGCGCAAATTGAAAAAGAATTTCTAGCAATTTGTTTTAGTGTAATTAAATTTCATCAGTTTTTGTATGGGAAAGAGTTTGTGGTACACTCAGATCATAAGCCACTAGTGGGAGTCCAAAATAAAGATTTAAATAAAATTTCAGCTCGTTTACAAAGAATGAGACTAAAGTTGTTGAAATATAAGTATAAAATTGAATACATTCCGGGTAATAAAATGTATATTGCTGATTTGTTGAGTAGATCTTTTATTAAGAAAGAGGTGTCTGATGATAAAACTATGTGTGAAATTGTTCACTGTTTAGAGGTTGAATACCCAATTACTGATAATCGTATGAAGGATATCAAAGTAAAAACTAATAATGACAATGACTTAAATAGAATTGTGCAATATTGTAAAGAAGGGTGGCCTCAGAAAAGTTTTCTTGACAGTAGTGTGTTAAAACAATATTTTAAAATAAAAAGTGACTTAATTGTAAAAGATGGTATTGTTTACTTCAATGATAGAATTTGTATACCAGAAAGTTTAAAATCACACATGTTAGCACAGCTACATAAGGCACACATAGGGATAGAGAAAACCAAAAGCAGAGCAAGAAATCTTTTCTATTGGCCTGGTTTGTCTACTGATGTAGAGAAGTTTATTTCCAAATGTAAAATTTGCGAAAAGTTTAGTAGAAATAATACGAAAGAACCACTGATTCCCCATCCCATTCCGGAGTTACCATTTGAAATAATAGCATCGGATATTTTAGACTTCGGTTCAAAATCGTACTTAGTAATTGTAGACTATTATAGCAATTGGATAGAACTTATCAAATTAAAAAATAAGTCAATTGATGAAGTTTTGAGACACTTCAAAGACATATTTTCAAGATTTGGTCTGCCCTTAAAGATTGTGTCCGATAATGTTCCCTATAATAGTTATAAGTTTAAAGAATTTTGTCAAAAGTATGGAATTAAATACGTATTTACTAGTCCTCGTTATCCTCAAAGTAATGGTAAAGCTGAAAAGGCTGTACACATTTGTAAACAAATGTTACGTAAATGTCAAAATGAGGAAGAGTTATTTTATAGTTTGTTGGAATATCGTGTAACGCCATTAACTGGTTTTAATGTTTCGCCATCTGAATTATTAAACAGTCGAATAGTCAGAACAAATGTCCCAATTTCAAGAGAGTTGTTAAGACCTAAAGTCACAAATTTTAAAGAATCTAAAATTCAGAAACAAAGAATTGTTACCCGATATTTCAATCGATCGTCTAAGTATAGACCTAATTTTAAGGCAAATGAAAATGTTGCGTTTAAAAAACGGAAAGAGGAAAACTGGGTACCGGGCAAAATTGTAAAATTAGCGGATACGCCTAGATCGTTTATAATAAGGGATAAAGAAGGAACACAGTACCGGAGAAATTCCTCTTTCCTCAAACATTCAAAAAATCAGATGAATGAAAGAGAAGCTGTTAATTTTAGGGATGAAGAAGAAGAGAGTGAAGAGAATGTTCAAGTGAGTGAACAGAACAATAGTTCATCTATTAATGATTCTGAAAGGGTGAATGAAAATGATAAATCACCTCATACGAGGTATGGTCGCCGGATTGTTCACCCATCTAGGTTTAAGGATTTTGTTTGTTACTAGAATTAAGATTTGTTGTAATTAATGTGATCTAATAGTTTGTAAAAAAGGGAGGTGTTACATATGAATGTATAGTGTGCTGCATACGAACATGCATTAGGGGTTGCATCATAGAGTAGAGACAAGCTAGCTGTAATTGTATGACATAATTAAAAATAAAGTAAATCCTTCCACATCGACATGTATTAATTAACATATAACAGGATTGGATATCAACAGGTCCAAAAAGTTGTTATAAGACTACAGACTAATACAGGTAAAATTGTTTGTAAAATAAAAGGATTTACATTAAACTATAAAACAAAAAAAAAGATTAATTCCCATACCATAAAAAATATATTAGAAAACAAAGACAGAAAAATTAGTACACAATATAATCGAATTACCAGAGGGATACCTACCAAAATTAAAGAACTGTTAAATAAAATAGAAACGGAGGAATTTGGTTTTGTTTATGACAAGAGAGTTATTCTAGAAAACTTTCATACTATACAAAGTAATGAGTAATTTGTATATTAGGCAGCTAACAATAAGACTGTGCAATTTAATTATCTCTCTTGTCAGTCTTGTCACACTCTTTGTCTTTTATTTATTGACCTATAAATTGAATTAATACTTGCTATTTCTGCAACCACTTATACATCTACCTGAAAATTAAACTGAGCTTGCCGGGCATGCATAAAACAACCAAGGACGTTGCATTTTCGTTTAATAAAAGTACCAAATTGGATTTTCTTAATAAAAATAAGTAAAATTGTAATTGTATTTTTGTTTAATTCGTCGATATGTTATATTATCAAGTCTGTCGTCTAATAAAATTTCATAAATCTCTTAAGGCGGACGTTTTTTATCGCTTATGGGAAAGAATGAATCTATTTTAAAACATATAGAATTTGAGTTTACTACAACCGAATTAAATAATCTTGGTCGTATATGAAAGCCAACATTTTTCTTATGAGGCTGGTGCATGTTATTTTAATCTCCAAAAGTTTTATGAACATAAGATAATTAAGGTTGAAAAATATTCCCAAATTAAACCTAAACTTTGGCAATTATTTTATCAAAAACACGTGAATAGATTTATACTAAACTACCGCCAACCCAATCTCAAAGTTTTACAAATGTATCACCAAGAAACCAAGTGAAAATTTAATGTAATCACAAAAAACTTAGAGAAAAAGTGTTTACAATGTATACCAACACCGTATTAAAACTCTAATCACCCCAAAATTAAGGGTACAGAAATTTACGCCCCCTCAGGTTTGAATTACATTATGACATTTTTTTATATCATTATTCTCCTTATTAGTACAGTTGGTAATTTTAGGTTTTGTTTTCCGAAAATGTATTGTAAAGATGGATTTTTGCAAATAATTTTAATTCCATGTTTTAGTAAATATTAAAATAAAAAATTTTATCGATCTCGTAATCAAAAATGACGAATAGTGACAAACGTACCGTTTTCGACTATAAATTAATAATAAGTACATCTATATTGAAAATATTTAAAACTCATAAATATTTTATAGAGTATAAAATAGAATTATTTTTTTAATTAAGTTATTTGGGTCATCAATTTTTTTTGCAACGTTAGAAAGAAAGATTTTTCTTAAATCGGATTATAACAGTCTGAGGGAGGTTTATATATTTTTTAATATTTAATTAAGCCAATCAAGGAGAGGAGAAAAAAGTTTAGATTAAAACAGTTGGGAGTTATAAATAATAAAGACAGTCTGACAATGAAGAATTCTACATTTTATTTTCAGGAAATAACAGTTATTCATATTATATAACATATTTAAAGTGTGTATAAAGTAAACAATTTTTGTATGGTTGCAGCGTGAAACTGGAACAAAATATTAACAGCAGAATCAAGTATATTGGTATTTAAATGAATTTAATATATATATTTAAAATGGCACAAGTAAATTATGTAGTAATTCATTATAAAGACTTTAGAATAAAAAAGCATTAGTTTTGTTATGATTCTCTCTCTGCATTGTTTTACATTCTTTCTCTTCAATAGTTTGTGTTTTTTTCACACTTCCATTTAAAATTTCTTTCTTTTTAAATTATACCAATAACATGTCGTAGGGTTTTAAAAGAATAACATTTATTTTATTCTTGAAGGAACGGTTGTACGACAAAAGCAATTAAATTTTTAATTTTGGTGGATTCAATCCTCTGCAGATGTTTTGATGAGAAACAACTAATAATTGGGATTAGGAATCTTGTCTGTCTCTTTTCAACACATTGTTGTATACGTTGCTAAGTCATATACATAATGTGTTGAATAGAGACAAACAATCGCATTAGAAAGAAAAACGAACTATAGTTTGCAAGTTTCTCTAACAAAATGTTTTTGAGGTTCACTAAACTATATATAATAATGGTTTTAAAACTGGAATTATTAATAAAATACTTCAAAAAATTAAACATAATAAAATGGTGACTGAGTTAACAAGTTTTGTAGACAAACCAGAGAAAAAAACTTTTATATTAGTACCTTTTGCTCCCTCAATTACAAGAGATTAGAGCAAAATTTTTAAAAATTTAGACTCCCATGTTTTTTACAGCTCTGGAACAAGTCTACAAAGTCTTCTCGGTAACCCTAAAGACAAATTTAGGCCTTTAGAAAAGTTGGGGATTTATAAAATTAATTGTAAAGAGTCCAGGGGTCGGCAACCTGCGGCCCGCGGGCCGCATGCGGCCTTTTGCAACTTTTTTCGCGGCCCGCCAAAGCACCAATATAATTTATTTTTAATAATATTTATACTCGTATATGATATAAAAGCACTATTTAAAAAAAAGATTTAAGTCAGATTTGAATGTGCGGCCCGCATAAAAATTTTATTTTGAAAACGGCCCGCCGTTCGAAAAAGGTTGCCGACCCTTGGTAAAGACTATAAAAAGCATATTGAGCAAACACGTAAATCAATTCACACTAGATTTAAAAAACACATGACTCATCTTAAATTCAACCGAATAGAAAAATCTAGTGTTGTCCAAAATTTTTTTTAAAAGACCACAGAATTGACGAGAATAATATTAAAATTATAAGACCAATCAATAACTGTAAATTTTTTGACACTGTAGAGTGTCGAGAAATACATAAAAACAAACGACGTTTAATTAACGCTGATTTTGGACCTATTATCAGTACTTCTCTCTTCTCATTAGTTGAGAGAAAATGAAAGTAAAAGTTGGTGATAGTCGGTGCAATTAGTATAAAAGCTAAGAATTTTCGTAAATTATTCAGTTTCAATTGGTAATTGAGGATGGCAACCTTGTTGTCGAAACGCGCATCGTGTTAAGTACAGTCTTTGATGTTAGTGGGTGTTTTACGTTTCAGCTTTTACATTGTAATTGTAAAAGCTATTTACATTAAATGTTTATATTGCTATTCAGGCACTTTGTCACTGTTATACAAGCATTTTGATTAAACTTGTGGCCTTTGGGTTTACTTTGATTTATATAAGTAGTCATTATTTATATCGAAAATAGCTGTTCAAAATGTGTTTGAGTTGATCCTACTTTTGAGCTGAGCTTACTTTCATTTAAAAATATTACTATTGCAAGTAGTTGATTCAATTATTATTTATTTATTAAATAAAATAGGTCGTTCGTTTTGCTGGACTTTGTATAAGTATTATTATGTCTTATTTATTGCTATATGTATTATTAAATTATTTAGTATTTTTTTGTGTAATTATTATTTAAATTTTATTAGGTGTTTAATGCCAAAAATAAAAATAAAAACTGTTTACAAAATTAAACTCGTAAAACTGGCAAAAAATAAGTTACTTATTAACACATAAAGGAAAATATATTTCACAAATACATAACACACGTAACAAAGAGAGTTAACTATTTAATATAAATTTATACAATATATAGTACCTACATGTACAGTACAAGAATTAAAATCATAATTTTCAGTCATTTATTTCAGCGGCCGTATCCATAACCGTATCCATTATTTATTCCATATCCATTTCCATAGCTAGCTCCTCGCCCTCTACCAAATCCTCCTCCATATCCTCCGTAACCTCCATAACCTCCATATCCTCCGTATCCTCCACTGTAGCCGTTGTCATAACCCACACCTGGCACATAGCGTCTTCCTCCACCATAACCACTGTCATAACCGAAGCCTGGTGTATAGCGACTGCCATAACCATAGCCATTGTCATAGCTTCCTCTATATGGTGCACCATACCTATTTACGGGATCGTATCCATACCCCATATAATTTCCGCCGTAACCACCGCCATCACGACTTCCATAACCACCTCCGTAACCGCCTCCATAGCTACCCCCATAGCCTCGCCCATAACCACCCCCATAACCACTTCCATATCCACGATTATAACCTACTCCATGACTTACAGGATAATTCCCACCATATTTTGAATTATAATCTTTGCCAATAAAAACAACTCTTTGATTAGGGTTGTATGAGGGCATTCGATCGGAATATTGACCCGGGAACGCATAGGTAGATGATACAATCGCAGCAATTACAATAACAGTAAACATTATTCCCACCATCTGCATCAATACCTAATTACATAAAGTGACAACTACTTTGAAAAATTAGAAAAAACTTACGTTTGGTACAGAGACTTCCGTTTCCAACACACGCTTTAGCAAAATTGTTTATTAAAACTTTTGCAATGTGTTTGAGTATGTGTTATATACGTGAGCAGCGTACAAGGACCCGGTTATAAACTAATAAGTCTATGATATAAACAATTTTGTAAAATAAATGGTCAACAACAAAAATTATAATTCTATCAGTACTATAGTTAGTAAGAATTAGTCACAATTTAAGACAGTACTTGAATGCATTATGTCCTTATTATAATCCAATAAAACTTTTAAATTTTAACTTAACTTTGTGCGTTTATATTAATATTGATATTTTTTTAAATAAATTCAATATTTTGGTCTACCATAAACTTGGTACGATGTAATAATTTTTGAATATGTTATGTTGTGATATAGGTAACTGATATAAAGTCAGGTAACGTATGTACTGTAATTTATTAGAATATATTTATTTTTATATAATATAAATATTTTAGACGAGTAAGTTCTAGTGAGCAAGTTGATTTATTGCAGATTTTTGCGTTTATTAAATGCAAGGTGTATTTATTTTTATCAAAAATATTTCTTTACTATCCTTATAAAGAAAAATTGTACTTTACCTTTATAGCAAAACAAAGTTTGGCCAGTAATTATTAATTTATAAATACGTATATCAATTATCTACATGCCCATCTAAATTAACTAGCGGTCTACCGAAATTTTTAAATATAATAGAAGTAGAAGTGAAATAAAAGTAAAATAGAATTGGTCTGGAATCTGGATATATAGGATAGTAAATATATTGTATTGACTAGTATTGTATAGATATTGTTATGTTTTGTTGTTTTATTTAATTAATTATTTGTTGTGCGACTTGAGGAGGACTGGTAGGAGCGTCTGAGTAACACCAGAGTTGAGCTTAGACTAACTTTATTTACAGAAGTATTTACAAAGTAAAAGAGATTGAGTATGCAACCAATTATACATACAATGATTAATTGATAACTATGTAACATCTCCCTTTTTTTTTTTAATTAAATAACGGGTAACTTATTTGGTAGACAATTAACTTATGCTAGTTTGATTATTTAGTATTTAATTTAAATGTAACAGTTCAATACAGCTTATAATCATTTAGGGTAGCTGGTAATTTTATTTTCCGGCTAGGTCTACCGTCACCGCTTACGTTATCGCTAGTTGTTAACTTTTGCGTATTTTGTGTTTCACTTTCACTATTAACACTCGTTTGTTCACTTTGTCCATTAGTTTCATTTCCGTTCTGATCACTATCCTTATTGACACTCTTATTTTCTACATCACTATCGCTATCATA
The DNA here is from genome assembly GCA_029207805.1 of Tribolium confusum. Classification (NCBI taxonomy): domain Eukaryota; kingdom Metazoa; phylum Arthropoda; class Insecta; order Coleoptera; family Tenebrionidae; genus Tribolium; species Tribolium confusum. The sequence goes on from JALGAY010000003.1 coordinate 5,316,560, forward strand.
TACATAACTAGATCTAAAACTATTGTCAGGTTCAGGGGAATACATATCTTTATGAGCTGGTTTGATATAAATTGAATTTCTGATGATGTATCTCCCATCTCCCTTTTTTATTCTATAAGTTCTATCTCTAATTTTATTTTCAATTCTGCCTAATTGCCAGTTGCTCTTAGGTTTGTGTTGATAAAATATTTTCATGCCTGGCTTATATTCTTTCTGTTGTCTAACCTTTTTATTATAGTACATCGTCATTTTATTTCGGTCCGCGTACATTTTGGCGTGATAAATGGAAGTGTTTATTACTTTAGGTTTTAATTTGTCTTCCAGCATTGGCAAATTGTCTCTTAAATTTCTGCTCATTAGAATTTGTGCTGGAGTAAAGGAGTGATGGACGGGAGTGTTGCGATAGGCTAACAGAGCTAAATTTACATCTTTATTGCTCTCAATTGTTTTCTTTATCAATTTTTTTACAGTTTGAATGTGTCTTTCTACTTGACCATTTGATTGTTGATGATTTGGAGATGTATTTAAAAATTTAAAATTCCATTTTTTAGAAAAGTCATTGTATTCTTTACTAATCAACTGTGTTCCGCTATCAGAAATTACAATTTTCGGAATGCCATGACGAGCAAAGATTTCTTTTAATTTATTTATAACGTTTTTAGACGTGGTGTTTGATTTTAGATTGACTAATTCTGGATATTTTGAATAGTAGTCAGTAACAAGTAAGTAATTTTCTTGATTTAAATAAAATATATCCAAGGCTAATTTTTGCCAAGGTTTTTTTATTATTTCATGTGGCTTTAGGGGTTCTTTTATATTTGAATTAGAGTATTTGTTGCAAATGTAGCATTTTTTTATTAAATTTTCGATGTCGTCCGAGAGACCTGGCCAATAAACAGAATTTCTAGCTCTCTCTTGACATTTTTGTATACCTAAATGACCCGTATGTATATTTTCTAAGATTTTAGCTCTCATTGATTTTGGGATAATTAATCTCTGACCCCAGTATAGCAGTTCATTGTTCCCTACGGTTATTTCTGATTTCAATTTGTGGTATTGCTTGATTTCTGAATTGAATTTTTTTGTGTTATTTGGCCAACCGTTTTGCACAAAGTTTTTTATGATATTTAAATCAGCATCATTTTTTGTGCTTATTATTAATTCTTTTAATTTCTCATCTGTTACTGAAATATTTTTCTGAACTAAACAAACGTGAGATTCTAAATCTAAATTGTCCTGATATTCTTTTTTTGAATTAGCCCGCGATAAGTTGTCAGCAATTATTAATTCTTTACCTGGACGATACACTAAATTTAAGTCATATTTTTGTATAGTTAATAGCATTTTTTGCAACCGTGCTGGACACGCGTTTAATGGTTTTTTGAAAATTGCTATTAGTGGCTTGTGGTCGGTTTCAACTGTGAATTTACTTCCAAAAATGTATTGATGAAATTTATTTACGCCGAAACATATTGCTAGTAATTCCTTTTCAATTTGCGCGTATCTTTGCTGGGTTTCCGTCATTGCGCGCGATGCGTAAGCACATGGCTTTTCGTCTTGTAATAAAACTGCGCCTAAACCGTTTTTTGAGGCATCAACAGAGATAGTCACGTGTTTTTCGGGATCAAAATAATTTAATTGTGGCTTCTCTGAAATTAATTGTTTTAATTGATTAAAAGCGCTTTCTTGATTTTCTTGCCAAATAAATTCATTATTATTTTTTAATAGTTGTCTCAGCGGATGTGTGATTTCTGATAAATTATTTACAAATTTGCCTACGTATGTAACTAAGCCTAAAAACCTTTGTAATTCTTTTTTGTTTGTGGGTTGTGGAATTTCTTTGATTGCTTCCACTTTTTCGTCGTCAATGTGAATGCCATTTTCATTGAATTTATACCCGAGATATCTTATCTCGTTTTGACCAAATTTGCATTTGTCTTGTCTGAATTTTATGTTGTGAATTTTTGCTAAACTAAAAACTTTATTTAGTATTGCATCGTGTTCTTCTTTAGTCGGTGCATGAATGAGAATGTCGTCAATGTATATTTCGACACCTTTGATCGAAAATATATCTTTAAAATATTCTTGAAACACTTCACTGGCTGTTTTGATTCCATAAGGTAGTCTCTTAAATTTATATCTACCTAGTGGAGTAGCAAATGTGCATAATTTACTAGATTCCTTGTCAAGGGGTATGTTCCAAAAGGCACTTGTCGCGTCCAAGGTCGTAAATATTTTTGAATTTTTTAATTTTGCGCTTATTTCATCAATATTTGGTAACTTATAGGGTTGAGAAATTATGACCTTATTTAATTCGCGAGGATCTAAGCATAAACGTAATGTGTTGTCCGCTTTTTTTGTTAACACAAATGAGTTTATCCACTCACATGTACCTGTGACTCTTTCAATAATGTCTAATTTTTCTAATTTTTTAATGCATAGTTCAAATTCATTTTGTAGGGGAATGGGTACGGATCTGACGGGTTGTACTACTGGTTTTGCGTCCGGTTTTATTTCTATGTGATATAGAGTGTTTAATTTGCCAATACCTTCAAACAAATCTTTATATTTATTTATTAATTCCATATAATCATTTTTCTTGTTTATAGAATTTACGTTATTATTTATTGTAACTAAACCTAAGTTAACGCATGTGTCTAGCCCTAAAATACAACCGTTGTTGTTTTTGTCGATGTGAAATTTGATTACATGCATTTTTTTGTTATGCTCTAGTTCAATGTCACATGTACCTAAAATTGGTATTTTTTCTTTAGTGAATGTGTATAAATTGTGATTACATTTATTTAAGGAATTTTTATTTATGCCAAGCTGTACAAATGTTTGATATGGCAATATGTTGACATTAGCGCCCGTGTCTATTTTAAATTTTATTAATTTGTCTTTAATTTTTAATTCTACCGAACAATCTAAGTTTATATTATTGATTTCGCTACCGTCTATTGTTTCTATTTGTAAGTCCAATGAATTAATTTTGTTATTTTTATTACCGATATTGGATTTACACATTTTTTTGAAATGTCCGCTTTTATTGCAGTTGTCACATACCTTTCCGAAGGCGGCACATTGATTTATTTTATGGGATTGTCCACATCTGGTGCATTCTTGTATCCATTTTTCTTGGGATTTTGCCTGCCGTTGATGGTTATGGTTATTGCTTGTGCCGGACCGGATGTTGGGTTTCTTGTAGTTGCTTCTGCCATATGTTGGGTTCTTGGAAGGTTGTCCTTTTGTCGGTCGATTTATGACGTCCACGTGCACTGGATTGTTGTTTGATGTTTTCATGTCCTTCAATTGTTTTCTGGCGTTCTCCGTTAGGACACATGTTTCAATTGCTTTTTCTAAAGTTAACTCTTCTTTTTGTAGTAATTTTTCACGAGTGGGTTCATCTTTAATTCCCACGATTAAAATTAGCTTGATAAGATCATCTCTTAATTCACCAAATTCGCACTGATTTGCCTTATTTTTTAGAATTGTCACGAATTCTTCTATGGTTTCATTTTTTTGAACCGTAGTTATAAATTTGTACCTTTCGTAATTTAAGTTTTTCTTCGGTACGAAATAGTCTTCAAATTTCTTTTTAAGAGGACCTATTTTATTTATTTCTTCTTCCGTGAAAGCAAAGCTGTTGTAGATTCGTATTGCTTCTTCACCCATCATGTGTAAGAGTTGCGCACATTGTATTTCTTCTGATTCCTTACTTACTTTTGTTGCGATGGAATATATTTCGAATTTTTGTTTCCATATCTTCCAATTTTCACTTAGATTTCCGCTGAAGTCCATGGGGGAAATGCGTTGATCCATTTTTTTTTTTGTTTGTTGAATTATTTAAATATCACACACTTTTTTTTTTTGTTTATTTAATTTCACTTGTTTACTTCACTCCGACTGCGCCATGTTATGTTTGGTTGTTTTATTTAATTAATTATTTGTTGTGCGACTTGAGGAGGACTGGTAGGAGCGTCTGAGTAACACCAGAGTTGAGCTTAGACTAACTTTATTTACAGAAGTATTTACAAAGTAAAAGAGATTGAGTATGCAACCAATTATACATACAATGATTAATTGATAACTATGTAACAGATATGTACATAGGTCATAGGATAATTTTTTAAGTGAATATTTTCAGCAATATTTTGATTTACTTTTAAAGCAACATTTCATTCGATACCGAAATTGTTGAAGATAATGTACCGTAAGAACAAAAATTTGGTGCATCAAAGCATGCTTTTTTTGCTTAGACCATTTACGCAACCGCTTCGCTGAAATGGACTGCCAATCTCCTAACCTTCCTATGCGTGAGTTACACGCCAACATGCAAGTGACAGATATATATATTTTGTTTCTTTCTTTTCAACACCGCGCGCTGGTGTACGCAGTTGTCAAATTTATTTTGCTTCAAAGTTGGGGAATAAAAAAAAACAAACAGCCAATTTTAAATACAAACATCATGTAACATTTGCAAAATTTTTAAAGCTGATACAATTTATTTTATTCTGCAGACCTATATATTTTTTTCTTACACTAAATTTAAATTTAAAAACATGAAATGGCAACGTTACAAAGCAAGAACTTGAAATCGTTCCGGCACAGTAAAGGACCAAGATATACTTTTGTCCTTTAGATGTTTTCGTGTGTTTCTGATCCGTATTGGCAGTCTATTACAGCGAAGCGGTTGCGTAAATGGTCTACTTTACGTCGGTAACAGAGTCTGATTTGGGTGCGGTAATAGTCATTTCCGCACCCAAATTGCGTGCGGTAACAGCTAGTGCAATTTAGTGTTTTCGGATTGGTAACACCGTGTAATACGCTATCGCTGAAATAAAAGGTTACGTTTCTGTCGGCGTTGAGATTACAGTAATTATATTCGAATAAATTTTGTTGCACTTGATGACCAGCAGTATTCCTCAACACAGTGTTTTTGTGTGTGTGTGTGTGTGTGTCGCAATTAATCTATAAAATATTCGAAAGTGGGGCGGAACAAGCGGCGGTGGACATGCGACAAACTTCAGCTTTTGAGGTTAGAACAGCGTTAAAGTGAAACTTGAAACTAAAATGGAGCTTTTGGCCTTTATTTTGACCATTTACAACCCCCATAGCATTCGATAATTTACAAGTTATTTGCTAGATGAGTATATAAATCTGCTTGACTGAATGCTTAACGATGAAATGAAAGGAGTCGCTGAGAACCGCAAATGGAGTGGGAATTTAGAGATAAATGAAGATTTTCCTTACTGTGCTAATGCCAATTGGATTATTCAATCAATAACCGATACGGTAGGTAAAAAAGAACCATTTGTGAGTTACTTGACTTCATTGACACTTTAGTGATATTTTTATTACCAACTGTCTCGTATTAACGCAAAAGTCCCTAAAGATTAAATAATTAACTTTTTTACTTAAAAATTTTTTTTTTTAATTTTTTAAAATTTTTTTTACGTAAAACACGTAAAGTAAAAAAAATAGCATAAAGAACTTGTTTTTTAAAGTCTTGTGGCACTCATTCTTTATAAAAACTCGCGCTCGCGCTCGTTTTATAAACTTGAATTCGTGCCACAAAGTTGACTTTTCAAAACGCGTACTTTAATATACTATTTCGTTGACCATTTATTAATTTCGATATTAATGCATTATTTTATTTAAAAAAACATTTAATATATTAATAAACGTCATTAAATAATACCCTTTTTTTCATTAAGTAACTGTTTTTGTGATTTCAAGGTTTTGATGATATTTTGATATAGACTAGTTATACTCACTGTTATACTCATAAAAATGAAAAAAAAAAACAATGACAGACTCTAACATCATACATTTAACTTAACAATTTTTATACATAATAATTTTTTTAGCAAACGTGATTCTTACGTGAAATTGAACATGTATGGAGTTGACATTATTGTCTTCTGATAATCTTTGTGGAAAAGTGAATGTAAAATGTTGAAAAATTTAAAAATGGTCTACCTCAAAGACAAAAAAAAGATGAAGGTATTTTATAGTCTTATATTTATTGATGAGATGAAAAAGATGAAATTGGCTTTGATTTGTAATTAATTTCTAATATTGTCAAAGAAAAGAGTTTACGGTCAAGGAAACTAAATTGTAATTCGTTTCTTAATGTGCAATTAATAAACTCAACTGTTAAGGGCACTCACACGGTATCGCTCGTTCGCACTTTAAACAGTTTCATTTATTAATCGCCTTCATTAACAAACTGGTTTATTAAATAACTATACCTGATTTGATTTTATAAAAACCAAGAGAGTACTACCTTACTTGTAAAGAAAATCAAACCGCATAATTTACGTATTCACGGCGTAGGCTGATGTTTCATGTTTTTGCCAGAATAACTATGTGCAGGCAATAGTAGAAAAAGTAGACTATACACTTGTATTCTAACTCTCCCAATCAAAATATATTTTAATTTTGGTTTAAAACAAACAAAAATATTTAGTTAGGTTTTTCTATAGGCCCTTGCATAACCGTATTTAGAATGTTAAGGTTTTCACAAACTGAGATTAGTTAATTTTACAAATCGATACGTCAATTTTACTTTTACGTATCGATTTGTGAGTTTTGTAAAATGTAACTTTCATTCGGTCAATACAAACAGAACACACCGCGAATGTAACATTGTCACACCAGCTTTAGATATCTTAAAATTTTTGTTGATGAGCTTATTTGAAATTTAAACTGATATCTTCTGTTGTTATGACATTCTTTAAATACACCCTAGATGTATTATTAGGTAATGGTATTAAAAAAGAAAATATTAATTACATTACACCAAATCCCGTATAAATAAAAACACATGAAAATATTATACATATTTGATCACAATGCTAATTAATAATAATTGTTGTAGTAACAAATTTTTCTAAATAAGTAAAAATAGTCATTAGGGATATCCGAGTTTAAATAAATAGCCTTGAAATCTTGAAAGTGTCAATTGCCAAATCAACATAAATGTTATATATACCTCCAATTTTTTATTTTTGTTACATTAATATAGTGCAAAGAAAGTTGAGCACGTATTTTTACAGTTTCATAATGGAAAAACAACATAATATATTAAAGGTATAAAAGTAAATTCAGTATCATCCAATTTTGCTTACTTACATATAAAAAGCATTTGTTATCCTATCTACTAACTGATGCATTTCAGGTTTTCCTAGTACTGTGTCTTGTAATTTCACTGTCATTTTCTCTACCTACACCAGATCCAGCCCCTGAACCCCACAGAGGATGGGGAGGAGGTTGGGGTCATGGTGGTTGGGGACATGGTGGTTGGGGACATAGACCATGGGGTGGCTGGGGATATGGAGGAGGTTTTGGATATGGAGGATGGAGACCTGGGGGTGCAATAATTGTAATACCGGTCAGGAGAGGCTGGTGGTAGATCTATATTTTAATTAGTTTCACATTGCATAGAATATTTTCAATAAATTTATAAATAAAAATACAAACTTTTATTTTGCAACATTCGTCAACAATTTCCCTTAAAATGTAAGTATTAGCTGATTAAAAAAAAACTTTCGGTGATGATATAATACCCTAAATTTAATTTTCTATATTAAACGCATTGCGTTGTTGTAGAAACAATAGTCAGTGGCTCTAAAATGTAAAAATTTTTAGTAATAGATCCTCTGTATATTTTTGTTCGTAAAGATAAGTTGTAAACAAAAGTATACATTTTTGTTAAATATTAATGTCTGGACTTAAAAGTGTACAAAATATGAAAAAAATAAATAAATACGGTTTACTTATTGTTTACCAAATACATTAAACAGCATAGCTTTTGAGACATTACTTACAGTTAATAATAGAATTAGGTAAACATATTTACACAATTTTGATTGGTTAACTTTGGCTAAGCGCTGTTATGTCTAAACATACTAATTTTTTCGTTTATTATTATTTTACTACAGTTGAAGAAAAGTATCTTAAGTGTTTAATCTTTTTCAAGTTTCTTATTCTGTGTTGCAATTAGGAAATACTAAATAAAAGATGAATACACTTTTGGTGGTGCAAAAGGTATATTTAAATTTATAAAAGTCATTCTTAACAATAACCAAATTGGTTTTAGGTTTTGTTACTCTTATTTGTAATGACTTTATCGATGTGTAGTCCTCGAGGAGGGGGTGGCCACGGTGGAGGATTTAGTGGCGGTCATGGCGGAGGTTTTGGTCATGGGGGTCTTGGACATGGAGGAATAGGTCACGGTGGTTGGGGACATGGATACGTTGGTGGAGGTGGTTTTGTAAAGCCACCATTTAGAAGATATCACCGTCGTAATCATCGTCGAATTGGCACTTTTGGATTTGGGCTGGGGGGTTAAAACATATATAATTATATTTCTTAAGAGAGACTAATATTTTTTAAAGTTTCTATCAAATTTGATAGAAAAAATGTACTCGTCCAAAAAACTTTTTAAAATAAAGTATTCATTATGTTAATTAAATTTGTTTTTGAAATAGTAGTATTTCTTAAACTTTATAATGTATTTATAAATAAAAATTAATAAAACAACAGAAAAGCAAATTCGATTTATTAAAAATGTGCTAATTATTATGTGTACACAATCTAAAAAGTAATACAATTTTTACTTGGAAATACCGGTGTACACAACATTAGTTTATATTGTGTTTGTAGAAAGTTTCTGACAACAACTAAAATTAATATTATACCAATCAATATCAAAATTTCCAATAACCGCAGTTTACAGTTATTGTCAATTGAATATTTCTTAAGAGTTTACTTACTCATCCGATTACTATAAACTATCGAAAGTGTAAGCTTACGTGCACTATTGTCCGGTTTAACCCAAGTCCGCAACCTTGAAGGTCATGAAAGAGATGATATAAAAGTTATGTCAGATTTTAGTCGTTTATTCTTCTCATTAGATTAGTACAGGTGCAGGCACAAAAATGGAAATTCATCTGTCTGTCGTAAAAGTAAGTAATTATTTTTTAAATTTTTTAATTTAATTTAATGCAATTATTTACAGACCCTTTTTGTTATTTTTCTTTTTGTCATCTTTGCATCATCCGCACCCGCCCCTGCTCCTTGGGGAAAATGGGGTGGTTATGGACATGGGGGTGGTTATGGACATGGGGGTGGTGTAACTATTATTGCTGTTAAGAAAATAGGTTATGGTGGATATGGGGGGTATGGATATCCGCATCATCATGGTTGGAGTAGTGGTTATGGGGGTGGATATGGCGGAGGATATGGTGGAGGATATGGGGGAGGATATGGAGGAGGGTTCGGAAAAGGTTTTGGAGGAGGATTTGGCAAAGGCTATGGTGGCGGTTACGGAGGAGGCTACGGAGGTGGATTTGGCGGCGGTTATGGAGGTGGATATGGTGGTGGATTCGGAGGAGGTTTCGGTTTTGGAGGAGGATTTGGTGGAGGATACGGAAAGTAAAATTATATAGATAGTTTAATTTATTGTAAAACAATTAAAAAACGATCATGTGTGATTTATTACTTTTCACTAGTGACCTAGTTAAATACAATTTTTCTTATATTTTGGTGTCGTTGAGTTTGAGTTTCTACAACCTTTCCGGTTTTACAGGCAAAATCGTTGACCTTACGACCTTAATAGAAAATATAAAATGAAGAACTTCATTACTTTCAATTCATTATCGAATTAGAATTTCACTAGACGTGAACATTAACTAAAAATGGTTGTCTCTTTATGTCATCAACCGGTAATCAATTAATAGTATTTTTTTCACGTGTACATACATATTATTTGTCATTAAAATTAAAAAAATCGAACTTAATTAAACTTTTAATGTAGATTTGGCCAATCTTGATATGTGCTGGTTTAGTAATTTCACTTTCAACGGCTTCTCCTTTGGTTCGAAATGGTGGTTTTGGAGGCTTTTTGGCCCATTATAAAGTTCCCAATGGAGTGAAAACACAACACCCAGGTCTAAAACGCTACCATTCCAGAGTAAATCATTTTGAGACATTATTATCCTACATTTAATAATAATAATTTCAATATCTGTTACACTTTTATTTAAATATTTATTTCCACTATTGTTTATTGTACTTTAATTACAATTAATAAAGTTTTTTTGTCTTTATTTATTTTATTTTATTGGTAGCAATCATCTAATTTGGTGACAATTATCGGCCGTACCCGCCACCATAACCTCCTCCAAAACCACCACCTCCTCCACTTCCTCCCCCATAACCGCCGCCAAAACCTCCACCACCTCCGCGGCCTCCTCCAAATCCACCACCAAAACCGCCGCCTCCTCCTCTACCGCCTCCAAAGCCTCCCCCTCTGCCACCTCCAAATCCGCCTCCTCCTCCTCTTCCAAAGCCTCCACCGCCACCGTAGCCACCACCTCCGAATCTAGGAGAAGGTGCAGTGGAAGTTAAAACCACCAAGAAGAGGATTAAAAGAAAGATCTGAAAAATATTTTTGGTATATTTGCACATGTATGACTACTATACCTACAATTAAATAAATATTATGTGCTATTATAATTACATTATTTAGTACACAAAGAAGAAATAACAAAAACTTACTTTAATGATGTTCAGCTCCATTTGAGTGGTGAGATGTTGTCGGTTATTCTTACAAAAATTTTTTTGGTTACCTTTATATAGGCACACTATACACTAACATAATAAGAATGTGTTAAATAAATGTTAAATAAACACGACCAATAGCAGAAAGAAACAAATTAATGAAAAATATGTAAATTAATTTACTATACCTATATTAAAATACATCAGAAATATAATTTTAATATTTTCACAAAATTCACATTCACAAAAAGGATTTATTTAGTTTTATTTTCCTTTGTTTGATATAATCGTGCTACTCCCTCACGACTGATTGTAGCTAATGTAATGTACAATATAAGCCTTAACAATTGTAAATTTTATTAAATTTTACAAAATGTTTCTTAAAATCTTACCTTAGCTTAAATTAAATTAGATCAGCAGGAAGTCATAAAAGATTAATACTTTAATAATAACGATAATTTTTGTATAGTGAATTCTAAAAATGACCTTGTCTACTTACTCAGTAATTTATAATAATTATTATCGACACACAAAATAACTTTAAGGGGAATTTTATTTTACTAGTACCGGTTCTGAAAAAATAATATATTTGTTTAGATTTTAGAGTACTGTAATTTAAATGATGTGTAGACAATCATTTACTCATGTTGTACAAAATACGTATTGATTTATATTTAGTTCTTAATTTACGGTTAAACATGGGACGGTGTGATGTCCTGCATAAGCCATTTGTAGGTAAAATACACATACAAAATGTTTTTGAAGTTAGTTACACCAAAATTGTTTTAAATAAATGTTTATTGTTTTTAAAATATACGAGTACTTTGTAGAACTTTTTTTTTAATTGTTTTGTGTAAGACACCATGTTTTATGTAATTTTTTTATATATATATATACCGGGTGTGATTAAAACATGTAAACATAACCCATAAAACATAAACCCAACAATAAAATCTTAAGAAAGACTGTTATTAAAACAATATTAATCAATTAAATAACAAAAAGTTACAATTGTATCAAAAAACATACCTATATACAAGGTGTTTGTGACGTAATGTGAAAGATTTTTAACAGGTGACAGCTGTCGTTGCTGTTTTTGAGCATATAGATTTGCAAATATACGGTGAAAAAAGCACACTATTGCTTAATAATAGTATTGTCATATATCGTAAAAAAGTAAAGTTTTTTTTAAAAAAATTTCTACAGCGTTTATCTCAAAAACTATAAACATTTGTACATATAAAGTAAATTGAGTTTTTTAACAAAGACTATCATTTGGTAACATTTGTAGATACTTTTCAAAAACAATCTGTATATCTAATTAATTATTAAAACGAGAACTATCACCAGGAAAAATTGTTGCATATATTACAATCACACAATGTATACCAAAAAATTGCTATAATAAATCGTATCTCGTTCAAAGAAGTAAAAAAATAATATTTTTAAAGCGTATATTTTAAAAACTATAAACATTCGTATAAGACATATTTGGTTTTTTAGCATCTTTTCAACAAGGGCTATCACCTGTTAAAATCTGTAACATTACTTTAACAACATCCTGTATACAGGGTGAGTACAAAATGGCAGAAAAGCTTGCCACTACTTTGTAGAAGACTCTTAATAGAGTGGCAAAAAAATAATAAAAAAATTTTTACTTGATTTGTTCATTCTTCTAGATATGAAGAAGTAAAGCTGAGGATTTATCTTTTTGTTTTTAAGAAATTTTAAAAATTACATAGTGTTTTTATAATTTATTATACGTTCTAGAAAATATGACAAAATAATTTTCAAAAATTAACTGTAAAATTTAAAAGTGTTCAACTGTTTTTTAATTTTCTACAAGCATTCACTCGACTTGACTATAACCACGAATCAGCAATGTTGCCAAATCGTGAAAAGTATTTCAATGATTTTTTTAGAAAAAAAGGTGCTTAAATTTTTCATTTACTTTTTTGAACTCTATTAACTTATTAATCTATTAATAAGTATATAGAAAAGTTGTTTCTTGATGAAATGTGTAACTGGTTAAATTTTTGACCATTATTTCTGATACATCCTGTATATTATGATATATCGATATTTTTTGATACGAGTATATCGAAACTCATATGTCGATATATTTTACAAAGATTTATTTTACAAATATATCGATATATAGAATATTTCGTTCGTTGATATTCCTAGTTGACACTGTTAACAGAATTAGTAGGTAACAGAACATTATTTGCAACGCTTACTCCAAAGGTCAATTTGTTTACTTGTATAAATTTTGTTTTTTAGCATGCATTCAACGATAGCTGTCAGCTGTTAAAATGTGTAAAGTAACTTTAAAAACACTATATACAAGGTGATTCATAATTACGTGGCACAATTGCAATCCAAAATCTTTTCATATTATGTTAGCTACCGATTTAAAATGTTAGAAATAAGAATTTGTTACAAATAATTTGCAGTTTATTTTAAAACAGTTAAATAAATGAACCCCCAAATATTAACAAAGATTTAAAAAATCGCGTTTTTTTATGTGAATTGTCAGAACAAAGCGTTAATAAGGGCGCTGGCTGGCGCGCGGAACATTTCGAAACCAGTAAACACATTTCTTGCTTTTCAGCTAATGTTTTAAATTGATGATCTATTTTGTGAGACATTCTTTTTTAGATAAATGAATGTCTTTTTCTTCCAAAGTTTATTTGTCCATTACAATGTAAAGAGGTTGTAACATGTAGCAGTATACCAATAAACTTTAAAAGATTTATGTTAATTTATAAAATTCAGCTTATTCGGTATATTTATTTACTTCGCTATTTAGTCAATTTCAATTCTGATTATACCAGTACATAGGATGTGTCAAAAGTCGCGGATTTCTTTTAGTAGGCTGATTCCCACCAATAAAACAATCCAAACCTTGAAAAAAAATCTAACTTCAAAATTTGAAAAGTTATGAGTATCTAAATTTGCAAAAAAAATTAAATTGTCTTGATATAGTTAAAAAAATTAGAAAACCGAAAAAAAAAAAACAATAAATCATTTACGTATTCATAAATCTCAAGAAAATACAAAAAAAAACTATTGAATTTTTTTAAATAAATTTTTGTGTTCCTTGATGGTCTCCCACGTATCCCTCCAAAGGAAATTTGCGACTTTTGACACACCCTATATAGATTATTAATCTTATTAGTAATAAATCACATTGCACTTAATATGTGACAAAAGGTTGCAAGCATATTAACAAAATAGTAATAAATAAAGACACACTATATTTTATATACTTCCAAAATTTTGCAAAATGCCCAATGCATTCTGGTTTCAGTACTTTTTCCACTCGTAACAGATATAGCATAAGTATACATGTACTTACCCAAATCCAAAGTGGTTTTTATATCAGGATTCTATTGTATTAAAGGTTATAATAATAAAAAAAAAGAAAAGTACCGCTGGGCAATAAAACTATAAACATAAGTTTTCTTACTAGTATTTCTTACTAGTACTAGCCGGACCTCGACTCAGGCAAACGAATTTAATTTACAACAGACTTCGACAACCCTTTTAACACGATCATTATGACGGTCTTAATGACAATTGCAGTGTCATAAAAACAACTTTAAATTTGAAAAGTATAACTAATAATTATATTAAAAGTTATAAATTTATAGGTAAAAAAATAAGTTTAATCATGACTATAGGTTATAAAAATATTTCAACAAAATTTACTTTTCCTAATAACCTCACTACATACATTTTATGTAGGTTGTTTGGTACTTTCATTCTTCATTAATTTTCCTGTGTTTGTATGGTTTGTGTTACTAAAAATAATTTCCTACACGCAGTAATAAATTAATGAAAAATAAGAACTTATTTGAGAATATAAAATTAGTACAAACATTCAGTTAGTTATATTCAATATGATAATTCTTAATATTTTTATACTAAACTTGATGATACAAAGCCAGTATAATGTATTTTTGCCTCATTTTGTTACCGCAAAATATTGTATTTGAATGAATGTAAAAAAGCATTATTGAAATTACGACAGAAATTGAGAATTTAATAAATACTTACATTCATTTAAACAACTTTCTATGAAAGCACGTGAAACAATTTTATGATACCTAACGTTTCATCACGAAAAGCTTATAACGGTAAATGCATTCCGGAAATTTTATTTTACCTGCAAGTGAAAATTTGAAAATTTTAGGACATATATGTATTTCGTTAATTTATTACCAATTGCCATATTTGATCTTGCTAAATATTCGTTTTGTAGAAAAGCCTATTACATTTCTCGGTTTTATAGTAAATTTCAAAAATGCTATTGCATTTAGGACAGCTAATACAACCGGTAAAAATCTAGTTTAGTCTTAGCTGGTCATTCTCGGTCATCCACATCATCAACGATTCCAATAAAAAGAAAAAAAAAACTTTTTATAGGGCTTATATAGACGAACGGGCCATGTAAAGAATCATTTATAAAGTTAAACTTCAGTGTCAAAGATGATAAAAGTAAGAAATAACAAGTGAAATTAGTTTAAAATATCATTTTTTAGGAATTAATAATTGGCGTTTTTCTTTTGATGTGTTGTTCCGCTTTGCCGACGCAACCTCTGCAGAAAGTTGTCGCAGTGGTCGTTCATCCTGAAATTACTAAGAACGCTGAAAGTTCTGAAATTTTTGCTACAGCAGAGACTGGCTGGAGAAATAAAGGAGGCTATGGTTATGGAAGTGGATGGAAGCACGGAGGTGGTGGATACCGGGGAGGATATTTAAATTATAGTGGAGGTTGGAAACGAGGTGGATATTATAGAGGAGGCTAAAAATTTTGTTCACAAAAAAAATTGTATGGTAGATTTGAAATAGCAAATTTTCTTAATATTTTTTATTTGAAATATGTAGTAAATAAACATTTTTAATATTACAAATGTTGTTATTTTAGTTGAGATAATACTGATAACAGAATTAATGAATATTTTATATACATAATCACTTTTAAAGCATAGGTACAAGCATATCGGCGAATCACTTTGTTGTTTAGTTTGACCAAGACGTAAAAAGTAATGTTCATCCAAAATTTTTATATGTTTACACTAAATTAGTGCTAATATGTAAAAAACATTTAACGCATTCCTAATTTGAGTACTTATTTTTTGGTAATTTTGCAGTGAGTTGTCAATATTACATGAAAATAGCAATAAACGGTCTTGAAGGATGTTATTGCACTGAATGGGAATCCCATTATTCAAGGTTTTTATTCTAACTACAAAATTGGGTATATACCTAGATTCATTCATCTTTATTTTCAGTATACAAAAGGATTTTCCACAACATCTTTTGTTGCTAATAATTGCTACTAGTTTTATGAAAATGCAATTCATTTATTAACATTATTGTATTATGCGGTTTTAAAGAGAATAAATAATAATAACAAAAATTACATCCAATTTACTTGAACACAATACTCGATGCATAAATTCTAGCTTCTAACAACATTTAGGTACTTACTTATTGTATGACTTGAAATTAGGAATTAACGAAGAAAAAAATTAAATAATTACCAAAAATATGCGACGAAAATACTGCGACCAAAAATTGAAATAATGTGACATGCCTAATATCACTCTTATCAATAAAAAACTTAGCTTCATTTGTGTACCAAATTTTATAATAATCAGTTAAATCAACTTTGAAGGCCCGTGGTTTTGTTTCTAGTTGAAATAAGATAATTTTTTTTTGAAATTTTTTATCATTTGTGGTAATTTATGTTCTTATATACACTTATATATCTTATATAAAGAATGATATAGAATTATTTGGCACAAATTTAACTACAATTACTCTAGATCCTAGACCAATAAGATGAAAGTCGGTAAAATTATTTTCTGCGGCGCTTCTGTAAAAAGTTACAGGGTACAAAAATTAACGATTTTAATGTCTTTTTACAATGTATCAAAAAGTTTTTAAGCTATCACAATGAAATTTGGTCAACATATTTATATTATTAAGGTTGATATTTTAGCCAAATTTTATTAAATTTGCTTAATTGGAACATTAAGTTTTGCCGATACTTCTGAAAAATTTCTTTGTGATGTACGTCAGGTTAAAATTTTACTCCATACTTTTGAATAACCCCATATAACATATATTTAGCCTGATGGAAATTTTTCTGGAGACGAATGCTAATTTTATGGGTTAAAATGTGGATGTAAATTAAATGATGAACTTGACCTTGATCTATGGTTTTATCCAAATGACTTCTGACATCATCGGGTTAACTAAAAACTTGTCTATAATACCTTATGGTAATCCTATTAGAGTCAGAAGACAATAAGTGTACACAAGTATCAAATCATATTAATCCAGACAAAACTAAATTTATTTATGTCTTGGTTGTTCTTGTACATTCTATTAATTTAATTTCGAGAGTGTTATTGGTATTAGGACAAAAAAAAACAGTTTTATAAGAAAATGCCAACGTTTCGACAAGTGGAGTTGTTTAGACTCCTGTTTGTCTTCTTCAGGGCAGTAATTTATTCAACTAATTAAAATTATACGTTACAATTAAAAAAAATTTAAAACCAATAACACCCTCAGAATTAAATTTATTTATTTTTTAATATAAATAATTATTTTTGTTATAAGCTATATTTTTTATATGTAGTGAAGTGATTCCTCTTTATTCAGATATTTCTAAATATAATAATAAAAAGATAAATAAAAAAAAATTATAATTAAAAACCACCTATGATGTGCAAAAAATATCTAAAATGTAAACATGCACAAGCGGTATTTTGGCTGATTATTTTTTGAAAATAAATTGAACAAATAAAATTGCTTAAAATTTTAACAACATAACCCAATTACAGCGAGCGATCATATTGCACTAACGCAATTATTGATAATTGCATTAGTGCAGTACTATCGCTCCATTTTTAGGAAAAGAATCATATGGTAACCATACAAGTGGTGATTAAATTTTTATTCAAAAACCTAGACATGTTTGAGCGCTTTATCCAAGCTGAAAATTTGACAAGTGGAAATTGTACTGACAATATAATTCGTGTATTACACGATCATAAATAATCCAATAAAAACGCATAATGAGAACAATATTAGATGGATGTCTTAGCAATGATATAAAACAAAAAAATCATTTTTTACGTTCGTTCCTAACGAATTTATTAGATTTCTTACTTTGACAAAGCAATTTTATAATTATTTTTATCACATTTTCATTCACGGCAGCCGAATTTAACTAAGAAATACTTCAAAATGTTTTTCTTTTGTCATGGCACTCTTGACAACTTTTTAAAATGAATACTTGTTATATGGGTGTCCCAGAACTAGCGGATCAGCCGTAAACTACAAGTTTCTCTCTTCAATTTACGGGTACGGTCCGTAAGTGTAAGTTAACCAAAGTAAAACGTGTTTGCGGTTAGGTGGTCCGTTTAATTTTCGAAAAATATTCTTTCTCTAAAATTTCAAATGCTCATAACTTTTTCTATAATTAAAATTTTGGAAAAAACCAAAATAAGACTAGTTACTAATTTGTTTCATAATGCTGAAAAAAAAATCCCCACCGCTCTAATATAAGCCGTTTCGAAAATAACCAGGTGAGGCACACCATTTTAAAAAATCAAATTTCGCAAATTTCGATCAATTTTTTTTTAGCAGTAGCCTTCAATTTGGTCTCAGTAGTAATCCTCTATAACAGAATTTGGATCCCATGCTCCATTTTCAAAATACAGAGTTTTAAAAAATCACCAGCCGCCACTGGTGGATATTATTAGTAATGACACAAGCAAAGTCAGTCCGACCGTCTCATTTCCAGTGATTGATAAGGGTGTACATACAGGGTGTTTCAGAAATAAATACAAAAATTTTAACCACTTGTAGATCTCGTTTAAAGAAGAGTTTTTTCTAGATAATTTTTTTTCCGAATCTCAACCGTTATCAAGATAAAATTAATTAAAGTCTTGGCGAAAATTCCATACGCTTCACTGGTCAAACCAATAGAATGCACCATTATATTGGCCATCATAATGACTATAAAAAATTCATGAATTTACAAAATTTCATAAGCGTATCGTATTTTTATAGAGGGAATACAGCGGTAAAAATATTCGGAAAAATTTCATTTTTCGCAAAAATGTTATTTAGGAAAGTTGTTTGTTTTGGTGAGATCTATTACTGGTTAAAATTTTTGTATTTATTTCTGAAACACCCTGTATAATAAGACGTTCCCTAAAGCAACTTGAAATTGAGAAGCCAAAGAAGGCCAAAATTGATAATTGAAATTTGTTTTTTATCTATAACATTTTAACTCCTCTACCAATTTTAATAAAAATTAGGAGAGATGTATTACTGTCAAAAGTACATATTCCCATAATACTACTTTCCTTTAATTTTTATTTTAAAGCATTAAATGCTTAGTATCTATTATACCAAGTGTTATACCTACAGATTTTTATGCATAATTTTTTCTGTGTTGTCCGATTGGCCCCAATAAGTTTTTATTGCAAAGTGACATTATTGATTATTTATAACATAAAAAAGTATTTTGTAATTATGATCTTAAATAAGCCTTAAACTTATGGTATAGAGGTTTTCAGAGGTTGACTATTTACTAATACTATCCGCGACAAAATAAACTGAACACCAAATTTTGACATTGACAAGAAGAATTGTGTAAACTGACCATTACATATTTTTTTTTTGACAGTTCTTCAGTAATAGCTCATTCACAATGTAAGAAATACATAAACATAAAATGATCGTAAGCGCCATCTTTGCACACAGTGTTCACAATGTACATAACGTAATTTTGTCACCTGTCATTGATCCTAACCTAACCATTATTTCTTGTTTTGTTTATAAAATATAAAAATATCGACGAACAAAAAATTAATTTAAATTTTATGTCATCTCTCCGTGAGAAAATTACGTAAAAAAAAACAGAAATGATTATTATTTAAAAAAAAAACGTTGTTGGGTTAGACCCTCCAATCAAAATCGGCAAAGAAATCATGCCGAATATAATCTTTTAATGTTATAATTAAAATTACATAATCAAAAGTTGTTTTTCATAGGTTAGGACTCATTTGGTTTGGTGTCTCCACGTATAAGTTGGTACAAACCCTAAACTCTCAAAAAACCCTAAAAGTTACCAAATCTGTACGTAAGAAATACATAAAGTTGGATTCGTTTCAACTTTATGTTCATGTTACGTTGGCCTTGAAACGTCACATAAACATAAGAATTACGTTAGTCCATTGTGAACACCGCCATTGGTTTTACACGCATTCAACATTACGTTTGACGTTTCTCTTATGTATTTCTTATGAATTATGTTCATTGTGAATGAGCTATAACAGAAATGTGAGGTTAGAAAAACCAAATCATCATAAAGGTTGCTTTACACATTTTTTTCTGTCAAGGTCAGAATTTGGTGTTCAGTTTATTTTGTCGCGGATAGTACTTTCTAACACCTTGAATAATAATTTGAATATCGTTCGTTAAATAACTGAATAAAATTCTCAAAATTTATTTGTCATAAGGAGCACCTGGAACGTCGTGATGCTGCCGTATGACGTCATGTGAAAACGCTTCATTTTGCGCCTGTGTCAAAATGGCGACCATTTATAATATATTCCGCTAACGCAGACATGGAATTATTCTGCTTCCCGCTTTATATCTCTGAAATGTAGGGATTTTTTATTTGTTAAATCAGCTGTTTAGAGAGCAAGCATGGCGCTCTTGTGAAACAACCGTCAAATAAGAAATAAGTAGTAACTGTCAAAAATTCAAACATCTATTTCTATAAGTGATGTAAAGTTTTTATAAGATCTACAAAAACAATTAAACAATGGAACAAGTTCGATTATTAGTGCAGGAGCAAGGACGAGAGGCCAGAAATCTCCTCACCTTTAACATTTCCGCTTTCAATGATAACTTTAGCAGTGAGTTTGCACAAGTAAACAAAGGTGGATATTCTATTTAAAAAAATTGTAGGCAAAGTTTCACGTAAACCTCCATGTTCACCAAAAGCTTCAGAGACACAACACAACATAAAACTTGGTTTAGGAGTCAGGGGTCGAACTGGAGCGAGGGTTCGGTCTGCCTCCACTGGAAGAGATAAGAGATCTGAGCTTAGAGCAAGATACTGGGCTCTACTTTTCGGGAATTTACAAAGATCTGTAGGTTTGATTTTGTAACTGTATTTTTTGAGACAATGCAGTGTATTTTTTGTCACATGCTGTCATCTGTCTAAGAGGTTTTGTTTCATTATTTGTTGCCAATATGGCAAAATTTCGAAATTGTCATACATTATACTTTTATCAATTTATAGTACTGCTACTGCTGGTAACATAAGTTACCAAAAACAACGCTACAAACTTTAACAATGTAACACTGTTTTTTGTGAATACAGTGTTACACTGTTACAACATCCTCAATATAAACGCAAAATAGGTAGGAAAACTTGTTTTCTATTTCGCGTGGACTGTGGGGATTTTGTAGCATTGTTTTTAGCATAGATCTAATAATAAGACTGGATCGAGCCTCGCCTATACGTTGCCGAAGCGAGCTGCGGTGACAACATAGTCAGTACATAGTATAAAAGAGAGAGATATATAGTATAATACACAGATTAAATGTGTGTGAGAGAGCAAATCACTTGCTGGTAGGCAAGAACGTTGAATTTTTGAAAATACAGGTAGAATAAGGCAAGAAAATAAATTTTTATTTTAATTCAGTAAACATATGAGCGCCAGGCCTTTATTGTGCATGCATACAACACTTACATTTTACAAATTAATATTTAATTTATCTAAAATCATATTATCTAAAAGTGTTTAAAACGCTTCTTATAAACAAAATTGTTTAGAAATATGCAAATTTTAGCGATTTTAACACTTGTCCAAATGCAAATACCACCTTTAACACGCTAAATTCACCACTTTTAATGTTTTGCCTACCAATATGTTGTCACCGTACTTCTTTGCTTACCGTCATGGTTTTTAGTAACTTCTTATCTTACCAACATTGTAAATTATCATAGTAACTTTGTTGATTTTGATTAATTTTAACAAAACCACTTCAACTACAAAGTCTGCCGACTGAAATTTGAAGATTGATTGAAGTTTTTGATTAATTTCATCAACATTTTATTTATTAAGAAATCCAAAAATTTTGCAATGTCACCAACAAGAAATTTTTAACACAAAACTTAGTAGTCAGATGACAGCATGTCAGATAAAAAAATTAATAACAATTTAATTAACAAAAACTTAATAACAATTTAAAATAGCAAAAATGGTATAAAAAATACGTGTTACAATCTTCTCATTGTGATACTCGTTTTTTGTAACACACGCCACTCATGGCGCCGCTCGTGTTCCAAACCACTCGTGTTACCAAAAGGATGGTTGTAACACTTTTTTTAATAACTATTCAATATTAATTTTCTAGTATTTTATTTATTACAACTTTTGAGAGAATAATTTCACACAATCTTTTTAAACATTAAGAAGGTCTGTAATTTTGATTTTGAAAGGGGTTTTGATTAAAATTTCGGTTAAAACTAATAGAGATCTTTTTTTTTTAAATGAATGTCTTTGCTGTAGTTGAGTTTATAAAATGGTAGAAAAATAATCTTAAAAATGTTTTCATAAAATGACAAAGAATGTTTTTCTTGGAATCAGAGCTTTTGTATTACCCTTCTACATCTGGTATTAATTAACCAAAAAAAATTGGGTTTTGGCAATATAAATTATTTCTCCACGTTATTCCATTTTGTCCTTTGTGATCAATTTTTAATTTATATTAAAAAAAGATTTTTAAATTACTGTAAAACATGGACAGCTCTAGTAGAGACTTCAAAGCTTTTTTTAATTAAAATTGAAAGTTGATTACAAAAAACAATGTCTAATAACGAATAGCAGAGCAAAAGTGTGTAGTTTATTTTACAAAGAAACAGCTCTGGAATGCTAAATAGGCTAATCAATAGAGAGTAAAATGAGTGATTTTTTTCGACAAATATGAGGAACACTATTTTTAATGCCATCACATTAAAGATAGTCTGTACTTATATTTTGCTATATTTGGCGTGTTTAGAACTAAATATAACGAAATAAGTTTAGTTTTGGTTATTTTGAGAAAAATTTAAAACCGTTTTTTATAAAATCTTTTCTTTCAAATGCAATAACTGATTTTGTATTATATTGGTTTATTTTAATGTTAATAAACAATTTTATAGTGTTTTAAATAATTCAATCTGCAACTTTGTCTAAACTGTTAGTCTGATTGTGCTTGTTTTGAACACACATAAAGTATATAAAGGGTGAGATAAAAGTATGGAATAAAATTCATATTTTCTAAGTAATTTTTTTTTAGGAAAACGCCAAGGCAGATCGATTTTATTTTTTTATTGTGCACGTTTTTCATTTATTTCCAAAAAAATTGCCATCCGGTTTTTTGCTGTGACGTAATCGATTTTTTTAAATAGCAACCTATTTTTGGTATTGAAATTTGAAACTAGTTTTTTCTCTGAGTATAACAGTAAAATATTTGTAGGGTCTAAAATGAGCACTGTAAGTAATTTAACCAATTTAATGTTTTATTGAATTTTTCCAAATAGACGCATTTTTTAACACAATTACTGAATTGGATGGTCAAATTGACGTTCTTCTGTTTCTTGGCAATAATACAACTTTCGAACACTGTTAGCACATTATTTATCATGTGTTAACCAATTAAGCGGCACTGATTTGTGATTATTTCTTGTAAATCTTCTAAATTTCTTGGTTTCGTTGCAAATACTTTTGATTTTAAGTAACTACATAAAAAAGTCAAATGGATTTAGCTCAAAAAAGGCAATTGCTTATATGAGTCGATAGAAAATTTGTACTGGATGAGAAAAATTCATACTCAATAATTACTAAAATTGAATGTTTACTGTGGTTTTGTCAGATCACATTTTAGGACCGAATTTTTTTGACGTCATATTAACTGGACAAGTTTAGTTCCATATCTTTTGCGATACCTTACTACCAGCATTAGTGGAGCTTTTTTCCAATCAAGAGGATCTAGACATACCAGCAGCTAATGTATAGTTTTAACAAAACGGTGCACCTCCACATTACTTTCGTAGTGTCAGAGATATTTAGATGATGTTTTGCTCGCTTTTCTGAGGGGGCTACTTAAAATCAAAAGTATTTGCAACAAAGTCAAGAAATTTAGAGGATTTAAGAGAAAGAATTACAAATTAGTACCACTTAATTAGTCAAAAAATGAGAAAGAATGTGCTAACGGAGTTTGAAAATTAGTTGTATTATTGCCAAGAAACAGAAGGACGTCAGTTTGAACATTTAGTTCAGTAATTCTGTTGAAAATTGGGTTTATTTTGGAAAATTTAATAAAACATCTAAATTAGTTAAATTACTTAAAGTTTTCATTTTAGACTCTATAAATGATATACTGTTATACTCAGGAAAAAAAGTAGCTTTGATTTTCTACACCAAAAATATTTAAAAAAAAATCGATTACGTCATAGCAAAAAACCGGTTAGAATTTTTTTTTTTGGATATAAGTGAAAAACGTGTGTAATAAAAAATTAAAACGCTTGTCTTGGCGTTTTTCTAAAAAAAAAAACTTACAAAATATGAATTTTATTCCTTTTTACTTTTATGTCAGCCTGTATGTATAAATAACAATAAATGGCTTACAATTTTATAGTATAGGTTACGAATAGTTACGAATTTAAAAAACCGCAAATTTTTTTGTTTTATTCAGATTTTTTCACTTACTAATGAGCTGATCGGGCCAATTTAAAATGAATGTGATCGCATTTTAATTCTCTACAATTTGTCTATTTACTTATTAATTCTCTACAATTTACAGCATTAAGATTGCTCTATTAGTTTTAATTTATAAGCAAAACATTTACACACATTTTTTGGTTTTAAATGTTTATAACAAACTAACCAATGATAGTTACGAGTATGAAATACAGCAAAATAGAACTACAGACAATTTCCTGGTACTATTGATGTCACGAAAAAATCTCTATTGATTAAAACACTTTTTTACACACGACGCTCGTTTCGTTATCGATATTATCATTTTCAAGTGAAACTTGAGATTGAATATTTTACAAACCCACCTTATAAAATATGCTAGTTCCATTTATAATAACTTAACAAGAAAATAATATAATTTATGATTTATTGTGATAGATGACAATTTTTCACTTACACTTTTTGTATACATTTGTATTGTCGATATCAATATTTCTTGAAAAATCATGCTGTTCCACCACAAAAACTGTATTTAAGGACCAACTATATAACATTTTCTTTAGGTCAGTGTTTAGGTTATGCGTAATACAGTGGACCTCTGTTAATCCGGCCCCTGTCTAATCCGGCGCCCCTTGTAATCCGACACGCCTATCACTGTACACAATTTTACATATTATATGTAGTATTACATTAAATTAGTTATAAAACATGTAGTATGATTTGTAGTTCAGATAGAATCTTATCACTTTTCATTTGTAATTTGTCGGATTACAAGGAACTTTCTTGCAAAAAAATGCTGACTATAGGATAAAGTGTGTCTAGGGCAGTACTCTGTAATCCGACAAATTCGATAGTCTGACACCTCCCTGCAAAACGTTTGTTGGATTACCGGAGTTTCACTGTATTGCGATTTTTTTACTTTTTAGCAAAAATCGTCTAATACTGTTTGATGGTGAAGTAAATTTAGCTTTAAATCTAAATATTGTTTTCACTTATTTTCACAAATATTTAACGACCCAAATGCAATGCCACTGATATCTAGTACTAACAACATAATTTGGCGAAATTACAATTTCCTATTAACGAATGGTAGTACCAACCTGATGGCACTTTCACTTTGATTATAAAAAAAAACTTTAATTTATGGTGACAGCTGACACTTGTCATTTAAAGATTTTAAAATTTAAAGTCTGCTCAAGACCAGTGAGCAAGTGGGATGCTAATACGATTTAAAGAATTATTGTGCAAAAAGTAACAATTAATAATAAATTTGAAAACACATTTTCCTAAAAATAAAATGTAATAAATTGAAGATAAGGGTGGAATCAAATAAAGTAGCGAGTTTTTACACGGTAATAGTCTTCGTTGAAAGGATGCTAACATTCACACTTTGTCTTATACAAAGAGAGATATTTTGAGATGTAGAACCGTTGACAGCATTGTCAGCTAAGTTTTAGTGACTTGATTTTGGATTGAATCTACCATGAATCTACGGCCAAATGCACTATATTGATTTTTTTTCTCTACAGTTTTATTAGACCTAAAAATGTAGTTGTCATTCACGCTGTATATAACTAATGTCAAAATTGACAAGAAAGAATTTTTAGTTTTTTAACACGTCATCGTCATCTTAAATTTTTCAAATTTTCAAATAGATAAACAGAATTTGAACAGAAGTTGAAACATCAAGGTTTACTATCGTCAATCCTAATCTTTTTTTTTTGACAATATTGACACTACTGTTAATAGTTTCTCAAAGCTTGATGTTGATTAGCAAAACTTAGGTGAATAAAATAGCATACTAACCTCGAGTAAGGTTTTGCATTCCAGCTTCGCGGTTTATCTGACTGTAAGTTTGCGTTTTTGCTCAAATATTCTAGCTGGAATGATTTTTCTCGGTTGTAATATAATATTTTGTTGCTATTTCAGATTGCAGAAATTTACAACACTGTGGAAACACACGAAAGTATTACTGAATGTCAAGAAGTATTATTAGTCTTAGAAAACTATTTGAGAGATTTTAACGCTTTAGCAGATTGGTTTCGTTTGAAATGGGATTACGAAAATACACCACCTTTGCAGAGGCCAACATCTCTTACTTGGGATATTTGCAAAACTAATTTATCAAAAAGTAATAATCGGTCCGGCAAATCCAGTCCTAATGTAGGTTCTGGCCGCAATAGTCCTAATATTTCTGGAAAGATTAGTCCTCGAATTTTGTCGAATAAAATAAAAAGTTGTTTATCGGCTCCTACAAGTCCTCTTCCATCAATAGATCAACCAATAATGGAGGGAAAAATAATAGACACATCAATACCACCTAAAGACGTTAATACTCAAACTTTAGCTGACGATATTAAGGAACCTAAAATTGAGACGAAAACTGTTGAGAGTCAAACTGAACATGAGGAACAAGTAAAGTTAACAAAATCGCCTCTTACAAAAAGGAGAACTGATGCTATGAAGATCTCGGATAAATCAAAACCACTTCCTAAGACAAAAGATGTAAAGTCGAGTGTTTCTTCAGTAAAGAAAGATATGAGTAAACCAGTTAAATCTAAAGTTGACTGTAGTAAACCTAAATCTCAGTTAAAAAAGAGCACAGAAGATGTATCGCAAGATAAAACTGCGGAAGAAACCAGCTTGCAAACAGCTGAAAAGAGTACAAATACTGAAGATTTTCCAAAGTTACCGCCTGTAGCAAAACCGAATAAAATTAACCAAGAAAGTCAGACTGAAGAAATTGAAAAGAAAAGTTTTAATAAAAATATTAAAAGCGAACCTAATAAAATTATGAAACCTGTTACCACAATAACAAGACCTGCGTACTCGACAGCTTTAACTAAAAGTTTTTCGGCTAAAACTGTCCCAGTAACCAAACCGAAAGTTGAAACGAAGTCAGCGGTAAGACCTATGGTTAGGCTATCGAAACCAGCTGGTAGCTCTCGAACTTCTACTGTTAATCCGGTTAGGACTGGTTTGGCTCGCAGTAAAACTGTGAGTGATATGAAAAGTGTTAAACTGGGAGATCAAAGGCCTAAACTTCTATCAAAGGTGGACAATTTACCTAAATATCAACCGAATATACCCATTAAGCCTACGCCTGTCCTAACTAAAAGTAAAACGACCTTAACTAGAGAACATTTAACTAAATCAACATCGTTAAATGATTACGCTAGTTCAGTTGAGACACTTGTGAATCAAGGTAAGAGTACTGAGAATATGATTGTTACAAATTCGAGTAACAGTATAGCGAGTTCTTCAGAAACTCTTAACAATGATAATATTAAAAATGATAACCAACATTCTGATGGATGGTTGACTGTTAAAACTAGATCGAGATTTAAAAATAGTAATAACAGGTCTAGACGATCTGATTCTGCATTAACTTGGGCTACAAGATTTCATCAAGTTAGTGCTACAGCAAGCCTACCGGCTTTAGCTTTACTTCCTGAGAATAATGAAACAGCAAAAACACCAAAATGTATTGAAAAAAGTGTAAAAGAGAATCTTAACACTTTTAAATCTTTGAAGGATCAAGGCAAGACGCCTTTGAAACGATCTCACACCACTTTGAGCCGAATGACGTTTTCTAAAAATTCTACTTTTGAAAAAAACAAAACAAATCTTCATATCAAGAAAACTGCCGAAGAACGACGAATGAAAGTTTCTGATATTGACTCTGAAACTGATGATGAAACAAAGTTTAAAGAACTTCAAGAAGATTCTGCAACTGAGGAAGAACATAGGAAAAAAGCTAAACAGTTGTCAGAAGAAGAAGACCGTTTGACTAAGGAAATTGAGAAGTTGAAATGTTTAGAGATTGAGGTAGATACAGAAACTGATGGTACTGAAACTGATGGTGAATGGCAAGGTGATAGTGAAGACGTCCAAATTGAACCCACAAATGAAGATGATTATTCGATGTCTTTGGAAGCTCGATATGAACCTATGTTGGCCGAAATGTCTTGGAGTGACCGAATTGATACTTTAGCTGCTTTAGAGGATTTAAATGCACGACACCCTGGACGGGCTTTGGAATTACATCAGAAGTTGTCAAATCCTTCTCGCAAAATTAGTTTAGCTGACGCGATAAGAAAATATCAAGTGAAGCAAGCTAGAGCACAACAAAGACGTCAAGATCTCCAACAGGAAAAAACTCAGAAACTTCATGCGTTACTATGTCGTGTTGAAGATGTTAAGGCTGCGAAACTCCAACTTATTGAGGATAAAAGAAAACGAATGGAGTCACGTATGCAGAAAGCAACTCAAAATCGTCGTCGTTACATCAAAGACATCATAAAGAAAGCACATGATGAGGAAGAAAAATTGAAAGAAATTGCGTTTATCAATGAACTGGAGGCGCAAAATAAACGACATGATTTTCTTCAATCTTGTCGGGAGCAAAGGGGACGTATTCAGTGCATAAAGGAAGATAGACGTAAAAGATTGGAGGAGAAGGCAGCCAAAGAAGCTGCTGTTGAGGAGCGTAGAAAAGCTTTAGAGAGGGAACGGAAGGAAAGATTAGATCGTTTGAAAGATGAAAGAAGGCAGAAAGATGAGAGGATAGGACAACAGCAACAACAAAGAGAAAGGGAGCGTCAGGAATTAGCAAGAGAAAAAGCGAGGGATAGGGAAGAACGATTATCGGCTCTTCATGCGCAGCAATTAGCATCTACTCAAGAATTACAGAAAAGAATCGAACAGAAGCAGGAAGAGTCAAAGAGACGTCATGAAGAGAATATGGAACAAATCAGACAGAAAGCTTTAGAGTTATCGATTCACCGTTGTCATAATGATGACAATCAGGCTCCAAATAGTACCCCCTATCCTACTCAGAAGTTTTGTACAGTTTGTAATACTTTGGTTAGTTATGTAAGTAAATTATTTTGACTTCTATATTATTGTTTTGTGTTTAGATTAAATCAGAAGTGTACTTAATGAGTCATCTACGCGGTAGAGCTCATCAAGAAGCAGTTAAACAAGCAAATCCAGGTCCTTCAGTTTTGACGATTAACGAGTTGGAACAATACAATTTAAAACAGATAGTTGACGCTCCTGCAGGTAAAGAAGATCCAAAAGAAGTGGCAGCTAAGGAGCGTAACAAAGCTCACAGAAAGAGATGTAAAAAAATCAGACAAAGAATGGTAATGAAAGGAGCAGAATACGAAACTATATATAAGCCGAATAATATCGAATGTGCCAACAAACGAAATTTGAATAGAAGTATTAACACTATTGGAAGTATTACTAATCAAGCTAGTCAAGGGTTGTCTCCGGCCAGTTCTAGTCAGTTGGATAGAATTTTAAATGAACTTACGCGATTATTGAGTAAAGGAGTTGATAGTGATCTTACTGTATTTCAAAATGTTGGAGGTTTTACCGTTTTGGGAAAATTACTCACGATGGGACAAGATCTTGTTAATTCATCCATTTCTATCAAGTAATGTTTTAAAATTAAATAATAACATATTTTTGTATTAATCTCATTGTAGAACACTGATTATATGCTGCAATTTATGGCAAATTGCATGTAAAGGATCAGGGAGTGGTGCCGCTAATTGTGAATACATTGTTTTGTCGAATCGTCTTATGCCCGCAATTGATTTACTTAATAGGAAATTACAGGCAAGTATAAAACTATAAAGAAGTGTTGATTGCTCATTAGGGTGGGCCAAAAAAATCGAATATATTGTTTTTAACTTCCGACACTGAAAAATTGGTTCCTAGGCATCTTTAAAAAATGCTTTATAAAGATGAACTCTTAATTTTAATAGGAAGGATTATCTTAGCTCATCTTAGTTTTTCATTTTTTCTTTCATTCTGTATGGCAAAATCTATATCTCGTCACTACTTGATCGTATAGAAAAATTTTATTTACATTTTTTGTAGGATATTTAATGCTTTAAAAAAATATCTTACATTTTTTTATAGCTTTTACCGTTTTGAAGATATCTTTGAGAAAACATATCTTTAGTTATTATTTATTTTAGTTCCGTTAATCTATATATTTTACTTTTAATCAAATGGGGTCGTGTTTTATATGGTTTTAATGTACTTTTTGTAACAAGTTTTGCTTGAAGGTTTTTGTCCACATTAATATTGAATTTTAATTTTGACAAAAATGGTTCTATTTGTTATTAAAGTCAACAAAATTTCTAACATTTTAAGAGCAAAACGATTAATACAGTTCTAGTTTTCTACAGATTTTCAAAGCTTCAAAATTTTGATAAAAACACGAAATTTTTTAGATTTTTTGTAATAATCTGCAAAAAAATTAAGTTAAACCTTTAAAAAAAAACGGTTTATAATCTTAACGGCTGGCATCCGTTTTTATGTCGGCCGGCGTCCTTTTACTGAACAAACCTTTTTTTTTGCGAATAAATGTTCAGTTTTTAATCAGGCAAGAATTGACCATTGAGTTAATTTTATGGGCTCAATGTTAAATTATGGATTAAAAAAAATTAAAATTAATTTATTATCACAGAATTTGTAAAATTAACAGTTTTACAATAAAATTAAAACACATTATATTAAAATTTTTGCAACCTTTTTTTTTCATAACACCTTCTAGGTATAGATAATTATGTAGGTAAGTATAAGTAAATAAATTGTTTTAATTAGGTTTTAAGATATTTTTAAATTCCAGTTACCAAAAAAAATCTACATTGGCCAAATACAACCAATTTCAATGGAAACATCAAATTTGTACATAGTGTAACTTAATTTAAACTTAGATGATATTAAACACGTTAAGAGCGCGCCGCCGATTTCGTCAACCACGAGATGGCGTGCGAGTTGTATTACAAGGTTTTTTTGGAACGTCAATTTTGTAAAATTAGAACAATATTACAAAAAATGTATAAATTATTATTACAGACAAAGGTCCGATGCTACTGTGGACGATTTCCTAACGAAAACCGTTGTTAAATTACTTAGTAAACAGCACTCGAAGACGACACTTTTCTGAAATTTTATAAAATTTCGACACCAAAAACCTTCAGTGTGAAGAACAGATTGATTAAAATCTACTTGCATATTTTTTTTACAACAATATTACCATTCAATCACAATTATTGACACTGAAAGTTCGTACCAATGCAAGTACCCACAACAAACGTGAATGAAAAAACGACAAAAACTTTGGCCACTACCGTTATACCATTAGGAAATCGTCCACAGCAGCATCGGACCTTTGTCTGTAAAAATCATTTAAACATTTTTGTAACATTCCAATTTTACACAATTGACATTCCAAGAAATCCTTGCAGAACAACTCGCTCGCCTTCTTGTGGTTGACGAAATCGGTGGCGCGCTCTTAATGGGTGCTTTACACTTAAATTTGACAAAACACATTAAATGAAACAAAAAGTTTGTGTTTATTCAAAATTTAGAAACTTTGAAAAGCTGTATCTTGAAAACTGTGAGAGCTGTATTCACAATTTTGATCTTAAAATGTCACAAATTTAAAAAAAAATATAACCATTTAAGAGAAAACCAATGCTTTAGTATAAAAATGGAAAAACCTGAACAACACTAAAAAAAATTTGAATGTCAGGTGAAGTCTAAAATTTAGGTTCACTATTAGACCTCGAGTATGTAAGCCATATTAAAAAAATGAAAACTACTTCATTTGATGCGAGGTAGCTCTCTTTTTACAACGGTTTGACTGGACTATTTGGATTTTTCAATGGATTTTTTTTGCAAAGACGATCTTTTATAGAAAATAAAAGGATTTGAATTTCTTACCTTTTGTCATAGTTTTCAATTTTTAACTAAATATTCGAAAAATATGAATAGAAGTTTTCTGATGACAAAAGTTAGACTACAAAGTTGATCCAATTGCAAAACCTTAATAACGCATCATATGACGGATAGATGATACAAAACAATAATATTTCTGGACCAGGCGGCACATAAAAATTTATTTTTATAGTCAACTTGACCAAGAAACACAAAAATGCAAAATTGTATTATTTGCTTTATGGCGGTCGTTTAGCTATGTTATCGCTTATGGGCAAAATGAGCGTATTTAAAACACATACCATTTAAGTTTACTAAAACCATATACACTTGGTCGCATATGAAAGCCAACACTTTTCTCATGGGGCTGGTGCATTTTTTAATCTCCAAAAAGTTTTATAAATAAAAGATAATTAAGTTTGAAAAATATTCTCAAATTAAACTCAAAGTTTTGCAATGATTTTCTCAAAAATACCTGAATAGATTTATACTAAAATACTCTCAATCCCATCTCCAAAGTCTTACAAATGTATGACCAAAAAATCAGATGCGTCAGTTTAGGCGTTTGGATGAGTTATGTGTTTTAATGAATAATTGTAAATTTCACTTGTTTTGCGTCATTTATTTATGGGTTCATAGCAAGATAGATTGAACAGTGAGACAGAATTTTTCAGTTTTCTCAAAGAGTTAGTTTGGCTATTTACTATTTTCGCCTCCCTTTGCCACTTTGTCTCTAGCCCTTTTTTATATAAATTTTAGAACAAATTTATGTATATTTATCGACCTAAAAGAAAATATATTTTAATTGTTTTTGCGTCACAAACCACCAATGCAACAACACATTTAAACCGGTGATCAAATTTGATAGGAGCGCTACACACAGGGCTTATTCAAGTTAGAGAAAACTGTAATGCTCAAGTCGCCAATAAACAAAAACAGAAGCCAAAGCCAAGCACACAAGCATAATCTTAATATTGTCAATGATTAAATATTACAGTAAGCAACACAGATTTACAGTGAAGATAAGTACAAAAACACGAATCGCCGATTACTTCACATATTTCTTACATGTTTGATGATCCAAACCTATGTAAATTTTAAGTTTTTAAGTATTATTCAGTTTAGTAAAGAAACAATGGTTGCATTATTCATTGTCATCGCTAAAAATAAGTAAGTAAAATGAATTTTTATTGAAAATATTTGGTTTGCATGTACTTTGTGTATCTCTGAGATAATTGTATTCAGTTTTTTAGTTAATTGTTTCGTCTGGATCAATGACTAATCTGTGGACTAATCAATGGAAAAATGAAATAAATGGAAAAATGCAGGATATCAACGAGTCACTGATGTATTTATTTAATAAATCGCTTGTCTAGAATAATAGTGTCCTAACTCCATTTATAACAAATTTTACAGGAGAGACTTTTATGTGCTGCAGGTAATTAAAAACCAACAAACGCATTTGTTACCATAGATACCAAGTAGTTTTTAAAGAATTAAAATATGAAATAAGTTTGTTATAGCACTCAAAACATGTAAAAGTGAAGATAGACCGTAATGGTATAAAAATCTCAATTTTGGAAGAAATGGAGTTAGAACACTATTATTCTAGACAGGCGAAATCTAAATTTTATATGATCGCATCTCCCAAAAGTTAAACTCAGCTAACATATTACATTTAAGGCTAGTTTATTATTTTTTATACGTACCTTGTTTAACTTTTGCAAATAAATTTTAACAATTTTTACCTAATGTTGTTTTGATAAACAAAATTAAAACACAGCAACTACTATCCATTTATAATAATGTCTTTCGAATTTTCGCGCGAATGTAAGCAGTTTTTCCATCTGCAATTGCTACGTTGATGTTATTATGATAATGACTCGGAATCCGTCTTTATTGTTTGGTGGTCTGTGGCTTGTGTACTAAATTCTATAATATTTTCATATAATTTTGTTATTATATCCTTAAAATAATTTGAATGAGAAGCTTATGGTCTTCGCTATGAGGGAAGGCATGGTAGGGGAAATGAAATCGATCGAAGCGCTTGCAGTGGTCACTTGTAGCAATACGGGAGGCTATTATAACCGAAATTGTATCTAAACACACGTTAAAATATTTATTTTGTTTTAATTTCAATAAACTAAATAAAAATAAGACACCAGACTTGTTTTGTGAATTGTAAAAATACTAGCAAAAAAAAATAAATGCAAATTTTATAAATTTCCGTCCGCTGAATGAAAAATAAATCAACGGAATCGGTGGATAAAGGCTAAAGTTAGTTTTTGATAACTATAAGATAACCTTATAGTTATCAAAAATAATAATTCAGAGTATTGTAAATCTTTACAAAATTGTTTAGTTAGTAAACGTAGATAATTTTTTTGGAATTCTGGAATTATAAAAAAAAAATTTAAATGAATAAATTTTAATATTAAAATTTTTTATGATTAACAGAAAAATAAAAATTATTCCAGTGAAAAAAAAGTCATTTTGCAATTACTTCAATTATTATTGTGCTAAAATTTAGTAAAAATGTAATTTTGTAGCGTTGATGGATCACCGTGGGTTCCCAAGTCGTACGATTGTATTTGTAGTGATCATTTTATTCGGGGTAAAAAATCAGAAGAGGAGTTGAGTCTTGCCTAGGTTCCAACAATATTTTTTTCAATTTACAAATCTTCAAAAGTAAATGAATCTTCGGCGATTTTTTTTAAGTTTTAGGTATAAGACCTTATAACGTACCCCTATAAAAAACCGCATGATTCTAGTTTAATTCAAAGATTTTCAAAATTTTTGGTAAATTTGGAGGCGCCTGGGGGCAGCAGGGTGGGTGGTAGAAAGCAACTGATATTTTTTGTCTTTATTTGACGTCCATGTCTACAAGTTACAAAAAAAATTAAAAATGAAAATTTTTTTCATCTCAAACTCCCAAATTTTGGGGGGGTGCGGAAAAAAACTTTTTTATTTGTAGTCCAAAAGTTCTGAAATTTGGGGAATATAAAATATAGATTTCTAAAAAAAATTTGGTTCTAACAGAATGTATATACGACATCTAGTTACTGAGATCTATAGACATTTATTGGGGAGCTTGTGGGGCCTAAACGGTAATGCGCATGCGCAATTTTTTTTTGTAGTAGTAAACTTAAGACATGTTTGGGATTTATTTTGAGAGTCTCCTTTTTTCCATTTAAATTATAGGGGTAATTTTTTTATCAAAGTTATAAAATGTGATTTTTTCAACTTTTAACCCCATTTTGGGGAGAAGGGGGTAAATTTGAAGAAACGAATTTGTCAAATTCGTAATGGTCGGTTCAAAATACGTAAGAATAAGTGTCTCTTTGTTGTATGTGAAATTTCGTTTTCCATCTCACGTTCCCTGGTTATTGACATACATATAAAAACATACTCTGACAGCCTCCCGTAGTTCAAATTTTGTTTGGCACTGCAGTCACGCTCGGAGAGAATTCATTATTATTTGAAGCAAAATTCGTCAGGTCAGGCTATGTTAAGCGTAGGTTTATGGGGGTAAAAGGGGTGAATGATTGCACACTTACATCCTAGACCAAAGTAGACATCACTGACAAAAATCAAGTTGTTTTTTGAAAAAATAATTTGCTTCAAAAATACCAAGCGCCGATGAAAAAATCATTTTCAGAAGAAATTTTTAAAGAAAACAAAAATAAAGGAAGATCAGCACAAAAAGTGTTCAAAAACCTTTAAAATGAGGTATTACTCAACCCACTTTCCGTATTTAAATTCTAGGGGTGCTCTGTCTTGTGCTCAAGGGGGTGGTAGTATCAATGGGATTTTAACACCAAAGAATGCCCTCTTAGCAATAAAAATCGACCTCTCGTTTTTTTTATCGAAATTGTTACCGAGAAAATTGGGGTGGACTGTTTTCAAAAAATCACCCTGTAAATATTTATAAATAATTTTTATATAAATAAATTTTATAAATTATTTTGGTTGGCTGATTTAAAAAAAAAAAGTTAAAATCCGCTTTTTAAGGTAGAATTCTATATTTATCTACAACTTGAAAACTGTTGGTTGAATATTAGTCTTCAAGAGGTCGCTATCGTCTGTATTCACAGTTTTGTTTTTTGGTGCTCCTCCTATCATTTTGTGGGAGTGTACTATATCAACTACATCCATCATGTAGCGCCCTCTTATGGCAAAACTTGGTATTGGTATACTTGGTCGTTCACACTGCTATTTACTGTATCCTATTCAACGACTTTACTGTATCAAACCAAAAGCACCTTAAATACATAAGCTTTACGGGTGGAAGTTCCGTAAAAATGAGGGGTGCGGGACAGCTGAGGTGGGTGCATTAGCGCGAAGCTTTTAGCCGCCGTTCTGTGAGAGGCTCTCTATCCGCCACCGCCGACCGAGCTGCCCATAAAACAGAATGCACGCCCTGAATTAATATCAACCCAACGAACGGTGAAGGGCTTTCTACGGAATAATAAAAAAATCTTTTTAAAGCTTTTTTTCTATCTTTGTGGAATTCAAAATCTAATATGGTAGTGGGTTTTTGCTACTTTTATTTTATATATATTTGTTAGAAAAGGGAATAAGGTACACAATATTTTTAGGCATTATCTATCTACATATGTAAATAAAAATCAAATGCTGTTCGTTGGAGCGTATTATTTGAGATCGGCTGGATCGATTTGTCAAATATTTTTCCTGCAATTGTTAAAGAAAGAGGTCTTTTTTGAGAATTCAGCTTGTGAAGTTTGTCTTTTTGTTATAGTGAAAAAATTGTTATCTACTTTACAAGGGATGGAAGTGGTTTTTACAGAGCGTGGGTATTTCCCGAGCGATAACGAGGGATGTAACATGCTTGGTAAAAAGTAATTATTTTCCGTGTAATATACACTATTTTTTAAATTACCTTAATATTTTGAAATTCAATTTTTTTTGTAAAATGGTTTTGCAGTTGGAAAATGGCTAAAAAATCAATGCGTCAATGTGTTATTTGTTGTTATTATGATAGCCAGCTAAGTTGGTTCGAAATTTTGTATTGAGACTATTAGGTTTTCGTTTCGTCTTGTTAACAGAAATTTTTTAGAAATTGTTTCTGGTAATTTTAAAAAAAATCTAATTCATCGATGGATTACTATATTGGAAGTAAGAATATAGTACATTATTATACCTGTTTCATAAAACGATTATTGTGACACGAATAGTAAGTTTTGAGCACGACGGGCGAAGCGAAGAGTGCTCAAATAGAATAAGTGTTACAAGTCGTCTTATGAAACGAGTGTAATATACTATTTTTTCTACTTTGCGTTGCAAAAAAAGCATTCAAAAAGTCTCTTTTGAAGAATTATCACAACTTGGGATTTTTGACAAATTCGGTTGGCACTAATGAAGTAATGACATTTGTCAAGTTTATTAAGGTTTTCACCTGATTTACTAATTAACTGATATTTTGCTTCAATATTTTCGACAACTCGTTTATGATTTTATCAACTATCCCATATCATCTCCATTGCGTAGGCGGTAGATGTAATTTTTACGCTTACGGTGCCAACATAAGCAATGAAAAAGTTACTGTTTTGCGTGCTATAATGAAAATTTTGTGTCATTATTGTTAAACGCGTTTGCGTTTAACAATGACAATATTGTTAACGCAAAGTAGAAGAAAATATTTTAATGTACCTATTTTACTTATCTATTTAATCAAATTGTTTCGGTTTTAAAAATTCATTTTGTAAACCAGTCATTCTCAGCATAACGGACTCTACGATCGCAACTTTTTTAAAGAAAAAATATCTATTTACTTATTAATAGAAAAAAATTAAATTAATTCTCGGATATTTTTATTGTGTATGAGGAGTACTTGTAATTGTACTTAATGGTCAATTTGAAAGTTTTATTTATACATTTTAAAAAAAATGTTTTATTTCGCCTAATGGCCAGTACATAAATTATTAGCTCTTATTTTAGAACATCGTTGTAAATAGTATGAAAAATAATATAAATATAATACAAATAATAATTTTGAATGCGAAGAAATCAAATTTTAAACGTTCAATTTTATTAAATAAAGCAATGATTGAAGAATATTTGCAAACATATATCAGCGTAAGTTGTCAAGAGTGCTATGAGATTTTGATAAAAGAAAGTGTAGGGAAAATTGGATATCGGAACTTGATTCTTATAACTAAACACTGTAACTATGGAAAATATTATAAATAAATAAATCATTTTGATTATTTTTGAGTGCGTGTTTACAAGATTCCGAGTCATTTTCATTGCGAATAGTTTTGTTGTAATTTCTTGTTTTATTTTGTTTCTTCGTTTGTGCTTACTTTTTGTTCGTTCTTTACATAATGAGACAATTATTCTGACATTTCTGACAACCGTCACTGACAATACGGCAATTGAATTCAACTAAGAAATACTTCAAAATGTTTTTGTTTTGTTATGGCACTCTTGACAACTTTTTTAAATAAACACTTTTTAGTTTTTTAAAATTACAAATATTATATTTCAGGAAATAAAATCTTTTTGTCATTTAGACCGCCTAACGGACAGTTTCACAATAGTACATTATTATACGTGTTTCATAAGACGATTATTGTGACACCTATGAGTTTTGAGCACGACGAGCAAAGCGAGGAGTGCTCAAATAGAATGAGTGTCACAAGTCGTCTTATAAAACGAGTGTAATATACTATTTTTTCTACTTTGCTTTACAAAAAAGCATTCAAAAAGTCTCTTTTGAAGAATTATCACAACTTGGGATTTTTGACAAATTTGGTTGGCACCAAATATAATGAAGTAGTGACATTTGTCAAGTTTATTAAGGTTTTCACCTGATTTACTAATTAACTGATATTTTGCTTCAATATTTTCGACAAATCGCTTATAATTTTATCAACTATTCCATATCATCTCCATTACGTAGGCGGTAGGCGTAATTTTTACGCTTGCGGTGCCAACATAACCAACAAAAATGTTACTGTTTTGCGTGCTATAATGAAAATTTAGTGTCATTATTGTTAACCCAAAGTAGAAAAAAAATTATTAGTTTTCAGTTACGAAACACACAATAATGATCAACAATTAATTTGAATGTTGCTCTTTTTTAACAAATATTTAACGCTCAGATAATTTTTAGTTTAAAATTTTTAAGTTGTTTGGGGGAAAATAACATTAATCAAGACAATTTTTATTTATTTTTATTTTCTTTTTAAGTGCATCCATTTTTTTTCCATTTGTTTGAAGGGCACTTATAGCAACTACAAACATAACTTATATTTTCTTTTATGCTGAATATTGATTTGCTAATCGTTCATTTAGCTACACCTCCAAAATTATCAGTTCTGAAAAAAGGGTGTTTTTAACACTCTGCGGAAGCGTGAAGTTGTCAAATAAATAAATAAAAACAAGGTCTAAGAGTGATTATAAGACGCAACGAAGCTAAACCAAATTAAAATTATATTAATTTAAAATTTTAATGTGAAATACCACCGTTTTGTCCCAAACTAAGCTAAAATGTAAAAATACTGTCTAAAATTGTTTGAAAGGTAGGCAACTATTTACTTTTTATTTGTCCAGTGACCGATAGATGGCACTTTGTATAATTTTTTAAGTAATTTTGTAATTAACTAATGTACGATCAACGGAAGAGTTTTGTAATCAACTTGTTTGTTAATTCTCAGTTAATAATCTCTACTTTATTAAACGCACTCGCTTCGTTCAAGCGTTAAAACGCCTCGATTATTAATCGCTCTCATTATCCAACTTGTTGGTTAAATAACTATTTTAGCTAGCAGTGTAGCCACAATAACTATAAGTTGTATTTGTTTAAATTCAAGTTTTAGTTGACTTTGACATTTCTAAAATGCTAGTTTTTTTCCTAATTCGAAAATATATACATATACTTTTGAGTCATTAAGTCATATTCGAGTCATTGTTTTTCAGTTAAAATAAAAAAAAATATTGGATACGGTTCACACTGTTGATGGCATTTGCAAAGCTAGTTCTTACGTCTTGCAAGTTGTTGTGCCTTCTTTTATAGATGTTGTCTTTGAAAAATCCTCACAAGAAAAACTTTAAAGGGGAAAGATCTGGTGATCTATCTGGCCATCTTATTAGTTCATGGGTACCTACCCACTTATTTCCAAATGTATTATTTAAAAAGTTAATTGTATTTCGTGCATTATGG
Source organism: Tribolium confusum (assembly GCA_029207805.1). NCBI lineage: Eukaryota > Metazoa > Arthropoda > Insecta > Coleoptera > Tenebrionidae > Tribolium > Tribolium confusum. The sequence goes on from JALGAY010000003.1 coordinate 5,356,847, forward strand.
CTAGGTGCTCCATGTTGTTGAAAATATAAACATTCCTAATCAAGGAGAGGTAAATCTTCTAGTACTGGCTACATTTTTCTCATTCCTATTTTCTTCAAGTATGTGGTGCGTTAAAATTCTGTTTTTGTAAACAGCTATCTTCATGTTAAATTCTTTTCTTCTTTGATAAACCGTGTCGTCAATTGTACGATGCTGATTTACATCACTCCAATAATGTAAATCGTGACTATTTACAGTTCCATTACTTCCTATATAAGCTTTGTCCGTCCATATGATATCGTCATAAAAATTTTGATTTTCATTTAACTTGTTAAAATAAAAGTGACAAAACTCTGGCTAGGTCTTTCAGCGTTACTTCAAGCAATTGGTGAGTTTTGTGATACTTCTACGGACGATATCTATGTTTATTTCAAAATATAGAATGTTTTTTTTAATTAACATTTATTTTATTTTCTATTTGTTTTGTAGATATGTTAGGATTTGCTGTAAATCATCCCAATACATTAGTTTTATTTCTTTCTACATTTTCATTTTGATAGTTTTTACTACTCAGTTAAATATTTTCCGACTTGGCTGTTGTCTTTCCAGGTATCGTTCTACGGGATATCTAATTCGCACCACCCTGTACTCATTCATTCGTGAATTGAAAAAAAAAGAACCCAGTTTTTTTTTCTTTAAAAAAATATGTACGCCACTTGTTACGGACTTATGAAAATGCAAATGTCAAAATACCAATGAGAATTAAATGTCAAATAGAATAATTCACAAATTAATGGTTGAAATAGATTGAGTGATGATATAGGTAGTTGCCTAAACACCAGAAATTGTAAGGAGAGGAAGGAGTTAGTAATGTTTGAATTAATGTAAACAAACATTTGAGAAAAGTGGTCTATCACAGAGGTCGTCGTGGAAAAAACCCATGACACGTAGAATTACCTTAACATAAAAAAATTGAAATTAATTATTTCTTTCATTTCAACTGAGAAACAATGACTTAGATATACAAATATATATATAGTTTAGAAACACAAAAAATAAGTTTTTTAAAAATGTCAAAGCCAACTACGACTTCAAGGAAAAAATAAAAGTTTTGGTTGTTGTAACTAAACTGCTTGCTAAAAAAATATTTAACTACTCTATTAGATTCTATGTAAAAAAGTGTCTCTATAACGTTTGTGTTTGAAATAAATATTTTTGGTAATAATCAAGATATGAATTTTTCTAATTTTTAGCAAAATGACAACTTAAGTCTATATTTTTGTACCAAAAAACTGTAGTGAGATGCGGTTTGTACCAAAATTATTTTCTCAAAGCAAGCTCGGAAAGTGCGCAAATTGTTTTTTCTAAATATAATTTTTTTGGAGATACCCTATATAGATATCCCATTTGCACCACCCTGTACACATTCATTTCGTGAATTGAGAAACATAAAGGAAAAATGATGATTACGTTAAACTGATACGGTTTACAGTGCAGAGCGACGATAAAAAAAATATACGAACGAATAAAAAATCGTCCATGCATATCGGAGAAAAAGGGTAAGCCTTTTATATGGGAATGCATATTAGACGTAATTGAATTGAACAAATCGGTAAATGGACCGCTGGACATTCAATTTCGGAGACTTTTACGTTTTTTACATGCCCAATAAAATCGGAAAATTTAATAATGGCCGGACGGACATTCTCAAATTTAATCAAAATGGAAGCGTATAAGCTTGGAAAAAATGAAGCGATAAAAGTTTTTGAAGTTTATTAGATTTTTTGTTATAGAGTTTGGGAAGCTCGGAAGATATGCCGCCAGCGGATAATCTGTGTACAGCATTGATGCAACTTTTAGCTGCAGTGTTAAGAAACACACCTAAAACAGTTCCATCTCATCGGCTTCACGACATCGTAAGGTCAGTCTATCATTATTTTTTTTTTGTTGTTGATTATTATGCATTCTGAAATTTTTATATTTTAACAACATTTTAAGTTTGATATCATAAAAGCATTAAACTTATTGACTGAATCCAAACACCTAACAATGGATAATAACAATAAAAATCACTATCGAACCCTCAAGTTTAATTAAAATTTTAATACAGCAGTGGCAAAGCGCTTTCGGAAACTAAAGTTCTATCTTTCAGTGCCAATCTTTTGTCAAAACCGAACTAAAACATTAAACAATATAAATGTGTAGTAAAAATAGAATAAAACGTTATTTTTACTATGCAATTTATTGTTAAAAAAAACCAATACAAAATTTATTTCTGGCAAAACTGGATGTGCCTCAATTTTAAAAATATGCTAGATAAATAAGTTGGTCAAAACGAAAAAGGAGCGACCTCTAAAAATCTAATTTTTTTTAAAGAAAGTATTTTTTTAGAATTCTTGTTTATAAATTTATGAAACACCGTACGTCAGTAATTTTGTTGTAATGAATGTTTAAATTTTAAAGAAAAAAAGAAAACTGCATAAATGTGCATTTAAGAAAGAGTTTTATTCTATTAACGTAAAAATGATAAAACTCAACTTTAAATGTAAAACTAATAACCTTTATGGCCCCCTCTTGCTTGCAAAACTTTTGCACAATGTCAGGACATACTTTAAATTAAATTGCGACCTGTGGAGGCATCTGTTCCCATTCTTCTAACAGGATTGCTTCAACATGCTGAAGGTTTTGGATTGACGCACGTTCCCTCAATCGTCTACCAAGTCCATCCCAGACATAATCAATACGATAGAGGTCCGGACTATGATCAGGCTAATCTATTACATCTACATTTTGCCTGTTAAGAAAATCTCGCACTATTCGTGCATTATGTGGGCGTGCATTAGCGTGCTGAAAAATAAAATCTTGGCTTATATTTACAGCAAATGGTATTACATGTGGTTCCAGGACTTTGTCTATGTACCTTTGATCAGTCATAGAGCATCTTCGTTCATTACGATAATAAAGCATATTTAATGTCTTGCCTGGATTTTGAACTGCCAGTTACGGCATTAAATCACATGCTTTATTGTCTAAATAAACTTTAAACAGTCGAGAAAATCATATTTTTTCCGGCTATCCGAGGAAAGAAATCCCGGCAAAAACTCCAGATGTGGCAATTATCGTTTTAGGTGACAACAAATGTAAAGTGTCTTGTGTTAATAAATCTTGAAATTGAATCATTATTTGTTGTATTGGTCGTAACAAAAAAATATGAATGTAGTGCTAGCTCTCCATGCATCTAGAAAAAACTTAGCTTTAGAAGGTAATCAAACTCCAGCGCCCAGCGACAATTCAGAAATGGAGTGTAGCTATATCGGAAAAAATTACTGTAAAACAATACAAGTAATATTAGGATATTTACTACCAAAAGAATTAAAACAGGTGTTAGTGATAGTATAGTTAGTATAGTGATTGTTATCAACTATGATCCAAGGAGCATGAAAAAAATATTTAAAAAAATCCATTTCTCTTTTGACTGTTAACAATAATGACAACATTTGAAGTAGTAGTATTTTAATTAAAAAATGGCTGAAATGGTGAATATGTTGTTTGATGACTAAACTTCGGTGCTGGAGAATCTTGATTAAACGACCAGGTAATTAACCGCTGTAATCCAGCGGGTTGCATGTTATATATTCAACTGGTCTACACCAGTTGACCAGTAGATCAGTTGAATGAATAACATGCAACCCGCTGGATTACACCGGTTAATTACCTGGTCGTTTAATCAAGACTCTCCAGCACCGAAGCTTATCAACTTATTAATCATATTTTAAAAATATTAAATTTGAATTTAAGGTTTGGTTAGAATTCGCAATTTCGAACAGCTGATGGTTGACAGTTGACAGGTCTGCAAAGCAGACGGCGTGGAATAACCTCTGTCGGCATTACGTGTGTTTATATAAATATAAATGCATTTTAAGTATATAATAGGAAAACTAATAACTATCTGTGTCTCAAAAGCTTATTTTGACGGTAAGCGATGTAATATTTAAATTTTTAAACGTGTTTTTTTGAAAAATCTAGAAGGAAAAATGTAGTCTTTAGCTGCAAAATGTTTTCCACACACTCTCAAAAACTTTGTAGACCTTTTTTCCAGCTTTTCCAAGCTTTTCTTCTGTCCATATATTCTTCAGTACCGTAAAAATTAACGAACTTAACCTTACAACTGTTTTATGATGGAAAAAAAATGAAAACTGACACTAGGTTCTTTACTTTTAAGTGTGTGACATACATAAAAACAACAGTTAGTCTTATTTTTCTTTATATTTTTTGCTGTCCCAGACATTTTACACAAAAATTAAAAACGAAAGGGCGAGTTTAGACGTTTATGTCGCAAACAACAATAATAATGGTAAATTTCAATCTGATTGTTCTAAACGCCACCAGAGGTCGCTATAGTTATCCGAAATCGGGAATAGCCAATTTCAAGTGACTTCAGTGCTGCCAACCCAATCAGTACTTGTTGACGAAGATGTACTTTTTTGTGAGAATTAGACGAACTAGATATTTTACTACTACGTGAAAACATTTCTTTTAAACAATGAGTTTTACTATTCGCAAAAAATTAAGACAAAGGTCAGTATATCTACGTTATACGTGTAATTTATTTCATTCAAAAATATTTAACATCTTACAATTTTTAAAAGAGCTTTCTAAAATTGAAGCAAGACAAATAAAACAAAGATCATTAAGGTTACTTTTAATTAAATTACTTTAAAATTTATTTTTTTTTAAAAAGTGTCTTATATAGAAATAAACATTAGCTTTTAGAGTATACGTTGTATTCAAAATACAAAAATTTTAATTTCAGCGGTTTTTGGATTATGGTTTAGAAGGTTGGAACCGTCTGAATTGAATTATTTTTACCCAGACTTGTTCGCCAAGATGCTTTACAAAAGTATATTTGATTTTATTAGAAAACAGGGAGGAAATACATTTAGCCCAACACAATTCAATTTGAACAGGTATTAAAAAATATATATCTGAAGTATTTTTTTACACTGGAGTGAGAGCTCAAAATAGATAATACAAAGGAAACATTAAAAATTATAAAAGATAATAAAATAATAATTTTATACCTTAAATACTACGTACAAATGAATTTGCGTCATCATTCAAAAGCTTGGAATGCTAATATGTAATGTATGAATTTAGAGCACATAAATTAATTCCTTTAGTTGTAAAACTGCGTTTTTAGTATGATTTTTTTTATGAAGTAAATTGATTTGGACGTCATAGGAACAACTGTTTTTTTAATTGTGTTTTGTACTTGTAACTATATAGTACAACTATGATTACGAATTTTTATACTGTTTTGGCAGTTAACACGTAGACCTAGAGATTAGATTGGTTAAGTTTTGTTAACTGAGATGTACGAATTCGTATATACCACGGCTTCTAACACCGGTAACCTGATCGAACAATAAAGAAATGTCTGTAGACAATCGGCCTCCGTCCGTCCCTCTTTCTATTTACACAAATTGTGTTTGTGTTGCACTCCACAGAAGAAACCGACTGTTCCTTTGTCGGGGTGTCCCATTATTGTCTTTGGTCCCCGGAAAGTCAAAACCCTTGTTTTTCTTTTGCGTCCAGGGAAAAAAAAATGCTGGAAAGAAAAAATAAAATCAAGTTTTCTCACCGCTCATTGATTATTCCTTCTGATAGCCAGATTAGAGGGCACGGACCGGTGCTAATTCGCCTAAATAAAGTCGTCACAATCGGACGTGACGTGAATTCGAAGGAGGGTTTTATTAAATAAATGAAGGGGGTTCGCCGTGATTTAGTAGCTAACTCGACATATGGGTCACTTTAAAACGCATGCATCAAATTTAAATGAAGTGCATGCATGCCATTATCGGTGCTGTATGTAAATTCAGAGCTTTTTTCACAATCGATTTGCGAAATTAGCGAGGGGTTTAGTAACTTTATGTGTGTTACGGATTTATGTAAAAATGTTATAGTGTGACGTTTGTGGATTTTACACGCGATTTGGTATATGACGTCGATGAATTCGGCAAATTTAAGAGAGAAACCTAATATCTGCATTTGTTAAGGCAGAGTTACTGGAAACTTTTTTAAATAAAGTCGGTATAGGAACTCAAAAGTATTATATGTATATTATATATTTTTACTATATTTTGAAGTAGGTAAGTGTCTAAATATGAAGTACATTTTTGTAGTGTTTTTGATAAGTTTACCGGATAAATCCATAGAAACAAATCTAGATAATCATTTTTGAGTAACTGAAACTTTTTGTATTGAATGCTATTTTAATTTTGGAATTTCCAAAAGGTCAATATTCGATTACTGTGATCTCGATTACTAAATAAACTGAAGCGCGTTTCTCAGAACTCATCGAGGTTTTTGAGTGGACTACGCAGAACCGATGAAAGCTTCAACTACTCCTGCATCTTGAATTTATTATCAGTCGCTGTGAGATCTTCACTTCTATTTCTTTACTGCATGAGAAAGCTACAAACTGTTTTCATTATTTCTTTGATATATCATTATTTTATCGGAAATGCATTTATTTTTCGAATGAAAATTTAATGTAGGTACTCGAAGTAAGATATTTTTGGTCGTGTCTGTGAACGTGTGTACACGGCTATAATTAAAATTTGTTTATAATGACGGGATTCTAAGTTGATTTGCTTGAAAATGTAAGGTACACAGAAGCAGTTAACGAAGTCTTTGCTGCTAGTGGAGTTTAAATGCAAACATTCAGCTAATCTCGAACACCAACTTTTAATAGGAATCTTAAAGGTGGATCACACCGTTAATTGAAACTTGAGACATGCGAATCAGTCAAGATATATTTTCGTTTTAATCCGCTTTTGGTCGCACCTTAATGAAAATTTAATATTTGAATAAGTGAAATTTCAAGAGCTCTCAAGGCAAAATTTTTATACTTTTTGTAGCACGTGTGTTAGTGTAGTTTAGTATTTTTGACTTAAAAATTTTGTTATGGTGCGTAGGCCAAACAATAAAGGATTTTTTCGTGACATAAGTATAATATAAGTAGAATAAGTATAACATCAGGAAATCTTTGTAAACCGTTGTGCTATTGTATTAAACATAGTCTGTAGTTGTATTCTGCTACCTACATTTCCTATTCGCAACTATGAGTTTCTTTTTTGTTTTAAACATTTCAAACGTAAAATTTTTAATTTTTTTGCTTATAAAATTAAAATTAATATAGCAATCTTCATGACTATATTTTTTAGTTTTTTCAAGAACATATTTGAGTGAGTAAGAGCAAGAACATATGAAGTATTAAATTTGACATCAATTTTAAGCGTTATATAATGGAACATATTACATCACTTGTTATGTTATGAGTTTCATTACATCATTAGTTCGTAAAGTGAAATTTTACATCACTAAGTGTGAAAAGAATTTGAGAATAAAATTTCATTTTTCTACGGAATTAAGAACAGTTTTGTACATAACATATTATGTAAAACCTATTATTTGTTTTGGAAGACATTATACTCGTTAAACAAGATTGATTACATAAATAATTAATTTTCTTATAAAATTCACTAATAAAAATCAATTAAATCGCTAGTGATTTAATATGTTCACTAGTGATTTAATAGAATTTTACTTATCTACAAGGAGCATTATGGGTTTTCTACACCTAACATGTATAAAGAACCATGGGCTAATTTCAAGTTGAGATAATATCGATTGTATCTTCGTTTCCATAGAAAATTAAAAGAATTTGGGGCTGTCATTGGTTGTTATTATATAAAAATATTAAAGTTTGCGATACTACCGGTAGTATCTCACATTGAAATTATACCATGAAAATTTTTTTTTGATTGTTTTTTTTACCCAATTTGTTTATTAAAACGCAACAATATTTAAGTTTACGGCTTTTTTATTCACGCTTATTTCAAAACAAAAAATAATCGTCTAAAAGAACCAAGCAACGAATAATTAATTAAAATTAAATTTTAGGATCGATTAATTTGCTTTATATTATATATTTATATTATATCTTTATATCATTATAGCTTTATATCATATACATCATATTTCGTACAAAAACAATTTTTTGAAAAAATTGGTATATATTTTTATTAAGTACATTTGGAATATTTCACCTGTACAACTACAGGTGGAAATTATTGTCAGAACACCGACAAAATAAAGATCGAGAAAAATCCTGGTTCTCCTATTAAAAATCTATTATTTCTCTATCAATTGCTGTGGATCCCAAATTAAAGAGCATTATAATCCATACCCTGGCGGCTTGTCTGTTTATATATCGCGTCCATGGAGGCCGTCCAATCCCCCAACTGGTCTAATAATAATGAGTATCAAATATTAAGTAGCCGTGTCGGATGGGAGGGCCGGTGACAAGCCAGACAGACATACGCGCCCTTATCTACTCATCTGCACATCTGTCGACCTGACACTGAAACGCACCCCGTGTCATTATCTAGGGAGATTTACTTTAAACTTTACTTTTTTTTTCACCTTTTTCGGATAATTTTGATCCTAGAGAATAAGAGTCGTCATCGTCGTCGAGGTGGCGGCTACTGCAGTTACACTGTCACGTAATGTGGATGAATGGGTGCGGTCCGGCTGCGCTAATCGAATTCATAACGCGTATCGCACTTGGCACCCGCACCCATTAGCAGATTACTTGGGGGGGCTGTCGGAAGGTTTGGTCCCCGAAGTAATGCATGTGTGGAGGAAGAGTGAAGAAAATTGGCATGTGAACAAATGGTTGGTTAATTCACAATTTTATTCCCAAGTTCAGAGTGACAAATACTTTTGTTTATATCTTTTAGTTGTTTTCATGTTTGACTCAGTATTATTTTATCTAATGAGTTGCTTAAGAGACATCGTCACCCAAATCTATTACGCGATGTTAAGTTCATAGTTCTTCGGTCGTAATGTTAATTCTACTCCATAAATACTTATGTATGTGCTAATTATGTACCATCAGGAAGAGGATAAAATTCTCTACTATTTTATCAACAAATTATTTTTATTTGTTAAAGTTTTACAGTTACCGTATTTGAAGAATTCACTGCTCTTAATAATCCTAACACTATAAATTCGTCCTAGTCTCATTATAGACTCGGCTTCTAACGTCGCCTCGTTCTTAATTACGAATTGTCTCCAAAAATTATATTTTGTGTATATAATTCTTACATAAATAATTATTATTCAAACTTAAATACATACATTGAGTAAGGCTGGGCGATTTTTATTTTTTGTAATCGATAACTGATAAGGCAAATTAATGGATTTTTTCGATAATTAATAATTATATCAAATTAATTGATTTTTTCGATAATCTATAATTGGATTAATTTGATAATCGATCATTTGATCTAATTAATCGATTAATGAATGTGAAATTAATTGACTAATGGATTTTGAATTTTAATTTAGATTATAATATTCGTAATCGTTACTTGATTCTTTTAGTCGATTAGTTTTAAAATAAGTGAATAAAAGAGATGTATGGTTAAGTATTGTTTATTGCTTTAGTAAAGAGATTAGACATAAAATAAAAAACAAAGAAAAATGACAAAAAAATCTTTTGTCTAGCGCGTCTGCATCTAGCTATAAACTATAACCATGATTACTTTAGATAAATAAAATGTTCTACTAAATTACTAGTGAGATAATAGTTGTTTTTATCACAAGGCTAGAAACTGTCGTTTTGCGAGTATGAGCACGGATTGTCACAAGTGCAAATATTCGCGATGAAGTTTCTGGCCGTGTGATAAACAACGTTTTTTAGGCAGAAAAGTTGCCTAAATTAAAAAAAAAACATTTTATTGTAAAAATTTTTGGCGCTAGAGTATTTGTTTTTCTGAGGTTAAAGTAGCATTATCAGATTTTCAATTTAAAATATCATTATTGACAATATATAAGCAATTATAAATTCTGTCAAATTGTGCTTTTGTGCTAAAATAAATAGAACTTCTTCCAATAAATCAGAAAATGGAAGACGATAATAGCCCAGAACATATAAAAAACGCAGCCAGAAAGGCAATTGAAAATTTGCTGCCTGAAAAATCATATAACAGGTATTGGAATGAATACAATTTAAAAAACAGAAAATTTCTAGATTTTGCTTTCAATGTCTAGACAGTGCAAAATAGTGACAAACGCAAACGATCACTTTCCGGACGATTTATACGACTAGAAATTTAGTGTTTCTGGACGGAGGCCAAAAATAATATTTACGTAACCAGTTATGAAAAGGCCAGTGTTGTTTAACGACTACGTTTTCCAAATCAAGTAAGTGCAGCGAACGACTTTTGCAAATTATGCAAGTTAAACAATAATAACTTTTACATAACGTATTTATACACAAAATAATTTCTTATTCCGTAGAAAAATGAAATTTTATTTTCAAATGTTTTTATAACTAGAAAGAACACTTACGGTGTTGTTAGAACACTAGTGATGTATTCCATAATATATTCCATTACCTAACGCTACAAATTGATGTGAAATTTAACATTTTATACTGGAATTAGAAAAAAAATTTAAGTTCACTCAAATTTGTTCTTGCAAAAGCTAGAAAATGGTAAAAAAACAATTTTAATCTTTTGATTATTTAAACTTAAATAGCTCTCTTTGGATCAACGAGGAAAAGATTTTTTTTTGTATTGTAGTATTTATTTAATGTACATGTAAATCTGTACAATTTTTATATTAGTATTGTCATTTAAAATGTCATCACTTATCAGAAGCAACACAAGTTTGGCGGTAGAAGGCCAAAAGTTTGAAGTTTGAAGTTTTTTTACCTTTTTGTGCATTTATGAAAAGTTCAATATTATTATTTGATTGATTAATGTTCGATTATCGATTAAGTTTAAAAAAATATTTAGGTAATTTATAGATAATGTATAATTAATTATAGAGCGTAATCTAAAATTGACCAAATTATTTTAATAACGAATTTATAGTGTTTATTACTACCAAGAATATTTAGTTCTTCAAATAGGGTAACGGTAAGACCTCATAAATAACAAATTTAAAAAAAATGTTCATGAGATTGTCGAGAATTTTATCTTCTTTCAGATTGTGTATAACTTGTAAATATTTGTTACGTAGGAAAACGTAATCACGTTTCACGACCTATCGCGACCGAAAAACTGTTAATGCCTCTTAAATAAATGAAGTATTTAATGGAAAAATTTAATTTTCTTCGATTATTTAATACATAGCAGCTTTCCGATTTCTTTAAGAATTGTAGCAATGTGTGCGGTTTTATCGATGGCATTATTCAAAGCCCATTTTAAAATTCCGCCCCCAAAACATTATCACAGTACAGAGGGTTCTCCAAAGCCAGTAATGCGGCTAAGGGGTGCTTTTCGCCCCTTTTGTGATGATTAGGCACTTGCAATTGCATTCTCTACACCCGGCAATCATTCACTGGATACTGTGATTATTGTTATTACCCCCCACTAGTCTGCATACGGTTTTAAAATTTTGGTACTCCCATTTGAAAACAATACGATTGTATTAATTCATAAACTGGATACTGAAATTAATAAAACTGTGACAATGGTGAGAATTAATTTTTATATTAAATAATACGGGGTTTATAAAAAAAATTGTAAATAAAGTAGATATTTATTCAATCGGAATATTTTTAAAAATCAAGTCATTCCAATCAAATCGTTCCAGTTTTATCTAAAACCAGTCAAATTTAAATATTTTGATACTATTCGACAGTTTTTGAAAGGGTAATTATTTTATATCTTTGCGCCAAATTGTTATAAATAAATCCAATAAATTCACTTAAATTGTGAATTTCAAATTTATAAAGGTCTTTTTTCGACCTATATTGCGATTAACTTGCAAACCTTAAGATAAGCAGGTACCCACAAAAAACTTTTTTTATTTGAGAATATATTACATTTTATTTGTAGAGATGATAAGCAATGATTGTATTTTCAAGAGCTTTCGAATGGTATTAAAAATAAAATACAAGATTTATAGGTTAATTGGACTGGTTCTTGATTAATTTTCGCCAAAGTTTTGGGCTTCTTGTTCTTTTTGTTTAAAATTTTTGTTTGTTAATCTGTCGCTAAAATGGCGGACCTCTCCGATAGATTGATATCATACACACGAAAATTTTAATTTTAAGCTTTAAGAAACGAACAAGAGGCCCGAAATGTTGATAACGATTAACCAAAGAAACCAATAAAGTTTAGTTAACTTTTATTATTTACGAAAATGAATGAGAACATGCAACAAAAAAGGTAACAAAAATTTTAAATTTGACTGGTTTTGCGATTTTCTTAAGACTGGAACACTCTTTGAATTTAGTCAGGAAGATATATTAAAAAATTGGGTTATAGTTTATGATACACGGATATTTAAATGTGTCCAGAGGTGCCCGGGTGTTCCTCTTCTAACTGTCCCATACTATCCGTCCCATGCACTTTGGGCCTTTGGAAATTTGTTTTAGTGTGCCGAACAAGCAATTGCTTATTTTTACTAAAATGCAGCGATAATACTACACTAGTGTAATGATAACTACTGCAGTACTCGTATTATTGCTTGCTGTAATTTGATTATGATTGGTTGAAATTTTGAGATATTTTATCTGTTTAATTTGTTTTCAGGAAATAATCTGTTAAAATACCAGATTTTGATTTTTACGATGGCAAAAGTTGTTTAGACCCAAAAACATTCTGATATTTATCAGTTTGTGGTTGTCATTTTTTTTTATTCCAAATATGACTTTTACATCTGAACAAAATACATACTCGTATATTGTGGAAAACTCCAAATTGTCTATTGGGCGTGTTCTAGCTGTCAAAACGTACGACAATTTTATTGAAATGTTTTCTGAAGAAATGGATATCAAATAATGTTTTCTTTCAGTATTCTTCCGATACTGCAGGAGAATTATTAATAGGTTTTTAGACACAAGCAGTGTGGTTAAAAAAAGCATGGAAGATGACTCATAGTAGCTACACCAGAAATTGTCGAGAATATTTAGCAAATTATTGATCAAAATGCAAATATTACTTATTTTTATATTATATATACAGGGTGATTTTTTTATCTGTTCCCGCCTGAATCTCCAAAAATAGGCAACACGTTATACAAACGAAAAGTAAGTTAATTAATTAAATAATGTGGCAAGAATTAATCCAAATATTTTGACTCTGCAAGCACTGCTAAAAGTATTGTCAACAATGTTGACATTAATGCTCAACTCTTTAGGCCCTAATTTTGAAAATAAAATTTTTAAAGTATAATGTGTTGCCTATTTTTGGAGTTTCGGGGACCATTCTTCCGGCGACCACTGACCGTTACAAGTTGGTACCATGCTCAACGAATTTTGACATTACTTATAAGCCTTGATAAAGAATTCAATAAAGATTCGAAACGTCACCTTTTTAAAATAGTTTATCTACCTTGTCCACTTCCCCGTAATAATAATTTTTAACTATAAAAATAATGGACGTAAAACACCAAAATAATTAATATTTCTCAACCAAGGAGTATTATTAATTTTATTGTCCTGTTTTTAATTTTTCCTTTAAGGGTATTGGGGATTAGGGTTCTTTAATTATAAACAAATTTTACATTTGTGTGACCAGTTTCGTGGATTTTTATTATTTTGTTGTTTACTTCTTCAGACAAATACACATAACAACAATTAAAACTTAATCTATTATTAACGACGTTTACTAAAAACATGCATCGTCACATAGTAAAACGGGTATACATAGTAACCAAGGAAGTTAGATGGGAAGGAGAGAGTACTAGTACGCCCTATGCAAGCCGTATATTAAACCGTTTGGTATCAGCTTGATACCAGTTTATGATAGATTTCAAATGAAGCGCCGACTCGACAAATCATGTTCGACCGTGTCTGGTCTACGAAAATACTTATGTACAACTTTCATTTGCATGATTAGAAAAAAGTCTTATTATTCTAGAAGTTTTGTCGTAAACTACTGACAGCATTGCTTGCCAGTTTCAGATGTCAATGTCAGTAACTAAAAAAGCCAGATTTGATAAAAACTTAAATTAGCACAAAAAGTAGTGTCACACTGTTGGAAACTGTGTTACAAGTACTCTGCGACTGCAGTGATTCACTGAGCTTGTGTGACTGCAACACTGCAATTGTACTCGCAAAGTAACAGCTTTCGAACTTGTTATACAAATAGTACTATTTTTATCTAATAGGAATAATAATAATAATAATAATCATTAAATGGTGAGAATTGAATTAGAAACCAGTGCCTCCGTTCCCTAATCAATTCTTAGGTAATTATATTTCCTATCTCATTAAGATTTAATGTGCTTCACCACTTGATAATGAAATTAAGCGAATACATGATTTCGGAATAATGCCACATCAGATCCGGGTGGTCTTATTTAAACGCATTTATAAACGAATTAAATTACAATAATAACATAATAGAACTAAATGTGGCGTGTTCGATTGAGACATTCATCCTACCGCTCCTCGCCCATCTCCGGCTATCAAACTAAAATAATCGGGGATTATCATTGTTTGCACATGTCACAGTGGGCGAACGGATCTCCCCTTACCTTGGCTCCCTGGATATACATGTGCATAAACAGAAAAGGGCCACGTATTGCTCATTTCGCGGCCATACGGTCAAGTGGGGTAACTCATTTTGCTGTTTTTAACATCTCGTGTTGCTTTCAAAATATTGAAAGCTTCGGTAATTCAAGATTGCAAAAACAAATTTACTAAATTTATTTTTTTTTGTCTCTCCTTTCGACACTCGCTATACTTGGAACCATAAATAATTCAATGAGATGTCAGAGCGGAATATCAATAACGCTGAAGGCTTTAACATCCCCATATCAGACGCGTGGAGGTATACAGGTTCTTGTTGGGCCACCCTAGCCAGAGGCAGGAATCCTTGATCGAATTAATTATTCATAACGGAACCGCCCTCTACTATATGCGTACATGCACAAAAAATACATAACCACATCATCAGGTTATCTGGACGTGAATCTGTGTTTGTGATAGAAATTTTCTAAACAAGCTTTTATTAACAAAAGTATTTTATCGCAAAAGGGAGGACAGTTCAATATAGCGTTTAAAAAGTTATTTCTATATTGACTATTTAATGTAAATATCTATTATTTAATAATATATCGGGCGTCTCAAAAAACGCGCATTTGCTTTTTGAAATGCCTACTTCGTAGGGCGCTGAGCAAAAATAAACTAAAATTTGCATTTCACATGGATACCTAAAGAGTTGTCTATGTGAATATGTGTCTATGGACACCAGAAGTCAGTCACTCTGCTGATTTTTTGTTATTGTAGAAATTTTTTTGGAAAATAAATAAGTAGCGTTTTATAAAATAAACCGTGCTGGTCCCAATGCACAAATTCAAACAAAAAGTCATATTGAAACTGGTATTATCTTCTCTGATAAAAGTTACACAGAAATATAGCAAGGACGACTCTATAATTAATTTACATTGGGAGGCTTTTTTCCTGTCGATTCTAATTAAATTTGCTCGCATCTCTCGAAATATTCCATCTTTCGAACTACATCAAACAAATCGCGCCAGTGAAAAGGGTGTTTTTTTTCCAAAGAGTGAAGCCAACAGAGGAAAATCTTAATTGACAGAAATTAAAAAGTAATGAAGTGTATCACGCGACCAACGAATGAAATCGACGATATTATATTCGAAGGTTTCAAAAAGGGTTGCTAAATCCTAATTTGGGCTTGATTATTATAATTACATTTAGAAAGGAAATTGGTGTTTTCAGTTATGAAAAAGGCTCTTCGGAGAGAGCCCGTATCTTTTTAAAATATTAAGCTTTTTTAAGTACATGAAACACACATTTGCCGAAATGGATTTTTTCTCTAGTCTTCTCTTCGCCTTCGTACGAAAATGATTTTATTTTGCCTAATTGAAATGTGCACAAAGCGAAAACTGAAAAAGTATCTGGCTGAAATCCAAATATAATTACGGAGTAGCCTGAATTCCTAAAACTGTTCAAATACCGCCTGTTTGCACAGATCCACAGCAATTTCACGAGAGGCGTGCTTTCTCTTCCCATCATTCCGCCCAAGAATCCTTGCTCTCGAGTTTACATGGCAAAATGAAAACATCAAACAGCCGAACCCAATTATAAAGATAATTTTTCGTGTATTGCTTTAAAAATGTTGAAAAATTAAATTGAAGTATTTCGGAAAATGGAGAAAGCCGACGAGAATATGCAAATGGAAAATTTCTGTTTGACTTAGATGTTGAAATATTAAATGGGAAAAATTCACGAACAGATATATCAAATATTCAAGTATACTATTAATTATTCCACTACTATAATCCCACTATTTGCGTATTCAATTTGTATTACCAATAACTCATAACTCGATTTATAGAGTGCTCACTGTCGGATACATTATTTGCTTTCAAGACACGCATTTATTATTCGATTTGTAACAAATACTAGCTATTATTGAACGTATTTTGGGTCTCCGATGTGAAGGGTGGAAGTCCTTGTCAATAGAAATAGCATACGAGATTGTACTGAATGTGACAGCAGTTCTCTGGAGATGTCACTTTGTTCTTATTGTTATCCTTTTTTCTTAGTGCTTAGTGTATTCTCTATGTAAGTACATACCTAAATAAATGAGGGGTCTAGTTATAAAATTCGCAATTTCTAGTACAATCAATTTTGAGAAAATGTAATAAACTATTTCTACTCACTATTACAGTATTTTTTTACCCGAAAAATGTATCAAAATTTTGCAAAAAAATAAGATTTTACTTGTAAAACGCTTGACTAAAATTTAGTATTGCAACAACCAATAATTGTTGGAAAATTGGACTATTGGATTGAATATTGGATAATTAAGTTTTGAGATGAAATATATTGTTTATTTTTTTGAATTTTGAAAATTTAGATGAATACTGTTAACAAAAATCGGGCAATTAGGGTATTGATATTGAACAGTTATTATTTTTATCAATGA
This sequence comes from Tribolium confusum, assembly GCA_029207805.1. NCBI lineage: Eukaryota > Metazoa > Arthropoda > Insecta > Coleoptera > Tenebrionidae > Tribolium > Tribolium confusum. The sequence continues at coordinate 5,373,808 of JALGAY010000003.1, forward strand.
CAAGTACTTATATACCTAAAGAACGTTCTGTGTGTAGTTTATATGTTTGATGTAGAATTTTATTTTGTGTCGAAAGCGCCTGATGATGCCATAAGGCGAAACCGGTTGCGGAAGTTATTAAGAAATAAAAGCGTAAAAACAAGTACAAAAAACCTTCTGGTGGTGAGTTTTTTTCGGCAGTATCTATGATAAACTTATAAAAAATTAAATTCGATGGAAGCATATTTTATTCTCAAAGTGGGGTGTTTTAATATAAATAATGATTGAATTAAAAATCAAAGTCACTTTCACAAGTGTAATCAAATAAATTTTTACATAAAAGTTGCAGAGCGTTCTTGAGAGTTACCTCCCATCATTAGTGCCTAAATAATATTATTATTATTATTTAAGCACTGATGATGAGAGATAACTTTCGAAAGTGCTCTGCAACTATTATGTAAGAATTTATTTGATTAAACTTGTGAGTAATTTCTTCTGATTTGCACTTCAAATAAAAAGAAATACTACCTAAATATTCCCTTAATTCTATAAGTCAGCAGAGGTCAATTTTTGGATCAAAATGGTTCAAATTTCAGATAATATTAGTTTTGTGTTTTCAGTAGACATATATATAGACAATATGAAAGTTATTTGACAAACTTGTGTTGTCAAACTCAAATGCTACTCTATTTATCAAACGATGTACCGACTCAACGAACAATCATAAAAATGTGTAAATTAACTTTACAAATTTTAACAGGTTATAAAAGGACACCAAATAACTAAAATTGTTTTATATAAATGTTTTTCTACTTTACGTCGGTAACAGAGTCCGATTTGGGTGCGGTAATAGCCAATTCCGCACCCAAATTGCTTGCGTCAAGTACTAGTGCACTGGGTAACATGCTGTGTTATGTCAGCGTTGAGATTATAATGATTGTATTCGAATAAATTTTGTTGCACTTGATGACCAGCAGTATTCCTCAACAAAGTATTTTTGTGGGTGTGTCGCAATTAACCTATAAAATATTCGAAAATCGGGCGGGCGGACAGACAAGCGGCAGTGGAAAAGCGACAAACTTTTGAGGTTAGAACGAACAGCTTTAAAATTAAACTTGAAACTAAAATGAAGCTTTGGCTTTTATTTGGCGATTTACAACACTCATAGCATTTGATAATTTACAAGTTATTTGCTAGATGAGTGTATATCACTGCTTGGTCTGAAATAACGATGAAAGGAGTCGCTGAGAAACGCAATTAGTGTGGTACTTTAGGTATAATTTTACAAAGTTTTTGGAGATTTTCCTTACTGTGTTAATGCCAATTGGAGTATTCAATCAATAACCGATACGGTAGGTAAAAAAGAAACACTTGTGAGTTACTTACACAGAATTTTAGACAAATTTCAAAACATTTCAAAGTTCAATGACTTCATTGACACTTTAATGACATTTATTACCAACTATCTCGTATTAACGCAAAAGTCCCTAAAGATTAAGTAATTATCTTTTTTACTTAAAAATTACGTAAAACGCGAAAAGTAGAAAAAATAGCATAAAGAACTCGCTTTTAAAAGTCATTGTGGCACTCATTCTTTATAAAAACTCACGCCCGCGCTCGTTTTATAAACTTGATTTCGTGCCACAAAGTTGACTTTTTAAAACGCATTCTTTAATATACTATTATACTTTTCGAAATAACGTATGTATCAAAAGTTTTGGAACAAATTTTTTATGAAATTTTAATAAGTAAAAATGGCAATTTTTCAGAACAGGTATATTTAACAGCTTTATATACAATAAAATTTTTGTAAAGTATACAATTAAATGTAAAGGTTCATGGGCTTTAACAATGCGCAGCCTTCCGCGAACATGTCGCATCAAACCTTGGACAGTTTCAGCATGAATTTCTCGAATTTTACTAAAAATCCGTCGACTTATTCGTTGCTCGTTTTCTGCTTTCTAGCTTCTATTGTACACTTCTCGAGACAAAATGGCCCAGAAATCTTTAATTGGCCAAGCTTGTGGTAAATTTGGGCGGTTATCGTATTTTGGCACAAAAGGTATGTTGTGAGCATTTAGCCAATTTTATGTTTCACGTGCATAATAGCACGAAGTCAAGTCCGGTCAAAACATACTGTCATTTTTCTTTTTTTTTTTTTCGATATTCTACACTTTTTCTCTTCAATGTTCTAAAAACTATATCGTCTAAAACACCCTAACGCCGTGAAAGATATCTTAATGACTTCCTAATTTTATTTTTTACACTTTCGTTTCACTGATTTTTTCTTTGTCTAGGTCTACCACATTTTGAAAGATTTAGGCATGGTAAACCTTTCTCACATTTACTTATCGCACGATATATAGTCCTCCGTGACATATTTTGATTTTCAAAAACTCGAACTATTTGAGCTTTAGGCATCTGTTCAACTAAATTATAAACACTTTTTCTAAATTCTAATTTATAAGCCATTACAACGCACTTGAATTCGATAACTGAACTGTCACTAGAATGACAAATTGTTGAATGACTTTTGTTTGCAAAGCCAACCCCATATTTTGATTTTTTTAATTTTTTTCATTGAATTGTATTTAGTGTTAAAACTTTTGAGACATACGTTATACACTGTAGAACTTTTTTTTGAAGTTATTTTTGAACGAGATACGATATATTATAGCAATTTTTTTGTATGCAGTGTATGATTGATTCAAATATATGCAGAAATTGATAGGTCTAGTTTTAATGTTAAAATCAAATATACAGGTGTTTTTGAAGTGACTTTACAAATTTTAACAGGTGACAACTTTTGTTAAAAGGATGCTATCTAAATTTGCCTTTTCAAATGTTGCTGGTTTTTGAGATACACGCTGTATAACACTGTTTTTGAGCAAAATCTTCTACATCGTATATCTTAAAATCTAAGATTTGTTATTTGGTTTTTTAGCATTCTTCCAACAAGGGCTAACACCTGTTAAAACTTGCAAAATTACTTTAAAAACACCTTGTATAATGCACTTTTTCGACAAATATGAGTAAGATGTTAGAGTAGAATAGTATTATTACAGATTGAAAGAGCAGAGTCCTTATACAGGACTATATTGCTCAACTAATTAGCATGAAGATAGTATTAAACAACCATATTTAGTTATAAGCGACGTGGCGTATGAACATTATAAAATTTAAGCCATCGTTCTTGTTAAGCCAAAGTATATTGTTGCATACACATGTTGTTTCCCAGACGCACGGTTTCCCATCGGTAACAAGAGCTGAAGTTGTTTCAGAGACCCTCTGTCCAAACATAATGACGGGAAGTGAGGGGCAAGCCAGATTTGGAAAGCCAGTGCACTTTTTGGCACATTTTCTTTGCAACCAGTTTCATCAAAATCATTCACATACTCGAAGCCATTCACAGCTTCAGGCAACTTTAAGTGCGACGTATGCACTTGTCCGTTGAAAACTATCCAATCAGGTATTTGTTCAGATGCTTCGATTAGATAAGCAGTAATTAATGTCCATTGAAACCGATGTTAGACCGCTCGTTTCAGCACCCATTTCTATAAGTTAATAGCAAAGTTAGGCCGCGTTGGGCTTATGAACTACTTCAGAGACAGGTCAAGCGTGCTCTAGTGGCTTTTGCTAGATTCAAATGCTGTTTTAGATTGTTTGTGTTGCCCTTACCGGGCTATATTGAACTCGAGCTTTATTTGCATGTATCTCAAGATGGAGAGTTTTAGTCGCTGGAGCATGTAGTAAATTAATTACTACCAAAAACGATCATCATAACGAAATGGAAATAATGCTGTGTGACTGTTTGCCAAATGGCTAGAAACAAAACAAACGGAATAAATTAATCTGTAACGATCGGATTGGACGATGATTAAAAAATAATAAAAAGGGAAGTGCGAATGTGAAGGGGACGATGCGACGATACAACTTGGGGTTCATTCTGTTCAACAATGAATTGACATTATGTCCTCGTTCATACCATGTCTATCGACATTATTCTAGGCGACAGCGACGTTTCTAATCACTATCAAATTTATTTCATTATTCAGATTATTGATTGGGCGAGACATTAATATAGTTTTTCCGCATTCCGTTACGAAATTTCAGATTTTACGCCAGTTATTAGAGAGTTATCGCATTACGTTTTTTGGAGTAACATAGGTACCTGATTTAACGATGCGTTAAATTGCTGGCCAAGGTTGTAAAAGATAAGATAAGATTGTAAAAAGAAGGCATAGCATAACCGAAAACGTTTACTTTAATTGCATCTTTTAACAAAAATTTCAAACAGAGGTGTTTTCATACTTTATTTGTCATCACAAACGGGCAAAAATGTAAACAAATTAAAAAATTGGTTACTTTTTAACATTGAAAACGATTTTTTGGCTTCCTGAATTGTAAAGTTGTCTTTGACGTATCGTAAACATTAATTGAAAGTGTCACTTTAAACACTAGTACATACGTCAAAAACTGCAGTAAACTTTACCTAAGCTTTAGAAGATGTTTAAAAAATAAATTAAATATATGACAATAAAGTTAATTACAGTAAACTTCACATAATAAACAACAAATAAAAAAGGAAAATAAAGGCGTAATTATTTTTTATTTAAAAAATTGACATCTATACGAATTTAAATAAGTTTATACTTATAATCTCTATTACCCACCGAGAAAGTCAGAAAATAATAAGGGGATTATGTGGGGATAAAAAAATACAGTTTCACGTGAAATATTTTTTAGTTTATTCAGTTTATTAACTATAATAGTTATAGTTATCAGAAATACTCCACTATAAAGAAAATAATTATTTTTTATCCACATTCATGCTGGGTGGATTTAGAAGCAATAGGATAAAAAGGTTTTAAGTTTTTCTTGAATCTGTTAGATAATAAATTGGTCATTACTACCAATTTACAACAAATTACTACTACTAAAATTTACAACAAAGTCCTACAAAATAAACACCAACTTTTAAAGTTACCCAAAAACTACAAACACAAACGTAGTCCCTGTCATTGAAAGTTGTTTTTACTTCATTCGGCTATGTTTTACATAATCAAATAATTACCATATGTTTATTATAATTTTTGATCAGAGGCTGTCATGAGAAACAATAATTCTAAAAACTTATTTCACTTGATAATAAAATCATTTTATTGTCACTCACAAAGGGATTTGTTTTTGATTTTCCAGCACCTTTCTTCCGATTGAAGCTGCCGGTCTGTCGAAAGGACGTGATAGTGTTTTTCAAACTGGTATAAAAATTTGACTCTGTTATGATTTTTTCTGGAAATTTCTCCCGAAACTCGTCAAAACAAAGTGTGGATGAGTAAACCCATTCTCCGTTCGCTAAGTGCCCATTACGAAAATATGATTCCACTAAAAAAATCTTCTGTTCTGCAGTAAACTCCATAATTCAAATTAAATCTGAATTTTACTTTTGACAGTGACAGCAAATTGACATTTACGAAGTGAATTAATCTAGGCGCTACGTTTTTAGAATTTTTGTTTCTCATGACAGCCTCTGATCAAAAATTATAATAAACATATGGTATTACTTTTTAGTTATTAAATTTTATTTTATGCAAAATTTTTATTGCGAGATTTATTTCGTTCCTTCTTTTTTCGTGTTCAGTTTTTATTTGTTCTAAGTTTCAGTTTTGTTTGTTATTGGGTCTAGTTAATTGTTATTTTGTTGCGATTATAACTAATTATTGTCGGCTAATTACACTTTAGAGCACCAAAAGTTTTTAATCAAAAGTTACTTGGGTTGAAGGTTGAAGACTAGTGGATCTATTCGATAGATGGAACAGGATTATTGAAAAAGAGTCAGTGATTTTGTTCACAGGATGTGAACACTTTAAAATCGGCAAATATTACACTGGGAATGTTTTCCCATACGAGTCAATGAATAATTATTTACAAAAAGCTTTAGAGATTTTTGATTTTATAAAATATTTTGTGAAATAGATTTCAGTTCACTAATCTAACATAATGTGACAATTCCGACATTTCTGACAACTATCACTGATAGGGCGGCAGCCGAATTTAACTAAGAAATTCTTTAAAATGTTTTTCTTTTATCATGACACTCTTGACAACTTTTTTAAATTAATCGAGATATTTTTTTTTAATATAATTAAAAGGATTGATCTTGTAGTGTTTATAGAATGTTTGAAAAATGATAAAAGAAATTGTTTAGAATATATAGAATATAACAGTGCTTTAATAATGGAGACCCAGATCTGTTATTTATTTAGCAAAAAAATATTGTTTTTGGTATTGTAAATTAGACACGATTTCTTAGGGCATACCATCCTGATTTTCGTTATCAACTTTTAATAAAAAAAGCTTTGAAATTATCTTAAAAGAAGAACCGAATTCAAAGCATTTTTTATGAAAAATTGTACAAAAAGCAAAATGCTCTAATAAGAAAGTGTCTAATTACAATAGCAAAAGCAGATTTTTTTGGTAAATAATTAACAGATCTGGCTGTCTATTACTGAAGCCCTGTTTTCAACAAAAAAATTATTTGTCTCTTATGATCACTACTCGATCAATCCTCATCATTATTTTCAAAAAATATTTTGATTAATTTTTAGCCGAATCATAAGTACCGCAGACTCTTAATAATTTACCCATTTTCCTTTCAAGTATTTTGATAATATTCAGAAAATTATGAAAGATTTTCTATTTTGATCTAAAATTTGAGTATCTGTCAAAAATCCTCGTGTATTTTAACAATTTTACAGTGCGAAATTGATTTGGAAGACGACGCGACGTGACGCTCAAGCGGAGTGTTTTAGTCATTGAGCTGTAAATTTTTAGTTACCATACGCGAATGTAAATAACTATTAATAACTAACGACATTTACTTAAACATTAACAATGTAAAGATTAAACGACTGAAAGTATATAATGGTTTTTTTTCAATACAATTTTTAAATTTTTTGGATAAAATTACAATCATTAATTGAAATACTAAAATATTTTACATTTCTTGTTTAAAACGTCAGATTTTTTTAGCGTGATAGCCTACGCAGACGCTCGTCTTTTGAAATTGATGCCAAGGCCAATTATTTTTTAAAATATTATTTTGTTTAAGATTATCTATGCATTTCATATAATACCGTGATATCAACAATTATCTTGATCGAAGGTGGTCATGCATTTAAAAAATTGTGTGTTCTTGTTTCGTACATTTATTGATTGTCAAACTCTGACAAGCAGTTCTAGTGAAGTCTTTTTGTTTTCTAAGTTTTTTAATCATGGTTTTTTCTACGGAACACAAGATTTACATGATTGAAGCATATTTTGGAATTCGTGAGGTAGTTAATTTAGTTAAGTGATAACACATTTGATGATGCTTTTATGAGTTGTCAAAATTTGACAGCATTATGACAAACCATATGAAGTAAATGAGACGTACGTTTTCCATTTTATGACCACCATTGATCAAGATAATTGTTGATATCACGGTATATTAAATTACATTGTCCATTTTTTCAAAGTTTTCAAAGAATCAAAGTAAATCAACCTTAGCTTGTCATTAAAATTTTTAGTACTTTTCTAGACCATGGCCGCCTAGATCATAGTAGGTGTTTATCCAGCCTCTCACATTTTGAAAAATGTCATTTTTGACAGTGTGTGACCTGACCTGACCTGACCAACTGAAATAAATGTTCGACAAAAGACTCGGACACGGCGATTAGTATTTTTTTACGTATTAGGTAGGCTAAATGTTTCAGCAGTCTGACGGTATAGTGGATTTTTTGTCAGTTCATGAACAATTATAACAATTAATTCTATAAATTATAAAAGGAAAGTATTTCAAATAAGTATTTTGTGGCTAACTTATTAAAGAAACTATGCATATCTGAGAACTGGAGATATCATTGTTTCCTTGAATTTTAAAATCTTGAGGTGCACTTAATTGTAATAGAAACAATTTTTTGCTAGAAATATACATCCCTATGTTATATATTAATTACCTTATAAGTTATAACATCAGTAAAAATTGGGAATAATTATTTAATCATTTAAGATCATTCTTTTAGTACAGTAAAAGCGAAAACTGAAAAATTATCTAAATGATAAATGATCTAAAAAAAATAATCACGTTTTTTTGCAAAGAAAGATAGAAAAAGGTCAATACCTCAGAGACAGTGAAATCAGATCAATAGAATTATATCATCATATCATATTATATCATCATCAGACCAATAAAATTATAATATTTACCAAATGCAGAGAGCGGCATTTGGTAGTTGCATTTCTCTAAATGTTGAGCTTAAATCTTAAATTATCTTTTCTTTGCATTTAAGAATAGGGGTTATTTTTGTTCCAAATACATTATCATGATATGCAGGTGTTTCAGTGGTATTTAGAATGTGTTTTCATCATTTCATTTCAATAAGGAACTTTGTAGTGCAGACTGTGTTTTGTGTGCATTCATTTGAGAGACATTTTGGGAGTCGCAGATTTGACAAGAATGGCGAATCAGGCAAAAATGATCTCTATTTTAAGACGTTTTTAAGGTAATTTTAGAATTAAACAGTCGGCATCTCTATCTGCATTTACACATGAACAATTGAATATAAACGGTTTACTGCTCGGCACCTCAGAGTCACTAAAAAGAACTATAGGATCTCTTGCGCTGTTCACAGGCTCTCGGACTAGCGTCGCATTGTAGAGGTGTCACAAATATATTCATTAACTATAATAGTAAAAAATAACAATTTTTCAATTTTTTACTTAGGTACAATGAGTATTTTTTTATGTTTATTAATCGATAAAGGCATTCTACCTGGCCAAAATATTTTTTATAAACAATCAGTAAAGTGCTGAAATAAACATATGTGTTTGCAGTCACATCTGTCTTGTTAACTAGCCATCTTGCAATGGCCGTTCTAATCTGATAAGGTGTATAAGTTATGTCGGCATGTGTGGGAGCCTAGGCACATGCCGCATTTCAACCCACCCTATAATCACATTAGATGTGTCATCTGCAGCCTCTTAGCTCCGCTTATACTCGTGACACTATCCATTCTAAACACATGTTCCAGGTTTTTTTTTCTTTTTCAGCTTTTGCGTGTGCGTCGGAATCATCGAACAATTGGCCCAATGCTGTCTAACAGTACGAGGCCCCGTCCACGACATTCCTTCAGCTTGTGCCTTCCTCTTTACTGCCTTGGAATTTTTAGCTGCCCTGGCTGATCATTGTTCAGAAGATTCTGATCCTACACATCTCGTAAGATTTTTTAAACTATTTGTTTATTTTTAAAGCAAATTTTTTATATTTTTATTATGATAGATGATTAAAAGTACCACAAAAACTACTCGAATCAGACGCTAAACATTATAAATGTATTTATTGATCCAGTACTTATCAACATGAATTTTAATTGTCTATCAAATCGATTTCAAAAATATATCAATAAAGTATTTATCCAAAATCGTCTGTAATAAACGAATTTATGGTAATTTGAAGTAAAAAATATTGGTCATTACCCACGGAGTGAGAGAAAAATTGAAAAGTCACGGAAGTAAAGTTTTTGAAATAATGTAAATCAACACGCACTGACGATGACGTTAACATTTATAGTAAAAGATAACGCTAAAGAAATAGAAAAGATCTCGTTAACAGTATTTATTCTTAGCGTTTATTCCACTATTAATTTAATTTAATGGATTCTTACATTTTGGCGAAATCAGAATTTTTCTCTCAATATTAGCATTTCTGAGAAATCATTACTATATTTATTAAAAACAGAAAAGAAACGTGTATATGCATAGGTGCAAAGAGAGACAAGAGCATAGAGTTACGATAATTTTAATTCTCATCTATTTTAAAGGAAAATTTTCTTGTAAAAGTACAGACCCGCTAATCAATTAACAAATCTCAAATTTTAATATTTAATACTATAATAGACAACATCTTGAACAATGTGCTTTAAATATTTTTCTTTGTGAAAATGAGTCATTATTATTATCAATGCTACTCGTCAATATCGTTACAAAATGCCATTTTTGTCTGATTTTTTTTTAAGAAAGTCTAATAGTTTTTCCCAATTCCACAAGTTTATTGAAACAATTTTTTACATAAAAGTGGCAGAGCGCTCTTGAGAGTAGTTATCTCTTAGCGTCAGTTCCTAAATAATAATGTAAAAAAGAAAATTATAAAAAGTTAGAAAATATTAGAAAAAACTTAACAAGCTTTTGTCAATAATAAATTAAAACAAAAAAATGTATAATAAAAAGAATAAATCGTTATTTTTAGCAAAAAATATGTTGATAGATCTGAAAACATCAAATAAATAAATTCCACAAAGTGGTGATTTGTGGCCACGTCTTACGTCATAAATAATGAATAAACTTTATTATTTTTTGCTGTTATCTACATATTTTTTTTGAAATTTTTTTTTACAAAACAATATTTCAACATCGTGTCATTTAGATAGAATGACATTAGAAATAATGTAAATTTTATCTTTTTTTCAACGAATTAATATTTATTAGAAGAAATATTAGAAAAGTGCTGAAAAAATTCACATTCGTAGAGAAAAAAACACAGTTTTTAATGGCAAACTCTGAGGTCGGAGTGATAACTAGTTTTTGAGAAAAGTTAAGATAAACTTTTTAACAGACTTACGTTGTATAACCAACACTTTATCTGCTTTTGCTTCTATTATTCTTTCTTTCGCTTATTCCTTTTCTTCTACTGATCATTTTAAAATACTTCACATCTGACATCTGTAATAAAGATTATTCTTAAAGTTTTTTTGGAATCTTTAAAAATCCTTAAATCCTCCCACAAACTTTCTCAACAAGTTTTAAACAATCAAATCATTTTTGAATATCCTATCCGATCTTCGTCTGTTTATAATCTTGTCTTTTTACTCTCTATGTTAGTATTTAAACCTTTTTTAAATTATTTTTTTAAATCAAATGTCATTCTTTAAGAAAACTCACATGTTTACGTGGCTAAAATTTATTTTTTTTATGCCAATTTTTCAAATAGCAACCGTTTATTTATTTATTTGATGTTTTCAGATCGATCAACATATTTTTTGCTGAAAATAACGATTTATCTTATTTTTAGTATACATTTTTATTTTTTATGCTTTAATTTATTATTGACAAAGTTTCTAATAACTCTGTAACTACTCTCGAAAGTGCTCTGCCACTTTTATGTAAGAATTTATTTTATTAATTATTAATTTTATTGATTTCGATTTTAAGTGTTGTATCATTGTTGAATATATTTTTTTGTAAGAAAACATTGAATAGGTAAATCATAGTTTTTTTGACGAAAAACCTACAAATTTCGGATGATTCATAATAGTGTAAGAATTCCTTTAACTGTTGCATACAGTAGACTCGGCAAATTAATAGAGGCGATAATAAATAAAACAAAGTTTTATTTTTTATTCAACAAAAAGGAGTTGAACAAATTAAAACCTCCCTTATTTATTCTTCTGCCTTGACGCTGGAATGTTAACCTAATAAATTTATATTTATATTTTTAATGTACACGACACTAAGTTGTATATTTTATTATTTAAAGTTGAATTTTATTTTAATGAAATATGGAAATATTGCCATGTTACTCGCTTCTTCTTTTGTTAAATGTAGAAGGAGTGAACGCAATTTTAAAAGTCTTATACAGGATGTTCCAGAACTGGAGGTTCAGGCCGTAAACTACAAGTTCATCTCTTCAACTTAATACCAAATTCCAAAAATATATTTTTCTATAAGTGCTCTATCGTTTTCAAATTACAGCAATTTTTTATTAACCAATCACATAATAAATATGATAATAGTATAAAAATAAATATAAATAATAAATAAAATATTTATTATGTGATTGGTTAATATAAAATTGCTGTAATTTGAAAACGATTGAGTTTAGAAAAAGATAACGTAGATGTAGTCTTTTCTATTTTATAGTCTATTATAAATATTTATGATTAACAAATGTCACACGCACTCTATTGGTGAAATTTGTAGGTAGTTAACTATGACAACAATGCGTGCTTTATTGAGGAAAAAAACAAAGTCAATTTTAAACAAAGAGTGTTTTTTGGCAACATCAATTTAAGTTTTTTCTCTCAATGACGCACATGTTTCGATTTCCACCAACAGAGCGTGTATCGATTTTTCGTAATTGTCAGTTGCATCATTTCTTGGTTTAATTCAATCAAGGGGACATAATAAATAGTAATCGAGTCACAGATTTTTTCAATCTGTTACGAGTATTATTTTATATTAAAAATACAATTAATTTTAATACAGTTATTAAAAACAAATAAGACGAAAAAGACATGGAACAATAACAGACATTAAAATTGTTTTACGTCATTAATGTTAAATTTTAACCAAAAAAAGTATGTTAAAACATACGAAACGTCGACATCCTCCTCTAATGTAATTGACGATCCTCTAAAGGGAATAATAAAGAAGCTCTAGAAGTTTTGTTAATTTGTCCGTTTACCAATGAACTATAATCTAAAAATATCTCGGACATGAACACACAATTTAATATAGTTAGTGTTATGGAGTACGTCGGACTTAGTTTTGACTAAATTATTGTTTACTCGAACAGTTTTTTTTACAATGTCAACCAAGTGCCTGCCATGGCTGTTCTGGCAAACATGATAAAATTTTAGATTTTGCCTAAACATTTCGTTTAATTTTGATAACTGTTCAAAGATTCTGTGGTGTGTTTGGACTTCACAAAATTTTAAGCCTTGATATTTTTTTAGACCTTTACCTGGTCGTGTGATTTCCAAAAATGTTGTCGTTAAACTAGTCTCCCAGAAGTCCCAGATCTTGCATCGGTGGTTTTCAGAATTAATCACAACATGTCAACTTTGTATCAATAAAAATTGTTCAAGTAAATAATAATTTGTTGTTTTTTACTTTAAAATGAAATTTAGCTTTCTCGAGAGGACATTCTTTACTATAAATAGACTGGTTTTGGTTTCGAAAATTAATATTTTTATTTAACCTAATTTTTTAGATCATCACTTGGTTACGAAATTAAAATTTTAACTTTATTCAGCGGTGAACCAATAGTTATTTATACTTACCCAAATCCAAAGTGGTTTTTATGGCAGGGTTCTATTGTACTAAAGGTAATAATAGTAACAAAGGAATGGTGCCGCTGAGCAATAAAACTATAAACATACATTTTCTTACTAGTACTAGCCGGACCTCGACTCTGACAAACGAATTTAATTTACAACAGACTTTGACAACCCTTTTACTAACATCATTATCACGGTCCTAATATCAATTGTAGACTCATAAAAACCACTATGAATTTGAATAAGTATACATTAGAGTGCGGTAGGTAAAATTCAAATTCCTATTAAAAATTAAAGTAACCATTTATTGCAAAAGTTATACCTGTAAGTTCATTTTTTTAACCATTTTAAATTCATGTATGAATACTTTAATTTTAAAGTAACTAGTAAACGAAAAATGTACGAATACATAAATCTGTCGTTTTACAATATCGGTATTGTAAATTGGCATTTAACTGACAAGTAATAATATGATTAACGTTTACGAGGCCAAGAAATTTTCGACTAATGTTTTTTAATTATTATTGTTACAGGTGAGTACATTGCATGGAACGGAACTGCTGGGGGCCGTTTCTATGTTGTACGGTACGTTGCTGCCTCCGGATTCGTCTCCTCGTGTCGAAGGGCAGTCCCCACCGGTGATTCCTGACCCTTGCCTCAATTTAGCTACCGCCACCTTCAAACTCCTTCACAGGATCGCCGAATTAGATTTAATTAAATTCCAGGTCAGTACTCTGTTAACATTCAGAAAACGTGATTAATTGGTTATCAGGGAATCTGCCCTTCTTTCTGTTTACACATCGGTCGCTAACCATGTTTGCAATAGATGATACGCTTCTGCCGCGCGTGTTTTAATTGAATCAGTTTGCTTCCAATTGGAAATTAGCTTTGTACCCGGTTTGAAGTTAATTTCGTGGGAGGTCTCTGGGGCCGAGACAAGAGACGGGAAAACACAGAGGCTTCCGTGTTTGTTTGGGCGTGTATTCTCTAATTAAACCCGTCTTGTTTCTTTTGTTGTGTCAACACTGATGTAATTTTCATAACGTGCTCGGTTTTAGGAGAGATTATTATTGAAATTGTTTGTCTAACTCTTCGTTGTGTTTCGGTAACGAGGTTAGAACTTTGGTTTTAGGCTAAACGAGGTTACTCTCAGACCCACAAACGTAGAAACTTTGATTTTAGGGAATCTGAAACCAGGATAATTTCTAATTTAAACTCAGTGTAGTTCAAATAATTAATATAAAGATTTAATTTTAGATGAAACGTTGTTATCTATTTTGCAAACTATGTTGAGGGAATATTATTCTATTATGAACAGTAAGTACCTAAATAAAATCCTTGGTAAAATTAAATATATTTTTTTTTAAATATTGTGACGCGAACGACTCAATTCTAAGAAGCGGTGAATCAGAGTATCGAGTATTGTGTTGTGGACCGCTCACTTCTAGGAACTGAATAGAACTTCGAGTATTATTTACGTTTTGAATGGGTTTATTTATTCTTGTTTACGTCGGCATTGTTTGTCGCTATTGTGATTGAATTCCAATCATCTTGCCGAATTGAAATAATTCAGGAGAAACGCGAGAAAATACTCGAAAGTTCTGGAAAGAGTCCATACCCCTATATATATGCGAGACAGCGAGTCAGTCAGTCAGTCTGGTTTTGGGAGAGCGACATAAAGGCGAACTCCGGCGATATCTAGCGAATTTAGAAAGCGATAAATTAAAGTGTTTTGTGTTCCGTTAGTGATTTAGAATATTAGCTGTGTTAATTAGTTGTAATTAATTTGATTTGTAAATAAACTTGCCGAGAAATTATCTCCAGCTCTTTAAATCAGAAACCCACATATAATAAACGTCACACTGGTGTCAGAAGTGGGATTTAAAGAAGCTTGGTGGACAAAGAAAAGTTTATGTCTCTGGAACCTTCTGGAAGAACAACAAGAACCATGGAGGAACAACTTCGTGTATTCTTCGAGAAACTAGAAAAACAACGCTTGGAAGATAAAGAAGAACAGAAGAAATTTCTGGAAGATCAAGAAAAACGAAGAATGCAAGAAAAAGAAGAAGAAGAAAAACGACGACTGCAAGAAAAAGAAGAAGAAGAAAAACGTCGAATGGAAGAGCAAGAAAGAATTTTCGAAAAATTCGATACCTTACAAGATGCTCTTAAGAAAGATGTCGAAGAAGTAAAAAAGGAATTTGAGGAAAAAGTTTTCGAAGTAAAAGAAGAAGTAAAAGAAGAGATAAAAGAAGTTAGGGAAGAATTAGAAAAGAAAGTTTTAGAATTGGAAAGTAAAATGAAGAAACTTGGAACAGGACAAATTTTAGGAAGCGAAGTAACATCGCAACGAGTAAAACCCCCAACTTTCGATGGTCAGTCTTCGTGGTCAATGTATAGGAGGCAGTTTGAAGCAGCGGCGGAGATAAATTGCTGGAATGATGAAGAAAAAGCCACAGCTCTGGTGTTAGCACTGCGAGGACCAGCTCTCCAGCTGCTTCAGAATGTATCTGATCGTGATCAGAAAAACTATCACGCAGTGGTCAACGCCTTGGAATTGCGCTACGGAGACCAGCACATGGACAGAGTATACCAAATGATGCTTAAGTCCCGACATCAGAAAAGCAACGAAAGTTTGCAAGAATATGCCGCGGAAATAGAAAGATTGGTTAATTTAGGTTATCCTTCCGCACCTGCAGACCTTCGCCATGAGATGGAAGCCAGCGCATTTATTGATGGTTTAAGAGATGGCGATTTACGACGTTATCTACGTCTACATAGATATAAAACCTGTGCTGACGCGCTTATCCACGCGTTAGAATATGAGGCGGCAAATGAAGACTTTTCACGACGACCAGCTCAACGCGTGCGATTGATGTCCGCAGAGGAAACTCCAACAAATAATTGCTGCTGCGAAGAACTGAAGAGTAAGTTGGAAAAGATGCAGCAGACACCAGCACGCACTGGAGGACGGCCTAAGTGTTATGGTTGTGGTAAGATAGGCCATATAAGAAGGGATTGCCGCCAACGGGGAAGGTCTGAGGGTAAGGAGGGGTCAGGAAGATGTCACAGGCCCCTCAATTTCCCGGCATCAGGAAAACTAATTTCAGCTAGCACTTTGGGGCGTGTGCTAGCTGATACGCCCAAAGCCCCTAGGATCATCTCCGTCTCGCAGCTAGGAAAAGGAAATGATAGTCTGTTGCTGGATGGACGAATCAACGGTCGAGACACCAAGATGACGGTTGACACGGGAGCAACACTTTCTCTAGTGAGACGGGACATGCTGGAAACATCTCAAAATATCTACATGACAAGATGTAACTTCGTTTTGAAAACCGCTACTGGTGAAACAGCACAAGTACATGGAGAAGCTAATGTCAAACTTGAGATAGGACCATTCAATATTGTACACCGAATGGTTGTAGCTGAGATAGTTGATGAAGTGATCTTGGGTTTGGACATTATGGACAAATATGGATTTGTGCTGGATATTAAGAACAGGATGTTACAAATGGGAAACGAAGAAATCTTGTTACATTCTGCGACCGCTTCATCTGACCATGTAAACATCATCGTCTCAGAATCAGTTCGTGTCCCCGGCAATTCTGAGAAAATTGTGCTGGCAGAGTTGGAAAAAGATCCTGGGGGATACCGAACGGGAGTTGTTGAACCGGACATGACGAAATTCACGAATGCGACACACAATAAACAGATCTTGGTAGCTAGAGCACTCGTTGAGGCTGGTGGAAAGATTCCTATTCGCATAGCCAATCTCAGCGAAAATCGAGTTACGTTGCAGAAAGGGGAACAGATTGGCTTCTTTCAGCCTGCATTACGAGTTGTTCGTTGTGAAGAAAAGGACAACAAGAGTTACCAGGAAGGAGAAGGTAAAAATAACCCGGAATTGGAAAATTATTTTCTGGAAGAATGGCAACACTTATCAGAAGATCAGAGGAAAGCAGCCACTGCTTTTATTCGAAAGGAACAAGACATTTTTGCAATAGGGGACAAGATTACGGGAAGAACTAATTTGGTACAGCATCGAATTAATACGGGATCAGTACAACCTATTCGTCAGCCCCCGAGAAGACTCCCCTTTGCGAAACAGGAAGAAGTGGCTCGAATGATCGAAAAAATGAAAGAAGATGGCGTCATTGAAGATTCGTCAAGTCCCTGGTCTTCACCAGTTGTACTAGTAACAAAGAAAGATGGGTCAACTCGTTTCTGCGTTGACTATAGACGGCTCAACGAAGTAACGAAGAAAGATAGTTACCCACTTCCACGCATCGACGATACACTGAGCATGTTAGCTGGTTCCCAATGGTTTTCTACTTTAGACTTGAAGAGTGGGTATTGGCAGGTTGGAATTCACCCTGAGGATAAGGAGAAAACTGCCTTCTCGACTGGAACTGGGCTCTACCAGTTTAATGTTATGCCTTTTGGACTTTGTAATGCGCCAGCTACGTTCGAGCGGCTAATGGAACTTGTCCTTCGAGGGTTGACTTGGAGAACTTGCCTTGTGTACCTTGATGATGTGATGGTTATTGGGAAAACTTTCGAAGAACATCAAAGTAACCTGCAAGAAATTTTCAGCCGATTGCGAAACGCTCGTCTTCAACTTAACCCTAAAAAGTGTTGCCTTTTCCAAAGAAAAGTCAAGTTTTTGGGACACGTTGTTTCATCGAATGGGATACAAACTGACCCTGAGAAGACTGCAGCCGTACGGGAATGGCCCCGACCTAATGATAAGCACCAACTACGAAGCTTTTTGGGTCTTTGCACCTACTATCGCCGTTTTGTCAAAGGATTCGCCGATATTGCCAAACCTCTTCATAAACTGACCGAAAAGAAGACGCCTTTTATTTGGGACAAAGAGTGTGAATCGGCCTTCAAAACATTAAAAGTTACACTCTGTACGGGACCAATACTTGCTTACCCAAGGGCAAAAGGTCAGTTTATTTTAGATACGGACGCCAGTAATAATGGAGTTGGCGCAGTATTAACTCAAGTACAGGATGGCGAAGAGAGGGTTATCGAATATTATAGTAAGGTTCTTTCTAAACCTGAAAGGAATTACTGTGTCACCCGAAGAGAACTGTTGGCTATCGTGAACGCGGTAAGCCATTTCCACAAATATTTATACGGCCAACATTTTACAATAAGGACAGATCATGCCGCTTTAAAGTGGCTGTTAAATTTGAAGAATGCTGAAGGTCAAACAGCGAGATGGATTGAGAGACTTCAGCAGTATGATTTTGAAATCAAGCATCGCTCGGGAAGGTCTCATCAAAATGCAGACGCCTTGTCCAGAAGACCGTGCAGAGCCGACTGCAAACATTGTAGCCAACGAGAACAAGCTGACCACCTGTGCAACCTTAGAAGGCTAGTTTTGCAACCTACTGACGGATGGACAGCTGAAGAAATAAGAACAGAGCAACTGCAAGACGATGAGATCGGACCGATTTTACAAAGCAAGGAGAACGGAAATGTAAGACCGCAATGGCATGACATTTCAAATAAGAGTCCTGCTCTGAAGGCGTTGTGGGCACAATGGGACTCCCTGAAAGTCGAAAATGGGCTGCTCAAAAGGGCTTGGGAAAGCGCGGATGGAAAGACGGTAACAATGCAGCTAGTCCTACCGAAGAGTCGTGTAAAGGAAGTCTTAAGGGAAATCCATGATGGAAGATCTGGAGCTCACTTCGGCGTCAACAAAACCTTGGGGAAGGTTCGCGAACGCTTTTATTGGGTCAATAGCCGAGAAGATGTCGCTAATTGGTGCCGGAAATGTACAACATGTGCTGCGAGTAAAGGCCCGAAAACTCGTAGCCGGGGAGCCATGAAGCAATACAACGTTGGGGCTCCGTTTGAGAGGATTGCGTTTGATATTGCGGGTCCATTTCCAGTCACCGACTCGGGCAACAAATACATTATGGTTGTTGCCGACTATTTCAGTAAATGGCCTGAGGCATACGCGTTACCAAACCAAGAAGCTATTACTGTGTCTCGTGCTTTGGTGGATAATTGGATTTCTCGTTATGGGCTTCCCATGGAAATGCATTCGGACCAAGGGCGAAACTTTGAGTCAGGGGTTTTCCAAGGAATTTGTGATCTCTTGGGTATTCGGAAAACCAGGACTACACCGCTGCATCCTCAGTCCGACGGAATGGTCGAGCGCTTTAACAGCACCATGGAAGAGCACCTATCGAAAGTTGTAGAGGCCCATCAAAGAGATTGGGATCGCCATTTACCGTTGTTTTTGTTGGCTTACAGAGCGGCGATCCATGAAACTACAAATCAAACTCCAGCCAAGATTTTGTTTGGACGGGAACTCCGCTTGCCTTGTGACCTTGTGTTTGGGACACCCACTCAAGAACCCAAGGAAGTTAGAAGCTATGTAGAAGAGCTTCAAGAGACGATGTCCCATATCCACGACTTGGCTCGAGACCGAATTGAGATTGCCAGTGACAGGATGAAGACGCGGTACGATTTGAGGGCGAATTCGGTAGGGTTTCAAGAGGGAGATTTGGTCTGGCTATTTAACCCTCAACGGAAGAAAGGGCGATGTCCGAAGCTTCAGCCGAAATGGGAAGGCCCTTATACCGTACTGACCCGACTTAACGACGTGGTGTATAGAATCCAAAAGAACCCCAGGGCTAAGATGAAGGTAGTGCATTTAGACCGTTTAGCCCCCTATGCGGGTTCAAATGACGATGAATGATTGTTCGAGACGAACAATTCTTAAGAGGGGGGTAGTGTGACGCGAACGACTCAATTCTAAGAAGCGGTGAATCAGAGTATCGAGTATTGTGTTGTGGACCGCTCACTTCTAGGAACTGAATAGAACTTCGAGTATTATTTACGTTTTGAATGGGTTTATTTATTCTTGTTTACGTCGGCATTGTTTGTCGCTATTGTGATTGAATTCCAATCATCTTGCCGAATTGAAATAATTCAGGAGAAACGCGAGAAAATACTCGAAAGTTCTGGAAAGAGTCCATACCCCTATATATATGCGAGACAGCGAGTCAGTCAGTCAGTCTGGTTTTGGGAGAGCGACATAAAGGCGAACTCCGGCGATATCCAGCGAATTTAGAAAGCGATAAATTAAAGTGTTTTGTGTTCCGTTAGTGATTTAGAATATTAGCTGTGTTAATTAGTTGTAATTAATTTGATTTGTAAATAAACTTGCCGAGAAATTATCTCCAGCTCTTTAAATCAGAAACCCACATATAATAAACGTCACAATATTATTTAAATAAAATTTAATAGACAGTTTAACAGAAGTACTCAAAATAAAGATTTTATTTATTTGCTATTGCTTCACCAAGTTAATACGTGTTGTAATTGACAACAGTTTTGAAATCGTCAAAATTATCAAATAATGTTAAACCTAAAGCAATCTGTTAATTGCTGAAAATTATCATGATTTTGCAGTAATAATATATTTTTTATGTATAAATTCCAAACCGATAAAAGCAATTGCAAAAAGTAGAATAATTTAGTTTTGTTTCTTTTTATTTGCGCAAACTTTTCCAACTGAATTACCATCTTACAATGTTAAAGCGAAATCGGTACCAGGCCCGTGTGAATTAAGCAGGAACTTGTTTGTCAGTTTTACTCTTATCTTTTGGTTTCTCCGTGCAGTGGCAAAGCGTCTTCTCGGTCCTCTGAGGACGTTTCTCATTGGTAGTACACTTTTTTTAGATATCCTATTTAATCACAATTTGAAGAATTGGGGTTTTGCCCAGTACGAGTTGGTACTTACTACATTTCTATAATCATGGTTCTAAGCGGCTCCAACCGGTCACCAATTCCAGTTGGACCTTTCTTTAGTTTCTTCAGTGGAACATCTTGTATAGACGAAATTATTTATCTGGACAGGTTAGCAGATACCTCGTATTCTAGCGTGTAGGATGGCAAGAGTTTTTGTAACAGTGATTTAATTCGTGTAATTTTTCCTGCTTGTAGTTTTTCAACTTTATTTTCCAAAACTATAATTTCCAGAAGCTTTACTTCAAATTTCTTTCTCACTTCTATAATATTTTTGAAAACTTAACATATTGAAAAATGTCTGATTTTTCAATATTTCTCAAGCTATATGTTTTTTGTTGTATAATCGTTGTTTTTTAAATCCTTCTAGAAGCGTTTTTTGTTGTTTTTTTCCTTCTTATAGATGTAGTTTTTTTAGTTCTTTTTTTTTTCGAGGATGTTTGCTCGTTCTTATTTTTTTCTAAAGGTAGTTTCTTTTATTTTTCTCTTTTTCCAACCGTCGTCTTAAGCTTTTTAGATTTGTCTCTTGTCCTTCTAGGATTTTTCCTAGCTAATTTTACTCTTCCAATCTAGATTCTAGAATTTTCTATTATTGTTCTTTTTTATCCAGCCGATGGCTTTCAACTGCTTTTAGAAATCTCTGTTGTTGTTTTTTTAACCAGTAGTTCTCAATTTTTTTTATAAATCTTTTTTGTTCTACAATTTTTTTGCACTAATTACCATTTCTTTTTTTCTTCCAAACGCCGTTTTTCAAGCTCTTGTAGAATTTTCTTTTGTTCTTTCAGAATCTTTCTCTGCTTTTCCAGAACTTTATTTTGTACTACTTTTTCTTCCATCCTTTTTTGAACATTTTCTAGAATTCTTTTGCTTCTTCTCCTAGAAATAAGTCGTTTTTTTTTTAAATTGTTTTATGAAACGCCGGTTTTTAAACTTTCTTAGAAGTTTCTTTAGCTCTTTCAGAATTTTCCTGTATAAGATGCAGAAAAATAAATTATTCTGATTATCACACAAACTTCTTTAAATCGTATTCGAATCAGTAGACTTAGTTCGGGTTTCTTATGATTAAAGAAGTTGGGTTTTTAAACGAACAAAAATAATTTAGGGGAATAACTTTCAATAGTTACATAACTTAATGGTACACTCTAATTGCTTTAATTAATCGCCCGACATCGGCTCGTGAAAATCACTACCACTCATTAATGTCTTCTAGTGTCCTCACGGCGCCTCCCGACGTTTCTCGAAACACAGTGAGCCATATTGCTGAGAAGAATGATCTAAGCTTTTACAGGTCGCTATCAATAGATGACGTTGCCGCAAAATTCCGTAACGCCATGTTTTTTTTGTGTCTGAAAGAGACTTTTTTTGAGGATGATCTTGCTGAAAGAATGATTTTCAGATTTGTACCTTTTTTACTCAGTCTTTTCTTAAATTAATTAACCATTGTAAACCAGATATTTGTCTTTTTTTGGAAAAATTGTAATGATAACACGTTATCATCTTTTTTTATGAGAATTGTAGTTATCTAAATATGGTGCAGTCTTTACTGTTTCCCATAAATTATACTTATTCAATTATTGCTTTATGTCTGTTATGTTTTTGACTTAGATATGTTGATTACTTTAATTTTATGATGAAATTGGGATGCATGGTCCTCCCTATTTCACATAGTTTGCACAGATGACCTAACAACGTACACGCGTGAAATTGATATGTGTTCATTGGCAATCCCACTGCTCTTGATTAACTCTCATGGGAACAAGCGTGTGCCCTGCAAAGCACTGCCGATTCTCCAGAGACAGTCCCGTAACTAACAAACCGACTGTTGGGTTAAACTAAGACACACAATAACCACAATTCAATTTTCCCATCCGAAATGATGGATTGATTTTTTTTATAGGAAGTACTTGGGGCCGAGGGCATTTCACTGCAGTTTCGGCACATTGCAAGTCACTTACTCTGGTGTTGCGCACTTCCAACATCAGTCAAAAAGAAGGACGGTGGCAGTGATATTCATCAAGAGCTTCTTCACCAAGTTATTGCTGTTACTGGATATTTTGCTGTGGAGAACAATGAAAATCAGGTCAGTAGTTTTTATTAAAGCTTTAAAAATCTATAAATCAATTCTGACCTAAATTTGATTTTATCTAGAAGTGTTTGATAAAAGGGATGTGTGGTTTAGGGAGGAAGTGAGGGTACATCGAGTAATGGAAGGAAATAACAAGGAACTATCTATATCATGCTTGAATTGACGTCATTGAATGTTTCATTTTATAATTTGTTTTTGATGTTGTTTGCTTTTACTTTAGATTTATAATACATTTAAATGGAAGATAGATTTCACATCTCAAAATGAACTCGATTTTTTTCTTGAAACAAAATACTGCTTTGTTGTTTTCCTTTGAATCTAATTAGTAAAGTAATAAATATATCCACACGTACCTGTAAATGGTAAATAACTCATTCACCAATGTAATACTGCGATATCATCATTACGAATAACAGTTTGCGTGCTAACTTACCTGTTAGCTTTTCCGCGAGCCATTTAATTCTACTTCCGGTCACACGGTATGGACACGTGTTCTCTATATCGGTGAGGGTAACAAAAAATGTCCAGGTTTGTTAATTTATATGTGAAGAACACTACATAACTGGACAGGTGTATTGCAAGTTATTCAAAAAATTGTAGTATTGTAATTGTTTTTTATCTGCTGTTAAGTTGGTGAAAAGCTAAGAAGACTATGAGAATAATAACTATTAAAAATAATAAAAAAAAATTACACGACCTTTCTCATAAGCTGTAAAGTAACATAATACCAGTCTACCTCAGAAAATTATTAATATCATAACTGTTTATCCTACATTGCGTTGATGATGGTTGAGTTATTGGAACCAATTCATAATTGATCCAAGTCATCAAGAATCTTGCATATTATTAAGAAAATACACTATTTTGTATACTAAGTAGAGGTAAAGTAACGTAGAAACAAATTAAGCAACCTATAGGTGATATTTTATTAATACCAAACGAACGGACTGAACTGAATCAGAGCAAGCTCTGATTTGTCATTTTTATATAGTTTTGCTCGATCAAGCAAGACGCCCACAATCTTAATTATTGTTAATTATTGAACTTATTCTCGTTCTTATCGTGTAAAGAACGTAAATGTAAATAACAAATATAATGTAGTTTACAGAAAATTAAAAGTAATGTGTAAAACTGAGTACAACGGGTTATAGTAGATCATGATGATTTAGATCATATCTCGGCTAAAATCACAAAAAAATAGATAGGTACTTCTAATATTACTTCCTAATAATTAAAAAAAAATTGACCAACATTTCTTATCTTTTACGATTTGAACTCGAAAAATTGGTGAAATTTAAAACGAAATAATTAATGATGTTATTAAATTTAATGATACAGAATTTACTTTAATATATAGGGTGATTTCAAAATTAGGTGTCACAATTTTAACCTGAAATACCGCACTACAAATTATGAAAAATCTGCAAAGAAATTTGTATTTTATCAAAGGATAACAAAATTATAACCTCATTAAAATTAATTATTCTAAAACGTATAACAAAAAAATGCCGACATGGGACAACTAGAGGCTTTTAAGGCCAAAATATAGCGATCTAACACAACTCACATATCAAGTTGCACCGTTTAGGAGCTAGAGGGCGCCAAAGTTAGAATTTAAAACTCGTTTATCGTTTTTATTTTTTATTTAGAATACATTATCATATTCAATTCTGCAATACACATTGGTACGTAAAAAAATTGGAGAATTATCAGAAATGTGCAACGGAAGTACTGCAACCGGAAATTGAGAGGATTTAGCAGAATTTCACGGTTATTAATAAAAAGAGCACATTTAACTTTTTATACCAAATTTCACAATAATCTGTTCAGCAATATTCGAGATTTTCCAAAAAATTCGTTTTATCTTGAAGCGGTCCAAAATCGTCTTTTTGTGTATTTCTAAAGTAACTATTAAATTAGCTTTTTTGTTACCAAAGTCGAGAACTCTTTCAAAAGTTAGTCGAGGTCAAAGTTGAGATTATTGTAAACTTCAAGATTTTTTTTACTTTTCCAACAAAACTCTTAGACATGTCATTAAATAATTCAAAATTACAATATTTAAATTATTAGCGTACTATCCAAATTTGTTTATATTTTTAAACAGTAAAACAATTAATTTTAAAAATTATATTGGTTAAGCTTAAGCTTATAAAATTGAAAGTTTTAGAAAGTGTTAATATATTGATAATGTATTCATCAAATCAGTCAATTGAAAAAATTCATATCTTTCTATTCTACAATATTTTGGATATTTCTTAATGAGTTTGTGATAACAATTTCAAGTGGCATTTTTTGATCTTTAAAATAAATTCAAATAAAAAATAATTTTTTGTACAAGTTATTACAAAACAATAATGAATATAAACCTATGACGGATAGCTTATTAGTCCATCATCTTTTACCGAGAATTTCTTTAAATACGCGCTGTCGTTTTTTCTGTGAATGCAATTGGACCAGAAAGCATCTCTGCATTCCTGCGACCGTTTGGTCTCGCCGGCCGCCGTCATTAAGATAGCGCGGGCGCCATCGAAGCTGCCGCGAAAAACACCACCAGTCAGATTGATGTTGTTTCATTTGTGTCTTCGTAGGTTCCGTTATCAGAAGGGCAGTTACTGAGACGGTTGGAGTAAAACAGTACCACACCCTTTTTAGTATTATTGCTCAAGATCACTAACTGGAATATGTAATCCCTACTCCACCTAATCTTGGTGGGGTCTTCTTTCTCATGTCTGTTTATGATTAAATTACGGCACGCGATTCCTGCATTTTGTTGTGCATTATATTTTTACGATATTATGTTTTAAAGCTGATGGCTCCAACGGGAATGTTAAATTAATTTCTAATTTATATGGAAATTAATGGGCGACGCGAAACAACTAAAACAACAAACACAAAAAAGAAACATTGTGAAATTTTATACAGGAATTTTGATCCAATCATACTCTTATTAATATTATAACACATACAGGAATTAAATAAATGGTAAACATTTTAAAATTTTAGAGCGACTTGCTTCATTTTATATCTAAAGTTTTTTTTTTTAATTTTTGTTTTATTCATCAATTTATTCATAATTCTTTTTAATTTTTTGCTGTAGGTCGGTCAAAGTTTACTTTCAATTTCTTTACTCTGTTTCTAGTCTTACTCTCACTTCAGATTTGAATTTCTTGCACACTAATTGAGTGTTTGGTAATTATAAAGTTACGAATACTTCCATTCTGATTTAAATTGCCTTAAAGAACTCCTCTTTGTCAATATTTGGTTTACTTCTTGAAATGTATATTCTTACCCTTTTTGAATTATACACCATTTGATGAATAAAGTTTTGTTTCCAGCCGCATGTTCACTCTATTTCCACCAACTTATAAGTTCTAATCTACATTAGATAAACACGTAATTTTTTTTATTTTAGATGTTGTTAGTAAGTGGCCAACCCCCTACTGTTCTTCAACAACTGTGTTCGTTGCCTTTCCCCTACTTCTCAGTGGAAACGCTTTCGAACGTACTTTATCCAACTCTGTTAGCTTGCTGCGTTGGAAATGAACACACTACAGCAATTTTGAAACAAGAACTTTCCTACAACGTAAGTTTATTGTTTTTGTAAGCGTTTTTATAAATTTGTGTTTTTAGATTTTAGAAGATTTTCGGAAGTCGGAAATGGGAGAACAACATCGACTGGTTAAACTTCTAAACAAAAGTCACACTTAAAATTTAACGTGCAATTTATATTTTAATTAGTGTTTTCTCAATTCAAATAAACTAACCAGGTCTTTAAGATCTTTACTAATTTTTGTTACAATCTTAGAATTAACAGTGTACTGATTTAAAATAATATGGCACTTAAAAAAGCATTATTTTAGTTAATTATTATGATGTGATGTATTGAGATTATTATGTGATTGTGGTATTGATAAGTAAGTTTACTATGTAGCTTTTCTAAATATAATAAAGTAATAAATAATGTTAAAAAAAGAGTTTTATTGATACTGCAATAATCAATAGTCACCTCCTTTGAGATTCTTACCGTCTTCTGCATCTTCCCCTTGAGAAGTGTCGTGTTGTGGGGGAGGTCGAATCCCCATGCTCTTAGTGCTAAGTGCTTGTGTTAATCTAAGCTCCCTACTGTCCTTCGCTGTTATTCACAGGCGTGCTGTGCCAAAAACACCGATTATAGTGAAAAAGTTGATGCAGAGAATTTTTTACTATAAAAACCTTGAAATTATTTTTAAATAACAATTTAACATGGATACTTTTGGTTATTTTTTAAAGTATTAAGGACAAAATTATACCAAATACCTTCTCAAATCATAAATTTGACAAAAAGAGAATTTTATTTAATGTAGCTATAATGTGACATGAGTTCATTCTAAATATACAGTCGAACTTCTCTAACTCGAAACGTCAAGGGGTACAAATATTTGTTCGAGTTAGAGAAATTTCGAGTTACAGAAACTGAAATTATTTTTTTATTAGAAATAAGCATTATTACAAATTTGTGTAAACATCAAGGAGGTTAGATAGGACGGAGAGAGTACAACTTGAAAACAATGGACTTGCCGCCTTCACTGCGCAAAGCTATAAACTGATACTGAAAGCAGGCGCATCACGAGGTGGAAGTCAGTAGCGTCACACAATGTAGTGCAAAAAGTTTAAATAAAGGATAAAAATACAATAAAACGACAACAACAATAACAAAAAATATTAACAATCAATTCACACAGACCAAAAAAAATCAGTAAAAAAAACAAAACATTGTTTGTTTGTAAACTACCAAACAAAAACTAGCATCTTGCGTCAGCTACGCCACTGTGCGAGACCAGACACAGCCAAACAGAATCTATCGATTTCATTTGAAACCTGTCATAAACTGGTACCAAGCTGGTACCAAACTGTTTACACGGGAAGTATAGGGCGTACTATCTCCTTTCTATCTAACCTCCTTGGTAAACATATATATTTTCTTTCCCAATGCATATAATTTGGGCACGGTGATTATTGAGCGCAAGACAAAATAGCGCAGGACAAGAAATCCAACCCAAAATAGCGCAAGATTTTATTAGCTTAGGACAAAACAGCGCAGAATAAAACAGCGTAAGAACTAAAAAGCGCAGGTACTCAAGAGCAAAAAGACAAAACTGCGCAGAATAAAATAACGTAAAGATTAAAAAGCGCAGTTACTCAACAGCAAAAAGACACAATAGCGCAGTTACTCGCGCAGATATTTATCAACGATAAAAAAAATTGACACTTAATCCTGATTTTAGTAATCAACAACTATATAATAAGTATTTTGAATTATTAAAGAAAACTTTATTAAAAAATTAAAAAGAAGTAATACATACTAAATGAAATCTATAAATTTAAATTAAGTGCTACTGCTTCTAAATATTCTTTTATTAAACGAAAACTATAATCGCTTGCTAGAATTTTTAAATGTTTTGTTAGCTGCAAATATTTGCATGATTGACCCACTTTTTTTCTAAATCCTCTCCTGTATCGATCTATAAAAATAGCTTTTTAGGTCCGGTTTGTTTTGTCTTGAGCTAATTCGTATTACGCTATTTTGTATTTGCGCTGTTTTGTCTTTGAATAATTCTCTTTTGCGCTATTTTGGGTTGGTTTTTTTGTCCTGCGCTATTTTGTCTTGCGCTCAATAATCACCGTGCCTATAATTTGTGATCAGATTTTGACGTATAGTTTATTTGATACAATTGGTTTTATAAAATCACTCGATTATTTTAGTGAATTATAAACAATATCAGTTGTGTTTTCCCCCATCGTAAAAAAAAACGGTTTAAAGTGTCAAAATCATTTCTGACTTCAGAATGAGAAAGCTTTTCCAGTAGTGATTCTTTAACTAATTCTTCATCACTATCATCTAGGCATCTAGGGTGTTCTCTTGTGATGTAGATTCATGGTCGAAAAGTCGTCAAGAACCGTATTCTCACAAATTGTCGGAATATGTCTGCTACATTGTCTAAATGTTTTTCATCTACCTGATATGTTAAATATGTCATTTTCATTGTAAGGTGCCGAAATTTCAGGTAAATTATTTTTTCCAAGTATTACACTATTCTTTATCAACAGCAGCGCTTTCGCCGCATGCTTTTTTATGTTTTATATTGTTCCTAAAGTTGAGATTAAAAATTAAAAAAAATTTATTTACAAAATTATAACTTGCCGTTTTTTAAATTTGTCTAGCCATCCAGTACTGGCTTTGAAATTTTCTTTTCCTAAACTTTCAGCAAACTGCAAGGCTTTTTTCTTCAAAATTGGAGCAGATATTGGAAGGTTTTTGTTCCTCACAGAAGAAAACTATTTTAAAACGATCGAATTTACAATTTTTCGTGGTTTGTTTTGCTTTATATTCGCAGAATTTCTAAATTCCTGAGCAAACTGTACCGTAGGCGCTCTATTTTTAATAATTGTAGATAATGTACTCGATGGTATTTTATATTTTTTAGCTACAGATTTCTTTTTCACCTCACCGTCTACTTCTTTCAGAATCTCCAACTTTTTTTCAATAGTTAGACTCTTAAGTTTACGTTTAGATGTCATTTTTCTAGAAAATGTGCCACTTTGTTGAATGTAAATTTTCACAAAAACAACACAATAAGCTTTGACACGCATTAAGCACGTTCCGTGAAAAATCACTTTTCTTACAATATCTTTCAATTTTTAAATACACATACAATTTTAAATACATTTTATATTTTCGTTAGTGTACATTTAATAAATATAAATAAATTAATAGATAAAGCTTACCTTAATTTTATATTACTATATTACATATAATTAAGCTTAGGCGTCCCAGTGAGGCTCAGCAATTGGCCAGCTAATTAATCGGTGTAATTCAGCGCGCACGTGTTAGTCATTCAAATGGTCTACACGAGCACTAAAAACCCAGAGCGTCGTTGCCTCGAATGTACCCAAAATATATTTACTATTTAAATAAGAGAACCTATTATAGTCTATTATTATCAAATACTGATTGAGTGAGTGACTGTCAATGTGCCCTTAAGTTGTACCTCCTTTAAATAACGATAAATAAAGTGTAAAAAATAACGCGAAATCACACCACTGACAATCCACTTGCTCGCACCTAACGTTAATTATAACCAAATTATCATTATTTTGCGTTAATAAAATTCAAATACGAATGGTTACTAAAATATTAGTAGTTTTGTGAACATACCCAAGACTAAAAAGGACACCTACTTGCTTTTTAAAAAAATCCATTGTTAGTTGATAAAACACTAATCTCCTATAGCTGCAAAATGAAATATCGCCATCGTGTAAAATAATGACAAATTTATTGCCACACATTGAAATTGACAAGTATCTTATAGAGAACCAAAACAATGCGTTAACAAGCATCCATAAAGTTATTTGAAACAATGAATGGGTTAATTGTAAATTGAAGTGGTAATATATTAATTGTGTTAGAGAGAAATGCCAAATTCTTCCATTTGCTCACATTGTCTAGAATGTTCTAGAATTATTTGGCATATATTTAACCAGAATTACTCTAGCTCTAGTAGAAGATTTACTCATCTAATTAATTTACTCTTCTAATTAATTTACTCTTCTAATTAATTTACTCTTCAGAATTACTCTAGCCCGTAAAATTATTGTTCTGTGGCAATTTTGCAAAAACTTACAGAGGCCAAAGAATTTTTTTTAATATCTCAGAAACTTTTTTAGCTATAATAATGAAATTTGGGCAGCATGTTTATATTACTAAGGAAGATATTTGAGCTAAATTTCATTGAATATGCTTAACTAGAACATTTTTGCTAATACCTCTGAAATATTTCTTTCAGAACTTTAACAGATGTTATCCGAAAAACATGTCTGTGCTATTTTTGGATAGAAAATTTGATTTATAAACTTTTCTGGCTCTTGCAAAATTTTCATAAAAATTGCTTTCGTGTTAAACTGAAAAAACCGAAAGGATGCCTCGTTTCATTCATGTCACATAATGAGTTGAAAAGAATAATTCGAATTGACGTGATAAAATTTACGTAGGATGAAGTCATGCTCATGAACAACAACCTTAACGAATTTGAGAATAAAATTGTTCTCAAATGAACGATTTTGAAAACATTATTCACGAAGATGAATTTTATAGAGCGAGCGGCATGGCGAGTACTTCCCCGCTTCTCGATATAAAAATTTCGTTATTTTTTCAATTTTTATTTCGGATTTTTTGTTGTTTTTTCAAACTCATTTTTAAGCGCTCGACTTTTGCCTTTGATTCGCTTACTTCTTACTAGGTTCAGTTCGTATACATGCGAGTACATTTAATGGCTTCCTTCCAGCATTATTGATGAAATTCTTTCTTTGATATTAATACCTTTCAACAACTTCTCGTCCGGATGTATGCTTTTAAGTCGATCGTGTGAAATAGAAAAAATTCTCAGCTTCGATTGTAAAAAACCTCCAATTAAGTTGAGAGCTCGTATCCGTTGGATTTTACACTTCAAACGCATGTGCGACATAAAGTCAAGTGGCGCTAACCGTAAATAACTAAAATAGCTAGTGTAGAATAAAAGCATAGCCATTTCAAATACCCGCATTTATCATTTCCTTCCTCAAAGTTGCTCACTCGAGGACAAACGGCTTGAGTTATTATTTATTAAAGAGGTTGAAATGGGAGGAAAATTTTGAACCGGAATTAGTTTGCATTAATAAAAAAGTATTTCTTGATAATGTAAATTTTGATTATTGCCGTAAACAAAATTTATTTTTTAAAAACACTGCAAAAAAACAAATTTTAAGACACAAAAATCTAAAAGATATAAATCTTTTATGATAAAGTCGCCAAGTATACCTGCCAAAGGGTGTAACAAACCCTTTGTAAGGAAATTAAAAAGAACGAATGACAATGCCTGGAGACACATTAGCGTTACTTCCACATCTACATTTACCTGTGTTACGTCATGCAATCGATATCTCATCGCGGTAAAAGGGTGAAGCTACCCCTCCCGCACCTCTGCTGCCACCGCCGTTCAACACCACAAGCACCAGGACAGGAATAAAAATAATCAACATAAATACGTACATCGATTTATTAAAATTTTGGTGTACGATGATAAAAATTTAAAATATATTAAAATTTTATTTATTATTTAATTTAGACTTATACCTACCTACCTACTTTTAGGCTTAACAATCATTTCTAATTCTATTGATAGGTTTTTAATATGAATTGGCAAGGTAATAATATTGGGTATGTCAAAAAGTGTGCCTTTGCTGTTAAACAAAAGTTGTTTTGAACAGATTATGAAAATTTAAACATTTTTGTTTATCATGATGTATGCAACATCGACATAATTAATATCTCAATGACATTAAATACAATTTTATAGGATACTGGTTTATTAATAAATGTGGGTCTAGCCCCAGCCCCAGAATGGAAAAGTTAGCCAGTTCGAAAAGAAAAGACTTCTTGCAACAGTTTTAAAAGGAACACTAAATTTTTAAAATCTATTTTTGCTGAATAGATGTTAGGGTCAGTTGTATAGTACGACCAAAGTTACAGTGTCATTACTACATAAACCGGTGATTAGCTTTCCCTAATTTTTATAACACTTAACCACTGCTGGATCTTTTTCGTGAGCGTTAGAGGACCTTAAGCATCTGGTTGGTATTACTTATATTGAGGCGTATATTGGCACTATATTTCTGGTTGGACTATATAAAAGTAGATTAAATTTAGGTCTACGCCTAACTCTATCTTTACAGTTTTGACCAGGTGTTTTTGTTTACCAAACAAGTAGGTCTAAGGTCAAGAAAATCATTCTGAAATTAATTTATCAAATCTAAAAATGAAGGGGAAAATCCTTCTTCGGCTGGGATTTAAATTCGGGACCTTTCGATTACTAGTCGGATTCCCTGTAATCTGAGTTACAAGTAAAAATCATAAAAATGGCTGAGTATCCCACTAATAACACTAGTCTACAACATTTTTTTAAAAATAAGAATTATGTATTTTTATTATATAAGGCCCCCTCAACTTAGAAAAAAATGTTTAAAAAAACTCAGCACGTCAAACTTTTAAGATATTTAATAAGAAAAATATTACAAAAGAAACAATGAATAAAAAATTAAAAATGTGAGTTTAAGCTAATTTTTTATAACTACTTGCATCTGAGTCTCTCACAGCAGACCAACAATAATCGTCTAGTATGTTTTGATCCCAAAAACCTTGATGTTTTTTGCAAATACTTTCAAATCTTGATGAAATCGTTCGCCATGTTCGTCACTCGTTTCAAAGTTTTCCAAAAAAAAAGTATAAAATAATGGAGTTTCGAATCTTGACCGAAAGAAAATTTTTTCTTTCATTTGCTGAATTTGTTAACTTATAAAATTTCGTATTAACAATATGGATATAACATACGTAATTTTTTCTGAATATTTATTTTTTCTATTTGTACATAAAGGATGTTTCAAAACAGGCGTGTCAAATTGTTGACATGCTGTCACTTGGGGTCCAAGGAGCACGAGAAAAATGTATAAAAAGATCTATTTTTTTAGTTTAGAAGATACGAGGTCCAAAACATAACTTGTTGGTTGTTTTTTTTAACATTTGAAATAAATTTTGAAGTCTAAAAGATTTTATTGCGTGCCAAACAAGTTAAAAGACTAATTTTTGGATAAGGATATAAGAAATAAGAATCCTTCTTTACATCATTCAGGCGTCTACAAGTTATCTTATAATGACTGCAACGCAGTTTATTTAGGTCAGACATGACGAAGAATTGCAACAAGATTACATAAACATAAGGACAATAGAACAGTACAAAACTACAGTAACTAACCAAGACCTTATCTGCTTTGCTTGTAATTCATAAATCTGCTTTATATAGATTATTTTTTAATTTTTTTTACAATCTTTAGAACTTCTTCAATTTACCGATCATCCTTCACACTAGTTTAATGTTCTTTAGTTAATTGAATGTTTGTCTTGTTAATATTGTCTTGTTGCTCTCTATATTATTTTTTATACCTTTTTTACTTAATTATTTAGCCACTGATCATGAGAAATTTAAGTTTTGGCCACAGCGGCCATAGCTATCGGACAAACGGCCAGGTAATTAATCGGCGTAATCCAGCATATTGCATGTTATTCATTCGGCTAATCTACAAGGTTATACGTAATGCGTTTGGAAATCACTAGCGTTGAAGCCAAAAACATGACTAAAATACATATACTTTTTCTTTAAATGTAAGAATCTATTATAGTTGCAAATAAACAAAACTGAATAAGGGAGTGACTATCTATGTGCCTGTTAGTTCTACCGCGTTTATAATATAATAATGCGAAATCACGCCTCTGCAAAAAACTCGCTCCCGCCGAAGCTTAGAAATAACTACTCCCGAATGTGCTCTGTCATGTTTATGTAAGAATTCGTTTGATTAAACTTATGGGATTGACTTTGATTTTAATTTTTTCATTATTTGCATTAAAACGCTCTAGTTTGAGAAAAAAGAATACTTCTATCGAATCTAAAATAATACATCTTTACATGCTTTGTAATATCTAATACAAGCTGCAAGCCAAGAACTTGTGGTCTTCTCGACAAAGCATCCTACTAGTAATCGGAAGATTTCAACTTTAAATCTCGGCTGAAGAATTAAACATTTTTCTCTCATTTGTTTGACTAATTAATTCATTAAATTTCATATTGAATAATCATAATAATAAATATAATCTTAACTTACAGGGAGTTATACAGGGACATTGTAAATTCTTAACATATAATTATAATATAATATCTGGTGTTCATATCTGGGCATTATATCTTTGGAATTTTTGTTAAATTTGTTACTTTGTTGTAATGACTATTATACATCACAATTTGATAGTACAGTAGAACACCGATTATCCGAACGTTGATTAACCGAATCGGTTCTAAGCGTAATATAAAAAATTAAATCCAAGTAATTTTTGTTTTGTTTTGATGTAACAAGTTGGAACTCGCTGGAGTCCAGGTATATTTTAACTGTTATGGTTGAAAACTAGAAGCAAGACTTTACATGTTTTGCGTCGCACGGCTTCCGTGAAACGGAACGTTGGAACGTTTGTTTTTTTTTTTCAACTCAATAACATTGAATTACTGTCAGTGAGTTCCTCATTCTGTGTGTGACAGTTCGTTTTTCTTTATTACCAGTCTATCTCCGATTATCCAAATTTTCAATTATCTAAATCGATTCCGGTCCCAATTTATTCGGAAAATCGGCGTTCTACTGTATTGACCAATGTGTTGACTTCAGAAATCGGAAATAATAATTGTAGGGGCAAGTGGTTGTCAAAAACATGTTAACAAAATTTGCGAAGCCAACTTGATGCTTAGCCATTTATAAACACACTGTATAAATAACATACAGACTGTTTTGCACCCGGTTGGTATATTTGAAATTAAATGGATTTCTTGTAGGTATTATATAGCCCCTCATGGTTACTGAGGTAGTGTAGGAACTGTTCTGTTGTTTGCAGCAATAACTTTTAGCGTAAAAGACATAATATCTCAGTAGTTTTTAATACATAAAATTTAAATCTAGCGATGGATAGTCTACGTCAAAATGTTAATTTCGTCGTTTGCAAAAAATTTGTCTACCTGCCATTCTAGTAGATGAATGGGCATTGTCATGCATTAAAACAAAATTTTTACCTATTTCTTTAACACATTCAAATTGCTATTTACAGAAACATTCTTGAACCATGCTGCCACCCTTCGTGCTGTGTGAACAGCGCAATTATCCTGTTGAAAAATGAAATTTGGTATTGTTTTTTTGCCGAAAGGAGCATTACGTCTTTAAGAATCCTAATGTAAACGCGTGGAGGAAAGATTAAGATGAATGGGCATGCCCTATACAGGCAATGTTAGGTTCTTGGTCGAGATACAAACACCTTTTATGGTCTTATTTTATTGTTAAAACCATCGTTTGCAAATTTATAGGGGGGAAAAATGTTATTTCGGGTTACTGCGAAAAGGTCATAAAAGGTATTTGGGCAACGACCACAATTTCAATGCTTATGCCCACTTCTGTTATTCCTTTCTCCACGTGTAAACGTTACTTGTTTACATTGTTAAATTACATTAAATTAAATTACATGCCTTTCCTGTACATTTAAAATTACCCCAGGACTGTCAACCGAAATCCATGTCCACATGTTACCACTGAAACATCCATTCCGTTCAGTTTTTTTTTATGTATCTTTCGTCAAAGCGGGAATTTCTTGGCCGGTACACTCTTATATTTCCGCTGGAGCAGGACTGAAACACTTTTTCGTCCGAAAACACTATACGACGCCAGAAACCCTCATCTTTCGCAAGATGTTCCAAAGCAAATCCTACTCGTGCCTCTTCATGTCGACATGTAAAGCGTGGTTTTCTCACAGCCGTATAGTTCAATTCGCTTGCCTTTAATCGACGACGTGCAGTACTTATAGAACCGGGGAAATCACCAACAGCTACCGTTTGAACAGCAGTAGTAAATGGGCTTTACTTGATTATATTATTTATATTGATGAATGCTTTCTTCATCTTGATCTGCTCTCGATATCCTTGGTCGCTCTGATCCTCGACGCTTCTGTACTGTCTCGCTTTGACGAAATTTCCTAATAATCGAACTAATGGTCCTTCTGTACATTCCCCTATTTTGCGCAATTTGCTCATGAAACATACCATTCTGTGCAGTAGTGAAAAATTTCACTTTACCGAAGTATGAAACTGGTGGCATTCCTACTTAGTTGCTGACCTGAAAATTCAACAGTCAAAAACTGTCAACTATAAAGATAAATGAAAACATATATGACAGCGTAAAGCATGAACTACACCGAGTTTTTTTAATGACAGAAAACGTCTGCATTAAATTTTATGGCTGCAATTGTACTTGTAAAAATTTCGTAACTTTTGCAGTTTCTCAAAAATAATTGGTTTTTATCGCTGATTTCATGTAATATTACTGATACCCCATTACTTGGGTTTTTTGTTAATGCTACTAATATTTTATTTGAGTTGTGTGAAGCTATCCACAGTTTTCAGCCACAGGTTTATGACGTGAAGAAAATTTCTTCACAAATTGAAGCAAGTGAAAATAATATTTAAAATGAATTTTAAATTTATATTTAATAATAATTTGATAATATTATAAATTTATAAATTTGAACGACATTATTTGAGTGAAAAAATGTTTAACTTCTACAATATGTCGACTCTCGATTTTACTTTGATTACACTAGTTTACAATATTTTTTTCCATAGAATGAAACTTATATATTTTTGTTACATAAAGCCCCATCAACTTTAAAAAAATGTTTTAAAAAAATCAGCACGTTAAACTTTTAAGATATTTAATATGAAAAATATTACAAAAGAAACATTTAATAAAAACTTAAAAATAAAAAAATTTAGGTTTTTTGTAACTACTTCCATCTGTGTCTCTCACAGCAGACAAACAATAATAGCCTAGCATGTTCTGATCCCAAAAATCTTGATATTTTTTACAAATACTTTCAGAACTTGACGAAATCGCTCGCCATACACTCATACTTCCAAACTTTTCCGGAAAGAAATTATGAAGAAATGGTAACGCCACTCATAAAATGAATAACTTTATTTTTTAAATAATTCTAGAAGTATGCTCCTGAAAAAAGGTCATTTTGCGAACAACAGAACTGTTGAAAGTTAACATCTTTCGATGGAAAAAATAAAGTTTAATTTTGTAGATTAGTGTTATTAAAGATGGTACTACAATATTATAAAAATAAATTATACCGTACTTATTAGTACAAAGTGTAATGACACTAACTTATTATCTAAGCTATTATTTTGTGACGAAGAGTTAAGATCTGTATTATAGTTGTTATTGAAAAAATATATACACATAAAACGTCTATTGCTTTTATGAACCGAGAAATATATATTTTTTGGATTTGCCTTTTTATATTTCTCATTATTCTTTTACAAAATTAATAAGTTTTAATAAGGTTGATAAATGAAATCAAATGTTATTTATGCTATTGGCGGGGATTTTTGTTCAGTTTATGAAAAGGATAATTTCAAAAACAGTGTTTCTTTCAATATCAATTCTTAGTTGATTAATTATAATTCTTACCAAACTGCAAAATGACAAAGAATAAAAAAATACTGACAAACAATGACAGTCAAATTATAGTGAACTAATATCAAGCTTTAGCAAGAAGCTTTGGAATCATTTGAAACAACGAATGGGTTAACTGTAAATTGAGACGGCAATGGTTAGAGACGCAAAAAATTTTTCATGGGAGAAGCATTTCTAAAGTTTGTTCACTTATCAAAAAACCACCAACGTCGCAATTTCGCGTAAAATACATCGGGCAACATGGCACAACTTTTAAAATGACATACAATAAAATCAACCTAAATTTGACAAGCATTTGGAGCTGCAATTTGTTTTTTTTTTAAATTGTAACAGCATGTTAGAGTTAGCTGTAGTTGTTGATCTAACAAATCTCTAACTGGTTGTAGTATTTTAACATTCTTATTTTAATTAGAAAACAAAAATTTCAACTCTTTTGAGCATGACAGAGAAGTGACAGAATAACCAAAAATTTTGACGATGTCAAATTCTAGTAAAGTTAATTTTGACAAAAACAACAGGTGGTGGTTTTTTGACTAGTAAACAAACTTTACT
The DNA here is from genome assembly GCA_029207805.1 of Tribolium confusum. Classification (NCBI taxonomy): domain Eukaryota; kingdom Metazoa; phylum Arthropoda; class Insecta; order Coleoptera; family Tenebrionidae; genus Tribolium; species Tribolium confusum. The sequence goes on from JALGAY010000003.1 coordinate 5,412,421, forward strand.
TGTAAGTCTACTTTATTCTCCGGAAAACTTTTTGCGGATTCGAGGGCCTAGTACGTAACAGAATTTTGGGTACTACTGAAGTTGCAAATGTTATCAATTTTGTGATTTTTGAAAAAAAATTTTGTTTTATTAAAAAAGTTTACACTTTTCTTGTATTGCCAAACGTTTTTCTTTATAGTACACGTTATTGCTCAACTACTGAACCACAAATTGAATCGTTAAATTTATTCCTAATTAAAATATTTCGGAAGAACGAAATATTTTTTTGGTTATTCTACCACTTTTGTTTCACACATAATGACTTGAAAAGAATAATCTGATATGACATTTAGTAATGTGATTGTATGGTAAAATTTGTGGAGATGAAGTCACGACCAAGACCTTTAAAAACACACAACTTTAAAAGAAATATATTGATATAGCTTAATTTTTCACGAGGTTACAAGTATTTAAAAAATAGACGCTATTTTTTCAAAAATTTATACTTTATAAAATGTTTGAGGTTGAGGCGTGAAAATTTGCACGAAAGCTTGTTTCAATGGTTAGGAATATCAAAAGATTCAAAAACGTTTTGCAGACGTAAAAGTATTTCTTAGGCCAATTTGGCATGAAATGCCCCATATATAAATCGCTTATAAGCCGCTATCATTCAGTGCGTTGACGTTATCATCATCGCACTAAATGGTGAATGCAACTTTATGTAATAACTAACAATAATGTTAGCAAATCTGTGAATACGGTCCTGCAACTGTTTGGTTAAGGTTGGGGGCGGCAGGCAATATATGTAATGGATAGCGAGCATAACGAAGAGGGGGTGGCTTTAAGGGCAGCACCGTCGTTCATTCAATTCAAACCACAGCTGCTTCGCTCTTCCATACACCTACGTGATGCACAAATTTTGCACAATTCAAAACAGTAAAACCATTTTTGTTTTTCGAATTGACAACGACGTTTGTTACATAAATATTTTTCGATATAAACGAATATCGGTGTTCGGCGTTTTTAGTTTGATGATGTATGATTTTGACCGTCTGCTGTCTGGAAATGTGCGGCTAACACAAACATCACGTATGCATTAAAACGTCAATTTTGCATCATCAACGTGTTAAAAGTGCTCAAGCTTGGAGGATGGGAAGCTGCATATATTTTGTAGACAGGATAGGAACGTAGTAGATTGAATAGTATGATTGAAATAAAAAAAATAGAAATATCTGGATGAACAAAGATATAATATTCAATTTAATATACATTTCCGCTGCTCCTTTATATATGAGATTCATTGACACACTCCAAAGAGTTCGTCAAAGATCTATTTTAACGAACTATTGATACGAATCTTTAGAAACAATATTTTGTCATTTCTATGAATTGTGATCAAATTTTGGAAGTAAGTTTTTTATTTTACTAATGTAGATACGATCAACGGAAAAGTATTATAACCAACTCCTTTAATAAGAAACGATTAATAGTCTTAATAGTAATGCTTTTTTAATCCTGACTCTTCCAGGTTTTCGTACGAAAGTAACTAGCGGTTCTCAAAAGTTACTTATTTTTTACAAAATATTGTAGGTATCGTTATTTAGAGGATGCGTTATGTATGTGTCTACATCAAAAACTGCCCGTCTACACGTCAGCATTTAAAAATCAAACAACAAAACACTATGTGTACGGCTCATACGAACTCCCGTTGTTAAAACAAACTGACGAATATCACATTTCGTAAATAAGCTCGACCCCTTCTGACTTGGGAATAACAAACATTGAGGTTAAGCGGCGATGCTCCTAGGTTCATATTTCTTTCCATAGCAAAATTCGCATCAAAGAGAAGCTTTCATTTTTAGTGTTATAAAGCAAAAAAACACAAATCATAAATGCCCGACATGTAACTTTCTCCATAAATCCACCCACAGGCACTTATGCTAATGTTTCCGCAGTATAACCGCAAAAATCACTCACTCAAAAAATGCCCCTTTTCACAAACAAACAATTAAATAAGTAAAATATCCGGTCATACTTCACGATGATAAATCATGGGAATACAAAGAGGACGATGGGGATGATTTGTCGGCGACCATTTGTTATATGATAACGCGTGCCGGCAGGAAACGTCCTCGGGAACCATATACAACTATTCTTCGAAGATGATAAGGGAAAGTGGAACAAAGAGACTCATAATTCGACAGGATGTGATTGAAAAGTGGGTGACTTTAACTGAAGCTACAGCTAACAGCGTCAAGTTTAGAAAGATTCTCTCCTGAAAACGATTATTTAATGTTACCTACTATTAATTAAAGAGGAGCTTTATTTTGTTATTTTATTTTTACATTTACTTAACACTAGAAGCACTGGGCTTTAAAACACTCTCTCAGCGCCGAAGGGTCATTTTGGTACCACACCAGTTTCTAAAACTACATAAGGGTTTTTACAAAAAAAAAATCAATAATTTTTTTAATAAACCAGCTCTCTTTAAGACAATTTAGGAAAAGTCGTAAAAACACAAAAGTGTGAAATAAAAATAAATCGGAAAAAATAGATTCAAAGTGTACCAGAGGACTATCTTGTGTTCTTCGCGCTTTTAATGTTAACAGAATATGCGTCTGTAAATATTACCTTAAAATCTCCAATTCGGTATTTTAATGGTGTTTTTGTGCTGTAATAGACTCATAAAACGTTTTTTTGGAAAAAATAGGTATCTTGTGTTTTTTAAAATTTGACGACAAAGTCGACTGTGCATGGTCGTTTGTGAACAAACCAGAAAATGACATCTAACCTCACTTTTGTGATTAAAATTAAAACTGCTCTACTTATGGTTTATAATTACAATTTAATCGAAAAAAAATATAACAAATAATCGAAATGTCCACCATCTTCATCTAGGTACATTTGAATTCGTCGACATATTTTCAATAACTTCTTCAGTTCGTTTCGTAGGGCGACCACTACCTTCCTTTTGTGAAACAGACCCAGTCTCACGAAAATTATTAATGCAGTGATTCAACGAGCATCGAAAACGAAAAGTGTTATCAATAGCAATGTCCGAAAACTGCTCCTGAAATACCTCATAACAGTCTTGAATTGAGTATTGCCAAACACCTTCTACGCGCCGCCCATTGCGAAAGTAAGATTCGACAATAAAAATCTTATCTTGCAGCAAAACCATTTTGTTTCAAGTTAGAACCTACAACAGGCCAACAGAAGTACAAAATGTTAGGTTATGATTTTGTTTTCACTAATTTCACATTCCTTACCTCCACAAACAAATCAGTTACAAAAAGTTGTCTTGAAAACGACAGTTTAGCTCTACTAGAGGTTAGATGAGTGTCCAAAGAATACAAAATGTGAATGTTGTTGATCACCGTTTTGATCTTGACGATTGACTTTTGCTACTTTGCAGATAATTACAAAAGTGAGGTTAGATCTTATTTTATGGTGCGTTCACAAACGACAATGCACAGCCACCTTTGACGTCAAATTTAAAAAAATACCATTGCAAAGTATGAACATAAAAAATATTCGCTTGTATTTTTTTGTGGTTTGGACAGGTTTAACTGAGAAAAAAAATTGTTAAAAACCATTTTCCGGGTATGACGTAAAAAGGAGATATTTAATTTGATTGGCTAAATTCACGTTGTGCTGAAAGTAGGTGTATCGAGTATAAATCGATTTAGTGAAATTATCATCATGAAATATGTCAAAAACTATGCCATAATAACAAAAAGGTAATAATACATTTATAGATAAAATAAATAAATGTATTTAGTAAAATTGTTCAATTTGAAAACTTTTATGCTTTTTGAAATTATTTTGTTGAACGTTTTTGATTTGTACATGTTATGACATTGCCGCAAATGTCGGTTGAATATAAGACATCTAAGCCTTTTATCTATCATAACATTCGAGGTTTGTTCAAGTTTTTATCGGTTTCTGTCAATAAAGGTACTTTTAAGTCATTATCATCAACATCATCATAATTTCACTAATATTGAGATAGATCGAAATTAATCAAGTCTCTACACATTGGTAACCAAAGTTACCGTGTAAACAAAGTTGTAGAATTTCAAAAACTCAACCAAAAAAATGAATCTATTGCCAGAAAATGTCCAAATGCAGCCAGTCAAGGTTTAAACTTTAAACAGTTTAATTCCGGAAAAATCAAAATTAGGTATGAAAGGGCGTATCATACATTTAAAAATTGGCAAAAAAGAACGGCGTTTCGTCCATAAACTAAGATTTTACGAAGGCTGTTTTTTTCGGATATTTTCAGCAATTAGTAAGTTATTTCAAATGCTTGTTTGGTATATGTTTATATCTTTTTTTGTACTCTAAAAAACACAGCCCATTCTCATTATGGGTATTACTCAATGTGGCAAAGCGTGTTTAACCTGAATAAAAACATCGACATAAAAGGGTTTTTCAATATTTGGACAAATGTTGACAATTGACATTTCGGTATGGTAATATTATCTTACTGATTTTACATACAGGATACAGTTATGCCTGTGCTACCAGCCAATTTTTATAAATGTAAATAGATCTTGAATAGACAAAAACCGATAAAGATATAAACATCCCCTTTGAGGTCTGTCTTTGCGGGGCGATATTTCTAAAATAAAAAGTTTTTTGGAAAAATACTTACAGACTTGATTTTAATTTTTAATTTACAGTTAAAATATTTAAAATACATGGTTTATGAGTAGAGTTCGGCGTTTGTGAGCAGGTACGCAGTTGGCCAGCTAATTAATCGGTGTAGTTCACCGCGCGTGTGTTAGTCATTCAACTGGTCTACACGATCATATGTTGAGCGCTACGAACCCAGGAGCGTCGATACTGTAAATGTACCCAAAATATAATTATTGCTTAAATGAGAGAATCTACAGAGTGAGCAAAATCTATTGATTGAGTTGGCAACACATTTAGCGAAAAACCCTAGAATTGATAGTGAAATTATTTCCAACAAATTTGGCAGTCCTTACTTTAGCGGAAATTACAAATTTGACAGATTGGGACTTTGAGGTTATGGTTATGTAAAAAGGGTTGTTTATAAAAGTTGTATTTTGTAACTTGTGATAAAAATGAGAAAATTTTAGAGTTGGGCGTTTTGAAGCTGAAACATGATCATTTTCCACAACCCATGTTTGACGTAAACGCTAATTCAAGATTCACTAGTTATTTGTACCTTTTGAGCGCTAGCGCTAGCCCCCACGATTGATTTATTGAATCTGTTATTACTGCAGAAGAAAGTCTTTCGTGTATTGCACCTGTTTGGAGAGATAATTTGCGGACAGATTTTTTTGGGCTTTGCTCTATCCGAGCGCGTATGTCTTCAACCACTTCTTCTGTTAACCTTGTTGGCCTACCAGAAGGCTTTTGTTTATTCACATTTCCCGTGTTAAAAAAGCGTTCTACAATTCGCATGCAATGTGTTTGGAATACGGGAAAGGAGACATCATTTTGGGGTAGGTTTCCCGAAATTGGTTGTATGTTTGCACAACAGATTATTCCCAACCAATTTGATTATTGTAATTGCCAGTTCTGAAGTACGCCATCAGAATAAAAGTATTGTGTTCTTGCGTGAAAACCATTGTTTTGAATCAATGAAGTAAACAAATGAAATTCAAAAAAAATTTTGAATCAAATCTTGACAGAAGTGAAGTCGATAAAGAAGAAATCTATTTTCTGTGACAGGCGGAAGTTACAAAGAGTGCGGTCCGTAAGTTAACCAGAGTAACCGGTCTGGTTTACGAGCGGTAATGTCAAATGACGTCATTTTTCAGGATTTGGTTACTTCGGTCAATCTTCGGTTAAATTGAATACGGACCAAGACAACCGCTTTTCTGGTTTGTCATACATGGCATGCGCAAAGTGGCGTGCACAGATTTTAAATCAAATTTAAAATTTACCAAATGCAATATTTTATGATATATCTTTTGCCAGTATTTAAATTTACTGAGTTAGTTTAATGTTTTTTAGCTGTTTTTTATTTAATAAAATTTACCAAATGCAATATTTTGTGATATAAAATTATACCTTTTGCTAGAATTTAAATTTATTGAGCTAGTTTAATATTTTTTTAGTTGTTAGGTTATTTTAATTTTTTTTTAGCTTATAGGAGTTTTGTAGTTAAATGTTTCACTGAAATAAAACTAAATTTTTCGACTATGTATTATGTTTATTTACAATAGGGCCCACTGGCTCAGCTATTTCCATGTTAATTTTCTATGCAGGTTATGTTATTGTTTACAAACGTCACTTCTGTCAACAGTCACCGCACGAAACCGTAGTTTAGAGGCCGGTTACATCGGTAAGTCCGGTAAGCGATTTAACCAACTTTTTCAGGTAACCGCGTCCCGTAATGTTAACCGTCTTTCAGGATTCACCAGCTGTCAAAGTGTTACCGGTATTTACGGACCACCTAACCGCAACCACGGTTCACTCTGGTTAGACTTACGGACCGCACTCTAAGAAATGATTCCATTTCTCCGAAAAAATTCAGTGATACCAACTCAATCATTAGTTGTTGCTCACTCTGTATTATACCCTATTATAATCAAATACTGATTGAGTGAGTTACTGTCAATGTGCGCGTTAGTTGTACCGCCTTTAAATAACGCTAAATAAAGCGTAAACAATAACAAAATTTGATTAAAATTACCCCCTTGGCTTTTTTTTAATAAATTTTTTAAATTTTCATTAAAAAAGTAAATAATAACGCGAAACCACGCCACTGACAGACCACTCGCTCACGCCAAAGGCTGTTTATAAGTCCATTGTTTTGGTTATTTTTTAAGTTTGTGCAAGATACAGTTGTAGATCGTATAACATGGTGATTGGTTATAATAGAAATTTATCAAATTAAGTTTGGAATACAATATTAGATATTATTTTATTATACACTGGCCATTAGTTCTATAATTTTCGGGAGTAAGAATGGGATTTACTTACATTAAAATCAAACAACCGAAAATGGGAAAATTAAGTGTGTTCTTGGAATATTGCAAAATTTAAGAAAAGCTAACTAATCGAATCTTTCTCTAACTTGTATTTGAGGAAGAGAGAGATCGACGAAACCTATAGCAGCCTTCTGAAGGTTTTACGATTGAAGTAGTTATTTGTCTCATTCCATTATGAAATGTTTAATTTTACATCAATTTTTATTTTTATGTAATGGTATAAATTATATCACTTGTTGAAAACATAATGATAAATTTAGATGAATTTCATTATATCACCAATTACGTAAAGTACGACTTTACATCAGTTAGTATCGAAGTAGTATAGTACATTAAAACAGTTTTGCGTACGACGTACAAAAGTTTTTCACCTATTCTCCGTTTCACGAAAGAAGCGACTTTCATCATAGCCATTAATGGTCCGAACATCACGTACCGCGATGATGAATGAGCGCGGGCGCGGTTAGAACACGCAATGAAAACAATAGTCGCGCGCAGTCACTCCACACTGTCTAGTTTAGGCTACATTAATTCTCACAAAGCGCCGTGGCTTCTGCGCATGTGCGTCAAACTGTTAGTGATTTTAGTGGCGAAGTTTAGTGACATTTTTGAAAGTTCATTATAAAAAAAACGTTTACTTATTAAAAATTCAAATTTTCTCTGGTAATCATGTATTCAGATTCAGAGCTCCTAACTGAGATATTATTCCGTGATTTCTTTTAACATTATTATTATTTAGATGTAATTTCATTTTATTGTTAGAATAATATAAGAAGATTAAATATAGTACGACCGAAACAGAATCATTTTTTAACTATATTTGTATAACCGAGCTAAAATGGATAAGTAAGTAATGTACGTCACTAGTATTTGGAATGTCGTGGGTTCGATTCTCAATACCGACTGTTCTGATCGAAGTTTTTGAAAGATTTTCTTTGATCAATAAGCAAATGCTGGAACTTCCTCTCGAGAGCTCAGTTATACAAGAAGTCTCAATACTTGATCTCAAGTCAGAATGGACTTTTTATAGGTACTTATGTCTTTTTTTTAACTGTTTGTAACTATCATCTTTATACGAATATATTGTGTATATTAAAATAAAAATGAGTACCTATTTGTAAAATCAAAATGTTTTATTTGGGTCTTATTACTTTACAACTTATAATGTCAAATAAAAAAACATTGTTGCATCTTCATGTTTTAAAGAATTTTTTTTTAAATTTTTTAATTGCAAAAAAAGTTCGGTCCTATTTTTACAAGAAAAAATTTAATAATTTACTAATAATAAACATAAAAAACATTTTTGTCTAATCAAAATTAAAAACACATTTTAGAAACATACTTCAAAGTGTCGATTTATGTAAAGTGAAAGAAATGTTGCTCACACGTTAAATAGTTGATTCTCTATTCGCTGTGAGCGAAGGCATGGTAGGGGAAATGAAATCGACAGAAGCGCTTGCAGTGGTCAGGTTTAGCAATTCGGGAGGCTATTATAGTCGATACTGTATGTAATCACACGCGGAAATATTTATTTTGTTTTAATTTTAATAAATTAATAAATTATAAATAATAAATTAATAAATAGAAATGAGACACCAGAATTGTTGTGTTGTTAATTGTACAAATACTAGCAGAAAAAGTAAGTGCAAATTTTATAAATTTCCGAAAATAAATTAACGGAATCGGTGGATAGCTGCAGTTAAAAGACTAAATTAAGTAGTACCATAACCTTATAGTTATCAAAAATAATAATTCAGAGTATTGCAAATCTTTAAAATTTAGTTAAAATGTAATTTTGTAGCGTTGATGGATCACCTTCACTGCGCATTTTTTTTAGAATTGTACAGATAAGACAGGCAAGACATGTCCGGAATGTCATTTAAGGGTCTCCTTTCTTCGATTTTAAGTTTAGAGGTTGAAATTAATTTTTATTTTTTTTTTGTTTTTAATTTTTTTTATGTTTTTTTATAAATAAAGTATTTTTTTTAAGTAATAGGTATAGGACCTCATAAGATACCCCTATAAAAAAACCGCATCACTCTAGCTTCATTTGAAAATTTTCAAAATTTTTGGTAACTTTGGAGGCGGCTGGGGGCAGTAGGGGGAGTGGTACAGAGCAACTGATCTTTTACTTCTTTATTATACGTTCATGTGTATAAGATACAAAATAAAAATAAAAATCTGAGAAATTTTTTGACCTCACATCTATCAAGATCCCTATTAGAGATCTGGGGGAGGGACGAAAACTTTTTTATTTATTACCTTAAAAATCTGAAATTCTGGGGTTACACAATATAGATTTTTTAAACATTCCTGGCTCTATCAGAATTTTTATACGGTATCTAGTTACCGAGATCTATAGACGTTTATTGGGAAATCTGGGGAGCCCAAACGGCATTGCGCATGCTCAAAATTTTTGTAGAATATTAAAGCCAGGATATGTCCGAGATTTCATTTGAAGGTCTGCGTTCTTCTATTTTAATTTTAGAGATAAAATTTTTTTTTTGAATTTTAAGAATGTAAAATTTATCACTTTTTAACCCTTTTTGAGGGGGTAGGAGTAAATTTGAAGAAATGAAATTATTAAATTCGTATTCCCCAGATCAAAATACGTCGGGTCTGTCAAACTTACCAGCCTGAAGTTGGGTCTAGTACCCATTTTTCATCTCTAGTTATTGACATACATATAAAAGCATACTCTGACAGCCTCCCGTAGTTCATATTTTGTCTGGCGCTGGAGTCACGCTCGGAGCGAATAGTCAATTGTAGTCAGCACAAGAAAAGTCAGAAGTTGATCGCGAATCAAAATTTAATCGGAATTTAATATTTAATTCACCAGTGAATGTAAAGTAGGTACTGTTTACCGGACCCACAAATTTTTAAAATGAATACCCCATCAACAGTGCCTGCATGCTTAAAAGATTTGGTTTACGTTGCATCTATTTTTTACTTTACATTATAAATAAATGTATTTATTGTGATTAGTTCAACTGATATTTACCGCATTTCCACGCTCATGCGCAGGAGTCACGACGCTTTGTGAGAATTAATGTAGCCTGTCTAGTTTAATCAACGAGCGCAATTATATAGCCATCTTCCTTGTTATCACGTTTTTCACCTTTGGCTTCTAGTAGACACTACTTTGAATATTGTTTCTTTTCAGTACATCGGAAAAGTGAATAACATGTGTCGTAACTTAAAAATAAATTGATGATGAAAGTCGCTTCTTTCGTGAAACGGACAATACCTTCATTGAAATCAATAAATTAACTTCCAAACTAACATAGTTCTCACATAAACTACAGGATTGTAAGCGAAATTGACAAAGGCGGGTTGGAATGAAATTTTCTGCCCTAGGGTTAAAAGTGACATTTTCTGTCACGTTTTGAAGGGTGCTATGATTCATTTTCGTTAGAGGTAGGCGAAAAAGTATTTGGAGAATAAAATTTTATTTTTGACAGAATTAAAATTTAATACGTTATCAAAATACGTTATAAAATACGTTATCAAACTTTTTGTCACAATTCAAGGGCTGCTACGATTCATTTTTGTTAGAAGTAGTGAAAAAGTATTCGGGGAAAAAAATTTTTCTAAAAAAAATTATTATTTAACGCGCATAATAATTTACAAAACTCATTCGCTTCGCTTACTCGCTATAGCAAAGCGATTAAACAAAATCAACCTTTTCATAATTAGTTACGTAAATAACAATTCATGACTCATGAGTGTCGAATGTGGACAATATCGTTGACAGTGCGGTTAAACCGTGGAGGGAAGAATAAGAAGAAAAATAAAATAACTCCTCCTTCCACGGGTTAGACCAACCGAGATCGTCTAAAAAACACGAGCTCGATAGACTTTTGAACTAATTGTAAACACTATCTTTAGACAACACATCATGGTTTTTGCTTCATATACTTTAAAAAAATATGAAGAGAATACAAAAATTTAATTTTATTGGTCATGACTTTATCTCACGTAACTTTTACAATACAACGACGTTACGAAACGTAATATTGTACTATTTTTTTCAACTCATTTTGTGACATGCGTGAAACAAGGATGCTAGAATATTCCAAAAATTATTTCGTACATTCGGATTATTATTTAACAAAAATAAATTTAACGAATTAAACTGTTTAGCAATACGAGTAACGTGTACTATTGAGGAAAGGGTTTGGTATTAAAAGAAAGGTTTTAATTTTTGGAATAATATAAGGAATAATTTTTAATTTTTAAAAATCTCAAAATTGATAACATTTGTAACTTCAGTTGTACTTTTCCGAAATTCTGTCTTGTACTAGAATGATAAATCTACAAACAACTATCCGGAAAATTAAGTAAACTTACTTTACTTCCGGAATTGTTTCTACGGTTGTAAAAAAATTACATCTTTCTCTCTCTAACACATTTAATACTATTGTTATTTCAGTTCACAACTAACGCATTCTTTGTTTCAAATAACTTTAGTAAGTATCTCTTCAACAGATAACATATCTCTTCAACTTTTTAGCATCTGATACATCTATAGTTGGCGAAAAGCCTCTTAGAAATGGAAGAAGAATAAGATCTCTAACACCTTGTAAAGCTGTTGCTAAAACGCAAAAAAATGTTGATTTTAGTATATTAAGTACGGAGAACGGTAAGGAATGCTTACCGTTCGAAGACAATTGTTTGAGAACGGTAATCCTTAACGTTCGAGATGCTTATAACGTTTTTTGCGCGATTGGAGTTTCTAGATTAATAATAATAATAATTTATATCAATACATTTGTGATAATCGGGAAGATTGAAACTGAAAACTTTGGGTGGCTGTTCCATGGTTGCTATGGTTTTGTTCCAAACAAGTAAAATTGTCTTTTTGATACAATTATTCCTACATAGTTCTGTTTTGTGGTTCCGTTTTCGAAGCAAATATGAGCGATAGTGATGATCTACCGAATGATTTAGAAGACGCTTTTCAAGAAAGATGTTCGGCAATAACTCCAGAAAAATCTAAAGCCCGATATGAACAGAGATACAAGTTGTTTAAGGAATGGCGTGAAGCAAAGAAGATTTCTGTAAATGAAAAGAGCTTGTTAGCGTATTTTGTGGTGAGAAGTGGACACTTGAAGGCCGCAGGCAGTTTATGGGCGGAGTATTCTATGCTGAAGAGTACAATTTTTCTCCATGATGCTATCGATATTTCTAAGTTAGCTACATTAATTGCTTATCTTAAGAGAAAAAATATTGGATATCGGCCTAAGAAGGCTAAAATTTTTACCAAAGAAGACATGGAAAAATTCTTGAATGAAGCACCAGACGAACAATTTTTAATTCAAAAGGTATGTTGTAGATGATGAGGTGGTACATCTGAGTTCTAAGGAAACAATATATTTGCAGGTAGCAATGATATTGGGAGTATCGGGCGCTTGTAGACGAGAGGAATTGTACAATATTAAAATGAGTGACATAGAAGAACGTGAAGAAATGTTTATAGTAAATATTCCAAATACAAAAACGAATATTCAGCAAACGTTCACAGTTATTAATAAAGAAAATGAAGCAGTTCATTATTTGGAAATACTTCGAAAATACATAAGAATTCGACCAAGCAACCCAACGTCAGATCATTTATTTCTGAACTATCGAAATGGCAAATGCACTAGGCAAGTCACAGGAAAAGGCACAATTGGAGGCTGGCCGTCAAAAATTGCAAAGTATTTAAAGTTGCAAGCCCCTGAAGGTTTTACTGGACACTCGTTTCGACGCACATCGGCCACACTTTTGGCGAATAACGGAGTTGATGTGTTGGGACTAAAAAGACATGGTGGGTGGCGTTCATCAACGGTGGCCGAGAGTTACGTGGAAGATTCCCTCCAAAACAAAATTGAATATGCTCATAAAATTTTACACAGCGATGTTGGTGGACTATTACAACAACCTGGGACTTCTACGTCGGAAAATTTGTCTATTAACACTAGAAACTCAAATGCGAGTGGTATTACTACTATTAATTATAATAATTGTACATTTAATTTTAATAAATAAATCGCAAAATTGTTTTTTTTTTTAGATTTAATTGCTTACCGTTCACTGAACGGTAAGTGAATTACTTACCGTTTTGTTACACGTAGCAACCAGTAACAGCAACCTACCGTCGTGGAAACAGGCACAGTAAACTGATAAAAACAACCGATCGCGCAAAAAAGATTTTAAAATAACAAGTAATAACATCCTGTTTATCATGGATTTGCCTTACACAACAAACCTTGTTAAAAAATACGCCTTATATTTTATATTTTTATTTTGCAAAAAATGTGTGTTCTCAACGATTTTGTTCGTTTGAAATTACAAAAGTGGTTGTAGAGTTTTTATTAGATATATTTAAAATATTAAATTTTTTATTTTAGCCCTTTTTTAGGAAAGAATATTTGAAAAAAGCACTTTCCGACATCTTTGACCACTAATATCTTTCGAAGCCGGCAAGATATCGATGAGAACTTTTAATATGTTTATTAGACCGTTAAAATGAAGCTAAAGCAGAATTCACGTACGCTTACCGTTAGGTTATATAACTGTCAAAGTGCGTGTAGCGTCTCTAGATTTTTGATTGGTCGATTTTGCACGTGGGAGCTGTGTTGAGAAAGAGTCAGTGGCGGTGTTTCATTTCTTCTGTTTTAAATGTTTTTCACGTATAACTTTGTTGTTACAAGTAAATTATATAAACAAATTAAAATTGCAGCAAATCATGAGTTGTATTGGTCTGGATAAGGTAACACAAGCAAAAAAACATGTATTCCTATTTCTAGAACAAGGACGGTCGACGTTTGTGCAAATTTTGAGAATCTTAGAAGAGATTGGCTGTTCAATCATAATAATAAATTGAAATTTATCCACAATTACCTTATAATATCCACACTTACAAACCGTATATAGTAACACTTTATTTACTAGTGGAATAATGAAATCACTTTATTCCAGTAGTGGAATAATGAAAAAATACAATCTTAAATCAATCGCATTCTATTTATTATTAACATTTACATTAATAGACATTTCGTTTTTTGTTTTATCATATTTCATTTCGTTTTCATAGACAAGAAGCTTGTAGTTGTTATCGGTTCCAGAACGAATAGTAGTTGTAGGAACAATGGAAGTCTCCTCTAGTAAGGAACGACTAGTACCAGGAGAACCTTAGATTTTCCTTGCGATATCAGGCTTATTAGATACAGAATCTTTGATATAAGTTTCTGCTATGGCGGACCTCTTCCAGCCACCACGTCGTTTAATTGTTGTAAGATTAGCACCTCCATTGGCAAGTAAAGTTGTTGAAGTGCGCCTCATACAATGGCCGGTAGGTATAAGCTTCTGCATTTGCCAGATTTAAAAACGAATCAACTTTAGAAGAAACTTTCGATAAAGTGTTAATTCCAACAGGTTGCGATGTACATTTTTGATTAGCGTATCGTAAAAAGAATCTCTCAATGGATAACTTCTTCGGACGTAAGGACATGTATTTCCTACACTTTTCCACAGTGTTGATAGAGAATCCTTCTTCTATAATTGTGAATTTTTGTAAAACGCCCGTCTTGGTATCTGGTATCAAAACAATCAGGTATGCGCCCCTGTCTTCTACATTATTTATTTTCAAATTTGTCAGCTCACAGCATCGACAGCCACCAGACACCCCCATTATTAATGCAACCTAAAATATTTCAAAATTTATTATCTACAATGTCTATGTAATGACAGAGATTACCTTGATCGCAAGCTCTTGTCAAAAACTCTTCCACGTGTGCTCTTTCCAATACTGCAGCTTTCTTCGGCCTGTATCCTCTTGACTGATTCTTCAGATAGGCCATGAGCTTACTATATTTTCCGATGTCTATGTTTTTATAGACCTTTATAGCGGCCTTCAGCATGGAGTACTTCGACCACATGGATGAAATTGCATACCTCTTTTTTAAATTTAAGAAATACGATAGCAGAACTTTGTCATTTATTGTCATTACACCCCGTTCTTCTTTCCATTCATTAAATTCTAAAAATACTTTTTCATAATGTTCTCTGAACTCGCAGGTAATAACTGGCGAGTCGCTTCTTCAGCTTCCTCTAGAATTGTGTTAGGAACAGTACCTATCACTTTCTTCCATTTTCACCAACGTACACACCGTTTTGTACAAATGGAGTCGAAAATAAATAGGAACGATTCAACACCTCTCATGTTTTTTTAGTAATTTCAATGATTTTTGAGGTGACGTCCGCTGTCAGAGTGTAATGTCAAATCATTTTTTGATGACATGAGATGAAATTTTGGGGATTCTGATTTTAAATCGCTGTAATTGTGGATAAAACGTTATATTGGATTCGTGTTTAAGTCGCGTTTTATCCACTTAAAAATATTAAACGCTCGACTGCGTCTCGCGCTTAAACATTCTTCCGTGGATAAAACGCTGTCTAAAACACTTATACAATAAATAACTATTATCTACAAAATTTTTATTTTATTTTATTTTACTTAAAAAATTTATTAGATTTATAGGTTTTTGGAAGACTAATCGTGCTAACCGTTGCTAAATAATTGTTTCTATTTATTTGGTAAAAAAAACTTCCTTACCTTGTTTAATAAAAACATATTACAACAGTATAACAGTAAAACAACAACATTATAATAATTAAGTATTTAGGCTATTGGTTTACATTTATTTATTAAAATAGTGATGGCTTGGATATGCTTGCCGCTCGGATATATTAAAATAATTATATCTTGTAAACATCTTTTACTCTTTCAAAAAACTTCATTTCTGTAGGCCGTGCTATTATTTTAATTTTAACATGCATAAATTACAAATTTCTCTTAATTCGGTAACATTAACCATATGTACGTGAATTCTTCTCTATTTGCAAAAATCGTGCTTTCCAACGTATTTTCGGCAGACGAAACTTAAATAAGTATAAATAATCTTATGGTGGCAATGCTTCACCGAAGAGCTAGAGTTTTCAGATCGTATCTACAACATCTGACATGACCTAACGATAACGGTAACCGGGATCGACGGCTTAACATCTCTTCCGAAAGACGAGATATCTGCAGTTAGTATGCATTACTTTACGTGGGTCGCCCATACAAATGATGACCACTGACTGCGCTACTTAACTCTGTAGACTAACAATGAGTATAATCTGCGAAGCCAGTTTTGCTAAGCAGTTACAGGAACTTAAAATGACTGAACTATAGGGAAAAATAGGAATCTGTTATTGTAGATCTAACGAAATAGTAAAGTGCCTAACTCGAGAACTGCTCTTTGTTAAGTTAACAATGGTTATAACTTTATTGCTTTTCACTCTACTATTTCGTTAGATTCACTATACAAAATTATAAGAAAATGATATTTCTAAAATTTATATGATGAAAGCCTTATCTTAATTACCCACCGGGGTGACTTTAAAAAAAGACGTACAATAACGAATCCCACACCGTAGATAATTTAACATAATTGCGCGTGATATTCTATAAACATGACTGCTAGCGGCACGTGGCCGGATAATGAACTAAAAGAAACTATCAATAACAAACCTGAGACTATGCTACAGTACATATTTACCCTTTAACGACGTTCACATTCTGAGCGCACACGTGCAATTTGCGGGCAGAGGGCGTCGCCACGTGTCCTCGGCTGAATAAAGAAGTTACGGGCGTCACGTGACTCGCCGGACGCTTGACGGTGCGCCGTTGCGCTCCACTACCTTAGAGCTTTTTCAAAGACTTTTGATTCTACGTCGAAACATTGTTTGAATTAAGTATTTTAGTGATGGAAAAAGATAAAAGGGTTAACGTGTGGAAACTTTATCAAAGGGAGAATGAAGCGAACATATTGGTGAATGTTTCACTATTGTGTTGCGACAATGACTTGAAATATTTGATGATTGGTTGTTAGATGATTTTATTGCGTGAAGTTAATTTACCATTTCCAATAATTTTGATTAAAAGATTTTGTATTATACTGAGTGACTGAAATTTTATACCCGGAATTTTGTGTGTGTGTAACCTTTGCAATAAGTTCTGGATAATTACAAATGCAGTTGTTATGTTCTATTTTAAGAAACTGTTAGTTTAATGAAATTAAACTAGTTTAAATTAATGAAAATAGTTATTTTTGTACTCATGAAGTGCGAGCAGCTATTTTTCGGTGATCCTCGGCGCACGAAAAAACTGCTTTCCCGCACCGGGGTGTTTTATATTTCCCACAAGGAAACAACTTTGGGTTG
The DNA here is from genome assembly GCA_029207805.1 of Tribolium confusum. Taxonomy (NCBI): domain Eukaryota; kingdom Metazoa; phylum Arthropoda; class Insecta; order Coleoptera; family Tenebrionidae; genus Tribolium; species Tribolium confusum. The sequence goes on from JALGAY010000003.1 coordinate 5,429,622, forward strand.
GACTTCTGTTTCCAAAATCATCCAATCAGTTTTACCAACCCATTAATTAGTAAACAAAATTCTCGAAAAAGTTAGGTTAATTTTTTTTCTTAAAATATTGGTTTTTATTCGTTACAAAAAATGTTGTACCTAACTATTTCGGGAAGAAATTTCCCGCATTCGCACTAATGCAGCACTCTCTGCGCTCGTGTTGCAAACAAAGTGCTCATGCGGAAAATTTGTCATCCCATACACGTTAGGTAAATAACTATTATATAACAAGTGCGTAAAGTTTAGCTTTTTTTCACGCTGTAGGTCAGTTTGACGCACGAGCCGTAGGCGTCTGTTGCATGCCCCATGCAGTGAAAAAAAGTTACTTTCCTCACAAGTTGCATACAAATACTTTTTCTACGTTCGGAATTTCAGAAATGACAATAAAAATTTTAATTTTAAAATATGCATAGTAAGAAATATTTTTTATTTACTAATTGATATAGAATACGAACAATTAACAAATATTATTTTTCTATTTTTCACTCATTTACGCTAAAAAAAAGGAACTTTTTTTCAAAATTTTACTTTTTTGCACACATTTGCCCTAAAAAAGTATTTTTTTTTTTCACGCTTATTTGACGTTAAACAAACGCCTACTTTAAAAACGCATTTCAATTAAAAAAAAGGTCTTTTTTTAACGAACATAGAAAAAAATATTCAAAAAGCTGTAGTTTATAAAATTATATACAAAAGAATTTTTAGGATGTACATCTTTGGAAAGATTAATTTGACAAAAAAAATCTGGGAATTTTTATGTGTATAATTTTATAAACAACTTTTCAATAATAAAAAATGATTTTTTTAAATTTTTTATAATTATATAATTTTTGAGATATGTGTGAAAACTTAAATTTCTGTCTTTCGCCTTTTTTTAAAGACATTTTTTATAGGTAAAAGATCTCCTCTCAAAAAAACGTGCTAAATTCTTGATGCGTTTTCAATTGAGGTTTAAGGAGCGAGAAAAATGTAAAAAAATTGTTGTTTAGTTGTTAAGATACAAGGCCTTAAACCTGCATTTTTAATTACTTTTATTTCTACATTTGAAATAAATTTTGACTATACAGGGTGTTTCAGAAATGAATACAAAAATTTTAACCAGTAGTAGATCACATTTTTGCGAAAAATGTGGGGCGTTCTGAGTTTTTTTACCCCTATATCCCTCCTATAAAAGTACGATACGCTCATAAAATTTTGAAAATTCAAAAAACCATAGAAATCAAAAATGCATTGCTGCCATGACATTTTATTAAAGAAAAATTTGCAAATTGACAAGTTCAATACGTCCATAATTCAAGCCGAGAGTCGTGTATTCATTTGTTGACTAGTTCACAATCGTTTATTGTTGCTGTTGTTTTTGTTTTGTCGGCTTTACTTTACCACGATGCCTGACTTTACCAACACACAGTACACAGATATGGTTTTTACCTATCGTGAAGCCCAAGGCAATGCTTCTAGAGCTCAGAGGATTTATGTGCAAAAATTCACACACTCGCGCAGTTCCTAATTCCCAATCCTTCACAAACGTTGTCCAGCATCTTCGAGATGCAACATCTTCGAACGTAACAAACTGCAGCTTGTGATCGAGATAGACGTCAGGAAGCGATTGCGAATGTAGAAGAGGCTGTGTTAGAGGACGCAGACGTCGCTGCAAGACCGGGGTGCACTACTCGCAGATTTGCTCTTTTTCACGGTATTTCCTCTACAACAGTTTGGAGATTATTGAAAGAACAATTATTGTATTCATACCAAATACACAAGATACAGTTCTTAAAACCATAAGATTTACCTCGAAGACGTGCCTTTTATGAATAGATGCTTACGCAAATTGAACATCAACGAAACTTCCTAAACTTGTTGATGACAACGGGCAAAGCTGGTTTTACACGAAAGGGCATTTTTAACATGCACAAAACTTATATCTGGGCTGATGAAAATCCGCACGCCATTAGGGAGCATTGTTTTCAGCAGCAATTTTCAATAAAATGTTTGGGCTGGCATTGTAAATGGTCAATTAATTAGGCCATACATTCTACCTCTACAATCAAAGGCGGTATTATATCAAAGTATTTAAATTTTTTGAACATTCTATATCAGTTATGTGAAGATGATAAGATGTCACTCGACTTAAATCTTTGCGATTTTTTCTTATAAGGCCACATAAAAAACGTGGTGTATTTTTCGCGAATTGTCACAATTAAAGAATTAAAGAATACGGCAACGGGTAGAAATAGCGGCTGCAAGTATCTTGCACAACAGGGATATGTTAAATAGGGTGAAAGAATTTTTTGCCAGACGTCTCCAGAGTTGTTTGGAGAATAGTGATAGCCACTTTGAACATTTGTTATATTTTGTGTTAAGTTAAAAGTTAAATTCTTTTTAGTTATTAAAATTATTTTTTATCATTTTTATATTTACTTACATTGTTGTTTTATTACGATTGTATTTATCTGCAAAAGACAATTAGTTAGGCCATTAAATTACATTGAACTCTAAACTAAACATCATCAACTAAACTTAAATTTTCAAGTTCAATGTCACTCCGGATCGATATTCAAGAATTTAAGTTCTGGTGAATACTGGTGTTTTTTTATTCATAATGCTTATTTAATTGTTTAAAGGAGGCGTACCGCGATATTATCTACAACTTAACAAATTACATGATAAAATTTTTAATTCATTAAAATCTAATTTTTCAAAAAAATGCGATAGTTTTAATCATTGATCTACAAATTACTCTATTTAACAATTTATTGTTAGATAGTCAAATTATTAAAATAATGCTTTTCAATGTTTCTAATTAATATTTAATAATAAAATTAATTTTATGTTATAATGACAAATAATAATTTTTGAATTTTCTATAATTATTATGGTGACCATTATAATGGTGCATTCTACTGTTTTGATCAGTATGAAATTTTTTGCCAATACTTTAACTAATTTTATCTTGATAACGGTTGAGATTCGGAAAAAACTAACTAGAAAAAACTCTATTAAACGAGATCTACAAGTGGTTATAATTTTTGTGTTCATTTCTGAAATATCCTGTATAAGTTTATTCCATTTTTTATAATTAACACTTTTGAATGGGTATGTTTGTTTTTAATTTTGTTAAAAATTTTTATCTGAGAACGTAATCTTTTAAACTTCGTTTTCATTAAGATCTCTGTTATTTTAAATGCCGTCTTATTGTAATTATTAAAATAGAGATTGACCAAGAAATAAGATGGCGCTTACCAAATTCAACAGGACCGGTTTAAAGTGAGCAAAAATTTTTTTGTAATTTGCAGCACAGTGTTAGTTTCTGTGTTTTTTGAATAAATTTTTAACTTTTTGTCGTCAATTACATTTGTATTTTTGTCGTGTTATTATTGCTTTATTTTTTTTACTTCTTGATTTGTTATGCAGTTTACCGCTAAGTTTTAGATATAAAGTACACACTCTGTTGTGAATAGATTAATGCAAAACTTTGATGGGGTCAATCAGTTGGTGAGCTACTTCAAGGTGCTATCAATAATTGTATTATCACTAATTCCAGCGTAAAAGTTTTTGAACGAAAGTTGTAGGGGAAAACAATTAAAATAAAATTACTAAAAAGAAACGTAGGTCAACATAAATTTTAATTTCCAAAACCTAGTTTCAAAATAATAATCTTGGTTGTGAAAATGTCCATTGTCAGATGTACACAATTAGGCATAGGGGTGACGTTTCAACTCAAAATTTTTCGTACCTCTAAAGATGTTTTAATAAATATTACCAAAAAATACAACTTTTTACATTTTTTGAATTTGACGACTAATAGACTAATTTCAAGTTGAGATACACCCGGTAGTATCGCAAATTTTAATACGTTTCCGTAGCAATAACCAATCACAAGAGCAAATTTTATTTTTACTGGTATTAATTATTTCAACTTGAAATTAGCCTATAAGATTATTATCTTACCACTGCCAACTCGAAAAATTCTTTGATTGCATATTTTTTTAGCAATAACTTCCTACTCTTTTATTGCACTAAAAACGAAATCAAAGCTTGATAATAATAATTGTCATATTAGTCGTTACAAATGTCAGAATGGGAAAAACTCAATTCATCTCTCGGGTATGAAATAAATACACCATAAGAGTGCAGTGACACACATATACTGTATTTATAGGTATACCGAGGGTGTTTCCCCCAGTAAATAAAGTCTGAGTCGGCTAAAAGCATATCTGTGTATGAAGTAAGTGAATTTAGACGGCCGTCGCAGGGGAAGGATAGGGAATATAACAGGAACATACTTTTGGAAAAGTCGGCGTCTCTTTGACGTAGTATCACTGGAAAAATGCCAGAGCATCAAAACTAACTTCCAAGAGTTTCACGATGTCGCAATGTGGAAATACACATGCACCAGGAACCGCTATGACAATTCCGGAGGAAAATTTATAACAGCTCCCGGATTTTTGAACAGGCGCACGAAAACGCAATATATATCGCTTGAATAAATCTGATCTTGGATTGGCGGTTTTATTAGCCACATATGACAGAATAATGATTGTTCTAAAAAGAAAATAAATTTAATCTTGACAAATGGTCTCTTATTTTTCTTTTTTGCGTGCGCATCTTACTCACTTCTTAAGATAAAATTTTATTGCAATAGAATTTTAGGACACTAACACAACTTCTTTTAAAGGTTTTGAATTAAAAGACGAGTTGCAACGTTTTGTTTTTATAATAAACATCTTCAGGCTAAAAAATACAAATTGGAATCACGATATAATAACAAATTGATAGTACCCTTTTTACTCGTTTTTTAAATTTTTTGGAAGTGTACATAATTATTACAAGATGGACTTAATCTGAAAAAAAAAATATTTAAATTAAAAATAATTACTAAAATATGACTTAAAATTATTTAGTGACAACCACACGTTGTGGAGTGTGGTTGTCATTCTTGTCCATCTTATAATAATTATCTACGTATATGTCCACTTCCAAAAAATTTAAATAACGAATAAAAAGGTTGCTATCAATTTGTTATTATATTGTGATTCAAATTTGTATCTTTTAACCTGAAGATGTTTATTATATAAACAAAACGTTGCTACTCGTCTTTTTATTCAAAACCTTTAAAGGAAGTTGTTCTAGTGTCGTAAAATCCTATTGCAATTAAATAGCCAAAGACGTCAAAAAATTTTCACGAATAAAATATTATTTGACAAAGTCTTGATTCTGAAATATTTTTACATTATGCATTTTTCAAAAAATTTTTAAATCCAAATTATATAATTTTTCTACGCGTAAAGTTAAACAAAATAAAGGTAGCACCATTTTCTCAACTATTCGTTTAGTCGAATAAATTTAAGAAAAGTTACCTAAAAACATAGGATAGGAGAATATCTACAGCGTAACAAAGCATCGATACTATAGACCGAAAGCGAAGCTTGAGTACTTTAAAAGGCAGAGGAAGTATTTTTGCGAAGGATATTTTCTGCAACAACATGTTTGAGGATAAACTTAGAAATTTATTCAACTAAGTGAATAAGGGGCTTCTAAATTATGTTTAAAAATTTGCTTTTAACTATATCATTTTTTACTTTTTTAAAAATAAATGGATTTTTTTTCTTATTAGTCTAAAAACACATGGTAACACATTTTGAAACTTGCTTCTTCTTTGTTTCTATGAATTCATTGTTGTGTAATTGTTGTTATAGTTTTTGACATAAATCAGGGTAACAACTTGAATAAATACGTTTATACCAGATATATCTACTTTCAGCAGCACGTGAATTTAGCTAGTCAAATTAAAAGTTTTCGTATTACGTCATAACCGAAAATACTATATTAAAAAAAACGTTTCAAAAAGATAAACTTGTAGCACAGATTCAAGTTTATAAAACTATGCAAAGCGCGAGTTGTTCTAAAGAATAAGTGTCTATAATGATTTTAGAAATGGGTTTTTTACGCCAATTTTTTCTATTTTGCACATTTTACGCACTTTAAGTATAAAATCTGATTTTTCAATCTTTAGGGACTTTTGCTTTAATAGAAGATGGTTGGTAATAAATGTCACGTGATTTAAAAAATTTAATTTTTTAGTGTTAAGTATTTTTTTAAATGTTTTTGAATTTGTCCAAAATTTTGTTTAACTCAAAACGGTTCTTATTAACTTACCGTGACGGCCATTGTTTATAAATAGTCTAATTGACATAAACACAATAAGATAATAAAATCTCCAAAAACTTTGTAACATTTTTTAAATTATCAATCGAGAATTTTAAACTGATTAATAAATCATTATTTTAGATCAAGCAGTACTATATATTCATGTAGCAAATAATTTGTAAATCATCAAACGTTATGAAGGTTGAAAATATTCGTGATGTTGAAAGCTGTTTTAAAGCCTTTTTTCTGAAAAAGAAAGTTAAAGTTATCTCATTGTTTAAGCGGCTTACTTCATTGTTCGAGTATTTCACAGATTAATTGCGACACACACAAAAACATCTTGAGGGGGATGCTGCGTGCAACAAAATTTTGTTTGAAAAAAATCATAACGCTTTTTATAACGACATTTATGACTTTTTATTTATTTTCTCTGACGTATAACAGCGAAAAGCACTACCAACCTTAAAAACATAACTTGTACTGATTAGTTTTTAGCACACAAATAAGTGCTAAATTGACTAATACGACACCTAAATCGGTATTGTATGAGTCCATGTTACAGACACAAAATAAAAGAAATATTTTATAAATTTTTATGAATAATAAATCAAGTCCAGTTTCTTTATGTTTAAGCAGTTGAAATTTGGATGTTTAGATTTAATTTAGAATGTGCAATAGTTATGTATGTTTTAAAACTAAATAGTACGTTACGTAGGTATATATTATACCTCAAGGGCTGTATGCATAGCTATTTGTAATCGGAAACGTATGTAGCTTAGAAAACCAAAGGCGAATCTCGAGGTTTTCTACACGTTCTAGACTACAAAATTACAACCTCCAAATTTACATCCTAAAGAAAGAAAAGAGGCATTAAGAGCCCGAAGCTGTGTGTGATGTCTGAATGTAACAAAGACATCAAATAAAGATGAAGGCATCTAAAGTTTTTCTGTCTGTGGAACGTACAACTGTTTTTAGTCTACCTTCAATTAAATTAAATAAAAATTATAAAAACTGATTTTTGTCTCTAAATAGAAAATGTTAAATTAAACGTCAAACTGACAGTTTTCACATTAATGATAAACGAAAATTACAAGCCTGGGCAAACGAAATCTTTTGTTCTAGGGCGAAAAATTATACTTTCTGTTAGATTTTGAGGGCTATGATTTATTTTCGTTAAAGATAGAAAAAAACCATTTATCACTCTTAAATCTGCTTCTAATATCACTGGTGTTTCTAAGATTTTGTTATGTTTTTAAATAACGTTTTGACAAAACTGACAAAAAGAATCAGAAAAGTAAAATATGTGTATACCAAAATTAACAGTTTTTACAAAAAAATGTTTGCATTTATTGTCGAACCGCTGAACTGAATTGTGAAAATAATCATGCACTTCAAAATTATTTATGCGCGCCAAAGTAGCGGCAACAAATGAATAAATGAATTTTCGTGTTCGATTATTATGGTATATCAGAGAGTTTTGTAATAAGCCTGAAGAAATGACAATTTTTGAGTCACACATCCTATCCAAATCTAGTTTATTGAATAAATAAAGGACAAGAAAATCTCTAATTTATGAAGATTATATACTAGAAATACTATTAAAATTTTTACCATAGAATTACCAATATGGTAATTTACGAATTTACCACTAAAGTACAACCGGCAACAGTGCTCAGTATTTAACCTTTGTTGTCATTTACACCTTATTTTTTTATGAGGGCATAACAACTTTATGAAACCACTTTTGCTTTTGTTAGTGACATTTTAATCTTTTTGTTTTACTTTAAAATCTAGGTTTCGACAGTTTCTCTTTGTCCCTGACAGTATGCTGACAGTCCCTGACAAATCTGCATCAGAAAAGTTTCAATATCAAATTCTAGTAAATTTAAATTTGCAAACTTAATTTAACCGGTGGTAGTTCTTTGCTTTTAAATCCAATAAAAAAAAAGATTTTTAAATTTAAAAAATAAAAAAGCAAAACAATGTTTTACGTGTACGAAACAGCAATTAATTCAGTCTCCGGTTTTAAATAACCCTATCTCTTTATAATCTTTCACTGATGAAGAGAGAAGGTACATTGAAGCAATGCTACCGAAGTGACAGCAATTCTTGAGATTTCATGTAAACGTCACTGAAATCTGTTAATCTTGACGTCTGCTATGCAAGGCCTTATCGTGCGGTTTGATCTCGAACTTATTGTTCGTCCAAAATCATTAAACGAGTAGTCAATTCAAGCAATTGATGGCAAAAGAACTGCATCAAGAACGTTGGTCCAGCTAATAGCAACGTCGTTTCCGGACCGGGTCGGAAGCAAAGATCATTTCCTTACTTGCTGATCGATGGTTTATTGTTTTATTCGATAGCTTCAAAATTTATGCTCACTTAGCTTTAACAACATGTACTCGAGTACCTATATCAAGGTAAAGGTTAAAAAAGCAATCAAACTAAGAGTTTTAACAATTAGCGACTCTGTGCTAATTTGCTGTTGAAAAAAAGTTTAATGCAAGGTAGTGAAGGGAAATAGTAAATAAACCATGCTGACATAAATATCCCTTCGGTGTAATATCGATACGAGAGTTTTACTAATGTATGATTTCGTTTCACAGTTACTTATGTTTTTTTTTTTGCTAAAAATATTTAATCTTCTTATTTCATTCGTCACACATATGTTATTTCTAGGGCAAAATCGTGGCTTGTTTTGGGGTCGATCCTCACTCAATGAGAGGGATTAGAACGTTTCTCCATATTCATGTGTATTATAAGGATTAAGGTCCGTTTACACCGTTATACATATTTAATCCATTGACGTATCGCTTCACATATGTCAGCTTTAATAAAGCCGATTATTCAAGTCAAAATGTTGCGACGGAAGAAACGACAGTGCTAGTGAATTCTTTAAGAAGAGATTGTGGTAATTGATGGATGCAGTTTTAATTATACTGCACAGATGAGTAGAAGTGAGTAGGTATATACCTATTTTATTATTTGTCCAAAAATTAAAAAACCACCACCTGTTAAATTATATTGGTAGTAACAAAATTTTACTAAATAAATTTGGTTTTAAGTGGTTGGTAAAACAAAAAAAAAAATTCTTTTGTTTTTCTTGAGAATTCAAATTGATTTAATATTAAGCCGCCAAATTTTTAAGTCAAATTATAAAATATCTCGGAAAACCAAAATCTTATTGAATATTTAACTGTCACAATTAAGTGAAACTTTCAGAAGTTTTTCGTTAATTATACTTATTTCGATACTTTTATATATTTACTAACCATGGAAATTACCTAGAAGTAAATCTGAAAGGAAATGAACAGCTTTGAACTACACAAACGTTTTATTTCTTTGATTCGATGTTAATTTCTTCACTAGATACAAATGAAACTTTTCTGGTTTATGTTTGGTATATGTCGATTTTTTATTTAATTTTGATAAACGTGGGCTTTCTAAATACATTATCAAAAAGTAAACCTAATGTCTATTACTGTTTTATTTAGTAATCTAATAATAAGATAAATTTAAAAAACAATCCAAGATACTCATTTATTTTAGAACTTAACTAGGAATTTAAAAAAGCGTTTAAAAACCACCAGTCTTTGTCTCTCAAATTTGGAAGATAATAGAATTTTATAAATCCCAGTGAATTTTGAGCAAATGTTGTAAAACGTCAGTGTCCTTCTCGCTCTTCAAGGAAGTAGATAACGAGCAAGCAAGATAAACGTTAGGTATTCCCACTAGTGTTTTTTCATTTTACTCACACTTAGGTTACCTAAAAGAGATAACAAACATTGGCACTATTAGCAGGCCTACCAGCTTCACCCTTGACTCAAGTTTTTACTGTCAAAAATTTATCTTTCGTTTGTTAATTTAACAATAGCAACAATTTGTAAAAATTGGTATTGGTAACAAGGGGTAACAGTTATTACAGGCTATTACAGTTATAACAGGCTATTACTTACTACTATTGCTATTACTATTATTACAATTGGTAACAATTGTTGCTTTTAGTTAGTTTATAGCAACAAACTGTTTATTTGTATTTTTTCTTTTGAGTCATTCAAAAATTACTGAACTAAAAATATCGTTTTATTCTATTTTTACTATTCATTTTTATTGTTTAGTGTTTTAATTTTAATGTTTTAAATCATTTTGACAAAATATTGGTAAGTTTTTACAACATTTTTAACTTTTTATATAACTTTTCTTTTTACATTGTTATTGTTAGGCACTGAAGATGAAATCTTAAATTCCGAAAGCGTCTTGTCTCTGTTGTATCAAAATTTTAATTAAATTTGTGAGTTCGACATTGATTTTTATTGTCATTATTTACATCACTTCGAGAAAGGATTCTTTTACCAAAGAAAACTTATTTCTATACTAAGTTGCACCGTTTAGGAACTCGAGAGCGCAAAAGTTGGCAATTGAAATTAGTTTTTGCAATTTAAACAAAAAAAATCTTATTTTACTGATATTTTACTTTGTTCTTTTTTCTTTTTTTATTCGAAATCTATTAGTATATTTGTTCTTACAAAAAGAATTAGTGAAGTAAATAAGTGCGACCAGAAATTGGGCGAATTTAAAAAATTTCAATATTATCAATAAAAAATCAAATTTAACTTTGTGTATCAAGTATTATAATAATTGGTTTAGCGGTTTTTAAAATAGATATACACGAAAAAAATTATACTTAACTTTGAAAGCCTGTAATTTTGTCATTAGTTGAAATAATACATTTTTTTTAAAATTTTATTATTTGTGGTGCTGAATTTTACGTTAAAATTATACCACGTAATTTTGGGTTAATCTGTATATCTGTATATCTACTAGATTTCAGGTTAACAGCTGTAGGTTTAAAACTTCTTAAAATTTACTGTTTGGAGTCAGTTTTAAAAAGTGATGACATTGTCAAAAAAAATGTCAGAAAATATTGTCAAGCAATTTAAAATTTGTAGGTTAGATTTTAATAAATAGACTTAAAGTACTTCTACACATTCATAGCCTGCTAGATATACATTACTCTAAATTTGGCCAAATAGCACTTTCTATTTGAACAAAATCTTTGAAAAAAAAATACATTTTTTATTTATAGTGGAAGTTTATTCTGTCCTAATTTGAAATCATTTTATTGAATAGGAAGTTTTTTGTCTTTTATTTCATAGGTTTTGAATTAATTTGTATAATTTTTTGATTACCAATGTACAGGGTGGTGCAAATTTGGTGTTCATATAGGGTATCTTTGAAACTACTCGTATTAACTTTTGGAAAAACGGTTTACACATTTTGAGCTTATTTTTTGAAAAAATACTTTTGGTACAAACCGCATCCTACTAAACTTGAAACCTATGGTTTTTGACAATCCGATGGTACACTGCTTTTTGACACACAAAAATTTTAAGCAATTTTTCTGATAAAATGTTTGTTATTTATTAAAAGATGACCAAGAAGCGACACTTCAACAGCGTCGTTTCAGATAGGACGCCCACGGTGATGTTTTTTGTTTGCAACAGAGTCTGTTTCCTCAAATTTCTCAATTAAAGTATACTTCGTTTTTCTTTTTAATGCGTTTGTCTGTGTTTTTTCAACACATTGTTGTATAGCTAAGTCATATAGATAATGTGTTGAACAGAGACAAACAAGCGCATTAAAAAGAAAAACAAACTATAGATACGTATTGACGACTAACTTTGATTGACTAGCTATTGACTAACTAACATAATTTGCGTTAAAAAGTCTAGAAGCAATACTGGCACTATTGTTATTACCATAGTAGAGTTTTACTGGTTCAGTTCCTTATTCTGTACTTTGAACCATTTTAAAAACTACAGGTTTTTATTTTTAACTTAGTTATTTAACGACAATAATGTATGAAATCAAGTATGAAACTGTGTAAAATATGATAACTTTACCAAATACAGCCAAATTTCTTGTAACTTTAAAAAGGAAAAACATTAGTGCAGATAAGATAACGTTTGTAAGTTCATTCATTTCAAAAAATTTGTTCACAATTTGAACGAGTGTTCCGGTTTGACAATTTTGAAAATTTTAATAAGTCTTAAACAATTTTGTAATTTTCAAATTGTTCAAAATTTATAAAAGATATGTTGTTGCATAGACAATGAAAGCAGCTTTAAAATGATGTGTCACTCGATTTCACTTGGCTATTTATATTTTTTGAAGGGATGGCTCTGGGCGCTAGAGGTATGTGGTAATAACTTTGTAACTATGATAAAATCTGGTTTTTCTTTAAGGTAAAATTGACCTGTTTAAGGTTTTTTTCAAAACTTAGACAAAATCGGAGATTTTAGGTAGGTGCAAATTTTAGTTGGGCCACCCTGTAGATTATTTACATTATCGACATCAGAAAAAATTAATTAAAAATTATTTTCTGCGTTTTGATTGGCAAAGGCAACTTGATGACAAAAAATTTGGTCCACTCGTTATTAAAAACTGCGATTTCAAAAAAGTTATGCATATCTCAGCAATAAATTTACTCTTTTTTACAATCATAGTCGTCAGGTTTTTATTTGCATAAAAAAGTTTATTTTTAGAGCTTTGTTATACAAATAACTCTTCACAATGATAAAAATTGTCATCCAATTAAAAAAAAATGTACAGTAAAATGCAGTAAAAAAATGGACCTTTGGGCACCTAGATCACACAGAAGATCACACTCTTTCGAGTATAAAGTAAAATTATCTTTTATACAAACTGCAAACATCATTTTTGTACTCATGAAGTGAGCAGCTATTTTTCGGTGATCTTCGACGCATGAAAAGACTGCTTTCCCGCACCGGGATGTTTTTGTTTCTCACAAGGAAACAATTTAAAATTTGCTTAAGCCATTAGTCTCGGTAATGGTAAAGCAACAACTTTGGGTTGGACTTCTGTTCTCAAAATCTACCAATCAGTTTTACCAACCCATTAATTAATAAACAAAATTCTCGAAAAAGTTAGGTTAAATAATTTTTTCTTAAAATATTGGTTTTTATTCGTTACAAAAAATGTTGTACCTAACTATTTCGGGAAGAAATTTTTCGCATTCGCACTAATGCAGACAAATTTTTTAGTATTTAGTTGTAGAGAAATAATTAATTAACACTTTACTTGTCAATTATTTACAACAACACTAGAATATAGGTTGTAAAAATTAACAATAAAAATGTATTGATGAAACAGTAAATATAGTTAACCTGAACTAAATTTTAGTACAAAAAAAATTATAAATTAAAACAAAAATTATACCTGCATTTCGTAGGTATGTAAGTAAAAAATTGTTTTTATTATTTATCTTCAAATTTACTTACGAGTATAATCACGTTGAACTAAGATATAATATCATATACTTACCAAATAAATTTTTAACAAAAGGCAATGAAAAAAAAATGTTTCTTCATACATATAAAATCATTTTTGCTACTGTAAACCTTAGGTAAAAAAACTTTTTCAACTAGAAATGTAAATCCATGTTACTAAAGAAACAGGCAAAATCAAAATTTTGCAGTAATATGGTATTGACAGATTGATCAATTCTAAATATAATTATGGATATCGAAGATAAAATAAGCGTTTTAATATCCTAGAAAAAATAGTAATTACTAGTATCTGTTTTTTTATTAAAAAACACTATGGTTCAAATCATTATTTGCATTATTATTATTTTTTATAGAGGTTTATTTATAAACTTTTAAATTTAATTTTCTGTATTAAAAGCATTACGTTGTCATAGAAACAATAACAAGGAACATTTATTTGCACATTTATTTTAAATAAAAAATCAGATTATACTCGTCATGAAGTGTGTTTTTTTTTCGTTCGTGAGATTGTCTCCCTCGCTGCTAACATAGCTTGTGAACAAACCTTCAACTCACGAAAAAATCTTGCTTTCATGTCTTATTGTAAAATGAACTATTTTGAGAAACAGTAAAATACTCTAATATTGTGTTAGAAAATGACAGTAATCGTGTGAATAAGTAGTATTTGCGGTGATAATAAGCCACAACAATCTCTGGGAAAAACTTTAGGTACAAGAGATGTAAGTATTGTCACGTTGATGTTAGAACGATAAAGTAATAGTGCACATCAAAGTAGAGAAAAAACAGGTGTAAATGAAACCTCACTTATCGATGGCAAATTTAAAACAAAAGTGCTGTATAGGTAATCATTCTAGAAATTTCAAACCCCGATTTATATGCAAAAAACTTTGAAAGAATATTGTAAACCTGAAACATTTTTCATTTTATACTACTAACACCACATTTCAATGGTTAACGCAGAAATCATGAAATTCCAATTATCAGCTTCCCAGCTATGAGAATACTCAACGTTAACAATCTCTTAACACTGTCAACTAGAATAAAACTTGAGCATTACTTACTTTTTTAGTTATCTTTGTAAGCGCGTAAGCCTTCACTTGGTATAAGTGACTTGCAACAAATTGTAAATAGTGTCTTATTTGTAAACTTTACATATGTATGAAAAACTTACCAGTATTGTAGTTTAAGACACATTATTGTTGAATGAAATAAACATAAAATAAAAAATTAGTGTTTATCTTCTAAGGTGTTTATGTATGATATTGGGCAACCTAAGGGGCTACAAGTGGGGTTGAGGGCAGTTGCAATCATTATTGACTACCTACTAAGAGAGAAAAGTAACTTCACAACACTTCGGCAAGTTAAATAATGATGCGTTCTAAGACTAGTAGTGAAAAAAATAATTTATTTTAACACAAACTTGGTACACCAATTTAGTTTTAAACTTTATGAAATTTTGCGTGTCGGAATTTTTAATTTTAAATGAATCAGGTAATTAAGTTTTTTTCGGAAATAAATTTTAACGTTTTTTAAATTTAGATTTTTTAAAATACAAATACAAAACCATTGGCTTCACTTCAAACTGAATACCAAATTGTTTGTAATGATGCCCTCCTACTTCTGATAACATAAAACATAATATAATGTTCTTTAAAATTTTAATTTAAACTTGTATCCTAATAATATAACATTTAGGTGTGTACTAAACCGGAAGTGACTTTTGCTCAGGTGTACAACAAAACAGGAAGATATGCACCTGTAAAACAATGTCTTTAACATTTATTTACAAAAACACTTGGTCGTTTGACTTAATTGGTGAGAAAGTATTAATAGGGGTCCGTGAGAATATCTCCAGTTTGGTTTCAGAAACTTTTTATTTTGAAGTGTATAATTTTAAAAACGTGTACGGCACAGCCGCTGTTTTACCGGGAAAGCTCTTCCTGGTGGCGTAATGAAATCTGTAAATCAGTAGCTTTTACCGAGATTTCCCGGAGGAACCGGAGCCGTTTCCATCGCACGCAAGCAACAACCACGCCATCACGCATCACCTAACAGGAACATTTTCTGCATGCCTAATAATTGCGATTATAGGTGAAGTGAATAATCGAAATTAGTATTTTTTCGATCGCACAAGTCGCTAACATTCGACGGTATCAACGTTTGGGGTTTAAATCGTGCATTAGCGAGATTAAAACTTTACCTTCCCTCGTGTTTCACAGACCGATCGTTATTTGGATGAGGTTATTCTTCCGTGGCGGTGGAGGGATCAAACATCACTCCATGTAAAAGAAAGTTTTTAAAAATTACTTTCAACTAACTCGCAGTTTTGAAACAAATACTGATAAGTGACCCTGGAAGTAAAAAAGAATAACAAACACAATCACATAAAATTTTCACGACACCAAAAGAAAAATTCCTAAAATTAAAATTTATTGTCATACCAATAAATATATGTAATGTAAGTACTTTTAACAACTCTTATCTTCCTTTTGTACTCGGCTACTTTACAGTCTATCTAATAGATAGAGCTAGCTTTGATATATAAAAAAACTTGGACACATCTTAGAATGACGATACTAAAGCAAAATACGAGGTGTTTATTTTGTAGGGTATTTTGTAATTGTAGAGTCGTAGGTGGCTGTGGAAATTTTTGATTTCACAAATATTTATTGTGATACCTAATTCCTGCAACGGAATATTAGAGAATGGTTCTTGGAGTTAGTCAATTGTCTTATAATAATTATAATAATATCTACAATTATTGTCTTTAAAAGACAAAACATTGTTTATTATTTCCACAGCCTCCTACGACCCTACAATCATTTTAAACACCTTGTATATGATCAGAGCAATTTTGTCGTTTACACAATAGTTTAGGACCTATATTGTGTACATACCTATAAATGTAAAGGTCATATAAGACTATTTTAGATTTTAGAGTTTATTTGGTAATCGAATGGAGTACATTAGCTATGGAGATGACCACATAACCTGGAACTCTGTAGAACAACTGAATTTAAGCTCAGAGTCAGAAGTATTGTTAATGTAAATAAAATAAGATTATGTTGCAGCTAATTTGGTGAATGGAATAGGTTTGATATAAAAACATTACCTGAAACTACTAAATTTTTGAGATAAAACTACTATTGTTACCGTAAAATAAAACTATTATTCGCACTATAATTTAGGATTAATTTACTGTGAAATAAGGTTATTTGACAGATAATTTTTTGTAATGGGGAGATCTGAAGGAAAAAAAATAAACAAATGGTTGCTTAAAAACTAATAAATAATAAAAGTAAAGATTTATTCAATTTTTAGTATATTTTTTATTATTTTAAGTTTTTAGTTTATTATTGACTAAAATTTGATAATTTTTTTTTCTACCATTTATTGTTCAGGCACTGATGATAAGACATTAAGTTCTAGAAAACGCTCTGCCACTGTTGTGTAAGAATTTTGTTTGAGTTTGACTTGAATTTTTATTCTTTTATTATTAATAAATCATTAGATTAAATCAAAGCAGCTGTATTGTTATATTAAGCCACATTCTTATTTTCTCATAAAAGAAGTATATACTTTATACACTTATATACCTTTATAGGTATAAGTATACTGTGTGTATCAGAAATGATGGTCAAAAATTTAGCCAGTAATAGGTCTCGCTTAAAAAAGACATTTTTTTAAATTTTTTTTTCGAATTTCAATCATTATTAAGATAAAATTACATATTTAAAAATTTAGTACAAAATACCATATCCGCCACTGACCTATGTAGTATTATAATGGTAACTGGGCTATATTATGATGGTAACTAAGTGATCATAAGAGTATCGTGATTTTATGAGGAAGACAAAATTTAAAATTTTTAGCATCTATTGCAAAATTGGTATATAGAAAAGTTGTTTCTTTTGATGAGATGTATCACTGGTTACATTTTTAACTATCATTTTTTATACATCCTGTATATTGCGGTATATTAATACAAAATAAGATCATTTTATAAAAAATATTATCCGTTTATTAAATAGCTTATGAGTGTCATCGTTATGAAATGAGATTATTTACTCAAAACTTCTTTTACAGACGATTTTTTTAGTGGGTAGATGAAGCCGATCTGCTGTTAAAACACAAATCTGTGGAGTTGCAGTAGCTGTGCTGTATCAAAACAAAACAGTAACCTGTTTGCTCAGAACAGTGTGTATCTATACTGTTATCAGTCTGAAACATTAGCGGAAATTCTAAATCATTTCAAAGCACATTCGGACTTTTTTTTAGTGCAATGGATAAAGGCGTCAATTTTTCTTTACTTCACCAAATGCGAGAACTATTAACAATATTTTTTTGCAACAGAAGACTAAGTTTGTTACCTTCTAACGGCTATTTATTCCACAGCTGTCTTGGGAACGAAAGTATTACACCAAATTTGTTGTCGATTGTTTCAGAAAATCCAATCAGTGGGACCGTGGCACTACAGAAAAAACTTCGTTCTACACTAGATAAACTTATTTTTTTGTCAGTTACACTATTGTGAGGTCTTTTTAATTTACAGTTCGTCTAAGTTGTTATGACAATATAGTTCTGATTGTCTACAGATCGTAGACAAAATTTCACTTATTAGAATACATAATTGTATAGTTGTAGAAATCAGTCAAGGAAGCAAGATTCACTGACGATTTGTTTGACAAGGTAAACCAATAATGCTTTGGATTGACTGCACTTAGTGTGTATGCATTGTGTTTTAAAAATACGTAATAAACACAAACAAAAAAACATATTTAATTTGCACTAGTGCAGTCAATCGAAAACGCTAGAAGATTAGTGTGATTTTCAAACCATTAAAAGGTAGTCGCTTAAACACTATACTAGATCTCAAAAAAACTGTGTTTTTTAATGTGCAATGTTTATGCCTGTTCTACAATTGGTGCTTTGTTATAACTCAACATAGAGCTTCTCTGGAAGAGTATTATGAGTACTTTCTGTTTTTCATAACAAGCCTAAATTTTTTAAGTGCAATTAAATTAGAATTTTAGAGTTTTTACCAAGTATTAAGTGGCTTAAATAACTTCTCTAACTTTGTGATATTTTATCTACCTGATATTTTGTCTACAGACGTAATTCATTCAGTATTTTTTAAATTTTTTTCAAGAGTTTGTCTAATTACTATTCGACAAAATGAAAAAAAATTTAAAAACAGCTAAATTTTCAGGTAGATGCGATATTGTTTAATAATACAAAAGTGATCCGGGTTTACGTAATGATTTTCTTGGAACCAAAACCGTGTTGCATAGTAATATTTTAATTAATGATTAATAATTTAAATTGCATCCTGCTAAATACCTCTGTTTCCACCAGGAATTAGACAACATGAGCTTTCTTTAACTTTTGGTCGAACTTTATCTAAATTCTAATAGTTCTTTAATAAGAGGATTAATTTTGTATTTGTGGTCTAACTATATGCCTAATATCCAACGCTTCATTAGTTTTTCAAGTTTGTGCACTTCTCAGTAATCAGTTTGCTAACTAACAAATAAATCTTTTTGTTAAATTTTCTTGGTGTGTTAAATGAAACGTAACCCACTAACTTTACTTAATACTAGTTATACTAACACTAGTACTATAGTACACAATAGTACTAAATAGTACTATTAAGTAAAGTGTTGGGTGTTAGTGTGTTTCACGTTTCATTTAATAAATAATTTGTCAAGTAGTTTATTTCAGGTTTGTTTTAACAACTTTTTGGAACCAGTTCAGCACGGATCGGAACTGAGCTGAGCATGCGCAATGAAAATTGTGGGCTGCTTAAAACACTACTACACACGTGCAATACAATTGTGAACTCTTCTAAACTGTACTTGAAACAAACATATTAATTTTAGACATACCATTTTATAAAATAAAATAAAAGAATAACGGGTGCACAAAAAATGTACGTCAAGGTAAAATGAAGTTTCAATGTTCTCGTAAGCTACTAGGCTACCACTCGTCCTAGTAAGTGCTTACTCGTCTAGTAAAGTCTTATTTTTTAGACTTGACACCTAAAATACACTTACAATCAAACTTAACGCTTTTATAAATTTATAGGTCACTTACACAGGTACATACTCGTATTGATTTTCAATTTTGTAGTCACTTTTCTTGACGATTCAGTTTATGTACACATCCATACTAATAAGCAGTGCATAAATGTGGTGTTATTGTCCCTCGCATTTTCAATCACGACAATTTCCCCACGTTCGCATTAATTCCACGGAAAGTGTAATTTCTGTAAACTCGTCCCCGTTGCTTGAATTGTTGAGCGCGTTTCAATAGAATAGCTCTGATTACACTTGTCGCTGTGTCCTGTAATCAGTCATCTTCGTAGGGAGAATCGAGAGACCCTCCCACGACACAGATTAAAACTTCCAAACAAAGGTTAAACGCGCTGAATCACAATTCTTACATCAGATGAGACAATTGGATCATTCTGCATTTATGAAAACGCTGTTAATTGATAAAAACTGAAGAAGAAAATCCGATACAAGGAAATCGAGAGGCTATAAAAATATTTATGTCTATTTAAAAAGGGAACAATATCTGTAGTGTCAAGCATTATCTATTCGAGCGAAGTAAATAATGGATGTGTATTTATGACAATCTCCGAACCATATTGCGTCCTGTCAGCTTGTTTATAGACAGTCATTCGGGCTTAGTCGAGTACCATGCCATGCGGTGTTGAATTTTTGATGGACTTTTATCTGTAGCACTTGTAACAGATTATTTTAGTGATATACAAAAAAATAATTGAAGGCTTTATTCTACTATTTATTGTATTATTATTAATAAAATAAAAAATATTTTTTAAAAAGTTTTATCCGCACACTTAAATTTACTGCTGCATTAGTAATGCATTAAATTTATCCAATAAAACAAGAACATCTTTAATTGTATGAATAAGTGGTAAGATTAGAAGCGTAACGATAATAATGTTAATACGGTTATATCAGGTATATACAAACAGATTATAGACT
The DNA here is from genome assembly GCA_029207805.1 of Tribolium confusum. Classification (NCBI taxonomy): domain Eukaryota; kingdom Metazoa; phylum Arthropoda; class Insecta; order Coleoptera; family Tenebrionidae; genus Tribolium; species Tribolium confusum. Next base: position 5,450,119 of record JALGAY010000003.1, read on the forward strand.
ACGAACTCATTCCAGTGTAAAAAAAAAAACGCAAATATTAAAATAAGTTAAATTAGAGCATATAAATAATTTCACTCTGGAAAATTGAAAACGAAGTTGTACTTATCTTACGTTTTTTAAGTATAAGGTGTTTATACTTCATTAATACTAATTGTAGGAGGCTGTGGAAACAATAAAAAATGTTGTCTTTTAAAGACAATAATTTTAGCTATTATTATAATTATATATTCTTAGACAACTGAGTAACTTCAGGAAATAATCTCTAATATTCCGTTGCAGAAATAGGATATTACAATAAATATTCGAAATATTGAAAATTTTTACTGCCTCCTACGATCCCTACAATCATTTATAAACACCTTATTATTATTGTTAAGTAATTTTTTAAGTTATTATTATTTACATTATTATTAGTAAAACTTTAAAATAGAATAATATAGTCAAAATATTTCTATTCTATATAAATCGTATCAAAAAACGTGCATTTGATGTTAAGGCTAGCGTTTATAGTGTACACGATATTATTTGGCCACTGACTTTTAAGGCTTCTAATAAACTAGACTAGTGGTTCTCAAACTTTTTAAAATAAGGAGCCCCTTTAGACACAAATTTTATTTGCGACCTCCTTCGCTGTAAATCAGCTGATCGATGCACATGTGGCGCACACTTTTTACTACGCACTATTTGTTATTAAAAACATGAATAAGTTTTTGAAGAGATCGTTGGAACCGCTGTGGTTTGAAAAAAACACTAATAAAAAGAAAAACAGATTATACAGCAACTAATATCTTAGGTAGACAAAAAAGAAAAACCGTTGGAATTTTTTGAAAGAAAGCTGAAGTGTCTTCACAAGAAGCAAGCAACTTTTACGTCACCTTTTAATAAAGCTTTACTATCAAGTTATAAAGTGGCATTCCGGATTGCAAAAAACAGTAAACCCCATACAATTGCTGAAAATCTAATTTTAGCAGCTGTTGAAATGGTGCTATTAATAGGTAAAAAAGAAACCGAAAAACTGAAAAAATACTTTTGTCCAACAATACCATTCAAAAAAGAATTAATGATATGACAGAAGATATTCAAGCTCAAAAAACGGCTTTCTTGCTGACATTTTTGAACACCTAAATATTTTAAATAGGAGTCTGCAGGGCCGAGATACTAACATTATAACAGCCATAGATAAAATTAAGGTATTTGTTAATAAAGTTGATTTATGGTCGAACTCTATTAAAACAAAAAAAATTGACTCATTTGAATGCATTGAACAACTGATAGTCGAATTTGATCAAAACGATTTGACGCAAGCTTAGCATGTTTTTGCAGAGATGATAGATACTTTGACTAGTTTGAAATTAAAATTGTATGACTACTTCTACGAAGAGACTCAACAAAAAATGATGATTACAGGTGGATATTTAATCTATTTTAAGAAAATTTTTATATACAGGCTGAACAGCCAACCAACTTAAAAGTAAAACTAATTGAGATAGAAAGTGATGGTATGTTAAAATTAGACTTTTTTGCCCATAGTCTAGATCAATTTTGGATTAAACAGATGACTGAATTTCCCGAGCTGGCGCACGAAGCTTTTAGGTGTTTGATTCTATTTGCCTCATCTTACCTATGCGAGCTAAGTTTTTCGTCTATGACAAATGTTAAAACAAAAATTGGGTTGGAATTAGAAAACAACATAATTGTGTGTGTTTCAAATACAGAACCTTGGTTTGAAAAGTTAGTTTCAAATAAACAGGCACATACCTCACATTAATAACAAGATGTAATACGTTTTTGTTGTAGTTCTCTTTAGTTTTTTATTAAATGTTTTGTTTTTGTTATTTTAAAGAATTTTTTAAGCCTGTGTTGTAACTTGTATGGTTTTTGTAATTTTTTTTAATTAAAGTTAAATATTTTTTTTTATTCTAAAAATTATTTGCGACCCTTTAAATGTTTAACGCGACCCCCTAGAGGTCGCGACCCACACTTTGAGAACCACTGAACTAGACAATAGCCATTGTTGAATCTAATAGTAATAATAACAATAATAGAATTTATTGTTTAACAAAGTCTTACAGGACATATTACATCAACTTAAAGCATTACATAAACAATAGTAATAATACATTTTATGCAAATTAATTAAAACAATAATAAAATATTACAATAATATACACATAAAATAATTAAATTTATAATTTTATGGTTACACATGAGAAGAATAGTGATCAGTTTTATTTTCAAAATCAGTTTTAACGCAAAAACTCATTCATGGTTGTGGAAAAAATGTTAACTCTGTTTGCAATATTATTATAATATTTACACATTTTGTTTAAAGTGGCATAAAAAGGTTGATAAAAAGGGATCCAAATGATTTATAGAGAGTTAGAGAGTTATATTCTGGCTTCGATCTTACAAGTGCAAAATATTTTTATAACTGCTTGTATTCTTAAAAATAAATCTTAATTAAATAAATAATAAAATAATAATTAAATGAACATTTTAATTGCATGCAAACATACTGGGTGTATCAGACATGATAGTCAAAAATTTAACCAGTGATACATCTCATCAAAAAAAAAACAACTTTTGTATACATATATACCTTTTTGGCGATAGATGCTAAAAATTTGGAATTTAGTATGACAAGACTGGGAGTTGCATAGGTATTTGAGCAATAATTAAAACACTTAACATATATATATTAAATTCAGTTTAATTCCCCAGCTAAAAATGACAACTTTGTTGTCGAAACGTGTGCCATGCAAAGTTAAATTGTTTGGTGCTATTGGGTGCTTGCTACATTTCATTTTATACACCAAAAAAATCCAACACAAAGTTAAAAAAAAAACTGGTGTTTAGAATCTAGTTGACTACAAACATATTAGTTTAACAAATTCACAAAGGTTGGTGATAGTTGACTTAACTCTTACAAAACCATGTTGATGTTCACTTAGTTGAGTAGATATATGTATGAGCACACAAATTTTGTGCTAGAATTAATTCAAATAGTTTGGCAAAGACACAAATATTTGCAATTGGGCTATAATTTTCAATGCCGCATCTCATCTGTCTCCCAATTTCAACCAACACAACAATAAACTTAGAAGTTTATCACTTAGTAGGAAAGGTAGCTTTTTTATTATTAAATTAAACAAGAAACAAAGTGGATCATAAAGACACAAACTGCAGTCTTTATCAAAAAAGGAGGAGACTGAGTCGAGACTCATATTAAAAATAGGTTTAATTTTTTTAATTATATATATTTTTTATACATATACAGCCTGATTCAGATAAAATAATGAGCTCGATTTTTTGGCGATGCAACAAAAAAAACAAATTTTATTTACGTCTTGATATACTTTTAATTACGATTTGCACTTCCAATTAAGTTATCTTATGTTACTTTGACAGTGTTCTGACATTAGTTAAAAATGGTGTCTTATACCTGTTTATTTTTGCAAATTATGATTTAGAATAGATCTGTTTCTCAACCTTTAAGACTTCATTCTTTTATACATTATGTATTGGAGTTTAGGTACATCAAAATGAGTTTTTTATATTCTCTCTTTGGCACAAATGACCGTTTTCTGCGCTAATGTCAGGGTTAAGCAGATGATAACTTAGATTCAATTTGAAAAGCTTAACTTAAATTAGGCCAAAAAGGTAAATGAAATTTGTTTTTTTGGGTTTCATCGCTAGTTCATCAGGCTCATTATCTTATCTGAATCAGGCTGTATATCGACGATGTCATAAGACAATGGAAACAAGAACCTAGTCCTGGAATAACACTGGCACCTGTTAATAATTATGTAAACGCAATACTCTTTGCGGATGACCAAATATTTTTACACTGAACAGAGGATGAACTACAAAACGCAATTTACCCCCTAAATCAAATATGTAAGAATTACAACCTAAAAATATCAGAAAAAAGTTATGGCATTTATACGGAAGCAACCCATACGTTCCAAAATAATACTACACGAAGTGCCCATAGAACAGGTATCACATTTTAATTTTCTAGGATGCGATATAAGATACGATTATGAAAAAGACATTACAAACAAAATACATAAATATCAAACGATATGTGGCACCATACAAAGGACATTACAAAATAAGACAAGCAAAGAAATAAAAATGAAATTCTATAAAGTAATGACAGTACCAGTATTAACCTACGGAAGTAAAACTTGAGCTCTGCAAAAACAAGACAGACAAGCTGCTGAAATAAAATTTTTAAGGAGAACAAAAGGTTGCACAATAAGAGACTTAATAAGAAATGAAGAAATAAGGGCTGAATTGAACATATTCTCGATGAATGATAAAATACATCAGAACACAATAGAATGGAAACAACATATTGAAAAAATAAACGATGATAGGATGGTAAAACAAGTAGTACGTTATAGACCAAGAGAAAAAAGAGACGTAGGTAAGCCCAGAAGAAGATGGCAAACATGAAAACGGAACAGGCTATAAGCCTTATCCTTGAAGTGCAGAAGAAGATGAGATTTTCTTAATTATATTAAATATATCACAGCTGGTTATCACAAATGTATGAAACACATTTCACATACACTATTACAAACATTTTCAAGATCACAGACTTTATTATCACAGACAAAAACTGAAATGAAGAACTCGGCAAAGCTGTTGACCATATTTTGAGATGAATCTAAGTCCAGTCTTTTATACGTCATCCCAATTGGAACGTTGCTTAAGATTTTTCAATTTGATGTATTTCCCAAATTATTTTGGATAATCTTTGACGTTCACTTCTGCAAAACGTACAAATCTCTCAGAAACTTCTTTGATTTCTAATTTTATACATCTTCGTATTTCTTTAATTCTGCGCAAATACATGGCAAACTTATGTACTTTATAAAAATTTTAGAGTTGACCTTTAGATTTAATTTTATTTATTTTATTTTGGAACCATAATCTACTTTATACGCCTGCAAATCAGAGCGTAATCTTTATTTTTATAGGACTGAATTTTTTAAAATTACTACGCAAAAACTACAAATAAATAACTGTACATTCGTCTAGCTATCAAATAAACGTCTTCAATTTTTACATTAAATAACAATTATTATGGAAAATCATCATTTATTTCAAAAACTGTTAAACACTACAAAAGCAGGGAGCGTGACAACTTTTTCTTGAATTTTCGGTTCAACATTTCTCTAGAATACACGTTTTTACACAGGATTTCTACCAGATTTTTTTTGAAATATCGCAAAACAGAAAATAACAACATAGTCAACTAGTTAATCTGGATTTTTTTTACATTTTAAAAAAATAGCAAAATTTTGAATATTATTCTTTTGATTTGAAAAATTAAAACGATTCAAAATAACATAAAACGTTGTTTGTACCACGGGCGTAATCGTAAAAGCCCCCTTACGTCGAACTTTAAACATTCTCTTGTGCCATAATCACCTTGATTACGCACTTAATACATAAATAACTATTATCACAGAAGAAGTGAACCAACTTGGATAAGTAGAACTATGTAAAATTTTTGCAATTTCGAAATATATTTATCAAACAAAAAATATATTTTATTATGAATTATATTACATGCATCGTTAACCTTAAAACCTTAAAAAATTGTAATAGGTCATAAACTCAAACACAAGAATACAGCTACCATTTAATTTGATTTGGGATTTTGGAAATATGGTATGTTAAATTTCTCCAAAATCAAATTGTTTTTTGCAATAAGATTTTCATGTTCCAAGACGTCAAAAATTTTATCATAAATTTTAAATAATGAACCAATAATGAACAAGGCAGAATGTAGGTGTCTAATAGCCAGACTTTAACAACAATTACATCGCTAACAGGATAGTTAACAGATAAAAGTTTACTTTTAAACTTAGAGTTAATTGCTAATAGAACTTCTCCACCCCTACTTACCTTGTTGGTTTGGTGAACTATATATTTAGAGTTGGAAAAATATTTAAAACACAAAATATTATTAACCAGGTTTATGTAATTTCAACAATATCAAAATTAGAAGAAATAATACTGAAATAAAATTTATAGACTTTGGTATTCAGACCTCTTGCATTCTGGTAATAGATTTTTAAATGTAAAAATGAATTAGAAGTCTCTTAGACCGTTTTTTTTTTGAATTATTTTAGAAATTTCGTTTACATATTTTACTTTGATATCAGCTTCTCTTTGATTTACACGGCTAATAGTAAAACAGTGATGAGACATTTTGATTTATGATGGTCTATTAAAACATACATGAAGAAATTACTTTACCTATGAACCATTATAAATCAAAACGCTTTATCACTATGCATTACCTTACTCTTTGATTTAACAATGGTCATTATTTTGTTTATCGCAAGCTTAAAAAGTAGAGTAATAGCAAATCTGATAGCATTTGAGTTTACCAAAACCAAATTTAATAAATTTATATGCATATGAAAGCCAACATTTTTCTCACCGTAAGTAATGTTTACCTTTTCAATGCAGCATTTAGATTAAAACATGTATGTATGTATCTGAAACCTGATAGTTTGCAGAAGTGATAATGATAATAAAACTAAGTAAACCAACAAACGAAAAAAAATAATTATTAAATCATAAATTTCAATCATTGCATAAAAATGAGCATTTATCTCCGACTCGTGCTTTCGTTTTGTTATTCGTTTTTAATGTGAATTGGTGCTCAGAGGTTGAATGCAAACTCAAAAATGTGAGTAATTGAATATTTTTATATCTGTGTTAGTGTGTTTTAAATTTCTCTCGCTTCGGAATTACCAATGCGTAATCCAATGCCTTAATTGTCTGAGCAGATTAGGTTTATTTCATCTATTTAATTAGTTACTTAATTTACGTTTGTTGTTTGCCACATTACGTTTTAATGAAATAATAATTGCTGAAATAGGTACGGTGAAAACTTTTAGTTGTCACTTTTTAATCCACTTCATGATAAAAAATTAAAACAAGATGAGACTGAACTTTCCAGTAATAAACAAAAATTTTAATGAAAGTTTATTTTTGATAAGAGTACGCAGATTGAAATCGACTAAGAGTACGCAGCCTACTCTTAGCCGATAGATACTATAATGTCCCACGTTATTTAGTAATTAATTTGCTTAATATGTGTATGATGATATTAGATCTTCTATTTCTTCTAGATACTTTAGAAAAAAATTAAACGTTACAATAGAAAAACATTGATCAAAAAAAAACTCTTAAAATGCAGTAGTCGACAATTGAAATGGAACATCCTAAAATTTTAACAAAGTTTAAAATCTTGTAACTCCTGCAAAAATTTATTAACTGAGATGATCTTTTTTTTGGGTAGTTCATTTTTTGTATTTTAAGATGTTTAATAAAGCGTTTTTTGTAAATTTGTAGTTTAAGCTATACAGGGTGTCGAAAAAACGAAAAGTTTAGATTGCTACCATTTTAACAAAAAGAAATATTTGAATTTTGTTAATGAGTTTCTGAAAAGCGCTGAACCAAACTTTCAAAGTGGTCTTGGAAATTTTGAGTTTATAAATTAAGGCCAAAATCCAAAAAAAATGTTTTTTGCACTATAAGCAATAATTTTTTTAATTGGTGTAAAAATTTTTTCTTTCTTAGCTTATTCTAAAGGTAAAAGTTTAAGCCTAAATTCTGAAAAGTGTGGTAGACATACCATTAACATTTTGTGTAAAAAAAAAGCTCCCAAAAATGATCAATTTTATAAACAGATCTATTTTTTTTTTAATTTAAACTTTTACTGTAATATAAGTAAGAAATATTTTCCAATAGGTACTCTTGATGTTTTTATTTTCCAAATTGAGTGTAATTTTGTAATTCCAAATTGAGTGTAAATTTCTACTAAGCGTGGAAATCAGTCCAAATTGAATTAGTTGTCTAGAGTGCACCAGATTTCACTTTAGTTTAGCTATATACACGATTAGCTCATAATTGAATAAGACATGTTACATTAGGCCATATGCCAACATGAAGCGGTGATTCTAGAGATGACAATAAGGTCGGTAAACAGTGTAAGTCAACCCTTGCTGCAGTAGTAAACCTAATAAACGTCCCCTCATTAGGTAATTGGTAAGTCAGGAGTAACGAGAGTCCCCTTCACATCCATACTACAATCTAATCGGATCTCCTGTCAATATTATAGGACCTCAGTGTGATGTTTATTCAAAAACAAAATATTCTTCTTCGAAAACCACTAAAAAAACCACAGTAGTAATACCAAATTAACTAAAAAATAACATTTTTTTATGCTGTGTAGGTTGTGATAAAATTCCTCTTTGTATTTTTTTTTTTTTAACATATGATTCTATTACATTAGTTTTATTTGAGTACTTTGTACAAATCGCTTTTACTTGTCAGTAACGGTGATGGAATGTAGCGATGGCAATCGGCGAAGAATTAGTGAGTAATTGCTGGTGGACGTAGACAGAGGTGGTTGTATCAGCATGTTCATCTGCTTATCAACTGAACCATCTAACTAATCCTGCCGTTTAACTGTCAAGGCACGAGACCGAATCGACACTTCACCCACCTTTACGAAAACATTTTAAAGTAGTGTCTATAAAGGGATCTTCTGGAATTGATTAGTTCATTAGTTAACAAATTTTGAAAATAAAATTTACTTTACTTAGATATTGATATTAAATAGAGAAGTGTTTACAATAATTTTGAGCAATAGTCACAGCAGGTATCAGGTAAAGAAATAACTGACCGAAATACCCTTCTTAGATTTCATAGCGGCTTTAATCTAAACATCACAAATGATTAAATTGGTATTATTCTCTATTGTTAAAATAATTTAGCAGGATAATTTTTATTTATTTTTGAAGGTGCATTTATAAGGGTGTTCCTGAATGATATGCGAATATTTAAGGGTGTGAATCTACATGAAAAATTAAAGTTAGTTTGCTTTATAAACTATGGTCCAAATATGTTTCCTTACAAAAACTCGGGCTGTTAAAGTTTAAGGGAAAAAATAAAAATTAATTTAATTGGAAATTAATATTTTCAGAACCGTTTCAGATATTTTAGTAATATTTAGTACGTAGTGAAAGTTAATAATAATAAATAAAAATTGCATTCTTTTAATTTTCTCAGACACTAGAACGGTTTTTATTTTTTTACTCAAAAATGGTGCATCAATAGAAAACAACTTAAAAGTGATCTTATGTTTCAAATTGTACGGGAAATTCAAAAATAATTTTTATTTAGAAAAAAACCATTGGCGTACCATTTTTTTCTTAAAAAATATCGAGGTCAATACCCGTACGCACGCCACTGTTAAAGCTAAAAATTCTTTTTGCATTGAAAAATATGCACCTTTATTAACTTTTACTACGTACTAAATATCACTGAAATATCTGAAGCGGTTCTGAAAATATTAATCAATTTTCATTTTTTCCCTTAAACTTCAACACCCCGAGTTTCTGTAAGGAAACATTTTTGGACCATAGTTTATAAAGCAAACTAACATTAATTTTTCATGTAGATTCACACCCTTAAATATTCGCATATCATTAAGGAACAGCCTGTATATTTATGATGCGAAAAAGAAATGCAATACCCAAAAGTTTGGTACAGTCAAGTGTAAAATTTGTTAGCGTTGTTTGTTGTACTTAGTATCTTCAATGTCCAAATTTATGTCAGTTGCAAATTCTAACCAGTTAACGGTCAAGAGTTTCAACAGTTCTAGATCATCTTCGTATAATTTGAGTTTTAGACAAAACAACTCTTAGTAGTTGACAAAAGTGATAATTTTAATTAAGCACGTGATGCATTCAATAAATAATTATACAATCTAGTACTTCTTGTTTAAGTTAATTTATTTTAAATTTGGGATTTGGTCGACTAGTATCTCAGTATTCGGCCGAATACTAGAAACTTTGCCGAATATTTCTTGCATCACTAATATAAAGTGCGATTCAAAAGTAGTTGTAGAATCAAAGCATGTTTAGACAAAAATAATATTTGTTTACTTAAAATTAACTATTACTGTCATCTTAGATGTCATAAATTATTGTTTAATTGAAATTTAAACCTGACACTTTTAACACTTTTAAAGACGCACAATTGTCAGATATGACTACTATATCTAGCTCATTCCCTCATAGCTAACTGAAATGCCAGTACCCTTAAATTGCTCGATAATAAAAAAATTTAAAAAATTTGGTAATTGCCATAGATATCTTGACAATTGTGATTTGGTTCCATAAAAAATCGTGCGATTTTTTTTGCGAGTTGTAATATTACAAGAAAGTGAGAATAAATGAAAATTATATCCATAACAGAAAGTAAGCTAAAAACTACAGAGAGGGAATCTTACATACTTCAAACTCGTAACTCGTATTGTTTAAAATTTACTGGTGGACATTTTAAAGTTGTTATGTAAAAATAGATAAACTTTTTAATAACATTTCTATTCAATTTAAAAAAAAATACTTGTTTTTTGATTTTGAACTTGTTGTTTAACTAGATTTGAACCAGGATCAAAAATGTGTTGTAAATTCGCACCTTTACCACTCTATTTCAGTCATTAATTTTGTAATATTTATGAATGAGTTATTTTATAGGCTATCTTCTATAAACGTGGAAACCGATATTTATTTTTGTTATTAATAAGGAGTATGTATTATTATGACACGCCACAGTAATAATTTTAATATCTCAAACCGAAGGGTAAGTAATCTAAATATGTACAACCATAGTAGTCTGCATCTTGAGCATACACTTGCCATTATGCTGTCGTCATAAATCTTCATATCCATAAAAAAGGTGTCTGTTTGTGTCTAACTTTCAATTATTAATATATTGACCTTAAATAAAACGATAAAATTTTGTTACATAATCTATACATATTTAAATTCAAAAATAAATTAAAAAAATAAAAATACCCTACAATATTTTGTTTTTTTGTTTTTTATTATGACAGTACCGGTTTTGGCTAATGAGGAAGCCATCATCAGCTGTTTACAATTACAATAAATTAGTAATTACACTAGTCTACAAAATTAAACTTTAGTTTTGTCCTTCGAATGAAATATATTTTTTTTGCATAAGCTACTAAGGGTAGTTAATACATATTTTTTTCCGCTAGCACGTTACACTTCTCAGAAAAATGTTTTTTTTTTTACTTTTTCATATGAAATGTTATTATTTATTTGACTTTCACTGCATGAAACAGTTTTCACGATCTTTTCTAAATGATGTTTTGACGATGAGCAGCAGAACAAAACTAGAAAGCACACTTAGCCTTACCATTCGCAAAAGTGTCATTATTTACAAACATTCCTCAGTATTTCAAACAAACACATCGCCACCGTTTAGGGTGACGATGTGCCGGGAGGGAGTGGGGTGCAAGTCTAAATCACATTAACTCACACCAAAACGTATTAAGTGGAGTAAGTTTCTAAAAATAAGGCTTTCAGGAGAGGGTTGTAAAAGAACGGATGACAAGTAGTTACAACACGACGACATGACACCGTAATAGCTCCCCGACATTACTCTAAAAGCACTTCCTACACATATACACAAAAAATATCGGTAGCGGCGACCTACAATAAATAAAGCCCGCAAATGGAAACCAAATTATATTTCCTTTAATTCAAACGCAACTCGGAAATCGTCACCAAAAAACTTCAACGGCACTCAAATCTGGAATTCCTCGCGGCCAATTAGGTATTTAAATCGGTGCGTTATCGGTGATTTGTGCGTCTATTAACATCAATCTCGGATGCGGATCGTTAAGCTGGGAGTAGTTGTTTGATGAGAGATGCTGCGTGTTCCGTGAGTTGTTCTGCAGGGACGTCTGGAATCCCGGGAATTTCTTATCAGAACGTGAGTGGACCATAACCGACCACCCGTTACCGTACGTTCACGGTGATCTCTGAATATTTCGCTGATAACGAACTTCTAGCAATCCGCGTTCGATTAACTTTGGAATTTTAACATGAGAGGAATTTTAAAGTTACGGCCAGCCAAATGTTGAGCGACTAAATTGCAAAGAGCGATCTATAATTCTGAAGAAAGTCGTGAAATACAACCGTATTCATATTCGGATATAAGAATCGTATATCAAATGAATAAAAAAAGAACAAACGGCAGTTATATCTGAAAATTGTAAACTGTCCAACTAAAAGTAAATCTTAATGCCCACAAACTCATGTTTACTTTTGTTATTCTATTATTAAAAGATCCAGTTTGTTTCTTAACATTAGGTCATTGGTAGATTTTCTACACGTCAGCGCTAGGTCTGAAATCTACAGTTAGGTGCCATCCCCTTAAGAGCGCGTAACAAAATAGTTTGTAACAAAACAGCGTAGCAAATAAAAAGCGCGTGTAACAGAATGGTGTAGTAAAAAAAAGCGCTTGTGATAAAATAGAGTCAAATTAAATTGGCGACTGTAACAAAATAGCGCGAAAAAATAGCATTGCAAAGAAGTCAGGATAGGGCTCCGGTCACGGGTTTGGTCAGGTCACATCAGGTCCAAATTATTCCAAGTGAGAGAATTTGCCTTTTATTCTTAGGCAGGGTAATCTTTTAATATTGACAGGTCTAAGTCAGGTCCAGGCATTGCCGTCTTAAGTATCTTAAGTGCCATGAACATAGAAAATTTGCAACGTTGCGCCTGGACTTATTAGATGGTGCACACCCGCTTTTGCGATTTGCGTACAACGTGTTGTCTGTTTTTTTTTGTGTTTTTAGTTATTAAATAATAAATGTTTTCTGGTGTTTGTTCATTTATGTTTTCCTAAAACATCAAAGTGCATTTTTTATAAGAAAATTGATTCAAGAGACATCTATCTACTCGAACTAGCCAGAATATTCTGGAACGGTCCACTTTTTAGAAATAATTAATAAATGGTAGAACATCACTAATTCAAAAGTAAAATAAAAATTATTATTAAAAGAAATAAATGGACCGGCCTGATATTAGATTTAATCGATGATAAGTTGAAGTTTCTAACAATTTTTTTGAAATGGGTACAACACTGGAAGTGTGTTTATAGACGGTATAAATAAAGGTCTAGCAATGTTTCATATGTATGCAGTTTTTGATTATATAATAAGAATAAGTCACAAAAATTTAGAAGAACAGTTTTTAAGGATTAAGTACCAAAAAGCAGTTTTAGTATAGCTTTCCTTTGCAAGTTGGGATACTAATGGTTTTTTTGAAAATGTTACTCCTGGAGCAATTGTATTGAAAGTGTATTTTCACAATAAAAAATACGTAAAATTATACGTACAATTTAAATGTGCTAAAAAAAATTGGGGTTCCTATTTAAAGTTAAGAGTCATATCTCAATTTTGGGACATCCTGTACATCTATTTTTTTGTCAAAAAATGCGTGCTAAAAAATAACCGAACACGTGTCCGAGCATTTTCCTGAATAGCAACTCCTTGAATTTTTATCGAATTTATTCATTACAAATCGTTCACACTGTATAAAAAAATATTTTATAAGTTTTATCAGAAACCTGACGTAATGGCTAATTTTTGAGTACATTTTTAAAATCTGCATAAAAAAGTACATAAGAGACAAGTATTAGACATAAAAAAAAATTATGTTGACTAGTGTAATTTGAAGTAGCAAAGAAAGAAAATATAAAAAGTCACAGAATTCTTTTAATTCTTTGGTGAAGTTTTGGAATAATGTCAATTAACACTAGCATCATCATAGAAAAAAAAACATTTTTAGCTCGGACTTTTATTTCTATGAATACATTTTAATTAGCATAAGACCCCACTAGGTTCTATGAACACATTAAAGTAGTTGGTAACCGCCTTTGACGATGAAGTTTTACTTTTACAAATTTTCAAATGTATACCATATTTACATTAATACTCTGTCAGACGAGGGGAGTATTATAATTGTGAGGAATGCTTCTTAGTCAGTAAAAAACTTGGCCCCTAGTCTTTCGTGTCTAGTATTTCACATTTGTACAATAACTAAGTATTAAGTTGGAGTAAGTCCTATATGGTTGGATTACTTTTTTATATGCTTTACAGTTATTTTTTAAATTTTTATACAATACTTTGACCAATTGCAAAAATACTTATTACATGTATAAATTAAAAAATATTAGATTATTATTAGTATCAAAATAAATCAATAGCAAAAAAATAGATAAAATCTTTCCATCAGTTTTGCAAAGTTTGTTAAAAATTTAAATCACTAGTTTTCACTTGTACAATTGAGGAGCTTGCGTTCAAAACTGGATATATCCACTTTTCACAAAAAATCATGTTTTGGTGATTTCTGGATCTAAGTTGTGATATCTATAGGCCCATATATACGTTTTCAACCAAAACTTTGGAGCAAAATCGGTTATATCTATCTAAATTTTGCAAACAACAGGAGATATATCCAGATAAGAAGAAAAAAAGCTTAAAACATTTAATAAGAAAACATTTTGGGGAAGATTGGCTAAAGGGGGAAGACCTTTTGTGGTATAAAAAATTATTACACAGTAATGGGGGAAGAATTAAGAACAGAATGAAAATGAAACCCAAGAAAGTATGCGATAACCTGAACAAAGAGGCTGCAGTACATATTTAATTTTTCTGTTCTCTTTGCAAATACCAATTTAAATTTGTTTATTTCAAGATAAATAAATAATTTTTTCGCTGAGTGTATGTCATTTGTGAGCAAAACTGGATAGTTTTTTGCTAATATCGCCAATAGTTTTTTGCTAATATTGCCAAATTGTTTACTTTTTATACAAAAAAATATATGTTAAACATTTGCATAACCCTATTAAATTTAAACTGTTTTCGCTATATAACACTATTTTTTTAAACAAATATGTAGGGTGTTTTTTTCATCTCCTGAAAAATTTGTAAAAGTGGATATATCCGGTTCTGTACGCAAGCTCGTATGTATGTACATAATTCTTATATTCCGTATTATGTTTATATAATTATTCTGTACAAATTTTGTATATACCTACTGTTAATGTTTATTTTTTGTTACGAGTGTTACTAAATGACGCTTACTTTAATCATTTCAGGAATATGAGTGCCATCTGATTAATATTTAAAAGATTATAAACCTCGGTCCGTCTGTTCCAGTGCAGTGGTCCAACTCTACCGGACCCTGTGGATACTGGAAAAAAATTAAAAGAATTTGAGATTTGTTTATTCAATTGACTTAAGTTCTTATTAATTGTAATTAATTAATTACTGATTCTAATTCATAAACTTGCTTTAAATACTGTATGAGCATTAAGCACAGTTATAGTAGATAATGTTTAATCTAACTTTTTGTTTTGTTTGTCTTTTTGTATGTCAATAAAACAATTTTCTTACTTTTATTATGATAAATAATTCATTTATTTAATGTACCTATTTATCAAATCGTAAACTGTAATTAACTTCAATGTAAATAAAATTTTAAAATTCTAGAAGTGGAATATATGAATGTAAAAATTGTTGAAATTTAATTAATTTGTAATTATTACAAATTTTATGATAAACTGGAGTTTAATACTTTCAATATTTTCTTTCAACACACTATAGGTGGTATTTATTGGACGTCTCGTCTGGTCAACTCTCACTTGCCTCTTCATCAAGATCTGAAGAAGTGTCGCGTGTAACTGTCAAAAATGACTTGTTTATGATGACATTGGAGTCACCCGTGGCCGGAAGTTGTCTGAGGACTTACCTCTCTACATCACCCTATCCGGCGCCTTCTTTCTCTTAAAAACAATTCTGGCTAAATGAACAAATCTCGGAAATTTTGTGTTTTCCTATGTAGCAATACAAAAATTTTCATGAGATTTTACTGTAGTCGTTCTGTGTCATCAACAAAACAAAGTAGCTTGTTTTTGGACTATTCTCGAGTTCCATCATCATTAACATTATATTGAGCAACAAAAAGTGAAATAAGATTAATGGAGGTAGTGTAGTAAGAGTTTTTATTGTGCCGTTTATATCAGAAACGTAATGTTTTTAATATCTAAATCGATTGAAGGCTAATGGCAGGTACGATAACACCGTTTATGTTTGCTCATCCATTTAGAAACAATGGGCGTCTATCATGCAGCAAATGGCTTTTCAGAGAGAAAGAAAAAGCGGTACTTTACTGGTTTTGTATGGATATGTGATTAACAGGGTTTGGATAATTGGCCACACTGACTACCGGAAGAAAAAAATTCAATTTACACGTTGTTTGGAGGAATTATTAATTGCATTACAAACAATCTGAATATTCAATGTTTGACCACATAAACTAAACCTGTATTACGGCGATTGATAGATGTTTAACTATTCATTTGGAAATAATATAAAAAGTTAAAATACAGGCAGAATTTTTACAAACGGTTGAAATTATTCATTTTTATTTTTTAATTTACGTTGTTTATCGATTTTGTGCAAAAATACATTTTATAGAGCTCGTTTTATATACGTATACCTATCCAGATTTTTAAATAAATATTTTAAAAATATTCGTACCTAAATGTACTGGTTCTAAACTGGTCAATAACTGAAATGGTCTGTCTGAAAACATTGTCGAAGTTTAAAGACTTGTAAGTTCCAGAGAAATAAAACAATTTAGATTTTTTGTTGGGTAGCTGGTTTCGTAAATTTCTAGATGTTGCATTCTTTCTGTAGATTCCTTGTTCCGTTATATCAAAAATTAAAAGGATTGCAGGCGCTTGTGGCTCACATTAAATATATTTGTTTTTTATTACGCCATTTTGTCGCAGTCAATTTATCAAAATATGTAACGTTATGTCAATGGTCAAGTGAATCTCAAAGTATCTCTGTATTCACAAATCTGAATTAAGATTTTTATCATTTTTAAACAATTATCACCTTTCAGACCATCAAATTGAAGGTTTTTTACTAACATTTTTATCTGCAAAAGAAAAGTTTGCAAACATCTTTGAAATAAATGTACGTAACATTCGATAACCACATATTTTTCTTTTACCAAACTAAAATTAGAAGCTGTTTAAAAATTTGTTCAGCATTTTTAAGTCTTTTGTTATATTACTAAGCAAAAAAGAATAAATATTTTACATCAATTAACAAAGTTATTGCTTGAAGCACAAAAAAGCAATTTTTGGACATTTTTTGGGGACATTAAAAAAAATTGAAAAATTTTTTTTTTGTAAAATAGAAGCAGTTTAAAGTTTTCGTTTTTTGCAGTGCCTACGTACGATGCTTTGCATTGTTGAAAAAGCAAACTTACACAAAATGCTTTATTAAATAGCTTAAAGTGTAAGACATGCGCTACCAAGAAAAAAATGATCATTTCGATTAATAAATCTTTCTAGAAGTTAGAAAACCTTATACTTTTTTAAAATTTTAGGGTGTTTTCTTTCAATTTTTGACCACTGTATTATTATTTCACGATTTATGCGCTTGCGACGGAAAAGTGCAATTCTTTTGAATAACACAACGAAATTAATAATAATCAGTATTGTATTGTTTTGTATAATTTAGTGCTACTGATAATACAAATTCAAATTACCGTGCCTCTACGGTATTTATATTTCTAAATTTCGCTAAAGATCCATGGATATACATTAGATTGAGCCAAAAATATCAACTATTTTTTGAACTTCCGACACTAAAAAATTGGTTTCTAGGCACCTCACAAAACTGTTTTGTAAAGATGAGCTCTAAATTTTAATAAGAAGGTCTACCTCATATCTCGTCATTACTTGAGCGTACAGAAAATTTCAATTTACATTTTTTGTAGGAAACTAAACGCTTTACAAAAAAGCAATTTTTAGTTTTATTATAACTCTTACCGTTTAGAAAATATCGGAGATTAAACTTAAAGGAATTTAACAAAAATCTCTTTTTTACTTCTAAATTTTATAACTCGTAGATAATTAAATATTATCTACAAAAAAGGTTTTTTTCAATTAATTGATTATTCTAACCATTTAGAAGATTCGTACTATAATGCGTATTATTAGTTTTTTAATAAATATTTTAAATTTATATATTTAAGTCATGAATTTTGAAATATTCATAAAAATTTGAGTTTATTTTGATAAAATAACAGTTTATAAGTTATGTCTTATCTTTTATTTCGAAATATATTTCTTTCTAATGAATTTTTTAACAATATTTTCTTTTCATAATTTTGTTTTTATCACAATTTAGTATCGTGATTTAATATTTTTTAACGGGTCTATTTAAAATGTACCTCAAATTTCTATAATCAAAATTTATATCTTAAATAGATAAATTTAAAATATTTATTAAAAAATTATTATAATCAGTAGATTAGGATTCGAATGCGAATATCTTCTAAATGGTTAGAGCAATCGATTAACTACAAAAGACTTTTTTGTAGAGCGTTTAATTTCCTACAAAACCATGTAATGCCCATGAACATACACACAAACGAAATGAGAAATTTTTAGTGTAAAGTGTCATATACGGGTATAAGTGTCATAAATAGTCATAATGTAGAAAGAAAAAGATTCTTCTCTAGCAGCTGATTTGATTTCTGATTTAACTATTGCTACTATTTGGAAAACATAGGATAAAATAGAGAACCATTTGACTACCGTAATGTCAAAACCGCAAAAAAAAAATAGATTTGAACATCAAATGATGAAAACTTATAACCTCAATTCTCAGTCCACATGGCTAATTTGCTTATACTTGTAAAATCAAGCATATAGAGTAGTAATATATATAGTAATATTATTTGACACAAATGTTACTAAACTAACTTTGTTCTAATCTATAGTATAATTTCAAAAAATTTATACTTACATTTTATTGTCTTTTTTTTACCTTATCGTCACATTTGTTAAAGTTATTCTTGAAAGCTCTGAGTGTTTCGTATAATATAATTTTAATAACTCATAAATTACGAATTTTCATTTTAAATAAACTGCGTTTTCGGAGTTAATTGTATACTTCTGTAAACTAATTTTTATAGCAAAGATGGGTTTTAGCAACGTGATTTTATTGCTCCCAGCGATGTCGTTACAACCAATTTTTACTGTAGTTATTGTTATTAACTCATTAATTTTGTAATGACATAAATACGATTTTTTAGTACTTTTTATATAGTAAACTATTGTTTGCTGTAAGAGATTACGTAAAAGTTATGATCTTTTTGGACTTAAAGCGTTTTGTACTTAAATTATAAATATTCCAAAAATTTTTCAGGAATCAATTTGTTTCACAAAACCCTTAACTTTCTATTACATTTTGTATGTATCAGATTTTTAAAAACTGCTTATGGTTAAAAAGCATAACATGATATTTTTGTATAAATTTACGAGTATATTATTTTCTCTTTTTAATTTTTTTTATGTGTTCGTGAATGTCAATAACAAACACACAATCAAGTACTTTAAAATAGGCTTTAGTGAGACCGAAACAAGTCGAAACAACCGAACATATAAAAAACCCAAAGCTTTCTCTCTATACAAAAAATGTTTCCAAAATTTTACAATATTATATTATTATTTTTAGTTGTATAAAATAAAAATCTAAATTGTACAATTATTATAGTATTATATAAAGTAGTTCTAAATGGCTCGGCACAAGTTTAACCTAAAAATAATGCAAAAATATTTGTTTCAATTGATAACAAAATTATAACCTAAAAATTAAATATTATATAATTATACAATTTTATACAATATTATTATTATTATTATTATTATTATTATTATTATTATTATTATTATTATGTGTTAAACCCGGCAAAAGAATAGGAATTATTTCAACAATTAATTTTTTTTATGTGAGTTGAAATTATAATTGATTAATTTTTTATACAAAAATTAATTGATAAATAATCCCTATGTCTTTTACACACCACTGACCCGGCAGTATAAACTTATAGTCAGGCAAGACATCATTACGGATAAAATTATCAAGTAATGATGCTAAAACATAAATGAAAAGAAATGAAAAAGATGTAAGGAACGAATTTCCTTACTTGACGTCAAGCGTGACTACAAATCGCCTGCCACGCAACTTTGTTCTTGTTGTGTTAGTGTAGTGTTATTAATGTTAAAAAATTTTCGGACGATGTTGCATGTGTTCAAAAGTATTGATTTTTGAATTTCAATTATTAAGTTTGAATTTAATTTTAATAATTTTAAATTTTTATTAAGAGTTTTTGGCACAATTCCAGTGGCCGACACAATCATTGGAAGTATTTTAACTGTCTGCAGGTTCCATAAATTTTTGATTTCGCCAGCAAGTAACATGTATTTTGACATTTTTGTACTGTATGTTGTGTGTATATTGTGTGAATTTGGAACCGCAATGTCAATCAAGTATGCTTGTTTGTCGATTTTTGAAATTAAGATTATGTCTGGACGGTTAGCAGTTATGTTTAAGTCAGTCAATATAGTTCTATCCCAATATAATTTATAATTATTATTATATTATTATTATTATTATTATTATTATTATTATTACAATATTATACAATTAATATAATAAATAATTATAAAATAATAATTAATTAAATAATTATTATAAAATCATGTAGACATAAGATAATTGTAGGTTTTTCAGGCCAAAATAAAGCACGTAGCACAACTTATATCTATACCAAGTTACACCGTTTGGGGTTAGAGAGCATCAAAGTTGAAGATAAAAATTAGCATTTATAACAAATATTTAATTGAAAACTTTATTAAATTAACTTTGACGTGATAAGTATGTATTTATTTGTACTCTTATAAGAAATTTGAAAAATCATAGTTAAATTGATATACTTTCTTATTGAACACATCTTACTTTAAATATAAATATTTCAAAAACTGTCAAAAACGGTAAGTTTTAGCGAAATTTAGCGTTTTTAATTTTAATTATTACATAAAAAATTTTGCAATATAAATTGGGAGTTAATAAGTTATAATTTATAATTACCAAAAATGTGCAACGGAAGTACGGCAACCAGAAATTAAGATGATGTAGCAAAATTTTTTTTATTACTTACATAAAGAGCACAGGTATTAAAAAACAGTAAAATAAATAAATAAAATAGATACCTACCTTATATAGGTATAAGTATAATTTAGTTTACGTATACTATACTACTCGTTTTTTGCTTTACTTATGTGTTTCTATACCTATAAATACTTCTTTTGTCTTTTCTAGATAGTTATTAAAGTCATATCAACATAAACGTTTTTTCTAAACCTAATCTAAGCGCACCTTTTTATTATTAATTTGCACCACAGGCGGTAACGTTATCCTAATTAGAATTTATGTGCTGTTATTATTATGATAAGAGCTGGCAGAGGGTTTTTGCAGGGCAGATGGGCGCTTAGCGTGTAGGTGTCGAGGGTTGCGTGACCATCCACGGACGGAGGCCCGTGTTGGGTGACTTGACTGCGGCCCTAATCACCGCCGAGTCACGCTCATCAACCACTATCAGTGTGCCATCCTCGTGCTAACGTCAATGTTAACTAATAGCAATAATGATGATTGCATGCATCACACATGACGAAACAAAGGGTTCAAATTTCACAGGGGGAAGACACATTGCTCAACTTTTGGGCCATCCACCTTGTTGCGCGGATTTAGAAGTTGCTAAGTGCCCCTCGGCGATGATGTCAGATTGAATAAGTTGCTTGAGCGTATTCGGCCCCTTGCCGTTCCGGCCCTGTAATCCCGTCTCCTCTGCTCTCGCTTATTATTATTAAATTATCCCATTAGTTTCCTGTGTTTCATGACTGCCCCTACAACAGTAGTCTAAAAAATTTCGCGATAAAGACACTACAGCAATTCGAAGAGTGATAAATCGATAATGTATTGTGCGTAGAGTCCCCTCCGAGAGCATTGTTGGACTGACCGAGACATGCACATTAAGTCCTCCAACTGTGATTAAAGCTCTCTCTTGATCGGCTATAATAAAGACTCATGCACGCCCCGATACAGATTTTCACGAACAATTGGAAATTGCACTTCAACACAATATCATTGTTCATTTTAAATTATAAT
The DNA here is from genome assembly GCA_029207805.1 of Tribolium confusum. NCBI lineage: Eukaryota > Metazoa > Arthropoda > Insecta > Coleoptera > Tenebrionidae > Tribolium > Tribolium confusum. The sequence continues at coordinate 5,472,071 of JALGAY010000003.1, forward strand.
AGAGCGGGGAAGAACAAAGGTTTTTAACTTTTGAAAAAGAACCCATCGATTTCTTTACCTTCCGGAAATGGTGATTTGGGGTGTTGTTGGTTTACGATACAAGGCGACATGTTCCTCTTGGCTTACGTCTTGTTGTGACCAGCAAATTGACTTTGTATGTTCCGGAAATTGTTGACATTGGTCGGTGAGTTGCTCGTGACACGCTACAGATATCAAGACACATTTTCCACTGGTTTAGACCAATCATTGACAAACTCATTTCAATAAAATCACGATTTACTAACTGACTGCTGATAATAAGAGCTACTAAAACTAGTTTTTATTAAAGGTCAACAATCAAGTTGTTGAAATTGTTATTGTGTGGCGTGTGCGACCAGTTGATTTGATAAAACGGTCACAAAGTATTTTTATTAGAAAATAAGAATTTGACTAAAGTAATAAAATATTGTTAACAAAGCAGCCGTATTTAAGCGATGATAAGTTTAAACTCTATTTTAATGGTCTCAAGCAAAGACATTTACAAATCAGCCACTAGCCTAAAATTCCTATCCGCTCTTTGTAAAATAGTGTCATAAATTGAAAACTTATGTCTAATTTTATTTTCTTTGTTAAATAATTTATGACTTAAATCAAATTCTCATCTTCTGCTATAAGAAGTATAACAGACTTTGGACAATTATGGTGCAAATAAAAAGTTCTCAATTATTAATCTTTTGCATGAATGATAACTAAGCTTCGGTGCTGGAGAGTCTTGATTAATCGACCAGGTAATTCACCGGTGTAATCCAGCGGGTTGCATGTTATTTATTCAACTGGTCTACACCAGTTGACAAGTAGACCCGCTGGATTACACCGGTGAATTACCTGGTCGATTAATCAAGACTCTCCAGCACCGAAGCTTAATGATAACATAAAAGGGTTAACAAAAAGACATACAAAACTAATGGTATATTTTTAAAACTTGTTTTATAGCATGTATCCTATCTACACATTAAGTTATTAAATCAAACACGCACCTTTTTCAAGAAGTTTTAAATGGAAGAATTTAAAATAGTTATTTGTTTAATTAGGCAATAAAGTATCTCATTTAATGCTATGACTAGCAATTCAAAAGCAAAGCACAGCCGAGGCATTAACAAGGCATTAAATTTGCTTTATTGAAATTTGTTGTTTGACACTTAGTCTCAAAATTGACAGCTAAATAATTTTGAACGGTTTTAAAGTGTCTGCTTTACTGCTTAGTTCATAAAAATGCTGACATATTTTCTAGACAATAAATGTGATAGTTTAGAGCGCTTAAATTGTCACTAAAATGTAGTGTTTACTGTCGATGTCGATGAGCAAGAAAAAATATTTCCAGATTTATGATTTAGGTACTATGATTTCTGATTTGCTCAGCATGTTCTAGGAAATGTTATTATTTTTAATTAATTACGTAATTAGTATAAAAAGACCGGTATATTAATTGTAAGCAGAATATTTGTCAAACCGAGCGAGCGTAGCGAGCAAATTTTGCAAATTATGTAAGTAAGCAATATTATAGGTTTCTCTATAACGTATATTACGTATATTCAAAAATATTCTAAATATGTTGTTAAATAAAATTTATTTTTTGTCTTAATAAAATAATCGATAATTAGTTAGCCTAGCTTGAGCGTTGTTAGATTGTAATAAGTAAACTTTTAATTTTTCAAAGAAAACTTGTGTAAATATCGCCAATATGTATTTCACTTGTGACGCTATTTCTTCTGATATAAAAAAGCGCTAATTTGGTGATAGATCTTGTAGCCTGAGAAATTAAGGAAAAGGATATGAACTGGTACCAGCAAATTTAAATGTTTGTGTATTTACAAATAAAAGGAATATTAAAAACACGAATGAAAAAGTATATTGTATAAAGACTTTAAAATTAAAATTTTTTTTTTAGTGTTTTAAAACAAGTTCCAACAACGCTAGATAATTCAATTGAAGGAGTGGAATTTTGAGAATAAAATATCATGGTCGTTATTATTAGATACTTTATAATTTATACTTAAACGTTAAACATAAAAAGAATAAAAATAATAAAATAAGACAACTTCGGTTTATAAAGTATAACAAAAATAAAAGTAATATTTAATACTATAATTAATAAAAAAAAATTAAGAAGCTTACACCGATGCGACAAGCTATGCGATTGGCACTGACAGTGGGAGAAAGGATTATAGAAAAAGATATGTAGAGTGATATTATATTACCCTCCTTCCTATTGGCTTGGCATATACCGGGTGAATATAATTTTGTATGTACCACTCAAACATTTTTTTATAATTAAACAAAAATTGTAAAAAACAGTATCTAACGTCAACGTGTTTTTCTCTGAGGATGTATTTTGATAAAATGCTTCAAAATGGCTAATTAAATTTTTAAAAAAATGTTTTTTTTTATATTAGTATTTTGATATAGAAGTATTTGTTTTCTTATAAATAATGACATAATCGTATATTTCTTTCTTAAAACATGATAAACAAACTGGTGCAAGGGCAATCCTAAAGAGACAAAATTAACTTATTACTTTTGTTTGTTTTATATGCTTTTAAACAAAATTTTTAAAAAATGTTATATGAGATGTTTTACAATAAGATTGTATAGTTTACCAATTTTACTATTGTGCGGTTGTACACAGTAAAATTTTTGATAAATATCATAAAAATTGAACTGTAACAAATTTATTTAATCAAAAGTTTTACCGATTGTCTCCTCACATTTTTGAACAATTAATGTAATAAACAAAGATTGAATTTTTTTCATAAAATTGTTTTTTATTTTTTTTAATAAATTAACGAAACACAAACAAAATTTTTAAGTGCGGTTTAATACCAATTTACTGTTTAGTGTAATTATATTTGCATAATTGTTTTACATGTTTTATGGGTGTTTCGGGGGTGTGGATAAAAGTTGATTCACTCGGTAGAATAAAAATTACAGTAAAATTAAATTTGAATAAATATTAAATTAATTCGCTTATAACTGCTAAAAAAAAATTTTAACCAGTATTAAAAACAAATTCAGGTGACTTTAAAACTTTAGGTTTTACGTAAAGTAATGTAGATGTCAAATAAATCAAAATCGCTTGAATCGGATTTATGTTTTATGAATTTTGTAAAGTCTTACAAAACAAATCTAGAAAATTTTCCTAAAATCTGAGTTTTAATAACAAAGCATTAAAAATATCTATAACATGGTAAACATATTCGGTGTTAAAATCAAAGCCAAACATCAATAAAAATAAATTAATATTTAAGAATAAACGGTTTTAACTTTCTTAACATTATTTTTAAAAGACGCTTTACTACATACATAATAAGAAAAAAATCTGAAATTTTAAGGACGTAATGTTAGTGATTGTATTGATGCAATAGTGTTCCAAAGTGTGTAAATCTTTTTATTTGTGTTTCATTTACGCACAATCAGTCGCAAATCGACAAAAAAAGTGATTTACACGATTTAAGTCTTCGGTATTAAAATATTTAAAATTTGATGTTCGGAATACATGGTAGCAAAACTTTGTTTCTGATTAGTAAGTACACAATGTGTAAAATCAATTTTTTTTATAAACAATTGTCAAAGTATTGTTATTTCGTATCGAAAACGTCAGAGAATTTGAATGGTAAAAAAAATACGATTGGCATTTCTGAATTTGATCGCATTGACAGATGACAGCGTCAAAAAGACCGAGTTTGCGCTTTTATTATTTCACTTTTCCGACTTTCAAGCACTTCAAGAAAAAAGTGTTTTATTTTTCACTTTGAGAAATTCAAGTGTTTTACCTCTCTTCTGGAAGTTTTATTCTCTTGCAATTTTAATATTTTTAGTGCCGGTTTACAGAAGGTGACATTATACCTAACTTTAAGGAGGTAAATTAAATATTTAATTACAATTAACTTTTAATTCACGATTAAATTGGCTTTCCTGACGCATGATTGGTCAAAATCGGCATTTAATTGCGAATTAACTATTTAATCGCAATTAAAGTTAATGTCACTTTCTGTAAACCGGCCCTTAATATCAGAAATTGTGGAAACTCTAAGAATGCAAATGACGTTTTACTATAATTGCTTAATATAATTGGGATAATTGCTTTTGTAGCAAGTCTTTAACTACCAATTTTAGGGTAGTACAGTCTGACCTTTTTCAGTGTTTTGACAAAAAATTTGACTTGATTAAAGTGTAATGCGACGTTGTCTATTTGTGCTATTTTTCGGTATAAATAACTTCAAAAGTACAGTTGCAGAATAGCTATTTATGTATCAGGTACGCAAAATGTAGTTTTAGTAGACGAATTGTAATTAAAGACGAGGCGAAGTAGGAGCCGAGTCTTTAATGAGATGAGTTCGTTAAAACTATTTTGCAGACGTGGTGCATATAAGATTTTTTTGTATGAGTTCTCTAAATCACCAAATTGATTCTTAAGAGAATTTTTTTTTACAAGAGGAGCCCGCATCGCGAGCCGCACACCGAGGCCTACGCCCATTGTATGCAACCTCTCAAAATAGCACTACTGCAGTAGCCCTGTGCCTCTGATGAAGCTCAGTACCTTGTCTGCAGGAGCCTTCTCGATAGCACTGGGCTTCAGATATCGGGAGCCCAGGTGTAAATCTCTGATGCTTGCAAAAGCAGGACAGTAGCAGAGAATATGAAGAGGAGTTTTCTCATCTTCAGCACAACCTCTGCAAGTCTCGTCCTCGCTGAGTTCGATGACGTGCAGGTGTCTTTTTAATAGTCAATGTCCTGTGTACTTGCCTACCACTAACTGAAGGTCTCTACGGTTGAGACGCATCAGGTTTTCACTGCGTGCCTTGTCCGGTCCTTTAATAAAAAGCCTGGATTGCCGCATGCCTTCTTGAAACTGCCATTCAGAGAGATGGCGAAATTCCATCCACTTATGAAGTGTGTCTTTCTGTCGTCTTTTGGTAACGCCAAGAGCCGGTTCCGCCTCGATAAAGTCCATTTGTGAACCCTCTCGAGCCAGAACGTTAGCCCTCTCGTTACCCTTTAGACCACAGTGTCCCGGTACCCAACAAAGTACAACCTTTTTGTTGCACTCCGCCAGTTCCTGTAATCTGTTGTGACATTCTTAAGAGAATTGATAATTGACATGCGGCATAATAGAATACGTTTTTAAGTATCATAGTTAGTTTGGCATTTGGCTGTTATGACAACATCATAAATAAAAAAACTATAAAAATTAAAATAAATCCAAGCGTAATCGCTAAAAAAGCAAAAAATATTGTTTTGATTTTACATCCTCCTGAATCTTGTGAACAATATGGGAAAGAGTATCTTCATCATCCTCTTCATGAAAAAGTAAGTACCTACCCTGCTTGTTTGTATTTCGTTTTGACTTTTCAACGTCAACGTCTGCAGCAGTAACATTATCTTCTGCTGTAAATGATGAATTGCTTCTGTACATGAGAAAGAAAATGGTTTTTTATTTAGCGATAATAGTTTCCAATATGCTCAAAACTGTGAATTTCATTTTCATGTATCTAAATAAATAGTTCTTTGTAGGTTACCGACTTATCAACAAAAATAATTAACAGGATATTTGCGCTTTTGCTAACTTTTCTATCACCACAGAATCGGTAGCCCGACTCTTTTCAATATACAAAGTTTACAACTATGCTTATTTTAGATGAGTAAAATATATAAAATATCTTTCAAGTCACTAGTAAGATAAAAAACATTTTAAGTGACTATTGGCATGGCATACAACTTATTCAGATTTGTTTTTGCAAAAACTAAAAAACTATTAAGAAAAATAGGTACTAAGATGAGGAAAACTTTTTTTTACAAGAAGTTTGCTTTTTTTATTAAGTCAATTTTACACAATTTTTATTTCGACATTAAACTTGACAAATACTGTTTTTTTTAGTTAAATTAAATTAGATTTGTTTTTAATTTTTTAGGGATTTTGCTAATAATGTGAGTTGTTGGATGAAGTTTTTGTATATGTATGCCTGCTTCTAGGTTGTAGCTCTAATTTACTCCAAATAATTGAACTAGTCCAGATTTTTGTTTTGTTTATTGGTTACTTATTGGGCAACAACACACTTGTCACATAAATAGGTAATTACAACATTTTTTTAACGAAAATTGTAAAACAACAGTGTGTTGCAAAAACGTAAACTACTGTATTTTTTTACGTTTAATAAAATGTAATGTAGGATTTTTAATAATAATTTATGACTATTTTAATAAGTTATTTGTTAGATATTAATATAAATCTTTTTACAACACTCAATTATTAAATCATTACGCATATGTGTTGCATCTTATTCAGTATTCGTTGATCACATTGTATTTTTGACCTAAATTATTTGACCCCATCTTTGTAGATAGATAAGTACAGAATTTTTAGTTACATTAATGATACAAGCACAGGTAATTGTTTTATTATGATTTGCGTTAAACAATAGGAGTATCAGATATGTATGGTAATTGGTTACATAATTTAAGATTCTTTCTGAAAAACACTGTATACAAACATTTAACAATTTTTGGGCAGTAAGAAATTTTTTTGCATTATTATTTATTAAAATTGCATAAAATAGGCTCAACATTTTTCAATAAAGCTTAAAAACAAAGTGTAAAAAGGGTTTATAACTCATGAGTGAAAAATATTATAGCGGGAATAATATAACACGAGCTATAAAAGTATTGTTAACCTTAGTAAGTATAACCTAACTCACACACTACATCAACAACTTTCTAATTTATTAATATTGTTCACCGAATTTAACTTGATGGTATATAATCAAAATTGACCACCGGAAATGGACTAAAAGGCATCGGTGGTCACGTGAACGGGCGTCACGACGACCGCACGCCACATATCACTTAACCGGTGATGGCAATGCTGACTTCCGGTGTTTTTCATAGGTAAAAAAAATAGAAAATGTTTATAAAATTGAAGTTTTTCCACAGGGATACCTAATTGATTACAATTACATTTACATCAAGTTTTTTGAATAATTACAAACTAAATATACTTATCGCATAAAAGAAAATCATACCTACACCCATCGTTGAGATAATTAACAGCAAAGGTTAAATATAAAAAAATTTTGAGTAAAAATTTTATTTCAAAACTTATTCTTCAAATCAAACAATGTCAAAAATATTAGGTATGATGTATGTACATGAATACTGATGAACGATTTTAACGGTAAAACAAATTTCTCATGCATTTTAATAAAAATTATATACAGTGGTTTAGCTCAGCTTCTGTCTTCTCTAGTTCAGTTATTATGTACTTAAGTTGAAATTTTAATATTTTGCAGACTTTATAAATTGGGGTACATTTTAAGAAAATATTTCTGAATATAACAGTATACGGTTCAAATTTTTTTTTTTAATAAAAGCAAGTATAAATAAAAAAACTTGTGTTAACTATTTTAATTACAATATGTAAAACATTTCTCACTTTTATTTATTAAAACTGTATTAAAATTGTTGAAAAAACAAGTTTTTTTATTTTATTTTTAATATTTATTAAATTTTTTAAACCAATTTGTAAAAAAATGGAAATATGTAAGTAACTGAATAGAAATCCTAATAAACACAAAAAAGAATTATTGCATACTATTCAAAAAAAATTATTATTAGGACGCCCAACTTTTTTGAAACATTCTGTATACTCAAAACTATTTTCCTAAAATGCTTTTTAGGTGATAAGTAAAGTCTACAAAATATCAAAATTCCAGCAGCTGAGCAACTGAGCTACAGAAGACGAGAGCTGACCTGAATCACCCGATGTAATTTTTTAATTTTATCAAAAGTAGTATCAAAACTATACCATAATGTAAATTGCACATTGTTTATTTTATAGAGCAAGCTTTACAATAGGTACCTGTAAAAAATTATATTAAAATAATCTTAAACCTTAGCTCCAAAGTCTTAAAAATGTAATATTATAAGGGTAATTCTCTTAACTAAAGCATTTGGATTTATTATCAACATTTATAAATAACCGTCAATTTAGTTGTTTTGCGAGATTTGGCAACGAATGGCGTTAGAACGGCGTTAGAAAAAGTTACAATGTTTACTGTGACATATTTATTTAATTTGGTTTTAATAAATTTAAATTCTAGCTGATTTCTGAAACGATCACTTTTTCCATAAGCGGGAGTACCTCTAAATGCCAGCCTTAAAATAACGATAAATTATTTTGCCCTATATTTGGTTAATAGCTCTGAAATACTGTTAATCTAAGATAATAGTATTTTATTTATAATACAGAAAAGTCCTATTTTTTGTGCCGAATTTGTAGCAGTTTTAGTTTAAAAACCGCATAAAAAACGCTATTTTTTTTTCAAATCTACATTTTATAACAATAACAATATATTAAATTTTTGTCACTGACATAAAATAAATTTTCAACGGCAGAAAATGAGCTTTCAGCGACTGTAAAGAACTTTTACAACCGCAAAATTTTAATCCACATCCTAAGACTGAGAAAAGACAACATACAAATTTTATCATTCTTAGCAATTGCAAATAATTTGTTAACATAGATGGTCCATTGTCTATATATGAGTTAGAACATTGCACTTAAAATATTAGAATATTTTAACAAGAAAACTTAAGATTTCTTCCATTTTCCATCTGTCTGTCATAAAACATTTTGGATTTTTTAAGTCATAATAATTAGCTTATTATTATTGAGCGTTTATTTATAAAAGTTTAAAGACAACCTAATAAACCAGATAGTATGGGCATTTTTCTCTTTTATCTAGTTTAATCTCTAATAAGAAGATTTTGACTTACTGCGAATAAGTACTATAATTTGGCAAGCAAAAAGAATCTTAAAATGTTTACGGACTATTTGCCAAAGGAATGAATTAGAAATTAGATATTTTGTCTGCTTAAGCTCTCACAAATAAATCACTGCGATCTTTAAAAAGTCCATCATGACGGAAAGGTAAGCAAAAGAAAAATATAAACAGTATACAACTAAAAAAAAATGAACAGATTGTCCGAAAGCTTGTGGCCAAAATGTGCAAGGGTTTGCAATCGTTTAAAATTTAATAATAGCTGGCAAGTTTTGATTGGAAGATCTCTAGGAATAGTGCACCTAAAGAGGTGTCAAATGCTAAAAGTACCTTCAACGTCTTTTAAAAAAGTTGCAATTTTGTTTAGATACTGTTTTTATATTTATAAATATAAAAAAGCAGTCAGACCTCAGAACTTGTGCAGTCAGCTGCCGCCAGAAGTCTGGATACCTAGACAGTGATTATTTTGTTTATTTATTTAATCATTTAAGATCTCTTAATTTAAACACGGTCAATATTTTATGTACAATGAATCATAATTGTTAAAATTATAATAACGAGTGGACCAAAAGTTTCGGAGTCAAGTTACATTTGGTATCATAAACACAGGGCTTAGATTAAAATCTAATTTGACGCATAAACCTTTTTAATGACAGACATTTTTATTATTTACTTCGTTGCCAGCGCAATTTCAATTTATTTATACTGTTGCCAGCCCAACATTTATAAAATTAATTAACAAATAACTCTTTTATTTTAATCTAAGCCACCGTTTATAACAACAAAAGTAACTTGACTTCAAAACATTTTATCCACGATACAATAATAAAAAATTAAAAGAGAAAAATGTTAGAGTTAAGGTAAAAATAGAACTCTAACTTCTGGCGCTTGCTGAATAAGTATTTTTTTTTTATTAAAATCTGTTTCATTTTTTTTATTAGTAGTGCACTATAATAAAATATACAGTCTGATTCAGATAAGATAAGCCCGATGTTTTGGCGATGCAACCAAAAAAAACAAATTTTATTTACGGCTTGATCTACTTTTTTAATTATGATTTGCAACTTTGACAGTAGTAAAATATGGTGTCAGATACCTGTTTATTATTGCAAATTATGATTTAGAATAGATCTGTTTCTCTACCTTTAATGCTCCATTTTTTTATACATTTTGCACCAATAACCGTTTTCTACGCTAATGTCAGATGATAACTGGGATTCAATCTGAAAACCCTAATGTAAGTTAGACTAAGACGTAAATGACATTTGTTTATTTGGTTGCATCGCCAAAACATCGGGCTTATTATCTTATCTGAATCAGGCTGTATTTATAAATTTAAACTTTCAGAAATTAACTTTAGTTGTTATTTTGCTGTGGATTTGATATTTTGCAGTCTGAGTATATTTTCTATATTTGTTAACATAAAAACTATAACTAATAAAAATTTCAGTTTTGTTAAAACACTTTGCCTTACTTTTGATTCTTGACACTTTTTCAGGTGTGATATTTCTAGAATTCGCAAAATGCAAATGAAATTACATATATGTAAGTTGTTTTTGAAGCTACTTTACAAATTTTAGCAGGTGATAGCTCTTGTTAAAATGACGCTAAAAAGTCAAATTCACCTTATACAAATGTATATAATTTTTGAGTTATACAACGTAGAATTTTTGCTTAAAACAGTGTCGTTATACAACATGTGTACTTCGAAAATAATGTTATTTGAATAAAAATTTATACAGCGTGTATCTCTAAAACCAGCAACATTTAAAAAAGCAAATTTGGATATTTGCAACAGTGTTGTGAAGTAATTAATTACAAGTACATAATTTAAAAAGTAATTAAATTACTTTTATTGTAATTAAAGCAGTAATTAATTACTTAGTCTTTAATTGCAATTTATTTGTTTCGTTACAATTAGAATTACTTTTCACAATTACATTTGCACAAATACATTCTTCAAAAGTTTCTTTAAGGGGATACGACTCATACCATAAGAAAGCGGCAAATAGAAAGTAGGATTAGAATAGTCATCAGGATGTAAATGATCTAAACTCAATATTCTAGGAAAATACTGCAACTCGAAAACACCGCATTACTTATACTTGGAAAAAGACAAAGAATTTATTTATTTTGTTAGAAGTTGATATTAGATATATCTACCTGCACATTTTGTTATTTGACTTTTATATTTTGTTATTTTACTTTTTCTATTTTAGGTACTTTTAATTTATTGTATTATTTTTGTTGATACTCGTAAACCTTGTTTTAAAACAGTGTGTTTTACAAAAAATTTGTAGGAGACAAAAAAATTTCTAAATTTTTCTAAATTCTAAATTTCTAAATTCAGTTTGAATGGGCTTTCAAACTGTAGTAACGCCAACGTTAAACTAATTTGTGCTGCAAAGTTATGAAGCAAACTGAGTCAAAGGGGCTTTCGCAGCCTCTTTTTAAAATGTCCTACAATACTATAATTTACACTGTAAGGTGGCTATCTAATACAAAAAGCGTATACAAAGTTTCATCAAAATCGAACAAGTACTTTATTAGATAAAAAAAAATAAAGTGTATTTTTGGGGTGATTTTGGAAGGCTAATAATTCTGTAAATATTTTTTTTAGAAAAAAATAAAAAATATATATCAATTAATTTTTCCTTCTTAATCTTTGGTTAAATTATGTGCACTCGTTCGTGAGACATCCCGTATATCAATTTTGGTTATTAATATCCTTTTAACAAGAGCTATTACTCGTTATAATTTGTAAAGTAACTTTAAACACCACCTGTATGTTAGTGTAAAAAAATTATAATAAAAATTTAATTAGATTAAATAAAAGTTTTTTAATAAAGGGTAAAAAAGTGTATTTATTTGTGTTTCCGACTATACATAAGTCACTATACTCGTATTCACTTTAATAGAATTATAAAATTCTATTATAATTAATGAGAAATAAATATTACCTATGTTTCTATAGTTTAAAGTTTTCCTGAAAGTATATATTTTCAAATTAGAGAAAAACTAAGATTAAATAAATTAACTTTGATATGTCAAATCTCTCATGTATTCTTATGATATGAAAGATTTGACAACCATAGTTAACTTGAACTTTTCTATTGAACATTTTTTATATCATATTTTGTATATATTATTTTTACACTAACAATATTTATTTTTGATTTTACAAACATCAATTTTTGTGGAGAAAATAGGTTTAACTGCGTGTGGCTTAATTTACAACATCATTTTAAAATGTTTATATACTTCTGTGAATGAGTCGCATTTCCCATCTCATTTATTTATAAACCACATCATCATTTATAAATGAAAATGACGACCTATTCAACAACATCTATTTCCACCTAAGATCATTTGTCAATCAAACCTGAAGCGCGACCAATCTATTTCCTTTGCGCATTGTAGGAAAAAAAAACTATAAAGCATCATCCATCATCCTAAGGCTCCATTTGCACACCCTTTCTGCGAAAACAGCTCACCATTATTCAAAAAGAAATAATTGTAGAAAAACTGGTGGTAAACATATACATACGTTGTCTGGTGCATTACATACAGTTTGAAAAATTGAAATATCGCCGCTCGGATGATGCAAGATTGATGTTCCATCACGGCGTTGCTCGTTTGTTTCAATCAACAGATGACAGATAGGTGGCGGCGATCATTGTTGATTGTTACCTGTATACGGATATAGTGTGTTATACTGAATCATACCTTTCGCAGATGGTATCGAATTGGATAACATCTGCGCGATTTATTAGCCTTGCTATCTCATTTTGAACTCATTAGATGGACATGAAACGAAGTCATGTAAGTTTTTGACCCCTTCCCAAGGTAGAACAAACACGCTGTTTGCTATAAATTTTACCAATGATAATTGATAATGAGGATAAGATTTACAATTTAAGTTATTATTTCTATTTATCATGGAAAAAATGTATAAGGTATATTAGGTAACACTGGTTAAAAATAATAATTCAAGTAATTAAATATGTAACTACGATTATTTTACTTATTAGTTTTTTTAATTAGATATTTTTTCTTAAATAAATAGGTAAGTAATTTCGTTAAAATTATTAGTACTTTAGAAAATTTTTTTTTTTTTGACAGACACGCTACTTAAGTTGCTTCATTATGTTGATAAGTAATAAAAAGCATTTTTAAGCTGTCTTTCTTATTAAAGAACAGATATCAATAAAGTTAGGTTTGTTTATACATATTTATTTTATTAACATACAACATTAATGTTAAAAACTAGTTTTTTCTTAAAACTGTCAAATAACGTCATGTAAAACATCATGTAAATTTCATCATTTTCTGACAGTACTCGTACAGTAATGACGGTAAAGTAAGTGACTTAGGACACTAGTAGCTGTGGTGAATAGAAGTGAAAGTGTGTGAAAGTACGTTTCAAAATTTCGACTTGGCTTTTTTACCAACATTTCTGCTGCTTCTGATGTATTATAAAATTTATACTTTACTGTAGTACTGCCTGTTTATTAAAAGAAAACTATAGAGTGCTATAAAATTACAAAGCTGTGGGGGATTCCAATGGTAGAAACACGTTTCGTTACATTTCAATTTTTCTAAAAAAAAAGTTAGAAGACTTTATGTTTAACTGGACAATATGGCAACGCACGTTGAACTTACCAAACAAATTGTGAAGAAGGACAAAGGTTAATTTGAACTGCTGTTTACAACTGTTTAGCAAAAGACATGATGTGACAAATGAAGTCACCAGTAATCATTGCTGTTCCAGTTTGGAGTAAAATGTGGTCGATGTCGGAAAGTATTGTACTTCACATTTGCCAATTCTCTTAGGTTTTCGTGAGAGTTTAGACCTTTAAAAGATCACAAAACTTTGCGCGTTGTATTGTACATATTTATGTCTCTCATTTAAAAACTAAGGGCCTGATTTCAAGTTAAGATAATACCGGTAGTATCTTCGTTACTAAGCAAAATTAAAAAAATTGATTCTATGATTCTATGAAAAGAAAAAAATATTATATTATACATAAAGATATAACATTATAGATAAACTCTTAACAGACTCACCTTGTATATTAAGGTATATAATATATCGAAGAATTTAAGTAGGTTTTTAATTCTACAGGTATGGATTAGTGTCCGAATGCAGCAAGTTTATCACTTTGTAGTAATATGCATAAACTAAAAACTTCAAACAAGAAAAAAATTTTCAAGCACATAACCTCTAGAATAGTATTTAACTAAAAATATTTCAGATTTATTTATTTATATCATTTTATGAACATCCTGTCACTTCTAAAATGTAAAGCACTATTAAACACTGATAAAACGCATAGGAAAAATTTGACGTGTCCCGCTGAAATTAAAAGTTTGTTTAATTATAACATTGCTATAAACATACTGTACTTCTAAAACATAAAGTACTATAAAGCGCTAACACCCAGCAAAAATTCAGCATTAATGCTTTAAATGTTCTGATAAAATTCTGATTTTAAAAATATTTGTTTATAATAATACACATAGAATGTGCATTATTAACCTCTCGGTTTTTTTTTGTTCTTTATATTGATTGCCAAAAGATGCATAATTAAACTACCAAAAAATAACTTATTTTGTTTAGTGTTATTTAGGTTACATACTAACGGTTTTTCTATTTAAACTTTTTGAATCTCAGACATTAGGTTTTGGCTGTATTTTTTTGTTGATTGAATACAATTTCATTTTTTTTTTATTCGCTTTAATCCCTTACGTTTTCAAACCTTTACTATCAAACTATCACGTCGACCATCTCAACCTTTTGTGGTTTATCGTCTTCTTCGATGTTGATTTCTCAATTTAAGGTTGTGGTGCCTTATTTACCGTCTTGGGAATCTGCCTGTCATAATAAACAGGCCGGAGCTGATAGCCACACTGGGACGATAGAAAGGATCAAAGGCAAGAGATGTAGGAAAAAATTAGTGTTAAATATTTATGTTATAAACATATCACTACTTCTAAGACATGAAGCACTATTGACTAGCAAAAACTTTACTGAGCGTCTAGTGACTACTCAATAATTATTTGTGGTACGCAACGAGTGTGGAAACTGAAAAGTGACTTAGGTATTATAAAAGGTTGCACGAGACGCTTGTTTGCGAAAACGATAAACGCTTTTCCGCAAGTTACATACACTTAATTTTTTTTAATAATAATTACAGATCTATTTACATTAGATGATTTTAAACAATTAATTTATAAGTAATTTTTTATGTTTTTTTGTATTTTTTGCTAGAATCAAGTATAATATTAAATTGTACATATTTAACATTTTTAAATTAGCACAGTTATCGTATTCCACATATCGTAAAAAATTTGATTTTTAGCTTTAGATGACAGTGATAACTTTCGGTCGTTAATTTTCTGAGTTGATGTTTCATATCTTTGTAGTAGACTTTCTGTTATTTTATTGTTTCTATCGTAAAAACTTTTATTTAAGTCAAATGATACGTATTAACTGTTTTTCAATTTTGTTTTTGTTAAATTTTTTTATGTCTATACTCGTACTAACAACATAAGTGTAATCGAAATTAGGCTCATCTCTTTTAAATAGTAGGTATTTTCTTTAATACAAGAGCAAAACACGAGGAAATTATTTATTATATATAAAAATCATCATTTACTAAGTAATAAATCAACTTTCTAGCACTTTCAGTTTTACCGGAAATGACTATACTGTATAAAATATAAGGGTGACATAAAAGTATGGTATAAAATTTATATTTTCTAAATTAATTGTTTTTTTGAAAAACGCCTAGACAGGCCGATTTTATATTTTTGTTGCGCACGTTTGTCACTTGTTTTTAATTTTTTTCTTCTAACCGTTTTTTTGCTGTGACGTAATCGAACTTTTTTTTAAATAGCAACCCTTATTTTTGAGGTTTAAAATTGAAAGTTCTTATTTTTCTGAGTTCAACAGTATAACATTTATAGGGTTTGAAATAAAAACTTTAAGTAATTTAACAAATTTAAATATTTTATTAAACTTTCTAAAACAAACGCAATTTTCAACAGAATTACTTAATTAAATGTTCAAATTGACGCTTATCTGTTTTTGGCAATAATACAAACGATCTTCGAATTTATTTAGTACATGCTTCTTATCACTTAAACAATAATACGTCATTGACAGTTAACTTTTTCTCGCAAATGTTTTGAATGTATTGCTTTTCATATTAGCAAAGTAGTTTTTTGTATACATTTTTTGATTTTGACTATGTCTTTTATTAAAATAATTATTATCATCGTATTATCGTTGAAAATATCTTTTTTGTTTTTATTGTTTATTATCAGGCACGATAAGTTTTTGACACTAACATTAAGACAGATCAAAGTTAATTTACTTCTTTCGTTTGATTCTTTAAAATAAATTGGTCGTAAAACTATTTTGGGTCTACTGAAAAACCTGTACGTCTACGGTAATAAAGATGCACCATTTAAGTGAACAAAAATTTTTTTAAATATTAATGATGATTGGATATGGTGATAGAATTCGATCCCAACAAGAAGTCGTAAACTTATTTAACGGAAAATATCCAGATAATCCTATAACTCATTTTTGCGTAAGTAAAATCTTGCGTAAATTTGGAGAACAACGAAATGTGCGTGATCGTCCTCGTCCTGGCTGTCCAGCTATTAACAACGATCAAAAGCTGGACGTTTAGTTAGAAACTGAAGATAATGTTTATCTTTCTATTAGACAAATTACCACCCACATAACAACTTTAGTCAATTTTTCGTTTGGAACATTTTAAAAAAGCTAAATACCATCCGTACAAAGTTTCTCTAGTTCATGAATTAAACAACGAGGATGCCGATCGCCGCGTTCAGTTCTGTGAACAAATGACAAACATGCTCATTGCTCAGCAATAATGAACGTTTATTGAGTAACATAATTTTTAGCGATAAAGCTACTTTTTTTCTAAATGGAGAAATTAATCGACATAATTGCCGATACTGGTCGACAGACAATTCGCACTAGATGAGAGAAACTCATACTCAACATCCACAAAAATTAAATGTTTGGTGTAGTTTTGCTAGAGGTCACATTTTAGGACCGTCTTGTGACGTCATATTGACTGGACAAGTCTAGCTGCATTTCCTTCGCGACTTATTAGTATTAGCATTAGCGGAACTGTTTTCCAATGAAGAGTATTCAGACATACCAGCACCTGATGTATGGTTTCAACAAGACGGTGCACCTCCACACTATGCTCATAATGTCAGAGAATATTAAGATAATGTCCTTAATAATAGGTGGATTGGTAGACAAGGTCCAGTGGAATAGCCTGCCCGCTCTCCTGACCTAAACCCACTTGCCTTTTTTTTATGGGGCTATTTAAAATCTAAAGTATTTGCGACAAAACCAAGAGATTTGGAAGATTTGAGAAAAAGAATAACAATTCAATGTCGCTCAATTAGTCAAGAAATAAGAAATAATGTGCTAAATGAATTCGAAAATCGGCTGTATTTTTGCCAAGAAACCGAAGAACGTCAATTTGAACATTTAATTAAGTAATTCTGTTGAAAATTGCGTTTGTTTTAGAAAGATTAATAAAATGTTTAAATTTGTTAAATTACTTAAAGTTTTAATTTCAAACCCTTAAATGTTATATTGTTGAACTCAGAAAAATAAGTACCTACAATTTTTAACCTCAAAAATAGGGATTGCTATTTAAAAAAAAGTTCGATTACGTCACAGCAAAAAAACGGTTGGAAGAAAAAAATTAAAAACAAGCGGCAAACGTGCGAAAACAAAAATATAAAGTAGACCTGTTTTGGCGTTTTTCAAAAAACAATTAATTTAGAAAATATAAATTTTATTCCATACTTTTATGTCACCTTGTGTATAGAATACTGTGTATATTTTTATATTTTTAGAATCTACATTACATTGTGAGTATAATACACTACTTTTTATAAATTTTTGTAAAACTAAAAACTTTCTTGTAATTTTTCCATTTACCTAGAAGGCTGTGATAGATAAAAAATATTTCTAAATAATAGAGGCAACAATTAAAAAGTCTTATAAATGCTCTGATTTATCAGTACAAGAATATAAATTAGATTTTTTTTAAATTAGTAAAGATACCAAAACTTTAAATATACACTTAGTAATATTTGTAATATTTACACAAATAATTTAGAAAAAATTCCAAAAATATTAACTGCTACATATTTAACAGCAAATGTAGGTAAGCCGTTTAATCGTTTTCTTATTTTTTTATATATAATAAAAATATGCCGACGTTACTTACAATAAAAAGGATTCTACAGAGGTCAAATTATTCGTTTATGAAGGGTAACATTTCTTATAGACTTATTAAAATTTTTGTTAAGAGAAACGGTTATGTCTTTACTGACGAGTCTGTTATGAGAAACTTTCAAAGTGATTAATTACATCAGTGACTCGATAAATTGACATTTACAACTAAAGAACAAATAAAATTATTTTTGTAAAAAATATTTTTTTAAATTGTAATCTATTAACATTCGTAAATAATAATCTAATTAAAATTTTAGAATTAAAAAACATATTTTTTTTAAATTTTAATTAATTATTCTAAAGTTAAAATTTACAGAACAGTTATAATTTTTTTTTTTTTTGAAATGCCGTCGTGTCATAAAAATTGCTGGCAGCTTCAACAAAACTGATGAAACAATCGTATATAGACATGAGTTTACCTGCTTTGATGACATTTTTGGAAGTAGAATTACAATACATTTATTTAAAACTATAGGGCGTTTCGTAAATAAAAGGCAATATTTGAGATATAAATTGGTAAAAATCTAAGAATTGTGATTCTAAAAAATTTGTGTTTCAAATATATTTTCTTAAAGAACGACAATAGTTTAAAAGTGATCAATAGAAAATCGTTTTTAAATGAATCGTAATTTAATGAATCAAATTGTCAACTTAAAAAAAATGTTAAATATGTGTCACATCTGTGACATGAATCTGACAATAACTTATTAGCGTCTCGTTAAATTTGTGTTACAAGAATGGCTCACCGCTTTACATTTGAGGAATACACAGACATGCATTTGGTATACGCAGAAGAAAGGGATAATAGTTTGACAGCCAGAAGACGTTATCAGTAGTTATTTTCCAACCAAAGAATTCCACATAAAAGCGTTTTTGAAAGAATTGACCGACAATTACAAAAATCAGGAAATATCACCTCCCATAATTTGGATAGAGATAGGCTCCGTATTAATAATTTTGTTGAACGAAGTGAACAAATGTTGAAACTAATTGAAAAAAATCTAAATAGGAACTTAAGACAATCGAGCCAAATGGTTAGCACTTTTACCTCTGCTATTTGGAGAATATTACAAAATGAAAAATTACAATTCATCAATCAATTTCATGATACTCGTGTTTTGACTTTGCAGCCTCAAGATTACGAGCAAAGAGCAAACTTTTGTAGGTGGTTTCTAAAAATAGATAAGCATAATCTTAAGCATTATTTTTACCTATGAAAGTAATTTTTTCAGAAATAAAGATATTAATGTACGGAACATGCATTATTGTCCTGTAAGTAATCCCTATGTCACAAACAATATTTTTAATCCGCATCAGTTAATTTTTCTAAACGTATAGGCAGTTATTTTTAGTAATCGTCTGGTGAATCCGTTTGTTCTGTCAAACAAATTAAACGGCAATAATTAACTGGAGTTTTTGGAAAATAAAATTACTGATAATTTTTTAGATAAAATTACAAACCAGAAATAACGTGTGGAACATGCAAGACGGGCGTGGCACTTCTTCACTGTCAGAACAATAATACTAATTTTTAAATCAAAAATTGGGTCATTAATGGATTTGTAAAATTAGTCCAGTTGCGTGGCCTCCCAGGTCTCCCGACCTTAATCCAATAGAATTTTATTTTTGAGGTTATATTAAAGCAATTGTGTAGGAAATTAAAGACGCTGATCAAAATAATTTGTGAAACAAGAGCTAACCATATTTCACAATTTAAAATTTTTTAATTCCGTCCTTGATTCTCTACGAGGACGGGCTTGAGCTTATTTACAAGCAAATGGTCGCCACTTTAAACAATTATTGTGATTTGTTTTTTTAAATAATTTTCTCTTTAAATAAATTTAATTTATTGTTTTTCTCATGTTGTTTGAGTGTCGTTTGATGCCATTGTAATTGTCTGACAGATCAGTGACAAACCTGATTGATGTGTAAAATTATCAATTGTTAACAAATATGTGTCTTAATTCTTCGCATTTTTGCTTTTTATGTTATTGTTTGTTATTAGTCAAGTTTAAACTGCACTTATATTTAAACCAATACAATAGAAACAAAAACTTTTCAAATTAACGTTATTTGAGTTCTACCAAGTTGTACCTTAAAGATTACCGTTTCTTTACAAAATATCCTTTATTTTTATAATTATATATGTATTTTGCAAACATTTCGTATATACATACTAAACAAATTGTCAGAAATCGGGCGTTATATTAAAAAATTAAAGTAAAAGTCGCTGCAGAAAATTTTCTAAGGATTAAAAAAAATTAATAATTTAAAAGTTAAAAAGGATCTAAATTTAACTTCATTTTATACATATTTTAATTTGAACATTTGTGTTTAGTATACTACACATATGTATAAAATATTAGTAGGTATGTACTTCTTGACTCTTTGTCTGCTTTTTCCATTATTCTAAGGTAAATTTATGCTTAAGTTATTTGTCAACTGCTTGTTATCATTCGGTTTTTAACCAGATTTTTATTAGATATGTAAAATGGCGTCAGTTGCTTTTAAAATTGTTGCTGTTTTTAAAATTTGTTAGTATATTTCTGTCAGGTAAATATTGGTATAATAATAATATTTTAAGTAAAAATAGTATTAAATATTACTTGTGTATTGAAAATATTGATCTTGTTTTTCTTGTCTTTTGTTTTTAGAGTTTTTCTAAATTTATGTAATACACATTTCTTGGATATCATAGTATACTAAAATTCACAGCTATTTTTACACCACCTGTTGATTTTTCTGAAAATTCGGCATTGTACAGATAACTTAGATTGGTGTAAACTAGACTTTTGGTGACGTTTCTTAATTCTAGTTACAAATCTGATGTCATTTTTTGACAAATTTTATTCTAATCTCTACGAATGCATAAGTAAGACATGCATGGATACAATTTCCTGATCTCTGGTGCAGTTAGTGAAAATAAAGTGACAATATCAAAATAGTGTTATATTTACCTTATTTTCTGAGGTATCAATTACCTACCGCATATTTACCAAATGATGAGTATACGCAGCTCGTATACACGCAAGTGCCACGTTCAAATAGAATTTGTTACATGATGTATTTTGGCTTTTAAACAAACTGCAGGTTTTAATACTATTTGCTTACTTAGAAATATTTCTGCCACTTCTTGCGAGATTTTTCGCTTTGACAACTCAGGATGATTTTTGGAAAACTTTTCAAACAATTTTATTAGTGCTGCCTTCATTTGAGCGAAGATAAGAACCCTTGTTTTTTTTCTGCTTTTTCTTCATTTTTAAGAAAAGCGCAAGAATCTATTGTAATACAAGATCAAATTTTAAATAAACATTCAAATAATAATTTGACTTTTGACACTTTGCAATTATTTCGCAAATAACCAACTTTGTTTTTAAAAATTACTACATAGGGGATTTTTGGTTTCCAACTTAAATCAACAGGTGGTGTAAAAATAGCTGTGAATTCAATTATACAACAATATCTAAAATCTCCCTAAACTTTTTTAGAGAACGACGACTCCGAGACTTCTTTTGGTAGGTCAACTTTCCTGGATTTCGTAGTGAAACTGTCACCGGATCTTTTCTGGTGAGAGTACTCTAGAGTTCTTCAAGAAGCTTCTAGAAAAACTTCTTTTAGAAAAACTACGCCAGTTTGTGTTATAGTGTTAGTTTGTTCTTGTTACTTTCGAAGGACATCTTTCTTAAGAATCAGCTTATAGCAGAATTATATTAGCTATAATTGTCATAACAAGCCAAAATAGAAACAATAAAAAAAATTGAATATAATTTTTAAGAAATTGTTGAAAAATCTCAAAAAACAACTTTGCGTTCATTACCAGAAAAATCTACAAAACATTACAAAAAAGAATTTTATGAACTTAACAACTGGAGAGAAAAATGTAAAATAAAGTCAATCAGTGAGGAAGTGATGCTTTCATAGTTTTGGAATATTAAAAAAAAGTACGCGATTTCATCAATGTAGAGCAAATATTCAATGTTACCTAAAGGTTTATCAAAATATAGACCTGTCAAAATAAAGTAAATTGACGGCTTTCTTGAAAAGTATTTCTAACAGATACAAAGTGAAGAAGTAAACGTATTGGAAAGAAAGTTTATGGTAGAATTGCTATTAAGTACTCCTGATAAACTCCTGTATTTGATAATTATTAAGATAAACTTTTTTTTGACAACATTAGGTATAAATTTTGCATTATTTTAGGTTGTCGCAGGTGTATGTAGAAGTTGTGAATTAACAAATTTAAAAATTAATGACGTAAAAGATACTGATTCATATTTATTGGTTTCAACACCTGATACCAAAAGAGATATTTATTACTAAAGCTTAATTTTTTGTCAGTGCTGTAAGCATTTGTAAAAAGAACATTTTTGTACTTTCAAAAGCGTTGCTACACCGCAGATTTTTTTCTACGCTATCTAAATGGAAAATTTACGGTGCATGCTGTTGGAAATAACACAGTAGACTACCTTTTTAAGTTGCTTTGTTTTTAAAACTTCTTAACACAGAGACCTACACGAGATACTGCATGAGACGTACATACATCAATATCTTTGTTGGCAAATAAAGGCGCTGACATAACGATCAAACGCTGTGGTAAGTGGTGCTTTTCATCAATAGCAGAAAGTTACATTGAAGATTCTTTCTCAAATAAACTGAAAATGACAATAAAAATTTAGGAAGAGTCTTTAAGTTTTAAGCAAGAAAACACATTTACAGTTCCTCCAACTACGTCTCAACTGTGCCAGATGTCACTATTACTAAAAATGTCGAAAATGAGAAGAGGAAATTAAAGTAACAAACGATGATCTGCGTGTTGCCTCAAATAAAAATATTAATAAGTAATTTTTTAATAAATTTTAGACAATTTTGTTAATTAGTCTTCTATGTTTGTAACAATAGAGTAAAGTAATTTGGTTTCACGTGAAATAAACTAATTTTATTCTAGACGTAGATAAAATATTAGTTAATACGGTTAATTAGAGTGAATCCAAGTCTACTTATAATGTGATTGTGGATAAATATTATTATGGACATTTTGTACAGTAGATAATTACCGCGACAATAATTTAAAGTATTTTTTTAATGAAAGACAACTATTTTTTAATTAAACGTCTGTCGTCAATTTGCTTAAAAACTATAAAAATAAATCAAAAAAGGTTTAGTACACTGTCAAAATAAATGTGAAAAAATAATTCATAATAAATAAAATTAATAATTTTCCAAAACTCACACGTGTTACCATTTAACCATTTGATTTTTTCAGGATTTCGTATCTATTGCCTGACAACACGTTTTCGAAGTTCTGTGTAAGTATTTTCAACCTAATCAGACTTTTTGTGAATTGTGATATTGTGATAACTCATAGTATTTACTGTCGATCGGAGAACACTTAATTATTTTAATTAAAGTAGGTAAATTGTAAGTGCAATGTTTACTTTAATATATGAATAAAAAAATTAAAATAATCAAAATACAGAAGATAAAAAACAACGTTAGGGATTTGTCCAATTTGTCCCATCGAACGAAAGACTAATCTGGATCTGAAACGCGTGCATAGAGCGATTAGGGCGTTTCGCTAGTCGCAAATATTAATTCCTGAGTAGTCCTCCGTCCGGCAGGAAGGATTCTCTGAAGCGTAATCCCCATCGACTCAACCAGATTCCCGTCTATGAATTGACAGTCACGCAACCACACAGCCGAGAATAAAGCAAACGCATACTATAATAAATCATGAGAAAAGCACCAAAATACAATGGATATTCCTGCATGGGTCTGTCCAAACATCGACTCGATTCGATCATACATGAAATTGCTGCCGACATTCATGAATATACAGATGTAATTTCCTAAGTGGCAGCAATGTTGATGCGACAATCTGTGGTGCAACTTGCACTACCATCATATGGAATAATAATGCTGTTTGCACAACCGTTGTAATCATCCTATACAGCGGACGGTGTTGATTTAACGGGGATACCTAGTATGAAATATTAACTGCTATGTCAGGACAACGTCAACGCAAATATTTATCTTTGAGGATTCCTTGTTTATGCACAAATGCATACTTGACACCTACCGAATTTATAAAACTATACTAAAACTACATAAATATATCTTATATAAAATTCCAACACCTTAATAAAGACAATCAAAATTACAGTAGTAGGTGTAGTTATGTGCTTTTTGTGTTGTCAAAATTGAATTTAGTCACATATACTCGTAACTGCAACGAAACAATCAAAATAAATGAACAATAAGCATTAACACTTAGGTACAACATATGACTCGATTTTTATAACCTCATGAGTGTTGAAGTAAGTATAAGAAAGTTGCAATGTTACTTTTTTTTCTACTCATTTTGATTGTCTTTCATAACATTGGTGGTATAGTTGTTTTTTTCACCTAAAACATAAGCGATTATACTAAATGTTTATCAGTTTTTTTTGATCAAGTTATCTATAAAAATCAATTTTAGTGTGTCGCTTTTTTTCAAGAATTGTCAGTTTTCTGGCATCTATCTCTCTTCAAACTTTGCTTGTAAAAAATCCTCATTACTTACTCTTCACCAAAAAACAATTATAAACACTTTGTATCACAGTACATTTCAGTTTAATTGGATAGTAGGAATATATTTAAAATGGAACAATACATTGTTGTATGAAAGAATAATAAAAAAGACACCTCACGAGCGAAAAGAAACAGTACTTGTACACCTAGAAATCAATACAGTGTTATTCACAAAAGAGTTACTTCTGAAAAAATTTGAGACGCAACCCATAATACAACTTGCAAAGGTATTTAGCTTTCTGATTGAAAAGATATTTAATTAGAAACAAAGAGTACTTTGAACATTTGTTATGTTACATATTATGTCAATTTGTATTTTGAACAATTTTGAACTTGAAAAGTATTGAACTTTATAATTTTTTATTACACAAATGAAGAGAAAGTAGATATTATTCTTATCTATAAAGAATGCCAAAAAATGCAGCGGCTGCTGCTGCTCTGTAATTTCAGCGGTACCCAAACAGTTTACATCCGGTTCCTAAAACCTTTAGAAAATTAGAAGCCAAGTTACGTCAACACTGGCCCCCACTACATAGAATCCGTCAAAGAACTGCTACTGGTCGAAATAATAAAACTGCAGTTCTTCAAGCAGTTGATGAAAACTCTCACATAAGTCAGACCGCATTAGCTAAACAAATTGGTATTAGCCAGTCATCGGTTTGTCAAATCCTTCGTGAAAATAAATTGCGTAAAAATTATTTCGATAATTTGCTGTGTTAAATTTTCTTTAATTACACATTTACGAGATTAACTCTATTCTTGTCACTTTTTGTGCTTTTATGTCACTGTCATCTAACGTCCAACTTACTTTGATCACTGATTTAAATGAAATTAAAAATGATATCCAGTAATCTATGCCAATAGTATTTTCGGCTCAATTTTTTTCAGAAGTAACTCTCTCACGAATAACACTGTATATTAAAAAATATTTATATGAGAAAAACTTTTCTTTTAAATTCTGGATAGATTTTACATAAAAGATATAGATATTTAAATTCTAATTACATCTATTATTCCTGATTACATATATTTATTATGTATTATATATTTATATAATACATACAAATAATCGTGTATAAATGTTTCTTATTATTATTATTTAGTTGAAATTTAAACAAAAAAGCATTTTTGCTACAAAACAAGAAAAGAAAGTCATCGTGTTATAAATCATAAAAAGCTTTCAGCTTTTTCGGATTTTGGTAAAAAATAAATAAGTATAAATCACAATGAAAAATGTACACAGTCTATTTTTGAAAACGTTTTTATTTAGTAGATAAAAAATGCCATTAAAATGGTAATTGCCTTTGTTTGGTCATTTATATTTTTGAAAATGTAGCCCGTTCACCTTCACACCACTCGCACTCTATAAAAACATGTCACGGATATTAACATGGCTTCACTTCAAGCCGCGATTAAACCGAAAAACAAAAAGCCACTAATTAAAATAAAAATAAACAAAACTGCCGCCTCGTGTAAACATTCGTTTCTCTCTTCATCCATTGAAATAAAATAAACAAGCGTAATTAATTCAAATGTAAACATCGATTTCGATTGAGAAGACACGGTTTAGTGAATCCATAATCGACAGGGTGCAACATATGGCTCGTCAATAAAACAAAATCAAGGCGGCTGCAAGTGCAGTAATAAAACACTATCGACAGGATTAGCGCCCTCTACGTCCTGGAGGGCCGCCTCTAAACATGTGGCAAATTCTTCCGCGTCGTTGCCGCTTTATAAAGCTTTATTTTTAGATAAAAGGATCGTATTAAGCGCTTATTGCTAAAGCTCAAATTGCGCATCGTTTATAAAACATCCAATTTTTTCCAAAATTTTAGTTTCAGTGCAATACTCAATATGTCATTCAGGGTGGTAGAAGTCGCATTTTGTTTCATGAATAAACTAAGATTAACTCCCGGAAAAGTCACTTACAGTTTTCATCGTTAGGTACTTGCAAATTCCGTATTGTTAATTATTAAAGAAACGGCATAAGAACGTTGTAAAAAGGCCATTAGCATCTTATAGGCATTAGCGACACGAACTTTTAACGATCGTCATTTGTTGAAACACACCTGGGTTTCAAGAAAGGTTGATTAATTATTCATAGTTCTATCTCCCACCTATACTAATTATCTACCGGAATTTGACATCTTAAACGATTATGGTGTAGTGTAGAAAAAAAAATAAAAGTTGTACCTACCCAATGTGTAGATACATAAAAAAATTTAAACACGGTATTATTTTGTCATATTTTTTTGTTTAGTCTCGTTAAAAGTTAAAAGTGCAAGTTTTAAATGGAATATAGGCTATAAAACAAATAGTGAACATTACTACCTGATAGTAGCTAATTAAGATAAGAGTAAAAAATTAACGACAATTCAGTTATAGCTTGCGTGAAAACAAATAACTACAAAATTATTAAAGTTATCAATTTTAAAATTAGAGAGACAGAAAACAGATGTATAAACTACTACATATTTAGCTAATACACACCCGTTGTCCCATATCACAGCCGTAATATTATTGAGAAGCTCGGTCTTGTCAATTTTAACAATCAACTACCACCTAATGTTGTTAACAAATTTTTTACCTTAAAGTAGTAGATTTTGTCATGTCTAAAAAACACTGCAAGCAGGTTGTGAAACGTTTTTTAAATACAAGTAATGTTACAAAAACAAAACCTGATTGACACCACTCTCACTCTACCGCTCTTAATAAAAATGTTGTAGAAGGCATATGTGTTCGAGTAGAATAAAACCCGCAACAATCTGTGAAAAAGCTCTTATTACAAACATGTTTTACTTTTTATTAACTTCGCATACACTAACTACTGAATTTAATACCCTAAAACGACGCGTTAAGTTATAGATTGAAAATAACGGTGCACACCTTAAACCTTACCTTCAAATTGAGTCTCTGTTTTTCTATTTGATTTATTTTTCATTATATTATTTAATAGAATTATTATTTTTGTTGAAAATAAATTAATTATAAATTTCATTTGGTATTTTCTTAAAAGGTGAAAGTCATTATCTATATAGGTAATCATAACAAACCGACAACTTGTAAAAAAAATTTAATAACTTTATTGTCAACTTATTCAATGTTTGTTGATCTGGATGTACAATAATCTCTGATACTCTTAAAACAAGTGACTGAAGTTTGAAGGAGATACGGTAGGTACCAAAGATTTGACGAAACATTAATTGAGTTATTTTATTAAAATAATAAAAGTGTTTGTTTTAGTAGTGTTTATAGAATAGTAGAAAAATACTAAAAAAACTTGTTTACAATATCGATATGCCAAAATTTTATTTTGTTTTACTTGTTGAAAACAGAACTTTCTAACTTTTATTACAAAGCTGCTATTCATTTACAAAAAAAATCGGTTTTTGGCATTCTGAATTAGACACTTTTAACACACTTTTTTTTTAAGACAAGTCGTATATTTTTTGTTATAAACATTTAATTTTTTATTAAAAAAAGGTTTAGAAGTCGGTTCTGGTTTTACGGTAAATTTAAAACCTTTTTTATATTAAAAACAAAAAGGTAAGGCTTTTTAGGTACTAAGAAGTTTTCTAAATTCTACACATTACTGATCAATTTTATTATTAAATTAAAACTGAATTAATGACTGAAACAATCCGGAACTAGGAATTAATTTTTGGAACATCTGGTTGTTAAGGGTTTCTTCAAGTATTGTTTATTACCTAGTAAAGAACATCTTTACAGACCAGTCTGTCGTCAGGATGTAAACAGCTTCTTAACAGTCGACATGTTGTGACAGTTCGTTAACCGCCTGTTTACGATCGACAAAAAAACAAAAACTAAAAATCACTATAGTAACGCATATAAAAAAAATTTGACAATTTTCAGTTTTCTACTTTTTCGTCAATAAAAAGTAATTTAAAGAAAAATTAATAAATAGTAGAGATATTACAAAAAATAATGTACAATGCAGGACTTACTCTCTTTAATTGCTGTTCGAAAATTCTGACAACCTTTCTAACTACGGTTAAAACGTAGGGCTTAGATATATTGCTACAAACATTTGAATTTGAAATATTGCAAGATCCTTAGTTGAAGATAAAAATAAAGAACAAAAACTTTGAAACATTAGATAAAAGAACAAGTTTATTAAAAACTCATAATTTGATGTTTCTGACGTTTCTAAAATTAAATTAATCAAAAATGTCATGTTAAGAAGTTATACAAGACTTACGACCAAAGATTTGGGTCTCTTGTCATTTTGAGTGTTCTCAAAAAAAGAAGATGACTTCTTGTTCTGTCGTCAAAAGTTTATGCCGGCCAAGCGAGTTTTGTCGATTCCACAAACATAAGTAATCCTTGTCATTGTCTACCGTCGAAATTTAAAGACAAATTTCTTCAAAGTCATGTAAAAAATTAGAAAGCAATTTCTGAACCATCGACGACAGTGTAAATGATATCTGTTTATGCCAAAGCAAGTGATTGTTGTCACTAATTTATTAATTGACTATACCAACACTTTGGCAAGTATTTTTGCTACTTTTGAAAAAAACAAAAAAAAATTGTTGTTTAACATTTTTACTGGGAATTGATAACTTTGATTCATAAATGCTTTCGAACATGTACGCATGCTTTAAGACTTCCTAGAATTTTAATTATTTGGTTGCCCATTTTATTTTAGAAATAATTGTGCCCTTTATCTTTACATCTTTACCTCATTTTAAAACCAAATTAGAACTGTTAATTAAGCTGTTAAACGCTTTTTTTTCTCGTACTAGTCATACTGCTACATTGCATGTCAAAAGCCAAAAGTTTCTTGTTCGAGTTAAGGTTTATTGTTATCATTTATAATTATTATTTAGGCGCATTTAATTGAGTACACAAATTCAAATATAAATTAATAATAAATAAACAGGGTGAGCTTTGAGGTTAGAATAACCGAGATCGTCGCAATCGTCAATTTGCTCATTTCGACAGACGACAAAGTTAATTTTTATGACTTTCTTCGACGAACGAAAAGTCGTGATGTGGTAAAATTTACATGGAATAAAGTCATGAGCTATACCCTTTATTTAATGAGTATCTACAAATTATACTAATAAAAGCTTTTAGTACTTGTGTTTTATGTTTAAATATTTTTGGCACAAAACAATTAAAACTAAAGATTTTTTTACTATTGAAAAACCTGTAAGACATGAAAATTTGAAATACTTATTTGTTATTTGTTAATTTTCGAAATTAAGTAATCACAAAACAGTTTTTGTTTAAATTGTTAAATTGAAATAACTATTGTCAAATTTATTTTTTGTTAAACTTGTATCTCAAGCAATACTTGCTTGTTTTCACTATCAGCTTTGAACCACCCTTTCAAAAGTTTTCAAATGAAATAACTGAGTTCAATTGAGTGTATGAAAACTGTTGACGATTTGTACCTTGTGCAATTTGCAATTTTTAAACCAATTGTTTCCACTCAATCTAAACGATTTTCCTGGAGTTGTCCGTGCAACTTTTCCGGGTATACCCCGCTGTATTATTCATGACGCCAGATGTGTCCGCATCACGAGTCCTCAGAGATAAACAAGCCAATTAATACCTTCTACACGATTAGACATCGAATGCTTTTTCGTGTTATTTATTTATTGGTCGTTGCGCCATTAGGTCCCTCGTTTATCGTAACACATGCAATTATCCCATTCCGATTCAATCTGGGAATGACAAGCATCTGATGCAAATTTCTTTTGTCTCAACTGTCAGCTTATCGCAGATAATGCTTTTCGAATAAAACCAGAAGAACTCTCACACAATCTGATTGTGGCCGTAATTACACTGGCTCGTCTGTAATTGTTGTTGATTGCTATAATTATAAACAATATTGAATTTGTGCTAAAGCACGCTGTACTCTAAGTGGATGACGTTAAAAGCTTTGGAGGTGTAACGCGGTAGAAGAAGCACTCTGATTCCGGTTAAATAACATAATAAGTGTTTTTAGGGTATGGTCAGATCACACTAAGAGGTTTTAAATTCATACAATAGCCTTGTTCCATTTCACAAATTGCCGCCAGACAGTAGACACACCTGAAGCTTTTCTCTCTCTAATACAAAATATAGTAAAATGAAAAGCAAAAATTATGTTGAAAAGATGCAAATTTTTGTTTTAGAAGATAAAAAATGGTTATGATAACGCGTAAATTATCGAGCTGATAACTTGTACACCTTGTTACACGTAGATATATGCATAGAGTGATTTAGAATTACGTAGCATAATTTAACCTGAAATAGAGTAGGTACCACAAAAAATAAAAATTTCAAAAAATTTTTTACCTTTTCTCAACTGATTCAGAATCCATAAACGTGTTTATTTTTGCAAAAATTCGAGAATTTAGAAAAAATAGATAATTACTAAAAATGTGCGACAGAAGTAACCAAAAATTAAGAGGATCTAGCAGAATTTTGCTATTTTTAATAAAAACTGCACATTAATTTTATTGGATGTGTTAATTATACTTTTATAATAATCAGTTAAAAGACTTTTGAGATATACCAAAAAATATTTTTGTGTCGATCTACAAAAAACACTACATTTTGATAATAAATTCAGCGCACTAAAGTATTACATTTATTAACTATGTCAGCATTTTTATTGACTAAGCAGTAAAACAGACAATTTAGAGTCTTTTAGAATTTTTCAGCTGTCACAGTATTTTGAAGGCTTGCAATTTTCTCATCAGTTGAGATAAGCCAATTGTTTTTTCGGAATTTTATTATCTGTGGTGCTGCATTTTAAATTTGTTGAAATTGTGTTACGTAATTTTGAATCATCCTGTATTATGTAATTCTTTTTAAACTCTATACTGAAAGTAGGTATCCATAGTTGTAAATTGAGATTTAAAAATTATTTAACACAAATTTAACTACAATTACTCTAGATCAGTAGAAGAAGAAAACTGGTGAAATTATGTTCTGCAGTGCTTCTGCAAAAAGTTACAGCTTACAGAAATTAACAATTTTGAGATGTTTTTTTTTATATTTCAAGAAATTTTTTAACTATTGCAATGAACTCTGCGCAGCTTTATTAAGACAGATAATTATCTATTTATTAAATATAATTATAATTGAACCAAATTTTATCTTGTTCCTTATCTGGAACACTAATTTGTTCCTAATACTTTTGAAGAATTTATTCCAACATTTTGACAAATGTTATCTAAAAAATATGGTTTTATTATTTTTTATAACTTTTTTGACTCTTGTAAAAATTTTGATAAAAGACATCAGTTTCGAGTAAAATTGAAAACATCTAATGACTTAATCTGATACTGATCGATGATCAGTTCCAATGAGTTATCAAGTGGTTAGTAGTAAAGTGCCGTAAGGTTTATACCTCGGAACCCAGGTCTAAACCTAGCTGTGCTAGGTGAACTAAAAATTGTCTAATTTTCAAAAATTTTTTAACGCAAAACGTGGAATAAAAGAAAAAAATATCAGTTGCTTTACCCCCCCCTATTTCTACAGCCCGTGGCCAAAATTGAGAAAAGTTTTTAAAAATCTATGAGTAAATTTAGAAAGCTGTAATTTTTTTATAGGGGTACTACTCTAATTTCTAAACACTTTTTTATAAAAATAATTACTCTATTTAATTAGGGAATAAAAAAATGAGAGTACAAAGTAGCAAAAATTACCTACTTCTACTTTGAAAATTATTTTAAAATCTTGTATATTAAATTAAAAAAAAAGATTTTAAAGATAATTTTTGAACGTGTTTAAACTTTAACAATTTGAAAGAATTTTGTTTTCAAATAGTGCCGTCTCGGCTCCCTATCGCTAACAATAAACCTCTATGGTCCTCGGTAACAGAACGTTCTAAGAACACCGTAATAATTTTGGATACCTTAAAAAAATCCGAAATTTATATCCCCACAGTTTTAAAATTTCAGGGTCATAAATAACAAAGTTCTTTTCCAACCACCTGTTAAAAGTACAGATCTTGAGCTGAAATTGAACGGAAATGGAACAAAAATTGTCGGATTTAAAAAAAAAAATTTCTTAGTTGATCGATATTAATATAAAATGAAAGAGAAAAACAGTAGTTGCTCTGTTCCCCTACTCCTACAGCCCCCAGACGCGGCCAAAGTTGACACAAATTTCTATTATTTATAATTAAATCTAGAAGACTGCGTTTTTTTGTGGGAGTACCGTGTATAAATAATATTAAAGTGACTATAAAATCATCATTTATTGTAAATAATATTGAGATCTTTACTGCAATTTTTTTTTTTATATTTTTTTCATTTTTTACTTAACTGTTGTTATAAATTGTTGCAATCAAGATCGGCAAATTTTGATGGGTAAACTTTTTTACTTAAGCTTTCAACAATGCAATTCAAAAAATTTTATAAAAATCCATTCAGTAGAACTGGGTTCCGAGATTTTTAAATTTTTATGTGTTACGGCCTTAGACCATTCACGAAACCGCTTCGCTGTAATGGACTGCTAATACGGTTCAGAAACACACGAAAAGATCTAAAGAACAAAAGTATATCTTGGTCTTTTGCTGTGCCGGAACGATTTCAAGTTCTTGCTTTGTAACGTTGCCATATCATGTTTTTACATTTAAATTTAGTGTAAGAATATATATATATAGGTCTGCAGAATAAAATAAAATGTATCAGCTTCAAAAATTTTGCAAATGTTACATGATGATTTTATTTAAAATTGGCTGTTTGTTTTTTTTAATCTCCAACTTTAAAGCAAAATAAATTTGACAATTGCGTACATCGGCGCGCGGTGTTGAAAAGAAAGAAACAAAATATATATCTCTGTCACTTGCATGTTGGCGTGTAACTCACGCACAGGAAGGTTAGGAGATTGGCAGTCCATTACAGCGAAGCGGTTTCGTGAATGGTCTAAGGACTCTAAGGTTACGGCTCTTTACTATAGGGAGAGGTGAAAATATGCACTTCCACTCTACTTCTATTTGAGCTACGGGGTGAAAAATAGAACGTCAAAAAACAAGTTTATTTAATTTTTTATTTAAAACTTTTGGAGTTAATACTTAAACAAACAATAGAGCATTAGCTTATTTAAAACGTTCCTTCTAAAAAAAAGAAGCAAGATAAATTTTTCTATAAGAAATTATTGTTATGTTTACCTCAAAAATTTAAACAAATAAATGATGCTAAATACGCTAGTAAAAATGCATTTTTATAGCCATTTAACCACCGTATTTTATTTTTTAAAAAACATTTATAGTTTAGTGGAAGAATCGCTTGGGTCCATACGTTTGGCCAATGCTGTATTTTTTTATATGATTTATTGGACTTATTCATATAAAAACTTTTATGAAGCATATTTATTTATTCGTATTTTAAATAAATAACTAATGTGTTTATTTATATATTTTTATTACTCTAATGGCTTATAATAATAATTATTTAAACACCTAGTGAATTAATAGTATATTGTGTACCTTAGCTAGAAAGAGGCAGTTTCCAAGCCGAAGGAAGAGATTTCGACTTCGTCTCAACTGGCCATTTCCTGAGGCTTGAAAAACCTCTTTATTAATAAGGTGCACACATTATTTTTTTATCCTACTCAAAATAAAAAAACTTTTAACGGTAAAATAAGCTGACAAAAAAGTGACCTAACCTCAAATTATTTCGAAATAACTTGACTGTAATAATAAGAACTTCGCAGAGTTTTTATATTTTTACCTGATTGTTAACCATGTTGTGTGTCGAGGCACTTACTGTGTAAAAATAAAAATCACAAAAAATCACAAAATACAATAGCGGACGTAAAATTTGAAATTGAATAGTGTCAATCTGTAATAATTGACGGATACTAATTACGTTGTTTAGGTACAGCCAAAATATCTTAATATTAGAGATTAGAGTATAGATTACAGTAGGGATGGTGATGAATTTTTTTTTTTATTTTTCTTCCACAATTTGAGGTTATGTGTCGTGACAAACCAGGTTTTTGAATTTGCAATACTTTAACCTGACTTTCGACTTTCGTATTTACAGCATCCGTAATTTTTTGTATTAGATCTCGTATTCCAACAGTAGAAACCAGATTATTACGTAGATTTAAAAAAAACTTAAGACTTTAGTTGACGTTTAATTCAGCGCTATCTAACGGTCACAAATTGCAACATGCTTGTTTCCCTAGCAAAACAAGAGCAATTTTCTGACCTGTCAAGAGATTAAAATTAACTAACTTTGAAGTGGAGTAGGATAAAAACATATTGTACTCAAGAAATTTTTTTTTAACTTTTTGCGTGTATCAAACTGTATTCACCTGTAATATCTTTACCAAATTTTAAAAGATAGTAAATGTTGCACTATTTCTTACCAAAAATGTTTACAATGACTTTTGTCACTAACTCACTAATTAATTTATTTTTAATACAGTTATAGAGTTAGTGTAAATATTTTTTTTTAAAGATTTTTCTTAAAAATGACACTATTAACATATCTGGAGTTTTGACACTCGGAAGTATATTTCTTAGTAAAAAAAAATAGATTTTGTGTTTATAAAAAAAATCAGTTTTTTCTAACACCGTTGTGCCTGTTGCTGGTTATTCATTGCTTATATCAAAAAAATTTCGTTTTACAATATAATCAACACATCAATTATAATTGGTAGAATTAAATAAGAAAGTCAATCAATTTGTGTATCATTACTTAAAAAATGTTAAAAAACTGTTATTTGTCATCTGTCATTAATTTAAGTGGTAAATTGAATCAAAACAGATTTAGTCGGTCGTCATTAGAGGAAATTAACAATAAAATCGCAGAAAGTGCTTCTAAGAAAATGAAGAATACCATAACGATTTGTGATGTGCCCGCGTAGTGTGCCTGAACCCTAAGCAATGCAGAGGGGTGCACCGTGCAATGCCCCCATCGCTTCTGTACGCTGCACACAACTTAGATAGATTTTTTTACACATTTAACACTTGTTAGCAGGTATATTTATCGCTTTAATCATTAATAACAGCAACTTATATATTTTCTTGTAGAACAATAATCATAACCTCACTTTTCCCTCTATAAACATAACCTCATTTTTGACATGTCTCATGTCTGCATTTAAATGTTTGAGTATGTCCCATAAGAAAAACCTTATTGTTATCGTCAAAAAATAATCCATCGAATACCACACGAGAGTTCGATAAATTCGAAAATAATTCTCTAGAATTTCTCAAACGTGTTGCCATTTGGCAATAGCCACTCGAGCGCTTCGCACTCTCGTGTCTATTGCCTGGCAACACGTTTTCGAAAATCTGTCAAATTATTTTCAATTTATTCTCACTCTCTTGTGGTATTAATTACGACAATTTTTTTGTCATGGTAATCGTTGTCACACAAAAACAAAATTTTTTATTGTTCCCATGATAACGTTGTCAACATTAATATTGTAAAATTTGAAATCAGTTAAAAATGTCTGCAAATAAACGTTTCGGTGAGAAATATTTAATCGAAATAAGAGAAAATCTTAAAATTATCTCACCGCGTAATACAATAAACACGCATTGTATTGAATTTTTGTTGTTTTGAATTTTGTAGGCAAAGAAAATATGAACTACTTTCAACAACGTTAATGAAATTAGTGCTACACTTAAAAACAGGGCTTTTAATATAAAAAAAAAAAAAAATGGAGAAGATTACATGAAAAGTTGCGTGAAAGTTGTTTATTCACGAAATAGTCATAACGAATATCATTCCTGACAAAATTTTGTCTCAACAAAATTTTCTGATTGATTTACTCGAATTTGTTTCCAATTTATCTCGTGACATTTATCAAAAATCACTCGCCTAACGGCTCTTGATTTTTTTAAAAATGTCACTCGATAAATTACTACGCAACAAATTCTCGTAACAATCAAAAAATTTACTACTTATGATATTATATATGATAATATTAACGATGATTATATTTCAAGTCTCGTTCTTCGAAGTACCCTTACTTTCTACTAGGATCAAGCCACAATGTTTAAAGTAAAATTTAAATTTTGCCGTTTCTACCTTCCACCCACCGACTAACTTTTATAACATTCTTTGTGCTAGCAAGAGTCGCATGTCAGATAATTTTTGTCTTAAATAATCATTAAAAACAATAAAAGTAGAAAAATAACTAATATAAATGTTTTTTTCACATTAGGAAAATGGGAAAAGAACGACATGCACAGAATAATGAACAAAGAAATTTTAGGTTAACAAAAATGATGAAATGTTTTTTTCGAATATTCATATACAAAAAGAAATATTTTCGTCTAATAAAGAGAGTAAATAATTTTTAAATTATTATCGGTCGTTTTTTCGGCGTCATGTGCTTTTTGTGAGTCATGGGCGTGCGAATTAGGCTAGTAAATTTAGCACGAAAAAAGCAATAACCACTAGGGCCATTGACGTACATCTGAATTTTGTCAATTGATGATTCATTTATTATAAATATTATTTAGTATTCTTTTTACGGTATCATGAACTCGATTCGAATGAGACATATGCGTGCGGTCTGGGCTAATTTTCCACGAAAGAGGTAATGATCACTAGTCTTGTGTTTTACTATAAGTGTACAAAAAAAGTTGACAAAAATTAATAAAAGTCATTACAAACACATACAATAAGAAATAAAGCAATTCTACTCGAGAATTGAGTGAAAATTCACAGTGTGCATGTTTATCTAACAAATTGATAATAAAATGTGTTCAATAATTGTTTTGGTCAGATCGCCTATGTGTGGCAATTGTCACAAAAAACGTATGTCTTGATTAGGATTACAAAACAATGACACATGACAGCTGTCAATGCTCATACGAAAATACATCGAAAATGCGGCCAAAAATTTACACGTTTTACTGAGGTATCGCTTGCAGAGTAAATTCTTGAACGTCTGCATACAATTATCATGATTTTTAATGTAATTTTTATCAAAAACTTCTAAATGCAAAAATAAGACAACATTTAGACAGTTGACAGCAAACCATATGAACTTATCACGTCAACCTACGTTTATGCTAGAAAGAGAAAAGCATAGCAAACCACGACCAGAACAATTATTGAACGCAGGGTAGAGTACGACTAACAATATTCTGCGTTTACAACATAATCCTATGATTAACTTTTCCAAATTTTTGGGACACACAACAGCAGTCCGCTGTAAAAGTCTTTACCTGCTAGACCCTTCTCATAGGCATTACAGGATCGTACTGAAAATAATAAGTTTGTGTTTTCAAGCATTGCACAAGTAAATAAACACAAAATACAACAATAAATACAAAGCTTTTTATTTAAAAAAATATTTTGTTTACATTTTTCATGGTATTTTTATTACTTAACATAAAATCGCTGTCACTATCACTATCGTCGCTAAGTTCGATTATTAACTCCCCCACTAATCGCTCCCTGTAAAAATTTTTGTTAAGTATTTTTAATAAAACATTTTTTTCTGTAGCAAGAAACATATAACTGTGCCTTGATAATATAAACAACTAATTTACCTATGTATAACTTTAGTCTTTTTTTTAAAAAAAAGTATTTGTTTCTTTCAAAACATTAAAAAATAATTAGGTATACCTACTCGTTTCTCCACGCTGATGGTATTATTCTAGCACAATAATATAAATAAAAACTTTTCAATTAGTTTTTTTCTTGATCTTTTTACAACAGTTTGAAATCTTTTTAAGACACTTTTGTTCTGTATTAAAAAAATCTCTTTTGCCATCACGCACAAAGTTAGCATGACAAGTAGAATCAAAGATTAGCCGTCATGTAGAACGCTTTATAGAGTCGCATGTGAAATGTACTATTATCGGCGCTACCGTCTCATCACAGACATTTCTTTGATCTTGATAAGTGGAACGGTAGAAGTTGAGTACGGCGAGGCATGATGTCTTTTGTAAAATGACGATAATCTTGTAACGTTAAAAGAGTCATCATCATTGGTTAGATCACTATCAGTATTGGTGTGGACATGGCGATGGTACTAAAGGACGAACCGCAAGATGACTAGATGCAAACTGTGCATTAGCGGTGTTAATCAAGGATGCACGAACGCCGCAAATGCAAGGGGCGGTTCGATCCTTAAAAGGCGCAATGACTTGCCTGAATCAGAGATAATTTATTCAAGATTCGGTCTTTGTCTTGTCGGATTTACGGACAAGATGGTGACGCGATAATGCATCGCTTCCCATTTTTAAAGCGGTAAAGGGGCAAGGAATATACAATATTTTGACGTTGGCAAATTTCTCTAAATGGACTTTGCCGAACTGCAGATACTTAATTAATCAAAATAAAACTTACTTAAAGACAATTATGTATTGTTTACTATAATTTCATAATTTAAAAATTGATTTTTGCTTAAATTAAGTTTACTAAAAACTTTCTCAGATTTAACAATAAATAATAATATTTATAATATTTTTAAACGCCTAACAGTAAGTACTTTGTTGCTGTATAATGCAACATACAGCTGTCAAATATATTATCCTCGTTTTGGATAGTAGGTTTGGACGATATTAAATTTTAATTTTAAATTATTGATAATTTGAAAAATATTGATAAATAAATATGTATGTAAATTATGTTGTCGATATATCAATATTTTTTTTGACTTTACAGATATTTTGTACATATACATATACACTGACAAAATTACTCATTTCTAATAGACAAAAAAACATTTGGGATTATATTGCTATTTTTTAAAGAAGTAATTAGTGATGTAAAATAGGAAGACGCTGAAAACGTTTGATTAGAAACAGTGAGTACATAAGAATTAACAACTTATGTTGTGTGTATAAAACGAAAATATTTTGGTTTCCTATTGTAGCTATGCCTAGATTTCTTTAGTGCACTGGCTGGCAGTAGGTACTAATTCACTGTCAAATTTTGACAGGTGACTAATCGAGCGCCTATATAGTAGCACAAGCGTATAGAAAACAATTTTAAATCAACAAGAACACAGCGTTTCTGGACCACTTAATTTTTTTAATGTATTACTTGTTTAAGAAAAGAATATGGATCTTTATAAATGGTGACTTTATCTATTTTGAGTGTCTCTGGTTACATTTTATTGTCTCCTGATAATAATTTTCAGAAAATATAAATTTAAAAGTTGAAACAGAATAATTATAAATACTGAATAAAATATTTTTACCTTGAAAACAATATGGGTCAATGATTCTACGCTGGCTGATTGCAGCCCATACTCTAATTTTTTGGGGGTGTTGGAGAGTTTCGATAAAAAATGTAGATTTTGCAAGTTCCACATCCGCATAAATATTAGGTATACGTAACCAGTTAAATGGAAGTAGGCTTCATCAAAATAGAACGTTTTCTCTAATGACCCGTTGTTATCCAGTGTGTTAAAAAAACAGCGACAGTAGTTTAGTCTTTGAGGAAAATTATTTACATGTAGTTCTTGAATACAGGTGAGAAATAAATGCAGGTCCTTTTTTAATATTGTTTGACAAGTTTCAACATTAACTTGTTGTGACAAACGTCGAATAGAAGTTCTAGGTACTTTTTCTCTATTTGCTGTACATTTTTAATCATTTCTAGGGTTCGTTTTTTAGGTTGTCTATTTCTTTCTTTTTGTGCAACCGTTCTAGAGTGTCGAAAAGTTTTTACACAGTGATGGAGAGTTTGTCTAAATTTTTTATATTGAATGCAACTGCAAGAAATTGTTTACGAAATTCTTCCACACATGCAATCACAGAATATTTCCAAATTCTACCAACTTTTGTGCTATTTCGAAAATTAGCTTTCACTATAAAGATTTTACGTTTTTGTAGAAAAAACATTATAAACACCAAAATTGCAAAACTTATGTTTTAACGTCCAAGTCTTAAAAAGTTGTCAGTTCATGGTTTTGTCATAATCTAAATCATTGAGTCTAAAAACAAACTACATTTATGTAAAAATGAGACTTTGGGCTTGCATGTAAATAGTTGTAAATGT
The DNA here is from genome assembly GCA_029207805.1 of Tribolium confusum. Lineage (NCBI taxonomy): Eukaryota > Metazoa > Arthropoda > Insecta > Coleoptera > Tenebrionidae > Tribolium > Tribolium confusum. The sequence continues at coordinate 5,512,699 of JALGAY010000003.1, forward strand.
TTGTTTCCAAATTCATTTGTCCATTGTCTAATAGCAGTTTCGTTTCTATAAATTTAGAACTTGTCCAGATAAATAAAAGTTACTTCTCAATCCTTGTATTCCAGATATTTTCTTAAAAACTTAATTTTAAGAGGTATGCTTTTGTTTACAAAGCAGTTTGCTGTTATGAACAATTTTGTAATCATAGCCCATGCCCCATGGATCTTAAAATTTTGTAGAAAGTTATTGTTTGCCCGCTACTAAATTCTAAAACGTTTTTCGCATAAATAAGTAGTACGTCTAGCGTAAAATGTTTTTTTTCCTTTGTGATCATTTAAAAAAAAATTTGCAAGGTACCTGTCTTACACTTGAAATTGATCAAGTAGTACCTATAATTGTCATCGTCAAGCAAATAATGATACCTTATATAAAAAAGAAAAAATAAGCTTTTTCGGAGAATTGTAATGTGCTAGCAAAAAACAGAAAATTGTGTATCAATTACCTTTAGTAGCTTAGGCAAAAAAAAATATTTTTTATTCGATGAGAAAAAAAAGTTTAATTTTATAAACTAGTAATAATTAGCGTGTATTACTTATTAGCGTATGTAGCGTAATTGTAAGGTTCTAGTTATATTTTGCGTTGATAATCCTTGTGATGGTCAAATAAATTAACGCTCTACGTTTGTTTTTTTTAATTAGCGTTGTTATGCTTTTGTCCTGTAATATCTTTGTAAAAATAGAAGAAAAATTTATGGAATGGGATTTGGAAAATCTTCAACCGTCGATTGAAAGTAAGTACGTGTAAATTTGTGTAGTATACCAGTCTCTTATTTTATATTAGATATTAAGGCTTAATTACATTTTCAGCTCTTTTCTTTTGTTCAATGTTTTTTTGTTAATTTTAACACAGTACAGGATAAAACGAATACCTCATCTAGAAACTAAGCGACTGAATGACTGAAATCCACTCCGATAGTGGCACAGATTTTTTCAAAGATAGATAAGAATAGAGGGATTAAGGTGTAAGTAAGTAAAACTAAGATAGGTAAATCTGTTGTCTTTTTACTCATGAATAAATTAAATAAAAATTGAATAAGAAACAGAAAAATAAGTTGGTTGCCTCTCTAGAGTTTGAACAGTTTACTGCGAGGTTTACTGATATTTTGTGCCTGTCCGCTAAGTTACTTCTCTAGTAAGAAAATATTTTATTTTTTCTTACCATTTATAATTGTTTTTTGTATTTATAAATACAATAAATATTGTAGCGATAAATATTATTTATTGAAACGCAAACCATTTTTTATTGTATTAATTACAATACATTGTTTCTAACCAATAAAATTATTTAATACTATATCGTAATATTTAAAAAATAAATTTAATATAAAATGTAGTTATTTACAACTACAAAAACTTACTTAATTAAACACATCAGGAATTGGTATTTTATACAACTACGTACTATAGTGGTAACTAATAGTAGTAAATAATTTACCAGTAAATTTACCAAGAAGCAAACAAATCGGTTCAAATACACATTCAGGGCCAAATTTCAAGTTGAATTTGCACCCACTGTATTTTTGTATTCGCTGTAACTATTAAAAATGAAGCGCTGTAATATATAACAGCAATGGTCTTTAACTTGAAATCTGGGTCTTAAAAGTTACAACAATTTAACGAAACATTGACGTGAAAAACTAAAACAACACCTAATTACATTGTGGTAATTATAAATTATTGTTATTTAGTTTTAATAAATGAGTTTTGAAATATCATCGTGTATTTATTTCGTGCTCTACCATATTGAGTTTTGACGAGCTTAAACAACTAGTAGGTACTAATTATTCAATTTAAAATAAATCTATTCTGCACTACTGTTATTATAAGAAATTATATACAGTGTGTAAAAGCCAAATGGAATAAGTTTATTATTTCGGTTACTGTACATATTTATAAAAAAATTTAAAACACGTCAAATTCAAATTATAAATTGACATTTTTTAAAAATTTTAAAAATGCGATCCTTACCTTTAACCCTCTTTAAATGTCAGTTGCAACCCCCAATTTTTTAAATGGAAAATATAGGTTTGTGATATATCGTTTGAAAGATTTCTTCATTCTCTACTCAAAAATGTTATCTTTTTTTAAGTTTATCGCAAAAATAAAGATAGAATTAAATTTCGCTGTAATATAACCAAAATGTAAAATGTCATGGAAAATTTTGCCAAGACATTCGCGGTGAACATTTTAAATATTTACTTTATTCAAATTCACAGTTTTTTTAGTGTTTTACATTTTATTATATTTTCTATTACATTTTACATTTTGAGCATATTATAGCAAAATTTAATTTAATTAAAATATAATGGAAAATGCAGTAAAATGTAAAACACTAAAAATAACTGTAAATTTAAATAAAGTAGATGTTCAAAATCTTCACTGCAAACGTCTTGGCAACATTTTTCATTACATTTTACATTTTGGGTATATTATAGCGAAATTTAATTCTATCTTCATTCTTGTGATAAACTTTAAAAAAGATAACATTTTTGAGTAGAGAATGAAGAGACCTTTTAAACGATGTATTACAAGCCTATACTTTCTATTTAAAAAATTGAGGGTTGTACCTTTCATTCGAAGAAAGTTAAAGATAGGAATCCCATTTTTACGTTAAAAAATTTTAATTTATAATTTAAATTTGACGTGTTTCGAGATTTTTTATAAATATTTTCAATAACTGAAATAATGATTTTATTCCACTTGGCTTTTACACACTGTATATACAATGTTAATACCTAATTTTAATAACTCCGCTCAGTCCGCTTTTTTTATAATCTCTCTTTATAGTGTGTTTTAGGATTTGTTAAGTAAAAACATTATTTTAAATTTAAATAATTATTATGACAATTTTTAAGCATAAGATTTAAATTTACTTGGCAAATTTTTTTAATAGTATGTATTTTCAAAATATCAAGTACCTATAAGAAATGAATAATTTATATAATATAGGTATCTATTTTATTATTCTTTTTTTGTAAAGTAGGTTGCAGATTTTTCAATTTATGAGGTTAAAGTAAAATCAACTCACAGAATATTATAAACTTTATTTAAAAAATCACAAGCAGACTAGTTTCGGGTACAATGAGTCATGTATGTATTGTTCAATGCTCATCATCAGTCTATAATCGTACAAAAAATTTTCCCTCGTTTTCTGTGTTTTTATTTGGGTAAATTTTATTTTATTTGTTGTTAGTTTGCCAATTTTTTGACCGATTACAGCACTGATGATGGGTTACTCATTGTACCCGAAACTAGTCTGCTTGTGATTTCTTAAATACAGTTTACATTATTCCGTGGGTTGACTTCACTTTAACCTCATAAATTCTATAGGGAAAGAAACCTAATAGTAAATTTTGACTTGAATTGTAAGCCTAACAGCAGTGCGTTTGAGGCAGAGATTTATTGCACTGCAGTAAAGTATCAACGTACTTATTTAAATATTTATTTTTTCTTTAAAATTTAACTTTAAATGAGCAATGACATTATGGTATCTCTAGCAACGGCAAAATACCCAACTATTTTTCTATAAGTATACTATTTTTATAAGTATATTGGATGAAGCGTTAAGGGTAATTAATGAAAAGTTTTCAAAATGTCAGCTGTATGTATGTGGTGATTTTAACGTCAATTTATTAGAAAAGTCTGATAAAAAAAATGTTTTTCTAGAAGTAATAGAATCATTTGGATTAAGTCCTGTAATGAAAACTCCATCAAGGACCACAGATACAACTTCAACTTGTATTGATAATATATTCACAAATATTAACCATAACCAAATCTTACAAAAAATTACAAAAAATTTATATGTTTCAGATCATTGTGCTCAGTTTATACAAGTTCGATTAGAACAAGAACAAATTAAAAACAAGTCAGTTATAATTAAAGTTAAAAGAATTGATGCTCCACATATAACAACATTCAAAACAACTTTGAGTACCATTTCATGGGACTTCTTAGTCAATCAATCCGCCGCCGAAGCATATAGTAGTTTTCACAAACTGCTACTGCAACATTTCAATCAGCATTTTCCATAAACAGAGAAACGCATAAACTTAACAACATCTCAAAAAAGAATAATAACAACACCTGAAGTTCAAAATATTGAAAACTTAGTAAAAGCTCTACACACGATATGGTTAGTAACAAAAAATCCAAGAATAAAAAAAGCATACAACGAACTTAAGCAAAAGTATCAACAGAAAATCACAGAAATAAAGCAACAACTAAACATGCAAACTATCAGCAGAGCAACTAACAAACAACGTGCCATATGGAATATTATAAACAAAGAAAAAGGGGGTCCAAGAAAAACTCCAGACACTGAATGTATATTAACTGCAGAAGATTTAAATAAATTTTTTTCAGAAATTGAAGAGACAGTCAATAAAAATACACAACAAACAAAAGATTCTTTAGAGTTACTACAGCACATCAAGAACAATCAAGATTCAATTTTTCTGGAACCGACAAACACAATTGAAGTCATGAAGATAATAAAATCTTTAAAATCTTCTAAAGCCAATGACGTCTATGGATATACAACCAATCTCCTTCAACATACTGCTCAAGAAATTTGCAGTCCGATCACAACTAATTTTAATAAATGTATTGCAGAAGGAATCTTTCCGGATGAACTAAAAATAGCTAAAGTTATACCAGTCTATAAAAAAAATGACATTAACACTTGCAGCAATTACAGACCAATCTCCATTCTTCCAGCAGTATCAAAAATTTTTGAATCGTTGCTTAAAAATAGAATCGTATCTTTCTTTGAAAGAAATGGCATATTTGACAGTAGTCAACACGGATATCGAAAAGGTTACTCAACTACCACAACAGTCATAAGAGCGCTTGAGCAAGTTTTCCAAGCAATAGACAATAAAGAGATAACTGAAATTGTAATGTGCGATTTGAGCAAAGCATTCGACACTATTCCACATAAAATTTTAACTCACAAATTACACGTTTATGGTATAAGAGGCGAAGCAAACAAATTATTCAAATCTTACTTGACCAACCGACTTCAACTTGTAGAATGGAACTTTAAAAAATCCGAGAAACGAGAAATTAAAAGTGGCGTACCGCAGGGATCTATTTTAGGTCCAATTTTATTTATTATATATGTAAATGACTTTTCTCATAATTTGAAAGACAAAGTTTTGTGTAGTTGCCAGTATGCGGATGATACAACTCTGGTTCTTAAAGCAAAAGATATAGAAGAAATGCAAATAAAAAGGAATGTTGCCATGCGTGAAGCTCACACTTGGTTTGAGACCAACAGAATGAAAATTAACACTGAAAAGACTCAAATATTACCCATTTCAAGTATAGCAAAAAAACCATCATCAATTAAATTTTTGGGCATACACTTTGATAATAACTTGAACTGGTCAGTACACGTCGCAGAAACTTGCAAAAAACTATCTTCATCTTTATATGCAAGAAGAAGAATAAAAAATCTTTCTACGTTTCAATGTGCGAAGATGACATATTATGCAAATTTTCATAGTATTGCAACGTACGGCATATTATTATGGGGTAGCTCCTCAAATATTCAAAAAATTTTTATCCTTCAGAAAAAAGCTTTGAGAATTTTGTGTGACCTTAAATACAATGAAACATGTAGAGAAAAGTTTAAGGAGAAAAAAATACTTACTATACCATCTGTATTTATAATTGCCTGCCTCAAATATGTCTACTCTAATATAAGTATTTTCAAGAAAAACAATGAGTTTTACAAGTACAACACCAGAAACAAAGAAGAACCTAAAATACCACGACACAGACTTAAACAGACTCAACAAAACATAGGATATTGGGGAGCCGTACTTTATCAAAAAGTTCCACAGAAGATAAAACAACTTAATAAAACAAAATTTGAAATTAAAGTTAAAGAAATTCTTCTGAAGGAGGCCTTCTATTCAGTGGAGGAATTTTTAAACTGTCCTTTTTTATAAGTTTTTATGTTTATTGTACATTAATGTTTATACTACATTATATTATCATATATATTATATATATATATATATATATATATATATATATATATATATATATTGTGACATACCATGTAAACTACTTTGATGGTAAATAAATTATTATTATTATTATTATTATTATAAATTTTTAGTTTTCGCTAGCTGTAATTTTGAAATTTCTTTTTATATAAAGAACTAAAACAATACAAAATAAAATAAAACTTTGTATGTATCACAGACATAATGTCGGACGTCCTAATGATAGGGATCGGGCAATGTATGGCCGTGCTAATGATAGCAGGATATATATATATATATATATATTTACATCCCTCGCACAATGCTGCGTCCTTTCATGAAACACACGTTACTGCGTCCACCAGAAGGAGCCATATATATCGCAGTTTAAAAATAGATCCTGGTGAATATTTTAATTGCGATCTCAGATATCGGTTCCGTTTTAAAATAGACCTTATAGATCAAAAGTTTTCATTATTGGCATAATACTGCGTCCTTTCATCATCAGCATGACATTGCGTCCGTGTATATAGACTTTCATAGTGGGCACTATACTGCGTCCTCGTGTATATTTACTTTCATTTTATAACACATGTTGCGTCCGCAACGTTGCCATATTTCCAGTAAATTTTATAGTTGTCACAATAATGAAAACTAAAAATACAAATGCATTTTTGTTAGTTGAGTCAATTTTGCGTTTATCTTAAAACTTTTTCCGACTTAGACCGATTTACTTAAAGCATTTTAACATTTCATAAGTTCTAGAGGTTAAAAGTAACATAAAATATCCGACTGCTATATTTTTGTGCAATTGGTTATTAACAAAATTACCATACAAGTATTTATTTCTAAAATTAAAATATTAAAAAATATATGACGTAATTGTTTCAAAATAAGTATTACAAAGTTTTAGAAGATACTAGTCATATTTTTAAGTCAAAATTAGAAAATTAATAATATTTTAAAAATCGCACGTAATTGTATATCTGCTTATTAGTTGATTGTTTTAGCAATTTATTTGATCTATAAAACTGAAGGAAAATAATTTCGGGCAAAAATCTTCTGTCCTGTTTTTTACATTAATTGATCAAAAATATCTAACAAAATCAATCTGCAAAATTTATTATTGAAAAAAATGTTAGATTTTGATTTAAACCCATTTTTATATTATGTATTAACTATTTTAGTCTAATTTATGACTTGATAAGTTGGAGTAGTAATATATCCAATAGGAACATCCTAAAAATTGAAATAGATTTATGATGTGACAATTAGTTACCAGCTAACTTAGCTTTTCAATTTTCACAATAGACTGTTCCATTTTGATGACGAATGACATAAGTTTCAAGAAACACCTTTTCTTTTCTTGATGGAGTCCTTTTTTAATAAAATTTACAACATTTTTATAAATTATGAGAAAGTTAGTGCTTCAATATTAAAATATTAATTAAAAACAAGCGACACAAAAATTCAATTAACCACTTGGTGCATTACATAAAAAAAATACACATGTACACAAAAATCGTTAACGTAAACTTATATTATATAATGAGAAAAACGAAAAATAAAACCGTACGAAAAATCGTTAACGTTAATTTATAATCAAATAAGCAAAAGTAAAAAAGAAACCGTACAAGTAAACAATTTGAAACTTGAGGAAAATCTTCTTCTACATATTTGAAAATATTAACTACAATTATTTTGAGAATTTTTGCTTAATTAGAAATATCTGTTTTTAAGGTGCGGTTAAAACTTGAGTCACCCGGTATATGTATAGCCGAAGTATTTTTAGCAAGAGCTTTCTAAAGCATCAAATTTATTAAAAAATTTGTTGAAATATTTTTAATAAAAATTTTCTCGATGTAAACAGAACTCTGCAATTTGTTTTTATAGAAACTACTTTTTTATGTAGCAATCAAGTCAATAATAATTATTGCGCTTTGTGCAAAATGGGTAAAATTTCTAAAATTATTATTACAACTAAAGTCAATTTTGTAGTAACTTTCAGTCGTATACAATACAAATGTGTAAAATATTACCTTTTTGCAATATGGAACAACCAAAAATACACATAATAATTTTGAATTATTACTTTTTTCTTCAAATTTCTAAGATATATTTTGTTAATTGTGATGTTTAATTAAAACTGAATAAAACGACTATCCTGTTTCTTGATGCCTATAAAGCATTCAGAAAACCTGTCTTTCAATAATGCTAGTTATTTATGTTAGTGCTGGTTGTCAGAAATGTTATAATTGTTATATTATGTAAAGAACAAAGAAAAACTGAACACGAGAAGCAAGGAACAAAATGAAACTAAAAATTACGTACAACAAAAAAATTATTCGCAATGAAAATGACTCAAAATCTTGTAAACACACACTCAAAAAAAATAAAATAATTTATTTCTTTGTAATATTATCTATAGTTACAGTGTATCTAGTACTAATATCCATTTTTCTCTAAATTTTCTTTTATCAAAAATTTCATAACATCTGTTAACATCTCTCATATAATCAGTGAATAGCTTTTTTAAGTAAATTTATTTAAGTGAAGATACTGCTTTATCTTCACGCAAATTACAAAAAAAAGAAAAATCAAGCATAAAGTCTTCTATTTTTTTAACCGCATTTAAAATAAAATTACAACTTACAAATCTCAAATTATGCATTGCTTTTTAAGAAATTAGATCCTTTCAAGTTGCCTGCGATCTGCATCAATTTTTAAGAGTACCATGCATTTTGTTTTTAATAGTATATAAAATGATTCCAATTTTCATCAGTTTGCCTTTTATAGCGACATATTACAATTTACAACTGTGTAATTTATAACTTTGAATTAAACTTAAACTGTCAACTTAAATATTGTATAATAATTTAATTATTTCGTTTTTTAAATATTTTTAGTAGAAATAATTTCAATATTAAATAATTCGTGTAACTCCTTATTTGTACATCTTTAGACTTAACTCTACTTTTAAGCAAAGCAAATTTAACAGTTTTTGGAGAGATACACATAAACACAATATTCGACTGCTTCGAGGAATTTTTTTTTTGATTTTTTAAGTAATAAGATGATCCTAACAGCAATAATTTAGAACAGTTCAGAATTATAATATTGCTCATAAACAGTAGCATTTTTGCGTTTCAAAGCTTTATTACGCATGCTCCGTTTTGTTTTTAACTAAAGTGTTGTTAAAACAAGCCTATTGTAATATTTTTTTAAAGAAAAACAGTAGTTTAGTCAAATTTTATTTTTGATAAATATTTTTAGTTGGTCTTTACAAAAATTAAATTTAGATGCGGTCAAAAACTGACCATTGTTAAAATGTTAACCTGCTCAAAGATATAATTTTTCCTAAAGTACACTACAAAAAAATTTGTACGCCACGATCAAAAAGTGTTTTATTTTTGGTCTTGTCTGTTTTCAAGCTTTGCCTCTTCTTCAGTGATTAAAATCACACTGAACTGAAAAATCTACTTTTTGGTTTTGATACACAAATAACTATATTTAATACACACTTTCCAAAATAACTACTTTGAAAAATAAAAATGTTCCGCAAAATATCGTTTCATAGCTTCATTAGTATTTAAAATGTCTATAGCAACTTTCCACTAAATTATTTTTAATTTTTCAAAAATTTGCACAAATTGTTATTTTAGCAAAAAATATCCCATTGAGAGAAGTAAGTTTTAATAAAAAAAAATTGGTAAAGATAATTTTGGAAGTAAAAGACCAAGAAAGTTGTCTCTTAAAATTAAAAAAATGTAAAATAATCTTATTGTCTGGTAATTTACATGCCATACCTTAAAAATTAAGGGTCCAGTGTTCTAAACTTACTTGTGCTGTGAAAAAGAAGCAATAATAATATGAATGTGTATTAGGTTTAACTTCACTTATTTTGCATAAGTACAACAATTTTCGACGACTTAATTGTGGTATTAAGGAAATTGGTTTACATGAAAATAAACATATCTAGACATAATTAATTATATTGATTTTTTTTCTATTTTTTAATTTGTTGATTTATTGATTAAATGTAATTTCGAAAGCTTGTACTAAAATTTTTTTTATGAATCGCTACCTTTTTGTTAGAAAACAGCGAAACTACCTGGGTTACAATACAAGCATTAAGAATTTCTATAATTAAAAAATCACCAATATGTGCTGTTGTTACAATTTTTTATAAATTTTGCTTTTAATCACCTCAATAACTTTCTTATCTAAATTAATTTTTAATTAAGAAGACGTTTGATGTCATCTAAATAATACTGTCGATCTTGTGTTTCAAAAGTTTGTGCACATAAAAATTATTGTTTTTTTGTCTTTTATTTAATACACTAACTTTTATAACAAAACTCTGATAAATTTTAATTAATGTCTTAATTACAGCGCCTTCTAGATTCTAACCTCTAAAAAAATCTGTTTTTTGCAAATTTGCAAAAAATTATAATTATTATAATGAAAAGCAGAAAATTATAATCATTATAATTATAAACAAAAATTTTTAATTATATTATATATCATTAACACCCTTATCACTTTTAAAAAATATTCCAATTATTGTTTCAGTCAATAAAAGTCAATTCATTAATCTCATAATTTCATAAATATTTCCAACTCCGATAGACAAACCAGTCAGTCAATTCTTTTTGCGAATCTTTAGTGCACACGCGCACTGAACACGAACAGTGTTGCCACGTGAACAGGACGCGGTAAGGTGCATATGGTGAAAACAAATATACAGAACAGACGCAGCATCATCTGAATAATGAAAGAACTATATTCATCTGGTGTATATTTAAAAAATTCGCAGCGCCATCTAGGCTAAATTGAGAGAACTAAATTATTCAGTTCTTTTTCATCATATGCACCTTATGGCGTCCCTCTGAAACTTTGGTTTTATTATTTTCTCGTTATTTAGAATCGATTAGTGTGGAAAAGATTTACTGCGTCCGTATACGGACGCAGTAAGGTCGTGGACGCAGTATTGTATGTAATTTTGCAATGTACGGACGCAGTAACATGTTAAGGATAAATATATATATATATATATATATATATATATATATATATATATATATATATATATTTACATCCCTCGCACAATGCTGCGTCCTTTCATGATACACACGTTACTGCGTCCACCAGAAGGAGCCATATATATCGCAGTTTAAAAATAGATTCTGGTGAATATTTTAATTGCGATCTCAGATATCGGTTTCGTTTTAAAATAGACCTTATAGATCAAAAGTTTTCATTATTGGTATAATACTGCGTCCTTTCATCATCAGCATGACATTGCGTCCGTGTATATAGACTTTCATAGTGGGCACTATACTGCGTCCTCGTGTATATTTACTTTCATTTTATAACACATGTTGCGTCCGCAACGTTGCCATATTTTCAGTAAATTTTATAGTTGTCAGAATAATGAAAACTAAAAATATAAATGCATTTTTGTTAGTTGAGTTAATTTTGCGTTTATCTTAAAACTTTTTCCGACTTAGACCGATTTACTTAAAGCATTTTAACGTTCCATAAGTTCTAGAGGTTAAAAGTAACATAAAATATCCGAATGCTATATTTTTGTGCAATTTGTTATTAACAAAATTACCATACAAGTATTTATTTCTAAAATTAAAATATTAAAAAATATATGACGTAATTGTTTCAAAATAAGTATTACAAAGTTTTAGAAGATGCTAATCATATTTTTAAGTCAAAATTAGAAAATTAATGATATTTTAAAAATCGCACGTAATTGTTTACTTATTTGTTGATTGTTCTAGCAATTTATTTGATCTACAAAACTGAAGGAAAATAATTTCGGGCAAAAATCTTTTGTCTTGTTTTTTACATTAATTGATCAAAAATATCTAACAAAATCAATCTGCAAAATTTATTATTGAAAAAAATGTTAGACTTTGATTTAAACCCATTTTTATATTATGTATTAACTATTTTAGTCTAATTTATGACTTGATAAGTTGGAGTAGTAATATATCCAATAGGAACATCCTAAGAATTGAAATAGATTTATGATCTGACAATTAGTTACCAGCCAGCTTAGCTTTTCAATTTTCACAATAGACGTGTTTCATTTTGATGACAAATGCCATAAGTTTTAAGAAACACCTTTTCTTTTCTTGATGGAGTTCTTTTTTAATAAAATTTACAACATTTTTATAAATTATGAGAAAGTTAGTGCTTCAATATTAAAATATTAATTAAAAACAAGCGACACAAAAAATCAATTAACCACTTGGTGCATTACATCAAAAAAATACACATGTACACAAAAATCGTTAACGTAAACTTATATTATATAATGAGAAAAACAAAAAATGAAACCGTACATAAAATCGTTAACGTTAATTTATAATCAAATAAGCAAAAGCAAAAAAGAAACCATATAAGTAAACAATTTGAAACTTGAGGAAAATCTTCTTCTACATATTTGAAAATATTAACTACAATTATTTTGAGAATTTTTGCTTAATTAGAAATATCTGTTTTTGAGGTGCGGTTGAAACTTGAGTCACCCGGTATATGTATAGCCGAAGTATTTTTAGCAAGAGCTTTCTAAAGCATCAAATTCATTAAAAAATTTGTTGAAATATTTTTAATAAAAATTTTCTCGATGTAAACAGAACTCTGCAATTTGTTTTTATAGAAACTACTTTTTTATGTAGCAATCAAGTCAATAATAATTATTGCGCTTTGTGCAAAATGGGTAAAATTTCTAAAATTATTATTACAACTAAAGTCAATTTTGTAGTAACTTTCAGTCGTATACAATACAAATGTGTAAAATATTACGTTTTTGCAATATGGAACAACCAAAAATACACATAATAATCTTGAATTATTACTTTTTTCTTCAAATTTCTAAGATACATTTTGTTAATTGTGATGTTTAATTAAAACTGAATAAAACGACTATCCTGTTTCTTGATGCCTATAAAGCATTCAGAAAACCTGTCTTTCAATAATGCTAGTTATTTATGTTAGTGCTGGTTGTCAGAAATGTTATAATTGTTATATTATGTAAAGAACAAAGAAAAACTGAACACGAGAAGCAAGGAACAAAATGAAACTAAAAATTACGTACAACAAAAAAATTATTCGCAATGAAAATGACTCAAAATTTTGTAAACACACACTCAAAAAAATTAAATAATTTATTTCTTTGTAATATTATCTATAGTTACAGTGTATCTAGTACTAATATCCATTTTTCTCTAAATTTTCTTTTATCAAAAATTTCATAACATCTGTTAACATCTCTCATATAATCAGTGAATAGCTTTTTTAAGTAAATTTATTTAAGTGAAGATACTGCTTTATCTTCACGCAAATTACAAAAAAAAGAAAAATCAAGCATAAAGTCTTCTATTTTTTTAACCGCATTTAAAATAAAATTACAACTTACAAATCTCAAATTATGCATTGCTTTTTTTAAGGGTACCATGCATTTTGTTTTTAATAGTATATAAAATAATTCCAATTTTCATCAGTTTGCCTTTTATAGCGACATATTACAATTTACAACTGTGTAATTTATAACTTTGAATTAAACTTAAACTGTCAACTTAAATATTGTATAATAATTTAATTATTTCGTTTTTTAAATATTTTTAGTAGAAATAATTTCAATATTAAATAATTCGTGTAACTACTTATTTGTACATCTTTAGACTTGACTCTACTTTTAAACAAAGCAAATTTAACAGTTTTTGGAGAAATACACATAAACACAATATTCGACTGCTTCGAGAAAATTTTTTTTGATTTTTTAAGTAATAAGATGATTCTAATAGCAACAATTTAGAACAGTTCAGAATTATAATATTGCCCATAAACAGTAGCATTTTTGCGTTTCAAAGCTTTATTACGCATGCTCCGTTTTGATTTTAACTAATGTGTTGTTAAAACAAGCCTATTGTAATATTTTTTTAAAGAAAAACAGTAGTTTGGTCAAATTTTATTTTTGATAAATATTTTTAGTAGGTCTTTATAAAAATTAAATTTAGATGCGGTCAAAAACTGACCATTGGTGAAATGTTAACCTGCTCAAAGATATAATTTTTCCTAAAATACACTACAAAAAAATTTGTACGCCACGATCAAAAAGTGTTTTATTTTTGGTCTTGTCTGTTTTCAGGCTTTGCCTCTTCTTCAGTGATTAAAATCACACTGAACTGAAAAATCTACTTTTTGGCTTTGATACACAAATAACTATATTTAATACACACTTTCCAAAATAACTACTTTGAAAAATAAAAATGTTCCGCAAAATATCGTTTCACAGCTTTATTAGTATTTTTCACTAAAGCAAGTTTTCACTAAATTATTTTTAATTTTTCAAAAATTTGCACAAATTGTTATTTTAGCAAAAAATATCCCATTGAGAGAAGTAAGTTTTAATAAAAAAAAAATTGATAAAGGTAATTTTGAAAGTAAAAGACCAAGAAAGTTGTATCTTAAAATTAAAAAAAAAGTAAAATAATCTTATTGTCTGGTAATTTACATGCCATACCTTAAAAATTAAGAGTCCAGTGTTCTAAATTTACTTGTGCTGTGAAAAAGAAGCAATAATAATATGAATGTGTATTAGGTTTAACTTCACTTATTTTGCATAAGTACAACAATTTTCGACGACTTAATTGTGGTATTAAGAAAATTGGTTTACATGAAAATAAACATATCCAGACATAATTAATTATATTGATTTTTTTCTATTTTTTAATTTGTTGATTTATTGATTAAATGTAATTTCGAAAACTTGTACTAAAAATTTTTTTATGAATCGCTACCTTTTTGTTAGAAAACAGTGAAACTACCTGGGTTACAATACAAGCATTAAGAATTTCTATAATTAAAAAATCACCAATATGTGCTGTTGTTACAATTTTTTATAAATTTTGCTTTTAATCACCTCAATAACTTTCTTATCTAAATTAATTTTTAATTAAGAAGACGTTTGTTGTCATCTAAATAATACTGTCGATCTTGTGTTTCAAAAGTTTGTGCACATAAAAATTATTGTTTTTTTGTCTTTTATTTAATACACTTACTTTTATAACAAAACTCTGACAAATTTTAATTAATATCTTAATTACAGCGCCTTCGAGATTCTAACCTCTAAAAAAATCTGTTTTTTGCAAATTTGCAAAAAATTATAATTATTATAATTAAAAGCAGAAAATTATAATCATTATAATTATAAACAAAAATTTTTAATTATATTATATATCATTAACACCCATATCACTTTTAAAAAATACTCCAATTATTGTTTCAGTCAATAAAAGTCAATTCATTAATCTCATAATTTCATAAATATTTCCAACTCCGATAGACAAACCAGTCAGTCAATTCTTTTTGCGAATCTTTAGTGCACACGCGCACTGCACACGAACAGTGTTGCCACGTGAACAGGACGCGGTAAGGTGCATATTGTGAAAACAAATATACAGAACAGACGCAGCATCATCTGAATAATGAAAGAACTATATTCATCTGGTGTATATATGAAAAATTCGCAGCGCCATCTAGGCTAAATTGAGAGAACTAAATTATTCAGTTCTTTTTCATCATATGCACCTTATGGCGTCCCTCTGAAACTTTGGTTTTATTATTTTCTCGTTATTTAGAATCGATTAGTGTGGAAAAGATTTACTGCGTCCGTATACGGACGCAGTAAGGTCGTGGACGCAGCATTGTATGTAATTTTGCAATGTACGGACGCAGTAACATGCTAAGTATATATATATATATATATATATATATATATATATATACTTACAGAGGCCAAGGTGGCATCCGCCCATGTAAAAATTGCGGTAAAGGTGGCATCCGAGGTAAGGTGGCATCCAATATACGGATGCCAATTTGACATAAGCGTAAAATATCGACATAAGCTTACTTAGCACACATCCTATCAGATGGCGTAAAAAAGTGGTGGACGTCAAATTGACCGCCAAAAGTATAATAATATTCTCTTGAGTTCAGCAAGGAGTCGTACTGAGGCGCTGCAATCGATTCGTGTATATCTAGATGCCATTGGAATCACGGTGAGATTGGCATCCGCATCAAATTGGCAACGTTGCATCTAAATTCGTACTAAAACGACTTATATAACGACTCATTCGATTAACAGGCAAAGTAATCTACAACAAAAAACGTCTGTCATCAATTTTATACAGAGTGACATAAAAGTATGAAATAAAATTCATATTTTCTAAGTTACTGTTTTCTTAGAAAAACGTCAAGACAAGTCGATTTTATTTTTTTATTGCGCACGTTTTTCACTTGTTCTTAATTTTTTTGTCAACTGTTTTTTGCTGTGACGTAATCGATATTTTTTTTAAATAGAAACTCTTATCTTTGATGTTAAATTTTGGAACTACTCTTTTTTCTGAGTACAACAGTATAACATTTATATAGTCTAAGGCGAAAACTTTAAGTAGTTTAACCAAATTAAATGTTTTAATAAATTTTTCAAAATAGACGTAATTTTTAACAGAATTACTAAACTAAATGTTCAAATTGAAGTTTTTTTGCCGCCTGGTAATAATACAACTAATTTTCGTAATCTAGTAGCATATTATTTTTCATTTTTTGACTAATTAAAAGGTATTGATTGACAAAACCACACTAAACATTCAATTTTTGTGGATGTTGTAACAAGCATTGGTTACTCTCGTACTTTGCAAGTTTTCTATCGTCCCATATGGCTGTTGTGTCTTTTTTGACTTAATCATATTTTAGAACCGTATTTTTTTGACGTCAAATTAATTAGACAAATTTATTTGGATGTCTTTTGCGACACGTTAGTACCAGCATTAGCGAAACTTTTTCCAATAAAAAGGATCTAGACACACCAGCAGCTAATGTATGGCTTAAACAAGACGGTGCATCTCCACACTACCCTCGTGGTGTCAAAAATTATTTAGATGATGTTTTGATCATTAACGTTTTTCTAAAGAGCTACTTAAAATCAAAAGTATTTGCAACAAAATCAAGGATTTAAGAGAAAGAATTACAAATCAGTACCGCTTAAATGGTCAAAAATGTGCTAATGGAGTTTGAAAATTGGTTGTATTATTACTAAGAAACCGAAGTACGTCAATTTGAACATTTAGTTCAGTAATTCTGTTAAAATTGCGTCAATTTTAAAAAATTTAAAATAAAATAAAATAAATTTTAATAAAACATTTAAATTGGTTAAATTGCATATAGTTTTTGTTTTAGATCCCATAAAATGTTATATTGTTATAAGCAGAAAAAAAAGTAGTTTCAATATTCAACATCAAAAATAGGCGATGCTATTTTAAAAAAAATTTGATTACGTCACAGCAAAAAACCAGTTGTCTAAAAAAATTTGAAAATAAATAAAAAACGTGCGCAGTAAAAAAATAAAATCGATCTGTCTTAAAGTTTTTCTAAAAAAAAACAGTAACTTAGAAAATATGAATTTTATTTCATACTTTTATGTCACTTTGTATATATTTTTAATAAGACAATAAAGTGAAAACCAAATAAATTACGAAATAAAATTTATGAAATTTAATCGATTTACAGTTGCAAATTTACTTGCTACAATCAAAATTTAATGAATATATTTCAACATCATTTCAAGGTATGTGTTAGAACAGTGATTCTCAACCACTGTGCCGCGGCACTTTTGTGTGTCACGAAATTTTAAAAGTGTGCCGCCAAATTTTAGATATATAAGTGAGAGTAAGAACTCATTTTGCTTTCTAATAATCGAGATTTAATTTTAAAACATTCAGAAGAATCAATTAATTTATTTTGGATTAACATTAGATGCGATTATCCAATAATAGCCAAAAAAGCATTAATCATATTATTACAATTTTCCACATCTTATTTGTGTGAATTTGGATTTTCGGCATTAACTAATATTAAAACTAAAAAAAGATCAAGACTCTTAAATGTAGAAGACGATATGAGAGTAGCATTGTCATTTTTACGACCAAATATAAATGAAATTTTTAAAAAACATCAAGCTCAAATTTCGCATTAAAAGTATACTTATTATTAACTTGTAATTAATTTCTTAATAAACGCATTGTTATTTTTGTAGTAGGTACATATTATTTTATTTCGCACATTTAAAATTATTATCATAAACTATTTTACTCAGTGTGTTATAGGTAAGTAAATAATTTAAACTTATCTTTTCCTTTGAGTACCGCCAAATTTTGAAATTGTTAAAAGTGTGCCGCAACAAAAAAAAGGTTGAGAATCACTGTGTTAGAATGTCAATTGCTCTGTTTAATAGTAACTTAGTCGTCTCAGATGTAATAATAGCAGACAGTTAGTTTTTACATGTTTAATAATTAAAATTATTAAACCTTGTTGACAAGAAAGAATTTAGTATTAATTTGGTATAATAAGATAAACGTTTCAACAAATCGTAGTTGCAAAGAAATAAACATTAGATACGTTAATAAAAAAATAAGAAGCATCTTCTTAAGTTCAAGTTCGTGTATAAGCCAAAGTTTGTTGACCAACGCGATTTTTTTTTAATATATGCACCAAACGAAAATATCATATTGATTCAAAAAATTTAACAATGAAGGTGCATGGTTGGGCACTGCAATACGCACTAACGGGTATAAAAGACTTTTAAAAGCCGAGAAAACAATAAATTCTAAACAGAAGAAAAACAATTTTTGATAAAATCAAATGTTTTACTAAAACTTAAAATATTTTCTTATTAGTATTGAAAAAAAGGAGAAAATAAAACTAATTATAATTCTAAAAATTCAATATTAAAAGTTTATAAATTATTATTTTTAAAGTTAAAGTTTTTTTTGAAAAATTGACGTATTAAATGTATAATTTTTATTATAAATAAATATATAATATAAACATTTCTGATCATTTGCGCTTGAGGCTAAAGTATTTTTAAAAAACTTTGCAAGTAGCTACAAGAATTTCTAGAAAATACATGAAGGAAACTGTGGATAAAAACTAGTTGAAAAAATAAAAACTTTAATCTTAACGAAATAGAAAAGTTAACAAGTTACTGTCTGAGAAAACAATACATAGATAACAAATATATATCTAAAATTAAAAAAAAGAAAAATGCTAAAGTAATGAGTTGTAAAGCAAGATTGGTGGTAAATGTTTATCTACGACAATAAACAACCAAATTTTGACTTTATTTTAACCTACTTTTTTGTTGCTTGACGTTTGTACATAAAAGAAAATATTTTTTTATTTTTCTTTGACTTTTTTTATTAAATGATAAATTAATAGCAGCAAGTCACTAAGTGATACTAAAAACACAAAATTACTTATAAATATTAATTTAGATTTATTAAATTGCCCAACTAAAAATAAAAAAAAGAAAAATTATAGTTCGTTTTTTTGTTAGCAAAAATACGTTGAAGAAAAATTACAAAGTTTTAAAATAATAGTTATTTACAGTAAGAGTGAGGAATGTGAAGTATTCTTCATGCAAATTTGCTGAGTGTACGATGAAATTCAAGTGAACGAAAGCGACCTTACTTTCGAGTGCTGTACTTTGTTTTGATCGATACCTCCTTAGAAAATCTATAACTTTCGAAAAAAGTTTGAAATTATTTGCAAAAAAATATGTCAATTCATACCTACAATAAATACCTACAAATCAAGGTTGAAGGAATGTGTTGTCAAGGAAACAAACAATAAACAAATTAAACAAATTCTACAATTTTATTGAACTGATTGCGACTGTGAGTAACTTTTGTGTTATTATTCTATTGCAAATAGATAATAAAGATGAATTATTTGTCCCTAAGGACACCCTGGAAAATGCTAATGCGACTAAATATCAAATGTTGTCAAAAAAATGAAAATTTAATTATGCGTTAGTGAAAATGCGTGAGCAAAAATGAAACCTTTACATGCTGGTAACTATGGCTACAGAGCTACTTTCTAAGGAGGTATTGAACAGAAAAGTTTTTCTCAATGATTGCTACTAGATATTGACAAAAAATACGAAATTGTTGATCATGTTTTATATTTTTGATGCTTAACACAAAACCCGACATAAGACCTACAATCGTTTTTAAAACTAAACCTGTTGGAATAAAAATGGTTTTAGTTATTTTTTTTTATTGGTTTTTAATTTGTTGTTTATAATATAAATAAAAAAAAGTACTTAGAAGTTTCGCGTTTTTATATTATACAAGAAGCTTTCTCATCGACCAAATTATATTGTCATAACTTGTACATGTCCTATTACATAACTTGGAGAGTAAAAGCGTCATTACAGTATTCGACTGTGTCGATTGAATGTAACAAATGTCTAGATCGAGTGTAAGTAAACAAACTTCTAATATAATTTTTTATTGACTGTGCATTAAGTGTGGTGACGTCGCTGTTTTAAATTGTCATTTTTAGGCACTTTGTAAATATTTAATTGTATAATTGATCTATACAGCAACACTAAATTTTTTCTAAATAAAACAAAAATTGAAGCATGTTTTTAAAATTATAAATTTTTATTTTAAATTTACTCTATTGTTAAGAAGAAATGATAATCAACAAAATAAATAACCTGATGTAATTATTTAGATTATTAGAAAAACAACACAACTAAATACTTTCTATCTCATGGTAAAGTGATTTTTCTTCAAATAATTGAACAATAAATGTCCACGTCAAATTTACAAGTTTATATAAACGCTGCACTTCTTACTTCAAACGCTGTACTTCGTAAAAAATATTATTTTCTTTGATTTAACTTGAAAATATTTTCTACATCACTTCTTGTATATACACAATGCTTTAGATTTGCATATGGACTCTAAAAATAATTTTTACAATTTCAATCGCCGTACTTCTTAGTTTAAACCAAAACGCTGCACTTCTTACTTCAAACGCTGTACTTCGTAAAAAATATTATTTTCTTTCATTTATACTTGAAAATATTTTCTACATAACTTCTTATATATACACAATGCTTTACATTTGCATTTGGACTCTAAAAATAATTTTTAAAATTCTAATCGCCGTACTTCTTAGTTTTTGTTTGAAAAAATCAAACAAAATTCTTATTTAACAGTAGCAAAGCTTTTGCGAGACCAAAATTATCACCAGTGCTTGATTAATAATTTATAAAGAAACTTTAAATAAAAATTTAAAAAATTACTTGTTAGTATTATACCTACCTTATAAATAAATTTTAAAGAGTTTAACTAAAAGATAAGCTTTCCGAAAGACGTAATGTTTTTTGTAGGGTACCATAAAATTCTATAGTCGGTATTTGTATTTTTGATATATTCGTGAATAAATAATTTGAATTTATTTATACCAGCAGCAGATGTAGTTTTTTATGCAGATGATACCACTCTGGGTTGTAAAGTTTTTAATATAATTTTACTGAATCATAAGATAAGAGCACTTTTTTGTAGAATAGAAAATAGGTTACTTATTGATATTAATACATAAATCAAAAATTGTATAAAAATAAAACTTTCGAAATGCTAAATGTTAAATATAGAAATAATTGTAGAATTTATTACAAGATGAGATATTTTTCAATCTCAAGTTTATTTATAAATGTCTTGAATTTTCAAACATAAATATTTAAAAATTTTGAAAAATTTTGTCAAAACGCAAACATGCATATCTTACATTTAGTGGAAATAATTTTACTAAGACTATTTTATACTAGAAAAAATTTTACAATATCTCACTTATAGAATTTAGGAATTTGTTCTTCAAGCTGTTTTTACAAAAAGTATAAAATACTTAATTTATACAAGACATTCTACTCTATTGGAAAATATTCACCGAACAATTTTAATGATCTTAAAAGTGTATGTTGAGTTTTATATTATTTAATTTTATGTTTTTATTTAATTTTCTATTTTTCTATTTTCATAAATAATTATCATCATAATTAATTATCATAAATACAGATTTTTAAAACTTGGCTAAATTATATTTTTAATAAGTCTAATGTTTCTCTAATATTCTCCAATTAATTATTAGGAACAAATAATTATTTGGAAAAGCATTATTGATGATTTTTCTCGATTATGTCACCAACCAAAAATTTATAAAAACCAATTTTTCACATTCACTAGTTTGATATGGTAGCGATAAAATAAGAAATCAACAAAAATATGTTTTGTCCTCGTGAACGTTAGTTATATTATTACTTGTCAGTTAAACGTCAATTTACAATACCGGTATTGTAAATTGACAGTTTTATGTACTGGAAATTTTTACGTTTACGAGTTACTTTAAAATTAATGTATTCATATATGAATTTAATTTGGTTTAAAAAAAATAATTTACAGGTATAAATTTCGAAAAATTGTAATGAAGTAAAAAGAACCAAGTCGTCAAGGTTGGCAGCACTAAAATTAACTAAAAATACTCAAAATGTCATTTGGGTGATTCTGAAGTTAATTCTTCCTTACTGCTACAGATATAAACAATACTTACTATAAATTATGATTATAAATATCAAAAAGATTAAAACTTTCTTCGGACAAAAAATTTATTACAGTTGTCGTACGTTAGGTAATTTACAGTGCTTAGACTTCGCCTTCGGCTCGAGCCTGAAATTAAATCTACGCACTGTAAATTTTAGTATTTAATAGAGAGTACTTGCTAAGATATACATGGCAACAGCGCACGGATGCCAATGTGTGATATACAGAAGCCAAAGTGTACTAAATGTGTATAAAATATACAGTGGGATGCCAACTGGACCGCTAAATACACCGGATGTCAATGAGTCCTTTATTAATAAACTGAATATACAATAATATACACCGTGTATACTGCTGGATGCCAATTAGTGTCTTGTTTGAATAGATGCCACCTTGTGCGCCAACTATATATATATATATATATATATATGTATATATATATATATATCCTGCTATCATTAGCACGGCCATACATTGCCCGATCCCTATCATTAGGACGTCCTTGTGCATAGAGCGCCCGTATATGGACGCTCTGCTGCAACCCCATGTAAAAAAAATTTGGGAGCCTTCCTACACCAAGAGGAAGCGAATGGCAAAAATCGATTTGGACGCTTTAATGATTTCTGGATGAAAAATTCGTATAATTTTTAGTTCCGGCGTATATAGGGTGGTGGCGCTGGCGTAATATACGTATATTCAACCTCGGTGTATTAGAGCGTCCGTCAGTTCGGCAACACTGTAACGATACGAATAAAATGAAATAAACGGTTCCTGGTCTAAGTTGTGAGGAATAAAAAGCTAGACGCGCTGCGCTACTGCTTCAATTTGAAACCTGTTAAAATAGGATAAGCGGTAAAATTGTAGAATATTTAATTTAATATTTAATTAAAATAATTTTAAAAACATTTATTTTTAAAAAAAATTGTTTGGACAGGTCAATTTTATTATTAAATTGGGCATTTCAATTATTATTTGTTAATTAATTTAAATTTCTTTTTATTTAGTGTGGCCCAAAAATGAGATATCGACATCAACTTTGTTTTTTTTAAAAGCACTTTATACTTTTTATTGCATTTTTAGATTCTATGACAAATTTTGGACATATTTTAACAGAATAGAGTAATACAAACTCAGTTAAACTGAGTTTATATTATTCACTCATAATTTTGTATTAAACTGAGTTTGAATTATTAAACTCATATTTTATGTATAATGTCTTATACCTATCTTTAACTGTTTTCGAAATATTAGAAAAAACAAAGAAAAGTAAATATTCAATTTTTTCTAGAAATAATTGTTTTAATTACTTCCCAAATAATTTTTTGACAGTAAGATGTCTGTGTTTAAGTTATCAAAAATTAAAATAAAATAAAAATTAAAAAACTAAAATTTATTATTATTGAACTCATTGTCAAAACCTAGCATCCTATGACTTTTTGACAGTTTAATAAATACTAGCAGTTAAAAATTTGTTGGAAACAAGAATCAACACTTTAATTTTTTAAAATAAAGTGTCAATTATAAATTATGTATTTGTTTTTTTTTAATGAACTGGTATTGTCAGATAACAGATAATAGCCGAGCGATTTTTTTTAAATGAATAGCTTTAAAATAATATTAGATGTTCCATAAATTTGCCGCTTACTGTACATCAAAAAAGCTTTGCACTTCTCTGCCTACATTTTGGGATGGCAAAAAAAATACTGAAACGTCAAAAAGTAATAATAATTTAAAACAACTTGAACGTTACTAAGAAAACTAATATTACTTAAAGTTTAATAAAAAATTAATGCAAGTTTTATTTTGCTATACAAAACTATTAAGTCCAATTGGTATTTTATTATTAATTATACAAAAAAATATTTTAAATTATTAGTCTAAAGATTTCTAGTAGCATTTCTTTGCTTTAAGTAATTTTATTTTGCCCTACAAGGCTACTGATTATCTATTTACAATAATGTAGTAAAATCTAATTTTGAAATTAAAAAATTAAAAAAAAAATTTTTTTTTATATAATTAAAGTTAATAACTAAAATTTATACATAAATTTAAAATAGTTAAAAATAATAAGTTTATAGTAAAAATTTTGCAGTAAATGGTTTCTTTAATTTTTGATAACAAAAAATTTTATTGCCAACATAAAGTAACTTCTCTCTTATTTTCAGTGTAATAATAATAAATATTGACTTTTAATAATTTCTTTTGGCAAAAAATCAAATAACGTTGTCGTACGATAGGTATTTTAGGGTGCTTAGACTCATCCTCGGTTTCAGCTCGGGCCTGAAATCGAGCCCAATAAATTTTAGTTTTTATATTACAGTGAATTTTATAAAGTACACGTAAAAATAACATGTTCAACGCGTTAAAAAAATAAAGTTTTTTAAATTCGTGTAAATTTTGTTATAATGAAACATTAACACTTACTGGAAAACAATCAGTTTTTTTAATTTGTCAAACAATAATTCATTTAATAATTTTGGGTTTATTTCTAATAATTTTTTTTAAGTTTTATTTTTTTAAATTGCTTACAATAAAGTACAATATTTTTGCATTGCGTTAAAGTTTTTTTTTTCAAATTGTTTTTATAACTTTGCTTTATCGTTTTTACTATTATTTTTATCTTCTTTTATTGTTCTTTATACAGTTGGTAGTTATCTAGTTTTGTTATTCTCTAGGTACATTTTCAATAACAGTTCTTTCTTAATTACTTTTTGTTCAATTTCATTGTTTCACTAGTGTATTTGCTTCTTCGTGTTTGTTGTTTTGTTTATTCCACATATTTCTAGAACTGATTTATTAAAAATATTTTAGAGCATTTCTGTTTCTTCTTTGATCTTTTTGTATTTCTTTGTTCATTTAATTTGTATGTTTTAACGCTTATACATTCTATTTTTGTCTTCTGGTACTTTTTTGTGTTGTTTTATTCTTTACCAGAAAATCACCATTTCCTATGACAAAAACATTTTTAACGCGCATGTTTTTAATCTTTTTTTAAAATATTTTGTCTATCACTAATAGGAAAATTATAGATCTTTTATTTTTTCTTGGCATCTCACTTGTATACATATATGTAAATATTTTTGTGTTGGTAGAAGTTGTTTCTTATTACCAAATTTGTTTATTGTATAAAAATCTATAATCTCTTTGCCATTTACAACATTTTTTAAAACAAATTTTTTGCCATTTACTTTTTATCTATTAATTTTTACCTTTTCTTTTACATCATTTGTTAGTATTAGGATTTTTTTTGTTGTTATCTCTTACTCTGGGCAGCTATTTCTACTTAGAAACTGTTCTAAAATTGTTTACATTGAATTTTGTTATACCTTTGTTTAGTCTCTATTCTATTAGTATAGTATTTTTTTTAATTTTTTTATTTCTGATCTTAGTAGCTTTCCTAATATTTTTTTTTTTTTTGGTTTTTGATTCCTGTTGTCTACTGTCAACGCTGTTGTATTATTTTTGCTTTTAGCTTTCTCTCTATATTCTATTTCTACAATTTTTTTATTATACCCTTTTATTGTCAATTCATCAACTTATCTTTATTTACTTTCCGATTTCTTCGTTTTATAGATAACTTTTTTCAAATACTACTAGTAGTTGATTGTCATTGTTCCAATTCAATTTTTTTTGTCGTTTATTTTTAGCTTCTTTCTTCTTCTTATCTTCCTCTTTCTTTTATTTCAATTTCTTTGATAAGAGTTTTCTTTTTTTTCTGTAAAAAGTTTTTAATTCTGCTATATTTCAAATTATTCTTTTAAGTTTTAGCATATTTATCTGCTATTTTTAATTTTTTCTATGTATCAGACATACATTATCTCCTGTTTGTTTTGCATTTTTAATTTTTATTTAGATTTTTCGAAATTTTGTCTATATTTTTTAAAATATTTTTAATAATATTTTCTAAATATTATGTTAGTATATTAATAAAATATTAAAAAATCTTTTATTGTAATATTATTACGACATACAAAAATGATATAATAAATAGTTATTTGTTTAATTAAGCAATAAAACATGTGATTTAATGACGTAATTGGCAGTCTGGTAAGGCAATGAGCTTTTTGGCCATATACAATTTTCTTGGATATTATCAGTTCATTTTTTTTTGAACAACTTGATGTTTGACAATTAGTCTCAAAAGTTTGTGACTAAACTAAAAAAAGGCTTTAAAGTGTTTGCTTTACTGCTTAGTTTATAAAGATGCTGACGTATTGCCTAGTCATTAAATGCGATAGTTTAGTGCCCTTAAATGGTCATTGAAATGTAGTGTTTACTAAGTTTTACAGAAGAAACAGAAGAACAAAAAATGGTTCTAAAAATGCAAATTTCATTATAATGAAACATTAACACTCACTGAAAAAAAATCAGTTTTCTTAACTTGTCAAACAATCTACTATTTACTAAGTTGTAACTTCCTTCATTTTTCTTTTTCTAAACAATTTGCTTCCTATCAAAATTTTGTTTAAATGACGAATTCTGAAAAGCATTCTCGATTTTTTTTGTTAAATAGCCTAGTTTTTCTTGTTTTAAATTATGCTTATAATCTGCTTGAATATAATGTTTAGAGCATAAACGCGATGTTTTCAAATTAAAAGAATTACTCTTTTTGCACGAATTCTTCTAAATTTTCATAAAACGTTTATTGGTTGAAAAACAAAAAAACAGCACAGTATTGTCAATTTTTTTTACTTATTGTCTCTATATATATTTCTTATATATGTTACATAAAAAAATCAATAATGTAACTTTTCTTTTTATAAAAATTTCATTTTTTATTATTTACAGTAAAAAATTAATTGCAAAAAAGTCTTTACATTTGAGGAAATTGAAGATATAGTTAATGATCTAAATTTTTGGATTGACAAAGATGAAAGTAGAATTCCCGAGATTAAAGAAAAATCAGAAAGCAAAACTTTTAAGCAAAAATAAGAGCGATTGTGCAATATATTATCAAATTGGAAAAAGTGTGTACCAATCTATAGTTTTTTAGACAATTATTTTTGAACTATTAAAAAAACAAAAATGGACAGTTCAAAAAATATCTAAGCTTCCTCACACCTTTACAATTGTTTAAAAAATTTTTATCTACTGACATTTTAAATCATATTAGAAAAGAGTATGTACTCTATGCTAATTGTATCAAAAATAAAGCAAAATTTGCTTTAGAAATTAATAAATTTAAAATGCTTCATAGAAATATTTTTATTTTTTGGTTACTATAAAGTACCATCGAAAACTTTACATGCTACTGTTACATGTAACTAATTTTAAATTAGTAACATTTGAACTAATAATTTTATTTTTTTTTTAATTACTAATAATAAATAGCAATTGGAATTAATAGTTTTCTATAGCAAAATCAAACTTAAATTTATTTTTTATCAAACCTTGAGTAAGACTTAGCTTTCTTAGTAACGTTTATGTTGTTTTAAATTGTTATTGTTGAAACTTTTCGACGTTTCGGTAATTTTTATTTTTTGTTTTAAATGTCTCCATGCCCAAAATGTTGGCAGAGATATAGAGAACTTTTTTGGTATACAGTCTACCTTTTATCTCCAAGTAATAACTATTTCAACCAGAAATAATATTTTTATAATTAAATTGATAATTATTAATAGAAGATATTTTAACCAAATCTGCGTACACAGATTGCGGCTTATTGTTAGTAAGATTGCACTGGTCGTTTGAAACCATCATTGAGACGTCCATATATTTGCATGCATAAAGCGTCCTTTTGTGTATATTCTATTTATAGACACAAAATGAGAATTACAACTGGCAACACCGCATGACGCTCTATGACGGTCTATATACACCAAGGGACGCTCTATGCACCAATATACGGACGCTACATTGATTGTTCCGTAAAAGGACGCTGCAATGGTAGTACAACGGATTTGAAAACTTTAGATTTGCTTCATATTTAGGCAACGCCACCTGTAAGGGAATAGACGATGTATACTGGTGGAAAACTTTTAAAAAACAGCTTACTTCTGTGAGTTTTAGACCCGGACGCTCTAATAATGTTTTTCGGACGGACGTGCTAATGATAGCGGGATGTATATATATATATATATATATATATATATATATATATATATATATATATCCTGCTATCATTAGCACGGCCATACATTGCCCGATCCCTATCATTAGGACGTCCAAGTGCATAGAGCGCCCGTATATGGACGCTCTGCTGCAACCCCATGTAAAAAAAATTTGGGAGCCTTCTTACACCCAGACGAAGCGAATGGCAAAAATCGATTTGGACGCTTTAATGATTTCTGGATGAAAAATTCGTATAATTTTTAGTTCCGGCGTATATAGGGGTGGTGGCGCTGGTGTAATATACGTATATTCAACCTCGGTGTAATAGAGCGTCCGTCAGTTTGGCAACACTGTAACGATATGAATGAAATTAAATAAACGATTCCTGACCTGAGTTGTGAGGAATGAAAAGATAGACGCGCGCGCTAATGCTTCAAATTTAAATCTACTAGTAAGCGGTAATATTGTGAAACATTTAAAATAACTTTAAAAGTATTTATTTTTTTTTTAAATTGTTCGGACAGGTCAATTCTATTTTTAAATTGCGCGTTTTAATAATAATTTGTTAATTAAATTTAATATCTATTTTATTTAGTGTGACCAAAAATAAGATACCGACATCAACTTTGTTTTTTCAAAGAACACTCTATAATTTTAATTACATTTTTAAAATTTATGACAAATTTTGAACATATTTTGTGTATAATGTGCTATAACTATCTTTACTAAAATTTTTGTGACATTCTTAAATTATTAAAAGTTGAAATAAAATAAAAATTAAAAAACTGAAAAACTGAAATTTATTATTATTGAACTTATTGTTAAAATCTAGCAACTTATAACTTTTTAACAGTTTAAAAAATACTGGCAGTTAAAAATTTGTTGGAAACAATAATTAACACTTTAATTTTTTAAAATAAAGTTTTAATTATAAATTATTTGTTTTTTTTTAAATGAACTGGTATTGTCAGATAACAGATAGTGCCCGAGCAATTTTTTTTAAATAAATAGTTTTAAAGTTCTCTTAGATGTTCCATACTTTTGCCGGTTACTGTATATAAAAAAAGTTTTGTCTCTTTTTGCCTACATTTCGGAGATGGTAAAAAAATTACTGAAACGTCGAAAAGTAATAATAATTTAAAACATCATGAACGTTACTAAGAAAACTAAAATTACTTAAAGTTTGATAAAAAATAAATGTAAGTTTTATTTTCCTATAGAAAACTATTAATTCTAGTTGCTATTTATTATTAATTATACAGAAATAGTTGTTTCTATGACAAAGCCAGAAACTGTCGTTTTGTGAATATGAGCACGGATTGTGGGCTGAGGCGAAGCCGAGTCTCACAAGTGCGAATACTTGCAAAAAGGTTTCTGGTCGTGTGATAAGTGACGTTTTTTAAGCCGAAAAGTTGTCTAAACTAAAAAAAAAACTATTTTGATTATTATGATAACTATTTTAATTGACATTAAACAATTACAAATTGTGTCAAGTCGTGCTTTTGTGCTAAAATAAATAAAACTTTTTCCAATAAATTAGAAAATGGAAGACGATAATAACCCAGAACATCTAAAAAACGCAGTCAGAAAAGCAACTGAAAATTTGCTGTCTGAAAAATCACATAACAGGTATTGGAATAAATACAATTCAAAAACAGAAAATTCTTAGATTTTACTTTCAATGTCTAGACAGTGCAAAATAGTGGCAAACGCAAACAATCATCTTTCCGACGATTTCTACGACTAGAAATTTAGTGTTTCTAAACGGAGGCCTAAAAAAATATTTTAAATTATTAGTCCAAATTTTACTAATAGCATTTTTTTGCTTCAAGTAATTATATTTTGCTTTTTAATGCTTCTGATCATTTATTTATAAAAATGTAATAAAATCTAATTTTGAAATTAAAAAAATAAAAAAAAATAATTTAAATTTTTTTAAATTATTAGGGTTAAAGTATTCATACATAAATATAAATTGGTTAAAAATAATAAAATTATAGGTAAAAATGTTGCAATAAATGGTTTTTTTAATTTGCAATAACAAAAAATTTTATTTCTAACATAAAGTAACTTCTCTCCTACTGTCAGTGTAATAATTATAAATATTGACTTTTAATAACTTTTTCGGCCATATAATAATCTTATAAAGTTGTCGTTCGTTAAGTAATTTACAGTGCTTAGACTTATTTCATAATTTTTAATTCTTTAAATTACAGTGAATTTTATCAAGTATACGAAAAAATAACATGTTCAACACGTTAAAAAAAGTGAGTTTCTTAGGATCGTGTAAATTTCATTATAATGAAACATTAACACTCACTGGAAAACAATCAGGTTTTTTTTAACTTGTCAAACCATCTCTATCACTTAATAATTTTGAGTTTATTTTCAATAATATTTTCTCTTGGTTTTTTTAAGATCTATTTTCTTAAATTGTTTACAATATTGTACACTATTTTTGCATTGCTTAAAGCGGTTTTTTTATCTTTATTTCAAACTTTTTTTATAACTTTGCTTTACCGTTTTTACTATAATTTTTATGTTCTCTTTTTGTTTTTTATACAGTTGGTATTCATCTAGGTTTTGTTGTTCTCTAAGTACTTTTTCGATAACAGTTTTTTCTTAATTACTTCTTGTTTAATTTTATTGTTCTACCAGTGTTTTAGCTTTTTCGTATTTGTTGTTTTGTTTACTCCACATATTTCTAAAACTGATTTTTTTAAAATATTTTAGGAAATTTTGTTTTTTTTTAATTTTTTTTTGTATTTTTTATATTCTTGTATTTTTTATGAAATTTTGTTATACCTTTGTTTAGTCTCTATTCTATTAGTATAACATTTTTTTATCTTTTTTTTATTTCTGATCTTAGTAACTTTCCTAATATTTTATTTCGGTTTTTGGTTCCTGTTGTCTACTGTCAAAGCTGTTGTATTATTTTTGTATTTTACTTTTTTTTTAATTTTCTATTTCTACTATTTTTTTATTATGCTCTTTTATTGTCAATTCGTCAACTCGATGCTTATCTTTCCTTACTTTCCGTTTTTTTGTTTTATAGATGAGTTTTTTTTCAATTACGACTAGTTGTCGTTTGTCATTGTCCTAATTCTTGAATTCAGTATTTTATTGTTTATTGTTAGTTTTTTTTCTTCTTCTTATTTTTTTCTCACTTTTATTTCGATTTCTCTGATAAATGTCTATATTTTTTTTACTGTGAAAAGTTCTTAATTCTGCTAGATTTCTAATTATTCTTTTAAGTTTCAGCATATTTATCTGCTTTTCTCAATTTTTTTTATGTATTAGATATACATTATCTCCTGTTTGTTTTGCATTTTTAATTTTTGTTTAAATTTTTAGAAATTTTGTCTATATTTTTCAAGATATTTTTATTAATATGTTCTAAATATTATTTTAGTATATTAATAAAATATTAAATAATCTTTTATTTTAATATTATAACGACATCCAAAAATAATGTAATAGATAGTTATTTTTGAATTAAGCAATAAAACATGTGATTTAAAAAACAGCTTTTTTTAGGAGAAACTTGATGTTTGACATTTAGTCTCAAAATTCTGTGACAAATGAAAAACGGCTTTAAAGTGTTTGCTTTACTGCTTAGTCTATAAAAATGCTGTATTGCCTAGTCATTAAATGTGATAGTTTAGACCGCTTAAATTGTCATTAAAATGTTGTGTTTACTAAGTTTTACAGAGAAAAAAGTAGAACAAAAAAAGGTTCTAAAAATGCAAATTTCATTATAATGAAACAATTACCTACTCTTTTTGCACAAATTTTTCTAAATTTTCATAAAATGTTTATTGGTTAGAAAACAAAAAAACAGCACAGATTTGGCAAATTTTTTGACTTATTGTCAGAATTTTAGTTAAACATTCACTTAATAAAATTAAACTTTTTATCTCTAATTAACCCGTTAACACCCAGTGTCATATGAACAAGACAGCAATTAAAACAAATTTGAAAAATAAAGTATTATTTAAGTCCGGGTTTTTCTTTAATTTTCTCAAAACATAACGTTTCTTATATGTTACCTAAAAAATCAATGTTAATTTACATTAGTAACTGTTGTATTTTTTGTTGATATAAAAACTTTATTTTTTATGATTTAGAGTAAAAAATTAATTTTAAAAAAACATTTACATTTGAGGAAATGAAAGATATAGTTAATAATCAAAATTTTTGGATTGACGAAGATGAAAATAGAATTCCCGAAATTAAAGAAAAATCAGAAGCCGAAACTTCCAAGCCAAAATAAGAGCGATTGTGCAATACATTACCAAATTGGAAAAAGTGTGTACCAATCTATAGTTTTTTAGACAATTATTTTTCAACTATTAAAAAAACAAAAATAGACAGTTGAAAAAAAGGTCTAAGCTTTTTCACATCTTTACAATTCCTTTAAAGATTTTTAACTACTGACATTTTGAAATATATTAGAAAAGAGGCTTTACGTTATGCTTATTGTATAAAAAATAAAGCAAATTTTGCTCTAGAAATTAATGAATTTAAAGTGCTTCATCGAAATACTTTTATTTTCTTGTGTCCATAAAATACCATAGGAAACTTGTTACATGTTACTAATTTTAAATTAATAACATTTGAACTAATAATTTAAAATATTTTTTTTGAATAACTTATAATAAATAGCCATTGGAATTGATAGTTTTCTATGGCAAAATCAAACTTACATTTATTTTTTATTGAACCTTGAGTAAAACTAGTTCTCTTAGTAACGTTCATGTTGTTTTAAATTGTTATTGTTGAAACTTTTCGACGTTTCAGTAATTTTTATTTTCTTTTTTCAACGTTCCTATGCCTCAAATGTTAACAGAGAGATAGAGAACTTTTTTGGTATATAGCCTACCTTTTATGTCCAAGTAATAACTATTTCAAACAGAAATAATATTTTCATAATTAAATTAATAATTATTAATAGAAGATATTTTAACCAAATCCGCGTACACAGATTGCGGCTTATTGTTAGTAAGATTGCACTGGTCGTTAAAATATTGACTTTTATACTACCATTGAAACGTCTATATATTTGCATGCATAAAGCGTTCTTTTGTGTATATTCTATTTATAGACACAAAATGAGAATTACAACTGGCAACACCGCATGACGCTCTATGACGGTCTATATACACCAAGGGACGCTCTATGCACCAATATACGGACGCTTCATTGATTGTTCCGTAAAAGGACGCTGCAATGGTGGTACAACGGATTTGAAAACTTTAGATTTGCTTCATATTTAGGCAACGCCTCCTGTAAGGGAATAGACGATGTATACTGGTGGAAAACTTTTAAAAAACAGCTTACTTCTGTGAGTTTTAGACCCGGACGCTCTAATAATGTTTTTCGGACGGACGTGCTAATGATAGCGGGATGTATATATATATATATATATATATATATATATATATATATTGTGACATACCATGTAAACTACTTTGATGGTAAATAAATTATTATTATTATTATTATTATTATAAATTTTTAGTTTTCGCTAGCTGTAATTTTGAAATTTCTTTTTATATAAAGAACTAAAACAATACAAAATAAAATAAAACTTTGTATGTATCACAGACATAATGTCACTAGTGGCTTTTGGGAAATTAAAAGCTCTCTGGTGCATGTTAGGCTTTAAAGATTTCCTCGTGCTGCAATTCCTTTAATTATGCTCTTAACACATAAATAACTATTATATTAGTAAAACTGAATTTTATGAAAAATTTAACACTCTGTTATTAACATAAATATTTTATATATTAGTATTTCAAAAAAGATAGAAGTTTTTTCTATTTAATGTATTGTATTGAATTAAATTAAAAATCATTTGATGTATTTCTGCAACAAATAATATACGTATGTATATAGATAAATAAATATTATTTCATAAGTGTATGTTTAGTTCTTTGCAATCCTATTTAGCTACTATCAAATTTTACAAACCTTTTCAAAGCCGCAGTAATTTATTATTAAAGTTTAATTTATTTATGAATTTATATCTGCGCGTGGATAAAACACATATTACACTTGAAGAGGCGTGTACTGGGAAAATACAAAGATACTAATAAATAAATTGTGTAATGGAAATACTAATAAATAAATTCGACAATGGGGTACTTTAGTAACAAAGGTTAGGTACTATTATAACAGCATGCCACTTCAGTACCTTTTTATGGACTAATTTTAAGTTGAAATACTGTTGGTAGTATCGCAAATTTTCATACTTCTCCATAGCAACAACCAATCACAACACCGAATTCTTCTACTTTTCCATGAAAATGAAGACACTACCAGTATTATCTTTACTTCAATTTTAAGGAAGTTTAAAAATTATCCTTATTTACTCTACATAATTTCCGAGTTTTACGACATTTTGTAGATGATGAATAATAAATAAAAAATTTAAAATATTTTGCTGAAATTATAAATTGAAACCTAATTTCTTTCTAATTGCAAATTTCATGTAAATTAATCTAAATACAAATTTGCCCACTTTCGTTGCATTTTTAATGTTTACTGATCAAAGATTTTATTTTGCAGTGGTGATAAGAACGTATTACCTATTCTTATCTACCTTCTCACATTCGTCTAAATTTTGAGATACTGCAAATATTTTCTTTATGCAAACCGAGTAAAACATGAAATTATAACAAAAATGTTCTTATCTTACTATATTATTATATGCCAAATCAGATAAAAATTATAAAAGTCTAGTAGCATTTTATATTTATATAATATCAAATATACGTATGGGACATTCCACGCCAAATTGACCTACAAAATACCTGGACATTTGCGATTTTTTGAAATTTTTATTTTCTTAGTACTTATTGAAAGAAACTTTTATGTAAATTTTTAGATGCTAATCTCTTAACGAAATATGCTTTTTTTAAATTGCAGTTTTTTTCAAATTTTCATAACTTCGCGATTAGTTAAGCTATTTCAATATTTTTTCAAATGTTGGTTTTTAAATGTGTTTTATGAAAAAAAAGCATATTAAGAATAATAGTGATAATAAATATTTTTTATTTTTATATTAATGTTTATTTTTTGAAACTGTGTAACAGATCTTAAATTTTTTTTATAAAAACTATATCTGCTATTTATCTCACAATTTCTCGCCCCATCTATTATTTTTAGTAGAAACCGCTAGTTCACTTTTTGACCACGATGGCTGATAACGTGCCCTTAATAAATAATACCTACATTTACTTAATAATCCTATAATTCAAACCAGCTCTACAACATTTGTGCATCTCTCAAATTATTCTATAAGCCCAGTGCCTGTTCTGTTTTTAAATCAGTCCATCAAATTCTAATAGAGTAATAAACAAGAGAAAATATATAGAATCTGCTTTCATCTAAAATACCACTTCTGAACTAATGTAGCGTTAAATCTCCGTCGGTAAAGGTGCTGTTTGCATAAAGTAAGCAAAACGCAACGGCTACTGTACAGAATAGATAACTTCACGCCTGCTGGGCTCTTTATCATCACCCGGATTAACGATTGTCCTCAAACTGAATAAGAGCATACTGGTTGGGATTTAGGTAATACCGTAATGATAGGATAGTGATCGTCCGTGGTGTAATTTATGTGACAACTGTGAACTAGTATTATGTGCTTGAAAAAAAAAAGATATTTATCTAATATTAGCGGAACTTTAAGTATCCGTCTACTAGTGTAAAGTTTACAAAGTTTTATTTGATTATTTGATAGATAAATACTTACTTCTAGGTTCTAGACATTTTTGATTCATAACGACTTAATTCTTTCTCGTTCATTGATTTACTTTATACAATTTAGTTATATGGTTAAAATATTTAATCAATTTGTATTGAGTTACCTAAACGTGCATATCTCCAGATATGTTGACAATTTTCTGCCATGTGTGTTACACCGTGTTTTATCTATTTGTTTTTAAACAATGAAACATACCATAACCATTTTTTTTTTAATATATTGCAATTCTAGGTTTTGATAACCTAATTCAAATATATTGAACGTGGATAAAGAAAAACGAAAACTTCAGGAAAATTTTATAATTTAAAATATAACATTATTTAAAATTTTCAAATTTAGTGTAATAATAATCCTACATTCTACTTGGAAGACTTCCTACACCCTTATCTACTCAAAAAAATTTAAGTACTGAACCGTCTTAATAAGTTGTTAGAGTCAACTGATGAGCTCAATACACGCAAAATAATGTTTACTATACATTGTGATATTATAAGAATGTAACTTAATTTTTTAAGTTACTAGTTACTAGTTTTTAGTACTACCGTCAGTTTTGTATTTAAAAACAGAAATAGATATGCATCATAACTTATACCCACAATCTAAGGAAAAAACTTGTAACCACTACTAGAATAAAATACTCATAGTATCACTTTAGTCGGCTCGCTCTTTATTCTTTTTGATTGAAGTGTTTCGTTATCGATTAGATAAGACAAGATGCTGTGCCGCTTTTTTCACCGTCACATGTGTGCTAAATTTTTCAAGCATGCTGGCCGCATCAAGTGTTTTATTTTTAACTTGATTATGAGATGTAAGGACATTTACGCCTGGGTCATTTGTGCTCTTTACCTGTAGTTGCGCCCGGCTCGGGATCAAGCAACTGCTATTCAAGAGCTAATGGATCATTTGCGTTCGCTTATATTAGGTATACTACTTGTATGTATAATATACTCGGGACTTACTTAAAAACTGAACACG
Source organism: Tribolium confusum (assembly GCA_029207805.1). Taxonomy (NCBI): domain Eukaryota; kingdom Metazoa; phylum Arthropoda; class Insecta; order Coleoptera; family Tenebrionidae; genus Tribolium; species Tribolium confusum. The sequence continues at coordinate 5,549,999 of JALGAY010000003.1, forward strand.
AAGAATGCATAATACCTAGTTTTGTTATATACAGAGTTATTGAAGTAATGTTACAGATTTTACGAAGTGATAGCTCTTGTTAAAAGAATGCTAAAAAACCAAATTTGTCCTTATACAAATGTTTATAGTTTTTAAAATATAAGTACACTGTAAAAAAATTTATAAAAACATTATTTTTGAAAATACACTATGTGTGACAACACTGTTTTTTGACTATATAGATTTTGAGATATACGATGTAAAATTTTTTGCTCAAAAACGGTGTTGTCATAGGTGCATGGTGTTTCTAAAATAAAAAGTTTTAAAAAATATATTTTTACATTATACAAGGTGTTTTAGAAAAGAATACAAAAATTTTAACTAGTAATAGATCTCACCAAAACAAACAACTTTTCTAAATATGTAACATTTTTGCGAAAAATAAAATTTTTCTGAATGAAATTTTGTAAATTCATAAATGTTCTATAGTTATTATGGTTATTATTATAATGGTGCATTCTACTGTGTTGACCAGTGGCGCGGATGGAATTTTTGCCAAGACTTTAACTAATTTTATCTTGATAACGGTTGAGATTCGGAAAAAAATTTATCTAAAAAAAAACTCTTCTTTAAATGAGATCTACAAGTAGTTAAAATTTTTGTGTTTATTTTTGAAACACCCTGAATATCTCGAATAAAACAATTTTGGTTTTTTAGCATTTTTTTAACAAGAGTCTGTTAAAATCTTTCACATTACTTTAAAAACACTCAAAAATACTGACAAATAATTAAAAAATACGCTATTGAGCATTAATTTTTAGACCAAGTGTAATAAGCAGGCGCAAATGACCCACTAGCCCTTGAATCGGAGATGCTTAATTCCGGGCCGGGTGTAACTGACTTATTTCAGGTATTTAAGTTAGAGAACACCTTTTGATTGATTTAATATTACCAATAAAGATGCCTTATACCGATAAAAAGCAGTAATTATACACTTATATTCTCGACGACTTTGTATAAACATTCCCCAAGCAATCAAACAAATTAACAATATTTACCCGCCCCAATTCATTCTAATTAATTATATGTATGTCTTTGGATATGAACTGTTTTCCAGGGTGGTTCGATATTTCCACGTGTTATTTTCATTGATTGAACTTTATATCGGAGAATACATATTTGCCCAGTAAACACGAACAGGTATTGTAAAAATGCATTGTTTGTTTTTCATATCACCTTTAGCAAATATCTACGAAAAATTTATAAGTATAGGACTTAAAAACTAAAGTATTTTTTTTAAGAAAATTGTATGATTATGTCACAAACGTCAATGAAAATTGACGTACGATTAAACTCTGTTTAATTTAAAATATTGTACTCTGGCTAAAAATGCGTAATGAGAGATTAATGATCTATCAATTATGATGTATGTACCTACGTTTGTGTTATTAAGTATAATAAAAACTCTTGAATTTTCTTTCTTGATTAATCCTTACTGGGGGCTTCTAATTTATTCATGAAAATGTCAAAATTTGACGTTATTAAATTTTTGTAGTTTTCAACTTTTATAGCGTTTACCTACACGATGATGAAAGAAATTTATTAGATGCAATTTTACTAGTAGGTAGATAGGTATAATGTAATTCTTCCTGTATAAATAACTTTTTATGTAATTAAAATGTAAGCTTTATTTCTTGTGCTTCTGCCTATGTAAGTACATACATAAATATAAGTGTATACACTCTATATTCTGTATAGAATCTATTCAGTTAACTTCCGTAATTAAGCTATTTGTCAGTATTTATGCGCGCAAAAAATGACGCAGTTAGCTTTATTTTCTTTCTTCGTTTGTAGAACTACAGCTGCCCATCTGTTATAAGAAACTTCGATTATAATAAACCGTTTCTACCGGTTCCTTGAGGTTTTAACACGTCACAATGTATAAACCAAGAAATACATTTATTTCTCAATCACACAAGCATTTTTGAGAATGCAGTTTGCCATTACTCATACTTAGTCTAGGCGCTGTATGACTGAGTGTGCAAAAATAGCGAACCACAGTTTCTCTTTTAATTCTTATTCAGGAGGTTCTACTAAACGAGAATATAGATGTTGCTATCTGCAAAATAGTAGGTTTAAACAGGGGTAAAAGCAAAGAAGACTATTCAAAAATTGTAAACAAACCAACAAATAATATTGTGAAATCAAAAATTAAATTAAATTGTAGCTTAAAATATATTTCTCTTGATTTGTGCCATTTTTTTGAAATAAATTTTTAAAAGCTCAAGTTACATCAGTGATCAAGTATATTTTAAAGTAGGTATGTCTGTATTTACAAGTTTGACAAAATAATTATTAACTTTAGCTAATAATTACCTTTTGAACGATAAAACTGAAGGTTTTTTCACTAAGATTTTTATCTCCATAATAAAACTTGTCCAAGAAATGATGGTTTTTAAAGAAACGGGGTAACTGATTAATTTTTTGGTCTCGTGAAAGTTAATCATACTATTGCTTGTCAATCAAATGTTAATTTACAATACCGATAGGTACTTTGAAATGACAATTTTATGTACTGGTAATTTTTTCGTTCACGAGGTACCTTAAAATCAAAGTATTTATACATAAATTTAATTTCGTTAAAAAAAATTAATTTACAGGTATAGATTTCTTTTACCAATTTTGTTCCACAAATCGACAGAGGCTGAATTTGAACAAATTAAATATTAAAAATTTACCTTTAAGAGGTTGTATACTGACAAACAAAAATATCGTAAAAAAATTGTAAGAACATTTGCCGTTTTGGAAATATTAGAAATCAAAGTGTGTACAATGACGTCATACCGACACATTGCCAAAACTCAGCCTACTAGTTGTACGTTCCGTCTGGTATGTTGTGAAATTGTTTATGTCCTGTCATTAAACTTTGTGGTTTTACATTATTTTTTACTCTCGATTGCGTTCGGTTTAGAATTAAGGTAGGTATACCAAAATTAAATTAAGTAAGTTAAAGAAGAATTCAAATAATCTGCAAAACGACAAAAATTTCACATCTTGGTGTAGGTGCGGAAATTGTATAGGTAGCAATGCCACAACCAAAAGAATGTTTACGTTTTGATAAGAACAAACTATAATTTGAGAGAGAGAAATTAAAATGAGTGCAGTAAATACCACAAAGCATTTGAGAACATAGTTTTAAATTTAGACTCTTTAAATTTGTCGCGCCATAATATAATTTTAAAAAGTATTACACAAGAAAAAAAAGATGAAAAAATAGCTAATGTAAAAATTATGCAGCATCAAGTTAGAATTTTTTAAAATAAGTATTACTGCACTCGAAAACAACAGTTTAGATTTGTGTTTTGATGACTTTTAGTCACCGCCAACAACAAAAAAAACACAAATGTTTCCTCGATTTGATGTCGGTATGACGTCACAATGTTTGACTTTGTTGCTTTGATGTTCAAAAACCAAAAGTCGTAGCGACTTGCTGTTTTTATTTTTAATCTTAGATATTTTCTAAGAATTTTTAGACGATTTTATGAAAATTTGGTTTACTGCCCCTTTAACTAATATAAAAAAATACGATAAAAATACGAGCATAATTGATCTTTATTTTTGATAAAAATGCATTAAACAGGTATAAATAATACTTAAGAGAAGTGGATACAAAATAAGACATTTTGGTTATTTAGAAAATTGCCGAGTAGGTAACAATTAGGGCTCGGTGGAAATATGGAAACAAAAATGCTATGCAGTCGTCTAATATCGAACTAATACCGCTATCGACCAATTCAAGTATCAATGTTTTATCGCGTGGCGAATGCGAGTAGTCAGCTAGACGACTGCATAGCGTTTTTGTTCCCATATTCCCACCGAGCCCTAGTAATAATATATGCGTGCTCCGTTATCTTAAAGCGAAAAATTAGAATTGATCGAAAGCAGGTGCAAGGACGTTACTGGCTTAGCTAAAATAAAAATTTGATGTAGTTAATGCAACATAAAAAAACCTATATTCTTTTTTAGGTAATTATCCTCTTATATAACAATAACTGATGGTAATGTTAAAGACTTTGGTACAGATTCTACGTTTACAGTTTTTTCTCATTTTTGAAGATAATATTATCTATAGGAGTTAATAGATTTAATTTTAATATCATTGTTATACTTTAAAATATACCATAACAGTAATACATTATAAAAAAAGGAAAAAACATAATGAGTAGATAATTATTATCTTTGACCGTTAACAGTTGTTAAAATTTGTACTATCAAAATGTATTGTTGCTAATATAAAGTAAATTCTCTATTGCCACATGAATAATTATTATAAATATTGACTTTTAATAATTTTTTTGGCCAAAACAGTTGTCGTGCGATAGGTAATTTACAGTGTTTATAGACCCATCGCACTCTAATGTAATAGTCATTTACACGATGAGTGTGGAAACATACCTATATTTTTCAGATGAGTGCGACAGTTTTTACACAAGTGCGCGTTGCGCACGAGTGAGGAATGTCGCACAACTAAAGCAAAACTGTTCCTGTACGTCTTTTGTATACCTACCTATTATTTTTTGCACGGATCTTCCATAAGGCCAAAAAACGATAATTTTAAATTTTATTTTTAATTTGTCAAAAAAATTAAGTGCGTTGATGTTGATAATGTAGGTAACAAACTATCAGATTTTTTTCATGTTACTAAAATCTACTGTTAAAATTTGACATCTTAATAACAATTTCTCACAGATGGCGCTGCTTAAAAAACTTAAACTTTAAATGCAATATTTTGAATGCATTTTTGCTGTTGTTTTATCTGAATAATAAAAGTAATGAAGTGCATTGTTTTATTATAAACTTAAGCTCTGATATGCTAATATAATTTAAAACCGTTTTATAAACGAGAAAAACTATGTGCTCTTAGCAGGCACTAGTGCAGTAAAAACGGAGAATGATTGTGAAGTTGACAGTCCCGATTGTTTGCTCAGTGCGTAATCACTAGATTTTTAGTAGAATAGTGCAAAAATCACTATTGCAAAACTAGACAGATCTGTAAAGCCAAACAAGAAAATAAAAGTATTATTGGGTACCAAAAAAAATTATAATGGGAGTCTAAGAAATAGATTTTTCTCATTGATAATTTTAGGTATAAATATATAGATATAAATATAAGGTATAAAATGTGTGTAGAAATTTTACGTGATAAGAATCTTCATTAAAAGAATGCTAAATATCTACCAAAAATTGCATCATACAAATTAATAAACTAAACAATTTTCTTAGAACGTCAAATTTTGGTTTTCTTACACATTTTTTTTTTTTTATTACGAGACGTATTTTAGAAAATCTTTTCTCATAGTGCGATTAAGGAAATGAGTCTGAGAGGATATAATTTATTTTTGTTAAAGGTAGACAAAAATGTAATTTTATCAATCATAAATCACTCAGTATTTTTTAAATATATAGGTACATATTTTCTTAAGTAAAAAGCTAAACTATGTATTAAGATATACCTAGATAGGTACATGGTACATTCATTACATTACATTTCTTTACTGAATATTGAATTTTACGTTAGCAGATTATAATTCGACTTATCGAAGTTTTACTGTGTTATAATTAGGTAAGTCATAATTTCCTCAGAATTGACACCTATAAACGATAACACCTATTTGTACAAATGTCTGAACGTGTGTGTATAACAGATAGATTTTACATACTCATAGGGTTAGGTGTGACATTACTGACATTCATGTGCTTGTTATTTTTATCGTTGATAAGATAAAACGACATGTTCCGATATAAAAAAACAAACACATTGATTTTTAGATAAATTTTTACGCAATTATAATCGTGACTTAAAGTCGCGTCATTGTTCCGGGAATCCCCGTATCTTTTTTTCACTTGATAAAATAACCATCTTCAGTAAGTTGCGGTCTGCTCAGTTCAGCAAGGTTAAATTTCCATCGACAACAAAGAAGGCTGAGAGTAAATTTTACCATCACGTGAAGGGGACGAGACTCAGTTATTGATTACCTGCCGACCATTTTGTGATTCCGGGCCCCGTGCTATCAACAAAATGGACCAATTGGGGAGCAGAGCACGCAATCGCGGTAGGCGTGGCAGCCGGGGGATCGAACAAAAACGAATCGCCAGATCGAGTTTGTCCGACGGCCGAACCATCAGTTGATCCGGAAAACTCAAAAGAAGTGGTTGTGTCGAGCGAACAAGTGCAAAGTTGCGGCCAATTCCGGATGAAGCGCCGGTTGTAGACTATTCAAGCCCTAGCGGGTGGTTCGGCTGTGCCGAGTGCTTCTGGTGGACGGTTCTTTGACGTGCGGTTCGTATGGTGATGTCAGAGCAAGGCGGACTGGCCATGCACCAGTTACCGATGCACCACAGGGGTTTGGTGCAGCCCAGCCTTGTCATGAACCCCCATCCCATCAACGATTCCTGCTCCATGGACTCGCAGAATAGTAAGTTCAATCAAATGAGGGAAAGGTGTAATATGTGGAAGGATAAATAGAGAGAACATTTTTTGATTTGCGTGCCACCACTTGCTAATATTAATCAAAAGATTTATTTACCAAAATTTTAATACCTATAACATACTACTACCAACATACTTGAGAATGATAGCAATACTAATTGGTGTAACCTGTATAACCATTCTAAATATTATCATCATCGTGGTTAGTCTCTAATAGTAAAATAAAAAAAAATTGTCTTCTGATGAGAATGACCAATTTGTGATTGAAACTTCAATTCAGAAAAACAGAGTAGTACTAAACACTGTAATGTTTATTAAATTAAATGATGCACACTTAATGTATACTTATTTTTTTGCCTACCTAAACAAAAAATGTATCAGTAATTACTGCTTTGGGGGCAGAAAATAGTCTTTGTTGGCCCCTTATGTCAAAACTGTTTTGTTGCCCTCATCTGTGAAAGGTGGCGGTTTACATTTTCTTTTACTTTTGTAAATATACTCACATCACACTGTTACAAAATAAAAAGCCAATCAAACCTATTGCAATACTTGAGGTTCAAAAAGCCTTGCCTTTCAATAGATTAGGGATGGACTAAAGACAGAATAAGAATTAGAATCAATTTGAAGATTACCTGTGGAATTTCAATTGACTAACTTTTAATAATGCTACATTTACATTACTTACAAAATATTTTATTTAAAATAATTTTATTTCGTAAAAAAGTAAATTTTAATTACTAATAACAGACAAAAACACTATAATTTTACCAGTAGGTACTGTCAAACAGCTCTCTACTTTAGCGGCCCTCTCTTAAAACAAATTATTATCACATTAGATCAAATTTTATTTCCCGATTTTTTTTGAAGCCAACTGTACAATAGTTTTTCGCCTACCTATTATTTACTGTAAAATTATAAATTTGGCCAGTAAGACGGAGAGTTATTGTCAATTAATCGATAGTATCACTATATGCTTATTTATTATGATGTGATATGTCTGAATTTAATTTGTCAATTAACGTCAATTTGTGTCTATATTTCTGACACACAAGTGCAGTTTTTTAATCTAAATTCTAAAAAGCCGTTTCAAAATATAAAAATTTAAAAAAAATCTGACAGAATTTCATTTGATAGTTTCCGTTTTTTTTTTAAGCTAATTGTATCTCAGACAGAAAAGCATTTGCAGCTTTATGTGCTTCTTGCTACACGAGCGTTGCGAGGCTGCAAATGCCTACTTTCTGTCTTAGAAATACAAAATGCTATTACTTAGGTATATAACAACTAAATTTTATGTCAATAAGTTCTCATTTATATTCTTACATCTACATATAATACATATAGATAACCTAACTGAATATTTAAAATTTTAGTTTGTTTAGGTTTCGATGTGATATATATTTGCTACATTTTATTTTTCAAGACAATGCATCAATTAGACACTGCATTTGTAACATATAGTTACAATCACCAAAGTGGTTTTATCACTTAAATTTTATACTATTAACAAGGTATTGAATTTTTTGAAAAAAAAATTTTTAATTAACAAAAATTGACGGGAAAATTTATTAATTTATGTTTATCGTACTATAGCTGCAATCAAAAAAATATTTACTTATTAGGTCGACAATATATACAATGATGAAAAAATTTTGTTTAAAATTTATTAAATTGCATATTGAGACTATTAATGATGATTTTGATATTTGTTGACATTATCACCTAAAAATAAACCTTTGAAAGTAGCTAAACTGTCAAAAATATGTATGGGACAAAATTTTTTTAGTAAGTTTTTTGTTATCACCGCATATTTGTTGATCACGTTGTATTTTCTAGTCTTGATTTTTTTTTGTACCTACTTATGCAGTATTTATAAAAATATTGATATGTTAATTACTTCTGTTTTTGATAAGAAAAAAGAGAACTCACTTTTGAACGTTACACCTAACATCGATTTTTCTATTTCCATCTTTATAAAAAAGCGATTTTCTTACAGAACTGCCAAATTTAATTGAGTCAGTTTTATAATAGTCGAAAATCAGGGACACTTACCTATTTTTTCTCAATATTAAATTGAATCACTGAACATTTTCAATTCTTTGGGTAAAAAAGTATCTACATATTTGTAGATACTTGATATCTGTGCAAACCTAAAGCAAAGAAAATTTTAATGAAGGTCTACTAAAATTCTATTGTTCTTAAATAATTTTCTAAATAGACTATAGTTTAAATAATATTCTAAAATAAAAGTCCAAAACATTAGAGTAAGTCTGCGAAAGTTGGATCATTGAGCTCACTTGATGCCAAAATATTAATCAGATGGCACTCAACTTTTTGAGGTGGATGACGTGATGGTAAGAAAAAAGATACATTAATTCACAATTACTTGTAATAGATTTTTTGTCCTCCTGAATTGTAAAGTTGACTTTGACGTATTGTAAACGTTAACTCAAAGTGTCACTTTACGCACTAGTGCAACAAAAACTGCAGTAAATTTTAAGTTTTAGAAGATGTTTAAAAAATAAGTTAAGTATATGACGATAAAGTTAATTACACAAAACTTTACTTTACATAATAAGCAACAAATAAAAAAAGGATATAACTTTATTATTCTATTTTTTATTTTATAAAATTATGGCGACATCTATGCGAATTTAAGTAAGTTTATAATTATCTGTATTACCGACATAGCGACATACCGACCAAATGTCAAACATTTTTACAGAGTATAAAAAATACAGTTAGACGAGAAGTATTTTTTTAGTTTATTCAGTTTATTAACTATAATAGTTATAGTTATAAGTAACACTGCTGTATAAAAAAAAAAAAAACAATTTACAATGGCTGGGACTTGGTTTGTGCTTCTAGTTTTTAGGTACATACCTAACCTTAAAATGTTTATTTTGTAGGACTGTTGTAAATTCTAGTAATGACCAGATTATAAATCTAACACATTCAAGAAAAACTTAAAACCGTTTTATTCTATTGCTTCCAAATCCTCTCAGCTTGAATAAATGATGTCTTATTACTTCTTCTCAATTCAAAGTGACGATGATCGTGATTTTTCAATTTTACAAAAGTGGTAATTTTTCTAGAGACTAAATCATTTGTATTAATAATTTACTCATTTTTCTTTCTAATATTTTGATAATTTTTAAAAAATTATCAAAGTTTTTCTATTTTGCTCTAAAATTTGAGGTTATGTATGTTTATTAGATTTATTAAAATTAAAAAAACTGTCGGACAAAAAATGTTATACAAATTTCGTGTGTTAAGTCATTTTACAGCGCTCCAGCTAATGAGAAACTCGCCCTACGGGCTCGTTTCCCAAACGAAGCTGTCGCGCTGTAAAATATGACTTTACCACACTCTAATGTAAATAACTATTAAGTTTAACATTATACAGAAATTTTTTTATACATTTTATTGTGTCTTGCAAAGTGATTGTAGATAATTTGTAGCGAATAATAATAATATATAATATGGAATAAAAATTTTTATGTAGATTATACTAACGTGAAAACTATGGTGATCTAAAATTTTAATATAATAAAATTTGCAAAATAATGAGTGGTGATGATCCATCTAACCCCAGATTTTTTTTTGCTATTTAATTATTTTGAGACTGATATGAATTATTGCCAAATTATACTCTTTCTTATAGGTATTATCTAAATATTTTTGCAAATAGTCAAATCTGCACAACATTTTTTTTAACTGTACTTTCGTTAATATCTATATGTTGATAAAATAGTTATAATCAGTTTTACATTTTTTCATTAATTAATTATTTTGTATTATTAATTAATTAATTAATTAATTAATTATATACTTTTGATTTGACATTCAAGCCAATTTTATTTTTTTAACCTTTAACATAAAATTATTTTTTTTAGTTAGTATGTATATTTAAGTACTTCTTTGTATTTCAGCAACAAAATAACAATTATTATTACTGTAGGTTATAAATCTTATTACAGAGATAGTTAAAAATCGGCGATAATTTACATTTATCAACAAAGCTGTATCTACACCTGTTCAGTTCTTTATATTCTTGACCAATATGTTTCCACTGTAGAGATAAATTTGTTAAACACGAGTGAACAAATTTATTGTATTTATACAAAACATAAAAATATTGAATTAAATTATAAAAACTCCAAAAAAGTCGGTACTTAATATTTAGTATTTGGTATAGCTAACAGCTTAACTATCCTTTTGTTTATGTAATTTATAATTTTAGTTACTATTTCTATTTTTTTGTAACGAAATTATATAAATTATAATACTCAGAAGTCGAAAACGGTCAAATCTAGAAGAGTTAACTACGTATAGTGAACACGGAAATATTTGGCCACTCAATTTTCAAGCGCGCAATAAACCAAATAATGACTATTGAATCTAATGGTAAGGTTATTCACAGTGATAAAGCTTTTGATTTGTTTTCTTTACTTCGAAATCATCAAAAATCAAAATACCTTATCACTGTGTATTGCCTTACCATTAGATTCAACAGTGGTCATTATTTAGTTTATTGCGAGCTCTTAATCTGTTGTCAAATAAAATTTAATTTTTTCTGATTATTCATGTGTTTAGAATTTACAAAATATTTTGTACAAAAATGCAAGCTTATTTATCAACCGGCAACGATCAAACACATTTTTCGTGCGGCGAAAAAAATAGAAATTATTTAATTTGCATTTTATGATCGTTATTGACAAATCTCTACCGGATTAGTTGTCAAAAGTAGGCAAAAGATATGCATATTTCGACATACCTAATCTGTATAGAATTACTTCATGAATTATGATTAAAGCCCAAAACGTATGATAACTACATACTTGATAGTGATACTTCTAAGAATAGGTACTTTTATATAAACAACGCAAGTGAAATAATACTTCACAATAAAGATATTATGCACATTAGACTTTATGTCTTAAACTAACTTTTGTTTATAATGTTAATAATAAGTAATAGAGAAAATTTTGCTTGCATAAAAAAATATTTTATACAGGTGTCTTAAAATTAAGGCATTCCGAATCAGAGCGTTGTAAGAGATTTTAGATAAGAGTAAAAAATTGACGAAACTTTGTTACAAAGACATAGACGTCTGAAAATGCAGACTTTACGTTTTTTGTGATTTGGGGAAGATTATCAACAATCTCAATTATATCTCTATTTTTTTTGACGCTTATGCCTTTCTGCCTTACGTCAATATAATTTAGAATATGTTATGCAACTCTCCATTAGCTTACTTTAATTCAGTCTTAAACTCTTCAATAGAAAAGCATTGAAATTGATAATAATTTTCTATTTAAAATATTGTTTGACAATATTGTAGGAAAAGTTACATAATTTAAGAAAACATTGACCATAATATTTAAATGAAGATTTAGTACATATTTGTCCACATTTGTACTCATATGCAGCAACATCCGTTTAGAAGAGTTATCATTAGATATACGTTGTTATTCGCTTTCAGATTGTTTTAAAATAATATTTTGTAACAAAATGTTAACAATACATAACTTGTATTAAAAAAACTAAAACTGTTTACCCATAATAATAAAATGTACCTACTTATACATGTACACACTTAAGTGGGTTGAATTTATAAGAAGCTGCAATAAATCGAATAATAATTATTCTTAAATTTCTAAAATGCCAAACTACACTGACGATTGATTTTGATGTATGACAGTTCCATCAGATAGCTAACCGGATAGTCTGACCGAAGTTTGATACAAACTGTTCTTGTCACGTACTGTCTTAAACTAAAATCTATCCTTAGTGTGGTTTGACTCATAAATTCAACAATGGTCATTGCTCGTTTATTACAGCTTTTTATAAAGTCTACCTAAATTTGTCACATGTATAGAAAAATTATAATCAAAATCTGTTGTCATTGTGGTTTGACTTCTTATAAATTCAACAATGATCACTATTCGTTTAATACAGCTTCCTATATACTTAGTCCACATAAAGTCCAATTTAATAGAATTGGCATAATGGATGGCTCTGAACATTCAAATTTTTTAAATTTTATAGGGATATAGTAATTAAAAATTTGATAATTTTTATTAAATGTTAATATTATGTCAATGATTATCATTGGTAACGTTTAAAAAAGTGACCCTTTTTTCGAATTTCTATGTGGTTTGTAATGATTACAACGATAGAAAACTAGTGAAAGTTATATGACAATGAAAAACAACCGATAGTGCTCAGGATGTGAAACAAACTGAGTTTGGGGTTAAATCAAACCGAATTTTCAAATTTCTTTATTGATGTCCCTGGAATGTCGGGATAAAAAACTTTGTTGGGAATGGTTTTGGAATAACTGTAGAATAGGATTTGATTTTAGATGACGGGTAGAAAATGAAGAATGTATTGATAAGTGCATTAAGTAATTGATTGTGTAAATGAAATGAATAATAGTGCAATAATATGTTCAATAGTGTTGCAAAATAAAATCTTTTTTTATTTTGGAAATCTGAATAAAAATACCAAAATTATTTTTTTAGGGGTACAATGATGAAATTAGGTGCCAAATAAAACATTTTGGTTCACTTTCAACAATATGCTTATTTACTTCAGCAGATTCGAATGTTGTTTCAGAATAAATAAAAATAGTAACAATAATAGTAACAAAATAGTAATACATAATAACGAGCCGCAGCTGCACATCGAGGTCTATGCCCATTGTGTGCAACCTCTCAAAATAAAACTTCAGCAGCCCTGTGTCTCTGTTGAAGCTCAGTACCTTATCTACATGAGCCTTCTTGATAGCACTGGGTCTCTGACGTCTTCAAATGTAGGGCAGTAACAGAGAATGTAGAGGAGTTTCTTCATCTTCAGCACAACCTCTACAAACATCGTCTTTACTCAGACCGATGATGTGCAGGTATCTTTTTAGTAGGCAGTGTCATGTGTACATGCACCAATAACTGAAAGTCTTTGCGGTTGAGAAACATGAGGTCTTCCCTGCGTACTTTGTCCTTAATACGTACACATCTTAAGGCTTGACTATACTGGAATGGCCCAATTTCAAAGAAATTAGCTTTAAATACGTCTCATGTATAGATATGTATGTATGTACATTGTACATATGTATGTAATGACAAGTGTGTTCGGCTCGGTTACCTCATTTCCAGTAATCCAGAGGGTACACAATATTTACTCAAATTTACTCGCCGTCTTGAAATGATACTTTTACGCGAATTAAGAACTATATTGTTTAGTTGTCATTATTTTGTCTTTAATTTTGACAATTTTTGGCCACCAGGTGATCAGTGACCATGTTTTCCACACGACATTTCACACGCGTGTACGCCTGAAAAAGACTAAAATAAACGGTCGAAACCTTGCGTCAACCACAATTGTTTAGTTTTCTTCTGACCAATTTTAACGCATTTGTTGTTTAGCTTGTTATTTAGTGCCATTATATTTTTATGAAGTTTACTTAGTTCACTTAATAGTTAATAATTAAAAAAATATTATTACGGGGAAGTGAACAAGACAGATAAACTATTTTATGACGCCGACGTTTCGAATCTTTATTGGATTCTTTATCAAGACTTATAAGTAATGTCAAAATTTGTTTAGCATGGTACCAACTTGTCTCGGTCAGTGGTCGCCGGAAGATAAAGTCTTCCAATAAAGATTCGAAACGTTGGCGTTATAAAATAGTTTCTCTGCCTTGTCCACTTCCCCGTAATAATAATTTTTTAACTATATAAATAAATGGACGTAAAACACCAAAATAGTTAATAATGTTTTATATTTATACCATAATATTATCTGTTGTTTTTTTTTAACAACCACCATAAGTCTATGTTGACAGTGATACATTTCATTTTAATTTTACAATTAAAGTCACATTCGTGAGTTTTATGAGACGGTAAATGTAATTTCTATTAGAATGAAAAGTATAGCTGTGGGTGGTTTCTTGATTTCTTTGATGGACCATATAACTCAAGAAATGACAAAGACATAACGTTACAGGGCGTGTAATAATTATTGGCATTTTTGCAAATACCCAAAGCAAGATTATTTTTAGTACCAGCATATCTAAAAATACAACATAAATTAAAGAAATCTTTATAGATTAGACATAGACTTTAATAAATCGATTTTTGGATTTTATTTACAAAGGCAGTAATTTGTCGCAAAATCCCTTTTGATTGGTATCAAAAAAATTAAGTTTGAGTGGTTGTACGATTTTCGCTACACTCTTTCTATTTCCGTAATACTCTTCTTTATATTGTCTACATTGTCTACGTTGTCTATATTGTTGTATATTGTTCGAACAAGATAGACTTTTGGCTAAGGTGCCAATTACTATAATTATGTTTATTACTCGAAAAGATCTAAAAGATTACAAATAACCCTAAAATGACCAAATGCTTTTCACTTTGATTCTGTTAAATCAAATAATTACTGTTAATCTTTCTTAGATATTAGTGAATACACAGAAAAATATCGTTGTACCCTAAACTAGTATGGACCTATAGAAGTTGTTCAAAATGCGCAGATTAACTTGTTAATTTGTTGTCAATTAAGGTTCAAGAAACACGAAATAAATGTTTAAAAAACTTTATATTTGTTCTGACAATTACAATAATGATGACATTAACTTAAAAGAGATGAGTAAATATGAACAACAATAAAACAATAAAAAAAAGATATGAATAAATATGACTAAAATAATAAAGTTTGAAAGGTAATATTGCCAAATAAGATTTTGAAAAAAATTAACAACAAAACCATTTCTAAAAATGTAATCAGCTGTAGACTAAATGCTGCAAGGAAAGTTATACAATTTGTTTAGTAATCAAAAAAACACCACCTGTTGAATTAGGTTTATCAAAATTAAAATTTTTATCATTAAAAGCATGTTGTTCTTACATGTTCATCGATTAGACAAGACAAAGGATTGAAGCCAGGATTTAAGAACAATAGAAAAGTAGAAAAATACAGATACAGGTTGATTTTTTTATTTGCTCCCGCCTGGGATTTTAAAAATAGGCAACACGTTATACAAATGATAAGCAACTTTGGGAAAACTACAAATGATCTAAATGAACTGACTCTGGAAGCACTGTTAAAGGTATTGTAAACAATGTTGACATTAATTCACAACTCTTTATGCCTTAATTTTCAAGATTAAATTTTAAAAAACTAGCAAAGTATAATGTGTTGTTTATTTTTAGAGTTTTGGGCGAGAGCAAATAAAAAATCACACTGTATAACCAACACTTCATCTGCTTCTGCTTCTCATATTCGATCTTTCGGTTATTCCTTTTTTCCTACTGATATTTAATTCTAAAATTCTTTACATTTGCAATAAAAGTTATTTTTTAAATTTTTTAGAAGTTTTAGAAATTTTAATATCTGCCCACCCACCTTCTCTACATACTTTAAATGAACAATTAAATTTTGACCTTAATATTTACTTTTCACTAGTTTAATCTTCATTAGTTAACTGAATGTTTGTTTATAATCTTGTCTTCTTACCTTCTTTATTATTAGTATTTATACTCTTTAAATTATATTTTATATCAAATGTCAAATTGATGTCAATTTTTTAACACACTTTTTTAGACAACTAAAATGTAACTTTCTTTTATCAATTTTCCAATAGCTACCATTTGTTTATTTTTATGTTTTTCTTCAAATTCAATCAAAAACCATTAAGCTAAAAATAACGATTTGTTTTATTTTTAGTATAAATTTTTATTTACTTGTTTTTAATTTGTTTTTGACACAAATGTGGTAAGTCTTTTTTCTAAGATTTTTTAAGGTTTTGTATAACTTTTTTTTACATTGTTATTCAAGCACTGAGGAGACATTTTAAGTTTCCGAAATCGCTCTGCCACTATTATACAAGAATTTTGTTTTGATTAAACTCGTGGGTTTTACTTAGATTTTATTTTTTCATTATTTATATGAAAATCATCCCACTTTAAGTGGTGAGTCTTTTTTGCGGACCAGCGACGTTTTTTGAAATATGTCTTTTTTGCGGACCAATCACGAGATTAGTGCCACTCTGTAAGAGATAGTTTACACGTTCAACACTTTTTTGATTAAGATGGGTTTTGAAAATATTTGAAACTCGACACATAATGATAAATTGATGGCTTGGAATATTTAGAAAATTGACGAAGAAAGTAAATAAATATGTGTGTAAATTATAAATACACTAATTGTTTTCTTTTAATAAATAAATAAATAGATAGATAAATAAATAGTTATTTTTAAAACTACAGTTGTGACATCTTATTAGAGACGAAGAATGGGATAGAATAATCAGTGCTTTTTAATAAGCACTCGAATTGGAAAAAATACTTAATCTATTATTATTAAACAAAAAAAATACTTAACCATATTTTATTAAATTTACAAATATGGGATCCGTCCACTTTGAAAAAGAAATAATGCTTTATTATGCTATTAATTTTTTTGAAAAATCTTAATTACCATAGAAAATATTTGTTGAAGGAGACTTACCTAGATATTCTTTAAGATTCGTTTTCATATAACAAAATATTATAGCACATGAGTATAGGTATGTATGCTTTCTATGCAAAAAATTAGTTGATTTGTTTATTTTTAAAATCAAAGATGTTTATTTTTGTTTTGCACTTTTTTATTTGTTACTAATAAGAAATAATATATCTATGTTGTCTATGATGGTCCACTATTAGTAATATTTCTAAGAATAGTGTTCTCTACTTTTGTCATCATTTTCTATTTATAAATAAAAAAATTCCACGTTTCAATAATAATAAGTGCTGATTATTAAAATCTGATAAAGAACAAAAATACAATAAATTTTTTTTTGATTATTTTGTTTATATTTTTGTTGTTTCTCCAAATAATTAAATATTATTAAAAGTTTGTATTAAAATGACGTTATATAGATTTTATTTATCTGCACCATACCTTACAACATTTAAAATCAAATTATTACCACACCACATTTCTAACAAAATTTTCACGTAATTAATTTAGAATTATGCTTAATTTCAAAGTCGCGTCACCGTCGGAGAGTTCAGCTGTTGTCCAGAGTCCCCACGTTCCAAACTCTAGAAATAAATAATGTATGTAGTTTTAAACTTTATTAAAAACAAAAAATTAATAAAAATAAAATCACTGACAATAAAAAACAAAACTTGTAATAAACGTTGATTAGTACAAATTTTATAGTCAATTTTTAATGCGGGTGTATATCTATTATCTACCTTGTTTTAGTTGGAAACAGTATCAGATGATTATCTCGTTTAAAAGGCTTGTTAACATTAACGTTAGTTTAAATTATGATTTAAATAACATTTCTCCACTGTATTGAATAATTTCTTTCATTTTTGTTCAATTAAAAAATTATTTTGATTATTCTATTATGATTTATTGAAATTATGGTTGTACAGCCGAGTCATAAATTAATAATTTTTTCTCATAACTAATTCTAATCACATTTTTCAAAGCGTGAAAAATGAGAAATTCTACAACGAGACATGAATGTAATTAATGGTATGTATTTAATAATTCCTAATTATTTGTAGAAATTTAAATTCAAGGTCGCGGAACCCAATTTAATTTACATCAAATTTCATCTGCTTCAGAAAAAACTGTGTTTAATTAAATATTAGGAGAAAGGTCGATTCGAATTAAAGTTTACTCGAGCGATTAGACTCGCTTGCATACCTATTAGTGTAATTAAAAAATACACGCTGCAGATGTTTACCATTTACCTATTTAGCCTGGAACCGTCACTTATTAGTTATTACTTCTATACTATACTATTTACCGTACCTCAGATTTAAGTATAGCAACACCAAGTTTCTATAAAAACAGTTAAGTGAAATTTGCATGAAATCCATGAATAAATAATAAAAATAAACATATAAAACCTTCCACAGGTAATGGAATCTTAGTTGGTCAGGAGAGAAAATTTTGAAAATTTTATGACAATAAATAATTAAATTCTTATCGTAACCGCACTGACTAAAATTCTAACACAAACCACAGAAATTTTAGTATATCCTGATCCTATAACAGAATTTAATTGTGCATTTATATCTGACAGTTAAAACTTATAAGTATAAGGTGAAAGTAATGATTAATTTTTCTTCTTTGGATCTTCTTGGGGTGTTAATGGCGTGCAATACCTGAGGATGCCAACTTTGTTGTGAAAACACGCGTCCTGTTAAGTAATGTGTTGGGTGTTACTGGGTGTTTTACTTTTTTTTAAATGGACACATTTTATTTTGTTTTAGTTTGCTTACAATCATGTTAGATTCTTAGTTTATTCTCAAAAGCACACAGTTAATGGTTGGATCAAGATCCGGAATTTTAGACAAAATGTTAGCAACTGGACAACTGCTTAAAGCTTATTTTTTCTTTAAATCAATTGTCAGTGTCAAAAATTCTGAAATTATGTTGGATCCCTGTTAGATTGCCATGGAAACAAAATTAAAAAAGCTAATTTTAAATGGAGTTACCAACCTTAAAACACTTTGACAACTGATTTTAAGAAAAAATGAGCTTTAAGTTTTGCAACCTAGTGTTAATTTTTATATCTGATTTGTTTTAAAAGCATTTAAACAAAATTTTTATAAAATATACAAGTTGTCCCAGAACTCAAGGCGTGTTAGCCGTAGACCACTAATTCTTTTCTTATAATTATTAATAATTTTATGCAAATTTAGTAGAATTTAATAAAGCTTTTAAAACGTGTTGCTAGGCAATAAACCCGAGACTCTAAAAAGATTAAGTGTTAAAGGGTAACACGTTTGAAAAGTTTTAAAAAATTATTATCTAATTTATCGAATTTTTGTGTGGTATTTGATGGATTATTTCTTGACTTTAATTTTATTATTGATTTTCTCAAATAACAAGGTACTAAACCTTTTTTGCAGTTTTTAATAAAATTGGTGACAGACGTTAAATTAAAGAATTAAAAATTGTTATTTGTAGAAACAAAATAATTCAAATTATTCTCACGGCAATAAGGTACTGTAGAATATTCTCACTATAATAATGTTTTGGTTGGCTAAAAAATCCAAAAGTGACTGAAGTTGAAAGTTTACATTATATTTTAGAAACATTTTATTTTTTAATTAATTTAAATTACTTTAATAAATTTTAGTTATTCCAACAGTATAAAAGAATTCAGACTTGTTTCTAAATTATCATTAACAAGTTCATAGAGCAAGATCTCAAGACCGCTAGACTTTACTTATTTTCTGATGAACAAAATGTGTAAGATTAAGTAATACATATTAGTATATACCGTAAGCGCACACATACCTGCTAGCTTGTGCCGTGGGTCAATTCTCAGGTACCAGGTGCTATAGGTAAGTAAAAATATTACTTACTTTACATAAAGTCTGAAGGCTGATTTTCACATATGTTTTACAAATTATTCTAATACAAATCTACAAAAAAATATCAATCCTACTTATAGTCAGAGACTTGATTTTTATATATGATACTTAAGAGACTATTTAATTTATTTTATAAACAGTTAGACTAATTGTAAATGCCAAACATTTCCCAGTCACATTTAAAATGTTGCTGTGAATATGAGCATACGCGTCAGAATTAAATGCCTTTTTAACAAAACTTCATTGAGATTATGTTGGTAATAATTTAATAAAAGTCTTGTGTTTGGCTTACAAAGAAGCAAAATAATCCTCTAAGTATTATGCAGGGTGTTTTTTTTATTTGCGCCGGCCCGAAATTTCAAAAATAGGCAACAAATTATACTTTCCTAGTTTTTTAACATTTAATTTTTAAAATTAAGGCATATTAATGTCAACTAAATTATTGAATTGATGTCAACATTGTTGACAATACCTTTGACAGTGCTTCCAGAGTCAGTTCATTTGATTCATTTGTATATTTCTCAAACTTTCTTATCGTTTGTATAACGTGTTGTCTATTTTTGAAATTTTGGGGGGCAGCAAATAAAAATCACTCTGTACATAAAAATCAAGTCTAAGTAAAATTATTTTTTTATCTTTAAAGCGTTTGTCGATAACTATCACCGGCAGAAAGTATCTGGCAGTATTGATTATTAATTTTTAACAATATTTTGTAGAACATATGTAAAAATTAGCTTTCAGACTTTAGGTAAAGTGAGTAATATTTTTACTTACCTGTAGCACATGATACTTGAGAATTGGCCCACGGCACAAGCTATTAAGTTTAGTACGCTGTACGCTTACGGCATATACTAACACTCATACTAACTAACACTATTCTATCATACACATTTTGTTCATCAGAAAATAAGTAACGTCTGGCGGCCCTTGGATTGGAACTTTACTTCACTTCATACTGTCATATGGTTACAGATAATTCTGAGACAATGAATACTAGAATTTGGAAACTTTAGGATTAATAACAATTAAATCATTATAAATCGCTAAGGATGTAGGTAGTTAACTAATAACAATCTGAACATTCTGCTTAAAGAAATATATTTGGCTATAATAAATTCCTGTATTTTAGTTTAGAAACGTGTCTTTAATAAAATAAAGTTTTTTTAAAAAACTCCTGTTTTTAGTTAAGTTAAAATCGTTCTTTTATTTAAAAACTAATAAAATAATAAATAATTCTGTTGTTAACGACTGATCCGCCAGTTTTAGGGCATCCTCTATATATTTATTTAATTTTTTTTTACCAATTGATACATTTTTTTTAAATTTTTTGTTGAAAAATTCTTTCTGTATATGAACGCTTTGCAATGTAAATGATTTTCATGCCTGTGTTCTGGGTCAAGTACTTGTTTAATTTATGGCTAGCACCGTTGCTTTAATTGAATTTTCGTGATGACGACTTGACTTGGGGATTTATCAGAGCCGGGCTATAATCCGGCATTCCTGGTCCTCGTCGGCGCCTTACTTATCTCCAGTCTGGACCTGGTTATGCCTGCCATAAAGCCCTCGAAAAGGCTGTATATATAACAACGCCACATTTGTTGCACCATTTTACTCATCTTGTCTGCCACAGATACTTAAAACGACAAAAAACATGCCCCAGGCAGGACTTCCTCACAACTCTCTTCCAAATACCAGAAAAATGACAAATTATCTCAGCTGTGACAGAAGTAGTTGTTGATGGGAGTCGGTAGGTCGGCCACCTCACAGCCTCCTAATTTAGAAGGCAAAATTTAAAAAGTTTTGGTGGTCAAGATTATAACTTGAACTTGTCATAACAAAATAAAATTTATTGATTTTTTACTGTTTCAAAAATTTTAATTATTTTGATAATTTCACATACACTTGCATACTTAATGAATAACCATAAGTTTTTGGAAAACTGGAATGTCTGGCTGCTGCCGAAAGTGTGATTATTTCCATATAAATATGTCATTGAAGTCCACAAAACCGTCAACAAGTGGCACAAAACCACAATCAAGCATACTAATTTTAGACGAAAACCAGAAAATTATGCAAATCGCTCGTCAATACTAACTTATGGCTACTTCAAGACATGTATTTTTCGAGTGAAAGGAATCTTGTCGATGCTTAATCTCTTGGTAAAGCCGCGCATATTAATTCGACTATTGGTATAACTGTACCTACCCAAAATTCACCAAACGTCTTTTTCAATAAAATTCCGCGGCGAGAGACACAAGATTCCCTTAATCGGAGTTCATTTTTCTTGACGAGCCGGCGGTCGCTTTGAACATTACTTGGCCACGGTTTTATTACATTTTTAGGCAACAGGAATCTGTTAGTTTTATTTAATTAGTGAACGGTCGTTATATTTAACTTTGACGCCCGCCACCGTCAAAATATTGCCTGCTTTCAAATAAAATTACCAATGCTCATAAAAAACTATGCGAAGACAAGTTGTTCAACGAAGATTATAAATAAATGAAGAAACCGTAGAATGCTGATTTCAGTTCCGCTTCAATCTAAAACAACCAAAAAAAAAACTTTAAAAATGTCACGAGTTTTGAAAACATATTTTTGGCGAAAATTATCAAATTTCACCATATTTATGTTATTTTTTTGTTTTCACACAGTTTGCACGTACACTTGTTACAGATATTAGTTTTTCTTACCAAACATATCCATTACCTGTTCCTACCTCTAGATCAAAATGTTTTACGTTTCAATGTAATTAACACATCAATACTTTTAAAACTACAGTTATTTGTAATACCGTAAGAATAAAATTCTGCAGAATTAGAGCAGGCTCTGGTCTTCTATTTTTGCATATTTTTGGTTGATCAGTCCAAGTGCCCAAACTAATTTAAATTCAGCACTTTCTCGTTTGCTCTGTATAATGTAGTAAGTCAAAATACCGTCGCATCTTACAATAGATATGTAAAAGAATTTTAATGGCATATAAGATGCGAAGCCGAGTTTAATCTTACCATCGAGTATCGTAAACAGAACGTTAATAACAAAATTTAAAATGTTAAAAAAAATACAATTATTAAAACAATGAAATAATAAATCTTTCAATTTCATTGTATATCTGCAATCAAAACTTAGGTACTGGTAAATATACTACCAAAAGCAATATATAACATATGATGTATTTAGATCTTGATTCTGAACTGATTAATTAAGTGATGGAATACGTAACAAACAAATTATAGTGTTTTTATAGTTGAGCAACAATAATAATAAATTTTGACTTAAGTTGTAAATCTATCAATACGGCAGCTTGGGAAAGAGCAGCTTGTTTATTGCTGGTTTCGCCTCTTCAATACAAAAATCTTTAGTTAATGCTGTTTTGAGTTATTGTGTCATATTGATCTTTATGTTTTATTTTAACATCTACATTTTATAGTGTTTGTTGCACCTGATAAGATCGCGACAACTTTGACAGGTCAACAAGAAAATCTCAGTGTCAAACTCTAATAAATTTTAGCTACAAAACTTAATTCAAAAGATGGTGATTTTTTAATTTTAGTCCATAGTATGACCATTACAAGGAAAGAAATAAATATAGTTTATTGTGGCAAGAAATTGAATTTTTTGGGCATGAGACGAGATGACAGTATAACAAAAAATTTAAATCATCGATCATCAAAATCTCATCCCAATTTTTTTTTTCAATTTATTTAATTTTGTTTTTATGATTTACGTCCAAAAGAACCGAAATCTTTAATTTAGTCTCAGAAATAAGTATTTCTAATTTTCAACTCTTAGTACGCTAGTCCCTCTATATTATAAAGACCGTAAGTAGTATACTTCTCCTTTTCATGCTAACTGTAAAAAGAGTTTTTTAAGGGGATTGTTACATTTAACAATGTTAGAATTTTTCTCTCAATATTAGCATCTCTGGGAAACCATTCTTATTTATTAGAAACTGAAAAAAGAACTTGTATGTGTAAAGAAAGACAAGACAACGACAAAAAAAGAGAGGTAATTTTAATTTTCATCCGTTTAAAAGGAAAATTTTTTCATAACATTACAGAGCTTCTAATTAACTAACAAAATTTAAATTTTAATACTAGGAATACGGAAAACAATGACTTAAATATTTTTTGTAAATGATTATTAATGTTAAATATCCTTAGAAGATAAGCTATTTCTCTCTGAATTTCTTAATTTAAAAAAAAATTATAAGGGTAAAGAATTGTGTTATATATTTTTTTTCGTAAAAAATATTGTATGGGTAAGTCACAGTTTTTTGACAAAAAAAACACAGTATCTGGTTGATTCATTATTGTGTAAGAATTTTTTAATAAACTATGTGAACAGTTTCAAAAATAAACAAATTACAATGGAGCTGTGACATTAATAATATGGCGTTAGTAAAAATTATAGAAATGTTAACCTATGACAACTTGACAAGATTACATGCTAGAACAAACACAATGTAGAAAAACAATTGACAAGATAAAAAAATAATACATTTTTGCTATCATTAAACAATAAAATTAAATAAAACTAACTGTGAATTTTTCAAACAAAGTAGCACTGAACGCTCGCTGATGTTAAAAACATACAAAGGTTATGTTGTGTTATATACAGAAAAAGGATGTTTTTAATTTTTTTACAAATGTTACCAGGTGATAGCCTTTGTTAAAAAGATGCTAAAAATCTACTTTGTTTTATACAAATAGGTATTTATAGTTTTTGAGATACACGCTGTATTTAGGACCTGTTAAAATCTTTAACATCACTTCACTCCCCTATACATTCATGCATCAAAACTATAAAATAATCTTAAATTTTAAGAAATTATTGTATAATGATTTTACTAATTTTATAGTACTACTTTTACATACAAAAAATAAAAAAAATAAAGAAAAATCTTGAATTAAAGTATATATAGAAATATATTTTAGAGTTTACAAAAAATAAATCAAAATAATATATATTTATGCTACACGTGTGTTGTTAACCCAATAAGTCACGAAAAAAACTGTTAACTTAAAAGTCACGAAGTGGCGAGTGGGTTATTGTTTTTTGCTTTAGAAAGCTGTTATTTCACTAGTGACTTAAATGGCTTTTTATTTTACTACTGACATATAGGGCATTTCACTTCACACATTTGAAATGAGCATGGTTATGGGCTTTTCATATAGAGACAATGAATAAGAGATTATTAAAATAAAATCAAAAGTTTTAAAAATTTCATGATTAAATCTTGCGTAAAAGCTTGATTCCATTACTCGTCACATTGTTTTGACATCGATACTTGACGTTTAATTGACAGTTAAGCCCCTTCAATTCTTCTAAATCATTTCTTTTTTTCTCTGAGACACCTGACAAGTTTCTTTGCCGGACTTATCTTTAGAGACCTTCGCCAGACCTAATCCGCGCCCATAAACCAGTCAGAGTATCTCCGTAAGCCTGTCTGGGTTCTGTAGGTTATAAACGCCGGCGCCTAGTCTTGTCGCCACCGACTAACACGAGGGCGCAATGAAGACTCAGACACAAATGTGACAACCTAAACCGAACAACTACTGGCCCCTAATAAATCACCGGCCAAGTTTCTCAATGGATTCGCAGCGATCGCATAGCCTACGCGTAGTAATTTTACAAAAAATGCTAGTGGTATTTCAGAATGGTCAGTTGTAGAAATAGTGGAGCAAAGGAATGGTCAGAGTGGTATAATAATAAGATTTAATAATTTAATAAGATAATAATAATAATTTTAAAAACAATTTAGAACCGTTATACTTAAACCGTTATGATTGCCTTATATCACACTTTCTGTGGATTTCTATTTTTCTAAACTTTTATTTCATTTATCAGAAAACTTCGTACAGTCAATGGCAACCACCTCATACTCGACTTCCAACCTCACAAAACACCAACAAATTCGACAACTTTTTTTTTGGTTTTTGTTTCCATAAAACAAGCCGGTCAACATTCTTTTGAAAACCAGGATAATTCAACTTAGGGTACAGATTACGTAAACTACGCTCTTCAGTGTTTGCTTATTATCTGCAAAGATGCATCAACGATGATAGTTTGGGAGCTGCCTAGTGAGACCCTGCGTCAAATGGGCTTTTAAAACATTTTAAAAAATATATCTATTTATATTGTGTTCCATTAAAAACATTTTTCATTTCCACGTCATATTTGGTTCAGACTAAAATATGTAGAAAAAAAAATATATATTACATATCTACAGTGGCGAGGCGTAAAAATTTTGACTGGGTAGACATAAATTCATGAATCGTTTACTGTCAGAAAAATAACTGATTTTCAGGTATAAATTCAATTGAAAAAATAGGTAGGACTACTCAATATTTCTATATTTTTTATAAAAAAAATATACAATATAAAACAATGAAAAAATAAACAAAAATAAAATAACAATTAAAATATCTAAGCATACGTAAGCATAATATTAACATATCCATTTAATGAATTGACTGAAAGACAGTATTGAACAATGAGCAATTTTGTTAGACTTTTTTTATAAATTATGTCGATTCTACACGTTTTAGTCAAAAAATGGTTTACAACTTTATCTTTGATGTTATTATTTTTAAAATATCTGTTAATAACATCTTATTCGTTGCTTATTGTTGCCAGAGATGATAATTCTTTATTAGTCATTTTATTATGTAATATGTCTTAATTTTTTTAAGTGCTCGTATTAATCTTTCAGAAAAGGCTTTTGTAATTGGAATGGTAAAATGAAATTTTAATAATTTTGTTGTTTCGTCAAATACCTTAGTCTAAACTTTATCATAAATGTGAATAAGTGTAAAGGTTCAAGTTTTTTTTTATATCACATGAGTATATAACTAACAATTCGTTTTCGAGCTTAGGTAACTAAACAGAATATGGTCGGATAAGTTTTTTTCTAAATTATGGAGTAATGTTTTAAGAACTTTTTTTGTTAAAGATTAACAAATTCAAAATGGTTAAAATGTTGAAATCACTCTTGCATTTGTGTAACCATAAAGTCTAATATTTCAAATGAAATTTTTCTGAAATTATTGTTACAATTTCGGAAATACTATTATCAAAAAGTTCTACAGCCACTTCGACACAATTGCTATTTGTTTCATTTTTACGGTTTTTGATGATTTGCTCAACTACTTTAAAACAAATTGCCGAATTGGATAGAATCTTTGTTTGTAACAATTTATGTAAATGGTCCAAAAAAATAAACATTTTATAAAAAAATATAACATAAAGACAAATTTTGTTTTTTTTTTAATATTTTGTTTAAACCACTACCAAATTTATTTCTGGTTTCTGAATCAAATTTATCTAAATTTTTGATAAACTCTGTGATTTTAACCAAATTTTTGAAATTTTTACAAATAGCGAATATGGCTTGAAAATAAAAATTCCATCTTGCCTCAGATCCAATAGGCATAGAAAAATCTTCTTTTGTAAATTCTTGCATTTGTAACGAGGACCGTGTGAAGAAAGTCTTAAAAGAGGTTATATTACATAAAAATAATTAAACATCTGTAATTCTTCTCGAATCAAATTTAATTGATGCGCATAGCAATGTATAAAAATTATCCGATGCCAATTTTTTTATAATTGCCTGTATACCTACCCCCTCTTACTTTCGACATTACACTTGCACTATCATAAGTTTGTGAAACGAGTTTTTCTGTAATTTTGCATGTGTTCATTGCTTTTAAGAATTTTGTATTTAAACCTTGAGCTGTTTTGTCACTTGAAACATTGTAACAACTCATAAACATCTTTATTATTTTATTTTTATAAACATATTTCAATATAATGCTAAATTACGCTTTACGCGATACATCTGTCGTTTCATCTGCCCGTATTGACACAAAATCTGTATTTTTTAGTTCATTTAAAATTATTTTATTTACCACATGTTCGACTGATTGAGTTAGAAGATTTTGGGTATTGCTAGATATGCCTTTAAAAACAGAACTACTCTGTAAATGCTCTTTCATATCTGATTTTTCAATAACAAGCAAATTCAGTAGCTCCAAGTGAATTCATACCAGATGAACTTTAAAAATTAACATCTTTTTACAACAAAAATAAAACAACAAAACATTTGTTTTTTGAATAATTAATATCCTCGTTCTGAGCTCGTAATAATAATTCTTGTTTTCCCAAAAAATATACGACGATTAACAAGCGCCCAATTGCATTGTGATGCAATGCGTCTAATTTTTTCGCATGCACAAGAACATGGTCAATCAGCACTTTGCCTAAGATATGGAAAAATTCATTACAAGAAACTTCTGCCCAAAGTTTTTTATGGTAGTTACTCCGTCTTTAGTCCAGGAAGTATCATCCCCATCAAAAAAGACACAAGATATAGACAAGCAACAAATTCGTTTGATGCTTACACTCCTGGTTAACTATTGAAACGTTTTATACCAATTTAGATAAAAATTTTGAACTGTATAGCCATTTTTTTGATTTAATTTTAGGTCAGATTGCTTTTAAAATAAATTTATATTAATTTTCACTTCAAGACTACAAGATGAAAAATTCTTTTTTTAAGAAAAAATAAAAGAACTTCGATTTTATTCATTTCAATATGTTTATTCTTGAAAACAAATTTTAATCGTAACTACATAATTATTTAATAAATCAAAATGTCTTTTTTTCTTATAGGTACTAATTCCACAACTAATCAATAGTTATTTTACAAAAACTATACCACACGGCTACATTCTTTAATTACGAATAAACAACAGAAGTTAAGTACCAGCTTTCGATACCATCCACTTGAAAACTTTTTAGAAGACAAAATAATAAACAAGATATATTGTGAGAATTTAGCTAAAGTCGATTTTAAGTGTTTTCTACTACAAAAGGTATAAGGTACAAGGTATAATAAGGTTTCACACATAGATTATTTTACTATAAGAAGTTTGCATTAAGACTCTTGAATGAATATAAGTCTTTTTGAAGAGTTTAGTTTATTACATTTTTAGAAATGGTTTTGTTGTAAATTTTGTTGAATTAAAAATTATTGGGTACGTAATTTTTTAAACAAAGTAGGTAAATAGCTCAGTCTGTATAGTTAATTTTATCAGATTTGAAACATTTTTTAAGAGAATTGTTAATTGTCGAATCAGTCCATTAATTCAAACAGAATGTTATACATAATAGACTTGATTATCGTCTTTTTTTTTTGTTTATATATTGAACTGTTGATTTTACTTTTATTTAGGTTTAGTTAGGTAGTATCATTTAAACAAGTCGTGGATGTTCTAGAGGTGTTTTTTAGTAACGAAGCTTTACATTTAAAAAATTCTGCGCAATTAGAACACCTAGTTAAAACAAATAATGATGACGATAAATGCTATCATTTATTTGTCTAATTTATGTGAAAGGTGTTGTTTTATATTCAATAATTGGAACAAAAATTATTGACATTATCAAAGGTTTTCGTATTAATAGTAAACACATTTCGTAGAATTTTGATAACAAAAAGTTTAGGTACCTAGTATCATATAAAAAACTTTGGTAATAACAATAAATTATACCTCCATGGTAATAGTTAATAGTCGCTTACATAATTAGACCCAGTCCTAATGGTTCCAATTAATTTTAAAGAAATAATTACTATTACTTTTTTGAACAATTTGGAAAACAACCCGAAGGTTTAAACAACTCATTCCAGATAAAGAAATTGTTTCTGGTGATTGGTAAAACTTTACTAATAAAGTTGATTGAATCGCTGATAACGAATTTCGCGGCATATTTTTCAGATTGTCTCTTAAAGAACAGAATTAAATCGACAAGACTGAACTCTGGACGGCGCTAACGATGTTTTTCATTGGTTCACGTCGCTATTATTGTTACATTTTAATGTACTCCACAAATATTTATGGCATTTTTAGGCATAAAACACGCTCAGAATGACGATTTTTGTTCCAATAATAATTAACTAAAAAAAGTGCCTCGTTAAGTGACTGAAACTACCAAAAAGCAATTAAGTTTTTTTCTATCTAAAATTTTATTGTTTGATGCCACAACTGGCCTAAAAAATAGATACCTATACTAAAATAAATAGATGTTGGAAGACTTAAAAAGAAGTGTCGTATACTAATGTAAAATTTTATGAGCACTAATTTAGGTTTTTTACAACGAATTATGCGGAATAAAAAATAAACAAGCCCATTACATGAAAAAAGCTACCTGACACACAATAAAATCAGGGGCAGGTGTAATTAAAAAAATAGTTGAGATTAAGTAGTTGTAAGACAACATTAAATTTTAAATGTATGAAATGTTAAATTTTATATTAATTTTCTTTAGTTAAGCTAAAATTTGACCCAATTCTATTTAGTAAAATTACAGTTTCTCATTTAACATTTAATTGATTGTACACAATAACACCATTACGGTTTTTAATTTTTAAAGAGCACATATTCATTAACATAAGATATCCAATTATTGTATAAATTAGTAATAATATGGATCAAATTTCCTGATGGATCATTTCACAACTCGTCGCTGAATTTGTGTAAACAAAATATATTGCTCAGAAAAAATTCTTATATCTAAATAGAAACACCTGAAATTTGATACAGAGTTGTTTAGAAACATAGAAAGCCAAATGTTAAGGTAACTGTAAATGCTTAGCCACATCGTATTTAATACAGAAAATGTTTGTAAATACAAAATACATACAACCAAGATAATATGAATCATCGTCGAATATTTAAATACAGTCAAGTTACAGTAATTTGATTAAATTTTTGTTATTATAACAAAACAAAATTTTATTTACTTGATTCCGATTTGTTTATGTTAAATAAAAAGTTGAAAAGTTGTTGATAAAGTACAGAGGAGGGCTGAAACTTTTAAACTAAAACATTTTCAAGCAAGTTCGCTATATACAGATATGGAATAGCAGCCTAAATTAACATGTTTTTTTTTTAAATAATTTGTTGCCCGTTTGTTGCTTTAGGCTTTCACTTCGGCGTACTTCCAGATTATAAAGTTCGATTAAATGGACAGGAAACTCATTTCAAATGAAGACACCAGTACGAGTATTGTGTTTAACATATAAAACAAGCAATAATTTCAAGAGTTGACTGTTCACAAGTTTGCAACATAAACTGTTGCAAATAAAGGCAGAAAAAACTGTTGTCACTATGTAAACAATACCTACCTACCATATGCTCAAAAAAGATTATTTTCTAGAAAGTTGTGAAATGCTTTTTGTCAATGTAATTTATTCGAAATTTGGTGTTACGGGGAAGTGGACGACAAGGCAGAGAAAAAAAAACTGTTTTATAAGGCCAACGTTTCGAATCCTTTATTGATTCTTCTTCAAGGCTTCTAATAAATGTCAGATTTGTTTGAATGAATTCTTCCGGCGACCACTGGCCGAGACAAATTGGTACCATGCCAAACAAATCTGACATTTATTAGAAGCCTTGAAGAAGAATCAATAAAGGATTCGAAACGTTGGCCTTATAAAACAGGTTTTTTTTTCTCTGCCTTGTCGTCCACTTCCCCGTAACACCAAATTTCGAATTAAAAAAAATTGACGTAATTCACCAAAATAATGTAATTTATATTGAAAGGAACAGTCACAGACTTCTAGAGGACAATGTTTTTTGATCATACTGTACCTATGTACAACAAAAGCTGTTTTAACATAGAGTAAAATTTAGTATCGCAACCAAAAGCTATCTACTGTCAAAATTACGTCATATCATTCATAGCTGTTTACGAGGAACAGCTGACAATGATAACATTACTGAATATCTAGTAACGGCGGAATAGCCGACTACTTTATATTGTTATTATCATAGATTTTTGTTGCATTGGACAAAATTTTGAATCTTCACTTGATTTAAAAAACCAAAACATTGCAAATAAAATAAAACATTCCATGTAACACGAGCATAATCGACACTAATGGGCCTCGGAAAATTAAGAGTTCTTTGTTGCACGTCGGGTTTAAACATTCTCTTGTTCCCTCAATACATAAATAACTATTTTTACTATTTTAAAAGTTATTTTTAAATTTTATTTTCTGAATTCTAACATTTTTTTTTACTTTGTTGAAGCATGTTATCATCAATAAAATAATTAATTTAAAGAAGTAAGTCCAAAGTTTCCTACCCTACTTTATTAAAATCCTATGTTGTAATTTTTTTTGCTTATTGTTTTTATTGTTTATTTTTATTTACATATTACAATTTTATTATTTATACTACGAGTATACTATACCTAATATGTATTCCTTATGTAGCTGATGTCTGACTAAAATTACTTTTTAATGAAAAAGCTAAAATAAGTGATTTATGTTTAGTTGTATTTAAATTTGTGATAAGAAGGACGTAATTATTTTATTGTATATAAGCTTTAATCTTTTTTTAATCTTTTCTAAATTAATAAGAATACTTATAACTAATTAATAAACTGAGATGTTAATGAATGAGATGTTAATCTGTACAATTAAAAGACACTTACTCTCCAACGCTCGTTCTTTCTTCAAACAGTATGGATTACTAATCGCTCATTAATATAAGAGTTGATTACAATATTTTTTGTTGACCGTAAACCGTTTTATCTTGGGATGAAAATTTTCTTTTAAAATTTTAAGAGTATTTATTGAAGTAAAATTATATATGTTTATATGTATTAATAAACATTTTTTTTAGTAAAAATTAATATTAATTAATATTAATAAACGATCAACAAAAATAATTTTCTGCGATAAAGTTTGTCCATAATGAGGGTCGAGTTCTTAAGTCAATGGTTAAAAAGGATGTTCAAATCCACAGAAAAAGATGTCATTTATTCACAAGATAAAATTTTATTTTATAAAGTGGAGCAGACTACAGTTTCGAAACTAACTGATGATGAAGCTAATAATTAGGTTCGAAACTGCAGTTTGCTCCCTTCAGTAAAATTTTATCTCCTGAATAAATAACATCTTTTACTGTGGGTTTGGTCATTATTTTTTACCATTGACTTAAAAATAATTTTTATAAATTGCAAATGACTTTTGTGTCTTATGACATTTTGCAGTTCATAAATAATCATAAACTTTGTCAGATTGATTGCAAAAATAACAAAAGCTGGTATAAGAAAAGTGTTAGACACTATATGAAAATTAGATTTTTTTTGTTAAGGTTATTTGGCGCCAAAATAACATCATAGAACACTCTAATGAAAAATTGTTCTATTTACAAAAACAGACAAAAATTCGAAAAAAAAATGTATAAAGAACTTATTTAATAAGTCATTGTGGACATTTATTTGTGCCACAAAATTAACTTCATGTTTTTAGTGTAGTGTAGTAAATGCTGTTAATAGTTGTCATCCGCATTGTACCAATACTGAGCCTTGGCGAAAACATGAATCAATGGTACCAACTTAAAATTTGTCAACCAAAATTTTCACGTATTTCTGGTAATTTTAACATTCTAGTGGGCTAATTTCAAGTTAAGATAATACCGGTAGTATTTTCGTTTTCATGAAAAATTAATAAAATTTGGGGTTGTGATTGGTTGTTGCTATGGAAAATTACCTATTAATATTTGCGATACTACCGGTTGTATCTCAACTTGAATTAGGATACTGAAAAAAGTTTAATTCTTTTATAAATACACTATAGACTATACCTACATATGGACAAGTACCTATGTAGGTACTTTAAAATTAACATGTGTAGGTCTAGGGACTCTACAGGTGTACTTGAATAAGGTTGACGAAAATTTAAAAAAATATATCTTTAAGATTACTAGAAATGAGACAACCAAACAAAACAGACTTGTCGTTACTTTGCAATAACAAGGTACTATCTACATTTTTTTTTATAATTTCAAAAATCTAACAAAATGGGGTATATTTACTTTATTTAAAAGACTGAGTTATCTGGACAATATCGCTAATGACACAAATGTTGTCAGCCCGACCCTCTCATTTCCAGTAACCAAGAGTGTAATTTAACGATTTGTGTCTGTTTTAAACTTTTGCTTATTTTCTTCTGACAATAACTGAATAACTGCCAATATCTACTTACACTTTTTCTGTTAGAAGTTATTCGAAGAACTATGTTGGATTTCTCTAGGGTGTTGACATTCATTCCTTCCAACGTTCCAACTGTTTGACCAGAGTTTGCTTGTCGTTGGTGCGAATATGTTCTTCTAGTGGCACGTTCCACGCAGTTGCGGCACCACCTTATGTTTATTTGCGAAGCAAACTGGTAAAAACCTCATTGCGCAAGGAGGTCGTTGTTTGCTCTTCGCTTTTAATAATTTACAATTGTGTATGCAAATGCTTTGGTGGTTTGGAAGATAAAGACGGATAAGGCTCTGCAGCCGCTCGTAATCAAGCCGATCGACATGCTGATAGCCGTCGGAGGCGAGGGTCTCTCACCATCTACCTGAAATGAAATGCAAACACGTCCTTCTCAGCCGTCACTTCAGTTTCCAAATGACGCTAACGCCAATTTTGCCATATATACGCATCCGCACATCTCGTAATTTGCATACAGATAACTCGTCTAGCTTCCTTTGATATTTTTTTCTTGCGAACGAGGTAATTCAGGAGGCGAAAATAGGACAAAAGAAGTTGGTTTGGTGCATGGGCAGCCAGCTGTTAATGAGAGTGTTAATTATCGATGCGGTCAGTGTGGCGGAGGGGCCAGAGAGGTGCCAAGGTGTACTAATGAGATCAAAGGTGCCGACAAGAAGTGTACTGCCTGTAGCGGTGACGTGAACTCGGCTTAGGATATGCCTGTACCATACCGTTCGGTCATCAGCGACACTCAATCGGTGGTCTAAACCAACGTTGTTTCTCAAAAAGTGTTGGAAATGGAAGAAAAACTTATTCTAAGCAAAGAATTAATTATCTTCGGTCTTAGTTTCGATCCAACAGCTCATTAGTGACTCCTTCTGATTTGCATGTTGGCCTGAAATGATAGTCTCCTACCTGCGCTCGAATAAATAAACTCCAAACATGTCGCTAATTGTTTACTTTATCTTAACTTATGATCTCCGAATTGTCCACATTCCCGACGAGCCGACTCCACTCTTCGGCACTTTTTTCTTTATAACCCCATCACCTACGATGCCATGTGTTTATATAAGCGGCCTGCAAATGACCGCTCGTAAATCCTCACCTACACCCTTGGTGGGTCTCTAACAAAGATAAAATTGAGGGTTTCATGAACCGTGTTTTGTTGGGCATCGGTCACTTGCGCGCCGCGGTCAGTAAAATCCGCAGGTACTCCTAATCCAACAGGACGTAGCGCGCCGGTTATTTTTTGCTTACAGGACACTTGCGCGCCGGGTCATTAAAGCAGGTAATACCACTTAATGGCTTGTTCCCGACTATTTTCCACAATGAAGATAGGTATTTTCAATATTGCATGAAATGGCAAAAAAATTCAATTTCTTTACATATTCTTATTTATGTGACGTCTCATGACGCTTTCTGACAGCAATAATACTGAAGTTACCGGAAATTGCACTAGTGTAGTATTTTTGCTGAATTCGGATGTGATGTTGTGATTGAATCGTACTTTTGAAATGGGCTTAAAACTGAGGGAGAATAGAACTGTAACACTACTTCTAATTTGGAAAAATTTGCCCAAAAAATTTCTTAACTTTTATTTTTAAACATACGTTTCAAATTTCATAGCAAGCGTTGATCTATATAAATAATGTCAACAATAATGTTTGCATTTATGTCAACAAAGGCTACAATCTACTTATGGGATTAAACATTTCCACCTAATCCTTAACCGGCGCGCAAGTGTCCTGTTGCCGATTTGGGAATTAGGACACCCAGCAGGGGTTAATCTGACCGCGGCGCGCTACTGACCAACACCCGTTTTGTTACTAAAGAACAGGAGGCACTTTAAATAATGACTTATGAGTAAATATTTAGACTTAAGTGATTGTAATTATGTTATGATTATGATGTAGGTCTCTGATAAAAGTAAATTTTAAATGGTATACTCTATGGCACAAGGGCTGAAAGTAATCATTAGCAGCTCGAGGCTGTGTTTGAGGTCTAAGCGTAGCGAGAGTATCAGAACTGCTAATGCCGTTTATGCCTGTGTGACGTTCAACTGTCTTTTCCTTTCAATTAAATCAAAACACACATAAAACAAATTTTTATCTCTAAATCAAAATTGGAAATTTTTTTGGGGTTATGGACTGTATAAAAACTACCTACTCAAATAGTTTTTTTTTTTCTAAAGTCGTCATATGAAATTAAAAATTTGCTCTGGAAGTGTTGACATTTTGGACAAGACATCTTCGTGAGTTTAAAACGCCAAAGAATTTTCTATCAACCAATTTTGAAGAAACAGTATAGATGACAATGCACAAAAAATCTTAATTAAAAGTGAGACTGACACATAAATAACATACGGTATTCCAATCGAACAACAACGTCAAGAAGCTGTATACCGGTTTCGGGTTATTTGCTCTTCGTCAGTACAGCGTATCCCGGAACGTTGTGGGCGA
This sequence comes from Tribolium confusum, assembly GCA_029207805.1. Lineage (NCBI taxonomy): Eukaryota > Metazoa > Arthropoda > Insecta > Coleoptera > Tenebrionidae > Tribolium > Tribolium confusum. Next base: position 5,586,364 of record JALGAY010000003.1, read on the forward strand.
TTGTAACCGGTGGGACTGGTAGGAGAACTCGCTTATATCAAACGAGGTGCGGCTAGTGGTCGTGTAGACAGACACAATGTTCCATCTAACGCAGATTGCTGGAAGGTAACAAGTATTGGAACAATAAATAAGTATTTGAAATAAAGTTAAAAAATGTTAGGTTGCAAATTTTAAACATTGCTTTTTTGTTAGTTTTACTTAGAACATTATTTTGATTTTTATCATTCTTCAAAATTACATATTATCATCTCATCATAAGTTTTTTAATAGTTAAGTTTTAACCACAAAAATATATTATTTAAATTTGTAACAATAATAAAAATTAACTTAAAATATCTAATGTGCACGTAGTACCATATCCAATAATATATGACTTCGAACGTTATGTAAAAATTACTTTTTTCTGTGTCAAGTACACCTGCAACAATGTAGATGGCGCTAGCGCGTGGGTTGTTGCCTAAACTCAATAACTCAATAAATACAGTAACATACTCGTAGAAAACAAATTAACAGAAAACACGTGTTGAGTTGTTACTGTTTCACAGTTACTACTACACAAAAACAGCCATATTAGGGAGTTGACATTGATAGCCGAGAGTAAAACAGGACGTTATACAGATTTTTTTTTAATTTTGGTACCATTGACTAAAAATATATTATTTATTTATTTTCAAAGTAGTAGTAGTAGTAATTTTTTTCTTTACTAAGTTGACAGGACGAAACACCTTATACATGCTATATTCTGCTATGGGTCATAACGACCAAGGAAGTTGTTTGAGGCCTCACAAAGAAGAGAAAAAAATTATGAAATATTAAAAAAAAATAGAATGTCAGAATTTGTTTTAATTTCCAACAGTTTCAATAAAAGATTGTCAAAAACAGAATGTTTAGATTTGTGTTATTATAGTTTACTTAGGGTCGGTTTACAGAAAGTGAATTAAATATTTAATTGCGATTAACTTTTAATTCTCGATTAAATCGGCTTTCCTCGGGTTTGATTGGTCAAAATCGGCATTTAATCGCGAATTAAATATTTAATCACAATTAAAGTTAATGCCACCTTCTGTAAACCGGCCCTTAGTCTCTCATTTCTTGTCCTCTATTAATAAGAGGTAGTTTACATGGTAACAAATAGTTTTTAAAGCAACCCTTAACAACTAGATAATATGTGTTTAATAATTGTTCTGGTCGTGGTTTGCTGTGCTTTTCTCTTTCTAGCATAAACGTGATAAGTTCATATGGTTTGCTGTCAACTGTCTAAATGTTGTCTTATTTTTGCATTTAGAAGTTTTTGATAAAAATTACATTGCAGATGATGATAATTATATGCAAGTTCTGAAAAGAACTGATTTTAATTTAGAGGAAGACACAGAAATTTGAAAAGTATGCAAGAGGTTAAAAAGCGGAGCACTGCCAGCTGTCATGTGTCATTGTTTTGTAATGTTAACCGAAACATACGTTTTTTGGGACAATTGCCACACATAGGCGATCTGACCAAACAATTTATTGAACACATATTATTTTAAAAATATATTGTAACAATACTATATCAAATACTGTTGTTAAATTTTTTGATGAAATTAGTATTTCTATCTATTGACATTAACAGTTATAGTACTTTCATCAGAAAATAAGAATTTGACTAAAGTAATAAATCGTTGTTAACGAGGCAGCCGTATTTAAACTGTTACCACCTACTGATGAGTTTAAACTCGAAGTAATAAATTGCCACAGACAAAAGCTTTCCAAAATTAGCTCCTAACCCAAAATTTTTACATAGTCTCAGTAGCATGCTGTCATAAATTAAATACTTGTTGACAGAAGTACTGATAGCTTAATTTCATAGCTTAAAGCTTGCTTTCTTAAATAATTTATGCTTAAGCCACATTCTCATTTTCAGATAAAAGAAGTATATTTCGTTAATAAAAACAGCTATTAGATAATAATAAATACTATTCTATATTAATTTATATCTAAAACGCGTTAATATTAACTTTTAAGTCTAAGTATAGAAAGCATAAAACAAAAATGAACCGAAAAGGTAGGAACAATAAGAATATTAAAAAGAATAATTAAGAAATAGAAGAAATGATTACTTTTTATTTCTAAGTAACTATAAAGCAGTTTTCAAAATGTTTAATGTTGGTAATTTGTTCGACTCGGACGAGGTGTTCCGTGATTACAATCTTGGTAATTATTATGTGAGTAATTAGAACAATGCAGGAAGTTTTCTGCTTATACGAATAAAACACAAATTGATAAATTTTAATAATAATGTAAAACTCTGTGCTTGCTATAAAAAAGCGAAGTCATTCGCCAAGCTAATATAAAAGCACAGATTCATTTATCACAGTGAGTTTCGTAAGTCTATTCTCCTTGAAGGAACTATATTTATAGTGAGTGGATGGTTTAATTACACCTTATACTGGTTACGTTGCACATCTACAACAAAAATAACTAATTAAATTGGCATATGAACAATTAACATCACCACCATGTTTAAAATTAAAAAATCACATTCTGCTGATCACGTTGGAAAATGGGAAGGTCTTGCAATTACTGCACAAACCGATGCCGATTACGAATTTAACGGCGATTCTTTAAGTTAAAAATGCTGTTTTCTTGAAAAAAGTCTAAGCAATTACACAGCATGAGTAAGCTATAAGAAATTGAACAAATTAAATTCACAGGATAGTCCATATTTATGTACATCGACTTATTCAAAAAAAATTGTAAGTTTGCTAGTGTCAAAGAATTAATTTTGTGAAAATTGAGACAATAAATTTATTTATGTTAAAACTAGTCTATTCGTTTTGATCTCTTAATCATGATCAAATAATTAAATACATGCCATTTGAAATCGTATTGATAAAATCTCAAAACCGGTATCTTCGTTAAAACAAATGTTCCGGTAAATCGGCCCACCTGTATATCCACGGTGGTCATCGGGGGCTGTCTGGACACCCCGCAATTCGCACTGGGGTGTTAATAGGCCCCGTCTCGCCGACTTGCTACCGGATGCCAGCATCATTGTGCCTCACTGACACCGCCACTGACTTTACCTGGACAATTAGCGCCGAAACGGCTACACTTATGTCTGTTTGCAGACACTTTATAGGGCTCCATTGTTTACCTGACTCTACCACCCCTGATGATACAAATTAATATTATCAAAGACCTCTGATGTGATTCAGATTGATCAATAAGCTAATTTTGTCGGCAATAAAACAAACAGATCCCTAACAGTTCTAAGAGATAATTATTCTAAAGAGATATCATTTATTTATTTATTACACAATTTAAATAATATTAATGAATAATTTTAGTAGAAAATAAACAATTGAAAAGTAATGAAACTAGTAAAGAATAGTAAATTAAACTTTTTAGATGTACATACTTATGAGTTTTTTTATATCTTCGTGTACTAATAAATCAAATATCTGCACCTTATTTGCATACCTGTTTCTTTAAATAAATAATAAAATGAATAAACTTACTCGTATATAATAATTTATATGATTTTTATTTATGATATTCGTAATTCTTACTAAAAGCAATTAAAATTGGTTATAATTATGATTACATGAATGAAGGTAAGCTTCGTAAAGAATTTTTATTTACAAAACAATTTCACAATTAACTATCATCTTTATTGTTCGTCTTAAGTAAAGTAATTATATCAGTCTTATCTTAATTTATGCAACAATTATATTTCTATTAGTATACACTTATTAGTATACAAATTATTTTGGGCACTTATTTATTGTTTAATGCCTTGTTTAATTTTGTGTCTGTTTCTTGTAAACTGTGTTTTTCTTTGTTTTTTTTTATATTTGTAAGTAACAGCATTATTTTTAAATAATAAAACTTTAAAAGGACACCTTATGATGCATCTCTGACGCCACTTTTTAATTCCTAATTTTGAGATGTAGATATTTTAGAAAAGGTGTAGCATTAAAATTATACTAAAAATACTGTAACTTAAATAAATATTGTTTTCTACTAACGTGAGTTGTAATAGTGTCCTTACATGTCACTGTTGGACATTATAATCAATGACATGAATTTATCAGTTTGAAATAAATCTAAAACAATCACTGTTTATTAAGTCAGTAATTACTCAATTAATTCTTAAGTAAGTTTTCAATCTGTGTAATTTAAAAGAAATTACAACCTTTTTAAAAAAATATATTTTGTAATACAGTGGATCTTCCCTAACTCGAATCTCCAAGGGACCACAGAAAAAATTCGAGTTATGGAAGATTCGACTTAAAGAAAAGCACATTTAACTATCATTTCTTTATTATTAAGTAATACAACGGTATATGTAATAGTTTGTAAATGTTAAATTATGAAAATAATTGTTATAAATAGGTATAACATTAGTTAAAAAACAATTATTTTTATCGTGGTCTAAACACCTTAACCTTTTTTTCGGTATTTTGATTAACACTATTAATTACACAAAGAGAGTGCATGGTTAAGAAAGTTTTTTGATTAACACGGATAATTCTACAAAACAAAAGTAAGTTTTTATTAGAAAAGTTTGAGTAAGGCTTTGGTACGTGCTAAATATCAGTTCGAGTATTAGAAATATTGGAGTTAGAGAGATTCGAAATTCGAGTTAGGGAGATAAAATTACGTTGAAATATTGTTGAAACGTATTGGTAGACCAAGAATATTCGAGTTATGGCAAACTTCGAGTTAAAGAAGTTCGTGTTACGGAAGTTCCACTGTAATAACACCTTAATAATAAACAACAGTAATAACAATAATAAATACCAATTTTTTTGAACATAAAAAAAATGCATATCTATTACGATTAGAGCTCGCACGAAATATGGGAACAAAAACGCTTTGCAATCGTCTAGCTAACTACTCGCTTCTGTCACGCGATAAAACATTGAAACTTGAATTGGTCGATAGTAGTACCGAATTAGTACCGCTATCGACCAATTTAAGTTTCAATGTTTTATCGCGTGGCGGGTACGAGTAGTCAGCTACACCACTGTAAAGGGTTTTTGTTCCCATATTCCCACCGAGGTCTAATTATGACATAAAGAGTAACTAAATTAAGGTAGTCTCTAATAATACAGACATCCTCTTTTATTAGAGGATGTTCCTGAAATGGTTTATAAAAATTAATTAATTTATAAAGGATAGTATATACTCAAAAAAATTCTAACCCGCTTAACCATAATTTTTTTTGGAAAAGTTATCTGTAAAATTAGTTAGCTTTTTTAACAATTGTCTACAAAATCAGTTTAAACATGTACCAAAAACTCGTTGGTAAATCTAAAACCCTTGTATCATCTAATAAACATGAAAATCGTAAATTTGACATGAAAACTTTTTCACAAATTGTTTATATCTTCTAATTTTATATTGTTAATATAACCACAAACGCTACTTTAATAAAATTGGAACCGTCAATTTTACGTGGATCCTTCGTTTTTACCCCACTATTGCCTACAAAAAGCACAGATATTTTTCTCGTTTAAAAAACGGGTTAAAATTAGATTATCGTATCAAAGCTCAAGTTTATAATAAAACAGTGCACTTTACCACTTTTATTCAAATAAAACAAGAATCACAATATTACATTTATAGTTTAAGTTTAAGCAGCGCCATCTATGAGAAATTGTGTGCTTAAGACATTAAAATGTCAAATTTTGACAGTATATTTTAATCAAGGTTCCTTAAATTCTCGAATAAATTTACGAACCTTGTATTTTAATAACATAAAAAAATTTCACAGTTAGTTACCTACATTATGGACATCAACGCACTTGTTCTTTTTTTTTCACAAATTAAAGATAAATTTTAAAATTATCGTTTTTCGACCTAGTGGAGAATTTGTGCAAAAAATAATATATGTACAAGAGACAGGCGAGAACAGTTTTGCTTTTTTCGTAGGACATCCTTCACTCGTGCGCAAAGCGCATTCGTGTAAAAACTGTCGCACTTATATGCAAAATATATGTTCCCGCACTTATCGTATAAATAACTATTTCATTATTTTTAAATTTTTAAATTACAGTGATTTTTATCAACTACACGAAAAAATAACATATTCAAACACGTTGACGGACCTTTCCCTAAGCAAAATACACCCAAAGTTTGAGTCGTTGAAAAATGTGTTAAAAACGTGTTAAAAAATTAAATAGTTTAACTGGGTTTGAAAATGTTTGACAGATACCATAAAATCATTACGAAAATGACGGTCGATAGTCGGTTAGCGTAGGCCTGGGTCAGTTTCTACTACTACTAATTTTTTAAATGTTTTTTCTTAATTGCAATACACTATACTAAACAACAACCACAACTTTACATTAATTTCTTCATACACCGAATTTCAATTTTGAGTTTAGAGTTTTGTAGTTATCTTGACTGATGTTATGATTGTGCTCAATAAAATCAAAAATAAAATATTTATACATTTTTGTTTCAGTGGCAAAATTAGATGATCCAATTTTTTATCGTAAAACTGTTTTTAGAAAAAACTGTTTTTTAAGACATGACATTTTTGTGACTGGAGAACAAATTACGCCATTGGAACAAAAATAAAAAAAGTACTACTACTAACATACCTGCATGAAGCCTGAAAAGCATAACAACAATAACAAAGTATTTATTATACCTATGATGATAAAAAAAAATTGTGGAAATTAATCTTTTTGTTGAAGTGGAGTTTTTGAAGATCTCATAACTGCTTCAACAGAAATTAGTTGCAACAGATGTCTGCTTTATTAATCAAATATTTTTAAATAAGACAGAACGCAGAAATAAAAATTTTTTGTCTTTTTTGGGTTATTGGGAATGAGGGCTGATTTTTATTAAAAACAAATTTTACATGACCAGTTTCGTGGATTTTATTGTCCACTTCTTGAGACAATTACGCATAACTATAATTAAATCTTAATCTATCATTAACAAATGTATCGTCACATCATAAAACAAATGTCATGGTGTATGATGTGACGATACATTTGTTAATGATAGATTAAGATTTAAATATAGTTATGCGTAATTGTCTCTAGAAGTGGACAATAAATCCTCATGTAAAATTTGTTTTTAATAAAAATCAGCCCTCTTTCCCAATAACCCAAAAAAAAAGAAAATAAAAACAGGGCAATAGGAATTAATAATAAAGATTTTTTCTGCGCTTACAAAATGTTCAAGGAATGGATTGCAAAGAGATGCCTACCTATACAAATTCAATTTTTTAAGTGCTTGAAATAGCTGATGTTCTGGAAGCTGCAAATAGCATCAATACACATAATAATTAACTAATGAAATTATTTCAAAATTCTGTTTAAGAGATATTTTGAAAGAACATACATTGTTTCATTAAAAAAATATTTTAAAAACGTCATCATCTTAAAAACTCAACATCGTTTAAAACGTATTAAATGTTACCTAGCAGGAATACTTCATTAAACTTTGAGAAATTTTAACCGAAAATTGCTTTTACTTTTAAAAATTAAAAAACGGTTTTTGGATTTACTTTTTTGGAAGTTGTTCTGTTGGAAAGAAGTTTGTAAAATGTTTGAATTTAGTAAAATATTTCACTTTTTCAAAAAAGTTTAATTACTTTCTGTAATTTTTAATAATGCATTAATTAATACTATATTTTATGTTTATTCTTAAACTGCATAACAGTTTTTTGCTTTACACCAAGAGTACAAATCAAAATGTAATGTACTCTTCTAAGCTTGCTCTCTAGTACCAAACCCTACGAACTCAATGCTTTTTTAGGATTTTTGAAGTTTACGTTGAAGTAGTATGAATTACTTTATTCTAAACAAGTATGCGTATTTTATTTTAATGATCTTAGGTTTTTTAAAATTCAAAATTGGTATTGATTTAAATTGACAACAATATTAAAATAAATAACGTTTATTAAAGTTAAAAATAGTTAGTGACACGTTAACAAAAATTAATACTTATTAAAAGCAAAAAATGGTTTTACTACTAGGGTATGTAAAAACTAGTTAAATTGCTATCAATAAATTATATGTAATAAACAATTAAAATGCTATGGTGTTCGGTATCAACATTTCGGCAAAATTAATCGAGACATTTTTTTAAAACAATAAATGTTTTTGCTCTAATAGTGTTTATAGAGTGATAGAAAATTAATAAAAAAATTGTATACAATATGTAACTGACAAAAAAAACATGGTTTTGGTATTTCATTCCCAGATCTGTTATTTACAAAAAAATTATGTTTTAGGCAGTATAAATTAAACACTATTCTTTATGTTATACAATTCTATTTTTTGTTATAAACTTTTAATTTTTAATTTACTATAAAACAAGAACCGACTTTAAAGCTTTTTTTATTAAAAATTCAAAGTTGATAACAAAAAACACGGTTGTGTACAGGGTGAGTCACGAAGTATGGTAGAAATTGAAACTAGTAATAGATCCGTGAATGTCAATCACAAAATATCACTAGGTCGAAAATGTATAGACTTAAAAAACAAATTTTGAAAATGTTATTGAGAACCACTGGCAACGGTACGACGAACTCGAGTCAGAGAAAAATACTTCCAGATAAACCAAAAGGCAAAAAAGTCAGTTACCTGAAAAAAGACGGTCAAGAGACAGTCACAGTTCGTCGTTTGCATTCGCTGCTTTTCGGTAAAATTTTTCTGGATATAAAGCCAGTGACCATCAGACAATTATTGCGCGCATGTTCGTGACTACATGTTTTTCGAATTTCTGTTAGATCTTATTTGACCATCGAAAAGTTACATTTAGAGATAGCATAATTCGCAGTTTAAATATCCGCCAAACTTTATGACTCACCCTGTATAACACAATGCCCTTTTTTTTTTAATAAATAATAGATCTAAAAACGAAACAAGAAGTTCTGTTTTCTGTTTGTTTTGTCACTCATACATATAATCTTCTTGTTGGATCTTTTTGGTGTGTTAAATGAAACGTAAAACATGACGCGCGTTTTGACAACAAAGTTTCGACATCCTCAAGTAGAAATTAAGACTGAGTGAGTTTTAATTCCTACCTGAGGATGACATCTGTATTGTCTAAATGTGCATCGTGTTAAGTATAGGTTTGATGTTGGTGGGTGTTTTACGTTTTTTTACTCTTAATACATATGTATAAAAGTACGCATTTTTCTACCATAAACCCTATAAGTATGCAAAAGTACAACTTTTTTAAATTAGAAATTAAAATATGTACTTTCACCACTACAGATAAAAAACGATTGCAGTCAAATATCTAATAATAAAAAAAAAATGCATATTACTAATAAGGAAACGGGTAAAAACTAAATTAATTTGCATTGAGATGGCATTGACAGTTTGAAATTATTGCAAAGGTAATTATGGATTTCGAAGATGGAATTAGCATTTAGTATAGTAGGAAAAATAGTACTTACTATGCGATATAAAAACGGTTTTCAATTTAATGGAGGCATCCTTTCTTTTTCAAAGTGGTGTGATTTTCAAATAATGAAAGAATAAAAATCCAAGTCAACTATATTGAATACTCAGAATCACAGACATTTTTAATATCAAAGTAAGTAGTAAATAACCGCAAACTTTGACACAAAAAATCCGTTTAAATCCGGGCAATATTCCTTATAACTTTCTATGCTAAAAATTTTCACATTCCTCGTTTAATTTATTACACCTATCCATCATTCAGTACCTAGAAGAATTCCGTTCATCGATCGTCGAACTTTCTAGTCATCATCATCAGCTGAGCGAAAGGCTCATCCCAATATAAATCATATTTCCATCGAGAACCTTTTAAGTGCGAGTTTATAGAGCAAAACTATCGCATATTAAGCGGTAAAACGGCGTTAGTTTATGGGTCTGCTCTGTATGATGGATGTGAGGCTGAGGCTGGCTAGCAGGAATTTCACACACAGAAACTCGCGTGTTTATATGTTCATGTGATGCATTTAACGCGTTGACAGCAACACTAACAGAAATAAACATTCATGCAAGCAGAGTTAATGCATCGCCGCTTTTCCACTCCGCCAGTAAATATTGATGGAAACACGTGTTGCCGCCACTAATATTTAGATGACTTCTGTTAACGCGGATCTTACATTAGGACCGCTGAGGTTTGGCGTCAACGAGCGATTGATCTAGCGCGAAAAACTAATTTTGGGTCCAAAGGAATTCTTCAAAGCACAAAGCTAATGTTATTTCCGACATTCTAAAAGTTTTACATGATACATGACAAGGATTAAGAGTATAAATAAATTTTGTCCAGTACAATTTAACAGAACACGAATTCATTTAAAATATACGAGACCACATTATTTTTAAAATAAATACAAACTGAAATTTATTTTAGTAAATTATGAACATCTCAAATTCTCCACCTCTATACTCATTATGAATAAGTCGTTAAAACTGTTTTCTTTCAACACTCCATGTGCAAATTTGTCCCTCTCTCATCTTGCGGCATTAATATTTGTATAGCACAAACTTTTTCTTGTTGAGAGACTTTTTAAAATAAAGTTTATTTGATTTACAGAAAAACCACGACGGCTGAGCCATTGTGTGGGTTGCGGTGGTCAAATTCATGATCAGTATATCCTGAGGGTGGCACCTGACTTGGAATGGCATGCAGCATGTCTAAAATGTCAGGAGTGTCGACAGTTCTTGGACGAATCCTGCACTTGTTTTGTGCGAGATGGTAAAACATACTGCAAGAGAGACTATGTTAGGTTTGTAATATTATCAAGTAGACACTGATGAATATATTATTTAACGTAAAGAAAGTCACATAAAAAAACAAAAAACTAATTTTTAATTTTTACGAATTTTAAGAAATTTCATTTTATAGTAGATCCGTGGACATATTTTTTTCAATTTTTTGATTTTAATATTGAACCTCCATTTTTGTTTATTTATTTACTTTTAAATTTCTTCTATAAATGTTTGGCTCAGCTGGGTCTTATTCGTCCCCTCTTTTGATGTTTATCAAAGTCAAATCGACGTGATTTTGGCAACGACATCGTTCTCCCGGTGGGCCATATGTGACTTTTCCGGTGCCCCCTTAAACAAACTAAATCTCAAATTACACACGTGACAGTTAGCCACACACAGTGGGTCAATTTTCTCACATTTCCAGGTTGTTTGGGACGAAATGTGACAGGTGCGGGTCGTCGTTTAGCAAAGATGATTTTGTGATGCGGGCAAAAAGCAAAATTTACCACATAAAGTGCTTCAAGTGTTGTGCTTGTTCACGACCGTTAGTACCTGGAGATGAGTTCGCGTTAAGAGACGGTGGAAATTTATATTGTAAAGAAGATCACGACCACATGGAGAAGACGTCCATACCAACGACGCCGCATCTGCCCTCGGCCGAAAGTAATAACAACACCAGCTTGAGCAACAACAATCACAATAGTAATTCCACGGAACTTGGATGCATGTCAGGTAAAATTTTTTAGTATTATACTATAGATTGTCTATATTTGGATGAATTTTATGGCACAATAAAGGAATTAAGTTTTCGGTTCCTCACCGATAAAGAAACCCCAGCTCCTGAATTTTAATAAGGTTCTGTTTGATGGTAGCTTCAGTAACAATAGGGTTCACTTATCTTTACAACCACCCTTGTTAAATCCCTTATAAACTAGTTTGTAAGTCAAAACAATAAAATTCATCCAAATATAGGCAACTTTTAAACTATAGTTATTTGAATAAGAAGAGAGTGCTGAAATATACATTATGTTTTTTCTGAAATTATAATTTCGAATATTTTATAACAAAATCAAAAATGTAGAATATTCAACCAACTAAACACTTTAGACAGCTTAAAGACTTTCCTATACACTTTACGAACGATTTCTGATTTTTATAGGTATATGAGTCCGAAAAAGTAGTTTTTACAGATCATTTTGTATTATTTTATGTGCTATATTATTAGTTTAAAGATATTTTCGTCAATTTTAAAAAATAGTTATTTGTTTAGTTAGGCAATAAAGCATATGATTTAATGCCGTGATTGGCAGCTTAAAGCCATAGCATAGTCGAGTCTTTGAAGCTAGGCAATTCATTTATTCTTCTATATTGCTGTATTGGACATATAATTTTTTTGTTTGTCCTACTAGTCAATTTAAAAAAAAATTGTTTAACATTTAACCTTAAAATTTGGAGAAAGCTGAAAAATTTTGAACTACCGTAAATTGTCTGCTTTACTGCTTAGTCAAAAAAATTCTGACAGTATTTCTAGTCAGTAAATGTGACAGTTTAGTACGCTCGAAATGTTTCTAAAATGTGGTGTTTACTGTCGATTTGCAAAAAAACACATTTTTAGGAATATTTATATTTATATGGTGGGCCAAAAAAATCGATTATTTTTTTTTAACTTTCGACACTGAAAAATTGATTTCTAGGCACCTTTAAAAAAATGCTTTTTTAAGATGAGCTCTTAATTTTTATAGGAAAGACTTCCTCATCGCAGTTTTTTTTTTTATTTCCATATGGTAAATTCCATATCTCGTTATTGCTTAATTGTACAGAAAATTTGTATTTACATTTTTTGTAGTAAATTAAACGTTCTACAAAAAAGTTATTTTACAATTTTTTATATCTCTTACCATTTGGAAGATATCAGAGGTCAAAATTTAAAGAATTTAACAAAAATTCCTTTTCTACTTCTAAATTTTATAACTCAGAGATAAATAAATATTATAAAATGCACAACATATGGCCTTGTAGAAAATTAAACGTTCTATAAAAAAGGTTTTCTGTGGTTAATTGATTATTCTAACCATTTAGAAGATATTTGCATTTTAGAAACCAAAATTTGATACTAAATCCCCAATTTTTTTAAATGGTTGAAGTAATTGATTAACCACAAACGACTTTTTTTGTAGAGCGTGAGCGTTAAATTTCCTACAAAACCGTATGTTGCGCACTTTATAATATTTATTTATGTACGAGTTATAAAATTCAGAAGTAAAAAAGAAATTTTTGCTAAATTCTTTAAATTTTGATCTCTGATATCTTCTAAACGGTAAAAGTTATAAAAAAAAATTGTAAGATATTTTTTTTAGAGAGTTAAATTTTCTACAAAAAATGTAAATAAACTTTTTCTGTACGATCAAGTAGTGACGAGATATGGATTTTGCCTTATGGAACTAAAAAAAAATGGAAAACTGCGATGAGGGAGTCTTTCCTATTAAAATTAAGAGTTCATCTTAAAAAAGCATTTTTTAAAAGTGCCAAGAAACCAATATTTCAGTGTCGGAAGTTAAAAAAAATAGTTGATATTTTTGGCCCACTTTAATTTATATAGTCTTGTTATAAGGAAATAAGAATTTGACCTAAGTAATAAATTATGGTTAACAAAGCCGTATCTAAGCTATTACCACTCACTGATGGGTTTAAACTCAAAGTATAATAAATAGCCACAGACAACAACATTCAAAAATTAGCTTCTAATCCAAAATTTTTACTTGCTCTTAGTAAAACAGTTTTGTAAATTGAAAACTTGTGGAAACAAGTACTGATAATTTAAAGACGCTTCCTTCCTTAAATAATTTATGTCACATCATTTTTAAAAGCGACATTTTTATTTTTTTATAAAAAGATTATACTAAATATTAGTAGATCAAATATTAAATCGCTTTTTTATTTACTCAGAAACAATTTACTCTTAATATAAGTAAAGTAAATGGTAGTTTTTCTGAGAGAAATATAATAAGGAAACACACTGGTCGTTGGATATTTAGCGTTGTTTTAAAATTTTGACAAGCTTGGCATAAATTCGTAGAATAAATAGTAGTTTTTATAATAAAAAACTAAAAAATATACATTGATACTCTTTATTGCACTAATAACAGCTTTCCTTTAAAGTCAGGTTTATCAAAATTGGTTTGAAACAGTATAACTATGTATTGAAAAGAATTTGTCAAAAAAACTTTACTAGCTGATTAGTTAGTAATAGCAGGACTAGTTCACTGATTCCCCCTATTTACTGGAGTAGCAATAAACCCAATTGTTCTCTACGTTGGTTGTAAATCTTCGCTGTCAAGAACAAATTTTTTTGCTTATTGTGATAATTTTGAATTTTTAAAGACCTTATGACACATCAAATTACAATAAACTGACCAAATTAACACACTAGAAAAATTTTACTTGTCCCAACATTTTATGCCCACGTCTGATACATTCAAAAACATAAATAAAAAAAAGAGACAGCTCCATTTTCGCAAAGTTACTGCCATTTAAAAAAAAATGTAATCTTTTCAAAAATTTACATTACAGGAATGGTTTGAGATTAAGGTCTAAAAATTCACATGAAAACTTTTTTCAGTGTGTATAAGAAAATAAAAAATTTAAAAAAATGGCTTATTCCAAGATATTTCGTAGGTCAGTTTAGTGTAGAATACCTCATATGCTTTTGTCAAAATCTATCCTAGTATACGGGTGTTATGGAAGTGAATGCAAAAATTTTAACCTGAAATACAACACCATAAATAATGAAAATCTACAAAAAAAAATTGACTTATCTCAACTGATAACGAAATTATAACCTAAAAATTAATTATTACAAAACGTATAACAAATTTTTTTTATCATAGGGCAACTATAGGTTTTTCAGGTCAAAATAAAGCAATTTAACACAATTTACCTCTATACTAAGTTGCATCGTTTAGGAGCTAGAGGACGCCAAAATTAAAGATTAAAAGTCATTTTTATATTTTAAACGTAAATATCTCGAAAACGGTACGTTTTGGCAAAATATTGCGTTCTTGCATTTTTATTTAAAATCTACTGACACATTCATTTTTGTTACAAAAATTGGAAATTAATAAGAAAAAATTTGGTTAATTATCCAAAATTTGAAACAAAAGTGCCGTAACTTGAAATTGAGAGATGCAGCAAAATTTTGCTAGTAGAAATAAAAAGAGGACAGTTAACTTCATTTGTGTACCAAATTTGGTATTAATCGGTTAAGCGATTTCGAGATATAATAAAAAAATGTTTTGTTATACTCAACTTTGACGGCCTATAATTTTGTTATTAGTTGTGATAGGACAAAAAATTTCTTGCAGATTTTTGTTATTTGTGGTGCTGTATTTTAGGTTAAAATTTTTGCATTTACTTCTATAACAGTCTGTATAGTCATCAAATGACAATACGCTACGATGTTTTCAAAAATATGGAAAGAATTTTTTTAACTTTGTTATCACAATTTGTAACTGACCAAAACTAAAAAGATTTTGTCAGATATGTGAGAAAATTGCGATTAGGCTTTAGAACCTAACCTCTAACCTGGCCACTGACATAAGTTACAGAATTTGACAAATTTCTTTTTTTTTTTGACAAACCAGAAAACAGTGCGCGTACGAGAAAAAAAATCATATTAACTATTTTATTAAACTAAGCACTGTCAATGCTGTTTCTCATCCAATTTTCAGAAGAACTGCTCTATTTGTTACTGCTACATTAACTCCTGTTAATTGGTTGGAAAATAGTAGAATGCTTTTTTTTTATTTAAATGATATCTAACGGAGTTCATTTTGAGGCATTTTTACTTTGCTAGAAAAATAGTAGGCCAATTTATCTACTAAATTTTTGTATTAACACTAAAATTAAACTTTACTCTTTTATTCAACAAATGAAGAAACAAAAAAGACTTACTAACACCAACAACGTTTCAACAACAATATTGCCATCTTCAGGTCACTTTTATTATCATCCCAAAATGACAACAGGTTAAGAGATCTACATGTATGTAAATAATTTACTGCAGTGCAATCAATCCATGTTTAAAATAAAACTGCTGCTAGATTTAAAACTTTATTCAAAATTCATAATTATCGTGGCTAAACAACTCAACTATAACAATTTATCACAACTATAACAAATTATTGTTGTAATGTTGTTGCAAAAGATCTAAAACATAAACTACTGTTTTATGACGTTATCAGGGTCATCAGCTACTTAGCCAAAAATTAAATTTTCAAAATTTTTAAGTTCTAATATTTTCAAAAAACGCATTATTTTTAAAATTTGAAAGTTACATTTTATTTAATTTATTCTAAAGATCCTAACAGTGTCTAATTTTTAAAAATTGTCGCTTTATGTAAGTATGCTGTTGAAAAATCAAGGAAAAAATTCCCTGACATTTCATGACACTAACCACCACAACAAAAATTTTAAAAAGCATTTATTAAAAAACGGGTGTGACTAGCAATTTGTTTTGTTTTTTACAATTAATTTTTACTATTTATCTACCTAACCTTTGCACTATAGCGTCATTAAAAAAAAAATAAAGTTATTAACACAAGAAATATTAATACGTACCTACTTAATACGCATTTCTAATTAGGTACCTAAAATATAATTATTTGTTTTTTTGCAGTTTTTCTATATTTAAGGACTTTAAAAAAATAAATTTTTCTAATAGCAAATAGCTGTTTATTCGATACATCAAAGCTAATTTTTAATTACCGATGAGTAATGATAATCTACATTCTACACCATCATATAACATTGTTTTTATTCAATAAAAATATTACGCTATTTTTTAAAACTTTTTCTATATTTAAAAAAGTTTCTCTAACATATGTAAAAATAATAATTATATTATGTTATTTATATGTAAGCTAAAAATGTAAAATAACGAAATATTTTACAAAATCATTTTTAGCTTTTTACTTTGTATAATAATAAAATTTAAAACTCAATTTTAATACATAATTATAAAATAGATAAAATATGTATGAGAGATTGCACTACAAACCCGCAAATATGACTCATTCTGGATGTTATTACACTCATTTATATTTAATTAATATAATTATACTGGGTTACTGGAAATTTGGTCTTTTTTGGAATAATAGATTTTCGGTAAGGTAGTCAGTTACTTTAATTATATTTATTACTTTCGTTACTTGGGTTGAGAAGATTACAAATGCTCCTGTACAATAACTAGATTCCTTTTATTTTCAAAATTTTACGAATATTATAAAATACGAGGTGTGGAAAATGAATTGTGGAATCGTAAGTGGCTGTGGAAACAATAAAAAGTGTTCTGCCTTTTAGAGACAATGATTTTAACTATTATTAGACAATTGAGTAACTCCAGGAACCATTCTCTAATATTCCGTTTCGCAAATAGGACATTACAATGAATATTGAATATTGAAGGAGTCCTTAAAAAGATATTTCGTGTTTAGGTCATAATCCGGTATTTAACTTTCACTAATTTTTTTGACGGTTTAACCACAAACCATTATTTTTAGACCCCAATAAAGAGATGTAAAAAATTTTCTCAATGCTGGACTAGGCCCGTGCACGTGCTAAGCATTGTTTTAGTGTTAGGGTGACCATAAACTTATTAAAGAATTAATGCCATAAAAAGTTGTAAACTCGAAATATCTTTATGAGGGCTTTATACTAACAACTTTAGTAGATTGTGCGATTGTATACAGTCAAGGCCAACTCTATCTACTTTTCAGCTTTTGCACAAAGGTCTAACCGCAAACCATCATTTCTAGATCTCTGTAAAGAGAGGTAAAGAGATATCGTGAATGCTGGGCCAGACCCGTGCACGTGCTAAGCATTGTCCTGGTGTTAGGGAGGCCATAAACTTATTAAAGAAACAATGCCATTAAAGGTTGTAAACATGAAATATCTTTTTGAGGACTTTATACTGACAACTTTAGTAGATTGTGGGATTGTGTACAGTCAAAGCTAACTCTATCAATTTTTTAGCTTTTGCACAAATAACTATTTTGCTAATAAATTTGGGATCTACTACTTTTTATAATATCGAAAACTGACTACAGAGTCATCTTTGTTTGACAACGAATATTTTACAATCTTAGCACTATGTTGATGAAAACTTTTAATATGTTTATTGGAAAATCGAACTAAAGTTATGAAAAAAAAAATCCACTTATACAGGGTGTATCAGAAATGATGGTCAAAATTTCAACTAGTGATACATATCTCAAAAGAAATAATTTTTCTATATACCATTTTTGCGACAGATGCTAATAATTTTGAATCTTGTCTCCTCTATAAAATTACGATACGCTTATGATCACTTAGTTACCATTATAATATAGCCTAGTTATCATTATAATATCTACTACATAGGTCAGTGGCGGATATAGTATTTCGTACTAAATTTGTAAATATTTTTTTTTAATAACGGTTGAGATTCGGAAAAAATAAAATTTAGAAAAAAAATTTTTTTAAGCGAGACCTATCACTGGCTGAATTTTTGACCATCATTTCTGATACACTCAATATAGTTGCCTTCAACTCTTTCAACATTTGTAAACAAATTTGGGCACTAGAATTCTATCATTGGATTTTTTAATCTCTGTGTTTTTAAATGGAACCCAAATTCTGTTATAAACGAACCAAATGAAGGCTTTGAAACTGAGGCAGTGAAAAAAGTTTGATCAAAATTACGAAATTTTATTTTTAAAAATGGTGTGCGTGTCCTGGATAAATCTGTAACAAATTGCGGTAGAACACTGCCAATTTATTATTATTATAATTATTATTATTGTCATCATTATGATACAAATTTATAACCAGTTTTTTTTTGTTTTTTTTTTTAATTTTTATTTTAAAGAAAGTTATGTGCATTTCAAATTTATTTTTTTAAACTATTCTTTTTATAGTTTCATTACCTACTTTCAAATTACTTTTACTATAAATACAATTTAGAAAAAAAAACAAAAGAAAAATAGTTAAACAGTTTTTAGTCTCATAATAATATAAAAAAATCGGCAATGTTCATGTAATTTGTTTCAGATATACATATTTAGCTCGTATTGCATTTAATAATAATGTTTAATGTTTAATAAACTATGTTTTAAATTTTGTTTATATTACCATACATACCTATATCATCAGCTACTTTTTATTTTCAAAATGCTTTTGTTGTAACTGAGAAATCGAATTTTAATAGATAACAATTTTTCTACTGACGTAAAAAGGGCTTTTTGTTAAAAGAAGTAGGTATTAGTAGTTCTACGTACCTACATACATACATATATCGAATCTTTCTTTTTATTGTTTATAAAAATTGGCAATTACATATTTATCAAGTGAAATTTTAGTGTTATATTTTATTTTTCAAACTTGTGATTTTCTTTTATCTTTAATTTAGGAATTTAACAACGTTAGGTCATGATTTTATTACTAATTAAATCGTTTGTGATAGAATTGGGACACTTGTCTTATTAGAAAAAGTCTAGAATACTTTTTATTAATAAAATTATTGTACAATCTAGAATTTAATATACCGGGTGTAAACGAAATTAGGTTTATTTCTTTTTTACTTTTTTTAAATAGAATAACGAAACTCGGGAAACTTATTATATTAGGAAATTCCATTAATCGAATAAAAATTAAACTTTCTATTACTTCCAATTTTATCGGAAATGACCACAACTTGACATTTTTAAATAGAACGCTATGTATATTTTTATATTTTTGGAATCTACATTAAATTATTTTTTTGTAATATTTGCATTTTTTATCTAGAAGGCTGTGATAGTAAAAAAATATTTCTAAATAATGTAGAAAATCATTAAAAAATAAAACTAGTTCCATAATAACTATTTACGTATCAAGTACGCAAAATGTAGTTTTAGGGAACGAATCGTTATTAAAGACGAGGCGACGTAGGAGCCGAGTCTTTAATGAGATGAGTTCTTGATAATTGATAATTGACATGCGGCATAATAAAATACGTTTTTAAGTATCATAGTTAGTTTGGCATTTGGCTGTTATGACAACATCATAAATGAAAAAACTATAAAATTAAAATGAATCCAAGCGTAATCGCCGAAAAAGCAAAAAATATTGTTTTAAATTTACTTCCTGCTAAATCTCGTGAATAATATGAGAAAGATTATCTTCATCATCATCTTCATAAAAAAGTAAGTACACCTGCTTGTTTGTATTTTGTTTTGACTTTTAAACGTCAACGTCTGCAGCAGTAACATCTTTTTCTGTTTGCAATTTATCTATATCAATGGTTTTTTATTTAGCGATAATAGTTTTCAATAGGCTCAAAACTGTAAATTTCATTTTAATGTATCTAAATAAATAGTTTTTTGTAGGTTATCGACTTGTTAACAAAAATAATCCTATAAAATTGCCATAACAACTTTAGAGACTTTGGCCGCTAAAGATGTAATTTTTGAATTCGCAAAATTCTAATTTTAGAGATCGAATGCAAAAAATACTCTAATTTACAAAATACACGAGTTTATATTAGTTTAAATTAATTTTTCAAGTTTAACTCACTTTTTCAAATAAAACACTTACTTTTTAAAATTAACATTTTTTTGTCAATTCAAAGATACCAAAATTCTACTCAGTAGTTTTTGTAGTATTAACAAAAATAAATTTAAAAAATGTGAAAAATTTTAATCAATTTAGCAATGTTTACATATAGACAAGAAAATAATATATACAGCTGTTGAACATTATTTGTTACTTGCTTTTGTTTTACAGTCTACTTGAATTTTAGTTAATTTTTAAAGATTTTTAAATATTATTGTAAATATTACAAAAACTACTAAACATAATTTCAAAATTTTGATATTTTTAGATTAACAAAAAATGTTAATTTAAAATGTTGAGTGAATAACTATTGTCTACGAGTATTTGGAAAAATTGAATTAGACCAGAAAAATTAATTTATTTCAGTTTAAATTTTTGTATTTTCTAAATTAATTAGAGCATTTATGAAATAGCTTTTATTTTTTAGTTGTTACCTACATTATTAAAAATTTTTGCCATCACAACTTTTTTGATAAATAATCAAAAATTACAAAGAAAACTTTTTCTAATTTATGTAAAACTGTTTCACAAGAGGTTATAAAAAATAATGTATTATACTTAGAATTCAATGCAAATTTTAAAAATATAAAAATATACATATCTAGTGTCATTTCTGTAAAAATCTAATGTTATGGTCACTTTCGGTAAAACTGAAAGTGATAAAAAATCAGTTTTTTATTTAATTAATAGATATTTTTTAACCCAATAAGTTTTCCGAGTTTCGTTTTTTTATTTTAAAAAATACTGTTCAAAAAGGTGTGAGCGGCCTAATTTCGTTTACACCCGGTATATACTGAAATATTTATGAAAGCATTTAAAGTATACAAAATTGGCCATAAAGATTCTATTGGTACCATTTCGTTGCGTTTCTGCACATCTGCAAAAACGTATATTGAAACAACTTTTAAAATAAATATTAATTAAAACCAGTTCTCTCCTAATTAGATTGTCAGTAATGATCTAGTTGATTACATCAAACTCTTACAACTGAATAAAAAACTTAGTTAACTAAATAATCATTTTCTGTTCATGAAAAAAGGAAGATACATAATAAGCAATAAAAGAATTATAAAGACCTGTTTAATTAAATCAAAAGATACGTATAATATGCAAATAAATTATTTTTATAAATTTTTTTGGAAGAATCTACGAGCATATCTCAAGATTTTTATAAGCGAATATAAATTTTAATTATTACAAATAAATAAAATAATAGTTATAATGTTTTAAAGTTAAATTTGTGAGGTCCCTCACCAATTATTGAAAGGTTTTAAAGGTCGCTTAAGTACATGTTTAGAAAGGTTTTATTTAGTTTAAAACCTTCAAGGTTGAGCATTTTTACTTTTTAAATATTTGCGTTGGGTTTAACATCAAAGCTTGACCGTCTCAGAAGGGTGAACATTTCACACACAATCTAAACAATTCTTTTCCCTTAAGAAAACCACCAGTGGTCTATGACACACAACGCCTCTTCAAACATTTTCTTGTCAATTTCCCGTCCGAGTTAATTCGGCTGATTAAGGTAAAGCTGTCCACTCATCTATTCACAAAGAGTGGGGCTTTAATCGCCTAATCTGCATTGACCAGTGTTTCACGCCTTGCTAATCCCCGGACTCGGGTTTGGAATTACCGGACTTTGCTAATGGACGCCGGCCAGTCGGCTTAATTCTAATATTCCGAGGATTAACAGGAATTATACGTTCCGGTCTCGGACAAAGAGAATTTTCTATAAACTCGACAAAGAATGTATTTTTCTCGAAAAAAACTCAAGCGTGGACTGTTACAGATTCCGGTTCGGAGAGTGGTTCGCACAAGGGCGGCGGCGGCGGGCTCCGGAAGGGATCGGGTGGCGGCGGCGGCGGGGGCAGCGATGGCAAACCGACGCGAGTGCGCACTGTTCTCAACGAAAAACAGTTGCACACGCTGAGAACTTGCTATGCAGCCAATCCTCGGCCCGATGCCTTGATGAAGGAGCAGCTGGTCGAAATGACAGGACTCTCACCGAGAGTCATCAGGGTATGGTTCCAGAACAAGAGATGCAAGGACAAAAAAAAGACCATACTCATGAAGCAGCAGATGCAACAGGAAAAGGTTAGTTCTTTTTTTAGTAAATTTCTTGACTATTTAAGAAACTGAAAAAACGGAGCATTAGTTTAATGTAAGGAGAGGAAGGAACGTGTCGAATTTATTTTTGTAAAAGTTCGTTCAAATTTTAGTTTTTGTGAGAAATGATTTACGGTTAAAGCAATTTGTTCAGTTGGTAAAGGCGTGTCTGCGTTAAATTTTAATTAAGTATGAAATTAGTTCAATTATTTAGAATGCGACGCGTTACCACAAATTAAACAGAAATACATTGAAAGTCATTAAAACAGCAAAAAATGCAATAAAACCAGTCATTTATCTTTTAGCTGGTTTAATTAACTTTTTTTTTAAATAGTGATGCTAGTTTTGGTGTTTAATATTTGACTAATACCTTTACGTAGGTATTAGGTATATTCCACTGAGACATCAAAATCTATTGTTATTGGTCTTTAAATAATATTAAGGTGATATTATACTATAACATAAATATGATCTAATACAGATACAGTATAATAACGAAAGTTCCAAAAGTCTTGGAATCCCAGTAGTCCATGAGAGAAAGAGGCAGACGTAGTTGTCATGTCTAAGAATTGTGTCTCATTTAACGTCAGAACTGTGATGAGAAACGGATTTCCATTTTTCAAATTTGATTCGCTACTGGGTAGACTCTGCTGCTTACTACATTTTTAATTATCTTATAATTACATCAAATATTGACACATAAGTCGATTCAGAAAACATCTACCGAGTGATGTTAAAAAAAATAATATAGAGTATTAACCAAGAATGGTGTACCATATTGTTGACTCGTTTTTAACAATATCACGATTAACTAATAACGAAGTCCAATAAGCACAAAAAAATATAAAGAAATTATTTATTATACACATAGGTACATTTTACATCTGAAACAAAATTTTTACTATTAGTTCTTTACATTATGTTGAATAAAAACTCTTGAATATTTGCATTTAAAAGTTTTAATTCAAATTTCAAATGCACTGCAATGCATTTATGCAATATTTTCTAATTAAATTTTAATTCTTCAAATGACTTTCACATTTGACATTTGTTCATTTTAATGTTTTGTCAAATTATCTTTCTTTTTTTTAAGGCAAAATTTCTTTTTGTTAAAATAAAATCATTTATGTATTTAAACCACATTATAATTTTTTTAATAGATGTGGTTTTATCTTCAAGGCTTACAACGTAGGGAATTTTTTTAGAGTTTTTAACTTTTATATTTGAGAATAAATAATGACAGTGAAATTCATTTGAAATATTATAAATCTCAATTGATATAAAGTGAAAATCAATTGAAAGTTCTATTCTGCATTTATACTGCAGTTTATTGCATTTTTAAAAACGCTTTTGTTGTTAGTTTTGTTTGAAATATCATCTGATAGTCTACCATAGACTTTTAAAATTCACTATTTTTGCCATTTTAATTAGGATTTCTATTGTTTCAAATGTCATCATTATTGTAATTACCAACCAAACAAAAAAATTTTTTTAACAATTCATTTGTGTTTCTTGAACTTTAGTCGACAACATACCTATTAAGAACTCGGAACATCTTTCTGCGATACCTGTATAGCTTTCTATTTGAAAAACCAAAGTTGCTTATATTATTTGTTTGTTGGTTGACAATAGTTAGTTGCAGCTTGGGGCATTTTTTGGGGAGACAGCTTGTATAGTATAAACTTATTTTTACTATACAATTTATCTGTCTATATCTATATACCTAGATAGGTAGGTAGGTAGAGTTTATGTATATTTTTTCCTTGAGAAGGAAAAATAGTGTCTTAAATTTTAAATCTTACTTACAAAGACTTTCTACTTGAGCTACTAACATTATTTTAATTTATGACGTCTCTAATCTTCTACTGGCAAAACCTAAAACAAACATCTGTTGCCATCAGGCTCTTTTCAGCTTTGCTAATGATGCAAGATTAGAGATGTCGTAAATCGTTATAATGCTAATAGTTTAGGCAGGAGGTTTTTGTGCTTAACTATGCTTTTTTTAGACAACCAAAATGCCTCATAAGTCACTGGTGAGATAAATAGACGTTTAAGTTACTAGTGAGATAAAAGCTTTTTCTGTTGCTCGTTGACATATGAGGGTTATTAATGCACACTTAGCCATTCAAAAAAGTTGGTTAAATACCCTTATTAACGACCTGTTAATACCAACTATACAAACCAAAATGTTGACATTTTATAAATTGTCATAATCATAAAAAATTGTAAAAAAAGTATGTTTGAAAATTCATTGGCTCTTTCTCGTATCTCTGGTGGAGTGAGATTTAAAATTTCTTCCATATTTTTAACTTTAACACTACTATCAAATAATAATGACAACACTATGAAACTGATTAATATTAATGACAACTAAAAAAATTGTTTGGGTGTTTTGTAGCTAGGTAACAGAAAATAATCTAATTTGGATGCGTTACTAGAGATGTGTTAGTAGAGAGAGACAAGTTGGAAAATTTTGGAATAAAGTTTTTTGTGATATGAGCTACGGAAAAATGTTGTAATCAACGCTTTTGATAATGTGCGATTAATAAAATCAGTAAAATGTTTCAATTATTAATTGCCTTAATTAACAAACTTGTTGGTTAAATAACTAGGAACTAGGTATTAAGTCACTACTGGCATGATAACACAATTCACTCAAATTTGTTTTTGGGAAATTATCAAAAAATATACTAAAATTTTTAGGTTTCAAACTTACAGTTGTTGTCTTTAATTTAGTGAAAAAACCACCTTCTTTTGTATTTTGTCTTGTTTTACTGATAAAAAATTTTTTTAATAACATTAATTTAATTCAAGTTTATTTTTAATTTTTTAAGAATTTGGTGGCTGTTGGGTGCTGTTGCCTAACATTTTGTACGTCATCTCGTATTTTGCAGCCCTAAGTCACTCAAAAAACAATAACCCATCCGCTACTTCGAGGACACCGACAAAAAAACATTTTATATGGCCGTGCAGCTTTAAAACTTAGATACAGTTTTAAGACAGGTTTAACATTAAATTCGATGGTAGTTTTTTTTTCTTAATGTGGGGTGCTAAAATGATAGAAGAATTAAAAATCTATGTAAATCCCACACTCCCACAGGTTTAATCAAAATAAATTTTTACATAAAAGTCGCAAAGTGCTTTCCAGAACCAAGTCTTATCATCAATCTCTAAATAATAATGTACAAAATAACATTATAAAAAGTTAGAAGAAACTTACCAAACTCATCAATACAAATTAAAACATAAAAAATAAAAACGTATAATAAAAATATGATAAATCGTTATTAACAAAAGTTTATCTAATCACATGGACGGACGGGTGGAAAAACAAAATTGTTTCTGTCAAGTAGTTTCATTTTTTATTATCGAATATCATCAGAACTAAAGAGATTTTTTTAATAAACAACAAAAATATGTTCAGTGTTGCCACCCTCAACATGTTTGTGTTGTTTTCTTACACTTGGTTCGCTCTTGGAAAATTAAAATTAAATTGTTCTTACTGTAATTGTTGTTGACTACTGTCATCAAACATCACAAAAGCAGAATCTTTCATAAATAAATCTTTCCATTAATTCAGACAATAAGCTTCAACATACTGCATAATTCTCTTTCTACGATACATCTCCTTTTAAATCTTTCTATTTCCTTCAATGGCAATTTTTTTTCTATCGCTCATATATTAAAAAATCCAATACAAAAGTTTCTTTTAATTCTATAAGTAGTCTTTGGCTTGTCTGGTACGCATTAAAGATCTAATTTCCTTTTTACATTATTCAGGCGTCTACAAGTTATCTTGTAATGACTGCACCGCGGTTTATATCGGTCAGACATGCAGGACGAAGGATTGCAACATGATCAAGAATACATAAACATGTAAGAACAATAAAAAAATACAAAAATAGATATATAAGGTGATTTTGAAGTATGTTTGAGAAATTTAACCAGCTATAGTACATAATAAAAGAAGTCGAAATAACCCAACTTACCTTACACAAAAAATGTTATTAGTTTTTGAGGTACAGCCAGGGTCAAAGCAAATGCACAGGTCAGGTAGTCAGGCCGCTAATACGCTCCCATTCTAATACTTGTGTTTAGACCCAGGCCGATAACCCAACACGGTTTAGACTCAATTCATTAAAAAGTTACATTTGTGAAAATATAAAATAAATTAAATTTTAATTTAGACTAATTCAATTTAGAGGAGAATGCTTAAAAATTGCCTTGAACATTAATTGAAATTTAATTATGTTTTAATTCTTATTTTTAGTCATTTTAATTATTATAAAAGTCGGGTGATAAATTAAAAAAATATTGTGACTTTATATTAAGTGAATTGCAAAAAAACTGTTTAAAAATTACTAGTAATTCTTTTAAAATAATATATTAAATATTGATTTTTACAAACAAATAAATTATTAAAAACTCTTGTTTTAAAAAAATTAAATTTGTAAAATAGAGTGGTATTAATTGTTAAAAATAAAACATTTAATAAAATATATAAAAATATTATCACTTTGTTCTAAATTCATTGTTTTTATAAAACCCTGCTTTCATTATAACAAGTTAATAACGGTAAGTTTACATTAAACTTTTTATAATATATTGCAATATTTAAAACAGGCCAACACTGTGCAAATATATATTTATAAAAACAAACTAATAAACACTTAAAATAAAAATTAAACCTATAAATTAAGAAACCAAACTTTTAGAGACTATGATTATTACCTTTTCATGAATTACATCTTATCGTTTCTGACTCAAACACTTTCATTACAGTAACCTTTTGCAGTAATATTTATTTTTTGCAAAATTTTATATTTCAATAACATAATGAAAAATTGCCTTGAACATCAATTGAAATTTAATTATGTTTTAATTTTTATTTTTAGTCAATTTTATTATAAAAACCGGATGATAAATTAAAGGATATTTATAACTAGATAAATGTGTTTAAATAGAGTGTGCACTAGGGTGGGCCAAAAAAATCGATTATTTTTTTTTTAACTTTCGACACTGAAAAATTGATTCCTGGGCACTTTTAGAAAATGCTTTTTCAAGATGTACTCTTAATTTTAATAGGAAAGACTCCCTCATCGCAGTTTTTTTTTTTTTTTTAGTTCCATATGGTAAATTCAAAATCTCGTTATTGCTTAATTATACAGAAAATTTGTATTTACATTTTTTGTATAAAATTAAACGCTCTAAAAAAGGTATTTTACAATTTTTTTATAACTCTTACCATTTAGAAAATATCGGAGGTCAAAGTTTAAAAAATTTAACAAAAATTCCTTTTCTACTTCTAAATTTTATAACTCAGAGATAAATGAATATTATAAAATGCACAACATATGGCCTTGTAGAAAATTAAATCCTCAAAAAAAAATTTTTGTAGTTAATCGATTACTCTAACCACTTAGAAGATATTCGCATTTTAAAAACCAAAATTTGATATTAAATCTCCAATTTTTTTAAATGGTTAAAGTAATCAATTAACCACAAACGACTTTTTTTGTAGAGCGTTTAATTTTCTACAAAATCGTATGTTGCGCACATTATAATATTTATTTATCTACGAGTTATAAAATTTAGAAGTGAAAAAGAAATTTTTGCTAAATTCTTCAAACTTTGACCTCTGATATCTTCTAAACAGTAAGAGTTATAAAAAAATTGTATGATACCTTTTTTAAAGAGTTACATTTCCTACAAAAAATGTACATAAACTTTTTCTGTACGATCAAGTAGTGACGAGATATGAGATTTCATATTAAAATTAAGAGCTTATCTTGAAAAAGCATTTTTTAAAAGTGCCAAGAAACCAATATTTTAGTGTCGGAAGTTAAAAAAAAATAGTTGATTTTTTTGGCCCACCCTAGTGTGCACACTACATAATACACATTAATATTTAACGTGCACACTCTATTTAAACACATTTTTTAAAATTGAAAACCATTTTTTTAGGAACTAAAACAGTTAGTAGTGGTTAAAAAATATAACTTTAATAATAACACATTATATATTAATACACACATTAATATGTAATGTGCACACTCTATTTAAGCACATTTATGTAGTCACAAATATTCTTTAATTTATCACCCGATTTTTATAATAAAATTGACTAAAAATAAAAATTAAAACATAATTAAATTCCAATTGATGCTCAAGGGAATTTTTAAGCATTATGTTATTGAAATATAAAATTTTGCAAAAAAGAAATATTACTGCAAGAGGTTACTGTAATGAAAGTTTTTGAGCCAGAAACGATAAGATGTTAATTCATGGAAAGGTAATAATCCTTTTACTACCTGACGGACACCCAAGCGATCATAGTCTCTGAAAGTTTGATTTCTTAATTTATAGGTTTAATTTTTATTTTAAGTGTTCATTAGTTTGTTTTTATAAATATATATTTGCACAGTGTCGGCCTGTTTTAAATATTGTAATATGTTATAAACAGTTTAATGTAAACTTACCGTTATTAACTTGTTACAGTGAAAGCAAGGATTTATAAAAACAATGAATTTAGAACAAAGTGATAATATTTTTATATATTTTATCAAATGTTTTATTTTTAACAATTAATACCACTTTATTTTACAAATATTTTTTTTTAAACAAGAGTTTTTAATAATTTATTTGTTTGTAAAAATCAATAATGATTATATTATTTTAAAAGATTTACTAGTAATTTTTAAACAGTTTTTTTGTAATTCACTTAATATTTTTGCAACTTTATAAAATTTGTGTTTTAAAAGTAAAGTAAATATTTGTAATTTACTTATAACAATATTTTTTTAATTTATCACCCGACTTTTATAATAAGTAAAATGACTAAAAATAAAAATTAAAACATAATCAAATTTCAATTGATGTTCAAGACAATTTTTAAGCATTCTTCTCTAAATTGAATTAGTCTAAATTAAAATTTAAGTTATTTTATATTTTCACAAATGCAACTTTTCAATGAATTGAGTCTAAACCGTGTTGGGTTATCGGCCTGGGTCTAAACACAAGTATTAGAATGGGAGCGTATTAGCGGCCTAACTACCTGACCTGTGCATTTGCTTTGACCCTGGCTGTACCTACACCCTGCAAAACTTTTTTTTAAATAACATTATTTTTAAGATACACAATGTGTGACAACACTGTTTTCGAGCATAGAAATTTGGAGATTTACGATGTAAAATTTTTTGCTCAAAAATAGTGTCGTCATACATCGTGTATCTCAAAAATAGTGTTTTTAAAAAAAAATGTCTACAGCGTATATCTCAAAAACTGTAAACAATTGTATAAAGCAAATTGAGGTTTTTAGCATCGTTGCAACAAGGGCTATCACCCGGTAACGTTTGTAGAAATCTTTTGAAAAACACTTGTATATCTGATTTTAACATTAAAACTAGAACTACCATCAGACAAAATTGTTGCATATATTGCAATCACACACTGTATATTAAAAAAATTGCTGTAATACATTGTATCTCGTTAAAAAAAAATTTAAAAAAAAAAGTTTTACAAGGTGTATCCCAAAAACTATAAACGTATCTACGTATAAGGCTCAGGTAAAATTTTCAAAAATTTTTCAAAGTCACTCTGGATAGATATAAATATAACAGATAACTAACACTTTATCTGCTTTTGCTTCTCTTTTTTTTTCGGTTATTTTTTTCTACTTCTGATAATTTTAAAATCCTTCACATCTGCAATAAAGATTATTCTTTGAATTTTTTAAAATATTTAGAAATCTTTAAATCTACTCACGGGCTTTCTCAATAAGTTTTAAAGGACCAAATTTTACTTAAATGTTCTATTTTATCTTCTCTGGTTTAGTCTGCATTAGTTAATTAAATGTTAAGACTCTTGTCTCTTTATACCTACTCTCGATATTAGTATAGGTATATAACTTTTTAATTTGTTTTTAAATATTTTTTTAAAACAACTTTCAAGTTATTAAAAACGCATATTTAGGAAGCAAAAATTTATCTTTTTTTTGTTAATTTCTTTAAATACCGACTATTTATTGTGTTATATCAGATTTTAATATACATTTTTTTTTGTTTTAATTTATCATTAAGTGAGTTTTTAGTAAGTTTTTCTAATTTTTTATAACTTTTTATAATTTTTCTTTTCACATTATTATTTAAACATTGATTATGTTTAATCTCGAATGCGCTTTACGACTTTTATGTAACAATATAGGTATTTTGATCAAATCTGTGATGGATTTGACTTGGGTTTTGAGTTTTTTATCACTTTTACATTTTTGTTAAAACGCTTTAAGTATAGGTATGTATCAGGATTAAAATGAGAAAAACAATGTGAAATATCTGGTAAATAACAAGTTGGTAATGCTGTATCTTACTTTATCTAGAGGGACCATCATTTTTTTGATTCAATCCTGGCAGCAAGAGAGGTAGAGGTTTTTGTAATGTATTAAAAAATAAAATTTATACGATCATAACGTAACTCAAAAGTGGCCGAAAAATAACCGTTTGCAAGCGGAAATCACAAAAGTTTTTTTGGAACGTTTTTGACTGCTACTATTAGGTACTACTACCAGTACTAAAAGTAAAAATTTAATTTTTTGTTAAAGTGGTTTAAACAAATTTTGTATGCAACACACGCTTAACTTAAATCACATTCAGCTTAAAAAAAAATCACTTTTTGTTCTTGGCACAAGAAAACTATCGTGCAACCAAACAAAAAATGCTTTTTTACGGTCTCTGCGTTAGTCACAAAATTCGTTTTTTCGAACACGGAAGGCGGCTGCTAAAATCGTCAAATGAAAGGACTACAAAATGTAAAATATGTTACACACGGGCGGCCAAGAAGCTAGAAACGGTTGTGGATACTGGATATGTAGGTTCATTTAGCGAAAAAAATCGAAAAAATAATGGAGTTATAGATACACCCTGCAAAATGTAATTCCTTGTAGAAAAGTTGCTGGAATGTCGCACAGCCGTACGTACACAACCGTGTTATTATTGATTAGTGGCGTAGCAATCGTAGCATCCCAACCCAACAGATTGCCCTGTCTATAATTGAATACCCCCCACTTCTCAGATCGTTCACGTCATAAATCTCAGGAGGCGTTTCTTATCAGCTGTGCATGTCCCCGCCTTCCGTCGTCAGCCAATCGTTTGCGTCACACATGAGTTCGACCGGTCGATTTCTGTTTTTTTAAGGGGAAGAGGGGGTGGCTGTCGTGTCTCTACTCGCACTGGCTCAACACTCGAACTGATTGGAACCACCGCCACCGTTCGCAAACGCGGAGACATGAGTCTCGTCATGTCAAACTAGTTTTTTAACCTTGAAGAGGATAACTTCTTGTCCGTCTCGAGTCGTTCAGGTATGTTATTTATGGCGTTTCGAAGCACGACATGCTTTTTGAGCGATAAAAAACAAAAAAAGGCGACACGGGCATATGGTGAATTTGGTTTTAAGAGAAAACGGATGGCACTGATGGCAGTCATAAGGAAAGACGTAGTTATAAATGTGAAATAAGTCTATATTTTGACAAAACGTTTAGGTATACCTAGTATAATGTAGATACTGTTCTGTTCACTATTGGTCATTTCATCTAACATTAAGAAACCCATCAGCTCTTATTATCCCCATCTTTCTTATAACTTTATAAACCCATAGCTAAAAAATTATTTTTATTTTTATATCAGTGTAATAATAAAAAAAATACAAACATATATTCTAAAAAAATCTTATTATAATAAATCATCCAACCAAAAAGTACTGTTCTGTTTCAATCCGAT
The DNA here is from genome assembly GCA_029207805.1 of Tribolium confusum. Classification (NCBI taxonomy): domain Eukaryota; kingdom Metazoa; phylum Arthropoda; class Insecta; order Coleoptera; family Tenebrionidae; genus Tribolium; species Tribolium confusum. The sequence continues at coordinate 5,618,561 of JALGAY010000003.1, forward strand.
CCACAGCAATATTTATACCAATAATTACCTGCGATGTATTAAATAATATTATATCTTATTATATGCTTGAATAAGTAAATAAATAATATTATAGTGTTAAAATTAAGGAATAACCGTGAAGGAAAGAATAAGAGGAGTGGGCATGCCCTATACCTACCTTCCCTCAATGTTAGGTTTTTGCATTTGCACCGTTTGCAAATTTATAGTAGGGGAATAAGCTATTCCGGGTACTCTGAAACGGGTACAAAAGGTGTTTGTGCCTCGACCACAATTTCAATGCTTATGCCAACTTTTGTTATTTCTCCATCTATGCGTTGTAAAGTATAAAGTGTTCAAGCAAAAAAACGCTCTACATTGCTATGGAATTTTGTTAAAACGAGATGGTATTAAAATAATTACAAATCAGCTGTTCTCACAGCTACACAGTTTTTATATCGCCGAGATAATTCAGTTGAGGTTTTTGACCCTTCAATGTCTGACAGTTCTGCCACTGGCTGTTAAAGCAGCCGATCGCATTAACGACATATATACTTTATAAATTACTTTTATTTCCAAAGCACTCTAGAGTGTCTTTTTACTTAAACACTTGGTATAACCAGTAGCGTAGTATAAATAGAGTTGTGTATGTAAATACCTAACATACCTTAAACGGGATGTATTAAACTAGTTTGTTCTAAAAAGAACAGTTTTATTGAAGAATTTAAAATAAACAGAAAAACAGAGAAAAAAATTTAACAACACTAAACACAATGGTAGTAGGTACGACTAATGGTATATACGACACTTACTGAACTGTCTTTCCCTTCAAGCTTCGAATAGAATCGTCCGACACAGAATGGTTCGTGCGCAGGATCACGTGACATGTTGGCGTTAGATTTATTTGGCATATAAATTACTCAAAAACCGTAATATTGTAATCCTAACATGCGCATGCCCCATACCAGTTCGAATTATATTTTTCTATAGAGTTACCTATATTGACTGTGATAGAAGGGCAATCCAATAACTTCGTGTTCATGTTGAAGAATTTCGTCAATACATTTAGGTACTTAAATTTACGTTTCTATAACCACTATTTTTGTATATCACTTTTTATGATGATAAAAGATGGTTGTTGTTCAACAAGGATTTATCTCAATTCTGTATATATTTTTTGTCATATGTTTCTTAATAAGTAATAGTAAGGTTATATTTTGTTATCAGTTTAGACATATAAGACAATTTTCTTGCAAATTTCTATTATTTGGAGTGCTATATTTCTGGTTAAAATATTGATCCATACTATTTAATCACCTAATATAATGGAATGAATTTTGTGATTTTATTTGCAAAGCTAATTATTTGACCCAATAATGTAAAATAATCGTCTTTTCAAGAGCTTTTCTAATAAAGTTACAAAAAATTTTTGACTGGTCTCACGGTTCATCTTAGAAAGAGACACTCTCCCTTGTTTTAGCTTCTTTAAATCAGAAGAAAAGTGTATTTGAATAGTAAAAGAATAAACTATAAGCTGTTCAAATGGCAATCAAGGCGAAGAGAGCGTGGAGTAGCATATCATTTCAAATTGGACGTAAAGACATAATAATAAGAATTAAAAGTGTTTCGATCACTATGGTTTAGGTTTTTAAAAAATATATTTCATAAATTATGTTTTATTGTTTTTTATTCAGGAAACGATAAATGATTAACAAAAACTTGGTAATAGTTATTTATGTAGGTATCAAGGGAATTATAAGGATATGTTAATTGGACAGTAAGTTGCCCAATGTAATTAATATCTAATAATTTACGTGATTTATAAATAATTTTATTTCTTACTTATTTTTATAAATTTATTAATTGTATTATTTTTATTTATTAACGTATTTTTTGTAAATAAATGGAATTTTGTGGACGATTTACTTAGTTAACTGTGCATGGTTGCTATGGAAAATATTTGTTGTCATTTTTTTTCTGCATATGTCGATTGCAAAAATGAATAAAAACAGTAAAATTTTACAAGAATTATAAAAAAAGCTGAAATTTAAGCCAAAGATTATTATTTAATAACATTTCTTCTCTTCCTGTAACTTTAGTGCGCCAGATTTGTAACTCTTTTTAATATACAAATTAGAGGGAATTAAAAATTTCTAACTCCCTTCTATAACCCTAGTTAATTTAGCTAACATTCTTACAGGTGGAGGTTTTTCGTCAGAACACGTTATCTACAGCTTAAATAAAATCACCAAAATTTTAGTCACTTTACACGTTCAACAGAGATAATGTTATAAACAATTATAAAAGTATAAAAATCAAAAAAAAGATGGCAATCTACATCAAATTGGATTATTCATATTATTGATATCAACAAGCCTTTTATAGTTTGTCAAGTTAACAATGTTAAAATTATTGTTTCTTCACTTGACAGTTTTATCAATTTAATGAACGCTAACAACAAAATAAACGACAAGACGGCATTCTCGAAATAAAAAAAATTGTTTTGCTAATATTATAGTAGAACTCGCTTAGGTATAATAGACCTGACGGGACCGTCAACATTAGTGCATTATAACCGAGAGTTCATTAAAAAAAAACTGAATTTTTTGCCTAAAAATAATATTAACATACATATCACTATAAATGATTCATTCATTGATCAATACATGCATGCAATGAAGATACAACGTTCTAAATAAAAATAAAAGATAAATTTATACATTATTTTGTATATTAAAAATAATACATACATAATTAAATTTAAAAAGTTTTAAAATGCAAGAATTTAAAAAAATCTGTAATTCTACTTTGTTTAATTTTTTTTAAATAAATGTTATTTAAAGTACTTCGAATTGAATTTTACTGACAATGAGTTACATAGCCATCATCTTTTTGCAGAAAAAATTACTGCAAGGTAAAGCATCTTGGATCGTAACTTTAGTTAACTTTTGCTGTTCTCCTTCTTCTTCATCTTCAATGCTGTTATTTTGACAAAATTTTTACTGAAAATTTCCAGTAAAATTTGCTTATAATGGGCTTCATCATTTTAGAGGTCCATTATATACGAAAGTCCATTACAGGCGAGTCCATAATAAACGACATGGAATACATTGTTTAAGATAGTAGTTGAGACGAAACCGTGAAAACTGGTCCATTATACAAGCGGGGGCCATTATAATCGAATTCTACTGTATTAGGTAACTAATAACATTTAGGGCCGGTTTACAGAAAGTGAAATTAACTTTAATTGCGATTAAATAGTTAATTCGCGATTAAATCGGCTTTCTTCGTGTTTGATTGGTCAAAATCGGCATTTAATCGCGAATTAACTATTTAATCGCAATTAAAGTTAATTTTACTTTCTGTAAACCGGCCCTCAGTGAATTAAACATATTTTTATCCACGAAAAGCGAAAGAGGTTAGGTACTCGTATTTCTTACATTGAATGAAAATGTTTAATTTTTCTGGCATATACATATAGTGAGTTTATTCAAGAATGAGAATTTGACTTTAATCATAAATTACCCAACAAAGAAATTCCAATTAGACAACTATTAGTCATGACGATTTATGATGTATTCTATAGTTCTGTTTCAAAAAACAGGTATCAAAGATTCCGCTTAACGGTCTGGAGTTGGATGCCTCAAACGTATGGTTGATTGCCTGAGATTATCTATTTTTTTCGGACTTTTAAAACATCATATAAATCACGACCATGATCTTTGAGCATAACTAAAAATTGCTTAATTAGGATTTTTTGTTAGGGTAATTTATGGTAAAAGCCAAATTTTCATCCTTAGATAAACGAACTACAGACCGTCTATACGTTGTCAATTGCAGCCTCGGATATTCGTCATAGCTAAAAATTGTTGTTTGTTTAGTTTTTTTTTTCACAATCGTTTTGAACAAATTTCTATCAAAAATTTTTTAAATGTTGAGTGACAATGATCCATTATCAAGGTTAAATTAGCATAAGCTACTTACATCATAAAGTTGCTGCAGTTTATTTTTGTTTTTTTTAATTCTAATTACTAGTGAAAAATATATAAAAAATATAGGTATAAACAGTTGTTTATGGCAGTTGTTATAATAAATAATTTATCTTATCTGGGTGTTACCAGATCTTGAATCAGACAAATTCTGAAGTTTTATTTAAAACATAAAAGAAATAGAATTAAAATGTAAGTAGTTAATTAATTAATTAATAGATTTATAATTACTTAAGGATTATAAAAATAACACATGAATGCATAGGTTCCTATTTGAAAAAATGAAAACACTTATAGAATCGGATGTTAGGTATGTACAGCAAGAAACTTTTCCTTTACGAATAATTCATCGACAGAACGTTTTAGAACATATGTACATACATCTAAAAATAGTGGTTAGCTGCGAAATATTTACGGTGTCCATTGCGGATGTGCAGCATGAATGTCGGCATGTTTTTTTTTGTTTTATATTTTTTGCTTTATACAACATAATTAACTTGGTCGGCTATTTTAAATTATGGGAAATTACAAAATTATTTTGGTATAAAAATAAAAAATTGGATTTTTTGTAAAAATTTATTTGGTCACATAGTAACCAAAAGGCAACAAATAATTTATTTTTGACAAACAATTTTTTTTGATACAAAGATAAAGTTTTTACTATAACTATTGATTTATTTTTTGCTGTGTGACAAGCAAAGTGACAAGTTCGTTTATTAATAGGTATTTAATATACTTACCTACGCAAGAAATTTCACAGCCAATCACTATTTCTGAAATGAACCTATAACCATTGAATATTACCGATAAACTTTTTCTGCAAGAAACTCGATGACGAAGTTTACATTTTCAGAAATTAATAGCTGTTGTTTTATTTTTTACTTCATTACAATTATTGAAATCTCAAAATTTTATTTATGTCTTATAGTTTGAAAGCCCGTGAACAAAGAGTGCAAGAGATTTTGTAAAGTTCAAGATTTAATAATAACTTTACTATTGAATCTTAGCAACATGTAAAATATAAGTTGGTATAAACGATTTTTGAAAGCGAAAACTTAACAAGATATTTTATTTGCAGTACACACTACCATTAAAAATGTTTTCAACTTACATGACTAAATAAGACTCGTAAAGGTAACAATTATAATAACTGCTTGTGTGAATACTTCTTTTATTTAAGCTAGGTCACTGATGGCAGCAAAGGTACATAATCGTTTAGTAACAATTGCTTTAAATAATATCAACTGGCTACGTAAGATTGTGTAGGCAAATTAGTTACTAAAGTTGATATTTTTTCTGAATAAACCGTCGGATCTCAATAAAAAAAGAATTGTCTAATCAGCAACTGACAAAAGTCAGGATACCGAATGTATGTATAATAATTTCAAATGGTATGCTTAAGTTATTTATTAATATAGGTATTATGCTTTTCTAATTAATTACTGAAATTATCTTTGTTTGAAAGTTGAATAGTTATTTTAAGTTTAATAATTAATTTCGTAAATAATATTGAGAAACTACTATTTTTATTAATATCTACTATAAATATATTTTTAAAAATAACATTTTATTATATATTTTATCGATGGCAATCATCATTATAATTATAACCATTATCATCCATTTTCTAGTTCGTCTTTGTTTTTTGTACTTTCTTAATAAGATTCTGTTTTTAATTTTTAAATTACGCTTACATAATAATAGCACATTATTTTTATGAATATTATAATATCTATTACAACAATTTGTTTATTTAGAAAATTAACAATAACAATTATTAATTTTGTTATAATAATAATGTTTATGTTATTGATTATTTTAAAAATAATAAATCATCATCATTATCAATCATCATCGCTGTCATTTTTTTGTTCATCTTCAATCATTGCACTTTTTTTAAAGAAAAGTGTTTAATTATTTCAAAAAATTTCATAGTGTTCGTTTACCTTATCTGTGTGCGATGATGATGATGATAATTTTTATTAATAAAATAATAACAACATTTTGTTATTATTAGTTTTTCTAAACAATCTTTTATAGTGTTCGTATTAATAACATTTTGATATTATTTTATGAATAAATCATTATCAAACATAGTAGGTAATACAATACTCTAGATCTAAGACTTTTTCAATTTTATTACATGTTATTGTTACTGCAATTACTCGGGTTTATTGTAAAATAAATTTGACTGCATCATCATAAATCTTTCTTTCCAATATCAAAATTAATTTTTGGGGTGACTTTAAAATTTGTTTCACCTTATATTAATAACTAACTCAAGCATTCCAATTGAAATTACATACGCTTGGTAACCTGACTTTCGGCAGCGACTGACTGGCCAAGTTCCTTTCGATTAAGGTCTGACTAAGGTTTATTTTATTAATAATACAAAGTCTTCATAAATGACTTTAACCCACGTGACAGAATAAAAGTAAAAATCGTAAAAAATTGCTTATGTATCACTTTTATATTACATTATTATTAGTTTTTTTTAACGTTTTTGCAATTTCTCAACAGTTTCGGAGATATTCGAGGTGACTTGTTTTCATTGGGACACTCAGTAGAATGATAGACAAATACAGTGTTCACATTCGAATTGTTTTACTTACCATTTTTGTTTCAATTTTACGACTAGTTTGTGATTTTACCTAATTTTTTCACAATTATACGAGTTACATCCATAGGTACTTTAACAATAGAAATTTAAGATTAAGAAGCTAATGCTCCAATTTTGTTTATTTATTTTGATTAACTTAGCAATTATTTTATTTATTTTATGTTTCCTGTCTAATGTCTAACGTAACCCAGTATTACGTGCAGGATGGCCGAAAGCTGGGTTATGGTGCCATGCAAGGTATCCCGATGGTAGCATCATCACCAGTTCGACACGACTCCCCCATTGGCGTCCACCCTCTTGAAGTACAAGCTTACCAACCACCATGGAAAGCCCTGTCAGATTTCGCCCTACATGCAGATCTGGAGCAACCCCATCAGCCGGCATTCCAACAGCTCGTCAACCAGGTAAATACTAAAAGAAACGTAACTCATAAATAATAACTCAGCTTTTCAATATCAATAAATTAAAATTGTAAATAATCAAACGCGTTTAAATTTTAAGTTGTAACGTACCTACCTATTTTATAACTATTGCGTAATGCAGATGTTGTTAAAACTTTTAAGTGTGTTTAATTGAAAAGTTCAGCAAATCTTTAATATTTTTTGGAAATAGATGCATGGCTATGATCTGCCGCCTCCGTCAATGGGTCCAGCAACAGGCCCACCGCCAGGAATGCTGCCCTCATCAGCCCCGCCGTCAGATGTCATGACGCATCCCGACAGTACAGATAGTTACGTTACCTACCTCGAAAGCGACGAGAGCCTTCCTGCCAGTCCCTAACACCCCCACAACTAGCCGTCGCCGCTTCCGCCCCTAAATTCTCTAACACCCCTTCTCACCTCTTTCCTTCTCTACCACCATCAAGGACTGATTCGGCGGCTGTGCAGACCACCGTAACCATGGCTACAATGTCGAATTTTCAGCACTGGAACGAAGAAATCGAACAATCAGATTGACTTTACCTACTTATTTTTTTATGGTTGACTTGTTGATCAGAAGTGGCTAACAAGAAAAACGAATCTCATCATAGACGTCAACTTGCGAAAATCAAAATTTTAACACATATCGTCATTAGTTCAATGCCTCTTCCAAAAACTTAACTGAAATCGTTCATACAATAAAACCATACAATGATACAATTTTTGTTGGCCAGTTCTCTGTATTTAAGCTTATTGTTTATAATGTCCCTCTTTGTTTTATTATATTATTATTAGATGTTTTGTTGATGTTGTTATTGTCGGGGTATGCGTGAAGCAGTTTTTTACTAACACTGTACCATATTGTAAAATTTATATATCTAATGTAACATTTGATTGTACAATTTGTTATGGAAAAAATCTAACTTTGTCGCTAATTTGTAGATGTTATTAATTTTAGATTTACTACTGTGCATTCGAATGTATGATATTTTTACAGAGCTCTGTATCACATAATTTATTGCAATGAATTTACAAAAACTTGTATTTGATAAGAAATAAAACAGCAAGTTATATGTAAATAATGTTACATTAAAAAATTAATTTGTAAATAAATACATGAGATAATCACTTTATTTTTATTTTTAAATTCAAAAAACACCCACAACTATTAATAATTTAATTAAGAGAAATTCGTACCTTTCCTGCCGACTGCACCTTATCAATAGGAAATAATGCTGTACAAGGGTTGTGAAGTTTCCATAAAACAAAAAGTAAAATTAATTTTTTTAAATAAAATTTTGCAGTTTTTTATAGGAAAAAGATCAGGCTATGCTTCTCTAGTGATGTTTTGTAATTATTATTTTTTAATTACTTCTGTTAAACCTGCTGTTAAAAAGACTAAAAAAAGACAAAGTTTGCTTCAATGGTTAAAAGTAAAAAAAAACAATTTAACACTAGAGAAACATAGCCTGATTTTTTTCCTATAAGAAACTGAAAAAGTTTATTAGAAAAAAATAATTTTACTTCTTAATAAAAAATTTTACTTCATGAAAAATAATTTTATGGGGATTTCAAAACCCTTGCAAAGCATTATTTCCTATTGGTAAGGTGCAGTCGGTAAGAAAGGTACGGATTCCTCTTAGCTATCGGCTCCAGAAGTGTGTTGTCATATACGTGCGGAAGTTCAAAACACTGTTATTCTAAAAACATACCTTAAAAAGTTGCCCTTACTGCACCTAGTACACAAGGTTGAAATTATAATGGTTAAATTTTAATTGATGAAAAATTGCATAGAAAAACACAAATAAGGCATAAAAGCATTTAACTCTAATATTCTAACCATTCTAGTTTAATCCACAAATCTCACAAATTTGAAAAAATTCTCTCATAAATAATGAATTAATCGAAAATAAAAACTACCGTGTAAGCTTAGTACCTACTGTATGTAAGTCACTGCTGACGAAGTCATTTGATCAGCTGTGCAGTAAATCTATGAAATTTTTGCCCACCATAATCTTTATTATCATTAAAGTCAATTAAAGCTTAGACAGTATTTTGACATTTTAGCTTAGTTTAGAACAAAACCTTGGTATTTCACATTAAAATTTCAAATTAATTTGATTTCCATTTGCTTCACCTTTGCTGTGTCTTGTAATCACTCTTAGAACATTTGTTTTTTTATTTATTTGACAATTGTACACATGCACATAGTATTAAAAACACCTCTTTCCCACAACGATTTTCCTGAAAAAAATCATGCATTAATATATTTTTTTCCAAACGATTAACAGAAATAGTTATTTAACCAACAAATTGGTTAATGAGGGCGATTAATAATCATAAACGAAGCAAGTGCCCTTAATAAAGTAAAGATTATTAATTGCGAATTAACAAACAAGTTGTTTACAAAACTTTTCCGTTAATCGTACACTTTTTAAAACTAATGTCACAGTTTTCATTTTAGTTAAAAAATTAACTTTCTTATTAAATTAAATAGCAAGCAACATTTTTTAGTAAACAATAAGTAACTTCATTATTTTAAATACCTTAGATATTATTTATTCGACAATTTTAAATTATATTAAAATTTAATAATTTACAAACGATTCAAATTAAATATTTAAGTTATTATTTTTATTATTAAAGATAAAAATAAATGCATATTATTTCATCTGAAGACTCTGAAAAACCTAACAACACTCCCTCGCTGATAAATATCGACTGGTCTTATTGCCAAAACGTTGAAACTACAGTGTTGAAACGTCTTCCATCTAAGATAATGGGCGTGGAGCTAAACTGTGACATTACTTTAGTTTTAAATGGGCTTCAGAAGCCGTGACGTAAAAAATGCGCCAAATTTTGAAACACTGTCATTCGATAAAAATACCTTCAAAGTTTAGCTGTTATAATTTCAACCTTATGTATTAGTGCAATAAGGGCGACTTTTTTAAGGTATGTTTTCAGAATGACAGTGCTTCAAACGTTCGCGCTAAAATTACGACACACTTCTCCAGCCCATTGTATGTACCTTAGTTAATTAAAAAAAACTTATACAAAGTGTCATCTATCGGTTACTGTCATAAACAAATAAAAAGTATATTTAGTTGCCTAGCTCAAAGTGTTGCTACAACGATTTTTCAGAAAAAAGTATGCATTAATAAACTTTTTACTAAACGATCAACAAATAAGTAGTATAATAATTATTATTAAAATATTTTTAACACAGTTAAAAAAAATGTGCTCCTCCAATATGAAAATTGCCTCTATTTTGAAAATTTTAATAAAACTTCTAAATTGGTTAAATTACTTAAAGTTTTTATTTTCTACCGTACAAATGTTATACTGTTATATGCAAAAAATAAAGTAGTTTCAATATTCAACACCAAAAATAGGGGTTGGTATTTAAAAAAAATATTGATTACGTCACAGCGAAAAACCAGTTGGCCAAAAAAATTTGGAAACAAATGAAAAGCGTGCGCAATAAAAAAAATCAAATCGACTTGTCTTGGCGTTTTTCTAAAAAAACGTTAACTTAGAAAACATGAATTTTATTCCATACTTTTATGTCACTTTGTATAAAAATTTTGGTTGATTAAACTTCTGCGTTTTGACTTAAACTTTTATTTGTATACCGGGTGAACCCATTTTTTAAAAAAATATTAAAGGATGATAATACCTATTTGGCATATTTTTCTAGACATGTAAGTCTAATTTGATGTTTTAAGATTTTGTAAATTATGAGATATTGATTTGTTTATATTAGCAAGAATATTTAAATAAATAATTGATTAATAAAATTGAACATAGTTAAGCACCTTTTTATTTTTATTTTACCTATTTACAAAAAAAATACAATATTTTCTACAATATTACAATACTAATTAATTATGTCATAGAAAAAAATTAAAACATGTTTTTTTTTAAATAAAACAATGGTGTTTTTTTATTTATGGCAATAGTTAAGTTAAGCGCCTTAGGCAATTGAAAAACACGTCTTTTGATGTATAATACATTAAAAAAATACAGGCAAAAAAAATGTCATAGAAAAGTTTCTAAGAGAGTCTGACTAGCCTTAAAGAACTGTTATTAGCTTTTAATAATGCGTTACTATAGTTTTCTTAAAAATTAAAACAAATAAAATTTTTCTAAACATTGTCTCGGGTAGCATTTTTTTAACCATTTAATGTCTATATTTTGTTTTTTCAAAAAATTTTACAGTTTAGTCAAAAAACGCCCCAATACATTTGGCCCACTCGGTATATTTTTTAATTGCTATGATTTTTTTTTATTTCGTAACAAATGGGTTAATTTCAAGTTTACATAATGCGGGTAGTATTTTTGTTTCTATGGAAAATTAAAGAAATTCGGAGCTGTGATTGGATGTTGGAAAAATATTAAAATTTGCGGTACTACCGGTAGTATCTCAACTTAAAATTATCCCAGAAATGTTATTTTCGTTACGTAATAAATTTCATAACATCATTACTAAGTGTTTATGTATTAGAAAAATTTACTAATATTTAAAAAGATATTGGAATAGGAGAAAAATTGTTAAACTCTTTCTTATTTTTAACGACTCTTGGAATTAAATTATTAGATATAAATTTAATTCTTTAAAATTTTTCCATTTTTTTTTTGTCTACAACTATTAAAAATTTAAATCTCTTTGTCTACATAACAATCATTTTTCTATTCGTTCTGAAACTCTTTTAACCAAAAATTTTAATATTTTATATACAGGTTGAAACGTCACAGTAAAGATCAAGGTCGGGATCCAGAATTGTACTATCATAGGTTTCGTTCTAAGACAGTTGTATTAAATATTCTTTATTACCTTCAGTATCATCATCTTGCATCCAAACAAATCCACCTTATGCATAATCTCCTTTCAAAATATATTTTAAATTTGCCGCCGTAAGTTTAGGAAAACATGGCAGCCACCCACGGAATGTCAAAATTAAACGTCATTCGCTGGAAAAAAATAATAAAGGATGTCAGAGGCAGAGGCGAGTTCCATCAAAGAGGGCTTTTTATGCCCAATTTGTCACAAAGATTTACGTTCACCAAACAATCTAATAGCCCATTTTCAAGATTTACATTCCGAGGAACAAGACATTCTCAAGTCCATAAAAGGTGAGGTTATGTTAACTGTCACTTTGATTTAATTATAAAATTTTACAGATTTTTATGGAAAAGCAAAGAAAAAGATATTGAAATTAGATGAACAAGACTTGGAAACATTTAAAAATGAAATTACATTGGAAAAGTATTATTTAGAAATAAGTGAACCTCAAGATCCCGGACAGATTCGAAGTCACACCGATTTTTTCAAAGCCGTTCGTAGAGAACGACTTGACCATAGAACAACTGAAACTAACAAATTAATCATTAGATTGGATAGACTATTAAGATTTTATGGATCAGATCGCAAACAACAAGAACAGGAATTGGTGGCATGGCTGGATGGTTCAACTGTAACACGTTGTCCATCATGTGCATCTAGTTTCAACTTTACTAGAAGACAGCATCATTGTAGGTTATGCGGGAGCATTATGTGCAACTCTTGTTCTTATTTCTTGCCGTATGAGACAGCCCGTAAGTATTTCACCTGTTGTAGCAAATTATTTAGTCGAAAATTTCAGAAGCGATTGTTGCCCCTGTACACAATGTTGATGTAAACAACAGAGAACAAGGTCAAGGCAAAGAACCTGACAGTTTGCGGATTTGTAATCACTGTCTTGAAATGTTGGAAAGTCGAAGACGTGTTCAACTTGAACAAATGAGACAGCCAATCATCTGTCAATTATACAATCATTTACAAAACCTAAAATCCCAAACTCAAAGTTCTGTCGATTTATACTTGAAAATGTACAATTCCCTTACTTCAGGCGAAACAACTTTTCAACTTCAAGATACTCAAGCCTTACGAGTCACAATTGCCAAAAGAGCTGAAACAATTGACATTTTAAGCAAAAAAATTGCGTCCTTGCCCGTGGATGAAGAAATGCCAAAAGCAGAGTTACTGCAAAACAGCATCAGAAGAGCTACCTCTCATTACATTAAAGATTATTTACTTACACTACCAGCACCGCCTTCAATCCAAGAATTAGAAAAAATTAAAAGAGAACGCTCACTCAAAAACATTGAAGAAGAAAATCAAATGGCAGTAAGGACAAACATTAAGAAAGTAACGGTCACTACAGGATGGTCACCTGCTGCTGTCAATAATGATAAAACAGAAGCTGAAGACCCACTGTTAGAACAAATGAATATTGTAAGAAATTATATAGCTCAAGCAAGACAGGCACAACGATTTGAAGAAGTAACGTCTCTTGAAGAAAATTTGAGTATGTTGAAGGAGACTTATAGGCAGCAACAGCGATTAAAAGACAGTTAAATTGCTAATTGCTTTAAGTGACCGTTAAAAAAGCCTACTATTCTATTTTTCCTATTAAAAATTGTAATTTTAAATATCTGTAGACGCGTGTATTATACACTTTCAGAAAAAACATGTTACGAACAAATTAGTTTATGTAAGTAATAAAATTTAATTACTGACCTTGTTTCTACTAGTCATATCGCTGTTACACTATTTTCTATTATAATTTACCTAAATATATTTATTTTTCTTCATTTGCAATTTTATTGAAGCTATAAAATTTTTAGTTAGTTGGCGGAAAAATTTTGGCAAGTATGTCAACCAAAAAACCCTAAATGTTCACAGCCACCTATGTAACCTAATTGTAAAATTTTAAAATCAAAATGGTTGTTGAGCCGCTTGAAAAAAGTGTTATAGCGCGAATACGAAGCTCCTCAGCTATTGATAGTGTGACTCAGTGTGTAATAGAACTGGTAAAGTTTATTTTACGAGAATTTTTTGGTCCATTTCCAAAAGTTACAGGTTTTGAATAGTTTAGACGCTAAAGCGACAGCAATTGCAGTTCGAGTCAATCTCGCAACTTTTCGCATACAAGTTGTGGACAATGGGCAAGGAATTTCCCACTCAAATTTAGAATTTGTGGGGCAACGCTACATGACCAATAAATGCCACAGTTTGGTTGATCTTAAGAAACATTTAAAATATCACGGATTTAAAGGTGAAGCTTTGGCAAGCATTTCACAAATTTCTCAACGTGTAACAGTTATAACTCGAGAGCAGAACAGTGAAGAAACATTTATTAAAGTAATTGAAAAAGATGAAACAACAATTAATTTAACAAAATCTAGAGCGAGCTGTGGAACCACCGTCACAGTTGAAGGTTTCTTAAATAATTTACCGGTAAGGCAACAATGCGTTAAAAACAACGAATTGGAAAATGTCAAACGGAATTTGGAAAGCTTGGTTATAATCTATCCACGTGTTTCGTTCACATTGCGCAACGATTTAGGGGCTACATTAATTCTTTCAAGTGAAGAAAGTCCAGACATTGCAAGCTCCTTTAAAACGATTCATCCTGAAATAAACGAAAATGAATTCGCCTTACTCAAAGTCAGCAAGAATAGAACAAATGTTGAAGGCTTAATCTACATGCAGTTACACGAAACCAAACGATTGCAGTATTTATACGTGAATAAAAGACCCATAAACTCTCCTGAGATCCAAAATTTTTTGAATTTACTTTTCAAAAATTTTCCAAAAATAGACCCCAAAAAGAAAAATCCTGTCTATGTTATCCACATTAAGTGTCCTTATTCGGACATTGATATTGTTTTGGAGCCATCCAAAACTTCAGTCTTCTTCAGAAAAATTGATATAGTGAAACGGTGTCTCCAAAAAATGATAAATGCTTTTATGGGAGGTGGCAATATTGAAATGGTTACAAAAAAATCGAAAGTCAGTGCTACTTTGAGTGAATTTGGAGTTTCCCAGATTCACGGAGCTGTTAAAGGTTTTGGAACAAAAAGGAAAAATGATGAATTAGACGAAGAAATTTCGAATAAGTCAGCAAAAATCATTGAAGATACACCTTATTTTGAAGAGCCTAAAATAATGTCTAAGCAAACAAAAGTGGCATTGCCTATTGAGGTAAAAAGGAGTGAAAAAAAGAAGCTAGAAGAAGACGCAATGCAGGATGATAATTTTGTGGAGAATAAGGATACTATTGAGCCGAAAGAGGTTGCAATGAATAATAGTCTGTATACTAATTTTCCCGAAAATGAAAAAACGGGAAAAGATGTGATTATGGATATGTTTATAATGTCTCTGCAAGTGTTTCCTCCTGAAGATAAGGAAATTTCTCACAACGTCGATAACTGTGATGATCAATTTGCTGAGACTTCTCCAGAAAATACAACCTCACCCAAGGTGACAATGGGAATTCAAACTACATTCGACTTGTCAGTAACTAAAGATAATATGGTCTCGGTTGGAATTCAAGCAGGTTCTAGTAACATAAATCAGATTTTGGATAATAATATAACATTTCCACCTCGAAAATCTTTAAGAAAATATGTATCAGACTATAATTTTGACTTTTCTAAAGTAGACTCTACACCATATTGTCATATGAAAAAAAAATTTGATACACACTTACCAATTTTTAAAAATTTTAATCAAACCAAACCATTATTTGATTTTCGCAATACTCGGTCTAACGATAATCGTGCTTTTTTTGAAAATTTTGAACAACCTACTTTTCCATTAAAGTTTTTGCCTCAAGAAAACGAAACTATTTTAGAAAATGTACACAAACAACTTGAAAAAAAATGTGAGAAGAAAAGAATGCTTTATAATGAACCACTGGAGGTGAAACAGTCACCATATTTTTCAAAAATAGCTAAATCTAGCAATATTTTGGCTATGAAGAAACTGCCTGAAAGTGATAATAAAGAAAACTACGAAATAAATAAACCTGTGTGTAAATGCGATTATAAAAACCAAATTTTGGATCATACTATCATTAAAGACACTGATTTAACATTTATTAAAAAAAGAAACAACGAGGATTTGAAGGAAACTACCGTTAGTAAATATTTTACACCGAAGGGATTTAAAAACTGTAAATTTAGAATTCAGACTCCAAAACTACCAAATGTTCCTTTTGAAGAGACGAGAGATTTATTTTCTTTTGACAATTCTTTGGAATCTCGAAAATCTGAAAGCCAACTATTTATAACACTTAATAACATGGAAACAATGAAGAAAGGTTTGCATTATGACAATAACTTAGAAGATGATGACGAGGCCCCAACATTAACCGCGCCACAAAGTATGTGGAGGAATAAGGAAGTAGATATTTTTGAAAATAAACTCTACAGTTCAAAAAAGGACATATCTTTTCAAATAGCAGAAAGATTTGATTTTGTACCGAAAGGGTTATCACCAATTTTGAAGGATTTTGGAAAAGTGGATGATATGAGTCCGAAATCAAAACAGCAGTTACAAAATGCGCTTATAAAGTCTTATGAAGATGAATTATTGATGATAAAATGGCAAAATTTTATAGATAATAAAGGTATTTATTTTGGAAATATACATATACAGGGTGGAAGTAAATAATGTGTAAAAATTTTACCTGCTAATAGTTGTCTTTGAAATGTTAAATATCTGCTCATAATCATACTTTATAGAAATATTTATATTTCTTGAGATACACAATGTAATACGTTGTTTTTTTTTTTTTCAAAAATTTGTATTTATACGAGACACGATATACTTGTATTAAAGCTATTTTGTTGATACACAGGTGTGAGCTATGTGACAAAATTTTACTTGGTTAGAGTCCTCGTTAAAACATTGCCAAATTTTAACTTTGCCTTACCAAATGTTGGTAGTTTTTGAGATAGACTCTGTAGAATTTGTCTAGAAAAAAACATAATTTTTTTGAGATACACGATGTATGATAAAGTTTTTTGACAAAAACTTTTACATCGTATATTTCAAAAACTATAAACATTTGGAAAAGGCAAGTTTGGGTATTTAGCATCCTTTCAACTAGGATTTACGTAAATTTTTTACACAATATTTGATTACACTGATTACAGATTGTAAATAGGTATATGATTTTAGATCCAAAAACTTTTTTTGAAGAAATATATTTGGAAAAATCTAAATTGATTGAAGGTGAAATTCCTAATGCGTACACTAAATATGTTAAAGACTTTGAAAATATAAGTTTTACGAAGAAGTTGTTTAAAAACGTAGAAGTTATTGGACAAGTAGACTGCAAATTTATAGCAGTTTTGGAAAAAAGCAGAAATTTGATCGTACTTTTTGATCAACATGCTGTTCATGAAAGAGTGCGTTTGGAAGAGCTTTCTGAAGGTAAAATGCAAAATATAGATATATGTACCTTATTTAAAAAGTTCATATTTTTTTGACAGGTTATAAGAATACATCAACAAAACTCAATCAGAACATAACGATTTTTGTACAAAAAGATGATTTAACCTTACTCAAGCGGCAATATAACAATCTAAAATTATTAGGTTTAGTTTTAGATTTTTTTATGGATGGTTTAACGATTTACGAAGTGCCTTTATGTATTTACAACAAGTCCAAAAAAGGAGTAATATGTCATTACATTTTTTGTTTAAATGTACTTTACAATTTTTTATAGACGGATATCGTTTTCCTAACTCAGGCTTTAATTAAAGAAATTATTGAAATTTTAAGAAGTAATAATGAAATTATTGTGCACACACCATGTCTTATTCAAAATATTGTTAATTCTGAAGCTTGTAGAGGTAAGTCAAAAACAATACAATAGTTATATGAAATTTTTATTTTAGGTGCAATTAAATTTGGAGATCTTTTAACCAAAAATGAGTGTCTAATACATTTGAAAAATCTAGCTAATTGTAAGCTACCATTTCAATGTGCTCATGGAAGGCCAACACTTACTCCTTTAATTTATTTGAATAAGTTGTATGATGATATATTTGTATCAAAGCCAAAACTAAGCAATTTATAGTAGAAGTGTAGAGTTCTTTTGTAAAACTCTGGGGTGTGAGTGGGTATCAATCACAAACCTTCATTAAAATGGACAAAATAAGTTTAGATTTTTTTATGGAGTTTTAAAAATTCCTTTCCTGCTGTCTACTAGTGCTACTAAAGTTCTTTCGATCATAGTCAAAGACAAGACGACAAGAGTAAAAAATTAGACAGAATTTGTTTACTTTTTAAGAAATCATCACCTGTTGAATTAGGTTACAAAAAATAAAATGTATTTTTTAGATAGTGTGATGTAACCACTAACCATTGAACTGGCTCTAACACTTACTGTATAATTTCAAGATTTTTGTTGTGTTGGCAGATGTAGGTATTTTGAGTGTGAATTGTTGGTGTTTTTTTTTTGAAAAGTAAACAAACTTTATCTTATAGACTGCTGCATAGAGCAAACTTGCTTAATCCTAGAGTAAGGACTACACGTTTTAATTCGTTTTAGGCCCATGCGCACTCACTGCGACCCGTCTATCCTTTTACGATTTTCTTTGCTGTAAACTATTATATCGCGTGTTCAGTTGAATTGTTTTTTTTTGGATCTGCTAAATTTTTTAAAACATTTTTTAAATTAACTACAATTACAAACAAATTATTTTCAATGTTAACAACTAACAAAAGTTGAAAATTTCTTCTTCTGAGATTGGAGTTTACTAATGGGGTTTTTGTACCTACTTCATACTATCATAGGTAGCTTCTAAGAAGAAATGTTCATACTCCTTTCGTCACTTGTCTGACTTGTCGGTCTCGTATGTCTATACTTCTATCCGTTAGGTAACTGCGTATTATTCTCCTTAAGTATTTGGATCCCACCCTTTTCTTCTAGCCTAGAGCCTCCATTATATATTTCTAGTTTGCTGAGTTGAAGGCATTTCGCAAGTCAAAGATGAAAAAAACACTATTTTCTTCCATTTTTTCTACCTGAGTTGATCCATTTTGCCAATTCCATCTCTACGGCATCTAGCGTAGACAGACATGCCTTCTTAGAAACTATACTGCTTTATGCTTAAGCCTTCATTTTCCTTCAACATGAGTTCATTTCCTTTTTCGTAAGCTACTGCTTTAATAACTTCTATTAATATGTTCTCTGGGCCTGGTACTTTACCTGTTTTAAGCTTACGTACCGCATACTTTATTTCATTTAAGATAAAGTCCTCTACCTCGCATTCCCTTTCAATGTTCTACCTTTTTGTTTCCTCTGAAAATGTTTGCTAACATCTATTCCCTGAAGGTCAGGTTGCATTCAATTGCTATCTTTGCAAATTGTATTCAGCTTATTTAAGACATGCACGTAAAAGGTCTTTTCTAATAGACTGTAAGCGTTATGCATCTCATCTCTTGCAATTACAAACATGTGCTTTCAAGCGATTTTCTCACTTCCGCCTCAAAGCTAACCATTTTTTTTAATCGAGGTCACTTTACTTTAATGGAACCTTTCCGTTTCAACAGTCCCTGTCTCTCTATAGTCAAGACACTGTTGTAGTAACCTCAACAGTAACAACAACAGTGCTCTTTCTTTTTTTCTATCTCTACCTCTAATGATCGTAGGCACCGCTTATTTACACCGCCGGATTTACACTTTTTGAAATAGGCTTTGTCCCATACTTTCTTCGAGAGCTTGGTTAAGGTTACGAAAGACCTTTTTTTGCCAATGTACAGGGTGGTGCACATTGGATGTTCAGATAAAGTATCTCCGAAACTATAAAATAAACGGTTTGCACATTTTTGAGCTCATGTTTTTGAGAAAATAATCTTGGTACAGACCGCATTTTGCTACCGTTTTTTGTTTCAAAAATATAAATTTTTTATTTATTTCTAATTTTTTTGCCAACTGGTTTTTTGCTGTGACGTAATCAATTTTTTTTAAACAGCAATTTCTATTATTTGTGTTGAAAATTGAAAATACTTTTTTTGAATATATAACAGTATAACATTTATAGGGTCGAATTTAGCTCTTTTTGTTATAGCTGCCAATACAATTAACTAACTAAAATATTTTATTTTAGACTCTATAAATTAGTATACCTAAATATTATACTGTTAAGTATACTCGGAAAAAAAGTAGTTTCAATTTTCAACGCCAAAATAGAAGTTGCAATTTAACAAAACAGTTAATTACGTCACAGCAAAAAACTGGTTAAAAAAATTTGAATATAAGTGAAAAATGTGCGCAATAGAAAAATAAAATCGACCTGTCTTGGCGTTTTTTTTTTATTTAAAAAAACTTAAGAAAATATAAATTTTATTTCATACTTTGTTTATATTCAATTGAAAAATTAAAACAAGATGAAAATTTTATTAGTTGGCTTTAAAAAAAAACAGTTTTCAATAATAGTTATTTATGTATTAAGGGCGTAATCAAGGGGATTATGGCACGAGGGAACGTTCAAAGTCCGACGTAGGAGGGCTTTTAATTTTTCGAGAGTTATTAGTCACGATTACGCCTGTGGTACATACAAGGTTTTATTTTATTTTGGATCGTTTTAAATTTTCAAATCAAAAGAATATTCAAAATTCCGGTATTTTTTTTAAACTGTGAAAAATATCCAGATTAACTAGTTGACTATCTTGTCGTTGCCAGGATACGGTATGTTGTTATTTTCTGTTTTGCGATTTTCCAAAATGTCAACTGATGAAAACGTCTGTGAAAACCACGTGTATTCTAGAAAAATGTTACAAGAGGTAAGAGCCCAAAATTCAAGATAAGTTATGTCACGCTCCGTGCGTTTGTAGTGTTTAACAATTTTTGAAATAAATGATGATTTTTCATGATAATTGTTATTTAATGCAAAAAGTGACGTTTACAAAATTGAAGACGTTTATTTGACAGCTAGACGAATGTACAGTCACTTAGTTGCTATTGTTGCGTAGCAACTTTAAAAAATTCAGTGCTATAAAGATAAAGATTACGCCCTGATTTACGGGCGTGTAAAGTAGATTATGGTTCCAAAATAAAATAAAAATACTTTTGTTTAATATTTAACAATAAAGAAAATTGATGATAATTTATTTTTAGCATTATAAAAAGTAAAAACAAATTTTAAAATAATATTTTAATATTCAATAATAATAAACAAGTAATCAATATAATAAATAACAAATAATAATAGATCCTTTTTCTTATCCCTAATCTCTTACGACATGCGCTTTTTGACAACATGACAAGCGACAACACTTTTTTTTGACAAAATATAATGACATTTTTCTCCATTGACCTGTAATAAGGTATTGTAAATATTCATAGACGGCTTGTTGCAAGTAAAGCACGAGACAGATCATCAGATATTGATTTTTATGTGTTTACTGTTATTGTTATAATATAGTGACTGAGGTAATTCTTATGTTGTTTTAATTTGTTATAAGCAATACATATTACTTTATTTTTTAAATCGGATGCGTTTTCTATACTTTTTATATTGCAGTAAACTACCAAAATGTGTCTGAAATTTTAAACCAAGTAGACGAGATTTTTTTTAAAGCCGCGTATTCCCGCTGCGCATGGTGTAGCAAAAAATTTTTAATAAGAAAAGAGGTTAATTAAATTATGTCAGCAGAGCATCGTGCATCAAGCAGCTGAGTATCTTGTATTCAAACAAACCTAAGTATTTATATACCCTATGTACTATCACTTTTCAAAGACAATTTAAATTTACCGCTTTGAGAAAACACTTGGCGGTTTGGCAACATGGCAGTCACAAGCGCCACATGGATGTCAAATGTCAAAATACGATGAAGTATGTTTTGTTATGTTTTTTAGACTTTAGAGGTGTTTTGTTATTTATTATTTACATGATTTTTCTGTGTCTTTGTTAATTAAATATAAAAAGTATAAATGTCCCATTAAAGTGAATTATTATGAATGCGTCTTATATTAATACACAAAAGATAAATGAGTAAGTTTAAGATACAGTTTGTAACTGAATTTTAAATTATTTAAAAAAAAAATAGTGTTGGAAACCTATGCCAAGACCCTGACACTAAAGGCTTTGATCTGCAAGCTGGTCAGTCATGGATTTACCCCACAAATTACCCAGTTCGAGATTACCAGTACAGCATTGTTCAACAAGCTCTCTACAAAAACACATTAGTACGTTAGACTTCCTTTTGTAATCACATAAAATTTATTTAATATTTTAGGTAAGTCTTCCTACAGGTTTAGGTAAAACTTTTATTGCTGCAGTTGTAATGTACAACTTCTATCGCTGGTACCCTCATGACAAAGTTATTTTCATGGCTCCTACACGTCCTTTAGTCAAACAACAAATGGACGCATGTTACGACATAATGGCTATTCCTCAAGATGCTACAGCTGAATTAACAGGAACCAAAGTTCAGCAATCACGATCTGAAATATGGCAGAATAAAAGAGTATTCTTCATAACACCACAAGTATTACAAAATGATCTCTCAATAATCATTGAGTTGGGTTCTAAAATCAAATGTTTAGTTTTTGATGAAGCTCATAGAGCAAAAGGCAATCACGCTTATTGTGAAGTTATACGTAAATTGTTACCAAAAAATAAGTTGTTTCGTGTTTTGGCTTTAAGCGCAACTCCAGGAAATAGTTCTAAGGATGTTTTAGACGTTATGAATAATCTATTAATTTCACATTTGGAATTTAGGAATGAGGAAAGCTTAGATGTGAAACCATATGTGTTTGAGAGGGCTCTTGAAACTGTTGTTGTGCCTTTAGGGGAAAAGTTACAACAAATTAAAAATCAGTATATTCAAATTTTAGAAAAATATACTCGAACATTAATGAAATATAAAGTTATTTACGGAAATTGTGGGAATTTAACTAAAGGAAAAATTTTTATGGTGATGAAAGAGTTCCAAGCCAAAAATTCCGGCTCAAGGTAAAGTAAAATAAAATTATAAGAAGACAAGAAACTATATATTTTTAATATTGTTTGTTTAGGGCAAACTATGAAATAGGTACAATGTGTAAAAATTTATCTATAAAATCCCGAGTGTGTTTGTGTTAGTCAGTCTGTTCTAATGAGTATACTATGGTCAAAACAATTATTAACGTATGTTAAAACAAGATTAACGATTTCCTGATTTACAGAATTCTTTACTATTGTAATTATGAATTACAGTAGAATGCCGATTAACCGAATCGCCAATTATCCAAATCAGTCCTAAGCGTAATATAAAAAATTAAAACCAAGTAATTTTTGTTTTGTTTTAAAAAGTTGGAACTCGCTGGAGTCCAGATATGTCAACTGTTATGGTTGAAAGCTAGAGGCAAAACACTACAATACTACATGTTTTGCGTCGCGCGACTTCCGTTCGTTTTTCTTTATTACCAGTCTATGTCCGATTCGGACATTCCGAATTTTCGATTATCCGAATCGACCCCGGTCTCAATTAATTCGGATAATCGGCGTTCTACTGTATTGAATGATATAGGAAATATGATGATTTGCAAAAAAATTGTATGGAAAATTAGCCCGATAGTTTCGTCAGAAAATGTAAAAAAATCTTAAAATTCAAACTTAGAATTTTAATTTTGACCTCAAATAACTTTTTAAAGAATTAATTTATTTATTCCCCTGTTATTTAAATGGGAAATAAGAAATCGCGATGATCCACCTCTAAATATTAAAGGTTGATATTTTAATAATACCGTGGAACCTCTACAATGTCGAACCATCATCTGCCAAGCATATTTGTTTGACTTATGGAGGTTTCGACTTACAGAAAATTGAACAAAAAAATATTTTAATTTTATATTTAAAATACATAATGTAGATTGTAAATTTCTTTTAAACTTTATTTGAAAAAATGGGTTAAAAAAGTTTGCTTAATATTATAATTTGGTTTTGTTAAATATCTAACTTTCAACTTCGGCAAGGTTCTTGAAGAATTCCTCCGGTAAGTCTTCCTGAGTCAAAAAGTGATTACTCATCTTCCACTTCGTCAGTGGCGGCTCGTGCAGGGAGGGCATTCGGGCATTGCCCCTCCAACGAAAATAAAAAAATAAGAAAATAAGGAAATATTGTATTTTGAATAAAATAATTAAAAACGTCTAAAACTTTTTTGTAGAAGTTTAAAATGCGCGCAAAGTTTAAAAATATTAGCGGGCGCGCATTCCGGGCACAGCTTAGCTTTGCCCTACTACGCTTGCCATATCGTACGCACTTCCCACGCACTTTCCATTAGTTTTTCAAGAGTTTTGTTGCTAAAACAATCTGACAACAGTACTATCTCGGGCAGAAGCCAGACTTGCCCACGAACCAATTAGCAGCAGAATTACTCCGAGTTGCTACGATTTGAATCGATTGCTCCCGATAATTATTATTCATTAATTTGTATTGCACCGGTAACAACTGTTTAACGTTTTTTTCTGAGTCAAGTTTTTTATGATTGTGATTATAGTTTAATCGGATTGATGATGAATTCCGTTCACAATATAAGAGAGTTAAAATCCGCGGAATTTGTTAATTTAAATAATAATAATAATAATAATAAAGGAGTTGGGACCTCCGAGACCAAAGCTAAAAATTCACCAGAAACTTGTGGTAAAGGGGTAAAACCGTGGTAAGAAATTGTAATGACGGTACATACAAAAATGCAGATTGGTTATCCACATTAATCATCACAACCACTTGTGATGTAAGTAATTCAGTTTATTGTTTTGTTTATTATTTGTTAATGGGGTCTAGTGATTCCGATCCTGCTTGGATTTGGACAGAAATACGGGATTTAAAACATTTAACGAAAAAAATCAAAAAGCGTTCTATGAGGCAAAAGTATTTATTCATTGGAATGTGCTACGTTAGATCGAATTGATTTGCGAAATCAGCTTAGTAGCGCATTCAGACTTGAAATTCAAAAACATAACGAGCAAGTTAAGCAAAATCGTTATATTTTAGGAAAATTTATTGATTGTATAAAGTTTTGTGGTGTATTCTAATTGGCTTTACGGGGACAAGATGAAACCTACTAAAATTATAACAAAAACAGTTTACGCCTATAGCTAAATTAGTTTTAAAAAGTATTAACATTTATTACTTATGCCCTTCCACTAGAGATTCTCACGAGCCGCCACTGCACTTCGTTGAGATTATCTTCTTCATCTTCCTCCGATTCTTCTCAAGTTACAATATCGTTGTCAATTTCCATGTAATCGTTCAGAGTGATTTCACTAGGATCAGCGTTAAGATGTCGCAGTATCGTCTGAAATTTATCTTGTGCAATTGTCGGCTCGTCATTTGAAATCTGAGTATTTAGTTGAGATAATGGCAGCAAGTCTTCTTCCCAACCATCAATAAACTCAAAACCAGCATGCCTAAAGCAGTTTTCGATTGTACTTCTTGTAACATCATGATCTCAAACTGCCGAGATGTTTATGCAGTCTAAAAGGGAAATCTTTGGAGTAGGGTGATTTTGTTCAATTGCCTCAAAAAACTTTTGCAAAATTCTGCGACGATAATGTTTTTTTAAACAGTTGATAATTCCTTGGTCCAGTGGCTGAAGCTTGGAGGTCATGTTAGGTGGGAAATAACAAAGTTTTATGCACTTCAGCTTTAACTGGGCAGTTTTTGGATGCGCTGTACAGTTGTTAATAAAAAATGCAACCTTTCTACCTTGTCTGGATTTTTTTCATCTAGCTTGTGTAACCATGATTCAAAAAGCTCTGCAGTCATCCCGATCGTTTATTGTTGTCATAGTCAACCGGTAACGATTTTACTCCTCAGACTCCAAGGTCTTGCACTCTTTCCAACGAGCAAAATTTTCAGTTTCTCAGTTGCAGTCCAATTAGTGGCAAGTAAGATGGTTACCCATTCTTTGCTATGCTTGCCACCGTGACATTTTTCGTTTTTGAACGCCAACGTCTTGTTCGGAAAGCATTTAAGGAATAACCCACTTTCATCAGCGTTGAAAACGTGACTTGGAGAATATTGTTCTAAAATTTTTGGCTGAATATTTTGCTGCCAATCCAGGCACTCCTTTTTATTTAACACAGCAGTTTCGCCACAAATGGTTTTGCGACTTATGCCGTGTCTTCAAAGATGAAAAGTATGTGTTAAAAAAAAGCTTATAAAATGAGATTTCAATGACTTACATTTTGTTAAACTTTTGAAGCCGCTAAGAACTTACTTTAAAATCAGCAACATTTAAGGGGGAAGCATATTGTGAGGCTTCTTTTAATTTTAATCCGACTTGGATAGACTTTCGACTTGAAGAGACAAGATTTCATGGAAAATTCAACTCAAAC
Source organism: Tribolium confusum (assembly GCA_029207805.1). Classification (NCBI taxonomy): domain Eukaryota; kingdom Metazoa; phylum Arthropoda; class Insecta; order Coleoptera; family Tenebrionidae; genus Tribolium; species Tribolium confusum. The sequence continues at coordinate 5,644,731 of JALGAY010000003.1, forward strand.
GCTGTTACTACTAGAAGTTTTGAGTCAAAGAATATTTTGACTTACAGAAGTTCGACTTATAGAGGTTCCACTGTAATAATAATAATAATGCTCACAATTGCCTTTGAAACAATGGGTTTGGTATTGTTGTTATGAAAGAATAAAATACTAGTGTGCCTGAAAATATTCTTCAATGGAATAGAATGTGTGTTTAGAAATAAGTATTTTTAAATGTTACAACAGTCTCAATCTTTTTTAGAGTCTGGTAGGAGTGGTAGGGTATTAAATAATTTTGCTCTACAATATTTTGGTGACTTTTTATTAAGTGCAGTGGAATGGTGGCATAGTCGCAAATTACCACCAACATTTTAACCGGGGTGTTATTTTATCTTTGAACAAGGGATTTAAAAAAAATACAAATCGATTTTTTACGTTTATTATTACGGCTATTGACTACATCGACCGAATGTATCGGCTTTTTTAAGTTTTTTATAAACGGTTTTCACAAAGAGCTTTTACAATTTTACTTATTATTTTTTCGCTCAGTTTACATTTAACAATCTAAATTAAATGACGCATCATTTATAGTTTAAATTTTTTTGTGTCTTTAAATAGTTGAATTTTTTTCTTCTCTAAGCAAATTCTTAAATAAACAATATTAAAAAATGTTAGGTGCAGAATAACATACCATTTACGTATTTTTTGTAGAAACCCAAATTATGCCGAAATTATGAAAAGTTTAAATATTTGCGTCACCTTGTACCATGCCTATGAAACACTTGTTCGTTGTGGTTTAAGAGCATTTTTGAACTTTTACAAAGGTAACATCATATGATTTTTGATTTTTTATAAAAAAAAAATTTTTTAGAACATATCAATAACCCTTTACTACAGGGAAATGCGAGTTTACTTCAGATAATGGATGATCTCCAGGAATATTTAGGCCCTGATCCTGAAGTAAAAGTTTTACCTGATGGTACCTACGCAGAAGTAAGTACAAAAATAATTTAGGTATTGAATAAGTTTGTAGTAATTATGTGTTTTAAGATTCCTGCATCAATAAAATTTGGTCACCCGAAATTTTACGAACTTCGAGACATACTTATTATACATTTCCAAAATTTAGATGATTCTACAAGGGCTATTGTTTTTTTTGAATACCGCGAAAGTGTAATAGAAGCATATGCTTTACTTACAAGGAGCTATCCTTTAATAAAATCTCGGATTTTTGTTGGACAAGGTGGTGGAGTGAGACAAAAGGATCAAATAAATGTATGAGGAACACAATTTTAAAGAGAAGAATATGAATGTATGTTATAAATTTCAGACTGTTAAAGCTTTTAGAGAAGGAACTTGCAATACCCTTCTATCGACTTGTATAGGTGAAGAGGGGTTAGATGTGGGTGAAGTTGATTTGATTATTTGTTTCGATATCGCGAACAAATCGCCAATTCGGATGATTCAAAGAATGGGAAGGACAGGACGAAAGAAGGAAGGTCGAGTTATAGTTTTAGTTACAGAAGGAAGGGAACAACAAACGCTGAAAGACTGTTTGATTTACAAAAGTAATTTGGGAAATTTCGCATCAAATTCAGAACTTTTAGAAAGTGGAAAATATAGAAATAATCCGAAAATGATTCCCAGTTATATTCAACCAAAATGCCAAAAAATGTTTATTACTGTTAAAAAACCTGTCTTAATGAAAAATAGTAACTTGAAAGATATGTTGCGAAGCTTATCTGATGGAGCCAAGTTTAATGATGATTTAGAAATCGTGGAAATTCAAGAACGAATCAAAGATGACTCTGAAAATTTGTGGAACAAAAGTAAAGAGGAATTTTTACATTATGAGCCACAAGAATCTAAAATCAATTTTATGAAATATTTAGAAAAACAGAGAGTTTTTCAAGCAAAGGAAACGATAAAAGAGTCAAAACAGAGCGAAATTTTTGTTTCACTACTTCAGTTTGCTGATTCTAAGCGATATAATATTCCAGTGGTATCAAGACGTAAGTTTTTATGATTGTGATTTGTTTGGAATTTTTTATTTTAGTATTCAAAAATGACTTATCTGCTATTTTATATAACCATCATAACGTAGTGTGCTTTTTCTTTTTTACTACCTGCAGTCAGATATCAGTTTTTATTAGGATTGTTGTTTAATATTAAAAATATTACAATTATTATTTTTTATGCAGTTTACTTCAAATATTAATAATTAAAATACTCTAAATTTATGTCACAATTCGAAATTTTAATTGAGGAGTGATAATGTACCGTACATTTCAAAACGAATGACATCTTTTAAATTGACTAATAACACGGCTAATATGTAGCTCTGATAGTCTTTTTAGTAATAAGATACAACTGGTAACTTCTGACGATAAAAACTATGAAACAATAACGCTAGTATCTTTTCAAACCACGTTTATTTACAACAATTAATTAACAACATTGGAATTAAGACAACAACAATAATGTGTCGTAACATTTAAATCTCAACCAATTTCTCTGTCCCGGAAGTACCACATGGCTGTTGGGACACGTTCTATTGCTAATGCATGGCAACTCAATATTCGACAATAAGCTAACACAACTTATGACAGAAACAAAATATAATATAAGTACTATATAAGTACTACTTATTAACAAAAGCAAATTAATAAATAAAAATTAATAAAATTCCAAACAATTTTCTTTATGTTGACTGGTGTACTAATTTTTGAATACTTTTTTTAGCAATATTTAGTAACTTTAACCAAAATAAATGCTTAAAACAAGGAGATATTAGGACGATGTTTTCTAAACCCAGTATCAATATTTTAAGTCAAGGTTTGTTGCTTGTTTTTTTATATAAAAATATTGTTTACTAATTTTTGTAACAGAAATTCCGAGTCAAATGTTTGATTTAGAAAAAGAGAAAGACGTTACGCAATTATTTCCACCAGAATTATTTGAAGAACTGTCTATATATTTATCTATAGAAACTTCGATAAAACCCAGTTGTAAATGTTGCAGTCTTCTATTTGAATGTCCGAAAATATTTTACAATAATTCCCAGCCTGTAGATTTAAGTACATTAGTCGTACCTGATATATCCATAGTTGAAAATATCACAGCTGAAGATTTAGAAGTTTTTGCAAATTCCTTAACTCCCAAATCTAAGGAATTATATAGAGAAGAGTTGGAAGTCGATAATGATATTTTCGATGATATTGAATTTAGCAAACTAGAAGAAGAAATGTGTCAAAAGTTAAATAAAAATACTTTGGCATATGATACGCCCAGAAATTTTGATTCTATTTTAAACTCGTTTAGGATACAAGAAAATGTAGATTCACCTCAAAAAATAGAAAAATCGTACGTATTTGATACCCCGAAAAGTTTTAGTAAAATTTTAAATTTATTGGAATCACATGTTGATAAAGAAGTGCCACCAAATTTGATAAAAAAACCATTTTCAAATAATTTAGAAGTAATTTATGAACATACCGAAAGTTACGACAAAATTTTATCTTTTTTTAAATTATCTTCACTTGAGGAATTTTTTGAAGAAACAAAATGTGAAATAATTGATCTAGATGAAACTGTGATTTATACACCAGTAAAGAAGCCTAAAACAAGTAGCCCTGATCTTTTCGAAGAATCACCCGTTTTATTCCCATCTGAGAAAAACCAAGATCAATCACTAATTATTGAGGGACCAGAATCCCCAATTTTAAGTACATGTAAAAGAGTGCAACAACTAAAAACGAAGAAGAAATTGTTTGATAATTCTGCAATTGAAGAAAATGAAATGGCAAAAAAGCCAAATTTATCTATTCTGAACAGACCAAGTAGAAGTTTCTTTGAATCCAACAAAAATAAAACAGTTTCAAGTTCTCATGTTACTTCCTCAAGTCACCCTTCAATAGATATTAGTGATTTATGTGATTTATCCCAGTTTGGTTTAAAACGAGAAATTTTACAATCAAAGGAAAACAGTGAAAAAATGGACGCTTCAAAGATTGAGGTGGATATTGGTGATATCTGTGATTTGTCTATTTTTGGATTGGAAGGAAACACCGGTAAAAATATTAATATTGAGGAAAATAAGATCACAAACAATAATGAAATTAAAAATGGTGAACATGAAGAAGAGAACAAAAAGGAGAAATTGTCTATTGATGATTTGTGTGACATGTCACAGTTCTTCAGTAAATCGGTTTCTAAAAAGTCCGAAAATAGAGAAATTGAAGCTACAACAAGTAACAACATTACTACTAACACACAAACTTCCAGTCTAATTGACTTCTGCGATTTTTCTTCTTTCGTATCAGATTGTGATAATAGAACTTCTAAGAAAAACGATATCCAATTTTTAAAGGAAAATCCAGAAAAATACTCCAGTGAAACGAGTGATACAAAATTGAAGAAAACTAAAGAAACAGTAAATCATGTCACTATTGACCTAACTGATAGTGATTTTGAATTGAGTCCAGTTAAAAAAACATCACAGCCTCTTAGTAAGACCCCAACTCAACTCTCAATAACTCAAATGTTGAGTCTAATTGCAAAGAGTGATAGCCAAAAAGAAAACAAAACTCCAAAAATGAAGAAATATCAGTTATCACTTAGTAATCGAGATAATGCAGTTCAGAGTAAACAAACCACCCCGAAAAGTAGCCAAAAGAAAATGAAAAATACTCCGAAGACTAAACCTAAATTCAACATATGTCTGGCGGGGGATAGTGATGATGAGTTTGAAGATAATACTTTCAGAAGTCCGATTTTCGCCAAGCCCAAACCCATTCCAGTTGAAAAGAATGAAACAGAAAAGTCTTCATCTTCGAAAGAAATCAAAAAGAAACGGAAGAAATTTTGTGAATTTCTAGATCAAGAAGCTGTTCTTTCCGAAGATGGAAGCATATTGATTTCTGAAGATGAAGAGAGTGGTGAAGATTGTTTTGAAGCAAGCTTCGTGGCAGATGAAACAGAGGATTTTTTTAATAATACAAACATGCATGTGAAGTATCTACAGTCAGTGAAAAGTCCAGTGAGAGGAAACTTTAAGATTCCTGCTAAATTCAGATTTAATGTTTCAAACATTTTTTCTCAAGAAGTTAGTAATGAAGATAATACTTATATGAATGTAAGTTAAACGTTTATATTTATTAAGATTTAAATTTTTGATTTTTCTAACTATCTTCCAGGATTCGTTTTGCGTTGGAAGTCAAGAAGTAGAAAATTGTGATAATAATTTATCTGAATTAGAACTTTTGGAAATGCAACTAAAAGAAGAGAAAAAGAACAAGAAACGAAAGAAATCTGATGATAATGGAGTAGCCAAAAGAAGAAGAATACTTGTGATAAACGATGATAGTGATTAAGTCTTTATAAAAATATATTCATAAATAAATACAAATATATTTTTTGATAAATTTATGTTTTATTTGATGATAAATTGCGGGTGTTAAATATCTGCTTGATATCCTCAAATACAGCATCTTCACATTTGTTTCCATCAACAAATTCCATCAAATTAAATTCTCGGTAATGGTCTATTGTTGGTTGAGTCTCTTTGATGTAAGTAGTGACACGTTTTTCAATAATATCGATAGTGTCGTCACACCGTCCACTTCCTGCTGCAGCCCCTCTGTTGAGACACCTTTCCGTACATATTTCAACAGGACAGTCAATAAACAACACAAATAGAACTTCCACTTTGGTTCCTATTGTCTTGTTCCACCCTTCCCGATTTTCCTGATTTCTAGGAAAGCCGTCAATTAGAAAATAGTTTTTATCAGAGTTTTCCATATAATTATCAAGCAATTTACAAGTAATTTCAGCGGGTACAATCTTTCCATTTCTTATGCAAGAGTCAATCAATACCCCGTGGTGAGAATTTTTAATATCTCTTTCACGTCTCAACAATTCACCAGCAGAAATGTGAATAAATCCATAATAATTTGCTATTTTGCGACATTGAGTCCCTTTACCAACTCCAGGCGGTCCTAATACAAACACAACTTTCTTTTGCCCCATTATTGTTACTTCAAACAATGACCGCCAAAATTTAAACCTGTCACCGCGTCGGTAAAGTCAATTCTGATTTAACCAACAACGTCAAAAAATCTTTTGACAGAAAGTTTTGCATTGTCCCGGTGTTCTCATTAAAAAAAATAAAATGTTTGGCGGTGGACGAGCCCCGATTTTAGTTTTAAGTAAGTAAATGACTTATTTTTTCCTTTTGGCACCTATTTAAGTCATATGTTCATATTTCAGGTCAAAACACGAAGCGTGAATCCGGCCGCAAGGTTCAGGTGGAGAACATAAATGCCGGAAAGGTATGATTAGCACGTGTTTCTCATAATGAAATTATTACGAAAATGCACTACCTTGTTTATTTTATAACACCTCTCCTTAAATTTGTAATTGATAAAAGAGCCGTTTTGAAATTTTGAGGTTATAATTGTCACACCCTACTTTTACAGCAAATAGCCGACGTTATTCGGACATGTCTGGGTCCTCAAGCTATGCTGAAGATGCTGATGGACCCCATGGGTGGTATCGTTATGACCAACGATGGAAACGCCATCCTCCGTGAAATCACTGTCCAACATCCAGCAGCTAAAAGCATGATCGAAATTGCAAGGACACAAGATGAAGAAGTTGGTGATGGAACCACCTCAGTTATCGTTCTTGCTGGCGAGATGTTAGCTGCAGCTGAGCAATTCTTGCATCAGAATATGCACCCCACGGTTATAATTAGACAGTATAAACAAGCCTTAGAAGATATGGTTACATTGTTGGAGGGCCCTTTGAGTGTGCCTGTGGACCGAAACGACAAAGCGGCTCTAGCCAATGTCGTAAGTTACTTGTTATAATATAAAAAACATTTTTTGAAAAATTAATTTTAGGTGAAAGGGTGCGTAGGGACGAAATTTATCAGTCGCTGGGCTGATTTGGCTGTAAATATTGCACTGGATGCGGTAAATACAGTCCTGCTTGAAGAAAACGGACGTACTGAAGTTGATATTAAAAGATATGCTAAGGTGGAAAAAATCCCAGGAGGGTCAGTGGAAGAGTCCCAGATTTTGAAGGGGGTTATGGTTAATAAAGATGTCACTCACCCTAAAATGAAGAGATATATTCAAGTAATCATTTTTATTTACAATTTTTTTTAATTCTTTAGCTTGTGTATAAGGTATAATCTGAATGGTTTCACGTTTTTTAAAAAGTCCATAAGACTAAAGTTCACATATAAAGCAGGCGTGGGCCAGCATTTAAAAAAATATCAAAGACGTTTTAATAGTAAATTTTGGATTTAACACGTTATTCACATGCCATTCGCAGAGTTATAGTCTTTTTTCACCTAATTTTTGGAGATAACTACAATATTTTGTCCCAAAGTGTTTTCTGTTAATTTATTTGGTACATTTTTTATACATTTTGTCTAAAACTCATAGGAAATAGTCTAGAACAGTCAAAAAATTATATTTAATTAAAAAGTTAAATGGCAGTGCGCATGTGAGGTGAACACGATTTACAGCCACAAAAACACACTAGCTGTGGCTTGATAATGATTTAATCGTTTGTATTTTGCACCATGTTGGTGTCGCATTAGAAGATTGAAGAAAAAAACTTAACATAATTCAATAACAAAAACAACCCCATAGAATGTCAACAGAAGTTGTAGTTGGCGCCAAGGTTATACTCATGAACATACAAAGTCATACGTCACAGGACGAACACACCGATAAAATTGCGTTTTGAGAGTGTTTAATTTTATATTTTCTGTAATACGAAATAAAGACGTTATTATTTTCTTTTATTACGAGTATTTCTAAACTGTCATCATCAATACTGATAATTTACATTAAATGTTCAAATTGACACCCTTCTTGTTGAAAGCACATTCTTATGCGTCTTTTAAAATTATTTATTACTGTAGAAAAAATTTTATCTAAAAATAAGAATGTACACTTAAAAAAAACAATTGTTTTTTACTGTTTTTAATTTCACAGCTAGACTCTTTTATTTTTATGCTTTATGCCAGTATAAAAACATTACATACTTGATCTGGTAAAAAAAATGGTTTTTATTTTTTTACGACTACAATTAAATTAAAATTAAAAAAAGTAAAATTAAAATTAAAAAAAGTAAAATTAAAAGCTTTAAAAGATGGTCTAGTACCATGGAGGAATAAATAAGACAGGAGGGAAGGTCGCTAATATTCACCATGTAAAATTCTTGTCGGAAACTCAAACACCTTTTTTGGTCTTTTTGACCAACGCGCACAGAAAGGTGCATCTAGTTTTGACGCTTACTGACGAATTTTGGAGTTCTGTTATTCATCATTGGGGTCCTGTTCTTAAAATACTGAATAGTAGCGTCATTGTCTCATTTATCAGTAACGTATTCATTGTATTCAACTTGCATGAAACGATTATAACAACCCTTTATTTTATTTGTAAATCAATATTATAAAACGAATTTTCTTTATATTTTTACTTGTATTACTCCCAGAAAAATATTAATGTTACGCCTCTGAAATCCGACACCATGTTCAGACACTTTTTATGACTTAACCGCTTGGCGCATAATTTCACTCCGTCCCTACTGTCTTATTTATGCCTCCATGTCTAGTACCATCTCGTTATGTGTAAATTTCGTAAAATTCCTTCAATTATTAACGTTGAAAAAGGGGGTGGCCTCATACGATGACTCATCCTGTATCAAAAGGTGGCAATCCACGTTATGTGGGGCGTTCAAAACTGCCCTTTCTTTTCTCTTATTCAAAAAGAGAAGTGAGTTACATGACAATATTTTTCTACTTCATCATTATATAGATAAAATTCAACACAGGATTTTCGTAAATTCATCGTCCTCAGCGCTTAGAAGCTGAATCCAGTTTGATCGGATTTTTTTAAAAATCATTAAATCGATCATAAAGAAAACTTCAATGTCAGTGTTTTGATTACCGTGTATTTGAGTGGTCTGTGAAAAATTGTATTACGGTTAAACGAGTGGTTTAAAACTCTACTTCCAGTAAATTATAATCTGTGTATTTATATTTAATGAATTATTAATATTATAGTAAAGAGGAATGTAATGATTTTTTTGTTAAAAAAATCTTTTAAAACTTATCGACGACGTTTCGTATATAAGGTGACATCGAAATGTAACTGAATCAGGGCAGGCTGTGCCAGCGTAACTGTAATGATGTGACTAATGTTAATACCCACTTCTACGGCTTGCTCTGATTCAGTTACATTTCGATTTCACGTTATTTTATTTTTTTCTAATTATGTTTTTACGAGATACGATTAATATACGAGACACAAAGAAGTAGAAAAATAAAATTTCTCCAAAACGTCGTTAAAATTTGTTTGAAAAGAACAACACAAACATTAGAATTAGTATTATACATGGTGTTTGTAAATGGTTGAGTCTATTGGCATTCCTGAGTTAGTAACTTTTAATATAAAGTAGTTTGTAACGTTTCCAATTTTGTAAATAAGTGCAAGCTCAAGTTCTATTAAAATATGAAATGAACGTTAATATGACCATTTACAGATCTATTGTATTTAGGTAAGATCCAAATGTAGTTAAATTTTGCAACTACATTTTATTTCCAGTATTTAATGAAAAACAAATTTCAGAATCCTCGTATTATCCTTTTGGATTGTTCCTTGGAATACAAGAAAGGAGAATCTCAGACCAACGTTGAAATCACTGCCGAAACGGTAATCCATTTATTCCTCATTATTATCTTTTCTACTCTTGTATCGTTTATAAATAGGATTTCACTCGTCTACTTGAATTGGAAGAGGAACACGTCCGTCGCCAATGTGATGATATTATTGCCCTAAAACCTGATGTTGTGTTCACCGAAAAAGGAGTTTCCGATTTAGCGCAACATTTCCTTCTCAAAGCTGGCATCAGTGCAGTCAGACGCGTCCGCAAATCCGACAATAATCGTATAGCACGAGCTTGTGGCGCCACTATCGTCAATAGAACGGAAGAGCTACAAGAATCTGATGTTGGTACAGGCGCTGGACTATTTGAAATAAAAAAATTAGGAGATGAATATTTCTGCTACATTACTGAATGTAAAAATCCAAAAGTAAGTGTTTTCTTCGTTTTTGGTTACAAAAATAGTAAAAAAATTTTTTACAGGCTTGTACTATTCTTTTACGCGGCGCTAGCAAAGATATACTTAATGAAACTGAACGTAATTTACAAGACGCATTACAAGTAGCTCGTAATATAGTATTATTGCCTCGATTGGTACCAGGAGGGGGCGCTATTGAGATGGCAGTAGCACAAAAGTTGTTACAGAAAGCAACTCATGGACCATACAGAGCCTTGGCACATGCTCTTGAGATAATTCCGAAGACTTTAGCTCAGAATTGTGGTGCTAATACTATAAGGACTTTGACGGCTTTAAGGGCAAAACATGCAAATCATACTGATGCGAATAGTCCGTGTACCTGGGGTATAGATGGAGAATCTGGAGAGTTGGTGGAACAAACGACTAACGGATTGTGGGAACCACTAGCTGTTAAACTGCAAACTTATAAAACTGCAGTGGAAACCGCTATTTTATTGTTGCGTATTGATGATATTGTATCTGGTTCTAAAAAGAAAGGTGACAAGGAACCAACGAAACCGGCCGACATGCAAAAAGAAGAACAACAACAACATGATTAAACTTTTAACCAGCGTTTGATTTTAATTTTTAGCTTTTTCCGGATTAATCTTACCTTGTATTACACGTTTTGCTAATAAAGCTATTTACACTAATTTCTATTGTTTTCTTTCATTGACTTTATATATAAGCCCACGCTTCAATAGGTTGACAAGGTCATAAAATGAACGCTTGCTGTGTATTAATGAGTTTGTATAAAAACATACAGTGCAGGTAAACCTACCTGTTATTCAAATATATCTTCTTTGGAACGCCTATGTCAAACAGGTTGCCTATTGTTTATCATTAAAAGAGAAACTTGTTCACATCATCGTAAAATTTAGGCTCGGACATGCACTCAAGGACTTTTCTATTTATACAAGCATTTCAATTTCAACATGAGTGCGTGCATGAATTTGAATGAAATCGTTTGACAAAATGGTACAAAAAAAGTAAGTAAAGAAATCTTTTTTGAAATGCGAATCTTGCGTAACCATCACTTCCTTCTCTGTAAACTTAACACACTTCGTGATGTTGACTGTCAACAAATAAACATCTTATCTTTATCACCTTTCGCATTTCTACGTGTTAGTTCATTACTCTTTTCAGACGGGGCAAAATGCTTATTTTAAGCATACTTTTAATTTTTGCCCTGTTGATAAGCCAAGGCACCAGTATCAATTTGACTTACATAGTAAAAAAAGAAGGTGATACCCTGCAACCCAATTGTATCGCTGAAGAGAACGAGAGGTATGCCGCGATAGGCTGGGTTTACCCTCTATCCACCAATAAAGAAAATGCCCCACAAATAAGTAAGTGGCAACCTAAAATATACCCACTCTTACTTAATTTTTACAGCAAACAAATTTGTACCAAATATTCAAAATGAATTCAACTGTAAATTTTCAAAACACGACAAATGTAACAAAAAATGGGCATTGAAGAATTGGCAAATTGACGATAATTCCACAAAAACCTTTGATCTGCTTTTTGACTCGAGATGGGAAGGTATTTTAAATCTTAATTTTGAATTTTCTGCAAGAATTTTTTTTTCATTTATCGGTTGCTAATTTAATAAGTAAGTCATGTTTTTGAGATTGAAATGAAACTATCATCAGGGCCATTTCGTAACTCCACGGTTTTGTAAACATCCACCACATTTAGTAAATTTTAATAAATATGGTGGATGTCTATAAAAGCGCAGTCCTGATGATAGTATTTTCAAAAATTGAAAACGTGTAAGGGCTATTTTATATACAATTGAAATTTTTATTTTTGTTTGACTTGATCAGATTTTCCTACAATTTACACCGGGAGCGACTCAAAAGAATTTGAAGATAGAATTGAAATTTCCAGCGTCTTTAAGGCGGGCTTTTCACTACGAGCTTCTGGAAGTGTCGAACTATTAATATGTGAAGGTTGGAATCCTTATAATTATCCTTGTTATCACTTAAACATGAGTCAAAGTGAAATTTTTTTTCACAAATACATGACTTTACCCAAAAATATTTCTAGCAGAGATAATTTATTGGACAATTACAAGGTAAGAGTTTTTTTGTTTTTGAATAAACAACGTTATTGTTAATAGGCGTTTTCTAATATTTTATCTGGTGATGAATGGAGAAATTTTATTGTAAGTTTAGACGATGAAGGTGGTTTCAGTTTAACTGACGTCACAGTTAACAGAACTGTTATTCAATATGAAGATAAAAAAGCGCTGAAACCGCTTTTTCTTCTGGTCAGAAGTGTAGAAGTTGCATTATGGAAAATACATCAAAGTAGTAGAATACATCCTTAATTTTTTGTTATGAATTAACTTATTATTATAGATCAATTTTTTTATACAACAACGGCTCAAACTTCAAGATTTGGGCCACTTTTAAATTTACCTTCAAAGTCTCTTTGTGTGGCTGTATACTTTTCTACTTGTCCGACTTGTTCTATGAGTTTTATTACTACAAAAAACGGTCGGAGAATTATTTTAAAGGACGTGCAACCCACTCAAGTATATCAAACAATATTGGTATTTATACTCTAATTAAAAGTCATAAATTCAAGGATTTTCAATGGCAGCTCGTTAAATTAAAAGATGATAATGTTGAAACCGACAAACTTAATATTTTTGTAGAAACGAAGTTTATCGAAGCTTCAGAAAATCAAACAAATGGCTTTTGGGCGATTGACGATGTTCGAGTGTGTCATGAAAACGGTAATTTATTTATAGAGTTATGAATCATGAGATAAATTTGCATTGTTAGAGGTAAAAGTTTCGTTTTTAAAACTGAAGAATGGAATAAAAGAGAACGATGATTCCGCAGATGAAATTGCTTGTCAAGTGGTCCAGCATCCCAAGTGGAGACCCAAAAAATTGGTTTATCCCAAAATCAAAGGTATTTATTACGAGGTTGTATCAGATACTTTGCAAATATGAAGTTATTAATTTCAATGTCTTGTTGATACATCTGGTTATAATATGTGATGAAATGAGTCGTAACAATTAATTCTAATTTTAACGGTTATTAACCCCGATGTGCAGCAGCTGGAAATAGCGACACTGAATCTGTTGATGCTGCAAATATCGATGATTCTGTTCTAATTCTTACTACTACTAAAATTACATCAATTTTTTTTTGAAAAGTGTAGGTAGAAGTGGTAAAAACAAGATATCAATTACAGAAATAACTGTTTATCTTGTGTAAATACGATTTAATAAAAAAGAATTTTATAACTTAAAAGTTAGTCTTATTATAGAACGTTTTTAATTACCTTTGTTTTCTTACCTAATTTATTTTTTCTGATTTTGCTTATCTATTTTATTCTTAGTCTTTCTTTCGTGTTTTTCCCCGGCACTCTCATTTCAAAGACTCTTTTTATTAACACATTGACCGGCATATTTGACACACATGTCCAAATTTTCTAAGTTACCCTTTTATGATCTTTTCGTTGGTATATTCTATTTGTATTTTATTTTATTGATTTTATTTTATCCTTTGTGGGTTCGTGGTTTCTGTTTTTCAAATTAGAATTTTTACAACTTGAGATTTTATCTTGTTTTAGAACTTTTTTTTCTCAAAATATTATCTTTGGTAAATATAGAGTGACATAAAAGTATGGAATAAAATTCATATTTTTTAAGTTAATTTTTTCTTAGGAGAGGTCAACTTTATTTTTTTATTGCGCACGTTTTTCACTTGTTTTCAAAATTTTTTTGACAAGCGGTTTAGTGCTGCGACGTAATCATTTTTTTTAAAGGCAACCCCTATTTTTCGTATTGGAAATTGAAAAACTATTTTTTCCGAGTATAACATTTTCCAATTTTCCAAAAAAACGCAATTTTTAACAACATTACTGAACTAAATGTTTAAATTGACGTCCTTTCGTTTTTTAGTAATAATACAACTAATTTTCAATTTCTGTTAGCGCATTATTTTTCATTTTTTGATTAATTACGCGGTACTAATTTGTAATTCTTTATCTTAAATCATCTAAATCTCTTGATTTTGTTGCAAATACTTTTGATTTTAAATAGCTTCTGCAGAAAAGCGGCCAAAACATCAACTAAATAATCTCTGACACCGTGATCGTAGTGTGGAGGTGCATCGTCTTGTTGACACCAGACATTAACTGCTGATATGTCTGGATCCTTTCTATGGCTAATGCTGGTACTAATGTGTCCCAAAGGATATCCACATAAATTTGTGTAGACAATGAGACGTCAAAAAAATACAGTTCTAAAATGTGATCTGACAAAACCACTTTAAACATTCAATTTTTGTGGATATTGAGTATGGGTTTTTCTCATCTAATGCAGTTTTTTTATCGACCCAAATGGCCAATTGTCTTTGAGCTAAATCCATTTGACTTTTTTTAACTTAAAACCAATAAGTATTTGCAACAAAACCAAGAGATTATTATCTGTGCCGCATAATTAGTCAAAAATGATAAATAATTTGCTAACAAAGTTCGAAAATTGGTTGTATTATTGCCAGGAAACAAAAAAACAATTTGAACATTTAGTTCAGCAATGCTGTTAAAAATTGCGTTTATTTTGAAAAATTCAATAAAATATTTAAATTAGTTAAATTACTTAAAGTGTGTATTTTAGAGCCTATAAATGCTGTATTAATTTAATTTCTAGTTTTTTCTTCTTGGATTTTTTTATTAATTCATCCAGTACAGTTGAAAATAGGAGTGGCTATTGTGCACATCTTAGTTTCATCATCAAATCTCTTAGATTCTTCGTTGTTTGTTCCTACTATGTTTGTATTATTTTTGTATATACAGTGGACACGGAAGTAATTGGCCGCTGACTTTTTAAGCTGGCAATAGACCAACTAATTTTGTTGTTGGCCTTTGTTAAATCTAATGTACTAGTAGGTCGGAGAAAAACCATAGACGTTTGTAGGGGACCATCATAAATCAAAATGTCTCATCCCTGTTTATTATCTTACCATTAGATTTAACAATAACTTTGAACAATGACCTTGAATTTGATTTATTGCGAGATTAAAAATTTACTGGCCGTATTTTCCGTGTCCACTATACACACGTTCGTTATCGTACCTTTATAATTTATTTGAAATTTTTGATCTTAGAAATTTTTTTGCCCTTTTTTGATTTAACGTCGTGTTAAATAATGTTTTCCAAATTCTTCTTCCAAACATGGTTTTCCAAATTCTCTATAATTTATTTTTAACTTCTTTTTTTACCGACGGCATTCGTCATCTCTTCATTTTTCTTTTCTGATATCTTGCAGTCAAACCCAGGAAAATAAATTATTCGGATTCCCATCCAAACTTCTTTAAATCGCAGTCCTGACACCAATGTGACGTCAACTCAATAATTTACATAAATAACTTAAAAATGACTTTATAATTAAACGACTCAATAACACACTTCACTCGTGATAATTGCTTTGTTTTGAAGTACTGCACTCTAGCGCTTCCTCTGCCTTATTTCTCTGCGGGTATTTCCGATTCTTCCACCTCAAATGATTCATGGTTTCTAGTATGCTCGAGAACACAACTTCCGCCTTAACAATTACTCAATAAGTGACATCACATTCTAGAGCATTCCGTAACATTATGTTCTGATTCCAAGATTTATATTTTGTTGTTTTGTTATTTATTTCTGTTCTGTTTTGGTCGCTTCACTAAACACTAGACATGCACCAGATGTCTGTCAGTGGCATGGTACTACAAAAGGTTGTTTTTAAATATGTAATAATTTACAGATTTTCCAACTGTAGACAATTCTTCAAATTCGACATCAATCTATTTAAATTGGACCCAAGAGGATCCCAATAACCAAATAAATTATTTCATCACTTACGAAGTATGAATTAGTGCACTCAACATAACTTAAAATTTATTAAAATTTCATACTTATAGGCCAACGACTTATGCCCTCCTGAAAACCCAAATTTAAATAGGATAAAATCAAACGGTTTTCTAATGACGAAACATAATGAAATAACAATAAATGATCTCGTACCTTATACTAAATACAACATAACTTTCTCAAGTATGTTACATGAAAAAGAAAAACATATTTTTATAACCACACAGGAAGCGGGTATTTAATACTTGGTCAGGTCTTGAATGTATTTAATTATGATTCGCTTTTGTAGAACACATAACATTTGAAGAACTTCCTTCAAAACTTAACATACAAGTATTGGACACTCATGCTTATGCATCTTGGGATAAAATCGCATGTAAATCAATCTATGGACCTATCTTATACTCACTGAAAGTGACAAATGTTAAAACAAACACTACGAAAGAATTGGATGTTCAAACCGAAAACACCATTGAAATAAACGATTTAGAACCCTACACGATGTACGTTTTAGAAATCACAACTTCACGAAATTTTGAAAATATTCAAAAAGATAAAAACACACTAAAAATCTATAACAATTTTACTACACAACCAGGAAAAGCGCCACCAGTAGAAAATTTAGAAATCTATTCAATTGATAAAAATTCAGTCTCACTACGCTACGACTTGCCTAAAAATTCAAGAGGTATTCCCACTTTTGGTCAAGTCACTCGTTGCAACGCCCTTAGTTTTGCAAAATGTAAAACTTTTACTTTTCCAATAACGCCTTGTAAATTTTGGCCGAGGAAGTATTGCATCGATTTGAATAATTTGATTCCTCATCAGCGGTATACCTTCAAAGTAAGCCTTAGGAATGCCAAAACGCAATTATATGGTGATGAAGTAAAAGCTGAAGCTTTCTTAACCGAACAAGGTAGGTGTCAGTCCTTTTGTATAATCATTTTTTAAAATTTGTGTAGTGCCGGGACCTCCATCCAACATAACGTACAAACTTGTTGACTGTAAAGACAGTTTGGACTATTGTCACCTAAATGTGAGTTGGGTACATCCTTACAACCAAAATGGCTCGATTGAGTCATTTCACATTGTTTTGAATGCTACTGATAATGACACCAGTGATAATATTCAAGAAGTTTTAAAAATATTCAACTCATCTTACTACTTGCCAAGATATCAATATCAAGTAAGTATTTTTTTAAAAATATTGCGTTTACTGTTTATACTTAAAAGAGTGAAGTTTCATGTTTCATAATAATTACAAATCAGTTGAAAAAATTATTCACAATTGCAACTTTTAATAATTATTATTTCCAAAATTACTTTTGTAATTAAGTTCAAATCGCCCACTTTCATCTTTTTGAATGTAGCTTATTCTTTTCATTATTTAATGCATATTCAAAAATAACTGAAGAGATAAACAATAGATGTAAATTTCTTGTAACATCTAAATTATAGTTGCGAATATAAAACAACAAGACTAAAGTTGCTTTTACAACACAAATTATGCTTTTAACGGAAAAAATAAATTCCACAAATTTAATTATAATTATCAACAAAAAAAAACACTATACGTTCGTTATGGTCTTTATGGCCTCGCCAGTATTGTTCGACTCGGTCTTCGAGCTCGTCTTACAAACTCTTTAAAGGCTACCCCAACGGAGTTCCTTTGTAAAATACTAATTTGTTTTAGGTAAAATATATACCCTACAGCACTCATTATGAGTTATTTGTCCAATCTGCCAACTCAAAGTACAAAAGTTCTTTTGCTCATACTCATGTCAAAACAGATGATTTGGGCGAGCATATTAATCAAAGTCCTACTTTACTTAAGTCACACGCTACCTCAGTAACATTCACACTTCCTACTCTTGATCATCGATTGAAATCATATAATATGCTAGTAGTAGTTCAAGATTTTAATCAAAATATTACAATTCCGCCCAAAATTTTGAAAAATAACAAGGTTGCTGATCACTTGTGTCACAATTTTGGAAATACCTGGGTTTTAGAAAAACTAGAAGTACATACGCATAATGAAAATAAAACTGTAGAAATTGGAAATGGTGATGGAAGTAATGCTCCTCTAGAACCGAATACACAGTATTGTTTCACTTTTATTGTGACCAATAAGTACAGAAATAGTGAACATGATGTTGTTTATTATAAAAAGTTGGTAACCCCGGAAGGTTCAATTTCGAAAAGTGGGTATAACCACTTATACGGTTTGTTTTTGTTGTTACTGCTTATACCAATAGGATTTCTAGTATACAGGTGAATA
Source organism: Tribolium confusum (assembly GCA_029207805.1). Classification (NCBI taxonomy): domain Eukaryota; kingdom Metazoa; phylum Arthropoda; class Insecta; order Coleoptera; family Tenebrionidae; genus Tribolium; species Tribolium confusum. The sequence continues at coordinate 5,663,003 of JALGAY010000003.1, forward strand.
TTACCTTGAATCAAGAAAAAATTGAAATAATGATTATTTTTAGATACTTTAAAAAGAGAAGACCTAAGAAAAACAAAAAGCAAGAAAATAAAGAAAATGTTTACGAATCTTTGCCGTTTGAGGAATGTGAAGACAACTGTGTTAATAACGACACATACGACCATTTACTACACAAATAAAATTTTATACTTGTTAATTGTACTTATATGTTTTCTGTGATAACAAATGTCTCGTGTTTAGTTGTATCATACTAACATATTTTTGATTAATTTTAATAATGTGCCATACTAAAGTGTTCATGTGTAAAAATTTCAAATACACACAAAAAATTAAATACTTTTGCCAAAAGTATTTTTATAAAAAAAATATACGGTATACGTAAAAAAATGTCATTTCCTTTTCCCCAAATAATAATATGCTTTTTAGAATGTAAATAACTCGTACATGTTTAGATACGTAACAGGTAAATGATCAATATCATTCATTTATTAATTTCTCTTAACGACTACAACGTAATACAAAGTATTCATCTAAAGAAGTTGTCAAGGGTGCCATGACAAAACAAAAACATTTTAAAGTATTTTTCTTAGTTAAATGCGGCTGGCGTACTGTCATTGATAATTGTCAGAAATGTCAAAATGACTCGGAATCTCATAAACACGTACTCAAAAATTACCAAAATGATTTATTTATATTTTTCATAGTTACAGTGTGTCAAGTTCCGATATCCATTTTTCGCAACATTTTCTTTTATCAAAATCTCTTAGCACTCTTGACAACTTGTTTAACGTATATGTAGAATGAATAAGAACGCAAGATGAAGCTTCAAAAATACATTTTTCAACGACTGAACTTGAAAGTAGGCTTTTCTAAGTGATGTCATTTGACATTCGAAAGTTGACACTTGCTGCGGAGCGAGCGCAATCAGCAAATTGCCGCTCTAGAGCGTTATCGCTTTCTACCAATAATAACAAACTTTGATTGGATGTTAGAAATTGGTTGGGCTGGCAACGGTATAAATAAAAATTGATTATGTTGACAGAGGAGTAAATAAAAATTTATTTATAGCAATGCATAGAAAGCCAGATTGTTCATTGTTATCAATAAAAAATTCTTATGACGTCTCTGGTAGTTATTTGAATTAAGTGTGTGATTAGTCTTCGGCTGCGACTCACGCAGCAATTTTCATGCACGAACGGCAAAAATGTACTTTCTGCTCTTAAATACAATATACTATTGTAGAGAAAAGTAGAAGGATCCATCTGAACATTTTATTATAAAATAGACAAGATATTATTAAGATCATTAAAATTATTAAGATATTATTAAGAACACAAGTGCATTTTGGGACAAAACTCCTTCAAACGAAACTTTCCACAATACAATTTACATTTATACAAATACATTTGTTAAAATGTAAAAATATAAAGTACGTTTGTTTCAACAACACTTCAGAATGGTTCAGAATTATTGTAACATATGTGCAGACTCGGGGTTCTTTTAATTCAAAGAGTTGGATTAAAAACAAATAATTTATTTCTACTATGTACACGAATACACACTTTACACAAATTTAATAAATAACTCGATCTTCACAGAGTATGTGTCCTACACAAATGTCTCCGGAAGTTTCGCCACCTTTCTACACTCGTGCAAAACGATGAAATCATTCGTTCTCGATCGGTCCCATGAACATGCGTATACGCTGTCCGCTGAACAGATAGAGTAATAAAAACGCCCACTTAAACCGCGCTGTTTGAATAACGGCTCTTTATTGGTCAATTTTAAATAGAGCGCTTAAAAATCCTTAACACACTAGAGCACATTTTTAGAAAGTAAGAATTTCCAGGCTTGCGCCTAAAATAAAAGCGAAACGTAGGGTGTGTTTGTTTACCCTTTTCTGTTTTGTTTGACTGGGTGAGCGTTAAAACCAACAATTTCATATTTTAAGCGCCTACATCCACATTTCAAATAATGATACAGTGTAAATCTGACTTCACCGTAGAACGTTCTACGCTGCTTGTCTCCTCCCGCTGAGTTTTATTACTCTATCTGTTGGGCGGCCAGCGTATAGTAACGGTTTCAAAGAATTTCACGCTTCGGTGTGACTCTCGACGCGATATCCTTCTGGCGTTTTCTCGAACTGTAACCTCGAAACTCTCTTTCTCTTATAAATAATAACAATAAAAATCATTGTCGAAAAATCAAAATTCTAATACAACAGTGGCAAAGCGCTTTCTGAATCTAAAGTTCCATCATCAGTGCCAAACTTTTATCAGAAACGAATTTAATTAAAGAATAAAAATGTATATTAAAAATAGAGTAAAAGGTTATTTTTGGTTCAATAGTTTTTGAGTTACTCAAAGGAAAAAATATAAGTAAACAAATTACTTTATTTATTCATAATTTTTAAATATAATAACGGAATTGACTTTATGCTTGTGAACAATACAATTTCCAATTACGGAGGTACGCGTATTTTGTAGTGCTATAAAACACTTCCGAGTTAAAATATGAACAATTTTTAGATTAGGTTTTCACTTATAAAATATATAAGTCATCGTAGTCTCAGATCTCAGAGCGAAATCCGTTAGTTCACGAAGAGCCTACTTAGATTTTAAGCTACCAGCACATAATAATAATAATTAAAGCTTAATTACCGAAAGAAGTCCGATGACAAACACGCTAATCTAATCTCGTCTCCACTGCTTTATATGCAAAGGAACCGGACTTCCACAGTTGTAAGAGGAAAGTGGAGATACGGTTTCTTCACATATAAAGCACTGGACAAGAGAGCCAGATTTGCATATTTATAATCGGACCTCTTTCGGTAATCAATCTATATTCTTATACCGGGTGTAAACGAAATTAGCCTCATGCCCTCTTTTATTAGTTTTTTTTTTTATATAGAAAAACGAAACTTAGGAAACTTATTGTGTTAGAAAATCTCCATTAATTAAGTAAAAAGTGAACTTTTTATTACTTCCGGTTTTACCAGAAACGACCGTAACTTTGCATTTTTGAATGGAACACTATGCATATCTTTATATTTTTGGAATCTACGTTAAGTTCCGAGTTTAATAGACTACTTTTTATAACTTTTTGTATAACAAAATTTTAGAGGTTTTTCAAGCCTCAGGAAGTGGGCAACTTCGACTTCGTCTCAGCGGCCCATCTCGTCCTTCGATTTTTCTAGCTAAGGTGCACAATATTACTATTAAATGGATTTGCAACTACAAAAAAATAAAGAAATTGTTATTAATCAACAAGTTTGGTAATGAAAGCGATTAAAGGAGGGCCTTGATAGATTATAATCTATTATTTTACTCATTATTAATTAGCGATTAATAAGTATTAACAATTATAACAAAAGAGTTTAAATCAATATTTTTCCGTAGATCGTACCTGATTAAATTGTTTTCTCTTTTTTTAAAACAGCATTTTGTATAAAATTACAAAATACCTAAAGAAAAATGAGTAAACCGTTCAAAAAAATAACTTTTAAAATATTTACCTAAAAAAAATAATACAAAAGCAAATTGTTTGTTACAAGCTTCTAGAATTTCAAATTCTTTGAGCGCTGGCGCGAAAACATTCAGGAAAATCAATAACTTAACTACCTACAGGAAAATATCTCCAAAGAGAATTTTCCAAGCCACGTGAAAATGTCATGAAAATAATCAATATAACAAGAAAAACCATTAATTAGTTAAACATAAACGATTGTATGGAAAATGGTAAGAATTGTGAGATAAGATAAGAAAAACCGGCTGTAATAATGCCGAAGAAAATTGAGTTCACTATAATCCACGTTACCAGTAAGTATTCTAAACTGCAAATGACACCCTTAAAATGATTTTTTTCTAGGCGAAGACCCCAAATATCGAGCTACGGAATTAAATACTCATGGACCCACAGTTAAAGGCTGGCAATCCGCTAAAAATTGTGAATATCCACAAGAAATTGTAATGCAATTGAATAGAAGGTGCTGTTTAAACAAAATACAAATTCTAGCGCACCAATACCTCATTTGTACGTAAATGCTTTCTTTTGTTATTTACTGGAATTTTGTATTAATTTTTTAGCTTCTAAAATTGAATTATTTTCGAGTAATGAAGATACCAATACGGTCGATGATGTCGCATCAATCACCTGGGATTACTTAGGGTACATTACCTTATCTGATAATCAGAGTACAGGGTTTAAAAGTAGAGAATTAAAGTCTGCTAATGTCCCAGTCACCACAGCTTCATTTTTTAAATTAAAATTAAGCAAAAACCACTCTAATTCTCATAATAATAATAATCAGGTTTTAATCACTACTCAATTGAAACTAATAACCAGAAAACTATTTTTAGGTGAGTCTTATAGCTGTGAATGTCCTCGGCACAGAAATTATTGTAAGAAGACACTCAAGTCCTGAAAATGCTGAAAAAGCAAATGATATAGAAAATGATCCAGAATATTGGTCGCCTTATGATGATTTGGCCTTTGAAATGTATGTTGATATTGATGTCGCAAAAATTATAAGAGAAATGGAAACAAAGAAACGCTTGGCTGTGATAAGTACTTTTACCCACAACAATAACTAAATTATTTACCAAAATGATTTTCGTAGGTGAAAGATTTGAATATGCCCGAAAACTAAAACTTGCCATGGAAAGTCTCCGAACCGCAGGTGAAAAATTAGGAAAATATGAACTCGAAAAACGGCATGCCATCGAATTAGAAGATTACGAAAGAGCTCGTCACAAAAAAAACCAAATGGATGAGTACAGAATGTCAGTTTATCAAGATCTTTGCGTTGAGCAACTCCTAGAAACAGATGGAGTAAGTCTTATCTGGAAAAATATTTTTTTAATTCAATCGATTTTAGTACTGTTCCAAAAATGATGAATGTCTCGATGAAACTGACGTTGCTCCTAGCAAAAACCCTTTATCTCCCACTCTTCTCCGCGTAGCTAATGACAAAAGATCCAATTCGCCCCAAATTAACCACACACAGGCTTCTCCACTGCACGTGCCAAGACACCAAAGTCCCAAAAAAGGATCGCCAAGTACCGGTAGCCCTACAAACATCCAAAGTAGAGGTTCTTTTCGACGCAGAAACAAATCCGCTGGTGCCATAGTCAAATCCACTTATGAAATGTATGAAGAAAAGCCACTTCCAGCTCTACGACAGTAAGTGTGTACCTTTATTTTGGATGTTACTTATTTAGCTGTTTTTAGTTCACAGACAAATGAATTTCTGCGCGAATGTCAAATAGAAAACGATTTTAAAACTACTTCTAAATTAACAGAAAGAGAAAAAAAGCAAGCTGCACTCCCCATTCTAGTATTCGGTAATGACCTAGTCGAGAAATTCTATTCCAAGCATTACTGTGACAAGGAAGAAGGCCTCAATAGATTAAAAGAAGAATTGTTAAGTTACGACAATACTCGAATGCATACTGCAAACAAAACAGCTCGAGCTGCAATTTTTCTCTTGCATCGTACTCTTCGGGATAAAGTTTTTTCAGTGTACAATTTAGCTAACGAAGTAATTCGATTATTTTTTGTCCAATTTGTGCCAGGTCGAGTTTCGCCAGCTGAAGTTGCTAGAAGTGTGGATAAACTCCTTCCTGAACTTCTAACTAAATCAGGTGATACTAGTGCTAGAATACACCACATGGCCGTACACACTATACTAACAATGGCAGACTGCAAAAATGTCAGGTAAGTTGAGTGTGTTAGACTTGAGGAGTGGCTTAATTGAGTTCATTATAGAGATCTACATATTATCCCTGTGCATTTGAGTAGGCCTGTTAGCAGCAGTACTCATCCTAGATTAGCCTTAAGTAGAGCAGAAATGGTTGAGCAACTCATTATCAATCATGGAATTTCCACTGATAAACAGAGGTAGAGGGTTTAGTTTCAATAGCTTGTTAGTTATGCTATAGCATTGTAGTGGTTTAACATGTAGAACTTTGTCTGAGTTTGGTTCGAGCGGTTTACACCACCCTGCAGAAGCTGTAAGAAAAGTTTCAGAGCGCATCCTTGTCCTGGTATACAAAGTTAATCAAAGATTGGTACGAAAACAATTGCCACCAGACGATGATATCACTCGAAGAAATTTGCTTTATCGGCAGTTATTCCACGAGTTTGATAAAATCGACTTGCAGGTAAACGATATCAATAATATTAGTAGATTTTTGGCTCTAAAAATTATAAATAATTTGTTTCAATAATAAGATTTCAGAAACAAAATAATTGTTTCCTTAATTTTTAATATCTTTAAAGGTGTTGGGTTGTGAGACAAAAACTTGCTGTAAATATCAATTTTCTTGGTACTAAAAAAAAAAAAAAGATTTATTAAAGAGTGACGAGATACGACTTTTGTGTTGTCGGACAAAACACCGCCACTTGAAACCAACACACTACCCCCAACGACTAGGTGAAAACAAAATACTGCACGGACTAAAACCCGGCATACCGCTAAATTGAGCGACATTTGACGAAAGCATTCTGATTGCTAAATGACGTACTCTTACGCACTAGTGCATAAAAGTGACATACTTTTAAGCACTAGTGCTCAAAAATGAAAAATACATTTTTTATTTTATTTATTTGTTATATACATGAAAAGTACAATTATTTAAGTGACTAAATTGAAAGATTCGGAGATTTCAGATTTCTTTCCTGAACTTCAATACAAGTGGAAACGGTACTTGTAGACGCCACTTCAGATTTGCTATTTTCGTCACAGATTCTTCTTTTCCTTGATACAGTTTCTTCTTTTCCCATACTTTTCATCGAAATTGCGTTTTTGTTTTACAACAGAGTTTTCTATGTAACTTTCCGCAACAGAACTCGATCGTCATCCGCCATGTCCTTTGAGTAATGTAATATCTGTTCCTGAATCTGCTAAGAGTGTTGCTGAACAACAGCGAAAGCAGTGCCCGGTATATTCTTTTGCATTTAGAAGGCCGAGACATTCTGCAATTTTTTTAGGCATACATTGGGTAGCGTACAGCACCTGGAATTTTTATAAGTTAAGAATCTCTGATGCTCAGTATAAGGAGGTCGAAGCAGTGCGTATTTGCGGAAAATTTCTAAGAAACTAATTCCATCTAGAATTCCTTCAGTTATTCTAAACATTCGTGAAATTTTTGTCTTGGTGTTCGGTATCTTCACTTTAATAAAACTTGTAGATATCTACTATATCTTCCACCTTCAAAAACGTAATGTCTTCTCTGCGTAACGCGCCAAAATGCCAGTAATTAGCACAAGTTTTACCAATAAATAGTCTTTGTCATCAGCTGTTTTCATGAAATGTAATTTTTTTTATATCTACATTCTTGTTAAGATATATCATGGTTCTTAGCATTAAGTAGGTAGACGGCTATAAATAGAAGATAATTTCAAAAAATAGGCCATAGATACCTTTTCTTCAGTACTTATTACATTTTTTCCTCACACCAACTACCAAATTTCCTGTATGTTTCCTTGTAAATCTTCTTAGATTTTTCGGGCACTAGCGTGGCTAGTGCAGCTTCCACAGCATTTTCAATGTCGTAATCAAATTCAGAATCGCTCATTTTTGTGTTCCTTTATCACAGAACGCAAGTTGACAGTCTGTAATTTTATAAAAACAGTAGGTAAACAACGAAATTTACATCCATAGCAACCTGCCGTCTGTCTACTGTACAATGTGAATGTTCGATTGAGATCATTATTTTTGAAAGAAAAATTAGTTATAAAACGCTGTAACAAAAAATCTTGAATGCAATACATTGCAAAATCTTGACGTGTTGATTCACGTCGCCGTCGCTTAAAAGACTCTCTTTTTGCAACTTATTGCATTGATAGCTATTTAAGTTCAGGAGGCTATAAATATGTTCGATTTAGTTTTCATTTGATTATGGATTTTCCTATTTTTGATAAAAACGCACTTTCTTAAGTCCATAAATAATACCTCTTACGTATTATGATCTATTCCTTGGTGTTTCAATTTGTCAGTTTTATAAAAGAGAATTCATGCATTAATTTCTTTTACTCAAATTATAAGACATAAGACAAACTTATTGAAAAATTAAGCTAGAGCCAAAAACTCATGGTATATAATTTTTTATCCTTTATTTCTTTGTTTTTCAGAAAAAGAAAGAAATGTTGGAAAAAAGTAGAGTCATTCAACAATGTTCTATGGCACCAAGCTCCGATTACCTAAGTCCAGAACCAACTCCCAACGAATTAAATAAATGTCCGAGTACCTCAAATATCCAAAGTATCTTTAATTACGATCAAGTCAATAGTCAAACGAAAAATCATGCCATTTCAAAAAGTTTAAGTGGTAGCAACATTCAAAACAACGGTACTGCCAAAAACGAAAGTTCAAGTTCTGCAAGTGGAATTTCCTCTCCGAGTAACAATTCCCAGAAAGATGAGGATGAAAAGTAAACATTTAAATTTTAGACGAAATGTATTTATAAAAGATATTTCAGACAATGTATATTTTGCAACCAACTTGAGAGTAGCATACTGGCCGTGAGCAACTCCATGAACTCCCACTATTGGCGCTCGTGTCCCATGTTGGTCCGGTGCAAGGAATGTAGCCAAGTAGTGGAAGTGGCGATGTTGATGGAACATCTTCTGATGGAATGCGAACGTCGTGAGAACTACACTCAATGCTCACAATGTTCCGAAGCTGTAAAAATATCAGAAATCAAACATCACATGAGCAGTTGTCGTGGGTTAGTCGAAGGATTTAACCGCTGCCCCCTTTGTCACGAAAATTTTGAAGAGGAAGAATTTTGCTGGAAAAAACACTTGATGGGGGAAAGACCTTGTCCGAAGAATACTCGAATTAAAATGCAAACTCAGAAACAAGTCACCATTCAAGTTTAAACCATCTTATTTGTAGCACAGTGTTTTTTGATAGTAGACGCAAAAAAACACAAATTCTTTTACCGTCCTCGATTCTTTTTCGTCTAATCTAGATTTAGTCAATTAAGTGTCATTCGTCCAATTGTCAGCAGTGTTATTTGCACTTGTTCGCTGCAGGTTAACAGAAATTTAAATTATTTTTTGTTGGTTATTTAGTATCGTTGGTGAGATTTATAAAGGATTGGAGGGTAATGTTCTAAAATTCAAATACCAATCAAATTATTTGTGATATCGTTTAAGAAAACTGTTAAGTGAGACACTAATACGCAATTTTGTGACCTTCGCCAAGGTTTTTATGCTTTTTCTGTATATAACAATTCGTATTTATTCCAATATATTACAAAAAGTAAATACCTTATTGATTTTATTGGGCCTCAGAAGCTGGTTTTTCCTCTTCATTTGGTTCTCCATCATCCTCTTCCACTTTCTTAAACTTGTTAATGTCTAAAAAAAAATGTGCAGTTCATAAAATTACAAAACTATTATTTAAATTTAAAAAAAAGCACATTTAAAAAAGAATATCAGGACAGACTGTAAAAAATCAAATTTACCAATAAAATACAAGGTTCATGCACTAATTGTTTTTTTTTTTTAATTTATCTTTGCTAACAATCAATGCCTTTCTTCCCTTTCTCAAAGCTTAAAATTGAAATTTTCGTATGTTTGCTAATCTATCATTATTAATTTTTATTTAATTTAAAAATTAAGGAATCAGTTTTGATAAAAAATATTGTACAAGGTGTTTATAAATGATTAGGGTAGTAGGAAGCTGTGAAAATTTTCGATATCACGAATATTCATTCTAATGTATATTTCCGCAACGGAATGTTGGAGAATGGTTCCTGGAGTTACTCAATTATCTAATAATAATTATAATAATAGCTAAAATCATTTATAAACACCTTGTATATTGAACATTTAATAAATACCGTATTTGGAAACATCCCCTCCTAAAAGTCGCAACAAATGGACCGTGCTATGTTGTGACATATAGCATCTCAGCGAAGTTGTACCTCTCCACCCGCTGATATGAATTATCAAAGGCACATCGCTACCTTCAATTTCTTCTTTGTAAATTAATACACAACTGCCAGGACCTGTAACAAAAAATAAACAAATCCAGTCATTTTTTTTGTCTTCAAACATACTTAAATTTTCTACTTGTTTCTGCACAACTTCAGACAAAGATGTAATTGGAGGCGATTTTTCAGGATTATCATTCAACAACAAAGTAATCAAGTCCTCCTTAGGAATGTCAATCTTTCTACCATCACCAATATACGGGTAAATACTTTCCAATCCATCATTAGCAATTCGAAAGGCACATTTCATATTTTTATTATCGCAACGCACAAATGCCTTAACACCGGTATTAATAAACTTAATTACACTCTGATTTTGTACAACCAAATCACGAACTGCATTCGATATTAAATAAATATTCTTCTTTTTACCGAAATGACAGCGAGTCAAAAGACATTTTGAATCAAAATCATCTGATATTTCATAAAATGATTTTATTTCGTCCCAGACCGGTTCCTGTTCTTTAAAAAACACAAAAGGATCTTCCTTATATACTTCCTTTCGACGTTTCTTTCTTTGATTTTGTGGCAGATTATCCTCATTCTCACGTTTTTTGTTAGTATTTGAGTCAGAAACTTCATTTGGTTTAAAAGATTTTTCCTTGGAGTTGAGAGGTTTCAACTTTTCAAGAACTGCAACAAAGAAGGCGCCGGTGTTTTGATGATGCGGTAAAATTCTCATGCTGAAAATTAACAACAGCAACTAAACTAAAAAGAGGGAAAAACAATGTTTTACCATCTGTGCAAATTATATAAATGCTTGTGCTCTGGTTTAGGTGGAAACATTTGAGGTCTTATTGTTGTCCTCCATTTCTCATCGACCTCTTCAAAAGAAGAGTAAAATTCCAAGTTTCTGCTGCCAACTAACCAACTTTCCATTCCTGTTTGCAAAATTAGTATTTCTTATACAACACAATTATTTAACTAACCTGGAGCAGACTTTAGTCCAGGTAAAGAGTTACTGACATCAACCAATTGTAGTGCCCCATCTGTTTCAGCTAGTAGTCTATGTATGACAGCTTCATTTTCAATTGGATTTATTGAACAAGTCGAGTACACTAAGCGTCCTCCCACTGTTAACAGTTCAGCTCCTCTTCTTAAAATTCGGGATTGAATACTGAAAAAATCATAACAAAAAATTCGGAATTTCAGTTTCAGATAAGACATCTGGTGAGTTGTCAAGAATTACTAAAATGCACACCCTTTATGCACTCCATATGTCCTAACTCCTAAGAGATATTGTCATAAAATATTGGGTTAATTAAACAACGTTTACGCTAAACACTTTGTTCTCAAAAGCACATGAAAACAAGGAAATTTGACTAGAGCACGCCTTCCAGATCGGCTTAGTGTCGTAGTACAGGAGCCGTCAGAAAAACTACGTCATCGAGTTGCAAAGTGAGTTGTCTTGTAAAAATAGTAGTCAGCCAGAGAATATCTTGATACGTTTTGAATCTATTTGGCCATATTTCCAATATCCAATGAAGTTTTACTTTTACGGCATCAAGTTTGAGCATGTTTTTTCTTATTGTATGGATTTTGATTGGTAAATAGAATACAATTATATTGTTCGGATATGCAAATTCTTAAGAAATCAAACAAAATTACTTCGGTTTAAAAATAACAAATCATCTTGTCACACAATATTATAAAAAATCCCTCCCTTTGGTTACATGGTAACCTAAAGAAAATATAGTTCGTTTTTCTTGTTAATGTGCTTGTCTGTCTCTGTTTAACACATTGTTGTATACGTTAATATGGCATATGAATAATGTGTTAAACAGAGACAGACAAGCGCATTAAAAAGAAAAACGAACTATACTTATTTTTGACAATCAATAAGTGTTTTCTTGTTAATAAAAATATAATTTTTAAAATTCTGTTATGTAAGAAGCAAGGTGACAAGTTCGGTTATTAACATTTTAATAAGGCCATACGCAAAACGCACCAAAATATCTGGCGGCAGACCATTATTTCGAAAACGTATTAACCCTACAGAATAACTCGTTTCGAAACTCCATGACGTAGTTTTGTTGTCGTCGCCTCCCGATTTGTTGTCAAATATCAGTTGCTCTAAATTTGTACCTATTTATGTAAATTGCTAATAAATTAAGAGCATTAGTGAATTTTTGATTTGTAATTTTGTGCCTTCCTAATATGGACTTTTTTGTTTTCATTTATTTCTTATTTATTGACGTGTGTAAAGATCTGTATCTGACACAAACAAAATTTACCAATGGGCTAATTTCAAATTGAAATAATACCGGTAGTATCTTAGTTTTCATGGAAAATTAAAAGAATTCAAGGTTGTGATTGGTTGTTGCTAAGGAGAAGTAATTTTGCTAATAAATTTGCCAAGTTGCTAATAAATTAATAGCATTAGTGAATTTTAGGCTTGTAATTTTGTCCGTTCCTAATATGGACTTTTTTGTTTTCATTTATTTCTTTTGTTTATTGACGTCTATAAAGATCTGTATCTATGACACAAATAAAATTTACTAATGGGCTAATTACCAGTTGAGATAATGCCGGTAGTATCTTCGTTTCCATGGAAAATTAAAAGAATTCGAGATGGTGATTGGTTGTTGCCTCGGAAAAGTAATAAAATTATAATAAATAATTAAACTAATAAATAAAAGTATTAAAATATGCGATACTACCCGTAGTATCTCAACTTGAAATTAACCCATAAATTATAAAATGTAATTTGTTATTTACCCATGCAAATTCAACCCATTTGCTGGAGTCCATTTCATCCAAATATCCGGATTTTTCCTCAAAGTCCCATCTCCTGAACACGGAACGTCACATAAAACCCTATCAAACTGCACTTGTTGAACTGATCCATCGGGTAAAGAAGCTGATAAGTTAGGTAAAATAGCACTGTCATGATTTATTATGGCCACACAAGGCGAATTCAATCTCTTAGCTTGGTGAACCAACATATAACACCTTTTATTATCAACATCATTTGCAATAACATAACCTGAAGGGATTGGATCATCATTTGCATGCAACATCTCCAAAAGTTGTGCAGTTTTGGAGCCAGGAGCTGCACACATATCTAAAACCTACTCTCTAGTGTATTTTCTCATTGATCTAATTTTTATTAAGACTACCTTATGATGGGGTTGAACGTCAAGTAATAAAGGTGGAATCATACTAACAGTCTCCTGACGCGAAATTGTACCATGTTCAGTTTCAGATATTAAAAAATTGTGCAATTTGTAATATGCCTCGCAACGTCTGATGTCTTTCCGCGTCAATTCCAATTGCCATGCTAATTTGTTGGGATACCAAGGGAGAGGAAATATATTTGGGGGCTTCCCATCATTACCATTTTGATTTAAACAATCTTTAATAAACTGGCCTTGAACAGTTTCCAACATTTTACGAGCCTCTCCCTTAGAGCCTGTTATTCGAAAAGTGGCTGGTAAGTCTGTTTTTAAACTAGTAATAAAAGCGTCATATTCCTCTTTTTTGCAAACATTTTGTACCTTAAGAAATTATGTTTTTGTAATTGTTTTTAACTTATGATAATTACCTCGTAATACTTGACAAACTTTTCATTTTCTTTTATGATATCATTATAAGCCTTACGTGTATCCACACTGCTAGTTTGACCGGCCTAAATAGTAAATAATGCAAGAAATTGCTAATTTTTACATATCTAATTACACTCACTGATTTTTGATTAGCAAACTTGTGATTTTTTTGAAATCCTGGTTTCCTGCGTCCCATTTTCAAGCTAATTCTTCTTATTATAAATCGTAAATTAAAAATATTCAAAACCACTGTGGCATTTGACTTGATTAGAAATTCTAACATAACCTAAAAACTAGTAAAAACTTGACATTTTTACCACGTGTCATCAATATAGATACTACTCTCTCGGTTCCACATTAGAAACACGCGCTTCTGTCTCCATCTGTTGTTGTGGATACTAGTACCAAGAAAAAAAATTGATTTTTTTTTTAAATTTGGCGCCACGTTTAAAATATCACACTATCCGAAACTCTAAAAATAGGCATCACATTATACTTTGAAAAATTTATTTTCAAAATTATAGCTTAAAGAGTTGTGAATTATTGTCAACATTGTTGATAATACCTTTAATAGTGCTTCCAGAGTCAATTTATTTGAATCATTTGTTCTCACATTATTTAATTAATTAATTAATTAATTAATTACTTTTCGATTGTATAACGTGTTGTCTATTTTTAGAGTTTCGGGCGGAAACAGATAAAAAAAATCACCCTGTATATGTTTTAAAATTTATTTTTGCTTCAAACTAAAACCTAGCACTCTAGAGTGACCAAGTTTTAAACTCGATCTCTAAAGAATGCTAAGTCTTAGTTTAAATGCTGTATTTAATAAGTATAAATATAACTGTTTGCACATTTTTGCACTTTTTATAAAAAAATATCAAGTTGTATAAATTAATGAAACACCATATACAGTGTGAACCATTTGAATGGAATAACTTCGATAAAAATTCAGGGATTTGTTTTTCAGAAAAACACTCGGACACATATCCTGATATTTTTCATCGCGCTTTTTTTATTGTTTGTTTAAAACGTTTTATTACGAAAAACCTACATTTAAAAAAATATTGAAGTTTTTTTTATATATTTATAAAAATGCGTAAGTCAATATTTTATTATTGTCTTCTTTAACACAAGAATTCTGATCTAGTGCTAACAGATAAATATCAGAACAGAATCCAATACTAATAGGTTATTTTATATGAGTACCACAATAAATAATAAATACAGTAGTAAAATACTTTTAAGTTAAAATTCTTAAAACTAGGGACTAAAACGATATTCTGAAATGATGTGAGCACAGAACTAAAGTGCCTCAATTCCTGAAGTGATTGGGGATGAATTTCACTTTCGGGATTTGTTAGCAAAATTTTAAATAATTATAATCAGGAACCTGTAATAGGCTGGGAAACAAGTGTCAAATAAATTTCTTTTGATCATTTTTGCATAATAGATTTTTCAGGTAGCTTCACTAATAGTTTATCAATAAAATTTTTGGATGACGTGGAAGCACACTGAAGTCTTTCTGTAATTTCTCTTACAAACTCAACATTTCTCACTATACTCTTTCGGAGATAACTAAAGACAGTCGACGGCTGAAAATGGCTGCTGAAAATCTTTAAACAACCAAAATATAGATACAAATAACCAATAATAAACTGTTGAATATAATTTGAACCCGATAATTCTTTTAGCAAAGTGTACAGCACCAATTAGTGATCCTGGCTAGTGATTCATCACCAGTTCTTTTTAGCTAAGAAAGACTTCTTATACTATTAGTACCTCAAGTTGGAATACCTCAGTTTGGAAACAAACCTATAGAGACAAAATGCATTACATGTGGAAAAATGCATTACTGTGGTAGGGTTCTTTTAAAGAAAAATAAATTTTCCTTACTTAAGGGTTGATCTTAAGGGATGTTAGTAAGGCCAAAAGCGGTTGAACTACCACTAAGAATTACATTTATTTGAACGTAGGCCTTCCCTGCGATTTAAAATTATATATATATTATTATATATATAATATATAAATATAAAAATAAAATTAAACCGGAGATCGGGAACCAAATGCTTTAGGGGTAAGGTGTGCAGTCTAAGATCTTTTAATTCAAAGTCAGCTTTCAAATGATTATACCAATATATTAATAGTAATAAAAAACTAAAATAAAATAATATGTTGCATAGATACAAAAAAAAAACTAAAGTCTAATAACCAATCAGAATTTCATTTGTTATGTGGATAACAAAACACATACTTTTGCAAAGAACAGTATTACAGTATTAAATATTCAGAGAATAATTCAATTTCAATGAAAGAATGATTAACTAATTCAGTAAAGCTACTTTACCTTCCTCAATTATTAACAAAACACTTATTGTTCAGTTCAATCAAAACAATTCTAAATTTCAATTTAATCATTCCTTCATTTCCATCATTTACTACTACCATAACAATAAAACAAATGATAATAAAATTGAATAAAATAAAATAAAACTTAAGTGAAAAAGAGGATAATGCGTATTAAGGTGTAATACTTTTTTCTATTTTTTATCTCAACATTAAACAATGAAATAACTCTTAACTTTCTTCAACTCTTAAAATCAAAAGTTTTTTAAATGAATATCAAATAAATTATTATAAAAAAAAAAACGAATTTTACTTCCAATCTACAATCTTTAATTTCAAAAACTATTCTTTAGTGGTCAACTTATGTTTAAGTAATTCCTCTTTCAGGCTTCCGATAATTTATAGTTGTTAATTATAAGATGCAAATTCACTTCCGAAATAATTCATAATCCTTTTAACATGCCAAATCAATTTAAATAATTAAAGCCCGAAGTGTTATTTCTAAAAAGTTTTCGTCATATATTAAGATGAATAAGAAAAATTTGAAAATCATGTTATCTATTTTTTCAAAACGGTTCTAAAAGCCAGAAAACTTACTTTTTGTCGAAAACTGTTGACACTGGGTAACACTATTTGTATTAGAACACACTATCTTTACTCTTCATGAGTTTAGATGAATATTTGTTGTTGTTTTAATAGATACTCGATCTATTGTTCTCATCATCCATCAGATAGGCTGTAGCTTTTATACCCCATTTGTTTGTCGTAGGAGTTTGGAATCTGGTCTTCCACACTCGTAAATTTTGACCTTTACCACCGGAACGAATTTTAGGAATTTGACAAATAACACGTGGTTGTGTAAAACACATTGTATAGCTACCAATCAGAGGAATAATACAAGCTAGTTGACCTTCTTTCGCTGCTTTTACCAATGAAAATCTTCAATTTATGATGTTAAAATCCCACGCTCATAACTCTGACTAATCTTTCCAAATTTTATTCGTTTCTACTAACAAGGAAAACAATATTTTACGACATTGTGCATTATCTTAAAATATGTATCAATCATCTCAACAGCATACAAATTTTAACTTTAAGAGTGAATTCTTTTCTGCCTACCACAATGCGACTAGACTTGCTTTTGCATCCTGCTACAATGGGCTGGAGAAGTGTGTCGTAATTTTAGCGCGAACGTTTGAAGCACTGTCATTCTAAAAATATACCTTAAAAAAGTCGCCCTTATTGCACTAGTGCATAAGGTTGAAATTATAACAGCTAAACTTTGACCGAATGAAAATCACATATGGAAACACAAATAAGGCATAAAAACACTCAATCTAATACTCTAAACATTCTAGTTTTAATCCAGTCAGAAGTTACAAATAATTCGCGCATAATTGTTAAATTAATCGAAAATA
Source organism: Tribolium confusum (assembly GCA_029207805.1). Taxonomy (NCBI): domain Eukaryota; kingdom Metazoa; phylum Arthropoda; class Insecta; order Coleoptera; family Tenebrionidae; genus Tribolium; species Tribolium confusum. The sequence continues at coordinate 5,680,316 of JALGAY010000003.1, forward strand.
GAAATTACCGTGTAAGCTTCGTGCTCTCAAAGTCACCCGCTGGAATTCGCTCATGTTGAACCTGCGTTAAAGCTTAGAAATGAATGAAATCTGTGCATGAAACGTTTTATTTTTCATTAAATTCTTTAATAATTGTAAATTTGTTGTGATTAATGACCTATCAATAAATGAAATGTTTAGGCTATCGAATGTCGACATTTTTAGGTCTTATTTATTTTATTTAGTGTATTTATTCATCGCTTGAAATTTGATCTTTGTAAATTCAACCTTATTTACATGTGCAATAAGGTCGACTTTTTCGAGGTATTTTTATCGAATGACAGTGTTTCAAAATTTCGCGCATTTTAGACGTCACGGCTTCTGGAGCCCATACAACAACGCTTCATTTTCCAAATTTGGATAAGAATTTATACGTATCACACGCATACGTATCATATTTAACGCAGAAAGATCCAGGACGCCAACACTGAAAAAAGCTACTAAAGATTACTAAAATCATGTTGGTACCTTTAGTGACCGGGGTGGCATCTACCCAACCGACAATGGACTATAACCCGTTTCTAGCAGATTTTATTCAAGTTCTAAACCTTTGACCACGTGTTCCAATGCAGCAGTCGTACCAACGCATTTCATTTCGCGAATGACCAAACACTTAATTGAATTTTTTTTAAATATTTTAGAACATGTATTTGTTAGTTTTATAATACTTTCTTAGTTAAATGGTAGATTACTTTCTTAATTTACCACTGAGTTTTAATTGCCAGATAGGATAATTTAAAATGATAAAAAAAGGTAGTAATTTATAGTGGTAAATTACCAAAATTATAAATGACCTTAAATTTACATTAGTGTTTAAAATGTATTAAATACTCATTACATAAATTTTTCACTGAAATTGTTTAGATGAGGATATTCGTTGAAAATGTGAATAAAAACCATGATGAAACAGCTAAAGTACCAAAATTTTGCTAAAATTACAATTTTTGTGTTGCCAACTCATACTCAATCTCTCAATCAGTACCTATGTGTTTATTAAGGTGTAGGTATAAAAAAATATATTTTTTTATATACAGAATGCTTCAGAAAACCCTTGAGAGAAAACGTTAGAGGCCGTTTCATAATAAAAGGACATTGATGGGCGGAACAAATCTAGCTCTATTTCAGAGCTACCTCAAGTCCACTATCTTTTAAAATTTGCGTCTCCCAAGGAGAAGATTTGTTCCTACACTGGCTGTGTCAAAGGCAGCGCTCTGCGTGAGATTAGATTGGCGAAAATAAACGATAATATTAGGTAATATTTAATTTTTTATTAAAAATTTATAAAGTTAATATTGAAACAATTAACACAGCAACATCTCTTTTAAAAAGTTTGTTTTAAAAAAAAATCAAGAATAAATTTCACAAAAAAAAACAAAAATGTTGCTATTATCTTAAAAATTTAAACAAATAAATTTTTTTTAACATTGTCTCAGATAGCATCTTCCTAGCCATTAATGCCTATATTTTGTTTTTTTAAAACTCTTTATAGTTTAGCCAAAAAACGGCCCGTTCCATACATTTGGTCCAACCTGTATGCAGTTCTATTGCAATTTTTCTGACGCCAATCCAGAGTTAACAGTATATCCAGAGGTATATCAGTTGGTGTTTAGCGGAATCAAATGAGACACTGGACATCAAAGTGCCCGTTTACCTTGAATGAGGATCCTCATTCAACGCTGTTTGTAATGGAGTCCAGTCAGTGGCTTTTGGATTTGCATGGAGAAGGGAATGTATCAATAATCTAGATGCATTCCAGCTCTACATACCTACCACCGTTGAACTTTATGGAAAATGTTCTTGAGCGACATTCAGAATGTCCAGGTCTAATGATGCAGAAGTATCTTTCCTTGGGCGTTGAATGAGGTATGTATATAGGTAGACATCTCATTCAACGCCTTGGTCTTGGGTATTGAGATCCAGTGTGGTGAATAAAAAGAGACAGGTCTTTGGCCTTAGAGACCAATAGGCTTTTTGAATAACTCTTTTAAATTTTATTTGGTGCAAAATTACATTTGTTGTTAGACAGTATTGATTAACAATTAAGTAACATCAACAAGAGTTTTAAATTTAAAGCAACAAATCATCCTGAACTTGGATAAGTTGAAGACGAAAATGAGGGAGATGTGGAAAATACTGAATTTGAAGAAAGATAATACGGAGATGCTACATCTTCGTGAAAACTTCTTCTTGTAAATGTGGGAGAATACACTGGAGAAAATGAAGTATATAGTGGATAATAGATTGGAGACGCCGTTCTGTATCTTGTCGAATATTTATTAATATTGGATGGCGAATATGTTGGAGAGTAATCTGGAGACGTTAGCATTTCTTCTTGAGGAAAAGTTGGAGAATAAACTGGTGACAAATATGCATAATCTTTAGAGTGTGCACGGTAATTTCTTGGAAGTGATTGATGGTGCTTTGGAGAAGGCGAGTAACAATCAAAAGAAGAGCGTGAATAATGTTGAGGCGAGGAAAAAGTGTAAGTAGAAGAAGAGCGTGAATAATAGGGAGACGGTGGAAGGGTAACTGGAGATGACGGTCTGCGATTGCGAGGTGAATATGTAGGGGATAAGGGGCTGTAGGGCGGTGATGGGGACGGTATTGGCAAAACTGGTGAATATCTGGGAGACCAAGAATGAGGGGGCGACGTTGGAGAGTCTAAATAGCTGAGGGATGGGGATTTGCGTGCGAATATTGGGGAAGGCATACGATTTCGTGATGAAGAGTAATAATGTGGAGGAGAGGAACTGTAAACCGGTGAGATCAAAGGAGATTCAAGGGGAGAAAATGAAGGTTCGTATCGTGAATATGCGGCGTATTTTGACGACCAAGAATCATAACTTGTGGAAGTTGAACAGTAACTTGGACTATTCGAGATGTAATCTTCCCCTCCACTCTGTGATAAAATCATTAAAGCATTTGGAAAGCTAGGGGAAATTGTGACATACCCGTCGACTATAGAATAAACAATTTTTTCTTCTACAACCCATCATAAAATCGAAGTTTTACCCGTCGTGGGGGAAGATAATTAATTACATAACCTTTGCGTTTTATCTAAATGTGGAATTCATTGGAGAAGAAAATTATGCTCATCCTTCCTAATCCGATTGCTGAGCATGCCCAGATTGTATCTGGAGCAAGGATCCATTAATAGAGAAAAAACTCCAAGTTTAAAATATTCAACTTTTATTGAATAAATTTAACACGTAATACATAATAAAATATATTCTATATACAAAAGACTCTCAAAATTAATAAAGAAAAAAAATCGATCAAAATTTTTTTAAATACAGTCTTTTACTTACATTAGTGCTCTCTATAAAAACTTACTGAAAGTATAAATAACCCAAACTAAAACCTACAGTTTAATGTTAAAAAATAAAAATAACCACATTACGTCCTTAATCTTGATCCTGACTAGGACTCGTGGGTGAATAACTAGGACTCGAAGGCGAATACCTAGGAGGTTGTGGGGAATACGCTGGAGAAGCTGGTGAGTAACTAGGAGACGTCGGTGTATAGGTAGGCGAAGTAGGTGAATATTTTGTACTGTGCGGTGAATATTGTGGAGATGTTGGAGAATAACTCGGCGAACTTGGAGAATAGTTAGGCGACGATGGTGAATAGCGTGAGCTTGCAGCAGGAGTATGCTGCGGACTCGATGGTGAGTAATTGGGAGATGTTGGTGAGTAACTTGGTGACGTGGGAGAATATTGTGGACTTCCCCCCGCAAATGATGGTGAAGTCGGAGAATAACTCGGGGACGTAGGTGAATATTTAGGTGATGAAGGAGAATAACTCGGAGAGGCGGGAGAATATTGTGGAGAAGAAGGAGAGTAACTCGGTGATGTAGGAGAGTAACTCGGAGAAGCTGGAGTGTATCTCGGAGATGAGGGACTGTAACTTGGACTAGTGGGCGAATAACTTGGAGAAGTGGGACTGTAACTTGGTGAAGTTGGCGAGTAGCTTGGACTCGTGGGACTATAACTAGGGCTTGTGGGTGAATAACTTGGAGATGTAGGACTGTAACTGGGGCTGGTAGGTGAATAGCTTGGCGATGTCGGACTGTAACTCGGACTTGTAGGCGAATAACTAGGAGAGGTTGGACTGTAACTAGGCGAAGTCGGAGAATATGAAGGAGAAGTAGGACTGTAGCTTGGACTCGTAGGTGAATAACTAGGAGATGTGGGAGAATAAGAAGGGGAAGTAGGACTGTAGCTGGGACTTGTTGGAGAATAACTTGGTGAAGTAGGACTGTAATTGGGACTTGTCGGAGAATAACCCGGAGATGTAGGGGAATATCCCGGAGAAACAGGTGTCATGGATGGCGAGGTTGGTTGAAAAGAGGGACTTGAAGGACTGTATGAAGGAGACTGGCCATGGGGAGAAGACATAAACGGTGACATGGCTGGAGACTGAGGAGTCGGTGACCAAGCACCATAACCAGGTGACATTCCAGATGCATCTGATGCCGCAGATGGTGAAAATGCTGGACCTCCAGGTGTCATTCCGCTTCCCATCAAATCTAGTAAAAATAAAACGAAACACAATTAGAACAAAAAACATTTAAAATAAAAAAAAGAAAACTTACTATGTGGAGACCAAGCACTACCAACATATGGAGTCGTGCCTTGATTCCAAGGTGTCATTGCGCCTCCAGGACTCATGCTAGGTGTGGCAGCAGATCCAAAGAACATACCAGATGCCATAATATCAGACCCATGAGCTTGTGGTATGGGAATACCCATTTTGCATTTTTCAGCATCAAGTAACAGATCAAAGCAACCGGTACCCATTCGCGGTAGTTGACCCATGATGATGTTTTCTGATACACCCCTCATTGGATCTACTTCAGCATGAGAAGCTGCGTCCATCAACACATCTACAGTTTCTTCAAAAGAGCACCTCATAAGAGCTCCAGTGTCTTGTCTGTTGATTCCGTGACGTGTGATAGCCATAAGATGACCTTTTGCAGTCATTACGTCACAAAGCAGAGCAAGATGTCGGTAATTTACGTATAGACCGTAAAATTGAAGTACAGCATTCATCTCTTTTTCAACAGATTTACGTACAGCTTCTATACCAAGTACTGAGAAAATTTCGCAAATGTCATTCGAGAAGGTTCTGACCGGATCAACGTCTCTTTCAGATAAAACTTTCATCATACTGGTACCATCAGTTTCAAGTAACCATTCCGCAATAGCTTTGAATTCTCCAGTTTCTGTTATCACAATTCTTTTCTTTGAATCGTTTTGTGGCAAATGCATGTACACTTTAGAAATAGCTTCAATACCTTGCAATGTCATGTCACTTAACATATTAGCTTCAATACACCTCAAAAACATATCATCATCCATTTTGTCAACATCTTCATCAGCACCATCTCCAAACTTGCCGTCATCGCTATTCATAATACGAATTCGTAACACTAGCTTTTCAGCGTTATCGTCATTGAAAATACAATTCAAGTCGTCTCCAAAACCAGCATTGATTTTTTCAGCAATCTGTTCCATCGTAAGTTTTTTATCAGTCATTCTTTTTCTGTCTAATTCAATACGTAACAACCAGGGTGAAATCCTAGTAGGATCAAAATCTGGCATTTCATAATAAACGTTAACAAACTCCTGATCTTCCGGAATAACAGTATTCTGAGGATCGGGATCGTAGTAAATAGCAGTATTTGCAGTAACCTTTCTAAGTGTAGTATGTTCCAATCTACACAACACATTTTTAGCCTTTTCGGCATCTCTGGCCGCAGCTCCTGTCAAAAACACAGTTAATGAAGGTGCTTTTGGTTTTTTTGAAATATTGATGATTTCCTTTAGACGAGGTACACCCAATGTTACGTTCTTTGATGATACACCAGCAAAGTGGAAAGTATTCAGTGTCATCTGAGTGGCAGGTTCACCAAGTGATTGTGCAGCTAAAGCTCCGACCATTTCACCAGGATTGACTTGCGCTTGTTGAAATCTGGTTTCAATTTCCCCAATCAACCATTCAAATGCCTCAGTGCTCAATCTAAATTCTTCAGAAACGCATTTCGTACATAGAGTGGACCTAACCAAACATTGGAAAAGAAGTGTAGCGTTTTCGTTTGCTTGTTTTGAAAGTCTATCTTCGCCGGCTACAATAACACATTTATTTAATAATTCACGAACTCCTTGAATAACTCTTAAAGGTGACAAGTCAGTTGGTGCTCTTTTGTTAATATGGAAAATCTTTTGAACATTCCATATCATACGTTGCAAATTACACGGAAGTACGACTTTAGATTCACCACTTGGGAAAATTTGGCGTAGAGCTTCGCGGTCTTTCTGTAATTGTTCCCACTCTGTTTCTAATTCAGATATAACTTCACCCGAACCCATCAAATCTTTAATGACTTCTTCATTAAATACTCTCCTTAAATATCTCTCATTACTCGGATCAAATCTGAATTTACGTTCAAAGGCTTTATTTGAGAGTTTCACTGTGGGTAGGGTTTGAAACTCGACCATTTCTCCACAGAGACCGTCCTCGCCGTAACGTAATTGAATGAGTTGACCCACGGAGTTACGAACAGTTCCATCGTAGTGTACCATTACAGATTCCATAGCTTTTATAAGACGACGTTGGATGTAACCAGTTTCGGCAGTTTTTACAGCAGTATCGATAAGACCTTCACGTCCTCCCATAGCGTGAAAATAAAATTCGGACGGAGTTAAACCGGCCAAATAAGAATTTTCAACGAAACCACGAGATTCAGGACCGTAATCATCTTTGATGAAATGAGGGAGAGTTCGTTTACGAAAACCGAAAGGAATCCGTTTACCTTCAACGTTTTGTTGACCGACACAAGCAATAACCTACAACGAATATCAATTAAAATATTTTAGAGATATAATAGTTTTCATACCTGTGAAATATTAATATTGGAACCCTTGGATCCAGAAACGACCATAGCCTTAAGGTTATTGTATTCAGTTAGAGACTTTTTAGCAGAACCTCCAGTCTTGTCACGAGCGTCGTTTAAAATTCTGTTGACTTGATTTTCGAATGTTTGTCTTAAAGTGTTACCAGGGGTAGGTTCAAGTTCCATATTGTGTGCTTTTTGAATTACTTCTATGACATCCTCTTTGGCTTTTTTGATGGCTTTCTGAATTTCTAGATAGGTTTGTGGATCGGCAATAGTGTCACCAATACCAATACTGTGACCTGAAAAAAATCTAAACTAAAATTTCCTGTACTTAATTTGAGTCAAAGTCTGTACCTTCCAGTAGAAGCCAGTTGTTGACGACAGTTTGAATGTTACCATAAAATCTACCACAAACTTCATGTCCTAATTCCAACATACAAATATGAAGTAAAGATCCGGCTGAAGTACCCAAAGTTCTTTTACACAAAATCCCCATAACCAATTCTCCGTGTTCAACCATGACTTTGGTATCTCCCGGTGAAATCCATTTATATGGTCCATCATCTTCGTCATCAGGATGTGTCGAATGTGTTCGAATCATATTCACGTTTCCGGGAATAATCAACGAAAAAATTTGTTTTCCAGTCCATAATGGTTTAGGTTTTAAAATAGCCGGCCTAGGCATTTTGCCGTCCCAAATAGGCAAAAACATCAATAAATTCATCATTTGCTCTTTTTCTATAAAAACATCTCTTTTGGTCATTTTTCTGATAGCAGTAAGTGTGTCCTGTACAATGCCCATGACAGGTTTATTTGCTTGAGGAGTGATAATTTGCCTCGGTGTAATATGTAAATTTTCAACTTCTGCTCGCGTCTCCATACTTTGAGGAACGTGAAGATTCATTTCGTCACCATCAAAATCAGCATTGTAAGGTGAAGTACATGATAAATTCATTCTAAACGTTGACCAAGGCAACACTTTTACTCTGTGCCCCATCATACTCATTTTGTGAAGGGTTGGTTGACGGTTGAAAATAACCAAATCCCCGTCTCGAATGTGTCTTTCAACTTTATAACCACACTGTAAATGGAGATCAGAAGACTTAGGATGAAACCTTAAATCAATTCTTTCTCCGTTATCACGGATAATATATTTCGCTCCTGGATATTGCGAGTTGCCTCTTTGGACTAATTCTGACATTTTATCAAAATTAAAAGGTGTAACTATTTCTGGAAATGTCAAGTTTTGGGCAATACTTCGTGGTACTCCGACTTGGTCAATACGAAGATTAGGATCGGGCGTAATGACAGTACGGGCCGAAAAATCTACACGTTTACCCATGAGATTACCACGGATGCGACCTTCTTTGCCTTTGAGTCGAGATTTTATTGCTTTTAAGGGTTTACCAGACTTCTGCATGGCTCTAAATAAATAAAAACAGTATTACATTCATTCAGCAAAATAATATTATTTTTTAATAAACAAAAACAATTTAACAGATAAAGTTATATGTAAAAACACAATGTCTTCATTACTTCGTTATTCATACCTTGGCATGCCTGGCATATCATTGTCTACCAACGTCGCCACATGAAATTGCAACATTTTTATGTTTTCTGAGATCACATGTGCAGCAGCTCCTGCTGCTTCATTCTTTTGTAATTCATTATTTGCCTTAATAATATCAGCTAATTTGTGTGTCAAGTCATCCTGATTCCTTGCCGAACCGTACATCACGACAGCTGGACGAACAGGTAGTGGTGGAACCGGCAACACTGTGACAATCATCCAATCAGGACGTGCAAATTTCGGATCCATACCCAATATGAAACACTCTTCATCTGAAAAAAAAAAGTGTGGTAAGGATTAAATACTTTAAATGAAAGATGAAAAAATGATGTCAAAACTGAAAAGTTGTAAATTTCTCTTTTTTAAAGCAGCAGTTTTAAACTTGGTTCACATAAGTGTAGAATAAACATAATAATATCTATAAAGTTATAAAAGAGAAACAATAAATTAGTGAGATGCAAAAGTAAGACAAAAAGCTTAAGTATGATGAAGTAAGGGCTTAGAAACTGCAGTCTGGTAGTGTACAGTCAGCCCCAAGGGCACGGACACTGCGGTTGCCAGCTATTTTCAAGAACAAAAAGCTTTGTACAAACAAATTAACAAAATTAATACACTAGTTTTCTAACAACTGTTCATTTAAAAAAGTTGTCATGTGTGCTATGAGATTTTGATAAAAGAAAATGTAGCGAAGAAGTATGTCGGAACTTGATACACAGCTTCACAGTGCGCACGCAGTCGTGATTTGTCGTCGTAACTGACAGTACGGCAACCGAATTAAACTAAGACATACTTCAAAATGTTTTTGTTTTTTCCTAGCACAGTTGAAAACTTTTTTAAATGCACACTTGTTATAATCGAAAGTGTAAGGGTGACACTTGTAATTACACTTAACGAACGATAACAATTATGTTATTGGGCGTAACAAAAACTACAACATTTTTACCTCTACTTTAGAACTTCGTTGATAATAATAAATTAAAATTTTGATTTAAATAATATTTAATAAATCAATACATAAAATAGATAATTGAAACCAAGATTTAACACCATTAAATAAAGCAATCATTGAGAAATATAAACAAACATACAATAGTTCTTTAAAATTACAATTACGATATAAGTGGCGTTATGAGCTTATCTATGGTTATGAGGCCATTTACATTAAGAGAGAAAAGTTTGAAAGCCCGAGCGACGCAGGAGCGATGAAGGATACATGATATGGTATAGTAGAAAATTTAAAAAGTTTTATTAAAAAAAACTTATGGTGTTGCAAAGATTCACTTTTTTTTAGTTTGACATTTTATTTTTTATATTTTCCAATCCGAATTTTTGAAAGTTATCTATCATATTTACCCTCAGTTCATTACTGTACATGATGAAAAAAAAATTGTGCCGATATATTAATTAGAACCAGAGAAAAGTGTACCTTTCTTCAAAAAAACGTACTTTTCAGGAAGCGCGATTATGTGACAACTTCGTCTATGCAAAACCAAGAAACCGCAATTTATAAATGCTCGGATTTTAATTTTGCAAAAACCAAAATGTGCAGGAAGAGTTGTAGTTTTGATTAAAAAAAAATGTCATCTTTTTTTAATTTGTGAGGCACTGACCCCCTTAAATTACATATGCAAATTTTACCTGTGATATGCTTAAGAATTTCCCAAACTCTTTCTGCTGATAAAGCAATCTTTCTTTCTTGTGAATCCTCATTTAAATGCTTCCACTCAGCTGTGAGATCAAGACCAGTTCTTCTTATATTAGGTTGATAACGTCCACAACCACCATGACCCTGTTTTTTAGCTAAAATTTAGGAGTACAAATTATTAAAAAAAGGAAACAATAACAATTTTATCTACCTTGATTGGGATCTTCGCCCTCTTTCCCAACATCCATCTCATCACCACCCTCACAAATATTTTTTCCCTTACAGAGATCATAAACAAAGGCTAATCTTTTTCTTGGTTGTCCTTTTGATTTCATAACAACTTCCTTAATTTTAGGATTATTTGGGCTTACAAGTAATTTACTACAGTAAAAACAAACGCATCGTAGTGTTTTTATTGTTTTTGTGATAAAACCGACGTGAAATACGGGTTTAGCTAAATCTATGTGACCAAAATGTCCAGGACATTCGGTCATATTGCCAGCACAAGTCTGGCATCTCGAATGGCGATCAATGACACCCTGTCTGGGATCCATAAGACCTCCCATTTTGGGGCGACCCGCTTCCATGGTCTCCGGAAAACGGATGCCGCCCTCAGTAACGGACATACGACGCTGGAAAGAAAAAAAGCATTTGAAAATCCCGCCAAATAGATGTTTTTGTTTTCGAAGGTTGGCAGCGCGTCATACGTCATATGTTTGGGATTTTTTTCGTAACGTTTTCTAATAAAAAAAAAAGTGCAATTTGTGCATTACGTGGATCTGTAATGTTCGTGAAGTGTTTATTACTTTTCAAAATTTAGGATTCTGCGAAAAAGGCGCAATTTTGGTTTTAAGTGTTTAACATGAACGTATGATTTCAACGGTAATGATTGCTTAAACTTTGCTTTTTAATATTTTGATCCTCTTTTATATATTTGCGCTTCAAATTTCATATCAAAATGTAGCTGGCCATTTAAGGATTCTTTTACTTACTATTTCATCTGGACTTAATATGCCAAACTGCACTCTTTTCACTGTTCTAAGCGGAGCTTTACTGTCACTTGCGGCCATCTTGGTGGCGAACGCAAGTCTCCTGCGATCCTATCCTCTCCTCATCTATTGCGTTGCGCTCCGTTCTGCGCTGTGGCGGCTTCTCGAATCCGATTTCCCTCTCTTTGGGTTACACATGCGCATAAGATTCTTAGCAGTGGCGGAGGTAATTTTTTTTTCTACAGATGTCTTCTAAAAATCCACTTTTTATACAGAGTGAGCAATAACTAATGATTGAGTTGGTATCACTGAATTTTTTCGGAGAAATTGTATCATTTCTTAATGTAACTTCCGCCTGTCACAGAAAATAGATTTCTTCTTTATCGACTTCACTTCTGTCAAGTTTTGATTCAAAAAATTTTTTTTGAATTTCATTTGTTTACTTCATTGATTCAAAACAATGGTTTTCACGCAAGAACACAATACTTTTATTCTGATGGCGTACTTCAGAACTGGCAATTACAATAATCAAATTGGTTGGGAATATTCTGTTGTGCAAACATACAACCAATTTCGGGAAATTCTTCCCCCAAAATGATGTCCCCTTTCCCGTATTCCAAACACATTGCATGCGGATTGTAGAACGCTTTTTTAACACGGGAAATGTGAATAAACAAAAGCCTCCTGGTAGGCCAACAAGGTTAACAGAAGAAGTGGTTGAAGACATACGCGCTCGGGTAGAGCAAAGCCCAAAAAAATCTGTCCGCAAATTATCTCTCCAAACAGGTGCAATACACGAAAGACTTGCTTCTGCAGTAATAACAGATTCAATAAATCAATCGTGGGGGCTAGCGCTAGCGCTCAAAAGATACAAATAAATAGTGAATCTTGAATTAGCGTTTACGTCAAACATGGGTTGTGGAAAATGATCATGTTTCAGCTTCGAAACGCCCAACTCTAAAATTTTCTCATTTTTATCTCAAGTGACAATACAACTTCTACATATAAACAACCCTTTTTACATAACCATAACTTCAAAGTCACAATCTGTCAAATTTGTAATTTCCTCTAAAGTAAGAACTCCCAAATTTGTTGGAAATAATTTCACTATCTATTCTAGGGTTTTTCGCTAAATGTGTTGCCAACTCAATCAATAGATTTTGCTCACTCTGTATTATTAATATACCAAATCACTTTTATTTGGTCCACTGTGGTGTTACTATCGCAACTAGGACTGGGCAAAATTATGGCAAAAAATCGATTAGTTCATTATTTTTATCGATTTTTAAACTTAATTGATAAATACTAATAATCGAATATTAATTAATAAATTAAAATAATAATAGATTAATAATTAATTAAGATCTATAATCGACCTAACAACGTTGAACAACTTTTTGCGAATGCACAAATCCTTAGGGTTTCCTCAAGTCATGCTGCTTTTGATATCTTATAGGGAAATTAAAAAACTGCGTCAAAACTTTGTTTTAAATAATTACCTTCGCATCAGAGTTTTTATCATTTTTGAGTAAAAAAAAATTATTTACTATATTTGATATACATAATGTACTTCTTATAACAGAAAATGAGAATTTGACTTATATTATAAATTATTAACCATTGAAAGCGTAATTGGACTATTAGAACCTATTTCAATAAGTTTTCAATTTATTATGACACTATTTTACAAAGAGTGAATAGGAATTTTAGGCTAGTGGCTGATTTGTGAATGCCGATGCTTGAGGCCAATTATTATTTCGAGTTTAAACTCATGAGTAAGTGCTAACAGCTTAAATACGGCTGCTTTATTAACAATAATTTATTACTTTAGTCAAATTCTTATTTTTCAATAAAAATACTATATTTTACTGAAGATAGTTTAATGTTCTCTTGAAATCAATGTTGCCAAGTGTTCTACCCTACCCCTTTTCGTACCAACCTCTAAAAATGTTTGTATTGGGCGGAGTGGATTTCGTAAAACGCGATGTTTTTAAATTGTTACTGTTAATTATTATTCAAAATTGAAGTAACTGCTTTACGGGTAGTAATAAAAAATTGAAAAAAATTGAAAATTAATTTAGAAAATTTTACTATATATCGTTTATTCTAAAGTTTGGTAATTTTTGCTTAAACTGCATCTTCTCGCGACTGTGTTTCATCTCCTGTTAAACTTACAAATAAAGTAAAGTAAAAAATAAACCTTTTTGGCATTTTACCACTTGACTTAACTTGATATTCGGCTGCTAGTACTTGACTTGAACTTGGCTTGAACACAATATGGAAATGAATCAGTATGGACAGCTGATAAAAACCGAAAGCTTGTCGAAAAACTAGCATCCCTTCAAGTTAAATGTATAAGATGGAGCCCTTAATTTTGGATTTGTTATGGGCAAGTAATGTTACACACTGAAATGTTTTCTATTTTTTAATTAATTCTTACGTTGTATTTTTAGGATAATTTTATTTTAATCTTTGTCTGACTTTTTTCTTTCGATTATTCATCATATTATTTACAGTTATAGCACTTTTAACCTTTTAGAATTAAATTGTGTATTACTAGTTGCCTATAGTAAATCTAAAAATCAGTAGCTCAATCTTATATTACACATTTAACTTGAAGGGATGCTAGCTTTTTATCAAGTTTTTGACTAAATTGTGTTCTCATGCCAGTAATGACTTTATTTTTTTTATCTTACTAGTGACTTATTGGGCATTTTGCTTATCTGAAACGGGCATAGTTATTTATGAGCTCTATTTATTTTTTGTTATTTTCATTTGTTTTTGATTTATGTTTAATTTCTTTATTAAAACAATAATCAACACTTTAACAAGGGTACAACTCTTTTATTTACACGTTTAAAAACATAAAAAGTAATCGTTAAAATTAGTCAAGCAAGATTAAAACTCTAAGCTATTATTTGATGAATTAAATATTGAATGATCTCTTATTAAATTAATCAAATTATCGTTTATCTCTAAAGACAACTCTGAGGCAATTTATGACAAAAAGTACAAGATTTATATACTTATTTTTTTTAGTTTACGTGTTGACAATAAGCTAAAACGACCTCTGGGTAAAATTTTAGGTATACCTAGCTCAGCTAAAGAAATATCGTTTTTACGATTTATCAACCTATTTAACTTTTACTAATTTTTATGATGGTCCAACCGCAAACGTAAATACTAGACGTCCTATAAATAATCCCAAACAGATTCTCTGAACATCGGTCCAGGTCCGTCTTCAGTAATCTTTACCTACCTAAAATAGTGAAACCACTAAACTTGCACATTTTATTTTTTGTGTCTTGGCTTATGTATCTTTACCTTGTTAATTTTTAAATTAGTATTTATGTTACAATTGGTTAAAATTCGGAACAATAATTTATTTTATAATAATTACAACAACAAATAAATAAAAACATATCACATACTAATCTCTATCGACATCATTATCACTTTCGTCGCTGGACTCATCGTCCACATTAATTATCAAATCCGGTAGAAGTCTACTTCTGTACATATCTTCTTCACGAATTACATGTTCTACACACTTTTTCCAGCTGACGCTCGAAATTTTCGCTTCTTCGTCCTTAATCAGTTCGATTGTACAACAACTAAATTTCGGAGAGGTATTGTTTCTTCGTAGATGCCTTTTTATCTCTCGCTATATCGTCGGTTAAAGTATGGAATAAAATTCATATTTTCTAAATTAATCGTTTTTTTGAAAAACGTCAAAACGGGTCGATTTTACATTTTTGTTGCGCACGTTTGTCATTTGTTTTCAATTTTTTTCTTCCAACCGTTTTTTGCTGTGACTTAATCGAACTTTTTTTAAATAGCAACTCCTATTTTTGAGGTTAAAAATTGAAAGTACTTATTTTTCTGAGTTTATATAACATTTATAGGGTTTGAAATGAAAACTTTAAGTAATTTAACAAATTTAAATATTTTATTAAACTTTCCAAAACAAACGCAATTTTCAACAGAATTACTTAATTAAATGTTCAATTTGACGTCTTTCCGTTTTTTGGTAATAATACAACCGATTTTCGAATTCATTTAGCACATGCTTCTTATCACTTAAATAATAATACGTCATTGACAGTTAACTTTTTCTCACAAATGTTTTGAATGTATTGCTTTTCATATTAGCAAAGTAGTTTTTTTATATTTTAATTTTGATTATGTCTTTTATTAAAATAATTATTATAATCGTATTATCGCTGAAAATATCTTTTTTGTTTTTATTGTTTATTATCAGGCACGATAAGTTTTTGACACTAAGACAGATTAAAGTTAATAAAGCTTGATCATGGTGTGTTTTTCTGGGGTTGCCTTCGTAGTGTTTTTGTTTTTCAATCATTCTTTACTTTATTTAAAATGTATTTTTGTTTTAATTTTCGAAAAGTGAGGTTATGAGATCTTTTATTTTGACAAGTGTGTAAAAAATTAATCACAGACATACAAAACAATTGTTTTTTAGTTTTAAAGCACTTTAGAGTTTTTTTTAATTAAACACACAATAGTTGTCATTATATATCATATTATGGTGACGTCATGGGATATCATGGGTGAAAGTGCTTGGTGTTACGTCTATGAAAGTGTTTTTTTCAAGTCCAGTGTTTCAAATAATGGTTTAAAATGGAGTTGTATAATTTTCTTGTAACTTTTTGGGTTTTTTAGTTGTACTTTGTAAAAATGTTTGAAATATTAAAATATGTATATTGCTGATAAATATATTTTTATGGATTAATCATTTTTTATTATTATCCGATTATTTTCTGTTTTTATAAATAGTAATATATGAAAATTATTTTTTAAATACAAGATTACAAAAAATAGGAGAGTAGGTATTCGTGACGCTGGGCAATAAAACTATAAACATAAATCTTCTTACTATAGGCGGATCTCGACTCAGGTAAACGAATTTAATTTACAACAGACTTCGACAACTCTTTTACTAACATCATAATGACGATTCTAATGACAATTGCTGGGTCATAAAAACCACTTTGAATTTGGATAAGTATACTATACTCTTCATTTATATTCAACACCAAGATATACATCAAGAGTGGGGGTGATAGAAATTGTATATTGTATAATAAATTTTTATTTAAGAAAAGTACAAGTGCATAACACTTATGCAATATTTATAGATCAAAAAGTGATCGATAGATAATACTGTGTAAAAGTGTTAAAATAAAACTCTTCTTGTAAATCTGCTGCTACCGATAACCAGCCGCTTTCAGTTCCATTAGAGTACTCTGACTAATGATTCCATGTGATTGGTTATAATTATTATAAGTATTATATCCATTCTTGACTTGAGAAATTCTTTTTTTTCCATTTTCTCTAATCTGTTGCCTATCATTTACTGGAACTCGACTACAGTTCAAGTTCTTCGGAAACTGAATATTCTGTTTTGTGATTACTTTCGAGTCAGATTTAATCATGGTAACCATGT
This sequence comes from Tribolium confusum, assembly GCA_029207805.1. Lineage (NCBI taxonomy): Eukaryota > Metazoa > Arthropoda > Insecta > Coleoptera > Tenebrionidae > Tribolium > Tribolium confusum. The sequence continues at coordinate 5,696,924 of JALGAY010000003.1, forward strand.
GATTATTCGGTTTGGCATGACAATTTATCTTAGGTTCAGATTGAGTTCCAGTAGATTTTGGGTCTTTTATTACTGATTTAATATAACCTTTGGTAATCCTAGCCGGGAGTTCTGGAGTAAACGCTTTAGCTTTACAGGAACTTTTACTACTTCGGGTATGATGAGTAGACATTATCTCGTATAGTTTATTTCTGTAATCTTCGACCGATAAGCGAACATCATCTTTAAACGGTATTACAATATCATGAGGTAACACAATTTCTTTGTCCGAATCATGAAAAGGTGACACGTAATCATGCTCCAAAGCTTCTTCAGCAGTCAATCTTTTATTAGGATTAAATACTAGTAGCTTATTCATAAGAGAAATGGCCGATTTACATGCATTTTTTCCTAGTAAAGTGTTAAGAGGTACTTTGTCAACCGAAGATGCATTTTTTATCATTGAGATGCCTACTCCAGACACGCACACTTGATTTATATCTAAAAAAATAATTAAAAATTTAAACTTATTTCTAGTTTTAGTGGTACCTTCTTGGGATGGTTTAGGGATAGTTGCCATAATTTTCTCAACTTGATTTACTGTTGAAGAACCAGGGAAAATCGGTTTTCCTGCTGTTATCTCTCCTAAAATACATCCAAGACTCCACATATCTATACCCTTAGTATATCTTCTATTTGCTATAAGAATTTCTGGAGCTCGGTACCATCTTGTGGCTACGTAGTCGGTTAGTGTTGGATCTGTTTCACTCAGACTGCCATCAGATGTTTGAGATAGGGATCGAGCAAGGCCGAAGTCGGCTATTTTGCATCTTAAAAAGACGTAATTATAACAATTCATTTTTTTAAACGTGTTAGCAAATACCTGCACATGATATCTAAAAGAATGTTACTGGGTTTGAGATCTCGGTGAATTACATTTCCTGAATGAATGTATTTAATCGCTTTAAATAGTTGGTACATAATGTATTTCTTGTGAACATCTTTCAAAATACCCTTTTTGATTACATTGTGTAGATCAGTTTCCATATATTCAAAACCGAGGTAAATATCGCTGTTATTGGCCGCTCTAAAAGTAAAAAGCAAAAATAATGAAAGTTGATTTGTTTTCAGTTATATGAGGGTCCCACAATTTCTCATGTCAAACAAAAAAATACTTTCTTTTTTCTTGCACATAAATTACTGGTAGTATATTTAAGTTGCATGTGTATAGGTAATGATCGTAATATTCGAATAATTACTTAGAAAACCAGTTAGTATTGATCAATCTATTAATCGGTTCTGTAACTATGTCTAGGAAAGTCAGACCCTTTGTTATTTTTTTTACCTTTGCGTGTTTCCCTTACTTTATTTTTATTGGTTTTATTTATTTGACCAATGTCTTACCTGTGGATGCTGTAGAGTTTGACAATGTTTGGATGGTTTTTTAAAGACTGCAGAAACATAATTTCTCTGAATGTTCTCTGAGCATCTGTTTGATTACGAAAAGCATCAAAAATTTTTTTTACGGCCACAACATCTTTCGTTTTTCTGTCTATTGCTTTCCACACTATACCATAAGCTCCTTTACCCAGTCTCTTCTGTATATCGAAACGTTTCGAGATGTGTTCGTCAATTTCAAAAATTTTTTCTTTTGGTTGCGGCATTTTTCCAATTGGATTTTTTTCGGTCAATTAAAACGGTGAAGCAGCAAAAAACATTCTGTAAAGTCGATGTTAAAAAAATGTCACAATGACGGCTGCTTATTTCAGTGACATATAAATATTTTATAATTGTCGTCTTGGATATCCTTGATTCACTTGTAATAAATTTAATTAAAATATTAAATAAACAAAGTATTAGTAAAACAAACTAAAGAAAACATAAAGTGAACGTTTAAGACCGAACCACACATAAAAATCACAAAATGTTTTATCAATTAAATACGAAATAAAATATAAAACCGCTTTGTTTATTCGTCACATTTTACTTGAAATCGTTGCTAAGGCAACAATCAATCGGTGTCTTCTGGGGAATTTATTACTAAGGTATTGTCAGTCAATTTAAATTGCTTGGTGACATCTAGTGGAGTTTTTGTTACTTCAGCTACTGAAAAATAGATGTCTCAGGCATCTCAAGTTCAATTTTCGAAAAGTTTGTAGACAAATATCAACGAAGCCCGAGGAAGCTTTCTCTTGAGGCACTGATTGTATGACAGAGACTGTATTTATTTGCCAAAATAAAACAGCAACACTGTGAAAACAAGGAAAAGCAACATGACAAAGATAATAAAAATTTTTAAACTGACTCAAGTCTGAACATTTTTATGAAATTGGTGAAAATTTTATAACACGAAAAGGGAGTGTAAAGGAATTTGTTTTGAATGCGGCCAGTAACGTATTACGGGCATTGGGGTTGCTATGGAGACGTTTCATAAAGGGGTGAATTAAGAAAGTTTATCTTTATTTTGGATGAAGCTTTCCACGTGTACGTTTTATTATTACGGTTTTTGGATTAAATAATGAAATATCGATTTTATTTTTATTTATTTATAAATATTGTAATAGTAAAAGGAAGAATTTAAAACTATTGACACATTATACGAGTACAACACACAATTAGTAACAGCGCATCTATTTATAGGGATTACAAAAAACTAATTGGAATGCCTCTAAGTGGTTTTTTTCGTTTGAAAAAGATTGATTATAAATATTTAGTACAAAACAAAAAGATTTTACATAATACAATTCGTGACAAAAAATTTTGGACATCAATTTTTACACTGACATAAAAAAATCAAGCTTTAATTTTTATTTTATTTACGCACAATACCGATATTCGTCACGATGCTAATAAGTAACGTAAGAATTGCCAAGAAAAAGTGGTTTACACGATTTTAGTTGTCAATGTTAAAATTTGATGTTCGATAACGTGAGAACGACAATTTGGTGAATTAGACCAAGGCTTGGAAGTAAGTTTAACTTTAGGTTACATATGAATTCAGAGAAATGAAACCACGTCTCAGCTGAATAAAATGTCTTATCTAAAATATTATTCTCATTAAAGTTTTGAATCCTTGATTGATTTTGTAAGAATGCAGGTGTAAGTCATTTTTTATTATAAGCCTAGACGTTTCATATGAGAGTCCTGCTTGTTGAGAAATTTTCTTTATGGACATTTTAGGTCAATGAGTAAAGATTTTATGGATTCCTTCAATATTTTCTTGAGTTCTTTTAAAAGAACGACCAGTACTCTTTTTTCATATCACAGTTACTTCTTATTTAAATGTTTTTACCGAATTTTATAAAACACAGTAAAACGTGTGGTAAACTAGGATATTTTTCTCGAAATTCGGGAAAGCATTCACCAATTGAATATTTCCAATCTTTATTTATTTTTTGACCTGTTCGAAAGTAATATTCTACAATGTGAGCTTTTTTTTGGGTGATACCTATTTTGAAAAAAAAAAAGATTTCAAATTCTGATCTGTAAATTTTTGAAATGTGTATAAAGTTTCGCAGGATCGCAGACATAGCATAATTGGTTTAATGTATATGTGTATGGATGATGGTGAATGATTTTTATCAATACAATTCGATTTATGATCAATACAATTGTTTAAAAGCTCGGTTCTAAGAAGTTTTTTTTTATATGAAATGATAAGTTGTTTGATATGTACACATTTTAGTAGTTTGAGGATTTGGACAATACTTATTTAAGTACTTATAATACTTATATTAATGCTTAGATACTTATTGTTTTTTTTTTTTTATTGCTAAATGGGTGTTTGAGGTTGAGAATTCGGTTTTATTCTAAGCTGACAGAACTAAAAAAAGTCTAATTTAAACTTAATATTATTTAGTCAGAGTTCTAAAAATTTTGCCAAGCAATTAGTTGTTTAGAGCCTACTAAGCAACAAAAAAATTTGAATTAAACATGCCATTTTCTACCCAAAGGTTTTGGATGTCACGGTTTGATACGGTTACCACATCCCCCGCTTAAAATAAACGAAATTGCAGTCGGTAATATGCAAGTAGTTATACCATATAAACTGTATGCATTAAATAAAAATAGCTATATTAGCAGTTTCGCCTGGATTGGCTAAAGGTTGATACCACTACCGTATTATTCAAGTTGCCGTGTATTCGAATCACCGTGATTTTTTTCATAACAGGCGTACAACTTTATTTAATTGGTCGTTGAGATTTGCAGTTTATAAAACACACTTGCCCGGTTGCAATCAAAATTGACGGACCATTAAACTGATCAAATGAAACTACCGTGCTCTGATTGGCTAAAAATACATTAATGAGAGATTAAGAAGCCCTCAATTTTGATGAACGTTTGTGCAACCGGGCAACTAACTTGTCAATCAAAACGTCACTTATAACAGTTTTAAAACACGTATTTAGACAAAGTTAAATTTGTAACGAATTATAGAAACTACAATTGTTTTGTAATTTGGACAATTTTAGCTAAAATTTCGCTTAGCTTAGAACGCTCTTATCATATGGCACAATAAAATAAGTGAATTGGCTTCGAACCGTGAAAGGTTTTATGTAATAAAGAGAGATAACGCCGAGTCGTCCTATCCTATCCCCATTTGTATAATGGGGTTAACATATCTTTATTATCATATACACCAGTGCGTTTGTTAGCCCCTTGTCACAACAACGCGAATGGTAGGGGTGGTGTAAACACAACATTCTAATATACTGACTAGAATTTTATAGATCGAATTATTCATAGTTAATCTGTGCATAAATCGGGGGCAACTGAGTCCGACAACCGAGCGAAATGTTGAAATATAATGGCCAATCAACGACCAAAAGATAAATATTTTACAGCGAATTTTGGAATAAATACAAAAGATCTAAACTTTTATTGCCCTACCGGTAGCATCGGAAATTATGAGGCTATAAAACGAGAGTGAGCCATAAAAATATAAAATCATTTATACTTTCTTCGTCGGGGTTTACCCTGCTTGTTAGCAGAACTAATACAGCACCCAACTTCTCAGAAGTACAGCTTTTGAAAATGGTTTCAAAAATACCTGATTCTAAGATGTTAAATACTCATTTTAAATCTATAAATATTTTTGTGAGTAGGTATATATATGTGATTATGTGCATCTCATTTTAGTTAGATACATATCTTATTTTTTGTTTTTGATATTAAAAAGTCTTCAAATAAAACATATACTTAAATGGGCTAATTTAAAGTTGAGATAATACCGATAGTATCGCAAATTTTAATACTTTTTTCGACGACAACCAATCACAGCCATGAATTAGATACTTTTTTTTCATGGAAACAAAGATACTATCAATATCAATATTATTTTAACTTGAAATTAGCTCAAAAAACTACTTCATTAGGTACTATATTTATTATTATAGCTAAGTTTTAGAACTATATTAGTTTTTATTTGCCTATTTTTTTTGCACAAATTAAGTTTAATTCGCTTTGTGTCGTTTCTTTTTATACTTGATCTACCCTGGTCACATTTCGTAAAATTATAACCTTGTGAGCCGTTATTTTTTTGTTTTGTACGAGAAAAGCTGTAACAAATAGATGGCGCTCACCGATAATTGTTTTTTCCATTTCATTTATTTTCGGTTTGAATACCAAGTGGTAGCTTTAGTTATGACAGAAACGTGACAACATTTTATAAATCTTGTGTTAATTTTGAGGTTTAAACTTTTTTATTTACAACGCAACGAATTTTTTATTTAAACTAGGACTATCACCAGGAAAAATTTTCACATATATTTCAGTCACACACTATTTACCGAAAAAATTGCTTTAATACATCGTATCTCGTTTAAAAATAACGTTTTAAAAAAAGTTTTAGAGTGAATTTCTCAAAAACTATAAGCATTTACTTATATAAGACAATTTTTGTTATTTAGCATAGTTTGAACGAGAATTATAACTTGTTAAATTTTTTAACATTACATACTTCAATAATACTCTGAGTGTTGTATAAGACAATTTTTGTTATTTAGCATCGTTTGAACGAGAATTATAACTTGTTAAATTTTTTAACATTACATACTTCAATAACACCCTGTGTGTTGTATCTGCTTACTGTTGACGTACTTTGAAACTTCTTCAGAATACAAAATGCTGCTTTCAAAATAGGAAAATTAACTCTTATAAATAATTTAAGTTTTTCATGAATATTTGTAGGTTTGGATTTATTTATATATTTTTTGTTTGACGACTGGGTGTTGAAGTTGGAAATGAAAATAAAAAGTTTGTTTGTTTTAGCAAAAAGTAATTATTTTTTTATTATTATTATTGACTAAAATTTCCAAAAAGCTATATACTGCCGTGTTAAGCGAAAAGGACCTATCTACAATTTTAATTAAAATTTATTTTACATTAAATTTGATTACAAGACACTTAATTGGATGTAACTAACTATTAAAAAAAAATTTTGCAATTCTTGAAGATTTTAAAAATATAAAGTATGCCGTATCTACAAATTTATTCCTCATGTTACGCGTAAAAGACGGATCTACAAATTATTACAAAATTAATATGTAGAATGTAAATATGTTTTAATTTTTTTAAAAAAAGTTGGTTGTCCAATGACTAATTTATTGGAGATTAATTTTTTTTATTTAACAATTATGCAACAGTTTTAAGCAAAAATTAAAATCAAATGTAATAAATATTTATTATTAAATTAACAAATTATTATATTAAATTAACAAAAAGCGAAAGGAAAGAAAATAGTTTACAGAAAAAAAGAAATAAACATTTTTTAAAAGGCACCTGTTAAAATTGCAAATAAAAATGTAGTGATAATATAAACAAAGAAAAACAATTTTTAATTAATAAAGATTTTTGGCTAATGACAAATTTAGAACAAAAAAATTTTATTCTTAATAACGTTTCATCATATATTGTCAAAAAAAAAGAACAACTGGTGAAATATCTCAAAGGCAATAGAGTCTTAAATACAGACTGATTTCGGACGAAAGAACTAAAATAGAAGTTTACAAAAAATTTTTCCTGAAGACATTGGGTTATAATATAAATAACGATAGGGTTTTTTTGATGAACAATTGTACAGCTCAAAACAAAAATTGGTCTTTATATTCTTTTATGGTCTATCTGATTAATTCAGCAGAACAAATTTATTGGTCTTAGACATAAAATATTATGAACACGGTCATACTTTCATGTCTGCAGATGCATTTCACCATCAAGTGGAAACGTAATTAAGAAAAATAAAGAATGTTTACGGTTTTTCGGATTTTGTGCAATGTGTGCGGAAAACATCAAAAAGAACCAACGCAATTGAAATTGAATTGAAATGGGTGTTGAGTTTGAGTCGTTTAAGCAGTGGCCTAATATTGTTTCTCAACATAAAATAAATAAAGCCACGCCTAGACTAATGCTAAATAAAATTTGTCAAGTACGATTTGAACGGGACAAAAAAATATGTTTTATAAAGAATCTTTTCAACAAGAATTTAAAGAACTAAATTTTTTGCAAGCAAACTGGCATCTCCAACGCCCAAGAATTTACCACGTGGGGTTGAATTAAGAAGAAAAGAAACTCTGCTGAAACAAATTCATTCAATTTTACCAAAAAACAGAATAATATTTTGGGAATCTCTGCCTGTTTGTCCCGACACTTTTCTAACTTGTACGATTAAATAAATTTTTGGCTTAATTAGTAAGAAAATAAAACTGTTTGTAGATTCGCCTTTTTTGTTTAACAATTTTTAGTTTTGCAATAATAAATAAAGACGTAACTGAAATATCTCGTCTTTCCAAAGTAATTACTGATAATATTTTTACAACATTTCTGTAACTTTTCTGTTACTACATATTTACATATAAAGTTATTAGAAATTTATAAAATCAATCGGTGGCATAAAATGATTACTAAACGTTGATTTATCTCAGTTTTACTTGGTATGCAGATAGGTCCTTTTTGCTTAACACGGCAGTATATTTCTGTAATAAAAACAGTTTAGGTGCTTTTGTCAACTTTTTTCTCAATTGTGAATATGCTTAATTAGCTTAATACATGGTTGTAATAATGTAATGTAAGTAATTTTTTAAGATCTTGTTCTTTATTTTAATTTTTTTTAAAGAAGGTACGAGTAGTTCTCGTTTTTTACACGTTTTCTTTGAAAAATCTAGAAGAGTATCTTTAGCGTTTATTTCTTCCTTATTTTCAAAAGCATTACTAATTTTTTATACATTAAATTGGCTTCTAGAATTTGAAAATATATTTTTGGAGGAAATTGCTGTAGATCTATCTGCAAATTTTCAAATTGTCCCTTTTTAAATTAAACTAAATAAAATAGGTACAATAAACTTGTTACTACTACATGTGCAAAGTTCTGCTATAAAATAAGATAACATGTTTGTATTTCGTGCTACAGATGTTGTTAGTAATAGTTACAGTAAAAATAATTTAATATTAGTATTTCAGAAGCAAATCAAATTTGAAAAAACTAATGTTCAATTTTAACACTTCTGGCATTTTAAAAGACGCTTAAATCTCAGACATGATCACTATATCTGCGTCTTTTTCTCATGGCAAACTGAGATTATAGGACTTTTGGATTACATAGTCGTATAAATAGAGCGTGGCTAAAATAAAAATAAAAGGAATTTTGAATTTTAAAATTTTTTTTTCATGTTTTACACTATTCCGGTCTTTTTTTAATGGAAAGCAGTACATCGAAATCCCTGCTCTACCATAACTGGTATACTCAAAATATCTAAAAGTGGGCTGATTTTTTAAGACTTTTCTATAAACCAAAGAATAACTATTGAAAACTACCGTAAGGTTGGATTTTGATCTATGATAGTTCTCTCTGCCAGATATTTCGCACGCAAATACCAAGATTATAATATAAATATTATAAATCAAGATTCATCCTTACGGGGTTTACCTCTCTATAAATTAAACAACAAAACTGGCTATTCTCTGGTTCATAGAAGGCTCTTAAAAAGTTGGCACACTTTTAAATATTTTGAGTATACAGTTGGCTAATGAACAAAAACATTTGCAAGTACTAGCCACATTGTGACCATTATGACAAATTGTCAAAAAAAAAAACTCAAAAATTTTAAAAGTATAAAAGGTTGTTTATATGAATGTTTTTATTTTTCATTAGGTTTTAATTGTACACCAGACATCAGATACTTCGCTGATTTTTTATTATTGTCTGTTGTTTATGTCTGAAGGTTTAATCAAAATATGTAAATTTTCATTAAACCATCAATAATCATGGATAACACATAACTTTGCAATAACTTTAAGCAGACCTAATTAAGTTAAAGTTGTAACATAGTTGTTACAAAAACAAGTTGTGTATTGTCAATTTTTTTAAAACAGTAAGAATTTGTAATAGCAATTTTAGGCAAATAATCTCTCGCATAATAAGCATAAATAATAACTGGACATGCTCTAAAATATGTCGGAAACATCAATTATTTGATGTTAAATCTAAGATAATTTAATTAATTACATTATTAGATGTAATTGATTGATATTATACCTACAATACTTTACTAATCAGTTACTTACTTTAGTTTAAAGAATACAAAAAGTCATTCAAAAGTTATTAGTCCAAATTAACACTAAAAAAAATCAGTTTATTTAGACAAAACTATATGAATAAATAGTTTTTATGATGGCTTTATGTTATATTAAAACCTAACTTGAATATCTTTTGCTAAATAAATGAAAAAAATTTTGGAAAGTTATTCTTTATAAGAAATAATATAACATATAACATTTGTCCTAAGGCTGCTGTGAGACGTCATGTGAATACGACTAATTATTACTTTTTTATGTGGTAATTGTGCTTAATGAAAACAAGTTAAAGATTATAATTTTTTGCTATAAAAATTTTTGTACTGAAAAAATTATAAAATTTTTTGGCTGATGATAATTAGTCGAAACCGGAGCCTTTAAGTAATAATAAATAATTGAACATAATATATTGATTGTTTATATATATATTCGGTTTATAGCGTCAATATAATCAATATATATATATTGATTGTTTAATTATATTAAAAAATAACTCTGATTGACATGACAGCCAAAAGTAATACAAGAATTATTTGCTGAAGATTTTTAAAATGAGGTACTAAAGCATGTACCTATAAGAATAAAGTTCTCTAAGATATTTTCCACAAGGGGCTGATGCCAGATGTTTATTTTCGGTTTTACCAGTAGAAGATTAGAGATATAAATTGTAATAATGCTAATAGCCTTAGAACACTGAGAAAAAAACTGCCGTGGTATAATAACAAAAAGAAGCGTATAGCAATAAATAATTTGACTAATTTAAGTAAACCAAAATTTGCTGTTCTTAGCAAATTATTTGTCTGTGTCATACCAAGTTTTGTTTTTCTTTTAGCCAAATTGTTTAGATTAGACGTATTTTACTAAATACGTGTAAGGGGGCTTTCTTAGTAAAAGTTACAGTTAAGGTTACTATTTTAATTTCTCCTGTAAAAAAAAAAATTAATATGTGATAAGAATAAATAATTAATTTCTCATGTAATAAGAATAAATAACTACTCATATCGTATTACATTTTATACAACAAAATCAAAAATACAGAATTTCGTAAAATATCTAATTTATTATTATCATGTGCAGATTTGTTTGGTAAACTCTGAAAATTGTAAATGTTTTGTTTCAAAACTAAAAATACGAATAAAATTTAATTTGTTTTAAAATATTTAGCTACCAGTTACAAAGTTTTAAAAATTTGATGGTTTTGTTCTATTATTTGTATTTTAATTATTTTGACTAAAGCACACACTTCTGCTATTCTTTGACAATTTCAATGCAAGAACAATATTGTGACATCTTTTTCAATAAATCTTTTCGTCCAACAATACCCATTTCGTCTCATAACAAGCGATTATCATGAAAGTGAAATAGGACAAGGTCAATTTTTTGTAAAAGCGAAACTAGGTGACTGTCATAAAGCAGACAAAAGCCCCCATAAACAGAAGCGAAAGCTACCAATTCCTGATCAGTTTCGATAATGACCATCCGATTTTAAAAACGATAGGTATCTTTTCACGACGCATTGGGGTGGAAAAATTCAATAGTCGATAGAGCACGCGGGGGTGGATTGTCATGTTAGGAGTTAGTGGTGTCGGTATAGGATATAAAGGAGGTCGGATAAGACTTATTTACAGCTTAATAAGAGAACGCGCTCTGCCACCAATCTGGCGGCTAAATTAACTGATCGCCTCAATTTATTGGGGGTAAATAACGGCCAATAAGTCTATCAAGCTGAACCGTTAACTCGACGATACAACTCATACAATGAACCGACTTTATTAAACGAAAAATGTGATTAAAATAAATGATGATAAGCAAAGTCACACACAACTTGAAAAGAGTTTTGGGTTTTATGTGTAATTATAATAGAAGCCATATCTATTTTAGGGTAATTGTTATATCGAAAAGGAAGAAAGTAGTTTGTTGGTTTATAGGTATTTTGGAATGGAAATGTTAAGGGTGGAGTTGGGGTAGAATCGACCCAACAACGTTTATATGCATGTAATCTAGTTCGTGAAATAAATAGCTGTAATAAATTGTGAGCTGTGCTCCCATCGCATCTGAGCAACAAAACTACAGTGGCACCGCCTCTGCTTCTATTTAGATTTAAATTATAAAACAGTAAACAATAATCTGATTATATGTTTATATGATTAAGACAACACAAGTGGGAACTGACCAAAGCAAAACTGTTAAACTTTTGATAGAAATATTTGTAAATTTATCGATGCAGGATTTTTTCAATTACGTTTTAGTTGTTTTAATTATCTAGCTACAGTCTTACTCTTGTTATTTAGTTGGGTCGATTTATTAGAAGTGTATGGTCAAGCATACAGTATAAGTATTACATGTATACTTATGCTGTATCAAGAGTAACAAGTGGGATGGACGGCTCAAGACTGAAAAAAATATTATTTAGCGACAGAACTTGCTACAAAATTTTAAATTTTGACGAAATGAATTGTATAAGATGGCCAATTAATACGAGATTTTACAAAAAAAATTTACCACTACAAGAAAACACGGATATGATATAGGTAGTCTGGGAGCCGTGGCCAAAAAGTGCAAGAGTTTTGCAATCGTTAAAAATTTAAAGCTGCTAGTGCTGCTCCCTACGAAAATTTGTATACATAGATGTGTGTAAAATCGTTCAGATAAAGCGTAAGATTTACCATTAAAAATTTATTTATTATATGAATACCTACTATCTATGTACTTAATTTGTAAAAAGTCAAATAATGTTATATTTTTCTCTAGTTTTGATTAACATTTTTCAATGGAATAAAATGCAAATCCTCTAAAACAATCTCTGAAATGGTCCAACATCAATTTCATATAAAATTATATAACATTAAAATTAATTAATATTGTAGTGAAAAATAAAAAAAATGTAAAACAAAAATGTTGCTATAGCTAGCTTAAAAATTTAAACATAGCTCCAGGTAACATTTTTATAGCTATTTGATGCTTATGTTTTGTTTTTTCAAAATTCTTTATAGTTTTAATAAAAAGCCCGATTTATGCTTTTGGTCTACCTGTATTGGGTAGCTGCTTAGCGAAACTGGCTTTGTAAGCTTTATTTAAACTATGGAGTTAAGCAACGCTAATTACGTTTGTCACTTGGATGGATAACTCGCACAAAGTAACACATACACTAACTGCAGTCTGTTTCGTCTTTCGGAGCAGACGTATAGCCGTTGGTCCTGGCCATCAATTGTTGTTAAGTCATGTCAGATGCGACCTGATCACAGTTATATAACCGTGGCCACCTTGTAAGTACTACATTGAAATTATCACAAAAATTATAAATAAAATGCAATTTAACAACTAAACATATTTTTCCAGTGTGAAGTTAACGACAACCCTTGCTATGATTAAAGAAATATCATTGGTATTTCTATGGCAACTAAATTAATATTAACTTCAAATTAATCTCTGACTGAAAAACCGTGCTCCACTGTTCTAAATTTATACCACTTACCACAATATTAACAATCTAAGTTTTTAATAATTCATTTATGTGGCGGCTGCTACAGTTTTTTGTTTTAATTATAAGTATTTTATAATATTTATATGTAAATATGAATAATGTAGTAAATACGATTTTTTTACTAATGTTAAATATTTGACCTGACGTTAGTTTCTAACTGAATAGTTCTTTTCTCAACTACCTCATATTTCTGTCATATTTAAACATGCAGTAGCCTGAACACACAAAAACTAAATGATCTTTTAGCAAGAAATCTTTTATTGCAGGTAATATAAAAATGATTAGAGCTAAAACGAAAAGATGACCCTTAAGTAAGGGATGCAGAAGACCATTTCGTTTGGGATACAAAAAGAAGCTGTTTATTTTACTTAAAAGGACAATATTTTCAAACAGTGTCGACAGTTTTACAACTTAACTGTGTACAATAATGTCGGCAAAGTAAAACGGTCCGGGACAAACACGGCTCTGACGAGACGAACCCATTTCGTTACACTCGCTGGAAATTGGTCAATAAACGTCAAAATACTCAAATATTGTGCCTTAATTTGTTACAGTAGCTACTCATCTGTATTGTTGGCGATGCGAGATGTCAAAGAAAATTATGGCGATCTGACGAAGCGGAGGATTTCAGGGAGCACGATAATCCCAAAAGTATAAATCAAACACCTGATGCCCCGCTTGGAAAAGCTAGCTAAACCATGGGTGGATTATTATTCGATAAGTGTCAGAAATTTAATGAAATGCGATTTAAGAGCATAATTATATTGTAATAAAGTTGTAATGTTGTTATTTTAATTAAATAATACTAATAATAAAAAAAGCGGTCAGTAGGATTGTAATAAATTGAACTGCATGATGCCAACACTTTCAATTCTGCCACAAAAGAAAAATGACCAACTTGTGTTATCTGAACTAATAGACACATGAAGAATAATTCAAAAAACAAAAATCAAAATTCTGTTTATAAAAATTAAAATCAGAAGTTTTGGCCCAACAAATCACAAAACGTTATACTTATATACTTTTGATAAAAAAAATTGGATATACAGGTTGTCCCAAATTTAAGATACGCCTCTCAACTTTGAAATTTTAATTGAGAATTCCAGTTTTTTAGCATATCTGAATTCTACGTATAAATCCCTAAATTTTTATCGAATTTATTTATTTCAAATAGATCACGCCTTTTTTTCAAAAACAACTGAAAAGCGACGTAGTGTGTGCTACACAAAAAATACGCAAAATTATACGTAGAATTCAGATAGGTTAAAAAAAATATGTTTTCATTTGAAATTTTAAAGTTGAGGATTGTATCTCGATTTTGGGACACCCTGTATATCCATTTTTTTTTGTCAAAAAATGCGCGCTGAAAAATAACAAAACACGTTTTTAAGTGTTTTTCTGAAAAACAAATCTCTGAATTTTTGTCGAAGTTATTCCACACAAATGGTTTACTCTGTATATAAATAAAGTACAAAAACATAATTTTTGCAATTTTGTATTAAAAGTTATGGTTTTTAGTTAGATTTAATATTATGTTAAATGTTTAAGTTTCAAATCTTTAAATTTTTTTTTTGGCAACATCGAATGTTTTAGTAACTGTTTTATTATACTGTTCCAAACCAATTTTGGCGTACCTGTCTTTAAAGGTAGGTCTTCTCTTTATTACTAGTGGAATAAAGATTGTATTGTTACCAAATGCAAGTAATTTATGGTCATTAAACTTCGGTGGCATCTAATCGAGAAAACCGCTCAGGGCAGATCAAATCTACGTAAAAAAGTGGTGACAAATTTGCCTGGCTCGGGCGGTTTCCTCAGATGGCATCGATCATAAATTATTGGCGTTTGGTGACAATGCAATCTTTATTGCACTAGTAATAAACAGAAAACTTGCGTTTTAAGTCTGGTACTCCAAAATTGGTTTGGAAAAGCATAATGAATCATGGACCTTTAGAGGCAAAATACGCTATCAGTGTGCATGAGAACTTGAGTAGGGGATGACGCTACCTGAAAATTCTTGACCAAATATGGTGTTCCGGCTAGAACAAAAATGACCGCTGACCGAAATTCGAGTGAACCCGTTAATTTTGTCTTTTTTATACGAATGAGTGAAACATACGGGGTGGCCCACCGAAAACTTTTTACCCAAATTATATTCAACACTTTTTTGTATAGTACCACCTTCAAATTGGTTGACTGCGGCGCGCAATCATCCGATCTCGCAATAGTGGTGCTCAAATATCCAACAGGATTAACCGAATCTGGGATCGATTTTACCCACGGCGCACAGTCGACCCATGCCCATTTTTGTACCACTTTCTCTAATAATTTAAAGATCTCTATTTATGTCACACCCATCATTGACAATTCGAAATTTGTAGTGATGACGCCAATGCATTGAATGGTGCCTGCATAGCAGCATTCTTTTTATATTTCAGTTTATTTTAGTATATAAATTATAATACAGATTTTTACTTATCTGACTAAAATAAGTTTTGAAGTTATGAAACATTATGAATATAATTCATTTTTATTACTTTCTGAAGTTTATGCAACTATCTTTTCATAATAAATGAATATGTTATGATGTTTGTTCGTATGAAAGTCTTTGTTTTCAATGAAATATATTCTGATAAGTGATAACATATATAAAAATAATAAAACTTCGTAAATCACTAAAATTGCAGTTTATATTCTGTAACTCGTTTTCTACATACTATTGTAAACAATTGTGATGGAAACGATAATGGACTCTGCTATATGATGTTTGCAATTTCAGTTAATTTCTAACATCTTTTACTTGAATCAACAAATTGAAATATCAATAATATTAACTAGCAATAATTCCTACAACATCCATTATCCGCCTAAACGCCATAAATCTATTAATGTTTCTATGATTTAAGTTGATGGCATTTAGATATAATATAATTTTACGATAGGTATGTCTATATGTGACATTGGACCGTTTAGCAAACATCAGTTATGTAATATTTATCTTTTACAACAATTTTAGCACATTCAAGTGTCATTTCGTATTGATTATTCCAATTAAGCAGTTGTTAATTGGACACTTGTGTCTGGAAAGTTGGTATTAATCCTCCGCGATGCTGTTTTATTTACGTCGATCTCCCCATTTTTCATTATCAAAGCAGACAAAGAAGTCCGGGTAGATCGTCGCGGAACGAGTATAGTCCTGAAAATTGTCTGTTGTTTTATGTCAGTTTTTCCCCTAGCAATTTCCAAGAGACCAATGAGAGAGCGTATCGACTAAAGGAACAGCCAATAAGCGATCGCGACTGAACGATAAAAATACTCCGGCTCCATTATCAGCCATGATAGCAGGGCTGCCTCGCTCAGACTGATTCGTTTCATAAATTCAGCTGATAGGCACTCC
Source organism: Tribolium confusum (assembly GCA_029207805.1). NCBI lineage: Eukaryota > Metazoa > Arthropoda > Insecta > Coleoptera > Tenebrionidae > Tribolium > Tribolium confusum. The sequence continues at coordinate 5,713,351 of JALGAY010000003.1, forward strand.
GGAATTTTGTCAGTTATTAATAAGCGCGCTCATCGCTCCGGTCGATTCAGACTCGAACTTAATTGATGCTTTAATAACAATCAAAAGCAAATGAAGTAATATTCTTATACAGTTGCAGAAATAATTTATTTCTAATATTGAAAGGTCAATTAAATTGGAAATTTATTATAGTTTTTAAAGAAAAACCAATTTAGTAATGAAAAACGACATGGTTAAAACGATTTTATATTTAGTAGCTGGTATGGATAGTCACGTGCGTAAAGAATGTCACCCATATCTATGACAAAAATATAGCACCAAATTATTTGGATGACATTTGTTACGGACGAATTATTAAATAATAAGAAATAGATAGGTACACTTGTCCCTTTAACCATAAAAGCTCTGTTTGCTTTCAACAAAAAATTTGGTTTGTAAATGTTAAATGAATAAATATTTTTAATTTTGAATAAGAATAAGTAAGAAAAACAGTTGAATATACAATTTTGTTCTCAAAATATTTTTATGTAAAATATTTACTCTTATATTTTTCAGATAAAACGTCAGCATCCGACGGAAGATATCTACTAGTTTTGAGAATACAGGTATAAGTCAATAATAAGTTAACAATAATAAAAATACCTATAGATTAAAATAACAAATGATAAAAGCAGAACAATAAATTCGAAAAAAGTTAATCCGAAAAATAGCGGAAGGTGAAGAAAGACCAAAAAGCATAATGGCACAAGGACAATTACAAATAGATCACAATTGATGGAATAGAGTGTAGATGGAATTTAGAGAAGAACATTTTGAAAGAAAACATAAAATTAAGACAAACAACAGTAAAAAACTGTTCAAATAAAAAAATAGAACTAACGTTCTAGTAGAAAAACAAAGAAAAAATCTAGAAATTACAGAAACTATATATAGGTACTATATGAAAATTGATACTGATGCTTCCTCTGAACTTAACTTTTTTTCGTTTTATACGACTTTAAACCAAAATTTAAAAATATATTGTATTATATTTGATCGCTTACCTTACAATGTAAATGTGTCTACGTTTTCTACCATTGTGCGGTTGTCCACAGCTATTCTGGCAGTTTGGCATTACTCGAGCCCTTTCTGCAAATCAATCCTGGGTAAAATACGAACGTTCTTGTTGCCTACCCTCACTTTTACGAGTATTTTTTGTTATTAAAAAGAGATAGCTGATAGTTGCTCTATCAACAGTTAACACTACCGGGCTTTGGTTTATAAAAACCAAAAGGTACATTTTTGGAATTTGCATTTTTTTATTTTTTCTGAAAACGAACTTTGGGCAAAATTTTAGGTATTAGGGAAATAAATGAAGTCACGTTGACGTTAGAACGTTAAATAAAAATAATTTATTTTAACAGTAATAATTAATTACACGATTTACAACTAACTTAGTTTAAGGCAATTAAATTTAATTTTCTTGGAAAATAGATTTTATCTTAACTCATTTTTTTAACACAAAACCATTGGTTGTTTTGCTCTAAACTTAATACCAATTTGTTTGTAATAATGCCTTTCTACTTTTGATAGTAATGCTTGAAACCTTAGGTTGCCATATTTTTCAGTTTATAATTTTATAATTTACGACGCACACACTGGTCTCAAATTCCAAAAAACTGTCCAAAAGTCGGAGAAAAATATTTTTATATTCAAACTTTTAACAATCGGAATAACTGTAGTATACTATTCCAAACTAATTTGAACGGTCTAACTACCATAAATTACAAGGTGTTTATAAATGATTGTAGGAGGCTGTGGAAAAATAATAAATGTTTTGTTTTTTAAAGACAATGATTTTCGTTATTATAATTATTATTAAACAATTGAGTAGCTTTAGGAACTATTCTCTAAAATTCCGTTGGGGAAATAAGACACTACAATGAATATTCGTGACATCGAAAATTTTCACAGCCACCTACGACCTTACAATCATTTATAAACATCTTGTACTTGCGTTTAGTAACAATACAGTTTTTATTGCACTAGTAATAAACAAAAAACTTGCTTTTAGAGTCAGGTACGCCAATGTTGGTTTGAAATAGTACATACATCTAACATAATATTACCAGCGTTAGAACAGGCGACGAGTTCATAAAAGTCTTTTCAGTGACTCTCAGGTGCCAAGCAATAAACCGTTTATATTCAATTATTAACCAAAGACACCGCAAATGCAGTTGGAGATGCCGACCGTTTAATTCTAAATTTACCTAAAAAACGTCTTAACATAAAGATTATTTTTGTCTGATTAGCAATTCTTGTCACATTTGCAGTAGAAACTCTGAACAAATATTCACTTTTTCATTTCCAGGTATTCCTTAGTAAATTGAGATTTAAGCTTAACATGTAGAGAAGTACAACTATAGAATGCTGCTCTCTGCATTTGATGAGTGTTATAATTTTATTGGTTGGGATCTCAGTGTCAGTGAAATTCTCTATATCTGCCTCTAGTATTCAATTTTATTGTAATGGTCGCGTGCATCACGACTTATATGGTAAATCACGTGTAAAAGAAGTTTTTTCCAATACATGTAAAAAATAATAAGCAAAAGTTTTTTGATTCTTTCAAATGGATGTTTCTTTTAAAGGTAAGTATTTTTTTACACTGTAGATATCTGTTGATCAAAATTATTATTTATAACATACCAAAGAGTGAGTTGTTGATTTTATTAACGAAATTTTGATGAAAGATTTTAAAAAAGTTTTACTAAAAAAATGTAAGTAAAAAGACTTGTTAAGTCTTGCCTCGAAACTTGATTAAATATTTTTTTAAAACATATTAAAAAATTGGCCGCTGACAAGTACTTATTAAGTTTTTAGAGTAGGTATTATGCAATTTTGTCTAAAAATATAGAAATGCGATTTTTTTTGTATACAAGGCCTGATCTGCATTTTCGTGTCTTCAACTTTCGTCTTTAAGAATTATAGTTATAGTTTAACTAAAAGAGGACAAGTATACAGAGTTGAATATAGCGTGGTTTTTTACTCTTGCAGAAAGTCAAAATCAGAAAACTGAAATTCATTTGACGAGAAAAGAAATTTTTGTACTTGTGAAGTCACATTTAAAGAAAAATATTAATATTATTTACAACATTCTAGAATCGTAGTTGACAAATATCGTAGTTTGAGAAGGCAATACGCTTTACCTCAAAATCTAAAAGATTTGATAGCCAAATTATTAGTAGAATTTAGAAAATGGTGGCAGCTAGTTAAAAGGGCTGAACGCATATTTTTCGATAAATACAAATAAGTCTCCGAGGTTCTAGAAAATTAGATGCAGCAAAGGTAATGATGTGTTTCAACAGGTAGTCTAACAGGAGTATCAAAGTACTGTACCTGATAAGTATGCAACGCATCCACGAATTATAGAAATCATGTAATAAATATATTAAAAGATTTTGAGAATATTTTAGTAGAAAATGCGATCGCATTAAAAATCTTGAAGACGTTTTTTTATACTTTTGGTATTGTCTGACCCGCCTTATCTCTAATTTATAAAAACTACTTCCAAAAAAATTTAAATAGTTATCACCACACGCGCTTTAACTATTGGTTTCACCTTTAACTATTTACCGTAATAAAAATTTTACTGTGTATAATTACTTGTTATTTCACTAAGTCTTCAGTCTCTTAAATCCCAACATTGAAAATTTAACTTGATATTCTTAATCAGCAATCTAGAAAACCCGTACATATCGAGTTTCGTGGAAATAAAATAGTTTTGCATTAAGTGGTCAGCCATTTCGAATTTGCCATTTTATTTTTTTTTTGAACTAAACTTACCTAATATTTGTAATCAGCAATTTAGAAAATTCGTACATATCTACACTGTGGCTATAAATAAATATCCTATGAAAGTAGCTTGTGAATTAACGTTAAGATGACAATGTACCGCTTCTTTTTAAGAGATGGCAAACTGTCTCAAAAATCTAAAGCACTCTGAATGGGATATTCATTATATATTTCTCCGAAACCTTTTAGTTTCGGAGAAATAAAATACTTTTGCATTAAGCGGTCAGCCATTTTGGATCTACCATTTTTTTTAACTGTACCTACCAGTTATTCGTAATTAGCGACTTAGAAAACTTCTATATACCGAGTCCAATCAAATAATACCTTTATAAATTGTCGGACTAGGTTTACTGTTGTAGTTCTGCATTTTTTTATTACATCAATATATTAAGGAACAATGTGTCTATCTATTTAAAATAAAACAGACCGTTTTTTAATACGTGGGGCACTGCTAAAGTTCGCGGAATCAAGTACTTTTAGTATTGCCAGTGTCATATTCGTAAAATTTGACATTTTTTACCTCTGACACAGTTGAGAATTCAGTTTCAAACCTAACGGTTTAATTTAAAAAAAAATTATAAGATTGGCAATTGCGCTAAGAAATGGAAATATCGAACCGTGATGATCGAGTCATGATGTTTTGGGATTTCCGATACGATTTAACAGCACCGCAATGTGAGGAAAAAATTAAATTGTTATTTGGAGATAAAGCACCGTCCAAAATTATTGTTTACAAGTGGTTCGCAGAAATGAAGAGTGGAAGGATCAACGTTTGTTGTCGATCCTCGCGAAGGACGTCCATGCGCCTCTGTTGGCACAAAAAATATCGATGCCGTACGCGAAATGATTTTAGCAAATCGTCATGTGACATACCAGGAGATAAAGGCGACCTTAGGCATTGCGGTGAAACAAATACATAAGATTTTGCACCATCAGTTGCTTGTTAGGTAACTTTTCAGTCGATGGATCCCTCACGATTTGAAAGACGTGCAAAAAGAGGTACGAGTCAAATGGTGCAAGGAAATGCTAAAAAAATTCGACGGTGGTAGTTCAAATTCTGTATACAAGATTGTAACATGTGACGAATTGTGGGTATATTCATATGAACCCGAAACTAAACAGCAATAACTGTACGGGTGTTTCAAAGTGAACCTAAACCAACCAAAATCACCCGTTCACGAAGCGTTTCGAGAAAAATGGTTGCATGTTTCTTAAAAAAAATCTGTCATGTCGCAACTGTTGTATTAGAAAATCGAAAGATCGTTAATGCGGAGTAGTATACTTCAATTTGTTTGCCGGAAGTCATTGCTGAAATCAGAAAAAACAACCAAAATCGGCGAATTATAGTGCATAATGACAATGCAAGCGCGCACACCGCACAACGAACTGTCGAGTTTTTGACCACTAACAACATCGAATTAATGACACATTGCCTATAATTGCTCGATTTATCACCCAATGGCTTCTTCTTATTCCGATACATAAAAAATAAAATGCGTGGCGGTCGTTTTTCATCGCCTGAAGAGGTCTTTGAAGCATTTAAGTCGCTAGTTTCGGAGGTACCTCTTTCAGAGTACCGAAATGTTTTGAAGATTGATTTTATCGAATGCCAAAGTGTATAGTTATGAAAGGCGAATATTTTGAATAACAGTAAAGCGTTTTACACAAAATAATTTATGTTTTATTTTACATTTTCCGCGAATTTTAGCAGTATCCCACGTAAATTGATGTAATACCTTTATATTTTGGCCAGCTTTTTGGTATTTGGGACCACTGTGCGACGTCTGTTTGCAGTGTTTTCTTTGGTGTTGTTGTTGTATTGAAAGCCAACTTCTATTATACTTGCAAATATGAAAAGCAATTATTTTTTATTATTTCTGAACATGAAATTGACTAAAACCTACAACGTGATAACTTTTGGGCATTTTAATGTTTTATTGACAAAATTTTAAAATGAAATTAATCAATAACGTATGGTATGTTTGTCTTTGAAAAACTCTTTCAAAACCTTATTTTTAAAAACAATTTTTAAATTGCAACAACATTTTGTTCAAAATCAAGCTAGTTTGAATTTTAGTTGTCGAATTTTGACAAATGTCAATTGTTTTCCGATACCGATTGCATTCTTTTACATTTTGCTCATTTACTCAAAACCGATGCAATTTAATAGCCAAAATTGAAGTTTCTAAATTGAATAGATTTCTAAATTATATACTAATGGAAAGCCTGGAAAAGTCAACCTAATTTGTGGTAAAAAGTTGTAAAGCAATTTATGTCGAGAGGACTTTTTTTAAGACGTTTTTTATAGACGCACTTTAAAGTGTTAAATGATAAGCTATTATGTATATATTGTTTTCTGTTTCTTTTTATTTTTGAAAATTTGTAATTTTTTGTGGAGTCAGGAAAATTTTTGATAATTTGAAAATAATTTCGGCCGTCTTCAAAACGTCAGTTACAACAATATAGTTATTGTTTTTAAATTATCAAAAATTTTTCTGACTCCACAAAAAATAACAAATTTTCATAAGCTATTATACTTTATAAAATGATAGATAACCGTACACCAAAGTCCGTTAAAAATGGTTGATTATTTCTAAAGATAGAAATACCATAAATAAATGAAGATATTTTTTGGGAACTATTTTTAAGAGTTGATAATTCTACAGTGTGATCCACTTGTATGGAATAACTTCGATAAAAATTCAAGGATTTGTTTTTCAAAAAAACGCTTGAAGTCGTATTCTATTATTTTTCAACGCGCATTTTTTGACAAAAAAAAATGGATATACAAGATGTTTCAAAATTAAGACACGATCTTCAACTTTGAAATTTTATTTGAAAATTCTAATTTTTTTAGCATATCTGTATTCTACGTATAAATCCCTGCATTTTTATCTTATTTATTTAGTCCAAATAGATCACGCCTTTTTTTTCAAAAACAACTGAAAATTGACATAGTGTGTGCTACATAAAAAATACGCAAATTATACGTAAAATTCAAATACATATGCTAAAAAAATTGAGTTTTTATTTAAAATTTTAGTTTTTAGGCATTAGTTATTTTAAATTGCAGCAATTAGTTTTTGTTGACAATTTGTATTATTAATATTAATTAATGATAATGATTGTACTATAAGTATTAATTTGTATTGATTTTAAAATGAAAAAAAAGGTTTTTTGGGATGTTCTTATTTTATCCGATTATTTTAGAAATCAATCAAATTTTGATTTGAAATAAAAAAGGGTTCCATTGCAAATTTAGCTCTGATGTTGGAAATAAACGTCAATTTTCCGCAGCGTCACAAAAGAAAAATCGGAATCGGTTTTCCCTCCATAATAAATATTTCTGTCTGGTCGCGCATAAGAATCAGGCGACGTGATAGCACCGGGTAGCTCTGTTCTCTACGGCCTGCGATGTCATAGTCTTTCCTGATTTCCCAGAGGCTGAATAAAGTTCGATTTAAAAACATATCGAGAACCGTGTCACCGGTCTTGTTCACTCTACAAGCAAAGTTTTGAAAGGGAAATTTTCCGACAACGAGTTTGAATAATAATGCACAAATATCTAGAATTTACAGACTTGAGAACACATCACGTCATCTAGATGAAGGTCTAGAGATATAATTGAGGAAGTTTAAAAAATTTAAAAAGAGCTTTGAAACAAATGTGTTATTCAGACGTGCAGTGTACACGACCTAATAAAAATTTAAAATCGTATTTTGCTTTGGACTCGGGAGAAGTGGACACAATGACTATCTTTTTAACCCTGACAGACTATAATTATTTCACAACCCTCTCGATGTTTCAAACTGATGAAACATTCATCTACCATATTGTCCTTTTCCAATTTCCGACAAAATTGGATCAAATCTGTAATTTTAATAATTTCATTTCAGTTTTACAGAATGATACTGTTTCTAATAAATGTTCATATAGTCCGGGCCACCTAGCAATAAATTCACGTCACGAGCCAGAATTGTCATCTGCTAATTACCACGTTTACATTTATATATTAAGGTGAATAGAATTGGTTGTCTATTTTGGGATTTGCGGTAAACAATTTTATAATAAAAACCTTCTAAGTAGGCAACCAATTAAATTTATTCGCTTTAATATATAAATGTAAAAGTAATGATTAGCTGATAGACATTTTTAGCTAGTGACGTAAATTTATTACTATATGGCTCCGGCTATATAGCATCAAACTATAATAATTATAAAATACTAGATATAAAATATTCAAACTGGGTATTCATAGTATTAGCTATCTAGGTCTATTAAAAAAAAACTATAAAATAAATTTTAATTTTATATTTAGATAAAAGTATAAAATTAATAAGATTAAACTCTAATAAACTAGATTCGATATTAATAAACGTTTTATTTAAAATATTTATATGAAATGTTCTCTCTCTTAAAATTGTATTTTCTACATATTTAGCTATGTTATTATACCTTTTGTCAAAAGATTAAAATTTATTTAACAAAATCATTAAACGTGGTATTCATAAAAAACAATAATACATAATATACAAACTGATCTGTAAGTAAACGGCAATATCTAAATACTGACAGCTAAGAGTTCACGAAATGTTATTCTGAAAAGTCTGATTTTATAATGTATGTAGATTTGGAGGTAAAATCGTTTTAAAAATTACTGTCAAACTCTGAACATTGACAGTTTGCATTAATTGCAAATATAATTATAAATTTCGAAGATAAAATTAGCATTTCAGTATTGGAGAAAAAATAGTGTTTACTACTCGATATGAAATACGTTTTTTTTTTTTCGTTTGTGAGATTGAAGAATAATTTAATGTCGCGTCATTAGGCCGATATGAAACAAAAAACATCTTGTCTGAAGTTTATAAATCGAGGCTATAGTCGATAGTACGTTTATTATCAGCTTATACGAATAGTCTGAACAAATGTGGCGGCGCTAGAGTAGAGCACATTGAGATAAATTATTTTCAGGTTCAACGCGTCTATGAAAACAATTAATAAATATTTTTACATTATGACATATGTAATTCATATTCTAAAAAAATGTAAAAATTTAAAAGTTGTTTAATTAATTGAATAAAAAAAATAAAGAATAAAATAAAAGCAATAAATCGCGTACTCTATACAATTTTGGCATCTTAGAGGGCGCATGTCAGTAGGACAATTTCGCAAAGTTCCAAATCGTCCACTTTTTTTTGATTTGGCATTTTATTATCACTGTCAAAAGACCTGCGAAAAAAGCGAAAAATTTGAATAATTTATCGAGGTTAAATGTTTTTTTTTTAATTTTATGCGTTTCTTAGGTATAGTGACAAAATGCATATAAACTTTATTTATTTGACTTTGACCGGCAGGATCGTAAAAGTAGTGATGTTGTTTAACTCGTGTTCGGTAAAAGTACGTACCGCATTGGTATAGGTCGTCTGTTGGTTGTGTTGTTTCGTGACCTCTAACGCATTTTTAAATAAGCTTCTTTCTTAAATCAGTTGATGTGCGAGGGATCTCTACACATTTAGACTCAAAAAAATTTTAATAAAAATGTTTAAGTATGATACCAGTTTTGTACTTTAAAACTGAAATGACTAGAAAATAGTAACGTTGCAATATGTAATCTTAACAGTAGTACATCTGCACTGAATCCTATTATAATCGCTAAAGTAGTTAAAAAGTTAAAAAAAAGATTATTTTCTAAACTTTGGCGCTCTTCAACTCCTAAACGGGCAACTTGGTAGATAACTAAATTGGCTTAAATCATTTTATTTTAACATCAAGAATGTCAGGTTATTCTACAATGTTCTGATTGGATTAGCAGCATTGAAATGTCACTTAAAATTGGATATTTTGACCAAACTTTAAATTCGAATCTGAGATTTGAAAAATTTGATTAATAACTTGCCATTAGTTGTTGCTAAAATTTTGTTAAAATGTTTATCGAATTAGAACATGACTTTCAAAATAGAACTTGCAAAAAAAAAGAATTAGTAACTTCATTGCCAACTCAATCCGTATTTTTTTATCACGGTGCGGTGTATGTTTAAAAACTTGCAAATATTTATTTGGGTTGCCAACAAGGTTGGCGCTTGTACTTTATTTACAATATTGAAAACATTAGAAATTTATTATATGTTTAGTACCTAGCTAACAGCATCATTACAAGTACTAACTCAGATTCAACATTTACAGGCACTCTGTAGATTTTCTGTATTGCTAGTAGCTATTAAAATAATTACAGACTGATGAGAGAAAAGATTTGCTAGGGTAACAAAAAACACGACCAGCCTAAACAATTTGGTAAGACAACTAAAACTTATTAGTTTGACACAGTTTTGTTTTTTTTTCCAAATTATTTAGCTAGACGTGTTTTAGCAAATTTTTTTTTTATTGCATCGTATGATAATTAATAAGTCTGCAAATTAGGTAGGGCCTATGCCTATACCTACAATCTACATGTGTTTTATGACCCCCTTCGTAAACGTGCCGCCGAATCCTCCCATAGTCAATTGTCCGAGTAGTGAATGTCCGATGGTCAAATTCGGAAGCAATAACAATCGCCATTAATGTCCGATGACAGATGTGGCATTTGGATCTCCACAACCACCCACAACTGAATAGGATAAATTGATCCATTATGTCCCAATCCGTGTGTGTGAGGTTATGTTACTCACGCTCTATTAAATCTGCTTGACGGCCGTTTAGTCAATCCGGCCCTTATTTATTGCGGCTAATTGGTTTTATTGGCTTTCAGAGCGCTATTCGTTTATTGAACCGTTAGGTCCGGCCCCGTTACGTGAAATTATGCAAAAATGTTGTAAAAAAGATCTAACTGTGAAAAAATTTGTGCAAAATACAGTTTTTGGTCATAAAATTTTACAAGACGTTGCGAAATATTAGAGGTACCGGCAAATAAGGGTTGGGCCAATAAAAGGACCAATTTTTCGTTCGACGACCCTGATGTGAACAGCAAAATTTCGAGTGACTGACCGTTTATAATGGTTTTACAAGAGGGAATAAACCACAGTTTTGGTTAGTTTGGGGTAATTTTGTCACCATGGAACTAATCGGTTAGTCTCGCAAGATATAATTGTTATTTCAGGAATTTTTTCGGGAGTAATTTACAAAGTTCGCTGTTTTAAAACAGATGTTGAAAATTTGGCATGTATGGATGCGTGTCGGTAATTCAGATAAATGTGTTATTATACAAGGGGGTGCGCACAATGGGAAGCGTGACAAATTGTTTGTATTCCCTATCGGATTAATCCGTTGCAGTCAACATTGTAATAGATATAAGATTAGATGGGATTACCAGTTTGTGTCTTCGCCTCGCTCCTAGGCATTCTGTTATATCGGATAATTGGAAATCAATACCAATTATTTGTGATATATTGTTGATTTATTAATGATATAGATTGGACGAAACAGTGGAAACACAGGAGACTAAACATGATTTGATAAGGAAATATTGTTCACATTCGTATCGGAAACTGAAAGTTTGCTCTTATCGGTATATCATCTACAACAATATGGTAATGAAATCAAGAGGGAAACTGATGTGAAATAAAGAAATAATACATAAGTGAATCTTAAACGAGTTGGGATAAATTTTACCGATATAATATACCTACATAGTTTTGCTTCTACATTATAATATTTGACATACAAAATGCAGAGGTTTTAAGAATGACGCTAACACACGTAAAAAAAAACAAAGTAAAAATTGTAATAAACTTTATGTGTACCACATTTTTTTCTGAAATTATACTTTTTTTAAAAACAAAAGTAATTGTTAAATAACATTTGCGTTAAATAATAACAACTTTATCTATGACTTCTTTAATAACTGCATATTATATTGAATATTTAGGTGAAGTAAAGTGACATATTACTTCACTAGTGAAGTAATAAAATAAAAATCTACTCTTTAAAATAATTCGTTTTAATTTTAAACTCAATCTTAATTACATGCTATTATTGTTATAAATATTTATAAAATAATTTTCACACCTACTTATAGGAGGACAAGCCATTTCTGATACATTTTTTTGATGACAGCTGTCGATGCAGTAGTTCTAACTGGTTATAGTATTTTTGTCACCCAGAATTTTTGAAGCAATTTGTTTTTTATTTTCTTCTACCGTGTATGTACATATACCCCTCTGCCGCTGTATTTGAGCGCCAGTCCCCATGACGCTTTACTGTTAAAAGACTAGCTCCCGAATTACCAAGCAACGAAGTAGATGAGCGTCTATAATAATGTCCCGGAAATCCTGCTGTATTAGGTAACTAAAGAAAAGTAGCAATATTTTTGGGGAAAGCAGCAAATATGTTTATACCAACAGATAACTCTATACACCTCTGGTTTCTGTTTTCAAAAAAAAACCGTTCACTACTGACCCAGAAATTCGATGATCTATACTGTTTTGGTAAATGATTAAAATATACAAGTAGAACCTTTTCATGCGAAATTTTTGTAACATTTTTTTCGTCACACCATGAACTGAACCGTTGAAAAGCCATTTCGTGCTTTTTTTCGGACTTTTCTGGCACCAAGCAAGAAGCAGCATTTGTTGTCGCTTTTTTGATAGATATCAAAAGGTAAACATTCTGAGTCACTTATGTATACAATTTTCTTATTTTTACCACAAAGCACAATCTTTACTGATTATCTCAAAATGGTGAGTTTTGTTTAAAAAATTGTAAGCGGTTGTTATAGTGCTTACTGAACATATTCATAGGTCACCTTACATTAAGTAAAAAAAATAGGAGTTATCGGCAGCACTAAAATTTTCGATTTTCTTAATTTTTTGCAGTGATAGACAAAGTTTTGTATATCATACGTGGGCTAAAGTACATTAATTAACAAAAGGATTACAGTACAAGTACAACCCAATGATATAATCCGAACATGCGTTAGTCCGAACATCCGCTAATACGAACAGCGAATGCTTGAAGTCATAATCTGAACAAATCTTGATAGTCCGAACAACTGGTGAAAACCAATTCATCAACCTGCACTACATCCGCACTACACAAAATTACCGATGTTACTACTTTATACCTTTACTCCAACCGATGGATCAGAATGTGATTCAGGCGATCAAACTAAATTACAGAAAAAATCTATTAAACAAATTGTGGCGTCTGAAACATCGGATATCACGACAGAACATAAAAGAAGTAACTTGAAATATGTTGTACTTAACCTAGACAATGCCTGGCAAAGTGTTAAGGAAGAACTCTTAAAACAATCTTGGGGTCCCTTTTTAAGTACAGAGGGTGCTGATGGCTGGGAAGAAGAAGACGAGATTACCTCTGGTGCGTTTAGAACAAAAATATTGTAGGTCAGAGAGCATCGATAGAGACATCGAAGAAGTTACAGAATTAACCAAAAAAAATTGCTGTCGACATTACTCGCCAAGAAGTTATAGAATGAAATAATTTTGGGAAAATTTAACCAACAATGACATCCTAGAAGACACTCATGCCGAAACAGAATCCGAAGAATTTGAAGAAATCATGCCAACCCACGTGACTCACAAAGAAGCAGCAAAATGTTTTCAGACTTGTTTGAAATGAGCAGAACAAAATTCCGAAACAGCTGAACACATTTTTCTTTTGAAAGAAATGAAATAAAGCTGAAACATAACAAGCGTCTAGTATGAAGCAAAAAAAACTTACACATTTTTTCACTCATATTAACCAAGTTAAATTCTGAGCTAACAACGTAAATGTAATATTATTATTTTGTTAAAAAAGCAAATTTTTAATTATGTACTTGTGTATTTATTACATAGATATTTATGTTACATTTATCACATATTTTGATAATCTGAACAAATCGGTAATCCGAACTGACCTCAGCAATAATTAGTTCGGATTATCAAGGTTGCACTGTATTACAATATATTTTTCTATACGAATGTGTTTGATAGGGTTGGTTTTAACAACTTATTAATAAAGAGGTTTATCAAATCGCAGGGAACGAGAACAAAAAATTTAATCTAAATTTAGTTTAATATTAGTCACGACTACAGTGTCAAAATTGTCAAAGCGTGGAAAAGAAAGGCTGGTTTACACTTTGTTATCAGTGACAAAACTTGCCGTCTAAAACTAATTTTTTTGTCAAAAATACATAATCTATTTGTAAGACACAGCGTGTTCTAGAACTCACGCTCCAAAAAAAAAACGAAAAATTGTTATAATGTCTACAGATATGGACGCGACTACATATAAATAAAATTACACCATCAAAAAAATTATAACAAGACACAGTTTTACGATACTCAAAAAAAAGAACATTTTAATTAGACCAATCACAATGTTTTAAAATTATCCAGATGTATTTTTCATAATTGTAGTTGCTAAGTTGTTGTTCAAGTTTATTAGCCATGTAAATTGTTGATAAATCAGTCGATTCAAAAACAAAAAACTTTTAAAAAATTATGTAAATTTGTTTTCACGGTTATTTTATAAGACAAACGAAAAAACTATTTAAATAAGTATTCGGCGATGTTTCGTACTTTATTTGTACTTTTTCAAGCCTTTATTTAATTTTTTTTTTAATTTTAAACATTGAATTTTAATTGAAGACAAAGCTGTTCATGTAATAATGTAGCTATTTTGTTAAAGGGATAAAATGGCTACATTATTACACGAACAGTTTGGTTTTAATAAAAAATCATTGTTAAAGTACGAAACGTCTTATAAAAAAACGAGAAAACAAATTTACATCAATAATTGTGAAAGACAAAAAATTTAACAAAATTTTAAAAAAATGTCAATGTGACACTTTGAATGACATCTATTTTAACCTGACGTTTTGATTTTAAAAATTTGACATTAGATTGTCATTCTGATGATGTAATTGTAAAAGCACTTATGTACCAGGGTTTATTCACACATACATACAACTTCTTTATGCGAAAGAGGATTTTTTTTTTTCATTTGTAACAAGTGTTCAATTGAAAAGTTTATCAAGTTAACTATGATACTTATGTCAAATTTCTCATATATCTTTATGAGAAATTTGACAAGTCATAGTTAACTTGATGAACTTTTTAATTGAATAGTTAATATTTTTGAGATATGATTGTCGTTGTTCTGGGACTTTTTGTATAGATATATAGTTGCGGACAATTCATAAGGATATTAGTAAATTGAGATGTCAAGTGAACGCCTTGTCTTGTGGTGACAAATATTATTATTGAATTTTTACTGACAGTAGTAGGTTAACATTTTGATGGCGGCTCAGGAGTGCTTATTTTTGATCGCTATCATCCTTTTTTTTTGAAAATAAATACTTTTAGTAGTTGGTAATCAATTATCGTTGTGTGAAAAAACATAAATAGTGTCTAATTTAGTTTTTACTTTCCATTAGTAAAAGTATCTATATATTGGTAAAGACTTATTTGTTAAGTTTTTAAATGATCCAATAAGGAAAACTTTTAAAATGTTTATTTTAAACACAAAGAGACGTTTATTTGATTTTTTAAATGTTTAATAATAATCCCAAAATATCTATTTTAGTATTTATTATCTCTCTATAATAAGGCATTACGATTGGCACTGTATTATAATTAACAAACATACTTTTAGCATCACATAAAAAGTTTTTAGAATTTATTTAAAATGTAGAGGTTAATAAATAATGTATTATGTACTTAAATTACGACTTAAATCTTCTTAAGTAATTAACTAATTAAGTATAGGTTCTTATTTCTATTTACAAAAAAGCATAACTATTATAAGTAGCGTTAATTGTAAAATTTATTAGTTTAGTAAGTGAGCATGACACTTCACCGTCGGTAGTAAATAAAATAGAGAAAAACATGCAATATTTCAACACACTGATTGTGTTCCTGAAAGCTAACACTACCGTTTTTCTGTAAAGCTAACCACAACGAATTAGGCATTGTCATAATTCAAGTTAAGATCCTTCAATTTATCTTCAACAACAAAACTACAAAACAGAAGACGACACTGCTTTCAAACCTGTCAAAGTTTGGTTACTTTTGAATGGACACAATAGAAACGTCTGTGTTTATGTTTACATATTGTTTTCTAAACACTCGGTCTAACTAATTAGGTTTCAATTTTCGTCACATTTTGTTTTTTGAAATACAAAAATAAGTAAAACAAGAAGCATATATGATATAATACCATGTACAATAACTGTAATTAGGTATTGCCAGACAATAAAATTTTATTAGAATTTTTAGGTGAAAAATAAAATAAATATCAGATGTTATCATCTGTTGGCCTACGTGCTTTCAAATAATTATAAGCAAACTCTCTAGTTCAATGAACGTTTTGGCAAATATTTATTGGCCCCAATAAAATTTAATTTGAACGTTCATCCATGGCTACCGACCCTTTGGCCGAGAGAGGAGCCTCAAAAGTACCGATGTTCTGAAAAAGGATGCACCCCACAGTTTTCGGCTTCGTTTGGTAATTCTTACTGATAGCTGTCGTAATGGCAGGTAGAATCTGGTCGTTTTATTGGTTTATGGCTTCGTTCTTGGTTCACTTGGTTTATAAGAAAAATAGTTACTACTAGAAATAGGTATTTACGTAATCATCAGTTACGAAAAGAACGAATTTGCTGTTTATGCATAAGCATAATGTTTTGCTAAAACGAGTGTAGTAGAGCAGATTTACCAAATTTTAGAAATCAAAAGAGAAAATCTTTCTGGCAAGCTATTTTTTTTTTAATTTATAGGTAACATTGTTAGCCGTAACCAAAAAAATGCGTTTTTCGGTTACAGAATGTTTTGCGCGCCCCCTAATTTTTATTAGGGAGGCGCATGGAACGTTTCGGAACGCAAACGCATTTTTTTTTTTTGATCCGATGAATATTTTAAACAAATCAAATAATAAATAGAAAAATAGCTTGCCAGAAAAATTTTGTTTGCTGATTTCTAAAATTTGGTAGACTTGTTGTCTTCGTTAAATAAGTGAAGTGAACGAGTTTATATTAATTATACGAATTAAACATCAATATAGTTTGTTCACAAAGTATCAGTTTTTTTTATTCTGTCGCAAATGAAATGGTACATTTTACGAAATCAGTGGTAATAATTGGTAATATATCAAATTTATTACGTAACTAGTTACATAATATGCGTCATTACTATATAACGTGAAAAATTGAAGTAAAAATTAACATTTGAAACAACAGAATGACAGTCATCTACAATGTCAAAATTAGTTTAGACAAGTATCAAAGACTCAATGCTAAACTTAAACACCTTGTATATTTTTATAAACTTTTGTAGTAGACAATATGCAGTTTGTAAAAGACAGTTTTCTGAGCCAAAATAGAATTTTTTTTAATAACTTTTTTGTGTTCTATAATATAGCGTTTTTTATGAGTGTGCATTGTTTCTAAACCATTTTAGAAACACGTTAGATAGAGTTAAAATTTATGTTATGTGAGCACTTGAGTTAAAAATCAATTTAGTACTCATTTGTCAGCCATTTAATAACTATTGTATTATTTTTGAGATTTATTTAATAAAGAATTTTGATGAAATTTTGTATTTACTTATTTAAAAACTGATTTTAGAATCTGACACCAAAAGTTTAAAATTATTTGCTAGCGAATAACTAACTTAGTACCTGAAAACATAATCTCTTAATAAATTGACCACTATCATAATCCGCATGTAAAGGCCGAATATGCCGCGGCGGAATTTACAATTTCTTTCGGGAGGTATAATTTTCGTCCCGGCGGAATTTTCATAAAAAAGGTATTCAATCGGCGGAATTTAGATATGCTAGTCTGATCGATCACTATCATCTTATACCTAATATAATAAGTATCAAGAAGGGTAAAAATATTTTACCGAACAAGAAAAATAGTTTGGGAAAAATGAAGCGCAGTTATTGTCTGAGTTTTGTAAAGTGTTCTTGATACTTATGATATATTGTTTGACCAAAATTTTCATGAAATAAAAAAAATATTTACTTAATTTTGAATAAATTTACTTACCGTTTTAGAGCGGTACCTAAGCAATACTTACCGATGAGATTACGTTAGTAACAAGTAAATAACTATTATTAAATAAATAAAATCTATTACTACTAGTACATCACACTTTACACAAATGATATAAATTTGGGAATGTCGAAAGATATTGTGGGTGCAGTTAACAACTTGCAAAATTTTTTTTGGCTAGAAGGTACCTCTACTTGAACGCGATTAGCAATATTAAATTTTTTTTTGGGGGGGGAATGTCAGACAAGTAAAAGATTTGGATATCGAAAAAACGTTTATATTTCACTAAAATGCTTAATCTTAAAAATAAATAAAATCCACTTTACAAACAATAAAGTCTTTACATAACAATTAACTAATTATATACAACACTTAACCTAAAAGTAGTACACGTAATAATAAAAAAGCAATCATGCATATTTACAAAATTATACACGTCTTTACGCTTCCGATTTGTAAGGTTTGAACAATTTAGGTTGTTGTTGAGGAAGTTTTGTTTGTCCCGACGGCGACAACTTTTCCGCGGTAATTAAAAGAGGTTCGTGCACCGGACTTAGGCTGACATCGGAATGTACAGGTGAACTTCTCGGCGAAGCTTTTGTAGGAGTCTCAAATTTTCCCTGATACGGAAAATCCAATCCTAAATTCAGGGGCAGTTGTGCATTTTGTGGTAATCCTCCAGGAATTGACGCAACCGACGGGTTTAAATTCAGCGCGGGATTTTGCAGAGGAATTCCGGCTGGAGGTACCCCGAAGTTAGGATAAGAGTGATATCTGGCGTAGTGGTGTGTGTATACTGGAGGCGGCGGTGGATAATGCAAAGGTAGGCTGGTGGCGGCGGCGTGGAAAATGGAAGCGGCGAAAGCAGGATCGGTGTAGACAGCGGCATATGGCCAAGCGATCGCCATTCGCTGACGCTTATCTTTCATCCGGCGGTTTTGGAACCAAACCTGGAAGGAAAAAATGATGAAATGTTAATTTGTTGAACAAAGAAGTGATGGTGAACCGCTTTGATCGAGAACGGTTAGCACATCGTAAAATATATGATTCCAGCTTATCTGTCCATTAGGCTACCAGACTTATAGCCGACTGAAGAGAGTCTGTTATAGAGACTAAATTAGCATAAAAGCGGCACCACTTGGCGATGCGGCACTTTTCATCTCTTAAAAGCTGTATTAGCGTTTTATTTGACCGGGCAATGTGTTAATTGGTCGCCATAGGCTGCGTAATTACTTGTACCAACGGAAAAGCACCTTGATGGGGCGGTACGCAGTATTAACCAAATTCTTTTATAAAGCATGAATAAAAAAATCTACAGATATTTGTACGACTTACTTTGATAGTGCTTTCAGGTAGATTTAGTTGTGCGGCCAATTCGCACCTTCTAGGTCTGGAAACGTAGTTCTCCTTAAAAAACTCCTTTTCGAGCCTTGCCAACTGTTCTCTTGTAAATGCAGTCCTGTACCTTCTTATATTTTGATCATTAACATTAACCGAGGAAGTTGTAGAGGTGTTTAACTTGTCGGAAGGAGTAGGACTGGAGCAATCTAAAAACGGAAGAAGAATAATTAAGATCGAGTGTTGCACTTAACTATCAATTAGTGGGGAGCCACCCCAAAACACGGAACTCTTCACCACGTCTAGACCATCAAGTGGTTAATGACACATGTTACGATCGGAAACAAGGCGTCGCACTTCCTCTTACCTTTAGTATATTGCTGGTTGTTATTTGGAGATTGTGGTGGACTGGCCCCATGATGAATGTTGTAATGGGGTGGAATGACATCCAGGACAACTGGGACATTGTTGTTTTGCTCTTGGTTGAACATTTTATCGTAGAAATGCATAACACTGCACTGAATTGAACAAGAGACTGATGGTAAGTGAGTCCTTCTTCGTGCCCATCACTTGTTTTATCCCGGACCCGATGGGCGGAGCTCTTCTAAAATTTGGTTGGCTGGTGAACGTTAGTGCAAGCTCCACCCTAACCGCCTTCTGGTGTTGTAGTGTTAGGATGAAAATCGCATGAAGCGATCCTTATTGACTGTAAGTACATGTCGGAACGGATTAGGGCGGATGTATACGGACTATTAGCGCTTCGACCCTTAATAAGGGCAAGCTGCGCCGCGCCGCTATATCTACTTACTTATCTGATATTGATTGTATTTTTATAGTCCTATAAAGATGCTTTAGTAGTTTAATTTTATGTTGCCGAGATTGCTTGATTTAAAATGTAATTTTGCGAGACGAGAGGAAATGTTTGGATGGAATGATACGGAATAAAATTTCACCTTGGTTGTTAATAAGAATTTACTTTTTATGCGATAAGCGCATTAAGTTTGGTAAAATTTAGTCTGTTTTTTCTTATCGGTTTAAGAAAGAGGACGGGTACAGGTAAACCAGAAATTTATTTGCATTTTAGGGATGGAAGAGGTCGATAACTTTTAAATTGAAAGGGCAATAAAGGGGTCTAATTGTAAGATTATATTGTCTGCGGGTGACGGGCTGGCAAGGGACTGCTTCAATGAATATTGACAATAATTTATGCTCCATCCTGCAGCAACTCTAAAAATTTTACAAGATTCCCTTATAGATGACTGTCAAGAGGAACACTTTTTCGGAAAGGAAGTTAGACTAGTAATAAAGTTACATAAAATTAGAGATAATATGATGATGATATAACTATATTATAAGAATTTTACTTAAATTTAGTTTTAATTTTTTTTTGATTTTTAATTTTTATCTATGTATACAGTCTAGATGAATTTGTAAATTTGTATACCTATAACACGCTATGTGGCTATTTTATGGTTTTTAATTATATTTTTATGCAAAATCGGGTGTAACAGAACACGTAGGTATTATGATTATATCGAAGATGATTAGCGTTTAAGATTACAGGTGTGATATTTAGCACATGTGTGGAAAAATTCAATCATAATGATTATATTGTGTGAGTGAATCAAAATCTGGTTTATTTTATTTCAAGTTATTTCAATTCAAGTAAAAAATGAGACTCAATTAAGTACTCCTCAGTAATTCTGTGCTTTTATATCGGAAAGTTCTAATCGGATTTAACGGTTTAATGTGATTGAACTTTGTGGATATAAACCAGGCAACTGTCAATAACTTCATCCAACATGAATACCTGGGGACCACAACGAATCTACCTATTTTTGTGGATTTTTTTAATTACTTTTTGCAAACCGTTTTGTTGAGTGTTTAATGAAAAATGTTTGAAAGGTGACATAATACTAATGGTATGTAATAATTAATTAAAAATTTGTAAAACTTTTTAAAACGCAATGGAAGAGAAAAAACAAAAAATTAAATTCCAAACTAATTTGTGATAAACGCAGATTAATATCCAACGACTTGATTTATTCTGCTGTTGATTGCTCTATAAAAGGATCTCAATAAAAAAACAAGATGCGTCTGGATATTAGGAATAATCAAAGAGAAAATTTAAAGATTTAAAACGAAAATATTTTTGGTCTGTGTGCTCTATAAGCGAATTTTTATGGTAGAAAATGCACATTATGTATTCACAGAGTGAGAAAAAATTCAGAAGTCAAGAAATGACTAGATCCCTTGTGTAAGGTTTTTTAAATAATACGAGTCAACACTAACATTAAGATTTATAGTAAAAATAACGTTGAAAATATAGAAAAAGGCATGATTTTGTTAACAGTATTTATGCCTAATCATTTGACAATTTCCGATGGCAGGTTTTGTACAAATTTTATAATAAATATTTCTATATTAATATAATTTAAATACCTGCGATTTTGTATATCTTTTTAATGTATATCTGTGAATTGCTTGTCAGTTACTCAAGAAAATTACTTCTTTATTTTTTCTAATCGGTATTGGTTAAAACTTTTTTTTCGTTACTGATGTTGAGGTTGAGCTTTTCATGTTTATACAGTGTGAACCATTTGTATGGAATAACTTCGATAAAAATTCAAAGATTTGTTTTTCAGGAAAACGCTTTAAATCGTATTTTGTTATTTTTTAACGCGCATTTTTTGACAAAATAAGAGATATACAGAGTGTTTCAAAATTAAGATACGACCCTCAACTTTGAAATTTTAATTGAGAGTCCAAATTTTTTTAGCATAATTGTAGGTATAAATCCCTGAACTTTTATCAAATTTATTCATTTCAAATGGTTTACGTCTTTTTTTTAAAAAATAACTGAAAATCGACATCGTGTGTGCTACATAAAAATACGCAAAATTATACGTAGAATTCAGATGTGCTAGAAAAAAATAGGGTTTCTATTTGAAATTTCAAAGTTGAGGGTCGTATCTCGATGTTGGAACAACTTCTATATAATTTTTTGTCAAAAATGCGCGTTAAAACATAATGGGTCTGAATTTTTATCGCAGTTACTCCATAGAAATGGTTCACACTGTATAATAAATAAGTATTTAAACATACTTACTTGTATAAGTACTGTGCATCATCTCGTTGGCTAGCACTTTTGTTTGCGCCCAGAAAATTTTGTTTTTAATAGTTGTTGTGTTTAAAGTTAATTTACAACGCTTTTGTAAACTTATGCAAAATCAAAATAATAAAATACCTGAAATGTATTTAGTTTAATTTAATAATAAAGCAATGATAATAGTATTTTAAAGATGCTTACTAGTTGATTTTTTCATATCAGATAATTTTTATTGAAGCTACATACTTAAAATATAAGGTGTGTCTAAATAAACCAAGAAAACAAGAAAAATTTGGAATTTGAATGGCTATTATCGATTTAAGCTAGATTAACTTCTGTACAAAGAAAACCTCTATTATGTTGACCTACGCATGATTTTTATAAATGTTAACAGTTATAACAAATTTTTTTAAGCTTAGATAGTTTTAAACTATCTGTATCTATACTGTTTTAAAAGAAAGGTTTTATTAAACACACCCAGAAAATCTAACAAGCACATTATATTGTTTTATACAAAATAATATTGTGATTAAATTTCGAGTTATTAACAGTGACGGCTGCTGAAATCTCCATATTTTCAAAATCTGACATGGACCTAAATTCAATTCTGTTATAAAAGGAAACCAAATAGAACGCTACTGCAGTGAAAAAAGTCTAATTAAAATTTGTGATTTTTCTTTAAAAGTAGTCAGGCCGTTTTTAATATATCCGAAAAGATTTACAGTAAAACAGTGCCGATTTTTGTCTTTTATAGATTCGAGTTAGGGAAGTTCCACTGTACATACTTAGATACTAAAATCCGTCACACTGTTTAAAAGAAATATATGCAAATTTCAATCAAAGATTTTCACTATATTGTTGTTTATTATTATTTGGTTTAAATAGTTAACTCATTACAAAAGAATTCAGGTTGCAAGTCCCGTTTTAAAAATAGGGAAATTTTAAAATTCAAGTCTGCACTGCTTATTAATTTGATAAAATAGGTCGTACATTTGGCCCGACCCTGTACTTGTTCATACTTACTTAAATATCTATTAATAGATATATACCTTTTAAATTATACGAATATATGATGTTTAAAATTGATTATTTATTTTTATTTTTAATACAAGATAATGAAATTGACAGTTATACTGCTTCTCCAATTACTTACTTAAAATTAATAACCAACATTGGTCCATTGCCAACTAACATCAATGATTATTTCGCATTTACATGACAATAGCACAAATATGTAGTTTTTTGTTATCTGATTCTATTTTATCCATCATGATTTTAACAACAGATAATATTATCTTCCAACTAAACAGCATAGGCATTTAGCAGTTATTCTTTTGAGCTTTCTATGTCTTTTCCTAAAGCAGGTAGCCACTACATAATCTTTCCAGCTTTCTACAAGTGACGTATCTATACTAAAAGTAAACAGTATTAATTTGCCGACACACTGGCTAATAGGCTTGTTATTAATAGTTTCAAGAAATCTCATTAATGCCGGCGGAAGTGGATCTGCCTAGTCTTGAAAGCTTCTAAGCTAACTACACTAGCCGCCTCTCATAAAAATTAATCTGTTTACATAGTGAATTATGAGTACCTGTTATATACCTGGTTCAGGTCAAAAGTACCGATTTAAATATTTCTTCTTATCCTTTTCGTCTTCTAATAAGATTAAAAGTTTGTAATAATCTAAACCGTAAATAAAATTTTGTATTCTTGTTAAAAGGATAATGATTGCAGAATTTAAGCCTTTTCCAAGAAGGAGTATAAGATAAGGTTGGGTTGGAAAGATAACACAAGTTAGTGAAATGATTTTGCTTTCGCAATTTTTTTTATTTAATAAAGCATGTTTACATTTCCGACACTGGATAATCATAAGGATTTTTGCATTAATTTTTTTGTTAAGCTGATTATATTGATTACTTTTTGACGTTTCTAAAGTTTAATAGAAACTTTTAATTTCAATCATTTTTGGCCACTTAATATGTACTACGATTATACTAAATTATTGCCGCCAGAATAATTTGAAGTTTTTTTTCCATGAATGACATTTATTTTTTTTATTTTACATTTGTTATCAATTTGCTTAAAACCTGTAAAAATTATTCAAAAAGGTTAGTACATCGTTATTCGTCGAAATCAATAAAATCAATGTCAAAAAATAATCAAATATCACACGAAAATTCAATAAATTAGAAAATAATTTGACAGAACTTTTTAAACGTCTTGCATAGGCAATAGGCAGGCCACTGGACCCTTCTAATAAAGTTCTATGAAAAAAATTAGTTTTATTATTATATATTATAATAATGTTTTGAGAGATGCTTTTTTTTTCATTTGTACAAAAATAGTTCTGGTTAATTTCGGACATTTTAATAGAGAACTTTAAAACAAATTAAAAAATGAAGAAAATAAATACATATGTATTACATGCATAATAGAATTCAGATTAATGCAAATAGCAGTAGGTTTGACAAGTTCAAATTTATGTTGGCACTACACCTATTTCCAGTTAATTGTAACCCAAAGTACAAGAATTACTAGCACAAAGTAGGTAATTTAATGTTAATATAAAAAATATGTTTTTGTTTGTGGAACTGTAAATTGGGGTTGGAGAATTATGGGAATTCAAATAAATAAACTCCTCCTAATTGCTATATTGTTATTTATTTAACAAGGACCGGTTTCGGCATGAATTGCCATATTCAGTCACTGACGTCAATCTGATCAGTACTTTTTACATACATGTAAATATTATAAATTACTAACCGGTAATTTACTAAAACCGGCTAAAACGGTTAAAAACTTAACTATAATAAAATGTTTGAATAGTTATTAGCGAAATAGAGAAAAATGTCATTATATATAAACAACGAAATAAAACGAGGTTATAAGTACATCAAACGTCAATTTTTTTTTACAGTTAACTTAGAAGTATGTTTGAAAAATTTAATAAGCTATAAAAGAAGTAGAAATAACCCAACTTGCTTTATACAAATATTTATAGTTTTTGAAGTACACCCTGTAAAACTTTTTTTTTATAACTAACTTTTTTTTTATAACTTTTTTTATAAATAACATTATTTTTAAGACACACGATGTGTGACAGCACTGTTTTCGAGCATATAAATTTGGAGATTTGCGATGTAAAAGTTTTTGCTTAAAAACAGCGTTGTCATACAATGTCTTCAGCGTATATCTTAAAAACTAAAAACAGTTGTATAAAGTAAATTGTGTTTTTTAGCGGTTCAACAAGGTTTATCACCTAGTAACGTTTGTAGAAATTTTTTGAAAAACATTGTATATACGATTTTAATTTTTAACATTAAAACTAGAACAATCACCAGAAAAAATTGTTGCAGATATTGCACTCACACACTGCATATTAAAAAAATTGTTGCAATACATTGTATCTTGTTCAAAAAAATTAAAAAAAAAGTTCCACAAGGTGTATCCCAAAAACTATAAATATCTGTATAAAGCCAGTTGGCTTAATTCGACTTTTTTTATTATGTACTATAGCTGGTTAAATTTCCCAAACATCCTTCAAAATCACCCTGTATGTAGTTCTTTAGGTACATATTTCATCAAAAACACTTAAAACAGCAGAATTCAAACGCCGTCACTTGACATAGCTGTTACGTGCAAAATTAACCATTCAAAAATCTAGAGATGATGCACACTTTGACAGTTTTACGACTTAAAATCTAATATTTTGTTATTGACCATAACTGATATCTTAAATTATGGAAAGAAATGGCTCGATCAGAATAAAAAAATTGTAACATGTGTTGAATTGGATGTGTCGCAGTTGAGGAAAGCTATGTGCTGAAATCGGTACTTTGAAAACAAAAAGGAGAATAACAATTGTAAGAAGTGTTTTATTTATTCATTTATTTAGGTACAAGTTTAAGCCCAATTCATGGACTTTCCACAGATCAAAATATTTTGTTCAAACTAATAAGTCAATAAATCACTACTGTTTGTAGTCCAAGATCCTAGGACCGCCAGACCTTACTTATTTTTTGATGAACAAAATGTGTACGATAGAATAGTATTAGTATCTACTATAAGCGTACCTGCTAGGTTGTGCCATAGGCTAATTCTCAGATACCAGGTGCTACAGGTAAATAAAAATATTACTCATTTTACTCAAAGTCTAAGGGCTAATTCTCACATATGTTTTACAAAATATTATTAAAAATTAATAATCAATATTGCCAGACACTTTCTGCCATCGAGAATTATCGCCAGACGCTTTAAAAATCGACATAAAAAAATCAATCTTACTTATAATCTCAGGCTTTATTGTTATATATAATGTTTAGGGGACCATTTTACTTCTTTTTATAAACAACCAGACCGATCGATGGAATCAAGCAATCCCCACTCACATTTAAAATGATGCTGGGCGCGTCAGAAGTTAAAGTCTTTTTAACACAGTTTTGTTGAGATTATATTGTTAATAATCTTACAAAAGTCTTGTGTTTAGCCTACAAAGTAAAATAGTCTTCTATCATATATATAAAAAAGTCTGAAATTATAAGTAAAATTAATTTTCTTGTCAATGTTTAAAACGTCTGGCAATAATTACCAACGGCAGAAAGTGTCTGGCAATATTGATTATTAATTTTAAACAATATTTTGTAAAGCATATTTTATGTATAAAAATTAGCTCTTAGCTTTTAAGTAAAATGAGTAATATTTTTATTTACCTGTAGCTCCTGGATTCTGAGAATTGGCCCACGGCACAACCTAGCAGGTATATGTACGCTTATAGCAGATACTAATACTATTCTATCGTACACATTTTGTTCATCAGAAAATAAGTAAGGTCTGGCGGCCCTGGAATCTTGGACTATTAGGTATACATCTTATATTTTTATAAACATTTGTCAAGGTGTTGTTGTGTTGGTATCAAAAGCGACAGGAAAATTGAGACATACGATTGGCATTCTTGAACTTAATCGCGTTGACAGATGACAGCGTCAAAGTGACAGAGTCTGCGCTTTTGGCTTCAAGCACTTTAAGAAAGATCGTAATTTTGTAATTAATATTTTTGAAATTCTAAAAACACCATAAATGCACTTAACCTTAATCGCAAATGACGTTTTGCCAGGGATAAATGCTTATACAGCCGGTCTTTAACTATGATTTTGGGGTAGTACAATTTGATAAATCTAATTTTTTTGGTGTTTTAACGTTGACAATTGTTTATAAAAAAATCCCAACTTTAAATCGGATAGGTAAATTTTGCAGAAAAGAATGAAAATTTATAGTGACAAATAATTTATTGTTTTTTTTTGACACTTAATTTTTATTGACATTTTAACCTTATACATTTTTATGTGTACAAATGCATTTATTTTTTGTGTTAATAATTGCATCATTTTTTCGAACAGGCAGAAGTGTAGTACATCGAGTAAGCGATAATTTACGAAAAAAACTCGATGCTGAAGAACAAAACGCCATGTGTTGTATGAACAACATGGAATGCTGTAAAGAGGTAGAAAAACCAACAACTTTTGAAGTTAAATCTGTTATAACAAAATGTCCTAATCTCAAATGCGCAAATTCAACAAGTTCCCATCATGTAGTCATTCAACATAATAAAACACAACCTGAAAAATTAACGGATTGTAAACAGAAACTACTTCTTACAATTAAAATAACTAACGAAGGCATTCCCAATGATAAAAGTCAATATGTTATTATCGATCATATTACGGATGTAAAAACTTTACAAAAAGTTAGACTTTTAAATCCCTATGCAATCAGAATTAGACAAGAGCCAATGCTTCAGGTTTACAGATTAAAATTTGAAAGAGCTGTTAATGGCGAGGCTAAGTAATTTTACATATTTTTTTTAAATTTCGGGTATAAAGAACAGCATTGTTGCAGAGAACAAGTTTTCAACAAACATACTCGTAGTTATCGTGGTTGTGATACATCTTATGAAAATCCCACATGTGGTATTGTTCAACACGAAGGTAAAATAGTACCGTTTAGTACTGGCTTTTGTTGTTCTTGTGATGCTGAAAAAAATCGCCAGTTAGAAGAACGCGACAATCATGTGCCAATAGTTCAATGGCCCCTTCGAGGTGGTGTACCTGACTATCATAAAAATCATCCCGAAGAAAATGATTATGAACATTATAAACATTATGGATTTACAGGACAGGATGGTAAAATGGTTTATAGACGGTCTCAAAAGCGTGCCGACGAAAGTGTGAATTACCAACAATTTACTGAGTTAAAGGATGGTAAATATCGGTAATTTCTATCAGCAACAAAATCAAGTTTTATATGAGGGGACAATAACACCCTTGAATAATGTTTGATTCACTCACGTCAGTATACAATAATCTTTACAACGTACAGTGGCGAGCAAAAAATTTCGGGCAACAATCCATATGTCATTAAAAAAAAGCAATATAGTTTGACCTTTATTGTCATAAATGTCCTGATAATTTGTGAAAATGACATGCGACAGTACTGAATGGTTATTAAATTGAGGTTATTAATTTGTCTAACACGCAAAGCTCATTTCACATTTTATATCATTCAAATTTCAAGTTTGCCCGAAATTTTTTGCTCGCCATTGTACCTTTTTTAGTAGTTATTTGTTTACATTTTTTTGCTATTGACAACTAGCAAGAAGCAAAACACGCTTTGATGGTGAAATTTAGAACACATCAAAATGTCAAAAACTTTTATAGTTTCGATTTTAATAACCCAAGTGTCTACTACTAGTTTCAAATTCCGCTAACAGAGCAAGTATTGCATATGTTAATTGTCAATAAATTGTCTATAAATAATCACGGACTCTTTTTTTTGATTTGTTAGGAATAGATTTTAGTTTTTATTATTATTATAAATAAAGCAGCGGTGCTTCAATTAAAACACAACGACACAGTTTCAAAGTTTTTGCCTTACATCAGTGCACCACATGTGCGACCGTTGTGTTCAATAATTACCAAGATAATCTAACTGTAAAGATGATTACTAATATTTTTAGTGTTCGTAATTATCTAATTATTTTAATACCCTTGATAGGTATGATTCGTCAACGTCGTGGCGGACAAACTTGCAACGATTTTGAACTTGACGATCTTCCAGAATCTTTTTATGAGAGCACTCATTGTCTAATCTTCTCCAACCTTTGGTACTCCGTCTATAAAATAAGCAGACCCGATATCATTCACAAATTACAAATACAAATTTTTCAAAAATATGACGATTGTCACGGTAACACTCACTGGATGGACTTAACTCAAGGAAAAACAATAGAACTGGGTACTTATAATCCACTTTACATTGAAAAAGACATCGTCGCGAAATACTGCTCTGAAGATATCGACTTCAACAATCAAGCTTTAGATTACAACAACTTGAAATTATTAATACCCGAACGAAGAGTTGTAGATCCCGAACAGTTCATGCTTTTGCCAAAAAAAACCGTTTCAGATGGACGAACCTGCGATACAGCCGGTGTAGGATATGAGGCATTTTACAAACAGAACAAAAGGTGTGCTCAACCGCAAGGTTCATGTTTGGGGAATCAGCCAAACCAATTGTTTGAAAGTGATGTTAAAGCTGAAAAACAAGGACGTCAAGGAAACTATTTTTTAAAGTTTTATGGAACTTTAGCACAAGATCCTGTGGCTTACAATTCTTCAGGGCAAATTCAATTTTTAAAACTGGTTTACACTAAGAAACATGTGAGCAGTCTTCACTTTGAATTAAATGCAGATTTAGTTACTTTGCTAAAACCAAACTCTTTTGCAACAATTACAGAAGTGTACACTGATGCTACCAATCCTGCTAAAACTAAAATTATAGTTAAAGTGACCAATGCTGGCCTTCTTTATGGGGTTTTTTACGTGAGAATGAATGGTTGTCCTTTGGATGTTCCCGCATGTTTTAATAATATTGCGTCTAAATCAGTTTTGATTGCTTCTCAACATCAACATATTTTTAATCTCTACATTGAGTATCAGCTTCCACTTAAAGAGTTTTACTGCTCGGTTCATGTTTATAATATTAACCAAGAGTTAGTGGCAGTACGTCAAATTCGAATTGTAAGTCATGATCGCTGTATATGCATTTGGCATTGTGAATGCGCTTGTTACGTTGCTGATAAAGGCCTAAAATGCATTCCGATGAGTTTAGACACTTACCATGCAGCTGGATTTCAAGGCGGTTTTCCAACAGAAACTCATTTTATTGAAACTTCATATTTAGATGAAATGTTAGCAATGATGTTCAATATGTTTATTTTCTTGGTATTAACCCTTTTGGCAATGGGATTAATTAAAGCTCTCTTAGGGTTATGTTCTCAAGAAATTAGTCTTTGGGGTTTAGACACTATCTTGGGTACTGAAAGTTCCCAGACGTCGTGTGGTGACAAAAAATGTGAATATAAAAGTAATAGTGGAATATCTTTAGCCGGTCAATTTTGCTTAAATGTGATGTTTTTTTTTCTATATCCTCTGGCATTGTTTAATATTTGTATCAGACATTATTGTTTTTCGGCTTATACAATTGAAGATGAATGTTCCTGTGAGGAAAGGTGGATTAATTATGAATGTGATGATGAAGTATGTCAAAAAAGCACAAAAAGTTCTGTAAAAATTTCTGACAAAAAAAGTAGTGAGGCCACATCGAAGGAAACTACGACTCAAGATAAATCGGTCGAAAATGATTCTTCAGATGATTCCGAAAGTGAATCAAGATAAAATCTATTAATAGCTGAAAAAAATGAACAAACAATATTTTTAATTTTGCAATAAATAAATGATCTATTTTTTAAAAAAGTTTTTACTCGGTTTATATTTCTAAGAGTTGCGTATTTTTGTTTTAAATTAATACAGTAAAAAATAATGTAATATGGTTCTGGAATTGGTTTTTAGTACAAGATACCTGAGACCTGTAAAAGATTTTTCTAAAAAATAATACATAAAATATTAAATTAGACGTAGGTTGTCTTATCATACCCTCGCCTCGTCAGGCTACTAATAACACTTGGGTTTATTTTTGGTGTTTCTATCATATCGAGCGATCTAAAAGTCAGAACTCTTAAAATTAATTTTTCATTTTTTCAAATTTCGTTCGCTACGAAAAGACTATAAAAATTAAATTGTTCTTACTGTTGCTATTACAGTTACTGAATACATTATTTTCTAGCACAAAATACAAACTTCCTAGCTTATTCATGACTGAGATAGCCGATGAGGCCGCCACTGTCGCATCAAACAGCTGTTTCAGAACAGAGTCGTTCATTATCAAACTTACGACTTTTTTACGTGATTATTTATCCTCTTTTATGTTTTCATATTTAGCAGTGTTAAAAACAAAGTTATTTTAAATACTAAAATGTGTGTGTTTTGAGCAGATGTGTTACCGTACCTGTATTTAACAATCATTTTGCTTCATTTTAATCATAATAAAACAATTAAACTACTCAAATAAAGTCACAAATTAAATATTTTTAGTAGGCAAACATTTCAAACCAATTTTGGCGTACCTGACTTTAAAGGCAAGTTTTCTGTTTATAACTAGTACAGTAAAGATTGTATTGTTACCAATCACATGTAACTTATGGTCGTTAGACTTATCAATGCCATCTGAGACAATCGCCCGGGTCAGGCAGATTTGTCACCACTTTTACGTAGATTTGATCTAGCTGTTTACTGAAATAAATAAAATTCCAGTAGCAACTAAATATACGTTTTACTCTTTCCACAAGCAGCAAAAATAAACTGACGATAGTCAATAAATAAAGCAAACAATTAATTATTTGGTCTAGAATGAAAGGATGTCATTTTTACTTACCCTTTTGTCGACGGCAGATAAAGAAATCATTTCCTAATTTCTTACATGTTTTTAAAAAAACTTATTAATTGTAAATAATGCTTGTAAAACTAAATTTTTGCAAATTTAAAAATATGAGACAACTCAGCAACTCACGGTAGTGTTAATTGAATAAATGGATACTCGTAAAAGTAAATCGGCCAAGCAAGTTCCGTCGATTGTACAGGGTGTATTAGAAATGATGGTTTTTTCGAATCTCAACCGTTATTAAGATAAAAGTATTTATAACTTTAGTACAAAATACCATACCCGCCACTGATCTATGTAGTGTTATAATAATATAACTATTGTGGATTTCACTGACTTTGAGGTCCCAAGCAATAAAATTATAAATATTTACCAAATACAGAAAGCGGCATTCTGTAGTTGCACTTCTCTAAATGTTAAGCCTTAATCTCAATTTACTAAGAATGCTACCTGGAAATGAGGGACTGCTGAATTCATGAGGGACTGAGTTTAGGGTTTTTACCACAGATATGACTCAGGAAAAAATGACCTCTATGTTAAGACGCTTTTTAGGTAGTAAAAACTGCAATTGCGGTGTTTTTGGTTAATAATTGAATACAAACGGTTTATTGCTCGACACCTCAGAGTCACTGGAAAGACCATAATAGGTTATATTATAATGGTAACTAAGTGATCATAACCGTATCGTAATTTTATGGAGAGAAAAAAGTTCAAAATTTTTAACATCTGTAGCAAAAATGGTATATAAAAAAGTTGTTTCTTTTGATGAGATGAAATTTTTGACCATCATTTCTGGTACACCTTGTATTAATATAATTATATAATAATAAAATATAATAGTGAAATATGTATATATCAATGAATAAACGGTAACAACTGTCACTTGTGCCATCGACGGAACTTGCTTGGCCGGTTTGGGCTTCTGTCAACGAAGATCACTTACATTTCTGTTGACCGACGAAAAGTCACTTCTTATTTTATATTTAAATCTTATTTAAAATATTTTTTGAAAAAGTAGTCATCAATTAAACAAATAAAAAAAAATTGTAAATAATCTGTCAAGTGTATATATTTTTTTCCCAAATTTGCAAGATTGATTGGTTAAAAATAAACTTTTTTAAAATTTTTATTAAAGTTGTATGGGGCGGCGAGGCGCTGTGTTAGATCATTGTTGTATGTGCGGAGTGCGGACAATAACAGCCATTAAGAAGTCACTTTGTTTGCGATTAAAATAATATGCAATAATCTGCACAACAACGCTAAACGTCATTGTTTATGTAATTAATCTTAGATATTGAAAATATTTTACAATGTCCGTCTTTCGATTCGGGAAATGAATACACACACTTGGAAAAAAATTAAATTTTTTTTATACTTTTAAATTTATAAACCACTTCTTATCACTTCCTCTAGTATACCGGGTGTAAACGAAATTAGGCTCACCCCATTTTTTAATAGTATTTTTTAAAATAGAAAAACGAAACTTAGGAAACTTATTATGTTAGAAAATCTCCATTAATTGAATAAAAAATAAACTTTTTATCACTTCCGGTTTTACCGGAAACGACCGTAACTTTGGATTTTTAAATAGAACACTATACATATTTTTGTATTTTTTGAATCTACATTAAATTCTGAGTGTAATAGACTACTTTTTATAACTTTTCGAAAAATAAATTTATTTTTTTTGTAATTTTTGTTTTTTTATCTAGAAAGCTGTGATAGTTAAAAAATAGTTTTAAATAATGTAAGCAACCATTAAAAAATAAAAGCTGTATTATAGATGCTCTAGATTAGAAAATACAAGACTTTTAATTAAATGAAATTAGTTTTTCCGGCTTAATTATTTTTTTTCAAATGGAACAATAGTGGCTCATCCGACTCTTTAAATTCATTTTTTTTTGTGAATTTAAAGATACCAAAATTTAAAAAATCCATTTACCACTTTTTGTAATATTTACAAAAACAATTTAGAGAAAAACTCCGAAAAGTTATAAAAAGTAGTCTATTACACTCAGAATTTAATGTAGGTAGATTCCAAAAATACAAAAACATGTATAGTGTTCTATTTAAAAATCCAAAGTTACGGTCGTTTCCGGTAAAACCGGAAGTGATAAAAAGTTTATTTTTTATTCAATTAATGGAGATTTTCTAACATAATAGGTTTCCTAAGTTTCGTTTTTCTATTTTAAAAAATACTATTAAAAAATGGGGTGAGCCTAATTTCGTTTACACCCGGTATTTATTTTATATATTATTATTTATAGATTGTTTTTTTATAGATTATTAAAGAATAATAATATCGAAAAATCAGTTTATCAAAAATAAATCTACAGACAGCTTAATTCTGGATAGTTTAAACCATTAAATAAAAAATTAAATTTTATTTCTATTGGTTAATGAAACATATTTTTTTGTGAAGCATTGCAGAACTCTATAGATTCTGCGTAGGATAGATTCTTTGGTATCTACCTAATCGATTAGATTAGTAGATGTACAATATACACGTGTCTAAACACCATCCATGCACTTGAGTAATATCCTTAATGAGTCCGTTTTGGCTTAGAGATGCACAAATCCAATCCTTAGGTATTCTCCGGTGTAAGATGTGTTGTTATCGACCCAACTCTCGGCATCACCGCCATTCAGTATCCTGGGACCCAATGAAACGCGAATAAACGATAGCGAGAAACCGAGTGAAACACAACTTCGGCCATCATTGCCAAATAAGATTTTTATTTCAGGGAGGAGACTACAAATTTTCTGATTGTAAGCTTTAATAATAACCATTTAAATGAATCACATGCACACACTCTAATTAACGCCATTAAACTCATGTTTGATTTTGGATAATATGAGTAAATCTGTTTTTTGTACGAAGATTACTTGTAGTAGGCGGTTTTATAGCTTTTAAAAGGTCTTTTTAAAGTGTGTTAACGTACAGATTTATTTGTTTTAGCAGTGACAAACAGGAAAAAAAGATTTATTGTTTACATTTTTTTATTAACATTATTATTAATGAAGCGTATAGATGCAAAATTAACATATCTTTCTGTAATCAAAAAATATAAATACATCGTTTTTCCTTTTATTTAGTTATGAGAAACAAGTTGTATGGTTCAAAAGCAATTTGGATACTTGTGTGCTTCTCACTTCCCCAGTCTCTATCTCAACAAATAAAAATCCAATTTAGCTAAACGACAAAACAAGCTAAAACCTTCCGCTATAAAGTCATAATAAACACACATCTAAAAACATCCCCCTAAATAAAGAAGATAAAATCACACATACAGAGTCGGCCTGCCACACAAAATCGTTCCCCTTGTTTTGACTACTGTTTATAATTCGTCACACTAAAAAATGTACTTACTGACTCGAGTCACTTAAATGCTCGAAAATTATCACGACCCTCCAGTAATTTTATCCGTGGGTGTTGAAAGCACAAAGACCGATTAATCTAGACGAAAGTGTTACCTGATTGATACTTTTCAACTCGAAGGACCCATATGCGCTTGATAATTTTTATCAATTAAATTCTCGGGATGACAAATTGTTTATTTTTTGCGAACAGTTTGTGTCGTGCTGGGATTTACACTTTTATTGGGGTTTATTCCCTGATGTGCTATTAGAACGTGCGACCCCTGTTTACGATGAACTCTGTAGGGTTGAAGCCTCATTGGATTTTATAAACACGATTATTAGCTTCCAAAACAAAAACAAAACAAAAATTGTATAATAACATAAAAGTTCTACTAAACTGAATATGGCAAGCTTTGTGCATTTTGCTTGATCGCTTAAAACTTCCCAAAATTAACAAATTATCTAAAATCTGGTTTAATGCAATTTATTTAAAACACATAAAAACAAAAAAATCTGAAAATAAAATGTTAAATTTGTCAGAAGTAAAATTTTGATTACGGTGTAAACTGTGCTTAGAGGATGCCTAGATTATACTCAATAATTAAACAATTATGCAACGTTTACTTGTCTCAGGGGAGGAAAGCAGAAAATTGCCTTGGGCTGCGCAATAACAGCAGCTTATTCCCTTATGATATTAATAACGAGCAGCCGAGCCTTGGTGGATAATGCACAAGCCAAAGGAAAGAAATCAATGAAATGTATTTGAGCGCACTCTAGTGAATTTTCGATAAACCATTTCTTTGAAGCTCATAGCTTTCAAGCTTCCTTCTTCTTCTCCTACTGGAAGAGGCATTACAAGTTTCTGTAATAACAATGGAAAAATGTGAGTTGTTGAGGTAATTCAAGGAAAACTGTAGTCAAAATAACTCACTATATGTGCTTCGCGTTAAATAGTGGTATTTTTCCTCTAATTTAAAATAATTTTAAGCTTTCCACAAAATATTACTTCATGACTTCATACTTCATTATTGGTTAAAAAGATCTCTTGAACTAAATATGAGTACAAAATAACAGAAAAGCTTTATATACTACGTTGTAAAGGACTGCTAATACAGACCCGAAAAAATGGTGAAAAAATTCCCACTTTTCCCATTTTTTCCATGGTAACATGTTCTGACATTAAGTAGGTAATAGTTATAGATTGTCAGGATTATTTAAAAAACAATAAAAAAACAAAGGTAATCAATCTTCCGAAAATAAATTTGAGAAAAATAGCTGTCCGTTCCGCATAGCCTGCACCATGATACTAAGACTAACTAACTGTTTAGTCTTAGTATCATGAGCCTGCACCATTCCGGATGACAAACACGTTTCGGGTAATGACGTACGGTATGAAGTCAGTTACAAAAATCACATATAATTAAATTCGGAAATAACTAAACCGATTTTTTAAAAAATGATTTTATTTATTCACACAAGCTCTTCAGAGTACACTCTAATGAGAACTAATGAGAACTGATACAATTTTGGGTAAAAGGCCCTTATATAACCTACAGGACAATTAGTTTCTTATATCAATTACAAATAAGTCTTTGAAATGTATAGAACAAGATGTACTTGTTTGAATCAGACTAAACAGTAAACATCCTAGGGTGAATACATTTGATTAATATAAACTAAACATCCTGATGGGGTGATCTATTTGGGTGGTCAAGTTGCGTGGATATAATTATATGTATGTAACCATGTGGTTTATTACAACCGCTGTACAGTTTGTGTATACCTCCGTCGCAAATTGTGCAACGAAATCAGATTTCATTTTTACCAAATTCTGCACACACCAGACAAACTTCTCCTTCATTTGTGTCATCTTCCATATCATTAATTTCTTCCTTGTCGTCAGTAGACATTTAGCTTTCAATTTTTTCATCGCTCGACGAACTCCAATACAGTTATCGAATCACTGACGTTTTCTTAGTTTTCTTAGCAGGTTTAGTTTTCTTTTTCATCTCTGTTTCTTCTTTCATTCTTCTTTTCTTATCTTTTATTTCTAACTCTTCTTTCTTTTCTTATCTTTCATTTCTAACTCTTCTTTAGCAGGGTGTGTTTGTTAAAACTGTCGAGTGTTGCTTCTATCTGCAGAATTTTGTTTTCTTTAGATTTAAAGTCTTCTTTGGCAATGAAACTAGTGATTCAAAAGAAATGTTCAAAATATCCATATCCTTTGAGATTTCGGGGATGGGTAATTGGGTAATTCAATTCTTTCAAACGTTAGATTTTCGTCAAGATCTCTAGAAATACCAGGAGTGGGTGACTGTGTTTCTTAGTTTGCTTCTTGGTGAGTTTGTTCTAAAGCGTTAGCTTGGTTTTGTTGATAGAAGTCGTCTTCGGAAAAAATATCTGGGTTGAATAAATAAATTCCCGCTCGCTTCATTCTATTTTCCGCTTTTTCTACATTCGTTACTCTCACGTAAGCTTTTAAAAAAAGATTGTTGATGTTATATACAGTAATCTTTTAAAAAAAGATGAGTTTTAAGAAACAAATCACACTCGTCATAGGCCGTCTTCAAAGATAAAAAAAAGTTAAATCAAGCGGTTGCAGTCTGTGGGAACTATGGGGTAGCACTGGTAGCAGAGTTAAAAGTATAATACCGTCTTGTCTACAATAATTATAAATTGTCAGGGAGATGTGACTACTGTGATTGTCTAATATAAGTAAAACTGGATTAATCTGCTTTGGAATGTTAACTTGGGAAAAATGTTGCAGCCATTCGTAAAACAATTCATCCAACCATTTTTTGAACATTTATATACAAAACTTGTTAGCCCGTCTTTCGCCAAAGCTAGAGTCATTCTTTGTCTTGCATAAAAAGGGGAGGGGTATAGGATCCTGCAGCACTCATACAGCAACATACTGTAGTATTTCGACCTCTCTCTCCGCTTGTCACAAGCTCAATTTGCTTAACTCCCTTTCCTGCTATTATTTTTGAAGGTTTACTGACGGTTGTGATACTAGTCTCAAGGTTTGTATTTTTCAACACAAATTTCCAGGTTTGTAAAAAACAATTAAACTTCTGTTTTGTTGAACGCACTGATTCTGCCTATAGATGTTGATTCAGGTTTTCTGATACTTGGTCTCGGGTATCTTTTAAGAAACCCATGTAGCCAGTCTTTGCAGAGCTTCTCCTTTTTCTCTGTTGAATTTATGAGGGCGGGATAAGTTTTCAGCATATTGAAAAGCTGCTTGCTTTAACTGCCGCAGAGTTAGTCCAAAAAACTTCTGTGATAACTACAGCAACTTTTTACTCATTTCATCTTCTTCTTTCATGAATATTGTTTTTCTCCCTTATAATATT
Source organism: Tribolium confusum (assembly GCA_029207805.1). Lineage (NCBI taxonomy): Eukaryota > Metazoa > Arthropoda > Insecta > Coleoptera > Tenebrionidae > Tribolium > Tribolium confusum. Next base: position 5,752,154 of record JALGAY010000003.1, read on the forward strand.
CGCCTCTTTTTACTCTGTCATATAAAGAGAAAATTGGAACGCCAAAGCGCCTTGCAGCTTCTCTAATTTCACTTTGATTTCTCAATACAGATTCCACAGCATTCTTTATTTGTAGTGCTGAACACCGTTGAAATGAGGTTATGTGAAACAAGTGAAACTTGTAGATAAAGTTAAAGTAATATCAAACTATGGTTAAGCCCAATTAAAGTGTATTGAATAAATACATTAATCAGCCAGTTGCAAGTAATTTTTTTTTAAATTTAACATACACTTACCTTTGTTACAACAAGACACAACATAACAACACAACATCTTTAAAAATTTTACAACTATTTGTACTGTATTTGACAGTACAGTTCGCTTCGATTAAGTTCATGGGTAGTTGTCTTCAATCCAAATAAGGGATGGTCTGTTTTGTGCTACAATATAACTTTTGTTTAATAGGTGGCGGTGCATGATATAAAAAGGTATTAAAAAATATTCGGAATTGCCCGCTGTTCGTTATTACCCGACCTGATTATATATCAAAATCGGAGTAGTTTTAACGAGTTCCAAAATAAGTCTTTTTTTAGCTATCTTTCCTCTCCGAATTGATCATTAACTAAAATGTAAAGAAATTGTCATTGTTAAGAAATTTGGACAAAAACATATTTTTTATGGCAGAGGACTTCTTAAGTAATTAAAACACTTGCTAGAAATCATACCAGTTTCTTCAAGACTCTCTCTTTTTTGAGGCTATGTTACTAGTCTAATGAACACAGATTAATACATACAACCAAACACAAGCTTGGAATTTTTGACTTTTGACTAACAGCAATCGCTTTACATTGAATAAACACCAAGTTGGTGTTTTCCGAAACAGATATATTTAAAACCCTGACAGTGACACCTGCATCAGGTTTATATTTAGTTTTATGTATTAATCTTCCGAATACCATTTGAACTGTTCATTTAATTGCATAAATTTGTAAGGTTATCCAAACATTTTACTTCAAAGAGTATCCCATGCCAAAACACCTCCTCTTTTAGCTCTTATGTCTGTAGCTCAAAAAGCATGCTACTGCTGTAACATAAAAAACAGTCGTGTCATGTATAAAATTGATGTATTCAAGTTTTATTTTTTTAGAGGCGGTATTAGAAAGTTAAACTTTAATTATTTGTAATGCGTTACTATTGTTTTATTGTATATTATTAAGAGTAGGTAGAAAAGACAAAATTATTAATTTTATATACAGCATCACTCTTCAAAGATAGTAAATGAAACATGACAATAGGTGACAATAGGCAGTTTTAAATAAATGGGTAAATCCCCTTGTTAGTTTTAATTCAACTCAATTTATTTTAGATTACTTGTTACCTTTCTTCAGATAAAAATCAAAACAAAAATTCATTTTACTAAAAGCATGCATGTCTAGTTAATAATCTTTTTATATAAATTACCATCAACAAATATAAAACAAGACACGCAAATCAAAGTGTGCGGACGTTTATAATAATAATAATGATCGTGTAAGAAAAACTGATACATAATAATATTGTCACCTGTCGTATGTATACATGAACGGCTTATAAAATTTAATAGTCCTTGGCATATTCATGTCATGTTAGAGCTTATCTTCTAAATGTTACGTTCCATTAGTGACCCAATGACATTTAATTAATATATATTTAACACGCAATTTTCTCACCCGTTACATTTTATAATTTGTAAATAATGTTAACGTTGAACACTAAAAACACCAAAATTTGCAGTAGATATTTCTTGTAGATCGATTCCTCAAGTTCTTTGAATTCCATGTTTCATCGAATAGTGAAACACCTCTTTATGGTGCTTTTTCCGTCTGACCTCCCTTTGCTTACCGTTACTTAAAGTTGATTTTTTCAGGTTGAAACTAAAGGTTACGTAGATAATAGAAGCACCCTTTCGCTGTTGCGCAGAAAGGACGTTTTTCGATCTAAATGCAGCAAAGGGTGCCTGTAGTGGATTCGATTTGGACGTGTCCTTCCTCATTAAACAATCAACAAAGGCACAGTGCAAAGGGTGCATTATGTAAGTCAACAGCGCTTTTGCATTATTGATCGGGGAAAGAGAAGCTTTGAATCGATATTGTGGCCAGTAGCGTGACACTCGCAGCTTTTGCAAAAAATCATTTTACCAGTTTACTGAACCTACCACAGGTGAGTTTTATGTGAAAAAAGGCTGTTTAGTACGCTTTTTAATAAGTGATAACTGATAAGTGCCTCCTATTGTTAATTAAAAGGTGACAGAAACGAGGTGGTCGTGTGTTGACAAAAACTGAATAGAAATTATTTAACGTTTGCCTTTTATTCTAATCTAATAATTTGTGTTGATGTTTTACGTTAACGTTTTTAGTAATAAAACAATTAGGACAACACAATAAATGTTTGCAACTTTGTGTAGGTAAACTTTGTCTGACCGAGTATAGAGTATAGACTTTCAATTAAAGTTTATTTGGTGCGCCTCGCAATTAATGGGTTTAGTAAACATGTATCTATGTTTAATTAGAACTAAAATTAAATTATTGTTGCTAAGTAGTTTATGCAAACAGATAAAGTCTAAATTTATTTGTTGTAATTTAATAAATGGTTTAATTAGTACTATATTTTTGTATAATTTATTATAATAATAATTTTCTTAAATACTTAAAAAAATAGTAGTTACTTATTATTCATTAGTTATTTATTAATTTTATGTGAGCGTATTTTTTGTTAATTCAATGTTATTTAAACCGTTTGTTATTATTTTTTTTTTGATTAGTTACATATTAAATACATTCATTCCTACTATATTCTTTATAAGCAGAATTTGGCGCTTGCGAGTTCCTTGCAGTGACGTAATCTCGCGTTGTTATTTATAGTAGATCTAACGAAATAGTGGAGTGACTAAAGCAATAAAGTCATAACCATTGTTAACTAAAGAAAGAGCGGTACTCGAGTTAAGCAGCAGGGATGATGGACAGACCTGTCGTAAATTTTTTTGCCACCCTATTGTGTTGATTTCCTAAAATCCCAAGACCTCCAGGTAGATAGGTAAATAACGAGCCCTTCATCTGTGCAACCAAACTTGAGTACCGCTCTTTGTTAAGTTAACAATGTTGTGACTTTATTGCTTTAGTAACTCTACTATTTCGTTATATCCACTATACATCTTATTTCATGTTCCTTAAACACGGTAGCGCTAATGGACATTTGACAATCAGTATCCACTTACTCAAACAGTATCTATTTACTTATTTTTGAATACTTGCCTAACAGATTCTCTCATTTGAGCGATAAATATTGTTGAGCCATTGCCATTGCCGTCTTAAGTATCACAGCCATGAACATAGAAAATTGGCAACGTTGCACGTGGTCTTATTAGATGGTGCACTCCCGCTTTGTTTTTTGTGTTTATAGTTATTAAATAATAAATGTTTCATGGTGTTTGTCTGCTTATGTTTTACTGAAACATCAAAGTGCATTTTATATAAGAAAATTTATTTAAGAGACAACTATCTATCTCGAACTTGCCAGAATATTCTGGAACGGTCCACTTTTTAGAAATAATTAATAAATGGTAGAACATCAGGAATTCAAAAAGTAAAATTAAAGGTATTATTAAAAGAAATAAATGGACCGGCTCGATATTCGATTTAAACGATAATAAATTATAGTTTCTAACAATTTTTTTGAAATGAGTACAACACTGGAAATATGGATATAGACGGTATACATAAATAAAAGAGGTCTTTCAAAAGACACATTTGAAGCGTTAGAAAGAAATACTTTAATTTTTATTAAACTTTGTAAAAAAGCTATCCAAGGCTTACATGTTCTTTATACAGCCTGATTCAGATAAGATAATGAGCCCGATGTTTTAGCGATGCATCCTAATACACAGATTTCATTTACGTCATGATCTAACTTAAATTATGGTTTTCAAATTAAATCTAAGTTAACATCTGCTTAGCCCTGACATTAGCAGAGAAAACGGTCATTGGTGCCAGACAGAGAAAATAAAAAACCCATTTTGATGTACTCCAATACAAAATGTATACAAAATGAAGCTTTAAAGGTAGAGAAACAGATCTACTCTAAATCACAATTTGCAAAAATAAACAGCGAGGTATTTGTTTTTTACGAAATTTGTTTTTTTTGGTTGCATCGCCAAAACATCGGGCTCATTATCTTATCTGAATCGGGCTGTATATTATTACAAACATTTCAAACAAACAACTTAGAAAAGCGATTTGGTAAATATAGACGTTTCTCCGGATGTAATTATAATATTTCCTTCAGACAAGTTGTGGAGTCAGAAAAAAGCTTCGAGTAAAAGCAATTTTATCTCTTGCAAGTGAAAGCAAATTAAATCTAAAACAATTTATTACCGATGTTGCTGAAGAAAGAATTTTAAACTCCTAAATAAACTTATTTAGACATATAGTAAGCAATGATTATTTAGACGTACGTGAAATTAATAAACCGTTGAACTACGATTTATGTAGGTAGACCAATGATAAGAAGTAGTAAAGTAATGACATAGGTGATAAATATTTTAATTACTTGCAACAAGCAGAGACGTCGTTAGGATATTTTTTTAGGGTGGGCACAAGTTGGTTCCCACTTTTTTTCAGGTGGGCACAATAAAACGTAAGAATATATAAGGTTATATACACCTTAGTAACAGAACCAAAGTAACAGAACATTATAACTTACATATAATTTATACATATTTATATAATAGAATTAAATAAAAATAAATAAGCTTATACTCTTCCTTTAGTGTAGTATTAAACGTCTTAAATTTTTTGCAGCAAAAAAATTTACTATTTTATCTAAATTTATTTTTTTTACTAATTGTCTTTTTATATTAACTACTGCCAAACTGGACAGACGCTCGTCGCTCATTTTGTTTCCTAAATATGTTTTTATTCTATTCGTCTTACAGAAAAATTAGGTCTTTAGAAAAATCATTTCGGTCTTCGTTTTCAGCGGACTCTTCTATCGAATATTTTTTTTATCTTAGACGATACTTTATTGGCCGTTTGTTTTTTATTTCAATTGTTATATTAGTTTCATTACAAATTGTTACTGCCTCTTTGTATATAACATCAAAATGAGTTTCTCACTTCCATTTTTTTTAAATGTTTCTGCTTACACAAAGGTCTTTAACTCTTTAAAGCTTTCAATAAAAATTAAAGCCTCTGAAAACTCAGCGGTTACGCTTTGTGAACAGTCAGTATTTTTTTAAAATGAGATAGCATGTCACTAAAATAACAAATGTTAAAAACAAATTCAAAATCAATTTGATTCAAAAGCTCTACAGCATCAATTTTTTGATGCTTCTATTATTAGTTGTATTATTTAATAAAATTAATATATTATTTTAAAAAAGTTTTTATATTTTCTTTCTAATTTTTTGTGTTAAATCTAGGTGGGCACTGGGTGGGCACATCAAATTTTAGGGTGGGCATATGCCCACCCAGGACCAACCTTAACGACGTCCCTGGCAACAAGAAGGGTTATCGATTCCTAGCAATTATGTTATTTCAGCAATGTTTTATATGTATGCAGTTTTTGATTATACAGCGTGTCTCACGAATGAGTGCACATTATTTAACCAAAGATTAAGAAGTAAAAATTAATTGATACATATTTTTTATTTTTTTCAAAAAAAAAAATTTACAGAATTATTAGCTCCCAAAAATACACATTATTTTTATTTATCTAATAAAGTACTTGCTCGATTTTGATTAAACTTGGTATACTCTTTCTGTATTAGATAACCACCTTACAGTGTTAATTGTAGTATTGTAGGACATTTTAAAAAGGGGCTACGAAAGCCCCTTTCACATAACTTTGTAGCACAAATTAGTTTAACGTTGGGATTCCTACAGTTTGAAATCCCATTCAATTTAGAATTTTTTTTGCCTCTTACAAATTTTTCATAAAACGCACCGTTTTAGAACGTGGTTTAGGATCAACAAAAATAATACAATAAATTGAAAGTACCTAAAAAAGAAAAAGTGAAATAACAAAATACAAAAGTAAAATAACAAAATCCTTTCTGGGATATGATCCTGAAGCCAATTTCTTACATTCAATTGAAAAGGAAGTGGTGCACCATCGTGCATGAAACGGCCATAGAGGAACGTTACTGGATAAAAGCTGGTCATCCTAATACTAACTGCATCGTTTTACTCAAAAACGGTGCGTTTTATGAAAAATTTGCAAGAGACAAAAAAGTTTTTAAATTGAATGGACTTTCAAACAATAGTAACGCCAATGTTAGACTAATTTGTGCTACAAAGTTATAAAGCAAATTGTGTCAGTAGAGCCCTTGCAGCCCATTTTTAAAACGTCCTATAATGCTACAATTTACACTGTAGGGTGGTTATCTAATACGGAAAACTTATACCAAGTTTCATCAAAATCGAGCAAGTATTTTATTAGATAAAAAAATAAAGTGTATTTTTGGGGCAATTTTTGGTGACTAATATTTCTGTAAATAAATTGTTTTGGAAAAAATAAAAAATATGTATCAATTAGTTTTTACTTCTTAATTTTTGGTTAAATTATGTGCACTCGTTCGTGAGACACCCTGTATAATATGTCAAAGGAACAAGTTTGGATACTTGGTTTTTTCACAATTGTTTACATTTTTTAGCAATATTATTCTAAATAACTATACTAAATATAAGAATAGTTTGCAAGATGATGGAAATTCAACAAAAAAAAAGAGAACTAGTAACACTTCTTAAATGATTTGATCAGATTTTTTTCTTATTGTAATGTTATTGTTATACAGCTTGATTTTAATTGACATCCCCATGACTCAATTTGACTTTTAAATGCTACAAGATATTGGCTTATTTTTACACTAAATTTAGAAAGGTTTGATTGTACATACATCTACATTAAGTGTTCCTTATTTTCAAATTGAACCAAATTATTAGCTTCTCTTGTTTTTACCATCAGTGGAAAGGTCAATTGTAATCAAAAAAATATAAATATTGTCTTATTTTAGTTATTACGTATATAGATACGTATACGTAGAAAAAATGACAAACTCAAATGTATTCAGCTTTTTTTTCAGTATTTCAGCTATTTTTTCCGTTAAAAGTGAATAACAATTTTCTAATTCTATATTTTGTCTTAATAAGTGTTTGTTTGGATTTCCATAATAATTTTTATTGGTAATTTATAGTCATTAAATCATTAAAAAAGACAAAGCGCTAGATAAGTATATTTTCGCATATAACCACCGCTCGACACTGAAGCGACGTTGCCACTTGTATGTTCACGGCTTGTAACTTTAGACGGCAATGGTTGAGCGAATAACATATCGTGAAAAGAAGTTAAAATAGTTAAAGTAGTCTATAAAAACTAAAACTTACCAAGATCATTTATTTGCAATATATTACCATCAATAAATCATTAGACTTCAATCAAAAAGTACTTTTCCAGTCAGCAGCAGCAAAATTCAGGATACCGAGAGTATATAATTTCAAATGATTTTTCTTAAATTAATCATTAAGATACCTATTTATTATGCTTATCTTATTAATATTGAAATTACCGTGATTTAAAAGCTTAGGGCCCCTTGGATAAATGTTAGTCAATTTGATGTAAGATTAACTTCTGATTAATTAAAAATAAGGTGCCTTAATTGGTTAAAAATACCTTAATTAAAGATTAATCTCCTATCAATTTTGATTGACGTTGATGCAACCCACCCTTAATAATAATTGAATTGTATAAAAATATAATAATAAAAAATAGAGCCAAATATAGGTGTTATTAGCTCAAGACTGTTACTTACAAAACGAATAATCTTCATTATTTTTTGTGGTTATCTATAATTATTTTGAAATATTTTTTTCACAAAAAAATATTACATAATCGTTTCATTTGGAATGACATTAGAAGTAGGTAATGTAAGTTTTATATTTTTCTCAACGTATTAATATGAATTAATTAATATTCATTAGAGAGAATATTAGAAAAATTCTTAAAGAATTCACATGCGTAGAGTAAAACACAGATTTTTTAATGACAAACCCTGAATTTGATGTGATAACTGGTTTTTGAGAAAAGTGAAAATATACTACTCTTAACAGACTTACCCTGTATATGTATAACATATACATATAATGTATTGTTTAGCTTTTTAAATTTTGTCGAAAACAATACGAGTTTATATGTACAAGTCCTTAATTTTTTGGCACATAAGTGACTAAAACAGAAAATTGCAGTCTTATTTACAATTATTTGAGTCGATAGTTCTAATCAATAATTAACAAAATCGATTTGGTGTAACTCTTGCCTAACAGTGTAGAATTTTTTATATATTTTATTGATAGACTCATGTTTCAGATGGTTGATGCAAGTGGTGATGACGAAACCATAAACAGGCGCACAACTGGGGGTAAGGATGTGTGAGGAATCCGCATGCTTGGTACCTCCGTTGGAACAGAATCAAAATGGACCAACCGAATCCCGACGTATGTGTCCTTATAAAGCTCCAAATTTTACCTATTTTTTCACTTTATTGATTATAGTAAACATATTATTTAATCATTTATCATTATCATAATTTTTTCTTGTGTTTATTATCATTTGTTTGATTGTACTAAACAAAATAACAAGCATGCATTTGTAGAAGAACTTATTAGAAAAAAGTATTAGTAGAGCACTCTTAATAATTCACCCCTAACTCTGTTATTTTCTTTCCCTTCATTTTTAATTTATCCTCCAAACTTGATTGTTTACATTCACAATCATTATTTATTCAACTATAGTTTTAACCTTCCGTAACCTTTCTAACATCTATGTTATAGTATCATCAGGAAGTGCAGCAGGAACCAGCCACAATGGAGAAGCCCTCGTGGGTTTTCACGAAGACGCCTTATCACAAGCAGCTGTTGGGAAAGCTCAACTGCTGCTAGCACTAGTTTTAGGGCTTGGCCTTGCAGCTGATTGCTCTGAACTTACGATCTTGGGTTATATTTTACCAGCTGCAGAACTGCAACTATGTATAGACGAGCACAAAAAAGGGTGGCTAGTTTCTATCACCCTTTTGGCTTTAGCTGGAGGGTCGTTAGCATGGGGTATCCTTGGAGACCATTTGGGCCGCCGTAGGGCTTTGATTAGTGCTCTTTCAGTTGCTGCTCTTTTTTCAGCAGTAGCAACAGTAATGCCAACTTATGGGACATTTATGACGGCTCGGTAATCGCTACAAATGAGAAAAATAATGTAAATTTATTAATAAATTATTTTAGGTTTTGTTCAGGATTAGGAGTTGCAGGTGCATTTCCTTTAACTTTCAGTTATTTGTCTGAAACGTGCTCGAGGGCAACCAGAACGAGATATACGGGATTGCTGTACTCATTTTGGCCATTGGGCGCTATTTTTACATCTTTAGTGGCCCATCTAACCATGCCTACTAGTGGGGCAGAAATAGTCGAAGACAATCGAGAACACTGGAGTTCTTGGCATCGTTTTCTTATCTTGAGTATTCTTCCTACGATTGGTTGCATTATTGGGTTGATTTGGGCATCAGAGTCCCCAAGATATCTTCTTGAAGCTTCAAGAGAGGTTGAAGCTTTAGCGGTGTACCAGAGACTTCATCGACTAAACAAAGCACGAACACAATATGGTTTAACTGAATTAGAGTTGCCTGGAAGGAGTGCTTATAGAGAGAGACCCATGAGTCCAACTAGAAATCTTTTTGGGCATGGATTAGAGTCTGTAAGTAGGATTATCATAAACAGTGTGTAATTATATTTTCTTCATTTTTATTTATAGTTTCGGGAAGCTTTTCAACGCATTTCTTGTCCAACACATTTTCGCACAACCCTACTTCTTGCAGCATTGCACCTTATAGTAGGTTTTACTTATATGGGCATATCAAACTTTTCAACGTCCATGATCAAACAAATTAAAGATCAAGAGTATTTTTCAGAACGGAAGTATATTTTGAATAAGAACTTTACAGGAGTGATATTTAATAATACATTAGAAAATGTACAATACAAAAATACTCTTTTCAAAAATGTGACTTTCAAACATATCAATTTGAATCATGTAGAATTTCTGAACTGTACTATTGACGAAGCCGAATTTATTAATGTAAAATCATCTATTACATGTTTCAAAAACTCAACCATTAAAGATTCGAGATTTGTGGATACTGACCTTACCCATCATCACTTTCTCAATTGCACTTTGAGTAATAATACTTTTATGTCTTTAATATCGGATTGTATTGTCAATTTTGATTACAACATCTACTTGGATGATTTGTATGAAGATACAATTGCATGGGCTGGTTCCATGTTTCCTGCGTTACTTTTTATGGGTTTTATACTGGAAACCGCATCAAGACCACCCATTATTTTTACTACCATGGGTATAGCAAGTATTACATGTATTGGTATTTTCTTTTGGACGAATACTTTTATTGTGACACTTATCGAATTGACAGTGAAGATTATGTTAATGTGCGCTGTAAATGCCATTAATATGGTTGTAGTTGAAGGATATCCCTGCCATTTAAGGTACTGTTATTATAAAATAAATAATACATGTTTAATTAAATTTTTGTAGATGTACTGCTCATGGTATGATGCGCAGTTTGTTCCATTTAGCGTCCCTTTGTGCCATTCCCATCTATGGTATATTTGGTCACACAATGTTAATGTTTCCCGCTGTGATCACCATTTCATTAACTTTTGGGGCCGCTTTGTTGTCCATAAAAATACAAGACAACAGCAAGGTTCTTTTGTAATTTTTTTTCTAAACTTTTTGTAGATTGTGTCTGTGATATTATTTTTAATACGATAACCACCTTTTCATTAAATTATACCGTTTTTTTAGATGAGATAGGAGCGTCAATTATATGCTTTTATCTAAAACTTTTTTTTTTTAATAAAAATTCAAGCTATTGCATATCAAATCATGTATGCCTCATGCATAGAAAACAAGTCAAATTATCCTTTTTACATAATGGAAAATACCTTAGGTCGTATATTGTCCTCATGGTTAGTGAAAATATTATATCAATATTGTAATTTATTTTTATTGTTGAACAAATAAATCCCGCTTAAAAAAACAAAAATCTTTTAATTTAAAATTATTGTCTCTCCAATGATATATTTCTTGTAATAACTGTACGTTTTGATAAGGCCGTCGAAATTTGTTTTGAAACATAACCTTTTTCCTTATTCTTAATTCCCTACCGCATGCGCGAACGAGCCATTTCTTTGACAGAACATATGACTTTTTCTCCATTGACCTTACAATATTTATAGATGGCTTGTTGGCAGAAAAGTTCGAGACAGATCGTCAGGTGGGCGTTTTGATTTCTTTACTATTATTGTTAAAGAATAGTGGCTGAGGTAACTCTTAGGTTGATTCAATTTATATTATAATTAATTTTACTTTATTTCTTAAGTTGGATGGGTTATCTATACTTTTTATAATTCAGTGAACTTAATGCCGCGGCGCATGAAGGAAATCTGTGCATCGAACATTTTAATTTCCATTAAATTCTTTATTAAGTGTAAGTTTGCTGTGATTCTTAACTTATCAATAAATGAAATGTTTGGGGTATCGAATGTCGACATTTTTAGGTCTTATTTATTTTATTTAGTGTATTTATTCATCGCATAAAATTTGATCTTTATAAATTCAACCTTATTTACATGTGCAATAAGGTCGACTTTTTCAAGGTATTTTTATCGAATGACAGTGTTTCAAAATTTCGCGCATTTTTTACGTCACGGCTTCTGGAGCCCATGGGCTGGAGAAGTGTGTCGTAATTTTAGCGCGAACGTTTGAAGCACTGTCATTCTAAAAATATACCTTAAAAAAGTCGCCCTTATTGCACTAGTGCATAAGATTGAAATTATAACAGCTAAACTTTGACCGAATGAAAATCACATATAAAAACACAAATAAGGCATAAAAACACTCAACTCCAATACCTTAAACATTCTAGTTTTAATCCAGTCAGAAGTTACAAATAATTCGCGCATAATTGATAAATTAATCGAAAATAGAAATTACCGTGTAAGCTTCGTGCTCTCAAAGTCACCCGAACAGCTGTAAAGCAACTACCGAAGATGGCCGAGTAGCGAAGTAGCGCGCAAACTCGCGGACAAATGAAGAAAATCGTTCACGTTCGGCATGGTTCGCTGGAATTCGCTCATGTTGGACCTGCGTTACACCTTAGAAATGAATGAAATCTGTGCATCGAACGTTTTATTTTTCATTAAATTCTTTATTAAGTGTAAATTTGTTGTAATTCGTGACTTATCAATAAATGGAATGTTTAGGGTATCGAATGTCGATATTTTTAGGTCTTATTTATTTTATTTAGTGTATTTATTCTTCGCTTGAAATTTAATCTTTGTAAATTCAACCTTATTTACATGTGCAATAAGGTCGACTTTTTCAAGGTATTTTTATGGAATGACAATGTTTCAAAATTTTGCGCATTTTTGACGTCACGGCTTCTGGAGCCCATTACAATTGACAGTTTACATTTACCTAGTGTTTTAAAATAAATGCAAAAAAAGTAATTAAGATTGATTTAGTTATTTAAAAAATTCTAAAAAAGGTTGAAAAGGTAAAAAAAGAACGAGATATGTACATTACATTCAATTTGCTATTTTTTTTCGTTGTAAAAACCGAACAATTTTTTCACCAAAAAAAGGACTTTTTGTAAAAAATATTTAAAAAATCAAACCTCCGCCACCGGATTCGTGTTCTATGGATCATTTTAGGTAAAGTTTAGCGAAAACCCCGATTTTTTTCATGCATTTTTAGTATGGTCAGCTAAAGTAAACTATAACCTCAACTTCTTTGCTCAAACATGGCTCTTACCATCATCTTCTTTCCCGAGACCCTACAACGAGAATTGCAAAAAAAAACTTTAATCCATATTCAAAACGTCAAAATTTGCAGCAACGTTCAAAAACAATTATTTTCAGAAAATTCCAGACCACTTGGTCCAAAATTTCACAAAAAAGGTGTTCTTCTCGCACCGATAATCAGTTATCAGTGTTATCAGATAACTTATCACCAGGGCTCGGACGGAATCGTGGAACAAAAACGCTGTGCAGTCATCTAGCTAGCAACTCGCACCCGCCACGCGATAAAACATTGAAACTTGAATTGGTCGATAGCGGTATTAGTTCGGCACTATTATCGACCAATTCATCAATGTTTTATCGCGTGGTGGGTGCAAGTAGTTAGCTAGACGACAGCACAGTGTTTTTGTTCCCTTATTTCCTCCGAGCTCTAGTTATCACAATAGCCTCCTACTTATATGATACCCAAATTTTTTGACAAACATTCTCAACAAATTTACAGGCCAAATATAATCAAATGTACGCAACATGCCCATATTTTCAGTGTATTTTGCCAGAATAAATTTTCTTAATAAAATAGATTTTTTAGACATTAAAAATAGGTACTGCCATCTGCTAAATTGAATAATCCGTATAATTTTAAGGTGTGAACAAAATAAACAAAACGATTTTGTTTTATTATAAGTGCACTCGGTCAAAATGAAAAACACGCGCCCAAACTTTGCTATCGATGTCCACTAGCCGCAACCACGCATAAATTATACCTTGGTGAAATCATCCTAAACACGTAAACTCTGGCCTAAATATAATTTTGAAAATGATTTTGTAATTTGCGAATTAAAACAATAAATCGAAAAATGTGTTATAATTTAACTCTGCCGTAAACCGTTTTAGGCCTAGGAACTATTGATCTAATTAAATTTCTTCCAAAAGAAGAATCACAACACATTTATTGTAAAAGAAAAAATCTCGTTAAAAATAAAATACCAGAATTTTCTAATAACCTAATGAACGAATAATGAAGCTGGTTTTTTAAACAAAAATTGCATAATAAATTTTTATTATTTTGACTACTACAATTTTATCTATCTATTTCAATTTAAATTTGAGCTTGTTTTAAAAAAATTACTAAATTGTTTTTGTTTTAACTATATTGTGACGGCTGTTTTGTAATATTTATGGTTCCTACATAATTTATGCTGATTGCTTGGTGTTTGTGAATTTTTATAGTATGTAATTAATTGGCTAAGGTTAACTAATTGACAATCCACGATATATTGAAAGATGATTCCTCAAAAACCAAAAATGACACGCAATATTAAAAATTAGAAACGTTAATATTATTTATTAGTAGAAAGAAGAAAAAATATTGAATTACAAACCGTCAATGTGACAAGTAAATAAGGGTATTGGACCATTACGCGCCACGGTCAACCCTTGTTAAAACACTCATCTTCAAAAAGAACCCGGGACCATTGCGCGCTAAATAGAATTAGGATTTCCAAGAAATGACCTACTCATTACCCTTTTAGTAAGCACTTTAGTTTCCGACTTTATTAAAAAAAAAATTAATCTCACTAACCACTGGGATAATGAATGATAGATTCCTGTTTACTACCGATTTTTGTTATAATAATATACTTCTTTTTTTCAATAGTGTGTATGTGATGTTATAGCTGCCTCGGACATCTAAGATCCCTGACTTCTAAAGCCCACAATAAACCAAAAAATGGCCATTGTTGATTTTAATGGTAAGCTAATCTTCAGTGATAGGATATTTATGCAAATTTTACTTATCCATAAGTTTTACGGTCCCTGCCGAAGCGTCAGGTAGTGAACTACTCCATCCAGATGTTAGCTTACAATTAGATTTTACAATGGCCTTTATATGATTTATTGCAGACTTTTAGAAGTCAGAGATCTTAGATTTCTGAGGCGGCTATAATTTTGTTTTCTCTATGCGAACGGATGAAACATATAGGGGTGGCTCACGGAAAAGTTTTTACCCAATACGCTTTCTTGAATAATATCACATGAGTTATTTTACGTCAAATAAATCACTCAAAAATTTGAAGGTATTGAAAACGATATACGGGGTGTTTCAGAAATGAATACAAAAATTTTAACCAGTAATAGATCTCACCAAAACAAACAACTTTTCTATATACCATTTTTGAAACACATGCTAAAAATTTTGAATTTTGTCCCCACCCATAAAATTACGATACGCCTATGATTACTTAGTTACCATTTCCTTTCATAGCCTAAACGCTGTCCGCCGAACAGATAGAGTAATAAAAACGCCCACTTAAACCGCGGTGTTTGAATAACGGCACTTCATTGGTTAATTTTAAATAGAGCGCCTAAAGTAAAAGTCCTTGACACACTAGAGCATATTTTTAGAAAGTAAGAATTTCCAGGTTTGCGTTTAAAATAAAAGCTAAACGTAGGGAGTGTTTGTTTACCCTTTTCTGTTTTGTTTGTCTGAGTAAGCGTTTTTAAAACCAACAATTTCAAATTTTAAGCGCCTACATCCACACTTCAAATAATAATACAGTGTAAATCTGACTTCACCGCAGAACATTCTACGCTGCTTGTCTCCTCCCACTGAGTTTTATTACTCTATCTGTTGGGCGGACAGGGTATAGTTACCATTATAATAATACATAGGTCAGTGGCGGGTATGGTATTTTGTACTAAATTTTTAAATAATTTTATCTTAATAACGGTAGAGCTTCGGAAAAAAAAACTAGAAAAAACTTTTCTTTAAACAAGATATACAAGTGGTTAAAATTTTTGTATTTATTTCTGAAACAACCTGTATATTTATTAAAGAAAATAATAAATTATGGGAATTTAATTTTTGTAGTTTTAAAATAGTGGCAAACTTACGAAACTAGTGGGGTTAAGTTTCGGTTATGGTGTTTACAGAACTTTGTAAAAAATATGATTCACTAATTGAGATTACTTAAAAAAAATAATTAATAGCTAATAGTATACAGAATTTAACCATTTGTTTTGTTTGTTAATAACCTTTAAAAGGAATTTATTCATTTCAAATAGCTTTCGCATTTTTTTCAAAAACAACTAAAAATAGACAGTGTGTGCTACATGAAAAATACGCAAAATTTTACGTAGAATTCAGATATGCTAAAAAAATTAAGATTCTCATTTAAAATTTCAAAGTTGAGAGTCGTATCTCGATTTTAAGACACCATGTATATCCAATTTTTTTGGTCAAAAAATGCGCGTTAAAAAATAACAGAAACATGTCCGAGCGTTTTCCTGAAAAACAGATCCTTGAATTTTTATCGAATTTATTCATTTCAAATGGTTCACACTGTACTCGTATATAGCAAGAAGCTTTATGGCGTATGACATTATTGGTTATGTCAAAATGGTATTTGATTTTGAATTACGGGAATTAGAGATTTAAATCTGGAGGCCATGACCTCAGTTCCTTTAATGACTATATCAACCAATCGCGTTACAAATCTATTGCCAACATAAATCGAATATTTAAGCTGCGTTCGGCTCTGCCACTCCGAGTGCAACCGCCTCTTTCCTTATCTACTTCACATTTATTTGATGGGGCAGAAAGAGCAGATTGAGTCATGAAAACAGTCTTCAGTAAATCCTGATTTTAAATAATTAGACAAAGGCAGAATAGGGACACTTGGAGTGGCAAAGTCGAACGCACCTTTAGCATTATATGCGCATTGATGCAAACTAATGCAGTAGGGCAAATACAGTAGAGATGGGTAGTTCGCGAACGAACTAATAAAAAGAACGGTTCTTTTATACGAACTACTTGAACTAGTTCGCGAACTATAAATGAACTAGTTCGTTCGCGATCGAGTGAACGGATCACTCGGTCGCGAACGAATCGGTCTCACTCGGTCGCAAAGATACATTCCGATTTATTAGTTCGCGAACGAACTATAAAAACGAACGATTCTTTTTGACGAACTAGTTCGCGGGAACTAGTTCATTCAAAAGAACGATAATTCCCATCTCTAAAATACAGGGAGCTGACGTCACAAGCCCAATTTGAAATTAAAGATTTTTTTGTACATTAGGGTAATAACAACGTCAAGTGTAATAGTGTCAAAATTTAAGTTGAGATAAGTACTTTCAGATTTTGCAATAAAAAAAGTGGTGTAAAAACCCATTTACTACATATTAGCTCAAATATTAATATTACCGAAGAGTGCGCAGCACGGTTCATAACTCACTTATAAAATTTGTAAAAATAATTGAGAGATTATTTCCAAATTTTTTCAGGTTTTTAAATTGATGACCACTTTCAAAAATGATTGGGTAAAATATAACGAGCATGTAAAAATGAATGACGGCGTAGTGTGCTGTGAACCTGCGAAAGTAGGGTTCAGCTTGGCGCACAACTGACAAATTTTTGACATTATTAGTTTGTGAATTGTCATTATCAAAATGCCAAATTGTCAAATGCGCGCCAAGCTAAGCTCTAAGTTCGCTGGTCCACCGCACACTAGGACGTCATTTACTTTTAGACGCTAGTTACATAACACATAAATATTTAATTTAAAATTTCTTCAAAACAAAACAAATGGTTAAATTCTGTATGCTTGTTATTAAACAAAAAAATGTTTTTTGATTTAGCTGAATTGGTTATTGAGTTTTTATGCAGTCCTATACGTGTCATAACCGAAATTAGACTTCATCCATAGCTTACATTTGTAATGACCCAAACTAGGCCATACTTACCGCCATTAACCCAAATTTGCGAGCTAAATTCAAATTTAAATAAAAGTGGCCAAAGTCGTGATCGTCGTCTAGTGGAAAGGACCCCTACGTTGTGTTTAACAAAATGGCGGCAAAGTTCTTTGAGATGTGACTGTATGAGGGTTCAGTTGGGAGAGTACAATAAAACTACAATTTGGAAGAAGACATTTATTTGTTCGTTTCTTGCAGTAAATCATGTCAGAAACATAAAATAAACAAGATAAAAGTAAATCAATGGTCAATAACAACCACAAAACAAAATGCACATCCCAAAAAAAATACAACAAATAAACAAAACAATCATAACATAGGCACATCAAATACACACATAAATAAATAATAAAAATAGATGTAACATTCTGTGAAGTACATTTTACAAACAATTAAATTTTTACTGCAAGAAGGACCGGATAAAACCTTCCCAAACCGTGTCCGTAAACGATGCCCGTGTATCTTTTCGAACTTCATGTTGACAAATCAATTTATAACAATTTAAATGGCCTACACTGATTTTAGTTTGCAAAAAAAAAACATTTAAATGTGGCGAGAATCTGTTTTATTATTTAATTTAATATAAGCAAAAAAACGAATAAAACCCAATGACAAGAAATAAATGTGAGGGGATCGGCCACCAAGTACTCATTGTTTTAGATACCTATTCGAATCCGAAAGCTACACAAAAAAAAAACAAATAAACAAATGACTGGTTGTAGTGAGAATACTTAGACCAAGGCAGGTTAAGCATGAGGAGAGTTCCAATAGTTAAGTACTACTTAACGTCCCCATCCAAATCCTCGTCCCCCCAAGCATTCACTAAGAAACGCAATAGTGGAAAGCTACCAATTGATGGAGTTTTATAGTTACTACTTGTACATCCATCAGAAATACCTTCCCTCCACCACGATCGACTACTTTGAAATAATTATGACGCCGCGGTAACACACAAAATAAATTGGAATAAATATAAAATTAATAACAACGCGACCGTTAAATTAAATTCTTAAATGGCGAGAAACATGACGGAAATTTCCACGAATATCTAGGCAACCGACGCCCCCACATAAAATAATTTAGAAAAACCCATTTTGAATAATCAGAAATACTAGAATCAAGTAAAAATTCACATTACAGAACGTTAAAATACGAATAAAAATACACTGAAATGGTTTTGACCCTGAAAATATTCTGCTGACGCAATGTCTGAGAACCACATGGTAGACAAAATATGAATTATCTTTGAAAATCCGTGATTTCGCGAGTCATCCACATTTAAATGGTACAAAAATAAGTTCTAAACTGATTTTACAATACCTGGTTGCTAATAGTAGGTGAAAACTCTAGAGAAACTAATGAAATGCACCTGACACAAAAACAACATGCACTCGGTACTAACGTTAGTCTATCGACTCCAGAAGCACAAAAACCATATTTTAGGCAAATAATAAGTAAATGACATTTTTAAACAACATTTAATAATAATGAAAGAGTTCAGATTACCTGTAGAACAGTTTAAATTACATGGAAGTCCATTTTTCATTGAACTGGTTTATCACAACAGTCACGACACGTGGGTTTCCATTTATCGACAAAAATCATGGTTTTTCAAAGCCACCCAAGTAAAACTTTATCAGCGATGGTCTTCTTAATAGTTTCGCAGTATTTTCACGTGGTTGTCGTGGCCGACTCACTGGTGTCATGGCCGCGCATCTAACTTCTCCAACTTCCCTCCAGCAACGCTGCCAACCTGCCAACCTTAAATGCACTAGCGAGAAAACCCGGGATATTCGAATTTGAAGTGGGATATTTCACATTATATTATTTTAAAAGTATAAAAATCATTATTTATCATTTTCTTTTTCAATACCTTCAAAATTTGGAATGATTGTTTTGACGTGAAATGACCCTTAGGTAATAATAAAATAGTTATTTACACGATAAGTGCGGAAACATATATAATGCATATAAGTGCGATACTTTTTACACAAATGAAGAATGTCGCACGAATAAAGCAAAACTGTTTCCGCTCGTCTATTATTTTTTACATGGATCCTCTACAAAGCCGAAAAACGATAATTTTAAAATTTATCTTTAATTTGTCGAAAAAATCAAGTGCGTTGATGTCGATAATGTAGGTAAAAACTGTCAGATTTTTTCTAGTTGATTTATGGGGCGTTTTCAGACTTTTATGCAACCCGCCTGACACCTCAGCTTCAGGACACCTTTTACATGGTGGCTTATGGTGAAATCAATTTTGGGAATTTTTTTCACGTATTTAGCGAACGATATTCAAATTATTACTCAAGGTGGCATAAACAATGGGATTAAGTCTATTTAATAATGTAGTTAAAACTAAATTTCTTTCAACTGTTTTTTGTAAATTAATTATTTTATTAAAATAAATTCGCGGGCAAAATTTTAAATTTTTCAGTGATCTGTGACCAATGAGAAGTGTTCGTGCCAATATCTATGGTGCCAATAATGAGTTTTGACAGTTGTTGACATAAACAACTTTTTGATTCTTTAAGTTAACATTTTGTTGATTTTTAGGTGTCTTAAAGGGTTTTTATTGCTGTTTCTTTAATTTTTAGACTATTTCAAAGGTAGGTAGAATTCTTCCAATCATCAGTGGTGAGGATGTTTATTAAAAGTGTAAAATTTTACAGGAAATCTCTTTCAACTTAATATTCCAAAATTACCCTCTACACATTACCTTGCCTTGACCGAAGGGTACTGACAATACTAAGTAAAAAAAATCCACCCCACAGCCAAGCAGTTGCACTCTTGCATTAACCGATCATTCTGGGGGTCCCAACTGGTCTTGTGAGTTACTCATACGCTTCGGCATCGTCAAGGAGCCGCTTTCTTGCATCAACAGGGCATCCTGGGGGTCCCTATCTGGTCAGAATCTCGGTTCGCCCGCGTTCGAAAATAACACCACGGTCTCAAGCCATTTATTGTGAACAAACTAATTATTAGTGTAATCATAAATTACTGTAAATAAACTATTCTAAATAAAACAGATTACATGATTCATAAACACGAGTGTTTTAAAAACCAAATATCTTGTAGAATTATGCGAAATAGTTGTGGGACTTCTACGTAACAAAGTACAGGATATTTTCGGAGGTATTTCTAATATTCCTTTTAAAGAAAAAAACATGGACTATCTGTGGGAGATCGAATGCTTACTGTTTGTTCCGTTTTAGTAAATTTTTGTTCACCAGTATTTAACTAAAAAAAAACCGTATCAAATAAAAATTGGATATTTATAATCAATCATAATGTTTTATTATAATATTACAGCATATCATTCATTGTATGATCTATAACAAAAAAAATACTAACATAAATTGGCTGTATGACACTGACAATATAATACTAATATTAAAAAGATGGAAAAAATAAAGTTGAATAAGGCATTTAATTTTTAGGTTTTCACTTTGGACAGAACTATTTCTTAGGTATTCTTTGAAGATTTAGGCGAGTTTTATGGTACCAAACTCTCTTGCAATTTGTATTGTTGCATTTCACCAGTTCCTTTCCATTATTGAACGTTTCACAAGGGCATGTAGGCACAATATTGTCTACCTACAAGAATAAATCAGTATTTGTAATTAAAAAGGTTTAATAAAACGTACCTTCTGTGAAGTTTGTGCTGTTTCAATAATATACACATCTTCAGTAGCTGGTGCTTTAAAATAATTCGTAATAATTTGACAATTGGATTTTCATCAATACATTTTCTGGAGAATTTTTGCAAACTTGGCTTCACATTCCTGGAGAAAGCATAAGTGAGGTTGTCACTTAATTGTGATTTTTCATCTTTAATGACTTCAGTAAACAGTCACCGTTTTTGTGAAAATATAAACTCACATTTGGAATAGCCCTAACAAAGCATCTATGTTCACGCCACTCATGACTGTAAACAGCCTTAACCTCCAAAATGAGGTAAACATCCCTACCCTTGGTGTCTGGAGCTGAGTCTGTAAAATCTTGTACACCAGAGATCGATTTCATCATTAAACCAGTAAACAACGAAAAGTCTTTTTGTTCGAATCCGTGACTCCTTCGATCCTCCCTCACATTTTGGTCCAAAGGAGCCGGATCAACCAACATCATCACGATCGAACACTCAGTGGAAATCGTCTTCAAGGGAAGATATCACGTCAAGTCGTCCACTTTGAGGTGAGGAAATTTATCCCTGAACTACCAATAGCATCCAGCCCAACCCTGTGGAAAGGGTCTTCACCGGAGGGTGCCAGGTCAACCCATCGAAACAGCTGTGCAAATCGTCACCAACACCAAGCTTACAGGCGGTGGAACCCATCAACGAGCCGTCATCATCGTCCAGACTTTTGGAAATCGCATCTTCCTCACAATCTATTACCCGTGAAATGAAATTTTTTCCAAATAAAAGTACGAAGAATGACCAGAGATTATGATTCCACTTGTCTCTAAAATGTAAACACGGAAACATCATTCACATCACATGTAGGGTTGAATGACGTTGTACTTACAATGCTTTACAAATTAATTACTTTAAAAAATATAAAAAAGTCACTCAAAAGTCCAAAAAATACAATAAAAACACAAAAATAACAAACGTCAGTAAACTCTTCACTGACTTCTGTCAAAAGCAATCTTCACAAGAAACACAAGCAATCAAAAGTTACTAAAAAAATGCGGGTAAATTTGAAAATTATCAAATTTCGATAATTAATTTTAAAAAAACAGTTGGAAGAAATTTAGTTTTAACCACATTATTAAATAGACTTAATCCCATTGTTTATGCCACCTTGAGTAATAATTTAAATATCGGTCGCTAAATACGTGAAAAAAATTCCCAAAATTTATTTCACCATAAGCCACCATGTAAAAGGTGTCCTGAAGCTGATGAATGACGTCATTTGAAAAAGGTCTATTACTAAAATCTACTGTCAAAATTTGACATTTTAATGTCTTACACAATTTCTCACAGATGGCGCTGCTTAAACTTAAACTTTAAATGCAATATTGTCAATGTATTTCTGTTATTTTATTTGAATAAAAGTGGTAAAGTGCATTATTTTATGATAAACTTGTGCTCTCATACGATAATCTAATTTTAAACCGTTTTTTAAATGAACAAACTCCCTGTGCTCTTTGCAGGCACTAGTGCGGTAAAAACGAAAGATGATTGTAAAATTGACGGCCCCTATTGTTCGCTCAGTGCATAATCACTTGATTTTTAGTAAAGTACTGCAAAAAGACGATAATTTACGTCATCTTTGTTTTCACATAAGTCACATAACATAACTAGAAAAATTTTGCACTTCAGAGTGTGTTTGGCAACCAGTAATTCAACTAACATACATGCGCACTTCAATTATTTTAAATTTTTAACAGCTGGCAATCGTTTGCAGTTCTTATCGCATTTTTAAATTGCCATTGTTATTTGTTAATAGCAATCTTTAAGTATAGACGTTATTTAATATAACCTTCCTGAATCAAATTTCAGAGAAAAATGGTAGTAAAATTTGATTTAATTGCTGCAGCATGCGAAAACATGGGTATTGGAAAGAACAACGATTTACCTTGGCGGCTTAAGTAAGTCAAACTAAGTCAGTAGTTTTAAGTTTAATTAGCTTGTTTATTACTAAGAATTAGAAAATGATGAGATAGCAGTAATTACGTTTCTGATTAATTTAAATTATTTAAGATCCGAATTGGCTTATTTCTCTCAAATGACTACACAAAGAGAAGATGAAAACAAAAAGAATGTAGTTCTCATGGGGCGGAAAACATGGGATGCAATTCCATCCAAACATAAACCATTAAAAGACAGATTCAACTTTATTATGTCACGTGCCGGTGTTAATCTAGAAGGTTATAAAGATTGTTACAGTTTCAAAAGTCTGGAAGATGTCATAAATAAACTTGAAGATGAAAAATTTAAGAGTCAATATGAAAATGTTTGGGTTATTGGGGGAAGTCATATTTATGAGGTTTCAAAAACATTTTCCTTTGATTGCCCAAATTTTAAACTCTATTTTTAGGTAACGATGAATTCAAGGTACTTCCACCGCCTCTATCTAACTAAAGTAATGAAAAACTTTGATTGTGACACATTCTTTCCAAAAGTAAAAGATAATTTGGTCAAAGTTAGGTACTAAAATAAAAAATTGTTGATGTTTTATAATATTTAATTTTTTTAGCGATCCCAGAGTTCCGGAGGGAGTTCAAGAAGAAAATGGAATTCAGTATGTTTACCAAATTTATGAGAATCCTGAATTTAATAAACTTTAAAGAGTATTGCCAAAGAGGAAAAAATTGTTATATTGTCGCAAAACAGAAAAATGAGATGACTTAACCCGCTGTAAATTAGATCACTAAAGGAATCATACTGAGAGGGTTATGTTGTTTTACTACATACTAATCGCTTATGGTTAGATTCCTTTGTGAATCATAATTTACTGAATTTACAATTGCGAGAAGAAAACCTTGGTTGTCAAACTGATCTTCTGACACCAAGGAGAATGCTCAATTGTGTTAGCCTTTTCGCATTGAACTATCAGCATCAACTACTGTCTTGTTTCTTTTATCAATTAGTTTAAAGTTCTTACCGGTAAAACCTTAAAAATGCTGAAAAAAATTAAACAAAATTGTCTTCTCGCCACTGTACAGTTAGTTATTTTTTTTGTTTTGCGAATATACCCGTATTAAATTTAAGGTGCACTTTTAATAAAAAAATATGAAAAAGTAACTTATTTATTTTAATCTTTCTCAAAAGCAAAATAATATAGTAATTCAGTCAAAAATATAATACATAATTTAAATAGATTTTTAAAATCATGCTTATATACATTTTTACAAACTTAATAAAATTTCTAAATATTTATTTACATATTTTGTGACTCAATCGGTCTATAAACTTCTAAAATTATATAACAGCTCAAGTTACTTTTCTCCATTAGATGGGAATTAATACAGAATACATTCATGCAAATACATGCTTTTCAAGCCTACTAATTTACCTCGACTAAATTTTCACAGTCTAAATTGCAACATATTTTATCACACATACATTTAACATTAGTTAACCTTAAATAAACCAAGTAAACTTATACTCTAACTAAAAAAATTACTCCTCTAGCTATAAAGCTCCCGTCATGGACTCTTGTGGAAGCTGATGTTTCTTATAATGCGTACTGATCGTCCTATGACTCACATTCGCAGCCTGATTCGACCAGTCACCAGTTTGTACCATTGTTCTATAAAACTTAGATGTGGTTTTATTAAAAATAGGAAGCAACTCATTTGCTTCATTTGACAACGCCTAAAAATAATGCAAAACACATTTATGCAATTTCTTACTTTTTAGAGTTTTTTATTACTTTTAAATAAATGACAGCATCGGTACCATGTCCCTCACATGACAACAAAACTAGGTCCCCGTGAAAATAACGTGCGTACAATCTTGAAATCGGCAAACCGTAACCGTAACCAGCCAATGGGACCGTATGAGCGTCCGATTTGCTCGGCTGAGGGGCTGTGGAATACATGTATTTAAACAGATGCTCAGTGGTGGATCGGGAAATGCCTCCTCCTAGGTCAGACATCTGCAATGACAATTCAAATCAGTTGAGTGTTTAACAAAACTAAGTAATTCACAAGATTAATAAAATGAGTGGGCATTTGAGTTACCTACAATCTCCTAAATATGATATAAATGAGTAAATCGTTTTTTTATTGGTGTCTTAAATTGTGGCAACTTGTTAAAATGTAAGTTTATAGTTTTGAATCAGTTGTATTACTTTAACATGGGCTTTTTACAAAATATACCTTAAGAGAAATGTCTTCCTTTCCTTTGGCAATAGTGACCGTGATTGGCGGATATTTATCATTCGAAACATGATATTCCATAACAGCTCTCATTGCATTTTTGAAAAGTTCAAACAACATATGATAAAGATGTGAAGGTACATAGACAATATGAACTCGTCCTTCTTGTTCCAATTCTACGAAATTGTCATCAATACTTTGAATAAATGATTTAAATATCAATCTTACCGTTATGTTGAGATTGATTGATAATTAAGTCAGGCGATGCTAAGTAATATTGATCACACAGAAAGCGTGCATTTTCGTAGGCGTCTTTAATAACACTTACAATATCACATTGTGGATCAATACAGCCAATGTATTTGCTTTGGTTGGGCCCCGGTGCGTTCTCTAGTTGTCCCCCAAATAAAAGCGCTTAAATTCCAATAATTAAAGTTAATTTCATTCCTTGATTATCAACTTACTGTGTTGATTTATCAGCATTCGAATGGATATCCTCGACATATAAAACCTGTCCAAGAAATACTGAATACTGTGTTCTGTTTGATGGTCAACGTCATGGGATTCCTTTAGTTCAAGTACACCTTGAGCCATCGTTTCAACCACGTCGGCATGTCGATTTCGGATTTTTACTAAACTATCACAGAAATAAGTAAGAGTTTCATTGTTGAGTTCCTTTTTTTCGAATTCAATTATTTCTTGGAAACTACGAATGTACCAATCATTAACGGCGACCACGGAGGGCATCCTGAGTAGGTTTTCGGGCAAAAGAGCGATCTCTTTCATAATGTTGGCTAAACGAACCGGCAGTTCTTTTCGTAAGAAGATGAAGGATTTTTGTTCGGAGGCATTTAGGCCTGAAAATTCAATATAATAGAGAATATCATGTATTAAATACTAGAGAACTAATAATTCTCCACACAAATAATGAAAAATAAATCCCAGTCAAACCCACAAATTTATTCAAACAATATTCTTATATAACAGTGGCAGAGCGCTTCTAAAGAACTATCTCATCTTCAGTGCTTGATTAATAATGTAAAAAGGAAAATTATACAAAAAGCTAGAAAAAACTTACCAAACTTTTGTCAATAATAAATTAAAAATATAAAAGAATAAAAATATGTACTGAAAAGAGAATGAATCGTAATTTTTACCACAATAGTTGTCAATCGATCTGAAGGAAAAAAATATAAAAAACAAATGGCTGCTAATGGCAAAATCGACAAAAGAAAGATAAATTTTAGCTGTCTAAAAAGTGTGTTTTTAAAAAAGAATTAACATCATTTTGACATCTTATTTAAAAAATAATTTAAAAAAGTATAAATACTGATAAAGGATAATAACTAAGCTTCGGTGCAAACGACCTTTGACGAAACGACCAGGTAATTAATCGGTGTAATCCAGCGGGCTGCATGTTATTCATTTGATTTTGGATTGCTATTGAACATTTGAATAACGATTTATTGATTAGATCAATAATGATCAATACGGCGGCACATTTTATAATTCACAAATAAAGCACGTGCCTTGGTAAGTTCGTTATTTCTTTCAAACTGTCGGAATGTCTAGGTAAATGTATATGATGAAAAGTATTATGTTTTAGAGAAATAGCCTCGAGCATCGAACCATCTGGTGTGAAAGATTTCTACCGATTGTAAATGTTTGGGGTTGGACCCTAATTAACTTCAATAACAATAAAGTTTATGGTGGGCAAAACTTGGACAGAAATACTATAACATGCAGCCCGCTGGATTACACCGATTAATTACCTGGTCGTTTCGCCAAGACTCGCTTGCACCGAAACTTAATAATAACTAATAAATACTCAAAAAATTAATTTTTAAACATTTTTTTCTCTGGTTAAACGTCTCCTAATCACAAAAAGAAAAAATGGGAGTAGAATATTTTTTCAAGTACTTCATGTATAACATGTATACAGTATGATACTGCTTCAACCTAATTAAATAGTTGCGAGAATATAATCTTGGTTGTCAAATTGAGATCTTGACGCCAAAAAGATGGCTCAGTGAGCATTGTTAACGTTTTGGCACTGACCAGTCAGTTACGGTTTCTATTTATTTTATCAATTAGTTTAAAATTCTTCTTACCGCTGAAGACCTTTTGGAAGTACTCCAAAAATTTTAAAAAATAATTTATAACATATTTTTCACATTCTTACGACCAAAATTTTCTTCTCGTCACTGTTACTCCGTCCTGTAACAGTAGCTTATAAGTTCGACTTACTCTGTAAAGTGTAAAAATAATAGTTTTGGACGTAATTTCACTACAAAATTACCTCATTAATTTACAATGAAGTTCTTAAACACCTGCTGAAAATTATTTGGCAGGGTATTTTTGGAGTTTTTTTTAAGGTAGTTCATTCCAAGGAGAAGTGCATATTTCTAGACTGAAAGGTTTCATACGTGGATAGTAGAATTGTATGTATTTTGATTAACATGGATTAAATACAAGTTCTGAATCCTGGACGTGCCTTGCCAAAAATAATTAACAGGTCGTTGGCTTCGCATATAATCTTTCTATCTTTAAAATAGAAAATGCCAAAAAAAATTGAATTTCGATTTATAATAACCGATTATTTAGGACAAAAGTACCATCATCTTTATTCGCTACTTAAAAACAATAGTTATAATATGTAATGGGTGACTAAAATTATGAGTTATAATAGCACAAGTACTTTGATTCTTTCCAGGTGCATGCACAGGAATAAATCTTTTGGAAATGAATCAAAATGCATGTGGTATTTTGTTCTAAAAATTTGTCTTTATTACGATTTTGTATTTAATTATTATGTCGCTCCAAAATTCAAGTATTTAAAACAATGTATGTGAACAATAGTAATATTTAACATATAAGCGCCAGTAAAAAATCCTGATAATTCCATTCTAAAATTTTATTTTCGGGCAAATAACCATATCGTACTGGACGGGCGTAAAAACGATCGCCTTTCTGCATTTCTTAAGACCGCGCCTGACAGTCCCAAGGTCAACCTTGTCTGATAAGACGCAAGCATAGTTTTGCTATTGTCTTCTTGGTGGCGCTGATAGATTAATAAGTAATAATATAAAATATTTTTTGGTACAAAAAACTGTGCTAACTGATAAGTAGACCTCGGTGGGAATAAGGGAACAAAAACCCTTTACAGTCGTCTAGCTAACTACTCGTACCCGCCACGCGATAAAATATTGAAACTTAAATTGGTCGATAGCGGTACTACTATCGACCAATTCAAGTTTCAATGTTTTATCGCGTGGCGGGTACGAGTAGTTAGCTAGACGACTGTAATAGCTATTTACATTCGTATGTGGTAGGCTTAATTTTACAGGCGACAGCTTTGTTTCAGGCCCGAGCTGAAAGCGAGGGCCTGATTAGTTGGAGCCTGTAAAATTAACTAACGCATAAGATTTGTATAATATTTTTTGTCCGAAAGAGTCAAATTCTCTTTTTTTGCGCCATAACAAAAGTTAGGTTAGGTACAAATAAATTCTAAAAACCAATAAAACGTACCCAAATGCGGCTTAAATACTCTGTCATTGCTTGCATAATTTTCTTTAAAACATGTTCAAAGGTCTTTCCAGTACTTTTATTCACACTTTTAATTCTAAATTGATAATTACTATAAGAGATTCAAAATTTAACAATAATAATGACCATAGAAAAGAATAATTATAGAATAATGACATTTATTAAGTAGACACGAACACACGTTTTGAATAGATGGCGCTGTAGCGGTTTATTCTATATAAAATTGCAAATTATTTTTAAAATTATTTTAAATACATACGTTTTATTTTTTTAAGTTTATTAACTGTAACTTTTTCCAAAATATACTTTTATTCCTATAATTTTGTATCGTTAGTAATTAAATAAAACTCTTGCACTACGCGTTGTCTATGGACCTGTGACGTTTCAGCGATTTTTTCAATTCACCATTTTTCTATTAAATATAGCTTTATTTGTGGTAATATTTTAGGTACATACACTTTGATACATAAACTTTATTACTGTAAGGTTAGTTTTTTCTTCAAGCATATCCTGTGGTAGTTGTAACCGTACAATGTGAGACCCGGTGTTTTTCTCATTTTTACCGCACAGTTTCCAAAAGGCCGACTTACTATTGGTGGATGCACAACTATGATAGCCTACTTTACAATACGGGAGGACAAAAAGGGTTTTTGTTCCCATATTCCCACCGAGGTCTACTGATAAGGATTTATACGCCGTGGCCGTAGTTCTGCCGCTTTGATAGCGTGCGATTTTGAATCTGTCAATTATTGCCAAACAGCAAATTTCTCTCATGAATGAACCATTGCATTTAACTAAAATCAAAATTATTTAAAATAATTCGCAAGCTCACAATCATATTATTTTATATGAAATTATATAATTGTTTATAATTTACAATTTTTGCAGTACCTATCAAAAAAATTTCAACAATTATATAAAGAGCGACCCAAAAGCCGTGGAATCAAAGCGGGCTTAGACGAAAATGAGGTTTGGTTTTTTCCAATTAATTATTAGTGTCATCTTACATGTCAGAAATTATTGTGCGAAATTCTGTTAGAAAATAAGGTAACTAATCTGTGTTTTGTGCTAGAAATATAGTCAGCAACAGTTACAATAAGAACAAGTTAAAGTTAGTTTTCAGGAGCAAACCAACATTTAAAAAACTGAAATTCATTTCTGATACCTTCTGAGATGCTTCTGGTATTCTAAAAGACGCATAATCCTCAAACATGATTACTGTATCTTGCTCTTTTTTCCATAGCCTATTGAGCTTTCAGGACTTTTGGATCGTTCGTTACCATTATGCAAATTATTAGACATATTTTTTTATTTTCAATTTGCACAAACCTCTTTCCAGAAAGAAATACCTTTGTTGTTTAAAACTTATTACATGAAAATTTTTAATGAAAGTTTAATTTTACAATTATTATTGTAGGAAACGGACATGTCCTGTGTTTTAATTTTTTTTTGAGAAAAATTACTAGATACTTTTTGACACCAATTTTAAAAAGTTGGATAACTAAAGTAATATTTGCATGACAAAATTATATTATTTTACATAATATGAAAAAAATATATATTCCAAAATATATCCCCAAAATGAGATATCGACGTCAACTTTGTATTTTTAAATGGCATCCTATATTTTATATTGCATTTTTAGATTATATGACAAATTCTAAATATATTTTGTGTATAATGTCTTAACCTATCTTTAACTGTTTTCGAAATATTGACGGTTAAAAAAAAAATTAAACACTCAATTTTTTTTGAGTTAATTGTTTCAATTACCACCCAATAATTTTTTGACAGTAAGATGTCTATCTTTAAGTTATTAAAAGTTGGAATAAAATAAAAATATAATATTATTATTGAACTCACTGTTAAAATCTGGTACCATACCCTATGACTTCTTGACAGTTTAAAATATAGTGACAATTAAAAATTTGTTGAAAACAATAAATGACACTTTAATTTTAAAAAATTGCGTATTATTAATGGGGCACATAACAGAAACTCAAAGAATAGTCTAAACTTTTTTATTCTTGAAATTTTTTTTTATTATCGGAGATTGGACTGATTGGGAGAAATTAAATTAAACGAACATTTCAGTTGACGTTTCGGTTCTTTACTCCAACTTTGCTGCCTGCAAACTGCTTTGAAAAAGCTTTGAAAAAGGTTGCAGTGAAGAACCGAAACGTCAGCTGAAATGTTCTTTTATTTTAATTTTTCCCAATCAGTCAAATCCCCGTTTTTCTTAGACATCATATATAAAATATGTCTAGAATCTGCTATAGAATCCAAAAATGCAATAAAAAAATGTAAAGTGCCATTTAAAAACTAAAGTATAATAACCACTCTGTATAATTTTTTTAAAATACGCATTTTAAAAATGAAATTGACCTGTTCGAGCGATTTTTTTTAAAATCAATAGTTTTGAAGTTATTTTAGATGTTCTATACTTTTGCCGCTCACTGTATAATAATTATCATTTATGTAGTTTCTTTTAATGTCATAATGATAAATGATAAGACATAAGAAGGCAAAGAAGAGTGGTTGGTTTGAAGTAAGTACAGATAAGACCAGGACAACACTGTGATTTAATTATAATGCATACTAGTTTCATTTTCATAGTAGGCTTTAATACCCCTTCAAAATAACTATAAATTACCAATTTTAGTGAAATAGGTATAACAATATTTAATTTATATTTCAAAATTTCTTTTTAATAAATGGTAGAATTTATTTGATCGTTTGCAGATAGTAAATAACAGTGGTTTAGTGCGATACTGTTTAATAATAATACCAACTACCTACCATAACATTTCATATCCTTTGTAAGATAAAATAAATTACGTTACAATTATTGTTTGTTGTTATCATTTATTAATCTTTTCCAGAAGAAGAATATAGAGTATATATATGCGTCCTTTGCCCGCTATAAATTTTTACAATCATCCCTTACTAGTATAGAGTAATGAGAGCTTACCACAACTATTTACAAACGCTAGTTCTTTCGAATAAGAGATGTTAGGATTTTTGACACTATTCCACACAGGAATCGTTTTAAAGTGTGATATTTGGGTAAACATGTCTATTTTTCTCAATCTCATAACATCAGTTGTACTCGACTTTCACTTACTTAGTAATAAAGCATGGTTGTAAAAGTTTTTGGTAGATAAAATACATACAAATGTAGCACTGTTTGAAAATTAATTCGTTTTAAATTATAGGTGGTCTTTTTGAAGAAAAATATTTTTTACATGAAAGCACCAAGACAATAAATAGAACTTATGTAGCTTCATTTGTTGCCACTCTTTCTTAGGATGTTACATAATAATGCCCATATTTTCTGCTGTCACAATATATTTAGTACTAATAAGTAATAAAGTACAGTATTTTACATTCCTACAACACAGCTTTTGCACATTGCTATACCAGGCCAAGGGATGTGCATACATCTTGTTAGGTACGAACTGGAGCAGCTTTCAATTGGCAAATCCGGGTTATAATATAATATTCTCATTTGAGCATTGAAGAAAAGAGTACCTTACACAAGGATAGTGTAATACTGTTTGTTAATATTTTACTTACGATTTTAAGAATACATCACATGGACTGTTTAATTTCCTACGTATTAAATTTTAAAGTCAAAAAAAAAAAGTTAGCAACAATCCGGTAAACAACAACATAACCTCAATTGTTCGATGAGACACGTTAACGTTAAACTGGAATAAATAAATAAACATATTCCACAATATTATTTGCAGGTATTGTTTATATGACTACTTTATTGAGAAATAGTGAGATATGTAAATCAATGTAAATAAATTATTACAGAAATTTGACAGATTTGACATTTCTTTATTTACGTTCTTGAAGCGCCATCTATCAGACAGTAACCAAACTTTTCGTTCAGTCCGTTCACTGACCTTTACCTCGGTTTGACATTTTTTATAACATTTTTTTTATGCTTAATACGTCATGAATACGTTTGGGGCTAACCCTGAAGGAATGGTAACATTTTTGCAAGAATTTTTTTACGAATGCATTGTCCACAACGAGACGTTCACTCTGACGGTTTTTTATGTACATCTGTTGTGGTGAAATTCCCAAAAAGTATCGACTTTGGAGACTATTTACCGAGTTAATCGGAAAGAACGTTCGTTAAAAAACCGCCGAGACAAGCATTGAATCTTTATCTGTAAGCTGCCTTACTTTCTCTTTTGTAATGTTTGTTGTTGTCGAAGGATTGGCCCCCCAGGGAATCCTTATATCAGTTTGCACGACAACACGTTCGCCATCTACCGAATTCGCATATCTCAGGCGCCCTCTTAACTGCACAAAATAACATTCTCACTTTTATCTACTAAGTGTTGATTTGTCACAAACTTAAATTACACGAAAATAACTACAAGTATTGAAAAGACGGTGATTTGTTTTAATTTGAAATTGAAAAAAATTTGGGCCCCGAAGAAAATAATTAGAAGGAACAATGCTAACAAATTTTCATACTTGACTCTTGCCAGATTTTTAGGTAAGGTTCTTAACACAACCCCTTTCTATTTTCTTCTAACATAATTCCAAAGATAGAGTCTAGCCATTTACTGAACTTTATAAAAATTAAAAAAACAACTTTTTCCAATTTTTAAATCTACAAACTGATTTTATGTAAGTTTTAGGAACTTTATAAATCATAATTTATTTATATTTTAAAAAAAGCGTAAACTTTATGATGTAAAAGCATTTAAAACATGAAAAAAATAACATCTACATGTCGAATATATTATTCGTTGCATCACTAGTTTAAACCCCTTATTAGTATTTACGTACTTTAGATTAAAGTGATGTATGATATAAGAATATTGTGATAATAAATCGATGTCTATCTTATTTTACTATGTTATACATAATCTAATTTACGGATAATTCATTTTTATGCGTGAACTTAACCAGTAAAATGTATTTCGAGTTAAACCTGTTTCAGAAATGTTACTCTGTTACTCAGCAAAAATTTGTGTTTGATTATGAATATTTTTTTAGAAAAGTGTAAAATTTTAAACTTCTTATATAATCACTAGATACGTTTCCAAATGTATTTAGTTCTGCTTTAACAACCACTGTTGACTATGATAATCATTATTCAAATACATTCTGAAGTTAAAACCGTGCGGTCTAGTTGAAATAAAAGAAAACAGACTTGTTCAGTAAAATAATTAAGAAAATAACATGAAGATTGGTCTAATTTTATCCCTTATTTCTTGAAGTCATTCAGTCTAGATTTTTGTAGAACTTCATATACAACATTATATAGATAATAATTCGAGGGTTATTAAACAATATTAAGCGATTACTGTTGATTTTTTAGTTCCGTGTCTGATTTTTTGGATTCTGTTCAGTGTATAAATATATCATATCCATTAAAATAATGTCATTTACTCGTATTTTATTTGAAGAAAATAGAAGATATCTATTATTGTTACCA
The DNA here is from genome assembly GCA_029207805.1 of Tribolium confusum. Lineage (NCBI taxonomy): Eukaryota > Metazoa > Arthropoda > Insecta > Coleoptera > Tenebrionidae > Tribolium > Tribolium confusum. The sequence goes on from JALGAY010000003.1 coordinate 5,786,624, forward strand.
CCCATCACAGTTCAACTTGGACTCAAAAATGCATAAAGTGAGCCAAAAGCTCATTACATCGTAATAAGAATTTAATATTCGTCCTATTTTAACCTGAGAGATTTTTTTTGGACTTTGTTCGGACGTGCCTCTAAATATTTGGCAGAAGCTCCCAGAAAACTTTGCACTGGTGACGCGCGATTTACGTATTATAGATTTATTTTTAATGGCTTAGTAAGGTGACAATTTTGATAGGAGCTGGCTTAAGTTCATTCATGCGAGAATTTTCTGAAGTTAACGCTTCATCACACGAAATCATATTAATATCCAAAAAATGTTTGTATTATTGTCAGACAAGGTTATGGTCAATGTTAATGATTTTCTATAAAACGATTTTATTTTTATTGAGGTATTGGAAGTGCTCCAAAAATGTATGTAACAAAAAAGTTTCTAAATTAAAAAAGGAAGTGACGAGAAACCTAGTTAGCAAATATAAAGCGGTTAACAAAACGAGGTTAAATTGATAATAAAACATTTGAAGTCATGTTCAATTTTTATTCATAATAATAAAATGAAAAGTGCTATAATATATTACTCGTTTTAAAGGTAAGGGAATATCCTTAAATACCATAACTAATAAAGTTTACCACTTTCTAGAAAGTTGTAAATACTAGTATGTAACTATGTATATGGCCATCAGATTAACCTCGCCTTAATTCTATAATAAACGGTATTTTTCAAGACATATAATCAACAAATTACTAAAAACACGACATGATAAATCTTATCTTTTAATGAGGGATTTAAAAGAAAACAAAGCAATAACAAGGCCAAAGTACAACACATGACGGGATCTCCTCCGGCTCTGTATTTATTTCTGCCGCGGTCACATCACGTATGAGTACAAAGTCCGTAGCTATTTGTCGACTGTCGACTGTATAGTTAATACTGAATTCTATGTTGTCTGTTTGTAAGGTCGCCTCACCTCCAGAGGATGACTGGTTTGTTGTTATGCAAAATACGACTTTGAAGAGACTAAAATGGAACATGTTGGTTTTGATATAAAAGTTATTTTTTCAGAGTTGATAAGTAAACCGCCATTTCCGTTGCATTTTTAGATGCGTAATTGCATCGTTTTTCATACAATGTTATGCAATTAGAATATATTGTGCATAATTATGTTTGTGAAATCTATATCTCTTATCAGTAAATCATTAACAACAACATCAATGATACTATTTTTTACGTCAAGTGTTTTTATGTGTTTGTTTAGTAAAAATTCATCTAAATCACAAACTTGGTGTTTTGATAATGAAATTAATTATGTCTTAATTTTTCATTTTAGTCGCCTACAAAAAGTAATAATAATGTTTTGGTTTACAATTTTTTTTAACTCCAAATAATTTTTTTATAACTTGATAATCGACAACTAATGAGTAACAATAGTTCGAGTAATAGGTTTGCTTTGTCCCTAATACAAAAATGGTGGATGCGCCGGTTTTCAATTTTTAAAAATTTAATATCTTCAACAAATGATATTGAATACAAAAAAACTTTAAATACCAACTTTCTCGTGCAAACAAAACAAACGGTATAACAAAAAAGGTGAAAAATTAATGATATGCAAAGCGAAAAGCGTCATGACATTTGCCAAAAAATGTAAAAACCTGTATTTAAAAATATACAACTCTTTTATACCTAGATAGTAGATATTGTATACCAAGTATTTACAATAAGAGCAGCTTTATCTCTAAGAACTTTCTTATCACATTTAAGATGTTTAGAGCTTCTAGACAATGACTTGAAATAATATTTGTTCATCTCGTAATAAACAAAATATTTACACAAAGAGTACAAATTACACTTCTGCGAAACAAGATATACTAAAATTTCTAACACTCTGAATAATCAAGAATAATTACAGGGCTTTCCAGAATAACTTCAATCCACTTGACTACATGGAAAGGTAAAAATCATATTAAACTGTATGTACACCATATTTCTTTTAAGGAACACTGATGAAAGTTTAGGAGAATCGTTTAGTAATATTTGCGTTAAATAATGTGTGATAATGTCAAAACTATTTATGCTTCATTTTATAAGCAAATTGGTCATGTGGGTTGTGAATATTTATTTTAAACCATATAACCAAAACGTTATCAATTATTGATTGCTTAACTATTTGTATATGGTTAAATTTTAGTAGAAACAAATTTTAAAGACGGTCATACATACATACGTCACATTGAGGATATACAAATCCAAATATTTTATATTATTCATTTAAATCGTTGCGCATATCAACGATAAAACCAATAATAATTATTTACGGTTTTTAATATAATATACAATATGACTCAATACAATATTTAATTAAATTTGTTTGATAAGAATGAAAAATAGAATGAAGGTTAAATAAATACGGATAGTAGGAATTCTAGAAACATTTGAATTTTACTACGTTTTAGAACAATGTTCAATTATTAAAATTAACAAATCAACTGTTATCGTTATCGAACTTGAGCACTACCCAAACTGATATTGTCATTTGTGTGGGGGTATAAAAATAAGATTATATTATGGCTTATAGCGTATATTCGTCCAAAGTTTTTGAGACACTCTCGACTAAAATCACAGATCTTTAACAAACGATTTCTGTTTGAGTTTTGCTCAATGAAGCAAGGCCAACTCTAATTCAGCTTATTCTTGTTCTCACCGGACGAATATTTTGTATTTCTACAAGAAATGTCTTAATGACCTAAACGGGTCAACTGTATTTATACAGGGCCCCAAAAAAAGATTTTCATCTAGTCGCCTGTGAATTTCCCATGTAAAATAGAAAATGCCGCTTTAGCAAATAGGGGTAACGAGTAAACCTAGTAATGTCACTAAGGTTGTAACAAGAAAAATGAAAAACCCCATATATTCGGTCTCTCTACAAGCGGCAATTTTTAAAGAAAAAGTTTTCCTGCTTTGGATGTTCATTAAAGGTCAAAGTCCCCTTGCCAAGCTTCAAATCTGAATTGACATTTGATTGATAGGTGACAGAATAAATTAGTTCAAACTTAAAGAGTAGAGCGGCACAAAAAAATTAACATGTAAAATAATTTCAAAGGTAACTAGATGAAAATCTTTTTTTGGGACGTTGTATAATACACTAAAAAATCCTGTATCAACCAAGTTAGATTTAAAAAAATATAAAGCGTGTTTCCTGGTTTTGTTGCTGATTATCTGAAAAATATTTAGGCACGCAACAAAAACTAAATTATGAATTGTAACGTTATTGATCAGCTGATGTTGCTTATATTGTAATCATTTTCTTATCGAACTGGTTTCGTATACAGTTCGCTACAGGTCAATCCTTACACTCTATTCAATAATAACAACATATTTTTAGATATAAAATAAAAGCATATACAAATATATGAAAAACTACCAGAATCTTTTTTTCTACACAAGCAGATAAATTTTTTCGCAATGCTTTCCAATAACCTCTTATTTACCGATTTACAAACCTAACTAATAATACACAAAACAAGAATGTATGGTTATCTGAGGACGACAACTTTGTTGTCGAAACATGCGTCGTGCAAAGTAAAATTGTTTAGTGTTATTGGGTGTTTTACGTTTCATTCTACACACCAAGAAAATCCAACAAAAAGATTCTAATTTTTGTTATCAAACCTTGTTTTATATAATTATTTATGACAGGGTGATAAATTTGTGAAGAAAAGAAAGTTTTGCGGTCTGTCTATTGTGCGATTCAGGTACCCTGATTTATTAATTATTTTTTTAAATTTACAGCCGCAAATAAAACGATATGAAAAAATAATTAGGTATAATTGAAGTAAACCTCTGGATAAAGTACACACCATTTTTTCAATTTTCCCCATAAAAAATAAAGTTTAAAAAGGGGGGTGGAGGTAAAACTTGTGACACCCGGTATGTGCAGTGTTTATTGGTATTATACTCTTATTAATTGCGGTATGCATGATTAGGCAATAGCGTGGCAATAGTTTCATAGTAACCATACGAGTAGTACATAATGTACATTCAATACTCAGGAGAAAATATAGCTGTGTTGATGATCAACTTTGATCAACTGAAGATCCGATTTTCTTGATATAGTAAAACCGAAATAAGTTCGTTCAAATCAATTATTATCAATACCACAGTATCTGGTAATATTATGTTTGTACATACATACATTAAACACCCATTATTTTATAAAAATAATATTAATAAATAATAATCACAGGATAATGATTAATAAAATATTTAATCATATACAAAAAAACAGCAAGTTATTTGTAAAATTAATTGACAATTTCCATAAACCAATTATGATTTTAATGTTTTTCTCATGTTGCTTATGCATTAAATTTTACATGTAATTTTAATTAATGTATAGGTATTTCTATTTTTTTCAAACAAATTAATAATAATGAATTATTGATCAATGAGCATAAGTGTCATGATAGTTCAGTATTCGAATATTCAGAGACAAACTTTCGAAAATTTGTATAGTATATCTACGAAATTTTTGACCATTATAAACTTTATTGTCATTAAATTTAATTAAGGTTTAACCACAAACATTTACAATATGGGTCTCATCAACACCAGATGGTCCGATGCCCGAGGCGTGAATTGGAAATACGTGCTTTATTTGTGAATCTAGAAATCCCTTAACTTAAATATGAAGGAAAAGTGTTGGGAGAAAAGAAACATTTTATTTTTCAACGTATGATCCACTAACGGTCTCACATTTATTCTAACGTTTTTCCAATAAGACTATTCCTTCCAAAAAAAATTCTTTTGATAAGTTCTCAAAAATCTCCGCTGCCGCTTCTTTCAGGTGTTCATTCTTAGAAAAACTGCGTCAATAGGGTGCTTTTTTAATTTGGAAAAAAGATAATAGTGACTGGATGCTAAGTCTGGACTGTAAGGTGGATGTTCTATTTCTATAAAACCGCATTCGTCGATTAATTTACGGACTTAGCGAGCTTTGTGAACTCTGCAATTGTGAGGCCTTTTTTGTTGTATTGCAGTTTTCAAGATTCGGATTGATTCAAGCAGCAGTCATTGAAACTATTATTCTTCGATCTGCTAAGACCAAAACCTCAACTTTCTTGATGTTTTCGTTGGTTTTTACTTCAAAAGGCCTTCCGCATCTTGAATTGATTCCCTACCCCATCGAAATTGTTTGGACCAAAATTTTATTGTAAAATAAGACGGCGCATCTTCTCCATATACATTATTCATCTTTTGGCGAATATCTTTGGCTCCATTTCCTTCCTTCGTCATGAATTTGATTAAGCTTCGATGTTCTAGCTGCATTTCACTCATTTCTTGTCAATTAAAGACGATTAAAGCAACAAAAGTTTTTGGATGTGAACCAAATTTGGTCAGAAACCGTCAAAATGTCATAGCTAATTGACAGCAGAAATTTGAGTTTGTCGCTGGTTTCTTTCACAGCTAGGTAGGTAATATAAAAATATCCCTCATACATTGTAAAACTTTGGTATCTTCACATTTTTTGAAAGTGATGACAGCTGAAAATATATTTTTTTCCTCGTTTTTTTACAGCTGTTTTTCATGCATCGCACAAATTTGCAGTCACAATGCTAGTTAAATAGTTAATAGCTAAATCATAATCTTTAGATTTTTAGAACCAAAACAATCCAAAATAAAATAAAATGTTTATGTACAACGATGATAATGGTCACTAGTGGCCCTAGGACATTTAATAGCCCGACATGCTATTCCCTCGAGCCATAATCTCCTTGATTATGCCTTTAACACATAAATAACTATATTACTTTTTTTCTAACAAATCTTATAGAATGCTTTAATGCTTTAATCAAAAAATTTGCACGTTTATGAGTTGTCAATATTCCAGTGCTACCATATGTGCACTAAGTCATTGAATACTTTACATCACAACTGTCTGAATAACATTTTTTTTGAAATTGTCGTTTATAACAGCCTGTTTATTTGCTCACTTAGAGAGATCTCCGCGTGGCGCTGCTAACATCGGCTTTCCTTCAACCTCCAATATGTGAAATACATATGTCAAAAGCAAAATTCAAATCTGTCAAAACTGAAAATTGTGTCAAAAAATAATCAAATAAAAGATTAAAAATCTTCTTTTTTCGGATGTTTTGATATGCGTTATTATTTTGGTCCATGTGTATAAGGTAAATTTAATGTTTTTTACACCTCGCATTACTGATACCTGAAATAGGGTGCGTACAAGTGATGGTATATTCTCTTGTCTGATGATACACTTTTAAAACAATCACTTTCAAAATGTAAATTGCAAATCTTGGCATTTTCAGAGAAATGTGGATGCAATAGAAAAATCTTACCACGCAAACGATGAATGTATTTCACCCATTTACTTCTCACTGTTGAATCACTCGGTAACTCATAAAAGGTTTTTTGAAGATCAAAGCTCTTATAGTGAAGCTCGGTGCATTTTTGTTTACGTGAAATAATGTCGTAGCCGTAATAACTAAAGAATTATTAATAATTAATTAAGTTAAAAAAACTCACAATTAAAACAATGAACAAATAGGCAAACGTTCAACAGAAACATTAAAGAACTGGACCTAAGTAAACGTGTCTAGTCATAACTAAAATAATAAAAAAAAAAAAAACTCAAACAACAAACAACTGAGCAAAAATTGTGAAGACCGCAAAGTGATCAACAGAAACACTAAACCAAACGTGAATAAGAAAAACTCAATCTAGATCAATAAACAAACTAAAACTACGAACAAATGGTCAATACGATCAACATAAACACTTAAGAAACGTGACAGAGACCCAGGTTTTCAAATCTTTTGGTAGAGTAGTTCGACACAATTTTCAGTTTTGACAGATTTGAATTTTGACTTCTAAGAGATTTGAAGGAAAGCCGATATTAGCAGCGCCACGCGGAGATCTCTCTAAGTGCGCAAATGAACAGGCTGTTATAAACGTCAATTTCAAAAAAAATTTCATTCAGACGGTTCGACGGTTGTGCTTTACATACCAGCGACCACATACGAATGCATTAACGTCATCATTCGAAATTTCGGATTGCTATATAATTTTGTGGTAAGACTTTAGAGCACTTAAGTAATCATTAATATTCAAAATAAGCTATATAAAAATGGTTGTGACATTAATGTTATTACTAATGAACTTAGTTATAATATAAATCTGCGTTTTGATTATATTTATTTGATGAAATCGATGCACCTTTACGATGCGGCTACTTCAGAATTATGTATACCTTATAAAGGGGTTATTTTCGGCAGCAGGAAAAATACCCTTGTTCGCAGGATCCTCGGATCATTGACCGTATCCGCAACCTACTTTTTAAAGACAACTCGCAAAAGATCTTCGTTTACGTTTAAAATAAGTAAATCTCGAAATAAAGAAACATGAACACGTGTTGGGCCTCCGCCTACACATTTCCACCGGGAAAATTAAGATTTGACAGAAAATTGATTTTCTTGCCAACCCCAAAAACAGACTAACATGGTTACCTAACCTTATACAACTATATCTAGTTTAAAAATAGGGCAATTAAAATAAACTCTAGCTCTTGCATTATAAAACTTACCGAAATCTATAAATTTTTTTATGGATAGTGGTGATGGATTAAATTGCGAGTAAAAATCCAGCATTTTTGCAATGCTTTGACATGCTTTTGGAGTCAATTTCATTGTTGTTAAAATCAGTAAAAACTCGTGGGATTTTATTCGTAAGCTATCTCACAGCACTTAACTACACTTTACTCATAACAAAACTGAAATGACCTTGCCGGTTCGTTATTTTATATCTGTTCGCGAAGTTTGTAATCCCATAGTTCAGCAGGAATCCCACTTTGACATTTTCATTTTGACATATAGGGCGCCATCTTACAACACAAACGTTAAATTATCTATAGAAAGTACAGATTTATTATTTTCAAGCAGAGCATTCTTCAATCTTTAATTAAGTTGGTGGAACATATTTTAAGAATGCAATAATTATAATCAATAATTCTACAAAAATTTTGGAATTGTATTTTATAATTTTTTTTTCGAAAATGTGATTCTGTCGGTAAAAGAAAACCCTGTAATGCGGAAATCAGGTATGAACAGCGGCGCCCGGAGTTCACTTGAGTTATTTAGGTTAGAATAGGCACCGCGAGTAGAAATAACTACTTTTAAAATTCATGTAATGTGATATTAGTAAATAGTGTTTATCAAATTCGAATAAGTAAGCAAATTACGGCAAAATGAGTCAAGAAATTAACGGTGCAAAAGAAGAAAGAGCTTATTTCTTGTCGGTCCTTTCTACCTTTGAGAGTTACAGGTAAGACAAAGGAATTACGTGCCCCGATCCATCATATTTATCCAAGATAAAACCTATGCCAGCGAACCGCTAAGTAAATAGTTAAACCGAGAATAACACGCACCTACGCAATGCAAACGTCACCGAATTTATTAATAATAATTGTTCTAACCAAGGTCTTATTTGTTACAGAGAACAATCCATGTTGCGAATTGACCACAAACAAAAATGTCTCTCCACTCTTCCTTCATATCACAAAAAGTGGTTAACAAAGTATAAGGACGATTTGGAGGCATTCAAGGAATGCATTGAAAAAAATTCTAAATTTATTCCTATCGTGCTCCAACATGCCCACACAATTTTTGATAATGTCTACAGCGATGGAACTTCGCATTCTGAAATTAAAGTTGGAACTTTAGCGGAAGGCTTAGACAAGGTTCAGTCGGTTTTTAAGCAACTAATGAGGGATTGGAGTGCTTTGGGAGCCGCTGAGCGGAACCAATGTTATCAGCCGATTATTGACGAGATCATCTTGCAGTTTCCTGAAGACAAATTCGAGAGAACAAATATAAATATTTTAGTGCCTGGAGCAGGACTAGGGCGACTGGCTTTTGAAATTGCAACAAGAGGTTTTGCCTGCCAAGGAAACGAATTTAACTTGTTTATGCTAATTGTTTCTTATTACGTTTTGAACCATTGCAAAAAAGTTGATGAATACACTATTTACCCCTGGATTCATCAGTATTGTAATAACTTGAATGCCAAGCATCAAATGACAAGTGTTAGGTATTATTTGTATAAAAATATAGTCACTTTACGTAAACAACTTTTTTTCTAGTTTTCCCGATGTTACACCAATGCCCACACCTGACAGTAAGTTTTCTATGACTGCTGGCGACTTTTTAGAAGTATACACAGATGCTGACATGTGGCATTGTGTTGCAACATGTTTTTTCATTGATTGTGCCCCTAATGTGGTTCAATTTATTGAAACAATTTATCATATTTTGAAACCAGGCGGTGTTTGGATAAATTTGGGGCCTTTGTTGTATCATTATTCAGATGTAAAAAATGAAAAAAGTGTTGAACCAAGTTTTGAAGTTGTTTGTGAAGTCATAAAGAATATAGGTTTTGAAATGGAGAAGTGTAAAACTGGCGTTAAAACTAAATATTGTCAGAATCCTAAATCAATGCTTCAGTATGAGTATGATAGTGTGTACTTCGTTTGTAGAAAACCCATCAAAATTAGTAATGGAAATGGTACAATTGATGGCAGGGACGAATTGTTGTAGTTAAATGACTGAATTTTAAGTACATTATTAATATTTGGAAAAATGTATGTATATCTATGATGTTATTTTGAGGATGTTAAAGATGTTTCTAGACTTAGTTGTTTAGTTGCAATGTTGTGAACATCCCAGATCTGATACATTTTTTAAAATCTTTTAGAAATGTCAGAAAAGTACAAAAATATCTGACTTTGCTATTTGTATTAATAATTTTTCGTTTAGTTTATTTTTTTATTGAAACATATTTAAGTTACAATATGTGTTGTTTAACATCAAATAAATATTTCCCCTGTACTTTTCCTCATATCAAACATTAAACATGGCATTAAGTTAAATTTTCCGCGGGCTTGGTGAGAATTGCCAATTCTAGGGACTTTTCATCTATACAGTTTATTAGAACAGTTAGGAACAGTTGAACACTAAAAAGAAAATTTTCAAGAGGGAGACATTTATAAACCTGTCACATTAAAAAAAAAGACAAGGTTTTTCTATATTCATTTTTACATTAGCCAAATTTACAGGTAATTATAATATTTTTTTACTAAATAACGTAGCATAAAGCAATAAAATTACAAATACAAAAATTTGAGGTTATGTTTTAAAAAATTCTTCATTTTAAAGTATGTCCAGTCGCGAGGGAGGTAAAAAGAAGCCCCTGAAACAACCTAAAAAGGATCAGAAAGAATTAGACGAATCGGACCTTGCCCACAAACAGAAAATGAAAGAGCAACAGAAAGCATTGCAGGAGGCCAAAGCAAAAGCATCACAAAAGGGTCCATTGGTTAGTGGTGGAATTAAAAAGTCAGGCAAGAAGTGACACTTTGAATATGCCAATGTGCTCATTTAATTATTTTTTTAAGTTTGTTAAATAAGAATAATAAAAGTTTCATTGCCCTCATTTCTGTAGTTCATTGTCCAACCCTAAATAAAGGTTTGTTGAAGAAATAATAAGTAGGTGTGGAGAACACGCAATAATGTCAATAAAATCATCTAACAATACTGGGGATGGGCCAAATTAATAAGTACCTAAGGTTTTTCTACAGTAAATACTTGATAGAATCATAAATTTTAATGAGTGGGTACTAAATAAAAATCAATAATTGTAGTGAAATTTTTTTTTAATAAATTATGAGACGATTGGCATTTTCTGTAAAAATTTCTTTAGTATGTTTTTGAAATTGGCGGTAGTTGCGCACACGGTGTCTCCCCTCTCCCCGTGTTTAGCCAAGGCTAACTTGACAAACAGCTGACTAGTTACAGGAGAACCTGCGAGCTGTCAACGTACCACAACAAAGTAGGCTTTGCAAGTGCATTGTCCAAGAAACTTAAATAAAAATCGCAAAATGTGTACTAAAAGACTAAAAAAGTTTTATAACAGTGTGGTTATATAGCATACGAGTAATTTGTGAAGAGATTGGGTCGCAACACAAAGGTAATTAAAAAAATTATCTATTTTTTTGTATAGTTGCATGAGATTGGATGCCATTTTGTGTGAAGAATTTATAAATAAATGTATAAGTTTAATGCCCTTTTACGTTTTGTCTCAAAGGAAGTTCGTTTAGATTTCCCGTTAAGTGGCGACACTGATTTGCATACAGTGTCCTAATTAAGACATATGTTTAGTACAGTTACGCTGCTGGATTTTTTATCGGCCACTGTTACACTTAACACCTATTGGCAGGTGGCCTAAAATTAAAAATTGCTCAACTGGAAAAAAGTAAATTAAATAAAATATTTAATAAAACTTAGTGAAAGTTATTTGTTTTTTATGTAATTGTAATTTAATATAATGATTTCAAATAATCGGAATATTTCAAAACGCACATTTTGTTTTATTCATTTACTTTCATTTGTGATTATTGTGGAACGAGGACTAAATTTGGACCGAACTGTAGAACAATGGGAAAATCCAGTGGCGTGTACAAAATTTATTGTAGGTCAATTATTGTAACTAAAAAATACTAAAGGGTACGTACATTTAAAAAAAAAATGTGATTTTTTTGTGATTCATGAATTACTAAGAATAATTGTTATTACATAGTATTAATCACAAAATTCCAGGAATTTCATTTTAGATTTCAGCAACATAATTAAGTTGATAAATGTTGGTGTCTTAAAAATTGTGTTTTCTTTTTCAATATTACCGGGTGGATTAAGTTATACCCGCACCCCAAAATCAGCCATTTCCAATTAAGCAAAAATTTTCCAAAAATTTGTAGATGATATTTTCAAATAGAAGAAGACTTTCTCCAAGTTTTAAATTGTTTACTTGTACGGTTACTTTTTTTTACTTTTGGTCATTTAATTATAAATTAACGTTAACAATTTTTGTGTACAGGTGTATTTTGACATCAAACTGGCTAATTAAATTTTTGAGCAAATGTGTCGTTTTTTTTTTATTTTGATATTGAAGCACTTACTTTCTTATAATTTATGTAAGAGTCGTAAGATTTCTTCAAAAAATAACTCCATCAGAGTGGTGGTTCCTGAAGTTTATGGTATTCGTTACAAAACTGGCACGCGACTATTGAGAAAACTTGAAGGTTAAGGCAGCTGGTAACAAGTTCCCAGGACCGGATTGTCTATTTATTTTTGAAAGAGTTTTGTTAGAGAAAATTTCAGTTAGAATGACGTAAAAACTTTAATCAAAAGTAAATTTTGCTTTAACATTTGTCGTATCTGTTATTCGGAATTTTCAGGTAGACCCCGATCATATTAGGGAATAGTTGTCCTGCAATGGAAATTCGCCTATTTATTTTATGTGTTTATTGTAAATGGAATGTTAATCTTTTTCAAAGAAATGATGAAAACCCATTATCATTTAGGGGAGGGTCAAGCTTTATAATCTAAAAGGTAAAATATTGTACCTAATCCTATCGTACAATAACAACAATCATGTCATTTCTGATTACAATTTTGAGTTGTAACTACCTATTTCTTGTTGGCACTTGTTTTTAGTATTTTTCAAATTTTGTTACTCGTTTTTGATTTTATTTTCTAATTTCATTTTTTTGTTAATATTTTATCGTCCATTCGTTTTTTTCTTTCTTTTTATCCTAGAACTATTGGACAGAGTTTTAATTTAAACAAAAAATATTTTTATCCAAGTTTTGCCTTTATTTGTTGATTTCCTTAGAACCTAATAGAAAAATTGTAGTTCTGGAAAAGCCAAAAAACAAAATCAAGGCTTAACATGTCAACGAAAATTTTTTGTTCATAATAAAACCAAAAACAGTCCTAAGATTAAGAAGAACAATTTCATTTACTCATCCGGCCTTGGATGTAGCCAACCGCTGAAACTGGGTAGATCGGTCATAAATCTACATAAATCTTCAATTGTGAGGGTGATAAGCAGGGGATTTATTACTACTCCAACTTAGCAAGTCATAAATTAGACTAAAATATTTGACAAATAATATAAAAATGGGTTTTAATCAGTCTAACATTTTTTTTTAATAATAAATTTTGCAGATTGATTTTTTTAAACATTTTTGATCAATTGATGTAAAAAACAGGACGTAAGATTTTTTTCTGAAATCATTTTTCTTTAGTTTTATAGGTCAAATAAATTGCTAGAATATAAATTTTTATTGAAGGAAGATTAGATACCAATTTAACGTAATATATAAATTTCATAATTTTTTTCGTGTTTTAAGATGTATTTTTGGGGTGCGCATATAACTTGATTCACCCGGTACAACCAAATTTATCAAAATAAAAAAAAATATAAAAGTAAATTCTGTAGATTCACAATCTAGTGATTACTTTAAAATTAGTAAATTCGATCAGTTGCGAGCAAAATATTTTGACCCCTAGTGTCATTGTTGACCCGGTGTAATAAAGTTATAAAATACCATTAACGTCTAAAAAATTTGGTTCGCAACTCTATGTATTGAGTTGGATAATAATCGGCAAGTACGGAAAAACTTATGCGATTGACCTAACCTGACCCGCCAAACGTGTTGGTGTAATTTTTATAAATTTAACAATCGCAAAATCTGAATATCTTATTCCATGAGTTAATTAAAAACCGTTGAATGTATGTTTTTTTAATTAATTTTATGAGATGAACAATTGCTAAATTTTGATAAGGTGAGAATTTTTTGTTTTAATTAGTTCACTTTATTGCGACTGTATGTACTACATAATAATCTTTAATTTGTGTGTATAGTAAAACCCGGTTATAACGAACTCTGGGTCCCACTTAATGAGTACCTACGTTATCAAATCTCGCAAGGAACTCATCAAAAACTTACGTTATAAGTAAGGTAATATAGTAGTATTCTTTTAATTTTATCCGAAAGTTGTAAAATTGTGTCAAGTAACACTTCCCTATGCGGTACTAATTTTATCTTTGTTGTTACTGTGCGAATGAGTGAAACAAAATACATAGCTGTCAAGCGTTGTCTAGTTTGCAGCCGAGGGTAGGTTGGAGTACCAGTAGTTCTCAAACTATCGGGTCATTTTTAAATACGAAAAGCTGTTTAAACTAAACATTTTGTTAATAGAATTGTTACCATGATAGTCATAGTAATAATAAAATGTAAATAGACATGTACATAATTTCAAATATTTGTTATAATTTTTTTTTTTGTAAATAAAATTTATCTCGTTGTATTTTTAAGGTCTGTTGAGAATCACTGATAAGTTTTGGGTGAGTGAATCAGTGAGGCGTGCTAAAGTTTGCTATCTCTTTTAAATGGCTTAGGAGTGAGAGAGATCACAATACACTCGTGGGATTAGGGAGTAGACCACCGTTTATCCTACTTGCTCGTACCTACTTTCTCAAAGAGCAAGAAAGAGCAACAAAGTTTTACATTGGGGTAAAATTAAAAGAATACTACTATATCTGCTTTTTTTTAACCATTGTGGTGCAAATAATGTCCCTCAAAATTTAATTCCCCATGCTTTAAAAAAACAGATTTTACATTATATGCGGTACGTTATAACTGAGTTTTACATGATGCTTAATTTTTATTAGCGGTGTACCGACCAGAGTTTTGCCCGAATAGTGGGCTTGATTATATATACCTATAACTTGTCAAATTCATCTCGGCGTATGAAGGTCAGAGGTGCAGTACACTCGGTGTTGTCGTGGTGGGGGAATTCATTTGAAACCCACCTTTCAAAGTGTAATGTAACAGGATTGGACTTGAAATTTTCATCTCGAATTAAAGAAGTCGAACTTTCACATAATAACGAGTATGCGTATTTTTATATGCATGAGTAAAAAAACTTGATTATTTGAACTAATCATCAATCCGACATTTTTTACGCCGTCCATTTTACTTTTTGTGTTGACTTTTTTCCGGTGAGTGAGCAGTTTAAGCCGGTCCGATCCTGGCAGAAACTTTGTACCCATCCTAGATAGAAGGAGCACGTAGTATTTCTTTCCTTATTTCGCTTCTGCGCATCTCACGCCAAGATGGATTTGACAAGCAATACAATTTGCTCAGTTTTTGAATAGTTTAGCAATCCTGCAATTAATAAGTTATAAATCGAAACAAAAGTCTATTTTACCGGTTGGATAGTATATTAAGGAACGAATTATAATAAGATTATTAAAAGAGACGTAAATTATGAACTTTTATAAAACAGTTATGCCATAGTATACTAGTGTAGTATAATTGGTAATAAGTATAAAGGCGGGGTTCCATTTTTCTAAAAAAAAATCGCCATAAAAATTTTAAAAAAGAAGATTTTTATAGAGTTTATTTTTTCTTATTTTATATATTTGCTACAAAATTTGTGCAATTTTTAATCGTAGATAACATAGCAAGACCTTGATAAATAATTTGAGAAAATGAAATTTATCTTATTTAAAACCAAACAGTGTTTTCCCTTTAACGAATTCTTTTGCTTGTGACATTTTTTATTAACTTTTACATTTACATTGTGACATTTACCGACACATAGTTGATTTGAGTTAGCTAGAAAAATAGTCGATGTAAATAACCAGTGTCTAATTGGTTATTTCAAATCGTAATTAGGAATGTGATATGTTAAAAAATTTGAATTTGACAGATGAAGGATATAATCAACTGTTATATCCCAAGTGCAGGCCAAAATCCTGCAAAATTTCCTGAATGTGCCTAGTGCTTGAGCGAAATATTTAGATTAGTAATTGGCATGCACGAGAACGATATACGAGCAGATTTTTACCCAAAAAATGCATTATGTGACATGTGCATATAACAGGGCATTGCACACGTGCGTGGATACTCGCTGATATTTGTACTTTATTGTTGATTGGCTAAACTTACAAAAATGCTATTACTGCATTGGTTGAAATTTTTTGAATGCAATAGTCATTTTAACTTAGTTTTTCAAAATGAAATTTTTAAACGGATTGTTCGGTGATATTTAACGACTGCTTGTCGATTGGAAAAGTGGCCAAATTAATCGGTATATTTTTATTTTTGAGATATTACGCAAATAATAATTTCTGTTCAAGAGAAGAAGATATGATAAAATACTACATATATGATAAGATTGCATTTCAAGAAGTTATCAAATCATTTGACATTGTCCGATGATATAGTCTGTTTTTAGTTTCACAGTGTGGTGTCATTGTTGTCAACCAACCACTTATTATAAAGGCAGTAATGTTTATAATAATTGTTTTATTGTAAAAATAGAAACTTTTAGATATTTTTTGATTATTGCTATTATATTATAGACCAAAATATTTTGTAATAACTATTAGTTAAATATAATTTCTATTATTATTATTTTTAACAATAAAGAGACAAGTTTATTACATATTGTGTAATAAAATAAAGTAATGCGAACACTTAGTTAATGTTTATGTTTTGCACTTTTGTTTTTACAATTTCACTACATTGAACGCTTACATCAGCATGTTATTTAATATAACAATATATTGTTATACTTTTAGTTTTGGTACACCTATTTGTTGCAAGCTCAATCTTATTTATTATTATATATTTTTTTCAAATTAAAGGAACAGTTCCGGTTAAGTTTACCTTGAGCTCAAAATGTAAAAAGTTAAAAAAATTTAAGACACGTATTTTACCAATTTTAGGGCCATTTTGTTTTTGAGATATTAAAGATTGCTCAACATATTGTCACCAGTGGTCAAATCACGGAATACTTTGCTACAACAGGCAGAAATATTGACTAATAATAACATAATAAATTGCATTAACCAACCTATTTTAGTATTAGAAGTATCTAAAGCAATAAATATTTGAATAGAGCGTTCCATTTAGAAAAGGTCTGCTTTCCACGTTGTGCTGAGATAAGTTTAAAAAATTTTTTGATTTCTACATGTTTTGATGATCTATTTAATTGTTCGTACTCGTATCTACAGTGTAATCGTAAATTCAATTGCTTTTGGTTGTGGATTTTCTAAGGAGTCTCTCAAATCTTTGGGCATCGAATTACTTTTGCCGATGAAAACGTAGGGCGTTGATAGATTCTTAACAAACAAAAAAATGACGTTTTAAATTAATTTCTTTTACAAACGTCATACACGTGCGCTAGACCAGCGAACACGTCACAGCCAAAAAAAATAATATCTTTGGAAGCGTTAACAAAGCGGTTGAGAGACTAAATATTATTTTTAAAAGCAGTTAACAATCCTGATTTGGTCTTTTTTCCAAAAATCGAAAGTAACCCGAACTTCTCTTTTAGAAACTATTTCACCAGTAAGTTATAATTATTAAGAAACAAGAGTTTTGTAGACAGATTAAAAATCGAAGTGGTACTTTAAAGATCGTTAGGAATGGTTTCGGTATCGGGCGATTTACTCAGATGCCATCGAAAGGTCTAATGATCATAAATTAGTTGCGTTTGGTAATAATACAATCTTTATGGCACTACTAATATACAGAAGATGAACTTTAAAGTCAGGTACTCCAGAATTGGGTTGGAATACTGTACATAAATTACTATTCTTTGTTGTAGTTCCTTGATATAAATATTTTTTTAATGCGACACCTACACTTATTTCTATTAAACTTACAAAGTAAATTATACAATTTTATAGGCAATTTATCTAAAAAATATCACTATTATTGCTTGAACTTTATTTTGTTATACCACTCTTACAATATATTAAATTCTTACCTAAAGGGTGTTTCGTAAAGAATTGGCAATTTCTAAGGTACAACTTAGTAAGAACCCAAAAAACGTTAATTTGAATGGTTTTTGTTTTTATTGTACTTGGTTTAAAAATAAACGCAGTTTTGACCAATAACAAACAATAACATAAAAAGCAAAAACGTGAAGAATCAAGTCACATAGTTGTAAACAATTGAAAATTTTACACATCAGTCAGGTCTGTCATCATTGATCTGTCAGACAATGATAGTAGCATCGCATGATACACAAAAACAAGAGAAAAATAATTAATTCCTCGGTTAGGAAATAACTGCTGGTAACGTCTTCTGGTTGCCAAACTGTTACCCCTTTCTTCTCGTATACCAATTACCAAATTCATGTCTGGGTATTCCTCAAATGTGAAGCGGTGAGCCAATCTTGTAACACAAATTTAACGAGATGCTAATGAGTTATTGTCAGATTAATGTCACATATATGACAATTTTTTTTCAATTGTTTTAACTCAACAACTTTCATTAAATTATTATTCATTTAGGAACGATTTTCTATTGGTCACTTTTAAACCAACGCCGTTCTTCAGGAGGCTACATTTGAAACACAAACTTTTTAGAATCACAATTCTTGGATTAACCAATTTATATCTCAAATATTGCCGTTTATTTACGAAACACCATGTAGTTTTCCAAATACGTAAACAAGGCACACTACATGAATAATAATTGTATGTAAAAAAGCATGAAGCAATTCTAATTAGACCACAACGAACAGCCTGTATAGCAAAAACAGAATGAATCTCGATTAACATACGAGTATAATAAATATAGATATGTATGTACACAAATTCACTGCATTTTTGACAATTTTAATATTGCAACTTTAGCAAAGGAGGGAGAGGACAGCATCTGTATACCTAATAACAATAAAAATGCTTTCAACAAATGAAAATAGACAAGAGAATCTGAAAATTTCCATGTTGAAGGTCGCTAGAAAGTGACCCCACACAAGTCCTGTTTATGGTAGAATGTGAAGGGCTGTGTCTAACCACCATATGGCTCAATACTGAGACAATTATCATAAAATAAAGGCAAAACATTTTTACCAAATGAATAGAAGATGTGCTTGATAAATTTAAACACGCATTTAAGTAGCGCATGCTCTTTGAAAATAACAGTATTACAACATCGTAGATTGCGTCAAAGGCACAAGTTAATTAAATTTGGTTCAAAAACGTTAAATTTTTCAGCCACCAACTAAACTTTAACAGTAAGGGAAAGCTCGAAAGTCAGAAAAGTAACGGTGGATTGTGTCATTACGCTGCAAGCGGTTGGTGGGTATTACACAAAGTAGGTTCGGTTGGTAATTTTAGGTCAAAGAAACCTTATTGTTACTGACATTAAAGCGGGCATTAAGGGTACGTTTGATCAGATTTAGTATTTTGCAATCGAAATGGTAGTAACGTTTCCATAATTATATTCCTGGAGCTTAGATGAGTACTTCGTTATATTATTTCCGTCATGACGTAATGGGTTAATTCGTGTCTTGGAGAACTTTCCATTGAACTAATTCTGTGGGCTTAGGTAGTCCAGTTTTTAGTTATTTGTAATATAAGAATTTTATAAAGTCTAAAAATCTAATTCATTGGCAAATTATTGACATGAATGCTTGAGCGAAATTTATATTGGCTAAGGCTAGATACGATGGTCTTGACTCTGCGCTCTTAATTTCATGGTGAATTTTAACAAATGAGCACTTGGAGTTTGAGTAATTGAAAAATTACATTTTGTAGTCGGGCAATAGACCATGGAGATAGCACTGTTTCACATAGTATGTCGTCATGTATTCATTAAATTTCAGCCAGTTGGAAGGTTACCTTGATTATGCTATACTTTACTTTTTGTAATTTTTGAAAAACAGTTTTTAATAAACAGGGATCGCAATTATTGATCAGTTGTGTGAATACTATTTCTTATGAAAATTACTTGACTCATCGAGTGGTAAATAAGGTAAAGTAGTCATCAGCTTACGACCTTCACAACTTGTAACATTTTATGCAAGTAACGTGAATTTTCTTTTATCACTTAATAAGGTAATATGTTTCACCTGATGATTGATACATTTTTTAAACCTTTGGTCGTTTCAATGCAACAAAGTTCGATATGCATATTTTTAACAAAACAAAAAAAGAGAAAGTGTCGTTTTTTAATTGATTTAGTTTATTTTGAAAAAGTATAACTAAATTTTTAGTTAACAGGAAAAAGTCATTTATTTCTTCTTATCATCAATCATTAGCCGTTCTATTTTTTTCTTACCATAGGTGATGAAAACCTCACAGAAATTTGGATCTTTTTAACTCATGGTGATTGATGCTTTTTACTATGTGTAGAATGTAGATATAGTGTATGTAAAGTATATATGTAGAAAAGCGAAGCAAAATTAAAATTTTGCTAAAAAATTAAAAGGAAACTCAGTGCATATCTATGACATATTTCAATTTGTGATGTTATGTCTAATGTAATAATGGATTTAGAGATAAGTTCGTTTCAAGAGGTTTAAATTTTTGTTTTTGGGAGATGTTCATCATCTTTATTTGCTTATCTATATTAATAAATTAAGCTATACTGAATCTAAGAGATAAAAATACGTTTAATTGATAGTATTTTGATCAGCTCCAAAGAATATTTTAAAACAACAAATATGATCATATTGTTTTATATTTGTGCAGCCACTATGTGTATAATCACTAATCAGTGAAAGAAAAGGTGTATTTGTTTGTTCAATTAAAACAAAAAAATCTTATTCTAAAATTTTATTATATCACATAATAATGGTCGTATGTATGTAAGAGTTTTTTATGATTTTATTTATTGTTCATTGTATACTTTTTAATTAGAGTAAGTAGAGAATATATGTAAAAAGTGTTCTGATAATTAATAAGAAATATAGATCATGTAATCTTTATTGTTTAACATTGTACTGTGCGAACGAAAATGAACTGAATCAAACAAGCGTTGATGTGTAATTTTTATGTAGTTGTGTTCGATCAAGCAAGATGCACAGAGCCAATTTTAATAATTGAGCTTATCCTCATTCTCATCGTATAATGATTTTTCTTCAAGTTTTTACGGCACTGATTTCTTGAGTTTTTACGGAATAATAAGTTTCTCAACTTGGTTATTTCAAAATTTGAATAATCTTTTTCCTAACATTCTTTTCCGAATTTCTCTGTTTCTAACATAGCAACCGCTTGTTTTTGAGATTATTTCACAATCCCGACACCATTTGCTTAACTAAGTTTAATGAAAGTAAATTAGATAAGGTCGGTGCTCTTCGCATCTGGGCGATAAGAGAAAGCATTTATTATTTTTCATGTCAATTCCTAACACTTGGATATAACATTGAATGTTCTTCGCAAATATCTGTTTATTATTTGATATAGCAGCTCAATGTTCGAAATAACAAATCGATTTCGGTGAAAAGTTGTAATTATCTCAATTGTACTTTCCCTTCGATCAATTTTCGTCGTAAACTTTGAGGTCATTTACATCGTCCGCCAACAAGTGCTCTTTCCTCATTTTTGACGCAGTCAATCTGCCAAAAATACTTGAGAGCGATGAACCTGCTTTTGTCTGCTTAAAGGATTTCACGTGGATCCTTATTTGGTGTGAATCGCACTTGAATTTCTTTTTTAACTAGGTTCTGGACCTGTGCCACGATCGTTTAAATTGGAACTTCCTTTTCTTTATAAAAGCTGCATAAAAATAGATGCGGGTCGGACAGTATGCAAATTCGCAGACTTGCATTCATTAATTTAAAGTGTGGAATTTTTATTGTTTATATTTCGTAGATACAAGGGCATATTCCAGATCTGGACAATTTTTCCGAACATAAATCTGTTCCTACATATGTTTGTATGTAGTAAATCGATACAGGTGCGTCTCATTTTTCACTTCTGTGTTAGAAAATAAATTCTCCAGAAAATATCGTTTTAGAAGGTTATTTTCATCACAGACAGTTGAATTTTTAGACTTCCTGTAGGTTGAACTTTGCAGGTTGGGCCAATTCAATTATGATTTTTCGGTATTTAAACGTTGATGATTTTATTATCTATTAACGGTTTAAATAATAGGATTACGCTTACCTTGCAAATTTTTTTTGAGTTCCATTCTAGATAACAGAACTTCTCAATATTCTACTGATTTGGTAGTTTGTTTGCCTTCGAAAAGTTCTTTATTTAAATAATTTATTATAATTTATTTAGTTTTTTTAGTACAGGGGCACCTTGCTTATTTTGCCACAAAATTATTTTGTCTAATACAGAATGTAAGATAAAAGGCTTTAATACAACTTTAAATAAAACATTTGCAAATTGATTTTTTTGATTAAAATTTTGATTTTCATAATCAGTGAAAATATGTTTGTATTGAAAAGCATAAGTTAGTAGGTAATAACAAATAAAATTTCTAAATACATGTACATAAATTATGTTGTGGTGTTTGAGGCAACAGCGGTTTAACCCTCGATAGAATCGAATAAGTATGTCTCGGTTGAATAAATTAAGTAGAAAGCTGATAGAAAAAATATATTTAGGATTGGTAGTGCTTTCGTTAAGTATTTCTGATGTCTTATGTAGGTAATAATTATTTACCTAACCAGTTATGAAAAGATAATGATTGATGATTTTCTTTAACGAGCATTATGTTTGCGAGTAAGTAAGCGAGGGGAACGAGTTCTGCTGTCATCTGTCTAGTATGTTTTGTGTTAATCATTTTTTGTTGGCAACATTGCAAAATTTATGGATATCATAATGAAATAAATCAAAATCAACGAAATTTCTATGGGAATTTACAGTGCTGGTAACTTAAAAAGTTACCAAAAACAATGCTACAAAGTTGAATATTTTTCTCATAAAACAGTGCTACAAAATCCTCATTATAAACGCGAAAAAAATGTATTTTTCGTTGATCTGCAGTAAGTTATAGGTATTTGAGTGACAATTGAATTGACAATTATTGTTTTTCAATATGTCAACATTTTTATTGACTAGGCAGTAAAGCAGACACGTTAGTCATTAGAATTAAAAAAATATGTATATGTTTAATACGACAATAAAGCCGATTTAATTTTTTGTCTGGCCTCAAAGCTATGGCTGCGCCTTGGCTTTAAACTGACAGTTGCGGCATTAAATCATTATGTTTTATCTGACGTTAAAGAAGGTGTTGATTAGGAATTAGGACAATGGTTGTTTTCTTTTATTTTATTGCTACCAGACCGGCACGACGTTTCGCTTTCCCTTATTATGGTTTTTCAGGACCACTAAAATGATTACCCAAATTACTGTTTACAGTACGAATGTTTCGGCTGCGGCTTCTTCAGTATCAAGTAACTAGATACTGAAGTTACTTAACGTAAACTTATTAAATAAAGACTCGTTTCAAAGTGAAAGTAATAGAATATATTTTAGACCGAGAAGTTTTTGAACATTTAATTCATCTTACCTCTTATGTTTTTGAACTTTGTGTATTTTGGACCTAACTACTGATGGCCATCGAATTTCACCGCGCGTAGTTGTATAAATTTCTCGGGAGCTTCTAACCGGAGTAATATTGCCCCTCGTTCTTTATTCATCGAATCAAAAAAATCTTCAGTTGATTGAACATTTTTATATCAATTTTCCATGGATGATATATTTTTCACCCTCACATTACCCTTCACATTTCTCTGACACGTCCTGATAAGACTCGTCAGTAATCTATAGCGTCAGTGGCGTCCCGGATCCGTTACTTTTTCCTGAATCAGGTGATTCATGAAAAAAAAGGCCCCCAGCGTATGGGTGTGTACTGCTGAGTAGTGAATGCCCTCGGAGTTTTGACCCGACCGTCTGGTCTGGCGGGTTCAACATCTCCCCTGCAAAGTTACACAGGGGGGAACGACCAGACGTTTCCAGACAGATTTTCAGGATCCAAAGGGCATTGGACGGATATTTTACGATTGCATTTACCTCTGATGGTGGAAAGCCGTGTTAATGACTTCAACCTACCGCAAATTGGGTAGCAATGCTGCCCACGAAGAATTGTAAGATGTATTGAAGGTGTTGTTGGCCTCTAAAGGGGTTATTGACAAGACAAACACTGCCGAGTTTATCGGAGAGGGTTGGGTAAACCGAGATAAAACAATTTTTAATTAACTCGTCCCTTCTTGTTTGTCTGTATCAGCGGGAATAATGTTCTTTATGGGTAAAAACTGGAACAGAATTTGCCAGTTGCGAATGTGAAAATGTGCACCGGGTGAACCACTTTAAGACATTACTCAGAATCATGAAACGAAAGTCAAGGATAACTATATTGTTCTATAGTAATTGATCCGGAAGGACAACACCCTGTGAGGATATTAATGCCCAACTGGCAGAGAGCGTTGAATGTGTGTCATCTTACAAGTAATTACGACGTTATCAATGTTTAGTTGCTAAATGTTATTACTGTGATGAGACGGAGTTATTGATGTGAAAGAATCGAAGAGAAATGCACTATTGATGTTTCGATTAACTCATCAAAATTTCAAGCGAACCTTATTAGTTGTAAATTTTCTTTCGGTTTCATAATCGAGCTAAACATTTTCGCTAAGAATATTTTTTTATGTTTTACACGGTTTTTTCTTTTGTGAAAATCTAAAAGGTTTCTCTTTGCCATTTTACGGAATCTGGTTATTTGTCGGTGTGTTCATTTGATCTGTGTGTAAACTATTTGTCTAAATTAATTATATATACCTATATATTTTGGACTGTGATTTTTTGTTTTTTTTAACTTTTCCGGTAGAAGAATTAGAAAGTAAACGTTTTCATTTGTTTTCTTTTGTTATTTTTGACGTTTCGCTCTGATTTTTTATCCGGAAATAAGTTATAATACTGAAACTTATTTTTTTAACAAGATAACCAATATCGTTATTTACAAGTTTGTATTTCTTAGTGCTTCTGAAATTTTAAGGCATTTTAAACTATAATTTTTAAATTGTTAGCTCATGAACAATGATACTAATAATAATCTTAAAATGTACAATAAGCTCTTTCGTAAAATTTTTCGTTTACCTATTACACTTGCGCTGAATCATTTTACTTTAGCTCATGCGCCTTTATACAGTACATGGGACATTACCACCCCTATCTCACTTCAACTCGAAGTTACCTTTATTTTGACGATTAATTCTCAGTCAGTAGCTGATCAGAATTTATCCAAAACATACCTTCAAGACTTAATTGAAAATTGTAAGTTTTGCCTTATCACAAGACAATTTTGTTTCTATTTTGTTAAGTTTTATATTTATCATCAATTAATATTTTCAATTTTTGTCTCATTATCGGTATTAAATTTTGTTTTATTTGACGTAAACTAAATTTAAACATAAGCTACTTTATTAGCACACAGTTAATAATCATTACATTTAGAGATATTTAAATAACCATATAGTGAAAATTTGTCTACTTTTTTCCACATTGTACCCACCTAAATAAAAAAATTACCGACCTGAACTGAACTTTTCTTTGTGTATTCGCAACATCACAACGTTACCCTGCTTCAAAAGCGACGCGAGTTTGTAGCGTAGTCTCACTAACGACGTCCGGCTCGCCGCCTTTTTGCCGATTTTTATTGTGAAAAAAAGGGTAAAGCGTTTGAAGCCGCCTATCTGACCTGAGGCCTGGGTCAAAGTCAATAATAACGTTGGCAAGAAGTAAATAGTAAAGTGATATATTGATCAGTTCACACCGAAGTGTGTCTTTCGACAAATTGGATTCAGTCGCGTCAGTGTCAATGAAACGAAATAACGCAAATTTTGGAGCTTTTTCCAACTTGACAAAAATCAAAGAAGTGAATAACTGAAAAGAGCGGAAGTTGTATAATTTGCCGATATTTCGCAGGAGAAAGGCGATTAACTTTGACATTTTTGGAAGATGAGACAAAGGAAAGAGTATTCATTAACAAGAAAGATTAACCTCAAATACCTAATATAGAGAAAAAGATAATATGGTATTTACTGAAACACTGTTTTAGTTAAAAAAGGAGAAATTTTGTGACTTGAAATCCACAATGATGGGTTCAAAAATCATATTTAATTATTTTTTTAAATTAACTCAAATAATGGGTGATACAATTTAGTCTTATCCAAGCAGACGAGTAGATAAAAGAAGTTATTCGTACTTGGGTACATGTTTATATTATAAACAGATTATTTATTAATACTAATTAGGCCAAGCATTAATTATTTGATAAGAAATAAAACTATTGTTCAGGTTTGTATATCAAGAAGATATTTTTTCTGAGTAATTCCTAATTGATCAATCAAATGACATTCATTATCTAAGTTCTTACGAAATTATGCATGCTTCGTCCGCGAATCGGTTTAATCAATTTACAGATCCGGAATGATCCTGTCTATATTAAACTAATCCAAATTAGTAATTAGATACGGCCAGTATACGCATTGGTTTCGCATTAATTATACAAAAAATTACACGTGGTTTATATGTCGAATAATAAAATAATTATTTAGCTGTTTTAATAATTCCAATTTTTAATAACGGCAGTAAAACCCAAAATAATGTTGCCAACATTGTGAAATAAAGTAAACGTCACAAATTGCCAGATTTAATTCGCTACTTGAGTGAAATCGTCTGTACGCATTCGCCATCATTTTCGGTAATTACTGCATTCCTTTCACTTGAAGTAACCAGCCGAAATAGAAAGACCCCATGGTTGGATCAAATTTTCACAATATTGCATAGCCAAATCGTGTGATGCGCAATCTCGAATTTGAATCGTAACCATAAGGCTGATCAATATCGTAGGAAATGTCGAAAAGAATATGACATTTTACTTTGGCGAAAGTTACTTTTTGTTAATTTTTTTTAATTAGACCGGTTTCACCGTTGCCACCTTGATCAGGTGTAAAATTATTTTTATTAACCTGTTATGTCATAAATTTGGGATTTTGCAAGTTTTTTGAGTTGTTACTGACCGTGGCCAATAAAAATTGATATCCTTCAGTCAGAGTTTGATAGCGGATTTGCATTGTACCTAACAAGTGATAACTTTATATCTTATATATTATACAATATTCAGTATACAATAAACAATAATGATTAGATCACGTGTCATAGCTTAAAAATCATCTTTTATTATTATTATTCGACAATTTGAAATGTTTTGTTTTAAAGTTCTACCGTGAAATAAGTATACTGCATCTAACGAAATAGTAGTAACTAAAGCAATAAAGTCGTAACCATTGTTAACTTAACAAAGAGCGGTACTCGAGTTATTTACTATTTCGTTAGATCGACTATACCTAATATATGTTTTCGCTTATCTAAACAGGAACATAAACAGAAAATGTATCACTAATGACTGATTTCTGAGAGCAGAACATACGTCTTTATTGCCCCCTTATGTCTAAACTGTGTTGTTGCCCTCTTCACTCAAACGTGATTTTTTTGCTGACCCCTTAGGTCATAATATACTCACATTACACTGTTACAAAGTAAAAAAGTCAATCGAACTCATTGTCTCTTAAAGAGGCAATACTTGAGGACTAAAAAGCCTTCTTTCGTTCCAATAAATCAAGAATGGATTAAAGACAGAATAAGAAACATAATCAATTTGAAGTTTACATACGGAATTCCAGTTGACAAATTCTTAATAATGCCACATTACTTACAAAATATTTCATTTAAAACAATTTCTTCTCGTTAAAAAGTAAAATGTTAATTCAAGTAAAACATATCTTAATAAATGATAACAAACAAAAACATTACTATTTTACTAGCAGTAAAATACATATTGTTAATAATATATAATTGTCAAATACTTTTCTATCTTACCGGCCAAATGTTAAAACAAATAACTTTACGGTAATAAATGATAGGTAGGCGGAAAATTGTATGTCACTCAGACAGAAAAGCATTTGCAGCCCTTAGTTGCTTCTCGCTGACCGCAACGACGCACCCAGGGGCTGAAATACCTACTTTCTGCCTTAGAGATACAAAATACTATTTTCAATCACCTGAAGAAAACAAGAGAGCTTTAATCTGCTTACGGTCCACACTTACTACCCAAGGGATCATAAGCAGCATCGTTTCTATGGAATTCATTCCAAGGGCAGTAATTGTTGCTTACTGTTAGTACAGCATTAATGGCATGCTTACGAGACAACTGGTTGAAAACATAGTATATGAACCTCGAGGCTGTAAGCACTTTTCGTGGACTCGAACGCTTAGAAAACGTTCTTACTCATGAATCTAATAACATTTACACTCATTGGAAAAATGTCTCTAATTACTCCGCGCCCTTTAAAATGATACTGTAGGCGACTGAGATAGACTGAACACCACCACGCGGTACAAATGCGAACTATCAAAAGAGAGTCGTGTACTGATTTCATAATTGCTTACTGAAAAAATGTTTAATTTGTGACTTTATTTGAGTATTTTTATTATTTTATTAAGGTAAAAACGAAGTAAGATATTAAACAGCATATTATGTGCATTTGACCAGCTGTTCAACCGTTGAAAAATACCAACTGTTCATTTAAAAAAGTTGTCAAGTGTCCTATGAGATTTTGATAAAAGAAAATGTAGCGATTTAGCGAAAAAGGGATGTCGGAACTTGATACACAGCTTCACAGTGCGCGCGCAGTCATGATTCATCGTCGTAACTGACAGTACGACAGCGGAATTAAACCAGACATACTTCAAAATGTTTTTGTTTTTTCATAGCACACTTGCCAACTTTTTTAAATGAACACTTGTTAATACGAACTGAAACAACTCAACTTATTAGAATATTAACATCGTAATCAAGTTTTACATATGTTTTTTAAAGAAGTGTATTTGAAATATAGTGAATAAAAGTTATATTTTAAATTCTACATATTATTTTTCTTACCTCTGATAAGAACTTTAAAGTTTGGTCAATTTTTAATCTTTAAATAATTTTCCCTTGTCCATTACCCGTATTTTTCATGTTATTTTACGATTTTCTTTATGATTGATCAAATATTAGTTATTAGTATAAAATCAAGTCTTTACCTTAATATAAATTTAATTATTGTGATACTTGCCCATGTATTTGGTCTATTTTAGCTGCTCTGGAATGTTGTCAAAAATATCATTAAGAAGAACCTCTAAAATTATTATGACTGCTTTTGATTATGCAAAATTGTGAATTAGAATAAACCACAGGCATTTTTACTTTATTGGTTTAAACGTATTCTAGAAAGAACTCCCAGGGTTTGTTGGTAAATCATTTTTAATCACAATAATCGCCTTGCAGACAAGTAAAAAACTTATAAATAACGATAAACTCATAAATTTTTATCACAAGTAAAAAAAAAACAATGTTTAGAAGCAAAAACGTAACACTCATTCACTATATTTCAAGTAACTCTTACAAAATACGTATTTCAAATATGGGCAGAGTCAACTTATTTATTTTACTTTATTTTTTGCACAATACGATAACACAGCTGATCAAGGTACACGAAAATTAGTGTCTAAAATTATTCATATTTTGTTTTTTTTTTACTGATAAACGTGAACGCATAAAGAAGAATAAATAATCGCGTAAAAAAGTCGTAAGTTTGAGAATGAATGACTCTCTTCTAAAACAGCTGTTTGATGCGACAGTGGCGGCCTCATCGGCTATCTCAATCGCGACAATACTTGTAACCTAATTAACTTCAATAAAACACACCTTACTAAATGCATTATGTATTAATTTTTAGGAATTAAATTTAGGTAGATAAATGATTTTGCTCCCGTCGTCAAGGTTTGTGTAGGCAACACATAATACAAAAGTGCAAATTGCAATTAAATTTTTTTGTTATTTTAAAGCCGCACAAAAATTACTATATACGGGACGTTTTTGAAGTAACTTTACAAATTTTAACTGGTGATAGCTATTGTTGAAAGGATTCAAAAAAACCAAATTTGCATTATACAAATATTTCGAATTACACGGTGAAAACTTTTTTAAAAAATTTGTTTCTTTTTGTATAAAATACGATGTACTATACCAATGTTTTTGATATACTTCGAGATATACATGGTGTCGTTAAAATATTTGTAGACGTTTTTTCAGGTGATAGTTCGAATTAAAACAATGCTAAATATCGAAATTTGCCTTTTCAAATATTGCTGGTTTTCGAGATACGCGATGTATGACAACAATGTTTTGAGCAAAAATTTCTACATCGTATATTTCAAAAACTATAGACATTTGTATAAGGCAAATTTCTGTTGTTAGCATCCTTTCAACGAGGGCTATTATTACCTGTTAAAATTTATAAAGTGACTTCAAAAACAACCTGGTACATATCTACCACTGGAAAGAAATGTTATTTTTCCTTCGGTGTCTATAGCCCTCGGACTTTCGCCCTCTGGTCCTAAATCGCACCTCAGGAATGATCATACATTTCTCTCCCTTTACGTATAATCTTCTATTTCAAATATTTAGACATGAGCGTATTAATTGCTCCTTAACAATGTAATTTTCCACTATAAATGAGTTACTTCAAACATTTGTCTTTGAATGATTTTCTTTAGGCCAGTTTACTATTAATGTAGATAATTACATGGAAAGAGCATTATTTAACTATTGACAAATTTTGTAATTAAATAGGTATTACCTCGGGTATTACTCTTTGAAAATTTTGCCCTGAAACCTTATAGAAAGAAATAATGCATAATTTATTGTTCCATAATTTTCTTTTAAAACATTCATTTCGAGTTTTTTGAAGTATGACGGTCTGATGGCATCGAAGCATGTTTAAAACTAAAACCCCCTTTTGGTTTTGCATATAACCCCAACCGATCCCCATTTTATCTGATTCAAAACTGTTACTTTATAATTTCTGAACAAATGAATATGCAAATACGTGGTTAAAAACATGAGGCCATTAACCACCTCCAGGATCCAAGTTGAAAGTCCTTATCGACCTTGATATGGTCCTCTTGCGAATCATTACGCAATAATAAAATCTGCGTAATTTTTTTTTCAAACACCTTGATTTTTATTTATTGTACCTAAAGAAAGTGTATTATGCGCCAGATTTCCTTGAGATCGTAATAAGAGATTTTGCGCAGTGCGTTTTTAAAACAAAGGCCGCACGTGCCGAGCCAACCTTGATTTCGACACGGGACGACCCATCAGCTGGTTACTGATCAGCTGTGCGTGTGGCAACGTGGTATTTATAAACAGGAAGGCTGGACCAGCCAATCAGAACTCGGGTTGCTGTATCGACGTCATGGAGTTTTAGGAGTGGGATGTGGTAATCAGCTGGGACCGGAGATTAAGGGAGCGCCCTCCGGTGGTGTTTGCCTTATTTAGGACTCCGGAATTGATTGTTTTGTAAATAGGAAACTTCTTGTTTTCTAAACAAAGAGTCAACTGGTTATTATCTCTTTTTTGTTATTTATTTTGTCGGGAGTATAACTATTGTAAACATGAGTTAATAAACGTTACTCCTTGATAAGGCGAGTCAAAACATCTTCGGTTTTTGATAAGGTTTATCAGGTTGTTATTGGAAGAATTTAAAGGAATGGTTGGATATTTAGCTTTTACTTATTGATTTCAGTTTATCTGTATCCTAAAAGCCCATCAATCAGCTTTGTGCTTGAAAAATTGAAATTTAATTATCGCTGACGGTGTTTAGTAGAGACATTTTTATCTCTATTATTACAGCAGCTGTTTCAAGTAGATTTGCCTACGCATAGGTACTTAATATTCTGATTATTATGTTTTATTTGATATTATTGTTACATCCAAATGTAATATATAATATTTTGATTTTCGTGTATGATTTCCCATAATGTTACAATGTAGGGGTGGATTGTTCCAACATGATTATTGGAGATTTCCAGGTGGTCATTTTAATAACGAAATGTATGCGGCTTTAGTCTCTATAATTCTGTGTAATTATCCTTTTTTTGTAAATTAATTATCTACGGTTTTATATCGAAATTTCTGTTTAGTAAAATTACTATACAAAGTTTATTTGTACATATTAAAGTTCAAAACAATTATTAAAGTTGTGACAATAGGGCTAGTATGGGGCTAGTTAGCAACCTTATAATGTGACATCTTTAGGAACCATTTGTACGGGTATACTTATTTCAAACAGGTACAATCATGTGAGTAAAGAATCCTTGAAAAATTATTTATTTTAAAAATGTAAATACATCTATAACAAGTAAAAATTCTCGACAGGAATATTCACTGAAAATTGTAACAAAATATTTGTTTGTGACCTCTGATCAGCCTTTTGACTGGTTGACCTGATCTGGCCGGACTACAGAGGTGACAATCTTTGCGCACGTGACTGTACGCTGTCGTAGCTACCCTATTTTTTATTTATGGGGTTTACTTTGAGTTCTTAGCCTTAAGTAAAAAATCCTATTAGTGATTTCATTAATTGCACAGTACCCCAAAAAAGTAAGGTCTTCTCCAAGTAAAAACAATCAGCAAATATTGTCGAGGATATGAAAACAAGCGGTTTAACGAATGTAAAATTCGAAAAACAAACTTCTTGAAACACGGTCAGTTTTTTTTACTCTCCCTTTCCGCACCGCTTTTTTCTTGTGACCTGTACTGTAATGAATAGTGTTTGATTTACATATGTGTTAAAAAGTTGAATATAAAATTTTATATCTTTATCTTTAGATTTTCATGACTGTCTAGTAAATTAGCGAAGCAATCTTACATCTGACGATTTTCAATCGTTTTAAATTGCAGTTAATTTCCACGCTTCAACGGGTCAGATGCCTCATTTTCAGTATTGCTTTATTTGTTGTTTTGGCTTGTGCCATTGTAAACCAGGTTTGAACAGGATTTGTATTAAATATTTTAATTTGGTTATGCGTGTTACATGATGAATCGCAAACAGATCATTGCGTTATTTTGATGTTGATTATTTATTTGCTATATGCTTTGTACATCTCTTTATGAACAAAGAATATATTGGATGTATCAGAAATGATGGACAAAAATTTAACCAGTGATACACCCCATCAAAAGAAACAACTTTGCTATATACCATTCTGGCGACAGTTGCTAAAAATTTTTAATTTTGCAATAAAGTCATGTTTAACAATTTCCATAGAAACCTAAAATGCATTCTTAGAATTGTCATTAAAAATCAAATTAGCATTTTCTAATTGGCTAATTACCATTATAATACTACATAGGTCAGTGGCGGGTATGGTATTTTGTATTAAATTTTGAAATAATTTTAATTTAATAACGTTTGAGATTCGGTAAAAATTGGAATCTAGAAAAAAATCTTTAAGCGAGACCTATCACTGGCTAAATTTTTGATACACCTGTATAACAAATGTCACATCAGCATCATTTCTTGGTTGCTGATTTTCGCCTATAGTTTTATAAAATACACTTAAAAAAATATGCTGGCCGGTCCCATTAATATTATGAATCTTTTTCATTAATATCTTTGTTTATTAATATGTATTTTTCTTTTTGAATGTTTAAAAATAACAAGTTATACACCTAATTTTTAATTTGCTGTATATTTTTATCAATATTTTTTTGTTTAACCTTAAACAAATCTTTTAAGTTACTTTGACCGTTAATTAAAAATTGGATATTTTGTCTAAGTTTCGGATTTTTTATTTATACTTTCTCAAAGGCTTACAATTCTTTGATCTTTTTTACCTGTTTTGTGATGGCATGGCACAGATGTAATATTCAAGTCCCTAAATTCAAAACCGGACTTTTGCAAAAATCAAAATTTTAAATACCAAGAAAAGATCTTTCCAGGCTCGGGCCTGTATTCTGCGGAGCCCACGGAACCCTGTTCACTACGCCACTGACAATAATGTATGATTTTCGCTAAGAAATCGTTTGTTAATGTAGGTCATTAATCCCATATGATCAAGAAAATTTATCCTCTAGAAAGCTATACTTTGTTTCTTTCCATATATTTTACATTGGCAAAAAGCATTTCATAGTATAGGTATATATCGTACGCGGTTTTACATTAATGAATGATTTTGGAATTTAAAAAAAAATATTGATCCTAATAAGGTTAAAATGATTTACGGCCAACGAAAAAATATTGGATCAACTAACACTTCATTATCATCCTTGTTTATTAAATATGTAATTAACTATTAAATTACTATTTTTTTCTTATGTTAATAAAGTTCTGCATGTATGTATGTCGCAGTAGTGGTTTTCTCGACCTTGTTCTCTCTTGCTGATATATTTTTAAAAAATAACACCGATTTGCTAAAATTAGGGAGCAATAAATTTTTTATGTTTGTGATTTTTCCACATTCACGTGTACTGTCTCAAATAAAAAATGGTGGGGCTTTGCAAACAAGTCTGACCCTGAACATCAAAACAAACATTTCTAAACACTTCGCTAATTTCATTCCGGAAAAAAACAATCTATTATCCAGCAGGGTTAAATATGCTTTCTAAATTTTGCACAACGATGGGATCTAACCTTCATTAAAACAGTCACCAGATGAAGATTACAGTAATTGTTACTACTTGCAATAATTAATGTTCCGATTTTTAGCACTTTCTCCAACCTCCTTTCTCCGTTTTTTCCTCTTCCTTATTGATTACGTGTTTTTACATGCATCTCTGTAAAAGATGCATGAACTAATCTTGTAATTGTCTTACTGCCAATTTTGGCTCGACTGTTGATCCGGAATTTTTATTTTTTATTGTCCTATTTTTGGCGAAATGTGATCGAGTGGCGATTACGCAAACACTTAGATTCACGTGTCCTGATGTGGCCTTGCCTTTCAACATAATCTTTGTATTACTTATGTTTATCTAAGGTACAACATTCGGTTTTGTTTATCGCATTTTGATTTTTTGCAGATGCATAGCGCAAGTTTTGACACTGAGATTAGCGGGAAAGACGGAGGCGAGGTATTGGTGGCAATCGCTGCTTTGGTGACGGAAGGACGAATTCCGGGCAAGCTAAGCAGTAAAACGAAAGGATTCTACGAAGGACCGCATTGTCCTTTAAATAAGACAGCGAGGGAGCATAAGTGCGACCTATCACATTTATTGGTGAGTGGGTATTTAATTTATGAAAATAAACTCTATTTTTTTTTTTAAATAAATTGCAGCAATGTATAGTTATTGATAACATGCTACTTCAATAAAACATTGTTATTTATGACTTACAGAGTGCATCCGATTGTTTTTGTCGTTTTATGTCTGATGCAAGCGTATAAAGGAATTGAAAACACATTAATTTATTAAACTAATTTTAGATTTATCTATGTATTTGTTCTTCAGGAAATGTGTTACCAGTTGTACTATTAACATAATACAAGTTTGTTTATATTAAATATTTAAATTGTAAAATAAATACAAAATATCAATTAATAAAGACTGAAATTAAGTTATCAATTACGAAATTGTTATAGGTAAATCTAGTTACATCTGAGGCAATAAATCAATAATGAAGTTTATTTTATGCGACAATAATATCGTAATGTCGTTATTGAAAAAGCAATCACTTTTATTACCTACCTTTACATTTATTAAATTGCTTTGGTTAAATTAAAATTCCGCTTTGACAATTTTATCTACGGTTATTATCTGCTACATTTGACCGAAATAATATTTTTGATAACAATAAAATTGCAAATGAAAGTTCTTCAATCACTGTAATCGATGAAAACTTGCGTTTTGCGTGTTTGTTTGACGTAATAACAAATACTCCAAACGCCTTAGTCTATAAATTTACCTGACTTTTAATAAAACAATCTTTAAACTAATAAGAGTTTTTAACGTCAAGTTCAAGTCGTCGAGCGATATTTATATGGTACAATAGCACCAAAGTGTTGTTAATTATGCTCAGATTTCGGTTATCGATTACTACGAAAAGATTTAGAAATTTATTATTTATGAAAAATATATTAATTAATCCATGACTAATTCAATCCAGTACTCTTTAACAGAAACGTAGGGTAGGTCTACTCTTATGTGATAATCGAGCGCAAATTTAAATTTTTTATCGATTTATATTCTTCTCAAAACCTGAATCAATAAGATATAGATCCAAATGCATATAAACTTATTGATATTGAATTTAATTTTAAATACATTAATTTTTTATTTGCCTACTCTTGATTCAAATTAATTTAATGTGTGCTACGTGCATTGCAAAACATTTATCATCGAGTAATTAAACTACCTTTTTAAATGTAAACGTAGTGCTTAGATAGATTGCTAAATACAAACATTACTAGTACAATCATGTTAGAACTTACATAATAATTGAATACTGGATTGAGTATAAATAAAAACCTAACTTTGAAAAATAATTTCAAAAATATCCATCAAGTACACCTGTAAACCATGCTTATAACATTTCTATAGGTAATAAAATTGTTTGGATATGTCATACGTCATTCTTTAGTTTATAACATATCTATCACGACGTCAACGAAATTTTTGGTTTTATTTAAACACAAGTTAAAATTTCTTATCATTAAAATTTGTGCATATACTGAACACTATACATACAAATAAAAAAAAATAAAAAAACAATGTTGGCATCCTTACGTGAAAATAAACCTAAATAATTTTTCTTCTTATATACTATACCTACATACAATACATATGAATTTCACGTCCCCTTCACCTTCTCATAACCAATGCGAAGAAAGAAAAAGTAGGGATAGGCTCATTGTCCGAGTTAATCAGTCAATCTTAATTGCTATACATATATTTCAAGACTCTCAAAAGCATCAAGAAATTTACAATCATTAAGGCTAGCCTTTAGCTGGACTTACACTTATGGAAAAAGATAAGCATAATATAGTCAGATATTATTAGAGTTTAGCAAAACTAAGTCTAATAAATAATGTACAATATGCATATGAAAACACTTTTCTTACCGGACTGATTTTTTCCTAAAATGTTTTATAAAGAAAAGATAATTTATTTTGGAAAATACTCCTAAATTAAACGCACGCAATTATTATAATCAGAGGTAGCGATATTTTGAAACTCGTTATAGAATAAGCGGAACCTTTGACAAAGGTTGACAAAGACGCCATAAACAAATAAAATATTCATACTAGAGTAGATAATGTTTGAAAGCTTTGTACTGAGAGAATACAAGTTACAAGTTTATAAACATTAAAGTAATGCCACCAGTTGTGAAAATTTATGACGGTCGACCGCAAAGCTGCCCACACTCAATGAAACCTGCATGAGTCAATTCCAAATATCGGTACTTCTGACTATAAGTAAAGTTTAGCTGCGCTTTGGTGCAGAATTTTTTATTAATTATGTTGAATTTAGGATGTGCCATGTGTTCTCTCTAGTATGAATAGATCTAGGTCTACGTTTTTGTTCAATATATTTCTGGTTACAATATTTACATTTATTTCGTAAATCCCCGATTTTTTTAGAGGCCCTATCTTTAGTGTCACCTAGAAGCCTTGAAAGACTTGAACCAGAGTTGTAAACAACTTGGAAGTCTAAATCTTTGAAAATTTTGCCGAAAGCTCTTATAATTGAATAAGAGTATTGTTATGAAAATGTGTTTTCTCCTGTTTCAATTCCAGTCTCAAATCATTATTACTTCCGATTGCATCTTTAATGATTTAAGTGATGTAGTGAAGCAATATACGAGTAAGTGATATTTTCTATAAATATCAAATTCGAGTTTATTGTTGGTTATAATTACTTAAATGTCAATCTTGATATGTAAGAACCATTAGTAATAAGGTGATTAACCCTATCATAACAGTCCTTTTTGTTTAAAATAACCTTTTTATGCCTTTACTTAAAAATTAGTATTTCAATCGCAAAACTTTTAGTTACATATTTATAAATTACCAATGTGGCAAATGGATTTATTATTTCCAAAATTTTTTTAAAGTAACGGGACGCAAGTAGATTTCGTCAGTGCTGGACTAGGCCCAGCTAATGCTAAGCATGGTCCTGGTGTTAGGGTGGCTACAAACTTATTAAAGAATCAAAGCCAAAAGATGTTGTAAACACGATATATCTTTCTGAAGACTTTATCCATATATATTTACATATTTTTATATTGCCAGCGCAGTAAATTTTACACAAAATTTTGCTATTTTAGTGATCTGGAATAAGAAAAAAAAACTTTTATATTCTTTATTTTGCTAACTTTTACTCAATGCATCACATGTAAAATTTAAATTTGATTGTTGAAAAAGTTTGTTACTTTACTGTGTTAGTAGGAGGTAGAAAAACATGTCGACAGCGTCAGCTTGAAACTTTTATAATCACAATTAACGGTGTCATGTTTTTTAGTGCTCAACTTACGAAAACGTTCGATTAGAAGTTTTGGATTTATGGAAGAAAAACATTCCTGTCTGTTTAGAAGTCCTTCTGACTTGTTCTTGTACAAATGATTTGACTAATAAACCATCAGAACCTTGCGACGACGATTTTCTTTTGGAAAAGTGGTATTTCAGCATCAACCATCGAAGGTAAAGAGTCAACCGTTATAACAGAACAAAAAAAAAACACTTTTTTTACAGAAGTGCCGAACCACTATTTTTTAACTTTGTACAATTGATGAATGCTATCCGGTCCCAACTATATTTTTCTCAGCTCACAGCTTGGTTAACAGTCCAAGACGAAAACAGTCCAATTAAAATAACCGATAAAAACCTCCGTTACCGTTTGTCACTGCCGGGAGAAACATTTGAATCATCTAAATTTTCTCAGTCAGCCGTTAAACATGAATTCCCTGTAACAGACATTGGAAACGGTTTTACAGCTACTGTATCTTTCTTAAGTTTACCACGAATGTCAACAATTCCCGGATTTACGTGTCAAAAGTGTGCTCCTAAGACCAAAATCGAAGAAGAGGAAGAAATAAAAGATGGCTTGGTTGACGACCGCATGCATACTATGTGCACCCTCAAAGGAAAACATCGATGTGAAGATTTTGAAGAAATGGAAAATGTCAAGAGCAATAGAGCGGTGGCGATTAAGAGATTCTGTCAGAACGGCAAGAAGGAACATCCATCTACCTCCAGGTATAAATATCGTACTGAAAGAAATGCTTTTGTTTTCATTTTATATTTTGTTTTGATGTTAAATAGACCCAAGCTAACTGTGGATATACATAAAGCCAACAACTATACAAGAAGCGATTGCTCTCGCCAGTTTCAACAGAACCAAGCCGAGAAAAACCTTTTAAACAGCCATAAAAATGATCTCAAGGTGGTGCAAGACAAGGGTAAGCTCCTGCTGGACGCGATCGAGCGGAGTGGCCTGAAGAGTACAAACGAGCGATGTGTGCGAGATGGTGATAGAAGATGTGATGAAAATTGTGTTCAAAACGAACGAAAGGATGAAAGTGATACAGGTCCATGTGATATGAGCGAAAGTGATATTTCTAGTATTAAGGGTAAAAGCAAATATGACGTAAATGTAGATAATTGTGATAGTCCAATTCCGAAACTGAGACACAAAAAAATCAAAGATGTTGCAAACATCGACCATGCAATAATAACAAACGTAGTCAGAAAAAAGCTAATATTTAACGACGATTCCGACAAGAGTGATAAGGAAGAAAACATCAAGAGTGAAATTGATATTCCAAGTGCTTTAGAACAAGCCAAATTCAGGAAAGATCTTGACAATGCTGCTTCAATGGTATTTCACTCCAGGACTGGTTTACCGTTGACGAGCAGTCCAGCACCAGTTAGAAGAGGAAAATCTTGTTTTGATTTTGATTCTAGCATAAATTCGGTTTCCGCAATCAAAAGGTAATAAGATATTGTTAATTTTTTCTCAGAATTTTATTATAGAATTTTTACAGCGCCTTATTCCCAACCAGTTTTTCTACAGACGAAGACAGCGAAAGTGATGGCAGTATTGTATCGCCTTGCAGCCCTGAAACTATTGCAGTTCCAAAAAGGGAACTCTCACCAGTCAAATATCGAAGAAAGGGGCATGCAGCTAACTTGTTAGGTTGGTGTTGTATTTCTGTTACGTCTTCTTTCTTTGTTTCAAAAGTCTTGAAACATATCTCTTTGTACAGCATATCTGATTAAAGTTATCAATGCATTGCTTTTTTGGACAAAATTCTCAACTTTGTAAAAAATGTGCTTCAAGCAAAACACAAAAAATGCTTAATTTTTGATTTAAGGATACATACATATACGTATAACTTCTTTTGTCTAATCTGTGGCGTAACAGAAAATTTTCCCCAACTTGTCACAAAATAATAAAGTAATTAATAAAACATTTAATTTGCATATTTATTCATTTCCTTGTGGTATTAAAGTTTTAAATATTGTATTAAAGTATTCAATTACAATTATTAATAAAATGTCTTTGGCTACAATTTGAATTTGAAAATCTCGTAATGTAAAGATCGGTTTTTTTACTACTAACTATGAAACTGAAATATAAATATTAAAATCTACCACAGTTTTCCCTTTTCGACAAATATATTGTTTTTCTGACCTTCAACAGCTCTGATTATTATTCTATACATTTGTTGAATTTTAATATTTATTTTAGTTAAATGAGTTTGCCAAATTGTGACTCACAGTAGGTAAATTTGTGAGTCAAATTTTATCTTTTTATGTCAAGTAAAAACTTACTTAAAATTCTATTCAATTTAAAAATACTGTTTGTGTAAATAAATTTTATATATTAATGTATTTCCTGTATGTGAACAATCAGAGCTAGAGTAGTTTTTTGAAGTAATGTAGAAAGCCTACATTTGCCTTTGCCATTGAAGTAAAAAATAATGTTGCCAGCAGATGCCACTGTCCCCTCGTAAATAAGCATTCCTGAATATTTAAAAAATCAGGAGCCATGAGACTACGGCCCAAAAACTGAATACCATATACTTGTTACAGGAAGTTTTGAAGAATCGGTATTAAACGGCCGTCTTGAACCAGTGTCAACCGTCCATGGCTTCACCGCTGAATTAGGGGCCAGTGGTTCTTTCGTTCCTAAACATCTAGTTGTTCCTGTTACTGTATTTTTTTACACATTGGGTGATAACGACAAAGTTTCGTCTCCATACCTGGTAGAAACTCGTCGAGTTTGAATTTTTAGTTAATTGAAAAATGGAATTTTTCAGAGCCACATTAATCTAGGCAAAAAGGGCTACAACGTCCCAAAGACAGGCACCGTTCAAGTCACGTTGTTCAATCCTTTGGGTACTGTTGTAAAGATGTTTGTTATAATGTACGACCTTACCGATATGCCGCCCAATTCCCAAACCTTTATCCGACAGCGAACTCTCTACATGCCCACAAATTACAAAGAGGAGAATGCGGAATGGGGTCCCAAATGGTTGCGGTATCTCATACATTTGCGGTAAATTTCGGTTGAGATTTTTTGGGGTTGGTGTTAAAGGAAGCGCTTTTGTGCAGGTTCATCAGTTCCAAATCTGGAAAGATTTACTTGCACAAGGACATACGGATGATCATTTTCCGTAAAAGCGACATGGATACGGCCACAGCGCATGGCATCGACATGAGCTATGAACTACGAAGTTTCACTCATATGCCAGTCAATCCTAGATTTTCACCCAGGAAGTAACTAGAAGTCAAATTAGAAGAAGAATCACGAATTCCCAGAAGCGTATTCAATCTACATTATCATATTTGCTGTTCGTTATTTAGTTGTTTCGTGCAGAAGTGATGGTTTTAGAGATTTCTTTGCGAATATTTCGTTAGGAAAATATAGCTCACAACTGCCATTGTTGTAAATATATGTATATATTGATTCTGTTTGGATTTTTAAGGACAATACTGGTAAACATTAGGTTTTTTTGTTCACAAAATTTTTAGAAGTTAAGCGTTGATTATTTTCTAACTCTGTGGAATTGGCAATTTTCAAATCATTAGATTAGCACCAGTATCTACATTATATTGACAACATATTAAAGTTATAATTATTATGAGTATCAGAGATATTTATTATTATACATGATCATAGAATTATACTAATTTTGTATTAGTAAAAATAAATGTGTGAAAAATATAAATTTGTATTAATTATAATTCAGAACATTCCTGGTTTTTCCTTAATTTCATCATAAATCCTTTTTTCAATTGAGGCTAATAATATGGCATCAGCATCAATATTACAACTAACGTACACAGTTTTATTTAGTTTCTTACTTAATCTTAAAGCTATATTTTTTGAAGTCTCTTCCATGAAGTCTCCAAATAATCTTGAACCAACAGGGAGATTATCATAACGATTTGGCAAAGACAAAAACATATTGCTAAGTTGCATGTTTTCTTTATCATTGATGAAAATAAGAAGTGAATCGGTCATTTGTAATACCTGATAAATTATTTTTTGGTCACAATGCACACTGTTAAATTTGTGTAGAGAAAATGTTGAAGGCAAATATTCCACTCTTCTTTTAACATTTGAATTATCCTGAACTTCAGACATTTGTGCTGCAAATAAGAATCGATATTTAACAATTTACAACAAACCAAATGTTTTACCTCAACGTTAAGAAAACAACTAGGAAATTTCAAAAAATCTTCACTCAATTGAGGTTATGTTTGGTTATGTTAAATTAAAATTCTCATCCACTGTTAAAATCAAGTAAAATCACAAACCAAGGTAACTCTAGAAAGGTCAGCTACAAACTCTTTCGCTCTGACGTCACGCGTGTCCGATACGTTTCCAAGAGCAAAGCGGGGTATATCGGTACAAATTGCCAGGGTAAAACCAAGGTGAATTTATTATTATAAAGTGACCGCATCTCTCATGGGGCCTCAAAAAAGCTTTGAAACGATTATATGCAATCCATTATACCATACCATATAAACTAATGGATTAGGCAGCCACCTAATAGTAGTCATTTTACCTTGGGATAAAACCAGTCAATAGATAATGAAGATTACGTGTAACATGTAATAAGTATCTGTATTTGTATTATCCACTGAAATCATCCAGGTCAGGTCAGGTTAATAGATGCAACCAACACTACAGTAATCTTTTTTATTTTATTACAGTGAAGGGTTAACAATGACACATGCAAATAAGATGAGGTTGTGCTCCATTTTCAGCTTTGTATTTGGCGATTGCTTTTAGTCAATCTTGATGTGTTTAACTGTTATCTATTTTTCTATTTAGCCTCCTAATTTTTCAGCATTCTTGTGGACAATAATCCTACTAATTATCGATTAAGCAAGTGGACATTAAGTGAACTATGTTTACTCATATTGATTATTTATTTACAATATTACAATTGTAGATTGTTTATTTCGGACTCGAGTGTTGTTGTAATTTGTTGATTTTACTTTCACAGCTTCTTTTTTAGCCAACCAACTTTGGAGTAGGTTATTTATCAAACTTGAAGGCATAAAAACATGATATTTAAAATGATTATTTGTTTAAATGTTCTAGCAGCCGGATAGTTGTTTATATTTTAGTTAAATTAACAATTTTTGAGTTTGAAATCGAGGAATTTCGAAAGCACTCTAAAGAACTAGTTATACGCGTACGAGGGAGTTCTTCACAAACTATTTTTGGTCTAGAATTACCAAGTTTGTAATGGAAGAAAAGCCATAAGAACCGACCCTCTTTTGGTTTAAAATTTCTAAAAATAAACTAAAATTCCAAGAAATTGTTGGAAAGTACAAGCAACTCCTGGGGGCAGTCACGTAAACACTTCTAACGTTACGAGAAATTTGGATATATAACGGAGCTCGAGGAAAGCCATTGGCAGACAGTGCTTTGAATTCTCCAAGTTGGTTGACTTTTTTTTGAAAATAGTAGATTTTTCTGTCATCGACGGTTTGATCGCTGGTCAAAAGACTGTCTTCTAGCAATAAACCTCAAGTGCAGATTCATAATCTCTGATGGGTTGATCCAATGGCAAATTTTTTGAACTTTTTCTAGATTCGTGTCTAATGCGCAGGTTTCTAGTCTCCGACGGGTTGATCGCAAATTGGCATAAATTGTCTAACGAGTTGGTTGTTCTCTCAAAACAGCTGTCCAAAATGTCAAGGGTTGAACCAAAGGACCAGTGATCCGCGAGCAGCCACCATCTTCCAAAGGTGACCAGATTTTTACAGGTCGCTATCAAAAGGGTAAAGACTAATTTCATTACCTTATACAGACTGTTTCACTGTTTCAATGTATTCAAACGATGAAAAAACCGACATGATGATGATATATGGGAAAAAATGCTGCGATGAGTTTGTAGAGACAACGTTTTCCGGGTAGAGAAGAACACTTGCTGACACCATATTCGAACGACTTGAAACTACCTTAAGGAAAAATTGACCATCTTTGAAAAAGCCAAAAGCAAGAACAGATACTGGTTCTGTTCACATGTAAGTCAACGAATGATTTCACAAGCAAGTGGCATTAGTTTGTCTTCAGTTAACCGAAAGATTAAATGATTTTTTATTTAATGTATTTGTAAACAAAAAAAAATAACTACGTTACCTTTGGAATTGTACTGCATTATCATATTATCACTCGTGAAACACTCTGTATAGGTTGTCTATATTTGGATGAATTTTATGGTGCAATAAAGGAATTAACTTTTCTGTCCCTCACCGATAAAGAAACACCAGCCCCTGAATTTTAAAACGGTTCTGTTTGTTGACGGACTAGCTGGTAGCTTTAGTAACAATAGGGTTCACTAATCTTTACCCTTGTTAAATCTCTCATAAACTAGTTAACTCAAAACCGTAAAATTCATCCAAATATAGACAACCTTTACCTGAATTCAACGACTTATAGGCACAGGGGAGTTCTTGGTGATTATAATTGAATCTTTTAATAGTTATTTTGTTAACTCATTTATTATTTAATATTATTGGTGTTTTACCGATTAAGTTAGTTCCGCTATGATATGTACATGTCGAACTTACTAACGACCTCTTGTTGTAATTAACTTATAGTTGATTATGCTCATCCGACTTATTACTTGCACTTTAATTGCAACCTCTTTACTAACCTTGTGGCCAAGCCGGGGACTGCTACCACACCGACAGAACATGGGACATATTAGGAAAAGAGAGTACGCGGTAGGTAGTTAGTTCTTTAGGCCTTAGGGAGGCTTCTACGCACTCTATC
Organism: Tribolium confusum; assembly: GCA_029207805.1. Lineage (NCBI taxonomy): Eukaryota > Metazoa > Arthropoda > Insecta > Coleoptera > Tenebrionidae > Tribolium > Tribolium confusum. The sequence continues at coordinate 5,831,415 of JALGAY010000003.1, forward strand.
TATTAATTTTTTGAGTCAGAAGTGTTTAATCAGCTCTACATTTATCAGGCTTTAACCCTTTCTGGTCCGCGGTGGTTTTGATACCGGAATAGTGTGTTGCAACCCTGGGCAAACAACAAAATACGTTTGTACTAATTTTTGAATAAATGTATTTATTCAATTTCAGCTGAATTACTCTTCCTTGATACACAGTCCTCAAATAATAAACAAACAAAAACAAAACATAACGTACAGTTCAAATAACAAAATTCCTAGACGTTCATTCAGAAAATCTAATTTCTGAAAAGGCCAGGCATTAAGGCTCTTGGGCAGTGGGTCTGTAAAATGTTGAGAAATGTCCGATTTTTTTCTTTTCTTTAAGTCGGTTCAATTTGAAAAGCAGGACGTTACTAAAGGATTTTACTAAAAACATATTTATCTATCTGGCAACACCACATTTGTTTTTTAATTTTGCTTCAATTACGCTAAGTTAATTAATATGTCAAAACATTTGAGTCAAAATTTCTCCAAACCTATTTAAATTAGAATTATTCTTTTTTTACTAAATTAATTTTTATATAAAAATCTACCTTGCTATAGACTTACTATTTTATAGACTATATTTATTGTTGATAAAATGAGTAAAACATAGTTAACAACTAAGTCTCCAATTTCTTCAAATCATGGAGATCTGAGCTACAAGGTTATGCATTTGAAAAGGTAGGCTCTGTCGAAATACACCTTGCAAATTTTTATTTTCTACTTTATTATAATAATAGTACAGACCGTTCGTTATTTATTTAGATCAACTCTTGCTTGAAATTATTGAAATTTGGTTTATCAGATTTTTATTGTCTTTGATAGTATCAACGCTTTATTTGATTGGACGTTCAAAGACGTCAAGCATAAAACATGCATTTCTAAATGCATTTAAATCGTACTTTTGAAATGAGTTTAAAATTGAGAGAGAATGAAACTTTAACACTGGTGCTAGTTTGGAAAAGTTTCGCCAAAAAATTTCCTAACCTTACTTTTTTAAACATACGTTTCAAATTTCATAGCAAGAGTTGATCTAAATAAATAATGAACGGTCTGTATAAGGTGTTCCAATCGAACAACAACGTCAAGAAACTGTATACCGGTTTCGGGGTTTTTGCCCCTCATCAATACAGTGTATCTCGGAGCGTTGTGCTCAATTGGAACGGGTGGGAGAACTCGCTTATATCAAGCGAAGTTCGGCTAGTAGTCGTATAGACAGACACAGTGTGCTATCTAACGAAGAGTACTGGAAGGTAGCTAGAGTTGGCATAATAATGTTGGCGGATAACAAAGTTATCTCTTTGGCTCTCGCTCGGCCACTAACATAACCAACCTCCACGATTAGGCAAAAACAACTGCTTCGCGGACTAATGCTCCGACCGATATTGAATTAAACCTATCCAAATTCAATGTGGTTTTTATGACACTGCAATTGTCACTAGGACCGTCATAATAATGCTATTCAAAGGGTTGTCAAAGTCTATTGTAAATCAAATTTGTTTGCCTGAGTCGAGGTCTGGCTAGTACCAGTAAGAAGATTTATGTTTACAGTTTTATTGCCCAGCGGCACCTTTCCTTTGTTACTATCATTACCTTTAATACAAAAGATCCCTGTCGTAAAAACCACATTGAATTTGGGTCGGTTTACATCATCTAATCGCCCAACCAGCAACACACTGAAAGGCAGTGTAACCAGAACTAGCATAAGGTGTTCCAATCGAACAACAACGTCGAGAAACTGTATACCGGTTTCGGTGTTTTTGCTCCTCATCAGTACAGTGTATCTCGGAGCGTTGTGCTCTATTGGAACGGGTGGGAGAACTCGCTTATATCAAGCGAAGTTCAGCTAGTAGGCTATACCAACTCTCGCTACGTTCCAGCACTCTTCGTTAGATGGCACACTGTGTCTGTCTATACGACTACTAAAAAATTATTGATTAAAATTGTAATGTACTGCATTTAAATAAGCATAATTGTTTGTTTAATCTAAAACGACGAATTCTCTCTACTGGCATTTATATACTGAACACCAAGAGAGGACGTCACCTCCTAAGCACCAAAGTAAATCTTACAGATGATCTACAAAGAAATAGAGATCTAACAAAGAAATCTTACAAAGACATCTTACTAATTATCATTTTGTTAACTAAAAAATAAAACTTTTTATTAAACATTTTAGTGATGATAGTAGCCAAATGCATGTTACTTTCGCTCTGCATAGAGAAACTTTGTATAAATACATTAAAATAATAATTTATAAGGGGACAAAAATGACTAACACATCAAGCATCTTATTAACTATTATATTGATAACAAAATTTCAGAAATTAAAATTTGCTATGTAGGTAAATTCTTTGAAGCTTAATTTATAATTTTTATTTTTGTTTTTAAACTAGAAAAATTATTTATTAAATATATGAGATGTGAAGTCGTATGTGTTTGTAATTCACACACATTTTTGCGTTAGAATCGATTTTTCATAAATTTTTTAATCATAATCATAACTTACTAAAGTAGAAGAAGAAAATAAGGTTTTTCGAGTGCTGTAAAGTATTGCAATGTTTTATTTCCTAAAACTGGTTACTGGTTGCTTTTTATTGAGCTAAACTCTTAAACTGAGTGATATTTTTTTTGGTCGTTTTTATACGCAAACAAGAATGACGATCAGAGACGAAGTCGGTGGGCCCTCTTAAAATAAAATACTATCCTTAGCATCTTTCATGCTTCTTTCGTGTGACGCACCCATTGTTCATTTCTGTTTCTTTTAAAGCTTAATTTTTATTTCTCCTGTAAGAAATTACTATTTGATTGACGGCAAGCGATTTTTCTTACTAAATTAAATACTAAATTAAAATGTACTGTGATGATTTGCAAACATTAAATTTTATTTCTACGATAACTTTAATTATAATAAAACAGTAAGCAGTAAACGATAGAAGAACTATTAATATACTACATCAGGTAATAAAATTTTGGATGCTTTTTAAAATTCTCTCGTTTCATTCGCATTTTTTCCCAATCGTATACAGATGGATCATCTCCCATTTCTAGTTGTTCCAAAATTTCAGGTGATGTTAAAATTTCTGGTTCATACTCAAATCGGTCTGCTATGTCTGACCAAATCGGTGCTATAACATTACTATTTACTAAATTTACAAAATAAAAAAACTTACCGTCATCTCTTTTAGCAATAGGTTGGCCATAATCAAAGTTCTATACAGTAATTAATAAAAAGTAATAAAACAAATAGAAATAAATTGTCAGTATTTACCTCATTTCTCCGACCAATTCGGGGAACAGATTTAGATGCTTTCATGAAAAACTTTCCCATTTCATCAATATTTGTATTTTTGTTTGTGTTACTTCGACCTATACGAGGCACATTTTTAGCAGCTTTTAAAACATAATCTTCAGCTAGTGTAATATATAAAATATTACAAAAAATAAAAATCACCAAAACTTTATAACGGTTCATTTTAACGAAACTATATCTACTGAGCAGCATAAAGTTTTGTCTTGCTTATATATCTTACATAAAGTACCTAAAATTAGTATTCATTGTTGATAGACCCACATCGTTCACTATTTAATTAATTTTAAAACACCGGGCTGTTATTTTTTTAATGACTTGATTTTAAATGTGCTGTTTTGTCATGATGATTCTACCATATGTTTATTATAATTTTTGATCAGAGGCTGTCTGAGAAACAAAAATTCTAAAACCGTAGGGCGTAACTTATTTCACTTGATAATAAAATCATTTTACTGTCACTCACAAAGGGATATGTTTTTGATTTTCCAGTACCATTCTTCCGATTGACGCTGCCGGTCTCTCTAAAGTACGTGATAGTGTTCTTCAAACTGGTATAAAAATTTGACTCTGTTATGATTTTCTCTGGAAATTTCTTCCGAAACTCGTCAAAACAAAGGCTGGATGAGTAAACCCATTCTCCATTCGCTAAGTGCCCATTACAAAAATATGATTCTATTAAAAAAACCTTCTGTTCTTCAGTAAATTCCATAATTCAAATCAAATCTAAATTTTACTTTTGACAGTGACAGCAAAATTACATTTACGAAGTGAATTAATCTAGACGCTACGTTTTTAGAATTTTTGTTTTTCATGGCAGCCTCTGATCAAAAATTATAATAAACATATGGTAGCATGTATCTAATAAGCGATCTAAATTCGTAGAGTCTCAATTAGCCATGAAAGAGAGAGTGGTATATACAAAAATGTTCAATAAAAATATGCAGCAAGCGTTACTTTTTTGGAAATTATCTTTATAATGGAACTCCACTTGTTTTATTTTACTTGAACAGGTAATGCTAAACCGCCTAAAGAACTTCAATCATGTAGTTTTGGTATTAGTGAAAAAAGCATGTCACTTTGGGTATTAGGTGTCAAGGTGTCATAACAACTAAAAACAACGTTTAAATGTATTGTTTATTTAGGATTACAAAAGTAATAAACTGTTAAATGATGTTTTTTAATGATTTAGTAAAACGTTAATTTAACAAATGTTGAAAAAGTAACCCATACAATAATAAAGATTTTGTTCAAATCTAATTCAAACATTTTGTAGCATGTTAGGTGTTATGCTCCTACACTCAGCTATGAGCCGTTGGCGAAGGTCTTCTACGGAATTGGACTTCATAGCAAAACATTTATTTTTTAAGTGTCTCCAAAGAAAATAGTCCAAGGGCGATAAATTGGGTGACCTGGCAGGTAGGCTTTTCTTTCCAATACACTGTCCTGAAAACTGGTTAATTAAAAACTCTCTTTCAGCAGCAATATAATGTGAAGCTGCTTCAACTTGCTGTAAATAAAGCCAATCAATATTATGATTTTAGTCATTTTTTATTATTTCGGTGAGAAGAAGCTCAACTGAATCTTCAAGCATGTTTAAGTACACTTCGCCAGTTAAATTTCTAGTGATAAAAAATGTTCTTACTTTTTATTTTATTTAAAAGTGGTCTTATGAATATGGTTTTTTAATATGCGACACCAGACGTTTACTTTGTTAGGGATGTTGAGTATGAACCCCACGGAATAAATGTGGGTTACTGTCATCACAGTAACGGAAATTTTGCCTATTTAAAGCAACATTTAAATAAAATGTACACTTATTGAAAAACAAATATTAAATAATAAAGCCGGATCTTAAATGCAACTCTGGCTCATTTCCTCACAAAACTGCAGTTTTCTTTTAGGATCATCTTCGTTCAGTTCCTGTAATAACAAGTTTTGTACAGATGAAAGTCTGTAAGTCAACAAATTTAATAATAAAATTTGTTTTTTTACTACCGGTTTTTGTTTTTGAGTTACAACGTTTTTTTAATTTTTCGTGCTTCGCACTTATGGTGTTACCACCACAAAAATATTCGACATATTTGACTACTCGTTGTATTATAACTGACAATACCGCTAGTGAAAACGGTGAATGTTTTTTACAAATGAATACCACACAGTTTTCGCCAAAATTTTGACGTGACAATTACGAATAACAAATTTGTTTACTGGTTGCGATGGAAATCATGTGTAACTCAATTTTGAGGATCTGTATTTTTATTATTATTTGGTTTATTGAATAGTCTTCCGAATACAACTCGAGTCAAAGTTGAGTAGAATATTTTTCCGGTGGTATCATTTATGGTCATTTCACTTGGGAACACCATTCGTGCTTCGCACTTATGGGTGTTCATACCAAGGAAATGACCATTCGTGATACCACCAGAAAAATATTCGACATAACTTTGACAACTCGTGGTACTACAACTGATTATTTTTGAGTGCATATTTACAAAATTTCTAGTTATTTTTATTTCCAGTTTCATTTTGTTCTTTAATTTTTCGTGTTCAATTTTTGTTTGTTTTAAGTTTTAGTTTTGTTTGTTATTGGATCTAGTTAATTGTTATTTGGTCGCGATGGTTAATTACACTTTAGAACACAAAAAGTTTTTAGTCGAAAGTTACTTAGTCAAAGTGGTAGAAAGATTGAAAGCGAGTGAATCTATTTGATGGAACACAGAACACAGGTCATTAAAGAAGACTCAGTAATTTTATTTACAAAATGTTAACACATTGAAATCGGGAAATATTGCACTGGGAATGTTTCTCCATGCGAGTTAATGAATACTGAATAAACAAAAAGCTTTAGAGATTACTGATTTTATAAAATATTTTGTAGTACTTAATACCATTTGGTTTACTATGCCAAATGGCAACACGTTTGAGATATTCTGGAAAATTATTTTCTAATTTATCGAACTTTCGTGTTGTATTCGATAGATTATTTTTTGACACTGATTGTATTGTTGATTTCTTCAAATGATAACTTGTTAACCTTTTTGAATTTATTTAATGCTGGGTTTACACATGCATACATTTTATAGCGCCAGTAAAATGAAGTTGCATGTGTAAACTTTAACTTGCATGCAATTTTACACAGTTTACACATGCAATTTCATTTTACTGGCGCGCCAGTTTTAACTGGCGCTATAAAATTTATGCATGTGTACACGCTCCTTATTTCAATTTAATTTTAATTATAAAACAAATATGACAGACGTCAAATAAAAAAAAATGTTGTCAAATAACCATTTAGTAACAAGTAACAACTTCAAACAATGTCAGCTTTCTCCGAACTGTCACCTAACGAATTTTCCGCCTTCCAATTTTTGAACAAACTATACTCCTTGTCGTAATGATCTTTCGATTTTGCCGGAATTAAATTCGAGATAGCAGATTCTGCGTCTAACTTAATATGTTCTGGCAGACAATACATTTTACGGATGTAGTTCAAATTGCGAAAAAAGCAATGCAAGCAAATGCAATGTTTATTTCTCAAAACAATCAATTGTTTCGTTACTACGAACGTTCATATCTACAGTGATACGATTTTTTGTGATTTCATTTTTATTTACAGTCTTTAATTCTTTTTCTGTTGGAATCGCACCTGTAAGATAAAACGTCGTATTTCACACGTGAGACAAATACATCATTCGTTCGTGAGAAATTGTCAAAATTTTCACTCACGTATAATAATGTATTTGCCTCACTTATAAAATAATATACTATTTGTTTGGCTAAGAAGTACACATGTGACTAAAATTAAAATTTTCTAATTGTTTAGAAAAACGTTAAAGAATAATCCGTGAAAAGGATTTCAGATTACTAATTCGACTAATTTCATAATTCCGACATTTCTGACAACTATCAGTAACAGTACGGCAGCCGAATTTAACTAAGAAATACTTCAAAATGTTTTTGATTTGTCATGGCACTTATGACAACTTTTTTAAATAAACACTTGTTATTACGATTTTTCAGTATAAATAATATCATAAAAGATCAGATTTTGCCAAAAAAATTTACGAATTGTTACGATAGTTCGCCTAGCAATTTTGCGATTGACATTGGCAAAAAACTACGAGACGTTCGTCGAGTAGTTTTTGATTAATGTTATGAGCAAAATTGTAGAACTCAAGTTTACAATCGTTAAATTTTTTTAGGCAACATTTTTAATATAAATTTTACATTTCTAAGAAACACATCAAAAAATAAAAAGGCACTGTAACTCAAAATTTTTATAAAAGATATCTAGTTCAAAGCAAAGTACTATAAATTTATTTCTGTTAGCGCATTCTTTGGGGGACGAAAAATAAATATGTGACAAATTACAATTGTGACTTAGGTACCTTTAGACCTCTGGTTTCTTCTCTTGTGTGGCGAGAAGATGGAAGGGAGAGATGAATTTAAGACAAGCTACAATTGCACAATTTGAATTATTATTGTGTTTTTGTATTCTGCTTTTAATAACTATTGTTCGATGTTCGATTTAATGTTATCGTAAAAATGCCGTTCTTTTGTTATGTTTTCGACTCCAGGGTAACGATAAAATTGGTGAAGTTAAGGTATACCTATCAGCTTTTCGTTTTCAAACTAAAATGGATTTGATCTAGGTATGTTTAATCATGATTTTCAACGAGCTGTTACTACTAGTATTTGTACTATGGTTATGGATCCTAACTTTAACAAACTTGACAGTTTGGCGGAGGAGCCGGGCAAATTGCGACGCCCCGCAACATTGCAATCTACTGAAGACTCTAAAAGCAATGCCTTTTTGTACAATTACACTTGGACCGGAAACTACTCGAAAAAACGTAATGTTCAGAAACTTTGAGGTAAGGACTGTCTCTCAAAACGACATGTTTTTTTGAGCATATGTATAAGAAAATTTTACCTCCCGAACGAAATGGTAAATTCCCTCGCGGCATATTCGGTCTTTACCTAAGGATTAAGATAGTGGTCAATTATTAAGAAATCAATTTTTTAGGTACTAAGTTAGTTATTCGCTCGTGAACGATTTTAAACTATTGGTGGCAGATTGTAAATACAGTTTTTAAATAAGTACCTAAATACAAAATTTTATCAAAATTTTTTATTAAATGAATTTTAAAAATAATACGATAGTTATTAAATGGCTGAAAAGTGAGCACTAAATTGATTTTTCACTTAAGTGCTCACATAAATTTTAACACTATCTAGCGTGTTTCTGAAATGGTGTAGAACAATCACGGCCAGCTAAATACTATTACGGCCGTTTCACTCTGAAACAGACGGTCCCAGAACTAGCGACCCCTAGCGTTTTTATTTACAAATAAAAATAATTCAAGTGACATTTAAAAGTTAGGTAAGTCGAAAAAATTATTAAAACTTTGTTTATTATTGAGATTTCTACGTTAGAATTTAGAAATACTTCGCTTTTTAAATTTTAGGCTTAATTTATTGGCATACGCAATCATTTGTTATTAAACATCCATTAACATAGTAGGAAACTGTATTTGTTTCAGTAAATGATGTGTAGATGGCGCCACAATTGGGACCAATTTTGTCAGTTCAAATTTTGAGTGGGACGGCCATATAGGAACGTTAGTGGATATATATGCAGTTGGCCATGAGAACAATACACACTCATAATCATAAAAAACGCTATATTGTAAAACACAAAAAATTATTAAAAAAAAAAATATATTTTGGCTCAGAAAACTACCTCAAATTTGTCTTTTACAAACTGCATATTGTCTACTAGAAAAGTTTATAAAAATATACAAGGTGTTTTAAGTTTAGCAATGAGTCTTTGATACTTGTTTAAACTGATTTTGACATTGTAGATGACATTTTCCAGAATTTTGTTAGAATTTTTTTAACTTTTTTTTTGGGAGGTATTTATTATAGGGTTTTTGTTTATGACTATGCATTGCTTGTAAACCGTTTGAAATATGCTGTATATTAAAATTTTACAAAAAAATGTAATAATGTAAATATAAAAACTGATATTTTTAAATTAAAGTGCGAACAAATTTCTTTCTCTAGTTACAGGCATTATGTAAATCGAAAAGTTTGATACGAATAGATATTATAACAAGTTTGGTAACAATGGTATGAAAAGTTCTGTTTAAAAAAAAAATCACTTTAAAGTGGCAGTGCACCGCCACCGAGTAGAGGTTAATTGGCGAGGTCTTCTTCCATGTTTATATTAGAGCTGTACATAAAATACGTGGAAAAGACGCAGGCGGCCGAAAATCGCTAGTGAACTTTTCATAAAACGTTTTCATATGATTTCTATTTTATCAACAAATTTGGATATTATAGATAAATCGAAAAAAAAAACTTAGGCCGAATAAATAAAGATTGCGAATATCATAACCTGCGTCTGATTTTTGTTAAGAAAAAGTGAAAAAGCACATTGATAAAACGACTTACAAGTAGATAAGTGACATCTAGATTTTTAATTATTATTTAATGTTGTACCCAGAGCCGTTTCTAGCTTCATGGCCGCCCGCGTGCTTACTTATATTTTGCCGCCCTTTATAATTAAAAAACAATATTTACATTTTTTATATGTACAGTGTGAACCACTTGAAACGAATAAATATGATAAAAATTCAGGAATCTATTTTTCAGGAAAACGCTTGGATACTTATCCTGCTATTTTTCAACACTCATTTTTTGACAAAAAAAAAAGGATATACAGGTGTCCCAAAATCAAGATACGACCCGCAACTTTAAAATTTCAAATGAAAACCCCAATTTTTTTTAGCATATTTGAATTCTACGTATAAATGCCTGAATTTTTATCGAATTTATTTATTTCAAATAGATCACGCCTCTTTTTCAAAAACAACTAAAAATCGATATAGTGTGTGCTACATAAAAAATACGCAAAATTATACGTAGAATCTAGATATGCTAAAAAAAATTTGAGTTTTTATTTGAAATTTTAAAGTTGAAAGTCGTATCTCGATTTTAGGATATCCTGTATATTTATTTTTTTGTCAAAAAATGTGCATTAAAAAGAACAAGATACGTGTCCAAGCCTTTTCCTGAAAAATAAATCTCTGAATTTTTATCGAAGTTATTCCTTTTAAATTATTGTAATGTAATAAAAACAAAAACAACGTAACTAAATAAAAAAATGTATTCTTTCTAATCATTGATAGCACGCCAACGATTTTTTTCACGGTTGTAAAACATTTGTATATCTTTGTCAATAGTGACATTTTTTTGCAATCTTACTTTTAGTTCACACCATCTTTCAGTTGCTCTAATAATGTTGTAAACTATTTTCGTGTCGAGTTAGATATTCTGAACAATGCCGTCAATCTGAATAGCCAGAATTAACGATTGCTAACGTAGGGTTATTGCCAAATAATTTACAAGGAACACGTTTCATTTTTTCACCGTTTACCAAAGATTTGTAATAATAAGTAAAACTAAATTTTCTACCGGTATCATCACAAGGAAACTTATAATTTGAATTTAACTGAGTAGGCCCATTTTCAACCAACATATCTAGTATTTTATTTGTGATAATGTGTGGCCATGTACCAGGATCATTAAAATCAAAATCTAAAGCATCTGGAACTTCGTCACATTTTGATTGCGAAATAATTGATTTATCTGGCCCTAGTAAATTTTCAGAATCACAAAAACTGTCACTATCATCTATGTCTGAAGAATTTGAGTTTATGTCACTATCCGAATTGTTCTCACTGACACTGACACCTGATTGTACATTTACAGGAACAAGAACGGAGGAGCCTGATGTAGATGGTTGAGGTTCAAATTCAAGAATCTCTTCATTTGCGGTTATTTGATGCAAGTGTAAATTTTTGGTTGGATGAAGAAATTTTTCTAAAGAACCTACCATTTTTGCTTTTTCATCTTTTTTCCTTTCACGTTCTTTTTTATAAAAAGCTCCAGAATGCCTTTTTGTTTTCCTTGTAGACATCTGTTATAAAATTTATAAATCAATATTTACCAAATATTGTTTTCAAACTCTTACGTTATACTTGCCTTATATCTGCACAAAATAATTATCAAGTGAAAAGATTTATTTATTTATTTATTTATATTTGTAACGATTGAAGCACACAAAACACTCTCGTGAGGTAATATTTGGACACAAATCAGCAAATGCAAATCGCAATGAACCACTGTCTAGTTGCCATAATTTAATAAGACTGGAGCGGAAAGGCACTAAATTCGGAGAATTTCAGTAAAACGCTCAGTTCATAGACGTACTAAAACAACTAAAATTTAAAATTTTTAATTGCGTATAATAAATTGAATCAGTTGTCCAGTTTGTCATTAATACAAAAATTTAACATAAAAAGTTTGTAAGAATAAATAGACAACGCTTGTTAAAAAAAAAAAATACATGAAAAGATCGAATAATTAAATCTACGCCTATGGATTGTGTTCGGTATCATCTTCGGTATCGTTTGACCGTCACCCCAACCTCCCACCCTGTACCAATTTGTATCTAATAAAAATCCCAAGCCGGGCAAACAGACCATAAACAAAATATATTCTCCCTCCGGCAAAGAACGGTATTTTTTCCACATTACTTTTTGCTTTTCTACTAATACAAAAATTTAAAATGTTTAAATCTTGAAACCGCGCTGTTGCGCGGCCGCCCCCTCGTTTGGCCGCCCGCGTGCGGTGCACGCGCTGCACCCCCGCTAGAAACGGGCCCGGTTGTACCTAACTATTTTGGAAAGAAATTTCCTTCATTCGCACTAAATCAGCGCTCTCTTCGCTCGTGCTGCAAACAAAGTGCTCAGGAAATTAGTCTTCCCGAATACGTTAGGTAAATAACTATTTAAGGTGCACTCTTTTCTTTATTTTACCCTTGTTCAGTAATATAGCTACATATTTCTATAAGCGGCTTAACGTTTTACGAAATAGTTATTTATTTTTTCTGAAACTTGTTAGAAACGACACAGAAAGTTTCAAAATTTTTTACATTACTGAAATAAATAACTGAAAAATGTGGTAATAGCTATTTACATTCGTATGTGGTAGGCTTAATTTTACAGGCGACAGCTTTGTTTCAGGCCCGAGCTGAAAGCGAGGGCCTGATTAGTTGGAGCCTGTAAAATTAACTAACGCATAAGATTTGTATAATATTTTTTGTCCGAAAGAGTCAAATTCTCTTTTTTTGCGCCATATCAAAAGTTAGGTTAGGTACAAATAAATTCTAAAAACCAATAAAACGTACCCAAATGCGGCTTAAATACTCTGTCATTGCTTGCATAATTTTCTTTAAAACATGTTCAAAGGTCTTTCCAGTACTTTTATTCACACTTTTAATTCTAAATTGATAATTACTATAAGAGATTCAAAATTTAACAATAATAATGACCATAGAAAAGAATAATTATAGAATAATGACATTTATTAAGTAGACACGAACACACGTTTTGAATAGATGGCGCTGTAGCGGTTTATTCTATATAAAATTGCAAATTATTTTTAAAATTATCTTAAAAACACACGTTGTCTTTTTTAAAATTTATTAACTGCAACTTTTTCCAAAATATACTTTTATTCCTATAATTTTGTATTGTTAGTAATTAAATAAAACTCTTGCACTACGCGTTGTCTATGGACCTGTGACGTTTCAGCGATTTTTTCAATTCACCATTTTTCTATTAAATATAGCTTTATTTGTGGTAATATTTTAGGTACGTACACTTTGATACATAAACTTTATTACTGTAAGTTTAGTTTTTTCCTCAAGCATATCCTGTGGTAGTTGTAACCGTACAATGTGAGACCCGGTGTTTTTCTCATTTTTACCGCACAGTTTCCAAAAGGCCGACTTACTATTGGTGGATGCACAACTATGATAGCCTACTTTACAATACGGGAGGACAAAAAAGATTTTAAAACGTCATATAAGTTTTAAAAATTAAATTTCAAAATTGTAAACAATATGAATGAAGTACCTACCGCATGTAGGTACCTGTTATCCAAGGATCTATGCACAGCGGGGGGTCCGGCGGAATTTACAAATTGCACCCCCATCCAAAATGTGGCCAGCGCCGGAATTTACAATATAAAATTTTCGGTCAACATGACCATCGGCGCAATTTACAATCACCGAATTGCGATGCTCCGCAATATTGCAATCCACTGGAAACCCTAGAGGCAATGCCTTTTTGTAAAATTACACTTGGACCGAAAACTACTCAGAAAAGCGTAATGTTCAAAAACTTTGAGGTAAGGACTGGAAATAAAAAAAAAAAAAAAATTAGAACGGAAAATTCTAATTGAGCATGACGCAGACATTGAATGACTATCTAACCTAAAAAACTGATAAATTACAGAAACTGCATTGTATTGGTTGCTATATTTCTTTCTGCCGCCATATTTGAAGCGATTGTGGCGCCTTCATCAATTTTTTTTTGAAATTGCATGTTGTAAAGGGACGCAATGGTTTTAATTTGAATAGTTTAGCTTCTAGTTACGTACGTACATAAGGGTAATTTTCCAATATTACGCTTCAGTGCGGTTTGTTTGGAGATAAGATTTAAGGGAGCACACATAATAAACTAACAATGAAAAAATTGTAATTTCTTTGATCAAATCATGTAAAAGTTTATTGAGAGATACTTAGTGGTTTCAAGGGTTTTGAAATATTTTTTTTTACTACTAGTCTCAGAAGACAACATTATTTAGTTTGTCGAGAGGGTGTGAAGTTGTTTTTCTCTCCTAGTAGTCAATAATGATTATAAACCAAGGGAGATAAAGTGCTAGAGTTGAGTGGATACCGACATTTAACTGTGTTGCCTGATACGAATATATTTGCAATTTTTATAAACGATAGATATTAGTGTTGACGGAAAAAATAATGTCCGAAATTAGGTGCACTAGAAATACCTAATAAACTGTTTATTTAAAATTTGTGATTTCAAAGCAAGTTTGTTTAACACCGCGCCTCATCTCTAATCTGCCAAAACAAAATAGTACGCTTGCGCGAAATATCAAATGTCAAGTGTGTGTTGGATAGATCATAATCTTGTTAAAATCTATGCCAAACGTTAAAAATTAAAAGAATAAACGCATAATTAAAACGTTAATGTTTTAATAATGAAATATTTTTAATCCAAGAAAATTGAAAAAGGTAGGTAGTCATGCTTCAACCAACCAGTGATGAAATCCGTTGATTGCATTAAAAAAAATGTAATTTTTTACAGCTTTATACATATAGGTATGTACTTTGGTCTTGTCTTATTGTAAAAAACTCTTTGTAGCGTGACGAAATGGAAAATTCTTTGAAAATTGGTAGGTAAATAAAGTTGCAAATAACATAACCTCAAACACAAGAACAAAAATTTTACTTTTAATTCATGCAGAATTAATAAAAACAACTGCTATTAAAGCTGTAAATAATGAAAATGAGTTTTTATAAGGTTACACGTAAAGTATGGAGCCCTGTGTATAGTTAATTTGACCGTATGTTTTGTTGCAAATTCCATTGTTCAAGTTTCCGACCAGGAAAGTGGGAGCTGTCAACTTAAATCTTGAACTAGGGGTTCTGAAAATTTCAGTTGATGGAAAATTTACTCTATTTTGTTTTCCAGTACATAAATAGTTGTTTACATAAAAGATGCTTACAATAACGTCTTTTTCGGTTTTTATCTGTGAAGTTAAATTTCCGATGTGGAAAAACTAAGTAGTTAAATATCAGTCGTTTTTATTTTCATCAAATTTACTTTTCGACAATAAATAAAGACACGTTATGTTTAGTCTGGATGTGTGCTTGTTAAATGAGGTTATATTTTTATATGACATATAATAAATTAATGTGCTAGTAGTGAAAAAAAAAATCATATATAAACCACGGTAGAGATAACTATTATAGCCTCGCATCTATTATTGCCCTCGATGCTACGCATCTTGGGCACTAAACCCGCTCGGCTATAAAATGTGTTTTCTCTACCTTGGTATATAATGTACTATTATGGACCCTTGGGCTTTCTAAGCTTATAATGTTGACTTTATTCATCTCGCTTGATACTATTCCTTACCAAAAACACAACCGCTTGCAAAATGTAAGCGTGCTTTCTCAAAGTAGCCTAAATACAACTCACAAATTAAATCAATAAACAAACTTTGCAATCATTATTTTTTGGCTGTGACTGTAGCTTTAAAGTCTATAATTTTTTTTGCTTTATTTGTAAATTTGAAGTGCATAATATTTATTTATTTACCTCACTAGATATGAAAAGCCTAATTTTGTTTAACGAGCATAATGTTTGCTAAAATTTTAAGCAAAGCGAACGAGTTGTCAAATAATTTTTTAAATAATATTACAACAAACCATTTTTTAAAATGTGATTAATTATAGACTAAATGTTAAAAAAAACTTGGCAACATTTCATAGGATTAATACAAACGCTTTATAGATGAAATTTTCTTCTGCATGCTGATGTAAAAATAAAAGTAAGCAAAAATGTTTGGGATTTTGTATCTTGAAAACTAAAAGACTAAATTTTTTCGAAATTTTTTTTAAGCTTCCTTAGCTCTAAGGAACGCGTATCATTTCGCCGATGGTTTGCGAACTTGAGACAGCCCGTATAGTTTCTTTTTCAATTAACGTCTTGAAAAATAAATTCACATTCGTGTAAACAAATTCAAGTTTAGTGTCTTGTTACACACATATTTAACTATTAGGTAGTCGACTGCAAAAAAATTAAGTATCAGAACTTTCACTCTTAGTTTCGAGAAAAACTACTTTAAGATTCACATAATAAAGCACTTTTTAAATGTGATGTGACCGAACAGGCCAATTTTATTAACCACTTAATTATTATTGATTCATGCAAAAAAAAAACAAAGTTGTCAGATCGTTCTTGACTAGGAATTTATAGTAGGTACACAGGATAGTTAAAACTGGAATACTTCTATCAAGTAATCTTTAATTTCTTATTTTATAAATTTTAATTTTGTATTTTGATGAAACATTTGATAATTAGAACAAAAATGTTTCCATTAGGTTTCGTTATTGTATTTATATTTTTGCCGATGTAGTTCATCAAAACACCTGTTTAACACTGTGAAACTTCAGATTATGTCCGTTGCCATATTAAAAGTATGGTACCATCTCCAACTGACCAATAGTAAACCTGCTATTAATAATAGTAACCATGACAACTACTAACAGTGGGAGTTAAGAAGGCGTATTTAATTGAAGCATGCGTAATACTGATTGGTATCTAGTACAGGTACAAACCTCGCCTTTTAGATTGTAAGTTAAGAAGTGAAAAACTTTGCTGAAAGTGTAGCTAGTGGCTCGTAGGTGGCGCGACCAGTTTAAAAAGCAGAATAATAAAGTTTTCAAATGCATCTTGTGTCACGGACTTATCTCTTTTTGTTATAATTATAAAACTGTCCGTATGCCTCACTCTACGACGTATAGCTTCGCGTGAATTTTACATTGACATTTGGTGTTTGGTGTTGAAAACTAAAGATTTTACTATACAGAAATTAGGTATTCTCTGACTATGTTCGTAGCGTTCGTTGTTCCTTGTTGTTTTTGTGCTTTTTTTCACTTTATATTCTTAACAACATCACGTTTTCTAACATAGTAGAATGCATTAAATAAAAATAAATTTGTAAACTGGTGCCAATATTTGGTAACTTTTTCACTCGCCCTAGAAGCTTTGTCTTTGTCGTCGCTGAAAGAAGACAGAAAGTGTGACATTCTTAATACAGTACGTTTTGTGATTGTTGCATTTTAGACCATGATGTAGAAAGAGATAGGAATAAGAACGTGAATCTTTACTTGCGTTGTAAGGTTTTATTACAAAAAGAGATAAGTCCGTGACACAAGCTTTAAGAATAAATATACAAGTAATAATTTTTAAAATGTATTATTATTAATAAAAAGCTAAACTAAAAACAATTTAACAAATAATAGCTTTGATTTTGCTACCATAATTTATTTATAGGCCCGCTAATAATTATTATTCTTTATCTTTATGTCACTCAATGTTACTAAGCAACACTGTCAAGTAAAAACTTTTTTTTTCAGTTTTAATTTAAACTTTTTTTTTAATTTAAATTTTTATTTTAAAGTAAACGTCAAACGAGCAATGGTATTCCGGAAACGATAAAAAAAACCGACTATTTTTATATCGATTTCTTGAACAGTTTTTGCTAAATTTTTCGAAATTTTTAATCTTTGTTTAATTTAGAAAACTAAAACAATGCAAAATATAATAAAACGTTGTGTGTACCACGAGAATAATTGTCACTAATAGTCCTCGGAAATTTAAAACATCAGGCTTTAAACATTTCTTTTTTTTAAGCCATAACTCTTTTTATTGTAAATAGTTATTATTAAAACTTATTTGCTTAACGTAACCATTTTTTGAGTTAGTTTTTTTTTCTTCAGTTAATTAGAAATATTTTTTAGTACCTACTGCATTAAAGCCATAGCTGTATAACGCAAATTAACTGAATTGACAATTATACAATTAAGTAATCTCTAATAAGACTTTAGAGCTTGAGTTGACATTATTTTAATTAAAATCTATAACTACATGTATTTTTGAGAAAATAATTGCAAATAAATTCGATAGAATCATCTTTCCTTTCTCAAAGTGAAGTGTTTATCAAACAAATATTAAAAAGATTAAAATCCATTAGTCAAACCCACCAGTTTAATCAAATAAAGTTTGTACACAACGGTGGCTGAGCGCTTATGAGAACTATTTTTCATCTCCAGTACCTGAATAATAGTTATTTATGTAGTAAGGGCCCAATCAAGGCGATTATGGCACGAGGGAATGTAGCCCGACGTAGGAGGGTTTTTAATTTCCTGAGAGCCATTAGTGACGATTGGCACATACAACGTTTTATTTTATTAAGAATCGTTTTAATTTTTCAAATAAAAGAATATTCAAAATTCCGTTTTTTTTTAAACTGTGAAAATATCTAGATTAACTAGTTGACGTTGCCAAGATACGGTATGTTATTTTCTGTTTTTTTCTGCGATTTTCTAAAATAAAAATTGATAAAAACGTGTGTGTGTGTGTGTGAAAACATATGTTCTAGAGAAATGTTATAACAGGTAAGAGCCCAAAATTCAAGGAAAAGTTGTGTCGCGCTTTGTGCTTTTGTAGTGTTTAGCAGTTTTTTGAAATAAATGATGCTTTTTAATAATAATTGTTATTTAATGTAAAAAGTGACGTTTACAAAATTGAAAATTTTTATTTGACAGCAAGATGAATGTACAGTTATTTATTTGATATTGTTGCGTAGCAACATTAAAAAATTCAGTGCTATAAAAATGAAGATTACGCTCTGAGTTGCGGGCGTATAAAGTAGATTATGATTTCAAAATAAAATAAAAATATAAAAAAGAACAAATTAAAAAAGTTAAGAAAAAGTGTTAGAAATGACTTACCGAAACCCAAAAACCTTAAAGGATGATAATGTATACCAAAAAACAACAACAAAACAAAATAAATGTTATTGATCGATATAAAGCTGAAATTTAAAATTTGATCTGAAAAAAAATAATAAACAAATACTTTTATTAACTGTATAGTGGAGTGCCGTAAGGTTTATACATCGGAACCCGGGTCCACTGAACGGATTTTTATAAAACTTTTTGGAATGTTTTTTAGCACTAAGTATTAAAATGTTTTATTTTTGCCGATCTAATTTTTTTAATTATTAAAATTAATAATGATTAACTTTTCAGAGTTTTAATTATATTTTTAATAAAATAGTTTTATCATTTAATAACATTTAGGATTATTTCTGCTTAAAGTTAGATTTTACATTGGAAAATTATTACAAACCTGTCTTTGGGGCCTCAAGAAACCACAGGTAAAAAAAGTGTGAAGGGGGAGGGGATTACATAAAATTGGTATTGTGAGCTGGATTTACACCAAATTCAGACTGTTAAGTTTGACATGTCCACACGTAAAATGAACCGGGTATTTTATATTTGCCAAATTCGTTTCTTTAAATCTACTCCGAAGCCTCCAAAATGAGGACAAAATTGCCAAAATCACAAATTTTAATTTTGAAAATTTATTTGATCTTTTGTATATTAAATCGAAGAAAGGAGACTCTTAAAATAATTTTTGCACGTGTCTTAAGTTTAATAATTTGGAAAAAACTTTTTTCAAATAGTGCCGTTTAGGCTCCCCATTGTTGAAAATAAGCCTCTATAGACCTCTGTAACGAGATGTTGTAGAAAAACTGTAACGGTACTAGACACCTTAGAAAAATAGGGAATTTGTATGCACAAAGTTTCAGATTTTTTGAACTGTAAATAAAAAAGTTTTTGGTTCTTCCAATTGTCCACAATACGGATCTTGAGCTGTGCAAGGTGAACTAAAAATTGTCCGATTTTCATTTTTTTTTATCGATAGATATAAACATTGAATAAAAGAGAAAAATATCAGTTGCTTTGCCCCCCTATTCCTACAGCCCCTAAACCTGTCCTAAATTGACGAAAATTTCTAAAATCTATAAATAAATCTAGAGCAGCGTTTCTCAACCTTTTTTGGCCTGCAGACCAGTAAAATTTAGCGGCTTAAGTATCTGTCGCTAAAATTAGTTTGAGATATTTGTAATTTGATAAATTAAAATGTAGTTATTATTATTTTTTTAATTTTTTTGCGGATAAATAAATGGCCACAAAATAATGTGTGTTCGTTTAAAAAAAACTCGTAGCAAGCCATGACATTGTTACGTACGTCGTTCATGAGCCCATACAACAACAACATTTTTATTATTTACATTATTTATGTATTGTTGGTTGCCTACTATGCCATTTTACCCGTCACAAACTATCTTAACAATAACCTAAGAATGTTTTCTCTTCCCGTCAAAGCGAGCTTAGTCTTGGTGTGTTTTTCTGTGGTTGCCTTCGTGGTGTTTTCGTTTTTCAAACATTTTTTATTTTATTTATCAGTATTTTTCTAGCAAAGGAGTTCCAATCGAACAACAACGTCAAGAAACTGTATACCGGTTTCGGGGTTTTTGCCCCTCATCAGTACAGTGCATCTCAGAGCGTT
Organism: Tribolium confusum; assembly: GCA_029207805.1. Lineage (NCBI taxonomy): Eukaryota > Metazoa > Arthropoda > Insecta > Coleoptera > Tenebrionidae > Tribolium > Tribolium confusum. Next base: position 5,851,827 of record JALGAY010000003.1, read on the forward strand.
GTGCTCGATTGGAACCGGTGGGAGAACTCGCTTATATCAAGCGAAGTTCGGTTAGTAGTCGTATAGACAGACACAGTGTGCCATCTAAGGAAGTTGCGAGAATTGGTATAATAATGTTGGCGGATAACAAAGTTATCTCTTTGGCTCTCGCTCGGCCATTTTTTTTTGTCAATTTTTCAAATAGCAACAATTTGTTTATTTAGTATTTCTTTTAGATTAAATTTTAAATTTAGATCGATCAATAACTCTTTTACTAAAAATAGCAATTTCTTCTGTTTTTTAGTATACATTATTATTTTTTTATGTTTTTGATTTTTGCTGACAAAAGTTTAGTAAGCTTTTCCTAACATTTTTTTTAACTTTTTTATAATTTTACTTTTTACATCATTATTCATATGATGATGAGACATAGTTTTTGATAGCGCGCTGCCATTGTTATGTAAGAATTTTGTTAGATCAAGCTTTTGGGTTTGACTTAAATTTTAATTTTTTTATTATTTAATAACTAGGTTTAATTAGAGATTACTTTTTAAACTGAACTATTTTTTGTTAAAAAGATAAAAATGATATTTGTATAGAATTTTTTGGAGATTGAAAATTTGTCAACCCGTTAAAAAAGTGTTGACTTTTATACGTAAATAAGTTTATCAAATTTGGTTTTCATAAACTCAAATGCTATATGCATAAAAAACGTTCACTCTTCCATGTATACCTACTTAAATCGGGTCTTAAATACGCTAAATTTTTGCCACATTATTATATAGAAATTTGACATTTTGGGTAATGACGTAAATTCATTAGTACGTGGCTACGTGTGTAAATATTTCGTCATATTTATCCTCTTTTTGTTAAATGGATTAATTGAGTTAGCATGTTTATTATAGATCGGTGCTTAATAAAAGACGAAAAATGTACTTCAATGCTTTATTATTTCAAGAAAAGTACGGAACAACTTTTATTTATATTACCTACTACTTTATGGTCCGCTATAAATTTTTGTTATAAACAAATTCGCCTTGAAGAACTCTTGCTTCTATAGACACTTTCAAACAATTCATTTTGAAGACTCTTCACAAGCACATCTCAATAAAGAACATTTCATTTATGGCACTTAACATCGGTTTGCATAAATCCTCATATATTTTCGAGCGCCTTTACAAATTCATATAATTAGTCTCCTTCGAAATCGTAAAACTCGTCGTTCGTAAACCTCACCGGTGAACTGATCCAAGACAAAGAGAATCGGACCAAGTGGGAGTTAAAATCGGCTGATGTAAATTAGAGACGTTGAAAAGTTCGTTTCAGGTAAGTGTAACAAGGACGTCACTGCCTCTTTCCAAATAACCTAAATACAATTAAAGAAACAATCAGGTGTCAACATCACTGAAATCACCTGTTTATTGATTATCTTTCGAAATTTTTACAAATAAATTTTTTGTGGACCCACCAGGTCAACAACTCGTTGTTAATTTTCTCTCTGAGTGTACACCCAGAAAGGCGTTGATGCCTGTAAAGATCCTGTTAAAAATGTATTATTTTTTCTTTCAGAGATGCCGACTGGCGCCGTTAAAAGAACTAATTTATTAATTAAACCAACTACAAATATCACCGCTCGCATTGTTTTAAACACTCTCTATTTAACTGGCTTGACCCCGTAATTGTCTATAGTAAAAAAGTTGAACACAAAGAAATTTAAATAAATGGCAGAGCTAATTAAACTGTTTGAATGGAGATCTTTTAGGGTGGAAGTTCTGACATGAAAATTAAAAGTTAGAAGAAGCAATTTTTAACAAATTGAATTTACTGCACTTTTATTTCATAAAATGATAGTTTATTTGTTGAACGTAATACTTGTATAAATTCGGGTAGTACAAAATCATAAATTACATATAAATTTTAATACTTCTATAGATACCTATTTTAAGTATTTTTTGTTTAAAAAATGTTGGAATATTCAGTCGCTCAAATATATATATAATCTTGATCATCAAATCAACGTTTTAACACCAAGAAAATTGCTCAGTTGTGAACATTATGATAACCTTTTATTACTGTTTCTAGATATTTTTTTTATCAATTAGCTAAAAATTTTGTTACCGCTGAAGCTCTCTTAAAAGTAAATAGGTACCCAAAAAATTATTAAAAAATTATACGTGATAGACGCTATTACAAAAATAGAATGTGTCCATAAAGTCGTAAATTTACAATTTATTTATTTTCATAAATTAAAATAAACAATTAAAGAATTTTTGAAGATGCCAACGTTCTTCTTGTTTCTCTAGGTATGTTTGTGGCAGTGTGGCCTGATGCATGATTGATAGTGGAGTAAAATTCAGAACCAGTTCAGAACCGTACTAAGCATGTGCAATAACAATTTTAGGGTACTAAAACGGTACTGCTCATGTGCAGTCTAATTCTGAACTATTCTGAACTGTTGTTAGAACAAACCTAATATGTTACACTTGAGAACGACAATAAAAATACAAATAAACTTAGGGACATACCTATCTACTCACAAGTAGATAAATAATGTTACTACAGATGCAAAAAGCCAAAGAACTAATTCAATACCAAGGAGGTTAGATAGAAAGGAGAGAGTACGCCCTATACTTCCCGTGTAAACAGTTTGGTACCAGCCTTGGTACCAGTTTATGACAGTTTTCGAATGAAGCGCAGAATCGACAGATCCTGTTTGGCTGTGTCTGGTCTCGCACAGTGACGTAGCTGACGCAGGATGCTAGTTGTTGTTTACAAACAAACGTTGTTTTGTTTTTTTTAGTGATTTTTTTTGGTCTGAGTGAATTGATTGTTAATATTTTTTGTTATTGTTGTTGTCATTTTGTTGTGTTTTTATTCTTTGTTTAAACTTTTTACACTACATTGTGTGACGCTACTGACTTCAACCTCGTGATGCGCCTGCTTTCAGTACCAGTTTATAGCTTTGCGCAGTGAAGGCGGCAAGTCCATTTATTTCAAGTTGTACTCTCTCCGTCCTATCTAACCTCCTTGTTCAATACCAATAATCAGCGATAATGACAAAATCTACTCGTTTAACTTTAATATCTATGTATTACGCGAAGATAACTTAATTTTGAGACTAATAAAAATATGTATACAAAAATGTTATTAGAAACCGTTTGATAAAAAAATATACAAAAGGTAACATATTGAGGTAAAAAATGCGTTTATTAGCATTCCAATGCATAGTTGACTTTACAAAACATTTTTTGTGAGTAATAAGAATTATTTTAGTTAAAGCTTTTACAAAATTATATCTTCGAAAGTGATCTATAAAAAATAAGTTAAATTTTACTACATTTTTTTTAAATTCGAGGTTGTTTTTACCTTTGCACTACTGTGCACCGTTGTTAGAACTCTATTTATGCGTTATAAATATCTGATGACTTATACTGTTATTAGTGTAACAATAAAATATGCCATCTAACTAAACTATCAAAGTATTTTTTTAAGTTGTTTTTTAGCGTTTGTACAGTTTCATTGAATTTTAAAATTTAAAAATAGTTTGTGTTAACAAATCTATAGTAACAGAACACAGAAGATACATAGCTGAAAAAACCATATTCTTTTAAAAATTAAGCTTTTTGTAAGTTTGGGAGCTCATACTCGTTACCAAAATTAGGTAAATACTTCGGCTAAGCAAAATTTTTGATTAGATAATGGGTAAAAAACTATTAATCGATTAGTCGCAATTTGGTTATAATTTTAATTTAATCGATTAATTGATTATTGATTTATGATTATTGTTTTATTAGTTATTTACTAAATAGAATAATCAATAATATTTGTAAGGTAGTGAAATCTAAAACAAAAAAATTTTGTACTTTAGAAGGGCTTAAAAATATTAATTTACAAATATAATTTACTATTCATTACTACTAAGTATGTAGGAGTTTTCCGGCTTCGGTCACAACAACAAATTAAGGAAACTTATTGTTTTTTACAAAATTTTATAAATAAGCCATTTACTTTAAAAAAATATTAAAAAATAATGCTGTTTTTATTGAATTGTTCATCCAGATGTAACTCTGACTCTGAAAAGAATTGCAAATGTCCAAGAAGAGAATACTTAATATAGAATATTTGTAATACAAATTTTTGAATTAATGTAACAATAAGTTAAATTAATAAAAAGAATGTAAAAGTGTCTAGTTATTTTTGAGAATAAGTTATTGGCGCCTGAAGTAAGCTACTGGAGACGTGGTTGTGAACTAACACTTAAGGACACAATAAAAAACGAACAAATAAGAAAAACAATAAGCGTTGGAGTCACAATACCTGATTCCATAGAAGCCAAAGGTTTAAGGTTGTATTGGCATAAACAAACGTATGACTCTTGAGACATGGCTAAATGTACGGTAAATTTTGACTAATCGAATTTTTAAAAATACCTAATAAAGGCATCTATTTTCGAAATGTACAAGTTTTGAAATTCAAAATTTTTTACCTTTAAAAAAAATTCAAAATTGGTGTAATTTTAAAGAATTTTAATCATGTGTTAATGATTTAAAAGAGTCGGACCACCGCTTGTGTTGTGGTACAAAACGTCGACAAAAACCCATTTTTTTTAAAGTCGATATTAAAACTATAGCAATTATAAGAGTAGAAAACAAAAACGTCAAATGTAAGAAAATGCATTTTAATAAAAAATACGATAAATTAATATGCTTATTTATTCTATTTATATAAATATTATCGAAGAATTATTATTAGAGATTCTATGTTGGTTCGATTATGGACGCATCATTTTTACTTTGACCGATAGTACATACAACGTTTTATTTTATTTTGGTTTTTTAATTTTTTTAATTAAAAAAAATATTCAAAATTTCTGTATTTGTTTTAAACTGAAGTAAGAAGATTTTTTTGTAAATATTTTAATGTGTTCGTAATATTTATTTTATACATGTATCTTTTCTTATTTTATTTTTGTTGTTCTGTAAGCTGTTAGAAAAAAGATAAAATTATTTGTTGTTGAACACGACGATTCGTTGGCGTAGTTTGGCAAGTCATTTACTATACTTTAAAAAGAAGAATTTCAGGGCGTTTATTTTATTTATTTACAATTTTCAATTATTTTGTAAATGTAAAAAAAATTGACTAAGGTAGGTGAGGGTAATAAGACTGACCTAATATATTTTATTTTTTTTTTAATTTGAAAAATATTTTATTACATATTTTTAATTATGTCGAGTACAGTTATTAACTTAACAAAAAAATTCTAATCAGTCAACTTAAATTTAGTAAAAATTTTTTATCTGTGATTTTTTAAAAATCCTTTATTTGGGCCTTTTTACCATAGCAGATAATAAAGCCCTCCAATTTATCCTTACAAAAAGAACATATAAAATCAATATTCTCTTCAGCTAATCCTGTACAGTATACACTCTTCGTGGAACTATAGAAGACATTGTTAACATTCCCTCATATCAGCAACATAATTTTTGTGAGATTGCTGCACATAACCAATTTTTTTATTACTAAGACTTTTCGAAGATGATGCTGTGGGCTTCACGGATGAAGTTTTGCTTGCTTCTTCTTGCTCTTGCCAATTGTCATTTGAGTTGAATCATTATCACCTTGGAAGTGTGTTTTGGTCACTTCTACAACTTTGTAGTTTAATAGTTTAAAGCTTTTTTTCGAATTGGTGCATTTGTTACTTTTATCTTGATTTCCGGGGTAATCAACACTTCAGAGAAAGAGTTTGTCAAGTTACTTTGTGTGTTATTTACTGCCTTCATTTTGTCTATTAATCTAGCAATTCGCAAGTCTTCGTCTGAAATCGTCGTTTTGTTGCTATTCATATTTTTAAATGTTGTTAAGCTTCAAGCAAAAGCATGTTCTGGTAACACATCAATGTTTAGAGGATAAATCTTGGTTGCTCTGAAGCCACTGGTTATATTGGCGATGGTCATACATTTTCCCTACACTGGGATAAAGATTTCGGAAAATTTTTCCTTCTTTAACGTTCGTGTTGGATTATTTTCTTAATATCGTAGAAGTTTTTTTATACAAGTGGTGTTCAAAAAAAAAAAAACGAAAAACAGCCTTGTTCAGTGGCTGTAATTCGTGCGTTATTAGAAGATACATTAAATTTATTCCCAACTTTTTAGCTTTTTATGCAATGGACATATCTAAATGACAAGAAGCAGCGTTAAAAATTAAAACAACTGGAGGGGTAGACATGCAATTTGCCAAATGTTCTAACCATTTGACAAAGACCTCTTGAGTCATGCTTTTTTTAGAGTGATGTAGACCACAGATTCACTTGGCAGACTATCTTTAAAAGTTGGTTTTAGCTTTTTTTTCTTGAAAAAAATCTTGAGAGTTATCACTTGACTCATAGCATTTGCACATCCAACAATGAAGACGTTTTCCGCATGTTCGTGGGCGACTAAATAAACTTTTTGTAACCCCTTTCGGGCAAGAACCCGATGCTGGTGATGCAAAGTGGAGTGTTATGGTCTGTTTACCATTGTGACGTTGTGTCTAGCTGATTACCTAATAGAATCCTAATATCTACTGGCTTACCTACACAAACATACAGGTTTTATTACTGCTGATTAGTTTATTCATTTCTACATTTTCATTTACATGTTATTGTTTCACTTATCACTTAATGGGCAACACCAAAATGATTAGTTGTATACTTATAGTCTAACTTAATTAATAATGAAATAAGTCATCTGGTGTTGTCCAACTGTACTATTATATACAACCAATAAGCTATTATGGTTTATTTAGGAAGTACTTGTATTTGATTTTTATTTTCTATATTTATTGAGTAACAATACTGGTAGCTAGAATCGCCACCTTAATATAAGTCACTATGTAATGTACCGCTGTCCAATTTGGCACTAGTTACACAATAAATGCGACATCGTGGTGCCTTTTTTTTGCTGGTCTTGCAAATGCAGACGACAACTCTTCTCGTCCATATTGTAGATTTTCAGCAAATAACTATTCGTGATACCACCACAAAAATATTCGACATATGTAACTTGGACTACTCGTTGTATTATAACTGAAAATTTTGGTTTTGATAAAGAACGAGTTTGAAATGATAGGAAATGTTAGAAATTTGTTAGATTAACAACTGGAGATGTGTATACCACGCTATTATGAGTATTATGACTTAATAGAAGAATAAGGTGCATTAGGTTAATTTTGATTTTGCTCGTTTGAAGTTGTGACATGTTGCGAGATGTATACTGTGGCTGCAAATAATTGAATTTGTTGGTATCCTGCACTTAATAAATTTGCCTTATTTAACTCTTCTTGTATCAGAAAAATGCCCACTTATTTATTATACCTATGTTTAATCAAAACGACGATTGCAGTTATTTTACAATATTAAAAGAGTTAGAAATTTATTAAGCACAAAAGTTACTATCTCAGGATTGCCAGTAGACTCAAACTTTTACAACCCTAAAGTATTTTGGGTAAAAACTACGGTGCGAAGTTGGTGGTTTTTTGAAAAGTAAACAAGCTCTAATAGATTTTTGGTATAAAACGGAAATGATTTAACACTGTTTATCTTTGTTACTAAAATATGAGTAATTTTATATTGTATTGGTATTACGCGCGCTAATAAATTTGGGACATCAAATGTGTACAGCAATTCCAAACTTTGTGTACAAAATTATACAATGTACCTACTTACTGGAGTTGCATTTATTAAAATTTATGTTAATTATGTGAAGTAATTAGAGGTCTTTTATTCTATGACAGATTGACCGTAAAAAAACTTTTAAATTATAGTATAGTAAGTATACCGAATTTTGGAAATCAATAAAGAAAATTTTCACGGCAAGCTATTTCTTTTAGTTTCTTAAAAACATTATCTGAAACCAAGAAAACGAAAAGAAAAGTTTTGCGCCATACACCTCCTCCTATAATTTTTTTTTTGACAAGATACGCTTAGGGCCGTTTGTGACAACACCATCTTAAAATTGACTTGGACTTAAAAACAATCGTTCATATGATTAATTAATTGTAACTATGAAATTAAGCATTGTTTAGATCTGAAATAACGTTGGTGAAAACAGTGTATTATAAGTAAAATAAAAATTGCAAGTGAGTTGATAGGTTTCAACCAAATTTGGTGAAAAAATTTAATTAATTAAAAGTAACAAATGATTAAAGGGTGAAATGAAAATTTTAAGTGGTTGTCATAAAAATATTTTTTTGTAACATTTTTAACAGTAAATCGTCGTTTAATCAATTTTGGCCTAATTTAAACTGTTTCAAAAAAAGCAAAAAGAATAATTAAAACAAATAAATTAAAATATACCTACTTTAAATTTAAGTTAAAGAGTGATTTTGACAAGTTTTAACTAAATTTTGTACAAAAATCAAATTGGTAATACTTGTGAAAAAATGACTCTAAGGACAATAAATTAAAAATATTAAAATTAAAACCCAGCAATGAAAAAACTATAAATAATATTATTACGTATGTAAGTATTTATTTGTCGTTGTTTACATAAATAAAGTATGTAATTTACACAAAAAATCCAGCATTGTAGACCTTCTGATTCCTCGTACTGCAACCACAGGAACTATCCTTGCATCCGGATATGCATAACCCATCCATGACGCAGCAGTCGGGAAGGCCTCTCGCTCTTCATCAGAGAGAAGAGCCGTCGAGGTGATGAGCCGTGTGTCGGTGCCGCAAAAGGATGCAGAGGTGTGTTTAAGTGGCGCCGTACCTGTCCAGGTAGAAAAAGAGCAAACGAACAGTCTTTAAATTGAAGCAGACAAAGACGTAGCGAGGTCCTGCTTTGCTTTGTTCTTATCGTGGCATGTGTAAGTAGCGCAAGATGCCTCCGTCGATAAACCGCAAGTATTTGTACTGCACGAAGAAATAAAAAGCGCTGTTTTTGACTGCACCTGCGGATCAAACGTTCGAAGGGATGGAGCGACCCTTATGGCGCCACGGGCGTGCTGCTTCCTTGCTCGTCACGCGACCGCAACACGCCAATACGGCCCAACCCCGACCTCGAGCCCCACGGCACCGTTAACCACTAATAATGACGAATTCCGAAAGATGTGGTTTCGGGGCTAACCTTTGCTTCCTGCAAGGGCGAAACTGAATTAAGCGGGAATGGGCTTTCCTTGATATGCTATTATAAAAATTTCTCATAAATTGTCTTTTAAGTGATTGAAAATTATCTACTGCATCAAGAAAAAATAGATAGTAACAATGTACGGGGTGTCTCTGAAGTGTTTACAAGCAATGCACAATCATGAGGGCACTGTAATATACACCCAAAAACCCAACCAAAAAATATTGACGGCCAAATTTGCTTATTTAAAAAAACACTATCAACAAAATTAGTTTAGTCCTGTATCAAGAATTCGTTGGTAATCCTAAAGACAGAATTTTTTAAACATTTTTTTTGATGTTTCACAATGTAGCGTTTTTTGTAATTTTGCATTGCTTGTAAACTATTTCAGAGACATCTTGTTTAAATACAATTATTTGTTTTTACTGCAACTTTATATTTTTGAAATCAAGTTTTAATAATATAGGGCAAATACTTTGCTTTAAATCTTGCTAAGTAATAGCTGTTAACATACCTACAGGTTGTTGCAAAAATTTGTAGACCACCTTGTTGTAATGTTGTAAATTAATAGCCGAGGAACATAAAAAAAAATGAAAAAATCTATCTTTTTTAACAATTTGACGATTTTACATCTGCGGTATCTTCAAGATTTTATTTGTTTTTGGTAATTAGGTGTAAGTTAGATTTTATAAAATTATCAAATCGATAATGTAATATTGACATATCAGTCTGTAAATCAAATTTTTTACAGTATTTTAGTATTTCAAAAAATACTAACCTAACATTCTCGATACGCTTACATTATATAGGGTAAGTTATAAAGTTTGGCAGACTTTTAAACTGCGAATTATGCTATCTCTAAATGTAATTTTTCGATGGTCAAATAAAATCTAACAAATATTCGAAAAACATGTAGTCACGAACGTATGCACAATGACTGTTTGATGGTCACTAGCTTTATATCCAGATAATTTTTTAGCGAAAAGCAGCGAATGCAAACGACGAACTGTGAGTGGCTTCTGACCTACCTTTTTCAGCAACATGAGTAACTATGTAGCTCACACAAAAAAAGAAAATTGCTTAAAATTTTGGCTAGTAGTATTCTATAGCAATATCTCTCTTCTACGAGAAGAGGGTATCAAACTGTTTCAGAAAAAAAAAAACACTTCTAGAAGTACGACTTTGCAACATGAGTCATATGGCGCAAAATTCTGCAAAACAATTAGTCAAGCTCGCGTAGATTTTTGGATAATTGCTAGAAATATGTATTACTGAGTTAATTAGTGTTAAACCGGCATATCGACCGTGTGAATTAATCAATATTCTCGGAAGAAACGGCAACGCTATTAAATTGACGACCGTAGACGTTATTACTGTGTGAATTTTGAGTTATTAATTTTTTGAATTATTGCTGTGTGTATTCGTGTAAATAATAGAAATATATTATTTGTTATTAGTCTATTTTCTTAAATTAAGGAAATCTTGAAATCTTGAAGTATACAAGGTGTTTTGAAAGTAATGTTAAAGATTTTAACAGGTGATTGCTTTCGTTGAAAGAATATGTACTAAAAAACCAAATTTGTCTTATTCAAATGTTTATAGTTTTTGAGATATACGCTGTAAATATATTTTTTTATGTATATAGATTTGGAGATATACAATGTAAAACTTTTTGCACAAAAACAGTGTTGTTATACATCGTGCATCTCAAAAATAATGTTTTTTAAAAAACATTGTTTACAGCGATATCTCAAAAACTATAAACGTTTGTATAAAACAAATTAGGTTTTAGCACCCTTTCAACAAGGCCTAACATCTGGTAACATTTAGAAAAAAAATTAAAAACACTTTATATACAGAGTGCCATAAAATTATGGAGTAAAATTCATATTATCTAAGTTAATGGTTATTTAAAAAAACGCCGAGTCAGTTCGATTTTGTTTTTTTATTGCGCACGTTTTTACTTACTCCCAAATTTTTTTGACCAACTGGATTTTTGCTGGGATGTAATCAATATTTTTTTTAAATAGCAATCCTTATTTTTGGTGTTGAATATTGAAATAACTTTTTTTTCTGCGTATAACAGTGTAACATTTGTAGGGTCGAAAATAAAAACTTTAAGTAATTTAACCAATTTAAATGTTTTATTAAATTTTTCAAAATAGACCCAATTTTTAACAGAATTACTTAATTAAATGTTCTAATTAACATCCTTTGGTTTTTTGGCTATAATACAACTAATTTTTGAACTCTGTTAGCACATTATTTCCTATTTGTTAACTAATTAAGCGGTACTGATTTGTAATTTTTTCTCTTACATTCTTAATTTTGTTGCAAATATTTTTGATTTTAAGTAGCCCTTTAGAAAAACGGTTAAGAGGGTTCCCTAGCGTTCTTCGGTTGCTTTCAAAATTTAGCCGCTTGCTTGTTTTTCACGTTTTTTGTGCTAGGTTTGTATAGCCTTGATACAGACTTTAACAAAAACCTGGCTTTCCAATTTCCACTCGGTGGCGGTGGCACTTTAGAGTGATTTTTTTATAAACTTAACTTTTCGTGCCATTTGTTTATTATGCATTTAAAAAAAATAATTTTTTGCTAAGACTTGATATAATATCTATATGTTTTATTTAGTTTAGTTTATTTAGTCACAGTTTTATTTTTCAATAAATTTTTTTGTTAAATTTAAAAATTAAAAATTATGACCGTGTAGCCTTAAAGAGTTATGTTATGTGAACACTTATGCCAAAAATTGAAACTGTACCTACAATAACAACAAAATGCTACGAAAAGTTAGAAAATATGTGCTAGGAAACCCTCTTAAAACATCATCTAAATAATCTCTGACACCACGAGCGTAGTGTGGAGGCGCACCGTCTTGTTTTAACCATACATTAGCTGCTGGTACGTCTAATAAATTTTTTTTATTAGGAAAAGTTCTGCTAATGCTGGTACTAGCGTGTCGCAAAAGACATCCAAATAAACTTGTCTAATCAATGAGACGTCAAAAAAATACGGTCCTAAAATGTGATTAGCTCAAAAAAGACACAATTCATTTTTGTTGATAGAAAATTTACATTGGATGAGAAAAACCAATACTTGTTGCAACATTCACAAAAATTGAATATTTAGTGTAATTTTGTTAAATTACATTTTAGGATTTTAGGACAATAATGATAAGAGAATCTTTAGAATAAAAACTAGAATTGACATTCTTTAATATTGTATAATGAGCCAAATTCTAATTTAGAGTGTCAGGCGTAAATAGTGTATTTAACTATTTATATTCTATCACTGACTAAAAAGTTTTATGTTAGGGTATTAACTGAGAAAACTTGTTTTGAAATTGCGTTATTTCTGATTAATACAGGAATATAAAACATCTGTAAAGTAGCCATAGGAACATTTTACGGGTACCTCGCCTGTAAATACTTATTTAACAGGGTATCGACGACACTAAACGAACGTTTAAAATTCAAGAGAACATAAACTTACTTTATCTACTTCTGTAAGTAATATCAATTCTTATTATACAGTAGAGTGGATAATTGTTTTTCATTATGGCTATTTGTATTTTTTGTTGTACATACATATACTATATATCGTAAATAATGTAAGTTAATAATTTTGTGATAAATGTGTATGTATGTAAGTATGTATTGTTGTTTAGAAAATATAAATATGTGTGATAACCTGAAAATTGATAAGTGAGAGAAATACTGTTAACTGTTGCAAATTAATTATAGTTTATTTTACAAGTTGCTAGTTTTCAGAACGAGTTATACTTTTTCAAGACTTTATTTGTACTGTCTTTTCATGTCTAATCACCATCGTTTTCACTCTTAAATCTTCCCAACAACCTCTCCTATAAAACACAACTTTTGTCGGCTGTTTAAGACTGAATTAGCCGTGTTTCAAGTTTTATACATTTTCGTTGACTTTTATGTATCTCTCGTCGCATTATTGCTTTTCTTTGACTCTCAAAAGCCCTCTCGTCCTAACACAGGTAAACTTAGCGATTTCAAATCATGAAACGACCAGGTAGATAGGCGTTAACCATATATTGTTAAACATAAATAATACTGTCGGCTCTCAACTTAGTTCAGGTTAGTTTTCTGTGCAAACAGTTCTCAAAAAGTTAATTTATCAAACTTTTAATATCACTTCAAAGCTACCGGTTTTTAATTTATTCAGGAACTAAACGATTTCGTTACCGTTTAATGTGCCTATTAATTAGGATACTGCAATTTTAAAACTGAAGGGAAAGATTTCTTCCTGATGGTCGTAACAAGACCACACAAAAGGTAGACAAGAATTGCCCCAAGACAGGGACTTTTTGGCGTCATCGCAATCCGCTATACGTTCCATCGTTATGAAGAAAAATAAGGGAGCGCACGCAATCTTATAAGGGTGCTACTATTTTCGGGCAGGTGGGGTGTCATTATGAATAGAGCTAGACCTCTATTAGCAAAAATTACCACATTTTAGGTCAAAGAAAAATTGCCGCAAATTTTTCGATAAAGTACAAACGGTAAAATTACAAATTAAACTTCTGCAAACTGGCTTAACCCAAGATCCGTAATTAGTTTAATTAAATTAGATCATACCTACTAGTGATTTAGATAATTTTATAGTTCATCACAAAAGAAAGTGATCTATCTTACATAATAGTGAACGTTTTTGCACCTCAACCACATATATTAAGCAACAACGGCATTTTAAATTAAATTAATAATAGTGATAAGCAAATCTTTTGAGTAAAGTTAATTTGATCTAATTTGGATAGTTTATTTATTTCAGTGGTAAAAAATTTCAAGTGAACGGTAACGTTACTAACTTACGATCAATAAAAATCCTGCATCATGCCGCTTATTACTCTATACTCATTAGGTACTTTTATGTCTTTTTCGTAATTATTTATTAGAGGAATAAAAGCGAATTTGCTCAAAATTCCTTTTCACTTAAATAGAGGTTAATTTATTACCGAGTGTATATTTTAAGGTTAAAATATTTTTTAATTACACTAATCTAGTGTACCTATATAGTTTTATATTAAATAATAATTATATCAACGTTGACGTCATCTCATAAAACAAGTTTTTTATAATGAAACTTTTATTAAGAGATCATAAAAATGGTAATATATTTTTTTGTGTTTTGTATTTTATTGGTTATGTTTGAGATTCTTAAACTTTACGGCTTGTGTTTTATAGTGAGTAAATGTAGACGTCAATGAAACGAAAAAGTATAAAAATAGTAAAGTTTTTTATTTATAACATAACTTAAACTACCTATATTACCTAACCGACCTATTCGTACATACAGTTTTGATGAACAAAAATGAAGCTGCAGTAGGTATGATAGATTATTTTTTTGTTGCTCGTTTACATATGAACTTTATTTAATGTACTAGCAACAAATTGTAATTATCTCTATTTAATAATTTTGATACTAGTAATATACAAACTGACAGTTTGTTAATTTTTATATAAACTATTACCGAGTTTTGAAATAAAAATACTTTATTTTCCGAGAAGTCGGAAGATTATATTCTTATTTTTTAAACCAATTTTTTCAAAAATTTGTTAAAACAGGTCAGCCGCGGAAATTATTTCTGGTTGTTATTTGTATCTGGGGTTTTTACCAAAATAAGTGGTTGTATTTCTTAGTAAAAATAAATACCTAAAGATTTTCTGTTTGTAAATCTGTTTACTTTCAACGTTGTGCCTATTCTTAGTAAATTGTTATTTATTTCAGAAACTTTTTGTTTTATAAAACTATGAGTCTGTTATTAATTTAATGCCCGGTTGCACAAACGTTCATCAGAATAGATAGCTTGTTAATCTTTCATTAACGTATTTTTAGCCAATCAGAACACGATATTTTTATGTAATCAGAGTTTAATTGTCCGTCAAATTTGATTGATGTTTGTGCAACTGGGGGTAAGTATTTTTTATGTAAATTACACTAGTCTATAAAATTAAACTTTAGTTTTGTCCTTTGAATGAAATATATTTTTTTGCATAAACTGCTGAGGGTAGCTAATACATATTTTTTTGTTTTCCGCTAGCACGTCACACTTCTCAGAAAAAACGTTTTGTTTTTCACTTTTTCATATAAAATGTCATTATTTGACTGACGATGACGACTATATTTTTAGACTAATTTTAAGTGTGAGATAGGTATTGGGCGCAGAATTTCATGGTCTTTAAACTGTTCTAAAAGTTTCTGCCTTAAGAAACGTGATTTAAAAGTTATAGACAAAAAAATGTTAACTTTCAACAGTTTTGTTGTTTGCAAAGTGTCATTTTTCTGGGGTATACTTCTTCTAGAATTATTTAAAAAATAAAATTATTTGAGTTATTTAATAGCCTAGCATGTTCTGAACCCAAAAACCTTAATATTTTTTGCAAATACTTTCAGATCTTGATGAAGTGTTCATGAAGTGTGAATCATGTTTGTCACTTTTTTAAATAATTTTAGAAGAAGTATACCCTAGAAAAAATGACATTTTGCGAACAACAAAACTATTGAAAGTTAACATCTTTTTTTAAATATAATTTCTACACCGCATTTCTTAGGGCAAAAACTCTTAGAACAGTTTAAAGACCATAAAATTCTGCGCCTATTACCTATCTCACACATAAAATTGATCTAATGAGCTAATTTCAAGTTAAGATAATACCGGTAGTATCTGCGTTCTTAAGCAAAATTAAAACAATTCGGGGTTGTGATTGGTTGTTGCCATAGAAAAATATTAAAATTTGCGATACTACCGGTATTACCTCAACTTGAAATCAGCCGATAAATTTATAGTTGTCATCGTCAGTCAAATAATGACATTTTATATAAAAAAGTAAAAAAAAAGTTTTTTCTGAGAAGTGTGACGTGCTAGCAGAAAACAAAAAAATGAGTATTGACTACCCTTAGTAGATAATGCAAAAAAATATATTTCATTCGAAAGACAAAACTAAAGTTTAATTTTGTAGACTAGTGTTATTTATAAATTATAAATGGCGTATCATAAACAAAAAAAGCATTTTATTGATATTGTGGACACTATTTGAAAGAGGGAAGCAACTTATGCAAGTAGTTGTAATTCAAATTATTTCACTAATATCGTTTTCGATGAAACATACAAGAGTAAGATACAATTATGTATGATATAATTATCGTAATTAAGGTCGATACACGAAGTGGCAGTACCTAAATTTGCCGTTTATGCTTGATGCACGAAAAGGGACTAAAATAGGTAGAAACCCTAGTACAGAAAGCACAAAATGGAAACGCACGAAATGAGAAGATACCGAGTAATAGGTCGTAGATCTTGTGTTCAGGAAAAAAAAATTCCTAAAACAACACAAGTTTTAATACCAGTCAAGTATTAAATAAAGCAAAGCAAAAATTAAAAATTAAATTTAAGGTTGCAAAAATGTTTAAAGATAAAATAAATAATTATTAAGCAAAACTGAAAATAAAACGAAATTTGGTGTCAGTTTGTTGCAAAAATGTTTAAAGATAAAATAAATAATTGTTAAGCAAAACTGAAAATAAAACGAAATTTGGTGTTAGTTGTGAACTAGCTATGGTCGATGAAATTAATAATTATACTTTATTTCAAAAAAAAATTTCTGAAAATTCAAACTGTATTTCTGAGAATCGTATAAAAACAATTAAACAAATGGTCGAAGAGTGTAATTTGACAAAATTTGAAATTAGTTTCCAGAAATTATACAATTTTAGTGCATGAGCAACAGAATAGCTTGGAAATTTAAATCTTTTTCATTCATATGATCGAGCTAATGACTAAGTGAGTAATGTGCTTTACTTGCTTTTGGGAGGTAATGGGGCTCGATTCTCGCCACCAACTGCTCTGATCAGAGTTTTTAAAAGATTTTTTTCTGTCGGTAGCCAAATGCTGGAACAGTAACTTCCTTTCTATTTTGGACTCTATTTTGTAAGAGTTTCGGTGCAGTCAAAATCGCGATATAATTTTGTTTGTGACTGTCATCTTTATATGAATATACGGGTGTCCCAGAACTGTCTGAGACCTACGCCCGTTGTGTGCTACCTCTCGGAATAGTATTATACTACTGCAGTAGCTCTGTGCCTCTGATAAAACTCAGTACCTTGTCTGTAGGAGCCGGTCTGAAGAAGCTCTTAACCAATAAAGAGCAAAACATCGGCAAAAATCCAAATTCTTTGAACAATTTTTAACCTGTCAACAAAAAAGAAATAATTATAAACAATTATGTAAGTAAAACTACATGATCATTAATGTTATTGTCTAGTAACATGAATATTACCTTCACTAATAATAAATATTTTATGTGATTAAAAATTGCTGTAATTTGAAGACCTTAGACTTTAGAAAAATAATTTTTCGAAATTTGGTATTAAGTTGAAGAGAAAAAATTGTAGTTTACGGCTAATCCGCTAACTCTAAGACACCTGTATAAGTGTATACATATACACCTACTTATTTTACTTAAATATCATCACCAATAGTTTGAATGACTTCGCTGCATAATTAAGAGAAATGTATTGGTCAACTCTATTAAAACATAGATGACGCAGTTCAGAGTGTCTCGTCGTATATGCCGTATAAGTATTTATAGTAAATCATTTACTCATTAGATCGCAAAATAATATTTAAAAAAAAAGTTGAAAATGTAAATTTGTTTTGCAAAACACCTAATTATGTTCGTTGAATTTTTTTATTTAATATTAATTTTTTATTTTATTAAAAAATATTAATTAGAAATTCTCATTTTTAAAAAACATTTATGAGTTTATGACACACTACTGTAAATATTTCAATACCGCAAGCTGAAGGGTAACTTTTTAACAGCTCTACTACCCTGCATACCGTATTTACTTGCCATTGTGCCGCTCTCATAAATTTTTACAGCCGTTAAAAATGATTATGATTTGTGATTAATTTTAATTATCAATAGATTGATCATAAATAAAAGTTGTGAATTCTACTTTGAAAAAATTATTATTACTCGGTAATTACTAAAAAATATTTTTTTGATTTTTGATATTATTTTTAATAAATTAATATAATAAACATTTTGATTTAAAATTAAATCAGAAATAAAATAAATTAAAATTAAAAAAACAAAACTATTGTTTTTTACAAAGAAACAAATTGACATATTCAAAAACTAATTTGACGTATTTGTAACGCCTATTAAGAAGATTATATGTGCTATTTTTCATTTTTATACCTTTATTCAAAATTATAATTTTTTTATTATGCGTATACGACATGACACCCTGTACAATTCTGTTAGAAATCTTTTGCTCTTTTGCTACCAGTTCGGCAATAACACTAAAAAAATGCTGTTAGCATCAAGTAGAATAGACACTAAAACAAGTTAAACTTTTGGAATTAAAGGTGTATTTTTTTCGTAGAAAAGTGGAAAGTATTTAAAATGAAAAGGGTTTGAAAGAGGTAAGCTTTACCAAGTATTTAATTTTAGTATTTGTATTATGTAAAGCCGATTTCGGTTTGTATTCTTCTTTAGTTTGATCTTTTACCCTACAACTTAATTTTAAAATCATAAATTTAGAAAACACATTAAAATTTTTGTACAAATAATCATTAAATTTGATGGAAGCATCTTTTCTTCTCAAAGTGGAGTGTTTTCATACAAATAATGAAAAAATTAAATACAAGTCAAACCCAAAGGTTTAATCAAACAAGATTCTTACATAATAGTGGCAAAGCACTTTTGAGAACTAGATCTCATCTTTACTGCCTAAATAATAATGTAAATAGAAAAATTATAAAAAGTTAAATAATATTAGAAAAATTTACTAATACCTGTAAAAACCAATAAAACATTAAATGAAATAAAGTGATCTTGACAATTTTGCGTTTCCTATGATGATTTTGTAGCACTTTTTTCTTAAAAAACGGTGTTACAATGTTCAACTTTCTAGCATTGTTTTTTGTAACTTTTTATGTAACTATCACTGTCAATTACCGTAGTAAGATTTGTTGATTTTAATTTATTTTATTAAAAATTTGGCAATGTTATTAACAAAAAATGTTTAATGTTTAACACAAAACTTATGAAACAAATGACAGCGGATGACAGATAAAAAAATAATAATTACTAATCAAAATTCCACAATGAAAAAAATAGTAAGTATAAAAAATACAACTTTTCTATTGTGATACTGCTTTGTTGTAGCACTCATATCACAATGAGGGTACTTGTAACACTAGTTTTTTAAAATACTATTCTAATTTATTAAACTTTCGGGTGGTATTTAATGGATTATTTTTTTACATTGATTTATATTTACAGTTTTTAGTTAAACTGACGACAAACCTAAAATAAAAAAAATTAGTGTCATTTATAAAAACAAATTACTTTAAATTATTATCGCGGCAATTTTTTTTGATCTCTTTTGATCGGGTGTCTTCAAGAAGTGCTAAAAATAATTTTCTTTTTTTTTCTTTTCTTTTGAATTTTTATTATTTTCGTAGTGTTAGTTAAAATACTTTTTTACAAATGTGTAAAATTCTTGTTTATTTTTTGTTCTAGTCTATAGAATATAGTCTAGAATATGGGCGTATACGAGTTAGACCACGAATGCAAAATTAATCTTTTTCCCGGAGAACTTGGGGATTAAGTAGGTAGACGGGTTCGACCAAAAATATAAGAAAACCCCGCAGTTTTCATTGCGTTTGGGGACAGCGGCAACTATCAATTATCAACTAGCAACTATCAATTTTCGAAAGCAAGTGTTTGTAAATGTGGAAACATTCGGTGGAGGTGTCGTGATCGAAAATGTAGTGCAAAAATGTATACCTATCTATCAGAAGAAAACAAAATATTAGATTTCTTTGAAAAGCATAGCCACAATGTTGATTCGACATTATTAAGGAAAATAATTAACAATTCTATTAAATGAAAAGCTGTGGAAGACTTTCATCAAAAACCTTACAAACTAATTCATTTAGAATTAAAGTGCAATGGTAATAATAACTATTTGACCGAAAGGGACATTAGCAATGTAAGAAGAAATATGTATGTCGCCGCAAAAAATTCACACCGCTTCTTCTAAAAAATTAAGAAGAAGTGTTTAGTGTGCTTTGGATTTTAAAATCCAGAAATATGTAAATCCATATATTAAGTACAGACGATTCAAACAAAATTATTATTTTCGGTTACACAAATTTACATTTTTTATGTAATGTAGAAATACTTTTTATGGATGGCACTTTTTAATTTTCTACAAATTATTTTGCCATCGATCTTTGGTTTATTACCAAATAAAACCCAAAAATTTTATTTACAATGATTTCAAACTATTACAAAAAAAATGCTTAGAATATGATTTAGTTTTTAAACCTAAAACAATTGTGATAGATTTTGAATTGGGTATTCACAATGCTTGCAAAATGATGTAGTCAAACAGTAATATTATAGGCTGCAGATTCCATTTGACCCAAAGTTGGTTTATTAAAATTCAATCTTTAGGATAAGTTAAGGAATAGTGAGACAAAAATTCTGTATTAGGCAATTATCTGAAAGTACATTTTAGTGTACAAATTTTAAGTCCAGAAGAGGCTACTGAATTTATCTTTAACCAACTATATTATTTAATGAACGAACTATTGTAATTCTAATTTTTGTAATCATATGAAACGAACTATATTATTTGAAATAACCGAAAAGATAACAATAAACTAACATAACACTTAACATTAATACTTTAAGTCGGATTACGGCAGTACGCGGTCTAACTCGTCTATAGGATTTTCGCACCCCCTACTGTCGTGGTCTAACTCGTCGACTCCGCTAGAATATAGTCCATTTTTATTTTTGTGTTCCGTAATTTGCTGTTTTAATTTTTTTGCATAATAAAATAAAAAGTTCGGTAAAGCGTATCTCTATCAGAACCTTATAAGAAAATTTAAGATTGAAGAAAATAGTATGTACTTGAGACAATTTGACGGGGTAAGAACAAGCTGATTACTTGTGGTTTTGTACAGAAAATTTATTATTTTAACTATGTATTATAAGGAGTGTTTAGTTGAATACTTATAAAATGCTTAAATCTTAAAGCTTAAAAAATTATAAATAGCCAGTCACCTGTCTTTTTCATGATGTAGGTTTGTACTCAGAGTAATCTTAAATTGTATTCCGAAAACGATGCTTTTAAGACTTAGAGCTAAAAACCGAAGTGTAAGCCAATTTCCTATCCAAAAATATGATCAGTGACATTACAAGTGTTACACCCAGAAGAAATAATTTTGTGAACATGATTTTTTGGCAATATCGTAAACTTATATCAAAAATAAAACAATGAGAATTGCCAGAAATTTTTGTAAAACGGTCTTAAAGAACTGTTGTCTGAAGCACATGGCTTGACGTTTTGTGGTACGCCTCGGTTGACCTGTTGCTCTGTTTCATGTTCCTCTACCTTCTTCTGTCCACACTCGAAACACACGTATTACCGTCATTGCAGTAAAATCAGCTCGGGGAACAATTTCGCGATATAAAAAATCAACTTCTCGAAAGGCCACTATTCTACCTCTGTCGAAATTGCTAACATGGTGATATCGTTGACGTCTTCAGACTGGAAATATTTTGTTACCCTAAAACAAGTAGTCGGAGACACAACTGCAAATACTTCTACTTATCAGTTCTGATAAGCTTTTTTATTAACAAAAACTAAAAAAGTTAACTTCTTTTTTTTTACAAGAACTGTCAAAGAAAAACCGTTGCAGTAGTTACTATAACTAGCTTTAAATTTACTTATTTTGTTGCCAAAAAATCACTTCCAAAAAATTATTTTTTCTGGGTGTAATACTTCTAGTGTAACTGAGTACTTATATTTAAATAAAAATTTTAATTAATTTAGTGTCTTAGAGCACTTGTGTGAAAAATCTTATATGCACCATGCATCACGTACGCAAATAATTTTAGACGACTCCTCTCATTAAAGATTTAGATTCTAAAGTTGCCTCGCCTTAATTACAATTTGTCCCGTAAAACTCTGTTTTGCGTATTTGATGCATATAGGTAAGTCATTTTTTAATTATATACCGTTGTCTGTGTTTTTTCAACACATTGTTGTATATGCTGCTATGTAATATAGATTATGTGTTGAAAAAACACAGACAACGGTATATAATTAAAAATAAAGTATAAATAACTATAATATTTTATATTGTAATCCTAACTGCATTTTCCTCTTTTTTATGTAATAATTGCAACTTGCTTTGTCGCTTAAAACTAAGATGCGAATTGCGAACGTGTGTTACTTCCCTGCCTTTACCTTTCTTAAATAAATTAGAACGAGACAGTCCCACTTAACACCATTCTAAAAATTTTGAAAGTCATCCTCTTGTAGTGACGACTTCATTAAATAAATCTGTTAACAAAACAAAGTGTAGCAGCGCTTGTTTGTCCACCCTTTCGTAATATATCGGATTATGTTGATAAATTAACAGAGAGTGACTTAACTTTTTTGGAGTAGACTTGTCCATTTCATGGCTATCACAAACAACAAACGACCTATTATACAGCAATTAGGTCTGTTAAATAATAATTTATCAAACATTCAAAAGGAAGGCATGTTATCGGATACCGGCTTTCAAATTGATTTTGGGAAACTTATACTTAAATGGCAATTAGTAAGAGCTGATTTCTGATAAATTCACTATTTGAAAAGTAATAATCATGAAAATCTATCGATTTTGATTTTTGTTTTTAAATATATAACATTCATATAATTTAATAATTATTATATGTTAATTATAGATGCTGTATTATTAATACAAATGTTTTAAAAATTTATTTATCATTAATTTTTGACATCAAAATTAAAAACACCTGTTGCTTTTAAACAACACATGTGTAAATTTTATGAACTGTTGTAACAAGTGTTCACTTAAAAAGGTTGTCAAGAGTGCTATAAGATTTTAATAAAAGAAAATGTAGCAAATGAAACTTGATACACTGTAATGATGGAAAATATTATGAATAAATAAACAAATCAATTTGATTTTTTTGAGTGCGTGTTTACAAGATTCCGAGTCATTTCGATTGTAAATAGTTTTGTTGTAATTTCCAGTTTCATTTTGTTCCTTCTTTTTTCGTGTTTAGTTTTTGTTTGTTCTTTACATAATGTGACAATTTTGATATTTTTTAAAAATACTTTAGAATACATATTTTTGTTCTGTCATGACACTTTTGACAACTTTTTTAAGTGAACACTTGAGCTTATTAGATATTTTATTTGTTATCAACAAATAAAAAAGTATTAGATTATAAAAAATAAACATTTTTTTAAAATAAGTATTTGTGTGAATAAAGAACAATTATTCAGTAGAAATGATATCAAGTTTCTTTGATGTCACAATAACAAAAAACTCTATTGGTAAAACTGGACGTCATTCATGTGGATTATGCAGCAGAAATAAAGAGTAGAGAAGCAGCGGTCGATCGAAATGATTAGACAGAGGATGATGATGAGTGATCGGCAGAGTGGCAGTGCCGCCGCCGCCGCCACGTCCTCCGCGTTTTCTGCAGGTCTCTCTTCTTGCTGGCGTCGAATCTATTATATTAAATAGATAAGTAAAGTAGCTACCGGGCTTACTGCCGCGTCATCTTCAGATGGAGAATCATTAAACACGATGACGATGTACAATGTTCATGTCACCGGTCGACTTCGTCTACCTGTCGACACCTCCGCCAACGGAGACTAACATCTCTGGAATATTTTGGCAGTGGCAGGTGATTAATGGGTGAAGAAGGTTGCAGGAAGGTGAAGCTTGAACAATTGTTTTCAGTATAAAGACAATAACCAAGAGATATATGTGTTTGACTCCTTGGATAATGATTTTACAAAAATAAACCTTCTATTAAACATTTAAATTACAACAAATTATTAATAACTTAATAAAAATAATTTGAAATGTAAATGAAGAAAAACCACAGTTCCATGAAGTTCATTTGAGAATTGTACTTTTACTTCCCTCCTAACTATACATCAAGTACATTTTTAGGATCAATCTACAACTTTTTTTAAATACTATTCTCCATTACTAAAATCCATTAGTCAATTATCTTTTCTTATTAAGCAAATTTTAATACAAACACTATTATAAAAATGAGGTTTTTTCTTCATCACTGGAGCGGCACTTTACAACTCCAAGAGATTGACAGGTGTCAAAGAAAACAAAACCTCTGCATAGAAACACTTCACCTCTCTTATTAACGAAACCGAAATTTTGTGACTGCCAGGTCAGAAAAAGAGAATCACCGTGAAAATTTGTAAAATGCGTGTGGCCTGTATGAGAAAGGTACTAAATAACAAACGATAAATGGCAATTTGCACGTGGGCATTATGATTTTAAAGTACCTGCTTATTTTTTTAAAACTGTTATTCTAAATTTTGTAGTATAGATAATTTGCTTCGTTCAAATTTAGTTCCGGTGTATAGAAAACGCTATGAATTTGGTTATGCAATTTTGTTTAATTTTGTAGATTAAATAAGTAGTTGCTTGTCTTAGTCGTGATCACCATTCTGTGCGTTTATGTCGTCAAAAATGGTGACTACAGCAGCTGCTGACAAACAATTCGTTAATGTAATTATTCAAAATTTACTGTAAATTACGGTAAATATTTTACACCGTGCTGTAAATAGAGCAAGTTTCTAATTTCGTAGCGAAAAAATCCAATGTAATGTCACCGTTTCCATCAGTTTTTTGCGATTTAATTTTAAAGATCAGAATAAAATTGAACAGAATTAATTTTTTTCTTCCTTTTATCAACCTGCGATTTAATTGACGTTGGCAAATAATTTTATGATATAAACGAAACTTGAGTCTTACTTTTTTAATGAAGTGCAATAATTTCATGTTACAGCATTTAGAATTAGAAATTTTGATTGATAACATGATAAGGCAATGAGGGCGGCGGCTAGGTATATTATTTCTTTAGAATTTTATATTAGCAGCAATTGCAAAAAAGCACATTTTTTAAAATAAAAAAATAAGCGGAAACATTTTTTTTAATTAGCTTAGTTTATAAATAGGTAGACTAGAGTACTTTGTTTCCTTAAAGACAACATCCTTTATTAAAATCGGAAACTATTGCATTTGCAAATTAGAGGAAGTTTTCATCAGCAGCTTATCTTGATATCAATTTAAATTTTTCTTCAAATAATTTATGCGTTCACCGAAGTAATAACAGAGCCGAGTTGAGCACACCATAAATTTGTTTAATAAAATTATTAACTGTGTATAGGAAAAAAAGTATAGGTAATGAAACCAACTTGAAACACTTTGTTATTCAAAAAAGCTCATTTCGTATGCACCAACCTGTGTGGAGACTAGGACATAATTTTTTACTAATTATTTCGATTATGGCTTATGAATAAATTATTTTTCGGTCTCATTTCGAGAAATACGTATATTAATTGAAGACGAATAGTTGTGTCACGTTACTCACTGCTCTATGCGTTTGTATTTCCTTAGTTGTTGTTGTGTTGATAATAACGATAATAACAGAAGAACAGATCGTTTCACTCAACCATCCAAGGATAATATGACGAAATTGACAGTCGTTTCATTTATTGTTACGCTCAACAATCAGCTTGTAACAATGTTGTTATTGTCATCTTTTCATTGCCTTATTTTAATCGGGTGCATCATGCATACAACAATGACATGCAAACGGCTTTCCCCAAATTTTTTAAAAATATTTTCTTAAAAAAATATATATTTTTTCTAAATTAATACGAGATTTCATTTGAGATTTTATATCACAGTTTATTGCTATTTTTTATTTAGACTACAATGTATTTTCAATAGATAAATTTTTATTAGATGCAGGTGTCTAGGTAAGTAATAACAATAATAAATAAAACAAATATTTAGTCTTCAAATTAATTTTATAGACTGTATTGAAATTAGAATAAAAATTTTATATAAACAAATTAAAATAATGAATTTAGGAAATTACTTTATAATATGTATTAAACTAACTTAAAATTTGCACTATAAAAGTATGAATTTAATTAATAAATAATTTATAAAAAGTAAAGTTAGCAGTCTGACAGACTTTGACATAACAAGTGAGGTTTTTCAATGTAGTATGGAAAAAGCTGTTCGAAAGAACTCTTCAGGAAATAGTTCTATTATCTTCTCTATCGTTTTGTATTCGCAGATCTTCTATGCTACGTTATAGTGCATGTATGCCACATGGTAAATTATGTACTTTTAGCTGCTGATAGTTTAAAAGGGAGAATTCAAGGAAAACTATGATCAAGTGTTAATTAAAATACTTCTACTGGAGACGGAAAGTCGCCTTTGCTACATCAGTTAGTAGCAATTTGTCAAAGAAACTCTGCTTAGATTTTAACACCCTGTTTTCTTTAATCCGCACAATGCTATTGATTCTTAGTAAAATTACAACTCAACCTAGCGTTTTTTCAGTTATTTAAAATTACAGCAGTAGTTAAAATTTTATTACTAAACTGTAAAAACACAAAGCGATGTTAACTTATTAACTGGCGGGCTGTGTGGCAAAAAAAACGAAATTTTTTTAACCAGGGGTATAGTGTCTATATTGTCTATATTTGGATGAATTTTATAGTGCGATAAAGTAATTAATTTTTCGGTCCCTCACCGATAAAGAAACCCCGGCCCCTGAATTTTAATACGGTTCTGTTTGATGGTAGCTTCAATAACAATAAGGTTCACTTATCTTTGCAACCACCCTTGTTAAATTTCTCATAAACTAGTTTGTAAATTCATCCAAATATAGACAACTTTTAACAAGAAGTTGCGATTACTGCACCATTGCACGCTTGAGCATTCAGAAAAAGTTGTGAGATAATGATTTCTAAAAAGTACTGAATAAAACCTAAATGCAATACCGCATGGCTGTAAATGATTTACCTTAATGGCAATGCTGAGTGAGTAACTTTTGTTTTCAATAAATTTTTAATATTTTTTTATACATATCATAAATATACAATATCTAGTTGAAATTTTGTTTCAACATAAAATGAATTATTACAAGTACTTATTTGGGCATTTTTCTAACACAAAAAAAATTAAATGAGCAAATTTATTAACTGCAGGATTGCCAATAGACTCAATTATTAACATACTATAATATTGTACTATAATAGACAATATTCTTAAAAAAACAATTTTTGTTAATGTGTGTTTTAGTTTCGATTTCGTTGATGACGTAGATAGGTTCTATATGCTATTACAGATATAGTTCGTGCACTTATTACCTAATGCGTTAATTTCAAGTTGACTTACTACTGGTAGTATCACAAGTTTTAATACTTTTTCATTGCGATCAATTTCAAGTTTAGTAGTTAATTTACCAATTTACATCCGGTCATAAATTCTCGACCTTCTTTGTGACGGTAGTATCTTGGTTAAAGTTAAATCCCATCTGCGATCGTTAAAGAATAATTTTAAATACAAAAAATGGCTCTAGCACAGTTTTTTGGAAACGATTAGAACGATAGAAAACTAGTGAAAATTATAACTGATGATTAAGTCTACCCGATAGTGAATTTTAAAGGAAATTTATATAGCAGTAAATTACATGTTTAAAGTTACGTCACAGTCGCTAAAAATTTCATTTACAATTTAATTTGTGAGCTTTTTTGGATAGCTACAAACGAATAAGGTGCCTAAAATAAATTTTTGTTTTCTCGTATTGTAAATGAGTTATCCCAGATGTTTATCCACCAACAGTAAGCCAAAATTTCGAAAACTATGCGGTAAAAATGAGAAAAACACCGTGTCTCACATTTTACGGTGAAAATTACCACAAGAGATGCTTAAAAAAATATTTTTGCAGTAATAAAGTTTATGTATCAATGTGTACTTGTCTAAAATATTTCCACAAATAAAGCTTTAATTAATAGAAAAATAAAAAAATATATTTTTTTATAAAAAAATTGCTGAAACGTTACTGGTCTTACGTCAAACGGTCAAAGCACACTATGTTTAATTAGTAATTTTTTCAAAATTATTAATTATTTACACAAAAAAACAAAACTTTAAGCTTGTCGTCAAAAAATTTTATACAAATTTTATGCGTTAGTTAATGTTAGAGGCGCTAACTAATCAGAGCCTTCGCTTTCATCTCGGGACAAAAACAAAGTTGTCGCCTGTAAAATTAAACTTACCGCATATATGCAGTATACCTTAAAGATTTACTTGAAAAAAAAAAAACTACCACAATTTACCTTTAGGAAGTTACAACGTTGAAAATAAATATAGAGTTACAATCGCAAGATATTTAGGTATTTATTATTTTTTTAAATATACCCTCTTTGTGGTCAAGACCCCAGATTTAACGGCGAAAAATAATTCGGCTGACTTATTAACAGAACTTACTACAATGCACAACTAAAAATAAAAATATACTGTATTCGCAATTCTGAAGTACTGAAATGAGTGTATGTAGTAGTAACCAGAATGACAATTTGTTCAAACAAAATAACAGTTTTTGTCGGCATAACTTTGTGACAAAATTTTTGGAATTTTGACAACTTGAATTTTAGTATGTAGGTACATACCTACTATAAAGTAATTGTTGTTGGCTAACTTTCAATAGGTCATCATTTTCTAAAGTAGGTAGTCAATTTTTTTTTACTTTGAAGGAACTAGTAAAATACTATTGTAAAATAGGCATCAGGCCACATTTTATGGTAAGAGGCTAGGAGGTACTATGACGTAAGACGAACCTTTCAACTATTCTTTATATGTTTTATTTCATTTACATTTAATCAAATGAAAAATCTTTTATCCGAATTTTTTGTTTCTCCGTTATGGATTATTGAATTCGGTCTACATTAAGTTGCACAATTTGTTTACTGCATTGTCAAATATTAGGTATCTATTAATAGAAGCAGTAAAAACAATTTAGAAAATATTAAATAATATCTTCATAAAAATTATACAAAAAAGAGTAGGTATCTAATATCTGTGTTTTTTAAATTACTGGGGTGCAAATAAAAATTGCCCTTATTGTTTCTATAATAACGTAATTAAATTTAGAATGTCATTAATTGCACCACAATCGTTAAGAAAATGGATAATATTTGTAATAATCAAAAGTTGGAAAATTACTGGGGAAGAACTAACATTTTCCAACATTTGAAAAATGTTCAACTTTTTGAAGACGTTAGACTTGTGAGAGATTAATGAATATTATATTACCTGATAAGTATCTAGTGTAAGTTAAAAAAATAAATCTTTGAATAGAACCAATAAACGATTAAAATATCAAATATCATATATGTACCTATACTATATGTATATAAGCTCTCTCCGCCTATTAAACCTAATTAGGTTTCTACATGAAAAAGTTAAATTTGTTATAGATGATTAAATTTAATTTAAGAAAAATATTTCTCATTTTTATAATGTGTTATAAATATCTGATATAGATACCACGTTCTAATTTTCATTTATAATAACATATAAAATTGGTAATGGCTTTTAAGCTTGTAATGATCATCTATCATTTAATTTATATGTATGTAGTAATTTCTTTTTAATTAATTGAAGTTAATTATTTTATGTTTCAATTAATTTTAATTAAACTTTTTTATATTTTTTCACACTGCACTAAAACTTAAAAAAGCAATTATGGTTAATTTTTAATAAGCTGTGGATAAACATTTAGTATGAACACACAATTTACCCTTAAACTTAAATCGATAAGTGTATAACTAGTTTATCCGTCGTAATCGTCAGTTTGTCGAAAAACCCAATTCACACCATCAAATTATAATGAATTGTCATAGCAAAGCACAATATTTATAGAGATTGAGCATAATGCGTCCGTAATAAAGCACTCTGTGCTAACAACACCTTAACCTAACCTAAAAATAAAGCGCCTCTAAGTCTGACAGGGCGTGTTAATCTATTCTGCCCCGCCTTTTAACTGCAACTCCGTCTGAAAACTAGTTTAAAACACGCCTTAATTTGGCGTTGCACCAATCGAGAAGCTCGTAGGCGTGACTTAGCACGCGTAACGCTGAATGGTAGCTCGATCTGCCGGTTGAAAGGCGCAACTATGTACCAAAGCCAACTATTATATGATTATTCTTCATTATAGTCCCTACAGTCGTAGGAAGTAGATGGTTGGTTTAGAGAGAGCAATTTTCGACGTAAAAAAACGACATATGCGCTCAATTTCGTGTAATTTAGTTTCGGGTTAATCTTCGGATAGTTCTTAGTCAATTACGGCGTGAATTACACGTATTATCGCGGTAATTTGCCCCGACTCACCTTATCAACCGGATCGCGGACCGTCGGCCGATTTTCCGGATTTTTCCGCGAGTGTGTGAGTGACTTCGACTTCAAACTGTGCTTCCAAGTGCTCAATGTGTTGAACTTCGAGCATCTCCAAAGTGGATAACAAACCTTTCACGACGCTGAATTTCACGGATTTGGGGTCCCCGTTCGGGGGGCCTAACGAGGACCCTCCCGGGACGCCCAACACTATGTCGGGAGAGGCGCACATAGGGCCACCGACGCCCCATGAGTCCAACAACTCGACGCCGGTGTCCAAAAGCGCCTTCATCGAGTTGCAGCAGCACGGATACGGGCCGCT
Organism: Tribolium confusum; assembly: GCA_029207805.1. Lineage (NCBI taxonomy): Eukaryota > Metazoa > Arthropoda > Insecta > Coleoptera > Tenebrionidae > Tribolium > Tribolium confusum. The sequence goes on from JALGAY010000003.1 coordinate 5,882,542, forward strand.
GAGGACGTCCTACCAGCACCACTTTAACTCGCCGGCGGGAAACGCGCACACGGGACCGACGGGTACCCACGACGGGGGCTTCCCGAGTCCCAGGGGAGCCCTCGGGGCCTACCCCTTTCCACCCATGCACCAGAATTCCTACACGGGGTACCATTTAGGATCGTACGCGTCCAATTGTCCGCCCTCGCCCAAAGATGATGGTAAGTGACGACGAGAGACTCAATTGAGATTAATTTGATATGGGACGGATGGTTATAAACGTGTGGTTCAGGTGTAGTTTTTTTGCGGATAAAAAGATTTTGGACTTTGAATAATTTTGAATTGTTGAATAAAAATTAAAATGACGCTTATTTAAAACTGATTGAGTTATGATCATGATGATGACGGTGATGAAGATGATAATTACAATTTTTTTTTAACAGAATAGACTGATTAAATAATTAAATAAGTCAGAAGGGTAACTTTGAATTGGACTGTTAATTATAAGGGAACATGTAATATTTGATGCAACATAGCATTAGGTACGAGTACTAGGTACTTCAAACGCGTGTTTTCTTCCATTACTGTAGTTACTCATAGTTTTCTATTAATATTTTCTGTTATTTTATAAAGAAGCAGACAACTAGTTTAATACCAAAAAAAAGTTTATCTTAAAAAATTTTGATAATAAAATTTTATCACGATCCAGAGTTTGTATATGTATCTAGAGAATTGAAATTCCAAAGAAATTTTTTTAATTTTAACGCTAAATATTTACCTACCTATTAACAATAACAGAAAAGAGAACACTATTTGATGTAGGTTTATACAAACTTATACATAAGTATTTATAGATAATCGTTTTTTCTGAGAAAATAATTTTAATTAAACTAGTAGCTGTCTAGTTAACAAAAGTCGTAAAATTTAACTTGATCAAAACAAATGGTTGAAAAATTACTAAATAAAATAGTTTTTATAAAGTAATATTTATAAACATATCTAAATATAAAGCACCCTCAATGCAATACCATCACAACTTTAAATTGATAGTTTTGGGGAAAATGCGTTTAAAGTTACTGCGGTTTGAACAAGTTAGGTATGGTACCTTTGTTATTAAAAAAAATTAATGCAATACTAATATAACACAAAATTCAAGTCTAGATATTTTTATTGACAAAAATATGCTATGCATTTCGTCACTTTACTCAAAATTATTATTATTATATACAAAAGTATAAAATTTTAAATACTCATCATCTTAAAGTAAATAGTTTAAAGAACTTTGTAAAAATTGTATAAATAAGTATTGTTTTACACAAAATAACACAAAATTCAGTTTTTTTAGTTGTGGTAGTATTGCATTGAGGGTGCGATATGTAGAGTTATTACTTTTTACGTATCTTGCTTAAATACCTAATTTTATAAGTTACTTTAATCATGTTATTTCCAAATGTATAAAATCTAGGGGTAAATTCTAAAACAATAACAGTTATTTGCTTAATTGGACAATCATTTTTGATTTAGTGCCGTGATTGGCAGTTCAAAGGTAAGGCGCAGCCGAGCCTTTGAAGCCAGGCAATATATTAAATCTGTTTTATTGCCGTATTAAAAATATAATTTTATTGCCGATTTTACCAGTATACTTTTTTTTTGTTAGAAAAATTTGCTGTTTGACATTTTGTGACAGCTGAAAACTCCTGAACAGCTTTAAAATGTCTGATTTACTGCTTATAAGTCTATAAAAATGCTGACATATTTACTAGACAATAACTGTGACTAGTGCGCTTAAATTATCACTTACATGTGGTGTTTACGTCGATCGGCGAAAAAAACATACTTATCACAAAAATCAAAAAGATATGTTTTATTATTTACTTAAGATCTTTATAGTATTTGTACCTACCTAACAAACAAGTGTGCTTAATTTCTAAAAAATACGGCTCCATCAAACTTAAGGTCTAGCTTAGATCTTGTAAAATTTTGGAAGTTCTTAAAGTAAGGCGTCTTACACTCGCACAATAAAAATTGTAAACTTTAAAAAGAAACATAATTAGTGAATTATTAGTTTCATAAGTAAAGATTTGGTTGTAAAAATCTCTATTAAACGTTCCAGGAATAATAAAATTGTTAGCAACTTTAACGTCACCTTAAAAAAAAATCTTGCAGGTTGTTTAGGTCTGAGCTACAAGTTGTACTCGCTCTCAAAAATATTTATACAAACATCACACAAAAAAATTGTGGCGTATCACAATTTTGGATTAGTATCGTAGGGTTCTTGAAATACGTCCCAATTGCGGGCCAACCTAGGGATTGCGTTGCACGATAGGGTTTTAGATTACAGTTTTCCTAAAATTTATTATTTGCTATTATTTTTGGCAAATTTAAAAAAATTAATTATTACAAGACACGTTTTATAAAGTGCAAAGTTACTACGAGAAATATTTGAAACTTGACCTCGAATAACTTTTGAACTGTAAGGTTTTCGAAAAAATCTTAAGAGACCTTTTTTGTAGAGCGTTAAATGCTCTACAAAAACAAGTCAAGAGGTTTTATTTTTGACCCACGTAAAGCTAGCAATAAAAATCAGAAGGTGCAAAAACAAATTTTCCCATGTTATTCTTATGGAAAATAAAAAAGTGCGATGCGGACGTCCTTAATATTAATATTAAGAGCTCAACTTTTAACTGGCGTCTTTCTGCATCAAGATCAAACTTTTAAGCTGTTTGGAAAAAGAAAAAAAAAATTTTCGTTTTTTTGAATCACCCTAATATACACATTTATTGCATTTTTTATATATTAAACATTTAAATAAGAATTTTGCTAATCTGTTTATATGTTTTTCTTACTCATTGTATCAGATCAGAAAAAATATCTCAACACTTCTTTCGTATGTTTTGAACGTCCAGGGTTTGTTACTGCTGTAAGTATATGTGCGACAAAAGGTTTGAGATAACGCACATATTTTGAAACTGACAAAAAAAGTGTGCGAATTAACTCTTAATTTTTGGTTCCATTAAACACAGTTACGAGATCGGTCACAGTAACAGTAACGTCAAAATTGAAAAGAAAAAAGAGGAACAGTGGTTTATACAATTTTACTTTATATGTTGTGGCAAAATTTTGTGTTTTAAATAAATTGTCGCAAATTGTAGTTTAATTTGACAAATATATTTATCTAATTTGTACTAAGATTAGAGAAAACTGCGATTACAACCATCACACGCTTGTTATTTGTTTTAAGATGTGATAATAAAATATGACATCGTGTGTTAGAACTATCGTACAAAACCAAACTTTAAAAATTTAAATCCAACCACAATTTTAAACGCTTATTAGTTTTTTAACAATAGTTTTTTCTTGTTAAATATACAGAATTTTTTTAATTTAAACTTATTATTTCATAATTTTCTTAAGAAAGAAATAATGTAAAACTTCAAAATTAAACAAACTAAAGAAAATATTACTTAAGATTTCTCTCTCTTTCAAAGCGTTGAGTGTATTCGGTGTCAAAGCTCATTCAAATTCATTAAAGTTATCATTCTCTAAAGAAATATTTATTATCAAAGCAAGCAAAACAATGCAACATATGTTTCGGGTTTTAACAATTATTTTAAATTTATCTTCAGGTTACTGTGACTATCAACATAGAGACTCGACTTCTATAAATGCTATGTTTTTATATATTATTAGAATAATGTTTCTATGTATATTTATTTTGTTAAATTTAGCTTGTAGATGGGTTTAAATAGTTTTTAAAACCCAAAACATATACGAGTATATTGCTGATTTTTGTTAATGCATATTTCTCTTGCGAGAAAATGGAAAATGCGAGTATATCCCTACAACCTTAAGACAAGCGAAAAAATGTCGTTATTAACACTCTTAAATCGTGTTTATCACACTCAGTGTGTGACAATGAAAGTTACAACATCATATATTAGCAATCTTTATGTTTTCATTTCTTATAAGTTTTTATTGTTTATAATGCATTAGAGTTCAATGTGTTGCATTGCTTCAATATTTTTGTGTATTATTTTTAGCTGTAAACAGTAGATATGTCATTTAATTGTTGTTACTATTTAATTGATATTATTTCTAGAATTAGTTTATTTTACATATTTCAATGATAAAGCAAGTAGGTAATAAGATGAAAAAGTTTAACAATTCAACGCTTCTATGTAAAGAGCTCGTAATAAACTATAGGTATATGCAGATTTTAAATTTAAGTTGAAGTAGTACAATAAATTAACTAATGCATTATAAGTATAAATGAACAAAATTATTGCCATAATTTCAACTCATTCAGGGTTTTTGCAAGGTACAAAATATTTTTATGGGTATTAAACTTTGCCTTGCTTCTTGCTTCAAAAACACAAATTTGTCTAATGTTCTATTGTATAAAAATGATTACATACATTTTTAGAAGTTTTAATGTTAAAATTATGATTCGCTGTTTTTTTTTTGGACATGCCAAATACAACATGTAGTCTAAAGTCTACTTGGCTCAAACCACTTTTATACAACTTTGGTCACTCAACAAACGTACTAGATTCTATCGCAATTTATTTTATTAAAAGGACTCTATACATAAAACTATTTTTATTAATAAGTAATACATAACATATAAGTATCCAAAAAAAATATTACATTAAATGAAATTTTAACTTTTTTCTTATCTTTGAACAAGGCCCCTACGAATAATCGTGGTATAACATTTTTTTGCTTATCTTTAACAAAAATGAATCTTTGCAGTCTTGTAACTGTAAAAAAATTGTCATTTTTTATAATAGAGCATAATATTTTACATCAGTAATCAGTAACTCCAATTGTAATTTTTGATGTTTAATTTAACACTTTTGATTTAGAGGTAAAAATTTGTTTTATAATTTTTATTTAACTTAATTGAAGGTAGACTAAAAACAGTTGTACGTCATACAGGCATAAAGGCACTAGCAGCTTTCAGCTTTATTTGATCACAACACTCAAGCATCAAACGCATCAGTCTAGGCCCTACTTTCTGTTTTTGCGACGAAATATACTATCTGTAAAAATTTTCGACCTTTATTTTTGCTTGTGTCTCACCTAAAAATTGTAAAATTTATTCTTGATTATTTTGGAGTTAACTTCACTATTAAATGATTGAATGAAAGTCTTGTTAAAAGTAGTAATCACATCTTCTATAACACAGTAGCTCTGTTAAAAATTTTGTTTTAAGCGGTTTACAAGACAAAATTTTTGAAATAAATAATTATGGATTCAAAAATGGGCCGTTAGTTGTATTATTGTTTATTGAAAGTCTTCTTAAATGTGGTAATTACCTTTTGTAAGACAAAGTAGCTCAGTTAAAAATTTTATTTTAAACGGTTTACAGGGCAAAATTCTTGAAATAAATAATTAAAGATTTATAAATGAACAATTAGTTGTATTACTATTTATTAATTATTATTCAGGATATATTTCTTTAGGTTAAGTACAAAAAAACATTTTTTTAATTACTAACGTTTCGACGAAGGTCTTTATTGATTATTGTCGCATTTTTAAGGGTATACCAAATTCAAATATTATATAAAATTAAAATATAACATTTTTTAATAAGGAAGGCATTTGGCTTCCTTATTAGGCTTTTGGCTTTTGGTTGTTGTTGGATAAAGTTTTGTGTTGTTGTTGATAAAGTTGTTGTGGTTGGATAAAGTTTTGTATGCCAGTTCGTGGGTTGCAGAACTAAGTGACTCCAAAATTTAATTTACTTGCCACTTCGTAGCTTTTTGTTCACTAGTTTTTTCTAGTGACTAGTAGGTACTTATTTGACAAATTAAAGTGTGTAGCATAAATAACTCTTATCAAAATGATTGAATTCTAAGTTTAGGTGTATGGTAATTATTATATTTTTAAATCGAAAATTTTTTATAAATCAAAAAAGATAAACAAGTTTTACACCAAACCTAAAACAGATTTGAATATATAAATTAAAGCCAGTGAACAAGGTAACAAGTCTTTGTAATCTATAACATAAGTCGACTTATTATTTCCTTAACTGTTTATTTTGTAGTACCTAAGTGTAAATTTTGTGGCAACATATTAATGTTAATTGTAATAACTTAATAAGGATTTTTAAATCCACAAGTAGTAATTTGGTCGATAAGGGGTACAATTTGTGTATATAACTATATACATGTATCTGAGGTATTACAATTATATGTAAGTGTTAGAAAAAAGTTCAATTGGCAAAAAAATACGTGTATCAAGTCGCCCCCAAGATTTCATTTACCGGAATTGATATAGATTTACGACAGGACTGGCGTAAAGCAATTAACCAATTAAATAATTACAAATTGATGAATTAATTGCGGTTGTCTTTTAATTGGAACTATTTGTGTCAAATTTCACATGTTCGGATCGGTGGCATTTCGCGTCTTGTCGCAAATAGAATCATTTCTGGCATAAAGAGCATTTTCTTGGACAAATTAACTCGTTTTGCCTTAGATGTTGACGGTATGTTAAGGAATACAAATTGAGTTGTGCAATAATTAGCCATTTTATATACCAAAGGAATGAAACATTCGATCGCTGGCAAAGGAGCCGCTCGTATTTTAAATAATTAGTCGGAAAGGAAAAATGGCATAGTATTGCGGTTGTGTCTCTGGAAACTATTGATTTACAGCCATAACATTCCCACGAGAGTTATGGATTTTTAAGTTTATGGAAGAAACGACTCGTTTATGCTATGAAATTTTAGTTTTATTGAGTATTAAGTGGTAGGGTAGAGGTCCTAGTTCTTACGAAATTGAGTTTAATTAATTTTTCTAGGAATCGTGTCACATAAAACTTTTCCTCCTAATTACCTGATACCAATTAAAGCGAAATATTTTCTTACAAGGAAATTTAATGATATTGGCCAATTTGAATCGCTACTTCATGTCAAATAATAATCTTTGACCGGGATTGACGCGTAATTAATAACATTTTTTATAATGATCGAATAATTGCAGTAATAATTGCAAAAACAACTTTGGTTCTAGTTCCAGTGTCATTAATAATGGTGAGCTAAAAAAGTCCTTCGATGTGTGTACGTAAAGGTCCTTTTTTTACTACATCTCTATTCAGTTAACTATTAAAAAATACTTAGTTTATTGTTACTTTCTAATTCAACACCAATTTTGAAGATAATTTGATAAATTACTAAACAGATTTGTTGGAGCCGAAGAAATTAAAAATTGACTATAAAAAGAACAAAAATCACTTGTAGACAGGTTGCGAAATGTGTGTTAGAGGGCCGTTGTTTGCGGCATGGGTCATTATCTCAGGATGGGCGCGTACCTACCCGTTTGCTTCAATTTTCAAACTAAAAATTGACCGTTTCTTATTTGATTTAGATAAACGGTTTTCTCAACGTTTGTTTGAAAAATTGCTTATTTAGAGGTTTTGTAATATTTTTTTAGTGTATTTTACAAGCACGAAATTGTTGTCATATCACATATTAAAATTAAAAATTGGTGAAATAAAGTAATGTATATATTTCAGAACGATTGACAACTCAGGTAAAATTTTAAATTTAAATTGGGAAAACAGTATTTACTAAATGATTTTGTTACCGTTATTTTTGACGGCAAATGACAGTATTTTGACAAATATTTTTTTTTAATTTTTTTTGTAATCTATAGGGCTTTCTACTTGATATTAGAGATGTTACTGTCAACTTTTTGTATAGTTAGGGCAAAACACATGGAAAATACGAGTAACTTAGAACAGATGAGATTTTTTTAAGAAATGAGACCAACAGTACATGAAAAATAACGGATTATCGTGATAAATAAGATTACAAAACTGTGTTACAAGACTCCATACCTATTATCATGATGATGGTGTGCTATGGCGACGTTTACATTGTGATGATAAATGATGATCAGACTCCGGATTTTAAGTTTTTACATTTATTTTAATTTTTGTAGACATTTGTATATAAGTCAGTTACAATTTATTAAAAAAATAATAATTTGATATTCAAATGCAACCTAAAATGCTTAATTTACGTTATGTACCTAGCTTATTTGGTAATTTATTTAACCATTTTTTAAACCTATTTTAGGTTTTTTTAGTCGTAGTGTTTTTTTTTATTTTCTGGTATTGATTACTCAATCAGTATTAAAATACTCGTACTTTAATATAACTAAATTACGTTTTAACATAAAGATAGCTGCGTCAGTAAACGTAAAGCATATGAAATCATGTGAATTGAATATATCGTATTCTATACTATTTGATTTGTGATGTCTGTGTCTGTGATTCTAAGCTAAAGCTAAAGCTAAAGTAATCTACATATAAGCTAAGATTCGGCAAATTCAAATTCAATAAATACATAGTGATACATAATACATGCATTTATCACGTCATTTGACAAATACAGATATCTATTAATTACTAAAGAATAAATTTTTGTGTTGAAAATCTGGAACATTATTTAGTTTTGCAATGTCTATAAATAATAGTTATTAAATAAACAAAGATATTATTTTTTTAATTATTAGGAACTGTTTAAAACAAGAACAAGCTGAAGCGAGTGAGCGTCTTTAAATTTCTTAATATTAATGTATGAGTTGATATAAATAACAACAATAAAAATCAATGTTGAACCCACAAGTTTAATTGAAATTCTGATACAACAGTGGCAAAGCGGTTTCGGAATCCAAGATTTCATCTTCAGCGCCTAATAATAACAGTGTATAAAGAAAGACTATACAAAAAGTTAAAAATGTTGAAAAAACTTACCAATTTTTTGTCAAAACGAATTCTTTGATTACAAATTACATTTTTATAATGAACATAACATGACAGTTATAATGAGTTGATTAAAAGTTTGTTTCTAAATTCTAAGATGATCGCAGCGTTTAGAATCTTTAACTTGCATTGCATCCGGATGTAGGTTTTACTTTAAACATAAAGTTTATTGACAAAATACATTAATAGGTTCTTAATAACTATACTTAAAGAAATTTCTTGTTAATATAATGGAATGAACAGGAAGAGAAAGACTGATAAAAGGGAGAAGGTTTACCGAAAACGAAATAACACTTTGCTAAAGAATACCTTCTTTTTCCAAATTGATTTCCGTATCAACTTATAGTACTTATAAAAAAATAAGATTAGTGACGCAAAATTAAAGTTAGGTATCATTAAAAAACTACAGTGACACCACTGCCTTTACATATTGCAAAATTTTAAAACAAATTTTTAACTACCTGAAAATTATTATTGTAATTATTTGATTGAGAAGGGTTTATTAAAAAATTTAACAAAAAAGTGTTATTTTATCGTTAATTTGTGAGGGTTGTAGAACAATATTATTCCGTATTCCTATGTTATGGAACCCTGTATGTATAATTGTGCGTAGTTTCAGTTTAATATTTAATAATAATAGTAGTGTTAATAGTGCTGGTTGAACAAATGCAAAATACCCAAACTAGCTTTAGCCAAATGTTTATGTTTTTGAGATATGCAATGTAGAAGTTTTGCTCAAAAACATCCTGTAGGTATATCTCGTACAAAAAAAGTATTGGAAAAAATTCTTCACATCATTTGGGTGTAGTAGCTATTACAAAACTCCTAAAATAAGATATTATAAAACTCAAAATTTTACTTTTTTATCTAAAATAAATAAAACGATAGTTTAAAAAATTAGTGGCACTTATTCTTTATAAACTAGGTACCGCTACGTGCTCGTTTTCTAAAATTGAATTTGTGCCACAAACGCTTTTCGAAACACTTTTTTTAAATATACTACTATAGTTACAAATTTTTTTGGACTTGAGCTAACTTATAATAAATATCTGCACTACACTAATGTAGGTACAACATTATTTTTTTGTTATTTCATTGTGCTTTTCTTATTATAATTTTGTCTATTAATTATTCAAACTTTAGAGATTGTCATCTGCAACTCTAATAAATCATTTTTGGCGACAGTAAATCACAACCAGCAAATAACTGCTAGCAGCTCAGGAATAAAATAAATCAAAATGTTATCTACCTATTCGTTAAAAACTATATTTACAGTCGCAAATGGATAATGCACATTTACAATTACTCATGAGAGTAAATACAGTGTAAAATTTTATGTGAAAATTAATCAACGTTTCCGCAAATAATAAATAGTCGTCAAACTCATTTTTTTTTCAAATCCGCTACTTAATATCTCCTTGTTTATTCGTATCGCCGTTCTGCTCACTAATTTCAATAATATCATGGAGTTTGCTTTCTAGCGAAATATTTTTAAATAAATTTCCGCTAATGTAAAATATTTAAATAATTCATGTTGGATCGATTTTGTTTTATGTTCTGTTGTGATTCTTCTATTTGAGGTCAGTCATGTAGGGAATCCGCCCAAGTTTGTATTTGTGGATACTTTATTATATTAATCGCCTCTTTTTAATCCACTTTTAGTCGAATGGTGACGGTATAAAAGCCTTCGAAGTGGACAAATCGAGCACTTCCAGCAGGTCAGTTCTGATAAAATATTCAAATATTCCCACACGTTTGGAAATTAGTCTATATGTAAAAATTCAATTTACTGAATGTACCAATGTACATCAATCAAATGGCTGATAAGCCACCGAAAATGAATTGTATTATAAGTCGGAATATTCGATGAGTTTATAGAATGATACAAGTCGATAAGATCTCTCAATGCTGCTGAAATATAATAGAGCGATGCCATTAACAAGGTGTTTATTGATGGATATCTTGTGACAATTGTCTGAATATAGCGTTATGGCTAATTTACATCATTAAAGCTGCGTGCAATCACTGGCACACCTATAGAATTATTCATACTTGATAGTTTCTGGCAGTGGTCTAGCCCTTTTTTTTATTTCAGCCAAAGTTACAACGTATATTCTCTTCTAATTCAATTTTTAAATTAAAATCTAAAAATAATACATATGATTCATATCATTTGTGTTGTTATTCTACTGAATGCATAAGTAAAAACATTTAGATAAATTAAATAAATGTATTAAAACTATAGGAATTTTCAACTTAACTAGTACTACTTTACTACAAATCTATGTAAAATACAAATTTTAATATTAAACGGGTTTTATAATTTTCAATAGAGTTTAAATACACATTGACAGTTCTTTTATATCATATTTATTGTGATGCACTTTTTAAGACAATTATTTTATTTTTTAAGTAACAACAACAATAATGCTTCATTAAAAAATATTTTTACTGCCTTTTATTTTTCAATATATTTTTTATAATACCTAGTTATGTAGTAGATATAATGTACCTAAGTTTAGCAAATATACCACATAAATTGGTAATTAAAGTAACCACTAATTACTAAAAATTTTTGTTTTTTTTATAATATAAAATTCAAATGACAAATTAACTTAATATGTATTATAATGTATTAAATATAATGTATTTATAATGTATTAAAATTTAATTATATGTATTAAAATCTTAAATATTTTCTTAACATTTAAAAATTAAACGAATTTTGTGAGGTTTTAGTACTTTTTTAAACATAAACTTTCTTGCTGTCATAAAATTAACTATATTAATTAAATTAACTATATAATAAATGACTTATATTGGGTGTGTCAAGAAGCGCGCATTTTTTTTATAGGTAAAGCTTTTAGTAAAAATTAATCAAAAAATAATAATTAAGAAACCTTTTTATTACATTGCAGAAGCTTTTGGAAGTTTTACAAAAACGATAGATTTATTATTTTTATTTATTGTTTTAGAGTAATAGCATAAAAAACACCTTTAAAAACCATGTATAACTTTTTCATTTTTAATGTTGATAAGATTGGTAAAAGAAAATGTTTAAAATAGTATATTAAAGAACGCAGTTCGAAAAGTCAACTTTGTGGCACGAATTCAACTTTATAAAACGAGCGCGAGTGCAAGTTTTTATAAAGAGTATAAGTGCCCACAGTGATTTTAGAATCGAGTTCTTTATGCAATTTTTTACTTTGCGCGTTTTACGTGCTTTTTAAATAAAAAAGTTAATTTTTCAATTTTTAAAGACTTTTGCGTTAATACGAGTTAGTTGTTAATAAATATCATAAAAGTGGCTAATGGTTTTTAAAGTGTTTTCTAATTTGTTCAAAATTCTGTATAAGTAACTCACAAATGGTTCGTTTTTACTACCGCATCGGTTATGAATTGAATACTCCAATTGGCATAAACACAATAAAAAAAATTTCCAAAGCGTTTTAAAGCGTCTAGAACCATAAAAAAGTTGAAGTTACCTCATTGTTTAAGCCCACTCTATTTTCAGGTGTTTCATAGGTTAATTGCAACACACACACAAAAACTCTTTGGTGAGGAATACTAGTCATCATGTGCAACAAAATTTAATCGAATAAAATTATTGTAATCTCATAACGCTGACATAAACGCTGAAATGTCACAACTGTGTGTTACAAACTCAAAAAAAAACATTGCACTAGTACTTGTACTAGTACTACGCAATTTGGGTGCTGAATTGGTTAATACGACGCCCAAATCGGTATCTGTTACAGACGCAAAGTAGAAAAACGATTTTTTCAGAAGCGTTAAATTTGATAAGGTTTTGCTAAAATAGTATGTAAAAATGATAATTAAAGTTTTAGTTTAGCTTTTCGGTTTTGGTATAGGTGAATTTACATTGTAATCTGTGAGAACGGAAATTTCTCTAATAGGCCTTGGTTGTAAGAAGCAAATTGCCGTTGACAAAAAATGTTTTGTGAATAATCTTGAAACAGTGTAGTGAGTTAAGCTAGTGTCAAACAAAAATATTTAAGATGGTATTCTTTTTTTTCAAACTTTATAAAACAAAAATAATTAATGAACAAACAATGTAAAAAATTGTATTTTATTTACTTATTTACTTTATTTTATTTTATGTTTACGACCGACAGTACTGCTAAGAATAATGTCGAACGGTCAATCCGTATACCTTCCAGAATTTACAATATTTGATAAAATTAGCAGCAAATAAGATAATCTACAAAATTTAGAATAAAAACCCTACTGATTATAAAATCTACCAAAACTGTAACTTATTAACTCTAAATGACATTTACAAATATTTTTTTGTGTGCTGCATATAACATGATAAAACATAAAAGTTAAATTCAAGTGGGATATCACTTTTTTAGAGTTACCATTTTTTTAAATTTGAATTTACAATATATTTGTGACCAAAACTGAATAATTAAAAATATGATACGTCTTTTTTTTCTCTCAGCTGTGGTTAAGTAACACCCCTTTACAAACATAATTTTTTTAAAGCACTTTCCATTTACTTTGTTTCCAAAATCACATTATAGACCCATGTAGTTAAGTGTTTGTTTTAAATGTTAGCTAATTGTTTATTTTTTTATATTGTTTATATCATAACCTATTTAAAATTAAAAAGGGTTTATCTAAAATTTGACCATTATAATTTTAAGCCGTAGTACAAACTTATTAGGGGTGGTCGTCAAAAAAATACATTTCAGTCATTATCTCTTTTGATTGAAGTCATCAACTAGAGATGGGTAGTTCGCGAACGAACTAATAAAAAGAACGGTTCTTTTATACGAACTACTTGAACTAGTTCGCGAACTATAAATGAACTAGTTCGTTCGCGACCGAGTGAACGTATCACTCGGTCGCGAACGAATCGGTCTCACTCGGTCGCAAAGATACATTCCGATTTATTAGTTCGCGAACGAACTATAATAATAAATTCGTTCGCGACCGAATGAACGTATCACTCGGTCGCGAACGAATCGGTCTCACTCGGTCGCAAAGATGCATTCCGATTTATTAGTTCGCGAACGAACTATAATAATGAATTCGTTCGCGACCGAGTCAACGTATCACTCGGTCGCGAACGTATCCGTCTCACTCGGTCGCAAAGATACATTCCGATTTATTAGTTCGCGAACGAACTATAAAAACGATGACGAACTAGTTCGCGCGAACTAGTTCATTCAAAAGAACGATAATTCCCATCTCTATCATCAACAATTTAAAGTTTATTTTATGGCGTAATTCCAAGATAAGAGCCTATAGTAGCAGTGTATAAACGACCCAAAAAGTTAACTATTAATTAACATGTATCCAAAATAGTTTTAACTTATTTGTGCTTCAGAGTATTTCTAAACAAAGAAAAAATTTTATTTCTTAAATTATACGAGTATTACTACTACTTTTTATTTACTAAATAAAAGATAATCATCAGGAATTTGATAGTCCTGTACTTGACATCTTTATAGAGTGTCAAAAAACTAGTTTTATTTCTACTTGGTTTTAAACTCGTCGTTCAAAAGGACAAGAGGCGTCACCAATAAATTAATAACAACAATTAAAATTCTACTATTTGCAATTTCCATCACCGACAAACACTTTTCAAACTCAACTTAAAACCTTATCAATAAATCAATGCCTTACAAATATTTCATTAATCATTTACACTACATTGATTTATTCTAATCAATTTTTAACGAAGGTTTTATAAATACACTGAAATATGAAATTTTAAAAGTGGATTAATTTCTGTACCTCTTTTCGTAACCATAACCAATTTTATTTAAATATTTTTCAAAAGTTCATTAAGTTCACGATCTTAATCACAGCAAATGGGCGTAACGTTGTTCGGAAACTTTTTCTTCTCGCTGTTCAAACAAATAATTTTGTTGCAGAAAAGTGTTTATCGTTGGAGAGGCCGTCGGGTGGCGGCAAGGGCAAGAAGATGAGGAAACCGAGAACAATCTATTCAAGTCTTCAGCTACAACAGTTGAACCGGCGGTTTCAAAGAACGCAGTACCTGGCCTTGCCCGAAAGGGCCGAATTAGCAGCCAGTTTAGGTTTAACGCAAACCCAGGTCAGTGTCTGTTTTTACTAGATTAGGCCAAGCGTACACAAAAAAATTAAAAATCAAATTTTATTTTCTTCAGTTTTAATATAAAGCGGGCGTTATTCAACACCGCATTTTAATTTATTTACATTTAATGAAGAACAAAGCGGTGAGGTAACGCGAGGTTAACATCGCTGTGAAGTTTTAATAACGGATAAAATATTTATAGTCCGGCAGTCGACTACATCGACATAATTTACTTGTAAGCAATTTGTTTGTGGTTATTAAGAGAATCAGAAAAGCGCAATCCTCGAGCTGCTGTCACCGCTTTTCAATAACGTTCTTTGAGTATCGCCGATTTTACCTGAAATTCGTTGGTAATTAGAATGACAGTAAAGATAAGCCCAAAAGAGAATCGACTCTTATCGAATTATAATTAGTAGTTTTACGACAGATAACGACTTTTACAACTACCGGTCGCGTTGAGCACCTGAATATGACGAAAAAATTTCGATAAAATTAATATAATGATAAAAATACTTTTAGCGAGGTGGGCCCGATAGCACGATGAGGAAGTTACGGTCGCTTTTTTAACAAATTGCTTGTTTGCTAGTTCGCACTTATGCTAATTGGAAATTAGAGTCGCGACATTTTCACGTTTCGCCGAATCGAAAATATAATGAACAATAAGCGATTTTTATGGGGTTTTATTTCCCAATGTTGAGAAACAAGAATAGTAATTGGTTTTTGTATGAATTATTTTATTTATTACTCGAAATCAAGGTTCTAAGCTGAGACAATGATTATTCATTCATGACGCACTGGCCTTTGTGGCGCCTTCACATTCAAATATTGTTTAAAACTTATTTTTGTGCGTTCGAACTCTACTTGATTGTTTACCGCGTCAATTTCCTAGACATTAACGAAAACTTGTCGGTAAGGATTACTTTCAGACATGATTTGAAGTAGTCACCTCGCTTCTCCTCAAAACAATTGTCCTCGATCAGTAAAATGTTTTTTTGTCCTCCCGTATTGTAACGTAGGCTATCATCGTTATGCATCCACCAATAGTAAGTCGGACTTTTGGAAACTGTGCGGTAAAAATGAGAAAAACACCGGGTCTCACATTGTAGGGTTAGAACTATCACAGGAGATGCTTGAGGAAAAAACTAACGTTGCAGTAATAAAGTTTATGTATCAAGTGTACGTACCTAAATTATTGCCACAAATAAAGCTACATTTAATAGAAAAATAATATATTGAAAAAATCTCTGAAACGTCACAGGTCTTACGTCAAACATTGTATGAGACCTTAGACAACGCACAGCGTAGTTCAAGTGTGGATCCCCATTACTAACAACAATACGAAATTATAGGTATAAAAGTATATTTTGGAAAAAATTGCAGTTAATAAATTTTAAATAAGACATCGTGTGTATTTGAGATAATTTAAAAAAAAAATACGCAATTTTATATAGAACAGAATGTTAAAAATAAACCGCTACAGCGCCATCTATTCAAAACCTGTGTGTTCCTGTCTAGTTAATAAATTTCATTATTCTATTCTATGGATCTGTGGCCATTATTGTTGAATGTTGAATCTCTCAGTAATTATCAATTTAGAATTAAAAAGTGTGAATAAAAATACTGGAAAGACCTTTGAACATGTTTTAAAGAACATTATGCAAGCAATGACAGGGTATTTAAGCCGCATTTGAGTACGTTTTATTGGTTTTTAGGATTTATTTGTACCTAACCTAACTTTTGACATGGCGCAAAAAAAAACAGAATTTAACTCTTGCGGACAAAAAAAATTATACAAATCTTATGCGTTAGTTAATTTTACAGGCTGCAACTAATCAAGCCCTCGCTTTCAGCTCGGGCCTGAAACAAAGCTGTCGCCTGTAAAATTAAGCCTACCGCATACGAATGTAAATAGTTATTACCGGTCTTGATATTTAGTATACTGTAAATACTTACTTACATACAATGTAATTATTTGGGTAAATTTTATAGAAACATTTTTTTCTTGTTAAACCTAATAACAAAAAAGTAAATCACATTTAAAAGTGGGATTGGCAGGCTCTCGTATAATTCATTTGTTGAGAGATGGATATAATATTCAACACAGATTATGTTATGTGTTTTATTTACTTTAGCAACCGGTTTCACCCATTGGGCATCATCAGGCCAATTCGTCTTTTTGTTAGTTAGTCTTACTCCTACTGTATAGTCTTCCACAAATTTTAGTAGAATGACTTTATAATCTGAAAGCAATAACACTTACTCCAACAATACAACTCTTTATCAGTAGACGGTCACAATAGTTGAAAAATAATTTATGGCAGCAGGTAGTTTTGCCGAAAAACGGGTTTATCACAGTTTTGTCAACTACATATTTTGACTGCGTATTGATAAAGAGTTGTATTGTTAGGGTAAGTATTATTGCTGGGAGATTATAAATTATTTTACTAGAATTTGTGGATTATTAATTAGAGAAAATTAAAATTTTACTTAAAGGAATTAAGTTAGGTAGATTAAAATCCAAAATTTCAAAAAAATAAATTAACAAAAATATGACTTAAAACCTGAGAACTAACATTTTTTAACTGTACTTCAAATAATATTTGAAAAAATGGTTTTATTATTTAATTACTTTAAAAAATGTTTATTAGTTCTACCACCAATCGCTTTGACAGCTGATTATTTTTACGTAACCTATAAATTTATTCAAATTGTTATTATCCCGACTTATTATCAAAAACTGTTACATAACAAAAATTCTTAAACAGTTCAGAATGCATATTTAACCGTGTTACTAAGCATCAAAATGAAAGTTATTTTTTTGCGTACAGTCATTTTCTATAACAAACACATAATCCTTAAAACTGTAATATTGGCTATTATAATAACCTTAATATAAAAAATACGCAGTTAGAAAAAACAATGTTTTTTGATTAAAAAAAATAAATGAACAAATATTTATTAATTTGTTATTTTTTTAAAATGATTTTTTTATTTGCTCTTGCTTGAAACTCCAAAAATCGGCAACACATTATACATTACTAATTTTTTAAAATTTAATTTTTAAAATTAAGGCAAAGAGAGTTGTGAATTAATGTCAACATTGTTGACAATACCTTTGACAGTGCTTCCAGAGTCAGTTCGTTTAGATCATTTGTAGTTTTCCTAAAGTTGCTTATTGTTTATACAATGTGTTGTTTATTTTTAAAATTTCGGGCAGAAGCATATAAAAAAATCACTTTCTATTTACGCTGTTTCTGAAAACGACTAAATTTTTCTGAAAAAGCTTTTATTCAACTATCTTTTTAATTTCACATAAAATCTTAATAATTAAAGTGGTTTAAACAACAATTTTATATGTTTGAGTTAACTCGTATTACTGTAGTTACATTAAATCAAGTGTTTTCAATTACGTCTTCTGTTAATAAAAGATAACACTTTTGATTGTTTCTTGTACCTAACATGCATTGAAAAAATATGGACCGAATTGAATTATGTTATTACGCTTGGTCCAGTCATTTATTTATTTCAGTGTGAGTCTTTGAATGAAGTATTTGTTAAAATATAAATTATAAATACATACTAGGTACATATTACGGATGATTCGTTAAAAATAACTAATAGGTATATGGCATACAAAATTTGTAGTAAAATGCAGCACAATAATATCTCTAAAATCTTTTCGTTTACTTTAAATTTTTTAGTTAATAATTTTCAAAAGTACCTAAGTACTGTTAATTTTAATAATTTTTTGCATTAGTAAGTAAGAAGTACACACTTTGTTTTATGAAAAAGTAGGGAATTAAGTAATTTCCAGTGCATCTAGCTTTCATAATTAAGTGAGATGAAAAATGGCTTTAATAATTTTTACGTTATCTTGATGGAAACTGCAGTTCATTCATTTCCCTCAACAGTACTTAAGTTTCCATCAGATGAAAGAACAACAAAGCTCTTCTGCAAGAATAATGACATTAATATCCCTTGTAATAACAGGTTGATTAAAGGAAGATAGCGGCACTTTGAATTTTTCTTTTAATATTATAAAATATGGATCTAATTACGATTTGCTAACATAAACAGTAAATAAATAAAAAAATGTTAATTGCCCCGCTATAAAATCCAAGAGTACCGAGCCATTATGTAAGAAGGATCATTAAACTAAAAACCCGGATGCTATTTAACATTTAAAGTGAATTTTCTCGATGCGGGGCAAGATGTCTGATTACTGAAATATTTCTTGTTCTTCGTTCCGCCGGTTTGCAAATACCCTGGAAAATGTCCCGCAGCTGAGAAAGTATTTGATTTGGAAAAAAGAAAATAGATTTGTGTCAAAATCGTCGGTTCTCAGTCGGCTCGCTAGAATGAATTCCATAACAAAAGCGTATAAAAAAAGGAAATTGAAATCAAATGAAGACTTGAGATTCCATTCATCTACTTATTCTTTTATTAACTCAGCTACTGTTCTTACCATCATTAATTCACCTGGCAGCATACTGTAAAATGCAGTAGACCAAGCGCGTTTCGGATTATCTTCGTTAAATAAAATAACAATTAATGATTGTCAAGATTTGCCTGGGCAACGGACCGAGCGCAATTTCGAATTTCATGCCTACAATTATTAATTCGATACATATTATTATTGTGGCCTTTCTTTTATTATTGTTAAGGAGCCTCGGACAAAGAAACGAAAAAAAAAAGCTTCCCACAGGGCAACTTTGATCGAACTCATTGTCAATCGGTACCACTTCCATGTTGTTCGCGTAATTAATAGTAACATCTATAAATCGGAGGAAATGTAAGCAAACATTCATCACAGACTTGACTTGCCAACAATTTTTACGCAGAATTACGCATTAGATTAATTACACACTCCAAGTAACTACCAGCATGCCATGTCATATTTTCTTATTAGTTATTACTTATTAGTATTACTAGTTTTATTTACATAAGGGTGTACTCTTTAATTAATTATTAAACTTGGACTAACTTTAAAAGAATGAATATCGAGAAACGATATATACTAAATTCGGCATTTATTTGTGTTATATACATAGTAGGTAGGTGATTGTTTTTTTTTTATATGTTGCTACAACTAATAAAGAGTACTGATCATCAAGTTTGCATCAGGCGGTTCTGGAACTTCTAACAGTTTGACAAAATACTCTAAAAATTTTAGTCTACATATTTACATCACTTACATAAAATATAAATACCCTGAGGGTGAGGATAACTCGAAACTAGTAGACAAAAATAAACATTCTATCATGAAACACCTTAATTAATTTTTCTGGTAGAGGCTAACAATTACCAAAAATTTAATCTAATTTCATTTAAAATATAATTATATATATATTATAAGATAAGTACCACCTGTTCACCTTATATTTGCACAAATACTGCCATTTTGTATATTCAATTTTTGCATTAACTATATTTCTCACCAAAAATATTTGATTCGCAATTGTTAATTAAGAATTTTTTTATACATTTATAGAATAAGTCAGTTTTCTTTAAAGTAACACTAAAAGTTAATAATGGATGTCTACAAAACAAATAATATGTATTATCGCTCGAACAAGTAGCGAAAACTTCTAGAAAGAAGGTAATAATAGAAGATTGCTGGCTGAAATTTTAAAAAAGCCTCCTTTTTATGCAGACTGTATTATTTGTTGTGTCTGATTACTGTCCACATATACTGATTAAAATTTTAAAAAGTTTTTTTTATTGTATCGCTACTTACGTGGGCAGTGTATAAGTGCATCTCATAATATTGTTTAAATTTTAGCTTGAAAAGAAGTTGATTTCATACGCAAATATTACAGGGTGTATCAGAAATGATGGTCAAAAATTTAACCAGTGATACAGATCTCATAAAAAAACAACTTTTCTATATACTATTCTTGCGACAGTTGCTAAAAATTTTGATTTTGTCTTCCCCATAAAATCACGATACGCTTATAATCACTTAATTATCATTATAATATAGCATAGTTACCATTATAATACGACATATGTAGATCAGTGGTAGGTATGATATTTTGTACTAAATTTTTAAATAATTTTATCTTAATAACGGTTGAGAACCAGAAAAAATGGAATCTAAAAAACATCTTCTTTAAGCCAGACCTATCACTGGCTAAATTTATGACCATAATTTCTGATACACTCTATATTACAAAATTTTAAAACAATTGACAAAAACTGATTATCACTGCTTTTAATAGAAATTATTTCGCATTAAATAAATAACAAAATTAAAAAAATATTAACCAGTAATATTTTTCGTAAAAATAGAAATTTTTAACGAAAGAAAAAGTTAATGTCGTAACTAACTTTTACAATCACCTATACTTTAAATATTAACAGTATAACGTCTTAATCTGTATTTTTGGATTATACAAGAAATCTGCTTACATTCGGTTCGTATATGTATGTATTTTATAATTATTATAAGATATAGATTGATGATGGATAATCCACATTTACCTACAAGATGTATCTTTTAATCAGATTTTTTAAATTTATATTTTTGCGATATGAGTAAAAATATGGAAAGTATAAAAGTTTTTATAAATTGGCCAAAACAATTATAAAATTTTTTGCTCTACTTTTGCTCTACTTGTATGATATAAATGGTCTTTTATGGCAACATCTATTTGTTATTTTATGGTTAAAGTTTGAATTGGTTAGGATCGTGTCAAAGTCCATGCAGTTTACGAATTTCTTTTTAATTTTTTGTGTTTTTGGATTGTGTATTTGATTTTCATGTTTGTCATTATTTTGATATAATTTACTCTTATAAATATTATTATTTGAGTAATTTACTAGTTTGGCATTTTTTAAAACCAGTTTCTTATTTGATAGCAGTTTTTGCTACACAAAATGAGCAGCGCACATGTACTCGTAAAAGTATTAAGAATCTTGTAAATTAGTTTTAAGAATATTGTAAATATGAGCGAAAAAATAAATAATTTTGACTTGCTATACAAATTAAAAAATATTACTTTCTTATTTCTATATAAACAAAATCACTGTCTATTTATATTTGTAATAGATTATTTAAAACAATGTCCTGTTGCTGGTAGGTCTACGCGATGAACTTTTGTATAAGAAGCAACCTTGTCTCGGTGGGCCTTGAAAAATACATTTTGTTAAAGGTTGTCTACATTTGGATGAATTTTATGATTTTGACTTACAAACTAGTTTATGAGGAATTTAATAAAGGTGGTTGTAAAGATAAGTGAAGCCTATTGTTACGGAACCGACCAGCTGGACCCTGGAAGACAAACACGGTCCGGTGCCACGCGCCGGATCTTTACAGTTCACTTAAAATTCAAAGGCTGGGGTTTCTTTATCGGTGAGGGACTGAAAAGTTAATTCCTTTATTCCATCATAAAATTCATCCAAATGTAGACAACCTATATGATGTACAAATACATACTAGATTATATCTTTTCTACACAACGAAAACTTGCTGGAAGCTGAAGAGTGTGAAGAATGAGCATTATGGCCATAGCCGTACTTACATACCTTCGTAAAATATACAAGAAACAAAATAATGTACTTACTAACTATTACATATTATTATAAATTTTTTAGAGATAGTTGAAATTAATATATCAGCTGAATTTAAATTGCACAATTTTAAAAAATCTTCTTGGTTTTTGGGCATTTTCTTTTGGCCATTTATTATTTGTATGTTATTTTACACTGGAGATTAAAAACACTTTTTATGTATATTTTAACTTGTGTTATGAACACAAATCTGCTTGCTTTTTATTTTGACGTCATGCTACTATCAAAAATATTGAATTGCTGTATATATAATAATAATTTGTATATTTGTACTAGGCATCAAATTGACTGTTTGGTAGACGAGACAGACATGGGTTTTTAGTAGAGGCGAAGCCGAGGCTAAAAATTCTGATATCATCTTTATCTTATTATATATTATAGTTGAACAAAAAAAGTTTAGTACCCTTTGTCAGCAAAATGTGTTTGGCGTTTCTATGACCTAGCTCTTGTTCATTAAGCAGCCTAGGTGTATAACTTTAGAAGTCTTAAATATTTAAAGATTTGAAAACTGTTGAAATTGTGGTGTCAGAGTGTCTCAAAAAACTGATGTCTCACTTGTGTCTCGACTGTCCACTCGATATTATTTATGGACGCCGTCGTCGGGGTGGCGTCCATAAAGAAGCAAAATTAGCACTTTCCTAATTGACCATTAGCGTACAACTGGGGCTGCATGGTTCATAAATTGTGTTCGTAATTAGTACAGGCTGGCGCAGAAGTCGCGCGACAACACAGGGAAAAGGTGCCGCGTCTGGGGCAATTACTCTTTAATTGCGCTTCGAATTAATTCAATTATGTAAGTTAATTGCGGCTTGTTAACACGACGATTTTTTTCGAAAGAAAAGCGCCGAATCTAACGGATTTTTCTCGTTAATCGAATTTTGATCGATCCGATTAGCACCGACGATTAAATCATTGTCGACGTTAAACTGTTTTTAATCCGTCATTTAGCGGGTGGTGAATTATTTAACGATGGTATGTTTATTCGAATTGATTATTACAACTGGGTATAATTAGCTCTTAGACGAATACCGCTTCCTTTTAAACTTCATCATTTATAAATAAAGCGAAAAGACCCCCTATTATTTATTTAACACTCTTCGGACATATAAATAGTATTAATTTGACACTAAATCAACGTTTAAATATGTAATTAAAGAAATCAATTATAACTAACTGATTTCTAATTTTACTATGCACATTAATCTGACAATAAATTATTTGCTTCTGCCATACTGATTCAAATTATTATAATAGAAGCTAAAGTACTCAATTATTTTCTAACTTGACCACCGAAAAAAATTATTTAATACAATCGTAAAACAGTATTAATCTTAACTTGAGCAACTTTATGACAAAAATTTGTTTTAATTTTAATATTAATAGGCATTAAAATATAACCCAAGCATAAAATATAGATACGATGAATATGTTATACATAAATTATGATACTTCACCCGGAAATGTCACGTTCTAATATTCAACAGTATTATTAAAAATATATATTTTAAATTTTTTAATAAAATTACTAAATTCTGTACCCAAATCGAATCCCGATTTTAATCGTTTTGGTTTAAAACATAATAGGGATATCAATTTCTACTACAACTGGTTTTCTGTAGCAATACCAAAAACAAGATAAGAGGATCGGTTAATTTACGAATACTTGTTGGATAAGGATGAAATAGAACATATTTGACAAGCATTAAAATTTCCAACAGCTCGGAGGGGTATATTATTTTACATTAAACAGAATTAAAAACCAAACTTGTAACTATATTTTCCATTGCTATAAAAATCTACTATAATCAAAATTTAATCAAATATAAACCAAGCAGATTAGTTGGCCAACAAAACATTTTGATTGGTTTTGGCTGTAACGAATGTAAAATAATCATATTTATAAAATTCGAAGAAATAATACATTGTTATATTACTTTTAACAACGATATTTATTTGTTATAGGTATAAATGATAAACATAATTTAATTTTTGTATATTTTTGACATGATAAAAAATAGTTACCCACAAAAAAATTGCTAAAGAAGAGACCTATGCATCTACGAGTATATCCGCACGTTTACCAAAGTTTTAGATTAAGTATATTATTATTTAACTTTTACAATTATTCTTAAACTTAAATTAAGCATGTTATACTCGGTATAGGTAATACATAATGTACATACCTACTTATCTTAAAACTTTGATAAGTGAGCGGATATTGTTTGCGTTTTAAAACATTTTTTTATGTGAGCTTCGGGATTATATATATTTTAATTAAGTTAGCTGTAAATTACATATTAAATTTACTGTACCTAATTGAAAATTATTTGTATTTGAAATGTTATCCTATTCAGAGATACAAAAAACTAATTTTTAAAATACATCTATTGTATACACAGTGCGCATTTAAATAACATAGGGTTTAATGTGAAACCTTGCGTATCACCTACTTTTGCTATAGAAACGTTTTTGCTTACTTTCCCATTTGCTTTAATACTTTTCTTTCGAATAGTTGTTTTTATTATTAATAACTAATAGTAGGTTTTTATTATTTTTTCTTTATGTTCGTTATAAGGACAATAGACATTTGACGTATAATGCAATTTGTTTAAGTTGCCAAATTTCGCTTGTTGTGTGTACTTTATGCAAAGGAAAAAAATCCCACCCCCTTTCACCGACGTCAGCTCCCAATAAATTGTGACTTACAGGCAATAATTATTAAATAATGAATACTCTCGAGACGCATGATATATTCAACTCCTCCTTCTTTACGCATTTATTTCAATTTTATATTTATCGAAAGGAAACATGCATTCGCCCCAATACTTTATAAATTATAGCTTAATCGATACTGAAACGGCGGTTTACAAGAAACCAGCGTGAAATATAAATTATTTAAACATAAAATGATAAATATTGTGTTTTCTTTGGTAAATTTACTTCGACTTTGTGATTATCGAACGGCGTCACTTTTTAGTTAAGATTTTAGAAAAAAAATTTTTAACTGCCGTGAAAGACAAAAGTTCTTGTGTGATCTCGTGCAGGTAAAATCGATTCGGTCCCAACACATACGATCATCAATCATTCAATTAGTCGTAGAATTATTTACATGGCTTGGGGATGTTGCTTAAAAGTTGAGGTCGGGTTTGGTTTAAAGTTAAACTGACACGATTCGATTTCATTACGATTTTAGACTGAAAACACGCAATACGTTCCTCTTTGATCTTACGATTTTTCCAATAGCTTGATTGTGGACACAGTAGGAAGTCGATAATGGCAAAAATGTATTGTACTTTTTTATATAATAGATTGAGATAAGGTATGGCAAAGATATGTAACATTTTACTAATTTTCATTAGTCCTAGTAATTAATATTTATTTACCTTAAAAATGAAATTTTTTGGATATAAGTATAATTTTTTGGTTTTGTATTTTACAAATTGTCGTTTATGTAACATCCTGTGTTTAGTAATTTTTATTTCCAAAAGACTTGGACTCGGACGTTCAATATTTAATTTTGCTTAACATTGTTGATAAATACGTACACTAATGGTGTACAGGGTGGTTTATTGAAAAGAAAACACGTGGCTTTTTGTGTTTAACTCTCTTATGTAGATTTTGAGATATACGATGTAAATTTTTTTAGTTATTTACATTTTTTTAACGAGAGCTATCTATCACCTGTCTACCACTACTTCAATAACACTCTGCATAAACGTTAAACCCACACTAAATATTTTTATAAAAGAATATAGAGTGACCAGTTCAGTACCGATTAAGTTGACAACAACGAAATTCTACTTGAATTCTTCAAATTGAGTTCAAATTCTCATCGCATCATATTTGACACTGGAATTTAAAAATGTGAATTTGTAAGATTAAATAAGATTACATTTGTTGCTTTTTGTTTCAACATTTTTTCTTTATATTTAGGATTGTATTGACTAGCTTTAATAATAATGTATTAAATGCTCGGAATGGCTTTATACAGATATACGTAATGTACTCTGGAGCTAAACTATTAGAGAAAAATTAGAAACAGTTCGAATAACGAAGGTGAAATAACAAAAGTCTCTACCAAGAATGAGATAAAGACGCTGCATTGTTAGAGTGTTTTTTTCTCTTTAGTTTTAAATTAATTTTGTATGTAATTCATAATTATTTTTATGTTTTTTTATGAAATTATATGCTATAAAATATGATAGTCTCTTAGATCTGCAATTTTTTCTTTTTCTAAGTCGTAACAGTATGTTATAGTTAACTTCAGTTGTTAATCTCATAAATCTTAAACTTATTGCATGGTTTTGATCTTCTTCCTTTATTTCAAAACCAATATTTCTTAAACATGAGAAAAACGTAACATTATAAATAAAAAATTTAAAAATTAAATTCTAGTAAATTATATTAAATAAGCCATACTTTATCCGAGAAAAACTTTTTATCAAGAATGTTATTATCATTTAAAATATTATTTGTTTTATCATTTAAAACGGGATTATGGTAAATTTGTAATGATAGAACTCAATTTTTTTTTAATGCATTTAAACAAGTTCTATAAAAAATCCCTGGGAAAGTAGAAGAAATGTTTAGAATTTATCTAAAAGATAGAAAGTAAAACCTATTTGCAATGAGAGCTTTTTCACAAATTTTTGTGTCTACTACTCTTCATTCGAATGTAAATGTCTTTTACAACATTTTCAGTAATAGTAGAAGATCTACCAAGAAGTTTAGTTTTTGAAACACTACTTTTATTTAAAAAATGTTTTACAACTCACATGCAGTGTTGTTTAAACATGATAAAATTTACCGCTGCTTTGGGGTATGTTTGTAAAAATTGGTCGTACGCTAAGTGGAGAGAATATTGCCAACCAATAATTTCATTGGGGACTCTACTTCTGAAATACACCGTTACAATAAAAGTGTCATGTTCTAATTTGAAAACCATTTTAACAAAACTTTAGGAACTACTAATAACAGTTTAATAATAAAAAATTTTGTAATGTCAAATTTTATCAAACACAACTCCTAATTTTGCGCCGTTGCTACAGAAACGAAGATTCGAACTGGTTGCAACTTCATCACGAGCTTTTATAACCTCTATGTTTTCGTGTCTTACGGACTACAGAGGTATGGGCTGATTTCAAGTTGGAGATAATACCGGTAGTAGCGCAAATTTTAATACTTTTCCATGACAACAGCAAATCACAATCTTGAATTTGTTTATTTTTCCATGGAAACGAAGATACTACCGGTATTATCTTATACATGAAATCAGCCCCTTATAGTTTTTATAAAATAACATTTCAACTTTAAGCATTTTGTTAGTGTTGTTTGCAATTATGGATTAAACAGTGAGAACGTGAATGTCCTAAATTAGAGATGGCTTTGAGCTCCTTGACTGATCGAGCAAAAATATAGAAAATTGATAGACCAGAGCTTACCTTGTTTTGTCAAATTTTCGTTCTTATGGTATTATAGTTATAGATTGCATTATAATTTTTAATACCATGTAATGTACAGTTTTCTTTTTAAATCTTGTATCTACAATTTTGTAAATAGAAATAAATCTGCTTAGCTAGTAAGCTGTTTTAATAAAAAAAATTAAGTTAATTATACGTACCTATCTATAGACAAACTTGAAAAGTAAATGCTTTAGGAAGATTTATCAGCAAGTCATTGCAAATTAGAATACTTGTATATTTTATTAGTATCAACAAGAGCATATTGTCGTAGGTTGAAATAAATCAGATACATACTATAACAGAGCAAAAATTTGCTTATGTTTGATGTATATACCTAATTATGCACATGGTGGAAAAGCCCAAAACCGTACCATATAATATTCTATCTAAAAGAAAGACCAGTATGTGCACAAAAAGCATGGAGCATCTGCCATTTTTAATGGTTTGGTCTATCTTTTTATTATTTACGTTTAGTTTTTATAGCATTGTAAGTATCTGTCTGAAAACCGTCCAAGATGGCGTCGTCCGCTTCAACCTCTTTGATTTCTTTCTGTAAACCGGCCATTAGTACAGTATAATTATTCTCCGTCTCGACACCACTAGTGGCCAGTGGCTCTAAAAGTCATAACAGATCAAACGCAAAAGCTATTATTACAAAGCTTGTGTTAAGTGAAGCACGCCATCCACAATCCACAGTCGAAGTATTGTAGGTATCTGAAGACACCACAATATTTGAAAAAGTCAACAGATGGAACTATCGTCAAGACGTTAAATTTCAACCCGTGATTATCTATTGTAAAAATGTCAAAACTGATCCAAAAATGAGATAGGGGTTCAGATTAACCTGTGATTAACTTAACCGAGATATTGAGGATGTCAGTGAACTTTGCGATTGTTCGGGTTTTCGCTTTTTCGGGATCGCAACGCAGATCCTATCAATTAAAATGAGTCAACGTGTATAAATTATGGACATACGAAGGGTTCCGACACCATCCATAGCCGGGGTATTCAGCAGCGGCGCTCGTGGCAACGCGATGTACTAATTATAGGGAACTGAAAACCTTTGACATCTGACCTGATCCACTAACGAGCTATCGACGGGCGTTTTGTTACCAGAATTGCTTAACTATGAGTGCGTATGTGCGTTGCAAGGGAGGTCTTGTTAAGCATTGTTCGCATTTCGACTTTAAACAAAATATTTCAATTTTGATAAGAACACGGCTTCATTTTTGCGATTCTCCGTCTCGGCGGAACACCCGGCGACGCGACGGATGGGTAATTTTCCTCATCGTTGGCCCAGTTTTGTCGTTCCGATCGTGTCTTGAAATAATTGAAGGGAATGCGTTTAATAGACAGGTGCTTTGAATTTGATCCGGGCTTCCGACATATAACAAGGTTAGGAGTCTCATATTTAAGAAATATTGGCGGGGAAATTTTAATTTATACCCGTAGAGGGCTAGAAGCAAATCAAATATTTTCTTATACAGTTGATATGTTTCTTGAACAGTAGGTATGCAATTTTATTATTTTAAAGGCATATCTATCTAATAATAGTTGTTAACAAAAATTATTTATTCATCTTTACCTTGTTACAATCTATTAAATGAGATATTATAAACAGTTTTAAAAAGTGAGAAAAATCTTACGAGTACTTAAAAGTTTAATTTAAGTGTAAATATTTTACAACCTAATCAAATAACAATTCATAGAAAAAAACCTTTAAACAAGAAAGAATACCGAACTTCATTTAAGTATATCCGCAATTAAAGAAGTTATTTATTATTTATTACTTTAATAATTGTTTTACTTAAAAAATAAATGAAGTACAGAAAGCTTGACAGAAAGCTTCTTAAAGGCGATAATTATTCAGTAACAAAAATTGTTATTAGGTACATTATTTAATAAATTCAAATTTATACACATATCTATTCAATAATATCAACTTTATAAAAATACCCGTAAATAATAATGACTCTTGCTTTCAAAAAATTTTAATGAATGCAGCATTATTTTAAATTTAGCCAACCAGGTACAAATATTAGCGATATCTATGCGCATGTGCAGTACCCGGGTCACATGTGTCATATTCATATTTTTTGAGCAAAAAATCTTTTCGTCTAACGCTTTCGACCATGCTAAATACTAATCTGAATATTTCTGCATTAGTTGAAATATTTTTCGAGCAATAAATAGCTTTCTCGTATATTCTTCGTGCACGCCAAATATCAATCCGAAAATTTTGCTTCTGCACTACGCGCATTCGCGAAATTTTCAGGTATTTGTAATGCACTTGGTATACTGTTCCAAACCAATATTGGCTAGCTGACTTTAAAGGCAAGCCATCTGTTTATAACTAGTGTAATAAAAATTGTATTGTTACCAAACGCAAGTAATTTATGGTCGTTAGACCTTTCGATATTATCTGAAAATACCGTCTGGAGCATGCAGATTTGTCACCACTTTTACCTGGATTTGATCTACTTCGGGGGGTTTTCTCAGATGACATCGAAGGGTCTAAGGGTAAGGTAAGCCAGTATTGATTTGGAACAATATATAATAACAGCCAAGATTTAAAAATTATTCAACAACTAAAAACGAAATTGTTATTGGTATTAAAAAATACAGAAATGGGTCTAATTCTATATAAAAATCAAGTCATAGGTAAATGCACATTTATTAGAAGGTAAGTACTAATGATACTGATGACTAACGAAAGTGTAACGAGCATAATTTTTACGTTTTAATACACTATAGTCACTACGCATATCTAATTAAAACTTTGTAAAAAGATATTTCGCACGTTACAGTCTTTTTCAAAATATTGGCAATAAAGATTGTTTATTAAAGTACAGCCTCTAAAGTGCTGTGCAATTGTAAAACAATTAGTATGCATGTTTTGATAAATTTATCTATTTATTTGACAAAATAGAAACAGAATGACAGAAGTCAGAATATATTTGGATAAAACTAAATTATACCTTCTAACACGCATTTGATTTAAATAATTTACTTTATTATCTAATTGAGTAATGTATGTGATCTGAGTGATCTAACTGAGAATAATGAGAATAATAATTGATTAATTTTTTATTTTACTCTTAACAGAAATAACACCACCTTCTCAACAATTAGATAATAGATTTCCAAAAGTTGCTTATCGTATTTTACATAGTTAGTTACTTATTTTGTCATAAAATAGTAACAGACTGCTGCGATTTTCTTTTATAAAAATAATATTTAATTATGTAAAAATAGCGTATTGGCATTGATAATATTCGTATACTTATATTCTTAAACAATAAATAATACTTCAGTTTCCAACAAAGCAAAGTATTAAGAGGAGTATGGAGTCAGGTTGACCCTGAAATTTCTCGTCCGAACCCTCGAGTGTGAAATCCTGATCGGTAGCACCGAGGAAAACAATAAATGACGATTTACAACGCCAAGATCGGAGTACAAAGGTTGTTTCTCTTATAGTAGAGTTCCAAAGGCTCTCGGGTTCCCCCACTCTCGCTGTTCTACCGTCTTCACTGCTAATAGTGGAGTAAAATCACTGTTCTATCAGGCTTCTTTCTCGCAAAATTTTTTTTTACGATATAACCAGACGGGACCTTTACAGTCTTGTAAAGTACCATTTTGGCCATCTGAAATCGCTATCTACAACTTTTTTTAGTAGGAACTTTGTAAAATATTTTTTTTTATATCGGAGCAACAGTGTTCAAAATCGTGTTTTTTAAAACATACATCGCGCTTATAAATTAACTATTTCACCTAAAATTTTGAAATTTTGTCCACTTATGGAGCAAACCAGAGCGCAACTAACAGTAATAAGAGATTTAAAAAAAAGTTTTTTGTTTTTGTGAAAGAGGCATCCAAAGTCACTAGTTGTAAAATTGTGCATTGACAATTTCACCCTACGGGAAGCTATATGAATTATTAAAAATTTGTGTATATAACATACATTTTCGGATTCACAAAACTCTAGATAAGTTTTTTAAAAAAAAATTAAAACAATAATTCAAATGGTTTCCGAAATATTATTTTTTTAAAACAAGGCTTTGCCGTGTTGCTCCACGCCACACGCGTTATATCTACGCACTCGCACAGTAGTTCTTCGTTTGTAACATTCTAATTGAGGAGCTCGCGTGCAAAACCGGATATATCCACTTTTCACAAAAAATCATTTTTTGGTGGTTTCTGGGTCTAAGTTGTGATATCTATAGGCCCATATATTCGTTTGCAGCCAAAACCGTGTAATTCCTTTTAAAAACGTTAAGTAAAGTTCGACTTTTTTTCCATTTTTTTTTTTGCTAATAACGCCAAATTGTTTCTTTTTTTTTATAAAAAAATAGATGACAATCACATGCACAATCCAATTAAATTTAAACTGTTTTTAATAATAATAACACTAAATAACACTATTTTTTAAAACAGATGTGTAGAGTGTTTTTCTCATCTGCTGCAAAATATGTAAAAGTGGATATAACCGGTTTTGCACGCGAGCTCCTCAATTATATTATGATATGACTTACTTGAAGGTAATTTGATAGCTATAATTATAAACCCCAAAAAAAATTATCAAATTTTATTAAAAGAAAAATGTTTTTATGTAAAATTTTTAAAAAAGTAAAGCTAAATTTCTTCTTCATCTTCATCTGATTTGTCGTTGGTCTCTTCAACATTGTTTCACTGCTGGCAGGAGCAATCAATACAAGACTTTAGTCCTTCTTTCAAACAGATACATTTTGAAGTATTACATGATTTTGCACTTTTACTAAAAGAAAACCTATGTTTTGAAGAATTACATTACATAAATATTTAGAAAATTTTGGATAGTGCCTTTTGACACAAAACAATTTTTGAACAACTTCGGATATAATATATTTAAGGCATAAGCCATCATTTCTGAAAAATCAACTTTTAGTCTTGAACTCACATAATCACTTTTTAAAGCGTTTTAGGCGTTCTATGTACCATACTATTATGGGAATAAGAAAAATAATAAGGAAACGCGCGAATCTGTAACACCTTTATTTACAATAATATTGTAATGAGATTTAGTACAATCATTCTTCTAATTATTAGCTACAAAATGACTTAAAGTGATTCTTAAAAAAATATTTATAAATAATATAAAATAATTATTAAAAAAATGTTAAAATTTAAAATTAACGAAATTATAAATTTAAAAAAGTCAAAATGTAGTTCATGTTATTACAATACTTGTAACGAAAACCTATTTTCCTTTTTTTTATAAATAAACATGCTATAACTTCGCGCATATACATTGGAATATACAAGGTGTTATAAAAGGTTGTGCAAAAAATTTAACCTGTAATACAGCACCACAAATAATAACAATCTGCAAAAAATTTTTGTCCTACCTTAACTAATAATAAGATTACAGGCCTTCAAAGTTGGATATAAAAAAACATTCTCGAAATCTCGAAAACCGCTTAACCGATTAATACCAAATTTGGTACACAAATGAAGTTGAGTGTACTCTTTTTATTTATTATAGTTGCAAAATTTTGCTGCACATCTCAATTTCAAGTTACAGCACTTTTGTTACACATTTTGGGTAATTAACCAATTTTATCCTTATTAATTTCCACTTTTTATAGCAACAGTGAATATGCAAGTATGTAGATTTAGAATAAAAATGCAAGAACGCAATATTTTGCTAAAACGTACCGTTTTCAAGATATTTACGTTTAAAGTATAAAAATGACTTTTAATCTCTAACTTTGGCGTTCTCTAGCTGCTAAACTGTGCAACTTGGTATAGAGGTAAATTGTGTTAAATCGCTTTATTTTGACCTGAAAAACCTATAGTTGTCTTATGTTAAAAAAAATTGTTATAGGTTTTGTAATAATTAATTTTTAGGTTATAATTTTGTTATCAGTTGAGATAAGCCAAAAATTTTTTTGCAGATTGTTATTATTTGTGGTGCTGTATTTCAGCTTAAATTTTTTGCACAACTTTTTGTAACACCCTGTATAATACATATATTATACTATATTATACACTTATATTATACTAGAGAAATTCCTCCACACTCCTCCAATTTTCTTATGGAAATGGACTTTTATGTTATTTTTGTTATTATGAGACAAATTTTAATTTTTTTATTTTATTATTAGAAAAGGTATGAGGTTATTTAGAAACATATTTATGTGTCACAACTGTTATTTTTATGTAATTTACTTTAAATATCAAGAACTAAATACTCTATATTAATGCCACAATATCAGTAATCAAAAATTTCGAATGATGACGTAAATTCATTTGCATAAGATAGTTGGTATAGCTAATTTTATCATTAGGTTAAAAAAACAAATATGTTTAATTTTAAAAAAACAAGACATTTATTTTATAAATCTAGAAATAAACTTCTTATTGGCATATTTCTAGACATTCTGGGATCAATTAGCTCTGGAAGAATGCACAACTTGTAAAACCTTTCCAATTTCACTTTCATCTTCGTATCCCAAAAAGTATCGTCTTTAGTAATAATTTGTGTTTTAATTTTTCCATAACCAGTCCAAACAGCTAATATGCAAACCTTTTTGTTTGCTATGTGTAACTGTCCTTGAATTTGGTAGTACCAATCATGATTTAAATTAACTTCCTGACTTCCATCAATAGACTGTTTCCAAAATGTTATAATTTTTTTTTGATTCCTTCGTCTGGAGTTAAATTTTGTTTATAGGCCGTGTATGGACACTTTATTTCTACTATATAATCATTCTCTTCTAATATGCCATCTGGCGAAGCTCCTAAATAAAAAACTTCTTTGTCGATAAAAAGTCCACATGGATTAATTTTCATTTCTTTTCCAAATTCCATACTTATTTTTTTTTCAATTCTTTTTTCGCATCCACTTCATAAATTTTTCCATGATTTAAGGACGGAATATTTTTATGTTTTATATCATATAAAATGGACTTGACGGTGTTGGCAGTATTAGTTTTCTTTTTCAATTTTCACACTCTTCCAAAATTTGACGCAGTCAGTAATTTTCTTCTTTGCTCCATCCATTCTCCATCTTGATTTTGATCGGCTGTTCTTTTTTCAATTGTTTTAATTTCTTCCTCAGTTTTTCGTAATTTCTGCAAAAATTCTTTCTCTTCTTCTTCGTATATTGCAGCACTCATATCTGTTTTTTGAGAGTTTTCGCCGTAATATTCATCAGCATTGGATATTTTGTTGTCTTTGTTTGTGTGTTTATAAAAACATTTTTTAAATAATTGTTGTTTTCTAACTTTATTAATTCTGCCAAGCTCTACTTTTTTAATGATTTTGTTATTTTTGAATAACATAAAATGGGGCATTTTGGTATTATGGCTTACTACCGCTGTAGCACATCTGGTACGATATGAATTGCCTAAAGCATAATTTATTCTTTTGCCCCCTATAAATTTTTCAACAATTGAGTGATATTGTTCAACAATATTGCTATTAAAATTCATTATTAAACTGTTGGCATGATTAGCAATGTATCGAGTTATATAAATAATTCTGTTTAAAAATTCATTTGAAATTTCTTTTAAAAAATTGTTTCTCTTCCCGTTTACAAAAATATGATTCTCAATTTTTACCAGCCCTTGTTAATCCAATTAAAGTGTTCTTGAAAACAAAAACTTACTTATTTACCTGGAAGGTTCATTTGTTTTAGCAATAGTTTGCATTTTAAAAGAAAAACCGTTTATTGATGTCAATAAAATTGTACTGCTTCTTTATTTAAATAAATTTTAAAAGTTCGTATTACATAATTATTTTATTAACTGAACGTAAGTATGCCTGAAACAAATTTGATTATAGACGGAATTATTACTTTGTAATTGTAATTAATAAAATATTTTATTTTCTTTTTTTAAATAACAGAAATTAGCTCAACGACTAAAGTCATAAAAGAAGAGTATTTGTAGCATGTTTATTTATATAAAAAAAAAAAGTTTTTGTTAGAAGTAATGTAATAATATGAACTACATTTTGACTTTTTTAAATTTTTAACTTTGTTGGCTTTAAATTTTTACAATTATTTAATAATTATTTTATATGGCTGAAGGACTTCGGTCAATGGCCATTGGGAATCCCCAATAAAACATTATTATTATTATTTTATATTATTTATAAATATTTTTTTAAAAATCACTTCCAGTCATTTTGTAGTTAATAATTAGAAGAATGATTGTACCAAATCTTATTAAAATATTTTTCTAAATAAAGATGCTACAAATTCGTGCGTTTACATGGAAATTCCCATAAGAGAACTTACCTCCATACTCCTTTTATTGGTGAGAGGTCAATTGTCGAGTTGTAAATCAAGAGGTTGCTCGTACGGTTTCAGATTGAAAACTGCGCGAATCTGTAGCAGCGTTATTTATGAAAATTTTTAAAAACGGTTTTCACTACGAGTGTTGTAATAAAATGAACTACATTTTGACTTTTTGAAATTTTTAGTTCCGTTGATTTTAAGTTTAAGTAATTTTTAATATTTTTTTTTTATTATTTGCAATAATTTTTTTAAGAATCGCTTCCAGTCATTTTGTAGTTAATAATTAGAAGAATGATTGTACCAAATCTCATTAAAATATTTTTGTAAATAAAGGTGCTACAGATTCGCGCGTTTACATGGGAATTCCCATAAGAGAAATACCTCCATACTCCTCTTAAGAAAAGCGTATTACCACAAAAAGGTTGTCAAACAAGTAAACAAAGCGCGTTAAAAACATTTTTGGTTATACTTATAAATGCTCGTGCATCATGAATACACCCACAAATTGGGTAATAAATGATAGTTTCCTATAACGGACAACGGGAGGCGACTATTTTGTCCGTTTACGAGAATTTAAAAGGTTATCATTTAGGTGTGCTAGCGCTTATGAGAAAGATGAAGTTTCGTAATTCGGTTGAACTTAGTTTTACCAAAACCAAATTAAATATGTACGCATATGCAAGTTAACACTTTTTTAACAGGTTGTCATATTTTTTAATACCTAAAAAGTATTGTAAACGAACAATAATTTAATTTGAAAAACAATTTAAAATTAAACCTTCAGTTTAGCAAATATCTTCTCAAAAATACGGATATAATAGTCATTTATGTATTAAAAACATAATGAAGGGGATTATAGCACGAGGGAATGTTGAAATTTCTGTGGGCCATTAGTGACGATTATGCCTGTAGTACATAACGCTATATTTTATTTTACATTGTTTTGGCTCTTAGAAAAATAGACTTTGTTGTTTCTAGTCGTTGTTTCTAGGAATACCACAATATTTTTGTTGTTTGTTTGACGTTTTTTGAAATGAAAACTAAAACAATCGTATTTATTTGACAATGTCCCTTAGTAACTTTGAGTACTATAAAGATAAAAAATACGCTCTAATTTGCGAGCGTATAAAGAAGACTATAGTTGCAAAATAAAATAAATTTAAATAGTGACAACCTGGGGTTTAAAATCTTATAAATAATGTGTAAATTTTGTTATCTTAATTTATGAAAAGAAATTTTTTGGTGTTATTGGACAAAAAAATAATATAATAAAATATGTAGATATTTTTCAGGGATTAACTAGTATTAGTAGTATTGCATATTTCTGTCAACTCATACACATCCGCGAGAAAAAAAATCTGATTGTCAAAATCTAAAAATAACACAAATATTAATTTTTTTAGTTTTTTATACACTACTCAAAAGAATTATCGCATATTCCTGAAAATACAACCAAAATTTATTTTTAAAATGTATATATGTATATTTTCATGTGTTCCTGTGCATCAAGATGCTCACTCGTACTTTTTTAATTTATGTAACGCCAAATTATCTATTTTTTTCTGAGCGTCAAATCAGTTTAATATCATTTCTGAGGTTTGTTTCGAAATTATTTGTATTGTGAATTAGGGATATTAACAGACGTGTTACTCGGCATTTAACCGAAGCAGAATTGCAGACTGCTATCATTCTTCTCTGCATAATCAACTGAGAGTCGCTGAAATTCTGAATGTTGCCCAGTCCTCTATCAGCAGAGGGTATACCAGCGTTATTGAGACACAAATTGTCATTCAAGACGTCGTGGACAACGTCGTCATAGGGCGACAAGTGCGAGAAAAGATCGTTTCCTCACACTTACTGCAAGGAGAAATCGGTTTGCAGCGGCTAGGTTTTTGTAAAACTTACTACAGAGAGTACATAATACTCGAATTTCTATTCAAATGGTCCGAAATAGACTGTATGAACTTAATTTACCTGCCAGACAACCAGCAACAGGCCCACGGTTGACTAAAGAACACCGGGTAAGACGACTTGCGTTTGCGAGAGAACATGTGAATTAGACAAACCACCAATGAGCCAACGTTTTGTTTTCGGATGAATCGAGATTTACTCTTTCATCAAATGATCGACCTCAAAGAATGTGGAAAACGTCGGGGACGCGATTTACTCAATGCAATATTCGGGAATTGGATGCCTTTGTCGCGGGTGGTGTGATGGTACGGAGCAGAATTAATCCAGGAGGACACACAGAGTTGCATGTTCTTAATAATGGTACTCTAAATGCAGATAGGTATGTTACAAAGATTTTAGAAGAATATGTTGTAGCTTTTGCCCCATTTGTTCGACCCGATTTTATTCTCATGCATGATAATGTGCGTTCACATGTCGCACGAGTAGTTCAGCACTACCTGAAAACTGTTCAAATTCCCGTAATGGGTTGGCTGGCTAGGTCACCGGACTTGAATCCGATTGAACACTTAGGGGACGTTCTTAGGAGACGTGTAAGAAGCAGATCAAATGTTTCTCAAACTTTAAGCAAGCTCTCAGAGGCTTTAACTGAAGAGTGAAAGAATATCCCAAATGTACTGTACAAAATTTAATTCAGAGTATGCAAAGACGTTGTAGAGGCATTATAAACGCAAGGGGAGAGAACACACGCAACTAAATACAATTTCTTCAATTTTCTGTTGAATTTTATAAATTTTGATTTTGATTTAGTCAATTTTAGTGGCTTACTTTATCTTTTATCAACTGGTATGTTAAAAAAATATATAATTACTTTTGCAAATTTGTTTTTTAATAAAACTAACATGTTTAACTTATACAAAAAAATTCTATCGGACTTGTAATAAAATATGCGATAATTGTTTTGAGTAGTGTAGTTTTAAGAGGTCTTCACGAGTGAATAATCATAGTTATAATATACTTAATTAAATATTATTTGATGCCCAGATAAAGGGTAGTAAACTATTGGTAGAAAATTTATTTACATTTTTTGTTATTTGTTAACAAATATTGTTCTTTTTATATATTCCATTATTAGATATTTGTAGCATTTTCTACATTAAAATTTCATCTGTTTGGGTTTCCCCTATGACAACTTCAATTAGTAGATGTTACGGTTCCAGGCTTTGTAATTAAGAAAAATGAAATTTTGAGAAAGAGCATGTCAGTTGTACAGCGAAGACACCACTGACATTTTAGATTAAAAGAATAACATTTATTTCATGCGCTTAATTAAATTTAAAAAGAAAAATATTATTAATACTGTTCCAGATCTTTTTCGATTGAGTTTAAGAGTTTAGTTCTTTATTTTAATGATCTTAAATTGCGTCAACAAGAAACTTAAAATGTTAACCAATTTAAGTAAAAGCAATGAGAATCCTCACGATTTTACCTAAGCACGTCCCTAATTTCCAGTAGGTGAACGACTCAACATTTCCTTTTGGTCTTATTGCCTGCAAAGGTTAACGAATCATTAATTTCTTTAATAACACATCTAATTTTATTTATTACCGCAGTTTTTTTTATTATCCACTTCTTGCACCAGCCACGAGGAAAATGTCGAAGAAAGTAAGCGAAGGCTAATTGGGCGTAAAGCGTGAGACCAAAGCGTTTTATTTCCCTTGTTTTTTTTTTTGCAGAGATTAATTTTGTGGTTATTGGTGCAAAACACGATACGTATCGATATCAACTGCCCTTGTTGCATTCGGTATTTGACTATAGCGAGTAGCCTGTTACAGGATGCCGATGAATCCGTTACAAGAAGTTTTAGATAAAATAGTTGTTTTATTACTTTACAGATCATGGCTAAAAAGAAAAATACTTTTATGCCTTTTTAATTGCAACAAAACAAGTTTCCAGCCGACCAAATGGATTCTGGGACCATCCTCGACCATTAATCTCCCGTTCGGCTGCGATTCAAATCTGATATATCCCACAACGAAATTACATGTTACCAAAGAAAATATTATAATAAATTCCGATAATTATCGTTATTAAACGCTGAAAATACGTTTTATTATGTTTGTTCGTAATTTTTCACAAGCAAAATATGCAATTTTCCGGTAGTCGGTACTGTCATGACGGATTAATCAATCTGCGGTTCGATTGATTTCTATACGAAAAAAGAAAAACCAAAATTAAGTAGTTCAGTATTTTATTTTTATTATTATGGTTGTTACCTACTCAACAAAACAAGCTTTTTTACTCAATTTTTTTACAAAGTTATAAAATGAATTTGAACTTTTATTAGAACAGCAAAACTTTAGGGGTGGCATTATATTGACCGAAAATTAAAATTTGTAAAAAGCGTTAAGCTGTTTATTTCATTCAAAATGTATTTCTGAATCTAGGAAGTCAAATGTCTGGTTTGGATCTGTCTGATATTTCCGCCTAATTAAGAGGGATCTGGGAAGGTGGACGAACTCGCGGATGGTCGCGTTTTTGTCCCATTGGATCGCAGGCAGTCCTTTACAAAAACTAGCCCAGAAAGCCGATGCGTTTCGAATTGCAAATGAGCCATTGGTGTAACATTTGTATTCGACATTTGTAGTGGCAGCACTGACACCTCATTTGTCAATATAAATTATTCTCGATGCGGCGACGTCTTAATCCTCGTACTCGGGAAAGCTCCATTATTCATGGGTGGAAATGTCGACGTTGTATGGTATTAAATTTTCAGATTTTCGCGGGATATTCATTGTATTTTCCGCTAATTGGCCTAGTCGTTAGAAACTCTTCGATAGAAAGAAATGACGGAAGTATGCTGGTTTTTATTGTTTTATGGGACAGGTGTTGGGAAGATTTCCCTGGTAATTTATGACGGGGTTCATGGAGAGCTTTTACAGTTTGGCGTAAAAACTGATCGACGTGTAATAAAAGAATAGGCAGCGATGGTGAGATCGATCGAAAAACAAATTAACTAAAATTAATGAGAAGATATATAAAACCATTACAAGAGTCACTCCGCCTTCCAGTTAATCATGTTACCAACTTAGCGAGTTTCCCACCATCGATTGAAATATTCCTGGCCCAAATGAGTTACAACCTTAATTATTTTTTCTGCGTTTGGGAAAGCTACACACTAATTACATCATCCCTTGAGTACAGGGGACGACAAATGAATCGACGCTTACGCCTTAAAATGAACATAATTACTATTCTACGAAGCTTCAATTTTTCAAAGAGTTCAAATTTTAATTATCTCTTTATTACAAAATTAGTTAAACAATTAAAATCTCAATTGAAAAAGAAACAAGCTTATTTATTGATTATTAAACCTTAATTTTAATGAATATTCATTTATATAAAGTTGTCATTTTCAATTTGATGTTGTTAACCTTATGTTATTATAAAAACTATTTAATTTTTGGTAATTTTTTTAGTCGGTTACTTAGTTAAGTATGTAGTTACCTACTTGAATAATTTTATCTAATATAACCAAGTTTTTTAATATAAAATTCTAAGTAACAATCTAAGTAACTGATTCCATATCAAAGTTGTAAGTTTAAAAGTAAATTAGGGCTACAGCCAATCAAAGTGTTTAATTTTAAATACATAGGTGTTAGTTATTTACTCAAGGAAAGAAGCACCGTAAAACTTAGACTTTTATCTAGTAATGCTGTGCTTCTCTTTGCAGTCACAGGTATACTCAAAATATCTAAAAGTGGGTTGACTCTTAAGACTCTTTTGAAATACAAAGAATAGCTATTGTTTAATTTATAAATAAACAAACCACCGCACCGTAAAGATAGATCTCGATTTATGACAGTTTTCTCTGTCTTGGTATTTGTGTGCAAAACATCTGGCGGAGAGAACTATCTTAAATCAAGCTTCATCCTTACGGTGGTTTGCCTTTCCATAAATTGAACAATGGTTATTTTTTGGTTTTTAGAAGAGTTTTAAAAAGTCAGCCTATTTTTAGATATTTTGACTACACACGGTGTACCGTTCCTTTACTAAGTCTACTCTAACACTCCCTGATAAAGAAAAATATCTAATAATTCTTTATTTGCTTTTAACAAAGATAAATTATGTCTATTTTCCATTTTTATTTTTCACACTAGAACTAAAAACTTCGTATCAGCCCGCTAATATCTGCCCTTGAGCGTAATATGCCACATTTGGCACTTTATACTTTGTTTGTTTATGCATTGTTTTCGGAGGCATTTTTCGTAAATATTCAAGTTATATGAATAGCATCTGAGGAAAAATGCATCAATTTAATACATTTTAAAACAAAAATGTTTGGGTAACTTTACTTCAGTTTTTGTTAATCACGTTGTACTGTGGCTATGTGTCAAAAATTTACAAATTTGACTTGAAATTCTGCCATTAAGATGAAAAAATGTTAAGTCGAAATTATATTTTTGTAGAGCACAACTTTGTATTAATATTATACATTTGTTTAAAATTGGTTTGTTGTAATCAGCTTCACTTTTTTTGCAATATATTTTAAATTACTTGAAAAAATAAAAACTAACAAAAATAAAAAGTAATTCAAAAAATACGAAAAAACAAAACATAAAAGACAAAGTACCTACCGATTGTTTGAAAAAAAGAGTACCTAAATCTAAAATATATCTAAGAAAAATCATCAAATTAACTGATTTCTCGATAAATTATTTAAAACAGATTATTAATGAGTTTATCAGCTTTTGTAATTCATTTAAAAAATAAAAGATTTGTGGAGGATTTAGTAGACTTCTTCGCCGTTTTAGCTTATTGAAGAGGTTAAGTGTATAGTAGAACCTGTCACTGGTTCTCTGAAAATTTTTGTACTCAAGCAAGAGCAGGAGCGGAATCTGCTCGAACTGTTTTACAAGATGATGAAGTTCTATTTGGCAACAACTAGACATACTTGTAATATAATTACTTATTCTACAAGTTTGTGATTAAAAACAATTAGTAAATAACATTTTAATGTTTTAACGCTACGCGACGCAAGCGTGTTCATAGACTTGAGATTATTATTAAAATAAAAGCATTCACCCTAGGAAATAAAACAGAGCAAGCAGGAATCAATTAACAGCAAATAGGTACTAGTGATTTCCAACACAAAATTATCTGGAATTTCTCATTCACGTAGGCGATTTGACATTATTTAGTATTTACCGAATAAGCGCTAAATTAAAATTTCGATTATGATTTTGTTATCATTAATTGTTACCCGATAAATAAATTAAAAGAGTAGATAAAGGCTGTACGAGAATACAGTATATGATACATATTTGCGTAAAATAGAATGGTGCCAACAAACTGTTAAAAAATTACCGCGATATTTTTTAAAGAAAATATTACTGTGCAATTCAACTCTGGTCGAATTTTAAAAAATAAACTATTCTCATCTCCTAAATAGACAAGAGGTAAATAGTCAAAAAAAAAACTATATTTTTTCTTTGTTTATATCTTAGTAAATTGAAAAAAAAACTAAATTTCAAAACCTGATTGCAGTTTATACTGGAATTAGATGTTAAAAATGGTTGGCCTGGCCACATGTTTTTTATTTTTAATTTAATTTTATAGTTTTTTTGAAGTAAAATTTGCTTAAAAATACAGAAAATTTTAATAAATTTTTTTGTTGATTTTATCGGTCAGCAAGTCTTAAGATGATCACGTATAGAAGTAGAAAAGTTACGGCTATTGTAGTAAGAAGTAATTTTCTTTTATAATCTGCGTCAAGGACATGATAATATACTCTCAGTATGATCAAATATTAAATAACGGTTTTTATGCTTTTTTTCACTAACGCGACATTTTTCGAAATTAATACTAATTATTCAGTTTTTAGAATAAGTAATTAATAACTAACTTCATTTTTTAATTAAAACATTTTAGACGATTGTACCTGTCTAGCATGTATGTACCTACACCTAAATCTTACCAGTGCACATCTAAAGTGGGGCAGTTTTAGGGTTGGTAGAGCA
This sequence comes from Tribolium confusum, assembly GCA_029207805.1. Taxonomy (NCBI): domain Eukaryota; kingdom Metazoa; phylum Arthropoda; class Insecta; order Coleoptera; family Tenebrionidae; genus Tribolium; species Tribolium confusum. Next base: position 5,926,627 of record JALGAY010000003.1, read on the forward strand.
AAATCTTAGAAAAGAAAAATCAATTTCAAAATTTCATGAGTTTATAGAAATGGAAAAATATTTGTTTCTTATGGTTGGTATCAAGAGCTTGTTAACAGAGATGTTTAACAAACTCTTTAGAGTGCGTTAATTAAACTCATAAGTAAAGAAGCACCGGAAAAATTAAACACGTTTGAATCATTTAGTTTTCTTTTTCATCTATTTAGTGATTTATATTAATAAATATACTTATTATATGGATGTTATATAATTGACACTTATGAAATGAGGATAAGGGCAAGAAAAATTGCAGGTAAACTGTGAAATGTCTAAGTTCATTTAATAGTAATCAGTGGTCATTTATCAGCATCTTTCCCTCAGTCATTATCTCAAAGCAGAATTTTGTAGTTTTGATGCGGGTTCATTACATATGTCATCGACTGTACTAGAATTTTATCGAAGGTGGACCGGGTGGCATCTCGTTTCTTTTCCCCAGACTTGTAGGCAGTGTTTGCCCAAAAGCAATTTCAAAACCTCAAAATATAAACGTAAACGGTCTCGTGCGTGAAAACCGTCTGGATCCGAATCCGGTCTCAACTCGTCCGGATTTTAAAGTGTATTTTTGCCTGTTATAAATCGATGCGAGGTATACATGTCCAATGGGCGTTCCTGAATTATTCTTTTCTCTTCCAACTCGTGAGGTTATGCAAGCAATATGGGCGGTGAAGTACACTCACCACGAAAAACGGTACATTCCGAATAGTCAGCTTTCGTGCAGAAGCCTCTTATTACGGAGAGATAAAGGCTTTACGGTTTCTGCGAAAAATCGACTTTGGCGACATCAAGGTCGCTGTTTTACAACAGGCCTTGGCTCGAAAAAACGCGAAATAATAGAAAATGGGTTTTGAAACGTGTTTTGTCGTCATTTCCTCGCGATTGAAAAAACATTTTATTGTCATTTTATCATCCACCGTAAAAAATGAAATGATTTGTTATTCGGTACATAATTAAGCGATACACTTTAGTGAACATGAGGACTAAACTACTGTTTATGCATTGTGGAAATTGGGTTTTAAAATATCCTACTCCGGCTATTGAAATGTTTGCTAATGCGATTTTCGTATAAATTATATGTTGCGTCATATCAATGTTACAACGTCAATTCTAATGCATTATCACCTCGCCTATTCCATATGCATTAAGGTTCTTTTTTTTAATGGACATTGCGATAATTCCATTATACGCCACTACCAAAAGCTATACCATCATATTTCAAAATTTATTCAAATTCGGTTAGAACCGACAATTTTTATTTTTTTATTTACTTGTTTCGTTATCGCCAAAAGATTTTTTACCGCAGGCGATGTTGAAATATTAAAACAGATGCGCTTAGATAGAGACTAATTTAAGCAGAAATACACCTAAAGCTACGTTCACAACCCGAAAATTTACACATAACAGAGCAACACATAATTATCCTTTTAATCAAGCATGCATAAAATATTGTCTAGCCTAAACTAGTTATTTTTTTAAACACAGACTACTGCTGATGTTGAGTTAAGTTACGATAAGAAAACAAGGTGTTAGAACTTATCGAGACTGACAAGTTTATGATAGAATGAGTTTCTAATATAATAGTAAAATATTACTCTGATAACTTTGTTTCATTACACCTACTACTTGTTCATTTGACGTCCACTTTCTGATTGTCAATTTGCGCCTATTTTTTATATAAAACTATATGCTATTTTCTTCAATAGGTCTTTAAATGGATCTTGTTAATTTATTTGGTAACTTTTTTATACATAGTAAAACACTTGTGTAAAAGCTTAGAACCACCGAAATGTTTCTTAAAAATGACACTGACAATGCGAATGTTAAGACTACTAATTTTTTACAAAACACTAACAATTTTTTTTTAGTTACCCAGGTTTTACAAAACACAACCCACCTATTTAAAAATAATGTAGTTATAAGTATATTTTAAAAACTTAAATGATAATGTGGTGACAATTTTTTTTAAATTTGAATTTTTATTTGCTTTAAACAAACTTTTCGTTACAATTTCGTGTTTCTGCAGAGTTATAAGTCATTCTTAAATGTAGTTAGTTAATATTCGGTTAAGTTACTGGTTCGCGTGTGGCACTCATATAACTTACAATGAAGGCAATACATTATGATGATGAGATGAAGAAACAGAATATTTAACACTGTCTTATTTTTAATGTTTTTTGTAGGATTATCAAATCGCTACGAGACAAGAATAGAGCCGTAATTCTCTCACATAACATAACTCAAGAAATCAATAATTACTTTACATAAAACAAGCTTTTACGAGCCGCATATATCACTATCTATGAATACATAATAAATCAAATAAAAATTATAAATTCATGAGAAAATTTGAAGCTTTTCTCGAGAGTTTCTCATTGATTTTAGTAAAACGTGTATGTTGTAATTTAACTGTCTAATTGTTTAACAAATTTAAATTTTGATAAAGTAATAATTATAAATGTCAACAAATGTTTTATCAGCTAGTGAGTTAATTTATTATTTTTTTATAATCGTAAATGAAAACGATGTTGTATTTTTGAAGATCGTAAATCTTGACTGTGAGTTGAGAAATAGACTTTTTAGTGATAGAAAAAGTTAAAATAATAAAATGTAGGCAATAATGTTTTCGATTATGTCCTACATTACACGAGTGTTTTCTACAATCTTGAATTATTATAAATGTGCATATACTTCAACTTTCTATTCTTTTGGCCAATTTCGAGTCTTGGTCTCGCATTGAAGTCACCAGCGATCTGCTGGTCGATAATTAAACCGTTGTGTCATGGAAACGGTGATTAAACAGCAGCAACGCGTTATAAATCTAATTACTTTGATTTATAAACAAATCGACCGAGAAAAAAAGAACAAGGAATTCCTCAAAACATGAATCATTCAGACATAAAGGCAAGCCACGCAGCTGTCACCTGTGTTTATTTTCTATTTATGCCAAATTACATTAATTGACATAATTAATGATCGCGAGCCGCAGGAAGGAGAGTATTAAGGTGTATAAGTGTTGTAGAAATCTGCATGTGTATGCGAACGTCATAAAACTAGTTTTAATTACCTTGGATGATGTTTTAAACCGTTTTTGCTTTTGATTAATATGTGATTTTATGGTAATTGCATAGGAAAAAAAACTCATATTTTATATGGGCTTCGATGAAAGTACAAAGACGGAACTCGGTCGCTTCCTCTGACTCTTTGCTCTATTAATCAGGATTTACCAAACGAAGTCGGATTAGCTGAAGTTAAAGGTCACTTGTCCCAGCAAGGGGTTACAAAGCGTACCTGCTATCCAAGTTGTGTGGCTATTTTCATGAATTTTAATCGAGTACTTTACAGAATACATTAGGAATAGTGGCAATTAGAACATGTTGTTTTATTTGACAATGTCATGTTGGTTGTCACATTATGTATGTTAAGTCTAAGTTAATTCACTTGCTGGAATATGCCTACCTACATATCTAAAAGAAATTTGCAAATTATTTTACGTACGTAATTTGTCAAAAATAAGACCACTTTTATAATATTATCGTAACAGTATTTTGTTGTCTAAATTTTTTAATGTTGTTCTTATTTCCCTATTAAAGAATAGAAACAAGATAGCTATAGTAAATTTCGCTTACGATGTCAACCAAGAGTCAATACATATATTTTTTTAACAATAAAAAATATATCCACTCGGTCACGTCACTGCAAAAGCAGTTAACAAAAATTATAAAACTTGAAACAATACGGCCAAGGTGACATCAGTTACCATTATTACATTGGTATTTATTACATTCTTGATTTTAGAGGATTTCAAAGGATCCTCAATACGACCACCAGATGCTTTTCATTTAGATAAACAGGTAAAAAATTCGTTTCTTCTTAAATTTTGATTAGGTGGAAATATATTATTGTTTGAAGATTGTGTTTGAAGTGTGATTAAAATATACGCAGAAATTTTTCCTGGTAATAGTCCTAGTTTTAATGTTAAAATTAGATATAGAGGGTGTCTTTGAAGTAACTTTAAAAATTAATTGCAATTTTTAAGATAATATTTGTTATCGTAGTGAATAAAGAGTTGAGATGAATTGTCTAAAGCGGTAATGCTTTTTAAGTGTTTTCTTAAATGTGGTGAAAAAGTGAAAACCATATCAGCGACCAATATTAAAGTATACAGGGTGTTCCTTAATGATATGCGAATATTTAAGGGTGTGAATCTACATGAAAAATTAATGTTAGTTTGCTTTATAAACTATAGCCTAAAAGTGTTTCCTTACAAAATCTCGGGGTGTTAAAGTTTAAAGAAAAAAATAAAAATTAATTATTATTTTCAAAACCGCTTCAGATATTTTAGTGATATTTAGTAAGTAGTGAAAGTTAATAAAGGTGCATATTTTTCAATGCAAAAAATTTTTTTAACTTTAACAGAGGCGTGCGTACGGGTATTGACTTCGATATTATTTAAGAAAAAAATGGTACGCCAATGGTTTTTTTCCAAATAAAAATTATTTTTGAATTCCCCGTTCAATTTAAGACATAAGATCTTTCTTGAGTTGTTTTCCATCGATGCGTCATTTTTGAGTAAAAAAATAAAAACCGTTTTATTGTCCGAGAAAATTAATGTAATAATTGAAGAATGCAATTTTTATTTATTATTATTAACTTTCACTACGTACTAAATATTACTAAAACATCTGAAGCGGTTCTGAATATATTATTTCCAATTAATTTAATTTCCATTTTTTCTCTTAAACTTCAACACCCCGAGTTTTTGTAAGGAAACATTTTTGGACCATAGTTTATAAAGCAAACTAACATTAATTTTTCATGTAGATTCACACCCTTAAATATTCGCATATCATTAAGGAACACTCTGTATATCTTATTATGGGTAACGCCACAACATCTTTGTTGTATTACTTGAATTCAGGCTCTGTGTCAAATATGTCTTTTCTGAGAGAAAGATGGAAGTTATTATCGGTTTATGAAAGAAAGAAAAAAGACCTAAGTCGTATATAATTGCAACAAACAAACCTTATTTAAACAATAATTACTAATGCTCATATATAATGCAGAGATAAAAGTTTTTGGTTTATTAGAAGATAGTTTTGGATGCTCTTGCATTTACAACTCACTTACTGTTTCAGCATTCGCCTAGATCAATCAGAGAAAACCTCTCAAATAACTCCGAGCAGAACAGTCGGTAGCGTAGCGGGATCAAGACCTCTACTCGGCTACTAGTTCGTTTATGCAGCTATTGCTTAATAAGAAAATTGTTTTTTATAATGTCTTTGTCAAAGAGCAACGAGGGCGTTGGAATTAGAATTATGTAAAGTAATGCGGTTCTAATGAAGTTTTGTGATAGGGTCCCATTGTGTTAAAATTGATCTTCTTCTCAGTTCTTCTTTGAATCAAAGCCGAGCCCAAATATTAAAAGTTCAATAGATTTCAGGTTTTAAGTCTCTGCATCACAATGCTGGTTATAATTATAACTGTGGTACCATAAAAACCACATTAGAAACGTATTACTTTAGTTGAAGTTGAAAACTTTAATAAATCGGTGCAATTGATTTCTGGCGGGTGCTTTGCACATTTGACGGTGACCTTGTTTCTCTTGATCTCATTCTACTGCTTTTTTGGTTTGCGAATAAGGCAACCGTAATAATAGCGCGTTTCACACGACGATATAGGTATATCGCCTAAAATAGTCACTATCACTGATATAAAAAGAGACGAAAATTTGACCAAAATTAATGATCGGTTATTGTTGTAGTTTGTTTCTACCATTTATACTTACCATAAATGATAGCAATATTGCGACGTGTGGAAAGGTTTTAGTTTTACTTATTTTATTTTGAAATCTTAATTTAGCTTTTCGTTAGTTTATTTCGTTAAATTTTACATTTTCTTATTTAATCGAGTTTATCTGCTTAATTGCTTAATTACTGCTTAATGACCTTTACATCAACTGCTTAGTTACCTTTAGATCTGTCAAATATCTTTAAAACATTGCTGCGTTTTTAACTGCACCAAACAAACCATTTTTACTGTTGTTAACTAACAAGAGTTGTTTTGATTCAAACCCAATTTATAAGATGACCTAAACTATTGAAAAAGTCTTGTGACTAGTTTTAATTTGCAATGACCAAAATTTGAGCTCGAAAAATAATAGTCACAATGATCAACGGTTACAAGTTTCACACTTGACATTTGCCAAAGTTTTAGATTAGGTTATTATTACATACTCTCTTCGCGCCACAATTCGAAAGGTAGCTTGATAAACTTTTTAATTAAATACGCGTTATAATTTTACTTAAAATGTATACAAATTGAAGTTTAACTTTATAAAAAATAAGTAAAAAACAAACATCTATTTTTTTTTAATTTTTAGTGCTACATAGTTACTAATTTTATGTAAAAGTTAGAAACATTGTAAACTATAATTTATTTATAATCAAAGAAGAACGGCGATTATGATCTAACAATAAAACATATAAAACTTGAAAATGTTAAAGATAATTTGGTATATTCAGTTTTCGGAGAAAACGTTTAGCCCGGTATTCAGAATTTGGCTAACGTCTGAATATACTATTCGTTCTATTACTAATAAATAATAATAAGTTTGAAAAACATTATGAACGGGCTATCACAACATACGGAATTTCTAACATCCGTAAAATACCCGACTAAATCTATTTCGATTTTTATTCAGTTTTTTTTATAATATAATCTTTTTATAATCTCTAAAAAATAATATGCTTTTGTTAATTGTGAGTACTTAAAAAGTCAGGCTTCTTATTTATCTACCGACTATACCTACTATTTGTTCGTTTTACGTTCGAGGAACTGCTGACATTTTGTACCTAAGTCATCTATTACTTCTTGTTAACTTTCTTATACAGTTATACACTTTTTATACATTTTTTATCGGACACAAACTTTAGTAGAGTGACTTTATTATTCAAAGTAAATCCGAAAATAATAACACTTAGCCCAACAATACAACTGTTTATCAGTAGAATGTTCAGATCGTAGAGAAATAATTTATGGAAGCATATAGTTTTGTCGAAAAATGAGTTTATACGAGCTACCATATATACTCTATTGAAATATAGGGTCTAGAACGAATTAGTTTCTATAAATCTCTGTATGTAGAATCGTTAAAAACTAATAGGTCGAGTTGGTCTCTGGAGAAGCAGGTTGATTTAAAAGATTAAAGTCTATTCTAAATTTATTCGATCATTTTTATTTTTATTTAAATAAAAAAAAACATAAGTATTTCCTGTACTTCTAGCAAATAACAATTGTAAGGTTTTTTGGCATATGAGTATGACCTTGTCATACTATTACTTCTAAGATCGTGTTCTTGACTATTTTTGACAATTTTGACCAGTTGAAAAACAGAAAATCAACATTAGTTAATTTAGGTCTTGTCTTCGGGCGCTTTTCTAAGTAAAACTTAAACAATATTATTGGAAACAACGTTCGGTTCGATCACTTAATCTGGATAGCAAATTCTCCTAACATACTTTTGACCTACCAGTATTTTCTTCATTCAGCATCGAGTGTCTATTTCATACTTTTAAGGTAAAGGCAGGTAGATAGTGCCGCTAATACCACCTCTATTATTTTAATATTTTAATCTGCGTAAATGTTCTGTCTGATTGAGGAGAACCAACTCGACCCTAACTGCGAACCAATTGGGTTATCATTAGAGAACACTGACAAATTCGAGAACCAACTCGTCTCTTCCCATAAACAATTGTATTGTTGAGGTAAGTGTTATTGCTTTCGGATAATAAAGTCACTTTAGTAGGTTTTGTGTTCGACTATACTAAGAAATTTTACAACGATAATCCCACCTATTACAGTCATTTTCGATTTGATTCAGAGATTTAGAATAGATTTGTAATACAGTAAATGTATTTCTCTCTTATATTAACGCCCATGATTTAATTGACACTAACAAATCATTTTTATGACACTCGATTAGATTTTGTTTTCACCACGAAATATTAATCGAGCTCTACATAATAATTGCAATATAAATAAGAACTATTTTTTATTTCGTAATGATTTGGTTCCAAACTTTTTGAAGTAATAATTAACCGGTTCTTTTTCAATTTGTAGAAGTATACTTTTATGTGCTAATTTTGAGTTAATTTTAAGTTAGGTTTTTGTGATATCTGAAAAAAGAAATTCTGTTCAGTGGCTGTCTTATTAGATGTATCAGTTTCTCCTGTGCAGTCTAGGTCAGTTTAATTGCCTCGATGTGTCCGTTACTCACATCCGATTTCCAGTACAAATTGGCCTGTCATACGAGTGGAGCCTAATGGCATCGTCCCTCGGCATTCAATAAAAAAGAAAAAATATAAATTCAAATGGTATTTATATTAGCCGCGTTGCAATCTGTCGCCGTTTCCGCTTTATTAAGCAGGATATAGGCGGCAGCAGGCTCTTCCGGTACGTCATGCCCGTATATTCCGTCAATTCGCTGAAGCGAAGTTGGGTGCGGGTTTTGTGCTTCCAGAACCGAAGAATTGACATTGTGTGAAGATTCTCGATCTGACTTGACCGTTGTAATGCGAGAAATCTCTTGACTTGATGAAATGCTGATAAGGACACGTAAAGAAACGTTTTTTTTTTGGTAAATTATTAAAGAACGATTAAAAGGAAGTTAAGGGACATTAAAAAGCGATTAATTGGTAAATGAAATATGAAAGAGGAATTTCGAGTAAACAAGCCGGAATAAGTCGATCGTTATGTAAGAAGTTCGAGGTTTGATAATTACAGGAGAAACATGACGCAAAATATTTTATTATGTTTTTGTAGTTTCTCACACGAATGACATCTCAAGATGGATGTGCAGGGACTTCCGGTTTACAGCCTTGGTCACACTTCTTGATTCTAAACGTTAATTTTCAGTAAAAAAGGTCATTACTTGCAGCTTTCATATAGGACATGTACACTCTTGAACAAATTAAACGCTATCATCTTATTCAGTTACCGCTACCAACTCTGATTCATAACTTTTAACTTGTTAAATTTTAAGATGACATTAATATTTATTAGTAGTCACACTTTATTATTTTCCAATTGGTTAAACAAATACTTGAAAAAAGTGGGCATTTCCATCAATGATTGATTCATTTAAAGAAATACAGAAATTAATTATTCAAAAATGTTGTTAATAACGGATTTATTTTTTCTTTAAACTAAATCCTGAATAGTTGTAATTGTATTTTTTCAGAAAAAAAACGCATTATTTGCAGTGACTAATCCGCGACGTATTGCATAATTCTCATTCCTAATAAATGCACATTTATGCACTTTTTCATATCTCTTGATCTTGGTGGTGACCTTCGCAGCCAGTAGCCGGAGTTAATGTTGTTTTGTCCATTGTTTGCATGTAAAAAATACTTTATCATAGCGATTTTTTCTAAGTTAATAAAGGCTTGAGCAGGGACAACACCGCGGGATAACCCCGATCTTATCTGCCCTTCATGCGAATCATTCTCATAACCTAAAAGCAACACCTGAAAGAATTTCATTGAGAAATGTGCACAGGTGAACTACAAGCGCATTCTACAATGCTGTATCTTTGAATTAAAACCAATACAAATACTCCAGGGTACAGCTTTAAAGACAGTTGCAGATTTCAACTTTAAGACGGTACTATTATAACTACAAATCACACCTCTTAATTTTTGTCAAATAAAGATTTACTAAGTTCAGTTCAACTTGAAACTAGACTGTAGGACAGGACTGAGTTTAGTAGCTACATATAATAAAAACTTCAGTCAGTTAAGTACTTAAGTACTTGTTTCTAACTGTTGATTTGATTAAAGATAGAGAACCACGCGTTACATCTAATTCAATTCAATTAACTACAAAAGCATTGCATAATAGTCATTTGTCTATAAAAAAAATTGACTTTAGACTTTCTATTCAATTTTAAGTTAATTACTTCCAATTTCTGAACCTTGCATTTTATGTGTTTTCAAGTCAGAATTTTTTTAGTCTGATACATGTTAATATTGGTCCTTGATGTCCATATTTTTTACTCTTTACAAAATTAATTTTTTTAAATGTCAAGAATATTATATTAAAAATGACTACTCTAGATGGGTGTAGCAAAATACCGCAGTAGTATTTCGACAGATCTATTTTTGTAATTAAAATAATTTCAAGGTGATCTAATTTTAATTAATTTTAAAACACATTAGACTACACTTATCGCTGTGTTTATTGTTTAAGGATCAAAATGCAAATACTCTTCTACTTTTGAGATTTTTCAACTTGATGCATATATAAACAAATAATGCGCCACTTTTAAAATCAGAACTCGGTAGCCGCAACGTCAGTTAGCTTTTTTTCAACTTTTTGATGCAATAATTACGCCCTCGAAACCTTCAACTGCATAAACACAAACAATTTTCTCCTTGCATGATTGTTTACTTTGTACAAACAACTATCGACGTAAGAAGTTGCCACCCTCGTTTTTGATAAAAAAAAAGTCGATAATGACGCCTTTTGAAAAAAATGCTCAGAGTCGGAAACGTCTTGGACGTATCCGTCCGTGCCTGCATTCCGCATTTTATTTCTTGTTTTATCAAACAATAAAAATTAGATTAAGATCTTCATTGTTTGTTGCTTCAAAAACTGAAACATTCTCTGATTAAAAACAATAAACGAATTCTCGGAAAAATGTCTTACTTTGCGGCAAAAGATCGGAAAAAAAACACAAAGTCGTTAATTAAAAATTATGATCAAATCGCCTGGAGCGGCCCTCAACAAAGCGCGTTACTCACTTTTAGCATTTCCAAGATGATGACGAAACCGATGATTGATCGCACCGGCGGTCAGTTTTCCTGTAAAATATTCGTGTTTTAGGTTATACAGGGAGACGAAAAAATGATAAACGGACGTGCCGCAGGCTCGGATGGGAGAGTTTCCTCCGCGAGAACATTTCCGCTGCTTTTACCAAAGACCCGTTCCCAAGCTGTAACTTTCAATTTTCGACAAGAACTGACAACTTCCGGCTTAGTGCGCGTATTGTTTGATTTGTCGCGAATTAATTAATTGACTGTCATGCCAATGTAAAAGAGGTTTTGTGCTCGGCGAGTGCTTTTTTGTTCGTCTCTCTTTCGATCTGATGGTCATCAAAGCGGCGCGTTCTGCATAGTGAGGTTTACCATGTGTGCAACTGTAAAAATGCAACTAATACAGAGACTGGCAACTCTGAAATTTCCTGTTACTGTCATAAAACGTCAATTCACGCTACGTGGAGCTTCGCTTTTAACGGAAAAACATACTTCACGTCGCATTATAATAATATACTGAGTGGGTTGGGAACAACCACTCTAGCGATCCGTTGACTAAAACGCCACTGATTCACAGAACGGCTTCAAAGTATTGTCTTTATGCAGCGTTTAGTAAATTTCTTAAACAATACAAATTAGAATTTTGTTTATAAATGATTTCATATTTGAAATGTAGTTCTAGTAAACTAATTCAAATTCAAACTGATTTTTAGTATATTACAATTGTCATTAGGAATGTCATAATCATGCGGTTAAAAAGATCGTCGAAGTCTGTTGTAAATAAAATTTGTTTACATGAGTTCGGCTAGTATCTAATAGTAGAAGATTTATGTTTGTAGTTTTATTGCTCAGCGATACATTTTCTTTATTGCTACTATTATACAATTGAACCCTATTAGACAAACCACTTTGGATTTGGGTAAGTATAACTATAGTAACTAGACATCAAGGATTTGGTCACCAAATCAATGTGAATATTTTCAACGCTCAAAAACCCACCTTGCTCACCGGTTTATGTGACCGCTCTTTAACTAATTAACACAATTTTGATATGCATATGTTCATATGCATATTAATTAAAATATGTAAAGAAACTCTTTCCTGAAATATGTAGTAGTTATATTTACTTAAGACTTTTTCAATTTTATTATTTTGTTAATTGAGAATGATGCGTACCGATGGTATCTCGATCTTTGAAAAGGTAATCTCCATGTTGATCTTTTTTCCAAAGTGTTAGTTTAGTGATCGTGAGCAATTGAGACCACCTGTAAGTACCTCTTGTAATAATTGTTTTATCTTGCTAAACGGCCCATTAATAATACATCAGTGCTAAAGATAATAAATCACTGTTTGAGTTACACATCATTGGATGTTCTAAGATTAATTCGGCGATACTGCCAGTTGCAATAAAACTAGTGACACTACTGACACCTCCGCTGATAAACCGGATATTATCACTGTTTTGCATAATTCCGTATCGTGACGACTCTTTTGCAAGAAACTGTTAAAATATAGAAAGGGTTGCGCAATTTTCCTTGAACCACTTAATGCGAGGGCATTTAAAAGGGTTGCTGATCGATTGTTGGGACATGTAGCACGTGTTGCTCCTCAGGTCGAAATAAGGCCGATTTGCACCCTCTGTTGGCCCGCTGAGAAAATGGCCTTATTACAGTCATAGCGGGTGATTATAAACGACGACCCCTCTCGACTAACTATCCTTATTCAATCAAGACGGGCATTGTGCCACAGTACGGTCCTGTGTCATTATTATTACCCTATTGTGTCTCGACCGCCGCCTGATAACGATGACGAAAAAAAAGGCAGGATTGTACCTTGATCCTGAATGAATTACGAGCGTTTATTCAATTCATTATCGTACTTGTGCGAATAGGAATTGTTAAAATGTTTAACTTAACGTTTTATTTGCTAATTGTGTTTTTATGTCTATCATAAAAATTAATAAAACATCACGGCGACTCGTCTACAACAAATTATTCTGATTTGGAGTAGAGATAAAGGGGAATTACAAAACGAAGCGGAATCGGACCAATGACAAATGTAATAAATTCAAAAATGATTTGAAAACATGTAGAACAACCTCGACAATAACAACATTATCATAAACTTCTTAAAGTGCGGAGAAATGGTTATATTCACTGCCAATATAGGTTATAAATAGCTTTTTTTTTTATAAATAGCTCAATTCACTTTTTTAACGTATGGAGCCTAAAAGTCATCGAGATATTGAAGTCCACTGTGTACATCATCTTAAAGTAAGATTAAAGCAGCAGCCCTATGCCTTTAATGAAACTCAGTAGATACCTTGTCTGCAGAAGCCTTCCTGAGAAGGTTTATATCTCATTAAATAATTTGTATATATATTTCGTTTAAATAAGTTGTAACTTTGTTGTTTCGCATTAGTATTATATAGGCAAAACTTAATTGGTCTAAACTCTTGAAGGAAATATAGCTTTTATTATTACTGTATAAGATTTCGTACTTTTAGCAGCTTAGCAGAGTACGTATATGTTTTCTTTAGTCTGTTGCAGTCACGTCCGATTAACTCGCAATCCCATTAACCAAAATTGATTCATATCTAACAGAGTCTGTGATCCAGATACAATCACAGAATCAGTGTTTGTAAATTTCTAAATTAAAGTCTGTGCGCTGTGATTCGTGGAATTTATTCTTTTTATAACCATTATTAATCTTAAGTGATTTACTACTAATTTTCCTGTTACACTTTGCTCTAATTAATTAATGAAAATCGTCATTAGCTGTTGCTTCCCCATAAATCATTCGGAATGATGCACAATGACACCAACTCGTCCCGACTTGAATCCAATTTAGTTCTAAACAGCGAGGCGTTTTATTTATGCAATTTTTAACGAAATCTGTCAATCATCTGCGAGAAAGTGCGGATTTGAAGCGTCAGCATAAACAAAAAGACGAGATGACCTAATAAATGTTAATTGAAGAGGATGCTGCGGCGGAAATTCGTCACAAGTGAGTTAGGTCCATTAATTCATTAATTATGTTACACGTCTTCTCCAAGGACTAACACCTGACCTAGACACGCTTCCAATGTTAGTTTATGTTTCTGTTCAAAAAATTGTGCAATAACAATGCTGGGAGAACGGTGAGGATTTTATCTTGATCGATGAAAAGACTGAAAAAATCATGTGAAATCACGAGCATAAAAACTACAAAGTAGAACTTTGTATAATAAAATTTTCTTTTCGATCTCAATGTGTCATATTTGAGCTCTTTTCCTATTAATTCATGCGGATTTTATTTAATTTCTTTGCGTGTCATGCAAATAAGTTTATAGTTTTTTTTTTCGAAATTAATAAATAGGTAAACACCATGTATGAAGGAAGTTGCCTACAAAGACTTGGAAACCTTGAAACCCATTAATTATGAAACTTTATTTTTTTCTTTTGGTACCTACACAATTAACGTTTCATAAGTATCAGTACCGGGTGATTACGTTCGTCATGTTAGTGTTGTGCACCTATCAAAAACGATAAGTGTAACAAACGGTTTAATGCAACCAGTGGCGTAGCGAGATAACGGGCTGTATTTTATGCCATACTGCGCAAAATGTTGACTCAATTTTTTTAATTGGAACTATATTATACTTTATTTAGCGTTATATTATGATATTGTGTCATAGCAAGCTGATAAAGAGTGACAGTAGGTATACGAATTAAAGTCGTTGCGGTTGAGAAAGGACAAGGTTTATTAACGTTATGACATTTTATATTTGTTTTATTGCGAATGAAAACAATTTTATGTATCGGTTTTAAAGTGCTCGTTAAGAAAAATAATAAAAATGTTATGTGGAAAAACACATAAAAACTTGATACAATATAAACGAGTATTTTTTAAAAGGTAAAAACTATATTATTTATTTATCCATTGCAGTTTAAATGCAAAAAAAGTTTGTTTACTTTATACAAAATTAAAATAAAAATGTTATTGTACTATAAGAAAATAAAAACAAAATAATTATTTTTTAGATAAAGCGAAACAAAACTGAAGAAATAGGAAATTAATGATAATTGACTGACTACGAACGAGCACAGTTCACATGCTTTCTTGTTGATTCGATTATGTTAATAGAGTTGATTTTGCTATAAATCTAGTTCTTAGATAAAAACAGTGTTTTTTAATATGAATATTAAAGAAAAAATAAATTTTAATGTACTGTATTATACATTTCTCTTAAAATAAATAAATAATTTATGTGGTGGGTAGATGGTTTCCTTTTCTAGATAGATTTTTTTTGCAACACGATTAAACTGTGTTAGTGTTATGAGTTATGACAATTATACAGAAGGTGCAGTTACAGAGCACTTGAAGCTTCACACAGCTTATAAATTTTCCTTGCCCAGTCCCATGAGAACAGCCCCATTTCCCTTTCATATAAACCATCATCTAAATGAATCATGTCATCATTTGTAAAACAATTGAATTAATTTTCAACATGGGTAAGCTTAGACATCCAGCGACCGTTTAACCATCACAAAAAGTCGACCGTTCTGGTCGAAATCCTTTCATATTTACGATCTGAATTTAGGGTAAACCGACTTTTATTGAACGTGTATATATAAAATTGGCCTTCTCTGGACAATTTATCGTTTTATAACAGTTGCTCGCTAAGTTTGTGTGCGGCTCGTTATATAATCGTGGGAGACTGTTTGCCGCTCCCTAATGATTTGACACGATGTAACATTTGTAATGTGTGTTCTGCCATGTGTAAAGCGGAAACGGAATAAGGCCTAAGGCGTAGTTGTACACTCGAATGAAAAAAATTTTTCGTGTATTTTTGTGCCTAGATAAAGCCGCGTTCGCACGAGGGAACGGTATTCCAATTTGTAGGACATTTAATATCGACGTTTATCATTTCGTTCTATTCACGAGTATTCAAATTAGACGACGAAAAGGAACTTGATTGCTTTTTAATTGCTCTTGCAAAAGTTTTTTTCTAGTTTCTCGGCTAATTGATTCTCGTTTAATACCGTAAAAAGCCTCCATCGATCTGGAATATGTTCGGACCTCCGGATTTCTTCCATTATTATTTTTTAATAATACAGCGACACGGTTCACGTATTATCGCGGTTTACAGAACGTTCAATGCTTTTCCACTGTTAAAATAACTTCCAACATATGTTAGAATTCAAACACGAACATAACAGTTTCAATCATTTATTTCAAAAATTCATACTTGTAGAGACACTTTCCAATTTTCAAACAACGTAAAACTATCTATGATTGAGATGTTATACATTTCTTTAGTTGAAGAACTGAAAAAAATAGACTTTTACTATCATCAATCATTTCGTTACATATAGCAATTTCTTCATTTTCGTGTAAAACGCTGATTAAAAAAGGCAAGTCACGATGAAATAAAGTTATTTTAAGGCAAGCGTTGTGATACAAATTCTTAACATTCTTCCTGACATAATGACCGTTTAGTCAATTAATTAGTGAGTTAATTAATTAAAGGAGCTTTTGCCGAAATTTTAGGATTGTTTTAATTAGAGCTGATGTCTGTCAGGATCTAAAAAAGTGATAAAATGCGCCATAAAATAAGATCTAGATACTTTTGAAAAAGCTTTCCAAACACTATAAAGAATTTATTAAATTGATGGAAAGCATCGAGGTATTATCTAGATTTTTTTTCAAATTGACATTGATGTTACTTTTTGCTTTTTTATTTTCTACATGTTTAATAGATAATTAACATACGTAAATTTTTCAAAGTTTTTATGAGTGCCATTTTGGGAATGGAGATAAAATTTAGGACACCCGACATATTTTAAAATATCTATTTACTTCTGCTAGTATGATGAAATTTAGTAAAATATCAAGATTACACTGAGTCAAGATCAGATATAACAGGGAGAAAAAGAGTATAATTACAATGTAGTAATTATAATGAAGTGACAATTGTCAAAACCAAGAAATGAAAAAAATATATGATTTTTATTTTATATTTGAAGGGTACAGTAATAAAACGATGAAAGTTGCAAAAATTTGTTTTCTTATAGAGGTGAGATTTCTATTGTTTTTTATGGAAACGGCAGATATTTTTATTCGATATAACTCTTGAGTAGACTCAGGAGTCTTGACACTTATTGTTTTTAAAGTAGTACATAATAGTAAAAAAATAGCTTTTATTAAATATTTTGGTTTCTTGCAGCGAATGGCTTTTTTGTCTTTAACGTTGTTCCTATTTTACTGGTGTGTTTGAAATTGAAGTTTTCGGTGATAGTCCAAGAAACTATGTTGTTTCTACTTTTTTGCCACAATCTGTCTCGTTCTTCTTATGGGAAATTTGTTAATTTTTAGTTAGAAATGTTTAGGTTTGCTTTGTTTTTTTTTAAATTTTGTCTGTAACACCATTGTATTTTAGTCAATTATTAAAAAGTTAACAACTGCCATATCCACAATATAGAAAATCATACATATTAGAGTTAATTTTTGTCTTCAAAAAAATTCTATAAAGGGCTAATAACACCGGGTTTTTGGTTAACTTTATCTGAAGGTTATTAATCAGAGTTACATCTAAAAAATAAGAGTAGACTCAAATACCAGAATTCAGTATTTTAATAAATTCTCTGTTTGTTTCAAGAATTTTAACACAGCTAAGGTACGATTACCACAGATCTATGAGGAGAACAAATGTGCGACAAAAATGCGGACTGTGGTTCTCAAAACCTACAATTTTGCAGATCTTGGGAAGAGAAATTGGTAAGTTTCAGGAGCTGTTACTACAAAAATGAAAATAAATTGTGTCTTTACTATCTCTCTCTTTTTTAGAATGTAATTTATTTAGGGTGATATTTTTATTTTTATAAGATACTCTACAACTTTAGGTATATCTTTGGAGGAAAAAAGAATATTCCTCTCTCCACGGGTATAACTGTGATGATAGGGTAAGCATGACCGTCTGGAATGCAACCGAACAAAGTCGAAAGGCCGTTTAAACTATATTTTCTATTACATCTTTTTGTAACTTGAACTTTTTTGGCGAGTGAACCATCTTATACTACTTAATTCTTGTTATATCGCTATATCGGTAAAAGTATAATAACTAGCAAGCACGTTATTGAAGGAAAGACAGAAGTTATATTCAAATTGACAGTTTTTGTCAACAACATATTAACAATTTGAGTTTAATTTTTCAATAATTGACAAATGAGTGCTATTAAAGAGAAAATTTTTAAACTCGTACAAAAGTTACATTTTTATTTATTCGTATTTAATTTAATTATTTAATTTTTTAAACAAAACGTATATGAAAATCAAGAAAATATGACATTAATAAAATTTAATATTGTCATTTCTTATTTATTTAGAAAACAATAGAGCAAAACGTTCTGAAAAGCAACGAATTTTACGGAAAAAAAGATTGAAACTAGGTAAGTGTAAATTTCAGATTTATCTAATTTATATTGGTAGTAGTCAGAGGAGTTTTAAATTTTTAATTTTATGACATTTGTTGCAATTATTTGTAATTAGCTGATTTTGAAAATCAACCAATCACAATTGATTATTTCAAATTTACTGCTTAAAAAACCGCTTACTGGGTTCTTTTTGGTAAAAAAGATCTTTAAAAAATTCTCTTAACTCAGTTTAAAAAAAATTTTGTTTAAATACATTATCATGCGTTTAAATTGACAACGAGTGGCTTTTTACAGCTAATGCAAATTACATAAAAAAATGAATATTACTATATTGGACTTTTACAGCGCCCTCTAGTAAAAAACTCTTTTAGATTACCTCAAATTGTACGTAATAATGTGAATGTGTTGAAGCATTAAAACGCTAAGTTATTGGTATAATAAAAATAATGATAATGACTTTTTTCCTAATATCTATTATAACAAGTGTTCAAGTGAAAATTTCATCAAGTCAACTTTGATACGTCAAATATCTTATGTATTCCTATGAGAGATTTGACAAGTCATAGTTAACTTGATGAACTTTTTAATTGAACACTTGATAGTTGTTGTTTTATTGCCAGTGTGACAGTGGCATATACTTAAAGTTACACAATTGGCAGTGTCAAATCAGAGGTTGGTCTGAATATAAATAATAGTTGTATTTTGTAGTCACTCGATATTCATGTATAACAAGTACTCATACTTTTAAAAAGAAAAGTAATTTTTCAATTTAATGCGGTGTAGTTATGAAAAAAGTTAAAAATCCAGTAGAAAGACTCGTACCTGTAGATTAGATTTTATTTTCCAATTTGTCTCGATAAAGTCATTAAGCATCCCGGATGTTGGTACATCTCGGAAACTAATTAAAATGAATGTAAAAAAACGGGTGCAGAGGCAGAGGCGGGCTCATATCTCAACAATTCGAGAGGTGAACGAAGTTACAGCAATAACAGCTGATGACACAAAACATCTCAATTTCGTCTTGGCAATGGTGTGTTCAGTTCCGCCACTTCAATTATTCGAGAAAACATTAAAAAAAGCCGCTTTTATCGGAGTCAGCGGCCCGACATAAACAATCTTTATCTAACCGAAGCCGTGTAATTAAATTAATTAATTCTCTGAACTTCCATGTGAACGGAAAAAACGATGGACAATTGAATCGATGGGACAGTGAAAAGTGTGAAGGTAGCTTTGGTACCGGTAAAAATCTAGTGCAATGTGTGAAGGTAGCTTTAACTTCTTGAAGTACAACGGCAGCCCGCAGCGGCCTACTGTCACTCACATGAAGACTTCAACGTTTTCTTTTTACTCATTATAAAATAATAATTAAAAAAGAGTGAACTAGAGAGAGACAGTGATTACAAAACGCCACAATCTCCGCGATAATCTTGAAGACCTTGTAACATTTCCTTTGCTTCAACCTTTGAAGCCCGAAGGCATCGCGTACTCACGACTCGGAAAAAATTCGATTTAGCAGGATTTTTGTAGGACGATGTTTCGGACGTTTACAGTTACTTGTCATTCATCAAATAAATATCATGTATCAAATAGGTTGGGTTTACTGAAAAGATATATTACCTACCAAGAGAAGTCGTAGTATCTTTGTTTACAGGATGTTACAGATTGTTATCGCTTCTGGTTGGAGCGCTTTGAAAAATAAATGTCAAACGCGAATTATCGGTTGAAGAAAATCGCTCGGTAATTATAATTGTTGGGCAAGACATTTTCCCTGATTTATTATTTATATCGTAAAGAGGAAAAGGAGACTAATAAAATTTAATGGAGAATAAATAATAAAGCGTGAAGTAATTCCAATTTATTACGATAATGAGCTTTTGAACTTTACAAATATAAAACAAGACAGTACTGTTTACACTAATAATAATATTTTACAACAATGAAGCAAATCCGGTAAGAAACAAATAAACAAAAAAAAAACAGAATAATACAAAATTTGATTTGGTGTTTATTTCGAAAACACTGATGTCAGTCACGAAATTAGCTTCTCCGATGAGGTAATAACAATGATTATGAAAATCCCAGTAGCTTCTTCGTCAGTAAAATTAGTTATAATAATGGGTTTTATTTTAATATTGGGATTATTATGTTACTTTCTGCTTCATAAACTTTTTGACAAGGTCTTGAACCATCGGCGAGTTGTGCCTCCGGCCACGGAATTGTTTTATAACCTTTCTATTGTAGAAGTTTAATTACGTGAGGTCATTCGGTTTTACGAGAAATTCATTCATTTTGCAAAATATGCAAAGGTAAATTAAACTGTAATCATAATTATTGTTGCTGATAAAACGTACTGTTTTCAAAGTGACTTACACTCAAACGCCTTTCCCAAAATATTAAGTACCTACCTTGAAAGCTTATTGCCTTGATCAACATTTTTAAAAATGTATTACTTTTGTTAGATAATATCTAAAAAATAGTGATGAAACATTATTATTATTTATTGTTACATGAGAGAAGATTATGTAAGCATACGAATTTTTAAACATTTTTTTTAAATTTGCAAATACTTTATAAAATTTGATCAAGTATATTTTGCACTTTGTGTAAGGGGCATATGTGCCGTTGGGCGTTTAGGTGGCCATACAGTCTATACACCCTACAATAAAATAAGGGCCCTTTAAAACTTCAACCAGTACCAATACGTAAAAAATAATCATCACATAAGTAACGATATAACCTGCACAAAACGATAAGATATTTAAAAGTTCAACCAGTAGTTTTTTTGAATTACCTCTCTTCTATAAGAGAAGGGTGTATCGAAAACTTTGTGTGACTAAATATTAGATTTGTTTTTTGGTTCGCAATTTTAATTTTTTTTTAATTTAATTTTTGTTATTGAAATGAAACCGTTGCGAAAAACATTTTTGAATTGTCTATACCTAATAAGTTTATACATATCATTTGAAGGAAAAGTCTCTGGCGATAATATGCTTGCAAAGTTAATCATTTTTCTCGTAAGCTTGAATTATCTTGATATCTTGTATATCTACATAATTATTAAACAATGTTAAACCAAAATATTATTCTTTTAAAAAAATCTATAAAAATATGTAGGTATTTTCTGACAATTTAAAAGAAGTGTCAAAACAAATAGGTACAAGGTAGTTATAATAACGAATCTTGCCAGTTTGTAGCCGGTAGACGCCTTGGCATGATCTGTCAAACGTGTTAAAATTTTGAAAAAACTTGTTGATCACTTGTCTGACCTAATCGCACATGTTCAGCATTTGCATCGCATGATGGATTAGTTCGGAAAAGTCGTGAATAACAAGCGAATTGTTGCGAGTCATGTGAACGTCATCACCTGGTGAACTGGAATTCATGTGGAAATTATCTGCGACTTGCGGATTTTATTCGATTTATGAAAAAAATTGGAAATGCAAGAATATGATGTCAATTATCACTAATAATGATCGAATATAAGACGCATGTCAACGTTGGACGTCAATTAAATGTGCAATTAAAGAGCGATTTCTTTTTGTTATAGGTCAAAATATGGTTTCAAAATAGAAGAAGCAAGTACAAGAAAATGATGAAGGCAGCGCAGGTTACGGGAGGCAATAATAATAATGGAACGCCAGGGGGACATTCAGGACTTTTGGGACCCAACTCCGCGTTGCCTTCGACGAGTCCAGGACCACAAAGCCAAAATATGATGGCAGGTAATTATCAAACAACAAAAAATTTCGAACTATTTTAAACAGAATTTAAAACGGATTATGCGTAAATTTTATTAAAGTTGTAATTCCTTGATGAATTTGTAAAAAGTATTCATAAAATGAAAATTTTATCTTTACGTTGATATTATCGAACAACATTTCCTGTTCGTAATAAATAGGATTTAAATAATACACGGGACCGTTATGTAATTTTAATCTCATTTTTTTCTCTTGCCATCTTTAATACTAGCGTAATGTGAAATCCTCTGAATTGTGCACTTGGGGCAACAGCCAAATTAGTTTGCACCAATCACTGGTATAATAAAGATTTAATTTATTCACATGACAGATAGATGAAGATAATTCGCTTATAAAAATTAAGAATTCGGCGCGGTCTTGCTTGATAATAACATTATTTAGATTATGCAAGACGCTCATTAATTTGGGAAGTTGCGACAGGTAGTGGCATATAAGGCCAAACTAAAAAGAAAACTTTTGATTTTTATCTGACAAGATTATTGTAATACTCTTTTACGTCTGTTGTCTTTTGTTCTTTCCGGCTTGATCTATCAACGAATTTTCAGAATAATACGCGTGCGATACAGTCTCGATCTATATTTATGATGTAGTGATAAAAATATAGCGAGTGTTTTTACGTGACTAAATTTGCATGCGAGAAGTGTCACGCATCAGTCATAAATGTAGGCAAAAATATCAAAGGCTGGTCTCTATTGTGCGAGTTTGTCGAATAAAAAGTTTATTAAAGGCTTGGGTTTTTTGAAAATGAAGAATAGAAAGTTTGGTGGAAATTTTTCAAAAATATGACTTAATGTGATGATATCTATTTTGTGCTATTTGTGGCAAAAAATTGGCAGGCATGCAAAGCATCAGATTAAATATTTCTGTGACATAATATATTTTGTTGTGAAGATTAAAAAAATAATGTTAAATAAATATAATAATGGTGTTAAAAATTAATTTTATAAAAGAATGTTGGTAGAATTTGAAATTAGTAAACACGTGAGTTGACAAAAACACTGTCAGTTTAAATGTTTTTCTCTCAATAATGCACGTGTTCACTACATCCAAATTTCATCAATAGAGCGTAGGTACAACCCATTTTTGTTAATTGTGAATAAAGAAAAAAAACACCAAAAATTTTAATACTATCTGACTAAAAGCTAAGATAATACTTAAAACAAAATTTTGTAATTGTGTTGTATTATTTTTACTTAATTTGGTATTTGAAGATGCAACCGGATGATATAAATTTTTAAATAATTTCAGTAGACACTTTCACTAGTTCTAAGAAGAAAAAGAATCAGATTTAATAACTAGTTGCTATAATAAATTCATCTGGTAATCTGCAGTCTGTAATTACATATATTATCTTAACGAAACCACCTGCACGAATACATTTTTCAGCTTCTGTACCAAGTCTCCCAATTTCGAAATGTCAACTCAATTATCTAAACCTATAGGTATTTGTATGTCCAAAGAAAAGCCCAAGTGCTTGTTAACTTTATCTCGCTTACATCAATGACTATTTTATCCTGTTGCGTAATCGATGAAACTCGAGCCACGTCAAACGTGCAGTCCACACCCCTCGACATTACGATTTTATAAGCGCGCGTCATACATTAGAGTCACCATGTTGCATTGCGTCTGGCGCCATCTACAGTTGGACGCCCACGTGACTCCCATGTTAAGGCAAACCGACGACGATTGACATTCTTGTGTTTATTTTAGGGGGCGGATCGTCAAGTGGTTCACCAGCGACGGGGTACATGCAGCATTCGTCGCCGGCCCCTAGTTCGACCCCTGGTTCAGACATGTCGGGTCAACCGGCAGCTAGTCCCGGCTGGGACGTCAAACCCCAGCAACCGATACACCCGCCACCTCATCCAGCGCCGCACCCACACCCGCCACACAACTACCTCCCACAATACTCGTGGTACCCCACGGACAACCCCGGCCTCCTTACGTAAGTGTTCGACTGTTATACCTACGACATGATCATCATCAAGGAAAAAAATGATGAGTAGCTGACATTTTTGAATTAATTTCACCTAATATAATTTACAAAAAATACTCAAAAAAATATGTACAATGAGAGTGTCATCAGTTTTTCTTCAGTCATATTTAAAAAATGAATAAAAAGTAAATCTGGAAAATTGGACCACAATTAACAACACTAATTACAGTGTTTATTTACCATGGCACAGATTAGGAAGAACACACTCCTTAATCTGTGAACATAGCTCAAAAATTTTTACTACTCTTTCTATATATGGATCAGTTTTATAAATAATCAGATTGTGTAAAAGATATTATACACATTTAAGCACAGTTATACAAATATTTAAGAGGTATAACTTTTGTCAAGCTTTATTTTGTTACATATATACTAAAAATTTGAAATAGCAATTTATGACTGGTCAATCTTTGAAATCAACCAATCACAAATGAGTATTTCTCCAACACTTACTGGTTTCTCTCTGGTAAAGTGAAACATACTAGGTAGAGGTAATTAATAAATATTAAATATATTTTATCTATTTTGAAATGATAATTGTTTTTATACGCCCGCAAACCAGGGCGAAATCTTTGTCTTTATGACACGGCAGGTTTATTTTATTACTTTGCAAGAGCTTCTAGGAATTTTAAAAAAATGATCAATTTGTTTTATTATTTTATGGTATAGTGAAAAATACCTTTAAAACAAATTAATAACTTATTTATTTTTTACATTTACAAATCCGCTAAAAAATGTTCAAAATGATTTTAACATCAATAGAGTTAATTTTGATTATTGGTAGTCATGAAAACGTTTGGCAATATTCAGTTATGTGTTAATAAAAACAAATTTTTGCATTTTTGGTTTCAGTAACAATAATTGTCAATGAAACTCATTTTATAGTTCCTAAGGCGCTTGCAGGAATTACTCCGGAGAACCTTGCACGAAGCTACTTGCCACGAGCAAAAAAATATAGAAAGTGTTTCTGAAAGAATGTTAAAGATTTTAAAAGGTAATAGCTCTCGTTGCAAGGATGCTAGAAAAATCAAAGTTGTCTTATACAAATGTTTACTGTGTTCGAGGTACACTTTGTAAAACTTTTTTTTTAAAACGATATACGATGTATTATACCAATTTTTTTTATACAGTATGCGGTTGAAGTATATGCAACAACTTTTCTTGGTGGTAGTTCTACTTTAAATGTCAAAATTAGATATACCAGGAGTTTTTTAATTTGTTTTCACCAGGTGAAAGCCCTTCTTGAAAGAATGCTAAAAAACCCAATTTGCGTTTCCAAGTGTTTATAGTTTCTGAGATAAACGCTGAAGAACATTTTTTTTTTCAAAAACCATTATTTTTGAAATACACGATGTATGACAACACTGCTTTTAAGCAAAAACTTTTACATCGTGTATCTCCAAATCTATGTATATGCTAACTAATTTTATAAGCAAATATAATGTTGTAAAGCGACCTTTTTACCAAATGTTTGGTGCCAAGCTAATGAGTAGTCACATATTAGTTACGTTGACATATTAGGTAGGGTTAGGGCGATAAATCAAATTTATTATAAAATTAATTATTACTTAAAAATTAATAAAGTAATTAGCAATATTTTTTCTTATACTACTCTACAATTTTCATCTAATATAGGTTTTATCGTAACGCTATAGTTGATGTACAGTTTGGTCTATCAACATGACACATGAAAGTAGTCACATAACAAAATCGTCGTCTTTACAGTTTTTGAACATATTTTTAATCGTAGTGTAAAGCCTGTTGTAGATATTAATGTTTTATAAAAAAAGGTATTAATTAAATTTTACATACAATTTTGACAATATTGAAGTGAATTCTAAACATTTCTATACTTAACTTTCTTATTTTTAAAAATATTTTCTTACATTTGTTGATTCATTGTTTTATATACATTTGAATAACTTAATTGAAGTTTTGCAGTCTTTTTGATGAACGGTGTTTTTAAATAACAAAAAAATACGAACATTTACAAATCTGTACAGTATTTGTATCTTTAAGTGGGCCGACTTTTTAAGACCCTTTTATAAACCTAACAATAGCTCTATTGTACACTATTGACAAGGGATAATCACCGTATGGATGGATCTTAATTTATAACAGTTCCCTCTGCCAGAAACATCTAAGGGAACTGTCATAAATCAAGATCCATCCTTACGGTGATTATCCCTTGTCTATAGTGTACAATGGGGCTATTTTTCGGTTTATAGAAGGGTCTTAAAAAGTCGGCCCACTTAAAGATACCAATACTGTACGTACCGTATGGGCTGCAGCACCATCTCCTTGAACAAATCTAGTTTTCGTAAGCGTCCGCAGAATTTTTGTTAGGGGAGGTCAAAAAATTTTTCAACATAAAATAGTTATCTAAAGATTGTCATTATTTAAATTTTGTGTTATGATAAAACTAATTTTCTTAATTATTGGACTGCCAAGCAAGTGCCCATGGTTGCTTTCTTTTGTGAGCGCTTATGCTGTCTTTCTCCATCTAGTTTATTAACAAACACCTCTAAAACTTGTTGTGAATTTATGGTTTTATGAAAGAATGAATATAGGACCATTTACCTTTTTTCTGCACACTTTTAACTAATCCCTAATTTTTATTTGAAAAGGTAATGTTTTTCTATAGGTATGTAAGTGTCTATGAATATTTCCAGAACTTCAAATTTAAAAATTTGGGAATTGGCACAGCTAGAAAGTTTCATCAGAAAAAACAGTTAAAGGTAACAACATGTTGTTTAAATTATTAATAAACAATTTATAAGTATTCCACCACACGTATTCTATGTATGGTATTTGATCTTAATAGCCAACATCAGTTTAACTAAAAACAATCTCCAAAAGACAAATACTACAACAATAATATTTGTTACTAGAACGTTAATGATTATTCTCAACTAGGTACACAAAAATTAAAAAAGAAATACACTTATGATGTTTGAATTTTTTAGCATGACATATAATTTACTTTTGACACTCCAGATATATCATTGCGCACATAAGTAGCGGTGCACCTTGCAATAAGAGAGAAGGCTTTTTCAAATTTCAGCCAGTACAAATATGAAAACGGTAATCAGCAATATAAGTAACTATACAGCTTACACAATAAAAGAGGGTTTCTTAAAATTTCAGCTAGTACTTGAAGTCTAAAAGAGGAAAGTGAATCGCTACTTATGTGCGCGATGATACATTAATCTTATCTATTATTCGGCATAACAAACTAAATTTTAAATAACAATTAAAATTAAAATTGTTAATGAAAGTATAGAACATTGTGCAAGCATAAATTGCATATTTTGAATAAATTAGTATTAAGAAAAGTGAAGGCAACAAGCAACCATGTATGACGTTTTAAGATTAAAAATTATGAATGAAAACAAAACTTTATTTACTTAATTTGTAATGACTCAACATAATCTTATGGGTCATAAACAAATATTAATGTGAATGGTGGAACACTAAGAGAATAGGTTGACCAAAATTAAAATTTGATTGAAAAAATTATTAGTGACAAACTCAGTTTTTCCAGTATCTAATTACAACGCATCAATATGCAACAAAATGTCAAATTACGTTTTTTTTTTCTTTCAGTAAAACCCAAATAATTTTCGATCTTCTCGATGTCGCCGTAACGGCGTAAACAAATTAACTAAGTACTAAATAATCCCAATCAAGGCGGCTAATTGACTGTCGTCTGTCTTTTTTTAAGCTACTCAGTATGATCCTCCAGCAGCGTCTTGATGAATGCGTTTTTAATTAAACGTAGTTGGTATGCAAACTTTATACCTAAAACGAAAAATAAATCGTTCAAAGATCGTGACGTCTGTTATGACGGTAATTACTAGTTTAAATGTTTCAATATTAACGCTGATATAATGAAATTCTTCGAGGGGTGGACTTGTGTAAGAAGCTCGTTTTCCTGGTTAGAGACTCAAAGAAATTACAGAGGTGCCAACGAGAGGTCAACGAACGGACAATTTGTTTATTAACGGGGAAAAATCGTAATTGGGGCAATTAGTATCTAGAAATTTTTATTTTAGGGTAATTACCTGTTTCAAGTATTTTTTTCGACGTGTGTTATCGGTTACGAGCATTTTTCCATAAAAATGGGCAAAATTAATTTTTAATGAGTGGCGTGGAAGCATAGGCGTAGAGAAAGGCGTGAAAATTCTACATTTAAAAAAAACAAACGTAAATAAACCAAGGCATGTTTTAAGATGAATGTGTTCTTTCTGAATAAAATTTTGCTTTGTCGGTGTTTACAACAATAAAATTGAAATGAGCTAATAAGACAAGAATATTCTACTTGAATTCCCATCAAATGAATACGAAGATGAAAAATGTAACATTAAACAATAGAGTTGCAGTTTTGTTAAGTGTTTATCTTATCCATCGTCGAATACACCGACTACACATTTCTTTGGGTTTATTTTTCTTTACATAACTTAATTAAAATTAGCGGAGAGATAATTAACGGGTATGAAGGAATACCTACATTTTGTAGAATTTTATCTTAAATTAATATGCAGATTTGCCTTTTTTTTAATTTGACATGATGATGGACATGTAGGTAGATATTTAACAGAATGATAGAAAAGGAAAGATGTTGTAATTATCCTATCCTAATAGATTTACCTAAGCAGAAACACATTTTGAAAGTTTGATTGGTAACACATGATGAAAAAATTATTAAATCAATTTTAGATTTTTATAGATTGGACCTAAATAAGATTGTATAATAAAGCGAGCGACAAAATTTTCAATAGAACTGATTTAGTCGTGATCGTCGATAGGTCAAATTTGTACTATTTTTCTTGATCAAACAATTCACTAACTGTCTGCTCTAATTCAGTTTATTTAATTTTTTTTAATGACGTTAATTTAACACATCTATTTAAAATTAACTTTATTTTTAAGTTTTAAAATTTAAGTATACAGGTATTATGGAAGGTTTTGCAAAAATTTGTGGTGTTTTCATTTGTTGTGAAGCTGTAAATTTTATAAATTCTATCTGTGATATTAAAAATTTGATTTTATACTTTTACAACCTATTGATTTAACATTGCGCCCATGTCAATAATGACAATAAAAAATAGGATAAAATGTTATTTTTAGTTCAATATATTTTGATTGAGTCAAAGAAAAAAATAAAAATAAACAAATTTTGTTATTGGTAAATTGACAAAAGGACGATAAATTTTCAATCCCACCCGTTGGATTTTTATTTTCAGTTCAGAAACAGTTTGTGATGTGATGTGGTTGTATTTTTTAAGACTCTAAAAACTAAATCGCATGGCGTTAAGTCGCAAGAGAAACCATAATTTGTTAAGGGGTTTGGTATCAAAGATTCGGCCAAAAAAATAATCGCAAATTTTTTTCAAAATAATATACATATATGCATTTGCTTTATCAGAATGTTAAAAATATAACTAAAAATAAAATAGTTTATCTAACTCCTTTATATAATAAGTCTATAACAATGCTCATTTTCTATAAATAAAATGCCCTGTAAGTCACTAGTGAGATAAAAACTCGTTTAAATTACTAGCAAGAAAAAGTTTTTTAAATCACTACTGTGTGTCACTATACTCAAATTTGTTTTTTTTAAATTATTACAACATCAAGTTGACAAAAATTTTTTTTTATTGAAAACAAGACTATGGTATTTTTATTACGGATGTTATTTATCTAGTACCAAAAAAAATTGTTTCTGGCATTGTAAATTAGAGACTTTACTTTGTCATGTCGTCCTACTTTATGTTTTAAAAAGCTTTATAGTTACCGTAAAACAAGAACTGAAAAAGTGAACAAATTATTAGCATCTATTTATTAAAAATATATATTTTTTAATATTTAAAGCTTGTTTTTGTTTCTTATTTTCATAAAAATTCTTTAAAAATGTATCTTATATCTAAATATTTGAGTGAAATTATCAATCAATTCTTTACGTATGTTGTATGTATCGCTTTGTTGCCATTTTTCTAATTGTAATTTTTTGTTTCAGGGTGTGGCCAGCTGTTTAATACTGAAGAAAGTGATTAGTTACTAATTAGATTTTATGAAAATTTGAATAACAAACGGACAAACAGCGACCAGTGAGTGTGCGAAACGTTTTACACAAAGAGTAAAAAATGTTGTTAAGTTATGTTTGGATTGCGACTACAGTTACAAGATCTCAGCAGAAGAATAATTCCATCCTGTTTAATAAATAAAACACGAGTTCGGTGCAATATGAAGTAAGACGATTCAATCAACAGTATAAACGTCTTGTGTTAATTTATTTTCCTATCGGTGACGTTTTGTTGGTTTAGTTGTTGCGCTTTTTCGTTCCAAGCCCGGAAAAAGCAAAAATTTTGTGAAATAGTGATACGATACGTACTAACGGAGAGTGTTGAATTCGTTAAATCTATGGTATAAAAGTGATTGGCATTTTGAGGTTTTATATAATTTTACAATACTGTTTCGAACCTTTCACGACTCGAGAAATGCTCGTTTTTGTACCATGAGGTTGTTTTTTTTTGGTTGTTGGTGCGTTTTGTTGAATATGTAAGATACGGTGAATGAGGAAAAAGTGGGCGAGCGATTGTTGTGCTCGCAAGAACTTGACAACTTAAACTAATTGCGCGATTTGTCACTGTCGGTCTATAAAAGTTTTAGTGATTCCTTGTATAGTATATTGTAAACTATTAGTTGTTGATGATTGTGGTGAGTGTGAGACAGAAGATGTACCTTATTATGTAAAGTAGTGTTTATTGAAACCTGTCTATAATTTTAGGACGAAATTATTATAATTATAAATGAAAAAATATTTCTAAATGTGTAAAATATATATAAATAACGAACTTTTAAGCGTTCTTTCTCTTTAAACCAAACCCGAATCCGGAAGAGTTTGTACTCACAAAAAATAACGTTAGTTACAACGCAAAAATTAATATTTCAATCATTTTTCATCGGCTGTGTGACTGAATGATGGATTGATAGAAAGTCAAGTGAGACAACTGACCTTGTTGGCTACGTTACGGGAGGCCTAAATGTGTAGCTCGTGGTCGTTGTTTACAACCTTTATTCTACTTTTTTAAACCATCGGAATGAAACTTTGGATCACAGTTAGTCGATATTTCAAAAAAAAAAAAAAAAAACCACACGAAAAATATTCACAAAGTTTCCATCACGACATACCTAATGTTTTCTTTCATGTCGCAAAGTTATGTAACGAGTCTGGAGATTTAATACGTACGTAAATAAATGAATAAATTAATAATGAGAATGAGAAAAACTAAACCCACTGATGAAGGATTTTGATTACGAGGGACCCAAGTGGGAGTGTTTGTGCAGGTAGGTACGAAATATTCATTTACGACATCCCAAATATAAATAAATAAGTACAAAAGTTTGATTGCCCAATCGTTATTGAACAAAGATTACGTATAAAAAGAGTCCCAAAAAATTAAACTATTTATATAGCCTCTTCTAAAAAACGGCTCTTTTATTAATAAATTTTAATAAAAAAAGTTTTTTAATATATAGTCGTTGTAGTTTCTTAAGAAATATTAACATTATTTTGTTTTAAATTTTTATCGTACTTACAGGGTGTCTTTAAAGTACATAATATTAAAAATTTTATCAGGTGATAGCTCTCGTTGAAGGGATGCTCAAAAACCAAATTTGCTATAAACAAATGTTTATAGTTTTTGTGATATAGGCTGCAGATTTTTTTTTTTTCAAAAAACATTAGGTATTTTTAAAATACATAATTTAATTTAAAAAAAATGTCAACATGCAGGCTGTTTTATGAGTGATAATGAACCTGCAAAGCTGAAAATACAACCAGCAATACAATTCCATAGTTAACGTAGATGATATTTGTTTTTAAATTTTATTTGTCAAATCTGTTACCAATAAAAAAAAATATGTATTCAAACGATGAAAAAACCAATGATGTTGATATATACTAAAAGCAAAAAAATGCCTCTGCTGCGGAGCGTTTGTACAGACAACGTTTTCCGGGTAGAAAAACTCCAGTTGACACCATATTTGAACGACTTGAAACTATCTTAAGAGAAAATTGGCCACTTTTGGAAAAGCCAAGAACAAGAACAGCTTCAAGTCCTGTTCACATGTAAGTCAAAGAATAAATAATGAAGCATTAGTTTGTCTTTAATTAACCAAATGATTAAATAATTTTTTATTTAATGTATTTGTAAACAAAAAAAAATAACTATGGTAACTTTGAAATTGTATTGCTGGTTGTATTTTCAGTTTCGCAGGATTGATATCACTCGTAAAACAGCCTGTAGATTTAGGCATATAAAATGTAAAAGTTTTTGCTGAGTATCTCAAGTATAAAATGCTTTTTGAAAAAAATTGTCTACAGCGTATATCTCAAAAATATAAACATTTGTAAATGCCAAATTGAGTTTTTTACCATTTTTTTAATAAGAGCTATCACCTGGTAACATATATAAAAAAAAATCACAAAACTAAAACTATTATCAGAAAAAATCGTGTGATTGTTGCATATATTGCAATCATCAGACAATGTATACCAAAAAAAATTATGTATATAATACATCGTATTTCGTTGAAAAATTAATAAATAAAAAGTTTTACATGGTGTATCATAAAAACTATTAACATTTATATAAGACAATTTTTTCTGTTCTATTTATTGTCTATCCACAGTCATCGCGATGTAGTGTTACTATTCTTTCAGTAAATTTACTTTACAAACAAATACGTATATAGCCTTTAAGTATAGTAAAGGGAAGAGATATAAAAAACTGACTTATGCAGGAATTTATTAGTAGGCAACCCCTTTACAATAGATCTCAATAAACACTAATCTTGTTACGGTCAACTACAAAAGACTCAACGACCCAAAAAAAATTTACAACAATTTTTTAATTTGCTTATCTAAGAATTTGGAGATAGCGGCTGGTGTCTTGTCGTTTATTTATGACATCAATAATTTATGACCATAAACTATTGTGCTGACTTTTATTCAACTTTTTATTTAACAGACTTTTATAATGAGTTTCATATATCTTTTCCTTCTACTATACCATCGGTAGTCATAAAATGTTGGGTCAAGTATTAAAATAAACTATATTTAGTGTGTTAATTTTGTCAGTTAATTGGCTTCGTTGGGAAAAAATGCCACTGCAAAGTATTTTAAAAGATATTCGACCTGTATTTTTTTTTGATTAGAACATATTTATTACAGAAAAAAACTGTTAAAAAATATTTTTTTTGGGTATGACGTAATAAAAAAACATTTCATTTTGTCACGTAATAAAACAAGAAGTCTCAAGTTGTCTCGCGTTAAAACGACAGATTTTTAATTTATTCAATATTGCTTTAATTTTCTTTTTTTCTACTTAATTATGTAAAACAGTTACTCGTTTTGAATTTACGTCATAAAACTAAGCAGAAACTTACTTGCATTTACTGTATTCTACATAATACCATAAAATTTAGTTGTTACATATTATACACATATTATACCTATTAAAAAACGTAATTTTTTAAAAACAGTCTACCCTAATATTTACGGTCGCAATTTCGATTTTAAGAAACAAAACAGGTCAAGTTTATTATCAGATCCTTTTGTGGTAAGAAACATGTTGATCACACTATCTCTTTGAACATGGAGTCTTCTACTGCCAGAATTTGCAAAGAGAAAGTCAAATGATACTCATTTTGAAGGTATTTGAAACTCTTTCTGGTCTGCTTTTAAGAGACAGTCAAAATAAGGTATCCCTCTCATAAATTTAAATTAGTATTAAGCTAGGTATTTGTCTTCTTTGTAAACAAAATTTATCTATTTAAGCGTCATTTTTTTTGAGAAACAATTACAAATATTCAAGAACTTGCTTTTTTTGTTTTCAAACAGTCATGTTGTATATTTAAATCGTTAAATTCGATTACTTGATGGCGTTCTTTATTTTGTCTTGTTCTAGACACTTCCAGTTTCTTACTTTCAGCTCTTTCAAATTTTTTTTCTATGATTGTTTTCTATTTTGTTTTTGATTTTTTTTCTACTCTTTTTGTATTTAGAAAAAAGAGACAGGTCAATTTATTGTCAAATGATGCTACTTCAGATCAATCCTTGTTATTATCTTTTAATATTTATTATTAATAATTTTATTATTATATTTATTGTCAACAAGAGTATCTTTATTTTCTATAATTTCTTGGGAGCGATTAGCAAAAATTAAGCACGTAATACATCCAACGTTTTATTTTATTATTGATTATATTTTAACAGGATAAGGACAAATGTATGTCAAAAAAATAGTTTTTGCATTTGTCCTTATCCTGTTAAAACATAACCAATAATTATTAATAATATAGACATTAAACCAGACAATTGCTTTAATAAATAATAATAAAAATAAAAATAATAATAGTAATAAGAAAATAATAAACATGCCCGCGATATTAGCCATTTACTTCATCGTCATTAAAAATTTGGAATTGGACTTAATGTGGCATAAATTTAGAGCATATAATTATTAATATTTAATGTAAAATACATAAAAGATGAATTTTATAAGATACATAGAATGTGTTACTAATCCCCGGTTGTACAAACGTCACTCAAAATCAAAATTGGTTTTTTGAATCTTTAAACTCTGACTAATTCAAAATACCGTGCCCTGATTGACTGAAAATATGTTAATGGTAGATTATTGGCCTATCAGTTTTGATGAATATTTGTGCAACTAAACATAACATATTTTTAATTAAGTGTTTAGTTGTAAACCTGAGATTGCTTTATGATTTCATTGATGACGTACAGATTGTTTACTTTTAAAAAATCCACCACTTGTTGAATTAAGTTTGTCAAAATTAAATTTACTAGAATTTGACATTGTCAAAATTTTTGGTTATTTTGTCACTCTCCTGTCATGCTCAAAGATTTAGAAAAGTTTGGTTCCCAAGTAAAATAAGAATGTTAAAATACTACAAACAGTTAGAGATTTGTTTGATCAACAACTGTAGCTAACTCTAAACGCTGTAAAAATTTCATAAAAAGATAAATTGCAGCTCTAAATGTCTGTCAAATTTACGTTAACTTTAATATCAAGTCTATTGCAAATTAGAATAGAAACAAGACAACAATTTTAAACAAGGAAGACTTCTAGGATCTGAAAGAGTTGCTACTTCCAGTCAAGCAAAAGCAAGACCTTACTGGAAGTTTATAAGCAGGGCGAATTTCTAACTCTCTAACTCTCTTGGTTATATAAGAACTGCTTCTAATCATATCAAGTCAAGCGAACTGACCAGTCGTGTTGCTGCTCGCAAACTTCATCTTACTCCCCAGCACGGTGAAGCAAGAATTGGATTTGCTTTGTTGTATTTGAGGGAAAATGGTGTCTTATTTACAAATGAAGAAACATGTTAGGCATCCGGCACTTTAAAGGTACAAATGTATAGACTTGATAATTAAATGTGTTCAATAATTGTTCTGGTCAGATCGCCTATGTGTGGCAATTGTCACAAAAAAACCGTATGTCCGGGTTAACGTTACAGAACAATGACACATAACAGCTGTCAGTGCTCATACAAAAATAATAGAAAATGCGACCAAAAATTTACACGTTCAACTGAGGTAACGCTTGCAGAGTAAATTCTTGAACGTCTACATACAACAATTATTATGATTTGCAATATGATTTTTATCAAAAACTCCTAAATGCAAAAAGAAGACATCATTTAGACAGTTGACAGCAAACCATATAAACTTATCACGTCAACTTACGTTCATGCTAGAAAGAAAAAAGCACAGCAAACCACCACCAGAACAATTATTGAACATGATTTAGCGAACGCTACATTGCCTAGAAGCATAATAGGCGGCTTATTATGAACTTGTGTGGTTGAATGTCTGCCCGAAGTTTTAAGATTTTGAGAGAATCGTCTAAAGACCGATGTTTATTATATGAAGATGCTTGAAAAAGTTCTTTTCCTTTCAGTATATCCTACTTTTACACAAAACAATTTTGTGTTGCGTAGCAACAAGACAACTGTCGAACTATCCAATGCCTACTTTTGAAGAAGTGGCAGTATCATTGTTTCATAATGATAACGTTCAATCATTTTGGCAATGGTTAAGCTTTGGTTTAGATTTAAATCCCATAGAAAACTTTGGTGTCTGTTGGCACAGCACATCATCTGGTAACAGATTTTATATCAAAAACGAAATAAACTTCTGGCGTGACAGTTTTTACCGATATCTGGCACAGAATACCAAACTATTATTTTAGAAATTTATGTTTATTAATGCTAAGATTATTAGGCTTACAATTAGAGCTGGAGCATAATGTTGTACCAATAAAATATTGAGATTATTTATTATTAAATACCATTTTTATTGATCACTCAGTTTTGTTCTTGTTTGCTATTTTTCTCTTGGTATGGTCCTATTTTTAATTATACAAAATGATTAGATAAATTGCTAGATTCTTAATAAAAATGCAGGAACCAAAAATTTCGCTGAAATACACGGTATTTGAGATATTTACGTTTAAACTTTAAAAATAAAAATTTCCAACAGTGGCGCCCTCTAGCTTGATTACCGGTGCCATAGAGGTAAATTATGTTCAATCGCTTTATTTTGATCTGGATAACCTGTAGTTGTTCTAAATATGAAAAAACTTTGTATACTAGTATTCTCGATCATACGACTCCATTCCTCTGGTAGATAGATCTTTTCTCTCTTTCTTTTTTCTTTTTCGACTAGAGCAAAAAACTGTGCCCAGGTTCTGGATAACAATGCCTTATTTTCTTAAATCTACCTTGTAACAGTGGCGATTGCCAAAACTGAACAAGAACTGCGTTGTTGTTTTGAGCCGTGCAGTTGTCGCTAAAAACGTATAGCGTTGTTATCTCCGGTTAAATGTGGTTCTTTAAAAAATCAAGTAAACAGCTTATTGAATTGTTTTAATAATTGTTTTCTTCATTACGTTTATTATGTGTTCATAAGGGCACGTTTCAAAGAGCTACTTTTATGTTTTTGATAAGGTAGCTCTTTGAAACGTGCCCTTATAAACACAAAATAGATAAAACCATAACTGGTGTTTGTAAAAAACGTCACCAGAAGGAATATGTGGTAGAGGCATGTTTTGTTCGAAATCAAATGATAAGAGTTCTACCATTGGATCGTCCTTAGCTATGGCGGTTTTTTTAAAGTTTTAGCATCATCTTTAGTGAATCTTATTTTATTTTCAAGCATATCGCAAACTTTACAAGTATCTGTTCTAGGGTAACCAAAACTCAAATTACAATTTTCCACAAATATGCGTCTCTAATAATATGTGTATGAAACTTTTGGCTTAAACTCGGGTTTATCTAATAAATTATATTGATCCAGCTCGTACTTTTGCAGCTCCAGGAGCTGCCCGGTTCTTGCTGCAAACAGAAAACCAAACAGCTTCAAATATCGTTGCCACATGCACAGTAAAATAGCTGGAAATACCTGATTCTTGCACCAAACTATTGTCTTTTTTTTTTAATGTAATAAAATAAAAATGTCCATTTCGTCAAAAAGAAGAGCCTGGTTATTGCAGCCAACCCTTCAATTTAGTTATTACAGTCGACCAAATAATAAACATTAATTTTATTGCCTAGTAACATAAATATTACCTTTACTAATAATTAATATTTTATTTAATTGGTTAATATAAAATTGCTGTACTTTGAAAACTAAGGAGTTTAGAAAAATATTTTTTTCGGAATTTGGTATTAAATTGAAGAAAAGGTCTTGTGGTTTATAACTGATCCTCCAGTTCAGAGAGACTCTGTATAAACAATTAAAATATTGTGGTACAATGTAAAATGCAGTAAATGCAAATAAGTTTCTGCTTAGTTTTATGACGTAAATTCAAAACGAGTAACTGTTTTACATAATTAAGTAGAAAAAAGAAAAGTAAAGCAACATTGAATAAATTAAAAATCTGTCGTTTTAACTTGAGACAACTTGAGACTGGTTGTTTTATTACGTGACAAATTAACGTCGCGACGACGTCGTCACCATGACAACAACTTTGAGTCGAAGACGTCCTCGAATAGACAACTCGACTGGAAACAGACTTTGTTAACAAGTAGACAATTGTGCAAAGACAAAACATACTATTTTTATTGACTTTAATGGACACACACGGCTGTCATTACATATTAATAAATTACTTGTGTTTACATCAATTAATTTGTTGATTTTATTACTATAAATAGCAAAAGAAGATCGAATCTAGTCGGTTAAAATATGATAAGATATTCAGAAACGAGTAAATTATTTAAAAAAAACAAGATATAAAAATCGGCTTTTTACTTTTCAATCAAAACTGATTAATTTTTTAGAATCACGATACTTTTGATATTACTATTCACAAATAGAATGTGTCTTTTAGACCAGAAAAGAGTAGTATAGAAAAAAAAATGAATCAATTGAGTAAATGACATTTTGCATGGGTAAAACAAACTGCCTAAGTTAAATAGCCCACCTACTTGCAAATTCAATTAGTACTGACGCCACCTCACCGATGTTTCGTCCAGGAAATCCGTCACCAACATACTTTTAATCAAGTACCATCTTGCAGACTAATTGGCTGGGTGCAGTTCCTTATTTCATAAAAAATTCATAGGCGCCGTAAATCCGTTATCCTACAGGATAATAAACTGACTTAACTGTCGAATATTTATAATCTTCACCTAAAGGTTCAATAAAACGAGAAAATTTAAAGTTCTCACTTGTCATGAAAGGAGTCGTTGAAAAATCCATCAAGGTGTTAAACTGGACATTCATCTATTTTATAGTATCAATAAATTTGTTGTAAGTATCCATCTAGTAATAAAAGGGGCCGCTGCTATTTCACAAGGCCCCGCTAGCAATTTGTCGGCGAAGCGTTTATAAAATCGCATAATATTAGAAATTTTAAATGACGAGATATGTGCCATTAAAACCACACGGTAGCGTAAATTACATATGCTAAGAGAATGTGGGTTGATATGGCAGGAAACTGCTTTGATAAAGTAAGACACTCGTTAATGAGTTCTTTTAATGCTGTTTTTTGTTATTCTTTCTAGTAGAAAGAAAACAATTGAAGATTAGTTAGGTATAGGTATATAAGAAAATAGTTATTACAGGATTTTGGTCAATATCCTAGTTTTTCATATTTATGTTGCGACTATTTGAAAACAAGTGTTCTAAGTAACTACAACTATTATTATTAAAATAAACAACATGAATTTATAAATAGTATCGTTAACTAATTGTTGAGAATAGCAATAAAGCATTTGTTGACTTCTATATAAAATTATAATTTTTTGTTTTTTTATTTTTTTATTTAAATAAGTAAAATTCTTTTGCACATAAATGCGGTGTCGGCAATACCGATCATCAATCATCTACATTTTTCTAATTATCGGTAGGTATGCTTTATTAGCAAAAAGAAACCGTTGTGCGACATATGATTTAATCAATTTTCACATTTAACGGGAAGTAAAATCGCTAATTTTATTTTTTAATTTAATAACCTACATCTCGGTAAATTTAATGGTTTCCTCATGCGGTCATTTATCTTAACATTTCATACTTCATATGCAGATAGGTGATTGATAATATTAGTTTTTGTTCAATACATTTCTATTCTAAATAGTTAATAGGTTTACAGTTATTAACAGTTTTTATTTTAAAACAAGGAAAATTATGCGCAATGAAGTTTTATTAAATACAAACTAGTTTCTAAGCTGTTTCAAATTTTTTAAAATTATCGTTAAGACCAAGAGTCTCTTATACAGGCTGTTTTGGAAGTAATACAAAACATTTTAACAGGTTTTACCCACACTCTAAAAACAGTCATTCCTAATTAAGCAAAAATTTTCAAAAGAATTGTAGGTAATATTTTCAAATAAAAGAAAATTTTTTCAAAGTTTCAAATTGTTTACTTGTATGGTTACTTTTTTCACTTTTGCTCATTTGATTATCAATTAACGTTAACGATTGTGTCGATTGTTTTTAATTAATGTTTTAGTATTGAAGCACTTACTTTCTTATAATTTATGAGAGTGTTTTAAATTTTACTCAAAAAGTACGCCATCAGAGTAGTTTCTTAAACTTTACGGTATTCGTCATAGAAATGACACACGTCTATTGTGGAGATATAATGTTAAGGAAGCTGGTAACAAATTTCAAGGTCATAATCTTTTTCAGTTGTTAGATTAAAGTCCAAGAATTTATTACAACTCTAACTTATCAAGTCATAAATTAGAATAAAATATTCAATAAATAATATAAAAATAGGTTTTAATTAAAGTCTAACATTTTTCTCGATAATAAATTTTGCAGATTGATTTTGTTAGACATTTTTGATCAGTTGATGTATAAAACAGGACGTAAGATTTTTGACCAAAATCATTTTTCTTCAGTTTTATAGGTCAAATAAATTGCTAGAACAAAAAATTTTTTTTGAAGATAGATTAGATATTAGTTTAACGTAATATGTAAATTCCATAATTTTTTCCGTGTTTTAAGACGTGGTTTTGGGGTTTATATTTTTATAGTTTATATAGTTTTAATCTGATGTTTTTGTGCTGTGCCGGGCTGCTGGCTTGTGGTAGAAGTATAAACTTTGGCTGCAAATTCAGCTTCAAATAGTGTTTAATGTTTATGTTGTTAAATTATTGAAAATATTAGTTAAAACACCTTGAAATTACTAACTACATTTTCATATTTTACTGAGAATTATAACTCTTTAAAGAATGACGAATAGGTATGTCAATTATTTTTTATTGCAATGTAAATGTTGTCATGGCATACCATGATAAAGTTCATGTGCATTGATTTGTGATTCTGTCTGTAATCTTCGTAGTCGTATGATAAAGTGCTCAATATATAGTCATTATAAGTCAAAATTAGTATTTTTGGCTAGTTTGGTTAGTTTTTCTCTTCACAGAAAAATAACGCCTACGAATTAATAATGTCGCTGCCAATGAACCGTTCCTCTCTAATCGCTTGTCGAGTTCCACACTTCCTCGGTCATTGTCTCCGCCCGCTTATATAAAGACACGTCCTTCTAGCAAATGTTCGGAAATTATGCGATTTTTTTCCACTCATGCGAAACGATGATATCATTCTTCTCCATTTTCAATTATTATCTTTATTTCTCTCGATCTCTATTTTTTGTTATGGGCGTGGTTAATAATGGTTTCATAAAATTTCACGCTTTAGCATGAGTCATAGCATAATGTACTTCTAGTGTTTACTCAAAACTTTTTTTTTAGAATTGTTTTTCATTAGAAATAGTGACTTTAATTGTAAATCTTACTAACAAAGACTTCTTACTTGAGCTATTAGCATTATTACGATTTATGACTTTTCACTCTTGTAATAAAACCGAAAAAGAATATTTGTGAGCATCAGCTTCTTTTAGGTTTTACCAATGCAAGATTAGAAATGTAGGAAATCGCAATAAATATAATGTGCTTTAGTAGGGGGTTTTTCTTAGTAAAATTTACATCTTAAGTTACTATTTCTCTTTTTTATAAAAAAAGTATACTTAGTGTTATAATCGGGAAAAAATAGATGGATGTAATGCAGTGGCAGGTGTTGTATAATTTAACTAATAACTACATCCTTATCTTCATTTTCATATTTCTTAATTCTTTGCACTTAAATTCTCGATTCGTACCAACATTTTCTTTACACAAAATACAATTTCTTCGTCAGCGATAACAATTATCGTTAATCCAATCCCACTTCTCATACTACTTACAGTATAGTACAGATTTGTTTGTCTCAAAATATTTCGCAAACATTAGATATTATGTTTTTTCTTTTTTGATACAGAAAAGCTTTGTCCTTTAGCCCTAAAAAAACATCTTCCACTTTAAGCATCAGGCTAACGCTTTTAACCCCTTTTCCCCCCCAAACTGTCTATTTTTTTGGCAAAAATTAAAAACATTACTGACACCAAATAATTTATATACTGTAAAATAACTAAAAAATACACTATTGAATACCTACTATTTCTATACCGAGTATAATAAGCGGGCGCAAATGACCCACTAGCTTTTGAAACGAAGATGCTTCATCCCGGGCCGGGCACTTCAGGTGACTCAGGCCCAAATGTTCGTTAAAGTACATTTGCCATCAAGAATTTGTAAACAACAAAATTTACAGTATAAGAAAATTCTTATCAAAAAAATTTGATGACGCGATTATTTTTTACATAACTGTAGTTATGTGTTCGCTGCCCACATAGAATATTTATTTTTTGTTTTAATTGACTACATTAAATTTAATACCACAACTGAGTCGTCAGCCGTTTCATTAAATTTGATACAATAAGAAAATGCTTGTGAAAAATTACTCATCGTCCCTAGAACATTAGTTTTATTAAATTTGATGGAAACATCCTCTTTTTCTCAAAGTTAGGTGTTTTAATTCTTTTATCATTTATATTATTTTTGTTAGTTTAAAATTCATAGTACGTAACTATTTTCAATTGATCCATATTTGAAAAAATAATAATAATAAAATTCCGCTTTCTTAAAATTTACCGCTACAGGCGCCTGCCTATAATGCCCATACGTAAATACGCTAGTGTGGACTGGACAAGTTCAAATGACCCTACTTCTTGACCTCATCCAATAAATCTTAATCCGTTAAACTTTTTTAGCTAGATATTTCAAGCATATGTATCTACATAATTATTACCAAACAATAAAAGTACTAAAACAAACAAAAAATTAATGTACTTAATTTGGAAACTGCTGATATGTCTTTAACAAATTCCAGGCATCATAAGAAAAAGATGAAAAAGTTGTCTTTTCTAATTATTATGTTTCAAAGCATTAAAATATTTTTCTATGATTGCTCTTTTTCTATTAATAATACCTAATCATAACGTACACACTTATTATTTTATTGCGATTTATTGTTAGATGCATTATTTCACCCAGATTTCAAACAGGTAGCACTTTTATGCTTTGTAATTTGCAAAAACTTGTCATTAAAATTTTATTGACTTTTAGACACAACCGCCAGGTATATGTTAATTTAGTACATATTACAATATTACTTGTGTAAAACTCAATTTAGCTTTAATTTTGAAACGAATCAAATACATTCGCTAATCCCCCCATTAGCACATAATTCTAAACACATTGTGTCAAATATCAAAGCTCGCAGAGAATGCATCCGCTGAGGAGGGGCGTTCTATTTTGTCTCTGAAGAGAAATTATAGGCCGGGAAATTTTTGAATTAGAACATCACCGTTCGTCGTTTCTGGTTTATTCATGTAGAAGAAGTCGAAGTTGTGAGTTGAATTCGCTAAGCAAAAATCGTTACCGTATTTCAAATAAAGATTTTACCTTCAACCTACGAATAAATCTTCCAAGAGAAAGAATTTCCGAAGGGTAAATATTCATTCTGCGAAACAAAAGTGTGACGAGCGTCCTTCACAACGTGCCTAATTCGTCAATGTTGGCCGACGTGCATGCACTCTAAACAACGTTATCATTTAAACAAAGATTAAACATTACAAATGATATGACCTCTGCAACAATTAGACTGACCTGCTAAGTCACATTAAGCCTTCGTTCACCGTTTATTGAATACAATTACATTGTCTGTGCGCTTCGCACCAAAATAGTTCTTAAGTAGCTCCCGCTTAGAACACTGCTTTTGCCTTCCTTTAGTTTCGGAGTGTCTCTTCTGCTCAATTAAAAATAACGAAAGTTAAACGAAGATAGGAAGCGTGACGTGCACAAAATTTTTTTTGTTATACACCGCTAATCCATAATATTAGGATGGCATTTAAATACCGAGATCAAGGGGTCAATAAGCAAAATCAACTTATCACTACTGATTCTATTAAGTGATTTACTGATTTACATCTCATTTAATTATGATGTGTTTGCTTTGCTCAACACTTAAACTCTTGATATGTAGGGGTGATATACAAGGTATGATTGGTATATTGATTAATAAATAGTATTGATGCAATATGCGAGCTGCACGTTTTAATCACTATTTCGTAGATTCGTGTTACATATTTTGTATTACTTTAGCAGTAGCAACATACAGACTGGTCCAATGAAAAGTTTGCACCTAGCGTTACCTTTGTTTGCAAAATTTAATGCAAAAATGCTCAGCAGGTTGTTTTTTTCTGAAGGAGGACACATTTTAAGAATATTTTGCAACCCATATCTTCAACCCCCTGACGAGGGTG
This sequence comes from Tribolium confusum, assembly GCA_029207805.1. Lineage (NCBI taxonomy): Eukaryota > Metazoa > Arthropoda > Insecta > Coleoptera > Tenebrionidae > Tribolium > Tribolium confusum. The sequence goes on from JALGAY010000003.1 coordinate 5,970,892, forward strand.
AACCACAACCCTAAAATTTTAAATGAGAAGTGGGGTCGAGTGACACATCGTTTTAAAGAGCACAAAATTGTCTTTATAATGGTACCTTATTTGTTGTGTTTTACTTGAACAGGTAATGTAAAAACACCTTAAGAAAATTTAATCACTTAGTTTTGGTATTAGTGAAAAAGACATGTAACTTTTAGTTATTAGGTGTCATAGCAACTAAAAACAACGTTTAAGATTTAAGTGTATTGTCTATTCAGGATTACAAAAGTAATCTTCAAAAGTAAAATTGAACAGGTAATGTAAAAACGCCTAAGAAACTTGTATTCCATGTAACCCATGTACTTTTAGTATTTGTAAAAAAGATATCTAAATTTTACTTTTGAAGATTACTTTTGTAATTCTGAATAAGACAATACATTTAAACGTTGTTTTTAGTGGCTATGACATCTGATAACTAAAAGTTACATGCCTTTTTCATTAATACCAAAACTACGTGATTGAAGTTTCTTAGGCGTTTTTCCTGTTCAAGTAAAATACAACAAGTGGGGTACTATTAAAAAGATAATTATGTGACACTCGACGTTACTTTTTATTTAAAATTTTAGGGTTGTGGTTCACCCCCGTCAAGAGGTTAAAGATATGGGTTGCAAATTATTCTTAAAATGTGTCTCTTTTCGAGAGGAAATCGATCTGTCCAAACATTTCTGCATTAAATTTCACAAACAAAAGTAACGCTGCAATCTTTTCATTGGGCCAGTCTGTATAATTTAAATATGAAATCAAAAGTTTAATAGTATACGAATATTAAGTATGTCTTGAATGTCAGTTCTCAAATACTTTTTGTAAAAATCCTATTATCCAAAAATAATTAATAAATTATTTAATAAATTGGGTTTGTCTTTAAATGTTTTTTTGTTTGTTTGTTAATATTGGTTATTATGTATATCTTAATTACATTAGTTTTCAAATTTTATTTATATATTTTTGTATACCTAAGATAAAATACATTTTGTTATAATTGTTTTTTTTTTACTAAAACAATTGGTAATTTTTTCTTATAAGGTCACATTTTGTTATTTTGATGACTATATAGTATTTAGTATTATTTAGTATTTATAGCACAATAGGGTAATATTCACATATTATTAAATGTTTTAAAAATCGTACAAAGTGAGTTGTGATGGTTTCTGTTACATCTTTAGACAATTTAGACATTAGCTCTGTTATACCCAGAAAATTGTTTTTTGGAATTAATTTTTTGACAACAGAATGAGTAAATTTAAAGCTAATTATATTAACCATTGCATTGCATTGCAACAATTTATCTGTTACATTTCTTGCAAAAAATTTACTTCTTAGTTTTTCTTAAGAAAAAGACTTATTAGAGTTGATAAGTAGAAGTATTTGCAATTGTTGTGTCCCGGACTACTTTTATTAAGGGTAACAAAATGCCTCTAGTCTAAAGGCATCAATGATTTTACTATTTTAGCGATTTTGACAGAGGTAGAATTGTTTTCTCTTGAAAAGTTGATGTGTCCTATCGCAAAATTGCTCTCCGTTTTGATTTTACTTTAATGACGGTAATACTTGTGCTTTGGGTGTAAACAAAAGAAGGCAGAGAAACACGAAACAGACTAACCGGTCAACCGACACGTACCACAGAGTGTCAAGACAGATGCTTTAGACAACTAGCTCTTTAAGACCGTTTTGCTACTACGCGAAAACTTGGTGATTAATGGTTTGGAGAAGAAGGTTGACTTGTTAGTATGCGAACATTATATTGCTGTATTCGGGCTTCCAAACTTTCTTCTTACCGTCCATACCGTCGTCATCGTTTGGACTAGTGCAGAGAACGGTAGGTTTGGAAGGCAGGATAGTATAATGTGATATTCAGCGACGAATCGCGCTTATGCCTAGACATGCATGATGTCCGTCGAAGTAAAACACTGTCGTAGAGAACGACGTGTTATTGGATTTGCTTTTGAGAAGCATGTGCACAAAACTGTTGGAATAATGGTTTGTAGAGCTGTTGCTAAAGGAGCCGATCTTTTTTTGTTTGTTCGAGGCAGTAGGTATGACAGTTATGCGTTATGTTTATGACGTTCTACAAATCACTTACCTAGATGGCCGTCAACATGTTTTTTTTTTTCAGCAAGACAACGCACGTTTACATATTGTTTGTCAAGCAATGTACTTCCTCTAAGAAGCTGGCGTTAATGTTTTGGCGTGACCACCCTGTTCACCGGACTTAAGTTCCATCTTAAGAGATATGATATGATATGATACGTGTGAGATATGATGGGGAAAAGACTTCTGCTTTGCACCATTGCACCGTCTTATACAAACTCTGGTACAGTTAATCTATGGGGTTGAAGTTGCTTAGAACAACGTGCCACAAGCAGATATCGACCATCTTATTTTGTCGATGCCTACATGTGTACAGGAGTGTACTCAGTTAGAGAGTCACCAAATATGTTATTGATACTTTTTTTCAAATTAATGTCACTAAAATTTTTTGCATACATTATCGTTTAATTCTTGATGTAAGTCTACTATATTGCCAAAAAATTACTCTCAAAAAAATTATTTTTATTATTATTCTTAATTAAATCTTCTGGATGTAACACTTCTAATGTCACTGAGTATATTTGGAAATAAAGAAAAAAATTTGTCAAATGCACATAAAATTGTATATCAGTATTATTATGGATTTTTAATACATTAACAAAAAAAAGCAAGTGCCACACATATTTTGTGTAAATTGAAGAATGACTCTAATGTAATCTGGATCGGGAAAAAGTACATCTCAAATTTGAATCACCTGAATATAAGAAAAACTTTTAAATCAAGAAAACGATTAGTACTTTTTTTAACGAAATTTTCAGGTTTAGTTCTATAAACAAACTTAAAATTTGATATGCCAACATTCTAGTGGTACAGAAATTTTTGGAAAATACAAAACAATTGGTTTATAAGAAACTTATTGTTAATTTGTTAAAAACTATAGTACTATGAGTGTAAACATATCTTTTATAAGTTTTATAAGTTTTATTTCATTCGGTCATAACCTGAACTTTTTACTTCAAAACTTGAACAGTATGAGTGACGAGTAGAATTATCGAGACTTAAAAACATTTGAATATAGCTACAAAGATTTTTGAGATAAAAATACCGGGTGTTCCAAGTTTTACCTCCACCCCCATTTTTAGTCTTAATTCTTATTATAAAAAAATGCAATTTACAGAGTATACTAAATGAAGGGATTACTTCAATCGTACTTAATTATTTTTTTGATATCATTTTATTTAAAATGTTTTTTCGAAATTTTGAAATGTCTAATTTTTACAAAAATCAATCAGAAATTTATTTTCGAACTGATCTGTATTTTTATTCTTGTAAAAAAATTGTTATATTTTGAATAAAACCAATTTTAGATTACAGACTCAGAATTTGGGTTGATTTATGACATGTCTTCTTATTCTTAACTCTGCTATAAATTTTACTGCCAAAGCTAGGTAGCTAGACTGGATTTATGACCTGATCCAAACTTACCAGAATAGCACTAAGCAAAGACTGAAAATTATTTTTATTGAATTTAACAGTTATTAAAAAAAGTATTTTTATTTACTTTACTTAACAAATAAAGATGTTTTTACAAAATGTGCTTAAAATAATAACCTTCTTAATCCCAACAGGCCCAAATTCTTCTTTTGAAATTGTTTTAAATTATGTTTTTGTAATTTCTGTTATTTATTTCGAGAAAAGCATCTTGTATTCGTTGCTTCATGTTCTTCCTTGTGGTTGGCTCTTCTAGAAATACTATTTCTTTAACTGTGCCTCACAAATAAAATTCGAAAGAGTAAGATCGGGAGAGCGAGCAAGTCAGGAAATTAAAACCACTAACAAACACTAGAATCGGTAAATTAACAGGTAAACTAATAGGTAAATACTAATTTAATATCAAGAAAATACTAAAAATTATGCTTAAATTAACTAGCTAGGTAATGATAACTTTAGTAAAATCATTCTTTGAAGTCGTATTCAAAATTGAAATGGTTTGTTCTAAGTTTAATAAATTACTTAAAATAAAAAGTTTTTTTTATATTTCATCCCTAAAAGTGAAATCAATTTAATCTTTTTATCAACAAAAATAAGTTTTAATTTTTCAGAATTTAAGTGTTTTGAATAAGAAAGTGCATAATCCTACCCTGAAATTTTTCTCAGAAAGTTACAACTGAGGTCAGGTTTATCATTTTTAGTATTTCTTGTGAGTTGTTGTAATTTTGGATTTAATATTTTTTTTTATTCTGCTGTGATAAGTAAAATTGTTTAAATATTTTATTCATATTAGTCATCTCTAATCTATAAAAATAGACGCATTCTATTCCTGAATGCTGGTATAGTTACAAATCGTAAAAACTAGTGTTTTCATACAAATATAAACTGAATTTCACAGAATTTTACCGAAAATATGATGTCCAAAATGCGGTCATCAGACTGACTCATTTATGCGTCTCCACATGAAAAGTTGAATACAATACAGGTAAATGTTTTGGGATTTGGTGATAACGTGCAGAAATTTGTTAAAAGTTTCCAGACTAGTTGGTCGTCGCAAGTTGAGCGTTCAGTGCTTGAACCACCACCAGCAGCACCACCCCTCGGGGGGCTTCCGCCGACTCTTGGCCGCATACGTTCGCCGTACAATCCTGCATGCCTCATTCCTTTTGGTAAAAAGTAACTCGTACACGTACGCATGCACTTGTGGCATTCGCCGCTTGTGTATTTTTTGCTATCCAAGTCCGGATCGATATGTAACTGGAGCGGTTTTTTAGACAGTAGCGATGTCTTTGAAGTGCCGCGTTAAAAATTGCGCGAAATTCCAAATATTATTCGCTTGTTAGTTGTCGCTACCGTTTGTACCCATGTCTTGTTCGATGACTCTTCTTCCACCACGGCAACGTCATTTTCCTACCGCAAACTTAATTGGATGGGTTATGTCAATTTATGCGATTCCGGTTACTAAACATTCTTCATCCGTACGAGAAAAAATAATAATCTTGAATTAAACATTATAACTTCAGCAGCTATATTTAATTACTAAGTAGTAAATGTTTTCTCTTATAAAATGTTATATTAAATTCATAAATATTTTAACGTGTAAATCTAGTACATAAAAAAATATCTACTTAGTAAAAAAAAGTAATTAAACAAATTTGGGTTTAAATTATCATAAACTTCTACTTCAACAATTTTCTAGAGCTGTTTCGGCCTATCCACAGCCATTTTCAAATAGCGCCTATAAGATTTTGTACTAATTTGACTACAAATGCTTAAATTTTATGGTTTTGACCCACAAATTAGTTTATAAAGTAAGTATTTTAATAAAAATTATTGTAAAGAGAAGTGTGAACCATTGGCAACGAAGCCACCATCTGCCGTCTGGATCTTTGAAGCAACCTGGAAAAGACTGCGGTATCTTTATCCTTAAACAACCAAAAAGTTAATTACCTGTATTGCACCATAACATTTAAGCATTATTTGTGAACAGACTGTAATAAGAGAGAAACGACCGTACATATTTTGCAATATTTTTAGTAGCAGTAATAGTAATAGGATATGTGTATAGTATAGTAAATATAGTAAATTAGGAAATATTTGGTCACTGACTTTTTAAGCTCACAATAAATCAAATATGAAATGGCCATTGTTAAATTAAAATTTAAGGTAATATACAGTGAAGAAGTATTGTAATATATGATGGTTTCTTGCAACATCTGTGACAGGATTACTTAACCTCAGGACCTTATCATTAGATTCAACAATGGCCATTATTTGATTTATTGCAATCTTAAAAAGTCAGTGGCCAAATATTCTCCTGTCTACTATATCTAAGTTGTAATATGCCAGTAAGTCGGATAGCTAATACGAACTAAATATTACTACCGCAGCGACAAAAGAGCTCAATCTTAAATATATAAACAAGTACTGTTGAAGTACTATCAGACGTGTATCGTACAAATTTTTTCATAAAGCTGTCAAGTAATGTCAGGATTCCAAGACAGTTTTAATAAACAAAAGCACTTAAAGTAGAGTAATGGCCGTAAAAGTAAGTAACTAGTACTATAATAACTGTAAAATAAAATGAAAATAACAGATTTTTAATTTTATTTTGCAGTATAAAATTTTGTATTTTCGATTTCATTAGGCTTTTTGGCTGCTTCAGATAAAAATTATACATTATTCTCCAAAAAAGTATTTGCATTATTTGGTGACTTTAAACGTACTCAGATGCAACGCGTGCTCGTATTTTTTAATTTGTCTCTGTGTTGTGCAAATAATTTTTTTCATAATTTTTAATGTAAATAATTAACTATTATTTTATACCTTACAGCGCAGTTTTATTAATTTTTAAAAAAATATTTTTTTTTTGTTTAAAAAAAAATAATCCTGATGTCAAAATTTTTTAGACAATTTTACCTATTAGTAAATAAAGGATTTTAACCTAAATAATTTAAACATTTTATTTTCTAGAAATTTTGGCTTTTTATTTGTTACAAAAAAAATCAAACTCAACTTATGAACTTGTGAACATAACTTAATAACTTGTGAATGCAGCAGCGATTCCTCTTTCTTACATTTCTTACCAAATTTCTAGAGACGATAAAACATCAGTAAAAGTCTAAGTCACCGTTGTAGGGTTAGTTTTCGCAGTGTTTGTTGCAAGATTCTGGAAAAAATGATTTATCAGCGCATTTCTCTTTTGTTAAAGATGTTTTTTCTCTGGATCAAGCTGAATTTTCAGTACAAAAGTGTTGTTGAGACTAAGTCGTAGATTTAACATTAAAATTAATTTCAAAAAATTCTTTAAAAAATCGGGCTAAGTCAAAATTCTTAAAAATGTTTTTTCTCGGAGTGCAGTATCATCTCCATTGCTTTTTAATGCATATATACAAGTAATCTTTCTGATACAATTTCAAGAAAATTTGTGTATGTTGATAATATTGTCTTGACGTTTTAACATAAAGAATTTGATCAACTAGAAAAACAACTTTTCCAATATTAGTAGATTGGTTACGTAAAGTTTGATTAAAAACCTGGTTTCGTTGATTATTATTTAGTAAAACACGTTTATTCTAATAAATTTAGTAAATTTTTATAAATTTAGACAACGTTTTACCGCCCTGATGATGTTCTAATAAACAATGAAATTAGTTAGTTTGAAACATGTTTTATAATTTCTTGTTCTTGAATCAAACTTTACACCAGCACTTTAACTTTTCTAATATGCTTTTGCTTTGCATGCTTACTTCAAGCAGTAGCGTCTATGTGTAAATCTATATGTACTTCACTACTTAAACACAATTTTTATCTGGTCTACCTGGTGTTACTTTTAACCATTCTTTTATCTACAAGTTTTACATAAAAAAAATAAGACAAAACTGAAAACAAGAAACAAAATTTTATTAAAGTTAGATAGTTCGACTTAAAGTGCTAATGATATAACTCTTCGTATTGCAGTTTTGGCATTAGTCTTCTCAACGCCAGGATATTGTAGCATTGCTTAGGTGAATTGTTTACATACAAGCAAAATAGATGCTAAAAAAAACTTTTAGATAAAATGTGGAGAACACCCGGAAGATTATCTAATATGAACTAACCTAATTGCTTTTGAATATCACTTACGATCTAGAAAATCTTTCTAGGTTGAGACGACAAATACTAAAAACTTTTCCGTTTTTTATGGTTAACGCAAAATGCAATCTCACTTTCAATAAACTCTTCAATAAAAATTTAATACAAGATCTAACTAAAAGGGTACTTTGAGTAGATCAACCAATGTGGGTCTAGGTGAAGTTGGGCAGATTAAGAAATGTTCATGCTATATGTAGGTAATTTAATGTTATTGAAATGAAATTCTGTAAAAAATAAATATTGTCAATGTAGTCAAGTAAAAAAAAACGTCGTAAAAAGTTTTACAAGATATTTACAAAGGATTTTGCGTTTATTTCTTATATACCGAAGTTGTCGACAGGAAAATCGACAAATCCATACTTTTTTTGTCTACACGTATTTTGTGTGCTTAAGGTACTTTACAGTAGTAGCAGCTGAACCAGCATCAACACAGCTCTTTTGAAAATACATTGCGGCTACAGTGTCAACATAAGTTCTCATACCAAAAATCGACTCATTCTAAAGACGTAGTAGTCATAACAACAGGTCATTTTTTGTAGCACTTTGATAAACCACGTGGTTCTAACATACACAAAATATAAAAACCGATAAAAACGATATTTATTGTATTGTGTCGGGAAAATTTTTTACTGCTTTTGGCATAAAATAAAGTAGTGATCTAAGGGCCTAATTCTAAAACAGATTTATGTCGGTGTAATTTGAGTTGCTAGAGGCAACGTCGTAACTTTACTATACTTTTATATTAGATGGCGTAACTTTGTTACTCAACCAAGTTACTCCGATAGAGTAGCGTAGTGATTTAGAATTTCAGCATAAGTGATTAACAATTGCGTTACAAACACAAAAATAAAGCTTACAAATTTTAGAAAAAATACCTAAGCAAACAGAAATTTGCAGAAGGTAAGTGTTTCTTCAAAGTGTATTAAATTTTTGAGAGAGTAATGCAAATTATGTAAAAGAGTAATGCAAAAACCATGCACCACATTTATCTTAAAATGCAGTTAATAAAGTTGCTTGTTGTCGGAGCTGTAAAAATGTCAACAAGCACAGGTTTTTACAGGTTTAGAAAAACATTTTGTAGTTAAAACCAAAGCCTTACTCTTGTATTCAACCTCACAGGCATCTTCACTCGGAGATGGTAGAAAAATAAAACCTACAAGATTTAAAGTGCAAGAAATTAAACCTACTAAAACTGACAATGACACATCTGCAACCGAACGAAGATTCAAAGCCATAGAAACTAAAGCCTGAAACCAAGATGGTTCAGAAAAATTAATATTTTAAAGTTTTTAAAGTAGTGTACTTTTAATTTTGTTATAAAAAGCTTTAAGTAAATGTATATCATTTTAAATTAAAGATTTCTATAGGAAAATTATTTTGTTAATATAAAATAAAAAGCATTTTAACAACCTTAACTAATTTTTATTTTTATCAAAATTAAATAAAAATACTTTTGTAAAATTTGTCCATTATTTTTATTATTATATTATGCAATAATTACAATAAGCCGCAATGTTGGATTTCTAGCTTACAACATGTCAAAGGCTTGCTTAAAGTGATAAACAGAGTTAGTGGTGACGACATATTCTGGTAAGTTATTCCATAGATCAAACGCTCTGTTGTCAGGATGTTGTCGGGATGTTGTTTGAAATTTTTCTTTGGCACAAAAGTGTCTACGTAAACGTTTGTCTACAGCAAATTTGCAAAAATTTGTACCGTCCTGAGAAAGTAAGTTGTGAGTAATAGGGAACATCTGTATCATATTGTCTCTGTCTTGTCTGATCTCTAATGTTGGAATTTTGAGAATTTGTAACCGCTCACTGTAGGGCAACTAGGTCAATTTGTGGTTCCATCTCGTAACTGCATGTTGTACCTTCTCTAGTAGGTTTTTATCTTTAATTAAATTTGGTCTCCAAACAGGTATGGCATATTCTAAGTGGGGTCTAACGTAAGTGGTGTAGAGTTTACTGACCAATTCAAGAGATGGAAAAGAAAAGGTTATTTTTAATATATAAATTAGTCTTTGAGCGCTGCCAGCTGCCTTTTTGCACTGTTCGGACCAAGACAGATTATTTGTAACGATTACCTTGAGATCTAGATGAATAGTTTTTTGATTTGAGCCAGGTTTCCTTACGAATAGTTGATTATAGGATTGTTGGCACTAATATGAATGACCACACATTTTGATATATTCAAGGGAATTCGCCAGTTATCACACTATTTGAAGACAATGTTTAGTTTTTCTTGCAGGTTCGATGTATAAGGGTTACTATAAAGCTTTGTACCATCAGCATAGGCTGAGCAGCCATCAGTGAAAGCATGTAACAAATTGCTAGTGTATAAGATAAAAAGTACTAGGCCCAAAACTGATCCCTAAAGAACACCACTGACAACAGAGACAGATAAAAAAAAAGACTCACCTACTTTAACGACAAGGCTTCGGAAGGATAGAAATGATGAAAGCTATGCAAGCAAATTACCAACGAAACCAAAGCGTTTTAATTTAATTTAAAGCGTTTTAAATTTAATTAAAATTTAAATTTCCGCATCACATATATCCAGTAAAATATTAGCAATTTCTTGCTAAATTTTTTTTTTTAGTTTTCAAAATTTCGCGGTTTTTCGTTTTTAGATATCTCCACAACAAGTAGTCGCATGCAAAAAAATCTTGAGATTACTGTGAGTTACTTTTGATCCAAGTTCTAATGGCCACTCTGACTTAAATTGTAAATCTTTACATAATAGATCTTTTGCTGTGGTGCCAATTGCAATTCCATTATCTCTTATTTACTTAAATGAGAAACATTTGAGATCTACCTGAGCACAATCGTAGAAACATGATAGTTGCACCACAGTAGGAGATCTATTATGTAAAGATTTATAATTTAAGTCAGAGTGGCTATTCGAACTTAGGTCGAGAGTACATTACTATTAGATTCAACAATAGCTATTATTTGGTTTATTGCAAGATTAAAAATTTAGTGATCAAATATTTTTATGTTCACTATACGGTTTTCATTGTAGGCCTTACATCGATGTCCAAATGGTTTCTCAATTAAGAGGTCTAAAGCAACAAATAGACAAGCGACATTTGATTGATTTTACAAGAGAGCCAAAAAACCTTCTTTTACTTGTGCATTAGCTATAATAATTATACTTTTTTATTAATCAACCAAATTAATATTTGAACTTTTATTGCTTTAAAAAAAAACATAAATGTTGTTGACATGTCTAGTTTTTGCTCAGTATTGGCAGAAATTAATGAAATTAATAACAAAGAAAAGATTTTAAATAATTTAATTATAAAAATAATTGTAATACAAAGGAAAAGTTTTGCAAAGTGATTAATCAGGTGCCGAAAATTTCGCACTGAATGACGCTGAAAGGACGGGAAAGCCACGAACGTCAGCTACGAAAGAGAATATTACTGCTGTACGGAAAATGCTTGATAAAAAGACAGGCGAATAGCTTACCACCAGATCGAGGAGACCTTAGGCTTAAATGCACCAGTAATTCGTTCCAACATATTCTGCACGAAAAAACTTTGTTCTCTGGGTGCCGCATAGTCTGATAGGCTCTAAATTTTGTGCAATAAGTGGACATGTTCTACTATTGCACTGTAAACGTTCGGTTGGACATCAAACAAAACACTTGTAATAAATGTAAAATATTTCATAATGGTATATTTATTGTACAGGAATATGTAGAATTCTTAACTTGGCACGTCTGTACTAAAATCTCAAAATAGGTCAAAATGGACATGTTCACTTATTGCATTGAACTCTACAATTGCGATTGTTGACAGGTGTTTTTACAGGACACTGTTTGCTTATAAAGCATCTTTACAATATGATAAACTTAGTGGAAAGCAACATTTGTAGAGTTTGCTATGAAGAGAGGAAACTCGAATTTATAATTATTGTTAATTAGTATAAACTTTTGCGGAAAAGGTTAGAACGATTTGGTTTTCAGTTTACGGAAACTAACAAACTACCTTGGAAAAAGTCCTACATTTCTTTGAAAATATAGGACCTTTCTGCAAAAGTAGCGATTACAGAGACCTAAGCGGTAGCTTAACTTAGCTTAGCTAGGTAGCAAGACCTAAGTGCAGCGCTATAGCACTAAAACTGAGTTAGGGTCGAACGTCGTACCGCATTTAATATTATTATTATTTTAGTCCAGTCAATCTATTAAAAAAAAAAAAGATTACTCACATCAAATAGAGTAGTTCAAATTTTTATGGCACTTTTTATTTACCTAACTTTGCGACCTCGGCTAAGTACCGAAAATGTCTAAAATTTTTGAAAAAAATATTTTTTGTTAGTTTTTATAAAGTTTTGTATATTTTAATACTAAAGAATTAAAAGTTTTTTTAGTTCTAAAATGATTTTATTCGTTTTTAGACAAAAACGGTTACACAGTTCTTATAGTTTTCAATGTTCTTCTCAAGAAGAACATTTTCTGGTACAATTTTTACAGTATAAAAAACTGACTTGTTCTGGCGTTTTTGGAAAGTCTTTACATCTTCCGACATATTTAAAGTGGCTCGTTTTCGTTGATAAATCTTGTTTAAAGAGGATAAAAGCTACATATGCATTAGATATATCAAGTACTCATACCTATTCAACAATTTATTACGCTTTAATGTAAGTAAACATTTTGTACAATAAGAGGTAATAAAATCCCAGCTTATAAAAGCGAAATTAATAACTTTATAGTTAATTAAGAAAAAAATCAAGTAGATCATCGAATAAAACGTGGATGCCTGTAATAATACGGAATGTACGGATTTAAATATGTAATAAACAAACTTGTTCTTCATGCAAAATAAAGAAAAAGTAACAGTTTTAATTGCTTCAGAAACCAGCAATGTAGGTGAAAAACAAAGCAGTGAACAGATAATACGTTTAATATACAAATGTTTATTTTAATGTATGTATTTATTTTTTTCAAGAAAATTAAATTATTGACTACATCTGTGCATTTTACCTCTATAAATAGCATTCGATATAAAGGTAAAAAAAAGTTATTAGTGCTCATGACCTAAACTCCGACATGCAAAAAATGTTATACTGTTCCAAACCAATATTGGCAAACCTGACTTTAAAGGCAAGTCATCTGTTTATAACTAGTGCAATAAAGATTGTTTTGTTACCAAACGCAAGTAATTTATGGTTGTTAGATCCTTCGATGTCATCTGAGAAAACTGACCCAAATCATATTAAATCCAGGTAAAGTAAAAACAAATTTGCATGCCCTAAGCGGTTTTCTCAGATAGCAAGAAGATCATAAATTACTTGCGTTTGATAAAAGTACGATCTTTGTTGCACTTGTAATAAACAGAAGACTTGCCTTTAAAGTCAGGTATGCCAATATTGGTTTAGAACAGTATATAATGCAGGTCTTTAAATACACGTTTTAGGGTGCTACAATATAGTTGTTCAAAAATTTTTGATATTGAAAATTGATTATAAAACAAACTTTACATGTGATCAGCTTATTCTATGCTTCTTCTTCTATCTGCCGCAAGAACGAAACAGTTTTATTAATTTAATTTAATTTAATTTAATTACTACACATTGAAAAGTCACTGGTTTGACAAGGTGCAAAAAATTAGATCCAAAGTTATTTTACACTGTGATGAACAAATACTAATTGAGGTGGCAATAAAGTTATTAAAAGTTTTAGGTGCAAAACTGCAAGGTGTCAGTTTGTTAAGATTACCTGTATAGGATATATCTTACACCTGTTAAAAAAATAATAAATAAAATTTTATAATTAAATTATTTTTAACAACAACAATAATATTACTAAATAATACAGTAGAAAATAAAGCTTATAGAAAAATAGAAACTAAATTTAAAAATAAGGCTTAAAGTGAGCATCGTTATTTTTAATTCATAATTGAACTCGTCGTTTTAGGGTAATAAACACAGTAATTAGTGTATTCGAGATTAATAGGAAGTAAAACCTGATTGCAATAAAAGCTTTTTCACAGAGTTTTGTAGTTTCGCTCTATTCGATGTTTTTTGCAACATCTTCAGTAAGAGAAGATCGATCAGGTTTGGTTTTGCATGATTAAAATTTTTTGAATTTCAAATTTGAATTTTGGTCAGAATAGCCAATTTTAACTAAAATTTTAATGCTGCCCACTCATTCAGTACTTGTTGATCAGCTTAATAATAATAGTAAAAGTATAGTATAATAGTAATAGTTTCAATAGTAAAATTTTCATTTTTTTCAATTTTAAAAAATGTCTAACAAGATGACACTATCTACTTGTGTGTTGGAAGAAAGTTTTTGAAACTTTAAAATTTTTTTGGAATCGAATCTTTGTCTCAATTTTAATTAATTAAATAAATAAGTAAATGAATAAATAAATAAAAACATTCTTTTATTGAGTCTTAGTAATAATTTATGAAGGCATATGGGGCGATCTAGAGGAGGAAATCAATAATTAAGACAGATGCTGTTCCACATTATTGCGCGGGTGTGCATAGGGTGAGTAGATTACAAATCAAAATATGTACTTGCCAACATATTTTCATTATCAGTTGACTACTCCCCAAAAAAATATTTTTTTCTTGTTAGTTGAAAAAACTCCAACAAATCACACCCGTTGTGATAAAAATATGTAGGTAATAAAATCAAAAAATTAAAATAAGCCATCAATAAATATAGTTAAAAACATGCGTAAAAGTACCAAAACAGAAGCAGTTTTGTTTATAGATACCACTGCACCAAGTATAGTGTATTTTTTTTACATATTTACTGTATACAGATAATGCAAATCTTATATTTTGCTCGACATTCATTAAAACTTTCTGACAATTATTTTTTTATAATCTGACAATCAACTGAAAGTCGGTTTGTTAAACAACAATGCCATTACCAAAAACATAACACCTACTTTAAAATTAAAATTTCTTATCTGTTTCGTATCGTGTCTCGTTTGAAATTCTCTATTGTTTAACCCAAATGAGATTTGGGAACCAGTGTTAAAATCTCAAAAGAGCCAAAAACATTACTCACATTATGCAACTGGACGATTATGCAAAATGAATGATTGTAATTTTTTAATTAAGGCAATTTGACCACCATAAAATTAATTCTTTTCTGCAAACTAACTGTTTGAGTTTTTACATCAGGAAACGTGTATGCATGTTCAACAAGATAAATAATTGAAAAAAACAGAGTGCCAATAAAAATTAATTCCGCTCACGAGTGTTGGTGGTTTATTACAACTCCCGAGCATGTCGCATCTAAATAAAGACGATGATGACAGAAATCACCTGCTTTGATCTTGTCCGATCTATCTTCACTTATCAAAAATTTTATCTTAGCTACTTTTTGTGTTTTATTAACATTTGTAATTTTGTACAAGCAAGATTTAACTCTGCCTGGAGCAACAGCTTCCAGAAACAATACGCAAACGAAACAATTTTTTTGGTCTCTGTCGGACGAGATGCAAAGGTGATTATTATATCTGCGGCGTATAGAACAGCCAGCCAATTATTTGTTTTGAAAAAACTGTTAGACATTGAGATTTTTGCACGCGATATCGAATTCCGAGACATCACTTTTCAGCACCTGTAATTTTTCTTTATGTATCTAATTAGGAATTGATTCATGATACTGTGACTCATATAAGTAGAGTTAGAGATGTTTACTTATTATTTATGTTGCAACAAAGACAACTGTTTATTATGCATGCTTAAGATAATATAATTTCCGGTTTATACTTGGTCAATACAAGATCACTAATCAAAAAGTAATTAATACCTATTTTTTGTATTAAATTCGAGTCATAAAGTAAATATAAGAAAAAAACCGATAAATTTTGAAACACAACTTAAAAGAATATTTGAGTTATAATTAGAATTAAATGTCAATGAAAAGAAATGAAGATTTTTTTTCCTATCAAATGACTGGAATCTGTAACTCTCGACATCTAAAGGGTTGTTTTGGTAGGGTACCCAAGAAGCGGCTAAGAGGTAAGACCACAAATCGTGTGCTCTAAATATATAAATCCAATTTTAATAAACGCAAAGAGCAATCTTCACCTTCTTCATCTGACCAGTAAGTCTTTCAGCTGCTTTGCGGTATACCTGGATGACAGAGCAGTGCAGTTTTAGTCTTCTTTAAACATCCGATGATCAAAACAATTAGTTTAACAAAGTAGTTTAAATAAAAATTGCGAAGGTCTTGTAGAAAAGATCTTGTTATTTTATGAAACTTTTGGTTTCTTTTTATTGCTGAAATCTTTGTTTTATTCGAAGCCAAAAATTTAACCACAAACATTTTTTAAATTTAAAAATTATAGACAATGTTGGGCTTTTGTAAAACTTGTAAGAAACATAACTATTTATAATTTTTTGTGTTTGATAATTTTACCGGTCCTGCTGATTGACGTTAAGCGTCATCTTATGGAGCTGCTTGCTGGTAGATAGCGTTTATGTCACTTATTTTGCGATCAAACATTATTGTAGATATAATTGTATAATTTACAATTTATAAACCAGATTTTTAAATTTAGCGTTCTATGTGCGGTTTATTTGTGTGCGATTATATACTTATTTACACGTAAAAAGTTTTTTACCAAAACAAGACATTACAATCGCCGACAAAGTTCTTTTCCACACCTGGAGGATAAAAGTAGGGCCTGAAAAAAATTTGCCTTCAACGTTAAAGTAAAACAAAAGTGAAAACCCACGTATTTAAGATCATAGAAATTTTTTGTTTGTTTAATTATTTTTATCTTTTCAAAAAAATTAGAAGGAACTTAGTTAATACAGTAATAATCAGAGGATATTAATGTGTTCATTTTAGGTAACTTCGTAGTATACCTAATTGTTTTTGTGTAATTTGTTTTTACCAAAGAGAAGTAATGGTAAAGTCAGCAAAATTATTGACGATGTCTCTCCAGCAGCAAAATTTTTATTAGAATTGACTCATATTAGATTTTACAATCGATACAAAAACAAACCAAACAAGGTTGTTTATTTTTTTATGCATTTTTTTGCAACTTTGTGTTTAAAAAGAAAATATAAGTTACTTAACTTATACACATATACTGTCGTCCTCCTCAAGTTTGGAAAAATGACTTAAGTTATAAATCTTACAACAAAGGGGCTTAGGACCGAAGTTAGGTCGCCCGCAATAAAGAGCACCCCTACTTTATACCTGCGGCAGACCAGCAGAAGCCAGATCTTAAACATCTGTTTCAATAGCCAGAAAAATACTTGTTGTGCACTTTATTACGGGCGAATTAACTTCGGTCCCAAGCCCCTTTGTTGTAAGATTTATAACTTAAGTCATTTTTCCAAATTTGGGGAGGACGACAGTATATCGTTTCGTTTTGTTGTAAAAAAAATTGTAAAAACTCTTTTACACTTTGTCGTAATTAATATTTAAAACATCTACAAATACATACTTATAAGTTATTATACATGTGGCTATTTTCTGTTTAAATTTTATAAAAGTTACTCACCACATAACAAAGATATAATACTAAAACATTTTTTAAAGCTATTAGTTTTATATCACTTTAAGTGTGATGATTGTAATAAAATAAAAACCATTTTATGACACAGAAAAAAACTCTACTTTATTAGTTTGACACTCTAGTTATTCAATATTTTGTTTTACTTGCATATACATTTGCGGGTGGGTAGACAGGTAGTTGAGTTTACTATTAGAGTTTCAGAGTATCTGTACCGTGGAGGGATTATTCCTCCTTCTACGATATGTACTCACACGTTGAGTACATATGTACTCACTCGTTAAGTACATACTCACATTTTAGAATCCAAAAATTAGTAAAACATATAACTCATCAATTGTTTATAGTTTTATGCTAGTAACAATTTATCAAAGTCTTAAAAATGAATTTGCGACATATTTTTCTCATAATATGACGAGCGATCTAAAAGTTTTATAATTTCAGTTAGTAATATAGAAAAACAGAGACAAATATAGTGGTAATGTTTGAGATTTGCGCGTCTTATAAAATGTTAGAAAAATCAGAATTAAATTTCAGTTTTTTTTATAACAAGTCTTTATTTCAAAAAGTAGCAAGAACGAGAAAAATGACAAAACAAAAACATCTTAAAGTATTTCTTAATTAAATTCAGCTGCCACACTGTTAGTAATAGTTGTCATAAATGTCGGAATTTTCACATTATGTCGGATTAGTGACCTGAAATCTATTTCACAAAACATTTGATAAAATCAGTAATTTCTAAAGCTTTTTGTAAATAATTATTTATTATTTCGTATGGAGAAACATTTCCAGTGCAATATTTGCCGATTTCAAAGTGCTAATACTTTGTGAACAAAATTGCTGACTCTTCTTCAATGAGTTTGTTCTGTGTTTCTTGAATAGATTCACTCGCTTTTAACCTTTCAACCACTTCGAAAGTAACTCTCAACTAAAAACTTTTGTGCTATAAAGTGTAATTAGTTATCGCGACAAAATAACAATTAACTAAATTTTTGACTAGACCCAATAACAAACAAAACTAAAACTGAAACTTAGAACAAACAAAAACTACAAAAAAAAGGTACAAAATAAAACTGGAAATAAAAATGACTCAAAATCTTGTTAACACGCACTTAATAATAATCAAAATAATTTATTTATTTATAATGTTTTCCATAGTTAAATTTAAATTGCCATTGGTAAAACTAAAACCAAGTTGTTCTTACAATTGTAACTGCTCTTGACTAGGAGTAAGTACATTTCTAACACAAAACACAAACTAAACCTTATTTTTTTGACTTTGTCCGATGGGATCGTAAAAGGGGTAGTACCGGTTAGCACGTGTTCTGTAAAACTACGTACCGCATTGGTATGGGTCGTCTGTTGGTTGTGTTGTTTCAACACCTCTAACGCACTTGTAAATAAGGGTCGTTATTAAATAATTTAGTGTGGGTGGTGTCTCGGAGTAAACGTTTAGATTCGGCTAGGTCAGTGGTTCTAAAACATTTCAACGTGCGCCATGCATTTTACATTGCATAAACAAAACAATTTGGGATCACTGGTTTTCTCCAGCCTGAATGCGACCCTAAAAATTCCACCCACTCAACCGACTTAAGAATGAACCTTATATATAAATGCATTAGGGGTCATGGAAAAAATACAACCAACTGACGACTGTACAGCATCTTTAAAGAGCGGCTTACAGTTTTCGCAGAATGTTACTTGAAAGCGCATTTCTCCAAACAGTATTTTTCCGCTTACGTGAATTATGTTCAGCACTTTTACCAACCACGTGCTAAACGGCACAACCTCTTTTATTATCTCACCGGATAAAGTAAAAAAAAAAGGTTTAGTTAATTTATTTTATGGCAGAATTTCGCACAATAATTTCTGATATCTAAAATGAAAGTAAAACTAATTTTAAATAAACAACATTGTAGTCTAGGGCTGCTTTAACCCATAAATTTTAAATCTTTTTTTAGTTTACTGTCAATTTTTTTAAGCAAACGGTCTGTATTTAGTAAAACATTTAAAATTTATCTTTTTTAAAAGCTTAAAATGTATTGTTTGTAAAAGAATTGTAAACAACAACTACAATAACTGTAATTTTCTTTGTAATATTATTGTAATTAATTATTGATAGAAACGACAAAAATTACTCCCGCAGTGTCAAAAACTTAAACATGCATGTCTAATGAGTTTTATTTTATTTTTCGAATAATTAATTCTGTGATCATCACGCGATTCTTTTATGTAATTACTAGTTTCAGACTTTATAAATAAATTCATTCACCTAAACATTTTTAAAAAAAGTTCAAATCTTCCAATAACATAATTAATGATGGCACCACTGTACAATGAATAAAAGAATAAAATTTGATTCGCCAGCAGGGCACCATTCACGTCATGCAAACTAATAAAGAAATTAGTTATGGACATTGTATTCCGGTAGCAAACTTACAAAAACTTCCCACCAACCAACAGATCTAGCTCGAAACCATTTATTGTGCAAGAGTGAAACGGTTTTATTGGAATACAGAAACAACCACTTTGAACTGTCAGTCGTGTCCCTACTTGTCTTTTAACCGTAATTACATTACAGCAACGTGGCAATGAATAAATAAATTAATAATACGTTAACCCAGTCGTTTATTAAACCATTGATTTATACTTGCAAGTGCGGTACCTAAAGGTATGAGCCATTACGCCATTCTCTTACACAATTTCAAAAAAATCGCGCAATTTTTTCACTATTTGAATTAAACTTAAATGACAATTGCTATCAATAGCTCTAACGAGGAACACATGCGCCGGAGGGTAAGCCACGTGACTTTGAATAAATCCCAATTATCCAAACTGTTAGATACTGCGATAAGATAATGCAGGATCGAAGCCCTATTGGGGTCTAATTAACATTTAAGATCTTTAGGAGAGCAGATGGTCGCTCAAGCGCAGAAAAACCGCTCAACAAGTCGAGATTCATTAATAATTGTGGCCTAATGAAGCAATACCGACAAAAAGTTTGCATAAAATGGAATTCTCATCCGCATTCTCGTTACACTTAATCTCTTGTCTATCATCTCGAGTTCAACAGAATCGTTTAGTTATGCTTATATGGGTCAACAGTGATTGTCGGCTTAATCCTGGAAAAGGATAATGCCGACGATGCGCTCTATTCAACGACAATGGGATTGTTTTGACCTGGTGGATTTTGCTCATCGTTCCGGAATAATGTTGTTTAGGTATAGCAAGGTTTGCAAAAGGGACACACTCTTTTGGAGTTTTGTTCAATATTTCGGCCAGATTATGCCAAGTGAGCTTTTGCTTAAATCCATGGGAGTTTAACTGAGATGGGGTTCGTAATCAATGAGTGTAAATTATTTTATGGGAAAATACGTATGTATTGTAATTTAGATTGCTTATAACTCGACGAAAAAAAAAATAATTGCTAAAAAATCTTCTTATTTTATTTTGTTTTACTATTATCAATATTGTAAAACTGAAAGAAGTTTTACTTCGTGAAAAACCTTCGCTTCAACTCAATATATCTAGAGATCCAACTCTATTCCGAGACCGGAAGCTCGAATTAGGAGCAATCAGAGTTAATCTGCAGTCAGCTGATTGCATTATGCTATGTCCTACTCTTCCAACACAGAATTCATTAGTAGCGTAGGCAGCACTAAAACAATACCCAATCAGAAATGGTACAAAAAGCTCGTCAAAACAAGCTCTGGCTATAAACAGTCATAAGAATGTGGGTGACTATGAGGGAGAGCCCCCTTGCCAAATTATAAGTTGACAATTGACGCATACGGCAAGCCGAGACACGCGCCAAAAATTAAAATATCTCCGTACAAATCGTTAAATTATAGCAATCAGCCGAAATTACACGTTTGGCAGTGGTGACGCGACGTATGCAGAAGGTAACATAACGGTTTTTAACACACAAAAAACCGATTTGAAAAGATCTGGGGCGGTGAATGAGTGTTTTTGAATGCACTCCTTGGCCCAGTATCGGATGACAATCTGGTGAATGCGCGATTTTTTAGCAGGGTTTTGTTACCGGCCGAGTGGGTGTTCCCAGCTCCTTCCGGACACCGTGTGCCGATGCCAGATACACCACCGAACAGCATGGACAGATTTTACAAGGGTTTTTTAACACACATTGTGTATAAAGTAAGGCAATAACGAGTTCTGTACTATCGTTAAGATGTAATTACAACAGGACTGAAGCGGAATAATATTTAACATTATTCCCAGAAATTTATAATAAGAAAATTTATCATTAACATTAAACGTTTTTTATTTTTGTTTAATTTAAACGTAAACTTATTATTATTAACATTAATCTCAGATAAATAACAAATTACTACACTAATTAGTCTTAAAATTGAATGTTAGGTAATGTTAAAAGTATACCAAGTATTTGAAATAGATTATTTTCCTCGCAAAATTTAAACCAATAAAATTGCTTAGATTTTAAATTCCAACCAATCACGTTCAAATTGCAGCAATTATTGCGCACTATGATAATGGTGATAAAATTGCACTTGTGCAGTTTTAATAGCTCGGTTTTATTCAATTGGAATTAATTAAAATTTTAAGAAATTTTATTGATTTAATTGGTTTTCAGAAAATAATCAGCAAAATGTCACTATGCATAATAATTTTTCGAAAAACATTATCGACAATTTAATAATTTATTTGTAATATTATTAGTAAATAATTCTATAATTTGCTTCTCTTATTGGAATAAAATAAAAAGTATTTATTGTTTTTAATTTGATACATTATTTTTGGGTTTGCTTAAATTTTTCTCTCTATTTGGAAAAAAATCACTCTCAACTTTTTTTAAGACACAAATATTATTGTGATAGCTAATTGTAGAAACCTTTTAACAAAAAAATATAATCTTTTGTACACTCTTACAATCCAATAATTTTTTAAATGCAAAAAATTACAATTTTTTTTAATGTTACACCTGTTAAAAATGTTTTTTATTATTCTTTGATCATCTAAAATTTACCTCATTGTTGACATTTTATATTATTTTTTAATTATTGCGCTAATCATTTTAAGAAAATGCAAAAGCGCATAATAGATAATGTGTCATATTCCTTGTTTTAAACTCTTTCTAACCAGTTATTACAATAGATACCTTTGCATTTAAATTAAAGTTAGAGATGTTTTCTCTCTTAAAGGAGAAGATACCTGTAAAATTAGTAAATGTAAATGTTAGTATGGTCTTTTAAGAGTATGTCACAAAAATTTTGGAATGTGATTTCAAGAATTTCTTATACAGTGTGAACCACTTGTATGAAGTAACTTCGATAAAAATTCAAGAATTTGTTTTTCAGGAAAACGCTTGGACACGTACCTTGTTATTTTTCAACGCGCATTTTTTGACAAAAACATTGGATATACAGGGTGTCTCAACATCGAAATACAACTCTCTACTTAGAAATTTTAAATAGAAACACTAATTTTTTTAGAATATGTTAATTTTACGTATAATTTTGCGTATTTTTATGTAGGTAGCACACACTACGTCGGTTTTTAGTTGTTTTTGAAAAAAAGACGTAAACCATTTGAAATGAATAAATTCGATAAAAATTTAGGAATTCATTTTTCAGTAAAACACTTGAAGTCGTATCCAGTTATTTTTTAACGCGCATTTTTTTCGAAAAAATGGATATACAGGTGTCCCAAAATTAAGATACGACCCTTAACTTTAAAATTTTAATTAAAAACCGCAATTTTTTTAGCATATCTGAATTCTACGTATAATGTTGCGTATTTTTTTTTGTAGCGCACACTATGTCAATTTTCAGTTGTTTTTTTTTTAAAGACGTATTCTATTTGAAGTAAATAAATTTGATAAAAATTTAGAGATGTATATGTTGAATTCAGATATGCTAAAAAAAATTAGAATTCTTAATTAAAATTTCAAAGTTGAGGGTCGTATCTTGATTTTGAGACACCCTGTATATTAATTTTTTTGTCAAAAAATGCGCGTTAAAAAATAACAAAACACGTCTTTAAGCGTTTTCCTGAAACACAAATTCATGATTTTTTATCAAATTTATTTATTTCAAATGGTTCACGCCTTTTTTTCAAAAACAACTGTAAATCGACATAGTGTCTGCTACATAAAAATACGCAAAATTATACGTAAAATTTAGATATGCTAAAAAAATTGTGTTTCTATTTAAAATTTCAGAGTTATGGGTCGTATCTCAATGTTAGGACACCCTGTATATCCATTTGTTTTTAAATGCGCGTTGAAAAATAACAACACACGTGTTCAAGAGTTTTCCTGAAAAACAAATCTCTGAATTTTTATCAAAGTTATTCCATACAAATGGTTCACACTGTATATTATAACGTATGAACTTAAACTTATAACTATAGATAGGGAAGATGTATGAACCCTGAGTAGAGCGGCACAGGTTTTATGAGTCGATTACAATGGTGTAATACGTTCTAAAACGTAAACGCTCGATTAATGAGGACCGAACTAGCTTGCGCCTGCTCAGGATTGGCTTTGATAGCGATGGTCAGTGGCGTTGCCTTAATGTAATTTTTTGTAATAATGTTATAAGTTATGGTAATAATCTCAAAGAGATGCTTTTTACTCGCATAAATTTGACAATACCACATGAAATAAAAAGCCAAGGTGCAATATCAAGAAACGAGTAACAAATGTATTAAATCAACCCCTACTTCTATCGAGGCGAAGCCTCCGGACTACACCGCACTGAGTAGCATACGAATTTCCTATCATTACTTATAACGTATTAACATTCCAGTATTATTTAAACTAAACGCGTTTTTTTTAACCAAAACCATATTTTTAGAATTAGCTGACAGGATAACTCAAAAAGCTATTGATCGATCTGCCTGAAATTTTGCACATATCTTTTTAATAGCATTATTTATCATATGAACTTACATGTTTTTAAAATTTTGTTTAAAAAGCAATTTTTTTAAAGCAAAAACTGTCGAAAAATTCGTTAAAAAATTCATTTTTTATTCCGAGTGTTTTATTTTACGAAAAAAAATTTTGTTTTTACTCATTTTTAGGTTTATCTAAAAATTATGACATTAATAAATACAAAAAATTTTGGTTTTTCCATTTCAGATCAATAGAACCGAAGCTACAATGTCAGTAGATTGAAACGTCTTACTGCGACCTTCCCAGAAGAAGTTAGTGTACATCCGCCGTTTTTAACAATTAAAATAAAAAAATATTTTGTATTATTTTGAAGTATAATTAAATTAATTTAAATTATTTTCTTCACTTTTTCGATTTTCTCTATAATTAAATTACATGCCAATTTTTAAATATATATAGTAACTTTCCCATTTAAAAAAAATATTAATAAAAATCAAGCAAATTTTGAGTATTTACAGGTATCTCTCTCTTTAAAGTAAAAAGAACAATATGTATAAGAAAAGGCAAAAGTAATGTGTCAAATTGAAAACAATTGCATTTGTTTTTACTGTTTGATGCAACTAATATAAGTCAAGTTACAGAATTAAATTAGTTAAAATACTCACCCTGTTTATATTAGCTAAATAATAAAATTAATATTAAGTTTAATATTTTTAATGAATTGATATAGACTTTTAGTACATTAGGTTTATACATGTAAGTATTATCTATTTTTTTGACAAAGGCAGTCAATGTAATTTCTCACCTAATTTTTGATTAGAACTACCTTATTTTTTATTGTAAGCAGGGCTTTTTTTGTGGGGGCACGCAGGGGCAGACAGTGCCCCCAAAAGAAATTTTGATGATATCGAAAAATTTTAATAAAAACTGAAAAAAATTACGTTTGGAGAAAAAAAATTTCATACGTTGACAAACAAGTTGCATGTGAATGAACAAAATATTTTCAGGACATTTCATGATTATTTAATAGACAAAAAACTATGAACTTACAACTTTGGAAAATTAGCGTGCCCCCAAAAAAGAAGTGACAAAAAAAGGCCTGATTGTAAGTGTTGAGATATAAGTGTTTGCTGTTTGTTATATTTGTTATGTCTGTTAATTAATTTCTTAACTTTTCTATACATTTAGTGTAAATCACATAAGAAATAGCTTAGAACAACCGAGATTTTTTTCTCAAAAAAAAAAAAGTATAACACATACTCGTAACTTATTAGGTATTTGTGTTTTAATTTCCAACATATTATATCTACTGTATAGACAGATTTATGCATTGCATGTTGGACATGCAACCTATACTAAATACCATGTTTTAGCATCTTTTAAATAATTACCATATTTAAAGATTATTACATTTCTATTACCTATATTTTTCAAAAATGCAGTAGTTTATTATTAGAATCAACATAAATGTAACCAATACTCAAACAGTAATAATACCTAAATGGTATTAAGACATAAGTTTATAATTAAAAAAAATATTTGAATGTTTAAAAATATATAAAAATACTTGGTGCTTTTATAACTTAATTAGTATTTAGCAAGTTTTAATTATTATTTTATAAAGATATTAACAAAAGTGTTTATTTAAAGATATTTTTTATTATTACCGAGCAGAAAATTTAAGTTTTGAGACAATGTTATTATTTTCACTAAGTTTTGTCTTTGTGTTTTAAAAATTACTTTAAAAAAATAATTCTAGTTTCAGTTTTAACTCTTGGTATAATTTTGTAACATGAGAACGAAAATTTGGTAGATTAGAGCAAGCCTTGGAAGTAAGGTTGCCAATTGTCCTTTATTTCAAAGAATAGTTTTTTAATTTTGTAAATTGTTTTTTAGTTCTTAAAATGTACTTAAAGAACATAATATTTGTTCTTTTATCTAGATTTTTAACCAAAGAAAAACGAGTAAGTCTTGGAAAATTCTAATATCTAATTGTGATTAGTTGATTTCAAAAATGAGTTAATTGTCTTGACGTTTTTTTAAGCCACAAAAAAATATTTTAAGTACCTGTAAACAAACAAAAGTTTTTTTCAGACATGACTTATGAGCCCTAAATAAAATATTTAATGACAGAAAAAATGGAAAAGTACGAGTAGTGAGAAAAACAAAATAGAAGTATGTAAGTTCTAGAAAAATTTGTAGAAAAGTTAACCTAATGACAAAAAACTAATATGTTGTAAATACAAAACAGAAAAATAAAAAATTTTTTTTAGAATAATAAAAGAATGATATCGAGCCGGATACTGAAAAATGTCTGAATACGGAGCAATTTACAATAATTTTTGGTGCTCACTCCCAAATATCTATATTTTAAAGTTTTTAATAAAATTTCAGAGCTGGAAGTGACAGTTTGTACTCTTTTTTTTAGAAAAATTGCAGAATTGCAAATTGTATTAAACATTTCATAAGTCTTCGAGCCGGATGTAGAAAAAGGTCTTATTATTAGTATAAAAAAAACAATTTGTCGTGAGCGTTTAATTTTACTTTTTTTTTAATGTTCTGCAGTAACATTTGACAATTACAATAATTTAGCACAATTTGACGGTAAACGTTTTTATCTAAGATTTTAGGGTGCGTTTTAGAAATTGACACAAAGTACATCTTTCAGTCTTTATAATTATTAGTAATTTCAAATTCAAAAACTTATCGGTTTGCAAATGCTCAGAAAAGCACGGAAAGAGTAAGAGCAAGATTTAAAATTTAAATACAGTGTTTCTAATTTATTTTACTAATTCTTAATATACAGGGTGTTTTAAAAATGAATACAAAAATTTTAACCAGTAATAGATCTCACCAAAACAAACAACTTTTCTATACACTGTGTGAAAGCTAAATGAAATAAATTCATTATTTCGGTTACTGTACATAATTATAAAAAATCTCGAAACACGTCAAATTTAAATTATAAATTAACATTCTTTAATGTAAAAATGCAATCTTTACTTTTAACTATCTTCAAATGACAGGTACAACTCCCAATTTTTTAAATAAATAGGCTTGTGATACATCGTTTGAAAGGTCTCTTCATTCTCTACTCAAAAATGTTATTGTTTTTAAGTTTATTAGAAAAATAAAAAATGAATTAAATAAAATTATGTTATTAATAAAAAAATGTAATAAAATGTAAAACACTAAAAATAACTGTGAATGTCAATAAAGTAGATGTTCAAAATGTTCATCGCGAACGTCTTCGCAACATCTTAATCTTAAATAAAACTGTCTTCTGACTTTATTTATTTGACAGTATAAATGTCGCTATAATTTTATAAATAAAAAATAGAATAATAATTTTTTTTATTTTGTTTATTATGTAAAGTAAAGTTTTGTGTAATTAACTTTATTGTCATAACTTAATTTATTTTTTAAACATCTTCTAAAACTTATAGTTTACTGCAGTTTTTGACGCACAAGTGCGTAAAGTGACACTTTCAGTTAACGTTTATAATACGTCAAAGTCAACTTTACAATTCAGGAGAACAAAAGCAATTTTACATTATCCATACGTCAAAGTTCTTGTGGGGTAAATATAAAGGTACCCTTCATTCTCTCTTTGAGCTTGTAGGTAAATCTTTTCTTTCTGTACTCGTATAGTAAATAATTATTTTAAAATATTCTGACATTTTTATTTTACGCATATGACACAATGAGTTAAAATGAATACTTAGGTATGACTTTAAGCAACATCGTTGTGTGATAAAATTTACACTGAATGAAGTCATAACCTTTAACTTAGTCATAGAGATATAATTAAAAAAGCAAGCTAGAGTTAATTAAGATACTTAGTATGACATAAATATATTATAAAATGTATTTGTCGAAATACAGACACCTGTAAATACATATGTCAAAAAAATATTTTTTCAAGTATTTATTTAAAAAAAAATCAGAAAGAACGGTTTTCTCATTAAAATACTGCCTTACGGGCTTTAGAAACGTTTTCTGTAAAGGTATCTAAAGATGAGGTATTAACCTGCGCAACAATGATGAGATAAGGTCGTCTTTCTCTTGGAGTATGTAAATTATGATGAAAATGTCAACTTAACAAGATAATCAGTTTTTCTTGTATGAACTGGAAATAAATTACATTGAAACTTTTCAGTTACATCTATTTGACTACAAATTATTATATTTATGCAAATATTTTTATTTGCGACTATTAATATATTTGTTCCTCTAAATATAAAGCTTCCGAAAAAATCGTATGAGGTTCAACACTAGCCTGCAGCTTTTAAGCTGGGCGAACCAATGCAACATTCACACGATCACAGAAGGCTGCGGAGCGGACATCAAACTGTAGCAAGGTGTGAAGTGTGATATAATTATCTGTATTGTCTGAAGATTAATGACACCGCCTGAGGAGGCCGCCGGCTTCCGTTTGATTGCTCCTGTCCTGGCAACTATCAAATAATCAAGTGTGACCGTCTCTCAGCATTCTGTAGAAATGCCCTGACCACCTATATGTAGAAGAAACTCATTGTTCGGGTCATTCTTGCGTAATTTTTGATATAATTAATAATGAGCTGTCAAAAGAAGCTTTTTTGTAACAGCTTTAGAACCGTATATGTATGCTTACGAGTACATTTTATATAGAAAATATGTATTCACATATTCACAAAAATATACCTATAACTTAGCTAAATTTATTGCTGTGAGTAAATAAATAGTTGAAAATAAATAAAACGGTTAATAATTTTGGCTTGTCAGTGCCAGTCATATTTTTAGGGTAGATGAGCGAAAATCGGCTCAGCATGCGGAAACGCACCCTTTCAAGTGATGCGGTGTGTAAAAGTAACTACCCTTGTCTGTCTGTTCTATTTGCTTATTGTGTCTGGCCAGTCCGCCCAAAATGTCAACCAAATATTGGCATGCCCATTTGAATGCCCATCTACACATGCAAACAGGGATTAGTTGTATAGCAGACCGTGATGGGGAACAGGAAAATGAGGATAATGGAATCTAATACCCTTATGTAGTCTGAGAGAAGGAAAGTTTTACGAAAACATTCTATCATCGGTACAGGTATAATATAAGCGACACTAAGCTATTCGAGGTTGGAATACATATTCAAATTGGGTGCAAGGCCGTCTCTCGTATATTTTCGTTTTCGAGATTTCAAACGCAACTTTAATTGGACGTATTCTAAGCTCAGAATAGGTTTGTAATTATTATAATCTACATCAACAGGGAGGAATTATGGTCGTTTGAAGCCCACACGGGACGCTCTTTCGAAGAATATAATGTCTTCGAGTTAACAATTGATTGTCAGTTGAGAAGAAAAGTAAATAATACTGAATTAAAGTAATTTGCATAGAGAATAAAGCTCTAATCGAGTTATAGACGAACAAGTTATGGTTTTAACGATTTTATGTCCAATTGTATTTCCGTTTTGATAATTATATAAAATTAGGTTACTCAATAGACAAGTGTTTAGAAAAGTTGTAGGCGGATGTAACATTGTTTTAGATTAAACTGATGCAAAAAAAAATAATCTTTAGCAATCAGTAGAAAGAACACTAATAACAATAACAACTAAATAAACTAATATTTGTACCTGCTTACTATATAAAAATTTAGTACTCATATAACATTTAGATTAATTTATTTTGACTTAATTTCTACTATAAATCTAATGTTCACACAAACCGACGATATTTTGCAAAAAAATCTAGCGATAATTTTTTTAAATACTAATTTATATAAAACAGTACATTTTGTCAAAATTCCATTTCTAATTTAAGATTTGTTGCTTTCCAGTAAAATTGTATCTAAGTTTATTAAAAAAATATTTAAAGTAGGTACATACATTATACCAGGTGAATCAAGTTTTACCCACACTCCAATAACAGCCATATCTAATTAAGCAAAAATTTTCAAAAAAATTGGAGGTATCTAGTATTTGCAAATACTCGTACGAGTAGATTTTCTCCAAGTTTCAAATTATTTATTTGTACGGTTACTTTTTCCACTTTGCTCAATTGATTACAAATTAACGTTAACCATTTATCGTGTACATGTGTATTTTGATGCAATGCATCAAAGTAGCTAATTAAATTTTTAAGCAAATGTGTCGTTTGTTTTTAATTAATATTTTAATATTAGCGCACTTACTTTCTCATAATTTATAAAAATGTCGCAAATTTTATTCAAAAAATACCTTATAAGTGGTTATTTCTTAAAATTTATGGTATTCGTCATAAAAATGGCACACCTCTATTGTGGAGATTTAAAAGTTAGGCAACTAATAACAAATTTCCAGGTTATAAATTTGCTTCAATTTTTAGGGTGTTCCTCGGAAATTTATTACTACTCCAACTTATCAAGTCATATATTAGACTAAAATATTTAATAAATAATATAAAAATGGGTTTTAATCAAACATTTTTTTCAATAATAAATTTTGTTGATGTAAAAAACAGGACGTAAGATTTTTGACCAAAATCTTTTTTTTTTCAGTTTTATAGGTCAAACAAATTGCTTACCAAATAATTTTTTTTTGGAAATATGTACATAGATTAGATATAAATTTAACGTAATATATAAATATTATAAATTTTTTCCATGTTTTAAGAAGTATTTTTTAGGTGCGGATATAACTTGATTCACCCGGCACATATTAAAGTGTTTGATGTTATATAGACATATAAAACAGGTTCTTTTAGAATACAAACTATTATAACTATAACTTTTGCAATTATTACCTAAAATAGCGTATTTAAAAATTTGTAAGTCACAGAATAACTAGATCTTTCATAAAGTTTTTTAAATAATTTTAACCTCTAAAGTAATTTAAAATTAACGAGTAGGTATAGTAAAAGCTAACATTACAAAAATTATAAAAGCTGTGATTTCGTTAACAGTATTTATATTTAATGTGTGAAATAGTGAGAATTTGGACCTATTTTTGAGTGAAACACACTTTTTTATATACTTGCTTGACGTTTCGGTTTTTATTGATTTGAAACCTTTCTCAAAAGCTAGAGAAGAAACATAGGTAGTAAAATTTTTTATAGTGATAAAATTATGTTAATTACCTCGTATGAATTGTTATAATAGTTGAACAATAAAGATTATACGAAACATGAGCAAAATTGATGTAGATGGCATATTGAAATTACGATAAAATACAATTACAATTAAAATTAAAAATTACAACCACGTGGTAGAACAGATTAAAAACATTGGATCTAACCTCACAATAAATATGAATACAGAAATTCCCTAAAATAGTAAAATAAAAGACGGCCACCATCAATACAATAGAATGGCAGAATGTATAATTAGAAATTAATAATAAATTAAAATATAATATTACTATAAACTATCGATCATTATCTTTATACAATTAGGTTATTATAAATGTAACTAAAATTTTTCACATCATCCTTAAAATTAACAGTATCATTACTTCTAATGTGTAACATTTCACTAATACATCTTTTATATCGGTTATTTTCATAATCAATTATTTTTACGTTATTAAAGTTCCAAAGGTGGTTATCAATATAAAAATAATGAGTGACAGTTGTTTTATCTCAGTTTGTATTAGCTTTAGGTTTGCAATCATTACGATGTTGTAAAATTCTATTTTTTAAATATTGGCTTGTTTGTCCAATGTATAATTTATTGCATGTAGTACATGGTATTTTGTAAACCACATTTGATCAAATTTCATTAGAAATAATGTCTTTAAGTTTAGTACAAAATTGGTTGGTAGTTTTAGTATTATATGTAGAAAACTTACAAGCAAAAGATTTGAATACTTTACCAATTTTATTCGTTAATATAGGAATGTATGGGAGTCTATAGAATTTACTGTTGTTAGTATCTTTTTGGTTTTTGTTAGTACAAGAAGATTTATTATGTGTAGTTATATATTTATAAAAAGTCGGTTATTGAGGTAATTAGTATAATTATTAATTTTGAGGATTTCTCTAATTTTGTTTAGATTTTCAGCATAAAATTACTTAGTTTAATACCTCTATGCAATAAATAATTAGCAACATTTATTTTTTGTACCATACTATGGCATGATTTGAAATTTAAAATTCTGTTTCGAGTTCGTTTTTTTGGTATACCAATTTGTTATAAGTTGTTTATTATCTCTTATGACTAATGTATCTAAGAAAGCTAAAAAGCGATCATCTTCAATTTCTGATGTAAATTGTAATTTATTATTATAGTTATTAAATGTATTTATGACTTCTTAAACTTTGTTTTTGGGTATTAAGAAAATGGTGTCATCTACATAGAGTTTAATTAGTGGTAAACAGAAATCAAATTTGTTAAGAGTTTCAGTAAATAAATCTATTATCACTAAGTTAGCTATTGCAGAACTAGCTGGTGCTCCCATTGGTGTAACAGCTATCTGTTTATATACATTTTGTTGGTAAAGGAAAAAACTACTGTCAAACGTAAACTCAATAAGTTCTAAAAACATTTGTTTAGGAATGTCAGTAAAGCATTTTAAGTAATGCCATTTTTTATTAATGATTTGCAATACAAGATTTTTAGGAATGTTAGTAAATAGTGAATTGACATCTAAAGAAATTAAAACAAAATCCTTAGGAACTTTAACATTTTTAAGTGTTTCTGTTAATTCATATGAATTCGTTATATTAAAGTCACTAGTTGAATTAACTGAATTTGATATATTGCTGACGAATTTACTAATGTTATAACCTGGAGAATTTACATTGTTCACAACAGGTCTAAGACTGAGATTTTGTTTGTGTGTTTTCCGTAAGCAAAATAATTTTGGTGCAATAGTGTTGTGTTGTGTCATATTGTTGTATGTACTTACGGTCTGATATAAAATGACCTTCATTTAGTTTTTTCTGTACTTTCATAGTCGGATCCTTGTTGATTTTTTCATATGTATTATTGTCTTCCAGTAATTTTTAGACTTTCTTTTCGTATTCATTTTTGTACATAATTACGGTTTTCTTATCTTTATCTACTGTACTGATAATAATGTTGTTTTTGTGGTTTCGTACAAACTCCTTCGTGATTTGTAAGTGTTTGTGTAGAGAGTCTTTTCTTTTGCTGATTTGTGTTTTGTTTATGTAGTTGGATATGATGTTGGTTACTTTGTTTCTTATCAGATTTTTTTCATTCTCATTCATAAGTTGTACTTCAATGCAATATTCAAGATTTTTAATTAATGTCTTGATAGGGACTTTGTCTTCTTTAATAGCAAATTTTGGACCTAAACCTAGGATAACCTCTGCATCTGGTATTTTTATGTTTGTGTAGTTAACAATGTTGTTTTTTGATTTATTGTTGATAAACGGTGGTACTTGTTCTTCCTTTAAACATTGAATTTTACGTATATTTGTTACTCTGATGTTGTAGAATTTTTTATTGTATTTCGCAATGGAGAAACGTTCTAATTGTCTAAATCGCGAAAATTCCAGATTTCTTCCTAAAATTTTTTTTGTTTTGTTGATATCTTCTTTCATTTTGTTTGTTTACCAAATAGTGATTTTAATTTCTATCGGAGAACCGATCTTCTAAATTGTTTCATTGTTTTTTCGATGAGGTGATTGTAAGGGTGGTCTTTTATTTGTAGGGTAAAAATTGACTTTAGGTTGTTGGTTATATGATTGGATGTAATCTGGTGTAGTCTGCAATGTAAAAGAAAAATCCGTCTGTTCAATAGCGATGCAAGTTTGCATTTGTCAGACATAAACTTTTGGCTCATTCGATAATCTTCTATATTAGATCTTCTCAAAGATGTAAATAATCCCCCAGGAGGTTTATAAACATTGTTTGAATTTGCATCCAAATGTAAAATACTACCGGTAGCCAGAAAAATTACAGCCAGAAATTCTTTTCATTTCCCATAAAAACAAAGATACTACCGATCTTATTTCAACTTGAAATTAGCTCATAACAATGTTAAATAAAATTTTGACGATGCTCTTTACGTCTCTACTATCCCCTACGTATTATGCGACTGTTTGTGCAATTTTTTTGACTACAATTTTTTGTATATACCAAAAAACTGGTTTATGTAGATCAATAGTTTAATGCAGTAGATTTTCTTCAACTGTTAAAAATTTTAGTACATGTTTATTCTAAAGATAATTACAAAAATTAAGTAAACGTAAACAAAAAAAATTAATTAAGCTGTTTATATTTACCGTAAAAAATTTGCAAAAAAAATTATTTTTTCTATAGCAACTGTGTAGTTACTTAAAAATTTTGCAGTCAAATAATTAATTATTTGTTACTATAGGCATACTTACTTTTTTTTACAAAATTTGTTAAAATTTATAAACCTCTTCTAGAAAATACAACTTTTATGTCATTATTAAATGTTTTCACAACTGAACAAAATGTTTTTTAAATAGATAGGCTATAGGAGTTAAAAATACGTTTTGTTCTCGCGTATTGTAAATGGGCATCCCAGTTGTTCATCTACCAATACTAAGCCGGTCTTTAGGAAACTGTGCGGTAAAAATGAAAAAAACACTGGCTCTCAATTTTATGGTTAGAATTACCACAGAAGATGCTTGATTTGAGAAAAAAAATATCCTTGCAATAATAAAGTTTATGTATCAAAGTGTACGTACCTAAAACATTTCCATAAAAAACCTATATTTAATTAAAAAATAAAAAATTAAGAAACTCACTAAAACGTCACTGATCTTACGTCAAACGATCAAAGCACACAATGTTTAAGTTATTTATTTTTAAAAAAATATTAATTATTTACACAAAAAAGCAGAATTAAAAGCTTTCAGACAAAAAATCCTACACAAATCTTATGCGTTTGTTAATTTTACAGTCTCCAACTAAGCAGTGCCTCCGCTGTCAGCTCGGGCCTACAACAATGTTGTCGCCTGTAAAATTAAACCTACCGCATACGAATGTAAATAGCTATTTTGTCCTCTCGTAATATAAATGGGTTATCATCAGTCATCACAGTTGTATATCCACCAATAATAGTAAGCCGGACTATCGGAAACTGTGCGGTAAAAATGAGAAAAACACCAAGACTTACATTTTATGGTTAGAATTGTCACAAGATATGCTTGAACAAAAAACTATTCTTGCAGTAATAAAGTTTATCAAAGTGTACGTAAGTAAAACATTTTCACAAATAGAGGTGTATTTAATAAAAAATTAGAAAATTAAAACAATCGCTACAACATCACTGGTCTTACGTAAAACATAAACATGGCAGTCAAAGCACACTATGATTAAGTTATTTATTATTTATTTTAAAATAAATTTTAAAGCTTTCGGACAAAAAATCTTATACAAATCTTATGCGATAGTTAATTTTACAGGCTCTAATTAATAAGGGTCCTCGCTTTCAGCTTGAACCTAAAACAAAGTTGTCGCCTATAAAATTAAACTTACCGCTTACGAATGTATACTCAAAATATCTAAAAATAAGCTAACATTTTAAGACTCATTCATATACCAAAGAATAGCGATTTTTCAATTTATAGACAGCAAAATCACTGCAATTACTCTCATCTGGCGAAGGGAATCAAGATTTATTCTTACAGTAGTTTGCCTGTTCATAAAATGAACAATAGGTATTCTTTGGTTTACAGAAGGGTCTTAAAAGTCAGCCCACTTTTAGATATTTTGAGTATAAATACCTATTTTTTCCTTCCGTATTATAAATGGGCTGTCACAGTTATTTATCCACCAATAGTAAGCCGGACTTTCGGAAACTGTGCCGTAAAAATGAGAAAAACACAATTACTTTTATAAATTACCTCTAAGTTTTTAATTGATAATTTCAAGTTAATGATTTAAACTGTTAACAAAAGTGGTAATTTACTGCGGTAAATTACAGAAATTATAAATTTACATCTACATAAAATTACATTTACATTTAAAAGTTTTTGCTCAAAAACAATGTTGTCAAACATCGTGAAACCAAAAACAAAAATTTAAAAAAACAAATTAAAAAAAAAATTACAGCATATATTTAAAAAATTATTAATATTTCAAAAAGCAAAAAATATCTAATATTTTTCAACAAGGGCTACCACCTGTTAAAGTTTCTAAAGTTATTTTATAAAAAACTGTATATCTGATTTTAACATTAAAACTAAAACTATCACTAGATAAATTTTTTACACATATTTTAATCACACACTGTATATCAAAAAAATTGCTATAATACATCGTATCTGGTCCAAAAACAACTTTATTTTATAGGGCATATCTTGAAAACTTTAAACATTTATATAAGACAATAAATTTTTAAATTTTTAATGAATTTGTAGTAACAGAATAGTTACTATTGGAAATTTTCATATTTGCAGTCTTGGCGTAGAAGTAAACCGTCAACTATTCGTATAAAATAAGTAGAAAAGCTTAAATTTGATTAAAAAATTTATAATATAATTATTTTTCTAAAAAAAAATAATTGATATCATTAAGCTTAATACGTCATTGTGGCATGACAAAAATAGCAGATTTCGTGCTAAAATCAATTAATGGATTAATTTCAAGTTAAAACAACACCGATATATCTTGGCTTTTATAGAAAATTAAAAGAATTTGGAGTTCTGATTGGTTGTTGCTACGGAAAAGTATTAAAATTTTCGATTGTGATTGAAAATAATACTCAAACCTTTAATCATAACCAATTGTAACTAAACCATTTTCAGATTTCCATTTTCTTTAAAGTTTTTGCACTTTAGTAGTTTCTATTTGGCCTCAATAGTCAGCTTTTTTATAAGAATTTAGATCTCATTCTCTGATGCACTGATGCATATGTTACTATTATACTATGTACTATTGAATTATCTTGAAGGAAAATTTTTATTCACATAAAATATTTTTTTCTATAATCATTCATAATGCGATAAGCTTCTCTCTAATTATTCGAAGGTTAAAATGTTTGCAATACATAGTCTAAATGTAACAGTTTATTTCGTAGTAGATACTTATTTTTATTTTTTAAACTAATTTTTATAATTCAGCATACATAGTTCACAACTTCACAATATAATTCAGTATATATTATTAGTATAATAACAGTTTGTTTTAACTTCTAACTGCTAGAATTGTTGTAAAATATAATTTATATTTAAGAGCCGCAAAACAGTAGTCAAAAACAAATTGTGAGAAAAGTTTCAGTAAGCGGATGATCCATCTCAAAGCTGAGAATAAGAGTAACTTTCTTATTATTTTGTTGAATACGCTTCACAACTTGCAACCTAAATCTTGAATAAAGTATATTCTGAAAACTACAACAAAAATTGCTCGATGTTACTTCTTAGAAAAACTGATTTAATTTTAATTATTAATTTTTAGAACAACATACTCGTATTATATACATAAATTTTTATTATTAGTTACATTTCAATTAGAAATAAATTTAAAAAGATAGGAATTAGACACAAATAACAAAAATTAAGTTTTAAGAAGTTAATAATTTTCAAATTATACTTAGACATATACCTAAAGAAAATTGTCTTCTTGTATTTATTATTAAAAATATTGCTTACCGATACATATTTTTTCCCAAAATCTAATTGAATCAACTTAATGACATACATTTAGTAGTAGGTCAGTACTTAAAAGAATTACGTTTAATAACCATCAATTTGAATTTTTCTATTACGACTCTAGACTTACATAAATGTCTTAATTATTGCTACCTAAAACAACAAGAAAAATAATTTAACTAAATTAAATGATAATTTATGCAGAGAAAAATGATATTGTTGTGTACTAATAAAATACATCCAATTTCATTTGTTAGTTTTGTTGAAATGGAAATTTAATGAGACGCTTTTGACATTACATAACATGAAAAACATGCAAGAAGTTAATAACGAAGCTAAAGGCTAGGCAACCCAAAAAACATGCTGACGGTTTATTGCCGATTTGGTTCCGTAATGAACGCGTAATTATTGTAATATACATATAAAAGAACTACAAATTTCGCACATTATTGACGTGATTTATTACTAATTAAGTAGGTTTTAATGGTGGTATGGTATATAAGTATTTTACTCACACTGAACCATAGAGATTTTAGATTCAATTACGGATTTTCTTTACTTCATTGTAATTATCAATTACGATATCAGTTACTAGTTAATAACAAGTAACCAATTATGGGATTTTATATGAATTATTTATATTTTCTACTTATAATTAATTGTTATACTCGTATGTGATCAGGAATTGATGTTAGCACTTTTTAGTTAAAACAAGAAACACCTGTCTAAATTATACTAAACATTTAATTCATATCTATAAAGTGTTTTAGTTATAAAGTACAACTGCTATACTTTTAAGTATTTAAATAATAATATATTTAGAAATAACATTTCTGCCGACGACAGGCTAAATGTCTATTGTCGACGGCAGACTCCACCGTCTTCATAACTTCCAAGTAACTACCCTCATCAGCTGTTTCATTATCTACTGACACTTTTGTAAAAATTTTGTTGAAAACTTCTTTAAATTGTTAATCTCAACGTAGTTGTCAAAGTAGATGATCTAATTTTTAAGTTTTAGAATCTTATATATATTTAATTTTGAAGGTATGTACCGTGTGTATACATTTCTTTTTCAAAATAATATTATACGGCAGTAATAAATTTTATTACTTTATAATTGTTGTTTTATTTTTAATAAACTATAGATTTAGAAGGTGGTCATAAATTAGTTGAAATCGAACAAGTAAGGAATTGTAAAGTGACCGCAGATCACTATTTAGCAATGGTAATATAAAATTTTGACTTTTCAAACAATACGTAATTATAAAACTTATTTTTAAAATAGAAACTATAATAGTAAGTGTACTTTATTTATATCCTTTATATTATTGCTGCAACTTTACTCGTTTTGATGACGGTAAAATTTAAAAAAAAGGATTTAATTAGATAGTTTAATTTTAAAAAACGTTTTTATTGATACAAGAATCACATTATTCATAATTGTAGTTTTTTTTAAGTCGAGATTCTAGATTTAAATAAATCTACTGAAAGCAAATGTACATATTTATACAAAATGTGTAATAAGTAACTCCTATGGTTTTTTTGAAGCAATAAATGCTTATTAGGTATAAAAATAGAAAAACATTATGTGGATTGCAATAAATAGTTGCATGAAATTACTATCCTACAAAAAGCAGTAGCAGTAAGACATCAACAGCAAGCTGTAGAGAACCGCAACGAAATTGACAATTTAACTGCAAAACTCTTTTAACATCTTAAAATAGTGATTGCAAGACCAAACAGTTTGTCAGGGTGTCTACAATATCTCGAAAAAATCGCGTAATTAGGTTGCACTCGGTAGAAAAACATGTAAACTGACAACGACAGGGATGAATCACAGTTTTGTTTACCGATGAGTTTTGTTTTGGTTTGCTGCCGAATACCAGAAGACTGACATTAAAAAGCCGATCTGATATTGCAAAACAATAATGATAATGATAACCTAATAATTAGTGCAGAAGATAATTCAACGTAAAAACTCTTTAAGAAGTTTTTGTTTTTATTTAGCAAGTAGAAACAGTGATAGTCTAAGCTGGTACGAGCGTACGAGCCCCTTCCCATGTCAGTTGACTCACAAATCAAACTCATAGTTTTTTGTACCACCATTCCAAATAATACGAGGGTGTATCAAATATAAACGAAAATCCTTTTCTAAAAAGTTCCATAAGAAGCATTGAATCGTAAGGGGTAGGTTTTTAGATAGCCCAGGATGTTAGAGAGAGGATAGAACCAAAATCTCAGTTCGGCCCTTTAGTATAAAACTATACAATAACCGAGACAGACAGTACATGTATCCATGAAACAGCGGATTATCATAAAGTTTTTGGCCAAAGAGGGGTTCAGTCCGACGGAAAACTTGCGTAGATTACAGGGACAGTATCCTGTCAAGAACTCGTGTCTTTGCTTGGCACAAAGAATTCTCTAAAGAACGGGAAAAATTAGAGAATCTTCGCCTGAGCACGAGTGTCACAGACGAAAACATTGAGGCAGTTCGGAAGCTCTTGGACGAAGACATAAAAACAACGCTGAGATTTATTGCAGATGAACTTTAATTGAGCTATAGTAGCGCGCAAAAAAATAGTGGAAAAAAAAAAGGAAAATTGGTGAGAAACGTCATTCTCCTTCACGAGAATGCTCGACCCTTTGCAGCGAACGCAGCGAGGCAAAAATTAGACCAAATAGGCTGGGAAACGATGGAGCAACTTCCTTACAGTCCCGACTTATCGCCTTGTGATTTTCATTTGTATAGGCCGCTGAAAAAGGCCAGCATTTTGGAGACGATGCTGCCGTGGAGGCTTCCGTGCTCCAATAGCTTAGAGAGTGCCCGAAGAAATTCTTCAAAAACGGAATAAAAAACTCCCAATCAGGTGGCAAAAATGCATTTCACGCGAGAGAGATTATGTAGAAAAATGATCTTTAACTGCAAATAGTTGTGAATAAACTGTTAATTTAAAAAAAATGTATTTCCGTTTAAATTTGATACACCCTCGTAAATACTACGTGATTTTATGAATGCTAAAGTTAATTGGCATAGTATTTTTAATATTTTAATAATGTTTAATAAGCAATACTAACGATATCGCTCTATTTTTTAATTTTTGTTAATAAAATCAAAAAAATTCTTAATTATGTCGTTATATCAGTCGTTTTAATTTTGTTACAATTACCTTAAAAATGCAAGTAGCTTTGAAAAAATGACTCTAAAACAATTGACAAAATCGTCAGAGAAAAAAGTATCGATAAAAAAATTCGATCACACATTATTAAATTGTTTAATTATGGTAAATCGAATTCGGAAATTGCCGATTTATTGAAGTTATCGCGTTATAGCTTCAAGACCTAGAAATGTAGAAAGAAGTAAGATAAGTGAAACTGATAGAAAAGCATTAAGAAAAATTATTGAAAAAAATAGGCGCGCAAATTATCTTGAGTTTAGTGTTCTGTGGAGTGAAGTTGTTAAACAACTGTTGAAGTTGTTGAAAGAACAATTTTTAAATCTACATGTTACAGAAAATCTTAGAAATTGGGTTTTGAGACTTACAAAGTAAGTTAAAGAAAACAAAAATATAAGAATAAAAACTGTTAAAATTTACACTTTTATTCAGGCTAAGAAAAAGCCACTTTTAACATTGCAACAAAAAAAAAAAACAGACTGAATTGGGCAAAAGAACATAGGGATTGGACTATTCAACAATGGGATGCAATACAATGGAGCGATGAGTTTAGATCCGAAGTATGTGTTAGGGATAGTAGATCTCGAGTTATTCGTAGAAAACATGAGACATTATATCCTGATTGCAGTGGCGGCTGGTGATTTTTTTAAAACTCTGTATTTTGAAAATGGGTCATCGGATCTAAATTCTGTTATAAAGCATTACTACTGAAACCAGATTAAGAAGAACTGCTACAAAAAAAATTGATCGAAATTTGCAAAATTTGATTTTTAAAATATGGTGGGCCTCACCTGGTATGTCCGAAACGGCTTATATTAGAGCGGTGGCGATTTTTTTTAGCATTATGAGACAAATGTATGACTAGGTATTTTGTTTTTTTCCAAAATTTTAATTATTGAAAAAGATATAAGGTAATGAAATTTTAGAGAAGAAATATTTTTCGAAAATTAAATTTTAAATGCTCATAACTTTTTCTATCATTAAAATTTAAAAAAAAACCAAAAAAACCTAGTCATTAATTTGTTTCATAATGCTGAAAAAAATCGCCACCCCTCTAATATAAGCCGTTTCGGAAATCCCAGATGAGACCCACCATTTTTAAAAATCAAATTTCGCAAATTTCGATAATTTTTTTTTTTAGCAGTTGCCCTCAGTATGGTCTCAATAATAATCCTTTATAACAGAATTTGGATCCCATGCTCCATTTTCAAAATACAGAGTATTAAAAAATCACCAGCCGCCACTGCCTGATTGTCTTAAGAGAAAAGTGAAATTTCCTACGTCGATCATGATTTAGAAAAGCATGTCTTCAAAGGATGTAAGAAAACTTTACTTTATCCAGGCAATTGTGGATACAACGAAATATCTGTCAATTTTAGAGGAATCTCTTTTACCAGTAATAGAAAAACACCTAAAAGAACAAGATTTTGTCTTTCAACAGAATAAAGCAGCATGTCATACCTCAAAGAGAAGTATGAAATGAATGAAAGATTATGGTGTACCACTTCTGGAATAGGTTTCAAGTAGCCTCGACTTGACTTCTATCGAAACTTTGTGGCATGACATGAAAAAAGCACTCCGAAAACATCCCGCTCAAACAATCTATATACTGAAACAAATGCTTTAAGATGTACGGAATTTTACGGAAGCGTGAGCACTCTGACATGGAAAAGGGTTCCTATCTCTATCGGTGGAAATACACAGCTGGTTTCTCTAGTTGGCCATTTAAAAACGGTTAGTTATTTTAGAAATTGCTGTTTTACCATAAAGTAATTGTTAAATTTTTATTACGTAACATTAATAACATAAATTTTTTAAGTTTTATTTACGGTAAAATATTTTCCCAAAACTTGCTTCTAATTAGCAAATGTTAAAACTTGTATTTTACTTTTTTAAACCTCTTCTCTTATTTGTTAAAAATGTTTGAAAATTTTGTTTTAATGTATAATATGTCTAATGTATTTGACAATGCTTATTCATATACATCTAAAGACAGCTTTCTGTTACCACAACATTTACGTTTTGTCCTGCCTTGCTTAATCACCCGATTTAAATCTCATTGAAGACTTGTGAGCAGGTGTTTTGGCGGCAAAATGTATTGTTGCAAACAAGAGAACAGCTTATACAGTGCCTCAAATACGCTATAAAATATAAAAAATACAAAATTTAATTTTAAATATGTCAAACAGGGGCAGAGCAGTTTCACAATTTCTGTATCAATTTTTTTGAAAAATTATTATTTATTTTTTTATTTTGATAAAATTATCGTTTATTTTCTATAAGTTCCTTGCTCGGTTTCTTGTTTGAAAAAGTAAGTTTTAACGATTGTCCTATAGGAGGCCAGTATTGGAAAAATATCTTGCCGTAAATAAAACTTTAAAAGATTTATTATTAAAATTACGTTACATGAGCGTCCGTAAGGGGGGACAACCATAGATACTTGCCTCCGCTGGAAATCTAATAATTAAGTAAATTAGTTTCATAGTTACACAAAATTTAAATAGTGACAATTTTTAAATAAATATTGTATGTAAAGAAAATTTTTTGCTCTCTTCTAAAAATGAAACATTTATTTTATTATAAAGTACCAAGTTCTACAATGTATGTAAAATTTGCTTTTTTATAATCAATTGTCAAAGTGTCAAGTGTCATCAGGCTAGTGCATCTATTCGTTAATGATAAATGGTAATTTTGTTATGTTATAATGTTAGCACTAAATATCAGTGGCATTGCATTTGTGTCGATAAAATTCACAAATAGTAAATAGTTAAAGCAGTGTAAATGATATTTTGATTGAAAACTAAATTTAGTTTACCACCGAACAGTACTAGACTGTTATTGCTAAAAGATAAAAACAAATTCATTAGTGCGTTTAACCTAAACTCTGACACAAGAAAACTGTTAAAAAGCAGGTCTGTAAATATAGGTTTTAGGTTACTACAGTATAGTTTTTAAGAATTTTTGACATTGACAATTGATTATAAAAAAAACTTTATACATTAATGTATATACACTGGCGGTCAATCTTATTTATTAAAAAACTATTTTTAATTACGTTTTATTAAATATAAGTATTTGTGTAAAAATAGTAAGTATTTTTGCACCTCCAAGACAAAATTAATACTTTATTTAGTCTTTATAGAAAAATACTATACTTTACTATATAATACTTTTTTATTTAACTGAATAGATTTATCCCAACGATAAACTAATTTTTTAGCAGTCCTTAAAGACACCTTTTTTGGTGTCTCTACACTCCACCCATTTATGACACGTTTTACGTCAGTTAAACACTAAAATCAAACACCGCGTAAAAGTTTATTCAATTTTAGGAACAGATAAAAATCAGAAAGTGTCAGATCCGCCGAGTAAAGCGATTCCCATCCTAAGGTCCGGTTTCTGGAGACGAATTTAAGTGGCCCGTTAGTTTAACCGTGGTTTAAAGCAAGAAATGGGTTTCTGAAAACTCGGTTTAAATTTAACTCTGCAAATTTGCAC
The DNA here is from genome assembly GCA_029207805.1 of Tribolium confusum. Taxonomy (NCBI): domain Eukaryota; kingdom Metazoa; phylum Arthropoda; class Insecta; order Coleoptera; family Tenebrionidae; genus Tribolium; species Tribolium confusum. Next base: position 6,015,163 of record JALGAY010000003.1, read on the forward strand.
AGTTAAACTAACGCGCCACTTGGGCGAGTTAAATTAAACTGTCAACAATAAAATCTGAGAAGTGTGGTTATGTTGTGGTTATGTCTTTGTATTTTCCGTGCTTTCTTGGCTATGGAGGCTATCTTTTGGAGTCTTATCTTTTTGTTAATGGGGGGGCCGCTTTAGGGCTTCGCCCTCGTGAATTGGAGTCCCATCTTAGAGCCTTGGTTTTTTGACTATAGAGGCCTCATTTAGGGCTTTGGCTCTTTCGCAATAGCTCATCGCGGCATCGCACGGTCGTAGCTGCATCCCTCACTTAAAATATGCCCAAATTGCAATCGGTAATAATGAGCAACCACTTGTACCATACCAAATGAACACGAAGGCAAAGCTCTAAAAGAGAGCCCCTATGGTCAAGAGGGCAAAAGTCTAAATCGGAGCCCTCATGCTGAAAGGGACGAAGCCTTAAAAGCGAGTCTCTAATATCAATTGTTACAATAAACAATTAATTTAATTGTAAACAACAATTAAAAATTTAATTGCAATTAATATTTTAATCAATTAATCTGTAAAGTAAAAAATTAACTGATTATTGCTCAACACTGACAAAGGCTTATTCTGGTGTTTAGAGAACGAGCGAATTTATTTAAAAAATACTAAGATCCCGAATTTCCTGTTCGATAAATTTTTTTGAGCCAACGTAACGGCATCGGTTTCTTTGTTCTCAATGATACTAATGATAAATTTATATTTTGTGGTCAACACAAAATGTGTTTCACGTTCTATTTTATCCCTATTTTGAGACATTTTAAGTTCTGTCACTACGATAAATACAAATTTTGACATATCGGAGGTGGCGTCATCTTTAGTATTTTAGCAAACTGTTAGATAAAACAACAATCACGTTTTAACGGAGAGTTAGCTAACTGAGAGTTAAATTAATTGACGTATGTTTCGAGAAACTCGACACTGTTTTAAACTCTCCGTTAGTTTAAACTCCCGTCAGCTAACTGCCGGTTTAAATTTTCTTTCAGAAACCGGACCTAAATCGTTCAAAACATTCTTCGTTTTTTTGGTGGTGTAGGATTTTGCATTATCCTGTTGCAGTAACAAAAGCTTGTGCAACTTTCCAGGTCGTTTTTTGGTTAGTAGTCGTATAGACAGACACAGTGTGCCATCTAACGAAGAGTGCTGGAAGGTGCGAGAGTTGGTATAATAATGTTGGCGGATAACAAAGTTATCTCTTAGGCTCTCGCTCGGCCACCAACATAACCAACCTACACGATTACAGTTTCTCGACGTTGTTGCTCGATTGGAACACCTTTGCTAGTTCTGGTTACAATGCCTTTCAGTGTGTTGCTGGTTGGGCGATTAGGTGATGTAATTCAATGTCGGTCGGGGCATTAGTCCGCGAAGTAGTTGTTTTTGCCTAATCGTAGAGGTTGGTTATGTTGGTGGCCGAGCGAGAGCCTAAGAGATAACTTTGTTATCCGCCAACATTATTATACCAACTCTCGCACCTTCCAGCACTCTTCGTTAGATGACACACTGTGTCTGTCTATACGACTACTAGCCGGACTTTGTTTGATATAAGCGAGTTCTCCTACCTGTTCCAATCGAGCACAACGCTCCGAAATGCACTGTACTGATGAGGGGCAAAAACCCCGAAACCGCTGGTATACAGTTTCTCGACGTTGTTGCTCGATTGGAACACCTTTGCTAGGTTGTTTTTTGTTAAGTGGCTACCGCAGTGGTCTGGATAATAAATTTGAATAATATTCTACGTTAATTGTTGCACCTCTTGTCAGGTAATCTATAAAAATTATTTCCAGAATACAGCATTACTTTTCCAATAGACAAAATGGAGACTTTTCTTCCGGTTTACGCTATTCTTTAAATTGAGTTTTGGTCAAAAAATTGTAATAAAGAATCCATGTTTTGTCAGTAATTATTATCTGTTGTCAAAATTTATCACCATAACCAGCTAACAGCTTTTGAAGTTGACGAAAAGTGTCACACTTATAGAGATTTCTGTTTTGGACCTAACAGCCTTTAGTACCCAGCGTGCTAAACCTTGCTTACAATCCTGTAAAACATCATAAACTTCTCATGTAACTATTTCTAGTTGTACATTAGGATGGGCCAAAAAATCAACTATTTTTTTAACTTCCGACATTAAAAAATTGGTTTCTAGGCATCTTTAAAACATGCTCTCTAAAGATAAGCTCGTAATTTTTATTGGAAGATCCTCCTCATTGCAGTTTTCTATTTTTTGCTTAGTTCCATATGGCAAAATCCATATTTCGTCGTTACTTAATCGTACAGAAAATTTTTATTTAGATTTTTTGTAGAAAATTAAACACTATAAAAGTATCTTACAATTTTTTTTAGAACTTTTTAGAAGTTGAAAACTTTTTTTAGAAAGTTTGAAAAATTTATTAAAAGTTTCTTTCTTACTTCTAAATTTTATAACTCCTATAGATAAATATATGAAACAAATAAAAACTAAGATAAGAAGAACCTTTCTATTAAAATTATGAGCTTATCTTTGTAGAGCATTTTTTAAAGATGCCTAGAAATCAATTTTTTTGTATAAAAAATTTAAAAAAAATAGTCGATTTTCTTGGCCCACCCTATTGTATAGTCATTTGACGAATAGTTATTTGCCTGTCTTCTTTCAGTAGCTTTTCTACGACAGTAATGGTAATATAATTTCTGATGTTTTCATACTCTTTTTTCACAAAAAAATTAATGCTCTTTGAGTTTTAATTGCGTCTTCTATGGTTAGGAAAATAGAACTACGAAAACACGTCTATACTAGTCGACCACGTAAATCAGACTAAAAAATATCGCAATAGATAGCTGCATAAAGATGTCAAGAATTGTATAGCATTGTCTATAAGTTTTGTGTAATTTAATTACAGCACAATTCTCAAAACTTTGGAAACATCCCTTGTACTTCAAATTTTTTTTTTATTATTTCAGTTCAAATTAGCTCAGTTACTAAACTACTTAGATGAAAGTATACAAAAATGTTAAAAAAAAATTTTTTTGATAAATAAAATAATGTTCGGTAAAGGCACTTACATGCTAGATTTTTAAGAATAAAACATTAAAACAATTTCAGTTGAAAAATATTTATTAATCACAAAAAAACATAATTAATATTTTTTATTTAGTAAGTTTAAAAGCCGGTTGAGGTAAATTAAAAAATAAAGAGATGATGCTATTATTCTATTTTGTTTTCTTTGTGAGTGGAGAAATAATTAGTGATTTAGACATAAAAACAAAAAAACTGAAAATGTAGTTTTTGAGTGACGTTTCAAAATGCTCTTATTTTTTTCTTCAAATCCGTCAAATAACTTTTTCTTGTTAGACGGGCAGTTGTAAAAGTCGAGCTTCGCTTTCGTGATGTTTCTCAAAATACACTTCTCTTGACTCGGTGGTATAATCGATTATTTTCTATGCTTTTGTAATGTGATAACTTTTAATTGTTTTATCTTACTGTTCTAAATGCCCGTCTACCAAGCAACGAGTTAAGTTATTTTAAGCTTTGAAAGAGGAATAAATGTATTCCGATATGTCGCCCGAAAACTAGATTATTTATTTTTAACTCTAAATTTTTCTAGATTTTTCTAATACTTTATTAATTAAAATTGACACTTAATCAACAATTATCTATTTAAACTGGTTCTAAGTCTATCTTTAAATTATCTTTAAAGAAAATCTTAAAATTATTAAGATATGAAGCGACAAAGGTGTAAAAAATTACTTCCTTTTTTTTATCTTTATAACTTATAATGCAAATTAAGACGTCGTCAAGATTTGCTAACAGGTCCATCAAAATCGACGAGTACCTTGCGGCCGTCGTCGAAGAAGAAGCCTTCAACGTTTTGCTTTTGGAAACTCTATCATTACACGTACAATTGATAATAACAATTTGTTGGTAATGTTATGGTGGTAACGAGGCACGCTATGATTTTTACAACGGTTGGCGAATACGTTTCTCTGCTCCACTATGGTGTGCTAGAGGAACATAGAGTCAAACCGTGTCTGGTGTGACGGAATTTCAACTTTCCAGCCGAAGGGTTAAGTTCCTTTTACCATCGCCGCGAAAAATGCGCGACTATGTGTTCACTACACTCCGACAGAAAATTCTACTAGTGCAACCGCATTTCTGGCTTTCTTCCTGCCACCGACATGGGAAACATACGTTACAATTATTTTATACACTCCAATTAACGTCCAAAGAGACATTGCGCGCTACTGTTTCATACTATAAATTTCAGAATGCTTCTTCTTTTACCTCAAACACAAAGATTTAATTAATGTTGGCGTCTTGTTGTAATTTTGCGAGAACTTCGACCAGAAATATTCAACATATCCAAAATTTCAGACGGTAGGACGTTGAACTGGTTTCGTTCTTTTCGTTTTGTTGTATGATGACGATAATTAGTGCTACAAACGGAATTTTAAGATGCTTTATTAACAGAAAATTTTAAAATTTGCAACAAAAAGTTATAGATGATATAAACTGCGTATATATATATATTTTTAACCTTACATTTATAAAGTATTTTATGTCTAAATGAAATAAATATCTCTTTTGCGTGAAAATCTTGTCGAGTAATTTTTATCTTCTTTAAAAAGACAAACCGCTTTTTATTAATATCTATTGACAAACGTGATTAGACATCGATACGTCTATAAAAAACCTAATTATTGTGACAACAGTGACAACATCTAACACTTAGTTTAACACTTTTATAAACCTATAAAACTGCTTGTAAAATTTTGTTTAAAGTGTCGCTCTACACAAATAAACTAAAAAAAATTAAAAAAATTTGTAGTAAAATATTTTTCTAATTCTCCAACAGTAAATAATATTAAAATTTAAATATTCATAATAGATATTCGTAATAAAAAAGAGTATTTCAGTTTTATGGAAATTGTAAAACTAGTAGCTATTTATGTATTAAGGTCATAATAAATAACAATTATGGCACCAGGAAATAATTAAATTAAAGCCCAACGTAGAAAAAAATTTAACTTTCCGAGAGCTATAAGTGACGATTATGCCCATTTACCACTTTGTAGCTTATTGTTTAACAGTTTTTGTGACATGAATAATCTGAGTTAAATCGGATTCTTAAGTAAAACTTTAATGGTGGTATTATAAAGACTTCCAGGTTTTCGTACTTTTTTCGGTTTTATTCTAAATTAGCGTTAAATCTTACATTGAGTACTAATTTTTATAATTTACTTATATGGTCTGGTTTTTTATAAAAGTCATTTTAAAATATGTTAATTTTTCACAGTTTGTCTATAAAAACTCATTTCTTTTCTATAAAATACAAGCGTAAAAAATTGTCAATTTTTAAAATAGCATTTCTGCAAAATCACTTAGGTATTAATCAATTAATAAATAGACGCAGAATTTAATGCTCTACATTTTGGTTTGTAATTTTTATGATTATAGGAGTTACTTCAGAAAAATTTAGAAAAATCGACAAAAGTTCGAAATCCTTTACTGGGAAATAAGAACAAATTTTAATTATTTATATATATCAAAGATCTACTTTAGTAAATAAAACAAATTCTAGAAATCCACCAGTTTTTGGAAAACAGAACTCTAATTTGCCTGACCTATTGATGAATATCGATGTATTGATAAAAATAACTAATCTGAGTATTATCTATTTGTTAATAAGTTTTGTAAACCTTCTATATTTGTGGAAAAAATTGTAATGCTATATCAACTGTAAAAAAAAATATAATTTATTAATTACTAAAAATAGTTTTATTTGAGATAAAAAAACTTTCATAGTGGTATTGCATCATCCAAATGCCAGAATTTTCAGGCCGCATCTACAGTCTCTGAGAAGACCCAATGGCTATTGGTAATCTGGACCGACGGCTTAATGTCTCTTTCGCAATACGAGGTAGCTCTAGTTAGTATACATTAGTTTATGCGAATAAACCGGCAAATTCTTTATTGAAATGTCATAAATAACTGTGCCAATTTTTATAATATTTTTGTTTTTAGATTTTAAGATATTTTAATTCATGTTACAAAACGTGGTGAGGTAAGTTAGGCTTGACAGCTCCGCCGTATAGAAAAAACACCTGCGTGACTAAAATTCAAAACTTCGATTTTAATAAAATTTAAATCTGCATTTTAAGGGGGGCTATAGTGGTCTCAAAGAAGTTAGTTTTGGTTCCGTGATAAAGACTGATGATTTGTAAGGTAGTTGATAGCTCAAATCTTAAAATATGTTGAAATTCAGTGGCGCACCCAGGAGGAGGGCCACGGGGCCTTGGCCCTCCCCAAACCTTAATTTTATTTGCCAAAATTAATCAAATGAAGCAAATTACATAAATTAATTACTTTTTATATTTATCACAACATAAACGCTTGTCTCATGTAAATAAACTTTGAATGTTTTGTTGTTTTTAATGTATAATTACTATGATTTTACTTTGATTTTATCCTTGCCTCCCCCTCTGGGTGCGCCAGCATCAAAAGTGCAGTAAGAGACCCTCATTTTGTAATTTTGCACTAACGTTGCATTGTAAGCGCTGTATACCTAGTAGGTTTCATTTTACCACAGATTTTACTCGCACCGAACGTTGAGTAACGTTGCTTCCGTTGCCTTCTTACTGACTGGCACGCCCAAGAAGCTGCTCAAACTTTATCGACATTATTGATGTTTTAAAGTATGTTTTCCGTAATAAAATATTACATTTTAATAATCAAATGTTCTAATTATAGTGGCACTAGTAGCATTTACTATCTCAAGTGACTTCTCTTGATATTTACTTACAAAACAAGCTAGGTAGACTAGTAAGTTTTCAGTAATAAAAAAACAATATTTTATACATTATAAATTATTTTTATTAATTAAACTTATCTCTTATTTTTTTTTAATTGACTCTTCTAAAGATCTTTTCTAGCTCTATATTCTAATTTTATTTTATTGTCATCGTTATCTACTTTAAGTGTTTACGAAGATTTAGAGTATTGAAGGTGATGAATACAGTCTTGCTAGTTGATGAACTCCTTTCTTAATAACTTTGATTGGATGTCACACGAGACACATGTGAACACTGACTGTTGACACTGCCGAAATTTTGCGATGTTAGCGTACGTTTTACATTATGTTGTAAGTTTTTGTTTTAACTTTTTGAAATAATAAAATATACAACTAAATTATTTACAAATACTTTTTCAACAAAAAAAATATTTTTATCAAATTTTATAATGAAATTTTTGTTTCTTGGAAGTTAGCAATGGATGCTTTGTCTCTCTTGCTCTTATATATTTAACAAAAAACAGAATATTTACCTCTTTTTTCTTTCATCCTATTTCTTAACAAATCTTAACTTCATAAAATAAATATAATCTACAAAGTCAGTTTCGCTAAACAGTTGAGATATCATCTACTCCTTTTAACAAAAAATAAAAATTTGACTTAAATAATAAATCATTGTTAACAAAGCAGTCGTATTCTAGCTGTTACCACCCGCTGATAGGTTTAAACTCGAAACAGTAGATAGCTACGGGCAACGGCATTCACGAATCAGTTTCTAACCCAAAATTTTTAGCTGCTCTTAGTAAAATAGAGTCAGAAATTAAAAACTTGTTGACAGAAGTACTAATAGTGTAAATACGCTTGCTTTGTTTAATAATTTATAACATAAGTCACATTTTCATTTTGAGATAAAAGAAGTACAACTAGTTATATTATAGTCATAGTATGGCGAATGGTATGGTGCAAATACAATTTTGCGTTTTTAAGTATACTCAAAATATCTAAAAATGGGCTGATTTTTTAAAACTCTTCTATAAACCAAAGAATAGCCAATGTTTAATTTATAAAGAAGCAAACCATCGTAAGGTTAGATCTTGATTTATGACAATTTTCTCCGCCAATTGTATATGTAGGTATACTTGCGTGCGATACATCTGGAGAAGCGAACTGTTATAAATCCAGATCTATTCTTACGATGATTTGTCTTTCCATAAATTAAACAATGACTATTCTTTAATTTATATAAGTGTTTTAAAAGTTAGCTTACTTTTAGATATTTAATAATAATAAAATTTTAACAACATGCAGGTAGCTAGGTACTTTTAATCCTTCCAGTGATTATCCAAAGATCATAAAAACCGTAATAATAAATACATATTTAAAAAATAATTATGTGTATTTTTTATTATATAAATGTTTTTTCTACATATCAAATTGTTTAGTTTTTTACTATATATTTATATTAAATTTTTGATCAATAAAAATGCGTTTGTTTAATTTTAATAAAATCAGCTATTATGCTAAGTATTTTTTTACGTTGCTTTATTGTGCAAAGTAATAAAAAATTGTAAAATGTTTAGGACCATTTAAGTCGTAATATCACTAAAACGTTGGTGCCACTATACAGACATCTTCCATATCACAGTAAATGATTAGAAAACATTCTATCTGGCTACAAAAAAACTTTCATGTACCTACAGTCGAAGCAAAACTAAGTGGGTTCATTTTATAAAAAAATGCAGTAAACCGAATAATGCCTATTGTTAATGTTATGAGAATCCTAACCACTCTGATGATAAATTTTGATTTATATGATAGTTCTATGCATAACAGATGTTTTGCACTCAAAAAGACTATTATTAAACAAAAAATATTTGCTGTTTAAAACTTAATGTTTGAGATAATTTTGATATGCCGATATGAGGTCAGAAAAATATCAACGATGAACAATTTGTGATAAACGGTTGTTGATCTTTTTCAACTTTGTTAAAATCTGTAGTGAAGCACTGCAATAAAGTTAAACAATTATAAAAAACAATAATTAAAAAAATTAATTTAAACAAAAAAAAACCATTCTAACCATTGCTATAGTAATTTGCAGTGTTGTTATTTTGATAGTCAAATGAGCTAAAATATCAGCCTATATTTTTTGTTAACATTTGTTAATATTCCATGACAAAAGAGACCGTTCTCATCTTTTGGAAATCTAATGACCACTCGAATCGAGATTTTTTTATATCAATCGATAGCACTTGAAATAAGGAGCAATTGTATCATTGCGCCAACTTTGTAGGTCATGAAATAAAGTCCCTATTGATGATTAAAAAATTAAAAACGGCAATACAATATGCATTGGCAAAAGAGAGAGCCAGTGAGGTCGAACACGTTAAGAGCTAGGAATGTTTAAAAGTCTATAAATTATCAAAGCTTGGTTTAGACTCTAGTAATATCGTACTTTTAACAATAGGCTTAACGCCATGGGAAGGTGCATTATGGTTTCTTTAAAGATTTTAATAGTGTTTAATTTTTAAAAAGTAAAGTTTAATGCAAGTATTTTTTTAAATAACTTGTTATAGCTAAAAAATCATTCTTCAAAAAACTTGATTTGCACTGTTCAAGGCTCCACCAAGCACACACTCGACCGTGTGTATTCTCTCACATAATTTTTTTACCATATATTTTGTTGTATTTGTTTCATTGTAAAGTTGGCTTATTTTTCGGTTAGTCTACGAAGCAAAACGGCATTGTTTACATCAAACAATGATTACGTAAAGCATTGACACGAAATGTCGTGGAGCAGCATGCAACGAACAAAGAAAAAACCACTACATCTTACGACAATCTGTCATTTAATGATAGCCTTCCGCTGACGCAACCATAAAAATTAAAAAAGATTTAAGTTCTGTGAAGGTCTCGCTCTTCGGGACCTTGCACGATCTCATAATTTTCAAGTAAGAAAAAATTGTTTTGCAAAAAAACTAATGTGTGCAGTCAAAAAATGTAAATGCAGCTTTCAATCAAAATTCTGGAATTTTTTCATGTCTTTCTTGTACATTTTTTTTATTTTGATTTTCAAACTAGAACAATATTTTTTAGCAAATTAAGAAATGGGAAGCTGTTGGGACACCCACACTTGGTTCCCATGACATAAATCCTCATTCATCTAATTTATCCAGCGGAACTAATCGAGCAATGTCGGTAATGTAGATAACGGTAAATGAGTCGGTGTCTCTTTTGTAGATAATTTGCGAAGAAAAAATTATTGTTTTATAAGAAATCAAAAATATTGCCGAGCTTTTTTCAGGTATATCTTAGTTCGAATGCTGCCACTTCAATTAATTTAAAATTGAAAGCACCAAACAATGTGCCATGCTGCCAACTGCATCCAGTTGCAGTAAAGAACTTCAACAAAGCGAGTGAACAACACTTGAAATTACAAGCGTACCAACTGTTACAAATTCGTATTAAAAGGTCGCACTGGTCGACTCTGAAGACCTCTTAATGTAACTCACACTTGACGTATGTGTAAAAAAGTACAGCGTGACGCAATATTAACGACCCTAGTGGTTATTTATGGAATAATGTGGTAATGATGCGACAAATAGGACAAAATTGGGATAAAGTGTAATACGTTCGAAATATGTATATACGTATGATAGGTAGGTATTGTTGGGTGTAATTTGAATTTCGCGTGCACCTTGTGACATGATGATTGATATATGTGGTGTTGTTTTAATTTATTAATCATTAACTAATGCTGTTGGTTCCCATAACCTTTATTATTTTACAAACAAAATATCTACACATTAACGCTTTTATTTTATCAGCGTGAGCGTGATACTATAGTCAAAGACGGAAAAATTGATACGATGGATAAAAACTAAACATGGCAGTTTTCTACATAAAATTATCGTTTTATAAATTTAATCAATTAACACAATTTTTCAGAATTGTTGTGTAGTTGCTTTTACTGCAAATTTTAATTTAATGTACAATAAAATTGTTGTTAAGGACGTTCCGTGAAAAATCACTTTTCTTACAATATCTTTCAATTTTTAAATACACATACTTCTAACTGTTCTTCATACGCAGGTGTTTCTTTTAATAGTCCTTGCGGTACTAAATTTCAAAATATTAACAATTGAAAATCGTACATTTAACATGTATTCCCTATCCCGACCGTAGTTAGAATACGCATTTAATTTGATAGGAACCGTACTTTTCTTAGGATTTTTTTTAAAAACTGAGAATAATTAATTTAAGATATAGCAACAATTTTTATTCAAAAATAACATAAGCAAGCGGTATTCAATTTTTATAAATAATTTTTTAAGTTTGTTGAAAACCTGACAAAATAATTTAAAAACATTACATTTTGATTAATTACATTGGGATCCAAATTTTGTTATAAAAGATTACTATTGAGACCAAACGAAAGGCTACTGCTGAAAAAAAAATTTGATTAAAATTTGCGAAATTTGATTTTTAAAAATGGTGTGCCTTCCTGGTTATTTCCGAAACGGCTTATGTTAGATTAGTGCAATTTTTTTTCAGCATTATGAACCAAATTGATAACTAGTTTATTTTAGTTTTGTTCAAAATTTTAAATTTAAGAAAAAGATATGAGGTAATGAAATTTTAGAAAAAGATTATTTTTCGAATATTTTTTCTAACTTTTTTTATAATTAAAATTTTGGAAAAAACCAAGAAAAGACTAGTCCTTAATTTGTCTCATAATGCTGAAAAAAAAAACGCCATCCTTCTAATATAAGCCGTTTCGGAAATAACCAGGGGGGGCACACCATTTTTAAAAATCAAATTTTGCAAATTTTTTTTTAGCAATAACCTTCAGTTTGGTCCCAATAGTAATCCTTTATAACAAAATTTGGATTCTATGCCCCATTTTCGAAATACAGAGTTTTAAAAAATCGCCGACCGCCACTGGGTGGAACTACCTTAAGGTATACCTACTTATTGGCACACCTTTTTAGTGCGATAAATCAAAATTTTCCAATAAGTGTATGACCGACTTAGTGAAAGCGTTAATTACTAGATTGTTCTAAAATCTTTTAAAATTAGTAAGTATATCATTTGATTAATAAAATGTTAATAAAATATTTAGTTTTAAAATTAAAAATAATGTTAGATGATTGCAACACTTAGATATATATATAGATTTTAATATGATAGATAGATGATATACAATGATGATTAACCAAATTTGGTAGAAAGTATATAGAAATAAGGTTTATTATCAGTTATAATATTACAAGAACGAGAATCATTTTTAGAAATTTTTTTGAGTGCATTACAAAAACATTAATATTAATTAGGCCAACAAGAGCGCAACACAAGAGCTAATTAGACGTTTTTAAAATGCACGAAAAAAAATCTCTTAGAAATAAATTTAAGTTTGTGGGGTATTTAGTAATAGAATTTTATGAAAAATAATTAAATTTATATTAAAATATAGTTATGTTTTTGAGCGATTTTGTGTTTAATAATTATAGCTCTTAATCAATAAACTCTTTTGATATTAAAATAAATATGAAATTATTTATTTAAAACTAGTTTTTTGTTAATTTTAAAATACTCTTATTTATTATTATTGTTTTGGTTGAGTAACATAAAAATAGTTCTAGAAAAATATTGAATTTTTTACTGAAACAAGTTGTAATATTCGTCTCTCATTGGTTCCAATACAATGTCAGAAAAACATAAAGTACAAAAATATTTACAGTAACTTAATTGTAAAGTTTGAACACAACTTCACAATTAATTCAAATTAATAAATAAATGTAATAAAATAAATAGAAGACATTCTCCACAAGAACTGAAATGCATTATAAAATTTAACTTATTTAATTTTTAAAAAATGGTTTGTACAGGTAGCTTAAGCAGTTAACCCACCAGTTTCAATCAAGCACAACGTCCACAATACGCCGTGCTAATGAGAGACAAAGATCCCAAAACCGGTATACAGCTTCCTAGCGTTGTTCTTCGATTAGAACACCTTATGTAAGTTTTAGTAACACTGCTTTGTAGTAAGGTGCTGATTGAGCAATTAGATGATGCAATTCATTGCTGATCGAAATTTTAGTCCGCGAAGTAGTTGTTTTTACCTAATCCTGGAATTTGGTTATTTTGGTGTCTAAGCGAGAACCGAAGTGGTAAGATTGTGGCCCGCTAACATCATTATGCCAACACTTGCTAACTTCCTGTAATCTGTTAAATAGCACATTATGTCTGTCTATACGACCACATGAGAGAAAGAGGCAAATATAGTAGTCATGTCTCATTTAAAATGTCAGCGAACTAAAATTAAATTGTTCTTGTTGTAATTGCTGCTTACTACATTTATGACACAAAACACAGATTTTGTCTCTTATAACACAATTTTGCACAGCTATTTTACCTTAACACTTAACCTTATTTTGATTTTAGCCTGCTTTAGTTTCACGACATTTAGATCGCTATTTATTAACATTGACAAAAATTGGAGGTATTTATTCATAAATCATACAGGGTGTTTATAAATGGCTGGGCATCAAGTTAGCTTTACAAATTTTGTTAACATGTTTTTGATAACCATTTACTGTTACAATTATAATTTTCGATTTCGGAAGTCAAAACATTGTCAAACACGTGTCAATTCGTTAACATACTATGAGATGAACAGCGTAAAGGCCTAATTAGTAATTACACTATCCAATTTTCTTCAAAGATTCGTACAAGTAATTGTATGAATTTCTTGAATGCACCTCTTTGGTGTGTTTATGTAGTGTAAATTGATAAATTTCGTTTGACATTTCTTTAAAGTAATTGGATGTAAATATTTGATAAAAGTGGGACGTGCGCTACTTTGAAGGTTACTTGGATGAAATAATTTAATGGGAGCATGCGCACAACTATAAAAAATAAAAGTTGAAAACAGGCGACATGTGTTTTCTGGATGTTTTCATCGAGTTAAAGTTTTGTAGTGCTATGGTGTTGATAGCTATGACGCTTATTAACGCCACTTTCTTTATTTTATTAAGTTGCCCGTGTTGCATACTCAATTTTCAATTCAATTCAATTCAAAAACTCTTTATTTGTCTGTTGCGTACTGAAACTTTTTTGAGGTTAAATAAGAAAACGTCATATTAATTTTTTTTGACGTTTCATTCAATATCTTGAATCTTGGATGCTAACACCTTGCCCTACTTCATTCAATATTTATGTTCAATTAATTGAATAGTAACAACTGTTTATTTAAAAAAGTTATCAAGTGTGCTATGAGATTTTGATAAAAAAAAAATGTAGCGAAGAAGGGATGTTGGAACTTGATACACAGCGTCACAGTGCGCACGCAGTCGTGATTTGTCGTATAACTGACAGTACAGCAGCCGCATTAAACTAAGACATACTTCAAAATGTTTTTGTTTTTTTATAGCACACTTGACAACTTTTTTAAATGAACACTTGTTATCTTTAAAGGAAATTGAATAGTGTAATTAGGCCATTATTAACGAGAGAGTTACTTCTGAAAAAATTTGGGTCGCAACCCAAAATACTATTTTTAATTTTATTTAAATCAGTGATTAAAGTAAGTTGAACGTTAAATGACAGTGACATGAAAGCATTAAAAGTGAAAAGAATAGAGTTAACCTCGTAAAAATTAAAATTTTTGTTGAATAAAGTGGCAATATTGCACTCTTTTTGAAAAATCTGTAGGTTTAGTTCTTGAACTAGTACTACATGGTAGGAGTAAAATTTATTTTTACGAAAAATTTGACAAACCGACGACTGGCTAATATTAATTTGTGTAGCTAATGCGGTTTGATTTATGTGAGGGTTTTTATCAACTGCTTGAAGCACTGCAATTTCATTATTTGAACCAGTAGCAGTTCTTTAACGAATCCTATGTATTGGGAGTCAGTGTTGACGTAACTTAGCTTCCAATTTTGTAGAGGTTGCAGGAACCGGATGTAAGCAGTTTGGGTACCTCTGAAAATACAGAGCAGCAGCAACCGCTGCATTTTTTTGGCATTCTCCATAGATAAGGATTATACTACTTTCTCTTCATTTGTGTAATAAGGCATTATGAGGTTCAATATATTTTTCAAGTTCAAAATTGTTCAAAATACAAATTGACATAATCACGAGAGTCTAGAAATTAATGACGTCGTAGTGTGCTGTAGACCTGCAAATGTAGGGCTTAGCTTGGCGCACACAGTGACTTTACTAGTTTGTAAATTGTCCTATTCAAATTTAACTAAAATTTTTTTCACAAATACACAAAACATTTATGATTGAATCGTATTTTCGTGATGAACAGAGAGTCGAGGGTGAATAGTGATATTCTAATCCATTATGTTTAAAAGATTTTTGTCAAAAATTTCCAGACCTGGCATTTTGACAATTGGCATTGATGACAATTCACAAACTAATAATGTCACTATGTGCGCAAAGCTAAGCTCTACGTTCGCAGGTTCATAGCACACTACGACGTCATTTATTTCTAGACGCTCGTTATGTGACATAACAAATATTCAAAAAACTTTTGGTTTCAAATTAAATATCTTTTCAATCAAAAAGCTCGAGACCTTTGTAAGTTGTATTATGGGTTGTGGTTGAAATGTTTTCAGAAGTAACTCTCTCGTAAATAACGTAAAATAGTCATCACAACAAAGCGGCTTTAAGAAAAATTCCAGAGATAACTTGATGCCCAGACATTTATAAACACCTGCAGATAGCCATGTTTAAAAGCAATAACAATACTATAGTTTAAACAATATTGTAATTCGCTATTTATAAGCCGCTTCTGGATATTCATAGTAACATTTTTTTTTGTCAATGAATAAAAATTTTCGAGCAAGTTTGCACACCAAAATATTTATTTGTATCACTGTCTGCATAAAAATCAAAATCAGAAAAATTCTTCAAAATAATTAAATAACTGTTTTTTCAAAAAACAGCACACAAATTATTAACAAATTTCAGGTTTCATAAACTAAACCCGGGTTATGTTATGTGACAATGTCACGTTGACGTTGTCATATAACATAATTCACACAGTTAAAATTTTGAGTTGAATTTTGAAATTTAATATTACAAAAGTGATCCGGGTATATTAATGCGTGTGGTAACTTCAATTTTACAGCGTTAAATAAATTTTTACGCTGGCGCGTCGTGTTTCAATAATTGATCACTGTAAAATTATTAAGACACAAGATATATATTAAAATTTTTAGTCGACAAATTTTAGTAAAAATTTTTATTAAAAATTTGTACTTAATTTATTTAATTATTAGACAACCTCACATTTTTTATTGTCCGTCAAAAATGACGCATTGATTTTATTATTGCTATAGTAACCAATTAAACAAAAATGAGGTAGACATTTGTAATATTTATATTTGTAATATATTTAATTAAATATATTTATTATTTGTAATAGATAATATGCTTTCGCAGCAAGAGATGGCGCTAATCTACTTGAAGTTAAACATGTTTAAAAAATATATAATTTTAGTAATTCAAGAATTTAAAAGTTGTTTATGTGGCGGATTTACAAAAATACTATCATCGCACAAAAGCACTTATTGTTATAAATGTATATTTTTGGAGTTAATTTTATGACTGTTTTACCGCACGATTATGCGTAAAATACACAACCGCTTGTAAATACGGTGATTCCATAGCTGTTAATTGTACGTTAATTTGACATTAATCTGTCAGGAGACCAAAAAATAATTTACTGAAAAATAAGTTTAACAATTTTTAGTTATATTGTAACTAGCTAACAGCATGACTTTATGCAATGTTACTGTGCAATGTTATTGTGGGTAATAACTAAGAGCAAGTGGGTAACTTTTTCGAGTAAATAATAACTGATAAAAGAATTTAAAAAATATAATTAAACAAATTCTCTCTACATAAAATTGTTACTTAAAAGTTGTCAATATTTAAAGTTTTAGTGACTATAGGACTAATTTTCCTAATTATTGGACTT
The DNA here is from genome assembly GCA_029207805.1 of Tribolium confusum. Classification (NCBI taxonomy): domain Eukaryota; kingdom Metazoa; phylum Arthropoda; class Insecta; order Coleoptera; family Tenebrionidae; genus Tribolium; species Tribolium confusum. The sequence goes on from JALGAY010000003.1 coordinate 6,031,948, forward strand.
CCAGACAAGGGCAAGTGCCTACGGTTGCTCTCTCTCTCTTGCGTACACTCTGGTTGAGATATAATAATTATTATAAAATTTTAACAAAACCTGTCACCAATATCGTCAAATCGGCGTGAGTGAAGTGAATGAAACAACCGGTAGGCATAAACACTGTTAACAAAATTACGGCTTTTCTATTTCTTTAACGTTATCTTTTATCTACTATAAATGTTCATGTGAGTGTTGATTACTTGAAAAATTTTAGACAGTTTTTCATTCCGTGACTTTTTACTTTATCTCACACTCTGAGTACTGTTTAACATACCTACTTTGCTTTAAATTCGCTTATTATACATAATTTTGGATGAATATAATGTTTGCTTTAAATAGAACTATGCATAAAATTAAAACAAATAAGAGAAGTACAGCTAATGTAATTAAACGCAGGATGTTATAAAATATTTGTATGAATAAATCTTTTATGCAATCGAACAATTTGTTAGTAATGTGAGACATGTTATCACATTCTCAAGTTTTAATAAACGATAAACACTCAAGCATAACATTATTTAATTAGTTAAAAATATCACGAATTAATTATTAATTATTTAGTTTTCACTTAAAAATAAAATAAGATTAAGACTTTTTATTGCATTGAGATGAGGCTGAAGTAACACGTTTCTTCTTCTTCTTTGTAGACAAAGAAATTTTGATTGAACCTCACTCAGCTTTTGTATTCGATCCGTCTCTGTCTCCATCCGGACCACAATAAATCCAAAAAAGTTAAAAAGTTCACGTCGATGAATCTTCTTCCATTTTAACGGAAGCACTAAAGTCTGAAAGCTCGCAGCACTTCCGGTCTGTAGCTTTTCCACCCTAGTGAAGTGAGTTCTATTGGATCTTTCCGCGTATGCGCACTATGCTGCATAAGGGGATGGTCACCCTATCAGAGTTTACCTAATCAATAATGTAATTCATGCGCCTTTATGCAACGAATTTCATGAAAAGCCGAATGAGAAAAACCGAAACCGTTTGATACATTGTCCGATAATTGACACAATTGGAACTTTCGATAGGTAATTCTGTTTGAAAGCGACAGGAAACTTGTCAAATATCGTTTTCATCCTTGCAATTTTCAAGATATTATAGACGTCTTAGTAATTAGCATTGTATGGAATTCACATTTGCCAGGTGACATTTTTCAATTATTACATGTGAGGGTAATTTGAGGCACGCGAAAACTGCTCAAAAATTTCTCTATAGCACATGGCAAATTGCCAGAATTACTGTCATTTTCTTTATGTATTGCCAACCTGCAATCTTTTTACTATTACTGTAGTCAGAAGTCAAGAAAACACTTGTTAAATTTTTTAACTGTATTTATTTTGGCCGAATCGTTTTGTTTGTTCGAATGTAAATCATTCATGAGCTAGTTGTATTAATGTTGACTCAATCTGTTTAGGTCGTATCTCTTGTAATATCTGATTAGAAAATGTCATTTTTATTATTGTAGCCGGTTTTAGTTTGCTGTTATAGGCATGTAATTCAATGTTTCGATTAAAGTTTTTGTGTATTTTTTGTGTGTACACACTGTGTTTGTTTTCCTGCATATACGGAGCTAATGGATTAACCTTCGTCATGTTCTAGTCAAGGTAAATTTAACATGCAATAAAATGACATCATGTTACAACAACAGCGAATCTTTAAATTAGCCAAATTTGAATAATGGTTAACTTTTTATTATTAACTAATAAGTGGCCAAACAAAATTTAAATTACTAAATAAAATTATTAGCAAATATTGCAAAATGTTTATTTGACGATAATATAATACAAAAACTTTGAAGCATTAGATAAAACAAATGTATAAAAAAGTTTACCTAAAAAAAATGAAAAATTTTTTTCGACGTTTCTAAAATTAAATTAATAAAAATTGTTGAGAAAGCTTTACGTTTTGCTAACTCAATGTCGAAAGATGTAGACTACTCGTTATTTTTTCATACTCACATACATATTATTTACAAGATGGTTTATTTTCGACTGTTTTAGAATGTTTCTCGAATCATCAAAGAAAACCCAAATATTACATTCTTGTGCTATTTTTTAAGACTTTAAAAGCGTACCATCTTATGAATTTATAATACAGTAATTTTTTGATTTATGTTCGATTTTTTTTATAAACTTTGTAATTTTTAAAATTATTTTTTGACTATATTTAAAGAATTAAAATTAAGACTATTACATATTTTTACGTAGAATTAAAATGTTTGTTATATTTTTTAATTTTTTATTATTACACTTTTGTTGCTGGCTGTGACTTTAAAAATATCAGATTATTTTTCACAAAAATATACTTTATTTAAATTGAAAAATAACTAAAACTTTTGCAATATTAAAAAATTAAATAAGTTCAGTAAATAAAAGTATAAAATGCTTTTTCGCGTACGGATCAAACCAACTTGGTTTTTTTGTCAATAAATTATGCAAAAAATAATACTTTTTTATGTTTTAATGATTTATTCACTACAGCAATTTACAAGTGATAATTTTATTAATATAATAATTGTAAATTATTTCTTTTTCTGGAATATGGAGTTTTTGTACTCGACGTTTCGCCAGTCACAATATTTTTCAGTAGTGGAGTAACAACTGATTGGAGATGTATAATCAACTGCAATTGAGTAGAGTATGAAAACTGTGTTAACACGATCCAATCTCAGAAGAAAAAATTTACATACAAACTCTGACTGTGAAAATTTTCGTTTGAATAATAATAATTAGGTACTAGGGCTAAATTTATTAAAATGATTATATAATTTAAATTCATAAATTTAAAATATTTGAGAGAAGGGAAAACAACACATTAACTTCAAAATACAAAATAAAATGTTAGCGTTACTGGTATAAAAAATTTAGTCTGCTCATTATCAGTATGTATGCGAAAAAATAACGTATACAACACGTTTAGAAAATCGAGCTGCACTTTCTATTTTTAAATGTTAAATTTGTGAAAAAAATTTGTATTTCCTAAAATTGTTAGATAAATATTTATTTTATAATTTGGTTTTTTTTAGTAACATACTATAACACTCATTTAGTTGCTTTAATAGACATTATAACACTTAATTGCTATTACAGAATATTGATAAAAATCAAAATTTTATTTTTTTATAATAAAAAAATTCATTATTTTATTTGTAAATTTTGAAAATTACATGTATCATAGTTTTATAATTTATTACATAATTTGTATTTATATAATTTTTCTTTAGTTAAAAAACAGATTTTAATTAAAAAAATTAATTTTAAATAAAAAAGTTAGACTATCTTATTGACAATAGTAGTAAAAGTAAAAGTTACATTGTATGCACAATATATAGACAAAAATGCTATATTATAAAACAAAGTGCTAGTGTTAGTTTTAGTTTTTTTTTGCTGGTTTTGGTAAAATTTTTGTTTTTTTTCGCTTAGTTTGTGTTTGTTTGTAGTCAAATGTTTGCTTATTGCAAATATTTTGTCTTAGTTTTTATCTTTTGTAATTGTTGTGTGACAATTTTGGCAGCATATTTTGTAAACTTTTCAATTTTTGTTTTGTCTTTGTCATTGTTTGTTATGTTTTTTATAGTGTTGTGTAGTTTTACTTTTTACATTACTGTGTTTTTAAAAATTTTGATTTTTTGAGATAATAGACTTATACCTATAATGTGACTAATTTATATTTTGGAGATCTTTGATTCTTTTGATAATTTTTGTATGCTATTGTTTCTCCACTTTTTCTTCTTTTTCACTTTTTTTTTGAAAAATTAGCATTTTACTTAGCATTATATGAACATAATAAAAAACATTCTAATAGCAGAAGAAAATAAATATAATAAAACAACTAGTACCTACAATAGTTAACAAAAGAGACGACTTAAGAATACTCAAAAGAAAAATTACCAGGCTTAGGACAAAAATTTTTACTTTTACTCTTAATAACATTAATATTGGAATAATCACATTTTTTAAATTTTTTTTAACTATTTATGTACTACAAGCATCAAGAAATTATGGTCTAAAAAAATGTTTAAATCTCGAAGACCATTATCATTAATTGTTCGTCATTTTACAAATAATCAAGAAATTAAAATTCAGTTCAATCCTATATTTTCAATACTTTATTCATTTATATTTAAACACTTTAATTTGAGAAAAAATGTCGATTGTAACGTTTTATTTTATTTTAAAATATTTTAGTTTCTAAAATCCAAACTGTGTAAAAATTGAGAAAAAGAAAACTAGCTATTTTGGAGATGGTTAGAATGATGTATGCTGTTAGTACTCGAACATAACTTTTATGTTTATGACGTCCTTTGTAGTAGAAATTGAAAAAGCAAAAAACGTTTATTATAAAAAAATATTTTAGATAAATTTGGCATTTTAAAATAGTTAATTTCTTGCAAATTAAAAAATTTGTATGTGAGAGAGTATGACAAGTTTTGCTAGTAGTAATGTGCAAAAAATAGATCAACAAAGGCAATGCGTAACATACAATGCTTTATAGTAATTAATTGGATAGCAGTTTGACAAAGTATGTAGAAAGCTTATTGCAGAACAAGATTGTGATTGCTTAAAGCATAATTAATGAAGGTTTATACCGAAACTTTTCGAGATATACTCATATATATCTCGAAGAGTTTTAATGTGCATCTCACAATTTTAAATCTAAGCGTTTATAAATATTGTAATTTATTATACTATTTCATGTTTACTAATGCAAAAGTGTTGTAGCAAATCAACAAAAATGCTGAAACCTCTATATAAGATTTATAAATCATCGCGCAATTTTCAATTATTTCTAACAGTATTCATCATATATCAAGTTATTTTAAGTTTCAACTTGATGAACCGCTTCAATTAGCAAGGTCTTTATTTAAAAATAAGTTGTTGATTTGATATAATTTTACTGTGACTGTCTTAATCCATCATCTTGTGCTTTTAATTCAGCATTTGATTTACTCGGAAATGGATCGCGTCTAATTACGCACAATTCACAATGATGGTAAGTAAATTGGTCAATGAAAATGTGAAACAATGAACGCGACTTTTATATTATTGCAGAGGAGTCGAGTCCAACTTCCCGGACTTTATTATTGTATTCAGTACTTGAAAGCAATGTTTATTGTCTCATTATGATCTTTCCTTCCTAATAACATTAAATTGTAAAGTAGTAATAGGAGTGAATCCTCTCAGCGAACGAACAATTTTCGGTACAAGAAAAAGGTCAAAGACGTGTCAATAAATAATTGAAGTCCGAAAGGCGCTTTGGATTAAACTATCCAATCACGCAAGTTCATCATTGCACTATAAAAAATGTATAATCCGACGCTTCCGAGATCTGCTGTTTTATTAAAGTGTCGTCTTTTTGATTTCTTAGTTGTAAATTGGTGCGATCGATTCGGAATAATGTCCTCGTTAGATTTTCAACGAGCATTAAAAAATCGTTTAAGTCCGCCCTTCGTAACAATAAAACTTAACGACGGCGCACACACGTCCCTTTAGCCAATTTAGGTTCATTCAGAGTCATCGAAGGGCCCGACAAAGGTCCATTGAGAAACAGGGCTCATCGGCATTCGGAGGCACGCGGCGCCATAGGCGGGCGTCTGCTCAACTTGGGCAACGCTAATTATAATCATTTCACGAGTCCGCACTGATACAGGGACGGTTTTTTTCCTCTCATTTTAATATGACTACCATCCACTTTTTCTAATGACACTGCCTGGGACAAACATTGTTATTATGACGATTCCTTTCGGGGCTTTGTTTCAAAATTAGGACTCGCACGACATTTGGTTTGAGACGGGGGCCTTAGAAGATACAGTCAGGCTCATCAAAAATCAGACGATCATTATATTTAACTTTAACATTTTTTGAAACTGTGTTAATGGTACAGCTACAATAGGAAATAATAGAATTATGAGAATTAAGATGCAACGGCGTGACAGATTTTCATTAGAGTTCGTCATCTTAACCAGAAATTATCTAATTGCGAGTGACTAGTAAAATATTATGTTATTAAAATATAAAATATAATGTTTTTTGTTAACCGTTTATTTATATGAATAAAAATGCATAATTTTACAACACATTAAACGGTTTACGGTCAACAAAAAAACATTGTAATCAACTCGCATGTTAATAAACAACTAAGTGATTCTTTAAACAACTCGATTATTAATTGCTTTCATTAACATATGTATTTGTTAAATAAAAATTATCTAACCCTTTTATGTAATAAGCTTATAACTATGTTTAATTTGAATAAGTAAAATGTCTTACAATTTACTAGTAAAATAAAAAGAAGTTTAAGCCACTAGTGAGATAATAGGAGGTATATTAAAAAACGCGTTTTGAAAAGTTAACTTTGTGGCACGAATTCATGTTTATAAAACGAGCGCGAGCGCGACTTTTTATAAAGAATTAGTGCTCACCGTGACTTTAGAAACAAGTTTTTTAGCTACTTTTTGCGTTTTACAAGCTTTTTAAATAAAAAAGCTAATTTTTTAATCTTTAGGGACTTTTGCGTTAATACGAGATATGTAGTTGGCAATAAATGTCATAAAAGTGTCAAATGTTTTTTGAAGTATTTTCAAATTTGTTCAAAATTTTGTATATGTAACTCACAAATTGGTTTTTTTTACCTACCGTATCGGTTATTGATTGAATACTCCAATTGGCATAAACACAATAAGTAAAATCTCAAAAAACATTACAACATTTCTTAAATTACCAAATTGCAGAATTTATACGAATTTTCTCATCGTTATTTCAAACCAAGCAGTGCAATATACTCATCTAGCAAATAATTTGTAAATTATCACATGCTATGCGGGTTCTAAATTATTAAAATAGTGTTTAAAAGCTGTTTTAAAGTGTCTAACCTCAAAAAGAAAGTTGAAGTTTAAGCGGCTTGCTCACCCCAGTATTCGAGTGTTTCATAGGTTAATTGCGACACAAGTAAAAATACCTTGGTGAAAAATACAGGTCATTAAGTATAACAAAATATGTTCGAACAAAATTATTATAACCTCAACGCTGACGTATAAACGCTAAAACGTTACAAATGTTCTTAAAAATTTATGACGTTTTATTCATCTTTTCTGAAATTCAAAACCAGCGAAAACGTTACCTACCTAAAAAAAAAATAAATTGCACTAGTACTTTTTAGCACGCAAATAGGTCTTGAATTGGCTAATACGACACCTAATTCGGTATCGTATTAGGCTTTGTTCCAGACGCAAAGTAGAAAAAACCTTTTTAAGAACTGACTTAGCAACACAACTCATTTAAATTTGTTTTTAGAAAATTATCAATAAAAGTACTAAAATTTTAACATTTTGAGAATTCAAACCTATCATGGTTGTCTTTAATTTAGTTAGGAAATATATTCTATATAATTGTAAATTATATATGTGTATATTAATAAAGAATATTAAATAAAAAACAAAGTACATTAATGAAATTATAAAGTTTTAATAGTAGACAGTCAAATTCTAGCTGCTAACGACAACTTATAAATTTCGTTGAAGCTTTTTTGAAAACTCGTAAGTCGACTGTTTTCAACAAAATGTTGTACAGTTTCTTTCACGTGCTAACAGTATAGTATTTAATAGCATTTTATTTAAACAACATTGAATTACATCTAACATGATGAGTCGTTAATATGTTTAATTTTACCCAGACTCACCTTGGCTGATTTATTTCAAATACTCTTTTTGTAAGATCTTCTATTAAATTCTTGTTAAAAGTTAAATATTAGACTACATATTGCGCTACTTATAAGAAACAAAAAAGTTTTCAATATTGATAGTTTCAACTCAGAAGGATTATCTACCCAACTGACCAACTTTATAAATCACATCACAAATATACTAACACTTTTATAAATAACATGAATAAAAAAACCTTCAAAAGATTAAACTATAATGCTAACTCAATTAAAATTAGGAAACACAAACTCCAAAATTTTTTACAAACAGAAGAAATAGATATTGCACTTATAACTGAAACACACCTTCGAAATTCTGACCGCTTCATCATTCCCAATATAAATGTTACAGAAATGATAGAGGAGAGAAATCAGGAGGTGGAGTTGCCATCCTCACCAAAAAGAACTTAAATCATCACCCGTTGCAAAACCCAGAGCAAAACGAAAACATCGAATTAACAGGCATAAAAATAACACTACATAATAATCAACAAATAGAAATACATGCAATATACATACCACCAAACAATCCTCTAGATGAAAATGGATTAAACCAAATTATAAACAATAAAAGTAAATACCTTGCTCGCTACATAGAAAACAAAAATCTAGGAATCATTGCCCCAGAAGAACCAACTCACATTTCAACCCAAGGAACAACCGACCAACTAGACATTTTCATTAGCCAAAACATGACTCATAACTTCAATTGTTACGTAATGCACGACTTAAGTTCTGATCATTTTCCAGTAATTTTGGAAATCCAACAAGAACTAAAAATTCACATCCAAATTCAACAAACAACTGACTGGGATAAATTTTATAAATTAACAAACATCGAAATACCCCAAATAAACACAACACAAGAACTCGACTACGAAACAAACCGACTTGAACACAAAATCATGAAAGCATATGAAAAATTAACAATAAAAATTACAAGAAACCCCAAAAATTACACCCCCTCAAAAAATAATACAACTAATTAAAGAAAAAAGAAAAACTCTCAAGAAAGACCTTAGAACTCTAGATCCTGAAACAAAAAGGCAACTAAGTAAAATTACGTTAGAACTCCACAATAAACTCCAAGAACTAGAACAAGAAAAATGAAACAAAATAATTGAAAAAATAAACACCGACAATGAGCCTCCATGGAAACTAGCAAAATCACTCCGAAAACCATATAATGACATTCCTCCACTAATATCAACACCACTTTACAACAAACCAGTTATAACCAACGAAGAAAAAGCTAATTGCTTTGCAAAAAATTTAAAAAATCATCTCTTGAACAATGACACCAAATTCCCTCAATTTACTGAAAACATCAAAAAAAAGTCAAAAATTTTTAAAAACGCTCGAAAATTACATTATACCTGAAGTCACTGCAGACGAAATCTCAGCAATAATCAAGAAACTTAAGGAAAGAAAATCACCCGGCCCGGATCTAATATCTAATAAAATGTTAAAAAATCTTTACTACAAATCAATCGATTCTATTTCCGCAATTGCAAACGTTATATTCAAGTTAAGAAAATTTCTAGACAAATAAAAAAAAGCTCAAGTAATAAAGATCCCTAAACCAAAAAAAAAAAAAACAAAAAGACCCAAATAATTATAGACCGATTAGCTTACTACCAGCTATTAGCCAAATCATTGAAAAACTAACTCAACGCAGAATCATGAACATAATCGATGAAAAAAAACTTATACCTCTGGAACAATACGGATTTAGACAAGGACACTCAAAAACCCAACAGTTAATACGAATCACTAAACACATCTTAAAAAATTTTCAAAAAAATGAAAAAACAAGTATGGTGCTTTTAGACATTACCAAAGCTTTTGATAAAGTGTGGTTAGACGAACTGCTCTATAAATTAATAAAACTAGCTATCCCCCTCGCATACGTGAAAATCATCCAATCTTACCACCGAAATAGATCCTTTTTTGTCAAAGTTCAAGACGCAACTTCCACAACAACCCAAACAGAAGCAGGAGCCTCCCAGGGCTCAGTTCTTGGCCCCATCCTCTACAATCTTTATATAAGACATTCCTAAGACAGACGATACAGAAATCGCAATCTATGCTTGCATATTCCAAAAAAGAAAAAAGAATAACGGAAAAACTTCAAAATCATCTAAAAGAAATTCAAAAATGGGCCAGCTAGTGACGTGTAAAGATAAATAAAAACAAAAGTCAAAATATAATTTTTTTTACCGAAATAAAAGACTGAACCCTGAGGAAAATACCCTGACAATAGATAACAAAAAAATTCCCAGAAATAACACGGTTAAGTATTTAGGTATAACACTGGACCGAAACCTTAAATTCCTCAAACATATCACAGAAAGTACTAGAAAAACCAAAGGAATTAAAGACTATCTTCAACCCCTCCTTAACAGCAAAAAACTTAACTTACAAACCAAACTTCTACTGTACAAAATGATAATAAGACCAGCTATGACTTATGCAACTCCAATCATGATTCAACAAAGCCAAAAAAGATTCCGACAACTGCAAATACTACAAAATAAAACCTTGAGACAAATATCCAACGCTCCCTGGTATATGACTAACGAACAACTCCATAAAGACCTTAACGTGGAATACATTTACGATCACATGAAACAAATGGCTAGAAGCTACTATGAAAAACTAACCGTTCACCCAAACCCGACCATAAAAGAAGCTATCGACTATAATAAAAATGAACAAAAAAGAACAAAAAGACCGAAATATACCCTCTAATCTCCACTGTCGAAGTAACGGAAACAGAATAACCAATCAACAAAAATGAAATAACTACAAAAACCAAACAAATGACTGAAAAGTGCAAAATGACTCTTGGTTAAAAAGATTTATCTCGTCCAAGTAAAAATAGATAATCAAGTGAAGTCAAGTCAAAATCATACATTAATTTTAATTGATAAAAGTGTTCTTGTAATGAATTACTCGCCATCCTTGCTGTAACATAACAATTTTTTTATTTGTAATGTCTTTACATAGTTAAACAATTGTTTTTAATATTTTAAAATATTTTTAAGCTTTGCTTATTATTATTATTAACAAAAAGTCTTATATATTGCTAAACAAATTTTTGCTCTAAGCACTGTTGCTTTTGATACATAATTTTAAATACAGTATGCTTACTTGCAATAAAATGTTTTGGATTAAAAATATAACTTTTTTTAAACAATATTTAACAAAGTTGTCATGATTAAAATTTTACTTCTACGCCCATGCTGCAAATGTATTGCAAAAATACTTTTTTGCCTATCGACAGTAAACACCACATTTTAGTAAAAATTTAAGCGCACTAAACTGTTACATTTACTAACTAGTCAATATGTTAACATTTTTATTGACTAGGTAGTCAAGCAGACGTTTTAGAGTCGTTTAGGATTTTTCAGCTGTCGTAAAATTTTGAAGATAACTATAAAACAGCAATTTTTTTGAAGATAAATTGTAAAGTTTACCGTACACTTTAATACCGGGATAAAGCAGATTTATGAGCTAATTTTAAGTAGAAATAATACCGGTAGTACCTTTGTTTCTACAGAAAACTAAAAATAATCGGAGCTGTGATTATTGCTATAGAAATAAAGTATTAAAATTTGCGATACTACCGATAGTATATCAACTTAAAATTAGCTCATTATTATCTAGCCTGGCGCTTTAAAGGCTCGGCTGCGCCTTGCTTTAAAACTGCCAGTCACGGCATTAAATCACATGCTTTAATGCCTAACATTAAACAAATAACTATATATTTTATACTAAATAATAATTATCTTTAACCTCTAAACTTTTTTTTCTGCCAGCGACAACAAAATTATTTTATGTTACTTTATAAAGTTTGAAAAAAAATCTGTAGCAATTTTATGTCGAATTTATTTTATGTGTTTGTCGCATTTATACAACTACTAAAGATTTGACACAAAAAATTAAAAAGTATGACTTCTTTGTTTTACAAATATTTTAATTTTTATATATTGTTTATTTTGAGTTCTTAAAGTACCTGCTGAAATGGTTCTTTAAGCAAATTTTTACACATGATGGTGGTTGTTACAGAAACGATAGGTTTTTTTGACATAAAAATAAAATTATCTTAAAGATGGTATAAAATTTTTGACAGTATTACAGATTACAGTATCTTTAAAATATAATGATACGTGTTATTAAAAATTATTATACTAAAAAAATACGTGCAATTTGTTTTAAATTTAATGTTATATGTATAAACAAATGTATAAATCTCACTATTCTAAATGTTTGTTTTTTTATTAGTTATTTTCTAGGCAATAGTGGCCATAACTTTATAAAAACAAATCTGAAATTTATAACTTTTGTTGGTACCTAGATCTGTTATCTACAGTTGCGAGAAAAAAATTTTAGTCGTGAAAATATCGCAAATGTTTTTTCTTTATTATTTGAGTAGGTACCTTTAAGAGATCTTTAATGATGATAAAAATTTTGAACTAATTGATACAAAAATAGAGATAGTAACTAACAGCTTAAGTGCTTAATGTCAAAAGGTTAAAAATAATGCTCACAAATAAACATTATTGGTTCCAAAACGTAAATTTAATGTCCAAAATTATAAACATTCTCGCGACTTGCTTGTATTTATTACTCAACCCGAATATCATCGAATTTGAATGTTAGTACTAATTAGAATATTATCTTTATAATTAAGAGAAATTACACGCTTTACCCTTATAATCGTTAATAACAATTTTTAAACAATTACTGTTTGCATAATAGTACATAATACTACCTTTTTATAATAACAGTAATTACACACACAAATCTGACACTAATAGAATCTTTGAAAAATATTCAAACTACCCGACAAAACAGAAAATAAGTTTACTGTTTTATTCAGTTTTTATTCTTTATTTCGAATTCTTGAAACAATTAAGACTTGGGAACAAAATACTTTCAATATATCGTCTTCGTGTATAGATAGTACAATGCATTGTCTACAATTCCCCAAACGCACAATATTCTCGTTTCGTCCTTGTGCGTCCTGAAATGGGCTCATTCGTATTCCGAGCGATTGCATGCTTTCAGTCCCCTGAAACTTATCGACGTATTAAAATGGCGCCTTTAGAAAAAGCGCATTTTACTTTTTGCAATTGCTCTTGCATCTCGTCTCTGTTTAAGGAAACTGTCGCAAAGCCGTGTAAAAATTAGCAAACAGCACACGTATAATCTCCGTACGTATGTATCAACCAACGACTCGAGCGTTGTATAGCGTGTTCTTTACGGATCATACATATTTATAGACTGATCCTAACCTATAATAATAGCCGTCTGAACCTCTCTGATAATCTCTGCTTTAACACGACATTCTCATTGGTTCTTAGACGAGCGGAAGGAGGGGCGTCAGTATTTTTATGCATTAATTTTGATTTAATTTTTTAGCGAACAACACGGTTTTCTTGCTAAATTAGTAGTTGCTCAGCAATTCATTAAAGGATTAAATGATAGCGTTATTCCGGCATGAACAACGTCTGGGAGTTATGGGATATTTTTTTCTCTTTATTTTATCTTTTAATAAATTCTTTGTTGTACAGTATGGCGCTAATTATGATTAAATGTGGAAAAAAACATAAGTTTCCAGTTCTCAAGTTATGCCATTTGTACTAATGCAGTTCATTCAATTAACAGAAGAAAAAAGTAAGCGAACGCTTTACTACTGAATTGATGCAATTTACGATTCCTCCACAATTAATCTTCCACCTACTTCTTTATAAAGTACAGATAGATCTGCAAGTATAATCGGTGAGAGGTATTTCTCTTTGCGGACATAACTAAAAGTAACTACCATTCAGAAAATTATTATTAATAAACTATGTACGAGTTGATTATCTCATTAGTAGTAGTTTAAGAATAATTTACAATGCTAATGGCTACTTTCTGTCCTTGCGACGTAATGCATATAACAATTTTAAAGCTCTTTTGGATGGTCGGCTCGCAATAATTGTGCTAGCAAATATAATATACTTTTAACTGATTAAATCAATCAAACTTGTTTGCATTAAATTTGATAACAAATTGAGATTATGTAAAATTATATTGTTATAAATCATGGAAATATTACCATGTCAATTACTCATTTTATTTATGGTAGATCATAACTTTATTTTAAACAGATAACAATGTAGGTAAATACTTTTGTTAACATCGGTTCTTTATTTTTTCCAATTACAGAAAAACTCATTGGAGTCTATCATTAAATTATTTATTTATTTTTTATTTATTAAATTATTAACTTTTAGTACATTTGTAAAAATATGAGCATAGGCTCAATTCTGACAGACTGAAATTAGATTGTTTTAATTGTATTACACTGTTATTTAAATAAATTAGTAAATAACTCAAACTCACTTTGTTGAAACACATCAGTTTAGAATAATCGCGTGTGATGTATTTGGGATTACGTAATCTTCTTATACTTTTGTTTTTTAGAAAAACTCAGCCACATCATTTTCTTTAAAAAGCGTTTATCCGGCTAGTTTATATTTACCCACAATTAATAGAAACAAAAGTACATAGATTGTAGTGTTTATAGTTGTATTTATAAATGATATAATTTATAAATAACTTGGCTAATAAAATTCAAACTTAGTAATTTTAGCAAAATATTTATCCGCGGCAAACCAAGTTTTGTTTTTTTAGACAAAATATTTAGGGTTTAGGAGGTCTTTTCCCTCACTTTAAGTAAAACGATGACAAGAAGTGACAAGTACCGTCTTACAATTCTAACTTAAAACCTGACTTGATCTAACTCTGCAAAAAAAGTCCTTCACGGATTTTCAATCTGCTGTACCTATAGTCTTTAGAAAAGTCCTACAGTTTTAAGGTATTAGTGCATAAGAAAATGTTCTATAAAGCCCTACTACAAAAACAATTTTATAATTGTTGCCTGCTAAAGTACTGAGAAGACGATTCACTAGAGGAAGTGCTGAAGCAAGTGCAGTTTCAATACAACTTTTTGAAGAGCTCCATAACGATTTAACCCTACTAAAAAATTTAAAAGTTAAACTCAAACGAATCTACAGGGTATTTTTAAAGTAATGTTAAAGATTATAACAGATGATAATTTTTGTTAAAAAGATGCTAAAAAATCAAAATTGTCTTGTACAAATGTTTATAGTTTTTGAACTAAATCCTGCAAACGTTTATTAAAAAAAATTTTATGAACGAGATATGTATCTCGTTGTTTGCTTAAAATACAAAAGTTGACTATGATTAGACCTCTTAGTCTAAAGAAATCAATAGTAAATTCATTTTGTAGTAGACGTTAAGTCATTAAATTTGATTTCAGTTTTTAAAATCGGATAATAAATAACAAAGTTATAGCTTGAGCCGTTTTTTAAAAGACAGCTTGTATATCCACAGTCAGGAATCAGTGCTTCTATGTCCTCTTCATCATCACTTAAAATTTTGTATTGCTAATAATGGGACATAAAATTACGGCATTAATTTGGATTTTAGATTTGATAACGTCACTGCACTGTTAGGTAAACACAGTGTCTCAAAATTAAAACATTACAAAAGCCTAACTTTTTTTGTAATTTAAAATAAAAATTTTTATAATAAATCTCTGAAACGTCTGCAGTTTTAATTGAATTTTTTTTTCTTAATGCTGTTTCATCTACCTGTAAATTTACCAAAATAACAGCTTAAAATTTATTTAATGTCAAAATTACTAACAAGAGGTTGCCAACAGACTCTATCATTTACAGCTCCTCTGTAGAAAATCTGTTACTTTTTCATAACAACCAATATATTTTTATTGTTTTAAAAGTAATTTTGCGATTGAAGTAGTTGTAACTACTTAGACTTCTAAGTAAAACTCAAAACATTAAAACATGTTTTATTTAGCAAAATTTTTATTCTTATTTTTATAAATATACTTATATTTAACTAATTTTGTTGTTTAAAAATATGCTGCACGAGTACACATTTCTTTGATCAAACAAGACACCGTGTCAAAAAAAAATTACAACTGATATTGGGAGGAAAGTTTTGAGCATCAAAATTTAGAATAGACTTATAGAAGTTTTATAAAGAGTCGTGCAGCTTTGCGGTCGATTGCTATAAATGTTTACAGCTAATGGCATTAGTCTAAGATTCAGAAATGAGGAATTTTTGTATACCTTTTTATAAGAAATGAAAATTGTGACTTAAATTATAAATCTTACTAACAAAAAACTCCTATTTAAGCAATTAGCATTATTACGATTTATGACGTCTTTGGTATTGTACTAACAAAACAAACATCTGTTGACATCAGCTCAATTCAGTTTTGCCAATGCAAGATTAAAAATATCAAAAATCGTAATAAGCAAATAGCTCAAGTAGAAAGTCTTTGTCAATGGGATTTACAATTTAAGTCATAATTTCTAGTTTTTATAAAACAAGAATAATAAAAAATATTTTATTTGTTTATGGCGCCTTTACTCTTTACCGCAACGCTTATAAACCGTTGTGAGGAGCAATCAACTTATTCTATAATGACTAATAATTTTCAAATATCGGTACCTCTAACTAAAAATTGCATGACGTATTTTAGCAAATTTCTCGTCTGTTTTATAAGCGGTTCCAGTATGAGTATTTTACTTCAAGAAATTCTACGTTTAAGAAATAAAAGCTATTTAATTTTAAATATATTTTTTATTTTTATTTGCTTGTTTAACTAATATTAATTTTCTAATCAAACTAATCAAACGCAAAATACTTATCAGTAAATTCTTTTAAAAATTTGCTTTACTAATTTTTATTTTCTTGAGACTTTTTTTGTTACGATGAGCATTATGGACATTGCTTCTTTTTTGTAATAATTAATTAGATCTGTCTATTTTATTTTGTACAAAATGACTTTATTCCATCGTTTAATTAATCTAATTACTGTAAAAAAGGTAGGTAATGGATAATAAATTTGAATATTATGTTTGAGTTAATTTATTGTAGAATAATAACACCTGTGCCATTTTCTTCGGAATGTTCCTTATGTTCCATTAAGCAACTTCCAGTGACGGCTTTGGCAATAAGTGCTTCCTTTAATTAAGAGCCCTGAGCTTGTCCATCCAGTTGCAGATGAACTTCTTTCAAGGCCGTTAGCCAAGAGAAAAATTGTGTCAATGCTGATCCATTTGAAATCACCACCATTGATATAATAAGCACATAAGAGTGGATATAATTGCACAATAGTCCTAATGACTGGTTCGAGTTGTATTTACTCGATGAGATGCAGTTATAAAATGTAAATTTCGCTAAATAATCGTTAATCGCTTCATTGTTCGATACAATTGCGATAACTGACCACATTTTTAGTCACGCCAATTTATAAGCTTAACAACTGTAACTAGAGGATTAGTTGAGGGGAGAAAAAGTCGATGATTGTTAGTGAAACCTATTTAAACTTTGGTTTTTGTCCAATTTTTGTTTGGAATTATTGTTGGTCAATTAGTGGCAACGGGAGCTAGAGAAACGTGAATGTCATAATGCGGAGTAATGAGGAGTTTGCGAGAATGGGTCGGTGAAGTCTTGTTATTGCAATGTTTGCACGGATCGTTGGATCGATTCGAGTTATTGCACTTGATTTGATTCGTACAAAGTCACCTTGATTGAATACCATGTCGTGGCTTGTCACGCTTGTTTTTTTTTACATTAGAATAGTCGTCCTAAGAATAATTAAACAAATTATAAAAAATTAGAATATACCTACAGTATTTTTTCTATTACAACTTATATTAGAAATATAAGATAATGCGGAGCCAGTAAGGAAAAATACAATCAAGTGATAGCAGTTTAATAAATTAAATTCTTTTGCTAGATTAGTAAAATTAATAGAAAAAAAATAACAAAATATACAAAGCGTTTTTAAAATTTTTATTCTTTTTATGTTAGAGAAATTTGACAGTTTGTATGTTGCTGAGTTTCATTTCTAGGGCTAACCTGCAAATTAATAAGTGACGACATAAAATAGCTATTTACCTACATTCGTATGCGGTAAATTTAATTTTACAGACGAGGTTGTTTCAGGCCCGAACTAGTGAAAAAAATAGTTAAAAAATATTTGTAAATAATGTAGACAACAACTAAAAAATAAAACCAGTCTTATAAATAATATAATTTAGATAATTAGATATTACTGCAAAAGTACATAGTTTTTTTTTCAAGCACCACCCCTGATAGTCCAAACCGTAAAATATGAAACATGGTGTTTTTCTCATTTTTACCGTACGGTTTTCAAAAGTCCGGCTTACTATTGATGAATGAACAACTGTGATAGCACTGATAACCCGTTTACAATACGCGAAGACAAAAAGTACTTTTTGTCTGCTCCCATGAGTAAAAATTAGAATTTTTCATAATATTTAAATCTTTAAATTACAGTGGTTTTTATCAACTACACGAAAAAATAACATGTTTAATACGTTAAAAAAGTGAGTTTTTCATGTTCGTGTAAATTTTATAAAACATTTACACTCACCAGAAAACATAACTAACTTGTCAAACTATCTACTAAATTGCAAAATTATGCTTTAAAATAAGCTAACAATTTTATGTTTTTTACTACAAATGTAATTAGCAAAAAAAACAATTTAATATTAGTTTTCTAGAGACAAACCAAATATAAAAAATTTTAAATTAAATTTTGACATTTTTAAAAATTTTAGACATAATCACTGTATCTATTTCTTTCTCTCATAGCTAATTGAGAACGCTTGATTTGGTTCTATAGGTTGTTTTTGAAGTAATGTTAAAGATTTTAACAAGTAATAGCTCTTATTTATAGTTTTTGAGATACCTATACGCTGTAAAAAAAATTTCTAAACACATTGTTTTAAAAATAAACGCTGTATAACAACTCATTTTACGCATATAGATTTGGAGATTACGATGTAATTGTTACCTGTATATCTTGTATCACAAAAATAATGTTTTTTGAAGAAAATTGTCTATCGCGTATTTTTCAAAAACTATAAACATTTGCCTAAAGCAAATTAAGTTTTTTAGCATTTTTTTCAACAAGAGCTATCACCTGCCAATATTTGTAAAAAAATTTCAAAAACACCCTTAGACCTGATTTTAACGATAAAACTAGAACTATCTTTATGAAAAATTGTTGCATATATTGTAATCACATACTGTATACCAAAAAAATTGCAATAACAACAAATATAAAACAAATAATACAAACAAAAAATACATCGTTCTTCTTCAAAAAAAATTAAAAGTTCTACAGGGTGTGTTTCGAAAACTTTAAACACTTATATAAAACAATTTTAGATTTTTAGCATCTTTTTAACAAATTATCACCTGCTAACATTTTTAACATTACTTTAAAAACACCTGTATAAATGTAGGTACATACATTATGCTGAATGCATTTCATATTGAATGGTCGGGACTGCCAAGAATAGTGTATTATGCGTTCTTGTCTCGCCATTGCTTTGTGCATCAAAATAAAATATAGTGGGTTATGTTTCTTATTTTAAGCTTCTTCTAATGAGCTGTAACAATAAGAATCATTGTATTTAAATTAATAATAAAGAAATAGTAATAAAGTAATAGTACTAATCAATAGTAATAGTGATAAACAAAAAATTAAAAGTAATTTCTACTTCAAATGAGTAAGAAAATTTAAGAAAATAATGTGCTAAATTTAAAATCGTAGAAAAGTTTTTTTTTAACTGTTTGATACACCTAATAAGCGTGGAGTCATATGTAGAATGGATTCTAGTTAAAATACTCACTTTGTATAATATATCTACTATTTTATTAACATTATACAAATAAAACTAAATATCTAAAGCTATAACTTTGTGAAAAGCAATGTAGCAACGAGTGCAGGCATCAGGTTATGTCGTGTTATTTATTCAAATTACAAAAACCGGTATTTAAATAAAAATAGATATGCAATAGTATATTATCAGAAGTGAGTATTTTTGTCGTAAGCCCAGAGAAGTCGAGACGCAGTCGAGGCCGACAATTGAGCGAAGCACAAAAAGATCTTCTACTCCAAATAAAATAATATACTATTTTATCTTCAAACGAAAAGCATAAAAAAATTTAAATAATAAATAAATTTAAATAATTTATTATTTTTTTGTATTTACAATAAAACTACAATTTTTAATTTGCAATTATCAAATTTTAAAATACTATAGTAATTTCTGCTTTTTTGTTATAATGTTATTAATATTTAGAGTTGCAAAATGCATAGTACTGGGAGTTTCTTCAATAATATTACTAAAATTTACGTTCTCTAAATTATCTGATGTACTAGATTGGTTGTTATTTATAGTATTTATTAGTGCTGAGATTTTCATAGCTGTTTGTTTTTTATTCTCCATGGATTTTTCTATATAACGTTCTGCAACAGCCGAAGATCGCCAACCTCTATATCATTTTAAGGCCAAAATGTCACCTCTCTTGTTCACTAACAAAGTGGCTAATGTACGCCGGAGACAATAACTCGTATATTCACTAGAGTTAGGCAGATTTATCTTAAAAAGATAGCTATTTCTTGTGATGCCGATCCTATTTTATGTTTTCCCATAGCCATTTTTGCACATTTGCCGTTCTGGTATTTAAGCATAAATGCTTCTATGTCTTTTCAAAAAGACGTATACATTCTGCAAATGTTCAAATAAAATCCTCTCAGGATGCTGAATAAACGTGATTTGTAATTATTAGTAGTAATTATATATTCCTTACACCGTCAGGCCCCAAACACGCCTAGTATCAATATAACCTACGATAACAATTTAGTATAATTCTTCTAGTATAAAAACTAAAAATTTTACCTTTGTCGCTAAATTGTAGCTTTCAAGGTTTTTTCTTTATTTTTCATTTTCTTACTTTTTTTACTTTTCTGCTATTTGTTGTCCTCTAATTGGATTCGCCTGTTGGACAACTTACACATAATAATAATAATAATAATAAATATTGCTCATAAGGAGCATTGTGTAGAAAATTATCCACTTGTTCTTTTAATAAAATTTGTGCTTTTTTCGGTTTATATCCAGCATTTTTTTTCTTTAAAAAAGCAACTAGTTTGGTATAGTTTTGGAGTTAAATATTGTGGTTAATATTTAATTCTGCTTTCAACATTGAATAATAGCTCTATAGTGTTGAACTCTTCATATTTTGATTGTTTGACAAATTGTCGAAATATGCTAGCAATACGTTTTTAAAGTAATATGTGGCTTTATGTTGATCGGCCCATTTCAAAAAACGTTTATAGATAAAATTATAAACTTTTAGAGATTTTTTTGGTATTAGATCCTGTAAAAATTTCGCTGCAATATGTGTCAATTCCGGTGACGTGCACTGCATTGTCTGAATTTTATCGGCCATTGTTAGGTATTCGCTAATAATAATAATTATGACAAAAAATTTAAAAACATTAAAAATTTTAAGAAACTAATATCAATTATTCATCAACTTATTAATTATATGTATCAACTAACATTAATCAATTTAGTAACTGTTTTATTAATTTAAAGCATCAGCCATCTTGTTATTTTTTAATTTTGACAATTGGCAACCAACAAACGTTATTCATTACATTTGTACCCATAGGCGGCTTGTGTTAGATCATAGAATAAAATTTTAAATTTTTTAAAAGGATAATTATCTCCTGTACATCGAATAAATGTAATACATATATGTATACCTACATGGTACTAAAATTATAACACTATAACTGTTAGTCTTAGTATAATGTATTTTATTAATATATTACGTACGTATTAATAAATAAATCGTGATTTCAACACGTAAGTCTTTTTAAAATTTAGCTTAGACGAACCGTCTATGTATAATTTCAACTCCTAGAGGTTGAACTACAGGGCTATCCATTTCGAGGTTGATAAAGTAAAAATCTGTATACCGACATCTGTCAAAGATAAACGTCAAGTACGCTGTCATTTATATAGTTGACAATGTTGACATTCTGCTATTTAAGAATATGGAGCATTTAACAATCGACCAACGCGTTAAAATTATTATATCTTATTATAAAAATAGTGATTCTGTCGTAATCCACATTTCGCGCTTTACGAGCGATTATGGTCGTCATAATCGTCCTAGAAAGCAAACCATATTAAATACAGTGAATAAATTTGAACAAACTGGATCTGTTACCGATATTGTAAGGCCTGTGCATCATCGAAACAT
Organism: Tribolium confusum; assembly: GCA_029207805.1. Lineage (NCBI taxonomy): Eukaryota > Metazoa > Arthropoda > Insecta > Coleoptera > Tenebrionidae > Tribolium > Tribolium confusum. The sequence goes on from JALGAY010000003.1 coordinate 6,053,878, forward strand.
TCGCAATGCTGAAAATATCGCTTCTGTAGCTGAAAGTGTGGAAGAAGATCCAAATTTACCAATTTCTCGTCGAGCTCAACATTTAGACCTATCTTATGGCGCATTTTGCATCTGGATTTTATATTATGATCTTGACGATATGTGGTTCCAGCAGGATAGAGCATCCAGTCACGTAAGCAAATCAAGCTCTTTTGCAAGAGAAATTTTCTGGACGTGTGATTTCGCGATTGGCTGATATCAATTGGCCTCCAAGATCCTGCGATTTGACGCCTTTAGATTTCTTTTTGTGGAGCTACGCAAAAGATCGCGTTTACACAAACAATCCTCAAACTCTTGACGAATTGAGAACTAATATTTGTAATGTAATGGCCGAGATACCACCCGAAATGTGCCGGAAAGTCATTGAAAATTACCTCAAAAGAATCAAGGCCTGTAAGAAGTCCCGTGGAGAACATTTGAATGATATTTTGTTTAACTAAAAGTGGCAAGGATCAATCTTTAAAATGAAATAAAAGTTACATTACATTTCGAATATTTTGTGTTTTTTTTTTTTAAGTTTACTTTATCAAGCTCGAATTGGATAGCCCGTTACATATTACAACTCCGATTAAAAAAAACATATCTTTCCGTTTCTATAAAGATACACCAAAATGCGGTCTTCGACCGCTTGAAGATAAAAGTATTTTCTTATATGTATTGTACCTTTTTGATATAAATATAATAATATTATTTTTAACTAAAAATGTAAGTAGCTACTACTATAAGTAGATTGTATAGTTTTTTACAAAATTGTTGATACCTGCCAATTTGAAAATGTACACAATCAACAACTTGGTGATAACAGTTGTTAGAATCCGTATTATGCACGAGAATATCAATACGAAATTCTACAGTGAAAATTCAATTAATATAAATACATGCTTGTAACTATCTTTAAAATTAATATTTGATACATATCCTATTACGTCGATTCTCGATGGCTCCTTATTAATTTTCCATTTTACGCTGTTTCCCAGAACAAGAAAATTTTAATTGATGACCATCACGCATTTTCCACGTACAATTTAAAGTTTAAACCTTTGTAATAAATGTACCGTTCGTGTCCGGCACTAGTCGAAAACATGTAATTTGGAGATCTCTAAACCACCCCATATCTGCAATACGATTTATTCAAATATTCATAGCTTCGTGTCAAATAAACATTTGGCGAATTTATGCATTTCGACGTAAAAATAAAGACAAGAAATGTTAAGAGCTAATTATAAACCGCGTTTAAAACTGAAAAATATGTAATGATGGTAATAACAACGCAAGAGCTGCATTTACATTCGGGCGAAATAGAATAGCTTCATTACAATTTTATAACTCATTCTTAAATAGACAGCAGAGGGGGTAATTAGTTTTATTGCTGTTTGGCAGACTTTTATTTTTAGAATAAACCTCGATTAAATTTTAGATTAGGTCGTAAAAGGACTATACTTGTCTGCGGCTTAATTTTTTAAATAACTATTTTTTTCGTCCAGACACTAACAAGTTTCTTTAAAATTTTATTAAAATTGGACAAACAAGCGGCAAAAGATCGGTTTTCTGCTACTTTAGAAGTTTTATACAACACCGCTTGTTTGGAATAGTGGTTTATTATTCGAAAAAATTTAAATCGAGCGCACGTTTATTCCCGAAATTACCATAATTTTGTTAAAATCGATTACAATCCTAAAGCATGGTGTTTGATATCCACTGTGCAATTAATATAAAACGTATGTTTAAGGATAGCGGACAATGGCGGACTGTAAAATTATACTGGTGATTTTTACTTGTTTTTTATCGGTAATAGTGGTATTTTACAAAATTTTTGTGCTAATGTTGTGTTTCGCAGACCGGAAATTTCTAAAGATTTGCCTACAAACGATTATGAAGGTGGAGAGCAGAAAAAAATAAAAAAATCAAAATATACCTATTTAAGTTAAGATTTTTAAAAAACTGATATTAGCTTGAGAAAATTATAAATTATCTAGCATGCATATTTTTGATTAACTTATTTACAAAATTGTTATTAAAGTTTATCAATTTTTTATTATGTTTTGGTTTAGTGAAATAAATTTGCATATGATTAATATCGAATGTCGGGCATTACTTTAATTTGTAGACATTTATCTATGAAATAAATATTTCATAAGAAAACTACCGAAATGTCGAACATCAGAAGCGCTGTAATAACAGGGAAAGCGCGCTTTACCCAAACCGAACTAACGTCAAAAGTATGATAATGAATGCAAATGATCCTAGTGGACGACGAAAAAAAGTTTTTTAATAAACATGAGTAAAGCTAAGTAGCATGTTGGAAAAAATATTTTTTTGGAATAATTTAATAAATAATATGGCGCTCCGGCGCCGGTAAATAAACTTTTTAAGAGGTAAAATGAGTCATTGTCTAGACATAAATACTGAAGTAAAGAGTTAATTTGTGCAAGATAATAGATAATGTGTGAACAATTAAACGGCAATAAAAGTGACTTAATTGTGTTAAATTTTAATTGTTAAAAAAAGATAAAATACCTGCTTGTAGCATTTGATGTTAACTTGATGTCTACAATAACAAGATATACATGCAGGAAAAAATATGTATGTATTATATTTTAACACTTTTATTTTTAAGGTTTCAAAAATAACAAAAATTTTGTAAATATATTAAAAATATTATTATTTATGTTTTAAACACCCGTTTTAAATAATTAATTAATTACCTACTATAATACTGCATAAAATTAAAATTTCTGTAGTACAAATATATGTGTAGAATTAAATTTGCGAGACTTGCATTTCTATTTTTTTATTTTGTTAAAAATTGTTAGAAATAGAAAATATTTCTGTTTAATTTAACACATTTTAAAACTGTAAAAATCTAAAAAGTAACCGTTCTATTAGTCGTCGTTATGATTAATAATGCCTTTTCTACTTTACGTCGGTAACAGAGTCCAATTTGGGTGTGGAATTAGCCAATTCTGTACCCAAATTGTGTGCGGAAACACTAGTGCAATTTACTGTTTTCGGATTGGTAACAGAGGGTAACACGCTGTCGCTCGAATGAAACGTCACATTTTACTTTTGTCAGTGTTGAGATTATAATAACAGTATTCAAATAAATTTTGTTGCATTTGATGATCAATATACCTCACCAAGATGTTTGTGTGTGTGTGTCGCAATTAACCTATAAAATATTTGAAAATGGGGTGGACAGCGGTGGTGGACGTCACAAACTTTTCTTTTGAGGTTAGAACAGCGTTAAAGTGAAACTTGAAACTAAAATAGAGCTTTTGGCCTTTATTTTGACCATTTACAATACCCATAGCATTTGATAATTTACAAGTTATTTGCTAGATTAGTGTATAAATCTGCTTGACTGAAATAACGATGAAATGAAAGGAGTCGTTGAGAATCGCAAATGGAGTGAGAATTTAAGGATAAATAGAGATTTTTCTTACTGTGTTAATGCCAATTGGATTATTCAATCAATAACCGATACGGTAGGTCAAAAAGAACCATTTGTAAGTTACTTACACAGAATTTTAGACAAATTTGAAAACATTTCAAAGTTCACCGACTTCATTGACACTTTAGTACATTTTTATTACCAACTATCTCGTATTAACGCAAAAGTCCCTAAAGATTAAATAATTAACTTTTTTACTTAAAAATTACGTAAAACCCGCAAAGTAGAAAAAATAGCATAAAGAACTCGTTTTTTAAAGTCATTGTGGCACTCATTCTTTATAAAAACCCGCGCTCGCGCTCGTTTTATAAATTTGAATTCGTGTCACAAAGTTGACTTTTCAAAACGCGTTTACTAATATTACAAAATTTGGTTTATTGAATTCTTACTCTCTAATGATCGCTCCAATTTAATCTACAATCTCGATTTATAAACTTTCTGTAAAACTTTTGTTGTTTTAATAACTATATAAATACATGTATAAAATAATTTAGAATTTGACTTATAAAGTTGTTATTTAAAATTACACATATGTTATTATTTAAAAAAACTTACTTGGTGATGCTTGCTTCCGATGAGTTTTACAAACTAAAATTTTATATAGACATTTTTCAACAAGTGAAACATAGGTATCTACACAATAATTTTTTTTCTAGAATGGTATAAATATGATTTTTAGAGTCGTTTAATGTTGAATACTGTAAAAAAAGTACTATTAAAAATTTTCTACAGTTTTTAACAATAAACGAAGCCCAAGTCTGTCTTTCACCAAAGAGTAACCAGTATGCGTTAGAAATTTGAAATATGTACCTACTTTTACTCGGATCACTTTTGTAATATTGAAACAATAGAGACTTTTATCATGATACTTACAGGTCATATTACTCAATTAGTCAGTTGGCGAAACCTTTAAGCTTTAAATCTTGTGTTACTTGTGGCTAAAAGAACATAAATTGTAGTCTATTTTGAAGAAATTCTCAACACAAACACGAAGTTAGTTTGCTCTTTACTCACTGTCAATATAACCTAAACGTTGAGCATGGAAAGCTAAGACTACAATAAAAACTGCCAAAAAAAAAAGATTTAAAATTATTTGTAATAAACAAGTTATAATTTTGTAAAGAAAATTTGAATGTGTCTGTTACTCTTTTAGTCCCTAAAAGTGCAAAAATAAGTGATCTGACACAGTGACACTTCGACACGTTCAAATCAAAATTTCAAGTTAAACTATTTAATTCCCCACCTGAGGCTGACAACTTTGTCGTCAAAACGTGCGTCGTGCAAAGTAAAATTGTTTGGTAAATTGAGTGTTTTTACGATTCATTCTACACACCAAGAAAATCCAATAAAAAGTTTATGATATATAATGTAATGATATGTAATGTAATTTACAATGCCAAAATTTTTATGTTGATGCGTTTTTGTTTAATATTACAACAATAATCTAGGTTTATTTTTTAAAATCAATTAAAAATCTAATATAAGTAATACCTATATCAAGAATGGCAAAAAACATTTTACCAATTGAGGGGCTAGGTCCAAAACTTCCTTAAACCCGTGGCCACAATTAAGTGCAATGACGTCATTAAACAAATTAACTTAAACTTAAATTAACAATTAATAATAATTAGATACTCGAATTTCGTATTACAATATTGCTGGCCATATCTTTACTTTGTCGTTAGTTAACCGTACTTGCTCCTACAGCTGTTAGATAATTTTTAAACTTCTTTAATACTCCGATGAAACTATCTGACTTATTAAAAATTTATATAGAAAACTTTTATTTTCTATAGTATCATTCCATTAAATAATTTACAATTACCATATTTTGATTTATTAGCAGTTTTCATAATTTGTTTATACATATTTTTGGTAAGATAAAATAACAATAAATTTTATAAAGATAATAATTTATCTTTAAAAAACGTATTTGAAAGAGCGCCAATAATTAAAATATTGTAATTTTTATTGATCTAATGACATGATCCAATAGGAAATAAAAAGATCTACTACTATCTACTTTTACTTATATCTATCTAAATATTAAAAATCGTAAAATTTATTATATAATTTCAATTTTGATCTCAAATAACTGTTGAAAGTGTTAATTTTAGGAATAATTTAATACATAAAAATAAGACTTTTTTGTAAAATGTTTAATTTCCTAAAAAAACATGTAAGAGTATTTTATTTATTCGTAACAAAGTATTAAATTCTAAACTTAAAAAAAATATGTTATTTAAATAAAAAATAGAAAATCGCAATAAACGATCACTGACAGTTAATACTGGTAATACGCCAAAAGAGGTCTGTAGTAATAACGAAGTATACAAGGTGGATTTAATTTATTGTTTTTATTATTATAAGGTAATAAAAACCATAAAATAAATCACCAATAATTTTAAAAAATGTATATAATAACCTAGTTGTAGTAACTTTCAAACAAAGAAGCACATTGTATTCAATAATTATTATTGTAGTAGTAAGCAAAATCAGAAGTGATTGGAAAAATATTTTTTACTCACCACCAAGAAGCTAATTCTCAGTCGTCTTCGACGCTCGGAAGAGCGGGTTTTTCCAAACCGGGATGTTTTTTTTTTTTTTCAGAAGAAAGCAGTCAAACTTTGTTTCAACTATTAGTCGATAATGGTAAAGCAACCACTTTGCGTTGGGTTTCTGGTGCCAAAACCTTCCAATTAGGTATCTACTTGATTATGTGACTCAAAGTATGCTAAATTTATTACCAAAAATGTTGTTACAACATTTTATAACTCCTTTCGCTCGTCCTACAAAGTGCTCATGTAGGCAATTTATCTTCCCGAATACGTTAGTTAAATAACAAGTGAAAAAATGACAAGTAGCTAAACTTGAGACTTGACAAAAACAAATAGATACACAAAAGTATATAATGTGAAACAAATGACTAAATAAAACAAATCAAATTTTAAAAATAAGAATGTATCAAGATAAATACTCGTAGGTTTTAAAATATTCTTTTCTATTTTTTTATTATTTATGTTTCAAATATCTATTTATTACTTAGTTGTAACACATTTTCTGTTTTTTTTAACTTTTTATTGTATATATTTACTAAATAGAAAAAGTAAACTTTAGAGCATTATCTTAATGTGTTTCTCAATACGCATACCATAACCGATTGGCATGTTTTATCCTTATTTTTTTTTTATTTGCTAAAAATAAGAAGAGAACATACCACTCGGTTATAGTATGTGCCTGGTATGTGCTTTGAGAAAAACATTCTTCACTTCATTACTATTAAAAAATGTTTACGTCAAAAATACTGGTGAGGTAAAGTAGGAAAAAACCATTTTTAAAATAATTTGTCATAATTAAAAAAACTCGTAACTATTTATTAACAAAGTTATAGAAAATAATAATGAAAAAATTATAAAGAAGAGACTGTGACGATAATTAAATTTATGCTTAAGTAGGTAATCTATAAGTTTTAGTCTAAATTTGATAGTATTAGACATTGACAACTCACAAAACGTCTTAATTTTTTTTTAGTTAAGTATATTTTCGACAATAAATTTAACAAGATTTGATAGAAAAACAACTAGGTGTATTTTTAGAAAATCACGTTTATTTTATTTGACAAATTATCGATAGTTGTCAAAGATTCCAAGAGAAAATCACTACGAGTACAGCAGTGGAAAATTTTAGGTCAATAAAAATTTCGTAACATTTTAATAAAAATTTAAAAATATGTGATTTATTATTCATTAATTATGACATTAAATAATATGCATAAATAATAAATATTAATAGTGGTACCTACATATTGTTTACATTAATAGAAATACTTGTATATGAGTATAATAATACATGTAATGTTAAGATTAACTATTAAAATATATATATATATATATATATTTAGACAAAAGCCGGCCGAAACACTAACCGCCATTAATTTATGAAATTCCTTTAAAAACTCTTGTTAGTGACAGCCAATGAGATCGCTTTGTTAAATTAAGTAAAGAAAACAGCCAGTCATACTACGGCAGTTTTATCAACTTATGCGTTGAAGCAATAATATCTGTCCAATCAATAAATGATCAACTCGCTTAAGATTCTCACCATAGAACAGTTTATTTGGCCGACTATATGCATGGTACAGCTATATAATTTCCTATACATACACACCCACAAACTCTGATACACCTCACCTTGTGTCTGCAGTTAATCGTTCGTTATAACACACCAAAATGGACGGCCATGAAAAAATTATTAAGCCCAAACTTCACTTTTTATTATATACTTTTCATATTCGTAATAAAAGCGTCTGCAATGTCGTTCTATTAATTTTTCAATAATTCAATTACTTATCGTCCATATTCACCCCTATATTATCAGTTGTTATTCCTCTTTTTATTCCCAATCAATAAATAAATGCATTCGATAGAAAACTATTAACTATGCTACCAACAATGGAGGATTTAATTGCTGTTATGACGGAAAAAAAGTTCGGTAGCTTAATACATTCTATGTTTTATCTGTTTGCGTGAGATCGTGAGACTGATAATTAAAAATATATCAGGTAATTAATTAAGAAACAACAATCGACACAAAAAGCCATTAGTAAATCATACGTTATTGTAGAATTATTACGCATGAGAAACAAATATCATTTATTTCTGTGAGATTCTTTTGATTTTTCAGTTGTTCTATTTTATTCTCTCGTTGTGTGTTGTTTGCTAGTAATAAGTTCGGTGACTATGCATGGGAAATAATTTCTAACTGTTACTCTGAAACAGTAGGTATGTTTTTCTGAAAATTTTTATAAACTACGTTGACAAATTAAAAATTAACATCTTTAAAATCTATTAAAAGCTCAAAATAAAACTCAATTTTTTAAGTAAAATTATTGTCATTCAGTAGAATTTAAAATTATATCACATAAAAATTATTTGCCAGGAAAAATTAAATCATGAAGGAGAAGACCTTTACTGTACCACGTATTTGTTCCGAATTTCTAAAATCTAATTGAAAATCACTGGGATCGGTGAAGTTATTACAGATAAAATTAATAATGAAATATAGCACTTTTAATATTGATGTTATAAATCTTTTCAGCAGAAAAAGTTTGAATTGTTAAAAAAAATATATTAACTTTTTTAATAACTAATACCTTTTCCTAGTGAAAGATTATAACATCAAAATTAAGTTAAGACTTAAGATTGGTTTACAGAACTTGGCATTAACTTCAACTGCGTTTAAATATTTAATTCGCAATTAAGTGTCTGTTTTTGACTAATTACAAGTTAGAAAAGTCAACTTAATCGCGAATTAAGTTACCTGCAATAAAACATTTAATCCACCGTTTGCAAATCGGTTTTTGGTCTAGTAAAATTAGACAAAAAACGTGTGAAAAAACTATATCTTATTCTCAGTGACTTAATAATAATGTAAACAAGAAAATTATAGATACCTAAGTTAGAAAATGTTAGAAAAAACTTTTGTTAATAATGAACTAAATACATAAAAGAAAAAAAAATGAATATTAAAAATTGAGTAAATCGTTATTTTTAGTAAAAAAGTTGTTAATCAATCTGAGCAAAAAAATAAATAAACAAATGTTTGCTATTTAGAAAACTGACAAAAAAAGTTTCAAAATTATTTTTATTAAACAAATCATGATTTGGTAAAGCACTTGTCCGAATGTGTGCGTTGTTCTTTTAGGTACACATCCCTATAAATGTGAATATCTTAGAATAAATGACATCAATTTGAAATTAGATTTAAAAAATAATTTAAAAAGTGAGTAAAGAGGGTAAAAAGACCAAACTATAAACAGACTATTAAAGATTAAACTAGTGAAGATAAAATATTACAATCGGAATTCACCTGGTCATTCACTGTTTGTAGAAAAGTTTCGTAGGTGAATTTAAGAATTTTTAAACTTTCTAAAAAATTATGCTTAAATAAACTTTTTTTTACAAAAATCTAGCTTGACCAAAAGTTTTTTAAAAAATGTTTACTTAAAATTTTTTAAAAATTGTTAAAAAATTTAAAACAATTTTGAAAAGATCTACCACAGTTTATAAATGCTAGACACAAAATTTATAGTTCTAAAATGAGGCACATCTTACATCTTAACAATAATTTTGTGTATAATTAGATTTTTGGTTTTAATAGGCTCTTAAAAATATGGTTTTATGTGACTTTAAAATTGTCAAACTTTTTGAAAAAATTTTTTTTTCTTTGAAGCTGTCGGAAATAAAGACTGCATTAAAAAGTATACTATGTTATTCTTTCATAACCATTCTAAAAATGTTAAAAAAAATAGGTTACTATTAAAAATAACAAAGTTAGTGATTGTTTCGGGTATCACCAAAAATACCACAAAGTTGAAAATATTGAACACAAATAGATTTTTCAACACAAGAACATTAGGTACTAAAATTTAAATCAAAACATTTTAAGATTTTCTAACTATATAATTCTGTTGTCCTAAAAGAAACATTTAGTAAAGTCTTTTCATAAAAAATAGTAGTAGTGACTTACATTGTAAATTTTATTTACAAAGACCTCCAACTTGAACTATTAGTACCTATTATTGTGATTTATGACGTATCTAATCTTGTATACTAGTAAAACCAAAAATAAACACCTGTTGGCATCAGCCCTTTTTTAATTTTGCCAATGCAAGGTTGTATTGTGCATCGTAATAATGCTAACAGCTCAAGTAAGAGGTCCTTGATAATTAGATTAACAATTTAAGTCACTGTTTCTATTTCTTATGAAATAACTTTACAATATTAAATAATTAATTTTACAAAACAAAGTTTATAGATTTTTTTATGTACGAGTATAATTTTATAAGCTACAAGATTTTCAATACTTAAAAAAAATAATTTTTGAGATTTTAAAAAAAAAATAAATTTAACACCTTAAGAAACTGAAATCTAGAGTTGAAATCAACGATATGTTTAGGAAATTTGAATAAAAGTCTCCACAAAAATCTAATTTAATCAGAATTTTTGGAAGTTACGTTTAATTTTGCTGGGTTAAATTGTTGGAGAACTATTTTTCATACTATCTATAGTTCCACTACCTTTGTTTTTATCTAACGTTTGTTAACTAAATAATTTATTAGGAATTGTTGTTAACACTCAATATTATGTATAGTAGAATTTAGAATAATGTATACAGGGTGTCCTAACCTAACTAAAATTAAGACAATACGAGTATAATGCTAAAATAAGTCAATTTTAGCATAAAAAAGGACTAAATTTTATTATAGTTTTAAAGGTATTACATACTATATATCTCTCTAGCACCCAGAGCCAACTCTTCTAAAAATTTAAATAGCAAGTAGGATCAAGTGACACATCATTTTAGAGCTGCTTTTATTGCCTATGCAACCATGTATCTTTTATAAATTTTAAACGATTTTTTTAGAAATTACAGAATTGTTTTAGGCCTATTGACATTTTCAAAATTGTTTATCCAGAAGACTTATTCAAATTATGAACAAGTTTTTTGGTATGAATGGATTCACAAACGTTATCTTATCAACACTAATAATTTATTTTTTTAAGTAACAATAAATTTTGGCAGTAGATAAAAAGATTATGATCTTTTACACAGTTTCTTATTTGATTTTATATATTATTGTTATTCAATAACTAAGTGTAAAGCCAATCAGTGCTATAGTGTACCAATACAACTACTAGTCTTTACTAGTCATTATAAATAATATTAATTCAACTTAAAAGTTTGAATGAAAGTGAAAAATAAAAAGTTAGAAAAATAAAAACTAAATTTAATAGAAAGAGGTGTAGTGCCAATGTAAAATTGAATCTGCAAAACTTATTGCTATTTACATTAATTTGAATTCTACTATATAGTGTTTAGTGTTGAAGTTTAATTCTCTTGTTTTTATTACGTCTAGTCAATCAATAACACCGTCACAATTTTGATGTTTTTTTTAATAACATTAAGTGGATAAAATCTAAGAAATTTTATCGCGTAGAACAGTAGCGACATATTTACGGCTAAAAAAATGAATAACAGCGAAAAGGTGAAATAAACATGTGACTCTTGTTTTTTAACAAATTGTGATCCAATTTGTTTTTCTAATTCAACGTAACAGTGTAAAATTTCAAATTCAAAGAGAAAAGTCGCAAAAGCTTCTTAAAGCTTCACACTAGAGTGTGCTTCAGTGTAAATAAATTTCAGAAGTCTCCAACAATGCATAGGAAACGAAATATTAGAAAAACAGAAATTTTTTTAATCTTTGATCTCAAATTTCTAAGACGCAAACACAAAATTGTTAGAAACTTTTAAGATTATTTTTAGAACGTCAAGACTTTTGATTGACAAATTTTGTGCAAAAATTTTAAAAGCTTTTTAGTTTTTTGTTATAAATAAGTTTTTTAATAAATTTTTGAATAAACCACAGTTATGTCCTACATATAATTCCGCGAGTAAAAAATATCTTAAAAACGGAAAAGTTTATAGTTTTTCAAAATTGTCTTATTTGTGATAGAGACAAGAGACAATTGTACTTGTAATGGCATTGTGTAATTTAAATTATAAGTTCAAAAATTTAATCCGCTTTTTTACCAAGTTTTTAACAATTCTCGCAAAGTTCAACTACTTTAATTATTTTGTTTGCACTTTCTGAAATTTAAATATATATCTTACTGCGCAGTGTATTGTGGTTAAAAAAGTATTCCCACAAATCAGGCATTGTTCTCCTTTTTTTCTGTAGAAGGAGAACCGCAGATGTTATGTTAAATATCTATATATGTAACTGCAAACCGCAATATTGAAAAAACGCTTACATCAAACTCGACGTATGTTCGTGTTGATACAAACACTACCTATATTAAAGTGCATCTTAATTTGGAAAGCTACAATACTAAAGAAGTGTAGTTAGCAAAAAATAATAGTTGATTTTTTCGGTACCACAGTGTTCTTCAAATTGCACAAATACATTTACCTGCACACATTCCCCGTCAGTGATTCAAAACTTTGTAAGCAATGACAACACCAGATAATAATTTTATTTTTTTAAATATTTTTTTTTAAGTTTGAAAAAAAATGCATACTTGTAATTTGCTTATTTTAGGATTGATAAATAAAGAGAAAATGAAATTATTTTGTATTGCTCAGAACAACAAAATCAAGATGTACTCGTATTTGAACAAAATGTAGATATTAGAAATCAAGAGACAACAAAGGTAAAATCATCAACTTGTATCCCAAGGTCAATATCGATATAAGCCTAACAAAAATATTCTTTCTCAGAAGATAAGGCCACCCAAACAAATTTTGATAATTTTTCTCTTCCTGAACTGCTAAAAAACTGAACAAATAGTGTTAAATGTGTAAAAAATCTATATACCTAAGCTGTGTGCAGCATACAGAAACGTTGGGGGCATTGCACTGTGCACCCCCTGCATTGCTCAGGGTTCAGGCACACTACGCCGGCACATCACAAATCGTTATGGTATTCTTCATCTTCTTAGAAGCACTTTCTGCGATTTTATTGTTAATTTCCTCTAATGACGATCGACTGAATTTGTTTTGATTCATTTTATCACTTTAATTAATGACAGATGACAAATAACCAAAAAAAAAAAATGTTGCCACAATAAAAAAATTATTCCAGCGGGAATAAGCTAGGTAGAAAATTCCCACTATAATAATGTGTTGATTGGCTGAAAAGTGCACATGTGACAAAAATTAAAATTTTTTATTAGTTTAGAGAAACATCAAAAAATAATTGCTATAATATACTCAAAATGTAAAATAAAATGAAAAATATAATAAAATGTAAAACACTAAAAAGAACTGTAAATTTCAATAAAGTAGATGTTCAAAATGTTTACCGCGAACGTCTTGGCAACATTTGCTATTACAATTTACATTTTGAGTATATTATAGCGAAATTTCATTATTGCAATAAACTTAAAAACAATAACATTTTTGAGTAGAGACTTTTCGAAAAAGACCTTTCAAACGATATATCACAAGCTTATACTTCAAGTTTAAAAAATTAAGCTTTGTACCCGTCATTCGAACGTTGAAAAATGTTAATTTATAATTTAAGTTTGACATATTTCGAGATTTTTTATAAATATGTACAGTAACCAAAATAATAAATTTATTCCATTTGACTTTTACACTCTGTATGTAATTTGGTTTTGGTATACTCAAATAGTGGTTGATTTACGAAACAATTACTTTTTCCATAAACATTAGCCTTAAATAAGGTGTAGAAGCTGTGTCGTAAGTCGCAGGTTAACACTCCACAGCACAATTTTTACAATAGGCAACATAAGTTACCCGGAAATTACAAATGAAGACACTACACGAAAAAAGAATATAATTTCAATTTTGACATAATCATAACAAAAGCAATTTAAAATGTTTTCAATTGCTATAGTGGTTCAAATTGCAATTTTTGTTGGTTTTTTATTTAGAAGACATTTTGTTGCAATAAAGACAAAAATTGTTTTGTTAGTTATTAAATGCCACTTTTTTAGCAGTAATTTTTAAATGTACATACTTTTTTTTCTTCTTCAGTGTTTTTTTAGTTATTGCTTTCAAAAATTTTTTTTTCACTTGAACGTGTTTTTTGTTACCCTAGAAAATCTTCTCTTTTAGTGTACCAATTTTTTCTATTTTTATTTTGGAAAAATTTTAGTTACGATAGAATCTTTTACAAGTTACATGTAACGATTCTTTAGATACTTTTTTATTACAAACTTGTTTATCAGAACTTGCTTTTCAGGTTCTTGTTCATCAAGTATTGCTGGTTTCAATAGCTGTCTTGTTACTTCCTTGTCAAGAACGTGTTGCACTTGATTATTTACCTCAGCAAGAATAAATAAATCCTTTGTAAGAATGTCTTTCTTAAATAAAAATATTTGATCTATGTTCTTAATTTTTTACAGTGCCAGCTTTTGCGTATACTGAGAGAAAAAATTTGCTGGAGTAAAAAATCTGAAGCAATAAATAATTTGGCTAGTTTTATTGCTATCCGAACATTCAAGATTTTTCTTTCAATATATCTCTCTGTAAACCTCAATTAAAACGCAGTAATTATTTTTAATTTTTTTACATTTTTGGATGCTGTTTGTCAACTTTCATCAGAATTATTAAATTACATATGCTCAACTGACTTAATGAAAGCTTACATTATATATTTAAGTGATTTCGGATCTTGTTCTTTATTTTAAAATTTTTCAAAAATAGTCGTTTAAAAAAACTATTTTTGTTTAAAAAAATTGTTTTTACTATTTATTTGATTACCATTATTAAAAATGTTACTAATTTTTTATACTTTTAAATAACTTTTTAGAATGCCAAAACACATTTTTCGAGAGATCGGTTGCTACTAAACAACTAAACTTTCAGATTGTTCTTTTGTATTAAAATAGACTAAATAAAATACATAAACCTTATTATTGCTATATATAAGTACAAAAGGGTTTAAAATATTTGGGTTCAAAATGATTGCTATCAACGTCTTAAATTTTCAAACAAATTTCACACAATACTGATTATTTTATGAAAAATACTGCATGGAAATGTCTGTTCAGCATATTGGTCAAGACTAGATAATAAACAAAACGTTTACAAGTACTTGCTACTTTTATATTTTATAAGGTGACCAACCGTCTTCTTTTGGGGAGGACAGTCCTTTTTTGTAAGCTATGTTCTCCTCTAAAAAGTGTTCTTCTGAATGTTTTTCTTTTTATTGTTAGAAATATTTATATTGTTATAGAAGATAACACATTGATAAAAAAAATTTCATTCAGTTGATAAGTACTCATTTAAATAATAACTAATTAGCATAGTTTATTCAACAATTTTTTTATTTACATTAGGTATTAATTTTTATTTTATTTTACATTTATGATATAGATCATTTTTTATTTATATACCGTTGTTTGTCTTTTATCAACGTAATCTATATTAGATCTATAATTTTTAGCTTTTGTCGAAAAAATGGTATACAAAAAGTTTTTTTTTTGATGAAATGCATCACTGGTTAAATTTCAGACTATCATTTCTGATACACTCAGTATAAAAAGTTGTCTCTATGAAAGTTCTTTCTATTTTATTAGGTTTTACTTGAACATCAGAGGTTTAGATACTTTGCTGATTTGCTTCTATAGTTTTTAAAATAAATAAAGCAAAATTTAAAATATTTAACCCATTCTGTAGAAATCGATCTACTTATAAAATTAAAATAAATGATGTCACCTACAATTTTATTTAAAAATACCTGGATGTTATATGCCATACAACATAAAAATAATATAATTAGAAAAAACAAACAGCTTTTGTTAAATGACATTTATAGGCATTTGTTAACATTTTTCAGTCAATAAACCTGATTTATAGCTATGTAGGTGTCCCAGGAAGCGGCCACTATCGCTCTTAGCACCATTCTATGTGAAGCACCCAAGCCACTAATCATCTTCTATATTATGTTGTATCCAATTTCACCGGCAGGTAGATCTAAAAATCTATAATAAGTTAGTCACTAGGAGGTCCTATTCTGTACATTATGCTCCCCAGCAGGAGGCCCATCAATGAGCTCTCACCCCCCATCGCGAACTACTGTTTAATTATACACATTATATGAGTAAAAAAGCGCCGGCGACGTCTTTGTAAATCACTAGAAACACATTCGAAGGTGTTAGGCTCTCGCTCGTAATTCTTTTTAACTATGCGGAAGCCCCACAATTTTATAATTACGCGAAAATTCCACAGTGGCAGAGTGCACACGCACAAAAAGTGAAGCCGTACACAATTACGGCTTCTTTGGGACACTTAGGCCGTTAAATTGCTTGAAATCAATCTACAAGTGTCGAAAGGAAACGTCAGACTTGAATGCCTTTGAAGGAAATATAAGAAGGTTTTCAGTATTTTGTTTGACTGTTGTAGCACGTTTAAGAGGTTAAATTGTTAGTGAAATGTGCACACATTGCTATGACAGACACAGTGAGAAGTGATATGTTGCTGCAAGTATGTTATTTAACAACAATACAAATTGTTGAATAATGAAATGCCTGTTATTATCATTATTCATGACTTTGTTTCATGGTTCTACGATAAATAAATTGGAACGCTTAAAGTGTCATGACTTAAGGCTATTCAAGCTTAGCCAATAAGTGAAAGAAAATTGTAGGATTTTTTCAAGTCTTTATAACAGTAAAATGCCAATTTTTATTATGTATCTACATACATTACCTAATACTTGCACCTTCCAAATATTTCGCCAAAATCTTTATTTTTGCTTTTTGTTTTTATTGCCAAATTTTGAATTGTTACATAGAAAGTATTCTTATTTAAGCTTTGCAATTGATTGTAATACAGCGTTATTTATTAGCGTTATTTTAATTTATTCATTTACATTTATAAAACTTTTAAACAATTTAAAGGCAGTATTTATAATAAAATTGTGTAGTTTGCAAAACAAGACCTGCATATCCACAGGTACAATATAATGCATTTTTCGTAAGAATATTTTGGCTTTGTTCGATTTTTATATTTAAATTTAATTTGAAATTATGTACAGCTAAAAAATGCTTTGTCATGATACTGTATTACTTAATTAATACTAATACCGAAACCAAGTTGGAAGTCTATTAACATAAAACAACTGTATCACAATTTCTACCTTAAAGTGTAACCCTAATTATTTTAATTGTTGACCATTGTGTAAAAATCACTGGAAGGAACAGTACACATGGTTATTGTATCGACTATTATGCTCCGGTTACACTTCACTTATTTTTAATTAAAATAGGCTGAAGAAACATTATACAGCTAATATTTAAATTACGAATAATAAAAATATACCTATCATTAATAATTAATTTTGTAGTACGCAAATTTTTTACACTCAGTTAGTTTATGATTATCTGTATAAAATTTATATTTAGAGGTTGCTGAAAATAATATAATTAACCAAACGTAGAAAATCGAATGTGTTGTTAGGTTATGTTTAAAATTGGCCAATTAACGTTAAACAGCTAGAACATCTGTCACCTTTTGACGTGATTCGTTTCAATTAACTCCATTTACATAATATAAATTATTTTTTTTTTGTATCTCATTACGTCAGATAAGTTTTCAACCTGTACTAATTAAATTATAATCAAAGCAATAAATTACCAAATGCACAATAAATCTTTTATATCTTCTGATTTATTGCAATGATTTTTCTCACAAATCTCTAAGTTTTCAATTAGATTTTTTTTAGAACATTATAGAAAAATAATAGCCGTCAGTAAACAATTTGTCTATCACATTAAGCTTCCAAGTGAAAAGAAAAAATCCGTTAACTTGTCAATATTGCATTAATTAAATTTCTTTGATTTTTGTTCTTGGCGTTTGCAAAAATCCGCCCACACTCCTCTTAAAGCTTTATTCTTCAGCACATAATGCAGCTCTTCAAGCAGATACAGTTACCCATGACTCGACTCCTCATCCATTTTTTGTTTGAGAAAGAGCCACAATTAAAGAAACTCCTTCAGTCAAAACAAAGGGAGAAAATGGCTCGGCGATCCGAGATATGAAGAGGCTGTGAAGAGGCTGCCGAAGACAAAACAGCATCAGTACAGTAGTTGTAGTGGCCATGGGAAAATACCGAGTGTTTTAACATTCTTTTCTTTATTATCTTGATGCGTCATTCATCGTAACGATTGTGTGCTAGACGCGGTGCCAATCAGAGCATCTTGATGCTAAAAGAAAAAAATAGTGGCGTGATGGTTCGCCATGTGATGAAAAAGTTTCTATTACGCGAAGAAATTGCAACTATCTTTGTAATTATCAGCCGAAAATTCGATAACGTTTTTTAAAATGTAATAAATTGATCTTTTGTGGGATTGTACGGGACTGTGGTCTGAGAGACGAGATGTCAAAAAGAAATCGATTTGGTTTGTGGACGGAGAGAGATACACTGTTTTTGTAATTGGAAAAATAATGATCTTCATTTCGTGGTTACTATGTGATAATTTTTTTAAACCATAATAAATAAATAATAACAAAAGTCTTAAAAGTTTTGCTTTTAAATTACTTTCTGCCGATGTAAATAAGGCTTATAGATAAATTCTCAACAAACAAATAATGACGATTGTAATAAATTTTTTTCATAAACGTCAAATAAAGCTGTTTTATTTTGTATTTAATTTTTTCTTCTTTGGTAGATCTCTACTTGTAATTCTTTCCATGCTTTGAAAAATCTTTTGTTTTAAGTTTCTTTTCCGCAAATAGACAAAACTTGACATAATTCAAATTGCAAATAAATTAGTAAATTATTATAGTACAAAGCTTTGCTTATAAAAAAAATACAAGTGCAAAAGAAGGGAATAGGGAAAAGGGAGTCTAATAGAGAATACAAACCTATACTGTTTTTCGCTTAACTTAAATTATGTGAAACAAATTTTTTAACAATATTTTTAATTAGACAGTTTTCGTTTGATAAATGACAAATAAAAATAAAAGCTAATATAGTTTTTTTGCCTTATCCGTGCAAAAAATAATATACAAGAAATTTGTGTGAACAGTTTTGCTTTAGTCGTGCGACATTTATTAATTTTTAAAAGTTAAATTATAATATTTTGTATCAACACATAATTGCACTAATAAACAAGTAAAATTAACTGTGAAGAGAGTGGCAGCGTTATAGAGATTCAGTGATTAAAGATAAAAATTGCTATGTTTGCAGATGATACCATATTGTTTCAAACAACATTCAAAACCTAATGAAGCAGTAGACAAACTGTAACGTGCAAATGAAACAACGCAGTAGTTCGTAAAATGAAACGTATCTCTCAATAAATCTAAATGTTATGCCAAAATCTTTACTCTCAAACGCTTTACTCAACCGGTTCCTCTAAATCTAAATAATGCTAAATAAAGATTGCTCGAAAAAGATCAGGCAGCAAAATACTTTGGAGTACATCTCGACACTTGACTGACATGGAAATTTCATGTACCTACCAAAAAAACTTAATGAAGGTTACGCCATCGCCAGAGTGACGCAACTTTACTCACTGTTAAGCCGTAAATCATTTTTAACAATCAAGGGTTTTCTTCCTTTATATCAATTTTTAATAAGACCCATCTTTACATATGTTAGTCCAGTCTAGAGTTATACAAACAAAACACATTTAAATAAACTCTAAGCGTTGCAAAACAAAATACTTAGAATAGTTGTTAACGTCTCTTGGTTTATCAGAAATGACTAACTCCATCGCGAGCTCAACGTAACTACAATACAAGAGTTTATCAATATTTAACGAAAAGCCTTTACAGAAAAATTGAAGATTGCAACAGTGTTGAAGTTTATTAACTGAGATGAAAAGGCATCCACCAAAGACTTAAGAGACGTCTTCCGCAAGATTTCTATTTGAATAACAATTTAAAAACAGTGCGTTTTGCATTTTAATTTATTTATTATTTTTGGTTTGCAGCACAATTTTTATTTTTGATTGTAAAGAAGGCAGTATTAATCGCATTTTTGTTATTTATGATGTTTTTACATTTAAAGTTTAGATACTCGAATCAGTTTCGCTTTTGTTGTCGCCGTATGTTTATTATTGCACAAAATTTAGTGACTTTTAAAAGAAACAAGAAAAGAGAAAGAATTTTGTCTGAACCTGAAGACAACAGATCTGTTGGAATGTTGCAGGCTGGCCGTACTCAACCGAATGTTGCTCACACCCTTAGAGTGAGTCAAAGTGTTGTAAGTCGGTTATGCAATCCGTACCTGGAGACAGAATCTATTTGACAAAGACCTAGAGAAGAAGAACCTCGGTCTACAACTCGAAATCAAGACTGTTGTATACGCGTAGTGGTAAGGAAAAAGCAAGCAATTTATGCATCGGCAGCAATCAAACCATTTGAAATCATTTACCAAATCGAGGTTTTCGATTCTCACACCAAGACCATGCGGTACGTGTGAGATGGGCCACCTAATATCAAAAGTAGAGCTCGGTTTTGTTTGCTAACGAATATAAATTTGGCCTTAGAAGTGACAGAAGACATATTTGAGTATGAAGAATGGTTGGAAAACTATAGCAGCAACAATTTATCCTAGAAAGTGTTTCATTCCAAAGAGTACGGGAAGGAATCTGTGTTGGAGGTCGCAGAGACTTGACCAGAGACTGAAACGATGACCTGCTACATATACGCTACTGACATTATAAGCAATATTGTTGTCAATTTTCAAGCTGCTATTGATTAAAATGTTGTTTTTATTGCTGGCCTGACCGTATCGCAACAGTGTTAGATGCACTTGATTTCTATGGAATTAAACAAATTGCTTTTCACCGGATTTAAATCTAATAAAGCGTGTATAGGACCTTCTTGGAAGAGGTTGATACTCTCATAAGAAATATGCCCCGCGTAATTCGAAAAGTTTTACGTGTTAGGAGCCAAATTCAAAATGTATCAAAAATACATTTTTATTTTATTCACCAGAAAGTTAATTTTTATTTTTTTTATTTATGAACTTAATTTTTTATATTATAATATTTTTTTATAAAAAATATCAATAATGTTTTAAAATTAGTAAATAAAATATTCTGACATATCAAAGTTGACTAGTTGTGAAGGAAAACAATTATTGTTGTCGTGATGTGTAGATATTTCAATGAATACAAGTTTTATGCTGGTTTATAAATTTTATTTAGAAATAACTCTTATTTTATAGTTAATTTAATAAAAGTTTTGCAAAAAATAGTGTATATACCACTAGAAAAAAATGTTATAATTTTTTGGTACTTTACAGCTCTCGGCTTCGCCCTTTGTCTATAAATTACATTTCAGGAATAATCATACATTTCTCTCCGTTGGTATATAAATAAAGTTTCTTTACTGTTCAAAAAACACCAACATCGTAATTTACACCTAAAATACATTTGGCAACATGGCACAATTTTTAAAATGACTTACAATAAAATTAACCTAAATTTTTTGCAATACATTTGAGAAAAATTAAACAAATTGTAACTATTTTTTGAATAGATTTTAATGTAATTATATTCATAATTAGGTGGTGTATAAATACCCTTGACATATTGTTTTTGAAAAATATGTATAAGAAGTGTTATCTTTCTTTAATCAATTTTACAATTTGCATTCGTGCAAGAACAAGAACTCGCAAGTTGTCAGAGAGTATCTTGTCAGCGTATCAGGAAGGGAGAGCCCTGATGACTTGGTTATTTTCTTGTCTTATTGTTGGCGGAAGTGGCGGTCACTGGTCAAAGGACAGCGTGAGAGTCTTTCTTAAACGTTAGTAAATCAGAACCCACGCTCGAATTAAATTCATCGTAGCTTTGCGACAATTTTTCGGCCGAAAAGGATCCGATCTACGCAATGAACTGCTCTTAATTTGTTTTATTGTATTGTGCGTGTAGGGAGACTTGGGGGGTATGGAAGTCAGCATGCACGGGCTTGGCACAATCTTCCTCGCACCGATGCGTTCACGATTGTTCTACAGACCGGAAGTGCACTCTTTCAAGTGTCACAGAACGGCGACAAAGCTCTGCTCATGCCGAGGAGACAATCGAAAAATAAAACGAAAGAATTTTAGATGGAACTGTTTTTACTTTTAAGGATCTATCGGGGATTGTATCGCTCAGGAAGGAAGTTTATATCAGGAAGATTTCACTCAGATAACCAGTTGTTCCGAGAAAATATAAAAAAGTAAAACTAAACTCTCAACACGTATTTGATTGAAATAATTTTTAATTAAATGACTTACTTTTTAACAGTTATTAAAAAAAAATTCTCTTAATAAATTGTATTCCAATCCTTTTTGCTTCTCTTTCCCACTAAAATATTCCCAATACCAATAGTTTTCTCAATTAGTGGTTTTTAAATATCTAGAGCTTCAAATCTGGAAAACCACAAGCCTTTTGCTGAGTATTAATAAATTTGTTTTTATTCTTTTCGGCTTTTATTTTTTACATTTGTAATTAAATTTAAAAATACAACACAAATAAACAAAAAGATTAGTGTAATAAGTAAATACAATCATAATATAACAAAATAATTCTGAATAATTACTATTTTAAGGAGATGGCAAATGCAAGAATGACAGTAATTTCATCGCAATCTTGACCAAAAAACATTTATAAACACTGTGTATCCAACGCATAAAATTCGTTATTCTACATTAGCAGCATTATTTATTAATTTTTTCTTATTAATCTTATTTGAATGCTTTTCGATTCGGATTATTTTTTGCAAAAAAAATTATTAAAAAAAATAATATTACTCGTTATATTGACTATTACGAGTAATCCAGTTACGTCAGAATTAAAATCTTTCAATATATTTAAGTTACCTGTTTTTAAACTGCTTTAGATTTAGCAAAATTAAAAAGTTACAACTTTTATACGTTACTTTAAACTCATCCTGTATATTAACATAAAATTAATTATACAAAAACAAAAAACAAAAAATAGCAAAATTTTACCTAAAATATAAAAAACAATTTTAATATTTATGTATTTAGGTAGTTAACAAAAAATTTTTAAAATATTATTTAAATATATAGTGTTTTATAAGTAAACGACAATCTCTTAAAAACATTGAAGTTACATTGAAGTGTTTTAATTTCTAATATAGTTTTAACAAAATGTGTCAATTTAAAATTGATGAACTAGAAGATTTTTGATGAATTTATTAACGTTAATTAATTAACTCGTTGGTGTCAAATAAGTAAAAAAAAAAATACTCTTAAACTACGAACATTATAAAGTCACACTTTTTAGAATAGCATTAGCTAAACTCTTAACAGGGAGTGTTCCAAAAGTTGCTGTTTACTTACAAAACACTCTCTATAATAAATAGTTATGTAAAATACGTACACTTGCTTGCATATAAATCGACTACACTAAATTTTTTATTGTGTGGCCTGTGTTTTTTTTTTGACAAATTTAATATTTATTTACGTCAGTTACTAAAATGAAAAATCTTACTCTAGAGCAAAAAGGGTACATAATTACAAAACTAGAAAAAGGCTGGTCAATTAAAAGACTTGCAAGAAAATTAGGAATTTCTACAAGCACAGTTTTTAGAATAAAAAAAGATGGGAGCAGGAAGATACTATTGCAAGAAAATTTGGATTTAGTGATCGGAAAGTGTCTACTGTGCTACAAGATGAAGCCTTTTTAAATGTTTTACGGAAGAACCGTTTGAAAGTGCTCATAATGTCATTGTGCAATCCTAATTCTAGGTTCCTAGCCTATAGCTTCCCAAAGAATAAAGGACCCGCAATTAAAAATCGATCGAGAGCTAAGAAACAAATTTTTTTCCGAAGAAAATAAACAAACGCGAGTCGTATATTCTTTAAACTACATTTATCGTTCTTTAAAACTTTAGAATAGAGTAGTCTTTACAGATGATTTTTTTTTAAATGAAGCAATAACGGTCGAATCCGAGTGTATTGACCACCAAATTCTAGATTTGATGAACGATTTATGTTATTTCTCCAGACAAGTCAGAACGTTTTTTTGTAAATGTTTGGGCTTGGGTGCACATAGGATCAGGTGCAAGTTGCCGAGTTGAAGATTGCTTTAACAGAGAGACTTACTTATTGTGATATTTTGGAAAACGATATGCTTTCTTCTGTTAGTCAAGTGAATCTTGATAATAATTTTATTTATCAAGAAAACAACTGTCTAGTTCATACCGTAGTTGTTGTTCGCAATTGGTTCGAAAATAATAACATTGAATTGTTACCTTGGCCAGCAACCAGTCCATATTTAGATCCAATCAAAAATCTTTGGGTTGCTGGCCAAAAAAATTTATACAAGGGTTTAGGTTTTAAAATGCAGAACAACTATGGATTTCAATAACTAATGCTTGGAATGATTTGCAAGCAAACCCAGATCTATTTGGAAATCTATTCACTCAATGCTTTGAAGATTTAATACAGTGGTACATTGACAAAATATTAAGCTTTTTTTTTCTCTATCTGGAGTGTAAATGTTTTTCCACTAATAAAAGACATGACTTCTCTCAGATTTTATTTATTTTTATATTTTGGAATACTAGTTTCGTTTTAACCCTTCCTCAGTTAGCTTTTAGCTTCCTCAGTTATTAAACTTAATGTTTTGAGTTATATTGTTTTTTTATTAAAGAACTGTTTTTTAATTAAATATTTATAAAAATGCATAATACTTTTGTTAATAGTTTTATTGTGACAAGTGGCTGTCATCTCATTGTGGTAAAAAAAAATATTTTTTAGCTCTACATTAAAGAATATAAACTGTGATTTTTGAGACCAAGGATCATCTGGTTGTATTAATTTTCTTGCTTTATTTTATTTACTGCATCCCATAAAGCGAGGAAATCCGGTAAGCTTAGTTTCATATTTTTTGAGCTCTTTTTCAAAGTCTTTTAAAGCAGTCGTCGGACACTATCTATAAAGCATTTCTACAAGGATTTAGTGGCGATACTCTTGAAAGTCTAGGATTTTAATGTAAAATATTTATATTTTGAGCTCAATTTCTGAGATCTCTAAGTGACCAACCACCTGTAATTTTATCACTAAGCCACGAACAAACAAGCCATAATCTTAGTGTCAAAATCTTTAACCTTGATGTGACGGTTTTCAGGAACATTTAGTTTTGGGCAGCTGCACTGCCTAGCGCGCAGGAACTGAAGGAAAAACACTGGGCTTAATCGGAGGCACAGTGCCACAATGTGATTGCTGCTGTTTTTCTTTGAGAGGTTTTATCCTAATGTGTCAATGTGTGAATTGATTTTCAAGCCACTCTTCTCAAAAAAGTGACAACTACGATAACCGGGTTTTATAAAAGCCTTGTTCATACTATAAAAAAGTTAAAGAAAAAGTTATTTTTTTTATGTAGTCGTTTTTTCTGCAAGCAAGTGTACATAAATCTACATAGGAGAAATACGCTAAGAATGTACTGATTTTAAGTTGATTTTACGTTTCTTGACCGAGCGAGTAAATCTAACAAAAATATGACATAGAATTTGACAAAATTCTGTTACAAAATGTCTAGACTTTGATTTTAATGTTTTTCTTTTTTGAAACTTGTTTTTTACTTTAAGTCCGGATTATCAAACGGTTCTACACTGTCTGGTCTGATAAATGACTTTCCTCTCAGTTCAGATAGTTGACGGCTCAAAAAATCGACGGTCGGATAATCGACGTTCTACTGTACGATTTTATTGGAAACCTATACCTTAAGTACATAAAATGTTTTATAATTTTCTAAATAAAAAAATTGTTTTCTCAATTATTACTAAAACTCTTGGAATAATATTGTTAGTATAGCAAGCATACTTACCATATGTTCATAACTGCATATATTTAAAATAAATTGTATTATTATGTTAAATAATTTAAGGGTTCATTTAGTCCAAGTACATTATTTATCTTATAAAAATGGTTGTACGTTTAATATACGTAATGTTGATATTTCTTTTATAAATAAAAGAAATATATACACATTCACTACAAACAAATGATTGCAATATGTTAATATTATATTAATATTAATATTATAAAAAAAATTTGCCTGTTTTTGATCTAACTTGGATAAAATATTATAGTCAAATTAACACAAAATAAGTACTGTACTAATGAACAAAAGATGGCACATCTCAAAACTCATTGCTTTTAATGTCATTACAATTGCTTTAGAGTTACTTCTCGTTGTAAACAAGAATGTTTTTTAATAAATCTGATGGATTTCATCACAAAGTTCCCAGATCGTCTTTCTTAGCCTTTTTCGTTCTATTTGAAAAGCCGTCCGTCTCTGGATTTTTACTCGCTGGCAACGGGATACGTCATGCCGAACATTGCATACCTGGTGAGCGGTCTCTTCAAAGACAGAATGCGGTCTCGGCGATGTGCCATTGTTTTCACACACCGGATCGTCGCAAAAACAAGGGCGGCTGTGGCCAGCGCACTCTTTGATACTGGGACGCCGGGCGACTGTCATTTGTTAGCGGACAAACGAGTATCGCTCCGTATACCTCTGTCGTTGCCGGAGAAGTGAGTTATTGCACAGACTTACCGTATGTCGTTATATCCTACGCTTCGCTAACGAACGAACTACAATAATTGACAATCCAATCACAACTACCAAATTATTTTTTAGGGCAACAGATGGTAAATCGGTGAACACTTGGAGAATATCCGCTAAGAAATAAGCTTGAAGAAATAAGTATAGCCGAAGTTACCTTTTAGTGAGTTGACGTCATTAAAGAAAAAAGGTAGCAGAAACACAAATATATCAGAAACGGTGTTCACTAAAACTGTCGCCCAGTATAACAATTATTAATTATTATTCATAAAGTTTACTTTGAGTATTACTAACTAAATGTCAATTTATGTTAAGTCATGAGTTTATGACCACCGCTAAAAGCGCATAAACTGAGAGCTTGTTCAAGTCCTTTACAAAAACTAAATAAAACTATTAGATAATGCATTAGTGGAGGTTAAAAAGTATGAATTTATTTATTTTACTTAGAGAACCAATCAGAATGCTTCACTTGCTAACCCAACTTAGTTTGTATCTGATTAAATTTCGATTTACTTAAAATAAACTTTAAAATAATCTAATCCAATGCAATTTAATTAGTTTTGAATTAATTTCGGTTACTTTTCTCGTGCTATCTACATAGCGTTTCAAATCGTGTAGATTTGACAACTTCAATTCTTCGGGTTGTCAAGATAATCAACGTTTCTTAAATTCTCACTTTTTAGAATAAATATCGATTTAGAACTTTCAGATCCATAGTAAAAATTTTTGCTGGTCTAACTTAAAATAAACTTTTTTTATACCTATACTACAGTAAGCTTGTATATACGCTCGTTTATTTGAGAAAACGAGAATAAAAATTAATTAATTAAGTAGTCAAATTTCTAACTGTAAACCAATATTTACCTCTCCCTGACTTTTACAGAGTAGAATGTTTTTAGTGCCTGGGCTATCACTTTGATCGATACGATTTTGTCTCTAATTATTATATCTCTTGATCAACAAATTGCTTTGATACTAAAGAGTATATAAAAAAACATGTGCATTTATAAATTTAAATTTTCTTTAAAATCTTCTTTAAATTAACTAAAAAATATTTTTAGTTAATAGTAGGTATTGCCTTGGTTGAGTAAAATAAAAATAAGAATATTTTAAGTTTTTATAGAAACGATTTGTAATACCTACTCATTTCTTATTAGTTGTAATACATATAATGTTATGAGACTCACCAAATGTATTTTTATAGAAATAAGTCGCAATGATTGTTTTCTGTTGGTTTTAATATACAAGATAATTCAAAATTGCGTACCACAATTTTAATCTCAAGTACAGCACATCAAAAAATTTTGGCTCATCTTAACTGATAATAAAATTACAGGTCTTCAAAATTGGCTATTATTTTTTGATTTATCTGGAAAACTCCTAAAACAGTCATTATAAAATTTAGTATACAAACAAAGTTAAATGTGCTCTTTTTATTGGATTTAATAAAAAAATTCTGCTAAATCTCTTCAGTTTCTGGTTCGGTAATTTGTCGCACGTTTTTGAATTATCCAGTTATTTTTACTAATTCTCAATTTTAACTGCCAAAATGAATATGCTGGTAGACTCTAAATAAAAAAATAAAAAATGTAAAATTTCGTAAAAACAAGTTGTTTTTGGCCTATTAACGTTAAAACTATAAAAACTAATTTTATTTCTTAAATTTGGCGCTTTCTAGCTCTAAAAGTAAGTTTTGTTATACTTATCCAAATCCCAAGTAGTTTTTATGACAGGGTCCTATCGTATTAAAGGTAATAATATTAACAAAAGAATTGTGCTGCTAGGCAATAAAACTATAAACA
This sequence comes from Tribolium confusum, assembly GCA_029207805.1. Classification (NCBI taxonomy): domain Eukaryota; kingdom Metazoa; phylum Arthropoda; class Insecta; order Coleoptera; family Tenebrionidae; genus Tribolium; species Tribolium confusum. Next base: position 6,082,236 of record JALGAY010000003.1, read on the forward strand.
TAAATCTTCTTACTAGTACTAGCCGAACTTCCACTCAGGCAAACGAATTTGATTTACAACAGTCTTCGACAATCTTTTAATAGCATTATTATGACGGTTCTAATAACAATGGCAGTGTTATAAAAACCACTTTAAATTTGGATAAGTTTAAATTGCTTCATTTTGGCCTAAAAATTCAATGTTGTACTATGTTTACTATGTTTTTGTTATACGTTTGAGATAAGACAAATTTTTTTGCAGATTTTTATTATTTGTAGTTTTGCATTTCAGGTTAAATTTGTATCATGTAATTTTAAATCTTCTCATATAAAGTTACGCAATACTCAAAAAGGTAATAACAGAAACAGAAAGAAACGTGTAAAACATGCATGAGTAACAACCCCAGAAAGCATGGGAAATACAAAAATTATAGAAGAGATCAAAGCAAAAATTATAAAGTGAGAAAATATTTAAATAAGCAAATCAGTGACAGTCGTTCAAATTTGAAAATTGAAAAATTTTAAAAACTAAAAAAAGACGGCAAGGCAACTGGCAAAAACAAAAAACGATTTAATTGTTGGAAACAGTATAAACATAAAAAGTGAGCTACCGACAAATACCTATAAAGTATTTTTAGAATGTAACTTAGTTAATTTTACCGATTTTTTAAAAAAAGACAAAAACTGTTACGAAATATATAAATAAATCTTAGAAAACAGATTAAGAAAAAAAAATAGAATCAACTGCGAGAAAGAAGCACTCTAGATTATGTATTTTAATGTGCATTAAATGCATTAAAATGACCTATTATCACAGGATAAGAAGTTATAGAAAGTAAGAAAATGTATCCTCAGCAAGAAAGTTAATTATAGATTGCAAAAGGTTAGTTAAACTAACTAGAACAAGTTAGCAGTTTTCAATATAAAAAATGTCTCAAAATTAAGGTATTTTGAGTTGAGAGCGTTTATTTCAAGATAATTTGATGCAAATTTTGCATCTTTAGATTTTTATTATGTCTTTGTAAAACATCGTAAATTTTTTTACAATTTTTATTTTACTCCTAAGAGTAAGATATGCTACAACGCTCTGAACTCGGAATGCCTTAATTTTAAGACATCTTGTATATGTAGAAGTAACACTACAGCAATAGAGAAAACATACAAGATATCTAAATCAACATTAAATTAGACAAAAATAAGAACTACTATGACGCAGTAAAGAACTTGTTTAAAAAACCGTATTTAAAATAATATACCTATCTGTATTAACACATAAATGCAAAACATAACGGGAAAGAAAGAAGATAAATTACTCAAATCAAGAAAGAGATCATTTATTTGTGTTGTTACATATATGTATGTACAATTTTTTAATAACTTATTTAGTAGTGTTTGTGTATCACACTGCTTTATATTTTAACAACTTTTCTACAATATAAAGGTGTTGAAGCCTATAAATACCAGTAGTTGTACTTGATTTTCATTGTCTGTTATTACACTCTAATTGTGTAGCTTTAAAAATACATTTTTCATTCTCTTTGATCATGTTGAATAATGAATTAGAAATCTTACGGTGTGAAGGCACAGTACCAAGAAATGCTTGATATACCCTAATCCTGATAAGATTTAAATACAATACATATTGATGAACAAACTACTCTGTTAGTTAATGAGCATAAAGTAATTAGATAACGCGAGAACTTATTTATCCTGAAAAGAACTTTTTAACGGATCATGAACCCCTAATTTAACATTTACTAATTTCTAACGACGATTGGTAATATACCACTCAACAATTATCATTTGGAAACATTTTTTTTTTAAATAAATATCACCGAATATGCGTGACTTCAAACAGATATGTGACATGCAAGCCATACATAAAAAACTTGACCAAAGATCGAAATGTTTCTCATATATAGTACGAACCAATTAAAATTTTAATGAAACTAACTTTGCAACGAGTTTTTTCGCCTATAATAAGCACCTAGTCAAGGTTATTACAATATTACAAAATAAAAAAAAATGAAAAAGTAAAAAATTTAAAGTAAAAATATTGTTAGTAGTGCTCTCTAGCGGTGAGTAGTCGAAAAACTTTGTATAGTCAGCGCAAACTAGTGTAGATAAAGCAGATTTCAATTTTTGTTCGATATAATGGCGGTAATTGGTCAAAATTACAGCAATTTGTTCTTTAATTATACATTAATAGCTATATCGGTGTTCGTATTATATCATATTTAAGTGAGAGCAAAATTAGGCAATTAGACATGCCAATCTAAGAGACATTGACTTTTTTCTCCACTTGTCTATCATTATCCTATTACTGTTTGAATGTTTACATTAATTTTGTAATTATTGTGTTAAAAGCGCATTAGCATAGACGCTGTTTTATTAACCGGGCTGTAAATCGAGAAAATAATAGGGTAATTATTTAATTTAAAATGTAATATTTTCAGATTTTCCGAGAGAAATATAAGAGAGTTCAGTTGTCATTTATTTGAAGGATAATAAATGTCTGGTCTAATCTAATCGAAAACCGCCAATTTGCGTCTGCGGTTCCTGGGTGGCAGGTGAAAAAAGTTCCATCTAATGGCACTGATGAAAGTTTGATTGACGGAGCTGGGTGGAAAAAATTGCGTTTTGCGGCAGAGGCGATAATGGTAGTACTTTTATGGTTTTTAATTGGATCAAATTTGTAATTTATTTAGTCTTTCTAATTAAAATACATCTTGCAGGTGGAACGGCCAAAGGTTTTTAGCTAAATTGATTCCGAAAAATGATTGTGACTAACAAAGATGCGGTTACCATCTGCAATTCTTATAATACTTATACTTAGCAGAAAAGAATTGTTCTAGTGTTTCTATTAGGTGTATACATACTTAATAATAGAATGATATTTAAATTATCTGAAATATGAATTGATTTTTTAGTATCTTCTTAAGAATCAATAACATTTAGAATTGTTGTTTTTAGGTCGATTACTCCAAGACATTTATGTTATATAAGAACTCTTTGGAGATCCTTATTATTTAAAAAAAAGCTTTCTTAATTTAATTTTTATTAACAAAACCTGTAAAAAAATTTGAATTTATTTATGACATCCGTGTCAAAAAATTTTTAGTCAAAAATGTACAACTTGTATCAGGTGTTTACTTAAATAAGTTGTCAAGAATGCAATAAGATTTTAAAAAAATGTAGCGAAATTTGATGTCGGAACTTGATACCCTGTAACTATGGAAAATATCTAATATAAATATACATTTTAGTTATTTTTAAGTGCGTGTTTACAATTTCGAGTCATTTTCATTGCTAATATGTAGTTTTGTTGTTGTATTTTCTACTTTCATTTTGTTTCTTCTTTTTTTGTGTTCAGTTTTTGTTTGTTCTTTACATGTAACAAATCAAAATGTTTTTCTTTTGTCATAGCTCTTTTGACAATTTTTTTAAGTGAACACCTTTTAGTAGTATATCTAGGAGTTTTTTGGCCACCATGTTCAGATTCTATCTGGTTCAAATTTCAGGTTATGTCTCAGACAAAAATTATTTTGAAAGGTACCTAGTGTTTGTACAAAAGGTAATGCTTTTTACTAGATACATTTTTCTAAAGATTTAAACAATTAACAATTTGAAGTTGCCTACTAAAGCCTACTTTCAAAATATTAAATGTAACCGTTAAAATTTAAAAATGTTATAGTTATAACAATTTAAATGTTGTTAAATATTAACACAATGCATCACAATTAACTCTTTTTAATTAGAAGTTATCTTTTACTACATAATAATTATTTATGTTGCAAATATGTTGTTGGTCAAATGAGTAATGAAAAACACTTTTAACCTAAAAACCACAAGTGGCAAGTAATAGTTATTTTGAGTGACTTAGAACCACGACACATAAACTGATATACAAAACTAACAACCAATTTTTTAAAATATAAAACTAATTTTAAATTAATATCATTAAAAATCAAATATTACGTCATCATTTGATGACATTTTAAAAAAGAATATCAATTATTATTAACACAAGTTGTAAAAATTAGTGTTAATAAAAAAAGCAGAGTACAAGAAAAAGCTATTTTTTCACTGAACTAAAAACAGCTACTGCAAGTTTAAATCTCCAAAACGTTGGAATTTTATTATTTTACAATATTTGTAATTGCAATCGCAAATTGCAAATAGAAATTTATTGAAGAACAAATTTGAATGAGTTGAATTGTCATGTCAATAGTAAACTAAAAAGTTTTATTTATCTCACTAGCGACTTATTAAGTATTTTATTTTTCTAAAATAGACATATGCTTACGCTGTTTTTATACAGACGTGTTAGATGATAGAATTAAAAATTAATTTACAACGTGATTAACAAATAATAAATGCGTTGGTAATTATACATTACTAATAATTTTTTGCCAATTTTTGGTTTGTTAAGATTACTTATAATTACAGGTTATTACTGACACCTGTCAATTTACCTCTTTAGAGTAAATTTGTTAAAATTGTACATATGTAGAGTTCAGAGAGTATTGTCGAATATTAGTTTTATTCTAGACTTCACTTTTAGTGTGTCGAATGAAATGTAGCAAAGACCCAATAGCACCAAATAATTTTACTTTGCACGATGCACGTTTCGACAACAAGTTTATGATCTTCAGGTGAGGAATTAAACTAATTCTCTACCTGAGTATAACAACTTTGTTGTCGAAACGGGGAATTAAACAAATTCTCCACCTGAGGATAACAACTTTGTTGTCGAAACGTGCGTCGACGTCGTGCAAAGTAAAATTGTTTGGTGCTATTGAGTGCTTGGTACATTTCACTTTTGAATGCCAATACTATAAAAAAAGTCATATTCTAATTCAAAAACCATTTTAACAAAACTTTAGCAGCAACTAATGACAACTTATTAATCAAGTTTTTGAAGTTTAGTCAGAACAACCAACCAAGTGACACATCAATGCTGCCAAATTATAATCTAATCAGTACTTGTTGATCACGTTGGTTGTACTAATCAATTTTTTTCTGGAAAACTAGTTTAAGCATTTTCAAGCTGTAATTTATTAGTTTCAGTATTTTGTTACAAACGTCACATATTCAAACCGACTCGACTAGCTCTTTCATATTTATCTAACAAAAGACAAAATTAAAATAACATCCTGTAAGGTACTCGTAGTAAAATTTCTAAAGTTTACCCACTTTTTTTTGTAAACAATTATTTAAGGTAACACCAAATCTTTTTATACGACTTTAAAATAAGATTTTATATTAAGATGAGCTGCGTTAAAGGAGTAGCAAACCAAAATTTTAAAACAACATCTACAAATTTTAAAAAAATATTTCAAATAAAAAATTAAAACTGCAAGTCGCTACGACCTTTGGTTTTTGAACAGCAAAACAACAAATTTGAACGCGTGACGTCGAACCGACATCGGGCCAAGCGAGCATTTGTGTTTTTTTTGTTGTTGTTTATGGTTACTGAAAGTTATCAACAATGCTAAATTGTTGTGTTTTCGGGTGCAATAATAATTTAAAAAATTCTAACGTAACGCTGCATAATTTGCACATTAGGTAAGGTACACCTACTTTTTCTTTTTATCTTGTAAAGTACTCTAAAATTAAATATGACGCGACAAATTTAAAGAGTCAAAACTTAAAACTATGTTTTCAAATGCTTCGTGGTTACACTCGTGTACTACACTCGTTTTCATTTCTCATATTTGTTCTCAACTCTAGTTTATTCTCAACACAACACAAATATTTTTTTGGTTTTGGCCTAAATAATACCTACATAATTTCGGTACCTACATTAAGATATGTCGTTTAATCTTTTGAGATTTTCGTTCTTTTGCAGATAATTAAAATTTTTTTTAAGCTTATTTAATTTATTTTTGGTATAAAACCTTAGTTTAAAACCGAACAAATCATTGAAATTAAAAAATAATGAGGAAGATGAGAGGACTTAACAATCTTACTACATATCAGAATATGTCGGTATGACGTCACAGTTAACATTTTATACACTTTGGTCTTTAATATTTCTAACACGGTAAATCTTACGTATCTGCCGTTTACAAATTTTATCTTAGAATTTTTTTAACAAATTTTTGTTTCTGGTATACAATCTCTTTAACAGCGAGTGAGACAATTTCACAAACAAAAAAACCGAGTTTCATGTCAAGTACCTTATAAATACAAATTTTTCTACTAAAATGGTAATATTATCTAAAATTTATCAATATATTTGCAATTAACTAAACGGTCAATGTCATGTTACTGCAAATTTATTGTTTCTACCCGTTTCTATGGGTGCCTGCAAATAGAGGCAACCTTAAGCACTTATCTTTTTCTAGCATTTTAAAAATTAAGAAAATTAACTTTATAGTCACACAAAATTTTCTGTATAAAAAAAATTTTTCATGCTCGAACAAATATTCTGCTACCACTTACGTCAGTTTTCTTAATAACGCATTTTAATCTTAAGTTAAAATAAATTGTTCTTTCTTGCAGGGTTTATTAGGTATATGTAGTAGCAAAAATGCGTACTTTCGTATGCATGAGTAAACAAATTATGTTATTTTAAAAAAAAATGGTTTCCTAGGTAGTAATAATTACAGTGAACGACGAATTTTAGACAAGCACGTTGTATACTAATAAATATATATATAAAATATATATTTATTTTAATTTTAGTACTTTTCTATGGGAATAACCAATTACAGCTCCGAATATCTTTAATTTTGCTTAGAAACAAAGATACTACCGGTATTATCTCAACTTAAAATTAGCCTATGTAAATAATTTTGTTAAGGTATTGAACAAATTACTTAATTATCACACTTTTAGAAATCAAAATTTTAATCAATGTGATGGCAGATTATTCGATTCACAAATAAGCCACGTATACTCGACCCAAGTTCTAATGGCCACTCTAACTTAAATTGTAAATCTTTACATAATAGATCTTCTGCTGTGGTGTCAATTGCAACTATCATGTACTTTAGTTGGCTTGGGGGTTTTTACGATTGTGAACATCTGAGATCTACCTGAGGCACAATCGTAAAAACTCTCAGGCGAATTAAAGTACATACATGATAGTTGCAATTGACACCACAGCAGAAGATCTATTATGTAAAGATTTACAATTTAAGTCAGAGTGGTCATTAAAACTTGGGTCGAGAGTATATCTTTAAGGTTCGTAATTTTTTCAAACTATTTGTGTGTTTTAGTAAATGGATTTGGACCTACCATAGTATAATATTTATTTATGGTGTTAGCTAAATAAGTCACGAGAAAAACTGTTAATCCAAGTGCCACAAAATTACGAGTGGGTTATTGTTTTTTAAGTCACACGAGCTGGAATACAAAACTTTATCCCAACAACTTTCAAAAACAATCAAATCCTTAAAAGTCTCTTAAACGAAATCATATTTCAGGGCGCTTGTAAATTAATATTACAAACGATTTCCTGTTATTTAAGGCAATTTTTGCAAAAAAATTTTTGCAAATTTTTCAGAAATGCATTAAACAATAAAAAGTAAAAAATTTTTCCTAAAAAAAAATATTTTCAATGTTAGTGTAGATGCGAATATAATGTTTAACTGAAAAAGTATTTACATTACGGTGGATTTAACTTTAACTGAAAATGGCAAACCTTTCGCTCGTGATACTTACCTCTCAAGTAACTTTTTAATTATTTTTTAGTCGTTTCGCGTGATAGCGTCGAAGATTGCAAAAAGGCCCTCATGCTCGATGCTGTTGCCGTGATGAATGATACAGGTTAGGCGTTTATCGAGCGAATAAAGATCAAACCGTGCGCCACGTTGTGTGAGACGGACGGACTGGATACCGATTATAAGGCTTGTCTTGATTATATGTTTTGATTTTTGTAATGTATCTCCAAGACAGTGTAATCACTGTGCTCCAGGCAGGGTGATATATTCGGCTATTTCTCCCATATCCTATAGCGCTCCAAGCACCAGACTTGGATGATGTGCCAAGGATCAAAAGTCGCCACTCGCCAGCTAATTTCGTTAACTGTCGTCATTGCATTGTGTGCATTTCTTGACAAGAAGGAGTAAATAAAAAGTAAAAACACTATTGAAAAGTACTGCTTTATTAAAAATTATTATAACAAACATTCTATTTTAAATTCGCTAGATACAATTCTATCTACAATAATAAAATATTGTAGATTTGGGTAGGTATGTAAGAGATTACGAAACAATACATATATGCAATTATGCATATGCATATATAATTTTAAAAAAGCATTAATGGCACAATATTAATAACATATATTTAATATTGACAAACGTTGACAAAAAATGCAGATTCTCAAAACACCAATTTCTTAAAAACAATTTAAGCTAAGTTATCTAGAACAGTCACATTTGAATAAGATGACACTAAATAATGTTATTTATAAAAGAACAGCTAAATAAAAGTAAAAACTTGAATAAGATGGATCTAAATGTAGTAATACATACCAAAAATTAAAAGAACAATATAAAAATCGCGCGAGTACCAGTTATATAAATAAAAATATATCTTCTAATATAGCTTATAAAATCTAAAAACACATCAGCAGGTAGACGTAGATTTTGGTTTCGAAATCAACTCCTGCACAATTAATATGTGTCCATTTTTTTGTAATTGGAACTGAATCTACTTTGGTTTTTAACTTTCAATAAAAGCAACCTCTAACCGAAAAGTCACTATCGTTGCGCACTTTTTTTTAAATATTTTAATACGTAGGGATGTTTTCTTCTCTTATTAGTCTTCTTTTTAGTTTTTGCTTTTAAGAAACTTATTATAGAAACTGAGTGCAAAATGACAAAAAATTAAATATGTCATTCAGCTTGTCATCTATCTTGATTTTGATAAGTTTTTGAAAAAAAGTAAAAAAATTTTACAAGTTACATATAACTTTTACAAAGTGTTATCATTATTAGGAATTTTTATTGGGTGTTTGCTAATTAGGTATTAGATTATTTGATCAATTATCTCACCTAAAACAAATAGATATCCTAAAGAAATTAGCTGTTAAATGCAAATATCTCTATTGCAACAAATCTAAGATCTGCATACTTCACAGCAGTAGCTTTTGCACATAAGCAGACTTAAAAATTGTGGACATTTAACACTGAGTTACTATTCGGTTGAGGTAACAAGGTAACTTTTTTGCACATAAGCAGACTTAAAAATTGTGGACATTTAACACTGAGTTACTATTCGGTTGAGGTAACAAGGTAACTTTAATAAAGGGTGTTTAGCTTTCAACTATATATAATTTGCGAAAAGTGAGACAAAGAGAGTGGATGTAGCTTAATGAGATTTCTGTATTTTTTTAAGCAGAAGCTTCTTAGCCAATTCCAGCCGGCTACTTGCAATTCTTTAATAAAATCATCAGAAAACTAAAAAGGTTCTTTCAGTCTACTATAGTATAGTTCAAAAATGTGTCTTTCAGAACATTTTAATTAGACCTACCAATATTCTTTGTAACTTGTGACTTGTGAAAAGTTTTCTTGTACCTTTGAATAAAATAACTCTTCTGAGTTCTGGGTAGAATAAAAAATCGATAATTGCGCAAACAATTAATTTATTTATTTATCATATTTTTAATTAATTGATTAAATTAATTTAGCGATTAATCGATAAAATGATTAAATAGTTACTGACAAAATAAATAATTGTTACTTTTACCATCTTGAACTCTAACAACATTGTATAGTATTTAAAAAAAATGTTTTTGCTTATTTTAAATTTAAAATTAAAAACCAATTTTAAAACAAAAACTTTGGTAAAGCACTTTTTTACTCAAATCCAATGGTGTTTAAAAGTTATACTGTTTCTATTTAATTTCGGTATTTCATAAAACTATGTAGATTTTATAAAAATCACAATAATTAGCATTAGCGAGCGATTATTTATAAGAGCTTAAAGACAAAAACTTAACAAAATTTTAATTTTGTGTTTACTCTTTTAGCAGTTAATCTAAAATGCTAGGACTTTTTTCGCTTGCTACAGTAGTGCTTAAATAAGCCAAAATTTCTTATAAGATTAAAACTAATAAAAAAACAGCCGCAATTATAAGTCATTGTTTTTACTTCTCTCAGAAAAAAATCTATCAATAAATATAACAAATTATTGTGGTTTTTTAAATAGACTGTAAAGTTTTAAGACAGACCGAAAAAATAAAAATAAAAATAAAAAAGTATTTAAGCCTCTAAACTTAGACAAAGTATACGAGTCAACTATTTGACTTTTATCTACTTTGCTAACAATAAACTAAATTTTGATTAAACTCAGTAGTGAACTTGTTATAAAATTAAATAATTTCAAAATTTGTGTTTTTTTTTATTTGAGAAACTACAAACAAATTGCTTTTTCGCCGATTGACAATAAACACTACATTTTTGTAACAATTTAAATGCACTGAACTATTATACATATTTGTTGACTAGTTAAAATGTCAGCATTTTTATTAACTAACAATAAAGCTGATATTTTAAAGCCATTAAGAGTTTTTTTATCTATTTATATCGTTTAATACCAAACAACAAAGTTTTCTAAAAAAAATTTGGCAAAAATATTATCATACGTTCAATACGACAGTAAAGCAGATTTAATGTCTTAGCTGGCTTCAAAGTCTCGGCTTGCGGCTTGGCTTTGAACTGCCAGTCACGGCATTAAATCATATGCTTTATTGCCTAATTAAACAAATAACTATTAAACTAGCTAAAGTTAAACTAGTTACAATAACTTGTTTTTTTGACATAATATATAGAAAACAATTCAAATTTAAAACTTTTTAAAATTCGATCCAACTAAAAAAAATCTAAATACACTCAACCGCAAAATTAACCGGACACATTGTGTCCTGTAAACCCTACCTGATTTTTGTCCTGTAAATTTGCGAAAACGCTCTCTATATTGATTTTATTTGGCTACTTACACATAAAAACCAACTAAAAGAGAAGATATTCAAGTTTTTTGGGATAACCTCTATCACGCAGATTACTTTTTGTTCCTATTTTCTTAGGCGGCTTCCAATCAGAAAGGTTTTGTGTGTTTTACACGTCTGTCAAATTTGTATCGATAGCTGGTTCTGGTTTGTTTAATTTGGCTTTTTGAGGAAGAGATTTGTTGTAGAAGCGATTCATATTGTAAGCTGCCCAGACTGTTGCTTTACATAATGATGGACGGCAGCATACGATTTATTGCAAATGTGCTTGACTTTCCTAAAAGCACGGTATCCGATGCGCTACAAAAGTTCAGGGCAACTAGTTCCTATTCCAAAAGACCTGAACAAGGCAGAAAACGAGTAACAAATAAAGTGGAAGCTCGATTTCTTCAGTTACAAATGCTGCGAGAACGAACTCTTCCTTCTACAGCTTTGGTCAGGAGACTGGCGGATGTTCATGGGACCATGATTTTTCCTGATATTGTTTTAAAATGGTTGAAGGAAAGCAATTTGACATTACATTCACCTGCTACTGGTCCTAAGTTGAACGCAGAGCATCGCAGACAGCGATTAGAATTTGCGCGAAATCATGTTGATTAGAATATGGACAAATGGAGCTCCGTTCTCTTTACGGATGAGTCGCGTTTCACTAGGTATTGACCTGATCGTCGTCAACGAGTACTTAGACGCCCGGGGGAACGGTATGCCCAGTGTTGCTTTACGCCTAGAGTAGCATTTGGTGGTGGAGGTGTAATGGTATGGGGAGGAATTTCTTTGGAGGCTCATACAGCTCTTGCAACGGTGCGGAGAGATAGCATTAACGCTGACTGGTACATTAGGGAGTATTTACAAGAGCATGTGGTTTCTTTTGCGCCATTTGTAGGGGAAGAGTTTTTCTTAATGCACCACAATGCGCGTCCTCACACAGCCTAGATTACGCATCAGTACCTTCACGACATTAATGTTCAGGTGCTAAAATGGCCACCCCTGAGCCCTGACGTAAACCCCATTGAGCATATATGGGACAACCTGGTGAAAAAGATTGGGCAGAACTACGGCGAGTTTCATACAACAGTTGAGCTGGAACAAGCGTTGCTGAATAAGTGGGAGCTAATAGCCCAAGATGAGATCGCAGACTTCATTGCAAGTATGCCTCAACGAATGAGAGCTGTAATTCAATTGCGAGGAGAAAATATTCGCTACTGAAACCATTTTTTGCAGTTTTATTAATTTTGTTTTGCTTTTTTTTGTTACTTGAAATCAAATTTTTGTTTAATTTGTAAATAAATATTTATTTTTAAACATTATTAATCAAAATTATCTTAATTTCAATTTAAATGTTCATCATTGCACATTTTCAATTAAAATTATTTTGATTCAAATTTTCGACACTGAAATTTTTCCAAAAAACGTGTCCGGTTAATTTTGCAGTCGAGTGTATTAAGTATAAAAAAAAATAGTAACAAAAGTTGTTACAATAGCAGTAAAGTGTAGATACAACAATTTTTTTGATAAGAACTACTACCTATTATTCATGAGCGCCCGCAAAGAAGAAATTTTCTTGGCAGTCTGATAATTAAAAAAAAAAAATAGTTTTATAATCACACTAAATTTAAATAATGTCGATTTCATCACGCTTATGCTGTTACTCCAAAATAATTGTTTACGATTCTTGTAATTTTATAGAGGTTAAAATAGAAGCTAATTCGTCATCAATCGTTAAGTGAAACTTTCTAGTTTTGTTTAAATAGATCATATTACTTTTTAATTTGGTTTTCATAATTTTTAGCTTATTAAAATTTTAATTAAAGTGACATGTTTTATTTTGTTTTCTATTTTATTCAGCAGGTAATAGCTTTAATAAACTGTACCTACTGTCTGTACGTATTTTGAGTTTTTGCTACCTGTATATTATTCCGTCAGAAAATCGGAAATCACGCAAACCACTACAGTAAAACCAAAATTTCATGTCTAGTCTAAAATAATTTCCATGTCCGCATATTAACAAACAGTAAATAATTTTTATCACACTTTAGTTCAATAAATTGATCAATTATTCCTAACTGGTGTGGTGCGTTTGACACATGTCACCTCCAAGCACGCATATGACCACATGGTGCCCTTCTTCCAATTTGTGTGCGGGCGGACACCTCTCCATTGGTCTAACCCAGCCACGCCTACCACCCACACTCCATGGATGGCCCTTCTGATCTTACCACGAAGATACTGTAGACCGCGGACATTTTCCTAATTAGTTTTCGTGCATCACTCGGTTTGATTTCTTTTTATCTTCAAGTAATAATAATAAAATTTATTACGGATTGAGGTTGTAATTTTGTGGTTAGAAAGATATCTGTCGTTCATCAGAATTTCAATCTAAAAGTGTAACATAAATCTATCGAGACGGATAAATAATATTTTAGATTCAAATGGTTATGAGACCAGTTCGATAGAAGAGCAGGCAAACAGACAGGGCTTGCCCCAGAGCTATAATTATAGTAATAACAGATTCACTAGCCATAAAAGCCGATATTACAATTTCCATACTTCTTGGAGAATGCGTTTTATGTTCGCTTCTTGATGCCTTAGATTTCGACCTGATTCGAAAACATCTGCAGATTCTGTCGACAGTTGTTGGTGGGTTTAGGGTCAACCATAAATAAAAATGCGGTTTTGGCTCAGAATTACTTTATTATGTAACAGAAAACAGGAAAAATCTGAATGAATGACACAAAAGTAAAGGAGTGTCTCCGATGTTGGTATTAATAATTTATAACCCGTAATGAAATACTCAGTCTCGTCACTCTTTTGTCTGCCAAGGTATAGAATTATGTACAGGGTGGTGAATTTTTCATGATTTAAACAAAGCAAACAATAAACAAGTAAAGAAATAAAACATACGTTGTGTAATGCAACAGAATTTATTCACTGAAAACGATTTATCTTTGAAAAACTTACACTTGTACAAGAGCATAACTAACTTTGATTTTTATTATTTAAAATGTTATAAACTTATACCTAACATAAACAAAAATAGAAGAGTTACCTACTAGCATTGATATACGGTTAATATGGTTAATCAATGTTACTAGTAATGTTAATACTATAGGTACACAAATCGCTCAAGCTTTAACTATGCAAACTAAGTAGTAAAAGCTGCTTTGTTGCTGCATTAAATTTAATTAAATTTTAAGCTTTTTGTTTTTATTAATAATATAGGTAATTTTTTCGTCGATCGATGCTAAGTATGTATAGAAAATTTTAATGTGATCAGCTGTTATATGAGGCTGTCACTAAAATAAGTATGTGTTTTATAAATAATTAAATACAAGATGTCTCAAAACAAACGTACCAAATTATTGAAAAGCTGTAATTAGAGTACAAAAAACACAAAAAAAATGTTTAAAAAATAAATCTTTATTTTAAAAGTTACAATAAATGACGACATTTAAAATAATAAAAATCCTTATTAAAATAGCTGAAATTGAACAGTTTAAAAGATTATGTTGTCATATGATTTTTTTAAATTAAAATTAATAACAAAAATGCAATAAAATGTAATGCAAAGATCTTTTAGTTTCAATTCACTTTAGATGTCAGTTTTAGCTTTAGACCTCAGAATTCAATAAACAGAATATAAATAAAAACACGTAAACCATATTTATCATGCTATACGTATTTACATAATTATTTTCAAATAATTACATGTTTCTTGTTTTTTCCATTAGAACATTTTTTTTATTAAACACAATGTTCAGCAGTAATTGGAAATATTTTTTAGACGACCTTTATATCAAAAGTGTTAACACGAAACAAGAAACCACTAAAAATTAATTTATATTAAATTATTAATAAAAGATATATTTTTCTTAGAGCTACCTGACTGAACAAATTCTAAATACGGACTGTGTAATCCTTACTCCCATTGCTCTTTAGAATTACCTGAAAAAAACACAGCTCAAATGCGGATCGCGGTAACTTTTTTTTATTTTAGAAGGTGAGGTACTAATATTAAAAAAACTGTATAAGTAGAGATTTTAAAAATTTGGCTAAGTATATGTATTGTACGCAATTGTCAAAAATTTTCTGTGCTGTGAGGTATCTACGAGCATTTGTTTGTATGATAATTTTCTACGAGTAAGCGTAACGAACGAACAAATTAAATGCAAAAAAACAAATAAAATAAAAAAAATTAAATGATGTTATTAACTGTTTTAAAAATAAATTTTTGTTTAGAAAAACAAATTATCAGTATAGGCACATCGACAATGTGAAAAATTGGACATTTCTCAAAATGTTTAGGCAATTTATTATCGTTTTAATCAATTTTCGGACTGATTGCTGAGTATTAGGCATTCTATAGAGACTTATTTACAATATACGTAATCTTTACTTTGACTGCTTACAGCTAGTTTGTCAGTTTATTATTAAATTTTTGGTTAGACAACTATTGGTTAAATATTATCATCAGTTACAATTAACAACAACAGACTTATGTTTAAAAATTTAGAAAAGTGTGTAAAAAATTAGCTTTTTCGTGTACTTTAGGGAAACGTACTTTATTGTTTAGACAAAAATAGTAGAGAAAAGTGAGGCGTTTTTTGTTAGCAACACTTTTGTTGTTAGCAATCCATTTTTTCATACGTTTATTTTATTAGAATAAATTGCAAATGGAGATACAATTATTTAAAATATTAAATATTATTGGAAGCTGAAGAAATCGCTTGGAATTCAGAAACTGATACAATGGAGCTTATTACTTTATCACCTAATCTTGCTGATACTGGCGATGTTCTTGTTGCAGAGGTCAAAAGTTGTACTTGAATTGAGTCACAAGTAAAACAAACTTTTTCACAAAAGTACGCAATGAGAATGTCTTCATTGGCTTCTTGCACATTTTTTCGATCCTCCAGCGGCAAAACTGTTAGTTACTTTTTTCATATTTTTCTCTGGACTTTATAGGTAGGTAACTTGACTCTGCTTCTGATACCAATTGCGCAATTTCTGTATTATTTTTACTTCAACAATTTATTTTACGTAAATGTGACAAAGTTTTTTCACAAATTTTTTACATGTTCTAATGTTTTATTTTTACTAACCACAATTGCTATCTTGATAAATTAGAATTTTTGATAATTTTTATATCTTTAAATTACAGTAATTTTTTTCACGAAAAATAGCGTGTTCAACACGTCAAGAAAAGTGTGTTTTTCTTCTAAAGCGAGAAAAGCGTTTAGCAAATTTTTCAAGTAAAAAAAAATAGTTTTTACATTTTTGAGAAAGCCGAAAAACATACCTAATAGAAAATTAAAAGAGCAGGTTATGCAGAAAAATAACTTAAATTGGAAAAAGTCGAAGATTTTAATTCAAATCTACACATACATTAAAATGTGTTGACATTAAAACAAAAATATTTTACTTAATTAATAAAATGTAAAAAAAAGTTTGTCGAAACTAAAACTATATGCGGATACAGAAGAAAAAAAATCGGTAAACAACAAATACGAGTGTAAATTTAAATGTAAAAAAAATTTTTAATGATTCTTTTTGGATTCTTTTTTGATAGCGATGTTGTTAACATGTTTATCATCTTTTTTCATTTGCTTTTTTTATTGCTTCTTTACTCTCATACATTTTTAAAAACTTTGATAAATTCTATTAAAAAAAAACTTTAACTTCTAAATCTTACTGTAATTTACCTGTTGTCTCTAATTGTATACCCAATAAATACATTCAGTTTTACCTCAAACGATGGTTAATTATTTTACCAAGTATTGATACAACCGTTATGCATTTTTTAACAATTACAAACAGTATTTTAGAAAATAAATTACCTAACAATAATATTATCGTATTAGAGGACATAACACAAAAATTTTAATTAATTTGTAAAAAGCTATTTATTGAATGGTTTTTAAATTTTGCTTTCTTAATATATTCCTTTATTGTTTTTTCTAGAATCCTGTTAAAGATACGAATCCTTTACAAAATTGGACTTGTTATAAGCCAGCGATAATTCAAGAGCTGTTATTATTAGTTGACAGAAAAACGTTAAAACATTTTAACAAAACTAAATAATTATACATTAATTAGTTAATTAATTAATTATAATTAAAAATGTAAATAAATAATAATGCACATTACCAAAGCTTAAATTTATACAGCTGATTATTCGAGTAGTGACAATCCAAGTTTAGTAAAAAATTTAAATATATATATATATATTTTTATTTCGTTACAAAATGTTAATGTTTATGGCAATTTTAAATGTAATTAAGTAAAAATAATTTTTATACATAACTCGTTTAAAAACTTGTTATTGTTTAACTTCTTGAAATAGTGTCTACTATTTTGACAATTTATGATTTTATGTAGAATATAGAAAAAATGTAGTTTTACCGATAAACACAATTTGACCTTAGAAAAACAACCTATTCTGACTGGCTAAAAAAACTCTTTTTCTTGATGTAAACAGTTTACAAAAACACAATTTTTATATCATACTGTAGCAATTTAATGTATTTTTTAGTCGAATTTACCTAAAACTTAAATTTTTTTGCCTCAAATGCGGCCGAAGATTAATCTTTTTGACAGCGACCAAAAATGAGCAGTTTTCGGCTGCTGGGTCAAAAAGCTAACCTACAAATACCAATAAAAATTCAATTTTTTGTTAAAATCGCTTAAAAATTTTTGTGTGCGCCAAGAAGTGTTACTTTTGTTTTCGTTTGCTTTCTGGATTCGGTTTCGCTTCGACCATTAAAATTAAACTCGACCAATAAAAATTACTTTTTGGTCTTGGTACACTTGGAGCCTGAAGTGACTGTTTTTTAGCGGTGTAAATAAAATTATTTAGTCTAGACGTTAATCGAAACTAACAAAAAATGTTTAAACCGCTAAAAGCAGTTTTACGCCTTTAATCTAAGCAACGTTTTTTCAACAACTAAAATTGTAATTTTTTGATTTTTTTACTAAAATAGTGCTAAAACTAAAATCAGTTAAAAATAGTTTCTTTTTTAACAATTGCATAAAAAAATTACCTTAATAAATTACTATTACCAATCACTATAAAACCTTTTTTATCTATTTTATATATGTAGATATACATAAGTACTTGAATGGCCATTACCGTAATGTAAACAAAGATTTATTGGCAAAAATAAATTGTTTTTGTGTTATCTTGTAATAACTATATTTTTGAAGTAATAATGTAAAATTACTATAAACATAATTAGAATACATAAACATAAATAATATTTAATAGCAAATAATGACAGTAAAATGAGTATACTGAATATTACACTTCAATATTGCTAAAATAAAAAAATACCTAAATACAGAGTGATTTAAAATTATTGAATATTACATATATTAACCATCACATACAGTCTGGTACAAACTGTTTTGTCAAAAATTTAAGCTAAAATAAACTAAATTTACAAAAATACAAATAAATATTGCATTTTGTCACAAATGCACCTTTACTTTATTACTTTTTTAAAAATAATACTAGTCAAAAAAACAGTGTCTAATTAGAGTGCCATTTAACACAGTCACAATTTAATTACTATATTTAATAAGAGATGTCTCATCAAAAATACCGAATTTAATTTTAAAATAAAACACAGTGAAAAATATAATGTAGGTAGATATGTTTATGAGATAAAATATAATTTTGACCAAATAGCTGCCGCAGCAAAATTAATATAATATTTCTAATATTATTTAATATTGGAAACCGCACGTCTCTCAAAAAAAATGTTTCAAAAAATCAACAGTCCAAGAAAACTCAAAATAACTACTAAGAAATTTTTCTCTATTTTTTTCTTTTTTTAAAGATGTCTTGTCGGTTCTATAGCAGTTTGGTGAGCAATCTATTTTAACAATATTTTTATTTTCTACAACCCCGCAAATAAATCTTAACTGTCCCATGAATTTGAAGTTTTTAAACTCCAATGACCTAACCATTTTCGAAAACAAATATATAAATACCTATTTCAATTTAAATTTCTTTCAAGTTGTGAAGTTAATTAATAAAACTTTAAATATAAATATAAAAATTATAAATATCTATATATAAGTACTTATTTCTAAATTTTAAGAAAAATTGATGAAAAATAAAATGTTATGATGTCAGTTTCCGTTTAGTTGGAATTGTAGAGTATGTAATATAACATTTAGTGTCGATTTCTCAATAACCTCTGGCATTCAACCCTCCCAATTTTCCCCTTCGAAATGGCGATAGTATGTTGCTTTTCTCATGGAATGTACGCTCGGGATGTATCGTGACTGACATGGTTATTTTCGTGCATTTCAACTTTGTTGAATGTACATCGCGTGTTTCGTATGCGAGTTTGACCATTTTTCTTGGCTCACTGTGTCAGGTTTCTAGGAATCGTGAGGCTCTGTGAGAAAGTCCGATTTTTTACTTTGATGTAAACATACGTCATGGCCTTCTGCGTCTAGCTGCTGTTTGTTTTCTATCTACTTTTGTATGTCGTTGTAATTAGTTTCTTTTTGCTTTTGTATGTAACGAGCTCGTTTGGGTCGTCATTATTGTATTTTTTCGAGTGTGTTCACGTTTCGTTTGTTTGGCGTGTGTACATTAATTATTTTTAAATAAATTAATTTGTCATTGTCTTACGAGGGCGGAATGAAAAATGAACAAAAAATATTTATTTAACGTAATAAGAAAAAATGAGCGTAGTATAGGCGGTACGGCTGAACTTGTCATTGTATAATTACCCAAATGAAAAATTGACCACTGACTGGTTCTGTTTGTTATTACAACCAACAATACGTAAATAAAGCATAAATTACTCAAATACCTATAATAATATAAGAAAAATAAGTATTTACCTTTACTTTTTTAATATTCCTTAATTTTTTTCTTGAGAAGAGATTTGTATTATAGTTAGCTATTTCTAATAGATCAGTTTTGTAAACAACACCAACGCATTTCTATTTCTAACCTATACTTTGTAAAATCAAGAAAGTTTCCCACATCTCTTAAGATTTCTAATCTCGATCGAAAAAATCCACCCACATTTCATACAATCAAACAAATCAAATCCAGCTTCATAAGTAACAGTTTAAAAGCTGTAGATTTTAATTGAGGGTTGTCTAGGGTGTGATAGACGAATCGTGAGACACCACGAAGGCCAACACAAAAACAATGTTAATTATAAGAATGTGTACACAGACGGTCTGGACCTGATGTATTTTTAATGATTATTTTTTCTGGGTGGATGGGTGGGTCTGTGAATGTTTTTACTTGTGTCGGTTTGTGAAGTCATTGGTTGTTGGAGCGGCGCGCCTCAAGCATCCAATCGAGACTCTCGCCTTACATTTACATAAAGGAATGATCTGCATGTGAAAATGTACAACATGGTGCTAGAGAAGATTCAGTGCCTAATTAAGCCATTTTAATTTTGTTTTGATTACAAGGTTTATAGGTAAAGAGATAAATTATAGCAAAACTACAATATGCAATTATTTTTAAATTAAACAATAAATGAATTAGCGCCTGTGACGAGCTCGCCGTTAGTTAAATGTTATAAAATTCAAAATTATATAAAATAAATATAAGAGAAAAAAAAAGTTATTTTTTAATACGTTTTGTTTATTTTAAACATTGTTAATAACATTCAATAATTAATAAAATTTTCCTTTTACTTTAATAATATGTTCTGTTAAAAATTGTATAAAAGCCAATATAATTGTCGATAGTATTTGTTGAAAAGGATAAGAACGAGATAGATACTCAATTTAATTTGTTGATATCTTAATGCCACCTCTGACGTGGAAAATTGGATAATCAATACATGATTGGAGCTAAATAGTTATCAAATTTTCAGAATATCTTAACAATAATAATTAACCTCGTCACATAACAGATATTAAAATGATGACATAATTGTAGGAAATCAAAATATGATTACGAATTCTCGTTATTGATTGTAGACATAGTGTATTTAATTGTTGAATAATATGTTGACCAATTATATAAATCGATAGATTTATTTAAAGATTTCTTGTCTAAAAGTTCAAAATTGTGATGTGCTATTAAGTAGTAAATTTATGTCGTGACAGTTAAAAATCAATAATAAATAATTAGATGAAAAAATGTATGTTTGTATAAATCATGTGAAATACAAACTAGTCCATTCATACATAAATAAACTTTCAATTTTATGCTGACGTTTCATTAAAAAGCACTTTGTGTTGTTGGTGTTATCTGTGCTTTGATTTGTTGGTTTAGTCAAAAACAAAATACTTACCACATTAAAAAAAAATTAAAAATTAAAATTATTATTTTTAAACACGATATTACAGTGTACCCACATATATTTGTAAAGTTATGATAAAAAGTACATATTATAATTATTAATTCAATAATGACGTCAGGAGTCTTGCAAACATTTAGATGAATAATTTATAAGTTTATGTACGTTTTTTATTCGCAATCAATTGTAATGCATAACTAACGCGTTTTCAAATGTTTTCATTCCGTGTTAACTGTTTGATAGCGATTTATCAAACAATTACTTCACTATAAAAGGCTCTTTATTATCAACTTATGCATAATAAGACAAAAGTGTTAGTTAAAATTATAGAGTTGTTAGCATCACTTCCATTAAAACTTTTTAAAACTTAAAATATATGCAAAGTATGTGTCGATGATAAAAATAATTAGACAAATAAAAAAATATATTTTCTTTTTATTACAAATCAACAATTTTTTAAATTTATTCTATGAAAGCAGACACTGTAAAAATCCAAAATAGAGGATTGATGTTTGTAATTTAAAGTATATTTTGGTTTAATTTTTAGAAAACTTGCTTCACCTTATAGTTTTTGGTTTCCGTTTATTTTGGTGCTAGAAAGTACCTAATTTAAGTAAGTTTTAGTATGGTTTTTGTAATAATTTGTGCGATAGTCTTGTTGTTTTTTATGTTTTGTTATACAAAGTCTGGTAAAAAATACGGCCTTTTTATTTTTAATCAATAACTAAAAATCTAATTAAGTACATTTATAGTTACAATAATGATATTTTTAAATGAAAGAGAGAGTTTTGAAGTTTCTGTTATATTGGTTAATGTTTTTAAAAGTAGATAGTACCTGCGTTGGTCAACTTTGTTGTTCAAAAAATTTATTCAAATTAAAAAATAATATTAAAAAATATTTTTTTATTGAGATTGTTGAAAGCAGAAAACATAAGAAGTTACATATTCAGAGAGTTAAGAAAGGTGAAAGATTTGAATACCAGGTTAAAACCATCTCGGAACGGCTATTTTTAAATAATTTAAGAAAATAAATTTTTTGACAATAAAGACCTCTGTTGTGTTGACCAACGCACAATATTTTTTTATAAGTATACACTTATAACAAACGTATTTTTATAAATTCAAATAATTGTTTTAATTTATCTAATAGAGATTATATATTTTTGAAGAAAAACAACAAAATTTTTCACTTTATTAATAGGGCTGGTTGATACCTGTTTTTATGTATCGTAAGTATCGAGATATCGCAAGTATTGAATGTATTGAAAGTATTGAGGTATTGCAAGTATCGGAGGTATCGAAGGTATCGGAGATATCGGAGGTGTCGGAGTATCGAGGTATTGAAAATATCGAGGTATCAGGAGTATCGAAGTATCGGAGAGATCGACGTATCGTTGGTATCAGAGGTATCGGAGAGATCAAAGTATCAGAAATATCGAGGTATCGAAAGTATTGAGGTATCAGAAGTATCAATACTTTTTTCAGCCCTAGTTGTCAATATAAGACTAAGCATCTGTAGATCCAAAAACTGTTTTCTTGTTGTCAGTTTCTGTTTTAGAAAAAGAAACTAGCCAAACGACTATTATTTTCGTATAAACTTTTCAAACAGAAATTAAAATTTTCAGCATTGTTTTAATAAATCTGAGTATACACCTAACAAAAATAATTATTAATGGGCTCTTACTTAATAGTTAGGTACGTAATAATTACTGGCAAATATCTTTAATTTTTTTAAGTACGGAGTGATCTAGAGGTTAATGCAAGCACTAACTTTTTTTTTTCAAGTTATCGACTTTGTACTACCAAATAATGGTACGATAAAATGTAAAGTCTTATATTTAAAAAAGTTTAGTTACATTTGAGTAATATTTATTATTTTCAAAATCATAATAGGCGATAAAACAATCGGCTAAAAAAATAGCTGAATTACCTTAAATGATTCCGAAGTGATAAATTTTTCTGTGGGTCTATGACGACGCTTTTTTGAGACTTAAGTTGTTATAAGTCAAAAAAGATTGTAATTAAGCCGAAGAAACTCGGGTGTATTATATCCTGTTGTCATTTCTACCGTTTGAAAAAAAAGCGACAGCCCTGCATCACCCTGTATATAAAATTAAGACAGTTTACAAGAAAATATTTGCAATACAAAAATACAGAAACAAAATAGAAGCAATATAATTATATGTACAAGACATTACACGCCAAACTAGCCTACCAAATACTTGAAATCTGCAATTTAATAAAAAAATATTTAAAGATATCATCAGAGTTTAAAACAAATTAATATAAAACGTAATTAATTCGTTCTATGATTATTTTACTTTTTAAAATTAAAAAAAGATGTCTTTGTTATTGAATTAAATAAAATAATTTATTAAATTTTAATTTATTAAATTCTTTGTTTAATTAAATTTATTTTTAATTAAATAATTTTTAATTAAATCGCAAAAAATAAAACTATTAAAAAAATTTTTTTTATAAATATATTTTACAAAAAAATAAAATAGTAGATTATATCATTAGCAGTAGAAGTGAGTCTTTTTGTGGTGAGCCCAAAGATTAAAGACCGAGACGCAGTCGAGGCCAACAACTGAACGAAGCACAAAAAAACTTTCTACTTCCAATGATATACCAATCCTATTTTATCTTCCAGCGAAAAACATAAAAAAATTTAAACGTAAACTAATTTATTATTTTTTGTATTTACAACAAAATTACAATTTTTAAATTTGCAATTATTAAATTTTAAGGCACTAGTAATTTCTGCTTCTTTTGTTGCAATGTTATTAATATTTGGAGTCGCAAATTGCATTTTACGTAACTAAAATTTACGTTCTCTAAGTTATTTGATGTACTAGATTGGTTATTATTAATATTTTACATAGGTGATAAAATTTTGATAGCTTTTTGTTTTTTATTCTTCTACATTCTTTCTGCAAAAATTGTGGATCGCTAACCTCCATTGTACAGGAACAAGTGACTAATGAACGCCGGAGACAATGACTTGTATATTCACTAGAGTTAGGCAGATTTAAGAAGATAAATTTTTCTTGTCGTGCCGATCGTATTTTATGTTTTTTCATAACCATTTTTGCACATTTGTAGTTCTGGTATTCAAACATAAATTTATTTATTTCTATATCTTTTGGAAGAGACATTCTGCAAATGTCCAAATAAAACTCTCCCAGAATGGTGAATAAACGTGGTTTGTAATTCTTAGCATCCTTAATTTTTACTAATACCTATAGCGAAGCTTAAATCTTCTTTATCTGCCATTGTCAAATTGGTGTATTCACCAGACCGACAGGCCCCAGATCCGCATAGTGTTAATATAACCTACGATAACAAATTATTATAATTCTTCCAGTAAAAAAACGAAAAATTTTACCTTTGTCGCTAAATATTGTTTATTAGGAGGTAAAACTTAAAATAGCAACTAGTTTAGTATAGTTTTGGAGTTAAATATTGTGGTCTGCTTTCAACATTAAATAATGAATCCATAGTGTTGAACTCTTCATATTTTAATTGTTCGACAAATTGTGGGAATGTGCTAGCAATACGTTTTCAGAGTAACATGTGGCTTTATGTTGGTCGACCCATTTCAAGAAAGGTTTATAGGTAAAATTACAAACTTTTCGAGTTTTTTCTAGTATTAGATACTGTTACACTTACTTACACTTAGACGAACCGTCTATGTATAATTTCAACTCCTAGGAACTGAAGTATTTTAACTCCGACTAAAAAATACGTAATTTGAACCATTCCTATAGAGATACACAATGGCGCAATTTTCGACCGCTTGAACTATGTACTTTTTCCATTAAAGATAAAAAAAATACATAAACCGTAAATTATTGGTCTAAAGACGTCTTTTTGAGACTGTTAACATTACTATTTACGACATCTCTAATCCTGTAGTTGGTAAAACCGAAAACAGACATCGGGCATCACTCTCTTTTTGGTTTTACTATTTGCGAAATTAAAATATTGTAAATATTAATTGCCTCAGCAGAATGTCTTTAAAACAGTAATTTACGATTTAAGTCATTTTTTCTATTGCTCATGGAAAGAGTATGCATAGGTATTTTCTAATTTTGGAATTAAAACCACATTTTTGAAACAAAGTGTATTGATATTTTTTTATACTTTAAATAATGACTCTTAAATTTAATTTTTTTTGTTTGTATAATATTATTATAACCTATGGGCGGAAAGTTTTGGAAAAAAATTCATTGGTTAAACTGAGTGTAGCATATTATGTCATTAAATACCCTCGTAAACGTAGATACATTTCTCGTCCATTATTAAATCGAAAAACCTAGTGCCCGTTTACATCAATAATTTACGCTTTACCGGCTTTTACAACTGTAAGTTTTAATCATAGTGGAATAGTATCGTGAGAGATAGTAATTAAACAGGTCATAACTTTGTATATTTTTAACACTTGACTTAGATTCACTTTACCGAAGCTATAAATTTCACAAAACTCAAAAAATGATAGTAGCCTGCCGCCAGTAATTAACGTTTTTAGACATTCATTATAATTTATACTATAATGCGTCTAAAATATGAGCTTCGTTACAAATTTTATAAATTGTGATAAATAAATTATCATTTCATGTAACACCTGTAAATATATTCATTTAATTGACAAGAAATGTTTGGTATTTTAGGCGGCCATATTGTCCTCATCATTCAAAAGAAGCATCAAACGTCACTTTATGTTCTCTCTTTCTGCAGGAAGAGTAGGAAAAAGAGAGGGGGATGGCATAATCGTGTGTTTGAATTATTGTGAAAAAAAGTAATTACGATAACTTGATATAACACTACATCATACGTGATGTGCTAAGTACAGGCTCTGGGGTTATGATGGTGAATGATTTATTATATTATAGATGGTGCACCAATGTAATTTTATCGGCCCGTTCCTACTAGCAATGCGGACCTCCATCAAAAAATAAAATATATCCTCGTTGTATAAAGGTTCATGCCGGTAAAACGGCGAGTAATGGAGGATAAAAGCGTTGCTTGTGATTGTTTTATTTCCATAAATGTGCACTATAAATCAGGTGATTTTTTGTCGTTGTTGTGAAAGCCAATTGCCGACAAGTTCTTTTTTTGTTTAAATATGATTATTATTCTATTTCTAAAAAAATATTATATAAACAAGTGGCTTAAATAATATACCTAAAGTTAAAAGTTTTCAAAATATTAAACAAAAAATTGGTATATATTTTAAGTCAATTATATAATTAATTTACACATAACTAATTAATATAACTAAAACTCCAAAATTTTAAATATGAATAAATTATTTATTACATAACTTTTTTGGTTTTACTTGTAAATTAGTTAATCTGGTAGATAATGTAAAATATATTTACACTCAATAAATACACAATCAATACTAAGTTTTAAAAATAAAATATTAATTTAAAAATTTAAGAAAAATATTTTTTATTAACGCTATTGTTTATTTTTAATTTCTAAAGACTCAAACGATAGAACAAATTAATTATACACGATAAGTTTTTTGTTAAAAATCGTAGAATACATAGTACCTAGTCTTGGTCAAAAAAATTATAATTAACCTACAGTTTCAAAATATAGTAAATTTTACAACACATAAAAGTAATGTTTTTGTATAAAATGTTGACGAATTGCGTTGCCAGCTAGTGATGCAATCTCATAAGAACGAAAAAACCAAATTTCATGCTAAATAGTGAATACTATTTTTATATTAAAAATCTATGTTAATGCAAGTTTATTTAGTTTTTAACCTAAAAGTTGTATTTACACATAAAAGTTTATTGTAGCAAAAATGACTACTTTCATATGCATGAATAGAAAAAAGAACATTTATCATAAACGTTGATGATATTTATTATATATCTACATTAAAAAACACAAATTTTGAACAAAATGAATTTCTTGTCTTTAAAAAAATTTTTCTAAATTTATGTTACAACAATTAGAAGAATTCTACAGGGGTTAGATTATTATTATTATTGTTGATATACTATTACACTTTAAGCTAACTTCAAAAGTGTAAAAACCAAGAAAGTTAAGATCTCAACTTTACCTCTTTTATACCTAGTTTTTATACTTTTTCGCCATTTTATATTTACTTTGAATATTGCGAACAAAATTGAAGGCTATATCGTACTAAATTTAACCAATTTTTATTAATATGAGTGACATTAAAGCTATAGAAAAAATAATAAGTATAGTAAAACAATATAGCGCGTGAGTAGATCTTTAATTTTTAATAACATTGGCATATTTTTATTCTAGACATAGCTAGCAATTTAACATAACAATAACTCAACATAAGCAAAAAAGCAAAAAAAAAACAAAAAACACAAATTTGGAAAACATTATTAAACGACTTATATTTTATTCTTTTAAAAATTTTACAAAAACATATTTCTAAATTTTAGGTATAGATTTTAATAACGTGTTAGGTGTAACAATCTAACGACTCATTGTAGGTATAAGGTGTCTAATGAAAACGAGCTACTCCGAATTCTTGGAAACTGTAAAAACTACAATAATAAAAGAGTGACTCAAACGCATTTCTAACAGATTTTTAAGTTTAGGGTGTTAATTGCCAATGCAGTGGTAAACGATTCTGCAGCACAGTTTTTTTTTAATAAATTTGGTTGATAAATTTTTTCATAAACTTTTGATATTAGGTGTTTCTAAAAATTTGTAGAAAAAAATTTTATAGAATAAAATTTGAAAATTTTGCCACCTATTCGATAAGGCCCCTTTTTATAATGCAGTAAAAATTATTCTCAAAACAAATCAATTATTGTCAGAAAATAATTTAGTTTTTGAATGTAAACTTCCTAGATTATTTGATTGAAAAAAAACCATATCAAATTACGAAAAAAACAACTTACGTTTCTAGACATAATTTGCTTAATTAGGGACACAATTATTAGACTATTTTAGATTAACTCAAGTAGCATTCCAAGTTATCATCACTGCTATTTTAGTTTTTGCAACTTTAATATAATTAATAATGTCGATAAATTACTTACTTTACATATTTTAGATACTCGTAAAAGTAACTTGTAGACAATTGTTTTTAGTGAAATTTTTGTTAAATTTACCGTTTTTAACTACTAGGTCGTAAAATTTCTTTTTAGTAAAAATGTTGTATAATAGGAAAAACACCGATGCCATTTACTTTAAAGTAGACATTTATATTTTTTTGTGCAAAACATGTGTTATGCATAGCTAAAGGTCTTTTCAGTGGCTCTGAGGTGCCGAGCAATAAACCGTTTATATTTCGTTATTAACCAAAGGCACCGCAAATGTAGTTAGCGATGCCGACCGTTTATTTTAAATTTACCTAAAAAACGTCTTAACACAGAGATTATTTTTGCTAGATTCGCCATTTTTGTCACATCTGCGGTAGAAACTCTAAACAAATATTTATTTCCTTATTTCTAGGTAATATTCTTAGTAAATTAAGATTTAAATATTTAGAGATATTTCACTTTCTGCATTTGGTAAATATTATAATTTTATTGGCTGGGAGCTCTGAGTCAGTGAAATCTTTTATATCTATATCCATAACTATTATAAATCCATCGTCAGAATAGTTTAGATCTATAATAACTTTAACAATAGGCATTGTTCGGTTTATTGCAGCTTTTATAAAGACAGTCTACTTTATTCCGCCTCAATTTTACTTTGTAGAATATTTAAATTAACTTTAAAAATTAACAAACAATTTTTTAAAATTAAATAAATACAGACTGATTGAGATAAAATAATGAGTCTGATGATCTGGCGATGCAACCAAAAATACAAAATTTCATTTACGACTTGATCTTCTTTTCGTTACAATTTGCATTTGCAATTAAGTTATCTTATGTTACTTTGACAGTGCTTTGACATTAATTAAAAATGGTGTCGTATACCTGTTTATTTTTGCAAATTATGATTTAGAATAGATCTGTTTCTCTACCTTTAATGCTTCATTCTGTTATACACTCTGTATTGGTGTTTGAGAACATCAAAATGTGTTATTTATTTTCTCTCTCTCGCACAAATGATTATTTTCTGTGCTAATGTCAGAGTTAAGCAGATGATAACTTGGGTTCAATTTGAAAACTTTAATTTAAGGTAGATCAAGACGTAAATGAAATTTGTTTATTTGGTTGCATCGCCAAAACATCGGGCTTATTATATTATCTGACAATACAGCCTATTATATTATATTATTAGGCTGTATTGTCATATCATAACATAAACAAAAACTTACAACAAATTATAGAACACTTTACAATTTTTAAAATAGTGTAAAAACAAAAAAATTGAATCAACCTTTTCATATTGACAAAAACAAACATGGGCAAATAAACTTTTTTGCTATTCTTTCGAAAATCTATTAAAAAAATTCAATGTCCTAAAAAGCTATTTTACCATTTTCAGTTTACTTTGTATTGTATCAATCTTACGAAATGATTGACATCTCGAGTGGTCAAACTGTAGAAATTTGTGTTTTATTTAGTATTGGATTAAGTACGAGTTTATTTAAATGTAGGTATACATTTTTGAAAAAAAAAAATGTAGTGTGGTAAATGTTTGACTAAATTTTTCACGCCGCAACTTTTTTATCGTAAACTAAAAGCAATATTTGTTTAAAAACCTTTATATTATTGCGCAAATTCTTACTTTTAGAATTGACCAAATAAAAATCATGATTAAATTTTCCAGAAGGACTTATCACTGACTCTCAGAGAGAACAAGGTTTAAAAGTGTCAGGAAGCCTAAGTTAATAAAATATTACAGCGTATACCTCAAAAACTATAAACATTTGTATTTTGAACAATTTTGGTTTTTTAACAAGAGCTATCACCTGTTAAAATCTATAACATTACTTTAATAACACCCTGTATGTAAGTAGTGTCAGTTCACAGTTATACCTGAAAAAATATTAAAATGTCAATTATTTTGAAAAGAGTTGACTTTATTAATTACTGCCTATTTGTCTCCAAATAATTTCAACTTTTTGATTAAACTCAGTGATTGTAGATATAATGTTACATCTACTGTGCATAATTTATTTCAGAACTTAGACTTTTTTATATATAACATAAAAAATATTTAAAGTAATTAAATTGCCGAATTTTTTAACTTAAATTAAAAAAGATAGAATTACACATTTCTACAGAGGAAAAGCTTTATTTGTAATATACGGTTTGTTTTAAAAACTACAGCGTAATGATTAGTAAATTATTTTTTTTATAAAAAATAATATTGGTAAGTTTATAATTTAAAAATAAATATGTACTTTTATATTTTAATTTAAATATAAAATAAATTATATGTATAAAAACATATCGCATTATCTACAACATAGGTAAGTTAATTATTGCTGCGACATATATTTACATATGTACATTCCTCAATATATTGAAAGTTTTACTATTGAAATAATAATAAATTTGTCCTACTTAATCTTTCCTGTGCCTAAAAATGTTTAACTGACTACAAATAAATGATGCTTCTGCTTCATCTACTTGTTTACAATACGCCTATTAAAAAGGTTACAAATTTATAGTAGATTTATTGGCTTTAAAATTGCCAAGATCAGATTAATTATTTGGAAAAATTTTGTAGTTTCTTCAAAATTCTTCAAAAAAGTTTACTCCAATTTTGTAGAAAATATTTTTTGCACCAATTTATACTTTACAGATGTATATAGTTTAATATAAGATATGTGTTATATTTTGATAAGTGTTGATATTTTGATTGTAGTATTTATATTAGAGTTAAAGACATCATAATATAAAATAAACACTTATATAAATTAACAGCACATTTTCTATAATAACAATTGACCGTGACCTTAAAAATCAATTCTACCTCGAATAAAATATGAATATAGTAAATTTTTATTAACACCTTCAATAAATACAACAAAACACTCATTATAAAACTAAATAATATAATTAATATTAAATTACCAAAAGTATATTGTTTTATTAATAAAGCGAAAATAAACAATTCAGTATTTTACCTTTACTAATACTATAAATTTTTATTAAGGTAAATTATAGAACATAAATTTTCAACAAATATACACTCAGAGAAGTTGGATTCTGAATGGTTGCGCCACCTAATGACCATCTTTTAAACCAGTCAAGTCTTTAATTTTTGTTAGATATTTTAGATTGATTTAACTTTACTAAAATAGAGTTTTGTTAAGTAAAATTAATTTTTTGGGGTGTATAAAAATGTCATACTATTAAATAGTTAGTTTAATATTTTTATTATTAGTGCTTGTAATAATCTAATTGTGAGTAATGTGTGAGTTCAAAAGAAAAATGTACTTTTTGTTATTTAAGACTTGAAAATACCCATAATAAATATCATCTAATATTGCAAAAAAATATTGAAAACCTAAGTATCTTTATTGTAAAGTAAAATAAATAAACATCTGAGCAGATCAATAATACATAAAGATTTTAAGTAAATTATAAAGAACATATAAGAAAATTACGACCGCTTAACTATAAAAAATATAATTTCTTAAATATTTAAAACAATTGAAAATAAAAACAATAATAAAACCTTTTAAAATTTTCCGTCGGAAAACTTAAAAGTAGAAATTTTGATTACTATTTATTAATGCTTAATAACAATATAATACATATAATTACGTAATGTACAAATACTAATTAGTTTTTTCTTTTAGATTAACACTGATTTGGTTATAAAATGTTTAATCAGCAGTTTTAGGTGTCACAATTAGGGCTGAAACGCTGTGTAAACGCGGACATTTTTCAGTGGCATTATTATTTCATAAACTAAGTACAAATTGCTATACTTATCGTTGATAACAGGACCAAAGCATGTTATTTTCCACATATTTGCAACCTTTTTCTTTTTCCTCGTCCCTCATATTTTTTTTATTACGTTCCAGTATTCGGTAAGTTCGGACAGATAATAAATTTTGTTAATATATTTCTACCACACCCACATTTTATTCCAACGATCCAGCAATTTTATCGACTGGAATCAATGTTTTTTCAGCGACTACTCTCTTGAACTACTGTAGATTTCATATCACATTTATGAATAAGGTATGAGGAGTTTTCTGAATAAGATTTATTAAGCTTACGTCAAAATCTACTAATTTACTGTAAAAAAAACGGAAATATTTTCATTACGTTTAAAAGAAAATATAATATAACCATACGAGATACAACTATTTCAACCCACCAAAATATAAATTTTTAAAGAGTCATGTGGATTTAAAACTTTATCGTTGGAATAATTTAGCATTTTAAGTTTAGCTTAAGGCGGGGTGGGCTGCTTTTGTTTTTTACCAGATTGCAATAGACATGCGGTGTCTAATTTAATTTTGCCAAGTCTACAATATATCATGAAGTTTTCTCTGTCTGAGATTATTAGGATCAAATTTTAGTTGAACTGACTTTGATAGAAAGTTTGTGATCTAAATTTATGTGTTCTGATATCGAGACTCAAACAAAAAGTTTGTTTTTCTCAAATCTATTTATTTTACATTATGAAATATTGATCATAGAAATATAATCCTTCTCCAACAAAATGCAATGTTGTACATGCAATGTCTTCTGAGCAATTACATGTCATCATCTTGTTTAATAAAAATACAATAATATAGCAATAGTATTTAGCTACGTCATTGTGGACTGAAATTACTACAATTTTGAAAAAGGATGTGCTTTGATATAAAAATGCCTACAGTTGAAAGGAAAAGAAGTAAACATATTATTTAGTACAAAAATATTCGCGATTTAAATGTTCACATCTGCTGTTATAACAACAAATATAGATACTTTTTTACAACAAAATAGCATCGATGTAATGTTTAATTGTTCTTAAATTATATTTTTTATCATAATATATAGTTATTTATTATAGCATATGATCAAAAATATGTATTCTCTAGAAATGCTTTTTGTCAGTATAAATTCTATGAAAATAAACAAAGTCATAGCTTTCTAAAAAAAATTTATAATATTGTACAAGTGTGAAATGTTACAGTTATTTTAGTCACGAAAAAACGTTAGGCATACCGTCCTAAGTTTGAGTGGCTAATTACGTGAGTGAATAAGAAGCGTTTCCACATGTATAATCCAAAATCCTAAAATTATCTCATTTTACGCCCGAACTTTCCAATATTACCAAATTCTGATAAAAATTTACATATAAAACAAAACAAAATAACAACAATTGTTATTTTTTACTATAGTTAGTATTAATGTTGATTTACATTGCTTCAAAAACTTTACGAGAGATATGAAATTATTTCATAACTTTTAACCTTTTCTCTCGCTACCATTATGAATTTGCTTAGTACACACGATTTTAAATAAAATTGTAGTTTAACAGGTAAAGTGTGTAAAAATGTGAGAAAATAAAATGTCCAATTATTCCTAACCTATTTATAACACAGTACAACTTCGACACGTTTTAATATCTAGACCTATTTTTCAGAAAATAGAAAAATGAAAAAATTATAAAAAATTTATTGTACATTAATTTTAATATTAAAAAAACATTTAAAAAAAAAGTTAAAAAGATGAAATATTAATGATAAAATTATTTCTATATTTGTCTTCTTAAAGAAAAAAAACTGTCCGAGCTTTTCTCGCAAAATAACAAAAAATCCTCATAAATTTGCTTGTTTCGTTTTCAAATGTTCAGCCTGTATACTAATGTTACACTTTTAATTATTTAACTATTTTAAGTATCAAACTATTTAACTAACTTATTACTTATATGCATAACTTTTTTATCTATTATTTGATTGAGTCAAATGTCGAATATTTTTTATTGAACGTAAAACCATGTTTATTCTAAATAACTTTGTATCTTGTAAAACTTCGTATCATAGCTTTTTACCACAAAAAATTAATTTTGATAATATGACATGATTAAAGCTAAAAATTTGTTACCATGGTAATTCGCCAATATTTGATAATTATTATTAGTAAATTATTACATTTTTTAACAAACAGTGAAACAAGTTTTTTACCTTTAAAATTCTTTTACTTTCAATTACTTAAATACAGTAAATAAATTAAGGTTATTTAAAAATAGTCTAGGCTCTAGATAATGTTCAACTGGTAACTAACTTAAATTATTATTAATAACAAAACTACCTAAATATTTTTTGCTTAAAAACTAGAAAAATTAGATACTAAAATTTTTCAAAAGACAAGAAATGTTTAAAAATAATGCAAATTTTAAATAAAATATAAATCAAGCCAATAGAATAACAAACAATATAAATTAAAATTTAAAATGTTGACTTTATTCTTTATGCATGAGAGATAGAAATAGTAACTTAAATTGTAAATCTTAAAAAATGCCATTTGAAAAAAAATTGTTTTTGACATTTTTAATTTGTCATGTTTAAAAAATCACAGTAGGCACATGCCATTGTGCAGGTTGTTAAATAAACACTTAGAAGATGCGGCAAACATTCAGAAATCAAACGGCGTTACTTACTTTAACTTGTGTGGAAGCATTTAGAAGGTACTAATTTTTAGACAGACCTCTGCATTTCAAAAATTCTGGTAAAAAAAGCGCCACAAATCAAAATTGATAACAGATAAATGAAAACAACTTTTATATAAATAAAAAAGTTATTTGTAATTTAGCATAAAATTTAAAAATAAAATCAAACTAAGTAGATTTCATTTAGAAAAACATAACTTTAGTGTTTTTTAATATTGGAAGACCCTGTTTATAAACTGCAATATTTTTAAAATATGCATCAAAAACGCTGCTATAATTTAAAAAAAAACAATACCTTATTGGCCTGATTACATTATTCAATTCTCTTCAAAAATACTATCCAATTAATTAAACATAAATATTGAATGAAGTCGGACGAAGTGCTAGCATCTAAGATTCAAGATATTGAACGAAACGTCAAAAAAAATTAATATGACGTTTTATTATTTAACCTCAAAAAAGTTATTAGTTATTTAGTATGCAACACGGTCAACTTAACAAAATAAACAAAGTGGCGTTAATAAGCGTCATAGCTATCAACATCATAGCACTACAGAACTTTAACTCGATGAAAACATACAGAAAACACATGTCGCTTGTTGCCATCTTTTATTTTTCGTAGTTGTGCGCATGCTCCCATCAAATTATTTTATCCAAGTAACCTTCAAAATAGCGCACGATATTTACATCCAATTACTTTGAAGTAATGTCAAACGAAATTCGTCAATTTACACTACATAAACACATCAAAGAGGTGTATTTAAGAAATTCATACAATTACTTGTACGAATCTTTAAAAAATATTGAATAGTGTAATTAGGCCTTTAAAATAAACAAGTTATAGAGCTTTTTCGGACCGTTGCGTTGGGACAGCCAGTATATAGATAAGTTGCGTTTGACAAAGTCATTTTGGTCTCAAAAACTTTAAGTCTTGCTATGAAAACGTCTTTTTGACACATTTGTATTTTTACTTTTTAAAAGTTTTTAATTATTATAAAATATTTGTTTATTTAAAGAATATGGATACTACTTATATGTTCTGACAAAAAAGTATTTAAAACAGTAAAGTATCCATAACGACAAAAATGTCATTTTTTTTGTTTAGGTATTTAAAAAATAAATTAGAACACTTTAGGAAACTCTAGGTATAGTCTAAAATTTTAACCATGTTTAAAGTCTTGTAACTTATAGAAAAATTAATTAATCGAAATGATTTTTTTCTCAGTCGTTTATTTTATTTCTTATACTTAAAGCTGTTTTTCTATGTTTTGTTATTTAATTTATACACAGTGTTATAGGCAGGCACTGCCAAAAATAGAAAGTTTAAAATGTTTTCTTGTTACCAAAAATTTTTTTGTTGAGTTTCCGAAAAACATTGGACAAAGCTTTTAAAACGATTTTGCCAATTTTAATCTAAGTTTACAAGTTAAAATATTATCTATAAATTTCTCTAAAAAATGTCTTTAAAAATCCAATCTAACCACCGATCAACACTGAGTAAACCAATGGTACAACAATTTTAAAATAAGAGAATGTTTTTCTTTACATTTTAAAGTAATCTTTTTTACTAACAAAAAATTTAGAACTGTTTCAAATAGGTATTATCTACTTTTTTAACAGACGCACTTTCAGTATTATTTTTGACAAAAAAAATTCGGGTGTTTTAAGCATGGGTTTTACTACTTGAAATCTGCAATTTTAATGGTGGTGGTAAAGGCGAAGTCGTATCGTTTCGCATAGCAAAGCGTTTGACATCTAGTCCGTCTACCAATATTCTAAAACGACTTTAATCACTAGTTAACCTTTTGGGTCGGTTACAATAGTCTTATTGTTATGGGATCTACCTATTCTGCAATAAATTCTCGAAGGTTAAGGTTTATAAAATTTGAATGGATTGCTCACAACTTTTAGGATTATCCTTGTCAAACAGATAATAATCAACTTAAGAAATCCAAAGATCGTTTTAAAATATCGGTAGACAGACTATAAATAAAAATATAATAGATCAACAAACCTACAAAAATAAATTTAATTATTAAACAAAACTTGCAGATAAAAATAATAATAAATTCAAAAATAAGCTAAAATAGAAAAACTATCTACACTCAAATCGGCGAAAAAATATAGTTATAAATCATCGTAGGGCGTATACATGTGCTTAGAAGGTCATACGCAGAAGCCGGGTTTACACAAAATTTCGAATACGTATTGTTAGTTGCATACACTTGGTTGCTGATCTTACCAACACTAAATTCGTCAGTGTGACACCGACTTGTTACAATAGTTCTAATTTTAAAAATAGCCAATTGCAAGCTACTATTTAAATGTCTCGGGCAAAAGCGGGCGGTTTTATTACTATATCTGTTCGCCGATGAGACTATAGTAATTATCTTTCTCAATATCTCAATACATTTCGGTAAGTAAAAACTATAAAATATAAAATAAAAATTGAATAATTGAGATTATAGTTGCGACTTACCTACTAATGTAAGATTTTAAGGTAGCACATGTAACTTTCAATACAATTTTTTAAGCATTATTTATTGTTGTTTAATATAATTTCTACAATATTCGATATAATTCACCCTGTTAAAATTTTAGAAACAAATACTTAAATAAAAACTTATCCAAACTTATCCATTTAGTATGCTATTTTCTTAGTTTATAGTTCTATAGTTTATATTAAAAAAAATTCATTAAAAATTTGGACTATTATTTTATATTAAAACTTGTCCTTACAAGACTGCCGACATTTCGGAAGAACAACCCTTCTTCTTCAAAGCTTTCTCTTATGAATAGGATTTTTTTTTTCAATCGATATGTGAGTGAAAACAGCCAAGGTTGTTAAATTATATTAGCTAATCAAGTCGCGCTGTAAAACTACAATTACCGCATTCTAATCTAAATAGTTATTATCATTTTGTAGGTATTCAAGCTTTTTATTTTATTAATTTTAAAATATTTAATTAGTTAAAAAAGAATTTTAAATCAATCACTAACAAATAAATATTTGATGACATTAAAAATAAATTAGATTAATATATTTATCTACGTTAGTAGTAGGAATTAGAAACATTTTAAAAACGTTTCTAATTCCTATTACATATTATGCTTTAAAATGCAAATCTGCATAATTACATAAAAAATTGCAGTTGCATTTTTGTACGCATTGCACCATCTTCCCTGTGTTTTTCACTTGGACAGAATTTCTAAATAAATTCGCGTTTGAAATAACATGCTCCTGAGGCAGGAAAAGGAACTAGAGTCATGGTTTCCGGTGTAGCAAACCCCCGAGGATTAAGTAAGGCATAACACGACATTCAGCCATCACCGATTTCTACCTATACACAAAAATTGTTGTAGATATTTATAAAAGAAAGGGCGAACATCTGTCGGGGATGATGGACATGCGAGATGGTCGCCTCTAAAACAATGAAATTTCAGTCACATTTAGAAAAAGCAAATGCCCATCGTTTCCGGCATAAAAAATATATAATAATATATGTACGTTTGTAGACGTCGGAACATAAGTAATAATTATACGTCTGTTGAGTTGGCTCGCCTGCCTTCGGGCCAAGGGCTAAAGCCGACATACAGTTGCGCTCTATCATTTTAGGCCCAAATTTGTGTTTTGTACAAACGAACGCGGCGCCGAAGAGCTTTTCAGATTTTTTGCTTTTGTTCTTTCACTGGTGGAGGTTTTTCCTGTTAAAGTCTGCAACGACTTTTGGGTTATTAGGAGGTAATTAGTTACACCATTTTTATATCTTTTCGCTTTTATAAGCCTTCAATTTCGGTAAGTACAGTTAGATTCAGCTGTAAAAAATCTACCTATATTAATTATAACATTTTTTTGTTCTCTAATTAACTAATTCATTCAACTTAACCAGAAAATATATGTAAGTGCTATAAAATAATTATGTAGTTTTTATTATACGTGTAATATTTTAATTTGCTTGTAAATCTCATCAGATACAAATCGAATAATTAAAATGGTAATTAAATCTAATTTCTTTAATCTATATTGATTCTAATGTGCAATACAAGTATAATACCTAATATAAT
The DNA here is from genome assembly GCA_029207805.1 of Tribolium confusum. Taxonomy (NCBI): domain Eukaryota; kingdom Metazoa; phylum Arthropoda; class Insecta; order Coleoptera; family Tenebrionidae; genus Tribolium; species Tribolium confusum. The sequence goes on from JALGAY010000003.1 coordinate 6,121,055, forward strand.
TTCAATATGAAATCTGCATCTGAATGAACTTATTATTTTTAATTAGATCAAACCATGTTCTGTTATTTATTTTATTAAAATACATATATCTACCTATTAAATTTTTTTAACAATTTACCTATACATATTTATTTGTCTCATTTATGCATTTAAAATTTTAATATAAAATCTTCATAAAAATTTTAGTTTAATAATTTAGTAAAGCACTAGTAGCCGTCGCTTACATAAAATTTAAATTCTGCAGCCAATGAATTTTTAGCTACAGTTGTTCCATGAGAAATAGTCATAGTGACTTAAATTAAAGATCTTATTAACAAAGACCTCCTACTTGAGCTATTTGCTTACCACTTCGGCTGTTTTCGTTTACTTGTTGCTTATGAAATCTCAACGGTAAGCAATACTTTCCGTTCTTGATACGTAAGTAAAATTTTTCAAATTTTACCTAAATATTTTTTTAATAAAAAAATTATAGCACAAAATTTGGCGTAAGCAATACGAACATTTCACCGCTCTAAGATAATAGGTAGGTCGTCGCTTCGCTTCTTCTCCAAACAAATTTAAAATGTTTTTATTTTTCTGATACATAATATACTAATAGTTTTCAATACTTAAACGTAGTTTTTTTTTTGTTTCTTTTTTGTTTTAATACTGACTAATAGATATTTGTCAAAATAATTAAGTAATAAAATATTTCTTTTAAACGTTTTAAACTAAAGTACAGTTAAAAAATTGTAGGTCTCAAGTTCTAAACACTGTTATTAGTTATTTATTGAAAAATTTTTAAAGTTTTTAACATAATCTAACTTAATTCGTTTAACTACTCGTAAAATTTCATTTTTTTTAATTGAATCACACAGAAAGGCATAAAATAGATGGTAAATTTAACTTATAGTCTTATCTGTTTGCAGGCATCTCAAAAAGCATACAAAATAAATTGTAAAAAACAATTTTGGCTTTATTTTACCACCAATCGCTTGACACTTGCACGCAACCTATAGAGCTTTTGCATGCTTTGACATAACTTAGAGAAACAACGATGCCAAAAAGAATCCACAAACAGTAAGAATACATACTAAAGCGTTTCACATACAGTCCAGTTTCTGCGCAAAAATGAGTACGACTTTTGTTGATGTTTTATAAAATTATAAACATTTAAATAAACATCTAAACGTTAGCTGCAATAATGCTGAGGACTGTTTGGAATCAAAAAAAAAATCTTTTTGTGCAACATTTTTACTGTGTGGATAGCTTTACTTACCCCAAGCAAATCATTTTTAACACATTTTATGCAGGCTTTTTGGCATTGTTATTTCTCTCAGCTCTGACAAATGTTAGAATGTGCGAAAGCTTTATCGTTTACTTGTTGGGTAATGTCGGGAAGAGAAGAATAGCAAGTGTGGGCATAAGCATTGAAATCATGATCGTTGCACAAACACCTTTTATGGCAGTTTAACAGTACTAAAGATGGCTTTTTCCGTTTTTATAAATTTGCAAATAGTAGTTTTGACAGTATATTAAAATTATAAAAGGTGTTTGAACCTCGACCAAGAACCTAAGATTGTCGGTATAGTATACATACCAGTATACATACTTCTCTTATTTCTGCCTCCACGGGTGGTATAAAAATATTTATTTAATTTCTTTTTGTAATATTAATTGTAAGTTGTAATGCTCCAAAAACAGCATTTTAGTTTTGTTTTTTATGTTAGTAAAAAATTTTCTGGTGCTTTTAACACAATATACACAATCGTGTAGTTTGCGATGTACGGATGTACCTAATAGAATTCATAAAAAGATCAGTCAGATAACGTATAAAAGAAAATATTTTGTGCCGACAGTTCGTAAAATGACTAGGTTATTTATAAAATAACGAATTTCGCTATGATTTATTATGATTACAATTATTATTGATAAAAATTACTTTAAATTACTAATATTAATAATTAATTATTTAAATTTATGACACAACATTTTTAATTTAAAATTTTTACAGGTGACGTAAACGCACATGTATAAAATAGAGACGTTATGTAGCGGAAGTAGACGTTCAAAAACGAAACAAGCAAGTTTTTGAGTATTACTAGTTATTTTTACAAAATGTTCTGACTGATCGATTTTGCAAACAAGAGAGACAGGTTCTGAAGATAATGTCAACACAAATATTTCAATTCCTTGGCCGAGGAGGTTACCACCGGCAGATGATGTCTTTGCTTTTAAAATCTAAACAGAACTTCAAAATATTGATTAAAATCAATATTAATTTTGCAAAGTACCTATCTAAAATGTTGATCATTTTTTAAAATAATTTTTAGAGTTTTTTTATTAGAAAAGGTTTAAGGAACTTTTTAAGTTGTTTTATAATAAATTTATTGTATTTTAAATGTGATATCAAATTTAAATAAAATATAAAACATTTTAAAAATTATTTAACACCTGTTTTAGGTATTTTATAAAGGTTTGACAATATTTATTTAAAACACAACTTTTTTAAAAAAACTAATGACAATATTAAATAAGTACATGCATTTAACACTATTTTATTACTAAAAAAAATTAAAAAATACAAAAATTTATCAACTTTGCAGCGTTTTTGTAAATTTTTTTTCGAATGTACTAATCTAACTTTGAAAATCTGTTAAAAAAAAATACCTTTTTAATGATAAACTTAAAGCTTGCTAGTTAAAATGCTGAAGATGGTAGCTGCCCTCTTAAAGACGGTAAAGTATTGACATTATCAGACTAGATATATGTCTTTCTTGTAATCAAAGTTGATCTGTCCAAACGTTTTTTGAAAAAATAACTAGAAATACTCATAAACTTGCTTGTTTTGTTTTCGAGTGTTTAGCCTGTATGTATTCTTTATAAAGATACGAGTAGGTACATTAAAAATAGAATTACGCAAATTTAAACTTAAATATATTAGATTTATTTTTTGTTCGTTAAAAAAATAAAATTCTTTCAAAATTTTAGTTCGTAATTATTTGCAATATCAAAATACCTAAATAAAAGTACATGCAAATACCGTGTCTGTCGCAAAGATGTCTTCAACTCTTTGTAGAACAAAACCTAAACATTTTTCAGACTTTAACGCCATCTAGATTCTAAACGGTGCAACTTGATACGATTTAAAGTTTTTTTGTTTTAAAAAGCTTAAATTGTTCTGTAGAAACATTAAAAGTAAGTCTTATCTGTTGTACCCGATAAGTTAATACTTTTTATTAAATAAATAATAAACAAATCAAATAATTTTGACTTTACACAAGTAATAATACACAAGTAGAAATATTTGATTATTATTTTTATTTATTTAAGTTATTTTATTTGTAGTTTTGTTAATTTACCTAATAGGTAAATTTTTTTCTCGACAAAATATCATATCAACTGTTCTTCAAACCCATTAATTAAAAAGACATGTATGTCAAGTATAGAACCTTGCTGGTCTTATTTAATTCCCATCTTACGTTGAGTCACAAGTAAAAATGATTATTTATCGCACCAACATCCTGCAACGGTCACCATGCTACTAATTAACGGACTACCTGTATCACAAGAAAAAATCGTAGCTACTCATTATCGAAGTCCTCGGTGGACTTGTCCGTGAAATTTTCGATAATATTTCAAATCTGTGTTTGAGAAACGAGTAAAAACAATAATTTTCATTAACTCTTCCCCCTTAATATTAATCAAAGCTTTGCACCCCCGAATTAAGGTCTTCGTTTTCCGAAATCTGTCAAAGAGAATATTAATTAGGTGATCTCTTGACAGTCCACAATTAGAACACAAATAAAAAAAGGGAGGTGGTAATTAAAAATTACCCTAAAACATATTTTAGCAAGGACATCCCCCGGCCAGCAGTAGCTTAGCTAGCCGGTAATTAAACACTGAGTTTAACGTTTAAGTTAATCATTAGTTCACTGTGCACACCACTAGAGGGCCGTTCGGTAAGCGTTCTTCAGCCGACCTTTTGTTTTGTTTTTGGCGCCATCTTGCTGCGGGCGCATTCGGTAACCAACAATTATAGTCTCGGTGCTTAGATATATTACTACTTCTTAACTTTATGGTTTTAGAGGGCGAGGTTGGCGGAAAGAATTATTAAAAGCGAATTAAGTGGTCGGCACTGATTGACAGATGAAGAATGGCACTGCACTCAAATTTTGGCGCGTCGCGAATTTTGGGGTAGTTTGGTGGTAAAATTTTTAATTTTGTATCAGGGACATTGTTGTCGCCGCAGCCGCCACGATCGAACTAAAGTAGGCTGCTAAACATGCTCCCAGAGTAATTTGTGACGAAATAAGGGGAAAATTATAAAATTACATTGCTCGCTTAAACTACACTCTTTATTTGTGGCTGTGTGCCAACTCTCCGATTCTCTAGCGAGAGATCAATAGATCACGAGGGAAAGAAAGCTCACTCTTTCGTAGGTACAAAACCAATTTAATTAAAAGCATAATTTTAAGAGTAGAGCAAATAAATTGTAATAATTTTATATTTTATACAATTTTAGAATATAGATGCTACATTGTTATAAAAAAAATACAAATTTTAAGAAACTGATTTTAAGAAATGTTTTTGTCATTATCTTTATTTCGAATTTTTAATATTTATCTACAGGATGTCCCAGAACTGGCGGATCAGCCGTAAACTACAAGTTTCTCTCTTTAACTTAATACCAAATTCCGAAAGAATACTTATTTTTCTAAACTCTATCGTTTTCAAATTACAGCAAATTTTATTTTAACCAATCACATAATAAATACCAATTGTAAAGATAATATTTATATTATTAGGTAATCAAATTAACCCCAACTCACCTTCTTGACAAAATTGACACTTGTCACTTTGACAATTTAGTTATTACAGTCTACCAAATAATAAATACTAAATAATAAAAATTAATTTCATTGCCTAGTAATATGAATATTACCTTTACTAATACAAGAATTAATATATATTATGTTGTTGCTTAAAATAAAATTTGTCGTAATTCGAAAACGACAGAGTTTAAAATAAAAATTTTCGGAATTTGGTATTAGGTTGAAAAGATGAACTTATAGTTTACGGCTGATCCGCCACTTCTGAAACACCCAGTATAATTGAAGATATAAAGTTTCACCATATAATCTCGTACAATCACTAAAATATGATTTAAAAAATATACACAGGGTGGGCACATAAAGGTAAAATGTGTGAGTGATTGCACACTCACATCCTAGATCCGAGTATTTGTCTTTGATATAAAAATCGAACTGTTTCTTGAAAAAAATAATTTTCTTCAAAAATACCAGTCTTAGATAAAAATAATTATTTTTAGAAGAAAATTTTAAAAGAAACAACTGAAAGCAAATTAGCACAAAAATGTTCAAAGACCTTTTTAAAATGAGGTATCACTTGACCTACTTTTTCTATCTAAATTCTAACGGTAAAAAACTCTGTGCTCAAGAAGGTGGAAAATCGGCGTAATTTTATCAAAAAATATATTTTCCAGTCAATAAAAATTGATCTGTTTTTTTTTAAAATCGAAATCGTTAGGTACTGAAAATATTGGGGATACTGCTTTCAAAAACTCACTCTGTATATAAGTTGGTTTAAGAGTATGGAGCAAAATTGTAACCAGACATACAAATGATAAAAATTTGTAAACATTTTTTTGTTTTCTCTCAAGTATAATAATAAAATTACAAGTCTTCAAATTTGGTTATAAGTAACATTTTTTTTAATATAACGCAAACCGTTTAACTAATTATCATAAGATTTAGCCCAAAAACCAAGTTAAATGTTTTTTTTTTTGATAATGACAAAATTCTGCTAAATCCCGTAAATTTCAGCAGGTTGACTACTTTTGTCGCAAATTTTTGATAACTATTACATTTTTTGCCTTACTAACTATATTTGTTATTACAAAAATGAATGAGCCAATAAATTCTGAATAAAAAAGTAAAAACTCAAAGTTTTGTTAAAACATACTAATTTTGAGATATTTACGTTTAAGAGGGTTCAGTAGCACACATTTTCTAACTTTTCTTAAAATTTTGTTGTTATTGTAGGTACAGTTTTAATTTTTGGCACAAGTTTTCACATAACTATTTAAGGCTACACGCTCATAATTTTTAATTATTAAATTTAACAAAAAAATTTATTGAAAAATAGAACTGCGAGTAAATTTCTTTCTCTAGGTGCAAACATATAGATATTATAAGAAGTTTTAGCAATTTTTTTTAAAAAAATGCATAATAAACAAATGGCACAAAAAGTTAAGCACTCTAAAGTGCCACCGCCACCGAGTGGAAATTGGAAAGCCAGGTTTTTGTTGAAGTCTCTGTTAAGGCTATACATAGCTAGCACTAAAAACGTGAAAAACAAGCAAGCGGCTAAATTTTGAAAGCCACCGAAGAACGCTAGGGAACCCTTTTAATAAAAAATATAAAAACAACTTTAACTTTGGCGGCCTCAAGCTCCTAAACGCTGCAACATAGTATAGAAGTAAGTTCTATTAAATAGCTTTATACTGGATGAAAAACATGCGGTTTGTTTTTTTTTTAAATTTTTAGGTTATATTTTTCTTATCAGTTAAGATAAATTTCTTTTTTGCAAATCTTTATTATATCGAGCAGTATATTTTTGGCTAAAATATTGCTCTACACTTTTGAATCACCTGATATATTATCCTCAATATGCGAAATGCGGCTTTACGCATATTACACAGAAATTTTAGTTAATATCCATATTAACTAAAATTTATATGCAAAATCTAGTATAACAGTTTATATTATATTAATTTATTCATTCGTTTTGACGTAGGAAAGTTGAAACAATTTTTAAACATTTTTATTTTGTTTATTTTTTGACACAAAAGAGCTTTGCCTTTTAGGCTTGCAAAAAACATTGTCTACCTTGAGTCTATTTATTTTTGGGCTACGTTGTAAAAACTTTTTTTTAACGTATATTATTAACTAATATCTAAGTATTTTGCATAAAACTGGATCGCGTATATTAGCAGTAACATACCTACTAACCAAAATATTGAGAATCTTTTTAAAATCTTATAGATATTAACGAAAATCTCTAGGGCTTTATGCATAATACTCAGAAATATTAGTTATTATCATAATGTTAGATTTTACATATAAATGGTAGACACTTGAAAAAAAATTACATTCGTTCATTTTTTAAAATATTTTGTAAAAAATAGTGTTACTAAACTAAATATTGTAGAATGTATGCTTACAAAATGTAGATTACTACGATTGGTACCGTCTTTTGTGTTATTAGATATAGTTTTCTTACTTTGTTTTTAGGAGTTGAAACTTTGAAAGAATAAGATAGATACACCAAATATATAGATACACCATAAAAGTCTTTAGACTTAAGAGGAGTAGTTACCAATTTTTCTAGTATAGGGATTCCAATGTAAACGCGCGAATCTGTACCTAGTTTATTTATAAAAAAAAATAAAAACGGTTTTTGCTACAAGTATTGTAATAACATGGACTACATTTTGATTTTTTTAAATTTTTAATTTCGTTGATTTTAAATTTTAATAATTTTTTAATAATTATTTTATATTATTTATAAACATTTTTTTTTAAAATTACTTCCAGTCATTTTGTAGTTAATAATAAGAAGAATGATTGTGCCAAATTTTGTAAAAATATTTTCATAAATAAAAGTGCTACAGATTCGCGCGTTTACATTGGAATTCACATAAGAGAAATTACCTCCATACTCCTCTTAAAAAATTAGAGGGATTGTAAATTTATGTAATTAACTTTTTAACCTGATGAAATCTGTAATAAAGTAGACGAAACGTTGCATACAGTTGTTTACGGTTTTTATTTACCTTGACCTACACTAGTTCGATTCGATCGATTATATTAGTATCTTATATCTACAAAAACGTGAAGAAATATAATTAACAATAAAAGAATATATAATCGATTTTTTAAAATTAAATGACAAATTAAAATTTATCAAAATTTGACATTAAAACTTTTTCATACTGTCAAGATATTTTAAACTGCCAAGTTTAACGCATTTCTGTTAAAGGCAAAAAAACTTAACTAAAATAGGATTTTAAAGTAAAACAAAAAAGTCAAAATTACACAAACAATCGAAAATTTGTTAAAGCGGCAGTAAACCAAAATTTTCTGAAAGCGTCTAAAAAATTCTTAAAAAATATCTAAGATTAAAAATTAAAACTGCAAATCGCTACAAACTTTGGTTTTGGAACAGTGAGACAACAAAGTTATTAAACGCGTGACGTCATACTGACATCGAATCAAGTGAGCATTTGTGTTTTTTTTTGTTGTTTGTGCTTACTAAAATTTATCAAAAATGACAAGCTCTTGTGTTTTCAAGTGCAGTAATAATTTTAAAAAATCTAACTTGACGCTGCATAATTCTTGCATTAGGTACACCTACTTTTTCTTTTCGTCTTGTAAAATACTTCTTAAAACTGTCGATATCGCAAATCGCACGTATTTGGCGTTTAAAGATTTGCTCTTAAGAATTTTTTTACCACATTTTTGTATTTCGGTATACAACCCCTTTAAATTAACCAGAAAGAATAGTTTTATAAAACGTTTGTCAAATATTTGTAATGAAAACAGAAGATACAAGTGACCACGAAGGTTTATTAGGCTATGTTGGCGGTTGTATTGTAAGCGTAAATTGCGATGTTATTATGTTCTTTGATTAAAAATTGGACAGTAGGTACATAAATCTCGTATTGGAAAGATTTCAGTACTCACGTATAGTCATGTAAGTATCATCCCTATCTCCCATTAAAAAATTATTAAATTATTAATGTTAAATATGTATATAAAATACCTTTTCCGAGTAAAAATTTTTGAAGAAATGTTTATCGAAATTTATAACCAAAAAATATTTATGTTTTAGACTTTAGCTCAGTTTGTTATAGTGTAGACTTTACTGTAAAGGTGTCGTTCTTTACGCACATGACTGTACATAAGTTAATACAAATATTTTATTTTAATAATACAATAATATAAGTAATAATAATAATTGTTTTAATAAATTACAACTTTGTTAAAAATATCGTCATGTGTAATTTTAGAAAAAAATTGTTATTTGTTTAATTAGGCAATAAAATATGTGATTTAATGCCGTGGCAGTTAAAAAGCAAGGCACAGTCGAGGCTTTAAAGGCAGGCAAGGCAATAACTCTGTTTTATTATAATTTTTTTTAAATAACTTTACTTCTTTACTGCTTAGTTGATAAAAATGCAGACACATTACCTAGTCAATAAATATGATTGTTTAGTGCGGTTAAAAAATCATTAGGTAGTGTTTATCGATGTCGATCGGTGAAAGATGTTTTCAAATGCAACTAAATAAACATTGTTGTCATATCGACCAAAAAGTCAACTGTTCCACAATGTTTTTCACTCTAGAAAAAATTGTATATTTTCTACCTTTATAAAATAATAAAAAAGTAAAATGTAAATTAAACACGAAACGTCATCCGTCTAACTTAACATTTTTTTTGTTAATTTGCTTTTTTGAGTTAATGTTTAATAAAAAAAGAATAAATGTATTTTAGCTCAAAAACCAATTACAAAAAAGTTTAATTAAAAAAATCTTAAAAATTTTTGAATTTTTAAAAATAAATCAATTTTTTTTACAGTTGTTAACGGGGAAAATAATTTTAAAACTCTACAAAAAAGTAAAATTAAAATAATTGACAAAATAAATCGTATGTTTAATGCTAACGAGCAAATCAGATTTAAAGTCTTAGCTGGCTCAAAGCCTCGGCTATGCCTTGCTTCTGATCGAATTAAAGTATTTAGTCATAATGCTTAATTGTTTTTTTTTAAATTGATATAACTTTAAATTTAGATTTAAGAATACAATAGTTTAGACATTTAAGTATTTGTTGTTTAGTGAATAACACCTATAAATAATTATGAATAACATACATTTATTCTAAATTTCTCTTCTTATTTCTGAGGCGACGAAGAAAGACACCTTGCGTCCCTTTGCAGTTATTGGTGCTTCCTTCCATTTAAAAATTAATCGAAAACACGAACTCAAACATACCTTTCAGAGAACTGTGAATAATTAAACAAAGTGAAACCATTCTACCGCTTATTCCATTATTGATAAATCTGCAGCACGCTATTCGTGTGCATGGGAAGATATACACAGGCATTCGTCTGCTCTTAACAAACCCAGCGTGTCCCAAAATACCCACCCTAATTATCTCCTCACTCCGGTCCTGTCTTTTAAATTTCAACAAACATAAAATCCGTTTAGAAACCGCGTTGTTGGCACACAGCCACAGCGGAATTAACTTTTTTCATGCGGTCGGGATAATTTGAGTCAATTACGCCATTATAATAATCGTATATTGTACGTAGAAGGGGTACGAGAGAATATCACCTATTTTCCTCGAACTGATATTTTATAAAAGGAAAACTTGGATTAAACACTGTTATAGATTGATGCGAACCTGCAATTGGGTGTATTGCTGAAATGACCGGTTCTTTTGTTTTGTCAACGATTCAACGAATTAAATGACGATCAATCGGATAAATGCTTGTGCACATCGATGGTAATAATGGTTTGTACGATACGAATTTTCGCATCTCTGTAATCGGATAGGCGCACTCGTATGAAAACGAAACGGTTATAGATATTGGCTATTAGTTTCCATTCAAATAAAACATTTTACTATATTCTTTTTTTTATGTTTGAATTATTTATCATATACTTACATAGGAAACCCAGGGCCTAAATGTGCCCAAATTTTCTAAACGTCTAAAATTTAATTAGCGTGTATTTAATGTGTAATCAAGTGTTCTAAAGTAAGTTGACCAGGTTGTGAGACACTTGAAAACAGCACAACTGAAGAGGTGTCAACAGTTATAAAAGTATTGTCAAAAAGTTTTAGCAAAGTTGAAATTTTTATCATTATAGCTTTTATGTCAATAAATTTTATATATACAAGTACAAATATCCTGATCGGGCAATAACCAAATCCACCGCGTCAGCATCAACTCACCACCAATATTTCGTAAAAATTAGTGATTAAAACAATAACTACAAATGATTTCTAAAAGCTAAAATTTATAAATATAATTTATTATAATGTACAAAAAAAACAAGAAGAATATATGCAATCAGCAATCGCCAGAAGTTAAAGATTTTAATTTTAACTTTTTTTATTGTATGTATTTAATTTTTAATCAATTATTATTTATTGTTCTTAAAATATTGAGCTTTTAAATCAAGATTTCTTAAAATACTTACTCTCGACTCAAGCTCCTATGACCACTCTGACTTAAATCATAAATCTTTACATAATAGATTTCCTGCTGCGGTGCCAATTGCAATTATTATGTACTTTAGTTGGCCTGCGGGATTTTACGATTGTAGGATCTGGAATCTACTTGAGTTTTTTTATTTGAAATTTTACTGCTTTTTTATATTTATTAACATAAAAACTATAGCTAAAAGAAACAAACTTTTTTAAAACACTTTGACGACACTTTTAAGTTTAGACCTCTTTAGATTTACTATTTCCAGATGACCCGCAGCCAAAAATGCTGATTTTATTGTTAAATTAAATTTCGTTACCTAAGAAAATAACAAACAATTATCTACTACTACTTACTAGTAAATAATTATTATTTACTACTAGTAGATAATAATTAACCTTTTTCCTTATTAAAGTCATTTTCGTTACCGCATGCGCCGCGGCATTAAGTTCACTGAATTATAAAAAGTATAGAGAGCCCATCCAACTTAAGAAATAAAGTAATATTAATTATAATATAAATTGAATCAACCTAAGAGTTACCTCAGCCACTATTCTTTAACAATAATAGTAAAGAAATCAAAACGCCCACCTGACGATCTGTCTCGAACTTTTCTGCCAACAAGCCATCTATAAATATTGTAAGGTCAATGGAGAAAAATGTCATATGTTCTGTCAAAGAAATGGCTCGTTCGCGCATGCGGTAGGGAATTAAGAATAAGGAAAAAGGTCGATAGAACGAATGAAACCAATATTTTGATATCTTGCGTTAAATATGTTTTACTGGCCATTTTTACTGGTTGCATAACCATGTAATGTTAAAAGTTAAAAATCAAAATAAAAGTTTTGAGGTTAGATTTAAACGATCTTATTTAATTAGTTTTTTTATATATTTTACAACAAACAAGATTGTTTGTGAAAATTATAATTTATAATGCGATTATTGCAAGTCATATTAATAGCTGCTGGACTCGTGTTAGATGTTAAAATTTATACTGGAATCTCAATTGTTTTGGTGAATAATGACAGTGAAACCAAAAATATTCGATCAATAACTCTATCTGATGTCTTCTCGGACCGTTCAGACCGAAAATCTGGCTTAGGATAAGTTTCCTCCGATATTATAAAGCAAAGTCCCAGCAAGAAAAGTTCAAAAGCCTTTGTACCATTGTAGCATTTCTTTTTTTTTTTCAGTTAAAGAATCTTTACTTTTAGTATATCCTTTTGCGACTGAGCTGGAGCGCCATTCTCCATGTCTTTTAAGTAATAAGATGTCGCTCTCATTAAAACCCATTACAGCCCGTTGGCAACTTTAGTTGCCCAGTAAATTATCAAGCAAAGCAAAATTACTTATAATTATTTTTGACAACTGAACGTTGCTAGTTATAGTCTACATTTTCTTCAACCCAGCGAAATCGATTGAATCGGTTAAAATCTTTATTCAGCATCTTTTCTGCATTTTTATTTACGATAGTGCAGTGTGCAGTTCTATACCTACGGCCGACGGTTCAATGTAAGTTTTTGAGGTTATATTTCCACTAATTTGTGTCAAGCGTCAAAAAATATAATGTCAAAATATTAAATTATAACAATCTATTTATAAATTTCTATTTGTTTACTAAATGCGAGAGATATTTAGGCTTAAATATGTGTGACCACTATAGTTGCCACTGGGAACTTTCATGTTGTAATGAAGAATCTGTATCATGGTTCCTCCTTTACAGGTACACTTGTGGAATAAGTGGTAGAGGTTTAATTCTTTCTGAATTAATAGGCATTTTGGGAGAAAATGACATTATACCCGAAAATGTAGCCATCTGTCCGCCAGAAGAACCTCCTGATGCAGAGACAGATAAAGATTCAGACCTGTCTGATGAAGAAGTTTTGGGAGATATTGACCACCTTCCTTCTCGCATTCTAATGTCTCAAACACTTCTGACCCTTAACGAGGAGAACGACTACAATAATCTCACAAATGATCTCAAACCATGTACAAGTTCCGCAACTCTAGCTCACACTGGCAAAAGAAAGCGTTGCTCTTTGAAATCAAACCCGCTCAAGTGGACTGCAAACAAAAGTGCCACCACAAAAATTCCTCAATATTTACCGGAATTTGGACCATCCCCAAAAGAGTTCTTGAGAGAAACAGTTTCTTCGCTGGTAGAAGCTTTTAGAAAATATTTTACGGATTATCTATTGTCACATATTGTAACAGAAACAAATCGTTACGCAGGGCAAAAACTGGTTCACAATTTGAAAGTTTCTAGTGAAGAGATTTTAACTTTTATTGGGGTAATGTTAGTCTCTGGTTATCACCAGCTACCATATAGAAGGCTCTACTGGAAACAAGATCCTGATGTTCATGTTTCTCTAGTTTCCAACGCAATCAGACGTAACAGGTTTGATGAAATTATGTGTCATCTGCATTTGGCTGACAATGAAAGCGTAAGTAATGATGGTAGGGATAAGCTATATAAGGTGCGACCAGTTTTTGACATTCTTAACTCTGTTTTTAAACAAATTTCTCCTGGACCAACTATTAGCATTGGCGAAAGCATGATTCCTTATTATGGAAAACATGGGGCAAAACAGTTTATACGCGGAAAACCAATTAGATTTGGTTTTAAATTATGAGTTGCTGCTGATCCTTCCGGGTATATACATCATGTGGAACCTTATTGTGGCAGTTCTACCCGACTTTCTAAATCAGGACTTGGGCAAGGAGGTGACGTTGTTTTGGGACTTCTTGAGCATCTATATCTCAATAAAGGAACCAAGTTATATTTTGGCAACCTTTTCACGTCGACAAGCTTGCTTCAAAAACTTACCGCTAAAGAAATAGGCGAAACGGGCACGTTACGTGAAAATCGGTGCAATGTAGCGATGAAACTTTCTTCAGATAAAAAAAATTGGAAAAAGGAGCCAAGAGGTCAAATGGCAATATCATCCAGTGGTGACCTCTTGGTAGTTCGTTGGAAAGACAATAATGTTGTCACAGTTCTCACCAACTGTGACGATGTATATCCCATGAAAAAGTCATTGCGTTATTCCCGTACCGAGAAAAAAAAAGTTTCAATCGATATGCCAGGACCAATTGCACAATATGACAGCAATATGGGTGGGGTAGATATTTCCGATCAATTTTTAGTAACATACAAATCTCAAATTAGATCTAAAAAATGGTGGTGGCCTTTTTTCTCGTAGGCAGTAGACGTCTATTGTGTTTAAAACTGGCTTTTATATCGTCAGCTGGGACATGGCATACCATTTTTGGAATTTAGACGCCAATGTGCCTCATATTTATTGAAAAGTTATGGAACTGTTCCACTCACGCCCGGTGTGGGAAGTTCCATGCAATTTACACCTGTGCTAGAAGACATTCGCAGAGATCGCAAAGATCATGTAGTAGAAAAAGGATTGTCAAAATATCGTCCATGCAAAATTTGTAGACGCCGTACCACATACATTTGCACTAAATGTGATGTTCCGTTACACCCCAAAAATTGTTTTAGTGTATTTCATAGCATAAAGTAATATTTATCTGCGTTTTATTAGTTCTTATCTGTTGAAAATAAAGGAATGGTTCTAAGTTTTATATGCGTATCGATCAGTGCGTTTATACCATATTCACCCATTGGCAACTAAAGTTGCCGGTCAGTAAGACCTAAGTAGGCAAGTGCCTATGATAAAAAAATCTGAAAATAATCAGAGTTGTTTAGAACGGTATGAATAAACTACGAGTCAAATTTATTAATGGAAAATGTCAGTAGCAAGGTTTAAATTTAGTAGTTTTAAATATTCTGCAATTTTAGTGAAAGCCAAGCTAATTGTGCTGTGCCTCATGTTCTGTCTGGTTGGTTTACCTAACCTAAACCCAATAAAAAGACGTTCCATATCTGGTGTGGATCTTTTTTCCAAATTTTTTTTATACCACTTTAATCTAAGTTGATTCTACAGGGTTTTCATAAATGATTGTAAGGACGTAGGCGGCTGTGGAAATAATAAAAAATATTCTGCCTTTTAAAGACAAATGCTAGAATTCTAAATCACTTCGCTGCTACTCCATCGAGGTAGCGCAAAATTACGCCACCTAATATAAAGAGTATAGTAAAGTTCCGACGTTGTTCCTAGCAACTCAAATTAAACCTGTGTATATCTGATTTAGAATTAGACCCAAAAACTTTAACTATTATTATAATTATTATTAGACAAATGAGTAACTCCAGAAACTTTTTTCCAATGTTCCGTTGCGTAAATAAGACATTACAATAAATATTCGTGATATCAAAAATTTTTACACCCAATTACGTTGTTACAATCATTTATGAAAACCCTGTAAAATGACAAACTTTCTGAAAACATGTGTTTTAGTTTACGTGATGTTTATTAAAATAATGTCATCCCGGACGTCAAGATCAGCTAATTTCATGTTGCAGAGTTTATCAGTTCTGCAGGCTCTGCTAATACCTACTATAAGTGTCATCTTGAAAGAAAAAAATGTTTCATCAGATGCTTCAGCAAGAAATTTTTTAATATGTTTTTTTTTTTGAACACTGCCGCTTTCTTAGGTATGTACGAATCGTTTTTTCTTTTGAGAAATGCAATAAGCCTATAATATTTCGCTATGAGTGTCTTCGTTTCTTTTTATGATTTGCTTAAACATAGAAAATATCGCCCATAAAACACTAGAAGAGCATTTTCAGACACTTTTGTTACCTGTTTTGATTGCCACTAATTTTTAAAACTTCTGTAGGTTTTCATGTAGAACTCTTTAGATTTTGCAAGTAATAGTTCATTTTCTGTTAGCCCCCTTGTCGTTTCTCGTATTTTAAGTGAGGTGCAACCGTCAAGATCTTTCATTTCGCCTTCAACTTTTTTTTAACACATTTGCATCAAAAATTTCTCTGCGTAAACAACTGTTTGTTTCCTAAAATGTCAAATCTATAGCAAACTTGAAAATAACATGGGTATGTTCATCAAAAATTTTATGATTATTGTCGTTAAAAATGTAAAAAATTGAGTGTGTAGACTCAAATAAAGATGCAAGTTGTGAAAAAATAATATGTAAACTACGGCAGAGAAGACAATTTTAAGTCTCGTTTATTTATTCTTCTCAAAGCTTTGTTTCTCAGCGAATAAACTAAAGTTTGTTCACTTATCAAAAAACACCAATTTCGCAAGTCGCAATTTAGCGTAAATTACATCTGGCAACATTGCACAACTTTTAAAATAACATACAATAAAATCAACCTAAATTTGACAACATTTGGAGCTGCAATTTGTTCTTTTATTAAATTGTAACAGCATGTTACAGTTAGCTGCAGTTGTTGATTGAACAAATCTCTAACTGTTTGTAGTATTTTAGCATTATTATTTTAATTGGAAACCAAAATTTTCAACTTTTTGAGTATGACAGGGAAGTCACAAAATAACCAAAAATTTTGACGATGTCAAATTTTAGTAAATTTAATTTTGACAAACCTAATTTAACAAGTGGTGGTTTTTTGGTTAGTAAACAAACTTTACCTCGGCTTAAAAAAATTTCTTCTCTACCTTGGTGTATAATTACTATTACTTGAATGACAGAAATTTTTTTGACGCTCTGTAAATAAAAACTACGTAATTTTTGAGCAACGTTTCAAATAAGATTTATTCTTCTTTAAGCCTACATATTATTTTAGTTAGTTTATGTCAATATTAGTTATTTGTCATTAGTCGTACCGTCAATTGGGTAAATTTTTAATTTTAACTAGATTATCAACTAAAATTAAGATTGAATAAAATTGATTTGTAAGGCTTCTGTTTTCTCAAACATCAGGGATAACTGAAAATAGCTTATAAAAGACGATGTGTACAAAAATATATATAAATTTTAGACTCAGATGTTGTTGGTTTGCATGTATACTCAAAAAAATCAAAAATTTGTAGAGTATCTATTAGTTTAAGTACAAGATAAGTAGTCTTATAAAAATAAAAGATTTTAAAAAGTCAAACGACAACTTTTTTAAGGAGAATTAAATAAATTGGAACATGTAGAAGTTTTTTAAAACAGTAATTATTATTAAAAATACATTAGTTTATTTGTTTTTTTACATGTATGTATTTAGTTGGAACTTTTCTCATAGGTATAAAATTATATTTTTTTCTCATACAATCTCGGTTCAATCTGAAATAAAATTTAATGCGCCATTAACTTTGCTCTGAAAGTCTTTAAGGTGTAATAGATATCAACAAAACAGATCTTTATATCAGTTGACAGTGGCACACTCGGTATAATTATGAAAATTTTTAGAAAGCGTATAAACGTTGCCTGCGGGAAATGCGCTTTTCGAGTGCATATACTCGTATATTGACTGAGACTATTGAAAATGTTGATTTGATGGAAAAAGAGTGGAGCACAATTAGAGATGCAAAAGAGTCCATAATTACCCTAATTATGGGTAAAATACTAAGAAAGGAGTGAAATTTAATTTATTCCCATAATAATAAATACAAAATTAAATGCAAATAAATTCCAGTATAATAAGTTATTTTTCCTAATTTAATTCAGAGTCGCTGCAGCACTAGTAAAATGGTAAGTAGCCCCTAAGGCAAGCGTTTGTATTTTCCACGTCGAGCCCCATTCCTCCTACTTGAACACATAACCCATAAAACAGGACCATTACTCGAGGCAGTCTGAATATTCACGTGAATAATGGGAATGTTGCGAGGAGTGTCTGTTGTGTTATTAATTCGGAAGAACGAGCTGGGTGATTGTTAATGCATATCTCTACACAGTAGCATGTATAATATAAGAAATATTCAGGAGACTTATAATTATATATTTGAAATTACAATGATTAAGATAGGAAATAAAAACACGCGGTATGTATCGTGGTCGTATTGTATTATTCATGAATTCATTGACAGATGAATTATTGAGAGCCTATGGTGTGGGTATATTTTGATTGTATCGCGAAAGGGACTGCCCCTAATAAATTCTAATAGATTTATTAGTCTCATTGTTTATTGGTATATAAAACTGTAGAAAGATTGCCACAGATAAAAAATACATATCGGACCTACCCGACAGTTTACCAACTACTAAACAACTAACTAATGTTACACTAATCACTAGAAATAAGATATAAAAAAAAAGTGGTAATGAATGAATAATTCGCAAAATAAAATCAGAAACTAAAAGATTGTTTAACAAATAAAGTGATGTTTTTCTAGTGAGATGAATACGGAGCCCCAGCTTCTATAAGCTTAATTTGCAAGTACAGGGAAAATCACATTTTACACGTTGTACAACGCCAGGTTATTTGAAGTTTTTCTTGTACTTTATATTTTTGTCTCAACTTCAAATTTTTTTTACGAAAATGATTAATTTGATGTTTCGGAATTAATTTTATTCTCCGTATTATTACTCTTCTTATTTATTTTAGTAAATGTCAAATTTATTTAAAATGTCCTAAAGTTTAAATCGTTAACTTATAAAAATAAAATTTATAATTTGTAATAATGACACAGTGTTCCAGAACAGATACATGAAGTCATTAATGCATTGTCAATTAAAATCCAAGTAGCAAGAGAAGAATGTATGTGTTTTAGTTTTTAAAAAATAAAGAGCTAATTTAACATGTAAACATGATTACCTTTAGTCTTGCATCCGAAGAAAATTTTGACGTTAAGCTTTTGCATTTTTTAACCTCATGCATCGACATATAAATGTTTGCATTTTGTTTATTTAACGGGTTTGTATTATTAAGTTTATTTGCGGTTTTTATTCTATAATTTATAGCATTTTCGGAAACAATTTTTTGATTTTACATAAAAGATTATCTGGCTACGTTATTATTGTGATTGTCAAAAAACATATAATTTTTTAAAAACTTTTTGTTCCTGCTATTTATACCTTAATTGACAATGTACCAATAACAATTTGACATGCCTCATGCCTGTTTTAGGGCACTTTGTATATAACTACACCAAAAATGTAATTAAACTAAAAAAAACATTTACGAAAAAATATTCGAAATTATTAATTTTATAGATTAGACTAAAGAGGGTCTTAGTTATTTAAGTGAGTTAATCTTTTACAAGCAGAAAACGGATATTTGACAGTCGTATTCTGAATAATGTCAAAAAAGGTATTACGCAATTATAGACAAATGCACTTATTTAAAAAATCTATAAAATCACATTTAAAAAAAACTATTAATTTTTTTATAATTCCAATAATTATTTTAGATCCATCATACAATGCAAGCTTCAATTAATAAAATAATACTTCTTTCGTAATAAATTGAATAATTAACTATAAAAAATAATTAACAATTTTATTTGCAATTGTCAAATTTAGTACCTAATCTCTGTAAAATATTGCATAGAGACAGATAAAAGTGATTGTTACTTACAAGAAAATGTTGCTTACTAGAATTACTACATAAGAAATGTGTTGTTAACGATAAGAACAAAGACCATTTGCTTTTTGCGCTCTGGGCTCTGGCAACAGTGTAGCTTGTCACAATATAGCAATATTGCTTTACCCTGACTTTTTAAAGTTTTGTTTTTTTTTCTTATACAGGGTGTAACATTGAAAACGTCTACTTCTAATAACTTTTAAACAGCTAAAGTTATAAAAATAAGAAAAAAACAGTTTTGACAATATTAAGGGAGAAGTAAGATGGGTATGATATTTACTCTGTAAATATATTAGCACCTCAGCCTCAACCTCTACAAACTTTAATAAGACTACACCATTTGTGATATATCAAATAAAAAGTAAGAACCGAGAAAGTTCATCACAAAAAATTTAACAAAATATTTTTGTTATTATCAGAGTCACAAAGTAAAATAATTGATGCACGGATGTTTTGCAGTAATATTTATTAATTTAAATTAACTGTTGAAAATCTAGCGATCTGGTCGGCCATTTAATGCTACTTTTCCAACTTATCTATTTGTTTGAATATCTGTTGTTTAAATACTCCTTCACATGTTTAAAATAATGAGATGGTGCGCCATTCTGCTGAAAGAATACTTCATCGGAGTTTAATGTGAGGTCTGTTTCACTTGCATCTACCATAAGAAGATCTATGAAATTATCTAGCAACTTCAAGTATCTTTTCTTCGTTAAGAAGTTAATTATTGTGTGGTAAAAAAATATTCGTCTATTACTTGTTTTCTCTATATCGGAGTTAATAATAAAGATATTTTGATGCGTTTTTTTTTTGTCATACTTTACCTTCTTATTATACACATATACAGACTTATTTACGAATGATAACAAATGGTTTATGCAACCGATCTTACATTTTCGCCTGAGACTTCGATATAATTTAATTTAAAAATGTTTTTGCGATCGTAGTTGCTTTATATTATTTTATGTTAATTTGACTGTCTTTAAGCAAATTTAGTCAAAATGTCCACTGATAACGAGAAGACTGACATGATCCTGATACTTATATGGAATATGAAGAAAAAACGCTTCAGCTTTAGTAAGACTTTATGTAGAAAGATATCCCTATAGAGTGGTTCAAGTAAAACATTTTTTTAAGACTTGAGGTAAAATTGCATCAAAACTGGCTTTTCTTGAAAAGGTCATAAAACAAAACTGCGACAAAAAAAAAAATTGCTGTAATTCAGTTGACTACAGAAAATCTATATCTTGGCCAAAATACTGTCGCACAAAATTTAGGATTTAGCTAAAGTTTTGTTTCTAGAATAATAAATTCTATTTCTATAAAAATCTACTGCTCTAATAAATTCTATTTCTGTCATCTTACACTGAAACACAAATTAAAAATAACGGATTATTAATTAGTCATTTAATTTGACAAGTTATAAAAAGAACTGACAAAAATCGATAATTTTTGGGTAACTTTGATTCAATATTTTTACTGAATAAAAAATTTTATCAAGAAAACTGTTTAATATATAAATTTTGTTGCATATAGATTTGTCATCATTTGTGAATAGCCTTGTATTATACTATGATTGTCACGCTACTGATCTACATTTTCGAAGACTCCACCTCTAACTTTGGGCCGTGCTACTATTTGAGGGTTAACATACATAAATAACAATTTCTTCTTAATGGAATAACAGTAAGTGTACCTGAATTTAACTTTAAAATTTTTGCGCTTGCAATTGATTCTGCTGTTTGGTCTCAACAAGCATCCCTTCTAACAGAATTTAGGTTTATGCTCTGTTTTGCAGATGCAATATCTGTGACTATCATAAATCAAAATGCTTCAACACTTGTATTTTGTTTTTTCTTATTATTAATTTTGGTGGTGCAAACTGGATGTCCATATAGACTATAGAGTATCTACAAAACTATAAGATTTAGAATAAAGTGGTATGCACATTTTTAAACTTGTTTTTTAAAAAAATAATTTTGGTACAAACCGCATCTTGCTTTCGTTTTTTGTTTCAAAGGTAGATGCAAAAATTGACATTTTGCTGAAAACCAGAAAATTATATAGCATGATTATTATTAAAGATATTGATTTAAAACACAAACATTATCAAGCACTTTTTTACGTAGAATATAATAGAGTAATAAAATATTATTTTAGTTATCAGTTTAGCCATAATAATCTAATTACATTTTTTTGATTAAAAGTCTTACTTAGCTTTGAAATTTATAAAAAGGTTTTTTTTTTTATTTGAAACTACCTATAGTTATATACTTTGTATTTTTTTAGAAATTATATTAGTTGGTCTTGAAAAAAAAAAGTTTTCTATAGAAAATAATGTTTGTGATGTTCTTTGATGTCGCAGAAACGACAACAAATTTAAAGCAGATACGACAAAATAATTTTGATTCATTCACTCAAATACAAACAAGTGAAAAATATTGTGTTCTTGTCTTCTGAAGATTTACTATTTTTAATTTTGCTTTTTTTTTGGTACTACATTAAATTAAGTAGTACAAGTACAAATTATGCTCCAGACTCAAAGATTACTAAATGCCAACTTTCATTATGACCTCGTAAGATTACTTCTGCCAAACTGAGCCAGATGGGTAATTAGACTATTCCAAAATAAGCAGAAAGATAAATACTAACAAAAAACACAGCTTTACTTGAAATGCCAATTTTTGACGAACTGTTAACCAGTTATAAGTGTACCTCAATTTAAAATAATTTTTAAAAAGTGGTTGGGGCTAAATTTAATTAGACAACCAAGGTCTATACTCTTGCCCTATATGTGCACTTTCTAGAGGAATATATCACACTAGATCAACAGATACGCGTATAAATTATGAAGTCAGCTTTTATTAGACTATAAAGGCGTTCGCGGTGCATAAAAATTCTCAAGAAATCTTGAATCAAACGTGCACAAAAAAATACAAAATTTACTCTGAACATGTTACAAATCTATCCCGAATCGATACCGCAAACAAAACTATAAATAACTTCTGTTTTGAATGCAAAAAAATTTAGATATTTTTTTCTCAAATAAAATAGTATATAAACTTTAAAAAAGTAGATATTTATGTACTTATCAAAAAAAGTATAATTTTATGACGATTATGATATTTTTATTTGCTTTACTCTTCAAGATGGTTAATGATGATGATTAATTTAGTCATTTTCTATTTTCAAGTTTCTCTTTTATAATAGAAAAAGCCATTTAGCTATTTCATACATATTTATGAAGGAACATAAGAAAAGTTGCTATAAAAACATAGTCGACTCACTTCCTGCAAAATCTAATACAAATTTCTGAATAAAATCTATTACACTTGCTCCTAATTTTCCTTTTTTTTTTAATTGCTTACTATACTTCAGTTATTTGCTAAACTAAAAACATTAAAAAGTGGCCACTGTCCCACCGCCAATCAATGGACCAACGCTCCCTGTCCTTGTCACACTAATTGCACACTTCAAAGTATCGCGGCCACAGCTCCTAGTCACTAATTACCATTTCATAATTAGATGGTAGCAGTGTTTATAGCTATTTGCAAGCGGTGATTTTTACTAAACCACCATAACACCTTTCCATAAGCAAAAGATGCAATCTCGTATTACCATTACCATAGAATGATTTATGTGTGCGATAAAAGCGCGACATATTTTTCTATTGTGCGTTCATAATTTTTTTCGTGTGTAGATAATCTCTGACGTCTCTATGCTTGATTTTCGAACATCATGTGAGTCGTACTCGTGGTACCGCCCATACCTCCGGCAATGTGGTAGAGACGGCCATGTTATCGGGGCCGTAGGGGCCCCAACCGGTCTTACATTTACTTTTGCATCGTAAACAGCAACTGCTGTTCACTTGCCGACGCTGTGTGGGGAAAAAAAGACACACAACAGTCCGAACGGTATCATTAAGAACCATGGAATTGCGGATTTTTTGTTCCTGCTTTGCGTGAACAATTTTTTGATTTCCACGACTGGATTCCGAGAGGGATTTCTTTCTTCTTACATATGGCGCAAAGAGGGAAACATGCCATGTGCTAGGGTAATGACACCGTTTCGAGACCATGAACTACTTGGACCAGGACACTTTTATTATAATATCTTAATTATTGTGATCTAGAACTATAAGAGCCAGAAATCCATATTTTATCACATATTTAAAACATTAAAGAACTCGAAATATCAAAGATAAACTTTTTATATTTTATCACTTTTAACAATATCTAGAAATTACCGCGCTCTTGTTTTTCACCATTGACAATTTCTATCACAATCAAGTCTTTTTTTTACTAGAGGCTGGTCATTGTATACTTTGAATATTTAAAATATTCATTTAAGATTGGTTATCACAAATGAGTATTTCAAATTTCTACCGTTTACTAGTCTGTCTTTGTTAAAAAAAAACAGACTATAGACAGGTTATTTATAAATTGGTACAAATATCCGTTATTTCTAATTACTTATTGAAAACTTAAGGAATTTTTTAACTTACGACTATCTATTATTACATTTTGGTAAAACCTAATTACTGAAATCAAAAAACAAAACTAAGATCTTTTAATTTCAGCTATTTATCATGTAGTGTATCAGCACAAAAGCTCTCATTCAAGTTTCTTATTCAAGAACTTATTTTATTAATGCAATTGGCTCAAGCAAACGTACTTGAACTTTAATGAAGGTTACTTTTTGTTCTTTGAATTGTTTTAGGTGTAGGTGGTGTAGCAATGATTGAAATCCCACCTTTATTGTTATTATCATTATTATTACTATTATTTGACAGGCAGTGCCATCTAGTAGCGAAGTCTCAAACCAAGAAAAACTCTAACAATTTTAATACTTAAAAAAACAAAAATATAACAGTTTTTAAGAAAGTAATAATTTTAGTAAAACTGCATTTTATACTAGCAAATATAAATAAATATATTTTAATATTACAGATTTCTTTCACGAATGTAATTTTAACTTTGAACATCCATTGTGCGAGGCCGCCACCTGCACCAACATTTGACAGCTGTCAAATTTAAACCTAACCAAACTTCAGTTAAAGTTTTAATCGAAAAATATGTTTTCTATAAGTACCCAATGCAAAAATTGGATGTTTAACAGTGAAGAAGAGTTAAATAAGTTGCGAGAAAATGCAAATCTTAAACATATTCAAACTTACGGTCGAAACATCAATGTAAGTAGTTTGTGTTTTTTACATTTTTTTCAAGTTTGGGGTTTAGGAAGCCTCACGTTATGATTATTTCCTCACTGCCGAAGAAGAGAAGATTATGGTAAAACGTTACGAAATACGATTACGCGATTTTTGTAAAAGGTTTCAACCTCCTATGACAAGGTGTGTGATTGGGACTGCATTTCATTATTTTAAGCGTTTCTATATTCATAATTCTGTAATGAACCATCATCCTAAAGAAATTATGTAAGTCGACGTTGCTTTTAACTTTTTTTTATTGGTTGTTTAATTTTTTGAAGGGTTACTTGTATATACTTGGCTTGTAAAGTTGAAGAATTCAATGTTTCTATTCAGCAGTTTGTTGCTAATCTCAAAGGAGATAGGGAGAAGGCTACTGATATTATTTTAAACAACGAGTTGTTGCTGATGGAACAGTTGAATTTTCAGTTATCAGTTCACAATCCTTTTAGGCCTGTTGAAGGCCTACTTATTGATATTAAAGTTTGTATTTGAATTTTTATTTTTTATTTCCTAAAATATGTGTTTTCAGACTAGATGCACTTTGAATGATCCTGAAAGGTTAAGGCCTGGTATTGAACATTTTCTGGAAAGAGCATTTTTAACAGATGTTGTTTTGTTGTACTCTCCCAGTCAAGTAGCATTAGCGGCTGTTCTTCATGCAGCTTCGAAATTGCAAGAAAATTTAGATTCATATGTAACTGATACACTATTTGGTGTTGAAGGACGTGGAAAGTTGGAAGAGTTAATTGAAGCTGTTAGAGCTATTAGATCTATTGTAAAAATGGTTGATGCTACACCTGATAGAAATCAACAAAAGCTATTGGATAAAAAGTTGGAAAAGTGTAGAAATCCTGAAAATAATCCCGACAGTGAAATGTACTATTTCCTAGTTCTATTTTTTTATTTTAATTTTTTATATTTTTTTAGTTACAAGAAAAGAATGCAAGCTTTACTTGATGATGATGATGACTTATATCATCGAATTTCTACAAGAACAGATTCTTTGGATAATTCCGCATTAGGAATGTCGGTTTGTGCTTCACCAGAAGTGGCATAATACGTATTATTTTCTGTAACTTCTTTTGTTAATAAAAAAAAAATAATAATCACTTTATTTTCTTAAAATTTTAAAGATAAAAAAGAGGAATTATAACTTAAATAGTTGTTTTTATTGGTACAAAAACGATTTTACAAACCTTATAACAAAATCTTTGGTTAAATAAGTACATAACTTATTTTTAAGTAAAATTAATTAGCTATTTAAGAACTTTCAAAATGTCTGCCAAAATTTTGAAGTTGCATCATTGGAGAGTTTTCCCTTTGATGTTCTGGAAAGTTAACGTAATTGGAGACACTATAGAACGTAAATGTGGTACTATAGATGCGGTTGGGGGTTGTGGTGGTGGCGGCGGTAATATGTTTGGGACTACTGATGGTACGCTTGATAATCCAGGCTGGCCAGGGTAGTTAAAAAACCTGCAAAAAAATGTAAATTTATTTGTCGAATCTAAATTTGTACACCGCATTGTTTTTGGCTTATTTAAACGGAGGTAAGTATGTTAAAAATACCCGTATATTATTATTTTGTCCAAATCTTGTTTGCGCGCTAAAATAGTGGAAGAATGGCCTAAACGAGTAAGTGAATGAGACTCACGAGCAGCGTTTAATATTTTGACATGAATGTGACAGTGTTTGCAAGTGTTGTTCCTTTGGTGGTTTTGTCTGATTATGTTGTGAAAGATCGATTATTACCATTTTTTAAATTTACAACATATTTATGGGACAAATGTATTATATTAATTTAAAAATTAAACTGAGCCAAAAGCAAGATTTTGATGTTTTATATTTTACGTTTAGAAAAACGGTAAATAAAACTGAGAGAAATTCTTAAAACAGATCGAGACAATGAATTGATTTTTGTTTTATTTAATAAAAGTAACCTTGGTTTCATTGGTTTCTTACAGTCTGATTTGAATTCGTAGTAGTAAATTGTGCATTTTTAAAAACGTTTACTTTAAAATATGTCTTATTTCTTAATTCCTATCTAAAAGAATTTTAAATTTCCATAACGCTTTTTTTTGACTCTGCATTAAAGTGGGACAAAAAAATCGAACATATTTTTTTTTAACTTCCGACTCTGAAAGATCAGCTCCCTCATCTTAGTTTTCTATTTTTTCTTTAATTCTGTTTGGCAAAAACCATATCTCATCACTACTTGTTCCTAGGAAAAAAAATTATTTACATTTTTTATAAAAAATTAAACGCTCTGGAAAAGTTATCTTACAATTTTTTTATAGGTATTAGCGTTTAGAAGATATTTTTAACGTCAAAGTTTGAAGACTTAAACAAAAAAATTTTTTTACTTCTAAATTTTATAACTCGTAGATAAATAAATATTAAAAAATGCAATATATAATTTTATAGGAAATTGAACGTTCTACAAAAAAAGTCTCTTGTGGTCGAGTACTCTAACCACTTAGAAGATATTCGCATTTTAAAAACTAAAATTTCAGAATATATCTTCATTTTTTTTTATATGGTTGGAGTAATCGATTAACCATAAAAGACTTTTTTGTAGAACATTTAATTTCCTACAAAATTATATGTCGCGCATTTTCTAATATTTATTTATTTACGAGTTATAAAATTTAAAAGTAAAAAAGAATTTTTTGTTAAATTCTTAAAATTTTGACCTCTGATATCTTCTGAACGCTCATAGCTATAAAAAATTGTAAGATACCTCTTTTAGAGCATTCAGTTTTATACAAAAATGTAAATAAAATTTTTCTATACGATCAAGTAGTGACGAGATATAAATTTTGCCAAATAGAACTAAAGAAAAAATAGAAAACTGAGATGAGGGAGTCTTTCCTATTAAAAATAGGAGTTTATCTTTAAAAAACATTTTTTTAAGGTGTTTAGAAACCAATTTTCCAGTGTCAGAAGTTGATAAAAATATATACGATTTTTTTGGCCCACCCTACTCTGCATGGTAAAATGCAGAGTTTTTTTGAAAAATAAGTGAGTTCATTGTATACCTTTGTTTTATCTAATGCTTTAAAGTGTTGATATTGTTCTACTCTCAACTGGACATTTTGCAACATTTGGTAATGATTTTATTAGTAACTCAAATGTTTGTAGCAGCCAATTTAATTCCTACGTTTTCACCGGCAAAGGTAATTCGATGACGAAAGGTTTGAATTACTCATTAGTCATTACTATATGGGGTGATTCAAAAGTCTGGAGCAAAATTATAATCTGACTTACAGCACTACAAATGATGAAAACCTAAAAAGCATTTTTGTTTTATCTGAAGTGATAACAAACTTACGGGCCTTGAAACTTGGGTATAAAATCCATATATTTTTTGTACACTATATCTCAAAAACCTCTTAACCGATTATTTTGAAATTTGGTACATAAACAAAGACAAATGCTCTCTTTTTTCTGAAAATAATAAAATTTTGCTAAATACTCGCAATTTCCGGTTAAGTACTTTAGTCGTACATTTTTAGTATCTAATTATTCAGTTTTTTGTCTTACTAACTTTAATTTTTATTAGAAAAATAAATACCTATGCTAATATATTCTGAATTAAAATGCAAGAAGGCAAAATTTTGTTAAAACAAACTATTTTTGAGATATTTACGCTTAAATTATAAAAATTAATTTTAATATCAAATTTTAAAGCTCTCTAGCTCCTAAACGGTGCTACTTGGTTTAGAGTTAACTTGTATTATAAATAAATCCCTTTATGTTGGTCTGAAAAATTTGTGATTGTTGTATGTTCAAATTCTTTTGTTATTATGTTTAATAATTACTAATTTTTAGATTAAAATTTTGTTTTCAGTTGATATAAGACAAAAAATTTTTGCAGATTGTTATTATTTGAGGTGTTGTATTTCTGGTTAAAATATTGCTCTATACATTTGACCTGACCTGACCTGACCTGACCTGATGTAGTAAAATAAAAAACAGACAAAATTTTGAAGTTTTAAAAAATAAGAAAAAGCAATTTTTTCCGTATATTTTTTTTTATTCAGATGTAATTTACTCAAGGAAAGGTACCCTAAAAAGCTAACTGTGCGCATCTGCTAGCTTATTAGACTGTGTCTATTGCTGATGTCTTTTCAATCTTATACAGAGTGAATCTGTTAAAATTACATCTTAAATTTTGTCAAAAACTAGTAATCACACCAGCTTTAGGGTTTATCATTAAAAACTCTGTTTTTTTACGCATGTGAATTTTTTCATAATTTTTCTAATGAATATTTACCTCTAATGAATACTAATTAATTAATATTAATTCGTTAAAAAAATACATTATTTCTAATGTCAATCTAAAAGAAAAGATGTTGAAATAGTGTTTTGTGAAAAAAATGTTTTAAAAAAAATTGTAGATATAACCGCAAAAACTAATAAAATTTATTTGTTTTGTAAAACCTATTTTAGTGCAGCATTGCCACGTTAATCGATAATGGGTTAGACACCTAGCTTTCAGCTTCTTTTGGAAATAATGGCGTATTTAATATAGAAAAATTTAAAAAGATAACAAAGATCAATTTGTTTTTGTTTGTTGATTTAGTGTCAATACACAGTAAAAAACTAAGTAAAAATTGATCAATTCTCATTTTCAGTAAAAAATTTTACTCAAGTCATTAAGTAAATACCTACGTCATTTTTTCCAAGAAAGTGGGTGAGACAAAGAAGCTAAAGGGTAGGTTTCCACCTCATTGTAGAGTAACGACAATGCTGCACTCAAATATGTTTTACAAAATAAATAAATTTCATTATTTTTTGCGGTCATCTACAATTTTTTTGAAATATATTTTTCACAAAACAATATTGCAACATTGTTTTATTTAGTTTGACATTAGAAGTAATGCACATTTTATATTTTTTACAACGAATTAGTATTAATTAATTAATGTTCATTAGAGAGAATATTAGAAAATTTCTGAAAAAAATCAAAGTTTTTAATGGCAAAACTTAAAGCCGGAGTAATAAGTAGTTCTTTAGAAAAGTTAAAATTCATCTTGTATAAGATCTGCGGTGTATATTCCTTTTCTTTAATAAATCTGCTGTATGTACCTACTTTGCGATGAATTTTTTTTTCAAAAAGAGCTTAAAAGCTCAATAATTTTTGTTAAAAATTGTTGTACTATTATACCGTGAGTAAGAAAATTTGTTAAATTAGAATAGGCTCTGGTCTGTCATTTTTATATATTTTTTTCGATCAGTTAAGAAATTCAAAGCCAACTCTAATTCAAGACATTCTCGTTCTTACTGTATTATTACCATAATCTGTCGCCTAAGAAAATAGGTCTAGGTGTGAGGATCCCCATGGAAGTGTAATACTGCTGCGCAAGGAGTTCGACATCATTTGTATACTTCCTCTTCCACTTAGTTCTTCTATTTTGAAACCAAATTTTGATTTGGGTCTCGGTTAATTTGAGAGTTTTGGATAGCTGACACCTTTTAGCGACTGATAAATATTTGTTTCGCTCAAATTCAGCCTCCAAAGATTTAATTTGTGAGGCCGTAAATGCCGTCCTCGGCCTTTTCTTCCTCTCCTCATCTGATCTGTTGTCGGCGGTATCTGCGGACAGGATAGAATCGTAAAATGTCGGACAAAAACAAACCGAATCCTACACCAAACAGTTGTTTTTAATTTGCCGTGGCGAAATTTATGTTTCAAATGTCGGGTGGGAAGTGCAGACACGTTAAGAAGACGCTAATTTGCGCCAGAGACAGAATTAGATTTGAAACAGCTAACGATCTAGAAAGCGTTGAAAAATGACACGAAAAAAACAAACGTACCGCTATCTCGCGGCTATATATTATAGGAAAACATGACTGGTTGCCTTAAATATTGGTTGATTTAAGGAGGGTTTCGTGTGCGACGATTAGAGGCGCGTTAGTGACATTAATTTCTGTTATAAACGACATTTAAGAATTCTTTGGTACTAAATTAAATTTACCAGGACTGTGCGATGTTTTAAATAAATTTATGACAGTTGCTGCAGTATTTACAGCGGTTTAATTAGCCTGGGAGTGTTACATTTTCTGAAAACCACATTGTTTAATGATTACAAATTTCACTTAAATAACACTAATTTAATTCTAAAATGAACGATTTGTTTTAACAAAACAACTTTCAGAATTGTAAAAAAAACTTGAATTTTGTTAAATTTTATACATAAGCAGATAAAAAAAAATTTCATAGTTTAAAATGTGAGATGAAAATCTATAATATACTTTCCAATAAATTAGAACATACCTATCTACCTGAAAAATAAAAAAATGTGTGTTGCAAAATTAAAGCACTAGTACTTTAATAGGTTTATACCTAATACATACATGCAAAATTGCGAAATATGAGTGCTTTAATTTGTACTTTTTGTCTTCAAATTTTTTACATATTTTTCATTTGTTAAATGTAGGTAAAGTTATTATGTGATACCGTTAACCGTAGTAGTGTAAATAACAGCCCTCATAAAAACGACAAAATTATTTTTTTTTGAAACGTTAGAATTAACCAAATATTTTGTATTTTTTACCAAAAAATAGTCGAGGAACTTCCTAAAGTTAACACAATAGATAATAAATCTAACTCAAAATTTTACTTTTTATCTAAAATAAATAAATAAATGAGGTAAAAGGCGCAAATTATAGAAAATGATATAAAATACTTGTTTCATACATTGTGAGCATTTGTTCTTTATAAAGCTTTCGCTTCGAGATCATTTTTGAACTTAAATTCGTGCCACAAAACTGACTTTTCAAAACGCGTTCTTTCTACTTACAGGGTGTTTTTGAAGTAATGTTAAAGATTTTAACAGGGGACAGTTCTCATTGAAAGAATCCTAAAAAACTAAATTAACCTTAAACTAATGTTTTTCTATGTAATTTTCTATGTAATTTTTTAATGTAATGTATTTTTTTTTAGTTTTTTCAAACCCGATTTTTAAAATACACAATGGATGACACCAGTGGTTTTGAGCATGTAGATTTGTAGATATACATATAATGTAAAAGTTTTTGCTAATTTAAAAACATCTTGTATATCTGATTTAAACAATACAACTAGAGACACTGTTAGAAAAAATTGTAATTTTTTCTAATTTTTGTTGCAATTACACCAAAGAAATTGCTATAATACCTACATCGATATCGTTCAAAAAAAAAAAATTGTTCAAAAAAGGTTCTACAGGGTATCTCGAAAACTATAAACACTTGTATAAAACAATTTAATTTTTTTTGCATTTTTGCAACCTGTGAAAATATTTAACATTATTTCAAAAACAACTTGTATATTCATACTATTTGATTTTATAAGTTTTTTAAATTTTGAGTTTAATAGTTTAGGTTATTTATTTTTATTTCTTCTCATTAACAGTTTTCTCATCTTCGTCATAGGTACTTTTTACATCATAGGTCCTTTTTACAAAGTTCTAAATCAACTTTAGTTTACCTAATATAAAACTGAGATGCCAGAAACAAACGACAAAAATTAATTTGCGCATAAATAATCTCTTGAATGTTGAACATTTTAAGCACATTTTTTTTAGAGCTAAAAGTATTCTGCCCATTCTTTTTGCAGCTTCAAGAAACTAAGTGCAAGACAGATAAAAGAGTTAGATCTATTTTTATTTATCTGTCTTTTTGGCATAGAAGCTCAAAGCTTTGCTCTGATGAATAACCATAAAAAATTATAGCTATACACCGCATTTTATAACCAAAGTTATATCACATGTTTGCAGGTTTCTTCTTCATAATTCTCTAAGAAAAGTGAAAGTTTGTAATTGAGAACTGTTTTAAATTCTTATCAGATTTTTTTAAGAATCTTAGTGCAGGAAAAAAATAGTGTGCTCGAAATTTTAGCTAACAATTTTTGACAACTTAAACCTCCAACACTCCTACTTATTAACAAGATCAAGTTTGAAAATGGAGATTGTTAAGAAAACTAAATGTCTAAGCCTTTCTAAGTTTAATTTATCTCTTGCAATGTGAGAATGTAGCAGATCTACATGTTGCTCATATGTTTATTGACATAATCATTTTTAGAAATGGAGATAGTTGTGAAAACTAATGTTTAAGCTTCTCTTAGTTTAATTTATTTCTTATAATGTAAAAAAGTAATAGATCTACACGTTGCTCAAATGTTTTACATGTAATGTTGCAGTAGATCTTAATTTTATTGCATACTTTATGAAATTATACTATTCCAATAGTCCGTCTGCTGTCACTCATTTCGCGACTTTTGCTCAAATTTTCAGAGCTTCTCATTATATAAAACTGTTTAAATTTAAAGAAATTACTCCCTTGACAATTTTATAATAGTGAGGTTAATCCAGTTACAGGGACGAGAAATAAAACAAAATTGCTTTGGTCGACTAGTTTCGTTCAAACATTGAACATCATCAGGATTCAGAACTCAAGCAGTGTTAATTATATCCGTTAAATTGAGAAATTGAGAAACTAGTCGACCAAAGCAATTTTGTTTTATTTCTCGTCCCTGTAACTGGATTAACCTCACTATTATATAAAACTGTGTGTTCTATATTGGTGTCTGACCACAAAACAAACTCAAATTTGTTGTACATTTGCGTCTTATAGTGAATGTAAATATACATTTTTAAATGTAAATCTGTGGTAGTTAATATGATCTAAAAATAAAATTTATACAAATATTTGTTCTTTTTCAAAATCGTAATACTTTAAAAAGCTGCATCTTGAAAAGTGTGAGACTTAGATATATTAGCAGTATTGGTCTTAAGTTGGAACATTTTTTTTTTGGTTTTAAAATCGAATTTAACCATTTTTACCGTTGAGCAACAGTACCAATGCTTTATTATTAAAATAGACAAAACTTACAAATCAGTTATAAAAAAATCGATTTTTTTGAAGATTTCAGGCATTTTAGATCCTCAAACCAGGTTATAAATTTAAATTCATCATAATCTTTCAACCATATAAAACATATTAAAAAATTAGAACTACCCTATTTTTTGTGAGTGACCATTCTCGTTTTTATAAGAGATTCAATGGAGAACAAATGTTAATACATTTATTTACATTTTGTTGTCTGTAGGCTTTTTACACAACTTTATATTGCTTAACCAAAGATTGTTTAAATAGTTTCTGATGTGAGCTATAAGAATTTCATCCATTTGTCATTAAAACCTTTTGTTTAAATTGGGCTTCAAGTAGAGACAATTTCCAGGTAAATTTCTTGCTATATTTATTTTTATATTTAGATACGTTTATGGCGGGTCAAGTATAACTCGAAAAATAGGGTATT
Source organism: Tribolium confusum (assembly GCA_029207805.1). NCBI lineage: Eukaryota > Metazoa > Arthropoda > Insecta > Coleoptera > Tenebrionidae > Tribolium > Tribolium confusum. Next base: position 6,155,247 of record JALGAY010000003.1, read on the forward strand.
GCAGTATTGTACAGGATTTGCAGTCAATAGAATGTAATAATTGAAAGTTTTTAATTAGTTATCTATGTGTGGATTTTTAAGAATTGTATCCCCATGACTAAACTAAATTTCATCCTGGATCACTTTTGTACATTTTGGTTGTTTTCTGTATGAATAGATGGATTAGAAAAGAACGAGACTAGTGCTATATATTCTTCCACAACTAAACAATTAAACATTCATTCTTAACGCATTTGTCCTTAAGAAACGTTGATTCAACTTTTGACTTATCAGAAATTAACCGTTGATTTTTAACCGTCAATATTTTATCTAACCAATAAAAGATATCTGGATTTAACAATTTTAATTTGCTGGAAACATCCTTTCTCAAGTTGGGGTGATTTTATGTGAATAATGATAATAAAAATTAATGTCAAATTTACAAGTTTAATTAAAATTCTAATATTACAGTGGCAAAGCGCTTTCGAAAGCTAAAGTTCCATCTTCAGTTCTTAACAATAACAATGTAAAAAAAAGTTAAACAAAAATTTAAAAATATTGAAAAAACTTGCCAATCTTTTGTTTTTTTTTTTTTATAAAAGTTGGATCTACGTTGTTATGAGGAAACTCAAAAAAGCGCTTCCTTTTCTCTTATTTAAAAAGAGAAATAAGTGTAATATGAGAACATGTCTACAAAAAATTAAACCATAACGTAGCTTCTTCTGTATGATTTATTAGATTGCGGTATTCGTTGTTTGAATTTTCTGAAAACATTACATTTGATGAAATTAAATATTTTTTACGTCATATATGTATTAGGAAACGTTTTAATGCTAACCAAGCAGCATCCTATAATTTAAATTATCTCCTGAAAGATTTCCTGCCGACTAATTGCCGGTACATGACACCGCTGTCTAAACAGAGATTAATATCTCAACTCCCGAAATAATTGTCCTGAAGCCGCTTCTCCAACCATCCCTGCACATTTAGTGTCACTTATAAATATATCCACTTTCTGATTGGTCGTAAATAATATAAATCTGATCTGTTATATCTTAAAAAAACAAACTGTATTTAATTGTAAATAAGTAGAAATATAATTAAAATGATTTCTTAAGTGTTTGAAGATTTAAATATCAAAGTCTACCGATGCCATGCCAAGATAAAGCGATTGTAACAACAGCGTATTATTGCAAATAGACTTGAAATAGCTGCGGAAATCGGTTTCTGGGAGAGGGGTGATGAGAGGTGTTTAGTAATTAGACAGCGTTTAGTGTCACTTTGTCTTTTAAAACACTCGCTGTCAATTAGGCGTTGATGTATGGCCGCACGTACACATGTATATCATTCAGTGGAAGACTACTGGTAAAAGATGTGTAAGACGGTATGCCAAGAGCCAAACTCGGATATCCCAAGCATTTTCGAATTTGTCTACGAGTTTAAGTATTTTTAATTTGGGGACTGTGCGACGGTTCCTTGGTATTTAACTGAAATATATGGACTATGGGAGACTTTATTTTGGAAAGTGACTTTGCAAAAAGCAGAAAGGATGTACTGACAGAGGCAATTAGTACCAATAATAAATAGATTATTTTCGTTTTCAAACGCTGAATGTTATATTTTTTTGTTGTTGAATTTTGTAGATGTTATTTATACCTACCTACTTCTAGTCCAAAATTTTGTGAAAAACTTACCATTTAATAAAAATTATATTAATTTATACTTAGTCGTTTCAAGAACTAAAATAATAACTCCATATCAAAGGTTAAACAAATGGCAAAGATTCAAATTTTAATCGTTTATTTGTTTTAAGTAGTTATGAGTAGGTAATTGATAATAATTGTGACATGATTTCGTCTATTATTGTTTATATTAAAAAAGAAATTACTTTGAGATTTTGAATAATTATTGTTCTTAAAAATTACTATTTTTTTTTATTTCTAAACTAACCTTCAGCTAAGTCGGACATATCCACAACTTATAGAATCATATAAATTTAATAAAAAACTGCACAAAGATTTAATAAACTCTTCAAAATCGAAATACTATCAAAACAAAATTATTAACTCGGATAATCAAGTCAAAGCTACTTGGCAAGTCATAAATTCAGTAAAAAACAAAAGTAAAAATAACAATAATAAAATAACCTTAAAAGTAGACACAACTTACATTGAAAATCCAATAGAAGTATGTTCATATTTTAATAAATATTTTGTGGATGCTCCTCAAATAATGCAGAAGCAGATTCCCAATACTCAGCATAAAAATAATATTGTTTTGTTGTCAAACACCATGATTTTGTTTCCATTTGATAACAATGAAGTACTGTTGTTATTTAATAAATTAAAAAACAAAAAAACTTCTGGTACTGATCATATACCTGTGTTCTTATTAAAAAAAGTTGCACATTGTATAGTCTCATCAATAACACATATAATTAACCAGTCATTTGAAAAAGGTATTTTTCCCAACATATTAAAAACCGCTCGAGTAATTCCTGTAAGTATTTAAAAAAGCTAATCCCCATGAAGCAAATAACTATAGACCTATAACTATCACTTCATCCTTTTCGAAAATCTTTGAATATGCTATGTTAAATAGATTAGAGTCATTCATTACAAAGTACTGCATACTGACCAAATGCCAACATGGTTTCAGACCAAATCATTCGACAATGAGTGCAATTGAATCATTTTATAATAAATTAATGGACTATATTAACATTGGTGAATATCCGTTGGTATATTCTGCGATCTGTCTAAAGCATTTGATTGTGTAGACCACGGTATTTTACTTAGTAATGGTATTAGAGAAAATGTCAACAAATGGTTTTCATCCTATCTTAGTGACAGGACTCAGTATGTTGAACTTTGCTATTCTGAAGATGGAATAAGCAAATTCGCACGTTCAGAATCATTAGCCGTAAAAAGTGGAGTTCCACAAGGAACAATTTAAGGTCCTATTTTGTTTGCCCTTTACATTAATGATTTACCACGTGCTTTAAAAGGAAACAAAGTGGTAATGTATGCTGACGATACTTCGGTATTGTTCTCTATTAAAACGCCAAACTCTCTCGAAAGTGCCCTAACTACTATCATAAATAACTTAACCAAATGGTTTAATTCTAATAAACTGCACCTAAACGAAAATAAAACTAATTTTCTATGTTTCCACCTCAGGCAAAATAAATTACCTAATTCTATTAAACTCAATTCAAGAGAATTAGTTTTTAATGAACAAACTAGGTTTTTGGGCCTCACACTTTAGGAAAAAATAGAGTGGACTCAACAATGTGAGCTAACAATTAACAAAGTTCATAAACTTTGTTATCTCGTCCGCCAACTAAGAATATTTTTAACTACGGATCAGCTAATTATCTTTTATTACGCTAATATTTATTCCATATTGTGCTACGGCATTTCCTTTTGGGGAGCATCTCGCATGTCTGGAGCAGTTTTCAAAAGTCAGAAGAGAGTCATACGCTGCATATTTGGGGTTTCCTCTAAACATTCGTGTAGAGGTATATTAAAAAAAAATAAAATTTTAACGGTTGCCTCCATTTATATTCTTAATTTACTAATGTTAGTATATAAATCTAAAAACCACTTTACACAAAATAGTGATATATACCATTACCCCACCCGTGGTTGCCAAAATTTTCACTTGCCTAAACCCAATACAAAAACTTTTAAAGAAAACCCACTGTACATGGGTCAAAATTTTTTTAATATGCTTCCATCCGAGATCAAACAAGCTAGAAATTCAGGTGTATTTAAAAAAATGGTTATGAAACTTCTTCATGTTCACTGTGCTTACACTGTCAATGAATTCCTGTCTTGCTTGTTATAATTATTATGTTTTTCTTTCCTTTTGTGACTTGTCTTATACAATTTAATTGTATTTTTGGGACGAAATAAATTATTATTATTATTATTATTAACCTACGTTTCGGAGAATCAACCCTCCCTTCTTCAGAGCTAAGTCTAAAGTTTGGGATTTTATGTACAAATCAAATTTAGAAACGGAAGAAGTATTACTACGTGTAAAATACACAATGGTTGGTCGCCATATTATTATGTTTTCACACATGGTAATAATTGTGCCGTTTTTAACTTTAATTTGTTTAGGTGGGTTTGCAATATTTAATTTGATCAAGTTACTTACTGAACAAAAACATGGTAGAAACGAATAATCTTTTCTTGAATTGTGTTATCTTTAGTTGTTTTTATATAATAATATAACAATAGCTTCGGAAAACTGAAATTTTAGGATAATTTGTTTTTACTGGTTAGGTGCACGGAAACTTAAAAAAATACTGATCAATTAGTTATTTTTAAGTAGATCCACAAGAAAAGTACTTGCTGATTGCTTTATTGCATATAAATTACACCTTTTAAACTTAAGATTGAAAAAATTTGTTTTATTTTAAATTTATGTCAAATGTAACAATATAGTTCTTGTAGTGCTGCGAACCTGATAGTTGGTTGTTTTTTTATCAAATAAAATTTTTATTATGTAGGAAAAATTAGGAAATTATAATGAAATTATTTATAGTGAAATTTACGCTTGTAAATTATAATTTTTTTAATTAAAATAAATTTATGTATAAATACTTCAAATTGTTTTTATGTAATGAGCTAATAACTAAAAAACATTATCTAATTTTGTTTTACTGCCTTTGAACAAGAAAATCATAAAATCATCAGCATATCTAAAACCAAAAGCAAATCTGCTTTAAAGAAATGGGAAGCTTCAATTATTTTTTTAGGTTGTTTATAAATAATTCTGCTAAAAAGGAGGTAAAGGGGCAAAAGCAGTGTTTTGTTTATATTTTTTATTTTAAAAACTACTTTTTAGACAGGTAAAATTTATCTTTTTTTTGTCAATTTTTCCAATAGCAACTACTTGTTTATTTATTGTATTTTTAATTGGATCAACAACTAATGTTAGTATACATTTTTATTCCTTTATATTTTCAATTTATTATTGACAAAAGTTTGGTAGGTAAGTTTTTTCTAACATTTTCTAAGTTTTCAATCAAACACACTACTCTATATACAAATAAAAAGTAGTTAGGTATGCCTAAGTAAATAATATTTGTTAAGAAATTAACAGAAACACAAAAACCCAATAGTAATTGGACTTTCATCCTACAATAATATTGTTTCCCAATTTGAACAGTAAAAAACATAGCCAAAGAGTACGTAAGTTTTAAAATGATTGATTAGTTAGTTTAAAAATAAATTTTGTTTTTTTGGGATTTTGTTTGAATTCAAATTAGGTATTTTTTTAGAAGAAAATGTTGTTAATTTTTTTCAATTCTTTAGTAAAATATGCATACAATATTATAAAAAAAGTACTAAACCTAATCCGACTTTAATTACTAATTCTGTCGCAAAAGATGCTGAATATCTACAGGGTGACTTTGAATGAACAACTACTTTATTTCGTGAGTAAATTATTATCTGAAAATTAAAAGTCTCAGCACAGAATCCTAATTTTTACTGTCATTTTGACGATTTCTGTAAAAAAATGTGTAAACAGTAATTGCGTGTCAAATTTGAGTGTAAAAAATTGGTTTTTGTAAATTTAGGTGGCCAACATAAATGGGTTATTCTCTCAAAAAAATTGTAATCTAAGGTACCAATTTTTTTACACCATCATTTAAGTAGTTGGACCACCTACAAAAAACACCAAAAAAAAAACATGGGGTTGCCATTTAAAAAAACTGATGATGACGTCATTGCGCAATAATACATGACGTCATAAGTCAAATTTTTATGTCATAAAATGGCAAATTAAAAAATAAAATTGACCTGTCCGAGTGTTTTGCTCAAAAACATTCAATAAAAGAATTATGAATTTTGTTCCTTACTTTAGCACCACACTGTATTTTATTTTCAATGGTATCAGACTAAAATTTGTTACTTGATTTTTGTGGTGTACGCAATTTTATTGTTCGCTTCTGTACTTCAGTTATAGTTTACTAAATAAAATCATAAAAAGACAATAATTTTTAGCAAATTGTCTTATATTTCTAAATAGCAAACTGTTAGAATTTACAAATGTTTGAATATATTATTACAGTGTATAATGAAGATAAACTGTTACCTTGCTATTTTCTGTTTTGACAATTGTCATGTTACCCATGCACATAGAAGACTCGTGTCATTCATGCTTTTTTTGACTATTTCTCTCATAAATTTTTTAAACCAATCACAAACTCTTATTCAACAATGAAAACAAAAGCTTCAATTAAAGACATGAGTTGTCAAAATTTTTTCGGTAGTTCTTATTAGTCAATAGGTAATCCGAAAAGCACAAAGTACCTTGTTTTTCAGCGAAAAAATTACAATTGCAAGTAGTGTTGTCTTAATTACATAATAAACAAAGAAAAATTAATTTACAAAAATTTTAAAGACAAAGAGAAAAGTCACGAAATTTTTCGTGATTGTTTCTGTGATTTTTAATTATTCCAGAAATAGTCTTGACAAAAACCATTCAAGTTCAGATTTTGCCTAAAATTTACCGATTGTAAACTTGAGTTCTACAATTGTGCTCATGACATTGATCAAAAACTGCTTGACTGACGTCTCGTAGTTTTTATAACAATATGTTATTCGCAAAATTGCTAGACTGAATTCTCGTAAAAATCGGTAAATATTTTCGGCAAAATTTGAACATCTACGATGTTATAACTGATTATTTCACTTTTGGATTTTTTAACCAATCACACACTTTAATTCAGTAATGAAAACAAAAGTTACTATTGAAAAAATGAGTTGTTAAAATTTTTTCGGAACTTTTCAGGCAATGGCAATCTGAAAAACACAACATATAGTACGAGCATTACTTCAGGTTAGACTTTCATCTCTTTTGAACTAGTGATAATTGGATGAGATAAAAAATCCCAGATTTTTGAATGCCACAGTTTTAAAACTTCAAATTTGGCTGTTAAATGTGTCAATAACTATAAATTAATTTATAAGTTTTTATCGCATTTACAGCTTGAGGCAAGTGGAAAAAGTGACATATTCCTTACTTTTATTACAGATTTTATGCGTGTTCTTTGCTTACAGTGCGATATTAAAATTTTTATTTATTAAAAAGTTAGGATAGCTATGGTAATGTACTTTTCTGATATAAGAATACACGTACGGCTCTACTAAAAAAAGTCACATTACGAGGTCACTGACTAGCCCTATTGACACGACTTTACCTCGTTTTTCAGCAAAAAATCTTTGACAGTACTAGTGTTGCTTTAGTTACATAAGAAGTTGCCTTAGTTACATATGAAAAAACAAAAATTAATTTGGAAAAAGTGTAAAGAGAAAAGTCATACAAGTTGTGTTGAAAAATAGTTTTGACGAAATGCCATTCGAGTTCAGATATTACAATTTTGCTCATGACATTGATCAAAAACTAAACTAAACTAAATCTAAACTCTTATGATATTAATTATAATTTAACTGATAAATAAATCTGAATTTTACTGATGGAAATGCTATAAATGACCTTATACTCGTATTTAACTTCGCCGAGCCACAAAAATTTCAAATTGCATAATAAAAAAGTACTTTAATAATTTCTATAGAGAAACACAAAAAGACGTTTTGAATCGCTTAAAGATAGGTAAATACTTTTATTTCTTACTACATCAACATAGCCAAATATTACCTTAGTTACGGTAACCTTTATGACATTCATAACTCCCGAGGGAGTTATAGAAGGGAGTTAGTTAATTCCCTCTAATTTGCATATTAAAAGTAAGTAATAAATAAAATTATTTATGAACCACGTGAATTATTAGATGTTAATTACCTTGGGCAACATCCTTATAATTAACATCCTTATAATTCTCTTGATACATAAATAACTATTTTTAAATTAGTTGGAATAAATTGTTTTTTCACGAAATCACGAAATTTATCGGGAATATCCCGATTTCGGATAACTAAAACGATCTCTGATGGCGTTTGAAAAAATCACATCGAAGCGTACCATCATTATTGTTGTTTACGACGTAAACGTCTAAATTCGCCGTTTTGTTTTTAATTTTTGTGTAAAATGTCTGGGATAACAAAAATAAAAAGAAAAATAAGACTAACTGTTGTGTTTATAGATGTCACATACTTAAAAGTAAAGAACCTAGGGTCAGTTTTCATTTCTTTCCATTCCAAACAGTGGTAAGATTGTTAATCTTACGATACTGAGGAATTTGTGGACAGAAAAAAAGCTTGGAAAAGAGCTTTATTGATGGAAAAACGTTCTACAAAGTTTTTAACAGTGTGTGGAAAACATTTTGCTGTTAAAAACTATATTTGTCATTCAAGGTTGTCTAAAAAACCACGTTTAAAAAAATCAGCTGTGCCTTTGCTTAACCTACCAAAAGGAAAATTGATCAATTATTCCATAAAAGTGAATAACACGAGAAGAAAAAAACAATGTCCTCTAAAAAGAAATTTCAAAAAAAGTTGGATATAGTCCGAGATCCCAGAGCCGCCAGACCTTTACTTATTTTCTGATGAACAAAATATGTACGATAGAAAAATATTAGTATACACTGTAAACGTACACATACCTGCTAGGTTGTAGCGTGGACCAATTATCAGATACCAGGTGCTACAGGTAAATAAAAATATTACTAATTTTACTTAAAGTCTAAGGGCTAATTTTTATATATTCTTTACAAAATATTGTTTAAAACTAATTGTTGGCAGACGCTTTATACATCAACATAAAAAAATCAATTCTACTTAAAATATGAGACTTGTTTTTTATATATGATACTTAGAAGATAGTTTTACTTTTTTGTAGGATAATTACAAGACATTTATTAGATTATTAACAATATAATCTCAAGAAAGGTGTGTTAAAAAGACATTTAATTCCGACCCGCGCGTTCATACTTGCAGCAACATTTTTTTTATTGTGGCAACGTTTTTTTTGTTATTTGTCTTCTATGATTATTTAAGTGATAAAATAAATCACTTAAATAATGATCAAAATAGATTCAGTCAGTCGTCATTAAATCGCAGAAAATGCTTCTAAGAAGATGAAGAATACCATAACGATTTGTGATGTGCCTGAACCCTAAACAATGCAGAGGGTGCACAATGCAATGCCCCCATTGTTTCTGTATGCTGTACACACCTTATATAGATTTTTTTTTACAGGTATAATTAATTTTACGAGTACTTAGTCAAAGTTACTTATGTCAAATATTTTTGTGGTGGTACCTATCAAGAATGGTCATTTCCTTGGTATGAACACCATGAGTGCGAAGCGCAAATAGTGCTCCCAAGTAAAATGACCATAAGTGATACCACCGGAAAAATATTCTACTCAACTTTGACTCGAGTTGTATTCGGAAGACTATTCAATGAACCAAATAATACCGATTGATTATAAAAGATTGGCCAGAAAGAAAGGCTATGGAATTTGCCGTTTTTTTGAAATAATCCCATTACTATTTTTTAATTGTCAATTTAACAGTTTCTGTCATAGATAAAGAAGGTTTCTGTCATCTGTCCATCTCCGTTACATTTTGTCAGTTTTGTTGCCTCGCTCTGTGCTCTAATTCTTACTGCTTTTCTAATTCCACTTTGCTTTGTTGCGACTCTGTAATTCTTATTTATTTAACGTTATCTTCAAAACCTGTCTTTTTCAAGACAAAATATGTCTTTCTTATGACAAAATCTATTCTAGCGCTTGACTTCTGGTAAGTTTAAAAAGTTTTATTCAGCTGATGTAGACTTAAATACTTGCAAAGAGGAATACCTCCAGAGATTTCCTAATTTAGACATCGCCGAAGATTCGCTAATTCGGCATATTCAAAAAACTGTAAATCGTTTCGAAACTACTGGAAGTGTCAACAAAGGGAAATCTCCAGGCAGACCTACTGTTGCAGGTGAAATTGTGGAAGACATCAAAGAAAGGATGGAACAGAGTCCTAAAAAGTCTTTGAGAACACTTTCTTGGCAAACGGGTGTCCTCTACAGTACTTGTCAAAAAGTGTTAAAAAGACTTAAAATTGCACCCATACTAAATAACAATAGTTCAAGAACTCAAACCAGCTGATCTACCGATGCGTGTGGAATATTGTAATTGGTTCCAAAACCATTTAAATAATGATACTTGTGGAATTTAGCGTTTTATTTTTTCGGATGAAGCATGATTTCATTTATCAGGTAGGAATTTAGAGTCAAATTTGGAATGAACTGGATAAAAATTTTGTTGTAATATTAGGTTATTTGAATACACAAAATATGAGGATATGGAGTTCAGTCAAACCTCATGAATTTATTGAAACACCATTGCACGCAGTAAAAATTGGAATTTAGTTAGCTCTGTCACGTAGAAGAGTCATTGGACCAATATTCTTTGAGAATACAATTAGTTGTGATCGTTATAGGGAACAAATTTTAGATGTATTTGTGAACAAGCTTCACGATGATGAGTTAACAAGAGGATATTTCCAACAAGATGAGGCTACATCTCATACTACCCGCGAAAATTTGGATTTTTTGAGGCAATTTTATGGTGACTGTAAAATAAGTCCAGGCACACTGACCGTCTCATTCACCAGACTTAACACCTTTAGATTTCTCTATATTTGGCTACTTGAAGAACACTGTTTTTGCACAAAGACTGCACACTTTAGAGGAATTGAGAGAAGAAATCACCCGAGCATGTGCCACAATTGATCAACAAATGTTGCAAAATATTTACAACAACAAAAAGAAAAGGGTTCTAAAGTGTCTTGAACAAAACGGTGGACACATCCAAATGTTGATGTGAATGAATTTTACCAACAAATGTTAACGCTAACTCTGGATAAAGTGTGACAAATCATGTGTTTGTAATTTTTTTATTCCGAGAGTATAATTATACTAATGTTGGTGGATAATTATCTCACCTGAATAAAACTTTAATTTCATTAGTGGCGTACTAATTCATTTCATAATTGCTAAGATTTTTAAAAATTTGTGCAAATTTTAACGTTCATATGTTGTTTTTTATTGTGGATAGGCTTCAGCAGATCTTCTCTAATTTCTGTCGTAAGTTCATTGATTAATCAAATATCTAATGAAACTGTATTTTGCTTTTCCTAAATAATATAAAATATCACTTTTTTTCACACTTAATTGAATTATTATTCAATTTAATGTGATGAAAATTAGATGTCTGATAACAAATGTGCTTCTGTACCTGATCGTAATAATTTTTAATCACTATGTTACTTTTGTCCATGCATGTAACATTAATAATGCGAATATTGTAATATCTGTAACATTTATTACAGTTAGCACGTCTGAAAAACTACTACTCATAGTTTCCTAAAATCAGAAAAATTTCACAAATTTGCTGCTCGCTGGTTTCGGCTGTTATACAGTGGCCAATTGGGCAGCCCTCTGTGGATGATACAAAAAATAAAAGTGTGTTTGTAGCAGTAGCATCATAATGCAAAGCCCTCCGTGAAGGCGTGATTTCAACAAAAAAGTGTATTGCCAAGGAGGTTAGATAGAAAGGAGAGAGTACGCCCTATACTTCCCGTGTAAACAGTTTGGTACCAGCTTGGTACCAGTTTATGACAGGTTTCAAATGAAGCGCAGAATCAACAGATACAGTTTGGCTGTGTCTGGTCTCGCACAATGGCGTAGCTGATGCAGGATGCTAGTTTTTGTTTGGTTGTTTACAAACAAACGTTGTTTTGTTTTTTTTTACTGATTTTTTTTGGTCTGTGTGAAGTGATTGTTATAATTTTTTGTTATTGTTGTTGTCATTTTATTGTATTTATATCCTTTATTTAAACTTTTTACACTACATTGTGTGACGCTACTGACTTCAACCTCGTGATGCGCCTGCTTTCAGTACCAGTTTATAGCTTTGCGCAGTGAAGGCGGCAAGTCCATTTATTTCAAGTTGTACTCTCTCCGTCCTATCTAACCTCCTTGTGTATTGCATAAGAACCTCTACTTGGGTGGTGACTTCACTGATGAATGATTCTAAGTTTGAAATGGAATACTGAAAGTGTTTACCTGCAAGTAGTTTTTCAGGATATTTTTGTATCCTTATGAGTTCAAAACTTTCAGAAATAGAAAAAATTAAACTTAGTGATCCACCTTTTGAATAAAATGAAATCGGTAGTTTTGATCTATTCTTCCTTTATTTAAAATTGCAATTTTGTTACATAACCTAAAACCACCAATTTGACAGGTTTGAGTCGGGAAATGCGATGCGAGCTTCAAAATAAAACAAAACACAACCAGAAAACAAATTTTTGTTACTCGTAATTGTTACCTCATAAGTTTGGCGAAAAGTGTGTGTTATTCATTTGTTAAAAATATTAGTTCCACTGTTGACGACGAAACAAGAAACAAATCGATTTCATGGGCTAAATCTAAACTATCTTGGTCGGTAGAAGATTGGTCCAGAGTAGTTTTTAGTGACGATTCAAAATTCGATGTTTGCGTAGGTGATTATCGTAAACGTGTAATTGGCACGTTTACGAAAGATGAGGCTTTCCACAAGGATTGCCTCAAACGTACAGTAAAATTTCCTAAAGGAGTGATGATTTGGGGATGCATGACAGTATCAGGTTTAGGATGTTTTCAGTTTATTGATGGAACCGTGAATGCTGTTAAATATCAACAAGTACCTACTTGAAAATAGTCTAATAGCAAGTATCACAAAGTTAAATTTGGGCGAAAATTTTATGTTCCAGCAAGATGGCGCGGCCTGTCATACGGCTAAAACCACAAAAAAAAATGGTTTGGCGATGACAACATTAATGTCCTCTCTTGGCCTTCCAACAGTACGGACCTCAATGTTATCGCAACAGAGTGGCATAAAATGAAACAGAGATTGAGGAACAACCCACAGCTAACATTGCCTAAACTAAAGTCCAAAATAGCCGAAATTTGGAATAAATTTACTTCTGAAGAAAGCCGATCATTATAGTCCAGTCAATGCCCGACCGAATTCAAGCGGTTATAAAATCCAAAGACGATGTAATTTTCTATTAAAAAAAATAATAATATATTGTGTCCCAATATTTAGTTGTCACCCAAAATGATCATATTTCTCATTAATTATAGATAACACAATAAATATTTTTATTTTTCTGTTGCTGATAACTGCCTTTTGCTGATAATTACCATGATAGTATTAAATTTAACAAAATTAATTAAAATTAACTTTCGCATAAACTGTTAATGTATTTATTTTCTTTTGTCACAATATGTAGTTGTTAGGGCTCGTATTTCAGGAAACTTTTGGCTGTAATTAAATAAAGATAAATATTTGTTGAAATATGTATTATATATTCATTTGCACTACAGCTTAAGTAGATTTTATAATTTATATACCTACTTTAAAAATAGGGGTGTGAATTCGCTTCGCTTATGAGCACTTGCCCGAATTTTAATTTTTAACAAAGGTACTTGATAAACGGGACACATCTGATAAAAAATGGTGTGTGTTGAACAAGGCCATATAGTTTTGCTTTTTTAAAAATACCCTTGAAAGCAAGGTCAAAATGCTTCAAAAACACAGTGTTCTAAAAGAACCTTGTATGTTTAATTTTTTATTAAAAATTAAAAATTTAGTTCAATGGTTGATTTCTAGAATCATTAAATTTGAGCTATTGTGCTGAACAGACCCATCTACATGAGTTTGTATAGCATGCTTTCTAACTTATAAAACCAAGACAGAATCCTTATACTCTCTGCTTTTAAATACACCTTTAAAAACAAGGCTGTACAAACTCCAAAACGATAAAATTATCAATTTTCCTTTGAAACCGTTATCGGCATACATGAGTTTGTATAGCATTCCTTCTATCTTCTATTCTATAAAATTAGAGCCAAATCATTCAATTATTTGCTTTTTAAATAGACCTTTAAAAACAAGGGTGTTTTTACAATTTCTTCTGCTTTTCTGTTAACCCTTGAAAATCGGGGTGTTTTCTTTAAAAAAGTAGCTGTGTCATTTAGGAGCCTTCTTAGTAGTAGTTAAAAATATAAAATTGTAAATAACCATTTTTTATCCGTTTAAAAAAAATTGTGCACTACTATCAAAAATGTTTCTTCTTTTTGTTTTTGGTTGTTTGCTTTCTGTCCTCCACTTCGCCTTCAGCTTTAAAATTAGATTTAGCCGAAAAAAATCACTTTTAGTTTTGGGAAACAAATAGATATTTTACTTTGAGATAAATTGAGATAATCATTACTAAACTATTAAATATTTAAGTATATTTCCCAAGAAATATAAAATTGTCAAATTACATTAAGACAACTTAATTCGTCCGACGCTCTGGCATTTAAATTTAAATCTTGACATTTTGCAGAGCCGGATTGGAGATCGTGTTTTTAATTTCAATTGCGATTAAAATTATTAATCCCCATTAAATGTAAATTTTATCTAATAAAATGTTATTAATCTTTAACTTAATTACGAATTAAAAATTAATCACAATTATCAAATATTTAATTCATTTTCTGTAAACCGGTCTTAATTGTTATCATTCGAGTATATGGCGACTTTTTTATGCTTTAATATTGACATTTTGTTATGTTGACTTAATTACATAAATATTATGTTAATTCCAAATCATTGCAAGGGAAAAAATTAATTATGAATTTCTGCTAATAAGTTCTTTAAATATTTTTATTAGGTTATTTTGACGAAACTGAAAAAAATCCCGTCACAAAAATATCTTCATACATATTCTCGCATCCAAACAATAAGATAAAATTAGTTAAGAGCAAGCAGAGTGGTACAGTATAATATCCGAGGTAATATAAATCGTAAAATTTACCTTGGCTTGACTTGTTTATAGCTGTATCTGATATCAAAAGATTTCCCTAGTCTTTGATGTTTTTAGCGCTTGTAAATTTTCAATTATGTGGTAATTTTTTATGAACTTAAAGTGTCTTATTGGACGTGAATACACTAATGAGGCTTATTTATCGCCACAAACCCGAAAATTTATAGACCTATAATTGCTTAAAAAGTGAAAACTTACCATCTTGATAATTCCTTTGGTAAAAATCCCCGGAAGTCGATACAACCTCGTCATTTTCGCGTTTTATGTCATTTTCACTTTGTTCGAAATTTACTTCCAAATATGGTCGTGATAAGTTATCACTTTTCAGTGTCTTTTCAGGAGATAGTAGTGAGTCAATTGAGAAACTGATAGCTTTCTCAGCACCGATACACTTATCACTATCACAGTTTTTGACATCAATTACTTTTTCAGCCATTGTGAAGTGACTTAAACATAGTTATTTCAGAAGGCTGAAATAATTAGTCTGAAATACTAAAAGTTGGTTTCAAAGATACTTAAGTTCGTCATGGTTTACACCAATGAGGTGCCAAGAGGCGGGGTTTAAGTAAAGGAGGGATAATTAAGATATATTTAGTTGACAACATGTGGTTTCAATGGATATTAGTTTTTCAGGATATGAAGCTAATTATTTTTATGGATTGCCTAATTATCGTTATGATATGAGGGAATCAAAATTTATTTTGATCGTTTTGGATGCCCTAGATGTGAGTCTAAAATTATTTTCTGAACGTTGTATTTTGTATGTCAACGTGAGGAAACTATAAGAACACAGAAAATTGGATTAAACATTTATTAAAATAACTAAAATAAGTCTTCGAATGGATAAACTTGAAAAACTTGATCAACAGGACGGTTTATTCTTTTAACAATATAAGTTAAAGCAGATGTAACAATCTGACAAAAAAATCTGATTCAACTAATTTCAAATTTATGAAAATTATAAACTTACAGATAAAAGGCCAATGACTAAAGATATAGATCCAGATATTACAAAATTTTGTACAAAATAATTTTGAAATGGTATTGTACAGCCCTCTTTATACGTGGGTAATGCACAATTTGTATTATCGCTGCAACAACTTTGAGGATGACTTATATTTAAAGTTTTTTGAAAATCGTTGTATCCATCAAATCCACAACACTTAAACTACAAATAAAACAGTAAATAACAAAAATCACTTCGTGTTTTAACCTTTATGTGTAAATAATCGTAAAAATTATTCCATCCTTCTTTCTGTTCTTTGAAGACATCTTCAAGTTCTACATCTATATCTTTCATATACGGTGATGATAAATCATTTAATTGAAAAGCAACTATACCAAAGTCAGCATACAACAAGAAAAGTATAAGAAACATGAAAATATTCTAAAAAATTTAAGTTAAAATATTCTTTTTAAGTATTTGTATTTTACAATATCTAAAAGAATCTTTTTTTTGCCAAAAATTCCATAACATCCTATTGCTGTAGTAATACATAGTAAAAGACCAAGTGCCATTAAAATTGCTCCAACACATACAAAATATTTTCCTGTTGCTTTTTCATATCTTAACTCGACATCCAGCCATAATGAGCCAACGACAATTAGTGATAGGCCTAAAATCTAACAGAAATATCTTAAGAAAATTTGAATAAAGTTTTATTACCAAAATTGCAGCATTGAGAACCAATAAAATAACATTGTAGTAAGACACTTTCATTTTCTTTGACGTATTAATTAAAATTGTCAGTTTGATAGATGCAACCGATTCAAATTAAAAAATATTCTTTCTGTTCCTACATCATGGTTTAATGAGCTTTGATGCGAAAAGTAAAGATTTGCATATAAAAAAATTATATCTAGAGCTATACATCCAGACTGTCCTAACGGTCTGAAAAAGCTCTATAAATTGTTTATGTTAGAAGATACAAACTTTTTCTTTTTTTTAGATTATAGTTGCGTTTTTAATGCATATTTAAAAAATATTGCGGTTTATATACAGGGTAACCCAATATTGAAAAACACTAAAGTTATGTTTTTTTTGAAATAGAATTAATAGAATCAATAAAATTTGATTTTATTTTTAGATTCTATGCTAAATTACTAATAACTTTTATAAAGATTGTTTTCATTTATCGATTATCAGTTTTAATTTGTAGTGCTTTTTTTACTAGAATTTTTGAAATGCAGGGAGTCTGTCTAAAAATTCGTACCTTCTAAATGCTTGCACACAAGCTAAAGTAAGTAACGCCGTTTGATTCCTTAATGTAGTTGCATCTTTTAAGTGTTTACTTAACAGTCTGCTCAGTGGCATGTGCCTACTTCTATTTTTTAAACATGACAAATTAAAAATGTCAAATACTCATTTTTTTAAATGGCACCCTATATTTAGTATTGTACCAATCAAAAGATCTCTTGACAAGCTTTCCATCAATATAAGGTTTGTATAGTCTAGTGTAAAATACTAAGTTGCTATCCTACATTAATTAAATTTCGAAATTTTTTTTGTTTTGAACAACAAAAATTCTAGGGCTTATAATCTTTACAATAAAATTGACAGATTGTAACAATGACAAAAGCCCACTTGATTTTTATAGAGTCGTATTCTGTTATTTTTCAACGCGCATTTTTTGACAAAAAATGGATATACAGGCTGTACCAAAATTGAGATACGACTCTCAATTTTAAAATTTTAAATAAAAACTTACATTTTTTTAGCATATCAGAATTCTACGTATAATTTTGCATATTTTTTTATGTAGCACACACTATGTCGATTTTCAGTTGTTTTTGAAAAAAAGGCGTGATCCATTTGAATTAAATAATTTTGATAAAAATTTAGGTATTTATACCTAGAATTCAGATATCCTAAAACAAAATTGAGGTTCTCAATTAAAATTTCAAAGCGGAAGATCGTATCTTGATTTTGGGTCAACCTCTATATTCGGTTTTTTGTAAAAAAAAAATGCGCGTTGAAAAATATCAGGATACGTGTTCAAGCGTTTTCCTGAAAAACATATCTCTAAATTTTTATCGAATTTATTGATTTCAAATGGTTCACGCCTTTTTTTCAAAAACAACTGAAAATCGACATAGTGTGTGCTACATAAAAATACGCAAAATTATACATAGAATTCAGATGCGGTAAAAAACGGAGTTTCTATTTAAAATATCTCGATTTTGGTATATCCAACTTTTTTGTCAAAAAATGCCTGTTGAAAAATAATGGGGCACGTGTCCAAGCGTTTTCCTGAAAAACAAATTGCTGAATTTTTATCGAAGTTATTCCATTCCAATGTTTCATACTGTATACATGTGAATGTACCTACACAATTCTTCAATATAAGTATAACAAAGGTTTAAAAAATTGGAAATTATGAGTTTATGGTCTCATGATGTGTTTATGATGTCGTAAATCATAATAATCATGTATCTAAAAGAATTTGACTCTGCTTCAGAAATTTAGGAAATCTACGGAATCTCCTACCTAATTTGACACTTGAGAAGATGTGGCGCCTTTATATCCGGCGCACTTTTAGTCACAACACCACTGTGTACTTAATCAATAAATAAGGTAAATCGTTAGTAAAAAATAAAACTATTTTTTACTGATTTAGTTATGTAAAATTTGACTTTTTCCAGCGTAAAAAAACTCGTTTTTAATAAGTAATAATGATAGTTTGTGTATTAATGTAAATATTCTCTTTTAATTTTTTACTTATGTACTTCAATTAAACATACGTCAACATAATCTGCCAAACGACGGTTTTCTCAATCAGAACTTAACCATGAACTAAAACAATTTTGAAAGATTTGCATTTGTTTTGTGCCTTTGTAAATTTGCCTTTGCATTGTGCTGTGCCAAGAACAGGTGTTTTATTTTCATGTAAAATTAAATTTTATAGTACTTACACTACTTACCTAAAATATCAAAAAAATGTCGAATAGCGGAACTGTAAAAAATAAACATTTTGTGTAATAATGGCCATTTTAGCATGTTTTTTTCATTTTTGTTTGCAAATAATGCTTTTTACTTTTTTTATATTAAATCGTTAAATGTAAACTACCCCCAAATGTAAAAATTGTGAACTTGTGAAAATGTAATTTAGGTTAGGAAAGTAACATGTGGCGCTATTCGCCACAGAAAAAACCGGACATCAAATTTTGACACTGACATAAAAATTGTGTAAATCAACTATTTACGTTTGTTTTATTTTATTTAACCTCAAAATTGATAAGAAAGTGTGGTTTACACGATTTTAGTTGTCAGTGTCACAATCTGATGTCCGGTTTATTTTGTCGCGAATGGTATATACTTAATAAAATTAAATTTTTTAATAAATTAAATAAAATTAAAATGGTATATACTTAATAAAATTGTAAAAAAACCTATAAAAAAGTATTTACTACTAACTTTTGAGTTTAATATCTGTCTCAGTCTTTCGTCCGTGTCTCTAGGAATTTAATCATATACACTATCGGATAAAAGTAAAGCAACTTTTACAAAAAAAAAAAATTACTAAAAAATTACAAATATGGATGAAAAGTTATAGAACTAACATTATAATAAAAATATTAACTTAATTAGTGATGGGATATTCATTGTTGGCAGCAACGGACACAACATTATTAATAAAATTAAATTTTGAATAGTAGGTAATAATCGGCAGATTCGACCAGTCTTCGACAATTTAATGAATTAAAGACTTTGTTTGGAAAGTTTGGAGTTTGAGCCTGACGTTTAACTTGTTTTCACAAATTTTAAACGAGGCTAATATCTGGTAATTGTGCCGGTCACTGCAGAACCTGGTCATCGTTTTGGTGGAATCACCAACGAACAAAAAGAAATGTGTGCTTTTGATAATTGTGATGAAATTTAAGCCATAGAGACGTCTTCTACTTACTATAGGATAACATTGCATTTTGAAGTATGTTTCTGTACATCAATTAATTTTTAGTATGATCTATGAAGTGTAATAGACCTACTCATTTTAACAAGAATTAAGAATTTATTATTGGTATAATGCTTTTAAGTAAAATCTCGTTTTAACTCGAGGCATTACAAGACTCATTTTGATATCATTTAAAATTTTGTATTGGATCTTGTCACTAAATAATATTTTTTTCTAGTCTTGAGCCGACCAGTTCAAATGCTGTCGTGCAGATTCAAGTTTGGCGCAATAATTTCTTTCAGAAATCAAGAGATTTTTGACTGAACGTCTTCTATAAAGTTTCGTTTCAACTAATCTTTGTTTAAATGTTTTCCGATTTTCTTCTAATACAAGAGTTTTACAGTTATTCTTTATTATAATATCCAAGAAGCTCTTTGAGAATTTTTTTAAATTCTCCTATGCAGTAACCAGTATAATCAATGAACTTTAGTCCTATCGATAACTTGTGGAAAAAAGTTACTCATCTGATTTGTACCATAAACTTTCAAACAAGTCTTTGACTGATCAAATTATCGAAGACTAGTCGAATATACCAATTATTACTATTCAAAATTTAATTTTATCAATGTTGTGTCCGTTGCAGCCAACAATAAATATCCTATCAATAAATAAGTTAATCCTTTTATAATAATGCTAGTTCCATAACTTTCCACCCATATTTTAGTTGTTAAGTAAAAAAAACTTTTTTCGTAAAAGTAGCTTTACTTTTGTCGCATAAAATTTTGCTCCATTTCAACAATTAATTTATTCAAAGCTTAAATGAGCTTTTAAATATAATAGACGCCAATAAAAATGTTTTCTTATATTTTACACATGATATCAAAATAAGAAAAAATACATTCGGTGGAATAATTTTAAAAAGTACTAAAATACATATACAAACTTTAGTTTTTAAATGGTTGCTTTACTTTTGTCTGATGGTGTACCTACGCAATTTCTGTAACAAATAGACTCTTTCAAAGTTTATACATTAATTTTTCACTTCAGTCATAAAAATCGCCAAGGTGCTAATTGAACAAGACATTCCTATCGTCAGGTATGATAGAGAGTACATAAAAAAATTATGATTTTTGCAATTTGTCTGAATTTTTCGACTTTCCTTTGTTTCAATTTTTTTTTTGAAACTTTTCCAGGGTCATAACAAACAACGTAAAAATTACGCATACCCATCCGTCGTTGCAATTGTGAGATATGGTTGTAACTTTAATTTAAGTTTATGGTTCATACAAATAGTAGAAAAAAGCAGTTTCAGTTTTTTCCGAATTTTAATTTCTCGGACAACTTTTCCAACTTTTCTGTCTGCAAAAACATTATTCAAAATTTTTTTAAAAATAACTAAATCTGTTGGTCACCTCTGTTTGTAGATATTTTTAGAATTTTTTTACTCTGTATAATATGCCAAAAATTTATTTTATAGTTTTGAGTTAGAAAAAAAAGGTAAATTAATGCAAAGGCGTACAACTTTTGTTAAATTGATCGTTGAGATTTGCAGTTGAACTAGCAGATGAATCAAGTTCTATAATATAATAAGAATCAATATTTTCAAATAGAACTTTTTACTTTTGCTCATTTGATTAAAAATTAACATTAACGATTTTTTGTGTACATATTGTATGTGTATTTTGATGCAATGCATCAAAATGGTTTTTAAATATTTAAATATTTTAATATTAAAGCTCTTAATTTATGAGAGTGTCGTAAATTTTATTCAAAAAAAACCCTATCAGTGGAGGTTTCTTAAAATTTGTGATATTCGTCATTAAAATTGCACAGTCTATTGTGGAGATTTGAAAGTTAAGGCAGCTGGTAACAAATTTCCAGGTCATAAATCTACTTTAATTTTTAGGGTGTTGTCCGGAGATTTATTACTACTCCCACTTATCAAGTCATAAATTAGACTAAAATATTTGATAAATAATATAAAAATGAGTTTTAATCAAAGTCTAACATTTTTTTCAATGATAAGTTTTGCAGATTGATTTTGTTAGACATTTTTGATCAGTTGATGTAAAAAACAGGACGTAAGATTTTTGCCCGAAATCATTTTTCGTCAGTTTTATAGGTCAAATAAATTGCTAGAACAAAAACATTTTTTGAGAGGTAGATTAAATATTAATTTAACGTGATATATAAGTTTCATAATTTTTTCCGTGTTTTAAGACGTGTTTTTGAGGAGCGGATATAACTTGATTCACCCGGTAGGAAACAAAATTATCACAATCTGTTGTATTGTATAATAATATATATAATGTATGTAACTAAAAAAAGTTGAATGTGTTGCGTTTCATTTCAACATAATAAAAATCAAAAACCTAAATATGTTTCAGTTAAGCTTTAATAAAATTTGGCTCAAATTTCTGTCGAAAAAGTGTAAATATGCTGCACAAATTTCATTAGTTAGCTGAAAAACTTTTTGAGATTTTTAGAAAACCATCTCATAATCGTTAATAGTAGTTAGCCGTAACTCTTTAAAGAAGTACCTCAGAACAATTATTTTATTGGCTTTTATTTTCTACTGATAGACTAACATCTAGTGTTTTCAAAACAGACTATCGTTAAATTCTGGGTGTAATTTAGATAAATTTTATTATACGTTGTTAATTAAAATCTGAATCTAAACTTAACAAAATATCTGTAGGTGTAATCTGTGCGGAAATAACGGCGCCACGTCTCCTCAAGTGTCAAATTATGTTCAAGATTCCACAGATTATTATGAAATGGTATACATTCTTGCATTTCTAAGTCCTAATATGCCATACCTTAAATACCATTCACCAATCTGTCAAAAAAGTAATCAAAAACCGTATTTTATAAAAAACTATAAGTGTACCCTACATACCTACCAAGCAGTTAAGCACTTCTTAATAGTAAATACAAATTATCTACTATTCTATTATAAAAAACATTCAGATAGGTAAACAGTGGGTCTTAATTGGTGGCGCTTCCAATTGATTTAGGGGTTGCAACATATGTGAGAAACTCAATGAAGCCTATCCTCTAAATGTGGCGTTTCCTTTCCTTCACCAAACTAAATTTGTGGAAAAGAGCTGTCGGTGCTTAGAAATAATTAATCATAACTTAAAGCTCCCATTTTTTTCAACGTGTAAATTTACATCATCTGGACTAGTCAGTTTTAGTTAGTGATTAAATAGTTTAACATATGTTGGCGATTCTAGACATTTAGAGTTAACATATTTCATATTAAATAAGGTCCTTAATGTTGGAATGAATTATAAACACAATTAGTTCAATAAAATTACATACATATTTATAGCAAAGGCAAGACCTAATTTATAAGTTAGGTAGTAAAATGTCTGCGTACCTAAAATATGACTTATAATTATTTATAAAAATGCAACAACTAAGAAATGTTGATCATTATACAATTCTAAAAATAAATATCAGGCAATTGTTTATTAATAAAATAATTTACTGTACATATATTACTACACCGTGATCAACAAATACTGATTAAGTTGGTAATAAAGTTACTGGAAATTTTTTTTGCAAGTTGTCGGTCTGTTAAGATTACTTATATAGGTTAATGACTCACACCAGTCAAAAAAATACCAAATAAAATTTTATAATTCTTAATTCGATAACGTTCCAATTATTATTATATGTTTTTTTCAGAGGTAATGGGTTATAGGAACAATAAAATAAACGATTTGACTTTAATCCGACGTTTCGACTGTTTTTGAAAAAGACAGTAATAAAAAAACAGTCGAAACGTCGGATTAAAGTCAAATCGTTTATTTTATTGTTCCTGTAACCCGTTACCTCTAAAAAAAAAAAATTATAGTTAATCCATTTTCAACAACAATAATGATTTGATTAAATAATGTAATAGAAGATAAGCAAATAAAAAAACAGAAACTAAATTTAAAGGTAAGGTACAAAGTATGCACCGTTATTTTCGATCCATAACGGAACCCGTTGTTTTAGGATATAAAATATAGTAATTAGTATATTCGGAATTAATAGGAAGTAAATCCTGATTGCAATGAGAGCTTCTTCATAGATTTTCGCAAGTTTCGCTCCATTCAAAAGCACAATATTCTATATCTTCGGTAAGAGTAAAAGGTCAATCAGGTCTTGCTTTTGCAACATTATCTGTATTTAAAAGAGATTCTACAACTCGCAAGCAGTGTTGTTTAAACACAATAAAATCTACCACGTTGGAGTAAATTGAGACGTTAAATCGGGAGAATATTGCCAACCATTAATTTCATTGTAGACCCCACTTTTGAAGTTTGTTCTAATTCAAAAATCATTTTAACAAACTTTAGCAACAACTAATGACAATTTATTAATCAAATTTTTGAAGTGTCAAATTTGAATTTAAAGTTTGATCAGAAAAGCCAATTTGTTGTAGTTTAAATGTTTTGAACTCTTTAAACTTTTTTATGAGTTTTTATCTGTAGATACTGCCTAAACTATAAACTCAAGAAACTTAAAAAAATACACAAGTGCATCAAGACATCAAAAATTCACCTGTAAAGTGCCAATTACTGATTTGTCTAAGTGACATAAATTTAAAATAAGGTTATGAGATCTGAAAGACCGTTTTACACATTGTGACACTGCTGCACTAAATTTTATGCCTGCAACTGTACTTTGAGTCCAAGGAATATTGCAAACCAATAATTTCATTGTAGACTTCACTTTTGAAGTATGCCAACAAAAATGTCATGTTCTAAATCAAAAACTGTTTTAACAAAACTTTAGCAACAACTAGTGAAAACTTATAAATCAAATTTTTGAAGTGTCAAATTTGAATTTGAAATTTAGTCAGAGTAACCAATTTTAAGAAACATTTCAATGCTGCCAACCTAATCAGAACTTGTTGAACACGTTGTAGTTTAAAAATTTAAAATTCTTTAAACTTATTTATGAGTTTTTATCTGTAGATATTGCCTAAACTATAACTCAAACAATTTAAAAAAGTACACAATTTTATCAAGACATCGACAATAAGATTTTCCGATTAATTTAAAATTTATTATGATGCCATTTACAACGAATTTTGAAACAGGTAAGTTCAGTATTTGATTTCCTTTTTTGATTTTGGATCGCTATTAAACATTTGAATAACGGCGCAATTTTTTTATGGCGCAATAGAGGAATTAACTTTTCGGTCTCTTACTGATAAAGAAACCCCAGCCCCTGAATTTTAAGTGGATTGCAAAAGTCTGGTGCGTGACCCGTTGTTCGTTTCCTTCGAGGAACTACCTGATCGCTTCCGTAACAATCGAGTTCACTTATCTTTAATTGTAAGACCCTTATTAAATCCTTCATATTTAGTTTGTATGTCAAAACCATAAAATTCATTTCTAACTTTGTGATAAAATATAAGATATTTTTTTATTTCTAAAAATTTTGAAATTGATAACATTTGCAACTGCACTAATCTTTTTCCAAAATTGTATCATATATTAGTACCACAAAACAATAAAAAGTTTTTCAGAAAATAAAATAGATTTATTATTATCTCAAAATTCTGAACCTTAAGGTTCATGCAATCGCATCTCTCTTTCATTTACCACTATTGCGGTTGCAATTCAATTAACCTATACATTGCTTCAAATAACTTTACGGATGCCTACTAATACTTTGTTTGATTCAATACAATAATTTGCATGATGTCTCACTTTGCAATTATAATTAGAAAATTAGTGTTTTTAATGGATAGTTCAAAAAAGCATTGTTTTTGAATGTATCATTTTCAGTAAAAAGTTTTAGTTTTGAGAAAACATCCTGATGGACAAGTTCATAAAACAATTCAATTCATGTTTCTAATTCAATTTGAAAGGATATAATAGATAATTTTCAATATTTTCCCTATTTAGATAGTTCCTAGAAGAAAAACTAGATGTTTTTTTTGAAAATTTTATTTTGACGGATTATTTAATTTTTATTTATCACGTGATCGTCATCAAATATTATTTTTTAAAATAAAACCCTAATAAGACGTTTTTTTAATTATCGTTACATAATTTAAAATGTCAAGAGTCGAAATTTATATTTTAGAAATTTTAAAATATATAAGCGCAAGAGATCGGCCTTTCAAAGAAGGTGAAGCAGTTTTTAAAGCGGGGCATATAATTTTGTGTGAGGTGAAAAATTGTGATACAAAATCAATCAACAAATCAATACAAATCTGTTTAACGTTTTATAAAATTTGTTTAATTTAATGCATAATAGTAAATTTTTGGATAGATAAGCCTTTGATTTTAGTCTTCTAACTTTAACCCCGTCGCCTTATCATCTATACCAGAAGAAATGAAATCGCCCGATGTAAAATGATCGCTGCAAACATTCATATATTTGGAAATAGGTATTTAATTTTTAAAATTTTTTGCCACTTCTTACACAATCCAATATCTTTCAAGGGAAAGTAATGTAGGAAAATGGATTCTCCCACAAAATTTTTATAATTAGAAACTGAACAAAAACGTTTGGAGGTACTGGTCATTCTAGATAGAGTATTCTAAAAAATAACGTAATAATACTTATACCGAGCAGCAGTATTATATGTGGGTTCGATTAAAACCTAGGAGCGTGCTTTGTGCACTCTGTTTGGTTGTGTCTTACTTTTTGACTCTCTCAGCGTAAAATTAAATTATGTTTTGTCAACTAGTTTAATATTTCTCAACATTTGTCAATTTGACAAAATTAAAAAACAGAAAATGTCAAGTAATGCTTTCTCGATTTTGTTAGTTCATATCTTTAAACCAGAGGCCAGCCACTTCGCTGATTGTATCCTATAGAACAAATACAATACCTTAAGATAGACATAGCTATTAAATAAGGGTAGATTACATTTATTTATTTATATTTATTAAATGTTCACTTACTTATGTCAATCATATTTATATTAAAAAAAAATTACTGTCGAAATGTCAAAAAATTTGTTACTGTGACAAATTGACATTCGATCTGATTCTGTAAAATGTGGAAAACACAGTAATTATCTTAGAGACGTTACTAATTTTCACTTTATTATCCACTTTTTAAATGACTTTTTAATATTTGGTATTCTACAAACAGTTCGGTTTGTAACGTTGTTAAACAATTTCATGTTCCACTGTTTATCTACTGTCGTTAAATTTTATGATTAGGGTTGCTACGTTTTTCACAAAAAATTATCTTTAAATTAAAATAAAAAGCTAAATTAACGTTTATTAATGTAAAATTAACTTTTTTAAATTTTGCAATGCGGAGTTACAAACCAATATTTTTTTCCTAATCACACGTTGAGTAAAAATCGTTCAAAAAGTAACGACATGGCCTACGTGACAACAAGACAAGATGGCATTTTTGTGACATAATTTTGACATTTAAATTCAAATTTATTAATTTGACCATTTTTAAAAGAGAAAATTTTTTTATTAAGAATTCATTTTATTATGGAAACAGGTAAGTTCAAGACTGTAAAATTTACAAGACAAAATAGTCAAAATGCTAGTGGTTAAATTTTAGAAGTGGAATGATAAACTAATCACTCCACTATACTCTACAGAATACGAAATTTTTAAAAGTAGTTACAATTTAAAAGCACATTACTAAGTTTTCCACTTCGTTACAGAATCGCCCCAATTGTTTGAGAAGGTAAAACACCAAAACCGTTATAACACGTCGTCATTCACTTATCAAAACACTGTAACGACGTAAAATTTGTAATTACTATCAGTTAAATTTCTTATGAGTTATATTATTATTTATTATAGATAAGCGATCAGGCAGAGACCGGAGTCTGTTCACTAATTGTTTCCAATGAGTAAATCATATTTCGATTTGAACTGGATAACTTTTTCGCATAAGACAACATGTGGTTTGTGGAGGCAAAGAATTCCAAGGTTCAAGCACCTTATTGGTTATAAAACACTGTCTGAAGGTTGTGCGGAATTTGTCTTTTAATACTTAGTTTAAAAGGATGTCTTCTAGTCCGGTTGTTGGAGTTTAAAGGAAAAATATGCTTAATGGGAGAGTTAAGATCTCTAATTGCATGAAAGACTGTAATTAGGTCTCCTCTCTTGCGTCTTGTCAACAAAGTAGGTAATTTTATACTTTGAAGGCGGTCGGAGTAGGATGGTCTAATTCGCCCAAAAGGAATTCTGGTCGCTCGTCGTTGGACTACTTCCAGAGAGTTTACTTCGCGCTGGAGTATCGGAGTCCAAGCGCAGTTGCATATGCTAAAATGGGCCTAACGTAAATCTTAAAAAGTTTAACTATCACAATAGGGTTGGACCCAGAAAACATTTTTCTAATAAGATAAGCCATTCTGTTGGGCTTCTTGACAACTTTTGTTATGTGCGCAGACCAAGATAATGAAGTTGTCACGGTGATACCGAGGTCTGACTCAGCCACCGACAACTTCCGATTGTTAATATAGTAATCATGTATTGGATTTTTTGTGCCTAAGTGCAACATAGAACACTTTTCTACGTTAAGTCGAAGTAGCCACTCTTTGGACCAACTAGAAATTGCCAAGAGATCCTTAGCCAAAAGTGCATGGTTAAAACTGGAGTTATAAATTCTAATATCATCTGCATACATTACACAAGTTGATGCCAAAAGACTTTTTAAATCGGCGGTGTGTATAATGAAAAAAAGCGGTCCCAACACTGAGCCTGAGGCACTCCACTTAACACGGGAAGTGCATCACTGAGTGAGTTGCCTACTTTGACTTTAAAAGAACGATCCGAGAGAAATGCTTCTAACCAGTAAAGAAGACGGCCTTTTATTCCATGATGATTAAGTTTGGCTAGAAGACGGTTTTTAAGCACCCTGTTGAAAGCCTTGAAAAAATCAAGATAGGCAACGTCAACACAACATCTTGAATTCAGAAACCTAGTCCAACCGTCGAGACTGCATAACAAGTTTGTCGAAGTGAACTTCCCAGGCAGAAAACCGTGTTGCTCAGAAGGTAGGACCCCGCAATTAATAAGAAACATAGACGCCTGGTCGTAAATAATAGATTTCATGATCTTAGAAACAACGGTCGTTAAACTGATAGGCCGATAATTGGCTGCATTAAATTTGTCGCCTTTTTTAAAGATAAGCTTAACCAATGCTGTTTTCCAATCGTGAGGTAACTGACTAGTACAAAACGATTGTTCCATAAGCATATAAATTGGTTTGCACAAAAGAACGGGCACAAGATAGTAAGAGTTTTGCAGTGATCTTGTCGGGTCCTGGCGACTTTAGGGAAAGATTTAGCTTTGTTAGCTTAGCAAAGATGATTTTTTCAGAAAAGTGAATATCAGTAAGTTCGTCGTGGTTAGGAGCGCAAACTAAATTAGGGGGCGATGTGCTTGGTTCGTTGACAAAAATTTTAGATATAGATTCTGCAAAAATTTTGGCGCATTCAGAAGTATCGTCGACAATAAGATTATTGGAGTCTCTTACCTGAGGGGTCTTAACAGAACCCTACAAATTAGCTTTGATATATTTGAATAACGCTTTAGGATTTTTCCCGTCTGCAATACGCATTTTATATTTAGCTTTAGCTGCTTTAATATTGGAAGATAATCTGTTCGAGAAAGCACAGTGAGCAGCATAGTCGTTTGCAGAATCGGTGCGTTTAAAAGCCCGCCATAACATTCTTATTTTCTTAATTAAACGCAGAATATTGTTGTCTATCCATGGCTTTTTAGTAGACCTTTTGACTGTTTTAAAAACAGTGTTAGCAGTAACAGAACTGTTCAAAGTATCTTTACAAAATTTCCAGTTCTCTTCTACTGGCGACTTATTAAGTAAAGTATTCCAGTTAAGTTCTTCAATGCTTTTACCAATAGCATTGTACAAAATAATGGCTTTTTGAAAAGTAATTATTTTCCTGTAAGAAGTATAATAGAGCTGAAGAATAACCTTTAAAGTTATATGGTCAGATTTGCCGAGAGGATGATAGTATTCAAGATTAGCAAGTAAGACACTATCTGATGTAATGATAAGGTCTAGGACTGACTCTTGTTGATTAGCTCTGTAGCGAGTTGGTTCATGTACGATCTACTGCAAATGACTATTTGCTAACAAATCAATTAACAACTGAGACAAAGCATGAGCGCAATACAAATTTTGAATGGGCCACACGAGATTGAGCATGTTCAAATCGCCAAAAATAAACAAGTTGTCATAAGTGTTTGCCAAGTCGGCCAATGAGTTTAATGTAAAAACGTCGTCATTAATATTCGTTGCAGGGGGTTGGTAAATACAGCCTAGAACAAAGTTGAACTTAGAGTTAGATACCTGCAAAAAAAGCGATTCAATGCCCGGAGCGGAAACATCCAGTATGGTAACTCTAACATCCGTTAAAACGATATTTGACACGTAAATGCAAACATCGCCCCCTCGTCTTTCCACCCTGTCCTGCCTTAAGATTGTGTAACCATTTAATGAAACCAACGCATCCGGTACTGCAGAAGATAGCCCGGTTTCTGCCAGTGTAGTGTTATAAAGCAAGGCTGTTCCAAAGTTGTAAAAGCCACGAGATCATTGTATTTAGCTAACAAGGAAGCAACATTAGAGAAAACAATTAAACTGGAAATATAGTGCGCCATTTTATTAAAACAGAAATAAAACAAAACAAAAAAAAATAAAGTGAAACAAAGATTTAAGTTAGTAATCTAAGATAGACAGATCAACGACTGCATTATTATCGTCTCTGTCGGTATTAGCCACAATATTTCCTAATTCGTCTCCCTTACATTCCCATGCTTTTTTAATTTTTCTTTACATTTTTCTACACTTATTTCTTATACCAGAGTGTTCAACAATTGAGTAAATGTCGTATAGCAAGTAAATGATCCCTTCAACATCGTCGGTGTATGAGCGGATTAATTTTAAAATGTCCTCCTCACCCCTAGCCTTATCAATAAATTCAACAACTTGCTCGAAGTTCAAAACATAGTCATCAGTGTTGTTCAGTAAATTTTTGGCAGGAAGAAGTAACTCAAAGATAGGCGTTAAGCTTTCACAAAATTCGCTGGGTTTAACTTTTTTTTTGACTTGATTTTTAACAGTATCAGGTTTAGTGAGAATAATGAGAGGGCTCTCAAGAGAAGAATCGTCCCCCAATTGCCTTTTACCAGCTAGGTTTAACTTAGGTTTCGCAAGAGTTTGTGGCGCACTACTTTGCGCGGTTTCCGAAGTTCCAGAAGTTTCGGACTCATTGTTTGTTGGAGGACTGACAAAAAGTGTTGAACTATCGTTTGCAAAATGACCGATCATCTTACATTTAAAACAAGTGTCATCAAATGTTAAGAAAATACGATAATTTATGTTATCATATTTGAAAACTACAGAGTCAGGAAGATTGATTGTATCGTTCGGTTGGACATATATACGCTTACGATGGCTCATCATGTACTGAAAGTCGTTATTTTTTACACCAGCTTTTAAAAATGACATGGAGGATACCGGCGTAAATCCAAGAGTCTTAATCTGCTTTTCTAAAATATTGTGTGGAATCAAAGGCCACACACTAGATAATATAATTCTGCGCGCTGGATTTATGAGTCGACGTACAGCAACCTCAGTACCTTTTATATTAACTGTAGGAAAATTTTCAAATCTTGTACTCAAGTCAGTACAAGATTTATTAATCACACCGGTTAGGGTCCGTACACTTTCAGAACAGCACACCAATAAAAGTGTGCAGATGACAAAATAGTGTCAGGCCAATCCCATTTGGAAATTCAAGGGGAGGAAGCCAAGCGGCACGTGGTCAGCGAAAGGTCAGCGGCGTTCGTCATTCATGGTCATTCTGTTTAGTGTCGTTTGCTGACAGATTTTGATGACCCAACATGCTGTTCTGAAAGTGTACGGACTCTACTAATAGTTATTTATGTATCAAGAGAATTATGAGGGTGTTAATAACAGAGGGCAACGAGTTACAATCCAGAGGGCCGTTGAGCCCGAGGGATTGTACGTTGCCCGAGGTTATTGACACCCAGTAGTTCACGTAATACATAATCAATTTTATTTCCTACTAAACAAATCCAAAAAAACAAATTACAATTTTATTTTCTACTAAACAAATCCAAAAAGCAAATTTGCTGTTAGTTAACTAGGCTTGGTTACTATGGATTTATTTCTTGACAATTGCGTCAACAAAAATTTATGAATTTTTAAAAATGACTGAGAACGTGAAAAACATCAAATATTCCAGAAGAAGTATTAAAAAAAGCTGAGAAAGCTCGTGCTGCATTAGTATCAAAAAAATTTCAAGTAGTGTACAAGAAAGAATACGACCGATTTCAAGAATGGCTAAAAAAGAACAATACTGGCAGCAGAAATGTAAATGAAATAATATTTCTGGCATATTTTTAAAATATGGTATGTACACTTACTTATTTTTTTCCATGTTTTAGTGCCCGTAACATCGGAAGGAATGTGCAAAAAAAAATATCAGAAATTTTAAGAATTGTTGAATAAAAGTAACACTGGAAGCAAGAATATAAACGAAACGATATTATTGGCGTTTAAAAATTGTTGTTTAATAGCATTTCTTCTCTTCTCGTAACTTTAGTGCACCAGATTTGTATTTCTTTTCAATTAAAAAATTAGAGGGAGTTAAGAATTCATAATTGCCTGCTATAACTCCCACGGGAGTTATGAATGTTATAATGGTTACCGTAACTAAGATAATATTTGGCTATATTGATTAAGTAGGAAATAAACTATTTAATGAATGTATAAAAAATAACATATTTCCCGATTGTTTAAAAATAGCTGTTGTAATACCTATCTTCAAAAAAGGTGATCCAGATGATTCTGGAAAATCTGGGAAAAACTTCTTAAAAACCAAATTGTTGACTTTTTCGAAAGTAATAGGCTATTTTCAAAATATCAGTTCAGATTTAGGAAAAGTTGTTCTACAGAAAATGCTTTACTTAATTTTATTAATAACTCCGAAATTTGGTTTTACGGGGAAGTGGACGACAAGGCAAGAAAAAAAAAACTGTTTTATGAGGCCAACGTTTCGAATCCTTTATTGATTCTTCTTCAAGGCTCCTAATAAATGTCAGATTTGTTTGGCGACCACTGGCCGAGACAAATTGGTACCATGCCAAACAAATCTGACATTTATTAGGAGCCTTGAAGAAGAATCAATAAAGGATTCGAAACGTTGGCCTCATAAAACAGTTTTTTTTTTCTTGCCTTGTCGTCCACTTCCCCGTAAAACCAAATTTCGAATTTAATAAAAAAATGGACGTAATCCACCAAAATAATTTATTAATAACATCATAAATAGTTTTCAACATAATATGTCATATATTACTTCTTTCTTAGATTTGGCACTTGACTGTGTGCCCCACAATATACCTATTGTTGCAAAAATTATCCCACTATAATTTTTATGATTAGTAGCCTTAATAAAATCTTATCTACAAAATTGTAGTCAATGTACTATGTTTAATAATGTCTTATCTACAGAAAAGCAACTCTCTCATGGTGTCCTCCAAGACTGAGTGCTTGGGCCAGTTATTTTCTTAATTTACATCAACGATTTCCCTAATTTTATTCCAAATGCAGATGTTACATTTTACGCTGATGACACCTCAATAGGAAAATCTGGGACAAACTTAAATATTCCAATGCTCGAAACATTAAATTTAGCTGAATTTTGGTTTAACAGTAACTTTCTAAGTCTAAATAAAAACAAAACAATTAATGTACTTTTTACTCTAAAAACTACAGTTTCTTCTGATATAAGTCTAAGCAATAATGTTAAATTTTTAGGTATCAATTTTGATTCTACCTTGAGCTGGCAAACTCATGCAGATATTACGTCCAGTAAAATATCAAAAAATATCTATCTCCTCAGAAAACTCTCAAGTTCTACAACAACTCATGTTTTGAAAATAGTTTATTATTCATTAATTCATAATCATTTTAATTATGGTATTCTCATTTTGGGTCACACTCCAATATTACAACAGCTATTTGCTCTACAAAGAAAAGCTATACGTATAATTGCTAACTCAAAATACTGTGATGATTGTAAAGCAGATTTTAAATCACTCAAAATATTAACTTTACCATGTTTAGATATTCTCAGGTCTGTAGTATATGTTCATGGTAACTTACAAAACTACTCTTTTTAAAAGATTTTCATAAATACAACACTCGAACGAATAATCTGTCTTTTAATCAAATAAGATTAACTAAATGTCAAATAGCCACTAATTATTTTTGTATCAAATATTATCATGCTTTACCGGTTGAGATCCGTAAATTGACTACACACAAATTCACAAATTTTGTAAAAAACTATCTCACAGCAAATGCATTTTATAGTATTAATGAGTTCTTGAGTAATACTCCTCATACTTGCGCTGCTGTGAGCTGGTCTTAGCTATAGATTAGTTGTAAGGTAATTTTCGTATAATTTAAATTTTGTTAAGTGCTTTATTTTCTATTTTTTTTTTTGACATATGTAAATACTTCTGTATGTTGGCATCACTAAAGATTATTATTATTATTATAACATTATCTACTAAAGATTTTGAACTTAAAAAAATGCATATGCGACTTTTCGATATTTTGGAAGCAAATATAACATTTTTTGGAGTAACAATATTACCTATTACCACTAAGTAGTCATCAAGCACTAAATTATCACAAGCGGTAAGAAGTACCGCCTGATCCTTAGAAGGAAAAACTGTTGTGGATTCAGCCATATTTATTACATGACCAACCCCAAAAGTGGGGTAAGAGTATAGCGGCCGAAAGCGACTAACGCCGCGGTCGTTCGCCTCAGCGCTCCTGGAGAAAAACCTTCGGTGTTGAAAGCAAGAAACCGATAAGAGATATCACATGCATCAGATGCATTGTGGAAAATGATATAATTAGAAGCCTACGATCAAATATAACCAATTTTCCAATTTACACTTGAAAATATATTGTTCAGACACCGCTGCAACAATTTGGGGCGTTTCAACAATTAAAGCTGGAACAAACTCACCAAAATTGAGCAAAAATGCACGAACACAAACAAACGTCGGCACTCACTCGGACTGTCGACTCTACTCAATATGAGGAGCTTGCATGCAAAACCGGACATATCCACTTTTACAAATTTTTCAGGAGATGAAAAAAACACCCTACATATTTGTTTAAAAAATAGTGTTATTTAGCAAAAACAGTTTCAATTTAATAGGGTTATGCAAGTGATTAACATATATTTTTTTGAATAAAAAGTAAACAATTTGGCGTTATTAGGAAAAAACTATTGTATATATCCAGTTTTGCTCACAAATAACATACACTGAGCGAAAAAAATATTTATTTTTCTTGAAATAAATAAATTTAAATTGGTATTTGCAAAGAGAACAATAAAGTTAAATATGAACTGCAGCCTCTTCGTTCAGGTTATCGGTATCGCATAGCTTCTTGGGTTTCATTCTGTTCTTTGTTTTTTCCCTCATTACTAGACCTCGGTGGGAGTATGGGAACAAAAACCCTTTACAGTCGTCTAGCTAACTACTCGTACCCGCCACGCGATAAAACATTGAAACTTGAATTGGTCGATAGTAGTACCGCTATCGACCAATTTAAGTTTCAATGTTTTATCGCGTGGCGGGTACGAGTAGTTAGCTAGACGACTGTAAAGGGTTTTTGTTCCCATATTCCCACCGAGGTCTACTCATTACTGTGTAATAATTTTTTATACCACACAAGGTCTTCCCTCTTTAGCCAATCTTCCACAAAATGTTTTTTCATTAAATGTTTTAAACTTTTTTCTTTTTGTTTAGACATATCCGCTGTTGTTTGCAAAATTTAGATAGATATAACAGATTTTGCTCCAAATGTCGAACTTTACTTAATGCTTTTACGAGGATTTAAACTGTTTTGGTTGCAAATGCATATATGGGCCTGGCCTATGTCACAACTTAGATCTAGAAATCACCAAAACATGATTTTTTGTAAAAAGTGGATATATCCGGTTTTGCACGCAAGCTCCTCATATGTTTCATTTTCTCACAAAAAAATAACAAGAAAACGTCGAAGAAAATAATTATGGAGAAACACCTTAATTAGCAATAATTCTATATTGCCTAGGCAATTAGTACTAATGTCAATTTATAATTTATGTTTGTAAAATTTAAGAACAAAGAAAGGGAAAGATACAAGAAATATTGAAAATATAAGATCAAGAAAACAAAATGCAAAGATAGGAAGAACGTATCAGAATTCAGAAGTTACAACTTGTAAAAAGATTCTACGTGTTTAGCAGCAAAATGTTATAGAAAATTTCCCCAAAACGATGTTGAGTCATTGGCATTGAAAAAATACATCGATTTAACAAATTTATAAAGAAGCTATTTGAAAGTAGAGGTTTTAGAGATGTAACTGCATAATTCTAGAGTGCTTCTCTCTTCTACTAGTAGTTCCAGTCTATGCTGAAAAAATTTCCATTGTCGACATTTAAAGAATTCGTAGAGCTTTACCAAAATATTTTGGAGACAAATAGGTCGGTAGTTTGTCGGCTCCGCCCCTTCTTTTCCTGGTTTTTTGAAAAATACTATTAGACTCGGATCCATGCCTTCGGAAAATTTCTCTCATGTATTTTTTCGTGAGCTACTAATTTATTATGCAATTGCCACTAACAGTACGTTGTCGTGACCTCGTGCTTCGCTTGTTTTAAGCTTACGAACCGCGTACTGCATTTCATTTGGGTGACCTCACATTCCCCTCGCAGGTAAGAAAAAGCTTGTCTGCAACCCTTTTTGTAAATTCTGAACCAAGAGTGTTTTGTTGCAAGTCCCTCTTAAATTTACTGCAATAGACCTACTAGAGTCTTATCAGTGCGCGACTCAGCCAACTACTTAATATTAAAAATTATGTAAAACAATTTAGAAAAACATTTTTCTTTAATTTCTTACCAGCTGGAATTGCCATCTATTTATGTTCTTACATACTTAATCTATAAAAAATTTACAAAAATACATGTACAATGGTTTATTTTTAGTTGAACTATTGTTTTTTAAATTATTAGGTATTATTATTGCAACAATTAATTTTTTTCCTTTTTATTTTCGGTGAGTTCAGATTAACCGTTTCATCATTCCTGATTTCCATAAATTGTTTTAGACAGTTTTTTGGATCAAAACACGTAAATATGTTTTGGGCCACATCTTCAAATATTTCTTGAACTCCCTTAAAATATAAAGAAAAGATGTTTTTGATAATCTACATACATGTATTTATAAATATTACTTGACCGTTTAATGCTGAACATTCATAATAGTGAGCTCCTACCTCCTGTGCATATTGTTCCGCCTCATCTCTAAATATCTACATAATATTAAAATTACTAAAATTAATCAATTCCAGTTATAAAAATAAAGTTAAAATGTAACAACGTCCAGGAACTTATAAAATGGCTGTTGCTACTCATTGTCTCTTATTAATATTATAAATCTACTCTAATCTAAATAAATGATAAATTTAATTTAAATAAATGATAAATTTAGTTACCTCTCTGTGTGCATCCAAATCCACTTTATTTCCCACAATAAATAAAAACAATAATTTATTGCTATTATTTTTAAGCTCTTTGATCCAAAATCGAATTTCCTCAAAACTGTCTCTGGAAGTAATATCAAAAAATATTAATGCAGAGTCTGCATTTCGATAATACATAGAAGTTATTCCTCGGAATCTTTCCATACCAGCTGTGTCCCATATCTAACAAAATATTCTGTAAGTTTTTTCAAAAATATGCTTGCATCAAATAACATACTTCAAGTGTTAAATTGAATGATTCAATACAAAAAGTTCGTTTATAAAAAAATGCACCAATTGTTGCTGAATTTCGAGGGTGGTAAGCATCGTTTATGTAGCGATTTATTATGCTCGATTTTCCTACACCTAAAATCAAGAATAATAATTGACTTAAATATTTCATTCATTATCTTTAAGATGACCTGAATCTCCTAAAAGGACTACTTTTCCCTTAATAACACTCATTTTATATTTTACACACTGCACTTAAGTTATTAAAACTGACATAGTTTATCTGAAATTTATTATAAAATGAGCAAATGTGTGACAACACCAACATAAAATACATACTGTTCTTCTACATAATTATGAGACTTATAATATTTTTTAAACATATCGTACAATAGAGGCAAAAGTTTAGAGGATTAGACACGCACTTAAGCAAGTTATAGAGATAAGTGAAAACTAAATAAAGTTTGTGTACCTTTATTTATAAACATAATATGTTGTACGTAAATATACATATATTTATTTTTTGTCATTTTCCTATTTATATTGCAGTAACAGCATTTAAGATATGGCAAATTTTGTAATAATGCAGAGTTTAGATTGTATTTTAGTGAAATATATACATATTGTTTTTAATTAAAAATTGTTAGCGTTTTATCATGAGTTGATAAAAATAGATATGCCAAAATGAGAATCCCAAAACTGCGAAAGTTTCATTATGATCAATTTTGTTTATAACAAAATTATTACTTGTCAGCATTTATAGTTAAATAGCTATTATGCACTACTGAGAGAGACCAAACTACCACATTTGGTGCCAAGAAATTTAAAGTCCTGTTTAAAATCCCGAGAAACAAAGTTTTATTTGAAATCCCTGAGATTTAAAATTGGTAATTAAAGTACCTTATATAAGGTTCCAATCAAACAACAACGTGGAGAAGCTGTATACCGGTTTCGGGGTGATTCCCGAACCGCGTATCTCGGAGTGTTGTGCTTTATTTGAGCCAACACTCGATACCTTCCAGCAATCTTCGTTAGATAGCACATTGTCTATACGACCACTAAAAGTCCCTTGTGTTACAAATTGTTATACTTGTTCAATTATTTTGAATAAAACTGTTAAATTTGTCCATTTTGAGATTTTAATAATATCATAAACTTTTATTCAAAATTAAAAAAAAATGTGTTTGGGTCTGGGTTTCTATTTTGGAAACACATAATTTCAAATCATATGATGTTTCGGCTAAAATTAAAACAGTAGCAATTAGTTCTATAAACAAATTGTTGAAATGTCAATAGAAGCGAATCTTTGAAGAAAAAAATTCATAAAGTGAGGGTTGTTTCTCACAGAGTTTTTACGATTATTTTCGTTAGATTATATACTAAATGACTAGCTGACCCGACAGACGTCCTGTTCAAATTCCAATAAAGTCTGTAATCGTTTTGTGAATTCCACCGCTAAACTGTTGGGAATATGTGATGTGCTTGAAATATGATCTATTTAATACTATGCGGTTTCCTTCTAAATTTTATGTGTCAATTGCCCCCTTTAAGCTGAAATTGACCTCTTTTAGCAAGTTTTCGGAACTTGAACGAAATCGGAGATTTTAGGGAGTGCACATTTTAGATACCCTATATAATTAAACACATACATTGTTATAATTTTTACGCGCTGTCTGCAGTACCATTCTCGCGTCCCCAACAATAAAACCTCTATTAATTCTCACTTTTTCTTTTCCCATTTCACTCATGAATAGAAATTCCAGAGTGGAAACTATGTAATTTTAGATATATCTATATAGCCAATGCAGTTTTTCATAGCGGGCCATTTTTTTAACTCTGAACATAGGTAGTCCCTATGTTCATTTTTAAAAGAAACAGATTAACTGTATTCGAAGTTTTTGCTATGCAATCAGGTATACTTGCTTATCGCAAACTGTTAAAAGACAAAATGACAAGTAACAAGTGCAGACTCGACGATGACGAAGCAAAACACGTTAATTTTCGAGAAATTTATTAATCAACTAACAGAAACCGGTAAGAAATCTTATTACTACTGTAACAAATATTCGAAGTGGCCAACTTCCTGTCGGGACAATATGCCAATCTATGGCGAAAATCAGAGTTTTAATAAAATTCTGATTCTAATTGTCAAACTATTTTAACGTAAGATACCTACTTGATTTGTGTTAGTATTACATTATACCGTTGATAAAATTCAACATAAGGACTATGTTCAGAGTTAAAAAAATATCCCGGTATATTGTCATTTTATGATATTAATCACTATTGTTTTGGGGTAATTTCTGTTTTGCAACTGGTACGTACGCGACTGCTAAAATTCGCGGAAAATGTAAAACAAAACATAAATTATTTTGTGTAAAACGCTTTACTGTTTTTCAAAATATTCGCCTTTCATAACTATAAACTTTTGCATTCAATAAAACCAATCTTCAAAAGATTTATTCCACTCTGAAAGAGGTACATACCTTCGAAACTAGCGATTTAAATCCTTCAACGGCCTTTTCAGGCAATGAAAAACGCCAGCGACGCAATTTTATTTTTTATGTATCAAAGTAAGAAGAAGTCGTTGGGTGATAAATCAGGCGAATATGGGCAATGTGTCATTAATTCTATTGTTAGTGTTCAAAAACTCGACAGTTCGTTGTGCGGTGTGCGCGCTTGCATTGTCATGATGCACAATAATTCGCCGATTTTGGTTGTTTTTTCTCATTTCAGCAATGACTTCCGGCAAACAAAATAAAGTATACCACTCCGTATTAACGGTTTTTCGGTCTTCTAATACAACAGTTGCGACATGACAGGTTTTTTTGAAGAAACAAGCAATCATTTTTCTCGAAACGCTCCGTGAACGGGTTACTTTGGTTGGTCTAGGTTAACTTTGAAACTTCCATACAGTTGATTGCTGTTTAGTTTTGGGTTCCTATAAATACACTCACAATTCGTCACATGTTACAATGTTGTATACAGAATTTGAACGACCACCGTCGAATTTTTTTAGCATTTCCTTGTACCATATGACTCGTGCCTCTTTTTGCACGTCTTTCAAATTCTGAGGGATTCATCGACTGCAAAGTTTCCTAACATGCAACTGATCATACAAAATCTTATGTATTTGTTTCACCGCAATGCCTAAGGTCGCCTCTATCTTCCTGTATGTCACATCACAATTTGCTAAAATCATTTCGCGTACAGCATCAATATTTTTTGCGACAACGGAGGTGCATGGACGTCCTTCGCAAGGATCAACAACAAACATTGATCCTTCCACTCATGAATTCTGCGAACCACTTGTAAACCATAGTTTTGGACGGTGCTTCATCTCCAAATAACAATTTAAGTTTTGCTACACATTACGGTGCCGTTAAACCGTATCGAAAATCCCAAAACATCATCACTCGATCATCACGGTTCGATATTTCCATTTCTTAGCGCAATTGCCAATCTTTTAAAAAATTTTTAAATTAAACCGTTATTAGGTTTGAAACTGAATTGTCAACTGTATCAGAGGTAAGAAATGTCAAATTTGACGAATATGACACTTGAAACACACTGGCAATACTAAAAGTACTTGATTCCGCGAACTTTAGCAGTGGCCCACGTATGTACCTAACTAAGTGTCCCCCAAAAGAGAGCATTTTCTTTATTAGTAGATAGTTCTCTTACAGTCAATTGTTTTATTTATAATCATACATCTAAACTATATTTTATACTTTTTTAATATGTTATGTATATCACATTTTTAAAGACAGGTGCGTTATCAAATTAGACAAATTGTATTTTTTTTTTGTTGTGTTTCAGGCCGACTACTTTCGTTCTTTATTAGAACATCCTCAGGGCGGTGAAAGGTTAACTATTTCATTAAACAAAAGTAAAACACATTCATTCTTTCTTCGTGTTGTGAAGAGTCCTGCATTACCGAAAATGGAACTCCTGTAATTGCTGACGGTGCTAGGAACAAGAGATCGTACCGTACAAATTATGAATCATAATTTATGATGCAAATTCAGGTGTGGCAAGCATAGACGGTGCAAAAAAAAATAGTTTATGAGTAAATTGTTGCATTATTGTCAAAATTTTTACTTATTAATAATAAAATTTCTGGTTATTGTGGACCACAAAAACGATGTTTATTAATTTAGAAATTTGTTGTTACTTGGCGACGTTTCGGCAGCGATTCGTTCCTTTTTCAAGTCGGTTAAAACAAGAATGAACAAATTGCCTACACACTTATAACTAATAACTTTAAGTTAAACAACGTTTTTGTAGTCCACAATACTCAGAAATTTTATTATTAATTGTTTATGAGTGTTCGAAACAAATATTGTACTGTTTGCGATAAATCAGAAAAAAAAGCCAAATCAAGCGTTATTATAGAAAGTTTTTAAAAATCCATCAATATGCATGAACTGATTTATGGTTTTTAGTTTAAGAGTGCAAAAAATAATTTAACATCATTTAGTTTTTGACAAATTTTCAAAATAACGACATTGCTATGGCAACGATTTTCATAATCATGACTCTAGATTGAATATTTTTAATTGTAGGACCCCGCGAATGGCCAAAACGGTTATATCACGTCGTCAAGGGTTTAATCGCTATTCTATATGTCGTAACTACGGTAAATGAAATACTCCTATATTATAAATTATATAATCGAGATAATATCACTTTTCTTTAAAATTTGGACTTACAGTTTTTTTCGTAATAATTGAAGGAACTCTAGTAGGCAGATTTGATTGAAAAATACCACTGACAGCAGATGACAAATCTAATAAGTTAGTAGAACTGCAAATTAAATCTTTAGAACAAAGAATTTATCTAATTCAGTGTTACAGAACTGGGGAAGAGTTCTACCGAGTTGTTATCAAAAAATTCAACCAAAAATACCAGGAATTACTATTTTACCAAATTAGGTACCATTTGAAATTCCGGTGCAAAAAACTTGGTAACCAAATTCCTTAAAACGGGCCCAATTTTAAACATTAAGAAGTCAAAGATGTTCTTCAATAAAGACAATGCTGCTTCAGTTCTTAGCGTTCATTCCGCAAAAAAGCTCCAAAGTTGTCTTTAAGAAAAAGGGCCATGCAAACTGAGATAAGTAAATCTCATTTACAAAAAATCTTCAAGAAGAACAAAATTTTACCGTTTAAATCGTAATTTAGAAAATGCTGTAATGCCAAACGCCTGGATTTTTGTTAAGAAATAGCCTACAGAGATTTGAAAGATTTAAATTTTCCTAAACGAATTTTGTTGTCCGATGAATCAACCTTTTCAACTAACGAAGTCATCTTATCTCAACATTGCCGGAACTGGAGTGAGACGAATCCAAACTTCAGGATTTCTTATCGCAAACAATATTTTAATTAAGTTAATGTGTGGTGTGCGGTTTCGTACTATGGCATTATTAGTCCATATTTTTTTTTATCAAAATTTAAACCTTCCGTCCCCACCTTTCCCTTTTTTGAAGGGAAAACAAAAATAAATTTTTTCGTCTTTTAAAGTCGATCCGGGAACATACTGTATGCATATAATAAAATATGCTAAATATAGGTACCCTATGTTAAAAAATAGCCAAATAAGAATTAAAATTTTGGCTGATTTTTAACTTATGGGCTGATTTCAAGTTGAGATACTACCCGTAGTATCGCAAATTTTAATACGTTTCCATAGCAGCAACCAATACCAACAACAAATTTTATTAATTTTCCATGGTATTATCTCAACTTGAAATCAGCCCATTAGATTTTAATTCTTTCATTATTTATTTGAAAATCGCGCTACATTGAGAAAGAAAGGATGCTTCAATCGAATATAAATTGCTAATTATTATGTTTCCATTAAAAAAAACACTATTTATAAAATCTTTATTAAAATATTATAGTACAATAATACAAAAAACAGTGTCTAAATACTATTTAAAAAAAAACATATT
This sequence comes from Tribolium confusum, assembly GCA_029207805.1. Lineage (NCBI taxonomy): Eukaryota > Metazoa > Arthropoda > Insecta > Coleoptera > Tenebrionidae > Tribolium > Tribolium confusum. The sequence goes on from JALGAY010000003.1 coordinate 6,198,703, forward strand.
TATATTTAAGTAAGTGTATATATATAAAGTAGATAGTGTAAATTTCTCCAACTTTCTATTTTATAGGGTGTCCCAAGTTTTACCTCCACTTCCCTTTTTACCATATTTCTTATTAAAAAAAAATGAAAAAAGTAGACTATATTTTGTTTACTTTAATTGTACCTAATTATTTTTTTATATCATTTTATTTGCGGTTGTGAATAAAAAAAGTAATTTCGCAAAAATTTTGTTGATTCAATTTTTACAAGATCCAATCAAAAGCTAATAATGAAATCAATCTGCAATTTTGTTTTATTTTTTTAATCCTTATTTTTTAAATAAAATCGAACTTTACATTACAAATGGAAATAAGCGCGTGCCTTTACAAATCCCAAACACAAAAGCTCAAACCAAAGTGTACCTGCATCGTATAATAGACAAACCGCAAACAACACAACTTTCTTTTGATTCCAAATTGACTACTCTGTCATAAATAACTATCGGAAAAAATTAAAATTTAAGAAAGACTGAAATTATTCAAACTAATGCAATAACACTGACAAATATAGCATACCAAAATACATTGGTAATCAAAAAACAATCTCCAATTAATTGATCCAACTTTTTGAATAAAAGTCAAAAAAATTATCTCAATAAAATAATTTCAAATTTGGACAGAATAAACTTCCACTGTAGATAATTAAATGTGATTTTTTTCAGAATTTTTGTTCAAATAGTAATTGGCGTTTGGGGAGAGGAGGTAAAACTTGGGACACCCATACGTTTCGGCGATTCAAAAAAATCGACTATTTTTTTATTAAACCAAAAACAATTAATTTCACCAAAAAAACTATTTTTTGAAAGACATATTTAGGACATGTAGAAAGATAATTCTAAAAAAAGCAAAATAAAATTTACTATAAATTCAACTTTGACCCCAAAAACTTTTGAAAAAGTTAATTTATCATAAAATGATAAGACCTTTAATGCAAAGCGTTTAATTTCCTATAAAAATGTGTATCTCCATTTTATAACATATTATAAGTCGATTATAATCGAATCGGTAAACGAGTTATAAAGTTCCAAATGAAACAAAAAATTTGTTAAACTTCAAATGTTTAATATTAAGAGCTCATGTTTTAACCGGAGTCTTATTTCAGCTTACTACAACTACTGAATAGCAGGTTTTGAAAAAAATGGTCGATATTTTGTAGTCATCCTAATACATACATACATAGATATAGCGAAAATATGTAGTTCTAAAATAATTAAATTATAAATTCTTTTACATGTCTTAATGTGATAAAAGTGATTAATACTGACAACACAACGTTTAATAAAGTCATAAAACGACGATAAAACTTCAGTCTATAAAATAAAGAGAACACGTAGGTCATTACGTCTCTTGATATATCACAACATGTCATTATACTCGTAGTTAATTATCATCACGAAATTGGGAAGTCAGATTATTAAAACCTAAATATTATTCTTACGTACAAAATTAATCACAATTTTTGATATGGCAGTTAACGTAATAAAAAACTCACTCATTCAGCAACATTTTTTAACGATATTTCCATGTGCTATGCTATTAATACTCAAATTAACAGTTTCTTCTTTCCCTATATCTGTAGCTTCAAGTTCACTTGAATTTGCCATTATGTTGTCAATATTCTCACTGTCGTACACTTTTAAATTATGGTCACTAGTATTTCCAAGTAATCTTATTAAGCCTCTGGCTACATCTTCAAACACCAAACCCACTCCCTTAAAAATAATTTGTATTTTCATTTATTAGTTAAATAGCAAAATAAAAATTACCTGATCATGCATAGCTGAACATTCATGATACGTAGCACCTATGCTTTTAGCATATTGCACAGCTTCATCTCTACTCACCTTTAAAAAAATAACAGTTAAAAAGAAGACAACAAGAAGTTTTGTAATACTTGTCTATTTTTAGCCAAATCTATTTTGTTGCCGACTACGCATAAGACCATTGGGTTATCAACGTTCTTTTTAAGTTCAAACACCCATCCTTGCATACTTTCAAAACTTTGTCTTAGGGTAATATCAAAAACTATTAAAGCCGCATTGGCATTGCGATAGAACATAGGGGCCATCGCTTTGAATCTTTCTTGACCGGCTGTGTCCCATATCTATTGAAAATATATGAGTTAAAAACATTAATTGTAGTAATAAATATTTACTTGAAGTTTTACAGTGATGTCATCAATAAGAAGTTTACAACTGAAAAATGAAGCCCCTATTGTTGGGGTAATGTGTTGATTGAAGGAGTTTTCCACATAACGTATAATTGTACTGGTTTTACCCACGCCTAATAAAAGTATTAAAAATAAAATTATTATCAATTGAACTGATAACGTACTAAAAATGATGTGAATGCATAGGTATTACTTAAATGAAATCTTAAAATTAATGAATAAAAGTTTGCATTTTTTCTTTGAAATTATGCAAAATCACCAATTAATTAATTGGGAGTAATCTCTGCAATTAAAACGATAAGAAATGCGTAAATATTATTGTTGAGTATGTTGTGTTATTAATAAACAGTTACCTTGATGTCCCAAAACAACCACTTTGCCTACAATGGTTTTCATTTTTGTTAAAATTATTTATTTATTATACCACTATTAATTTAAAATGTGTGAAAATAGTCTAATCACTCTAATCACAAGTGGTGTAAAGTGTAATTCCCCTTCTTTGACAATAAATTAAATTGAGGTTATATTTAGATAAAATTTTTCAATTTGCAGAACACGATATGCAACCAGTAATTTACTATCATAATTTTAGAAATCTGTAAAACTCAGTTTTGTCTTCGGTCAAGAGATGGCGCAGGCAAAACTTTTACAAAATAAAATAGAAAAACTATTCGTCTTTTTGGAAACGGTAAATTATTTAATTTAGGATTAACCTGACTATAACACCTGATTAGTCAAAGTAAGATTTATTCACAAATCATATAACTATATAGTGTATTTAATTACAAAAAAACTCTAGAATGCTTTGAAACTAAAAAATAATTGTTTTGTATGTCAGTGATTATTTCCCTCATATATTAGTAGCCAACCAAATGTCTCAAAAATTTAAACGTCAGCCAATGACAATAGAGTTTTCTTGATAAAACGGCATGTAGCTCAACCTAATGCGAATATTGAAGGTGATTAAACAGCATGTAGCTTTTCGCCTGGTTACCATGGCACTCCAAACATTTTTTTCTAAAAACAAATGTCAAAAAATTAATTTGTTTGGTGTTTGTAAATTATTGCGAAATTTTTGTTAACAAATAATCAATGTTTATACTGATGGTTGTGTTATTTAGGAAATAATCTTGACATAAATCCTTCGAGCTCCAAGTTTTGATCCGTTAATTTTCGAGAATGTGTAGTTTGTCAATTGAGTCGTGCAAATTTGACAGAAGAAGTCCTCCAGCTACGCTGTCGGGCATTTATCAAATTTGCACTCTTCATTGCCAAGCAACACATTCTCTTAAATTAACCGGCAAAACTTTGAGCTCTTGGAAATTAACCTCTGATTAATTTTTTACACACTTGTCAAAATGAAAAATCTCATAACCTCGCTTTTTGACAATTAAAACAAAAATAAATTTTAAATAAAATAAAGAATGTTTGAGAAACAATACCACGAAGGCAACTACAGAAAAACACACCAAGACCAAGCTCGCTTTGGCGAGAAGAGAATAGAGAAGATATTCTTAGGTTATGGTTAAAATAATTTGTGAAGGGTAAAATAACATAGCAGGCAACCAACAATACGTGGATAATTTAAATATTAAAAATTTTGTTGTTGTATGGGATCATGTACGACATACGTAAAAATGTCATGGCTTGCAACAAGTTTTTTTTAAACAAACACCCATTATAATTAATTAATACCCCTTGTAATTAGGGTGCTACAACGAAATAAGTCCATTTTTGGTCATTTTGAAATAAATATACAGAGTGATTTTTTATTTGTTCTCGCCTGAAACTTCAAAATAGGCAACACATTAAACTTTAAAAATTTAATTTTCAAAATTAAGGCGCGGAGAGTTGTAAATTGATGTCAACATTGTTGACAATACCTTTAACAGTGCTTTCAAAGTCAGTTCATTTGAATCATATGTAGCCACATTAATTAATTAATTAAATTGTTTATCGTTTGTATAACGTGTTGCCTATTTTTAAAATTTCGGGCGGAAACAAATAAAATAATAATAATAATAGTAATAATGTTTATTAGTGTTATAGTACAAAGTACTTTACACACGTCAAAATAAAAAATACAGAAATAATTAAGTATAAGTATAATAATTAAGTTTAATCTTACCTACAACTATATACAATTAAAATAAACAAAAAGAATAACTAGAAGAAAGCAAGAAGTAACTCATTGTTTTAATTCTCCATATCACTAAAATCATGTTGTAAGTATTCTTCTATAGTGAAAAAAGCTTTTTTTAATAAATAAAAAAATTACCTGTATAAAAGTACCGTCAACTGGGGTTACTTGCAACAGTTTTGACTTGTCAACGTAATTTTGGAAACAAGATTGTTATGTAAAGGAAAACTATTTATGAATGAAGTTCCGTCTTAATCGAGACTTTAATTTCTCGATAAAAAAATGATTTATTAAGTAGTTTTTTTGTTTTTTAAAAAATATAGCTGTTGCAAGTTAGCAAAAATTTAAGGTAACTTGAAAATTCGATAAATTTACATGTATTTTTTATAAAAAACGGCTACTGCAGATAACTTCAAACACTGTAAAATAAAAAAAATATTTATGTTAAAATTTATACCTCTTTTTTTCCAGAGAGAGTACAGAATTTCATATTTTTGTTGAGTTTTTCTAAGACTCAACTTATTGTCCTGTACATTTGTCAACGCTTTTTTTAGTGTTTCTTCTGTATAATTTCCATATGGTTTGCAGAAAATTTGTGCGTTTGTAACTTCTGGACAGTATTGCCAGTTACCCTTCAACTGTACCTAAATACTAAATAACAAAAAAATTAGCAACAAATTAATAAATAGTTTACTATGTATGGTGATTATAACGATAGAATTACAAAAGATGCGTTATGAAAATACATAAGCCTGAAAAGCGTAGAGCTTACAATTTTAATTTGGTACAATCGTACAATAATAATTTAAGTAAATTTAGTAATCCAAATTCCGGTATTTTTTTTAAACTGTGAAAAAATCTAGATACGTCGTTGCCAAGATACGGTATGTTATTTTCTGTTTTGCGATTTTCTAAAATAAAAATTGATAACAACGTGTGTGTGTGAAAACATGTATTCTAGAGAAATGTTACAAGAGGTAAGAGCTCAAAATTCAAGAAAATGTTATGTCACGCTCCGTGAGTTTGTAGTGTTCAACAGTTTTTGAAATAAATGATGATTTTTTATGATAATTGTTATTTAATGTAAAAAGTGACGTTTACAAAATTGAAGACATTTATTTGACAGCTAGACGAATGTACGGTTACCTATTTGTTATTGTTGCGTAGCAACTTTAAAAAATTTAGTGTTATAAAAATAAAGATTACGCCCTAATTTGCGGGCGCATATAGTAGATTATGGTTTCAAAATGGAGTAAAAAGTTTTTACGTCTTACTTTTTCGTTAAACATTGTTTTTGTTAAGGATTACTTAAATAAATAATAAAATGCAGTACTTATCATAAATAATTTTACTAGGTGATCAGTAACACTCTGCCGTTAAGCGTGTGATAATTGCAAGAAGACATCTTTAAAACAAAAATATTTGTTTTTGTTGCAAGTACCTACAATTTTCAGGTAACCCCAGTACTTAATAAAATTTTCGTATTTTACTGCAATAACTGGTTGTAGAATATATTGTTTTATTTTGAAGTTATTAAACAATTTTTTTATAGCACCCACAATTTATGTATTTTTGAATTCCACAGTTTTAAAACTTCATATTTGGCTGTCAAATCTCAACAGCTTGAGGCAAGTAAAAGAGTGACTTATTCCTTACTTCTATTACAGATTTCATTATTTAATTGTGCTTGTTCTTTGCTTAAAGTGCGTTATTAAAATTTTTATTTATAAAAAAATTAGGATTGCTATGGTAATGTACTTTTCAAACATTATGAGGTCACTAACTAGTCCCATTGCCACAACTTTACTTTTATTCAGATCAATAGTGAGATAAGTTTACCATAACTTTTTTTTACGTAGAACTAAAAATTATAGCCTATTATTATTAAGTTTACAAATTAATATTAATACAAGGTAATGTATTTTAAATCACATTTTAATAATTTTAATATTTATATAACCGATTTGTAGCAAACAAAAATCGTTTTTCTAAAAGGTTTATTTTGAAGAATTTGCTGTAAAAACTTATATCACCACTTAGAGAATTAAATTACCTTTTAAATGAGGGGTTACTCAACCTCTCTTGGCATTTGAAATTTTTGAGATAGAGACTGTCGGGGCAAGAGAGTTGATATGAGAAAGACAAATTATATATTAAATCAAAAATTGAGCTGTTCGAGAGAAATTGCCAAATCATAAATATAAAAATTCGCAATGTACATTGTAATCAATGTTTTTAGACATTTGACCCAAAAGAAATTTGTTGAGTTAGGTGGAGACATTTAAAATTTATTTATATTATCTTTAAGATTTTTACCAGTTTTCAGCTTTGTGCGCGATATTCTAAATTTAAATTTTTATTTTGACCAGATTAAATTCGTGTTTTACACTAACATTTGTGTAATAACTAGTTTTTAAATAAAATATTAAATTATTCAAATGATGTTATTGTAAAGTTTACACTGTATTATAGTCAGTTCTTAAAAATTATGCCACTCCAACATGATACAGATTTGCACAATGACTACAAACTTTGAGCCTTCCTATCTTAAAACTCTTTAAATGGACTTATTTCGTTATAGTATTGAACACCCCAATTAATGGCACATTCTGTAAACTGTCCGTTGAATGATCAAGATTTTAAAAGTTTATCGTTTAGTAATTTGTATCTACTGGCGCTTTGGAAAAAATGATCGTTTCGTAAATCAGCTAGCATTTAAATTTACCAAAACCAAATTAATATAAATAAATGTATTTTAACAAACACTCTATACTGTTCTAACGTGACGCGAAGCAACTGAATTGCCTTTTTGGTAGTACATTTCTAATAAAACTTTGAGGGTTTGAAGCCCAGATGACAGTATTTTAATACAAATCTATACACGTAGTATTAAAAAAATAATTGATAAACTTTAGGTTTAATTTGCGACAATTTCACAAATTAAATTTATTTTAAAATTACAAGGTAATGCTTTTAAAAAACCTTTTTAAAAAATCAAAGATTTTTTTTTGGTAAAATGTTTTAACTTTTAGTTTTTTTGCAGCGCTTGTCTGTGATACCTTGTATAATTTAAACAACAAATCAACAAGAAACGCTATCCAGAAAAAAAACATTATCCCCATTAAGAAATTTTTCTAGACGTTTAAACTTTAAATTTTTTTAGAGTGTTTTGTTTTAGTTGTTGACCTTTCTAGTTTTAAAACATAAAAATAATGGTCATGATCATTTTCTCAACTCCTTAAAAACTTTTTAAAAATAAATCACAAGGGAGACAAATACCTACTGTTTAGGCTAATGTTAATACAGATGCTTTACCCTCTTAGCATGAGCAGCAACCGCCTCCAAAATTTTAATAAAAGTTTTTTTAATTAATATTTATATCTAATAAAATGTTGAAATGATTAATAATGATATACGAGTATATACTCGGATTACTTTTGTAATATTGAGACAATAGAGACTTATTTTATCATGATACTTACAGGTAATTTTAAAATTATTAACTAAATTAGACAGTTGACGACACTTTTAAGCTTTCAATTTTGTCACAAAAATTTTAACTAATTTAACACTTGCCCAATTAACTAATTTGAAAGAATATAAAACTGGCAACATAGGCGAAAGAAACTAAACACTGCGTTTTTCAAGCCCCCAAACAGAGACAAAATGAAGACTGAAAAATTCAAAACCAAGATTGGAAGAAAATGTGTAGATATTATGTATAACGTTTCTCACCACTCAATGTTTGTTAACAACCATCTTTTTCCACCGTGAAATGTAATATACAGAAATGTTTAAAAAGACGTAATTAGTCCACTTTGACGAAATTCTTCAACACGAACAAGTTGGTCTGCGCTTCCATCGCTGTCAATATAATGCGATGTTGGGGCATGAGAGAATACAATAAACGTGCTCAACCACTGACAAAGAAAAAGTTTCAAAACTACTAAATTATTAAACAATTTACGATAGGGCAAAACAGTTTTTCAATTGTATGCATTACCTTTATACTGGGTGTATCAGAAATGATGGTCAAAATTTTTTCCGAATCTCAACCGTTATTAAGATAAAAGCCAGTGAAGTTTTTTTCTAGTAAGTAATATTGTTTAGATTTGTATGTGTCGGATTACTTATTTTTGAACTTTTATGTATTTAACAGGATACCGCACACATTCGGCAAATTGCTTTACCAAATCCTAATTATTTGTTTATGTAAGGGTCCTGGCTCTAATTATTTTTATTTAATATTATGGAACTGTGGCTAATCAAGTATTCCCACAATATTCACGTCGGAGTAGATTAGTCAAGGGCCACTTGAAACGTTTAGTCTATATTAGAATAGTGAAGAATTCCAAAAAGATTGAGAACAGAGTCGCATAAGACGTGATCCCGTGTAGACGTGTAACAGAATAAATTGATTATATTCTTAAACTTTATTATTTTGTAATTAAGCAGAAACCATCCCTTATATTTAATAATTTAACATTTTTTAAACTTTTTTTTTGTCAGTGGTTGGGTTAATCGTTTATTGTAGACTTAGCATTCCCCCATGTCCTACGTTCGGGTTATATTGACAGTGATAAAAAAGTAGACCATCTTCGTGCTGAAGAATATTGTCAAAGTAGATTATTTAAAACATTAATTTACGTTCTTTTAAATGGTTAAATGGTTCTGTATATCACATTTAACGGTGGTACAATTACCGTGGTTGTTGTTCAACGAGCATTGAGTAGTACATACATACCTTGTAAGAGGTGTTATTCATAATAATCCCTACTCATTTTCTTCCAATCTTGGTTTTAGTTTTTGTGATCGGCTTATAAGTAATCTAACCTAAACAATTTTACTTACTAGAAAGAAAGTTAACTGGTGCTTTTTAAAGTGTTGTTCAATTTTTATTTAAACAATTTACTATTTAAACGTTTATTAATGACGTGAGACGTCAACATGACATTGTCATGATATAATATGACCTATATTTTAATGGATTAATTTCAAATTGAGATACTACTTACTGATAATGTCGCAAATTTTAATACTTTTCCGTAGCAACAACCAATTACAACACCGAATTTTTTTAGTTTAAAAAAAAAACTTGACATTAGCCCGTAAAAGCCTAAATTTGCGGTAAAAAACATAACTAACAATGCCAAAATTTTCAGGTTGATGCAATTTTGTTTAATATTACAAAAGTAATGCGCGTTTATAATAGATTGTACGTTTACGTTATTCTACGTTTTAATAAGAAGCGATCTAAAAGAAATGGAATCAAAGCAGGCTAAGGCAAAAATGAGGTTTGTCTCAAAATTTATTATTATTATTATCTTCAGCGTCAGAGACTGCTCTACAAAATTTTACTATAAAATAAGAGAAGTCTATGATATACAGTGTGAACCATTGGAATGGAATAACTTCGATAAAAATTCAGAATTTTGTTTTTCAGGAAAATGCTCGGACACGTATCCTGTTATTTTTTAACGCACATTTTTTGACAAAAAAAATATATATACAGGGTGTTCCACAATCAAGATACAACACTCAACTTTGAAATTTTAATTGAGAACTTTAATTTATTTTGCATATCTGAATGCTACGTATAAATCCCTAAATTTTTATCCAATTTATTTATTTCAAATAAATTACGTCTCCTTTTTTTAGAAACAACTGAAAATCGGCATAGTGTGTGCTACATAAAAATACGCAAAATTATACGTAGAATTTAAATATGCTAAAATAAATTAGAGTTTTTATTTAAAATTTTAAAGTAAATGGTTGTATCTTGATGTTGAGACAGCCTGTATATCCAATTTTTTGTCAAAAAATGCTCGTTAAAAAATATCAGGATACGTGTTTCAGCGTTTTTTTGAAAAACAAATCCCTGAATTTTTATCGAAGTTATTCCATACAAATGGTTCACACTGTATAGTAAGAGCAATTACAACAAGAATAATTTAATATTAGTCTTCTCAGTAGCAAACCGAATTTGTAAATGGAAATCTAATTCTGACAGTTCTGACCTTTTAAATAAGACTTTTTCTCTCGTGGCCAACTGAGATTCCAAGACTTTAAATGGCTCGGTACAATATAAAAATTTATCAATGCAAATTTGCATGCACAATTCAAGAAAAAAATATTATCCTTGATATGGTAAAGTAAACATTTTATACAATCAGCATTATACATTACTGATGCATAGGTAAGTAGCAAATAATGTTTGATCATCAAATAATCTTCGCTGTGTGAACCTTAGAATATTTATTTATGTCAAAAAAATGTTTAAAAATTGAGCACTATCATACTAACAGAGATATTATATGCAAACATTATTTTATTCAATTTTGACATTTTAAAACAACTTTATTACACTTGTAGCAACTGTCATCATGAGCAACTGTTTATATAGCAGTGTAAAATAAGAACATTTTAGTAATAGTTATCTATGTATTAAGTACGCAAAATTGAACTTTACAGGACGAATCATAATTAAGGACGAGGCGATGGCGATGTAGAAGCCGATGTTAGAAAAGAGTTCTCAAAAACTTTATTTTGCATACGTGGTGCAAACAAGACAGTTTTGCATGAGTTTTCTAAATTACCAAATTAATTAAAATATTGGTTAAGGTATTTTTTTAAAAATATTTTCTTACTATAGCATGTAGCAGTAGTCTGCGATTTGTTTATTTTTATAAAAACCAGTTTTGTTATTGTAACAACCTAATCAGTGATAATCCAGTAAAATTAGAAGTTATATTTTTAAGGGAAACCCTAAGAAAAAGCACACAACAACAATAATGACTTGCCATTTTAATCCAAATTTTTCAAAATGACGTTTTTTGCCTTTCAAAAATCCTTCCTTTTTTAAAAACTTGTCTCTAACAGTAAAACATATTTTAAAAAAATCTAATTTGTTTATAATTTGTGAAAATAATGAAAATATTCTGCTACAATGTTCTCATGACGACTTTAAAAAACAAGAAAATATTTGCTGCTTGTTTCAAGTTTCAAATAGTATATTAAAAAACGTGTTTGTGGCACAAATTCAAGTTTATAAAACGAGCGCGAAGCGCGAATTTTTATAAAGAATGAATGTTCACAATGACTTTAGAAACGAGTTTTTTGAAGCTATTTTTTTATTTTGAGCGTTTTACGTGCTTTCAAATACAAAAGTTAATTTTTCAATTTTTAGGGACTTTTGCGTTTATACGAGATACTTAGTAATAAATGTCATAAAAGTGTCAAATATTTTTTAAATATATTTGTCAAATGTTTTTAAATTTGACAAAATTCTGTGTAAGTAACTTACAAACGGTTTTTTAACCTACCGTACCGGTTATTGCTTGAATAGTTTAATTGACATAAACACAATAAGAAAAACTCCATTATTTCTTAAATTATCAAGTCGCGAACTTTATACAAATCCACTTATCATTATTTTAGACCAAGCAGTGTTGTATACTCATCTAGCAAATAATTTGTAAATTATTAAACGCTGTGGGGGTTGCAAGTGGTGGCCGAAAGCTGTTTCTTGAAAAAGAAAGTTACCTTATTGTTCAAGCGGCTTACCTCATTATTCGAGAGTTTTATAGGTTAAGTGCGATACACAAGAAACATCTTGATAGAGAATACTAGTCATTTGCAGCAAAATTGTGTTCGAATAAAATTATAACCTGTTATAACTCTGACATTTGTTATAAGGGTGATTCTACAATAAATGTGTTTTCGGTGTCCGCAAAGAAAATGTAATCAGTTTAATTTAATATTTATTATTTCACACGTTGCCAATATTTATGTATGTGTAATGATAAAGACCAGAAAATATTACTATTTTTTATGCCAGCCTTTCTTCCCTGTTTTTTTTGATATTCACTATGATACCGTCTTGTATTTAATGTAAACAAGTTACTAAAACAAGTAAAATAAAGCATTAAAATGTAAAATATCATTAATTTAAATTTTTTGTTATTTTCCTGGATCTTATGTACTTACTCTGGCATAAAAATGCCAGGAAAGTGACAAAATTGCTTATTAATTAAATAAAAAATTAATAATTAAAAATTAAATAAAAATAATTAATTAAATTAAATTAAAAAATTTCGAAATACAACTATACTCGTACTTGTTGCTAAAATTAAGTGTAATTCATGGTTTCTGATCTCAATTACTATTGTGTTTAACCAAAACAAAATTTTCTAATAATAAAAAATAAAAATATATATACTTACCAAGGGAAATACTATGGTTACTAGCACAAGCAAGTTCTATACACCGCAATGGCCACTGACGCCATTCTAGTTTAATTAGGTTAAATGCCTTTTGCTTATTGGTAAATTTACTCTACTTACTACGAGTTGTTTAGATCACGCATTTGCGTCTGTAGTTCTAATCCGATATTTCGATCAATTAATTTTGCCAGGTAAGAATGACACTTTTTCGTGCCACGTCAAAACTTGATAATATTTTTATGTTAATAATTATTTTTATAATTTAATTTGCAAAAATGTATATCCACATTTATTTAATTACATGAAGGTAATTGGGAAAACATCGTAGTAGTCTAATACAAAAAGATATGTTAAAAGTTCTAGTAAAAAGTTGCTAAAGAGACAAGCCAGGGGAGTATATCTTTTTCACTATTTTAACATATAAATGTTTAAAATAAAATAGTTATGATAATTTGAATATGTAGTCTAAATAAAAAACCATATTATTTATCACGTCAATAATACAAACATAATATTAATTATTTTTTTCATGAGATTTATGGATGGGTCGTTATTCACCTACAAAGTTTAATTCATTTTCTTTGAAGTCTGATACCAACAAAAGCGTTATACAAACCTTATAAAAATGAATTGTACTAGTTACTTTTTAGCACACAAATGGATGCTTAAATAGCTAATAGAACACTCAAATCGGTATTGTATAAGCCTTTGTTACAAACGCAAAATAGAAAAAAACATTTTAGAAAAAAAAATTTTGTCTTTGTTTTCTAAAGTAAATATTTTGCGAAATGTGAATTTAACTAATTTATCAATAATTCAGTTAGTTAAATTTACATTTATTGAGTCCTAAAAAAACAATATTCAAAAACTCCGAAATGTCGACTTATATAGTTGTGTGGAATTTCCTCTAATTTTTATTTTAAAAAATCAACAATAGCAGACATAAATTTTAACAAAATGGCAAAAAGAACTCTGAGCTAATTGATGATAGACGCAGAAACAGCTCAATGCCAAAAGATTAACAATGCTCAAAAATAACCATTTTTTTGTCTTTTTATTTTGGACTGTAGTCACAGTATAAAAATAAATCAGTATGGACAACTGATGTCAACACCTTTAATAATTTTTTTGACAAACTTGTCAAAAACCTAGCATCCCTTCAAGTTAAATGTGTAAGATAGAGCCACTGATTTTTGGATTTACTATAGGCAACTAATAATACACAATTTAAATAAAATAATTTATTTAAAAGTAGAAAACATTTTAGTGTGTTAACAAATAATAAAAATACTAAAAGATTTATATAAAAAATTAAATTCGTTTTTTTAAAAAGCTTGTTTTAGAAAAAAACAGAGTAGGTTTTCTTTAAAAATAAATTTCTGTTATAGTAGTTTTAGTAAAGTAAAACTTTTCTGCCAATGTTGTCGATGCTTCTCATCCGCTTTGTAGCAGTACGGAGCCTTGGCGAAAAAATTTATAAATCACACCAACTTAAATCCGTTTTGTCAACACAAATTTTTACGGACTTTCAAATAATTTTAACGTTCTTAAAATATTTAAAAAGTTTAGTTTATTCATAGATACACTCCATAATTATCTCAGAAATTTAAATAAATAAAATTAAAAAAAAACTAATAAAGTTGCATTTTAAAGCCATTTAACTTCTATATTTTATTTTCTTAAAACGTTTATAGTTTAGCCGAAAATCGCTTCGTTTCATATAAATATTGGACCAACCCTGTATATCTCTGTATATACATATGTATAAAAAATACTGATTTTGATCAAAAAATTTGAAATACAAATATTTATTTGGAGTGAAATATTGAAAATTTTAGCATTGTTGACTGGTTATAATTTCTGAAAAAATTTAAAAACTTGGCGGTGCCCTTAAAAGTATTTGCGAAAGTATTAGTAATTTGAATGCAAAAAAAACTTTGTCACTTTTTTAAAGATTTTTACGCTTTAACAATGCAAAATTGGTTTTTTTAAAAATGTATTTTAAAAATGTATTCTTGTAATGAATAACTCGAAGAATTTGAAAATGATCTGAAAGTACATAATTACAAATACAACGTAATCAACTAATAATAGTGATTGAGTGGGCAATAAAATTACTAGATTTTTTTTTCGAAAGTTGTCGGTTTGTTAATCTTTTTCACACGAAAAAAGTATCAATGACATTTTATAATTAATCTATTTTCAACAACTATAATAATTTTATTAAAAAATAAAATAAAATATGAAACAAGTAGGAAAACAAAAAGTAAATTTCAAAGTGTGCATCATTATTCTTAGCTTATAACTTAACTTGTTGTTTTAAGCTATTAAATACAGTAATTAGTTTATTCAAAGTTAACAGAAAGTAAAACTTGTTTGCAATAAGAATTTCTTTACAGATTTTCAAGTTTCGCTTTATTCGAATGCAATTGTCTTTCACAAAATCTCCATTAAGAGTGAAACTCTCAGATTTTGTTTTTGCAACATTACCTGTGTTTAGAAAAACTTCCACTACCCACATACAGTGTTGTTTAAACATAATAAAATTCTCAACCACTTCGAAGTACATTTGTTAAATACGTTGAGTCCAGGGAGTATTACCAACCATTAATTACATTGTAGACTCTACGTTGTTGACTATTTTACCAAAACTTTAGCAACAACAAATGACAACTTATTAATCAAATTTTTGAAGTGTCAAGGTCAAAAAAGTGTCAAAAGTGTCAAAAAAGTGAATTTAAAGTTTGATCAGAATAGCCAATTTTAAGAAACATTTCAATGCTGCTAGCCTAATTAGAACTTGTTGATCACGTGTAAAAGCTTTAAATTCTTTAAACTTTTTATGAGTTTTTATTTGTAGATATTGCCTAAACTATAAACTCAAGAAAAAAAAAGTACAAAAGTTTATTAAGACATCAATAATGAGATTTTTCGATTGGTTTAAAATTCAAGAAAACTTTGCTTATGCTACGCTATGTTAATCGTAAGCAAAAATTAAGTTTTTTGATATTTGGAATAACTCTAACTCTTAAAGCAAATACATCAAATTTCAAGTCCTTAACGACGCTTAAAATCAAAATAGTTGAATACAAAATATTAAAAATTTAGCAATGATTTTAATTTCGGAATTATTGAGGCGATTTTCAAAACTTAATTATTCAGGACTGCAATGTAGAAGCTAATTCTCTAGAAATTCAAGATTAAAAACAGATTAAAATCAAAGCTTAACATTTTTTATAAAAAGTTGTACTAAAATGCGCCACTGTTTTTAATAAAAACCTTTAAAAGCGCAGGGCGTAGCATCTGCTGCACCCCCTAAGAGACCGGTAGACAAGCTAATACAGATTTTAGTGTCTGTGATTTAAGTTTCATTAAGAAATACCTATTGGGATGTTTAATTTAAAAACTTCGTCAGATTTGTTTCATCACTTCTCGTTTTTGAAATATACTTACTGTTTCTGTTTATTTTATAAACAATTGGCTAAAAGAAATATTGTAATTTAGTATATAAGATTTAAAATATTGTTGTTTAATTACAACTGTTAACTCAATTGCAATTTTAAAGTTTGAAGGTGGTAGCCGCCTCCGTCAAGGGATTAAAGTTTTAAGTATTGACATTATTTTAATTATTTGTCCTCTTTGTGAATCGATTTAAAAATATACAATTTTGGTGTCCTTGGTCTACTAAGACATACCTAATGTAACGAAAAAATTCTTTTATTAGGTTGTGTTATTTACTAAAATTTTAATGTTTGATTAAATCCTATTTTCCAATCCATCCGGAAACCATCTAGGATGTTTCCGATAATATCAAGTATCCATCGTCAAAGATCCACTAACACGGAGCAATTGTTATTCCGTCGGAGTAGATCCAGAGTGCCGTTTTCCGCACCACTACTCTCGCTCGTTGATTGGGCGTCAGTTTCTGCGGGGAAACAATTACCAATCAACATCCGCCACGGGCACTTCCGTTCAGGAAACGTTAGCGGCGTCTCGGCTGACTTGGCCTCGCAATTTGTTTCATCAAATTAGGGAAATGTGCTCAGCGATCCCTACTTAGATTCCGATGATGCCATTAATGCCGAACGAAAGAAGAATTATGATTTTACCAATAAAATTCATCTTTATCTTAAAATATGATACGTCATAAACGATAATACTAAAAGACCAAGCATCAACATAAAAACAAACATATTTAAAAAAAATTGTTTTAAGTAGATACCTACATCTGTAATTTTAAACCATTAATTATCGACTTTATTTGTTTTTGGCTTCTAAAAACTACTAGAAAAGTACTTTTTATTCAGTGTGAGAGATGATTTTTTAAGAAAAAAGTTTTAAGTGCAAATATAAATTTAGATGAATCCTAAAAGAACCGCAATCGGAACAAAAGCACCCCTGAATTATAAAAATCATTCTACTTTTATTTATGTGTCTTTATTTTCTGTCCTTGTTGCCCTAATATGAGAGGGTGAAATGCGTTTATTCTAAAGAGTAAATTGGCATTTGTAACGTTTCTCTCTGAACGAATTGTATGTATTACAAGTCCATATCGTTCTTGATGTAATTTGCTAAAAGGTTTTGTCTAAAGTGGAGTTCTCGCTTAACTTAACAACTGATTCGATATCATGTAATATGTATGAGGGATAGTCTGTGGAAAAAGTTTTGATCTTTTCCTTTTAAAAATAAATTTCTGCTTGTTTCTCACATCTCAATTTTTAATTTTTTCTAAGACAATTTACAAAATCGCAACATAGCTAAATAAAGTCTAGTTGATTAGCCGCGTTCCTGACATATCTAAAAAGCCTAATGTCTCTTTTAGTTATTCGTGTGCAAAACTGAAACGATCTGACGGTCCATTTATTTCGTTCCGATTTAAAATGTCCATATTTTCATTCGCTGTAGATGTAAAAGTTCTCTTTCTTTTCTCTTTGCTTTTTTTATCACAGTGTACTTGGAAACAAGCTCACTAAGGCAATAAATTATGAGTTTCTCGACCAAAATTACTAAGATTGGAACCAATCTAAAAGTTTTCAACCAATCAGCAGACAGCATTACCCCTTCCAAAACGAACGCTATCAGATCACCCTCGTTCGCGCTTCAATTGTTTTACGTATGTTTTATTTGGCTTGCTTCTGGCGGCGCCACCACATTGAATCATGGGAATACTTTGACAGGGTTGTTTAATATGACAGAATTGGAAGCAGTTTCTAAATTGCTTTTGGATCATAGCTATAGTTATTTATAGAAGAGTTATTTTTAGATAGTTGCCTATATAATTTTTAACTACTTTTTACTATAAAAAGTTAGTTGAATATAAAAGTGGCTCAAATTTAAAAAGAAGCCTAACTATATCTATGTTATTTCATATTTTGATTAGAATTTATATCACACTGAGAAAAATAATTGTTGTTTTATTAAAAATGATAGAGTTGAATTAACCGTCAACTGAATAAATATTATACACAGTAAATTTGACAAAAAAAGTATATGCTTATATATCAGTAAAATTTACCATACTTTTTTGTTAAATATAACCGATGTAATTTATTAAATTAACAAATTTAAAGTGAATTATCTAAATAATAAAAACAGCTAAAAGTAACAAATTAATTTACCTAGATGTTTACAAATCTTGTGTACTTTTTTGCTAATTTAAAAGATAATTGTGTTTTTTTAAACAGTTTTAATGGTTTATATGTTATTGTCAAAATTTGATGTTTAAAATTTTATATTGATGCGAATAGTATTAACGATAAAAAGAAGTTAGCGTTACAAAAATTTGTTGAGTATAATGTTAGAAATATTTTGTTAAATTTGCATGAGTTTGTTATAGAATTTATAACTATTTATTTATCTACAGTAAAATCATCGACACAAAATTGATCAATTTTTAAATAATTTTAAGGTTAGTAAATAAGATATGTTATTAGTAACATTAATATATTTTGTTAAAAAAGCAAAAAAAACGTACTTTTTTCGTACAATAAACAATAAAGATAACTAATTTTTCAATAGAAAAGAACACACAAAAAAAAAAACAAAAAATAAATGAATATGACAAATAGTCGTAATAAAAAATTACTATTTCACAAGAAAGTCAACTATTAAACTGAGAATAAAAATATCTCTGAACAAAACTAAATTTTTATAAATTTTTAAAATTATTCTTATACTTTATCCTATTGCAATTTAATTACAAAATGCAGTTAAAATGTATTTGTTAAACACAATATGATACAATATAGTTTGTTTAGTTTACTCTCAATTTATTCTCAAAATCCATCCAGCAACATGACACAACTTTTAAAATGTGATGACATGACAAATGATAGTCTCTTATTTTGCTTTTTTTTGTTAACTCGTATCAACGTGTTACACTTAACTTTAGTTGTTGATTTAATAAATCTTAAATTTTTGTTGCATTTTGATCTTTTATTTCAAAATCTAAATTTTTATAGCTGCCTCAGAAATCTAAGATCCTTGACTTTTAAAGTCCGCCATAAACCAAATAAAGACCATTGTTAAATGTAATTGTAAGCTATACTGTTCCAAACGAATAGTGGCATAGCTAACATTAAAGGCAAGTCATCTGTTTATTACTAGTGCAATAAAGATTGTATTGTAACCAAACGCAAGTAATTTATGGTCGTTAGAACCTTTGATGCCATCTGAACAAGCCGCCCGGGGTATGCAGATTCGTCACCACTTTTACCTGGATTTGTTCTGCTTCGGGCGGTTTTCTCCGATGACATGGAAGGGTCTAACGACCATAAATTATTTGGGTTTGGTCACAATACAATCTTTATTGCACCGTAATAAACAGATGACTTGCCTTTAAAGTTAGCTATGCCACTATTCGTTTGGAACAGTATAACATCAGAACGGAGTAGTTCACTACCTGAGGCATCGGCATGGTCCGTAAAACTTAGGAAGAAGTAAAATTTGCATAAATATTTTATCACTAAAGATTAGCTTACCATTAGAATCAACAATGATTTTTATTTGGTTTATTGCCAGCTTTAGAAGTCAGATATTAATTTTTAGTAAAAATAGGTTACGTACAAGCGTTATGCTGTCAAAGCAATTGGTGGTAAAACAAATAAATATTTTTTGAAATAATTAGGTCTTAAAACCATTTCCTTTAAATGTTATTTAAAATTCAGTTTAGAAATGTTAATATACTAATAAACATTTTAAACACTGTTTTTTGTTAATTCGTAAAAGAAAATTTAAGGTTTTGGAACCCAATCTACGTTAATTTGTTTAACTAAAATCTTACTTTTTTCTAATTAAATCACACAGAAGAGCATGAAATAGATGGTAAATCTGATAAGACAAAATTTCAAGACCACCGGACCTTACTTATTTTCTGATAAAGAAAATGTGCAAGATAGAATAGTGTTAGTATACATATAGGTACCGTAAGCGTACACATATCTGTTAGCTTGGGCAGTAGACCAATTCTCAGATACTAGGTGCTGCAGGTAAGTAAAACTATTACTCACTTTACTTAAAGTCTGAAGACTGATTTTTACATATGTTTTACAAAATATTGTTAGAAATTAATAATCAATACTGCCAGACACTTTCTGTCGGCGATAATTACCGCCAAACGCTTTAAAGATCAACAAAAAAAACAATCTTACTTATAGTTTGAAACTTGATTGTTATACCGAGTGAGTCAAGTTTTAGCTACACCCTAAAAACAGCCATTTCTAATTAAGTAAAAATTCTCAAAAAAATTGTAAGTAATATTTTCAAATAAAAGAAGATTTTCTCAAAGTTTCAAATTGTTTACTTGTACGGTTACTTTTTTTACTTTTGCTCATTTGATTATAAATTAACATTAGCGATTTTTTGTGTACGTGTGTATTCTGATGCAATGCATCAAAGTGGCTAGTTAAATTTTTAAGCAAATGTGTCGTTTGTTTTTAATTAATATCTTAATATTGAATCACTTATTTTCTTATAATTTATGAGAGTGTCGTAAATTTTATTCAGAAAGAACCCCATCAATGGTAGTTTCTTAAATTTTATGGTATTCGTCATAAAAATGGCACAGTCCTATTCAGCTGGTGACAAATTCCAAGATCCTAAATCTACTTTAATTCTTAGGATATTTATTACAACTCCAACTTTTCAAGTCATAAATTAGACTAAAATATTTAATAAATAATATAAAAATAGGTTTTAATCAAAGTTTGACACTTTTTTCAATAATGGAAGTCATTTTTCTTCAATTTTATAGGTCAAATAAATTGCTAGAACAAAAAAATTTTTTTTGGAGGTAGATTAGATATCAATTTAACATAATACATATATAAATTTCATAATTTTTTTCTGTGTTTTATGACGTGTTTTTGGGGTGCGGATATAACTTGAATCACCCGGTACAGTGTGGAAATTACTTATAGAATAAATTGAACAAATTGTGCAAGTTTAGCCGAGGTCCTAGAAGTCAATGAATAGGATTCGAGTTAGACAATTTGTAAACAAGAATCTAACAAGAAAA
Organism: Tribolium confusum; assembly: GCA_029207805.1. Classification (NCBI taxonomy): domain Eukaryota; kingdom Metazoa; phylum Arthropoda; class Insecta; order Coleoptera; family Tenebrionidae; genus Tribolium; species Tribolium confusum. Next base: position 6,219,787 of record JALGAY010000003.1, read on the forward strand.
GCAGCGGATAAAAGAACGGGATTTCTGTTTCCCCACAAAACACAATAACATTTGTTAAAATATAATGTTATAAAGTAAATGAGAAAAACAGATCTGATAAGCATAAAATAAGTTGACTGGTTTACATTCTTTTATTGAAATTTTTTTATTTTATAAAAAAATGGTATGATGATGATGTTAAAACAGGGGCGGCTAGTGGGTTTTGAAATGTCTGTATTTTCGAAATGGGAATAAGGACCTAAATTCTGTTGTAAAGGGTCACTATTGCGCTCAAATAAAAGGCTGATGCTCAAAAAAAACTTTGATCAAAATTTGCGAAATTTGATTTTCAAAATGGTGCAGAACCGCCTGGTAGGTATATCTGAAATGGTTTATAGTAAAACAGTGCCAATTTTTGTCTACATTAAGAGACAAATACATGACTCCGTTTTTTTATCTTTTTCAAAGATATAAGGTAGTAAAACTTTATAATAAAAATGTTTTTTAGAAAATTTAATACAGATACTCATAATCAAAAAAAAATGGCACTGTTTTATTATAAACCATTTCAAATATACCAGGCGGATTTGCACCATTTTGAAAATCAAATTTCCCAAATCTTGATCAAAGTTTTTATTAGGCAGCAGCCTTTTATTTGATCTCAATAGTGACCCTTTACAACAGAATTTAGATCACTAGCCCCATTTCGAAAATACAGACATTTCAAAACTCACCAGCCGCCACTGCGTCAAAAGTATATCTTCTTGTTGGATCTTCTTGGCGTGTAGAATGAAACGTAAAAAACACCCAATAGCACTAAACAATTTCACTTTGCACGACGCACGTTTCAACAAAAAGTTGTCATTTTCAGGTGGAAAATTAAACTCATTTAATTTTAAGATTATGAGTTCAATTTCCCACCTGAGAATGACAACTTTGTTGTCGAAACGTTTGTCGTACAAAGTGAAATTGTTTGGTGCAATTGGGTGTTTTTTACGTTTTAAAAGTACAGAGTGATTTTTTTATTTGCTCCTACCCGAAACTACAAAAATATGCAGGCAACACATTATAGATACTTTAAAAATTTTATTTTTAAAACTAAGGCATAGGAGGTTGTGAATTAATGTCAACATTGTTTACAATACTATTGACAGTGCTTTCAAAGTCAGTTCAATTGGGTTATTTGTAGCCACATTATTTAATTAATTAAGTTTCTTATCGTTTGTATAACATGTTGCCTATTTTTGAAATCTCGGACGAGAGTAAATAAAAAAACCAACCTGTATATGACAAAATTTGTAAAAAAAACTTTTGGTTTAAATGCACTTACAAATAAAAAGTAGAAGTACCACGTACAATCGTACATACACGGTGAGAACGAGAATTTGCTTTGCATTTCTTGACTGATCGAACAAAACTATAAAAAATATGTCAATTGACAAACCCAAGCTTGCTATGATTCAGTAAATTTTCAATTTCAGGTTATTTGTTTTTAGAAATTGAAATAAAACACTATAACAAAGTTATATAATTTGCTTCATCATTTATTTCTTCTTCTCCATTTACATATTTATCATATTTATAATTAGGAACTTTAAAATATGTACAACTTCCTAAGTTTCGGAAATTTAACACAATGAGGTAGCATCACAAAAAAACTTATTCAATGAGATCATATTTCACAGTACACTTTATTAATAAATATTTACAATACAAAATCATAATGCACCTACAAGCGTTTTAAAACGCTAACAAATTTTATCACTTTGTTATTTACACAACGTAAGGTCTGTATAGAGATTCACCATCTTGAATTTTCCGACTAGGATCATTTTCGATAATTTGGCTTTCCAAATTTTCTTGCGACGATGTTGGTTTACAGTTTCCTTGAGACGAACTCACTGCCTGCTTATTCGAAATCGAATCGTCCTTTGATGATCCCTTCGCTTCCTGCTGCGCCTTTTTGCTGCGTTTCCATTTCATACGTCTGTTTTGAAACCAAATTTTTACCTAAAAGAAAGAGAAACAAAAGTATTACAACACTAAATTAAAAACTATTACTTCTATTTTATGTTTATTTCTAAAAAAGTTTAAATCTTATGATTTGATCTAATTCATTCCTATAACAAAATCAAAACTGTTTTCTTCTTGTGAGAGTTATAGCAGGGTTAAGCCCAACTCAAACAAACAGACAGAAGTCATATTTTAGGATTGTGATGACTAACTGCAGGAAATGTGATGCGAATTTATCACGTCTCCGGCTTTAGTTTATAGAAATCTTGATTTTGTCTTTTTTGTGCGTTTTTTTTTGGCTAAAAATTCAATAACTTACTTGAGTTTCGGTCAACATTAAGCTTGTCGCTACTTCGAATCGTTTCGGTCTTGATAGATATTTGTTCTGTCTAAATTGCTTTTCTAATTCTAATAACTGTTGTGAGGTGAATGCTGTACGAGGCCTCCGGGTTTTACCCAAGAGAGCATGTCCAGGACCACAACCTGTAACAAAAGAAAGTTTGGTAAATATTTTGATAGTCATGGTCCTAATAATCCGCAGTTTTAATGACTGGACACGAACAGGCGACGAAAAGTGAAACAATTTGTCTAATGGTTTCATTCCCCTATGTGCAAATTAGGCAATATTGATTTAAGACCTTAGTTACATTTTAATAATTTTTTTTTTTGTTTTTTTTACCTTATTTAGAAATATTTATAGCATGTTCTTTTTATAAATAGGTACTCTTAATTTTTTATTGAAATTTATTTCACTATGAAATAATAAATATATTTTTATGGTACCTATATTATCCCACCATCAGTGTTCTAAAACCGTTAGTTCTGTGGAATGTTTATTACAGTAGAAACACTGTATAGTTTTGTATATGAAAGTATTATTTCACTCTTCTTTATTTGGTAGATTCCAAAAACTTAAACTTTGTGTAAATTTTTTATAGATTTTAAGTATTTTTTAATAAATAAAAAAATTTTCTTACACTTTATTATTGGCCAAAAAATCCAATAAGAACAATTAGCAAAATTAAACGATTAAGGTGTTATAGCACAATTAATGCAATATTTATTAGTTATCAAAATTCTATTTCTATTTTAATTTGTTTTAAAATTTGTTTTAAACTATTTATAGCAACTAGTTTCGGCATTATTAAATAATAAATAATTAAATAATTATAACGCCGTAAGAAGAATTCCATTTAAAGTGTAAAAAAGTACCTAAAATCTTCATTTAAAAATCAAAATTTGTGTATAATGTGTTTATAACCTAAATACGAGTATATAATAGCAAGATATAGACAGAGCGTTTTTGAAGTAGTGTTAGAAATTTTAACAGGTTTGTGGAAGAATTGCTAAAAAACTAAATTTGTCTTATACAAATGTTTATAGATTTTAAGACATACAATGTAGAATTTTTTGCTCAAAAACAGTGTTGTCATAGATAGTGTATCTCAAAAATTATATTTTTTGAAAATACATTCTTACAGCGTATAGCTCAAAAACCATTAACAATTTTGGTCAACAACGGCCAAATTTGAATATTTAGCATTTTTTCTACAAGAGCTATAACATGATAAAATTTGTAAAGTTACTTCAAAAACACGCTGTATAATAAACTTTAGATAATAATATAATATAAAATGTAATAAACCATAATGAACAATTGCCATAAACTGTATTGCGGCATTCTGCTTCTTACATAAAAAAGACGCCGTGGTTCTTTTCGATGTCGACTGTATATAAAAGAGGTTTGCGCCTATTATAAACTGGTAACATAACTATAGCTCCATTATGGTAGGCCAAAAAAATCAACTATTTTTTTTTAACTTTCGACACTGAGAAATTGGTTCCTTGGCACTTTTAAAAAATGCTTTTTCAAAATTAGCTCTTAATTTTAATAGAAAAGACTCTCTCATCGCAGTTTTCTATTTTTTTTTTCAGTTCCATATGGCAAAATCCATATCTTGTCACTACTTCATTGTACAAAAAAAAATTATTTAAATTTTTTGTAGTAAATAAAACGTTCTAAAAAGGTATCTTACAATTCGTTTATAACTCTTACCGTTTAGAAGATATCGTAGGTCAAAGTTTAAAGAATTTAGCAAAAATTTCTTTTTTACTTCTAAATTTTATAACTCGTGGATAAATAAATATTATAAAGTGCGCAACATATGGTTTTGTAGGAAATTAAACGCTTTACAAAGTCGTTTGTAATTAATCGATTACTTCAATCATTTAAAAAAAATTGGAGATTTAGTATCAAATTTTGGTTTTTAAAATGCGAATATCTTCTAAATGGTTAGAATAATCAATTAACCACAAGAGACATTTTCTACAAAGCTGTATGTTGCGCATTTTATAATATTTATTTATCTGTGAGTTATAAAATTTAGAAGTAGAAAAGAAATTTTTGTTAAATTCTTTAAAGATTGACCTCCGATATCTTCTAAATGGTAAGAGATATAAAAAAATTATAGAAAACATTTTTGTAGAGCGTTTAATTACCTACAAAAAATGTAAATACAAATTTTTTGTAGAATCAAACAATAACGAGATATGCATTTTACCATATGGAACTGAAAAAAAAATGGAAAACTGCGATGAGGGAGTCTTTCATATTAAAATTAAAAGCTCATTTTAAAAAAGCATATTTTAAAAGTGCCTAAAAACCAATTTTTCAGTTTCGAAAGTTAAAAAAAAAATAGTTGATTTTTTTGGTCCACCCTAAGCTCCACCCCCAATTTTGACTGTATCTACTTTAAACTGTAAATAAATTTATTATGTCTTTGGGAACTTTGAAAACAAAATAAACTAGCGACAAAAAATAATTTTTACGTCATTTTAAATAAATTGTTTATTTTTTTAACAACATTTACATAACTATAGCGTTTATAGGCATTAAAGTATTTTCAGTCATAAATTGTTTTAACTACTGTTAATAGTTACATTTAACTATGCCTTGTGGGTCTTACTTGTCTGAGCCTCAGAAGAGCAAAATGTTGGCTTTTTAAAACGAAGGGATAAGACAACGTGAATTTGCCACAAAAATTAATCGTTTGCGAAAAGTAGTGTCAAATTGAAATTATCTAAAAAATTCTACAAAATATGAAACACATAAAACAAGAAAACCAAAAAAAATTTTTTTGTATTGCAAGAAGAATTGTCGTAACTGTAAGTAAGAGTTCAAAAAGTTGCAAGCGGATAGCTGAGAAATGTGAAGCAAATGTCTTAAAATGGACTATAGGAAGGGTTTTACGTGGAAGTCAAAAATTGAAAAAGACACCAAGGTTTCTCCAGCGCCACATAACTGCAAGATTGGAATTTGCTCAACAGAATATAAACTGTATCTGAAATAATGTAATTTATGACATTTACATCAGTTTCTTTTTTATTTGCTCCTTTTTTTTATTTTAAATGTTTTTTAGGTTTTTTTTTTTTGATAAAAAATAGTTTCGTCTAGATGATCCAGATGGTTTCAATTCTTATTGGCGAGATCTGTGTAGAGATCTTCAATTTCTGAGAAAACTAAATTTTGAGGGAGGAACTCTCATGACCTCAGAAGGGACATTAAATTTGGCCTATCCTACAACGAGAATGAAGACCAGAGAGTATTTTAATGTCTTTAAAAATTGTTTACTAACTACCATTTTTAAACAAAAACAACCATAATCAATTTATATTCCAGCAAGATAATGCGCGAATACATGTGAGCCGAGACTAGATGACATGGTTTAGAAAAGAAAATATTGAATTATTAGAGTGACAATGCTATTCTCCCAATATGAATTTTATAGAAAACCTTTAAAAAATCGGGATTTGTCGACTCTACAGAGATAACAAACACTATGCCACCATCAACGAATTAAAACACGCTTTGGAGGAAGTTTGAAGACATTTGTAGCCTGCAATCTGCAGTACCGATAACACTGGTTGACGGTATGCAGCATGAATTTTCGAATTAAATTAGAAACAATGATAAACAAATCCATTATTAAATTAAGACTTTTCATTATTGTTTGAAGTTGAATGTCTTAGAGGCTATGGTTATAAACCCATACTTTATGTAATTTTGGTAAAAAATAAATAAATTAATTTAAATTGCCGTAAAAATTATTTTTTGACATTAATTTACTTTGTTTAATAAGTGCCCAAAAGCATAATAAATTTACTTAAAGTTTAAGGTAGATACAGTCAAAATTGGAGTTATGCTCACCAGTTTATTAGGTATTTTTACAAAACCCCACTTTAAGACCAAATCAGGGCTTACACTGTTTAAAACCTTTTTTTCCAAGTATATTTATTTAGTACTCTACTGTAAATTCAAAAATAAATTATTCTAACGGCAATTGTTAGAATGGCAATCGTTACCGTCGTCGCAATGGTTGGTTTGAGCATTTTGACAGAAAGCGAAGTTAATTTTTATGCCGTTCGTCGACAGACGAAAAATCAGTTTTCTACGTTTTTTTTTAATTGTTGGTACAATATTTACTGTTAAATACAAGAGTCTTTGCTTTGTTAAATTAAAGTGAAATTTTCAGATACTTTTTTCGTAGAATTTTTTAGTTAGGATTTCGTAATGATTTTGAAACATCATGTGAATGCAGTTGAAACCACTAATAAATTGATTTAGTCTTAGTCCAGTGTAATTATATTATCTGTCCCAAAATTTAAAAGAGTCATCGAGTTGTTCGTCTTTTATAGCTGCTTTAATAACAATTGCAAATGATGTAGAAGTAGATTACGCAATTTATATTCTTTTGTAACTTTGATCAGGTGGATGTGTGTGGCTTGTCCAAATTGGCTGAATCCGCCCCTTCTAATCTCACAAAAAGCATTAGAATTAGTTATATCAAAAATCAGCAAAGCGTTAAAGTAGGGGATGCTAATTTCCAAAATAAACATGGTGGCCTTGCCCATAAAACTGAACCATCAGAAAAGCCGTGACATATCGTCGAAGCAAATAACACATGTGGCGTTACGTACGGTATAAATTAAGCGGAGAAAATCCCAGTTAACCACATGGGTTGAGTCGATGAAAGCGGCCAGCAACCCCCTTCAATTCGCTCGTGTTGACGGCAAGTGCTCTCCGATAAATTACTTTAATTGCTGTCATTAACTTGGATAATGCGTCCCATCTAAACATTCGGGACGTTTGCATGCCGATGTGTTTCACCAGGACCACACTTTTTACCAGTTCTGGCTTTTAATGCATAATTAATTGGATAAATAAAAAAGGGCTCTATTTTAAATTTATTCGCTTCAATTAAAACCGCAAATAAATCCTCTATCTATCTCTACTTTTTATTAAAGCTTTTCAAATTATTTCACAATTTAGTTACATACCTATAAAATATTTACAAAAAAATTAATGTACTGTTTTCTTAAATTATTTTTTAAGTCTTTTGTTTCTATTCTTTATATTTTTCTTTTGTTTTAATTAATGAATCTTAAATCTAATTAATTATTGTTGTGATGCTGCAATTTTAAAATTTAGGTCGTTATCCTTACTGTAGGAACAAGCAACTAGAACTTTTAATTTCGTGCCGTTGCTATACAGAGAAAAAAAATGTGTCTGGTTTTCTTAGCCAACTTTAGATAAAATAAAAAATGTACCTCAGTATCTACCAAAATTTGAGTACATAAAGGTGCAGAAACTCGTTCAGTAAAGACAAAGTTTTAAATCAGTAATATAATGTACCTAATGTTATATTTCAAATTATAAATTTTTTTTGTAGTTTTTGTTATTCTCTGGTTACGATCAATATATTTTAATGCGACGAAAACATTTTCTAAAATGGTATAACAAAAATTGTATGAAATTATCACAAAGAATACGAAAATATTTTTGTTAAATTAAAATTTTTGAAATTTTTAAACTACAAAATTGGCGTTGTTTTCAACATTTTTTCTACCACTAATATTCTAGATTGTTTTCAAATGGACGTTATTATCTATAAAATACGTCGTCAGTGACAATAAGATACTAGTGTTGCAAAAAAATTATTTAAATTTATAGTTTTAATTGAATCTGAGTACTGTTGGGAATAAAAAGACTGTTATGCGAATAAAGTGGCCCTCTTAACAGTAATAAATGTGCAGGCAGGTCGCTTGGGCTTTGGCCAAAGAGTCCCTGAGCGCTTTTTATGTCAATAAACAAAACAAGAGTCCGTTAAGCACGTCCAATCAGCCATAAAATCGGCACCACCACCATCACCTCCAACCCCATAGTCTTAATGCCGCATCTCGTGGGGTGAAATTAGGGTGTCGTTAAATGTATTACGATATTAAATTATCATGACAATGGCACAATCAGGGGTCCTAGTGATAAATACACTGCAAACATACGGCCCTTCTGGCCACAGGTTTTATACGCAATATGCTGACAAATTAGGAGGCCAGCACTATGAATAATTAAATAAACAAGAAACCCGGTCCTGGATAGAAAGGAGCTTCAGCTTCATTTTCCAGTCGGCACTAATTGCGGCCGAGCGATATTTCACCGGAGCAATAATTCCTCGGAACGTTTTCTTCCAACAAACATAAAACAAGTTAAGGATAATACCATGGAAACGTGGAATTTCAGCTGTAAATCAGACCGAAACGATCATCAGAATGTTTTAAAGCCCTCCTGCGATTCGGCCGATTGCTTCCTGATATATGGCGATATGCGAGCGCTCAATGCTTATAAATTGCCAGCATTAGGGCGCTCAATCGGACTTGCGAGACGATTTCAGACGTGTACTCGAGCAAAAAATGCAAATTAGTTTAGACAGGTATCTCCGACTGATTTATAAAACACATCATTTAAGCTTTCCTGCATTTTACAAAGTCATTACAGACTTTAAGCAGTTTTTAAAAAAAACTACAGTGTGAGTCAATTACTTCTATTTTTTTTTAGATGCAACCAAAAATACTACTTCCACTTACCACTTGATACTGCCTTTTTTGTTAAACATAAATTGTATCAAATTTGCTTGTTTGGCTACAAACGTCATAATGACAATGTCAAAATTTTAATCAAATTTAATCAGTCAAATAACAATAACAATGTAAAGAAAACTAAAAAACTAACTAAAACAAAACTAATGTGAAAATTGTTTAATCTTATTTTGTAACAAACAAGTCTGAAGACTGTTTATAAAAAAAGTCTTAAACGCGACGTAAAGCTTCTGGAGTTACGGCAATACACACTCTTCACGAATTCTTTCCTTTAGTTCCTGCACCGTCAAACCGGTGTTTGGTAAACTCTTTCTTTTAATACGCTCAAAAGATATTAGAACCTCGCTCTATTCATCTATTTCTAAAAGTATTTTTCAAATACCGTTGAACAAATCTATGAAAATGGGGTAGAATCCCATCTTGCTGAAACTACATACATTGTCGCATATTCAGGTTACCTCCTCCAACATCAAAAGTAACTCATTTTCCAAAAAAATTTGATATATCTCGCCGTTGAGATTTCTATCAAAAAAATGAGGGCTAATTATGAGTTTATTTATTATGCCACACCAGACATTTACTGAAAATAAACTACGTGCCAAAAAAATTGCGCCACCAAAAAAAAGTAACTTGACTTAAGCCCAAATGATTCAATACGTTAATATGTATTTTGTCTGGAATCCAGTTGTCTTTGGTTTCTAACCCAGTGTATTCCAATTGCAGCCAAAGTACGAAACCTATCCCTTACAGCCGAATGACGAAAGAGTTAATCTTCATGCTCATTTGTTATTCTAGAGCGTTCACTTTCTGGTCAATAATGTTGGACGCCTTCTTTAAAACATGATGTCTATATTTGAAGCACCAAAGTGTGGTTTTGATTCAAAGAAAGCGCTATTTTCCGGAATGAATAACATGCTTCGTGCATGCCAACAATTTGCTTTCTTTCAAAGTCGGATGTTTGTTGAAAACGCTGTTTTCTCGCAATTCTAGGCATTCTCTAAGGTCAATGCCTTATATTTTTGTAGAAAACACAGACAATTTAGCACTGCGCTGGAAGAAATTACTGGTAGCAAATGCCCATCTTATGCAAGAAACCTTCAAAAAAAGCGATGTGATAAGGTGTTTCGCTTTAAACTTTTTATCATCGACTCCTACTAATTAGATAGTCAAATGATAAAAATTTCGATCTTCTAACTTTACTGTTTCAGAGTAGATTTTGTTAGATAAAGTGACAAAATTGTACGAGTACTCTTCTTAGGCAATCAGCTAGTTTCAGTTCCTGCACCAATAGAGCACCATGGTATGAGTGGAATTTATTTCTTCGAAGAATGTGCCTCCTTAATGATGCCTGGCTGATTTGACTTTGTCGAGCTAAGGTTTTTTGACTCCCACGAAGATTATTTTCCAAAGCTTGTAGGACAATAATTTATTTCTCTAGACCAGTGACTCTTTTTATATGATTATTTTCTATTTTAAGCCAATTTTTTTATAACTGAATTTTGAGTTTCTTATATGTGCTGTAGACAGAATGCCTACGACTAGGATATCTCTGTAAATAACGGTCAGCAGCGGCTATAGCATTTTTACGACACTCCCCATAGATGAGTAGCATGTTTACTTTTTTATTGCTCGTGTAATAATAATTTATGATACAAGTTTGAGCAAACCTGTGTTTATGAAAACTGATAGACTAAATTGACAACACACGGAACAAAGCATTTGTGAATTCATTTTCTAAATTTTAAAAAAGAGAAATCTAGTGAATGCTGAAGGTAGTATTTTTGGTTGCATTTAGAAAAATTTTAGATATAGCTTACATCTGACTCACCTTGTAAATATTAATGATTATACGGAGTGTTCTTAAAAGGTCTGTAAAACAAGCTATTACTTATTCCTGACGTCAAAACAAAACGTTTAAACCAAACTTATCTTAGTTCAAAAGTGTATTTTTCGGCGCTATAAAACGCCAAAAATATTTTAAAAAATTCTACTATTTGTTATAAAAAATTAACAATTTAAGCAATTTTAATAAAACTTAATGTAAGCATTATTAAAAAGCTTTCTTTACCGTTATTAGCTTAAATCTAAGTGTTTCGTAAATAGTCAAACAATGGTCATCATCATACAAAAGATCCATAATTTTTTAAACAGTTAGCAGATAATTTTGATACTTTTTTTTTCCTGAAAGCAACTCTATTTTTAACATTCTATCTTAAAAAAAAATGATATTTAAATTGATTAAAAAAAATATATAATTTAATGCACGATGAAAACTGGAACAAAAATAGTAATATCAATATAGTTGAGAAAATTTCTACAATTTTGTTACGAATATCTGAAATTGAACCAATATACATTAATTTAGCTTTTCTGTTTGCATTTGTAGTTCTAAAAAAATTTTGTTATTCAATAAAGTATTTTAATAAATAAATTTTAAATTGGTTGAAAATTACGTCAGTAGTTACTAGTTGGACAGTTTCACTTAAATTTGCAGTACATATGTGAAACTGTTTAGTAATTTAAAAAAGTATTTATTTTTAAATCAGTAGTTTTGTCAACGATATTAGTATTTTTACTCCAGTTTTTATAATTTAGGACTATAAAATAATTAATAAGCAAAAATTACTATTAAACTATATTTTCTGTTATATGAAAAATTTGATTGACGTTTTGTTATTAGATACGTTTTTTTTAACATCTACATAAATCTACATCTACGTAATTAACAATATGTTTTTGAAATATAAAATAGAACATTTTAATACCTATACATCTTTAAAACATTCTTAATACGGTGCCTTCATAAATAATCTGAACCCACATGGTCAATGTGCTTATAAAGTCAAGCAACACAGTTGATATTTTTGAACGCAAATATTGCCAAAGAATTACCTCTGTTTTTATCAGTGAGCAATTTTAAAAAAAAGGTACACACAGTTTATAATAATGTTTACATTTTTTATATAGTTAATATTATTCTTAAACACTGTACTTCAATAAGTATTTTTTTATAGAATTATTAAAAACTAAGTTGCAGGTGTAAAACAAATTAGCTGCAAAAGTTGGTTTTCGAATACAAGGAAGTTTTGCATTAAGTTTTTTAAAGGTTGCTTAGTCTTTGGTATTTTGTTTGACATTTGAACTTGGATATTATGTTTTTTAATTTTTTTTTATATAAAATTGTGAGTAAAATAATTTACCTATAAAGGTACTCTTTAAAGTACTCGTAGGTACACGTACTGATAAGTTACGAAAACACACCTGTTGTGTTTCTATTGCAAAATAGAATATTTATATATTGAATGTCAATTGTATTAGATAAGAGTTAATTTATATATTTTGTTTAAAAAGAAAATATAAAATATATTTTTTTAAAAGGTGTTAAGTGCCATTTGAAAAATGTTTTGATTTTTGTTTTAGTGTTAACTGTAAGTCAAAGTCAATGTACCTATTTAGTTATAACATTTCGTGTGTTATACACCCAAGTACACGACTAAACATTTATCAAATATTTCTAAAAACAGTTATTAACCGAGAAAATTCGTTCGTGTAAAATATGTCTCTTGACACACTGGAACTTTTGAAATATTTCCACTCTTCAAATATTCTCTATCTGAACACCTGCAATCAAAATTAGAAAAAACAAAATTTTAAGATCAATTTTATAAAATAATTTAAAGAATTTTGATAAACAGTCTAAGTGTTATTACAAATTTATAACAATGAACAACAGGTGTAATGCAGTAGGTAAACATCTCAACAATAAACATAAAGGGTAAAATATCTTTAATCTTCCATTCGTGGCTTACATCAATTTGTTACTAAACTCAGGGTGTTTTAAAAACTTTTGGTACTTATAGGTGCCTCCAGTCAGTCAAATTTAAAATGCAAAAATTACTCAAAAATATTCTCTAATTTCACATACGTATAAAATATAAAAATATTGTCATACAAAGTCTCTTATGTTGTAAATTTAGTTCCCATTTCCATCTTTATATAAAAAGTGGTGTTCTTACAGCATTGCTAAGTCTAATTAAATCATAGGTTTATAGTCAAAAATCGTGTCATATACAAAAATGACTATTTAAAGTTTTATTCTAAATAAGTTCACTGACAACATTATAGTTTTAGTAACATCCAAACTGACAATATAACATAACCTATACTCATAGCAATTTTATTATACCTACATACATAAATAATAATTTATTTTACTTTAAAATTAACGAACAAGGAATAAATAATTAATTATTGTAGTTCGGTAGAATAATGGATAATTTGGTTAATACACGAAGAGTAAATTGAGATTGGTACTTGTTATGCGATGTTTTGTAACTTAATTCTAAAATTATAAATTAAACGTCTCAAAATATAACGGGCGTCTAAAAATAAATGACGTCGTAGTCGTCGTCGTAATGTGCTATGGAGCTGCGAACGTAGAGCTTAGCTTAGCGCACATTATTAGTTTGTGAATTGTCATTTACTTGTTATTATTTTTTTAACTTAACTAAAAATGTTTTCACAAATCCACAAAACATTTATGATTAAATCGTATTTCCGTAATGGGCAGAGAGTCGAAGGCGAATGGCAATATTCTATTCCACTATGTTTAAAAGATTTTTGCCAAAAATTTCCAGACCTGATATTTTGACAATTGGCAATGTTACAATTCACAAACTAATAATGTCACTGTGTGCGCCAAGCTAAGCCCTACGTTTGCAGGTCTACAACACACTAAGACGTTATTAATTTCTAGACGCTCGTTATATTTTTTAATATCTCATAAACTATAAATATTTATATAAGACAAATTTAATATTTAGCATCTTTTTAATAGGAGCTGTTACCTGTTAAAGTTTCTAACATTATTTTACTAACACACTGTATCACCATAAAAAAATTTCTAAAGAATATTTATTAGAAGTTATAACCTCCCAAAAAAATGTTTGCGGTTCAGTTTAGTTTTTTATGAACTGAATCGCACTATAAGACTAAAATTCTTTACGCACGAGGCTGTACAGACATACCAATCCCAAGCCATTATTAAAAAAGTATAATGTTGCATGTTAATAACTATATTAAAGTACCCAAATAAACGTATTAAGTCTTATGAACAGCATAACGAGACTGTCCACTGTCTTTTGATGGCGAAAAACTTGCGAACTGGGATCATTGAGTACTGGGACGGACGGGACAGTTGGGCCTCAGCGGCCTCGTTCTAAACATAAATTGACTACATGATTTTTTTTATACATAATATACGCATTTGTTTAAACCCAAGCCAAAATTTATAAGTTAATAACCATAAAACAAAACAAAATAGAAATAAAACAAAACATTAAAAAAAAACAAAATAAAGATTGCAGATTTCGAAAGTTAGACTACCGTCACACATTATCTGGCGCAAGTTTAGAGTTTTAAAAGTTTTATACTTTTTTGTGATGTGAAATAAGAATAAAGTTAAAAAAATAAAAAAGCTAAATTAATTAAAAAACTAATTGTTACTGAAGAAAATGCAGTCCATTTAATGTCGACGAACCTAAGCAAAAGTGTCTTTCTTGTTGCTAATAGTTAATAATGCTAATAATTATAGTGCCAGAACGTAATTTCATGATTCAAAGCACAGGATAACTGTAAACAAAGTTTAATGATAATGGACGAAAGCCCCTCATCGTGCTCTCAATTGATCCCATTAGGTGTCATATATTTCACGGCCGGCCTATTATAATTCAATGGATTGTTGATATTTGGCCCTATTTAGAATCACCCTGTATTTATACAAGTTATATTAGCAGGTGGCCATCTGTCGTTCTACCATCCCATCATCACTTTGTTTATTTTCAACTTGTACCAATTTATTTATTATCACTACGGGGTGTGTGAATTTTCAATACGTTATTTGACAGCAGCGGTAATTCTATTATGATTAATTGATTTTAGAGCGTGATGGAGTCATGTTCGGTACCCCCTTGGTGGTTTATAACTCGGAAGGAATTTTTCAATCGGACGGAAAAAAGAGCGTCATACTGTAAATATTTATGGAGAATAAATAATTTTTGCATGAAATCAAAATTAATAAAAATATAAAAGTTGATTGGCCTTATCTTTAGTTAATCCAATTTTATTGTGAACTTATCATAATTAAACCCATTTATTAAGCCCTATATTCAATTATGTCGATAACTAAAGCTCGTTTGAAGATAATGACACACTATTTCTGAATTATTATCTCAATCCAAGACATATGGTGATATGATTCAAAATTTAATATAAAATTACCACGATTATAGTTACCATAATTTGGCGGGTTTCGTTTATAATCTAATATTTATATTATTTATATGTCGGATTTTTAATAAATAAAATGCTTGCACACGATAGATTATTTTTAATTAATTCCATATCAGTCTGTTTTGCTTCCACCATCACAAGCCAATTAATTTTGGTAATACTGCTTATTATACCTATAAGTATTATTAATATTTTGGCGTTACTTCTCAAATTTTTTTATCACTTATAAAAGTATTGACTTTTTAAATAAACAGCAACTTAAGTCTCATAATAAAAAAACATAAGGTCACCGTTTTTAAAGGGTTAAAAATTTCTAAGAAATCAAATTTTATCCGTATTTATCTTTGCATAGTATATTTGTATACTGTTCACTATCAACTGCCGGGATTGATATAAAATGGTTTTTGTGTATTTTGCTACACATTTAAAACGTAATTTTCTTACAAGAATGAGTTTTCTTACCAAATTATTTAGTTGGACAAGTTTTAGTAAACTTTTTTGCTATCTGAGCAAGTTTTTTTTTCTTTTTTCTGTTATTAAATAAAATTTTTAATTTTTAACCTAGCTATTGAATTAATCAATGTAACAAGTGTTTACTTAAAAAAGTTGTCAAGAGTGCCAAACCAAAACAAAAACAATATGAAGATATTTTTTAGTTAAATTCGACCGGCCATACTCTGTCAGTGAAAGAATTGTCACATTATGTAAAGAATTTATTTTTCATAATTACATTGAATCAAGTTCCGACATCCATTTTTCGCTACATTTTCTTTTATCAAAATTTCATAGCACTTTCAACAACTTTTTTAAGTGAACACTTGTTTATTATTATTTCTACAGTCAGTTCAAAAAATCATAAAAATTGCAGATGTCAAATTATTTGGTAGATCAATTTTACGTGGAATGCCTTATGTTAATACATTTATAACATACGTTGATCTAGTGTAATCTTATAGGCTAATTTAAAATTAAACTACGACCGATAGTATTACAAATTTTAATACTTTTTTTCGGTAACAACCAATCACAGATCCGATTTTTTTTAAATTTCTTTAAAAACAAAAATGATTTGCGATACTACCGATATTATATTAACTTAAAATTAGCACGTTAATAAATAAAATACATTCTGACTTTGTAAACGTTAATTATATTATTACTTGACAGTTGAACATCAGTTAAATGCCAATTTACAATACCGATATTATAAAATAAAAGTTTTATGTACAGGCAAATTTTTTGTTTACGAGTTACTTTAAAATTAGGGCATTTTACAGGTATAAGTTTTGCAATAAATAGTTACATTAATTTTTAATAACAAAAAATTGTAATAAAGTAAAAAGAACCAAGTCGTCAAGATTGCCAGCACTTTTGTAAGCACTACAAAATTCGTACTATCGAAATGCAGTGTTGCCAACATCAAGTAAATTCTCCCCTACTGTCAATGCAGTAATTATAAATATTGACTTTTATTAATTTTTTCGGTCAAAAAATCTAATACAATTGTTAAATTATAGATAATTTACAGGGGTTTGACTCATCTAATCCTTGCCTTCAGCTCGGGCCTGAAGTGGAGTCTACGCACTGTAAATTTTACCTACCGCACTTTAATGTAAGTAATTATTATCTATAAATGCATTACGATGACTTTAATACTCCACTCATTTGTTCTTGTTTGAGTTAAATAATGATCTCTATCAGTGTATTAAAAAATCCATCAATTTAGATGTTATTAAAAGCAAAATTATATAGGATTTATCCGACAAAATCAAAGACACTGCATTAGTTACTAATTGAGGAGTTTGCGTGCAAAACCCGATATATCCACTTTTACAAATCTTTCAGGAGATGAAAAAAACACCCTACATATTTGTTTAAAAAAATAGTGTTATTTAGCGAAAACAGTTTAAATGTAATAGGATTCTGCAAGTGATTAACATATATTTTTTTGTATGAAAAGTAAACAATTTGGCGTTATTAGCAAAAAACTATTGGATATATCCAGTTTTGCACACAAATAAAAAAAAGCAAAAAATTTTTTTATTTTTCTTGAAATACACAAATTTAAATTAGTATTTGCACGAAGAATAAAAAAATTAAATATGTATTGCAGCCTCTTCGTTTAGGTTATCGCATAGCTTCTTGGGTTTCATTCTGCTCTTCGTTTCTTCCCCCATTACTGTGTAATAATTTTTTATACCACAAACAGTCTTCCCTCTTTAGCCAATCTTCCCCAAAATGCTTTTTTATTAAATGTTTTAAGCTTTTTTTTTCTTATCTGAATATATCCGCTGTTGTTTGCAAAATTTAGATAGATATAACCAAATGTCTCCAAATGTTGAACTTTACTTAACGCTTTTACGAGGATTTAAACAGTTTTGGTTGCAAACGCCTATATGGGCTTATAGAAATTACAACTTAGATTCAGAAATCACCAAAATATGATTTTTTGTGAAAAGTGGATATATCCGGTTTTGCACGCAAGCTCCTCAACTGTTCTCTAAATTTTCTTATACTGGGTGTATTAAAAATGATAGTTAGAAATTTAGCCAGTGATAGGTCTTGCATAAAGAAGATTTTTTTCTAGTTTCTATTTTTTCTCCGAATCTCAACCGTTATTAAGATAAAATTATTTAAAAATTTAGTACAAAATAACATACCCGCCACTGATCTATGTAGTATTATAATGGTAACGAGCATCTGTAGAAAAATGGTATATAGAGAAGTTGTTTCTTTTGATGAGATGTAGGTATCACAGGTTAAATTTTTAACCATCATTTCTGATACATCCTGTATATAGGCCCTCGTCATTTGCAAACTTTTCATTTGTAGTGCTGTAATGCTGCTATCCCACTAAATAACTTTTATAAAGAGCGATCCAAAAGATAGTAAATGTTAAATAAAATCAAAGTAAGCTTAAACAAAAATAAAGACTTTTTTATTTAAAAGTAATAATTACTGTCATCTTAGACGTTTAAAATCATGATGCGAAATTCTGTTAGACAAAAAGTTAAGTAATCTGTGGTTTATGCTAGTAATGTAGTCAGCAGCAGTTGCAGTAATAACAACTTAATCTCAGTTTTCCAAAAACAAATTAAGTAAATTTAATTAAGTAAAAAATGAGAGAAATATGAAGAAAAATTTTTTTGCAGTAAACATCTAAATTTTATATTCCATAAATGATGGTTTTATAGTTAATGTAATATTAATTTATACACGGTATCTCCATAAAAAAACGCAATCTTCTAGATTTAATTATAAATATTTATAAATAATAGAAATGTTTGTCAACTTTGGCCGCACCTTGGGGGCTGTAGGAATGGGGAGCAAAACAACTACTATTTTTCTCTTTTATTTCACATTCATATCTGTCGATTAAAAAGAAAAAAAATTTAAAATCTGACAATTTTTGTTCCATTTTCGCTCAATTTCAGCTCAAGATCCGTATTTTTAACAGGTGGTTGGAGTAGAACTTTATTGTTATATATGACCTTAAAATTTTGAAACTGTGGGGATATAAATTTCGGATTTTTTTAAGATAACCAAAATTATTACGGTTTTCCTAGGACGTTTTGTTACCGAGGACTATAGAGGTTTATTGTCAGCGACAGAGAGCCTCAACGGCACTATTCGAAAACAAAATTTTTTCAAATTGTTAAAGTTAAAATACGTCCGGAAATTATCTTTATGGTCTTTTTTGTTTGATTTAATATATAAGCGTTCAAAATAATTTTCAATTTAAAAGTAGGTAATTTTTGCTACTTTGTACCCCCTTGTTTTTCATTCCCTAATTAAATGGAGTAATTAATTTTTATAAAAATGTGTTTAGGATTTAGAGTAGTACCCCCACAAAATAAATCACAGATCTCTAGATCCGCTACTCTCAACCGGTGGTCCGCTAGTTCACTAGTGGTCCGCTAAGAAATTTTACTATTTTGTGGACATTTATTTATCCGCAAAAAAAATTAAAAAAATAATAATAATTACGTTTTAATTTATCAAATTACAAATATCTCAAACTAATTTTAGCGACAAATACTTAGGCCGCTAAATTTTAGTGGTCCGCAGGCCAAAAAAGATTGAGAAACGCTGCTCTACATTTATTTATAGATTTTAGAAATTTTCGTCAATATAGGCCACGTCTGGGGGCTGTAAGAATAGAAGGGCGAAGCAACTGATATTTCTCTCTTTTATTCCACGTTTATATCTATCGATTAAAAAAAAATGGAAATCGGACAATTTTTGGTTCACCTTGCATAGCTCAAGATCCGTATTGTAGACAGTAGAAAGAACCAAAAACCTTTTTATTTACAGTCCAAAAAATGTGAAACTTTGTGCATATAAATTCCCTATTTTTCTAAGGTGTTTAGTACCGTTACAGTTTTTCTACAACATCCCGTTACAGAGGTTCAAAGAGGTTTATTTTCAGCGATGGGGAGCCTAAACGGCACTATTAAAAAAAAAATTTTTTAATTATTAAACTTAAGTCACGTGCAAAAATTATTTTATGAGTCTCCTTTTTTCGATTTAATATACAAGAGGTCATTTAAATATTCAAAATTAAAATTTGTGATTTTTGTCACTTTTGGTCCCATTTCGGGGGCTTCGGAGTGCGTTTGAAAAAACGAATTTGGCAAATATAAAATGCCCAGTTCATTTTACGTATGGATATGTCAAACTTAACCGTCTGAAAATCCAGCTCACAATTCCAATTATATGTAATCCCTTCCTCCTTCACACTTTTTTATCTGAGTTCCCTTGAGGCCCCAAAAACAAGTTTGTAATAATTTTCCGATGTAAAATCTAACTTTAAGCAGGAATAATTCTAACTTTTATTAAATTTATAATAAAACTATTTTATTAAAAAATAAATTAAAACTCCGAAAAATTAATAATTATTAGTTTTTAAAAAAGTTTTATAAAAATCCGTTCAGTGAACCCGGGTTCCGAGGTATAAACCTTACGGCACTCCACTATATTAGTTACCGAGTGTTATTAGTGACTTACCCATTCATAATATTCCTTTAATAAGTGTAAGTTTAAATAAACTTTTTCTTTTTGTACTTAATCAGTTAATCACACTTAATAGATAGTTTTTCTTATTCCTAATCCTTTAAGACATGCGCAAACAAGCTGCCATCCGCGAATCATACACCTTTTTTTTTAACAAAACGTATAACATTTCTCTCTATTGACCTTACAATATTCATAGATAGTTTGTTGCAAGAAAAGCTCGAGACAGATCGTCAAATAGGCGTTTTTATGTGTTTACCGTTATAGTTAAAATATAGTAGCTGAGGTAACTCTTATATTGTTTTAATTTATGTTGTAAGCAATATTACTTTATTTTTTAAGTCGGAGGCGCTTTTCTATACTTTTTATACCTATTTCAATAAACTACCAAAATTTGTTTGAAATTTTAAACCAGGGAGGCGTGGTTTTAAAGGTATTTTGAATAATACTTAGCCATAACTTTAAGCTTTTGTGACATAAGTCAAAGTTAGTGTAAAATGTTTATACAGCCTGTCAAAAAAATAGGTTTTAAGATAATACAGTGTGGTTTTTCTCTTAATTTTAACATTGACCGTTCTTTTTAATTTAGAATAAACAGTAGCACAATGTTTCACAACAGTACGCACATTAAAAAAAATGGTAATTATTTGAAGCATTTGTATTTTACGAATGATATGAGGCTAAGATCTACTCGTTACCTAGTAAAAAATATTAACAATAAATTTTTATTTAAGTATTAGTTTTAAAATTTTAACAGGGTGAGTTATACCTAGTATTTCAGCAATCATATCAAAAAATAAAGTCCAAAGTTATTATTTTTAAAAATTGTGGTACTTAAATTTATAATCTTACGTTAGTAGATAGGTCGTATAATCTCAAGTTTTTAATTTTTATTTTATATCTGGTAGTATTCACTTACTGAAATTCACACGAAACAATAATAATTTACTAGATAATTCTTCTTTTTTAACTTAGTTGTTTCATTTTTTTTTAAATTTATTATGTATTTTGTCTGTAAGTTTTGTTTAACAATTAAATCTAATTTTGTAGGTTTGTTTAAGTATTATTTTTTGTCAAACGCTTTGCTATGCAAGACGATGCAAAACGTATTGCGTCTTGTAAGTGATTTCAGTTTGTTTCCGACATTCTATTTGGAAATGAAATTCTTTTTTTAACATATTGTAATAACGATGTAAGTAAAATTTTATGATAACATATATTACAACTTTATGTCTGTGGTAGGATTCAAAATGTATCTACAAAAAGTCGGTTCTCTCCGAAATCTGTATGGCAGTTTAACGATGGAAATTACAAATTCAAATCCTCGTCGAGGTCCGATTTCACGGTTACGCGAACTGCTAGCACACGGGCCGTTTAATGCGCATTATATGTGATAATTAAATGCAAATTGCAGCTCATCTAAGCGGCATTGCTGAAAACAGCGCACTCTTGATGAAGTGTAATCAAATTACAGCTAACAATGAACGCGACGCTCGTTCCGGCTCCGGATCGGCCCTCACCGCCATCACAAGCCTCGTTCACAAGACACTTAAATCGAAACGAATATGCCGCAGTCGTAAAATAAATCAGATTTTCGAAGTCAACGCTTTAAAAACTTTTAAATCAAACTTTTTAAATCAGTAATACAAAAGGAAGGAAAAGATATTTCTATTAAGAAGCCGATTGGAAATTCAATTAAGATAAATTTTAGCACTTTATCTCGAGTTAATTGTTACAAGATAAAATGTTTTTCGAAATAAAATTTAAGCGATATTACATTTTTGAGGTAATTTTTAATATTTTTTTTATATTTAAATACCAGTACTTAAATAGGTACTGTGGTAATGTAGTGTGTAATCGCTATTTAAAATTTAGTCTAAATACATATACCTAAATGCGTTTAAATTGTAATAAAATTTTATTTAAAAAAAAAGAAAATTGGTAAGAGTTTTCTTTTCTCCCACAACAAACAAAGCTCCTCTCCTGATACAATTTGCCGCCATCGCTCGCTTCATTATATAAAAAGTGACCTTCCATCAGCTTCCAGCAATGGTTCTGTATTCCTGCTGCCGCCATCAGAGTATGCGTCATCTTATTGGTAAGACAAACAAACCGGCTGACGAGCCGTCGCAAGGCGAGGACGACGATTGTAAATTGGGCTTGTAAACACATTCTAACATGATCAGCACTACATTAGGTCCGGGCGTCTCTGTTACGCTGCTAAACTAACCGGAAAACTCCGGGATCCTCCTCTCACTCTCAACACTCCACCCACCACATAACTTTCAAAAAAACGTGCCATCAACATCAACATCGATCTCAAGACTTGACAAGAAACAAAAAAGCGAATCGTCAAGACGAGAAAAGCGGATTTGGGAGGGAAGAAATGATTGCCATAAAATAAACACGATTTTGTAAGATTTAGTAATAAATTTTGATAAAGAGTTTAGGTAACAACTACACCATAATTATCAAAATACCTAATTATTTGAATTAGAGCATGCTCTGTCTGTCATATTTTAATAATTTTGTTCGATCAAACAAAAGACGCAAAGTCAACTCTAATCACTACATTCTCGTTGCCACCCTATTTTATTACTAATTTTTCTATTTTGCACCTCTAATACTAAACAAATCTGTGTTGATATTCGATTAGACACGTTAATAGTTATTTGAAGTTGAATGCTAAAATAACTCTAGCAAAAATTACTTTTTTTAAGTGGGCAATTTTTATAGAAACTGTCATTTCAGGTCAGTACTTTTTTTTACTTTAATAGTACATTTCGTTACAAAAGCTAAAGTCGGCATAAATAGTATATAAAATTTACTTGTAACGTTAAGTGTTAGTTGAAGACAGTACTAAAAGTACGGATAAAGCTGGTGTAGAAAAAATTGGTACTTTACTGCAGTGCAATCAACATCTGTCCCATATCGTTGTTAAATTTATGACTTAAGTCAAAATTCACTATTAGGTTAGTTTAAAAAATCAAAGAAAAAACATCGTTTTTAAATAAAAAAATGTTAAACTAAACGTTAAGGTGTAAATTCTCACATATTTAACAAAAAAAACTTTAATAAAAATTAATAATAGCATTGTTAAAAAAATGCTTATTTCTGCCCTAGACCCAAAAATTTTATGTCACCTCGCATTCTATGAGACAATACTATGGTGCTATGTAAATTAGAAAAAATAAGATTTATGTTTATTATGCAAATCTGCAGCGTAGTAAATAAATACCAGTTAGATCCTACAGCTGCAAGTGTATTATGTCTCTATAGTCTACAATTGCTCCATATAACAAGTGGCCTAATAGTTTTTAATTATACATGCTTAGGGTGTTTTTTTAGCTTCCAATTGAAGGTATAGCTGCTATAAACAGCCTCAAAAACATTTTCGTTGTGGTTCCATTCTCTTCAGTATCGCTACGGCTGGTTTAGGTGTATCTTACTAGGTTCTGTTTTTCTAATTGTCTTCTAAACACACTTGCTGTTGTAGCTAGAGTAGTTTTACTCAAAAAAAGGGGAATAAGAAAATAGTATATTAAAGAACGCGTTTTGAAAAGTCAACTTTGTGACTTGAAAAACGACTTCTTTATGCTATTTTTTCTACTTTGTGCGTTTTACGTAATTTTTAAGAAAAAAAAGTTAATTATTCAATCTTTAGGAACTTTTGCGTTAATAAGAGATAGTTGGTAAAAAATGTCATAAAAGTGTCAAATGTTTTTTGAGGTGTTTCCAAATTTGTCCAAAATTCTGTATAAGTAACTTACATATGGTTTTTTTTTACCCACCGTTTCGGTTATTGATTGAATACTCCAATTGGCATAAACACAGTAAGGAAAATCTCCAGAAACATTGTAAAATTATTCTCTAATTACCTAATTAATTGCGATTCTCGACGATTCTCTCATCGATATTTCAGACCAAGCAGTGCTATATATTCATCTAGCAAATAACTTGTAAATTATTAAACTCTATAAAGGTTGTAAATCGTCAAAATAGTGGCTGAAATCTGTTACATTTTAAAGCCGTTCTAACCTCAAAAAAAAGTTGAAGTTACCTCATTGTAACCACCGCTGATCCACCCCATTTTCGAATGTTTTATAGGTTAATTGCGACACCCACACAAAAACACCTTAGTGAGGAAAACTAGTTATCAAGTGCAACAAAATTTATCCAAATAAAATTATTATAATCTCAACCCTGACATAAACGCTGAAACGTCAGATATGACGTTTCATTCTAGCAAAAGCGTGTTACCAATCTAAAAAAAATAAGTTGCACTAGCACTTTTTGCACGCAATTTGGGTGCTAAATTGGCTAATACAACACCCAAACCGATATCTGTTAAAGACGCAAAGTAAAAAAATTTTTTTTATTATTTGCGTCTTTTATAGAGTTGTAAAAGCACTTAGATGAATGCGTTTATATCTATTATAGCACGCAACATTTTACTTTGTCACCAGAAGTTGGTATGTGCATCTGACAAATGTCAAGACTGTCAAACTGAGTTTTCAAAGTTAAGATATTGCTTTTTATATTGTGGTCTGAATTTAACGGGAAGCAGACCAACAATTGTATTTTCGGCAATTTCGCGTTTTTCGGAAAGAGTGCAACTCGAATTGTCTCTTATTTTGCAAATTTTATTAAATTTTTTTGAGTTTTGTGACAAGTCAAAAGTAACTTTAATTTTAAATTCGAAATGCAGTGCTGCCAAAATAATACTAACCTTATAAATTCCCTAAACCACAAAATTTGCTTTTTTTTTGTTATAAGGAACGTAAAATGCGCAAATTGTAAAAAATAGTATGAAAAACTTGTTTCATAAGTCATACGCATTCTTTAAAGTAGGTACTAGTAAAATTCCTCAAATTAAAGAAAATGAATTTTGTTTATAAAACATAGAAAAAATGCAAAACAGAAAAACTATGATTATACACGATGTCCCATTGTTGACTAATGATACAAAATTTGTATAATCATTTGGATTATTCTGTATAAATAAATCTATAATTTATAGTTTCTCAAATAAAACTTAAAAATGTCAAAGAATCAAAATTTTAAAATTTCAAGCTTTTTGGGGCGAAAGCAAATTCGTTGTATATTACGGCCGCTCGAGTGTTTCAACTATCTGCTTGTATAATAATAACTATTATTTTCCATACTTGCAATATAAAACAAATATAAAAAAAAATCTGAAAGTTGTTATCTAACTATTTTTATAAAATTATTAGCTAATCCTTCTTTTTCGATTTCCTGCCTCTGTTTCCCATCAAATCTTTCTCTTTCTATCGAATTTTAGCACCGCTGCTCGTTCTGCCCCTGCAATTAGCTAACTTGATTTGGGAGATCCCTTTCCGGGGATCTGTTCACAATGTGTTGTCAATGTTTTGTTCCGCTGCGTCTTTATTCCTTTAGTTCGGAACTAACTTGATTACTCTACGAAAATTTGTGCTTTGTTTTCAGCGCACGACGCGATTTGAATTAAAGATTAGTAATTAGCAACGGAAATACACTCGGTTTCAAAAGATCGATATCTGAAATTTCGTAATTTTTGATAAAGACAAACAAATCTTATTCGAATTAAGTATTAATCAATCAAGAGACTATTATCGGTTATCAGAGGAATTTGATAATCTCTTGTCAATCAATCTGAGGTAAGGAATCAAATAGGTGACGAAAGTAATTTTACTAAAGGCTGAAGGTTTTAACGATAATGGTGCGCCTCTAGGGCAATTTTCGGAGAGGTTTAATTTACTTCAGCGCCAACTGAAATCTCGGATGGATTAAATTTGTTTTTCAGGCTCTGAAAGCGTATTAGGCGATTATGGATCGAGGTTGATGAGTTATTTGGTTTATTCGTTTTGTTGATTCAAGCCGAAACCATTATTTGTTTTGTTCTTTTGACTCTTACCAAGAATTAAGTACTCGATTATGGCTAAAATGAAAACCTAGCTTCAAGAGTTTTTAGAAAAACTTTTTAAAATTAACTTCTTTGTTACGTTGTGCTGTTTACTCGTTTTAAATTAATAACTTATTAATAATAATTTTACATTATCTACACATTTTAAAATCAAAATAGTTTGTCTATTAATATTTTTCTAAATCTACAGATAATAAAATCGCAATGCAGTATATATGTTTTTCATTTATAAAATATTTTTTCAAAACAATAACAATAATCAGTATCATCATAAGACGTCAGAAAAGATGCAATCTAAGAACGATCATGATTAAGTGATTGATGATGATGACCATCCGTTTTAAGTACATATACTACATACAAATAGGTAGATATTTATATTTTAAATTAAATATTTTGGTATTAATGAAACAAAATGTGACAATATATTTCACAATGTACCAATAAATACTCCCATCCTATTATTTATTTATAAATCTAATTAAATATAATTGAACAAAAATGATACAAATTAAATTTTTAAAGTAATTATTTTTTTAAGTTGAGTTATCCACGATATAATTGCGATATAATCTGACAACTCAGATTATGTGATTGATGAGTTTGTAATTGATTTATGTTTAATCCTTTTTACTGGTTTTAGTTTCTGTGTTTTTGATTTCTGATAAAAGATAGAGGTTAATTTTTTAACAATTATTTATTTTAAAACATAAGAAATACACTCGTATTATTAGGTACATTATGCAGGGTGAATCTATTAAAAGTTATCACGCATAATTATTACACCGACTTCAGGGTTTGTTATTAAAAACTATGTTTTTTTCTCTACGCATGTAAATTTTTTCAGAATTTTTCTAATATTTTCTTAATCAATATTAATTATTTAATATTAATTCGTTAAATAAAATAAAAAAATTTAAATTATTTTTAATGTCATTCTAAATGACACGATGTTGAAATAATGTTTTGTAAAAAAATATTTCAAAAAATTGTAGATAACTGCAAAAATAATAAAATTTATTTGTTTTGGTGCAGCATTGTCACGTTACTCGATAATGGGGTGGAGACCTACCTTTCAGCTTCTTTGTCCTGTCTACTTTCTTGAAAATAAAGACGTATTACTTAATGTAAAAAAAAGAAATTAATTTGTTTTTGTTTGTTGATTTAGTGACAATACTTACTTACACAGTAAAAAAATTGAGTAAAAATCGATCAACTTTTATTTTCAGTAAAAATTTTAACTCAAGACCATGAGTAATTACGTCAATTTTTCCAAGAAAGTGGGTGAAAGAAAAAAGTTAAAGGGTTAGTTATCCGGCAATGCTGTACCAAAATAGATCTTACAAAACGAATAAACTGTATTATTTTTTGCGGTTATCTACAATTTTTTTGAAATATATTTTTTCACAAAATGTTTCAACATCGTTTCATTTAGAATGACATTAAAAGTAATGTAAATTTTATATATTTTTTAACCAATTAATATTAATTAATTAATATTTATTGGAGAGTATATTAGAAAAATTCTGAACAAAATTCATAGCATAGAGAAAAAAACAATGTTTCTAATGTCAAAGCTTGAAGTCGGTGCAACATATACTTTTAACAAACTCACTCTGTAGCATATTGAAATACAATTTTTTTGTTCAGATAGTTAATTGTACATTTTTGGGGTTATAAAGTACCTTCTTAATGTACTAATAAAATGAGATTACATTATTTTCAATACTGTCAAATAAAATTTATTTTACTTTTAGAAAAAATTTTGTTACTGGAGCAACTCATTCATTAAATTATTGATCAAATCTTTAGACACGTCGTGCTGATGTCTGTCACATAACTTCTTATTGATGAGTCTGACTGGATCATCACTATTGGTGTAACACCTAACACACGTATTCGAGCGTTACAGCTAGTAATGCGGCTAGGTGGCATAATTCAGCGATAATCAGAATTTCTATTCGCAGAGTAGTTGTTTCCACTAGTCAGTAGTTATTAGAAATAGTGTGTTTATAATTTCAAGTGACAATTACTTTAAGCCCAAAACATATTTGACGTTTGCTGTACCTGCCACTGCTGCCAGCATCCCCAGATGATATTGCCAGTGATTTCATCTTACTATCACTTTACGTGTATAATAGTCTGCACAACTACTGTTGTCTCGCAAAAAAAAGAAAGTGTAATCGTAAAAATTAGGCACTTCCATAGGCGTAGGAACAGAACGCGCGTTATTAGTCGGAGTACAAATTTAAATTTTTACAAATTTGAATTCGCACAACTATCCATTATGCCAATTCTAGTGAATTAGACTTTGTAAAACTCTTTTTAAAAAAGATGACTTATTGCTAATGTACGGGGAGTACATTATAAATGATTGTAATCAAAGTTGGCCATGATTTACAATGTAAAATTTGCCTTGTGCCTCTTTGTTGTTATGTTTATCTATAATCTGACAGTAGCAATGTATAACTAAGCTGTCAGTGTCTGTTGTCATGGTTTTTGTTTCATATTTAAGTTTCATGTTAAGGCAAAAACTAAAATACACAGGCACAGCCTGCTTGGACTACAATCATTTATAATAACCCTTTAGTACTAGAATTAGAAGAGAACTATTATCTTAAAATGTTTGAAACATTATGACTGAAATAGTTAAAACTGTTTGTTAAAAATTTGTATATGTATATATATACTTTTTTTTGTTTTAAAAATTTTATTTTAGTTTCTTGATTTTATTTTTTATTTATTTCTATAATACCTATTTTTTATTTTTTTGTTTTTTAAGTGACTTACTAGCTTTAAAAATTATTATAGTTATTTTTTGTAATTTTTATTTATATTGTATGATCACTATTACATTGTCTATATATTAGTAAAAATAATTTATTTTAAATAGGTAGGTAGTAGGTAATAAGTTTGTTAGTGCGTTTTGTGTGCTAAGGTTTAATAAATAAATAAAGTTTATAGGTGTCTTATTAAGTTGTAATCCTGTAATCATTTTATAACTGGGTTACATAGTATTTATTTATTTATTTATTTTTTAAGTTCAATTTAGCCTTCTGGTAGTTGTCCTCACTTAAAATAACAAAATAAGTTCGATGATAAAACGCCGTTGTTTGCCGATCTTTTGCCGATCTTTTTCCGATAATGACAACTGCCATATTAAACACCATACCTACTAAATTCCGAATAATTTTCTATATAATAAAAATTTAGGCAATTAACCATAAATCATCCTAAATCCATAAATTTGCATCTCAAGGTATATAAAAATATATCAGCACCACTATCATATTGTTTTTAACACAACATGTCAGACATAACTTCAAACTTATGTCAAATGTCACTTTTAAAATTTCTTTTTTCTGTAAGGCAACTAGCAACTACTGCAAATTTTACTGCAAAAAATTACAGCGTTTCTTGTAGTCTTTCTTTAAATTTATTGCCAACTGAGTCAGTACTTAATGCTCACTCTGTAGTTTAAGCACACTTGCTTTGTTAAATAATTTATAGCTTAAGTCACACTTCCAATTTGTGATAAAAATAGTATACCTGATAATATGTTATAATATAAAATAATTGACTGTTACTAGTTATTGTTGAAAAAAGTATTTTCAAAATTGCCGGTGTCAACAAAATTTCAATTTATAATAAAATAACGTTGATAAATAAATATTGATATAGACGCGGTCACCGTTATGTGCATTGACGTGATCCAAAAAAATAAAACTTAATAAAATATTTACCTACAATCAAGTAACAATTATTATTATTAGAACTGTTATTTAATTTCATATTATTTTATTTGATTTACTTTAAATATTATTAATAATTCAAAACTTTCATTGATGACGTAGACGCACTGCATGATGGTGGCTGCTGTTACTCGTATATGTAGCACCTTGAAGGAGTTGATATACCTAGTTGTGTGACAAAAATAATGAATTTTGACTTAAGACATAAATTTAACAACAGTGCTGCTTGGAATAGAAGCAGATTGCCCTACAATAAACTAATCACATTTATTTCTTTACTTGCTAATAGACATAATATGTACTCTTTGTATCATACCACTCTTTTAAACCTTTGTTTTGAAAGAACAAAACCAACAATAAACAGCTTAAGCACTTTACTGCAATAAAATCATACTCTGTCCCAAAGAGCATTGCTGTTAAATTTATGAGTTAAGTCAAAATTCACTACCATTGTTGCTCAAGTATCTACATACCTACATAAATATGAAATTATAAAATAACTTAGTTCATTTTCTTAGTCAAAATCGGTTATCAATATGACTTTATAACTTAATAGTTACTTTGTTAAAGGTACCAGTGCTTTAAGTACGTATTACTTTGTATAGCTTCTTACCTGCTAAATCCGGTAACCTGGGATAAAACATTCCCGTTCGCGCCAGCCACTCCAGCTGCATCTGGTGCAACTGATTATGATTATGATGGTTAACAGGCAACTGGACCTTCTGTATCATCGCACCGTCTAAGCTATGAAAAGCCGAAGCTTGAGGTTGAGCTTGGTAACCGTAAAAATTTCCACCATTGGGATAAATATGGTTTAAAAGTCCCGGTCTTGGCACGAAAGCGGTTTGGGGCACTTCTTCGCTTCCTGGTGATATTGGAGGACTTCGACTTCTTGTAGATGTCGGTGATATACTTCGGGAAGTATCGGGAGACGTCGGACGGTCATCACTGCGGGACAGAAGAGCGTCTATACAGAAAGAGCCTTTATTTTCTTGAATTTTCGTATCCATGTTTAAAGGTTTTGATTGATAAGATTCTTGGTGGTGCACTAGATGGGACTCTTCGACATATTGTGCCATTGTCTCTAATTTTTAATTTTTTTGTTAAAAATTCAAATTACACAATCACTTTGACACACACTTCAAAGTCAAATTTTGTTAATTGTCATTAGCTAAGTTTGAATTGATCGTCCATGATCAAAGAGTGCTGCGAGAGAGACACATCAAAGAGAGCTTCGAAATGACAATCGTTTCCAACGCCAACTTCGCCCCAGCCAAGCTGTACATAGACTAACCGATTTGAAATGTATTATCCTAATAATATCATGCATTACAGCGACATTAGACGATACATTACACACACTCGAGCAGTGCGCGGAAACAGCACTCTCCTATTGGACGAAAACTTTCAAGCTCCGCCTTTTACCCCCCGTAGTTGCGTGGCAACCACCACCTAACTTTCAGAGGATTTTCAGCTTTGTGAATTGGTTCTTCCGACCGAGGTTTGTCTGAAAGTTGAAGAATCGCAACCGATTCAGGATATATTTGGGTGAGAGGTAATTTATTTTTGTGGTTTTTGCAAGTTGTTTCGATTTGGGTTAATTGTAGCTTGTTTTTTGGCCTTTATTGTAAGGCCGAATGTGTTAGAAAGTTATTTTCCCTGTCGATAAAACTGATGAGTTATAACGAATTTTCGGGGGAAAAATTGCTCTCGGTATGGAGCGGTGGAATAAATTAGATATAGCGCTCACTGATTAGATGTGTTGGATTTATTTATAAAATTAGTGCACTGATATTTTAAGAGATTTATTATAATAACAGCTTATATCAGAGAGGAAATATGTTAATTTAACAACTGTTGGTATTTGACGGTAATCAATGAACTAAAATAGCAAAAAAAATTGCAATGAAGGAATTAAATAGGTGTTAGCAATCTGTTCAATACTTAGTGTAATTATAATATTGCTAATACATACTAGAAAAAAATACCTATATCAAATCAACCAGGACGATTGCGGTATGTAAATTTTCCATTTTCTAATATAGTTTGACACAGTTTTATAAATCTAGTAAACAACATTTTTTTTGCCGGTTAACCGTGCCGCAGTTTAGTAACAATTAAAGCGCACTAAAGTGTCATATTTATTGGCAGTCACTTAAATGCCAGTTGGTTTGATGTAACAAAAAAAACAAAAAATTTTTGAAAAATTTTACGTTGAAAGAGTTTGTAAAAAATGTAGATGTGAATTAATGTGGCAATACAGTTTTGATACTTTATTGCCTAAATAAATAAATAACTATTTTTTCAAATGCCAGAGAAATTTGACAAGACATTTATTTTCTAATAGATCGAATTTGACAGTTTCATATGCTGTACCTACAACAAATTTTTTCACCGATTAATAGTGAATGTCGCATTTTATTGACAACTGAAACCAACTAAAATTTCACATTTATTGACTAGGCATCAAATAAAACAGACACTTAGTAGGTACCAGTTGGTTTTGATGTACCTAACAAAAATTTGATGTCAAAAAGCAAAAATTTAAAGAATTGGTAAAAAATGTAACTATACCTACTTATATGCTCAATTTGGCAATAAAGTAAATTTAATACTTTCCTTCGCTTTAAAGCCAGTGCTGTGTCTTAGCTTTGACTGTCATCTGCTATATTTCATTTTTGGAATTAAACGAGACCAAAAAAAAAAAAGGTTTGTCTACTTACAATTAATCATTATTGACATCTTAGCTGTCAGAAATTGCTGTGCAAAATTCTGTTATAAAATAAGTTAAAAAGTCTGTGTTTTTTGCTAATGATATAGTCGGCAATAAGAACAATTTAATTTTAGTCTTGCAGTAGCGACCCAAAACTGAAAAAATAGAATTTTAATTCTGACAGTTCAGACATTTTAAATGACACACAATTTTCAGACATGACTACTATATCTAGTTCTTTCTTCCATGGCCAACTGAAATACGAGAATCATAACTTTTAAATTGCTCGAGAGTACTTTAAAGTTTTACTTTTAACGCCTAGGCTGTATATAGGTAATAAATAGCCGCAAAAATATGTAGTATTTTTTCGCCGAATCTACCAATTTACCATGTATTAAAAAAATTGCTGTTGAATATAAAAGTTAATTTTTTTTAACAGCATTGTAACAGCTCTAAAATGTTTACTGTTTAGGCAATAAAAATGCTAACATATTGACTAATCAATAAATGTAATTATTAATCGCACAGTAACAAAAGCGTTGATTACAAGGTTTTTGTGTAGTTCATATCACAACAAACTTAAAAAACTTTATTTCAAATTTTTTAACTTGCCTCTCTTTACTAACCATCTCTAGTAGATAACACATCTAGATTGTTTTCTGTTACCTAACTACAAAACACCCAAGCAAATTTTTCAGTTGTCATTACTGTTAATCAGTTTCATAGTGCTGTCATTATTATTTGATAGTAGTATTATTTTTAAAAGTATGGAAAAAGTTTTAAATATTACTTTACCAGAGATACGAGAAAGAGCTAATGAATCTTTAAACATACCGTTTTTATATATTTTGTATAATTTTTTTATAATTTTTTTATAATTATAATATGTAGTTTATAAATGTCAAAATTTTGGTTTGTATGGTTGGTATTTACAGTACGTTAATAAGGGTGTTTAACCAACTCTTTGAATAGCTTGAAGTGCATTAATAACCTTCATATGTCATGATCAATAGAAAAATAATTAATGATATATATGACTAGTTTATGAAACTCCGTTTTTTTTTGAGCATACTCAAGTTTTCGTCTGGTCACCAGATTACGTTCAGAACATCAGTATTTGTTTTACCAGCAAATATAAAAAAACTAAAAGAATGTTTTATCATTACGATTAATATTAGTAAAAGAAATCATTAGATACAAATATACAACGTTTTCATTCCATCTAATAATTAAACACAGAGAATACTTTATACTAAATCCGGTAAAAATGCGAACTATTTTATTTAATTAACAAATAAAAATATGACTAAGTATTTACAATGGTGATATTACTAAATATTAAAACAGCAAGTTTTCAAGTTTTGTTACGAGTATGATTGTTAACATTTATAAAAATAGTACGTTGGTCAATAATTTATTGACAGTAAAGCAGCGTTTAGATTATTTTTATTCAATCTACTTAAAACATAAGGTTTTTCTAAATAAATTCAAAAATTTAAGGAAGCTGAAAGATCTAGAAACTTAACTTTTATCAACTTAAAGCCATCTTGACACGGCTAGTTTTGAATAATTACACTGAATACATTTCTTGATAGTTACAATCTCTTTTGTGTAGACTGTAGACCCTTAAAGCACTGCTATTTTTATAAACGTTAACAATTATAATAAATTTTTATAATTTTTTTCTTTTCTAATGCTTGGATATTGAATACCTATTGGTTGTATAAAAGCACGCGTTTCCAAATTCATTCAAATTGATATTTAACAATAACAAACATATTAAAAATATGGATAATACATTTTTGTGATGACAAGATGGCAGTCCAAAAAAAATTAATAAATTCAGTAAATTTTAATGTTTGATATTTAAAAGGAAAAAAATTCTAACAAAAAAATTAAAATAAAATACAAAACAAACAAATAACACGAAAAGTCCTGCTTATAAAAAAAATACTGAAAATGACACCACCACCGACTGAAAGTGGATAGACGAGATTTTCGTTGATGTTGTATCAAGGCTGTACTTAGCTGGCGAAAAATACATAGAGAATGTGCAAGCAAGCCAACCAAATTTTGAGTGCAGCCGAAAATCGCTAGCGAACCCTTTTAAAAATGTCACCGTTGTTATTTATAACAGACGATGCAGATTAGATTAAAAAGTTGAGGTATAAACTTTTAAATAAACATTCGTTATACTGGATTATAAGGTCTACTGGTTCTCTGTAGTAAAAAAAAAAAACAACAAGAGAGAAACCAGTAAATGTAGAGAAATGATTATTTGTGATTGGTTAATTTCTAAAATTTTTATATCATTCTAGAAAAAAACTAATATTTTTTCTTTTTCAATCAATGTTGTTTTGTGTCATTATCCTCCGTAAGTACCTAAATTATTTATACGTAGTTTTATGAAAACAGTTTTAACAATAATACTTATAAAATTGTGTCAAGTGTCGTAGATTATTTATGAGTCCCCAGATGTATAGATTGGATCGAGACTAAACAATAAATCATCATTTTTGGAAAAACTTTTAAGTAGGTACGATAAATCATTGTGATATTTTGCTTATTAATATTATTATATTACAGATACACAAAATGATTTAATAATATTTGTAATGTTTATTACAAATATTATGTTTATTAGAAATAAAGTAAAATATTACGAGTACGACGCAAGAGCAAAAAGCATACATAGCATTCTCTGTCGGTCTTTAAATGTCTGAGTATAGCGAAAGCATCAGTAAAAAGCTTTTAGATATGCCTGTGTGACCCACAACTGATGTTTTTCGCCCATCATCAATGAAATTTAAAAAATAATTACAGAGCTAATTTTTATTCATCGTAATTCAAAAGTGTTATATTAAAACTCAGACATCCAAATTTAAATTTCTGTTACATTTTTAAAACTGCTATATCTTTTTTAAAACTGCGTCTATCTTTTTTCTAATTATTATTATTATCTTTTTATTATCTTATTATTATTATTATAATTATTATAATTATTGTTATTGTTATTGTTAATTATTATTATCTTTTTTCTAATTATTTTTGTTAAAGATAGACGCAAAACGTTCTTTTTTCTTACAATATGAAGAAGAATTAATTAACCTTTTTCATAACAGTATAAAATCATATTCTTTTACATATTCAGAAAAAACGAAAAGCATGTATATTGCAGAACTGCTAAGTTAATTAGTTCATTATTGATATTACTAATATAGCATTGTTAACTATATGTTTATGTTTATTATAATTTTCAATAAAGGTTGTCCCAACATTTTATGTTTGATTGTTTGCCGATAGTACCTGCATAATCTGCAAAACTCAGTTGTGCCTTCAGTGTTAATAAAAAATATGTAATTTAGGAAATCTATTAAAATTTTTAATATTGTACTTAAGTACATCAGTCTCTACCAGAAAAAGTTATTTTGCTTGATTGTGTTGTCTTTTAAACATTGATATTATTATGTTTTATGTTCTTAGACACTGTCCACAAGATGTGGCAGATCCTTTTTAAATTTTTGTTCTTTAAAGTTATAGGTACTCCGTGACATTAAAAGTGTACACCCAGAAGAAAGAATAATTGTTGGAAGTAATTTTTTGACAACAAAATGAGTAAACTTAAAGCTAGTTACAGTAACTATTGCAACGGTTTATCTTTGACAATTCTTGCAAAAAATGTTCTTCCTATTAGTTTTTGTTAAGAAAAAAGTTTATCAGAGCTGATAAGTAAAAGTATTTTGCAGTTGTTGTGTCTCTAAATACTTGTTTTAAAGGTAACAAAATGCTTCCAATCCAAAGGCATCAACGATATTACCATCTTGGCGATTTTGACAGAGGTAAAATTGTAGTCTTTCGAAAAGTTGGTGTATCCTTTCGCGAAATTGTTCGCTGTGTTGATTTTACTGTAATGATAGTAATGCGTGTGTTTCTGTTTACAAGAAAATGATAGAGAAAAATAAAACAGACCAACAAGTCAACGGAGACGTATCACAGAGTCTCAAAACAGGCTTCAAACAATTAGCTTTTCAAGCCTGTTTTGCTACTACGCGGCAACTTTTTTACCAAATGGTTTGCAAAAAAAGGTCGACTTGTTAGTATGCAAATGTTGCATTCGAGCTTCTAGACTTTTTCTTACCGACCACAATTAGTGCTTTGCCTTACTGCAGAACACCACCGTCACATTTAAACTAGTGCAGAAAACAGCAGGTTTGGAAAAAAAATGGCATAATGTTATATTTAGCGACAAATCACGATTCCGTCTAGGTTTGCATGATAGCCGTCGCAAGGTAAGACGCTGTCGTAAAGAGCGACGTGATATTAGAATTGGTGTTGAAAAGTTTAAAAGATAGTTTAAAAGATTATTGTCTATGAAACACCTCTTGTGTTTAATCGAGGCAGCATAACAGCTGTGCTTTATGTCGATGACGTCCTACGAACCACTTTACTGCCTTATCTAAATGACGGTCAACATCTCCTTTTTCAGCAAGACAACGCATGTCTACATATTGCTCTCAATCTATAGTCTTTTTTCAAGAAACTGGCGACACTGTTTTGCCGTAGCCATCCGTTTACCGAATTCAAATCCTACTGTCGGAATGTTTAGGTAAATGTATATAATAAAAAGTATTATCTCTTAGAGATATATTAGTTTAAAAAGCATCTTAAATCACCGACATTGAACCATTTGGCGTTGAAAAGATCTACTCATTCAAAATGTTTAGGGTTACACCCTAATTGACTTCAATGACAATAAATTTTAAAGTGGGCAAAACTTTCGTAGAAATACTATACCACATTGCCAAAGTATTACGTTCAAAAAATTATTTTTTACATAAAAGTGTAGCAGTTTTAATGTCATTGAGTATATTTAAATTATTGTATTTATCTTTCTTAACTCTTAAACTACGTTTTTTACTGAATTTTAATCAAAAGTAAAGCTCAGCCAAATATCTTATTGTCTGGTAGAGGAGCACGAAGAAACGACTACACCTGTCTGAGATTGTGACACTTTTATCATTTATTGTAGATACAATTAATTTTTGTAGAAAAAATAATTAATTATTCTTGAATAAATCTACTTACCGTTATAGAACGGTAAGTATAACATACCGACGCAATTTCGTTTGAAGCAAATGTGTATCTATACAAGACGCTTACCGACGAGTTTCTGTTTGCAACGAGTAAACAATCCTTACTATCTTGAAATAGTCTCTGTAAACAACCAAATAGAGTTCAATTGCATGAAAATCTATTTTTTGTCCTCCCGTATTGTAAAGTAGGCTATCATAGTTGTGCATCCACCAATAGGAAGTCGGACTTTTAGAAACTGTGCGGTAAAAATGAGAAAAACACCGGGTCTCACATTATACGGTTAGAACTACCACAGGAGATGCTTGAGGAAAAAACTAACCTTGCAGTAATAAAGTTTATGTATCAAAGTGTACGTACCTAAAATATTGCCAAAAATAAAGCTATATTTAATAGAAAAATAATATATTGAAAAAATCGCTGAAACGTCACAGGTCTTACGTCAAACGTGTGAGACCTTAGACAACGCACA
Organism: Tribolium confusum; assembly: GCA_029207805.1. Classification (NCBI taxonomy): domain Eukaryota; kingdom Metazoa; phylum Arthropoda; class Insecta; order Coleoptera; family Tenebrionidae; genus Tribolium; species Tribolium confusum. Next base: position 6,257,967 of record JALGAY010000003.1, read on the forward strand.
GCGTAGTTCAAGTGTGGATCCCCATTACTAACAACAATACAAAATTATAGGTATAAAAGTATATTTTGGAAAAAGTTGCAGTTAATAAATTTTAAAAATGACAACGTGTGTATCTAAGATAATTTTAAAAATAATATGCAATTTTATATGTATAGAACAGAATGTTAAAAATAAACCGCTACAGCGCCATTTATTCAGAACCTGTGGGTTCCTGTCTAGTTAATAAATGTCATTATTCTATTCTATGGATCTGTGGCCATTATTGTTGAATCTCTCAGTAATTATCAATTTAGAATTAAAAAGTGTGAATAAAAGTACTGGAAAAACCTTTGAACATGTTTTAAAGAACATTATGCAAGCAATAACAGAGTATTTAAGCCGCATTTGGGTACGATTTATTGGTATTAAAATTTATTTGTACCTAACCTAACTTTTGACATGGCGCAAAAAAATAGAATTTGACTCTTTCGTACAAAAAAAATTATACAAAACTTATGCGTTAGTTAATTTTACAGGCTCCAACTAATCATTGAAACAAAGCTGTCGTCTGTAAAATTAAAGCTACCGCATGCGAATGTAAATAGCTATAACATAAGCTTTTGTATTACAGTTATTTGTGTGACGTTACTGTCATGATATTATCGTTTACTTACGAAACAGTCTGTATAAAATACCACTTTTTACATTGTGCTAGTGACAAAATACAATGTGAAATAATTTATTTGTGTTTTTCTAATAATACTATTAATTCATCGAGTATTTTACAATATTTTTATTGTTAATTGAAACGAACAATTTTATTTCATAAATACCAAATTAACCAGTTGCTACGTAGAAAGAGGTTATATTCTTATAGATATTAGAAAAATTGCAAAACAAAATGTGAAACCGCAAGCGGAATAAGATTTTCTAATAAACAATTAATAACCCTCTATAACAGCCAAATAAACACCTGGTTATAAGACAAAATTAAATATGTAGTAATATAATATAAATCAAAGAACTAAAGTGCATCAAATAGACCTGAGAGCTTCGGTAACTTGAGGGAATAATAATACACTTTAGTCCTAAAGTATGGGCTATTTTTTGCACATCTGCAAGTTGTTAAAGTTTATAAAGAAAAAAGTTATAATACGAATAAAATAATGTTATTACTTTGAAAGACTCTTGTTCTCTCATTTTCTTTCAGCTGTACATCTTCTAAGTAATACATATTTGAAATGATACTGAATTTTTTCATATTTTAAATCTCAAAGAATGTCAAATGTCAATTTTAAATTCCAAAAAATTTTAAATCTTACTTTAAGTTTTTTGAAACTAAATGTAGCAGTTTAGTGCTTTTTAGTAAGAACTAAAATATCAACTTTAGTCTCGGAGGTGCAAAAAATAATTAAAGTAAAGCGACACTTTTAATTAAAATCTGTATTTATTTAAGTTTAACCATCTACGAATTTTTAACTTTTTTTACTTTGGAGAAATTCTTCTTACTTAAAATATTTATGTATTCTAATTATTTAAAATATTATTACTTATTTAAAGTTTTATCTTTCATCTTAAGATTGTTGTCCACTTGTGTTGAATAAATCATTTTTTTTTCCTTCAATCAATTGTACTAAAAATAACGTTTAATTCTATTTTTATTAAACGTTTTAATTTTTTTATTTTTTTATTTCGTTTTTGACAAAAGTTTCGTGAGTTTTTTCTAATATTTTTTAACGTTATGTATAATTTTTCTTTTTACATTGTTATTCAGGCACGGATGATTGGACAATAGATTTCGAAAGCGCTTTGTCACTGTAATACAAGAATATAGTTTTGATTAAACTTGTGGGTTTGACTTTGATTTTTATTTTTTCGTTATTTATAAATCAATTACTATTAGGTACCGGGAAAAACATTTGTGTTTTTAAATTAAATCGAGCGGTTTAAACAACATTATTGAAATACATCTGGTAAACGGTAGCCGAACAATAATGTAAATTTGCTTTAATATTTACGTTCCATCAAGCTCTTAACTGACGCTAATTACTTAACTAATCCACGGATAATTATGAAGTTATTGGTATAACATGTCTGTTGCAAACAAATTAACACATAGTTAAAAACGTTCCACTAATGGATTTCTTATGTATTAACCGCACTCGGCATTATTTGAGATACACTTGTAACAGCATTCTTAATTACTTCCTTAATTGGTTAGAAGAATAATTTCAAGAAAGAGAAAACAAATAAATCATTTAATAAAATATTCTAATTTTTGGAATATATATTTATCTTAAAGGCATTTCAGGCAAGTTTGTGCAACCAGTTTCTCATCTAAGTGTTTATTTGTCAATTACTTGTAATTACACGATTAATTACGAAGTACAAGCAGTTCCTCAAGTAGTTATCTTCGACAGCGATCTCGTTAGATTAGCCTAAATTGATAGATTGTTCGGTCAACAATGTTCTCTGACTCTGATAATAACAAATCCACACATTATCGATAAAAGGCTTAAATGATACGCTTATTTTGATTGTCTAGTAATGAAGACGTGAAAGATTAGGGATTAAGTTTGATTGAAATCAAGATTTTTATATTTAAGGAAGGTCTCGTTTCGTGACCACTTGGACACGTACGTCAACAAGCGATGGGTTTGACCAGCTATTAGGCTTGTTAAAGATAAATATAGCGATTGATTTGATTTAAAGAATCTCGGAGTCAGGTGAGGTATATTTACCCATGATTAAAAGGGGACTCTTGAAGAGTTTTGTTGAATGACCATCCGAGAATGAGTGGTAAAATGGAAGTTTTTTTAAGAATGTCGATGTGTATCTACTTGATGGATTGAACACGTGATATGTATTTAAGTGATAATTATAAAGTAATAGTGATTTGAGGTAACAATAAGATGATAAGCTCAAAAATACATCAATTACTGTGATTAACTAAAAAATTAATTTTAAAATAGTTTTGTTTATCATGATCTAGATACAGATTAAATTCAGATTTCTAAATCTGCATAAATTACTAATATACAATATTTATTCAAGCTTCTAAAACAAAATAATACAGCATACCTATTACATCTCAAAGACCGTATGCATAACTTTTTGTTGACCAGAAAACAGCTTGAAAATCTGAGAGCAAAGCTTTTAGTTTCCTAATTATTCGAGAGTTCACGAAAAGTGCTTACTACTAAAATTAACAGTTTTTTGTTTCACCGTAAACAAATTACACTTACTTTTTTCGTGCATGGAATTCTTTCTATTAAATAGATGTGTGAGCTCTGCTTGCTATTGAACAAAGAGAGATTTTTATTTTACTGTAGGTAAATTTAGGTTATTGCAATGCTTAGGCTTTTCAAATTCTTAGAACTGTGCGTCGAAGATTTCTTCTTCTTACATATGTCTTAAATTAATATGCTCAATTGGATTTAAGCTAGAATTTTGGTATTTCTGTAATTCCATGATACTAAAACTAGACAAGATATGATCACGCGCAGGTTTTCTCCCTCTCTCTCTTTCGACTCTGACGTCATTGTGTGACAAATCTGAAATTTGGTGACAAACGTGGCGTTATTAGTGTGGCTATTAGCGTCTAAATTCTCTCTGTTTTGAGTGATTTACTGGTTTTTGTAATTGAATATTGCTTGTTTGATTTTGTGAACGATGGTTTATTGTGCAGTGATGAGTTGTACCAGCAATAATAATAAGAAAAGCAAGAACTGTTCGTCCGATTGTCGATACTTTAGTTTTTTGAACAATACCAAACTTTGTAATTTATGGGAGCAACAAATGCTCTCAAAATCATGGTTTTAATATAAAAAATGCTGGAATATGTTTAAAACATTTTTCTCATGATGATTTTTGTGTTAAAGAAAAACTATTGCTTGTGTCCAAAAATAAGTGAAACTTAAAACGAGACGCGTGCCTTCACTTAATTTACAAAAATCACCAAAAGTGCAAACATCTGTCCAGAAAGATCGTGAGGAAAGAATAAAAAAGATAGAATTTGTTATAAACATACATTCTAAGTACTTACTTCATTAATTTTATTTGGGATATTTTTTTATTGAATACTTATACTTTGTTAGCTTACAAGAAGAATCGAAAATGTGTAAGAAAATTAAGAATCTCCAAGCGGAAAACTTACGTTTAAAAAAACTTTTGGAAAAAGATAAGAAAAAACAAATTGATAAGATATTTACTGTAGGACAGCTTCGTAAGCTAAAAACTCAGAAACAAATTCAGTGGTCTATTCAAAATATTACTTATGCAATATCTTTGTATGCTGGTGGGCCCAGGTCTTACCGTTTACTAGAAGAGGAGGTTATCCATTGCCAGCAGTTTCAAACTAATTTATGTTCTAATTTATTAATATTTTGACCAAAGTATGTTCTAATTTATTAATCATTAATTTAAAGAGCGAGTAGTGTTACTTGTTGCTGGGAAAAAGTTAAAAAATATTATAGTGAGTTTTTGCTTTTTAAATTTGTGTATTGAAGTTATGTGATCGCCACACACTTAAAATGCATTATCCTCCCTTTTACTTAAGTATATTTTTCTTAATTGTTAAAATAGTTTAGTAATCAATTGTAATAATAGAATGATTAATTTAAGGTAGAAATATTTTAATATAATTTTTTTTTTATTTCATTATTCAGTATTTGTCAGATTAAATGCAGAATTGATTAATCGTTTTTTTGGCAACTTTTAAACTTATAGTTTTTTCTATGTAACCGCTTTAAATTTAAAAAGTGTTATATGGCGCTTTAGTAAACTTATGATTATTTAAAATTCACATGCAAGCTTTTAAGATTTTTATATTTAATCACATATTTTATTATCTTATTATATCAATTTATATTTAATTAATATACGTGTTAATTTAATTTTAAAACTAATTTTACTTTCGAAATTAATTTTAGGGATCTCAGACTGCAACCTTTTACTCCAAAAGATTATTTCATCAAAGATTTACGCTCACAGGAAAAGCCTATGCTTAAACAAATCTATTTTTTGCGGTTTGGATTACTTTACCCACAATTCCACCCTACAAATTAACCATTAATAAAAAAAATATTTTTAAATAACCCGCCCTATTTTGAACTGTAAAAATAAACTTAATAAGGAAAATAAATTCGTTTTTATTAAGTCGACAGTTTTCCTTTCCAACTCCCAATAAAACGAATCAAAAAAATTTAAGATGGAAAATAACAAAATTAAAAACTTAATAAGGTTCTAAAATGTTTTTTTATTAAGTATTATTAAATAATATTCATCTGAGACATTACAATCAACAAAAGTTTTAGTAATTTTTTGAGTAATTCTCTATTAAATGCATGTTTTTTCTAATACCGCAGTACATTTTTGTCACGCGATGACGTCATGCGCAAACTAGTCTAAAATTCGTACGGCAAGTGATCATATCTTGTTAGTCTTAGTATCATGCTGTAATTCTGTATCATGCGTTGTATTTGAATATTTTGTAGGGAGGTGTTCACGATAAGTAAAACGTAGTCGCTCAACTCGATGCTCTCCTTGCAAAATATGACCATTTGCTAATTTGCTTGCATTTAAACCTTCTTCCATTAGTCTTATTCTTATCTTTCGCTTACTAACTGGTAGGGGAGAGTCGGGTATGTGTGCGCGGTGGGAAAGTGTGCGCACCCCTATATCTAAGACACCCACGTGCTTTTTGAAGTACTCGGAGTAACAATATTTAATGTTCAATAATATAATATTATCTGTGTAAATTTAAGTTTTCTAGATGCCTTTAACCTAGTCAAATCTGCCCTTGTAAGTTTAAACTGCAGCCGTTATAAAATATACTAGTAAAAAATTAAAAAGTAAGTTTAAAAAACATTGATTTTTTTTGTTATGTAAGTTTGAATAGCTATTGGGAATTATATATGAACAGTGTGGTGATAAAGTAAGGAACAAAATTCATAATTCTCTTATTGAATGTTTTTGAGCAAAACACTCTGACAGGTCATTTTTATTTTTTAATTTGCCACTTTATGACATAAAAATTTGACTTATGACGTCATGTATTATTGCACAATGACGTCATCATTAGTTTTTTTTTAAATGACATCCCCATTTTTTTGGTGTTTTTTGTAGGCAATCTAACTACTTAAATGATGGCGTAAAAAAATTGGTACCTTAAATAACAATTTTTTTGAGAAAATAACCCATTTATGTTGGCTATCTAAATTTACAAAAACTAATTTTTTACACTCAAATCTGACACGCAATACTGTTTACACTTTTTTTACAAAAATTGTCAAAATGACTGTAAAAATTAGGATTCTGTGCTGAGACTTTTAATTTTCAGAAACAACGACTTTATTAAAAATTTTATTCCTTACTTTATCACCACACTGTATTAAAACATTTGATACTCATTTAGCATTTATATACAATTTTAAGTTTTTTTTTTTTTTTCACTAACTTTTGTGGTTATATGTTCGGGGTAAGTGTGCGCCAAAAAATTAAATTTGTTATAGGTGCACTATGTGCTCAGGCTGAGCACATGCTTTGTGTTCTGAATATGATACACCAGAAAATTATCTGTGTGACTTTTGTTGTATATTGTTTTATATTTTTTGTATTTATTTTTATTTTTTTGTTAAAAATTTTTTTTATTAATTTTATATTACATATATTATTTTGTTTATGTTAAAAGACTGCTTATTTTATTTTACATGTTTTTTTTATTTTTTTAATACTTAAAAAATTTATTTCGGTTGAAGCTTTGGTATCTAAGTCTGCCGATAATTTATATTTTGTGTTTTTTACATATTTTATACTCAAATTAAATTTATTAATATTATTAATCATTAAAAAATAGTTTATGTTCCCATTAATAATAATATTTCTAAAAATATTATTTTTTTATTTATATTGAAAAGCATACCATTACTTTCACAACGCTATGTTCTCTTCATAAGGCCAAAGAGTAGGGAGTTTAGACTCTTAAAAGACTTTAAACTCTCTACTCTTTGATAAGGCTAATTACCCCACCTACAGATGTGAAAGTGTGCGCAAGCAACACTTAGGTATAAAGAAAACAAAATTGGAATATAATTTGGCATTCCATTACATCGCACTTTTGAGGTTTAAAAGAAAAATCTCCTTACGTAACCTAAGAAAAATCAATTTTAGTCTAGGACAATTATTTTAACAACTATGACAAATTATGCAAAAATGCGCACATTTACCCGACTCTCCCCTATACTCCACACTTCTTCCAATGAGTTTCAAACACCAACAACAATTGTGTTCTTATTTCTCAATACCTGTAGCGTAACAAAACGATCACCGCAAGCTATAGTGCGTTGTTTTATTCCTAATCCTACTCTTTTATGAGCTGATTTCAAGTTGAGATAATCCAAATAGTATCGCAAATTTTAATACTTTTCTATGGCAAAAACCAATCACAGCCCCGAATTCTTTTAATTTTGCCTAGAAACGAAGATACTACCGGCATCTCAACTTGAAATCAGCCCATTAGTGTAGTTCTTAGTGTCGCAAAACTGTTCTTCAGCTCATTAGAGCAATTGCTTTCAGTCTCCGTTAGATTTAACTTAATTCTTTTTATTAATTTAACTCCTAGGAAACTAAAATTAACTTTGTACTAGAAAAAATTAAAATAAATGTTAAAAAATGGTGTAAAACAAATATCGCAATAAAAAAGTTTCAGAAAGAAGTTACAGTTTAAAAAAAAATTATTGTATGTTTTTTTCCTTTTTTTACATCTTATAATTATAGGCTATATACAGCGTGTGTAAAAAAACTAAAACTAATTATAAACTTTTAAAAATATTATATTTGGTAAAAGCCTAAAACTCGTCGATTTTTATTTTAGAAAATGCACAATTTGGAGGGTTTAGTATTTGTAAAACATTGTTCTTCTTTTCTCCACAGCCAACTTTAATTTTTTTTTAATTGACACTATACCTTTTTTATACCTCAAATATAAGCTTATTTAATAAGTAATTTAGTGGTCTAATTAGTTTTAAAATTGAATAAAGAGTTTTTACAAAAAAATTACATTTTTTAAAAAGTTAAAAAAAAAATGTTTTTTTTATCGTATCTCAATGGACGTATCTAAATAAATTATTTGCAGAAAGGTAAAGTCAAAGAAAGACAGCAGGTGGAAGAGACAGGATAGAATGACCACCTCGATCGTCTAACCTCACTCCATTGGATTTTTTTGGTGAGGTTATTTAAAGAGCAAGTTGTACAAACCAGATAATTTAAATGTTTCACAACAAAAAATTCAAGAAGAACTTGGCAGAGGACCAGCAAACACATTTTATAACTGTACTCACAATTTTGAACGTTTTGCCCATTATCAAGCAGTTAAGGATACCCAATTTTAACATTTTATTCATTAAAACATTAACTTATCTTGTTTTTTGGTATTTCAGTAAATTAAAAGTGTTTTGTTTAAGTTTTTTTCACTTTTTGTAGTAAATTTTAAAAATATTACTTACATTTTCTGATTGTTTATTACATTCGTTTTCTCTATAATAAAAAAATATTGTTTAAAAATGTTGTTAAAACAAGTGACGTTTTGTTAAACAATTAAAATAATTATGTACTTAAAATATTTTTTTAACTTTTTAAAAAATGTATTTTTTTGCGAAAACTCTTTATTTAATTTGAAAACTAATTACACCAGCAAGTTGCTTACGATATAAGCTCTCATTTAGGATATAAAAAAGATATATTGCCATTTAAAAAAAAATTTAAAGTTAGCTGTGGAGAAAAATAGAAAAATGTTTTAAAAAAACTAAATACTCCAAATTGTGTATTTTTTTAAATAAAAATCGACCTGTTTTAAGATTTATACCAAATATAATTTTTTTAAAATTTATTAATTGGTTTCACTTTTTTTACACACGCTGTACATAATATGCTTTTTCTTTGTTGAAATTTCTTTGACCAAATGACAAAAATACAAAAATTTTATTAGAAAATTTTTATATAGATCGCATTCTACACCGGTGAGTGTACTAGTATCTAGTAAAATAAAATAAAAAAAAACTGAAAAAACTGTTTTTTGACTATTACAACTCATATTATATATATAAAAAAAAACCGCAAATAAACGTCCCAATGCTAGTCAACGATTAAACAAAATTGGGTATACCTTTGACATAAAAATAATATTTATTGATATAACAACAAATAATGTCTTTTTGAACAAAATAAAATGTGACGAAACGAAGACTGAATCTTTAATATTTAAATCACGACAGAAAGTCCATTTTGCGGCTATCCTGCATACAAATAGCTAATATTAATAGTTATTTAATAAACAAGAATGATAATGAAGATGATCAATAGTCAAGGGTGTTTAAAACAAGAACAAGCGTTAGCAAATAAATACTTTTAGTTGTTGAGATTAGGGGCGACTATATTAACATACAAGTTAACTACAAGTTTTTTCCTTGACTGAAAAATCATTTTCTTTTGAACTAAAAATTTCTTTATAGTTATTAAAACAACAAGAATTTTACAGAAAGCTAAAAAATTGAGGTCGTTGATTAAATGCGAGCGATCGTTATTAGGGAGTGAAATTTAATAAACTGATATTTTTAAGCTATAAAACTAGTGTTTTCTACATTTTTTTTACATTAATATTCTATACTGCTTCTAAACAGACCAATTATGCCAGTAATATTTATAAAATACGTTGTCAATAATAACGTATTGTATCAGTACAGTATAAAATCTAGTGTTAAAAAAATTAGTCATTAATGTAAAACCATGCCTTAATCTTCACGTTAATGAATAATTTAAAAAAAAAGATCTAATAATGACCTAGATCAATAAACGATTTTTTAGTAAAAATTATACGTCAATGTTGTTATTAATAAACAATTAGCGAACAATTTTTTACTTATTTTTGTCCCTCTGCTATATAGTTGTCCTTATTAAATATACCATACCTACAAGCTACAAACTTATTATTTATCCCAAACAAACAAAATTATCACCCTTACTCGATTTTGATTTGCAGTTTACATAATAAAACATCTATTAGACTTTTTAATAAATCTTATCATTGTTTAAGTACATATCTCCTGTCAAAAATTGCATATCTAAAGGTTAAGTGTTATTTTGAATACGATGATTGTAATGTATGAGTAGGTAGACGACCGTTTTCAAGTTTATTATGCTTTTACCAAGGATTAACAGAAAATTAGCAGAGCAAACAGTAAACAATCTGCATCCGATTTTTCCGTTCAAATTTTTCGAGTGCTCGTAAATTACCTATTTCTATTAAAATATTTTTAATGTGACAGATGGATGGAACCAACTGTCAACAGTACATCATATGCTACCGTACACACAAAGCGAGTCAGTGATTATAGTACCCACTGGGAAGCTTAATCATTTCCAAAATGGAGATGGATGACTGTGCGTATCGATAATTGATAAAGTGGTGCAGTTAAATAACACTTATGTTTTAATATAGTCGTATTACTGATTATGTTGTGTAAATATTTTTAAAAGCATTAAAATATGTTTCACACGGTGGGCGCTTTGTGGGAAATGATTGATTAACTTTAGGACAATAAACCGACAGATTATAAATTATGACTAAATGAAATAACGATTTTATTTAAAATTGAATCGTAAAAATAAAATAAATCTTAAATGTGGCGACAATGTTAGATTATTGATTAATATAAGTTTTATTTGTCTACAAAAAATCAAATTAAAGAACTATTAATACACAAAAATATGTTATAGATTTGTTGTTCCTAAATATAGGACCGTAAAATTAAAGTTTTTCAGAACTTGGTTTCCGAAAAGGTGACAATGGTTTTAATACCTTTAATTGATGTTATATGTATAAGAATATTCTCACTTTGCACATTCACAGGAGTTAAGGCTCTACTACCCCTATAGAATCACCTTCATCTTTAGTACTAATTTTAACTAGAAAAATTAATTTTAAAAAAGTTCTTGATATTTGTATGATTAGTTGATAGTTAACTGCAATTTTTTTCATATTAAAAAAAAGGTATTGAATTAAAACATCGAAATTTTGCCTATGCCTAATATACGTAGACATTTTTTACTAATTTTATGTAGAATATTTAACTTTGAAAAAGTTCTTAATATTTGTGTGGTTAGTTGATAGCTAACTATAGTTTCCTGCCATATTTTTGTTAACATATATGCCTTAGAGTAAGAAAATATTGTCATTCTTTGATTTTCTTATAAATGTTAAACTGCATTCGTAGCAAATACACAAATTTAAAAAAAATAAATTTTGCATCAAGTGATCTCATTAAACTTCCAGATTGTGACTACACCGTTCGTTGACCAGTGGTATAGTAATATTGTCTAAAATTTCAAGTTGTGATAATATTGGTAGTTATATTCGTTTCTATAAATATTTAAAAAAATCGGTGTTATAATTAGTTGTTGGCACAGAAAAGTATTAAAATCTGCGATACTACCGGTAATATCTCAACTCAAAATTAGCCAAAAAATCTCCAGTTAAATAACGATTTTTTTAATTTTTGGTGGAACTTCACGACTGTTTAGATGCGAGAGAAATATATTTTTTTATGCATAGGATTTTAATCAAACGTTTTTCGCCGATCGACAATAAATATCACATTTCAGTAACAATTTAAGCCCACTAAACTATCACATTTATTAACTAGACAATATGTCAGCATTTTTATAGACTAGGCAATAAAACAGACAGTTTAAAGCTGTTTAGAATTTTTCAACTGCTACAAAGTTTTGAGATTTAATGTTAAACAGAAATTTTTGTTTAAAAAAGCAAACAAACTGTAAAAAGAACAACACCCCAAATAATAAAAATTTGCAAAATTTTTTTTATTGTAACTGATAACAAAATTATAACCTAAAAATTAGTTATTATAAAACTTATAACAAAAAAATTTGTGAGGATAAGACAACTACAGGTTTCTCAGGCTAAAATAAAGTGATTTAACACAACTCACCTCTAATACCAAGTTGTACCGCTTAGGAGCTAGAGAGCGCCAAAGTTAGTGTTAGCGTAATTTTGCGTTTTTACTTTTTTATTCAAAATCTTAAAAATTTTAAAAAAAAGCTATTGAAAAAATTTCTTTTTAGCATATTCATTTTTCAAAAAATTTTGTTATTACCAAAAATATGCGACGAGAGTGCTTAATCAGAAATTGAGAGAATTTAGCAGAATTTTGCTATTTTCAGGAAGAAGAGAACACTTAACTTTATTTATTTACAGTATTTTATAATAATCGGTTAAGCGGTTTTTGAGATATTCTAAAAAATAGTTTTGATTACTCAACTTTAAAGGCCCGTAATTCTCTTATCACTTGAAATAATAAAAAAAATGCGGGTTTTTATTATTTGTGATGCTTAATGTCAGGTTATACTCCACACTTTTTAATATTGTAATATGAAACATATTGAAATATGTGTACACATATTGAACTATGTTTTATACGGCAATTAAGCAGATTTAATGCCTTAAATTTGAAAGGCCAGTCATGGCATTAAATCATATGCTTTACTGTCTAATTAAAACAATAATAATTATTTTTTAAATAGTTAAATAAAACTCGGTTTTGGATGTTTCGATTCTTTTGTAACTCATAAACAAAGACCTATTACTACTGGCACCTGGTAAATTTTAAAATCTATAAATTTATAAAAGAGAGTTTTAAACTCAAATTTTGTTGTAAAGAGTGACCAAATGAAAGGCTACAGTAGTAGAAAAACTTTAAACTAAATTGCAAAATCTCTCCTAAGTATATTAGAAACGGTTTATAGCAGAGCAGTAATGATTTTTTATTCGTTAAATGACAAATATATGTACATGTATAAAGCTCTGAATTTTAAGTTTAAGGAAGTTGTTTGACGCACATTTTAATAGTTTTTAATTTTTTAATTAAAGTTTTTCGCTAGAAAGTACGGTTTAGCATTTATATTTATGGAAAAGCAAACTCAAAAAAGTCGACCATTTTGTAGTTCTTTTGCTCTCAAAAGTTTAGTTTATCTCCTGTGACCGTGCAAACTCAAATTATTCTCACTTATTAACTAAGGTTATTGAAAGTCTTAGAAATCTTATTTTTTAATGTAATTTATAATTAAATATATTTACTGGTTTTAGCCTTAGAGATAAAAAGAAAAATATTTTGATAGTTGATGTTTGTTAAACCTGTACCTGTTTCTAAATAAGGGTTAATACAAATGTCAGGTTTTTTTTTAATAAAGAAAGAGTGTTATTTTTTTAACAAAATCGACGTAAAAATTACAAATAAATTAAAATTGCTTTCTCTCTGATAAATTTAAAGTCTATTTTAAAAAAATACGACTAATCTACTTAGCATTAAAATAACAAAGTAGTGCAACCATTTCTTGTAGAATATGACAAAGTTTTTTAAAGAAAACAGTTATTTTTTACTACTTGCGGAAGATTTTCACATAGAACGCAAACTGAAATTAAAGTTTTTACTTTACCAGTCTTCATTCTCATTGGTTACTTCTTAGAATTTTTGAATCAAGATATAGTCATTGACTTCATCAATCTTCCTCACTTAAAATTTTACTTAGTCTTCAGATAGATTAAATTTTCAAATTCAGTAAAATAACGTAGCCTATTGGACAATAATGTGTAAGTATTTTAAAAAGTATTTATCTTTAACATCAAAAATTTAGAAGATAAAGTTCGTCTCACCGTCTTATGCCCATTTCTAATAAAACCTTCAACGCAAGCAAAGATTCAGGTTCTTATTGCTATCTCTTTCTACATCATGGCTTAAAATGCAACGAATACAAAACGTATTGTATTAAGAACGTCGCATATTTCTATCATCTTTAAGCTTAACGCGACGACGAAGACAAAGCTTCTAGGGTAGTATTAGAAACTCGAATGCAAACAACATGACAGCGCAATCAATGAACTAATTAATACCTAAAAAATTAAAATTTTGGGTATAAGAGTATAATTCCTTAAGGCTCCGCTGCCGCGCGTATTTTGCAAGCCTTTACTAGCTGCAATAGATTTCAATTGCTCGTTATGATAATTTAGATATTTCAACGGTATCAGATAGATAAAATGTTAATCTAGGTCGCTATAGGAAACTTTTTTTAAATAAAAATTATTAAAGTTAATATTATTGATTACAAAAAAAGATCAACTTTGGCTTCGTTTAAAAAACAAATTATAATATTTTTTTCAAAATATCGTTGTATAGCGCCCAAGATTGATGCTTTTTCTATGTATATACAATTTGTTCATGGTGGTAAAATAAATACATCTGAAGATATTTTGCAGTTCCTGAAGCAATTTTTCGTGTATTCTTGCCTATACACCAGGCGTTAGGATACGATTTATAATCTGGATCGAACGTACCACCACCACTTGTTTTATACGTCCCAGATACACTGTTAAGTTATTAAAATTGTGATTATATAGTACTTACGGATCGTCATTATTATCTTATTTAAATCAATAAATACGAATTTAATAATATGAATTTAATATGAATCTAATATGATTTAAAAATATTAAAAGCACGGCTACTTTAATTTTAAATGTATTCGTTTATACATTTAATTAGAATAATAAAAAATAAGTAGTAGAAGTCCATTTAAACATTTTTGGACATTTGGCACCTATAAAACACAGTTGTGTTTTATCATGTACTACTGCGATCCGAAGTAGCTTTACACCGGGCAATAAAAAAGAGCGTTTTAAAAGTTGAGACAGTACCAATATGTAAACAGTAACCAGCAACATAACTAATAACTTATAATACCTAAAAACACAAAAAAAATTTAGAATTACTTTTCTTATAGGAAGAGAAGGTTTGTGGCTACTCATGTATTCCTCAGTTTTTTTCGTGGTAAAAAGCTTAGTTAATTAAATTAATAAGTGTTATAACGACTACGACTAAAGGAGCGTGTACATATGCATAAATTTCATAGCGCCAGTTGAAACTGGCGCACCAGTAAAATAAAATTGCATGTGTAAACTGTGTAAAATTGCATGCAAGTTAAAGATTACACATGCAATTTTATTTTACTGGCGCACCAGTTTCAACTGGCGCTATGAAATGTATGCATGTGTAAACCCAGCATGAAATCATGTGATAAATTTTGTAATATTTTTTTTTAATCTTGACGTGATAGATACATGATTTCAAATTTGAATTCGCGGA
The DNA here is from genome assembly GCA_029207805.1 of Tribolium confusum. Lineage (NCBI taxonomy): Eukaryota > Metazoa > Arthropoda > Insecta > Coleoptera > Tenebrionidae > Tribolium > Tribolium confusum. The sequence continues at coordinate 6,273,158 of JALGAY010000003.1, forward strand.
AATTGTCTTATTAATCTAAAAAGAAAATTATTTTGTCGGCTTGTGTTTACTATTTACCATACAAATTCAATCATTAATTAAAGTTACAAAAAGCCGACAAATACGGGTGTTGGTTTTGTCGGCTAGATCAAAAAAATTAAATTCACAATCCAAAAAATTAGCCAAACTCTTTCATTCTTTGAGTTTCATACTATGGTTTCAGTCTCATCGAAAGCTTGTGTTTTCGGCGTTTTTTGTGTTAAAATTATTACATTGTGTGTTTTTAGTGAAATTACTAATTAGTAATTACAACTATTTTATGTGTATTCGTTTTTTTTGTGTGTTGTAAATTGTCACACCGTGTTTATTTTTTTGTTGTAAAAACATAAAAACCAAAAAGTACAAAAATAAAAAACTTGCTTCTTGTTTACGGAGACAAAGTGTAAAAAGACGATTAGCAGGTGTTAGACAAAATTATCGGTAAGTAAATAATTCTTTTTTTCTGAAGAATTTACTTTCTAAAGTTTGACCAAAATTTTTGATGTATTAATCAATTTATGATTATTAATCAAATTACGTGGGAAGTGGTAGAAAAAGCCGGACTCAAAGAAAAAAAAATTGCAATTGAAAAGGGACAAATAGACAGTGATGGAATACTATTTATAACGGTGATAGCCGATGGAGCTTGGAGCAAACGGTCGTATAAAGTAAATTATGATGCATCATCGGGGATGGTAGGTACACTTTTAATCAGCATGTAATACAATTGTTAGTTATTAATGTAACATGTAATTAAAGTATTGCTTTTTTACGGTTATGGTAAGCCCTAAAAGTGAAAATAGTTATTTACCTAACGTATTCGGAAAGATAAATTTCCAAGTTGAATAAAAAAAAATTCTACCTTCTTTAATCATACCACAATTTTACGAGATATTGATACTGAAATATTGACCCGTCTACATCTTATTAAAAATTACAGCAGAATTTTACTTATAACTTGATAATTATCATACCATTAGTTACATCTGAACGACAGTATACTTGTAATTTGCAGTTTATTATAATTAATAATTTTGATTTTGTATATTAGGGAGTTATAATTGGAAAAGAAACAAGGAAAGTACTATTTTTAAGCATCAGAAACAAATATTGTTGCATACATATGTGCAAGAAGTGAGAGAAAAAATGAAGCAACACCTGATCATGTCTGCTATAAAAACTGGAACAAAACTTCAACGTCTATCGAATCCGACATTATTGTTGAAGGATTTTTAAGAAGCGTACAGTTACATGGCCTCCGATATGCATTTTTAGTCGGAAATGGCGACAGTAACGTGACAAAAAAATTAAATGATGCAAGACCTTATGGAAACAAAATAGTTAAAAAAATAGAATGTAAAAACCACCTCTTACGAAACTATTGTAGCAGACTCAGAGATTTAACTAAAAAGACTGTTAGGTCCTCAAAGAAAAATATTCCTATATGTCAAAGAAATTTGTTAAATAATTATATAAAACGATTGCAGTATGGAGTAATTGGGGCTGCAAATTATATAAACAATAATTATTTAGATTTGCCACATTCGGAAAAAAATAAAATGTTAAAAGCAGATATATCTAATTCTCCTTTTCATGTGTTTGGAGATCACTCCAAATGCAAACCATATTTTTGTAAGAGGCCAAAATTAAATGAAAAAAATTTTGTACCTGATCTTAAGACATCAGCTCTTTTTGATGGTATTCAGTACGTTTTGAAACACATCGTACGAAATTCCGAAAGTTTGTTGCTAAACATGAACAACAACGCAGCGGAGCAGTATAATGTTGTTCTAGCAAAATTTGTGGGAGGTAAAAATACGCAATATTATACGTAGAACTCAAATATGCTAAAAAACATTGAAATTCACATTTGTAGTTTCAAAGTTGAGAGTCGTATCTCGATTTTCGGACACCTGTATATCAAATTTTTGTCAAAAAATGCACGTTATAAAATAACATAAAACGTGTCCGAGCGTTTTCGTGAAAGGCAACTCCCTGAATTTTTATCGAATTTATTCATTACAAATGGTTCACACTGTATAGAAAAATATTTTATAAGTTTTTTCAGAAACCTGACGTGATGCCCAATTTTTGAGTACATTTTTAGAATCTGTATAATAAAGTGCATAAGAGACACGTATTAGATTTAAAAAAAAAATGTCATGTTGATCAGTGTAATCTAACGCAAATACAAAAATTATGTGGCAAATTAAAAAGTATAGGAATGTTTTTTTTATATTTTTTGATCCAACTAATGGGAGTCCAGTTATAGAATTTATTTCTGTTAAAATATTCAGTTTGTAGGGATTATTAAACGAAACCACATCTTCTCGTTGAAAAGAAAATTATCCGTTCGTCTTATTTCCTACGAACTCGTATCTGGACTTTCGTCCGTTTGTAACAGCGTAAGAAGTTTCTGTATTTTCTCAGAATTGTCCTTCCCGTTTTTAGTTTACTGTACCGAAATTTACGTCAGCATATAGTGCTTTTTGTCTGGCGATCAAGTCGTGCTCTCTCTAAAAAATATTCAAAGGAGTCGGCAGTGGGCTCTTAAATTCAGTTCTGTTGCAGCTACAAAGGTTTCTGCAATGTAGTTTCTAAAATTACAATATATTTGTTATTTAAATGTTTCGCTTGTGTTTTGTTAAGCGTCAATTTTACACGAAGTTTTACTTTTGTAGATTGAGACATACTCTAGTAATTTTATTACTAATGGGAATAAGACGGTGAGACGAACTATAACTAATGGAAATATATCTTAAAACAGCAGTTTAAGTTTTAATTTGTAGACTAGGTGAGGTTGCCTTTTTACATAAAACTTAGTTTCAAAAGGTTTTTTTTAAGTAAAAGAATAGTTTGATTCCAAAAAGCTTTTTTAATAAGAGAATACTTTAGTTTCAAAATGTTTTTTATTAATATATTAGTGTGATATATGTACATTTTAAGAGTAACAAAACACTAGGGGTGAAAAATATAGTTAAGCTCCTATTACCCCTTATTTATCTGATGCCACAATCAATTTTTTCTTGAAACATCTCATATAAAAATAAATTTATAAGAAATGAATTAGTGCAGCTATATTTAAAATCGACAAAATAAATGGCTCGGAAAATAAATAAATAAAATAAAACCTTAAAATTTTGAGTAATGTACAGTGGTAGCCATAAAAAAGTGGGACACTAAATTTGAAAAGATTCTCTCAAAATTAAAAAAAAAATCAGTCTTTTATTAAGATCGTCATTGTCAAAGTGATTAAGTAGTTCATTCTAGATAATTCATAGATGTACCGTACAAAAAACGCCGCAGTTTAAGAAAAAATAAACTCGTTTCTAAAGTCATTGTGGGCACTCGCTCGAGCTTCGCGCTCGTTTTATAAACTTAACTTCGTGCCACAAAGTTGGCTTTTCGAAACACGTTCTTTAATATACTATTTTTTAACCGCAGTGCTTGTTTAAAATATTCTTTCTCCACTTTGCGTTAACAATATTGTCATTCTTAAATGCGTTTGCGTTTAAAAATAATGACACTAAATTTTCATTATAGCACGCAAAACAGTAACTTTTTTATTGGTTATGGTGGCACCGTAAGCGTAAGAATTACGTCTATCGCCTACACAATGGAGATGATATGAAATAGTTGATAAAATTATAAGCGAGCTGTCGAAAATATTGAAGCAAAATATCAGTTAATTAGTAAATCAGTTGAAAACCTTAATAAACTTGACAGATGTCATTACTTCATTAGTGCCAACCAAATTTGTCAAAAAATCCCAAGTTGTGATAATTTTTCAAAAGAAACTTTTAGAATGCTTTTTTGCAATGCAAAGTAGAAAAAATAGTATATCACACTCGTTTCATAAGACGACTTGTAACACTCATTCTATTTGAGCACTCCTCGCTTCGCTCGTTGTGCTCAAAATTCATTCGTGTCACAATAATCGTCTTATAAAACACGTATAATAATGTACTATTTTCAACGTTAAAAAAAATAGTACGTAACATTTTTTAACACAAACGCATGATAAAAGGAACAAACGAGAAAAAAAGTATCACAATGTTTAACTTGATGTATGTATTTTAGTTCCAGGTATAATTCCATTGTTTCTATTTTATTTCCATCTAATTTTTTTCCGTAACATTTAAAATCACAAACGTAGAAATTTTTTTTGCAATGTGTGCATTTTTGGGGCTTGGTTTACTTGCTTATAACTCGTACATTAATTTGACTTAATCCAGAAAAAAGTAATACTTTAATCATTTGTTAATGTTCATCTGCTTAAAAGTGTTTCAAAGCTATCTTAAATTTATTTCAATTATACCTACAATTTGTCATTTTTTCGTCCTTATATTTTGAGGTTAATATAGGACAGAAAAAATGTAAACAATTGTGGTTAACGCAACGTTTCGACCGTTTATTTTGGTCTTCTTCAGACGTAAAATTACAATGTTACATTTTGTTTAAAATAAACTATATGAATATAACAATATTCCAGTATTTTATTTTTAGTTAAAAGTTACTTACGAACTTATATCGTAAATATTGAAAATCAACTACATTTTAAAATTCATTAATGTAACAGTATTTTAATCGATATAATTTTAAGAGTTTTGAAAAATGGGGCTTCTTTCTATCTCTTACCGTTATAGTAAAAAAAAATATAACATTATTTTTTTAGAGAAAAAGACGGTCGCATTTAAAAATCAAAATTGAACTGTAAGGAATTGACTTAAGGTTTTACATTTTTACACGTACAGTAGTTAAAAAACACAAAAAATTGTAGTAAAACCAAATACATATATTTGTTATTTTAACAGCAAATTTTTTTTCAATGTGGAACAAATGTAGTCATAACTTAATTTTTTTACATAACACACTCTATATTTTATTACATAATTGGATAGCAAAAAAATTCTCTATAACACCTATTACTTCAATTTTATGTTATTTTAACTTTTTGCCTTGGACATCAAAAATGAACATCTTATCAGAGTCGTTCAATGTAGTGTTTTAAAAAAAAAGCATAAGTATAATCTATATACGTCAATCTATATTTCTAGAACCTAGTACATTTAGATCTTTGAAGCAGATCAAACATTTAAAAAACAACAACGAAACTTTTTAATTATGTATCTATCGGTCGAATTGAACACAGAACCGTTTTAGGATGGAACAAAGGTGGTTGTATGTGCGCGATATACGGTCGTCGCGGGGAGTGAAGCAGAAGGGATGTTATAATTAGCACCAGATTAAAGTAATGTCTGGGGACACATTAAACGATTTAGCTCTGTTAATTAAAAGTGTAGCACGGAGTGGGGCAGTTAGACAAATGGCTGCCGGGGGCGACCTCGCAACCACCCCCACACCCTACCGAATGCAGACATGGCTGCCTTATTAAAGCCAATCATTTTTTCAACCCTCTTTAACAAAAAACTTTTATTTCAGAGCGAATTAATCCGATTAAAAATTTTTCACGCGTCGATTAAGGCAGCACTCTGAATGTTTGTCGGGAGATGTGTGATGAAAGTTGGAAGTTTGTCTTGATGGACATAAAGAAAGGAGGATGGGAAGGCAAAGGAGTAGGCGAGAGGACCCGTTAATTGTCGCTTTCCAACGGGAGTGTACCCTTAATGGCCGTTGGGGGACATCGCAGTTTTAATCTGGGACTAATTTGGCTCGCAGCGCCGTTGCGGACGGACTACGCACTAAGTACTCTGTTGGGTAGCTTAGAAGGAATTACCCACTTTCAAAGGGGGAGAAGAGTACACAGAAGTGTTTATCTCTATCAATAATTAAAAACATATTTGTGAGGATAAAAATTAATAAAATCGATAAAAAAGATCATAACGAAAATTTTAAATTTGTTACAGACTTTGTTTTACAATTTTCTAAAAAAATTCTACCAGATAAGCAATTAAAAGATAGAGAGAGATGCGCTCCTTGTCTGCTTAAATTCCCTAGCTGGAGGATATAAAGATGATTTCACTGCCTACTAATTAAGCTTAAATGAACAATCAGCAGTTTTTACGACGCCATCTTGCTCGAGTTACTTCTAGATTAATGATTCGATGCAGTTTCTGGTCTTTTATGTCTTTTTTATACCAGTTTAAGGATAATTTGTTTGGATTTTATCTTTAGTATAGGACGATATTCAATTAATATGTGAGATTAACAGAAGATTATAAAACGTAATGTTCGCAATATAACGGAATTAGTAAAACTATAATATTCAGAGTGGAAGTATTTTTTATGTCTTCTTATATTAAATGTATACATTGATAGATATTAAATAACATATTAACTAAAAACACAATTTTAATTTTCCTAAAAAATGTCTTCATTAGTCTAATGTTTTCTGGCGTGCAAAAATGATTTTAGCCGTACTAAATACCTTTTTTTTGTTGGTTTTTTTTTGTGCTAAAACTTTTGCCTTTTATTTAATGCTTTTGCGATCGACTTGAAAATAGTTATTTTATAAAAAAAAAATTAGAAAATTATATTGTCCAAAAAAGTTTGTGATTAATAAAGTAGGTTATCTATAACAAAATAAAAATAAATCTATTTTTTTTTAAATAAAATGTCTGAAAAAAAGATTGGTATTACAGTAAAACCCCGCTTAACGCTGTTTCGTTTAGGGCTGTTTCGATTTAGCGCTCTTTTATATCAACCCGAGGATTTCCCGAAATTAATCGTAGCGCTAGGTTTCCAAATATGTACTTATGTACATACGTACATATAACATATCCGAAACAGTGTAGTTGTTTTTCTTGTAGGGATTATTTATCAATTAATTTTTGTATAAAAAATTAATCATATATCACATATTATAATCTTTAAATTTTATCATGAGACATGGGTGATAATGAAAAACAAGAAAAGAAAGCAATGAGCATTGGGCGTTGAGCTCAAGGAATTAACTGAGCAAGAAGAAAACAAAAATATTGATAGTAGTGATTTCCAAGAAGAGCAAAAAGAACTTTCGATGGCGTTTGTAAAAAAAGAGAATGACCACTATAACTGAAATTATAGACCAATTTGTTGAAAATGATCCAAATTTTTACAGGAGTTCAAAAGGAAGACAGGGTGTTATAGATGCTGTATCCACTTATCAACAACTTCTAACAGAACGCAAAAGGAAAATGCAAACTACATTAAATGCCTTCTTGACAAAAAGGCAGAAAATTGGAAACACAGAATAGACTGAATGATCTGACTGACTTAGAATTTTATTTGTTTTTATAAGTATATTCGTTTATATTGTTTTTATTTTTGTAAGAAGTAAATGTTTGGTTTTATTTTTATTAAAAAACATAATTATTAAATTTAATACCTAATCAATTTTCTATTCATCTTTCCCTAACTCCATTATTTACATGTTAAGATAGCCTCGTTTAGCGTTGTTTCGCATTACGCTCTATTTTGACGGAACGTATTCCCCGTGTTAAGCGGGGTCTTACTGTACTAATAAGATCACCAGAAAGTTTTGAAATTTTTATCAGAATTTTTAAAATAAGAAGAACGTTGTAATTCAGCAGGAGTACGATTTGAAGAAGGTAGACTAGACAGAAAGAAGAAAAACGACAACTCAAAAAAAACAACAGAAAATTCTGAAAAAATAAAAAGAAGAACAAGAAAAATAAAAACAAAAAAAAACAAAAAAAATTCTAGAAAAACTAGGAAAACATTGATAAGAAAAATAGCAAAACTAAAATTTTTAGAAAAAATAGAAAAACGACTGCCGACGGTTAAAAATAAAAAAAAGGCAACAAAAATTTCTAAATAAAAAAAACAAGAAAAACCATAAACAGAAAAAAACAAGAAAAACGACTACAAAAAAACCAAAAAAAAATCTTTAAAAAAATTTGACAATTTGGAAGATATTTTCCGAAAAAACGTTGAACAGAAAGTACAAATAGATGCTTTTAAAAGAGAAAGTTGTAGAAATTAAAAAAAGTTTAGAATAAAACTCTATCAAAATAGAAAAAAGGTAGGTAAACAAAATTTTTACAAAAAAGTTAATAAGATAGAAATGAAAATTAAGAATAATTAATAAAAAACAACGAAAAACTACAAAATGAGAATCGTCTTTACCTACAGCAAGTACTACAGCAACTTTCGACGGCCATTTGTCGTGATCATACAAGCGGCAATTTAAAGCAGCGCCTGAAATAAACCGCTAGAACAAAAAAGAAAAAGCCACAATCCTTGTGTTGGCATTGCGAGAACCCGCTCTTCAGTTGTTACAAAACATATAAAAATCCATGAGTGAGTAGTTATCAGTCGATGCTAAAAGAACGAGAGTTTTCAAGAGTATGCCGCTGAAATATAGCATCTGACTATTTTGAATTTTTTCACTGTATCTTTAGAAGTTTGTCACCAACTGTGGGGCAAGTGTATTTATTGATAGACTGCAAGATGACGACTTGCGATGGTCTTTGATACTGAAAAGTTATGAGAATTGTGCACATATTTTCGTACATTCTTTAGTGTAGGACAGTGTAACATGCACGACGATCAACCTAAAAAGTGCGCGTCGTATCAGTAAAGAAAACCCAAGGAAAAAATGATAACCTTTTAAAACAAATGCAGACTATGCTGAAAAACATGGCAAGAGTTAAACCTCCTAGTGAAAAGGCTTTATTATTTCAATTGTGGCAAGGTGAGTTATTTAAAAAAAGATTGCCACCACAATAAAACAAGTTCTAAAGAACGTCGAAAGAGTCAGAAAGACATCTCGCGGTACCAGAAAACCTAAGTACAACCAGCATATTGGAGCATGTGCTACTAAACTCTCAAAAGTCCTCAAGATCATTTCCGTCTCGAGCTAAGAAAAAAAAACCGACGAAAAAAACTGTGAGATGACGATGGATACAAGGGTAACCGTTTTGATAGAGAGACTGGACATCCTAAGAACAATTAAAGGTGCTTATTTGACAGAATGTAATTACATTCTTAAAATTACAACCGGTAAGACAGTACAAACACATCGAAAGGTTGATGGAAGATTGGGGTTAGAACAGTTTGATATCACGCATCGGATAGTCACAGCAGATATAATTAACAACGAGATATTGAGTCTCGACTTAATGAAATAATATAGGTTTGTGCTGTATATTGAGAACCAAATGCTAAACCTAGGGAATGAAGTAATTCTGCTACATTCTGCTTATGCTTATTTGGATCATGTAAATTTTCTAGCAGAGTTGGAAGAAGATCGTAGAAGATGACCAGAATTATTTTTGTTATAAAGAAGAAAACAAAAATTTAATTCAAGAGTTGTCAGTGGAATTTTTAAATAGAATAATATACATATATATAACAAAGTATTGGAAGTCACACAAAAAGTTTACTAATAAATTTTAACGGTAATATCGTAAAACAATATCATTAAATTAAGTCTAAATTTGTAGGGAGGAAGAGAATTAATTACGCATTAAAAAAACTTACAGAGCAAGATGTGTTTTTGCTGTAGTTTCTTACAACCCAAAAATAGCACAAAGTATATTTTAAAAAATGCAATTATAAAAAAAAATTTAAAACTAAAGATTTAAAAATATAAAAAAATAAAATAATAAACTTAGCAAAAAACATTTGTAAAAAGCCTGTGGGCGCAAGTGTTAGGGGCAACAATGTAAATAATCGGATATATATAATATTGATAAAAAAATCAAATTTTTTAAAAAATTAAACATAATTTAAACAACATCTTCAAATAAAATCAGATAAAAGAACACGTGACCAAAATAAATTTAAAGAATGCGTGAAGCTAAGAAAAAACTTATTAACTTCTTCCAATTTTGGAAGAATTTGCAAGCAAAAAAACGACAAATTTAGTCACAACTGTAAAAAATATGTAAGTGCCAAAAAAATTTTTAAAAAATGCCAGCTGAAAAAAGAACAAACATAGAAATATTTATTTCCATGTGGTTTCTACATTGACAGTAAACATTTTTTTAGAGGAAGAACTTTATCTGACCGTATTATGGCAGATAATACATTTGTTAAAATAAAATGTCCATGTTCAGCATTTAAAAAAGCTGCAAAAAGATGACTTTCCGGTAATTAGTAAAATCAACTAAAAACCAAAGTTATAAAAAAAACAACAAAAATGTTTACTTCTAAAAATCATTATTAAGCTTCGGTGCAAAGGAGTCTGGCTTAAACAACCAGGTAATTAACCAGTGTTATACAGCGGTTTGCATGTGATTCATTCTACTGGTCTACTGGTCATCTGGTGTAGAGCAGTTGAATGAATAACATGCAGCCGCTGCATTACACCGGTTAATTACCTGGTCGTTTAAGCCAGACTCCTTTGCACCGAAGCTTAATCATTAGGTAATCCGAGACTGGCTACAAATATGCTATTACGAGATATTAAATTAGTTACCAACTTAATAGAATATGTAAAATAACATATTTTGGTTATACTTTTTATATAATTATTTATATATTTTAAAATAAATTTTTTACTAAGGGTTCATGGCGCAGTTAGTTACAGGTCTAAATTACTCGTGCTCATAAAATAATAATTAATAAAATAATTTACAAAATATAGTTATTATAAAATGAAAACAATAACATAATTATAAATATAGTAACAATATAATTGATTTTTTATTATTATTTATGTACTATTTTAATTGCATTTGTCGTAACAATTGAAATAGAACACCCTTAAATTTTAACAAAGTTTAAAGTCTTGTAACTCTTAGAACAACTTATTAATCGGAATAATCTTCTTGGTAGCTCATTTCTTATACTTTAAAATGTTTAGTAAAGCATTTCAAGATTGTTGTTTAAATTATACAATATATCATACAACGTCACAATATATTATACAACGACTCTTTTTTGAATTTTAATGTTTTTGTTATTTACTACCACTTTACCATTAAGAGTTTTTTAATGGTAATTTAATTTTTTAAACGAGTTACTTTCGAGTTGATTTCGGCTAACTAAACCATCTTCAACAGTATTTTGTTTAAGCAAGACACAAAAATAAGTTCGTTACTAAATTATATTACAAAAGTTTATGGCCGAAACCTGTTGAAAAACTAAAATAAAATAATAAAAAAAACTAGAGAAATTATTGTTTCTCATAAATTTATGATAAAAGTAATTTATTAAAAATTCTTAAACAGATTTATCCCTTTTATTGGAGTTGCTACCTTTCGCTTCGAAATTTTAAATAACAATTGGGGTCCAGTGGTACATTGTTAGAAAGATAACTAAATCTTTAATTTTAATAGTGTTCTTCTTTCACAAAACTAAACATTAATTTAAACAAAACATTAAAAATTATTAATTTGCGAAAAAGATAAAACATTGACGTACTAGTTATTTAAAAATTTTGAAAATTTTGTTTATTTATATAACTTACTTCATTAAACATTAGTCGTTTTAAATTGCTGATTTTTGATATTCTTGTAAAGTGAATCTTTTTTAAAAGTTTCCTTTGGACCAAGTTAAGAAATAACAGTTGTGAGTAAAGCAGGCGGCTTAAAAACAATAACCGTTATGACTCTACCGCAGTTTATAATTGACAGTACTTAGTGTTGGCAAAGTTAATTTGCATAGTTAAAGCGTCCGCATTCATCTCCTTCAAATTGCCGACGAGATGGATGCACTGGGTCCATTTTCGCGAAGATATGAGTGTAGAGGGAAACACTTGAAGTTAAATGTGTCATCTCTCATAATTGCCTTCTTGGATTGTTTCATTAGCGACATCGTTAAAACTAACGACTCTCGAGTTGCAAGCTTGTCGCCGGAAATTATATCTCGTTCGCTACGGGCTTGACGTTGCGTCACGACCAACGAAAAACTTTGCCTATTAATTTCTTCGTTTGTACAGTCTTGTTTCCAGTTTTGTTTTATTGATTCTGGTTAGGCTTTTGATTTATGTGTCAGTGATGATGTTTCGGTCATTATTTATGCAAAGGTCGGGTTTGCTAGTGAGCGAGTTAGTGCTCCTAATGTAGTAGTCTGCATTCAGATCGGTGTTCTAGCGTTATAGTGGTAATTAACGTTGTGGTTACCGGTAATCAGTCTCGAACCACTTCGAAACGACTCTTCTGGGATTCGCATTAGTTAACAACCACTATGTGTACCAATTTACCAAGCCTATATTAAGAGAGTTAATTAATTGGAGTAGACAAAAATGCTGAGAAATTGCGGTATTATGTAAAACGCTACGAAATTTATGCAGTTAACATATTTTAATAGTTAAATAGTTATATTGTAAAAACGCTTATGATAATCATTATTAAATCTGAACCAATTATTATTAACTTAATTACACTAATAAAGGTATTACTTTTACAAAAATTCTATATATTACCTACTTACTCGTACTATGGGTCTAAATCAACCATTAATTTTTAATTTTTTTTTTCTCAATCTGGATATCTTTTTTTTTTGTGGCAAATTGTTGTGCACAACTTCCAACAGTAGTTTAGATTTATTACATACGCCTAAAGACAACATTGGTAAAGTAAATAATATCTAGTTTTTTGTTAAATTTCTATTTTGCAGTCAGTTATAGATAACTGTTTCTTATTTATTTGATTTCCACACTGTCAGTGTCATTTTTGAGAAAAAATCTCGGTTTTACTAAAATATTTTCTTTGTGTTTAACCCTAAATAAATTAACATGATTCAAGGAAAGCACTTTTGGTATGAAATAGTGCAGTATTTCATAAAAGTTTGGTAAAAATTAATGTCAAAAAAATAAATAGTAAGTGCTGGTAATAAATAATAAGACATGAGTGTGTTAATAGTTAAATAACTAATTATTAAGTTTGTTTATAAAATAGTAAGTATCAAGAAAGGTAAGAACATTTTAACGATCGAGAGCAATTGTTTGAGGGAGCGAAGTAACGACCAATTATTGTCTGCTATCAATAAAATGTTCTTAATATTCATGATGCTAAAGGCAGTTTTTGTGCGAATAATTTTCGTTAAAAAAACAATTATTAAATTAAATTTTTCAAATACATGTGTCGCTATTATTTACTAATAGCAACAGTAAACCACAGTTACTGTCCATAGAATAATTCCTTGAGCAGTAAGCGCGGTCCCTAAAGTGATAAGTGCGGGCCGTAAGCAAATTTAAGACTTCTTGTTTTTTCCGGTCTTTAAAAAAATACTATATAATGCTCAAAGCAGTAAGCACTTTTTGAACGGTTGGAAAACCTAGGGTTTCGCACTCGGTTTTCGAGCGCGAAACCAAGCAGCGTTCTCGACTACAAAAATTTATTATGTTTATGGTTGAGGTCTAATATACTCGTGGAGGGAGGAATAACTGGAGTGGGCATAAGCTTGAAATCTTGGTCGACGGCCAAACACCTTTTACGATAGCTTTCACTGTACTCGGGATAGCTTTTTCCCCCACTACAAATTTGCAAACAGTGCTCTCGACAATAGAATAACATCGTAAAAGGTGACTGTACCTCGACCAAGAACCTAACATTGTCGGTATAGGGCACGCCAACTCCTCTTATTCATCCCTCCACGAATATACTATTGAATACATTTGAATACAACGTTTACCAACGAGTTTTCGTATAATAAGTAAAAAAATTCCGAGAGTTTGCAATAGCAACCAGTAATAAAAAACCCTTACTGTCTAGAAAACAGAAGTGTATCACAATATAATGTCCCGTTTTTGCTGGCGCTAATTGTAATTTTTTTGGAGTGAGTTATAGATATCTCTTTTCTATTTATTTAACTTCCACACTGTCAGTGTTTATTTGAGAAAAAATCGTAGTTGTTCTAAACGATTTCCTTTGTGTTTTACCTTAACTGGATATAAAAATTACTAAACAAATTAACACAAGTCAGTAAAAGCACTTTTGGCGAAAAGTAGTGCAGTATTTCTTAAAAATTGAGTAAAAAATGATTTCAAAAAAATAGATAATAAGTGCTAGTAAATAACACATAAGTGAATTAATAATTGAATAAATAATTGTTAAGTTTGCTTATAAAATAATAAGTACCAAGAAAGGTAAGAACATTTTACCGATCGAAGGTAATTATTTGAAGGAGCGATGCGACGACTCCAATTATTGTATGAGATCGGAAAAATGTTATTAAAGCTTTTGGCATTTTTTGTGCGACTAATTTTTGTTCAAAAAACATTAATTTAATTAATTTTGATTAAATTTACTTTTCCGTTCTAAAACTATAAGTGATGCTTACCGACGAGTTTGCAATAACAACCAGTAAATAACCGTCCTGTCTACAAAAAAGACGTGAAAACCATCCAATAGATTTCAACCGATAAAAAATTATTTTGTATTGATATCAATAACTTTCTGTTTATATTTACAGTCCTTAAAAAAATAAACACTAAGTACATTTTATCCATTGTTGCAATCTCTTAAAATCATTATTCCAAACCAACTGTGTTACCACAAATTTTAAAGTCATTAGGTTAGTAAAATAGTGAGTAAAACATAAGAATTTAAATTTTTATGACGTCACAAGTAGCTTAATTTAAGCTTTCAAAGTAAGTAACAAAGTAAGTTTCTTAATCCGCATTAAATAAATATTTTTTTAAAGTTAAAAAAACGATAATTTAGTATAAAAATCATGTTATAACATATTTTCTTAAAAATGGTTGTCTACATACAGTCTTGAAGTTCAAAATTAATTTGATAATAAAATGGTATAGAAGAATGCTAAATTAGAATTGTTTTTTTATAAAATTTAGTTAATGAGCAAGTTATTAGTTTAATAGTTACTATTTAAGTAAACTTAACTATTAAATCATTTAGATTTAGAAAACCTATATTTTTTGTCTTTTCACTCGCTGCGAAAACGTGTCCGACTTTGTTGCCTAATGTAGTGGAGCCAACTTTGGGCATTTGCTGTAGCAAAACAGCAGTTCTCAAACAAATCACTCAAAATTAATGATTTTTTAAATTCCTTTAAATTTCATTTTAGTTAGTACAATTTTTCTTTTTTGGTGTGTATATTTTCATAATAACATTCTAACATCAAGACGGTAAACACCCTCTATATATATAGTTAAACAAATATTCGATTCGTAGATCAAACAAATTTACAATTAGCCAGAAACTTGGATTTTTTAAATTCTTTGTATTGGTGTTTAGAACGAATCGTAGATACACATAACACCATCAAACTTTCTGTTAAAACAGTATATGAATAACTCAATGATAAGTTCCCATAAAAACGTATTAAAGACAAATACTTTTATTTGTTATTAATTAAACGAGTTTAATTACTTTTATTTATGCTTTCAAACAAATTTGCATACTATATATTTTAAAATTATAAAAATTACAGAAAAAATGACAGAAAATAACAAATAATAATAAGAACCACTTAGCAAATTTAACAATTTAAAGTGATAAAGAAGCCATTTGGTTAGCAGAAGTCAAAAATAAAGGTTTTCAATTTCAATTTTAACTTGTTTTGAGAATAAATTGGTAGGTATTAATTTGTGACGAACGCGCCTGATGATGCCGTATGCAAAGCGAAACCAGTTAAAATACACGTTAAAAAAAATAAAGTGTAAAAAGTACCAATAACTTCCATTTATCTACTATGTCAAAAAAATAAAAAAATTCGCATAGGAATCTAAGCCACCTAGGAAGAAGTCTCATCTTCAGGGTCAAAAAAGGAGAAAGATAGCAAAAGATGCAAAAAACAAATTGTATACAGGTGATTCAAAAAATATCAAACCAACACTCTCATGCTTTTTATTACTATTATCTAATGTATTTTTAAAATTAAATTTTAACATTAGCTACTTTTATCTTATTTTTCATAATTTACTGGAATCTTTCTTCTATAAGTCTGCTGTATTCATTAAAAGAATTTTTAGAGAAAATACTTGAAAGACGAGCCTTATTTACTCAGACAGGAAATTTTTTAAATTTAATTTATATTCACTAAGAAAACCGATGCAACTATAATTTAATAAATTAATGATGGCGTATTTGTTTTAATTATTCAAAGTTTTTTAATAACAAATATGCAGTTTAAAGCAGTGCAATTGTAAAAAAATGTTGTTTTTTTGGTGTTTTTGTTTGTAATACGCAAAACTGTTTTTTTAAGCTATCGACAGTATTTTTTATCTACAAAAACCCTCAGCTCAAAAAACCTATGCTTTGGGCACATAATAAGTATAAAAATAACTATTTCAAAATCGTCAAATTTAGGTAGCTGTAACTTTTTGCAGAAGTACCACAAATGAATAATTTTACCAGTTTTCATCTTATACTGGTCTAAAGTAACTGTGGTTCAATTTCTGTCAAATAATTCTTTAATAGCTCGCACATAAAGTGCATCTAAAAATTAATTAATTTAGTTTTTTTAGGTTATTGCTAACACTAGGTAAGCCTTTATTTTATTTTTTTTACATTGTTAATCAGGTTAATTATTGTAATTAACTTATAAGTAGTTAACTTTACTTTTAACGTTTGTTTCAAGTTAATTTTTAAGTAGGTATATGTATGTGATTGTAGAGATAATACTTGTATTTTTGTTCAACTTTTCGTCAAGTATAAGACGTAATTGAAAATTTATATGGGTATATATGTAGTAATAAAATAATAGATCGAGATGATTTCATTGTAACTTGTCAGCCAAAATTGTGACCATGTAAAAAGGTTTAATTAAAGTAGGGATGAAAAGACTTATTATAGTCCTTTCATAAAGAACTAATTATAGTCCCTAATGATCTGTTAATTATAGTTGATTAGGTATATTATTCTCTAGAAAGAAGCCAAATAACGACCCTGCAGTTTACCATACATTTGGAGACGGAATAATAAACCAAAAATTGCGGCATTTTAAAATTGTAGCTGCGGTATACCTACGTTTGTGCATATGTCTAATTTTCCATATAAGTTTTTATTCTAAAACACAAATTTCATTTCATTATACTAAATTTCAAGGATATTCTCATTTCATAAAATTGCAAAATGTTACAAATTTCTAACTAACTTATAACATAAACTTTGTTGTTGCTTTTTAACGCAAACTGTAAGAAGGAAAAGAACGTCAAGAAAGCTAATTATGAACCACATTTATAAAAAAAGCAAATACTTAAACATTTTACTAAATAAATTTTGTTTTTGAATTACAAGCCGCTATTTTAGTGAACACCTTTTATTAATATGCTGATATTGAGTTTATAAAATAATTTACATTAGAAAACTTAAAAAGTTGCCATTTTTTAAATGAACCTTTATACAGTGTGAACTATTAGAAATGAATAAATTCGATAAAAATTCAGATTTGCTTTTCAGGAAAACGCTCGGATACGTATCTGTTATTTTTCAGTGCGCATTTTTTGGTAAAAAAATTAGATATACAGAATGTCCCAAAATTGAGATACGACCTTCAAAGTTGCAATAAATATGAAACTTATTTTTTTCCTATATGATTATTGTTTAATTCTTTTTGTAATACCTCATTGTTACAGGTAGCTTTAAGGATTGTTTGTTACAATGAAAACAATACCTTAACAATCAAGGATCCGTAACGAGCGGCCGTTAAGAGCGACCGTAAAGACCAAATCACTATGGAAATACAAATGCTTTTCATTTTCAACAATTTTCATGTAAACAACGGTTGACATTGATAACGTACAACGCACTCTAAATCATCTCTTTGTTAATTAAAATGAATAAAATCAAAAAATAAATGCGGCCAAATTATTGAGGTATTTCAAAAACTACTGTTTAGTACACGTCTGTTAAGGTCTTTACGGTCGAGCCAGAAATTTTGTGAGACGAGCTCGAAGAGCGAGCCGAATAATACTGGCGAGGCCGTAAAGGCTACCATAACAGACTTCTACTGTAATATACTATTGTTTCCTTTTCAAAAAACCACCACCTGCTAAATAAGTTCGTCAAAATTAAATTAACTAAAATTTGACATTGTCAAAATTTTTGGTTATTCTGTCACTCTCCTATCATGCTCAAAAGATTTAGAAAAATTTGGTTTTCAAGTAAAATAAGAATGTTAGAATACTACAAACAGTTAGAGATTTGTTTGATCAACAACTGTAACTAACTGTAACAGACTGTAAAGATTTAATAAAAAGATAAACTGTAGCTTTAAATACCTGTCAAATTTACATGAAATTTATTGTACGTCATTTTAAAAGTTGTGCCATGTTGCCAGATGTATTTTAGGAGTAAATTGTAATGTTGGTGGTTTTTTGAAAAGTAAATAAGCTGTAGTAACTAATTCTAATAAGGTAACTATCTAATGAAGGGAGTGTTATTTTTTAGATTTTGCGCAATTTTTGTAAAAATTATGAAATAAATTTACAAGAGTTGATATAAACATTTTTGCTGAGAAATATAATATACCTACCACCAAACATTTGTTGGAGTATAATACAAATTATGCAAATATCAGTTAAAAACTAATTAAAAATTGAAAAAAAATCGTGGTCATGAAGGAGATGATCGGTCCCCCCTGGCCATTCCAAAATGTTTTAGTTTTTAAATAATATTTAAAAACAAACATATCTCCTGCCTAAAATAATAGTGTCTTAACTCCATTTGTAATCAATTTTACAGGAGAGACATTGTGCTGCAGGTATTTGAAAAACCAAAAAATGCATTTTTTACCATAGATACTAGGTAGTGTTTAAGAAGTTAAAACAAGAAATAAATTTGTTTTAGCACTCAAATTATATAAAAGTGAAGTTAGGCCGTAATGGTATAAAAATCTCAATTTCGGAAAAAGTGGAGTTAGGACACTATTAATCTAGGCAGGCGATATTTAAAAAGAATTAACAAAATCGCTGTTGTTCTTGAGAATAATAAGTTTCAACGATTTTTCCGCTTTATTGACTTGACTGAAAAGCTCATTTCAGTTATTATTTTTCTCATAGTTAGGTAAGTATATGTGAGAAAGCAATAACAGATGACAACCGCCCAAATTCTTAGAAAAAAGAACGAATGAACAAATGTCTGAATAGATTTTAAAACCCATCTTCTTTTTAATAATAAATGTAAAGAAATAACTTTTTTTACAATTATATTTATAGTTTAGTACAGTTGATACGATGTCATAAACTTTGTAAAAGTAGTCAGATATGGTATTAGTATGTAAAGCAGCAATTCAAACTATTACAAACAAAATATAAATATTTTTTCACTCTTTTTAAACTTCAATTTTATTATTGAAAAATAAAAAATAACGTGGTTTGTAAACCTTCAAAAAATAAAATTGCGACATTTATTCCTCTTGTTCAAAAGTACCTACACTAACCAAAAAAAAAACCTTCTATGTACCTTACACACCACTTAAATAATTTCAACAGACATCTAGAACTCGCATCCAAAACCAAAATTCTCTTACTTTTTTATTGTTGAGAACTAAATTTTTAGGAACGGAGGGTTCCATGGCCAGATTCAGTATGTAAATTTCTTCTTCCGAGATTAGGACAGAATTTTCGTACTCGACGTTTCGCCAACCATCATAGGTAGCTCCTTTAGGAGTGGAGTGATAACTGCTTGAAGACGTACTTACGAAATGTCGAGTACGAAAATTCTATTAACACGGTCCAGTTCCAAAAAAGAAAACTCACAAATAAATTTTTACTTTGCGACAACAAAGACAAAGGTGGTAGAAAACAAACAATAAACAAATTTTTTTAAATATATTTACATAGCAGTGTACCTAATTGATGAACAATAATAAAGTATATTTCAAACATGTTTTAAGTATTAATAAAATTGTTTACATCTGCTGTGTTGAATTTCCATTCCAAGTGTTATTTTCATCATCGCTGTCATTTCTGCTGGATAAACGATGGATGTTTCCTTGCCTTCTAATCACAGTAGTTTCTCCAGCTCTGCGAATTTTTGGTTGCGCCCTAAAACATCCCTTTTAAAAAACTCTCTAAGTCAAAAATCCACCCTTACCTTCCCTCATTAGACGTTTCAGCAGCCCTTTTATTCTGAGTATTGCTACCAGTGTCAGGCGCAGGAGCTGATCCAAATACAAAAGTCCTCAGATACCCCAAAATAGTCATTATTGGCGTAAGCAAAGTCCATAGAAGTCCAGTAAAACCACCTTCTGTATTAGTCGCCACTGCTCCTCTATTTAGTGGCAAAATCAAAATTACAGCAGTGGGAACAAGGCCTAACTCCAATAAACTCTGATCATTATCATTTTGAGTAAATTCTCTTCTTGGAAATGTTGTTGAGAGAGTATATGAGCTAAATGGCAAATTTAAATTAGCTTTGATATGAGCATGGACACTAGCCAAGGTATCACTGCTTGAAAAATCATTGGTTGCTGTTCTTCCATCAGGCATTCGGAATTGCAATCTAGCTGTGTTTGTATTCACTGGTCTTGGTGAAGCTTGTGAAGTTTGAGCCTGCGGTTGTGGCTGAGGAGACGCTTGAGAAAATCTCGCTGCTCGTTCTGCTTTATCTTGCGCGATTTGAGCCAAGACTCGTTCACGAGCTGCTTGACTTTCCCGTTTTTCTTTCTCACGTTCTTCAAGCACATGTTTCAGTTCTTGATCATCTTGCCAACGTTTCAATTGCTGGACGTTTTGGCCCATCTTTCTACGCTCAATTTCCTTTTGACGTTCTTTCTGTAAGTAAAACATAAACGTTTTGGAAAATTGTTTTAAATTTGATACAGTTTTTGTAGTTTATTTTCACTGAAAATTTTGAATTCGACATGCTGAAAATTCTAGTATGAAAAATGACCTGACAACTTTTGACGTCTTAATGTGACATAAAATTATTTAGCATTGTTCGTTAAAAACGCTCGTCAACACCCTATGTAATGAATTTTAGTACTATCACAAGTACTATGGTTACGTGATGTAGGCACAAAGTAGTCAAAAATTCATGTCTTATTATGAAATACGTCTCCTCAGAAAAATTAAAATCGTAGTTTATCTAAAATATTTAAAATAACACTACTAGAATGATAAAAGAATAAAGATGATAAAATACACATTATAATCCAACCGGCAACACTGTACGGTCGGTGGACAGACAAAACTGGGACATCAAAAATTTTTTTTTTATAAATCAGGCTAATGAATTGTCAAAATAAAGTCAAATTGAAATTTTTCGTCTTATCAGTTTAGTCTTGTCGCTTTTGTCAATTGTATATTGTCGTTGGAACGCCGAATCTAACTAATTTACAAAAGCATTTAATTGGACAACGTTTTGTAGATGGTGTTAGTATATGGAACATTGCTAACGAAATAAATGTTAGCAAAAATACTGTAATGCTTGCCAAACTAAAACTGCAGGTATTTGGTAGTATTAAACGGCAGTGAATTATGTGGGCTCAAGAATATATTAATCAAAATATATGGGACTAGGTGATCTTTTCTAACGAAAAGATGTAGCAGTCTTTTCATAGTGGACGACTTGTAGGGCCGAGGTGTAATGAAGAATACGTTCACGCAATCGAAGTGAACGACATGGAATCAGTGGATTTTATGAAGTCAACGTCTGCGAATAGATAAGCAGTAGGGGTCCAGGACTTTGTGCAATTGTGCGATAAAGATAGCACCAGTTTATGTCAAAATTTTGAGAGAGTAATTAAAGCTTCCATCTGTCACACATGTATTTGAACAACAAAATTTCTTATTTCAAGACGATAATTGAACCGTCCATAGAGCCAAACTTGTTAGAGAGTTCTTAGATGCGAAAGAAGTGCATACTTTGCCGTGGCCTCCGAAGCACCCAGACTTAAATTTGATAGAGAATGTAAAAAACGTAGAATACTTAGTCTACTTCAACTCATCTGTAAATTTTGTGACAGAAAATAAACTTTAAAATAAACGCTCAAGTTTTGACTCTCTACATTCCGAAGGGCATTCGGAGTAAACAATGTTGAATAACCGAACGCGTCTAATAATTTTCATAACCTTTTCGTAAAAAGCTAATTTTAGCTCATACAAATTTTGGTATTTTTGACATTATGCAAATGTCGTCTTGTTCTAGTTTTTTTGGGTTAAGTGACGGACATTGTCATTAATTGTTACTAACATCTGTAAATCTAATTTTAACATTAAAACTAGAACTAGCACCAGAAAAAAATGTTGAATATATTGCAATTACACACCATATATTAAAAAAATTGCTTGTTGTAATACATTGTAATACTAGGTACAGTGGCGAGCAAAAAATTTCGGGCAGCAATTCATATGTCATTAAAAAAAAAGCAATGTAGTTTGACCATTATTGTCATAAATGTCATGATAATTTGTCAAAATGACATGCGACAGTACTGAATGGTTATTAATATGTCTAACAGGTAAAGCTCATTTCACATTTTATATCATTCAAATTTCAAGTTTGCCCGAATTTTTTTGCGCGCCATTGTACCTAGTCCAAAAAATTTTTTCTTATAAAAGTTCTACAAGATGAATCCCAAAAACTATATACATTTGTATCGGGTGTTTTTTTTAAATTTGACGTCAAAGTCGATGACGAAAAGTGCATGGTCGTTTGTGAACAAACCAGAATATGACATCTAACCTCACTTTTGTGATTAAAATTAAAACTGCTCTACTTACAGTTTATAATTACAATTTAATCGAAAAAAATTATAACAAATAATCGAAATGTCCACCACCTTCATCTAGGCACATTTGAATTCGACGACACATTCCATTAGCAACATTCATCAGCCATGTTAGGATGTTCATTAATTTCATTAATTCTTCCAACAATTCGATGTTGTAACTCATCCAAGTTATGTATTGGCCGTTCGAAAATGAAGTTTTTCAAATACGATACGGCCATAAAAACAAATCACACGGTGTGAGATTAGGAGACCTTAAAGGATAAGGTGTCGGGGTGTTGCGACTAATAATTCGTCTGTCAAAAAATTCTTCAATCAAATTTAAGTGTCCAAAGAATACAAAATCTGAATGTTGTTAATCACCGTTTTGACCTTGACGATATGACGATTGACTTTTGCTACATTGCAAATAATTACAAAAGTGAGGTTAGATCTTATTTTATGGTGCGTTCACAAACGACAATGCACAGTCGACTTTGACGTCAAATTAAAAAAAAAAACACCCGATATAAGGCAAGTTGAGTTATTTCAACTTCCTTTATTATGTACTATAGCTGTACTATACCTTGTATAGCAGGTGCAGTTTCATTGCGTGCACTTCCTAGTGTAAGTTTACGATAATCGGTCAGTGTAAGTCGTTCTTTAAATGAACGCTATTGTTTTTAGTGGAAAATCGGTCAGAATTGACAGGTGTACAAAACTAGGTTAGAATCTTTGACGCTTTTAAAAACTTGTTGACTGTTTACCTAAATTAAATTTGTGTAAACTAGTCTAGGAACACTGTGTCTTGGTAGATAATTTAGCTGTTCTTTTATTTAATGAAAAATTATTTATTAAATGTCAAAATTTGACAGTAAATTAATACTGCCAACCAATGCACTAAAAAAACTAGGCATGGCTTAAAGCTTAAATCCATACTGTTAACCTAAGAATTTATCAAATGAACGCTGTGAAACTCCACCTGCTTTAGTTTTAAGAAAACAGGTTTAGTTAATTCGCAAAATACCGCGAAAAGGGCGCCATTTATCGCTGATGTTAAAAAACACAAACTCAAGAGAAATTCGTATTGTTAACTTCCAGATGCCAAGTTAACATAATATAAAATAAAAATAGAACACTCAAAACTTTAGTTACACGGAGTAATTCCCTAAACTACAAAATTCCCTGATGTGTAAATGTCCCACTTCTTCTAAAACTTTAAATTTGGCTGTCAAAAGTATCAATAATTTACTAGAATAGTATTCATTGCATTTGCAATTCGAAGCAAGTGAAAAAATAACTTTGTTACCTTATTTTTAATAGAGATTTTTTATTTGATTGTATGTTCTTCACTTTAATTGCAAGATTAGATTTTTTTTATTTACGACTGATTTTCCGAGAGGCAACCTCAAAAAAATAGGTGCATTAATTACTGAATCACATTAAAAAAAAATTGTAGTTATTGCGACAAATATTGTTTGCTGGGATTGCCTTTTAAAGTCTGATCCGTCAAAAGATACAGCTTCTTCACGACTTGTAGATATTTCAATCAATGTGAAAAAAGACAACTATTTTAACATTTTTTTTTCGGTTAATAGACGATTTCATCTTTTGTTTGTAGCGATTTTGTCCAGTAAATTCAATAAATAAATAAAATTAACTTAACCTCAATTTTTACATAAATTTTGTATTAATTTATTTTTCTTACCCCGCACATAATTTATTGGATAATATGGGTTCCAAATGAAAGCTGAGATTGTCAGTTAACCGAAAAAAATAGGTTACCTTCTTTCATATTGATTAGAGTACCTGTACTTCTCATCCAAAATGTGAGGAGCCAAGAATATTTGTTGTAATACTATTTTTCCTCAAAATTTGATACGATATACTGTTCCAAACCAATATTAGCGTATCTGACTTTAAAGGCAAGTCATCTGTTTATTACTAATGCAATAAAGATTGTATTGCTACCAAACGCAAGTAATTTATGGTCGTTAGACCCTTCGATGCCATCTGAAAAAACCGCCGGAGCAGATCAAATCCAGGTAAAAGTAGTGACAAATTTGCATGCCTCGGGCGGTTTTCTTAGATGGCATCGAAGGGTCTAACGACCATAAATTATTTGCGATTGGTAAAAATACAATATCTATTGCACCAGTGATAAACAGATGACTTGCCTTTAATGTCAGGAAGCCAATATTGGTTTGGAACAGTATAATTATTGCATCAATTTTTTTAAAGTCGCCTCTACGATTATAACTTTTATGCGCCTAACTTAAATCAATATAATATGTAAAAAAACAGAGTAACTACAACTTATTTGTACGAAATAATTATACATGTTGATTACTGAAAAATATCATATTACAAGGTAACTGACTTTCCCTATTTCTATAACTTTGGTAAAATTGTGCTACCTACCTCTATCTCTTCCATTCTTTTCTCTTCTCTCTTCTTCTCAACCATTTGTTTAGCTCTCTCAACCTTTTCATCAACTGTTAACTCATCTTTCTGTTCTGTTTTTGGTGATTCATTCTCAGCTTGACTAGTTGAAGGTTCATCTCTTTTTATGGTACACACCCCATTTTCACATACGACATTTGAGGGTTTTGCTTGAGATTGTGACTGTTCGTTATTAATAAAATCTTGGGCTTGTGACGCTAGAAACCTGAATTAAAAGGAAAAAGTGATTATTTATTTAAAAAACTTTACCAACTGGAGATAAACCCCCTTTTTGTAAAACTGAATTTAGTTTTTCTTGAAAACTTTTAGCATCATTTGTTTCAGTCACAATTTCAATAGGCACTCCTTGTTTGCCAATAAAATATATTGAGGGTATTGGAACTTGTTTATCTAAAGTGTTAGTCATGGAAAATTAACATAATGCCAATACGTGTGTTATAAAATAAATTACATGAAAGGATACAAATTTGACTAAATTGCTGATAAGGTACAGATTCGGCCTCAATTTTGATTGCTACAAAACTTTCACTTCCTAAAATTTTTGCAATTTCTTCTTTGTCGATTAACGCTGATATTTGTGACGACTTTTCATCTTTACCTGTAATGATGAAATAGTAATTAGGTAGAAAGAAGTTAGATAAGTTTTTCTGGATTTTACCATAAATATAAACTACGAAAATTGCCTGTTTTGCCTTTGATGTAACAATTGCTTGAGCGATTTCGCCTTTAAACCAGTTCATTTTGACCCAACTCGCGAAATTTACTGATTTCAATTAAAAAAACAATTTATTTAAACAAACTGACGTGTTATATTTTGGCTGTTGCTGAATATGACAGCTGACATTTTGTGTGTATGCGTGTTGCTCAAACCAGCTTCACAAAAACAACTTCTGTCTTTGTCTAGTCCATAAAGATTATGAAATAAAAGAAAACATGCACCTTTTGTTGTTTGTTGTAATTGGTCGATTTACTAGATTCAGCAAGATGGCGGATTGCGAGGGCATTTTAAAGAAACTTCAATAATAAACTCAGATTATGTGATTAAATAAAGTTAAAAATTATGTACCTCACGTCTCTATACAGAATTAGTATTTTAACTAGAATAAATTCTATGACTCAACTCTCATTATTTAGATAAACAAAGTTTTGTAAGACAAAGAGCAGGCAACCCATTATACAGATCAAACTTTAACTCTAGTTATGCAACACATAATACGTTGCGTGTCCGTTGGGTTGCGATATCAAAATCACCTCGGTCCAGAAAGGGTTAAACCAGAGGTTAAACTCTGATTTAAATGCAGAGCTGATTGAACACCTTCGGCTTAGAAAATTAACAAATAAGAATGCGTAAAAGACTTCTCAAAAAATTATCTATCGCATACTCTCTTTCCTTAATATATTATCAGACAAAAGTAAAGCAACTTTCACGATGAAATCAAGTATCTTATAAGAAACTAAAAGTTAAATGGTAATCGCGAAAGATAAAAACCTATCATTTTAAAAGAAGGTAGTAAGCTGTTATCACAAGCGAAATAATAATTATTTACATCATACGTGCGGGAACATAATTTGAATATGCTTTGCGCACGAGTGAAGAATGTCACACGAATAAAGCAAAACTGTTCCCGCACGTTTCTTGTATATTATTTTTTGCACAGATTTTCCACAAGACCGAAAAATGATAATTTTAAAATTTATCTTTAATTTGTCGAAAAAATCAAGTGCGTTAATGTCGATAATATAGGTAACTAGCTGTCAGATTTTTTTAAGTCATTAAAATCTACTGTCAAAATTTGATATTTTAATGTCTTACACAATTTCTCACAGATGGCGATGGTTAAACTTAAACTTTAAATGCAATATTGTAAATACATTTCTGTTGTTCTATCTGAATAAAAGTGGGAAAGTGTATTGTTTTAGAGCTGTTTATACGTTTTCGACCAAGTCGATGCAGAAGAAAGCACAAACACAGGATACCCCAAACAATAAGAATTTAATTTATTTGGAACATTCTAGGAACTCATAAATGACTCCGTGGCTGTAGTATCGCCCTCTCCCAGGTCACAGTCAACGCCTTCGCTTATAGATATCGGGAAGTACTTTTTCACAAAATTACTCGGTTAATTGTTATTCGATCAAAAAACTGAAAAGTGTTTCAGACGGCAAATTATTTTCTCTTTGGTCTACTGTTTTAAATGTCTAATATTTTTTTAGATGTCACAATTTTTGTTTTTTTTTCTCAAAAAATAAAAACTTTAGAAAAAAATCAAAAACATTACACCAAAGGTATACATGCTATCTATATTTGTACAAAATCTTAATTTTGAGAAAAGCATAATAAAAAAGTTATGTTGAGAAAACTAAAAAACGGCAACGTATAAACAGCCTTATTATAAATAAACTTGGGCTCTGATACGATAATCTAATTTTAAACCGTTTTTTAAACGAGAAAGATCCCTGTTATTTGCAGGCACTTGTGCGGTAAAAACGGAGGATGATTGTAAAATTGACGGTCCCGATTGTTCGTTCAGTGCAGGTTCAGTGCGTAATCACTTGATTTTTGGTAGAGTAGTGCAAAAAATTATTTTCAAATATCAATGATGCTAGTACCTACACTTATTGTTAAATGTATTAT
The DNA here is from genome assembly GCA_029207805.1 of Tribolium confusum. Taxonomy (NCBI): domain Eukaryota; kingdom Metazoa; phylum Arthropoda; class Insecta; order Coleoptera; family Tenebrionidae; genus Tribolium; species Tribolium confusum. The sequence continues at coordinate 6,300,804 of JALGAY010000003.1, forward strand.
TACCGCGACAAAAGTAAAGCAACTTTTTGTGTTAATATAAAAAAAGAATTTTGAATTTAAGTAAACTTATAAAAAAAGTATTTACAAGTTAATTTAGCTTATTTGCATCTATTTTTAAGAAATAAAAATGCTAAAATGTAAACTAATAGGTATAGAATTAAAAATAATATAATAGTATAAGTATACAAATCCAGCTTGGCGTGTGAGATGCGTACAAGCGGAAAAAAAGGCATACTACGTGCTCCTTCTACATTACACTTCGAATAATAAGTTTCAACTGAATTTTTTTACCACGACAACACCCAGTCTATTTTTAGAAATAGACTATTTTTAGTAAAAGCTTTTTTAGAAGAAAAAAGTGTGGCTGCAATTTCTAGGCAGTTTGACTTGCCTTAATATAGTGTGTTCAAAATAATTTTACGATACAATAAAAGAAAGTATATAGAAGAAATGCCAAAATTAAGAAAATCTAGAAAAACTAAATTTTAGATGAACAGGAGAAGGAAAATTAAAAAAATTTCTTAATGAAATCTGTGGTAGTCAAAACCAAGAATAATTGCTAAAATTCTTGAACTGAAAGTTAGTTGAAAAACAGTTCAAAGAGATTAGTTGAAGCAAAACTTTTCAATAGCCGTCCAGCTAAAAAACCAGGCCAGGCTTAAATTTGCATGACGGCATTTAAACTGGAGTGTTCAAGACTGAAAAAAAGTATTATTTAGCGACAATCTATACAAAATTATTAATTTTGACGGGATGAAGCATGTATGACGTCCAGATTTGATCCAAAAAACATTACACCTACAATAAAACACGAGAAAGGTAGTGTATTTTCATGGGGTTGCATTTCCTGAACTGGAGTAGGTTCATCACACTTCATAGATGAAAGCATGAATCAATTTGTATACAAAAACAATTTTCAAAACGTTATGCTGCTCTACGCAGAGTGGAATATGCCGCTAAGATTTGTGTTTCAACAAGACAACAACCCAAAACACCAACCTCGTCTTGTTCAGAAGTGGATGCAACAGGATAATATCCAGGTTCTGCAGTGGACGGAGCAATCTCCAGTCCTCAACCCTATCGAAAACCTGTGAGAAGAGGTTGAACGTGGAATACGTACGACAACCTTTCCAAACAAGCAGGCTTTAGTAAATAAAATTAATAAAGTTTAAATGAGTCTGCCAAATGAAACATTTGTAACTTTAATTTCCTCGATGTCGCGTTGTTGTCGCAAAATTATTGGTAACAGGAGGTATTCCACTTACTTATGTTTGTTATAATTTTTGATCAGAGGTTGCCATGAAAAACAAAAATCTTCAAAACGTAGCATCTAACTTATTTCACTTAATAATATACCTACATAACCTCATTTGACATTTCATGTTTTCAAACACATTGGTAAGAGTTGCAGCAGTAATATTATCATCTCTTCCTGAATACGATTTTTTAGTTGTTCAATATCATTGACTGGCTCTCTAAAAATGATATCTCCTAAAATTTTATTCCGAAACACGTCAAAACAAAGTCTGGATGAGTAAACCGTAAACCCATTCTCCGTTTGCAAAGTCCCCATTACGAAAATATGATTCTACCAAAAAAATTTTCTGTTCTGCAGTAACCCTAGAATTCGAATAAAATTTAAATTTTACTTTTGACACTGACAGCAAAATGACATTTATCAAGTTAATTAAGTTAGGCGCTACGTTTTTAAAATTTTTATTTTTTATGACAACCTTTAATCAAAAATTATAATAAACATATGGTATTAATTATTGACTAATAGGCTGATTTCAAGTTGAGATAATACCGGTAGTATCTTTGTTTTTATGGAAAAATAAACAAATTCGGGGCTGTGTTTCGGTGTTGTCATAGAAAAGTATTAAAATTTGCGATACTACCGGTATTATCTCAACTTGAAATCAGCCCATTAATGTTTTTTAATATTGTTTTCTTTTTTATTTTTTAATAACGTTTGTTAGAGCTTAATTAAATTAAAAAATGTATTTGTAATTGTTGCTTTAGGTACTTTTGTTGTCTATAATTTTGCTTTAATTCCATAAACATAATATTTAAAACCTTACGAACAAACTGATGTTGATGAAAATGTAGTATTACAATTTACATATTGACATCAATGTAAGGAAAAATTGACTGAACCGAATTACTTAAAAGGCAACAAAGGTACTAAGAAAATTATTACAATTTTTGTATAGTTGCTTTACTTTTGTCCGATAGTATATATCTCATTTTCGGAAGTTTTTTATTTATAATTAGTTAGGCAGTTGTATTATATAATCAGTATGTATTATAATCAAAGAAATTATAAAAAATGATGGATAAGAATCTAAAAAAGTAAAAAAGAAAACAGTATTTTATTTATGTTATAGTGATGCTTTGTCGAACGATGGTCTTAACTTGAGTGTAATTTTTCATTTTTTGTTTAACACAGTAAATAAGTAGTTGATTTAAAATTTATAGTTTTTGATTACGCAACATGTTAACAATAATCCAGCCTACTATTTAATTTTTATTTGAAACATATTTTGAACATAAATGTTTACGCAAAGCTTTGTAATTGTTAATTTTTGTATAAAAAAACTTCTCTTTGATGCTGTTGAAAATAAAGAAACTAAAAAAGCATAGTCTTCCTATTTTTTTGAACCAAACCTAAAAGTTATAAAAAATATGTTGTTAGGGTATATTATATCATTTACGGACTAATTTCAAGTTGAGATAATACCGGTAGTATCTTCGTTTCCTAGGAAAATCAATAAAAATTGCTGTAGCAATTGGTTGTTGCTAAGAAAAAGTATTAAAAATTGCGATAATACCGGTAGTAACTCAACTTGAAATTAGCTTATTAAAATAACAAAGTTTGTGTATTTTTTCGGAATAAAAAAAAGTGCCACAAAGATAAAAATATTGTATACCAACGTAAAACATGTACAAAAATTGAAATCAAAATATTTTAAGCTTTTTCGAAATGATTTTTCAAAATTTTTTGGAGCATTGTTGGAGCATTTTAAGAAAACTGTTGCAATTTAAAATTGTTGAGACGGGTCTGTTGGGGCTAGGACGTTCATGCAACAGTCGAGTTTAGCCTTTAAAGTTGTCCCCCTCATATCATGAATTGACCTGCTTCAAAATTTTTGGTGAAGTGATCAACAACAAAGTTATTTAGAGTGGCTCTTTTTAAACGAAACATACTGTATAATACATAATTCAAAAAACTTAATATATTTTTTCAATAATTATTTGTGAATCATGTGAAATTTTTCGTATAAAGCTTTTATTGCAAATTTTTGTTGATTATATACTTATATGTTGATAGATACTTGTTGATATTTAAAATCCACCCCGTATTTTTCATTACAGTTGATTTAATATGTTGATTATTATCGACGACGTTCACTGCACATTCGAACGGCGCCTAAACAGACGGTGGCGCCGCGCCGCGACGGTGAGCGTTCAGATCAGCTAAAATAGGCTGTTTTGCTTGGCCTAATGTGGGTTTTACTTGTGCTCGATTACTACTCGGCACATACGATCCAAAATTTACAGAATTTGCCAACGTAAAACAACAATCACTATTTCAATACAACTACACCAAGTAAGTGAAGAAATAACTTCTATTTAGAGTGCATGAATTTTTACATCATTTTTGTTGTATAATTATTGCAGCATAATTTCTATTTTTTTTTGAAAAATTCTTTCATGTTAGATATGTTTCGATGTTAATTTTATTAGTTTTGATAACGTTGTCGTGGTTACAAGGGATGTTAGAATTAGACAGAGACACCCTTGGGCTTGCAGATCAATACGGGGCGCGTAATTTTACGCCGTAGAGTCTCTCCACCGTTCGGATTTGTACAGCCGTACTTGGAGAATAATTCAAAATTTATCGCTTAATTTTTCCAAAGCTATTATGTTAAATTTTTTAAATACACCCTTGATGACGTAGTAAAATTACAGTTTCTTCAATACGATGCGCACTGAACTCAAAAATTGGTTTTCGTTGTGAGAGAATTTTCGGTAGTCAATATTAATGTAATTGTATACTTGAAATTAGCTAATGGTTATTTCGAAGCGTTTTAATAAGAGGTGTCCAATTGAGCGAAAAATTTGCTGAACTCAATTTTTTGTTCAACGTTGAGTGGACCAACGAATCTGATTTTTAAAAGGATGAATCGACAGTTCAGTTTTGAGAGCTGTTTGGAGTACACTTGACCGAAATGCCAATCAGGGTAGAAGTTTGGAGGCTTTTACAAGCAGTAAATCTATTTACCTCATGAAATCTAAATTTTGTGCACGTGTTTTGGGATTTTATCGACGTATGAAAGTAAGGGGGTGGGGTCGATCAAAGAGAATAAAAACAAAAGGAACGAGACTTATGAAGATTTAAAAGCTATAAAACGTGACACTTTTACCACGTCATCGTTTTCTAAACCATTTTAATTTGCTTATTGATCATAATGTTTTAAGTGTAATAAATATTTTTAGAACTGTAAATAAAAAGTTCATGTTCCTATAATTAGTAATTAATTAATTAATTAGACTTATCTGAATTATCTAAAATTCTAATAAATATACAAATTTAAAAATAAACTTAGAGTCTTTTCACATGGGCACAATTTTGTTACATTTTTTTTTTTATATAAAAAGACAGGACAGACTGGACAATCAACAATCAATATTGTTTGTCTTTGTCATTTGTATTGAAGAAAAGTGTTCCAGTCTTATAGAAATCGTTAAACTTGTTAAATATAACATTTTTAATACCATTCAAAAGCTCATGAAAAGAAGAACAATTTATATTATTGCACAAAATTACTGACTTTACGATCGGTTACATTAGAAACAAATGGTAAAGACTTAACTTTACAAGAAGTGACATAATTATTTGCATTTTTTACAAATAACGGGTAGGTAGGTTGCACACATTAGATAATAAAGTAACCTCTGGCTCTTTTTGTTTAAAAAAATTAAAAAAATAATTTTATAGATTCGTAAAACACAAGTCATGGTTAAAACTTAAATGAATCTTGCGAATTAATGTACAAAGCTAGGAATTTGTTGCAATAATATAAAATCATTTTCTTTTCGAGAAATGTTGAGAGGTTAAAAATTTCACTAGTTTTACGATTTTTCTAATACTGAAATACAACACTTCCATTTAACAATATTGGGACCGTGTAAAAAGACTGTAAGAAATAATAAATATAAATTGACATTAGAAGTACTTCAATGTAGTTTTGCTCTAAAGGCACTTGGGGTTATCTAAGTAGGTAAATACTTATGTAAGTGTGATAATAATGATACGTCTTTTTTTTGTTTGAAAGAATATAGAAATTGTTTTATTTTAAATCTATCCAAAAGAAAGAAATAGAAAATGTGCACAGAAGCAACGGTTATCTGCGAGATGTTAGTATGGCAATAAATAAAATTATTGATTAATTAATGACATTTCAAACTGACTTAAAATTATACTGTGACTTTTCTAAATTTTATTCTTTTTTATAACAAACAACTTAAACAATACCGTCTTAATAAATTATTTTCATTTATGCCTAATAATAAAAACAGAAGAAATTTCGCTAAACAAAATTCTTGTGTGTTAATTAGATTTACACTTCACAACATTTGGAAAAACTTTTTTTAACCGTTTAATACAATTTATTAAACCATAAAAGCATTTTTTGTAAAATAATTATTATTTTAATAAAAACAACAATGGTGATTACAATGGCTGTACTAAATTAGCTATCACAGAAGGCGCAGACGCTGACGTTTTAATGACAAATGTCACATTTGTGGTTGAAGTTATTTACATTACAAAAGGGATGGAACACTTTATCTTATAGCTAGTAATTAATAGAATAGTTATTTATATATCAAGGGTGAGAAGTGCATGATTATTCTTAAAGTGCCGTTTATAGCCCGACAGCGGGCTCAAACTTCGCTCTCGGGCTATAAAGCACCGAGGGAATAATCGCACTTCGCTCCTGTGGAATATATTCTATTTGTTGTACGACCTAAATCAACAATCTTAAGAAATTTGCTGTAATTTTTTAATAAAATTTAAAAACAAGCATAAATCTATCATTCTTTGAAATTACACCATGGCAACATCAACAACAACAAACATTTTCGTTGACAACGAACCTAGCAACAAGTTAATGTTGTTACCAATGGGAGCAAATATTTGGACTTCTGTCACGATTTTGACACTCGAAAACTTATATTCTATTGCAAAATAGTAGATTATATCATTAGGAGCAAAAGTGAGTCTTTTTGTGGTGAGCCCAGAGATTGAACAACTGGGCGAAGGGCGAAACACAAAAAGACCTTCTACTCCGAATAATATATACTATTTTATCTACAATAAAATTACAATTTCCAAATTTGCAATTTTCAAATTGTAAGGCACTAGTGATTTTTGCTTTTTTTGTTGCAATGTTATTTATATTTGGAGTCGCAAAGTGCATAGCACTAGGAGTTTCTTTAATAATATTACTAAAATTTATATACTCTAAGTTGTCTGATGTACTAGAATTTTCAGAGCTGTTTATTTTTTGTTCTTCATAGATTCTTTTATATAACTTTCTGCGACAGTCGTGAATTACAAACTACAATGCCTTTTAGGCCAAAATGTCACCTCCATTGTCCACCAACAAAGTGGCTGCTGTACGCCGGAGACAATGACCTGTATATTTACTAGAGTTAGGCAGATTTAAAAAGGCAGCTATTTTTTGTGGTGCCGATCCAATTTTATGTTTTCCCATAATCATTTTTGCACATTTGCCGTTCTGGTATTTAAGCAAAAATTTATTTTTTTCTTTATCTTTTCAAAGAGGCATATACATTCTGCAAATGTCCAAATAAAACTCTCCCAGCATAGTGAATAAACGTGGTTTATAATTCTTAGCACTCTTAATTTTTACTAATATAGCGGAGCTCAAATCTTCTACATCTGCCATTGTCAAATTGGTGATTTTATCACACCGACAGGCCCCAGACACGCCTAGTATCAATATAACCGACGATAATAATTTAATATAATTCTTCCAGTAAAAAAACTAAAAATTTTACCTTTGTCATCAAGTATTGTTTATTAGAAGCATTATGTAAAAAGTTACTCACTTGTTTGTTTGATAGAATTCGTGCTTTTTTTAGTTTATTTCCAGCATTTTTTCTCTTTAAAAAAGCAACTAGTTTGGTATAGTTTTGGAGTTGAATATTGTGGTTAATATTTAATTCTGCTTTCGACATTGAATAATGGCTTTATAGTGTTCAACTCTTCATATTTTGATAGTTTGACAACTTGTCGAAATATGCTAGCAATACTTTTACAAAGTAATATGTGGCTTTATGTTAGTCGGTTCATTTCAAGAAACGTTTATAGGTGATATCATAAATTTTTCGAGATTTTCTTAGTATTAGATCCTGTAAGGATTTCGTTGCAATTTGTGCCAATTCTGGAGGCGTGCACTGCATTGTCTGAATTTCATCGGCCATAGTTAGGTATTTGCTAACAATAATAATTATGACAAAAAAATTCAAAAACAATTAAAATTTTAAGAAACTTACTTTATTTTTATCAATAATATCAATTATTAATTATATTAACTAATAATAATCAATTTATTAACTTCTTTATTAATTGAAAACATCAGCCTCCTTGTTATTTTTCAATTTTGACATTTGACAACAAACAAACGTCATTTATTGCGTTCATACACTCATAGGCGGCTCGTGTTAGATCATAGGATAAAATTTTAAATTTTTTAAAAGGATAATTATATTTAGTAAATCGAATGAATGTAATATATTTTATTATTATATTACGTAAGTGTTAAGAAATAAATCATTATTTCAAGACGTAAGACTCTTCAAAATTTAGCTTAGACGAACAGTCTATGTATAATTTAAACTTCTAGGGATTGAAGTATCTCAACTTCGACTAGAAAAAAACCTGACATCAACCGTTTCTATAGAGATACACAAGGGCGCAATTTTCCACCGCTTGAAAATAAAGGCTATTTTTTTGCCAAATTTCGTTTTTGTTTCTTACATTGATACTGCACTGGTAGCCATGACAGCCATCTGAGCCATATAATTATTGTCAGATTTTAAATGGGTGATGAGCTACTGGCTTACTGCGCATTATCGTATTGTGGAAGAGAGGCAAGTAATTTATTGAAAATGTTTATTAAATTACTTAATTAAAATTTTATTTCATAAAAATTCTTTTTTGAACGCAAATAGAATTTTACTATACCTATATTTATGCAGCACATGAACGTTGTATGTATAGATAATAAGGAGTGAAAATGCACAAGACGATAGTAATGTAACCCATGGGATAGATGCTGCACGAGCTACATTATAACTTAGCAGATAACGTTCTTAGCACAATACATACCTACAATCACATAGAATACGAGATTGAATTAAATATTATGATTATAGACTTTGTGATATGGATTAATGAATTAACTTTTTTAACACACTGAAACTTTTTTATAAAATAGAAAAATAGAGCAACAATTGCTAGACCAAATATTATAATTGTCATAAAATTATGTGTTACAGCATAGTAAACACAAAAATTTCAAAAATTAAACCGGTAAATTTCGCAAATTCTGTTTGATAAAGAGAACAAATTAAATGAGAATTGCTTTAAATGCATGTCAGCGTCGTTGTAGAGACTGTTCGCTAGATAAAAGTATATTACCTTTGTAAACCAATGGTAACTGCTCGGTGAATAAAAAAAATATTAGAAAGAAAGGTTCGTTACAAAGAAGTGTTCGTTAGGAGAAGTGTACTTTTTTTCATAACAAAAAGCACGAAAACTGAACTGCACACCGAGACATCAGTGTTCATTCTTCTTAGCATCTTTTGATTTTTCGACAGCATTGGTCCCGAGATCAGAAATTCAGATGTAGATATTTACAAATGCAGGCTAAAACAGAACACAAAATGTACTCTCTTTATCTTTCACCCAGTCCCTCAAAAGTCATCTATTTTGATATGAAGGTGTATTTTTAATAAGTAATGCCTACTGTTTGGTACCAACGTTACCACCCACACCCTAAAGAGACTCCCCACTCCTCTCACCACCCTGTGAGGAGGAGAGCCACCCTGGAACAGAGAGTTCAAGTTAAGTCGTGAAAAGAGTAGTGTGTCTAGAGCGACGTCAACAAGACGCCGAATGTAGTTTCATCAACTGTTAGCAAAATAAAGTATTAAAAAACTAGCACGCTTATTCAATTCCAAACACCTACTAACAGTCTTTTGCAAATAATTGTAAACGAATGACAATAAGAGGAACCAGAGAATGCGTATTTGACTAAAAGGAACAATAACATAAACTTTCTGGTCTCGTATTACTTAAATTTGCTTGGACTATCGTCATTCTTTTAGGATTTACCTCGCTGTACTTTGATAGCGTCTGTCTTTCTACATCTACACATATTGCAGTTGTCTTTAGTGTCGCTAATTAGAAATATATCTTTTATAAAAAACGCTTGCAATAAATTAGAAATATTTGGGAAAAATATAAGAATGTTTACGAACGGATGTGCATGTTCACTAGCTTGATCTCGCATGCGCTTTTTGCTTTTAGACCAACTATAAAAACAGAGAAATTTATCGTAACAATTGTTATGGTGTTGTTTTCTAAATTTTACTTATCTATTAATTAAAAAATTTGAAAACTTAACAATGTAATTTAAATTTTGATTTATAATAATTAATAGGAGAATGTAAGACAATGACATCCGGCGCCGTCGGATAATAAGAGCAATAAGACCTATCCTCATATCGTGTAAGTTTTTTGTCTATGTTTTTAATCTAGTTTTTTGGTATTATTAAATGTTTGAAATAACATGTTGTGCAAGTAGATACTACAAAAATCTGTACCTAATTGATAATAGGCATCTGTAAAGCAAAATCGCGTCATCTAGTTGCAGTTAACAATCGTGAAAAAAATAATTTGATCTTCCTTATTTAACGATTAGAAGTTGGATAAAATGACGTTTCACTAGATAAATAGCAACAATTGGATTAGTTCGTCATTTTGACGTTTAGTGAAAAAAAAAAGTAAGGGTATCTAATAAATTACAAATTTTGAATAAACATTTTTAATAAAATTTGAGGAGCTTGGGTGCAAAACCGGATATACCCACTTTTCACAAAAAATCATGATTTGGTAATTTCTGGATCTAAGTTGTGATATCTATAGGCCCATATATACGTTTGCAACCAAAACCGTTTAAATCCTCGTAAAAGCGTTAAGTAAAGTTCGACATTTGGAGCAAAATCGGTTATATCTATCTAAATTTTGCAAACAACAGAGGATATCCAGATAAAAAGAAAAAAAGCTTAAAACATTTAATAAGAAAACATTTTGGGGAAGATCAGCTAAAGAGGGAAGACTGTTTGTGGTATAAAAAATTATTACACAGTAATGGGGGAAGAAACGAAGAACATCATGAAACCCAAGAAACTATGCGATAACCTGAACTAAGAGGCTGCAGTACATATTTAATTTTTTTGTTCTCTTTGCAAATGCCAATTTAAATTTGTTTATTTTAAGAAAAATAAATATTTTTTTCGCTTAGTGTATGTCATTTGTGAGCAAAACTGGATATATCCAATCGTTTCTTGCTAATAATGCCAAATTGTTAACTTTTTTTACAAAAAAATATATTAAACAAAGGTGTTCCAATCGAACAACAACGTCGAGAAACTGTATACCGGTTTCGGAGTTTTGCCCCTCATCAGTACAGTGTATCCCGGAGCGTTGTGCTCGATTGGAACAGGTGAGAGAACTCGCTTATATCAAGCGAAAAAAATGTATTTCAATTACTTGCATAACCCTATTAAATTTAAACTGTTTTCGTTAAATAACACTATTTTTTTAAACAAATATGTAGGGTGTTTTTTTTATCTCCTGAAAAATTTGTAAAAGTGTATATATCCAGTTTTGCACGCAAGCTCCTCATTTGTTGTACAAAAATTTTAATACATATGTGTTCACAATTTTACACTGCTCAATTATTAAAATACTCCGCTGGCGCGTCGTGTTCCAAATTCATTTCACGCTGTAAAATTGAAGTTACCACATGCAAATGTAAATAACTGTTTTAATCACACTGACAATAACGACTTTAATAAAAATAAATTTGAATACTCAATTTTTTTTAAAGTTTGAGAAAACTGCCAAATTTAATGTCCCACTTTTTATGGCCACCAGTGTAATTGTACATCATTATGTATCTAGATTCTATCTTGCGCCCTATACCCCTATAAGGTGGCTGGTAATGACAAGAAATTTGTGCGTTCTTGTACAATTTGTAATTTGATTATTTATTTTAGTCTTGAAATAATAATAATTAATTAACTGTTAATAATTTTCGCACAGTTTATAACACAGCCTATATTTAAATTGATTTTATAAAATTGAGACATAGAAAAATATACAAGACGTAACTTCCATATATCGAAACGTGATTGTTCATATTCGGTCTGCAACTTCGCAAAACTTTATTATGTACTAGTAACATTCGACCGTTTTTGCCCTTGGGCTTACAACAAAGGACTCGTTATCAAGCGCCAAGTTGTCACGTCCAGGAAAACTTTGTTTACTCCACTTCTCACGTTGCGTAATTTATTTGGTGTTATTCAGGTGTCCGATCAATACTTCGATAGCCTCTCTTCAGCTTCAATCTATTCTGACAAAAAATATATAATTCTGTTCCAGCCCAACAACCCTCGTCTTTCTCGCACACACCCCCCAAAAAGACTGAATCAAGACCACTTGCAGCTATTTTGATGGCATTACTTTATCCGTTCTTCGCAACAATAGTACCTGGATCGTGCCGATTAAAAGAACATTTTTCCCACTTGACCGCTATGAAATCGACGAGCACTTAAGCGATCAAGTCGACATCGAATAAGTAATAAAAGTGGCGCCGTTCAAATTGAAATTTAGCAGGATGTCAAAGTCGAATTCTTCCACAAGAAGTAATTCGATGGAGACTCCTGCCGAATGCGAGAGTGAAGTGTGCAGCCCTCAGAGGGACGTACCCGCCATTCTCGAAGCGGCGGAGGGACAAGAGGTGGTTCCGAACAGTCCACCACCTTCTTATGAATACGTACTGGAGGAGGCAAGTATCATTTTATTTTTATTAGCATAAATTATAATTGTTATTGTTTTAAAATTTATTTAATATACAGGTATAGCCGTCTCAGAAATCTAAGATCCCTGACTTCTAAAGTCCGCAATAGACCAAATAAATACCATTGTTAAATATAATTGTAAGCTAACATCTGGACGGAGTAGTTCACTACCTTAGGCATCGGCAGGGACCGTAAAACTTAGGAATAAGTAAAATTTGCATAAATATCCTATCACTGAAGATTACCATTAGAACCAACAATGGCCATTATTTGGTTTATTGTGGACTTTAGAAGTCAGGGATCTTAGATTTCCTAGGCAGCTATACTCCTTAAGTAATAATAAGATAGTATCACCATAATGGTAAGAGCTCAAAAAAGGCATTAATAATTGTGTCAAGTTAAAATCAAAAAAGGATATCTTTTTTGTCTCAATTCAAAGAAATAAATAATGAAATATTATTTACAAATTAAATATAATATTTTTAAACCAACATAAAAAAGTGGAGAACCAAATCTCAATAAGTCTAAAATCATAACCTTAGGAGAAAGAATGTGCTACAACTATCACTAGATACAAGTCTGAAGTACCAAATTTTGTCTTATGAGAACGGTCAGGCTTCTTTCTTTTGTTGTTCATTGGAATCTTTTTTTACGACTTTGTCCCTTTTTGTTGACTTGTCTCTTTGTACCCCAGATTTTATAATAATAATAATAAATACATAAGTACTAAACACTTGAATAAGTCATAGGTAAAATATATAAATAATAAGTGGGTAAACATAAAAAAGACAAATTAAGTCATAAAGAATACAGACTGTTTATAAAAGTTTATCTTAAAAACACACTTTAATATGCCGCTTTATCCAGAACTGTCATAGCTTTGTTATCTATCTCTCACAAATGCCAATTAATGTTAAAAATTCCTATTTATTTGTTTTATTTTGGGTTAAGGTATCTTACCTTTATTTTATTTATTCTGGGTTAAGGTAAGATTCGTTGGGTGCTAGTTATGGGTAGGGATGTCAACATAAAGAATATATTGATATTTCTATTTTCGGTATGCCACTGCGATATATTCTATATATCGATATATTTATTTCGATATACCTATGAGGCGTTGAGAACCAGAGCGGACCATCCCATTGATGGCTCAAAGGGAGAAAAGTAGGTTTCAAAATTAGCCAGCTCTAAAACTCTCCTAATACGAGAGTGTATCAAATATAAACGGAAATGATTTTTTTTTTAAATTAACAGTTTATTTACAAATATTTACAGTTAAAGATCATTTTTCTACATAATCTTCCTTGCGTAAAATGCATTTTTGCCACCTGATTGAGAGTTTTTTTATTCCGTTTTTGAAGAATTTCTTCGGGCCCTCTCTAAGCTATTGGAGCACGGAGGCCTCACCGCAGCGTTGTCTCCGTAATGCTGGCCTTTTTCAGCAGCCCATACAAATGAAAATCACAAGGCGATAAGTCGGGACTGTAAGGGAGTTGCTTCATCGTTGCCCAGCCCATTTGGTCTAATTTTTGCTTCGTTGCGTTCGCTGTATAGGGTCCGGCATGCTCGTGGAGAAGAGTGACGTTTCTCACCGAATTTCCTTTCTTTTTCCACTATTTTTTTGCACACAACCATAGCTCAATTAAAGTTTATCTGTAATAAATCTCAGCGTTGTTCTTATGTCTTCGTCCAAAAGCTTCGATGTTTTCGTCCGTGACACTCGTGCTCAGGTGACGATTATGGCTGAGATTCTCTAATTTTTTCCGTTCTTTAGAGAATTCTTTGTGCCAAGCAAAGACACGAGTTCTTGACAGGGTACTGTCCTGTAACCTTCGCAAGATTTCCGTCAGATTGAGGCCTTCTTTGACCAAAAACTTGATGATAATCCGCTGCTCCACGAATACATGTACTTCTTTCTCGCTCATTGTCTAGTTTTACACTAAAGGGCCGAATTGAAACTTTGGAGGTTCTATTTTCTCCCTAACATCCTGGGCTACCTAGAAATCCACCCCTTCCGATTGGAGCTTTTTAGAACAGGATTCCCGTTTATATTTGATACATCCTCGTAATAACGGTAACAATGTTTCAATCGTATTCTAAATAACGCAGGTTATTCAGTTGGTCTACTCTGACATTGTAAAACATTTTTTTTTTAAATATCGATATGTATATACATATATCGAATATTAATTGTTTATGTTAGTAAATTAAATAAAGTGCTGATGTATTTTTGGGTCAAACTTTACATCAGTACTTCAGTTAATTGTTTATATTGCAATGCATATGCAAATTCAAAGTTCTTTTGATTTAAAGAGTTGGATTAATAACGAAAAATTTATTTCGACTATATACACAAATACACACAAAAATAATTTGATAGATGATAGTAAATACACACAGTAATAACTAAGATTGCCGATTAGATAACGTTGCTTTCTATAAACCGCTTACTCTTCAAGCGCTTGTCGGGCCACCATTAACTCTTGGTTATTCTCTTTGTTCGCTTATATAACAATACGTTCTTTTAACAATTATCCAGAAGTTTTCGCAATCGTTCTCCATTCAGGCGGATCGATGAATCATCATAGGCACGCGCTTCATTGCGATTCCCAGGTGATCTCCTAATTCTGGAACTGTTCGACAGTAGATTTTTCTCTCTCTGGAATATTCGTAACAATATTTTAAGTGCACCTACATTATGTCATTAGTCGTTTTATATTTTTACTAAATTTTTTTTATTAAAATGCAAGGTGATTCAAAAAGATCGTTTACATAGCTGTTAAAATTAAAATTACATTAAAACTAGGATTATTACCAGGAAAAATTTTTGCATATGTTTTAATCACACACTACATAACAAAAAAAATTATATAATATATTGTAACCCGTTATAAAAGTTTTAAAGAAAAGTTTTACAATGTATTGTTTATCTCGAAAATTATTGACATTTATTTAAGACCATTTTGGCTATTTAGCATCTTTTTAGCGAGAGTTATTTCTTGTTAAAATTTGTAAAGTAATTTTAAGAACACATTATATTTCGTATATCGATATGCACTTTCGATATATCGATATATGTATAGGGTGTTTCAGAAATGAATACAAAAATTTTAACCAGTAATGGCAGTAATAGATCTCACCAAAACAAACAACTTTTCTAAATAACATTTTTGCGAAAAGTGAAATTTTTCCGAATTTTTTTTACCGCTATATCTCCCCTATAAAAGTATGATACGCTGATGAAATTTTGTAAATTTATGAATTTTCTATAGTTATGATGCTGACCATTATAATGGTGCATTCTACTGTTTTGACCAGTGGCGCGTATGAAATTTTTGCATAGACTTTAACTAATTTTATCTTGATAACGGTTGAGATTCCAAAAAAAAATTATCTAGAAAAAACTTTTCTTCAAACGAGATCTACAAGTGGTTAAAATTTTTGTATTCATTTCTGAAACATCCTGTATTTTAAAATTTTGAGATTTTTAGTTATGGGGTGACTCTATAAAAAAAAAATTGAAAAACTAACTGTAGAACAAGAAATACTTTATACTGAATCAGGAAGTGTAAACTAAAAATTTTGTTTGTTTTTAAGTAGGTAACTTTTTAGATGCGTCTTCCTTGACAAAAAATTTACTTTGAACTCACAATTGAAAAAGTAGTATCCAAATTAAGTTCATTGTGTTACCAATTAAGAGTTTTAAAAAATAATGTTAATATAGAAACCCTGCTAAATGCTTATCATGCGTACATATATTCTGTGATTAAATATGGTATAATTTTTTGGGGAAATGCCACGGAAATAAACAGAGTGCTACTATTACAAAAGAGATGTTTGAGAACAATGTTTGAGCTAACATCACAAACATCTTGTAGACCGTTTTTTAAAAACTACAACATTATGACTGTGACATCAATCTATATTTTTTAATGTGCTATATTTATCAAAAAAAATCCAATTTTTTTCGAAGAACAGCAATAATTACACAACACGCAACAAACATCTGCTAATTCAAGATCAAACAAAATTAAAAATAGTACATAAAAGTGCTAAAAATTAAATAATAAGAATATTCAACCATCTTCCGAAAATATGTCCCTCATATTGTCCTAACAAGTTTAGAAAACGTCTCAAGATTTATTTAGTAAGCAAATGTTTCTACTCTTTAACAGAATTTCATAATGAAACCATCGATATGCCGTAATAAATCAACCTATACTATGTGTCTTAAAAATTTTTAAGTGTGATTTTCAAATAGTTTATGTAGTGTTAGGTTTTATATCCTTAGTTTTATAATCTAGATATATGATTTAATTTTTTAAATGTATTGTTTTATTTTAATTATTTATTTTCCTGTATTATTTTATATTTTTACTTGTTCTGTGCTATTGTGGAGTATTTTTTTTGAATAAAGATTTTTTTTGAATAAAGATGCAACCCAAACGGAATTAGAGGTATTGAACTAACTACGGTCTCAAATGTGAGTAACAACAAGCCATGCAGCTTTATTTTTTGAGAAATATTGAATTTGTTTTTTTCTGACTTTTTGACATTCGTAATAAAATAAATATGTAATTCAAAAAAAAATAAAAATATTGCTAACACGAGTAAGATAGCATTCAAAATGGTGGTCATAAGTAGGGATAGTTTTGTTTTGGATAATTTGATCATATTTGACATTATCATTTTCGATTTGTTCCGCCATTTTATGGGCACCGATGGTACATATTTTTGTTTAAAAATTAATACTACATCAAATGACAATAGCAATGGAACTGCTCGGGAGTGAGTAAGGACCAAGATTATTATATCAGAGACAGGTTGCACAAAAACTTGCGCATGCGTTGAAAGATGGCGGCATGTGCGTCATAGTTACGATAACTCTCAAATGTTCACAATTCGTCACAAGCAGTGATGGTAATCCTAGCGAAATTCTTGGGGAAATTCACCTACATGTAGGGGGAAATTGACCAAATTTGAAATGCGTAGGGAAACTATAGGGTTTTTTTTTTGATCACTTATGTAGGGAAAATTACGCTTCGCCCGAAGCGCACCCTAAAAAAAAATATATATTTTCACATTATATATCAACGAGAGGGCGCATTCGTAAATATTCGGATAGTTTGAACACGAACGCAAATTCTTCAACTCAAAATACTGATATGCACATCTAGCATTGCTAGTTTAGTAATAAATTCCGGAATATTAATGAGACCCTTTTGGATGCATTGTATTCTGAATTAAATTTTTAAATATAAAATTAGAAGGGCTTAAGCACGCGCAAAAAAGAAAGACAACAGCTTTTTCCTCCAATATTGCAAAGAAAATGAAAAAAATTATAAAATAATAATATTTAAAGAAGCTGATTTTTTAATTTTCTGTTGCTTGTTTTGGTAATTTTGCATGCAACTATATGTTCATATTTTTTTAAATAAATATGCTATATCAATTCCCAAAGAGGTTTACTGCTTACAGGTGTGAAAAATCCTTTCCACATTTTTTATATTATAAATACTATCAAATAAATTTAAATTTTATCGTAACTATGACGTACATGCCGCCTTCTTTCAACGCATGCGCAAGTTTTTGTGCAACCTGTCTCTGATATTTAATAATCTTGAGTAAGGACGCCTACTTAACCTTCCACCGGCGTTCGTAAGGTGGAAAACAGTTTTGATAACATTTTTCTTTTAATAATTATTTAAATAAAAATTCGTGCGTTTTTAATATGTACTATTTACATTTTATTTATTTAAACCTAGTACTACAACATACTCAAAATGTAAACTATAAAATAAAAAAATATACATTATTGTTAAATTATTTTTTTAAACTTTTTCAATGAACGGTTATTAGCTTTTCATCATGCATTACTTGAATTAATCAAACATTTTTGTAGGTTTGGCGAAAATCAAAGATAATATTCGGTAATATATAATTTTTTTATTCAAAATTTATAAGATCAGTATTAAAATGATTAATACATCAACATTTATTTTAAAGATTTTCTTATAGGCTTTTATAATCATTTAATGCCTATACTTTGTGTTTGTTAAAATTCTTTATAGTTTAGTCAAAAAACATCCTGATTTATACATTTGGTCCACCCGGCATATTGCTCCCAATTCTGTTCTTAAATTAGCAACTTGCTAAAATAGCAATGTTGATTTACTGTGACAACAAGTAATAAATATTGTTATGTCTTAGCAAAAATAATATTGCTGTAATAAGAATACTGTTACATTTAAACAGAATTGAGGTAAAATGCTATTTTTACTGTAAAAAACAAAAAGCATCACAGACAAAATGGTGAAAAAGGAGGTATTCGGTCCACAGAAACAGCAACTGATGATGGCGTGTGGTGGTTTTTGGTCGGTTCTATGCGCTAACATAGCACTAAGGTAGTGTGCTCCAATTTCCAAAAGACTGCAGTAATGATTGTATCGCTGATAATCTGTGTAAGTTGTTTATGTTAATACCGCAATGGGTAATACAGAGTGTTTCACTGTTTCGTAAGAAAACAGCAATTTCTATTTTAAAGAGTAATCAGCAACATAAATTCACCAACTTATCTTTTAAAATTTCAATCAACAGTCGTCTAGAATTACGTTTCGTCTAAGAGAGAAGGGTCAAAGGGTGTATTGTTACGTGTGTGTACCATGATTGATAAGTATGTATATCAAAAATTCAAAATTGTGAGAATAACATTTCTTGGGCATTTACCAAACAGCATCTAAAAGAGAATGCCGTTTAATTACGGAATTATCTGTATACAGTATAGGAAATTTTGTGTGGGTATAACCTCAAATGTAAATTGATTACAGAAAAGATAAATATACAATAATAATTATTTAACGTTTACTTTGTTACGAGTAATATCAAAATAATGTGGATGTCATTATCTCAAAAATTTGAGTTCTATTTAAGTTTTATTTTGGCAAATAAACTCATCAGTCTGTCTCAGTAACCCAACAAATGGTCCATCTCTACTAAATTAGCGTGACATGCTCTATTACTATTATTATTATCTATTTTTATTAAAGAATTAGATTTTTTTGAAAATATTAATTTGAAATGCTTTATCTGTCTGTGCGATAACTGTACAACTGGCAATTATCAAAACTCTCGCGGCCTATGGCTTCCCAAGTGTTTCATCTAGTCGCTCATTGAATGTTTATTTTAATCGATTGTATAATAAATAAATATCGTTTAATTACTATCGTTGATTAGAATTTTATATTGGTTTTAGTAGGAGCGACAGTAATTTTTTTTTAATTGAAAGTTAATATTATTAATTTATTTAGTAAAAAAAAACGATTGTATGTAATTATTGATAAGTGACATGTACAACAATTAATTATCAAATAATTACCATAAATAATTACTACACAAATTTTTATAATTTGCTAACGTTGCTAATTAGTTTTTTATGTAAGGGCAATGAGAAACTCGTTTTTAACTCTAATCTAATTAATCATAAGAAATGATTAATGTGTTCAACTTTTCTAATAAATAAAAGTTTGTAACAATCTTTTTGATAAAAGCGGTATCGCTTACATAGGGTTATTAAGCCAAAATTTTTCTAAGAAAAATTTGAATTATGTGAAATCATCGACCAAACTTTTCGAGGTCAGAAATTTTTATCTCGAACAAAAATCCAATATTGCATCTACTTCCGGGAAAAATGCAAATCGAAGAAAACAACAACTCTAATGAAATTTCAGTCTATAATTTACTTTCTTATTGTCTGAAACCGTAATCCTTTCAGAGATTCAAGAGAATCAGTCCTCGGAGACCGAAGCTTAGGACTTCGATTAAACCAAAGCGTCTCGCCGCACACTTTCGGTTCAATTATGCCAGCGAAATAATAAACCACTTGACTGAAAAAACCTGAGTAATTTTCTGGTTTCTTTTTTACAGACAAGACTCAAAGCCCAAGCGGACGCTTCATCGCCCGTCAATCCCATCAAAGGTCCGGAAATAATGCACAAGTCTAGTAAAGAACTGTATCGAGCCGTGGCCAAACAGTTCGGGATCACATGCAAGATGTCGGATCAGTGTCGTTGCTTCGATTGCCAAAGTCATTATTTTGATTGCGAATACGAACAAAACGAACAAGAAAAAACAGATGGGGGACTCGGGGCTGGAACACCAATGTTCATATCCGAAGTAATGCACGGCACTGCCTGCACTATATTGTAACTCTATCCAAAACTGATCGAATTTTCGGATCGAATGCCGATACAGCTTTAATATTCATACGTACCTAATCAAAAGTGTTAAAATGACAGGCTTTACAGTGAACGCACACAACATTGAATTCGTTTCGTTTTAATATTATTCTTGTTAGACTGTATAGACACGTAGTATTTGTTATAATATAGTAGATTCGTGTTGTAAATATAATACACTTGTAAAATAGCATGGGATAGGTGCTTTCAAAAGATCTCAATTAAATTTGAAGTAATACGCAAGAGATGGCCTAACAGACTTTCACATCTTGTAACTTATTTGTAAGTTGTAATTGCGTATTACCCCGATATATTGATGTAAAAACTAGAATTATAGAGGCACTGAAATTCAAGTGCCGTTTTAAACTCTTATTACTGGCTTTATTTACTCGATTGTTGAAAATACAAGACGGCTTGTATTGTTGAAATGAAACGAATACAGCCATTAGTGACTTTTCTATGTTCCATTCCTAAAATTGCTGTGTGTCTCCAGATATTACTATTTTCATACTATATCATGTATGTTAGACTAGTCGTAGTCTTAAGAACGAAGAATAAGTCAAATAGCAAAGTGTGCAGTCGATTCGACTTTTCAAATACCTGATGTTGGGAACAATGTCAAATTATACAAGTAAGTCATTGTTTTAATTTATAAATTGGCGACGAAAGAAAAACTAAAAGACAGGGTGTCTTCGAACTGATTAAAATAATCGTAGATTAAGATCTTTTTTGATCCATTTTTATTATATTGTCCATTACGTATGGCTGTCCGAACATTTTAGATTGTTTGTACGCCCTGTATTGTTAAGCTTATGTGTGGCAGAAATATGAGATCATAAATTATCCCTATAATATATAATAATTATTATATAACTTTGTGTTCAGTATATACCTAAAAGTACTTAAAAACATACAAAAAAACATAGGGCCTATATCTTGTATAACGTAAATGTTAATGGAAATCGCACCAAAATATCTTTCGCACTTATATTTTGTATATCGGAATTGCAAATACCTAATCGTGTGATATTTTAATTTATCTTATAGTCGTTACTGTGAATGTTTTTGGTTTTCATTAAATAAAATAGTTAAAGTACAATTGTTGTTGTTATTGATTCTTGAAATAATATGTGCAAAATTAGTCTCATACTTGTATAAGGCGTAATTTTGTCGCGTAGTTTTGCATTTTGCTCTTTCCTGTTATGAAACTAATTTGAGCTCTATTACAAAAAAAAAATACATTGTTTTTTTTAAACAGAAATAAAGCATCAAGTGCATCAAATAAAGCATCAAAAAGTGTGAAACTAAATTTAGTTTTATAACTATATTGTTATCAACATTTTATATATATTTTTCAATAACATTTTTGTTTTGTAATTATCTCTAAAGTTTACTTTAAATTTATTTTTTCTTGACTTTATTATATGTTGAGTTTTATCAAAGAAGTATCTGTTGCGTCTTAATTCAAATTGTCCCTTTTCACGATCTTCTGGTTTACCTACTCCTTATCTGGTCTCTAGTACTTTCGTAACGATGCTCTCTATATTTTTTTTGTCTTCTCGTATTATAAATGGGCTATTACAGTTGTTCATCTATCAATAGTAAGTCAGACCTTCGAAAACAGTGTAGAAAAAATGAGAAAAACAGCGAGTCTCACGTCTTACAGTTAGAATTACCACAGACCACAGAAGATACTGGAGGAAAAAACTAGTCCTGCAGTAATAAAGTTTATGTACCAAAGTGTCCGTACCTAAAATATTTCTACGAAGAAAGCTACATTTAATAGAAAATTTAAAAAACCGTTGAAACGTCCCTGGTTTTATGTCAAACTGTCAGCATATCTACTACAGAGTGGCTGTAAATGGTTGAGTCTGTTGACAGTCCTGAGTTAGTAATTTTGATACTAAAGAATTTTCTAACGCTTTCAATACTGTAAATAAGTACAAACGTTTATCTTTTTTCAACATAGACTAAATATTTATGTGTTTAGACATTTTTCTGACACGGAATAAGACAAAAAAGGCAATGTAGGTTTGCTAACAGATTCAATCATTTACAACCACTCTGTATATTTAAGTTATTAAAATAAAAACAGAATTTAATGGTTTCGGACAAAAAATCTTATTCAAATCTTATGCGTTTAATAATTCTACAAGCTTCAACTAATTCGTCGCCTTTAAAAATAAAACTTACTGCATATGAATGTAAATAGCTATTATACATTTTTGACGTACCTAATTAAGTTAATGTGGCGACTCTTAAAGTAGTTTTTTTAACGTCAGTTTTGCATTTCACTTAGTTTATAACAAAAAAAAATAAATAAAAAAAATATATGAAGATATAGTGACAAACGAAGCAAGTAACAAAAGTAAAATAAGAAAAACTGAAAATACTTGGTACTATAAATATAACTATGGATATAATATAGAAGCGGCACCTGACTCAAATTTATATAACATTTTTTTTTGTGTAACAAATAATCATTTATTTAAAAAATTATAGAAATAAATTATACGTCAAATTATACTTTGCTGTCGGAAAATAATTTAATCTATCTACAGACAAACTAAACATGACAATAACATGAAAATAAAACCAAGGGAAAAATAGTATTAAATACAGCCTGATTCAGATAATGAGCCCGATGTTTTGGCGATGCAACCAAAAAAACAAATTTTATTTACGTCTTGATCTACTTTTAATTACGATTTGCATTTACAATTAAGTTATCTTATGTTACTTTGCCATTAGTAAAAAATGGTGTCAAATACCTGTTTATTTTTGCAAAGTATAATTTAGGATAGATCTGTTTCTTTACCTTTAATGCTTTATTTTTTTTATACATTTTGTATTGGAGTTTTGGTACATCAAAATGAGTTTTTTATTTTCTCTCTCTGGCACCAATAACCGTTTTCTACGCTAATGTCAGGATTAAGCAGATGATAACTTGGATTCAATTTGTAAACCCTAATTTAAGTTAGATCAAGACGTAAATGAAATTTGTTTATTTGGTTGCATCGCCAAAACATCAGGCTCATTATCTTATCTGAACCAGGCTGTATTGTTTCTAAGAAAATAAAAAAATCCCTAAAAATTTCGAAGTTGCTCTTATCTTTTATTTAAAATCACTTATTAAACTTTCATAAAAAATTCCATTTCAGACTATTTTATAAAGAAAATTAAAAATAATGTGCAAAAGTATTCCGTTAGGTCTGTGTATAATATGTTTGTTCATAATTATAAGTCAGTTTTAAATTTTTCTACTAAACAAAGTCTACGGTATTTTTTTTTGTAGGTTTCTATAAAAATCTACACACATCAAAATAATATAGGAGACAGGCTTACTCGCTCAGTATTGTCAAAAAACATTGTGAAGAATGTATATTAGTACTATTTCTTAAATAAATAATTTATTTTGCATACGTTTATCAACTTTAGGTGATTAGTTGTTGTTGACAAAATGTTTTAAGATTAAAAATTATTTTTGTTTAATGGGAGTAACAAATTAACTCTTATTATCTGGTTTCAATGTTGAAATAAGAAAATCAAACATGGAAAGACACCATTAAGATCGCGATACACATTTACGAGTTATTACAATGCTCCAAGGAGGTATGTCTTAAAAGACAGTTGCTGATGCCCTTAACATTAGTAAAAATATTGTTAGCCGATTGTGGTTAAACTATCATCAAACTAATGACGTCCTGGAACGTCATACAGATAGATTAAAGGAAACCACTGAAAATTAAGATCGATTTGTGCGTTTGCAAGCATTGGGGGATCGTAACACAATAGAAACGGAATTATAATTCGCTTTTATAACATCCACCATGTCCTAGTTAGTAACCAAATGATTTGTAATTGACTTCACAAAGCCTGGCCTTAGTGTTAGACGTCTTTTGAGAGTATCTACTTTATCTCAGATCAGATTACAGTGAGCGCAGGAACATACAAATTGTCCACAACAGGAGTGGGTCATAAGTTTTGTTCACCGATAAATCTCGGTTTGGTTTGCATCCGGACACCAGAAGACTAAGAGTGTGGAAATGACCTGGCAATGCAGATTGACTGGCAACTACCTAAGAAGTCTCCACGTACCAAGGAAAAACAGTGGTGGTTTGGCTAGTACCACTATCGGTGGAAGGACACAGCTCGTTTCAATAGATTGGAATCTAAAGCGATTAGTTATCGCGATAATATTCTTCAATCTGTGGTCTTTTCGTTTGCCGAAGAAATAGGTGAAAATTTCTTATTTATAGACGACAATGCCCGCCCACATTCAGTCAGAGTTGTGCCAGAGTTTTTGGCTAACAATGAAATTAATCTTTTGCTGTGGCCTGCCCAGTCCCCTGATTTTAACCCGATTGAACATTTGTGGGATATGATGGGCAGCAGCCGGTTTTTGCGGCAAAATGTATTGTTGCAAACAGAAAAACGGCGCATGAGTGTCTGACAGACCAACAGAGGGCTATAAACTATGAAACGATAGACAATTTAATTTTAAGTATGCCTAACAGGTGTAGGGCAGAGATCAATAACCTTGGAGGTTATACACTGTATTAATTTTTATTTTTTGTAAATTTAAAAATTTTAGTTTTTGTTATTTATTAAGTTTTTTGGTTAAAAAATAAAGCCTTTAACAGCTTTTATTGGTCTTTTATATATTTTTCAAAAAAATCTTGCCTTAAATCATAATACAGCCTGATTCAGATAAGATAATGAGCCCGATGTTTTGCCGATGCAACCAAATAAACAAATTTTATTTACGTCTTGATCTAACTTAAATTAAGGTTTTTAAAATTGAATCCAAGTTATTATCTGCTTAACCCTGACATTAGCGCAGAAAACAATTATTTGTGCGAGAGAGGGAGAAAATAAATAACTCATTTTGATGTACCTAAACACCAATACACATATAACAGAACAAAGCATTAAGAGTAGAGAAACAGATCTATTCTAAATGATAATTTGCAAAAATAAACAGGTATAGGTACCATTTACCATTTTTAACTAATGTTAAAGCACTGTCAAAGTAACATAAGATAACTTAACTGCAAATGCAAATCGTAATTAAAAGTAGGTCAAGTCGTAAATGAAATTTGTATTTTTGGTTGCATCGCCAGATCATCAGGCTCGTTATTTTATCTGAATCAGGCTGTATACAAGTGTCCCCTACCCCTAGATTATTTTGATGCGTATAATTTGTTCGAAATATAAAGTTTTTTTTGAAAAGCTTTTATTAATTTAAAAATTAAAAATTATGAGATTTTTAAAAATTTAAACTAAATTTTTATTAATTTTTTTTGACCAGTTACAAATTCTGGAAACAAAAGTTATATTTTCAAAATAAGCTTTTTAAAAGTTTTAAAGCTAACTACGACTTCTATTTAGAAAAATGCAACTTCATGTTATTGTGGCTAAGTTGCTAGCTAAAAAAAACTTAAGTACTCTATTAGAATCTAAATAAAAATGCCTGTCTATAATCTTTTGGTTATAAATCAATATTTTTAATAATAATTAAAATACAAAATTATCCAGTTTTTAGCAAAATATCAACTTTTGTCTCCATGTTTGAAACAAAAAATGGTTGCAAGATGCAGTTTGTACTAAAATTGTTTTCTTAAAAACGCGTTCTAAAATGTGAAAATCTTTTTTTTTTCCTTATAGTTTTGGAAACCTTTTATGGACATTTAATTTGCACCATTCTGTACATTTCTGTTTATTATTGATTAGTATATACATATCAACATTCCATGTTAATTTACTTGCGTCTATGTTTTTCATTTTTGCTTTAATTTTACTTAATTTATGCTTTACTTTTGTTTTTCCCTTAATTCTGTTTTTAGTAGATCTCTTATATTCTAAAACATAAACGACTTTTGTTTTTGCATTTCATGATTTTTTTCTGTACCTACCTTTTTTTATTTTTATCATCTTGGTTATTTAAACTTTAGTGTTTTTTTAAACTTTTTAGTCAATTTTTTTATTTGATGTGTTCTATTATATCTTGTAGTTCTGTAACAAATGTAATTTTTCTTTTGGTTCTTTTTTTTTAAAGATAGTTGTCATTCATAAAAACAAAACACCTCAAATTACTCTCGCGAACTCGCGACGATAATGTAAGTATAACATAATCAAAAAATATTGATTAGATTGGCAGCAGTGGAATATTATTTGAAATTGGCTATTCTGACCAAAATTTAAATTAAAATTTAAGATTTCAATAATTTGATTAATGAGTTGACACTAGATGTTGCTAAAGTTTTGTTAAAATAGTTTTCTAATATTAAGAATATGACACATATGACATAACAGTGCACACTTTGAACCTTATTTTTAAATTCAGTTTCTGTTTTTCTCTTTACTTTATTGTATTATTTAATAAAATTACTATTGTTGTTAGAAATGGATTAATTATAAAATTTTATTTGGTTTTTGCATGACAGGTGTGAGATATAACCTATATGTATATGTAGTACGTACCCTATAGGTAATCTTAACAAACCGACAACTTGTAAAAAAAAATAGTAACTTGATTTCCAACTCAATATGTATTTGCTGATTACGCTGTAGAATATTCCCACTATAATAATTGGCTAAAAGGTACAAAAATGACTGAAATTGAAAGTTTCTATTCGATTTTAGAAGCGTCAAAATATAATCTCTTATATTCTTATCTGTACACTTGCCAACTCACTGCACACTGATTTATTTTAAAATTTTGCTTGGTTGTACATTTGACTAAGCGTGAGTTGTTATAATTTATAAATGGTTGAAGAATGCATTTTTGTTATCAAACTTTCCTGATCAGTAAACAACAAAGTTGCCTTTCCAGTTACAAATAGTTGTTTATTTGAAACATTGATGAAGTCCCAAATGCTTTCTCGTTAGCAGTGTAGTTTCTAGTTTGCAATTAATTGCGATTGATCAAGGGACATCAATTAATACCTCTTCGGATGTTTCGATTGATGTTCCTCATCATTATGGCCATCTACTTTAAGTACCTATTCTCAAATAGAAAAAGTTTGTAAAAGAATTCAATACAAACGACGAAAATAAGCTTTATTAAAACAATCAGAGCATATTTAGAATCGTTGATAGTTTACAAACAGTATTTACAACAGTACTTAAGATTGTTCAAAATATTACAATATAAAAACGTTGAACAATCTTAGTATAAACAACGAGTGTGTTAGTTGAAACAGATCAGTGTTTTTATATACAATACAAGAATAATTTGATTTTTTTTAGAATATTAAAAATAACGTGAAAGACGTGGAACACTTAAAATTCATCATGCGTCGATACAAAACCAAAAACGTGGTAAAATCAGCCTTAATTTATTCGTTATTGAATAGTACAAGACGAACTGTGATCGACGACACATTCGCTGGTTGGATAATCGATATCCTCCTCGAAGTCGAAGTAATGGCACTGAAAAAAATTAATTAATTTTAGTGTTTTTTTAACAGAGCTGGATATTTATAAATAAACGTATTTTTTATCTTCTATTCAATATTTATTTCCAATCTACCATATTTTTATTTCAAAAAATTGAGAAAGCGCAAATGCATTTCCTCTTCTCATTCCATTCCTGAAATGTTTTCCTAATAAAATTGCTTGGCTGATGTAAAAACTCGGCGATCGTTTTGTATTTGACAGTTCTAATATAAAATATCATACAAAAAACGGATATAAGGCAATTACGTTCTTTCAAAAATATACACTTCTAAAATAATAGGTTATGAGAACGGAATTTGTGCATGGGAGAGGAACTTATATGCCAAAGTTTGTATTGTTTTGATGCAAGTTCGTTGTATTGTTTTAATGTTTATAGATCAAACACACATTCAGACCGATGTAATTCATATATCCAGAGTAAACAGTTGAAGGCTTTGTTTGGTTGTGCGAACGCTTCAAGCTGAAATTGAAATTAAAATTTCAAAGTAATTATAATGTGGGTTTTCAAAAGTACAACCACGCCAGAAAAATGGCATTGCAAAAAGGTATTTTATTATTAATAACTTGATTCATTTTTAGAAAATTATTGCAAGATGAATAATAAAAATACGGTAAATACAAGGTGCAAATATACTCAGAAATTTAAGGAAGCCTAAATTATATTACGCATTATTTTTATAAAAGTTAACAATGGTAACAAAAACTAAAATAAACTAAAAAAAACTGAAATAAAACTAAACAAAAACCAAATTAATAATTACTGTTTCTTCTAAAACTATCGCCAATGCAAATAGTTGATTAAATGTTATTTAGTTAGAACCTTGTATAACAGTTAGACAGTCTGAGAAATTGTGACAAAAAAATTAAAAGTTACACTTGGAAATAGTACACTTAGAGAGCTGTTAAAAATCAATGTATTCTCAAAGTGTTCAAAGTTAAAATAAACGTTTTTTATTTATTTTATTAAATTGACTATTTGAGTTTTATAGACATTGTACATTCTGTTTTTCCTTACTAAATGTTTTTGCAATGGCTATAATATAACTGGTTCACTGTTTTTTCTAAAGCTATTTTTTGAGATAGAAAAATAAAATTAACGATAAATCCTTTGGTGTTTTAAAAAACTGATAAAACGGCTATTAGTAACAAATATGCTACTTAAAAATATAAATATGTGTATATATAATTTTTATGTATATTACTTTAACTTTAAAATGTGGTAAGTTTGTCTACATATATGTTTTAGAAACTTCTTAGAAAGAAAGAGAATGAAGAAACAGAAAGTAAAGAATGTTCTTGACTATTTGGCACAAGTTTAACCTAGACTACAATTAGACTACTAACTAACTACAATTATCCTAGACTAGTAGAAGTTGAAAGCCGAAAAATGTGTATTCTGCAGCGCTTTTGCAAAAAGTAACAGCTGGTCAAAGTTTTTTTCGTGTCAGGTAATACCAACATTATAGCACGCCTTTTTAAAAAGCTTAAAAACGCAAAATCAGATCTAAATAGTACTAAAGCTGAATTACGAAAGCAAAACTTGTATATTCTAACTGTGGCTTTTAATAACAAATATTTCATTTAGTTTTTGCAATAAAATATTTAGTGCGTTATTTTATTTTTTCATTTAATATAAAAACATATTTCCAACAAATAAATACAAAATTGCTTACTCAAATAAAATATAAATTTTGCATATTTAAACAGAGTTTTAATATACATTAGTAATTTACATAATTCAAAAAACAACTGTTGCTGATAAATAATTAAATTCAACATCAACTTTTGCATTTATTGTAAAATATAACATTAAAAACAGAAGAGGTGTAATTTTGGTTAAAGTATGGTGTACTTACTGAATTGTAAAAAACGTCTTACTAAGTTTTTTATCTAATGGTACAGAATCTTATAACGTGCTAGCCCGTTTAAAAATTATAAAAATTATTCCCTAAAAGTGCCAAAACGTAAGAGTATTTTTTTTATTAAAAAGTAGTCAACTACTCAGTATACCATAAAATATTGTACAATGCTTGACCGTTATTAAGTAATCGTGAAGATTAATAAACTTAAAATTTTGACTGTTTTGTTTTGTTTTCTGCTTGTTGAATCTAGAAATTAAAGTCACATAAACGTCACATTAAAGAAAAGTAACCAAAAATAATACTATCAACTTCACAAAAAAAACACCAACATCAACTAGTGCAAACTTTGTTGCCAACATAAAAGTAAATTTTTATATTCTCGGGCGATGTCATTCTTTTTGACATAATTGTAGCATTTTTGGCACTGAGCGTTTTAAAGAGAGCTGAAAAATTTAGGAATCAACTAGTAAGTACTTTTGAGTGGTAATTATTAAATTTAACTAAATAAATTTCTCGCGATGTTTTTTGACCTATGTACTATTTTTTTTTAAATATTAACAATTATATACATAGTGACATAAAAGTATGGAATAAAATTCATATATTCTAAGTTAATGTTTTTTTAGAAAAATACCAAGACAGGTCGATTTTATTTTTTCATTGCACACGCTTTTCAATTGTTTTCAAATTTTTTTTAGCCAACCAGTTTTTTGCTGTGACGTAATCGATCCTTTTTTTAAATAGCAACCCCTATTTTTGATGTTGAATATTGAAACTACTTTTTTTTGTGCGTATAAAAACAGCATAACATTTGTGGGGTCTAAAATAAAAACTTTAAGTAATTTAACCAATTTAAATGCTTTATTAAATTTTTCAAAATAGACGCAATTTTTAATAGAATTACTGAACGAAAAACCGGTTGACTAAAAAAATTTGAAAACCAGTGAAAAACGTACGCAATAAAAAAATAAAATCAATCTGTCTTGGCGTTTTTCTAGAAAAACATTAACTTAGAAAATAATGAATTTTATTCCATACTTTTATGTCACTCTATATAATGAAATTTTCAAATCTTACTGTTTCATATAAAAATACTGTTGTTAACCATTGATTAAATTTTAAGTTAACACATAAATAAAATAGACCTATATTTTGCTAAGTCTTGTACAAACATTAAAACTTTTAATAATCCTATAAATATTATTATTTTTATTTACCTGACATTCTATACATTTGCAGTCATCAGTCTGTGAACAGGTGAGCCCCAATATCGACGCGGCCTCTTCATATAAATCTATACTACTTCTCCTACTTCTGCAGCCTTCGGAAATTGGTGAAGAAGCAGACGTCGAACATTTATTATCAACCGTTGTTGTTGACTTATGACTTGTATCTTGTGCTGACGAATTTGCAGACTTATTCTGAATAAAAAACTAGAAAATAAAAAAGAAACGTTTTTAATAAAAGAAAATTCGATCTGACAAAAATGAAATATACTTCTGATATTTTTATGATAATGGAAAACGGACGAAAACAAAGGAAAACAAATGGCTACAAAATATATAAAACGAACAGTTGTGGAAAGAAAATCCAATTTTACCAATAAACGTAACTTAATACAAGTACGCTCTCAGAGTAGTTTCATTCATGAATACTTTTTAAATTAGATCAAGAAAGTGGAACGAATGGAACAAATTATAATTAAGTCCTTAGAGATTCACCGCAAATGTGTAAAATTAATAAAAGAACTAGAAGTATTCAACTTGGAAATAATTTAAAATAAATAAGCAAAGCAAACTTCAATTCTTCAAGTTTTTATGTTGTGTCAAAAAACTTTTCAGGTTGTTAAATTTAAATTTATTTAAAAATATAAAGCATTGCTTTCTCATGAACTTAATTATATTTTTTTGTATACTTATAATTAATCTTTGGAAAAACCCTGAATAAATAAAATTTAATTTGGAATTAAAACATTATTTTATAACCTCCGAATAAAAAATCCAATATTGACACAGCACAACAAATATTTCCTCACATTATCATAACCTTTACCTGAGTCAACCTATTTCCATAAATAAACAGATGTAAACATAAGTAAACCCTCCGTTTGTAATTAACTCAAATTTCATTAGGTCAAAATCGAAATCCAATTATTCAAATCAGATTTAAAATTAGATTTTTTTCGCCATATGTCATTATGTCACGCAATTTCAGCGAGATATATGGTGTCGGTTGACAAATACAATGTGGCGTAGTTTATACCCGGGGGATTCCCTGTCCGGTGTTCCTGACAGGCAACGTATTAGAGGCGACCGGAAACAAGTCGCAAGGAAAAAAGAAGAAAAGTAGTAACAACTTGGACAAACAGAGCTTGCTTGTTAACATTGGCGTGCGGTTGCTGGGATTTTCCTGCAACTACTTTAGCTTCCGGAAAATTCCGAATAAACTTGAATAACAAAATAACAACGGACAACGCTCTGATAAAGTTTAAATAGTGGAGAGCGATTTATGGCACACGAGGGGCTTATCAGCGGTTTTTGTGTCGGTTTCGAGACAAATTGTTGTTCAATTGAGCCCTAAATATCAAGCAAAGCGAAACATGTTTACGATACAATTGTATAATTATCTAGTTAATAAATTTTTTCTAAAAGTCGAAATTAAACGGTAAAATTTAGTACAGTTTACTTTGCATAAATTTAATCAATACCGCAATTTACCGAAAATATATGCAGTAATATGGCATCCCAATTTCTTAAATGAGGTACAATGGTAGTAATAGAAAAGTGGGACACTTCAACAGAAAATACATGTTGACTTTGTGAATTTGCCTTTAAGCTGTCCTATTTTTACATAAGACACAACTACTATTTAGAATAACTTAAGATACTGACAATAACGGCAATAACAAATGTAATAAAAAATTAATTTATATGCTGCAATTTTTATATTTCAGAAAACGTTGCCAAATTTAGTGTACTACTTTTCTGTGACCGCTATTGTACATACAATTAAATTTAAAAGTCTCTAAAGTTTACAAATTAAAGTCTTACCAGCATGTAATAATAACAATGGTCAAGGTGATTTTTTTATTGATATCTAATACGTGTCTTTTGTGTACTTCTTTATGCAGATTCTAAAAATGTACTCAAAAATTGGCCCTCACGGCAGGTATCTAAAAAAAATTATAAAATATTTTTCTATACAGTGTGAACCATTTGTAATGAATAAATTCGATAAAAATTCAGGAAGTTGCCTTTCAGGAAAACACTCAGACATGTGTCCTCTTATTTTAAAGCGCATTTTTTGCCAAAAAAAAAAATAGATATACAAATGTTTCAAAATCGAGATACGACTCTCAACTTTGAAATTTTAAATAAGAACCTCAAAAAAATAAAATTTAAATAATTTTAGAAGTATACTCCAAAAAAATGACATTTTGCGAACAACAGAACTGTTGAAAGTTAACATCTTTTTTGGCTATAACTTTTAAACCGCGTTTCTTAGAGCAAAAACTCTTACAGCAATTTAAAGACCATGTAATCCTGCGACCAATACCTATCTTGCACTTAAAATTGGTCTAGTAGTATAGTCATCATCATCAGTCAAATAATGACATCTTTTATGAAAAAGTGAAAAAGAAAACGTTTTTTCTAAGAATTGTGAGGTGCTAGCAGAAATCAAAAAATTGTGTATTAACTACCGTTAGTAGCTTATGCAAAAAAATATATTTCATTCGACATGAAAAAAGTTGAATTTTGTTGACTAGTGTAATTAGCCGCAGTTACTAGTTTAACAAATTTCCATCTTTTTGTAATATTTAGACTTTTTTTGTTTATTTTAAAACCTAAATTTTTACAATTTTCTAAAGCATATATTTGACATGTTTGACAATGCCTAATTCAAGTAAATTTAATTTTGACAAACCTAACTTAACAGGTGGTAGCATTTGAAAAGTAAGCAAACTGTAAATTAATTGTTTAAATTTTTCAGTAGGTATCCATAAGCTGTAACTGTTTAAAAATAAATTTAGACAGCCGTAACAAGAAATAGTTCCGAAATTAGATAATTAAGTTAATATATTCTGTCCAAAAATAATTAAATTTTATGCTTTTTACTTACAAACTATTTTATAAGAGATACAAAGGAGGTGGTTGTATAGAGAATTGTGTGGGATTATTGGCAAAGCGACCAGCTAAACCGTTAAAGCAATCTTAAAGAGGCTGCTATTTTTTTATAGCTAAAGACTAAAAAAGTTAATTGCCTCTGTTACAGTATAAAATACAAGCATTTTTGGACAAACTATAAATTAAAAAAATATTTAAAAAGTATACTAAAAAAAGCTATAGAAAATAGCCAGCAGTTAAAATATTTGCTATTAACCTTTCACCTTTCAGCAAATATTAGATAAAATAACAATAATAAATAAACGCTTTACAAAAATAGAATATACTAACAAAAGAGTTATACCTAAAAGAAATACTAATGGCTAATAACTAAAAAATAATAGAATAAAAAACAAATAGACTACTGATGCAATATTAAAAAAAATTGCAAGCTCTTCTAGACAAGAAATAAATAAATACATGGCCTATTTCAAAAATTTACTTTTTTAATAAGTCGTGTCTTAAATAAGTCAAAAGATTTTTTTTAAGAGGGTCCGACTGGTCGTGGCGCGCTCAACTTACTGAGTCCACCACGTGTGTGGTTCTCGGTGGCCTTTTCTTAGCGAACCGCTCACAGAGACAAATGTCGATTGTGAGCTATTTCTCATATATTTACAACATCCATGGTTTTCAGCCGGATTCGAACCGAATCGGTTTGACTTTAGTGGCTCGGACTGTGAAGCCGCTACTTAGACAATATAACCTTCGGTAACCACCCCACCCCCTTTGTGTATGCAGTCAAGAGATACGAAATGAATCACACCATCCATACCCAAAACGTTATTGTAAAAACAAGTAACTTGTCTTTGACTGGTGCTTATTTCCACTGCAACAATAGCATTCATACAAAGTGACAAAATATTGGAAATGATTCGTGTACTAGAGAGATTAAGTATAAGATTTTTTTATTGTTATTATCATGTAATACTTATGTAATTAAAGACATTATGCGTTTTGATTAGATCATTTATAACCATGAGATACATAAGTATATGGTCAACAATAGTTATTTCTAGGTAATTGATAGAACTCTTCTTGCTCATATTATCTTTATTTATATTCGACTACCTGATGTTTATTTATTTATACCTAGTTCTACAACATACTCGTAACGTGCACTACAAAATGTGTAATAAGAAATTAAAAAAAAAAACATTAATTTTTATTGTTAAATTAGTGTTAAAGAACTGTTATTATACTTTTAAACGTGCATAACTTGAATTAACCAAACATTTTGTAGGATTGGTGAAAATTAACAATAATACTCAGTAATGTTTAATTTTTTTATTGAAAATTTAAAAGTTAATATTAAAACAATTAATACAATAATTCTTTTAAAAAGCTTGCTTTTAAAAAAAATCAAAAATAAGTTTTACAAAAAAAACCAAAAATGTTGCTATAGTTATCTTACATATTTAAGCAAATAAAAAATTTTAAACATTATTTCAGATAGTATCTTCCTAGCCATTTAATGCCTATATTTTGTTTTTTTAAAATTCTTTATAGTTTACAATTAGCCAAAAAGTTCCATACATTTGGTCCATCCTGTATATGTTAAATAACAAATATCTAACCTTACTTCAAAAAGAAGTTTTTTTCTATTAATTTGTTTAACCAATAAAACTAATAAAAAATATTTTATGAAAAGAAAATATTACCTGTTTTTTACATCAAACGATCAAATATGCGTAAAAAAATTGATTTGTAAAATTTTCTATCGAAAAACTGTTAGAATCTGAATACAGTCTAAGTCAAAAAAAAATTATAATTTATGAGAAAGTGGGTGCTTAACTGCTTAATTATCAAAATGTTAATTAAAAATAAACAACACATTTGCTTTAAAATTTAACTAGCTACTTTCATGCATTGTAACAAAATATGATACATACATACAGAAAAATTATTTTTGTTAAATTATAAGTAAGTGAGCAAATGTGAAAAAAGTAACCGTACAAATAAAAAAATTTAAAAATCTTCTATTCGAAAATACGACCGACATTTTTGAGAATTTTTGTTTAATTAGAAATAAATATTTTTGAGTTGCGGATAAAACTTGATTCACTTGGTGTAAGTAAAAGCAGTTGCAAATTAGCAAATTTTTATTTTAAATAAAATTAACACTTATGTTTACATTATTATCTTTTGATTCGTTATATTTACTGCATCTTGTTTAAAAAAATAATAAATGAACTGAGTGCTCTGGAGTGTATACCACAGAACTGAAGTGTTTTTAATCTCTTAGGTTATTAGTCTACAGGATTAAAAAATCTATTTCAGTTCTTTGGTAGATATACCATTTAGCGCAGTTATTAACCGTTAGTTACTCTTGTGTTTAAATAAGTTTATTAAATCCGTATGAGTGTTTCACAAATTTAAAAATTTAAACTAACACCTAATTTACATTTTCAATAAGTCAGTTGCCTTTCTTTCAACACGATGATGCGCACTTAAAACCTGTCCATCAAGTGGCTGTACAGTGTCAATGCTGTCAATGTTAGAAGTGAAAAGAAAATTTGACAAAAATTTTTAAAGTTTTTATTAACAACTAGCTGTAAAATGCAGTGTTTTGTCTCTTCTGTAAGGTAAATAACTTTAACCACAAATTTGAAATTTGCTGCTAAAACTTCAGCGCCCGCGCCTTCTAGATGGCTTTTAGTACTGCGAAATCCCCATTGTTGTTTTTATTCAAATAATAATTCTTTTAATATATTCTGAATTTATAAGAATAAGATGTATTCTGTATATATATTTAACAGAAAATGCCTTACATGGTTTAATAAATGGTATTAAATGATTACAAAGTAGTTTTTCTATGATGTGTTGTTAATGTAAATTTAATCAATACACAAGAACTGATAACGTTGTAACACCAAAGAGGTGACATGTCAGGTGGTAATTAATTGTTGGTTTCTTTGATATTTAGTTTCGCACGTTTTCCTCATATTCTTATTTGATATGAGTGAAAATAGTTTAATAAAAGTATTTTTTAGATTTTTTGTTATAAAAAAAAAATTAAAAAGTAAGTTAATAGTAAAAGACATCGATCAAAAATAGTAGGTAATAGAAATTTTTAAGTCACAGTGACTGTTAGGATCAAATAAAATTTATGTAATTAACACTGCAAAATTTTATTGCTAGAAAGTTTATCAAATGCTATGTAATTTCTTTAATAGTAATCAAGATTTGACTCTTTGTAGTCTTTTATTTACATGGTTTTGCTTTGTTTCAAAAATTGGAATATAAAATCCAGGTAAAAACTCAAAATTCTTTAATTAATGATGTGTATTAAGTGGTCAAGTTTCAAATCAGTTTTGACAGCAAATTGACGTTAGTTTGAAATCTCAATAATTTTATAAATTGCCATAGTAACAACTCGCGTATGACCGATATGAACAATATTTTTTCTTTTTTTTTCTGGAAAGATAAATTATAGCAACCAATTTTTAATTAGGAATTAACTTAACTTTTCAAATATGTTTTTCGTTAAAATTAATATCTATTAATTTCGAAAACGTTAATTTAAATCAAAAAATTTTTCACGTTCTTAATTACTGTATTCAAATTTTTGTAAAACCCATTTCCTGTATGTATTAATGTGCCAAGCCAGTCGGCAACTTTAATAATACTTTTTGTTTTAAAATGAAACAAGATCGCATACAATTAAAGAAATTCGCTCGATTTCCGAAACACTTCGTGGTTAACATAAAAATATTTCAACATTAAAGCTAAGCTGTGTGCCCATAACCATCGTACGTGAGAAAACTTTTTAACGTTTTCAAACATCGATTCGAAGTTTTCGTCTGAAAGCTCGGAAATATAATATAAAAGGCAAGCTTCCGGTAAGAAATAATACACTAAGTTGGCAGTGGTGACTTACCTCTAGTGCAGGATTAAGTTTCTGTTTAAGTTTCGGTCTTGGTTTGTATTTGAACATTTCTCTTCCTGCAGGCGATGCGAATAAATTCGCCAGGTTTGTATTCTGAAAGAATAAAAAAATGCAGGAATTTTTCCGAAAGCCTGAACAACAAATTGGAAACTCAAACAATTAGCTGCGCTTACCTCGGATTTCGTGTTGGTTTCCAAAAAGTAAATATCCTTGTGCGTGGGGCAGTTTATTATTTCCCCTTTCATTGCTGAAACAAACAACGGTTTCAATTCTATTGTTACACCAGAAATAAAAAGTTAACATACAAAAATTAGAAAACATTGAAACTTTTGTTTTTATAGTCATTTTGGAATTCTACCACAACAGTACTTATTATTATTGATATAATTTTCTTAATAAGTGGTGTTAGAAAACAAAACTTTGACAACAAAAAAAAACTTTGTCGAGTCAGTTATAATTAAGGATTCGCTACATTTACGAAGAGATTTTAGCGAGTTAACTTGTTCATTTCGTGCTCATTAAGAAAACGAAGCAGGTTTTTTTACATTTTTAACTTTTTCTAGGCATTTACATTTCTTAACCAACCAGCTACCTCATAAAAAAATAACGAATGGTAAAATTATGGAGATATGAGATTTTAGTAGACTCTTCTTAATTGATTTCTTGACTGGCTGAAAGAGACAAGCAACTGTCACGCTAAAAAAACTATTAAGATAAAAATAACTTTTCTCTACTGCTTTTTTCCGATATTATTGATTTCTTTAACAAAGTAAGTATATTTTCTGTCATTTATTTACTTAAGTAGACACTAAAAAGACATGATTATATCATTTTATAATTAGATATGTCTTTGCGCTCAACAGGTCTAACATATAATTACAATTAATAGTTATTTATGTATTGAGACCATACTCAACAAGATTATGGTACGAGAGCAAGATAGTCTATTAGTGATGATTATGTGCGTAGTACTTACATGGTAGTATTTTATTTTACTTCTTTTAATAAAAAAAGATTTAAATTTTCGACTACTTTTACTTTAACAGAAAAATGTAAAAAAATCTATATTAAAAATTGTTAAATATTTCACTGTTGCCATAATGTTGTCATTTATTATTTGACGTTTTCCGAAATTATAACTGAAAACCTCGTATATAGCACAAAGTGATCAACAAATATTGATTGAGTTGGCAATAAAGTTACTAGTTTTTTTTTTTTAGTGTCGGTGTGTTAAGATTACATATAGGTACAGGTTATGTCTGACACCTATCATCTACTTCTTCGAAGTACTCACTTTGAAATAAATTTGTTAAAATTGGACGTAACTTGAGTCCATGGAATATGGTCAACCATTAATTTTAGTGTAAGCTCCTCTTTTGAAGTACGCCATTACAATAAAAATGCCATGTTCTAATTTGAAAAACAATTTTAACAAAACTTTAACAACAACTAATAACAAATTATTAATCACATTTTTAAAATGCTTAATTTGAATTTAATTTTTGGTCAAAATAGTCAATTTCAAGTGATACTTCAATGTTGCCAACTCAATCAGTACTTGTTGATCACGTTGTATTTAATTTTATCATTGTTACTTAATAACTTAAGGTAGCATAAAAATAAAAGGCGATCCAAAAGTCTTGAAATCAAAGTAGGCCAAGACAATAAAAATTAATGTGCAACATTTTGTTATAAAATAAGTTAAGTAGTTGTGTTTTTGTGCTAGAGATGTGATCAGCAGCATCTAAAATAAAAACAATTTAATTTTTGTCTTCCAGTGGCGATATAAAATTTAAAAAAATTGGCATAATTTAATTGTAATCGTCCGTGGTAGCTGATAAAAAAGAGATTAGGTTACAAACAAAAAAATTCGGACTTATTTTTTAAAAATTTTTATTTTAAGTCAACGTTTCGAGTACAACTTTACTCTTAATCATGACTCAAAAAGTTATTTCTATATAATTTAAATTATTAGGCATGGATGTGTAAAGATTTCACTTTTTCCGCTATTAAAATGTTAAATGATTAAGAGTAAAGTTGTACTCGAAACGTTGACTTAAAATAAAAATTGTCAAAAAATAAGTCCGGAGTTCTTCAATTGTAACCTAATCTCATTTTCATTAAAAAAATTGAAATTTAGTTTAGACATAACTATGTTCAGCTGTTTTTTCCATGGCCAACTTAAATTCCAAAACTTTTGGATTGCTCGTTTATGATAATGTCTTAATTTGGGAGCGTATAAACAAAATTATAATAAAACATAAAACTAATCCACAAAAAAGGCTCTTGTTTTGGCGCTACGTGCAATGCTAAACGGTGCTTCTATAAAAGACAGTAG
This sequence comes from Tribolium confusum, assembly GCA_029207805.1. NCBI lineage: Eukaryota > Metazoa > Arthropoda > Insecta > Coleoptera > Tenebrionidae > Tribolium > Tribolium confusum. The sequence goes on from JALGAY010000003.1 coordinate 6,340,931, forward strand.
TATGACTCTAGTATTCATAGTAGTATAGTCATCCACAAACTCTAGTAGAATGAATTTATAATCTGAAAGCAATAACACTTATCCTAACAATTCAACTTTTTATCAGTAGGCGGTCACAATAGTTGAGAAATAATTCATAGCAGCAGGTAGTTTTGCCGAAAGACGGGTTTATTAAAGTTTTCTCAACTACATTTTTCTCAACCACAGTTTTCGGCAAAACTACCTGCTGCTATGAATTATTTCTCAACTATTGTGACCGCCTACTGATAAAGAGTTGTATTGTTAGGGTAAGTATTGTTGCTTGGGGATTATGAAGTCATTCTACTAGACTTTGTGAACGATTATAACAAATCCGTATATTTTAGTATACTGTTCCAAACCATTATTGGCCACCTGACTTTAATGACAAACCATCTGTTTATTAGTACATAGTGCAATAAAGATTGTATTGTTAGGGGCATGCAGATTTGTCACCACTTTTACCTAAATTTGATCTGCTTTGGGCGGTTTTCTCAGATGGTATCGAAGAGTCTAACGACCAAAAATTACTTGCGTTTGGTAAAAATACAATATTTATTGCACCAGTGATAAACAGATGACTTGCCTTTAAAGTCAGATATGCCAATATTGGTTTGGAGCAGTATAATCAAATTGCTTTCGTGTTTTCTTCTTAGATTATTTGTTTCACCAATCAATAAAAAAAATCGTTTCAACTTTAAAGCTAAATAATTTTTTATTGTGTGTTTTGGTATTTAATTACAGTTACTGGTTTTCTTAAGTTTGTAAAAGTAAAGTTTTTTTTCAACTCTTTGAGTCCCAGCCTATCAAAAAATAAAATACTTGAATTTTATTTCTTTTGTTGCGTTACTGATTCAGTAAATAACTAATGTAATTTTTTTCAAATTTTTTGGAACTTTATTTTTATGAGTGCGGGGGTGGGGACTTTAAAGTCCCGTCGGTACTAATAATAATAATAATAATACCAAGTCCTTTATGGTTCTGTTTAGTAATTAATCCCCTCTCTGACATCTTAAACTCTTCTGGCTATGGATTTAATATTAAAAATAACGGTCAAACAATATCAAAACTTACTCATCTTATGTACATAGATGATGTTAAATTATATTCATCTACTGAACGACAACTAAAACTATTATTAAAATTAATTGAAAATTTTTCACAAGATATTGGCATGAGTTTTGGTGTAGATAAATGTAAGATTTTGGCAATTAATCGTGGCCAAATAAAAAACATAAATTACACTACCCAAAATAATGAGATCATTGAAAATCTTGATCATGGTGACTTTTATAAATATTTAGGTTTTCAGCAATCTAATCACATACCTCACAATATCATAAAAGAAAAACTTTTTAACAAATTTGTATCAAGATCTAAACAAATATTAAAGACACATCTAAATGGTAAAATTATTATGAAAGCTATAAATACATTTGCTGTACTTGTATTGACTTATTCCTTTGGTATTATTAAATGGTCAAAAACAGATTTTAGTAATTTAAATATAAAAACTAGAACTTTATTTACCAAATTCCGAAAACATCATCCAAAATCAGCTATTGAAAGATTTTCTTTATCACGGCAAAATAGTGGCCGTGGTTTTTTACACTTACAAAATCTCCATCACAAACAGATTCATTTACTAAAGAAATATTTTCTTGAACGTAGCCAGGAAAACCTTTTGTTTAAAGCAATATGCTTAAGTGACTATAATTATACACCCTTAAACCTTAGTGACTTTAGGTTACAAAAAATTAATTTTGATGAGCAATTATTAATCAATACTATAAAAGAAAAGTCACGCCATGGTAGATTTTACAAAGAGCTTGATGATCCTCTCATTGATAAAGAGGCATCACACATTTGGCTGACAAAGTCTAACATTCACCCTGAGACAGAAGGATTTATTTTTGCAATTCAAGATCAGGTCATTAAAACAAAAAATTATAATAAATTTGTAATCAAAAATGAAAACAATGATTCATGTAGAATTTGTTCATCTCAGCCAGAAACTATTCAACACATTATTTCATCTTGTCCTGTATTGACACAATCAGAATATAAAAAAAGACATGATAATATGGCTGAAATCATACATTTAGAATTGGCGTTTAATTCAGGTTTAATTGAAAACAAGTCACCTTATTTTAAATACAAAACAAAGCCATATCTTGAAAATAATAATTATAAAAATTATATTGGGATAGAACTATATTGACTGACTTAAACATAACTGCTAACCGTCCAGACATAATCTTAATTTCAAAGATCGACAAACAGGCATACTTGATTGACATTGCGGTACCAAATTCACACAATATACACACAACATACACTACAAAAATTTATGGAACCTGCAGACAGTTAAAATACTTCCAATGATTATGTCGGCCACTGGAATTTCATTTATTTTTTTAGCATCATTACTTGATAATTTTATCCGTAATGATGTCTTGCCTGACTATAAGTTTATACTGCCGGGTCAGTGGTGTGTAAAAAATAATAATAATAACTTAATTCGAAATCATCATGCCTGATGATAATTCTTATCATCATCTTCATTGACAACTTTCTTCTCCAGGACAACATAATTTATCTGTTTAGGACAAAAATTTTGATATAAAATTTAACGTCTTGCAGACTGACAGAGCTTTAGCGTTCGGTGGAAAAAATGACGTCTATTATTAAAATTTGCAATAAAATAACAGACATTATGTTTGCATAGGAAATAGATATCACCACTCACCCGACGTAACAAATCATTCATCAGAAAATTAACAATTAATTATAATTAGTTAAAACATTTTTTTAGCTTTTAAAAAATTGTATTTTTTTTTGAAAACTATTTATTCAATTTTAAAACTTATTACACCAACAAATTGCTTATTAAATAAGCTTTCATGTGAGATATAAAAAAGAATAAAGTGCCATTTAAAAAAATTTCAAAGTTGGCTGTGGAATAAAGAAAATTATGTTTTAAAAAGACTGAACGTTCCAAATTGTGCATTTTATTAAATAAAAATCGACGTGATTTAGGATTTTTACCAAATATAATTTTTTTAATACTTATTAATTGGTTTTAATACTTTTTACACACGCTGTATGTAGTTTTAACAGTAGTGCATTTGAGCTAAATTCCATGTTACAATCTACTAAAACTATAAAGGTTAAAAAGTTATTAATATAAAACAATTTAATTTGCAACTTAGGCTTTAGTTCTTAAACTTATTCCTTTCGCCAGAATAGAGAAAGTTTGCGTGAACTTATGGGTAATAATTAGAAGCAACGTATCGTTATACTTGTATAAGCGGTGCAAAGACAATGATCGAGTCAGTGAAACTCGAAAAGCAATAGTGTTGAGTCAGCGGTTCATCAGATGCGATGTTATTAAAATCGTACGCGTTATTACTGTGTGAATATTGAGTTATTTATGTGACAATTTATTGTTGTAAGTTTTTGTGTAAATAGTGGAAATAAATTATTAGTTGTTAATCCAACTTTTTAAATCACAAAAACACCAAATTTCAAAACACCAAACCTCACCCTTTTAAATTGTGTCTCATTACAATAAAAATATTTACTATATTATAATTTATAACACCCTTTGAAAAGTAAACTGGGTCAAATTACAATCAAAAATCTGTTATTTTATTATGTCCTTGTCTAAAATAATTGTTTTCATTGCAAATTGTTCACGAACTACTATGAATAATTTGACGTACCTAATTCAGACAAGTTATTTTTTTAAGAGTAGATAGGTAGATTTTGTTTTTGCTATAAAATATAAGGTGAGATCTAAATGTAACTGAATCAGAGCAGGCTGTGCCAGCGTAACTGTAATGATGTATCTAATGTTAATACAACTTGCTCGATTCAGTTACATTTCGATCTCAGGTTATAATGTAAATATGTATGAGTAAAATTATTCAGTAAATTCAGTTCTTTATTATTATTAAAAATTAGGAGATTTATTACCAAACTTATAAGTTTTTAGTCTACATAGTTATAAATTAATTATATTTTATAATTATATTTAACTAATTATATAAATGTCTAGAGAGTGTTTAAAAAACAGACAAAGTTGATTAATGCATTTATAACACTAATTACAAGCTTGGACATTTTAAAATTTGACCAAATACTTCGTTTTACACTAATAAATAGACACCAAGTTAATGTTTATTCAAAACAGATTGCACAACACTGAAACTTTATTATTATTTTTTTGATTAAGGAATTGCGTTTTTTATTTATTAAAAAAATAAACAAGATCAAATAACCAAATTTAAATAATTTAAATATTTTATAAAGCATAAAATTACAACATTATTGTTTATTACTAATTTTTTTGTAAAAATTACAGCGTGGTTTTTAAGCCCAATAAGTAAAAAATATTGTCATGTAATATACCATTTTTTGCAACAAAAAAAACTATATATTTTACAATGTGTTTACACGTTTATAAAAAACAGTTAATGTTAATAAATTTTTAATTTTAAGTGGTTGAATCATGTAATAAAAGAGCAAACTTTTAATTTTGTATTAAACAGTCAACACGTTAGTTGTTCTGAAATCGCAAAGTTTTCTTTAACACATTTAAATTAAAAGAGTATTCTTAATAAATCTGCGTCAGTCATAAAACACAAGACATTAAACTCCTTTCATTTATAATGTATGAAGCACTCTAACTTTCTACCAACTCTAATGGAACAAAACAATTTTTCGATTCAGTTAAAAATTTAGCAGTGGGTAGTACAAAAGTTGTGAAATGTTAAAAAATTATTTATTTATTGCTCTGTGTTCATGTACCTAGATGAAATTGTTACATTTGAAAGAGAATAATTTAGAGCATTCTCAAGCTTAATAAGCTTTCATGGATTCGCTGTTCTTTGTGTGCTTTTCAACGCAACTCCCATGCTATCATTATAAGTGGGAGTATATACGGCTGCTATTATCAAAAGAGTTTGAAAGACATAAAAGAAAATTTTTATCACCCTATTTATCAAATATATGCTTGAAAACTGTAGCAAATTTTAAAAGAAACATAAATTTTACATTACGATAATTTTTATTTTTTTATAAAAAACAAAAAAATTTATTTTTTTATAAAAACAAAACAAAAAGAGCAACATCTTTATTTTTTTGTTGCCTAAAATTTCTCTTTCTATTTGAAATGCATCTTTTTTCTCCAGATAACATAAAACCATCAACATTATTGTAATAAAAGGAAACAGCAAGGACTATTGTTACTTTGTACTAATTGTAAGTATATTTGTGTTGCAAATGAAGTGATTGTATCCATTAATATTTCTGGGTTAAATTTTATTATATACTCTGCCACCCTCTTTAATTAATAAAGACGATGTCATAAACACACCGGCCTTCTACATACCTACTAACGCTTCAAAGCGTGTGATGTACGGAAAGGTTATTACGGAAAGTTTGTGGTGCCCTTTTGGAAAAATTACTCTTTGATGTCTTACAGCTATCTAAAACTTAAAGTAACTTAAAATAAAGAAGAAGCTTAATTATTTTGACAAAATTGTACAGAATAATTTATAGATTTTTAAAAAGATATACAATGCAGTTTTTGGTATAGTATTTTATTTGTTTCATTTAAACCTTACATTCACAAAAATAAGCTGGTAACTATGACATAACCTTATTGAGCTTGTTAGGTTATTAATTACATGCTAATTTTTCTCAATTTTACAATACATTTCTGAATATACCACAAATGTAACAATGTTATACCATGTCATGCAGTTGTTATGGCATTCTTTGCATCCTAATAACTATATAAGCTATAACTATGTATAATATTAACTATGTATAGAGAACAATGTTTAGGTATTCTAAAGTTATTTAGAGTTTTTTTGATTCCGACTTTACTAAGTATAAATAATGCTTATATATCTTTGTTTTTTTTTAATTCAATACATACGTGCAAAAAAAATGGATGTTAAACTTTAAAGTCTGTCAGCATAACTTTTCATAGTCGAGAAAGCAGTTTGGAAGACCGAGGGCCAAGCCCGAGGTTTCTCAAGCGTTCAAAACCACAAAAAGTGCATACAACTTCAAGGTTTATATATTACTTTTTTCACTACTTAAAAAAATAATGAAGGATTAATATGCTTACAGTTCGCGCTTACCGCCCTAAAGCCCGTGCTTACGTCAGCCTCGCTTTTGTAGTAGTTTTATTTCAGTATTTAGAACAAGATACCAAGAACAAGTTCAGAGTATAAACGTAAATAGCAAAAAGTGAGATTATACTAATAAATGTCAAAGAAAAAAGTAAAATTATTACAAAATTAATTATTTACAATGTGCAACGCTGTTGGTGCAATGTGTTTCGTCACATTTTAATGACGATACCTACGTCCTAACATATCCTTTCAAGTCAGCTCTACAAACAGTGTATTGAAGAAGCCATAGCACTTTATACACTTAAAATGCACCTTGAAATATTAACAAGATGTCCAATAATATAATTATGAGTAATTGATCAAGATTAGTCATTAACAGTTTTGTTATTTCGTACAGTTGTTTTTGCTCCACTGCTCTTCAAACAGTACATCCCCGTATCACTTATTCTACATTTTTTTAATTTTAAACGTTTTATATCAATATTCCATAGATTTATAATCATTTTTAACATGAAGTAGATGTAGATCAAAAGTTTGAGTAGCAACAAAAAAGGTGATGTTAACAGAATAATAGATCGTCGATAGTAAAAAAACTTGTTTTTTATGGTACAATTATGTAAATTTCTTTGTTTTCTCTTTTTGTGCCTTTCTTCTAAAAATAGGTACCCTTTTGCTCGTACATAACTTTTAAAATAACTCAGACTTAAGTTGCTCTTTGGTTACACTTTATAAGAATACAATAACAATACAAGAATAAAAAATTATTCTTTAAAAAAAAGTATTTTTGCTACAAGGTAATTAACTAAATATTCTGCTTTTTATGTTTCGGAGACAGTTCTACATCCGTTTGTGATGATAAGTTGTAACCGCTTTTTTCCTGGTTTTGACAAAATAACTCTTGAAAACTTCTTAAATTCGATTTTCTTCAATTGTCAAAATATTGACATTGTCTATTTCTATCGTAATTTTCCTGACTAAAATAAACTACCAAATCGATAAATTCAAAATTAACAAAATAAAATCCCCAGTGATACCAACATATTGTCATAACGACCCTTTAGATGTCATTGAAAAAGAATTATTTTTAATATTACAGTAGACTTCCGCTTATCATCAGAGGTAGAAATCACAAAGTATAAGCCGTCCTTTTTTGTTTAAAACTGAATTAATAATAAAGCTTTCTCTTGCGTAAAATCTAATAGTAGATGCAATTCGTAACCAAATTAGCGTGTTGGGTCTTGAATTAGCCACTACAACACCCAAATTTCGTGTGCAAAGTATCTACTAAGACAATTCTTTTTTTTTGGTGGTAACACGCTTTCTCGGACATTTGTGACGTTTCAGCGTTTATGTCAGCGTTGAGATTATAATTTTATTCAAATAAATTTTGTTGCACTTGATTACCATTATTCCTCACCAAGGTGTTTTTGTGTGTGTGCCGCAATTAACCTATAAGTCATTCGAAAAAGGATGGACAAGCTGCTTGAAAAATAAAGTTAGAGACGCTTTTGAGGTTAGAAATGCTTCAATCCCCATAGCGTTTAATAATTTCCAAGATGAGTATACATATAGCAACGCTTGGTCTAAAATAATGATGAGTAGATCCGTATGAAGTTTGCCATTTTATAATTTAAGAAACGTTGAAATGTTTTTGGAGATTTTCCTTATTGTTTTTATGCCAATTGGAGTATTGCAATCATTAACCCATACGGTAGGTAAGAAAGAACCATTTGTGAGTTACTTACATAGAATTTTGAACAAATTTTAAAAGACTAAAAAAACATTTGACACTTTGACTAAGTCCCTAAAAATTGAACAATTAACTTTTTTATTTAAAAATTACGTAAAACGCGCAAAGTAGAAAAAATAGCATAAAGAACTCGTTTTTAAAGTCATAGTGGCACTCATTCTTTATAAAAACTCGCGCTTTGCGCTCGTTTTATAAACTAAAATGCCACAAGGTTGACTTTTCAATACGCGTTCTTTAATATACTATTATGAAACATGTTGCAAAATAGCTGATTTTTGCACACGATGTGTTGGAACACACCACACTTCAATTTTCACACCTAGTGCAAAGAGACTTATTTTGTAATTCGTTGCATAAGAGGTAGCTAAATTTACACTTTTCCTAAATGCTCTAATTTTTGTTTTTTGGGAAATTCTATTCGCCTGTCTCTGAAAGTGTGTCAATATTGACCAGATAAATAGAGATATTCAAAATGAGCGGTCACAATAAACACAAATTGCAAATATAAATAATATAATGTAAATGTAAAGTGTTGACTGTCAGTAAAACCAAGTTTTAGTTAAATAGCACACACAAAATAATCGTATTGTAAGCATCACATTCTTTTCTAAATAATTTAGTTTTTGATAACAGTTATTTGCTTCTAATTAATAACTGGATGTAACAATCGGCTACGGTTTGCTTTTAAACTACCAGTTACGGCATTAAAGCACTTAATTTATTGCCTGATTATACAAATAAGTATTGTCCTATTAAAATAAATTATATTAACTATCATAAAAAATGTGCAAAATTATGTTACTTAACGTGCTAACTATGTGTTTTGTGTTACAAATTTAGTCGGTAGCAGTCACAAGAATTAAATTTAGTTCTTCAACGGTGAATCAAACTTGAAAAATTACACATCGTTGTCAGACATAACTACATAATTATGCCTCTCTCTTTCTTGTAAAGCTAACTAACTTTTAGATTGCTCAACTCAACTAACCTCACAAAATTTTAACATTTTTATGAAACGGAAATATTAAAGTTTATTGCTGCCTGTATAATTTTAAAAAAATAATAGTTTTTTTAACAATTAATACCATATTATCAAGAAAATTTATTTCTAGAGGGCTGTGAGTAAAATGTTTCTAACCAATGTAAATTATGGTGAAAGAAACAAAGACATAGTCTACTAGAAGATATTTTTTATTGTATTTTAACACTAACTCATAGATACTCGTAATAGACATAACTAAAATAAAAATCAGTTTTTTTCTTTATTTAAAGAACCTGAAAATATAAAAAGTAAAATACAAAACTGTTAAGGGGTGAGTAAAGAACAAGACAAAGCTTCGATCAATACTAATTTATTAAAACAAAAACATAACAATATAAACCTAACCTACAGTGAATATAAAACAAAAATAGAACTTATAATAAATTGTTAGAGTCGAAATCAAATGTGAAAAAGACAATGGCGGATCTGCGCGATGCACCAGGTTTCTTTATTGGACGAGTCCATTCCATTACAAGGGGAAGCCATGTTTAACAGAGTCGACTCGTGAACTGTCATACTTATTACTCAGTAACTCTGCTCAGTAATATCAGGTTACATTTTGGGTATCTTGTGTTTAAGCGCTCTTCTAAAATCAAGAACTTGTTTTAGTTTAGTTATTAGAGTTGCTTTGTTTTGTTTATTGGATAATTGACGAAATATTGTTAATTGACGCCTTCATGTTACGCCACTGGTGTCAGAATCAGTCAGAATCAACACGCAGCTTAGGCTCCGCCCTTGTCTTTTTCACATTTGATTTCAACTCTACTCTGTACATTTAAATGATATAATAAATTACATTTTGTCGGTCGCTGGAAAACCGTGCAACTGTCATAGTACTTTGCCCCCGCTGAAGTAAGCAAGTCTGTGCTTACACACTTGTTGTTTAAATTGTTTCAACATGCGGAAATATTTTGTTGCAATTTCCTTGAGCCATAGATCCAGTTAATGACCTATTGCATCTTGCCATACATTTGTGTTTTACAGAAAAAAAGGAAATAATCTGTTTGACGATGGTTAAACATATTGGCGCCTCAACAAGATAGGCTTCTGTTTTCGGTGGATCTTTCAGCGGCGGCACCAGCGTCGTGGATGTGTTTCATTGGTATCAGCGACTTGGTTGTGACCTCCTGTAACAATTTGCTGACACCAGTAATTCGTTCATCGTTTGCGTGTGGTAGGTCAGGTGATTTATAAACATAAATAAACAAAGTAACCTGACCTATAATCTGACATAGCTAATTTCATAGTATCAATTAAGCAACAGAAAAAATAACAAAACAATTAATCTACTCTGATTCCCGATTGATAATTACAATTCCCATAATCCCAAAACTTAATTAAAAAAAATTAAAAAAATGTAAACTAACTTGCGGCTTTGGCAGTCGCTCCATATTGAATTGAACTTGTTAATCTCTTGATCCCTGGATTCCATATTCTTGGCTGTATCCATGTGTGTACCACTTCATTTATCCCAGTAAGAAGGTGTGTTTTCTGTTCTTCCCATACCTCTTCGTGTTGCTTCTTGTGTGGCCTTGTGTTGTGATCGTTTTCACCTCGGAAGGGGAATATTTTTGACGTAGACAACTTTCCAGTCTTCAAAAATTTGAAATCAATTATTGACGATAATTTTTTCTGATTTCTTTGTTTGCGTCTTTCTTCAATGTTTCTTTTCCACTTCGATTTTTTACATTTTGACACGAATTTTCCGTTTCTCTTGCCAGAGCGTAGTACGTATTTTCTTCGTTTGTAACGGTATTTGTGGTAACTTACGCTATTCACCACTTTATTGAGGTTGACTTTAAATTGTAATTTGCCCACTTTGGCTTCTCTGACGTACCTGTTTCTCTTCCTGTGTCGATTTTTCTTTTTCCACTGCTTTACTATTGCCCCTGACTCGTTTTTTCCTTTCAATCTTTCAGTCTCACAATTAGGCTCATCAGTCAATTTTTGTAAAATCTTTGGTGCATCTGTTTGGAAATGTTTAATTATAACCTCACCTTGAATCTGATCAACGGTCATTAGCGTCTTATCTTCATTTTTTATTTGTCTGTTTCTGAAATCGTTATGGCATTTTGATACTTTCAAAATGGATAATTCTTTTTCCATTCCTTCAGGTTCAAGATTTAGTTCTAGGACCGATTTTTTCTTACATTTTTCCGGACAATTTTCATCAAAAGTTTCGGAATTTACCAAAATGGACACTTCTTTTTCCACTCTTTTAGCCTCAAAATTTGGTTCTTGAGTCGATTTTTGTATCTCATGAATAAAATTTTCATTTTCTTGAGTTTTAGATTTGAAGTGGTTAACATTTTCCTTTAACATTTTTGCGTTCCTTTTTGCTTGTAATTTAATCCAATATGGTAACGGTGGAAGTTTCACAAGACTCATTCTCACACAGGACGCATTTTTTTCTTGAATTTTGTTTTCTAATGCCACTATTACTGTTATGTATCTCGCTCTTAATTGTTGATAGTTGTTATTTGAATATGAGATTTTTTGCTCTTTTTCGATTATTTTAATTTTGATGTTGATTTTGTTGATTTCCTTCCATTTTTCTTCTATTTCTTTAACATAAAATGCGTGTTTAATTGAACTCATTTTGTTTAGTCCAAGTTCACTCTCCACTTCGTCCAAAATTTCTTCCAATTCTTGAATGCGAAGTTCTTGTTCCGTTCTGTATGTCAAATAATCTTTAGCGATGTTTTCTTTCAGTTTACTTCCTGACTTATTTTCAACAATTTTACTCTCAAAACTTGGCTTTTGAGTTAATTTTTGTTTTTCATGAATAATATCCTGACCCTCTTGAGTTTCAATTTTAAACTGGTTGTAATTTTCTTTTGGTCTACAACATTCCTTCATACGCTTCATCATTTCTAGAAATTCTTTTTCTACTTTTTCCTCTTCTTCTTCTAGTGTTTTTTCCAAGTATTCTTTAATGTCTACGTAATCTATATTAACCTTGTTTAGCTTTCCATAAATTCTAGTGTCTCGTCGTCTGGTTTCAATACATAGTTTGACAGATCTGACATGAATTCAACATTCAACGATCTCGTTCCTAGCTTGTTCAACGGATGTTAAACCCTCTTCACATTCCCAGGTACTCTGTGCTTCGTTTGCAACTTTTACTATTTTGTTAAAGTTACAACACATGTGATAGAATTCTCTTAGTATCATTATTTCATTTTCTTGTGTTGTCTCCATTGTACACCACTTGTTTCTTCTGTTTCGCTTAAATTCCCTTTTGAACAATAGCGACTCTTTAACGTCCACGACTTCACTTCGCGACGTTACACTTGTTTGCGGTTTCCATTTTCGCGTAAACTACACTTAAATTTACCGAAACCACTGTACTATTTTTGCCGAAATTCCTTCCGAATTTCGTAAGTATTTTCACACGTCCACGACTTAAACTTCTTTCGCTCGAAGGACCATGTTAAGGGGTGAGTAAAGAACAAGACAAAGCTTCGATCAATACTAATTTATTAAAACAAAAACATAACAATATAAACCTAACCTACAGTGAATATAAAACAAAAATAGAACTTATAATAAATTGCTACTCTGTACATTTAAATGATATAATAAATTACATTTTGTCGGTCGCTGGAAAACCGTGCAACTGTCATAGTACTTTGCCCCCGCTGAAGTAAGCAAGTCTGTGCTTACACACTTGTTGTTTAAATTGTTTCAACATGCGGAAATATTTTGTTGCAATTTCCTTGAGCCATAGATCCAGTTAATGACCTATTGCATCTTGCCATACATTTGTGTTTTACAGAAAAAAAGGAAATAATCTGTTTGACGATGGTTAAACAAAACATTTATTTTATAAAGATAAATAACCAGAATATTCCCAAACAATATCATATTTATCACATCTCGTTGCAGATTCAATTGGCAAATAGCCAGCATTCTCTTAAAATATATGCACTTTACCCTATTGAACCCGCATTGCCTCACATCTATTCCAAATTAAGCTCGCTAATATCTTACGACCTCATTGCGGACATAACTCCAAAAAGCCATGTTCTAACACGCATTCTATAAATCTTACAACCCCTTGTCACCATTATTCTAAAAAGGGGACAGAGACAGTTTAAATAATTGCCAAGAGAACGTGAACTGCGGGGTGAGATAATAGTAGGTTTTCGAGAAGACATAAAGAACCACCGAACACTATTTTGCAACTCATAAACAAATTTAATGCATTAAATAATTAAGAAGTTTTTCCAAAACTTGAAGCACATTTCTAACATAGTACTAAATAAAAAATGCAAGTGTAAGAGTGTTATAAAAGCACAAACATACGGTAAACAACTAGGCATAATTAATTAATCAGGTCTATTAGGGAGTTGCGAAATTAATTTAGTATTCAAACATATTGTGTGGCTTGAGAGTAAATATTAAAGAGGCTACAACATTTCCCTTGTGTTAATTTTCATTATTTATGGTTGAACGACGAACAATTTCTGTGCTCATCACGTCCAATACTAACGTAAAGATTTACGAAATAAGAATAAGGACAAAAAGAATTGTGAGTTGACTCTCCAACAAAAAGATGTAAACAAGACATATTTTATTCTTTTCAGACTCGTTTTGTAACTTTTTATGAGAAAAATTAATGGCAGTGTTTATCTCACATACTTTGAAATAAAATTTACGAATCGTATGGATCTCAGTTTTACAAAAAAGCTTAAAGAAAAAAGATTACATTTTTAAATATGACAAAAAATCGAATTACTTTTAGCTAGTAGTTAAAACTGTTTAAAGTAGTTAAAAAAACAAATAACCTAAATAGATAGAACTGTTATCAACAGAAATCTTTAATCTGTGAAAAACAAATCCGGATAAAAAGAGATTTGACTTAAAGCGTCGTTTAGAATCATAACAAGTCTTAACCATTATTAAACCGTTCCCTTTCCGTGTTTGCAAACTTTAAACCCCGATACTATGTCCTTAACCCTACTTCAAAGGGCAGCAATAACATTTTACAGCTTACTCTATCGCCAACTATCGGCTCCTCCGTTTCCAATTAATGCGAGTTCGACCATGTCTGCACTGCTTTTCCGGTCGAAAGGAACGTCACATCTTACCATCCACGGTCCATTAGGTTCGAGTCCGGGAGTGGTTCCCGATCCTCCATCATCCTCTTATCTTCGGTTCCTTGTTGGCGCGTGATTAATACCCGAGGTGAGAGCCTCAATCCCGCATTGCGTAGAGAACTTCATAGACAAAATCCAATTCTAATTTTCTTCTATTTTCTATTTTTTCCTTTGCGAGGTTTTTAATAAAACGATGTTGGGTGTCTTACAGCTGGCGAAGACGGCGATGGAAGCGCTTATTGCGATTGTAAATTTCAATTTAATGCTGTCAGCATCATGCACACAAACTTTTCAATTTTTTGCTAGATAAGTCAGTATGGAGAAAAGTTGCCAAAGAAATGTTTTCAAAAGAAATAAAATTTATTTTAGTGTAGAACAGTTAATTTGCAGAAGTAATCTATGAATTCTATTATTAATACAAAAGGGGTAAAGCGGAATCATCTAGTAGTCGGCGGACTTCATAAATAAATCCGTCTGGTTCTATTAGGATGGGTTATAAACGGACAAGAGCTACACCTGCCATAAATACACCAGTCATTCTCTATAACTAGCAGTGTTAATTTATAGAATACAAGCCCTGATTAAGAACCATAATTAGGGCACATTAGAAGTAATTAAGAGATGCGGAACTATACGTTTGCATCCCTTGGAGAATTTCCTTTTAAAGTCCGCCAATTTATAACTACGTTTAATGATACGAACTTTGTTAAATATAGCCATTTTAAGGTAAACTTTATAACCGTTCTTTCAAAAAATACTAGCTGCTTTAAGAATAGCGGCTGGTAGATTTGGTATTTTGTATGTTGAAAACATGGGATCAAAGTCCGTTGTAAGAAATGTATAATACAGTTATTATCGACTATTAATTTTTGTTATTCGCGCTCTGGATGTCCATATTTATTAAAGTATTATGTGTGGTGCAATATTGTCATATTTTCAATCATTGTCAAATAAATTTATGCACTTGGATTTTGAATAATTTAGTTATTTCTTCTAGATACTTGATAAAATAGTGTAAATAATAGTAGTGATAAATTTGTAAAGTGTGAATTGTTTGAACATTCATTAAATATCGCTAAAATGGAGAGCTTACCGTCCACTTTAAACACAAGCTTAAGTAATATGAATTGTTGTGTTCGTAAATGTTTCTTAATAAGGGCATTAGTTTTCATGTTTTTTCAAAGCAGAATTGTACCTAGGTTTATGTAAAAAATATTTTTGGGATAAAATTTTTAATGTATAGAAAAAACTTAGGAACTTAAGTTAAATACGGAATATAATTGATCTGAATTGCTTGGTTCATAAAAATAATATAGCAGCAATATGCATTTCTCAGAAAGTTCAGCATGACACAAACACTTTATACAGGGTGTTACTGAAGTAATGTTAGATATATTAACAGATAATAACTCTTGTTAAAAGAATGCTATATAACCAAAATTGTTTTATATAAATGTTTATAGTTTTCGAGATTTATAATGTATTTTTTCAGATGAGTTTTAGTTAAAATTATATATACAGGCTGTTTTTGAAGTAATGGAAAAGATTTTAACAGGAGATAGCTCTTGTTAAAAAAATGCTAAAAAACCAAATTTGCTTCATACAAATGTTTATAGTTGTATAGATATACCTACGCTGTAGAGTTTTTTTTTTAAACAATACTTTTAAGATACAGGATGTATGACAACACTGCCTGTGAGCAAAAACTTCTACATCGTAACTATCAAAATTTATAAACAGTTGTAAACGGAAAATTTAGTTTTTAGCATTCTTTCAAAAGAGATTATCTTCTGTTGAAATTTTTAACATTACTTTAAAAACACATTGTATAAACAAACTTAAATAATTATCGGTATTCTTTAATTTTAAGCTGGCTAGTTGTTGCATAAAGTTGGTCATTTAAAAAACTTGTCTTAAGGCATAAACCAAAAAAAGTATTTCTTGTAGTTTTTCATCGAAGCGGTAATTTTTCAGCGCTCTTATCAGTAGAATTAATTGCCAATACGCCAAAAACTTTTTTTTCTAAGTAAAAAATTTGGTAAATATTATCTATTTTTTTGCTATAAGCATTGTTAGTGTTAACTATTTCTCCAACTTTTGGTTAAAATTGCCTTATTTTTCATTAGAAGTGTTTACATTGACTCCTGTTAATTCACTTGTCAACTCTTTTGTACATTTAGTGAAAAACACATAAGAAATACCTTAGAGCAGCTAAGATTTTTTCGTAAAAAGAAGACTTACTGTACTTATGTTCAAAAAATAGATATAATAGTAGTTAGAAAATCGATTATATTTAACGGGTACATACTGTTAACAAAATTCGCAGCACAGTGCCATACTCAAATTAAATACTAAGTACCTTAAAACAAAACACCTAAATGTAATCGATAGTTTTGAACCAAATTTGGCATAAAATAACAAATAATAAAAATTTTGACCCAAGTTATTAGTTACTACAAAACTTATATTTTTTGAATTTTTTAACAGGTAATTGTTGTTTTTTTAAAATTCTTTTGTTTCTTTTGGTTGAGGTAGCTTAAATCTTGTAATAACACCTAGAATAAAAATAATTAATAATAAATAAATAATCAAAAGTGGTCAGCTTTTTAACATTTTGTTAAAATAGTGTTTAGCAAATCAAGATAGAGATCTTCTTACTAACATAAAACGCCATACGAAACTAATAGTTATTTACACGATAAGTGCGGGAACATATATTTTGCATATAAGTGCGACAGTTTTAACACAGTGAAGTGCGACAGTTTTAACACAGTGAAAACTGTCGCACGAATAAAGCAAAAGTGTCCCGGCACGTTTCTTCTATATTATTTTTTGCACGGATCCTCCACAAAAAAAAAAAAATTAAAATTTATCTTTAATTTGTCAAAAAAATCAAGCGCGTTGATGTCAATAATGTAGGTAACAAACTGTCAGATTTTTTTCAAGTTACTAAAATTTACTGTCAAAATTTGACATTTTAATGTCTTACACAATTTCTTACAGATTACGCTGCTTAAACTTAAACTTAAAATGCAATACTGATGTGAATGCATTGCTGTTGTTTTATCTGAATAAAAGTGGTAAAATGCATTGTTTTATTATTATTATAAACTTTGGCTCTGATACGATGATCTAATTTTAAACCGTTTTTTAAACGAGAAAAATTGCTGTGCATTTTGCAGGCACTAGTGCGGTAAAGACGAAGAATGATTGTAAAATCAACGGTCCCGATTGTTCGTTCAGTGCGTAATCACTTGATTTTAGTAGAATAATTTAAAACAATTTTTTTTTCTAATTTTTTGAACAGTCAAATAAAAATACACATTTTCTTGTTCTACACTTTTACTACCTAAATTTAATTTAAGAATTAAAATCAGAACATTTATCATAATATCACACAAACTTTCTGAAAAAAAAATGCATTAAGAATTGAAACTGCAACACTGCATCAAAACTAATAATCAAAAGTAATTTTTTAAGCACACATAAAGTAGATAAAGATCAATACTTTTTTGCAAAAAATCAATCTTATAAGTCGAAAAATAGCGAAATTAAGAATTTAAAAATAACCGCTAGATTTTTCAGTGTTTCCTCCAGATTATAAAGTAGACAATTTTTTGGTTATAAATGTTAATAGAAATTACACTACGACAGTTCCGAGTAGAAAACATAGCATAATATAGCTATCTTTAATGTGACAACACAGTCTGTTTTTTGTTGATTGGCCTATTGTGTACTAAACACAGAGCCCGCCAGTAAATCGAAAAATTTTGAAATACCCAATTTTTTTATAAAATAATTATTATCAGAATTTTATGTTATTATTTTATTATTTAAAAATGACGCAGCTTAAGTAAAAGCAATTTCTATAAAAACACATTTGTCGAATAGAGTTATTTCCAAAAATTGCGATATCCCGTAGCGTGCATGATTTTTGTGTTTAGGAATTGCCAAGGGTAGAGTGTACTACTGACTGTACAGTAGACACAGAAATATTTGGCCACTGACTTTTTAAGCTCACGATAAATAATAGCCATTGTTTAATTGAGCTGTGCATTGATAGACGACACACCATACCGGAATTAAAAGATATTTTAGACAAAAAATTGCACAACACCATACCTGCGAGTGATAAAAATTTTTCGTTCAAGATTATATTTGATGTTAATGGCTCTGACATAAGCAGCGTTATTTTTAAATAATAAAATAGCGTATTTTAATTGACATTATTAAGAAAATAATAATAAATATTTCATAAAAAATTTGATTTAAAAATTAAACTGTTATATCTTATTCTAATCCTTTTGATCTTAAACATTTGTTAACTGTTCAGCTAACTCTTTCTACACTTCCTATTTTAAAAATTAAAAATCACGAAAACCTAATTACAAACATCGCATCATCCCAAATTCTCTAGAAGACGAAGCAAAATAAAAAAGCTTTGCCGCCAGGATATTAACTTACGCCACGACTACGTGGCCCCGAGTGAAACGTTTCACGGCAGACTGGCTCCTTAAATCTAATTTTATTAGCCCTGTTAAAGGTGTTTACTTTTTTGCTTCTGTATTTAAATTATGTTCCGCCCCAATGTCTTCCGGAGTAATTTTGCGGGAGGAAGTCAAGTTTATCTCAGTAATAAGAAGCAAAAGTAACAAAGCAGCAACCCACACATCAGTGAATCTCGAAAAACGTAGAACGTATTTGTCAAGCCAAATACATGAATACATAAAGTTCCCACTTGGAAGCGGCCCAAACTGGTCCGGTTGCTTTCATTCTTTCCGGTAAAGTTATGTACGCAAATTTTGTGAGGCATGAAAAGTGAAGAAATTCTGAATCTCTGTGAAAATAAAAATGATTAATATATGTGGGGGTGGAGGTTTTATCGGACGAAAGAGAATGCGATCGGTGAGAGAAATGACAGCTGGCTCATATACGTAAAATGTATTGACACACTGAGTGTGCATATATTATGGACTGAGTATTAATTATTCAAAGGGTTAATTGAAATGAGGATTTCTGAATCGTTTTAAAGTGATAGAACAATTTGCAAATTGAAAGAGAGATAATTAGGCAATTTGCTGATCATTGAAAATTCTCTTTGTGCATGGTTTCGCCAATGTTATGGCAGTTGTTATTGGCAGTTTGTAAAATAAATGATGACTCTATTAATGTTACTACTGTGCATTTTAAATTCAAATTCTTTTTTACCTTTAATCTAATACCACTTATAAAAAGTAAGAAAAAAGAAATAAATAAAAAAACAACAAACAAACCTAGAAAATTTAAAAAAGTCTTGCTAGATTATTTACAAGTATAAAGTATCAGATCGAACAGCAAACATTGTAAATTTATAATATTAAAATAATCGGAGTTTTCAATAAAAACGTTTGAAAAAATAGTAAATTGTTTTCCAAGTTAAGCAAAGTGTCCCTTTTATAGTACGTAGCAAAAAATTTGATTTATTGTTTAAACAAGCGTAGCAAACACGTTTTGTGGTCAATTTCCTTAATGATAAAAACTATCTTATAAATCAAAAAAGGTATAATTGCATTTTACAATATCGACAATAATCAATTACAAACTTATAGAAGCAAGTAAGGACTCACTTATTTAAGGGGTGTAGGTGTACTCGCACTTATAGCAAAAATAATCGTTTCGTAGATCAGCTACCATTAAATTTATCTAAACCAAATTAAAAATATACAGTGTGAACCGTTTGTATGAAATAACTTCGATAAAAATTTAGAGATTTGTTTTTCAGGAAAATGCTTAAACACTTGTCATGTTATTTTTTAATACGCATTTTTTGACAGAAAAGTTGGATAGGTATACAGGCTGTCCTAACATCGAGATCAACTTTGAAATTTTAAATAGAAACCTCATTTTTTAGCATATCTGAATTTTACGTATAATTTTGCGTATTTTTATGTAGCACACACTATGTCGATTTTCAGTTGTTTTTGAAAAAAAGACGTGAACCTTTTGAAATGAGTAAATTCGATAAAAATTCAGGAATTTGTCTTTTAGGAAAACGCTTGGAATCATATCTTGCTATTATTCAACGCGCATTTTTTGACAAAAAAAAATAGATGGATGACAAAAAAATACGTAGAATTATACGTAAAATTCAGATATGCTAAAAAATTAAAGTTTCCTTTTAAAATTTCAAAGTAGAAAGTTGAATCTCGATGTTGGGACACCCTGTATATCCAATTTTTTTGTCAAAAAATGCGCGTTAATAAATAATGGGACACGTGTTCAAGCGTTTTCCTGAAAAACAAATCCCTAAATTTTTATCGAAGTTATTCCATACAAATGGTTCTCACTGTATGTACCTTAGTAAATAGTCTGTTTTAATGCTATAGTTAAATGTCGCAACGTAACTATTATTCAAAATAATAACAACGTGACAATTATTCAAAAATGTTGATAACAAATACAAATGCTTTTGTTAAGACAGTTACTTTTCTGGTGGTACATTTCTAAGACTATGGAGCCTAGGTTAACACTATTTTAATGTATATCTTTACATGTATTTCTGAAAAAATAATTAGTTAAGCTTATTTAGGTTTAATTTGATATTTTTTTTAAACTAAATTATTTTTTGGTTGGAAAACATTTTGAAAGATTAAATATATGTCAACCCGTTAACAAAAGTGATAGCTTTCATATGCAAACAGGTTTATTTAATTTGATTTTAGTAAACTAAAATCTTATCGGTTTTAAATAGGGTCATTTTCCTCATAAGCGAAAGCATAACTAAACGCCCGCCTTAAAGTTGACAGTTATATGAGCAGCAACGCGGTTAGTAGATATAGTTAAGGTATTTCTGAAAGAGAATAAGACTAAATGTGTAAATAACTATACAATAGAACTATTTGAAAGGTAATAACCGCCTTGATAGGACGATTCTAAAGCAGGTAAAATAAAGATAGAATACCCAATATGTTTTACTGATAAAAGCTTTCATCACCGCTTGAGACGTCATCAAAGTAGTTATAAATCTAAACAGTTTTAATGTTATGTCATAATTAAAAAGAACTGTAGTGAGTTCTTTTCAGAAATGCGTGCACTATAATGAAAATAGTATTTTAAATTTTAAACGATACAACAATATCCAAAATAAGATTCAAGTGTATACTATTTTTTTATAATTTAAGCAATTGTATATTTAAAAAAAAAATGTTGTTCAAGTTGCTCAAAAAAGTGTGGCTAAAAATGTCTCTTTTCTTAATTCTTTTAAACAAAACACAAAATGGCCTTTTTAAGAAGTTACAGTATCTACGTAATCATAATAAAGTTGATAGTATTAATTAATATTTTGCTAAAAGTATGTCTAGTATTATTATTTGTAGTAACTAATAAGAAAAAAGTATTATACTCCGCCAAAAAATTATATTTATTTTTAAAATTAGTTATAGTACGAGGAACCGTGGCAAAGAGTAAAAGTTTTATAAAAGTTTAAAATTAAATAAAGATTTAAATTTTGTGTATACTATTATTATGAGAATGGGGTTTGTGGAAAAGTCAACTAAAACCCAAAAAACTATTATTATGATCTGTCCTTTTATTCGAGAAAAACTAGTGTATTAAATTTAAAAATTAACCAATTACATACAGGTGTCTCAGGACTCGCGCCCCAGAGGAAACGGGCAAGTGCCGACGACAATGTAGATTCTAAAAATTTAGACGAAGAAATATTAATGACTCCTATAACAGAGTTATAAATTTCTAAAATCCACCAATTCCAGAGAAAGCACTAAAGGTGCCTATAATAATAAAATCTGTTGCTAGGCTTCTCCTAGCGCCAATATTAAAGTGACATATCTGTCAAAGTCTTAGAATAACATAGTGTTAGGTTATGGTACATATGTCATTAAAAATGTTACAATTGTCATCATAAAATTATATTTTTTTTAGAAATCGTTCAAACTAGGGTTCAAACGTATAAGATGCCTGAAGAGAGAGATCAACTTACAGATCAAAGCAAATGGGCTGGAGAAGTGTGTCGTAATTTTAGCGCGAACGTTTGAAGCACTGTCATTCTGAAAACATACCTTAAAAAAGTCGCCCTTATTGCACTAATACATAAGATTGAAATTATAACAGCTAAACTTTGACCGAATAAAAATCACATATGAAAACACAAATAAGGTATAAAAACACTCAACTCCAATACTCTAGACATTCTAGTTTTAATCCAGACACAAGTTACAAACAATTCTCGCATATTTGAGAAATTAATCGAAAATAGAAATTACTGTACATGCTTCGTGCTGTCAAACTCACCCGAACAGCTGTAAACCAACTACCGAAGATGGCCGAGTACATACAAATAACAAGTTGCGCGGGCAAATCGGAGGGGATTTGCTCGCATTCGGCATGGTTCGCTGGAATTCATTCATATTGGACTTGCGTTAAAGCTTAGAAATGAAGGAAATCTGTGCATCGAACATTTTATTTTCCATTAAATTCTTTATTAAGTGTAAATTTGTTCTAATTCGTGACTTATCAATAAATGAAATGTTTAGGCTATCGAATGTCGACATTTTTAGGTCTTATTTATTTTATTTAGTGTATTTATTCATCGCTTGAAATTTGGTCTTTGTAAATTCAACCTTATTTACATGTGCAATAAGGTCGACTTTTTCAAGGTATTTTTATCGAATGACAGTGTTTCAAAATTTCGCATTTTTTACGTCACGGCTTCTGGAGCCCATTATTGTCCAATGCTCACTTCATCATCTACAGCAACCACCCAGCCATACTCTGCCCGCCGAGGACCTTATACTATTGAACGACGTTTAATGTAATTTTTTCAACACTTTTCTAACACAAATCATCCTCGTCACAAAATGATCCTCTGCCATTTTACGAACAAGAGAGACAGACCAAATTATATCACATAACATACTAGAAAAACTAGAAATGTACCAAAAAGTGTACGTATTGTTTAGAAGTTTAGAATAAAAAACACATTCTAGGTAAGTTATTTTGAAGACGAGGTAGCACAAGCGTCCGGGAAGTCAAGTTGAATATTTTCAAAACTTCTGTACTTCAACTGCTGAAAGCTGAACATTAAATCAAGAGAAAACAATCTTAGTTTTGTGCACAACATGTAGCAGACAAGGATTGTAAGTTGTAGCACCACCAATTTCTTTTCTGTTTGGTAAAACTTGGTCTGTCTTATTTGCCCGTGCAATCGCCTTGAGAATGACTTTGTGGTTAGAATGATTTCTGTTAGGAAAACATTGAGCAAAAACTGTTACTGCCTTTTTACTATTTCGCCCACATTCAATAGGTGCGTTCGACTTTGCCACTTCGAGAACACCTACTCTGTCTTTGTATCATTTAGGGTAGATAAATCCGTGGCATTATTTGAATTCAAAATTTACTAAATTAAAGATTGTTTTTATGACAACGTACACTCTTTCTGTCCCATCTAATAACTGGGTGCACAAAGAGCGTGTGTTGTTTTAGATATAGTGTCAAAAAGCATCAAATTCTTGTCACCGGATAGAGGGTAGTGATATATGGACTCAATGAAGTAGATAAGGAAAGAGGCGGTGCACTCGGAGTAGCAAAGCCGAACGCAGCTCCCATAAATAATTATCATTTCCAAATAATCAGCGCAGCGGGGGAAAACATAATTCAAATTCACCTTTGACACTGACGTTAGCCGCAGTCACTATGTGGTCACTATAATTTAATACTTTATAATAACAATTAGTGTAACTGATTACGCAACCTAGCAACAACAATTATGATATTAAAAAAAAATTACCTCTATAGCTTGAAACGTTATGATTGGTCAGATTAAAATATGTAATATTATTTTGGTTATCTTTGAGAAAATATTTTTTTTCATTAAAATAATTTATTTATGTATTATGGTAATTTCTCCGTTTTTCTCTAAGTAGTTCAAATTTCCAATATTTACTTACATCTAAAGGTTTTTTTTATTAGTTATAGTTTTTATGTTAATGCATGTAGAAAAAAAAGCTAGACCGCACAATAACAGAATCTAGGTACTATTTGCGATTTCGAACAGCTGATGTTTGACAGTTGACAGGTCTGCAAGGCATACGACGACAAATAAGCTTTGTCGACATAACGTGTGTTTACATAGATATAAGCGCATTTTTAGTATATCATTGGTAAACTAATAACTAATTGTGTCTCAAGAGCTTATTTTGACGGTAAGTGATGTAATATTTAAAATGTTAAACTCTTCTTTTGGAAAACTTTGGAGGAAAAATGTAGTCTTTAGCTGCAAAATGTTTTCCACATACTCTTAAAAACTTTGTAGGACGTTTTTCCAGCAATAAATCTTTTTCCCAAGCTTTTCCTCTGCCTATAAATTCTTGAGAATCGTAAAAATTAACACTCTTAACCTTACAACTGTTTTGCCCTAGAAAGAAATAAAAACTGACACTAGGTTCTTTAGTTTTAAGTGTGTGACATCCATAAAAACAAAAGTTAGTCTTATTTTTCTTTATATTTTTTGTGGTCTCAGACATTTTATATAAAAATTAAAAACGAAACGGCGAGTTTAAACGTTTAAGTCGCAAACAACAATAATGATGGTACGTTTCAATCTGATTGCTCCAAACGTCACCAGAGGTCGCTTAGTTATCCAAAATCAGAAATTGCACTGTAAAATGTTTTAACTAAAATAGCGGTCAAATTCTCTTAATGACAGAAAAAAGTCATTGTTTTACTATAAACATTTTTGAATATCCATAAAAAGCAATCTTTGCAAATTGTATTTAAAGTTTTTTTATTTATATTTTATTTAAAACAGAATTATAAGAAAAGACCCCATTATAATAAAATTTGATTTTAGTATGCTCTGTTTTAAAAATAAAAAAAACACTAGCCACTTTCAACTGCAATATAAATTGTTTTATAGTAGATTGATCAAATAATAGCCATTGTTAATCTAATGGTAAGGTAATTTACTTATGGTAAGATAACAGTAATAATGCATTTTGATTTATGGTTGTCCAGACGTAAAGTAATCTCGTCACAGATATTGCAAGGTACAAATGAGGTATAAATAAAAATGTTTTAAATTACCGAGCTTAAAAAAGTGAGTGACCAAATACTTCCATGTCCATTATACCTTAGTAGAAAACGTTTTAAAGTTTGTTAAATAAACTATCTATGTGTCTGTTATTAAATTTTAAATGCAATCTGTGATTTTTTAATGTGAAATTTTTACCGTTTTACTAAATTAATTAGGTTAAATTTTTATAAGACCGCAACCTTAAAATTAATTGTTTTTCTGATTAGATCTTTTGGGGAAAAAAATCTACACAAAAATATAAATTTATTTGCTTTACCGCTTTTGCGTTTTAGACCATTTCGACTAGTTTTCGTAACTTAGACCTTTAAATTCTACATAAGTAAAGTTGTACCTATTTTTTTCGTCTATTAGACTATCTGATCAGCTTACATTTGATACCTGTTTTGTTCAATGTTCAGTAAATTATATATTCATACAGATACATACTATTTTTCTTAAAATTTTATTAATCGGACTATTTCAAGTTTGTCTGATTCGTAATTGTATGTGAATCTTGTATTCATATAGAATGTTATAAATATTTGAGTACCCAACCATTCTGGACATGTTATTTTCTCATGAGGCAAGATGTATTCTACTCAAAGCCCTGGAAATAAAATCCCAAAATTTCGATAGCAGGATTTTGCGTTTTTCGCCGTTACTTCAGTAATAGAATTTTTTTCTTAACAGCGTCCAGTAAAAAGCCTTCATTGCAGTTTGATGGTTTTTCCCGGACAAACTGATGTTTTACGGTCACAATGTGTCGTTCATCAAGTGTAAAGACGCGACCCCACATATTCAATAATAACCGCCAAAGAGCAAAAATTTATGATTGTTTTTGCCGAGAGAATAAACTTTCATTGTTAGGCCATCTCCCATAAATAGTTGGTTTGGCGTGGGCGCCCATGCGGTAATGGACGTAAATGGCCCTTTAACGACACATGACGCTAAACAAACTTTGCAAACACGTTGCCACTGCTGATGAACGCTTGTGCAATTCCGATTCCAACAATTCTACACGTTTGCATTCCTTTTATTGATTGATTGGGAACGGAGGTTTTGTTCCGGTTTCGGCTCGCTTTTTAATAGACGACAATGAGAGATTTTTCAAAAAGAATATTGTCCATTAGGGAACAACGGAAAAGAGAAAACAATGAAAATAAAATAAAACTAACAGTTTGCTGTTTAGTGCTGACACTAAATGCGATATGTCAGCGATAGTTAATATTTTCATGATGGTGAGCAGAATATTGATCTCTGCATATGTATTCCACTATAAATTTATTATTACGTTGTGGCAAACTGTTATGGTCGTGTAACAACTGTTATGTCTGATTTTGGATACTCCCAACTAATTTATATGTCAAATAGCTAACATTTCATAATTGCATTTAAAACTAAAAAGAGATAATGCTAAAAGTAAAAAATTACTAAAATATTACAAGTGTTAGATATAGGTAGTATACGTTAAATACAATACATAATCAATAAATTTTTATCATTATTGTCAATAGGTTTACAATTAATATACACGTTAATTAAGTACTTGTGGTATGCTGTAAAAAACTTTTAATAAAAATTGAGTCAATTTTTATAAACTCAAAATAATAGGTTTTACACAATTGATCCACGATACAAGGTTTTCTAATACAATATTTTTTTAGGTTAATTTCTAACATGATAGACAAAAAAGTAGCCACATTAGTGTTAAAAAAATATATACCTTAAATACAAAATTAATATTTTACAGTTATAAATTATCTTAAATTGTCGCCTTTTTGCTTAATAAACACTGATTAAAATCGGCAACTACTTTTGCTTATATCTGCAGTGTGAGTCAATTTTTAGAAGTTTTTCGAAAGTTAGCTCACTCTCTAGTATTATTTCAAAGTTTCTATTTAGTTTTACTTAGTTATTTTCCACCAGTATTTTCCGACAAGTCGATCAAAAAAATTGTTTAGCAATTTTTAGGCTTCAAGTTGACCGTGGTATCATAAAATATTCCTAATTTGCTACCTAGAAAAGACCAAAATAGTATATTAAACACGCGTTTGAAAAACTCAGTTTTGTGTCACGAATTTAAGTTGATAAAATGACAGCAAAACCGAAGTTTTATAAAAGATAAGTGTCTATAATAGCTTAAGAAACAATTTTTACAACTACGGTCTCAACCCTACCCAACGATTTTTTCAAGTAACCGTCGTACCCACCTTCAAGTTTCAAGTAACCCATCCCTTTAAGCACTAAAATAAAAAAACTTACCACAACCTATGATATCTCCCTTCCTCTACCCCAGCCAACACCTGTTAAGAAAATCCCCCCATGGTTAATTGATACACCAAACACCAACTACACACTTGCCCAAACTCCAAAAGATACTACACCATACCCACTTATCCAAAACCACTTCTCGCAAATACTTGAGAAATTCGCTGGCGCTGAAATAATTTACACCGACGCTTCGAAAGGGAATAATGGAGTCGGTTTTGCAATTGTAACTCCCCATGAAACCATCAAATCCAAAATGCAAGCTGGAACAAGTACCTTCACTGCCGAACTATATGCAATCCTGAGGTCACTCGAGTTCACAAAAACACACATATCAACAGAAATCGTAATAGTAACAGCCAACCTCGCAACCATCAAAGAAATTGAAAAGATGTTCCCAACACATCCAATCAGCCAATCAATTAGAGCCACATTGGCCGAACACAAGATGCTACAAAACACAATCTCTCTCGTATGGGTTCCGTCCCACTGTAGAATTAAGGGTAATGAAATAGCCGATCAAGCAGCATCCATAGCCACGAGAACATATAATGAAGAAATCAATATAGAAACACCATTAGACGCAGTGTCAAACGTCAGGAGAGCAATTAGGGCCATGTGGAACACCCAATAGAAGTAAAAATCAAATAAACTCTCAGAATGCCAAAGAACGCTCCATACCAAAAAACGAGAAAGTACGTAGTCCTAATGAATATACTACGCTTAAGCCGTTCAAACCTAACCCACAAACATCTGTTAGAAAAAAACCCGGTCCCACAATGTCCTCGAGTGCCCCAAATTCGTCTAAGCCCGCACAAGATTTCATATACCAGACAGCCTATTAGAAGCCCTAGACATAAAAACCCCCCAAGAGTGGAAAACATCGTAAGATTTTTGGAAGAAACTCAATTAATTAACTGTATATAATATTTGGCAACTTTGTATTATGTATACACCACTGTACCAATCGATGCCAATAACCCAGTTGTTGAGGCATCTTTTATTAAATAAAGAAAACAATTTTTTTATACTATATTTATTATAATTTGAACATTTTACCTATTTTATTTATTTATTTTAAATAAAATTAAAATTTTGAGTTTTATAATTATATTATTTCTACACTGAGTGGCTGTATTATAATAGCTATAACAGCACCCAAATAAGTTTTATTTATGCCTACCTGTAGTTTAGTTTTGTTTATTTCACTGACGCATATTTGACAGACAATCGCCAATGACAGATATTGTCAAAATTTTATATTAATTAATTCAATATTAATTTCATTTAATTAAAGACGACTTTTGATAAAATTTTGTATTATACTTGTGGGAATGCTTTTAAATACTCAAAACTTTAGTCACTCACATGTTTAAGTAGCTTTTATAGCTTACAGCTTTTACGCATTTAATCTTTATAATTTCAAATTGCCTTTTTATTCTATTTTATTTTTACTTACTTGTACCTTTTTTTTCTTTCTTAATCTTTGTTTTTTGTTTTTCTTTGTAACAGCTAGTTTTTTAATTACATTTCTAAAAACACGTTACATCTAAAAGTTAAGTTTAAGTAAAACTTTCTAGTTTAATTAATTATTAGTGTTCAAACTCAGCCATAATAATTAACATTTAATACTGCACTAGTTTCAAACACAATATATTTAATTTTACACTTCTTCTTCGCTTTATTAACACTTCTGATTTCAACCGATTTATGTCGGCGACAGCTTTTCATTACATAACAGGTGATAATCCTCATCGAAACGATACTCGTACTGAAAACCCAACTTCACGACTTATACAGGCTGTTTCAGAAATAAATACAAAAATTACAAAAAAAAATTACAATTCTAATCATCTCGTTTAAAGAAAAGTTTTTTCTGGATAATTTTTTTTCCGAATTGCAACCGTTATCAAGATAAGATTAGTTAAAGTCTTGGCGAAAATTCCATACGCGCCACTGGTCAAACCAGTAGAGTGCACCATTATAATGGTCACCATGATAACCAGACATCGGCATAGAAATGTCACGCAGACTCACTGCACTCGCTTGCAGTCAGCTAAAGCCATAAGAAAATTATAACTGGAAAGTAAGATCAGAGAGACGACGAACAGTTCGATTGCTATATACAAATTTCTGTAAATTCGTTAAATAAGTAGGTAACTAATAAGTCGGTTTACTTCGGGGCGCGCGCCAGTATGTAGCGAACGCTCCGCTTGGATTTCCCGCCGTGACATTTCTGTGCCTAAGTCTGATGATAACTATAAAAAAATCATGAATTTACAAAATTTCATAAGCGTATCTATAGGGAAGATATAGCAGTAAAAAAATTCGCAAAAATGTTATTTAGAAAAGTTGTTTGTTTTGGTAAGATCTATTACTGGTTAAAATTTTTGTATTCATTTCTGAGACACCCTGTACAAGTGTTTATAGACTGTACTCAAAAATATGGTTGTCATACAACGTGTATCTTAAAAATATGTTTATTGAGAAAAAAAATTTACAGCAAAAAGAATTAACAACATTTAAAAAGTTAAATTTAGATATTTAGCATTGTTTTAATGAGGAATTACCATCAGACAAAATTTTTGCTCACATTTTACTCACACCCTGTATATCAACAAATTGTCGAAGTACACCGTGTCTTGTAAAAAACAACTTATTGTGAAAAAAGTTTTATATTGTCTAGCTCTAAAATTATCAATATTTATGTAAAAGTATTTTAGTTATTAAGCATTCTTTCAACGAGAACTAGAATCGGTTAAAACTTTTGAAATTAATTTTAAAAAACACCCAGTATAAATATGTATGAGATCACCGGGTTAAACACTTTTTTGAAAGTTTATCAAAAATCAAGTCAGCATACATTTTTCGGTAAACTACTATTTACTTTTGTTCTAATAAAACAGCCAAATTGTCTTCTGTTAAAAAAAAAGTAGATATAATATCTCATATTATATTACACTATTATAATTTTTAAAAATCATGGATTTAAAATGAAATAAAAATTTTTGTGATTAGTGCTTGACGTTTAAAAATTTAGATTAATTTAGATGTTAAGAATTTAGAAAACAAGAAAATAATTAGGTATATCTCACATAAAAGTATAACAATGTGCTTTTCGTTTCGCAAAGTTTAATTAGATTACTTTGATAAAAAACAAAAGACTTATTTAAATCACGCTTACTTAATTTTAAAATAAACCTGTAAGACAAAACAACAATTAAATTTTCAAGAACTTAGACGCTTCCTGTTGAAAAACTCCTGGCAAATATTTTCTCATCTTACATTCTTTCCTCCTCTAAAATTGCATTCATTTGTATTTATATTTGGAAAAACATTTTTTCTCTTAAAAATAATTTGATTAATTAAGAAAAAGCGTAAATAATAAGCGTTAACCTTTACAATTAATTTAAAACGGAAATAGAACAAAAACGTTTTGTGCTAAAAGAATAATTTTTGTTGCATTATTTAACTGTCAAATGCAATTTATGATGTGGAGGTAATTTTTCCATTTCGCAGTATTTAACATTTCAAACAAGAACTGACACTATTAATCAATAATTTAAGTTTTTTTTACAAAACAACATGTTTTGTTGTTTTGCATTCTATGTATGTCTCCTCTAATAAATTGGTTGCGTAATAACGAACACAAAGTTTGCAATAAAATTTTATTGTACTCATCATGATGGGTAATATTAACAAATACTTTCCAACACTTCACTCCCACTTCGTCCATTACATTTTTCCATTGGAAACATAAAATTTTATTCAGCACATCACCATTTGTTTGTTTTCATCTGTGAAGCAAAAGAGATTCTCACACTTGACTAAATCTGAAACGGTCATATGAACGATGTACCTTTTCAGTTTCTAAATCGCTGACCGGAAATATTTACGAATAAATTTCAAAATAAACAAATTTGCAGAAGTAATCTAATTGATTTTTCCCTTTTCCGATTATTTCAGCTAAAATAGGCGAAAAGTTACTTTATAAAGCAGACAAACGTAAAAATTGAGAAAAAAAACTAAAATTTTGTTGGTAATAGACATTGATTAGAAAATTTCTTGAAAAAAATAATAAAAACACTTATTACTTTGAAAAACTAATTTACTACAATTAGTCATTTCTTTTTTTTTGAAAAGAAATTTATTACAATTATCATTACTTTACAATTATTTTTGTCGTAGATAGGTATGAACTTTCTATACTATGAATGTATGAAATACTTGTTTCTCAACCATTTATACGTCATTTGTCACACTTTACACACGATACTGCTGTTTCCTACCAAAAAGTTTTTATTAACTTTTGTTAATTTGTTTAGTAATTTACAATACATACAATAGGAAATAGCTTAGCACAGCCGTTAAAATGTTAAAAATGACACTGATATGACAATATGGGTATCATATAAATAGATAATTATTATGTAAAATGTTATATAGTTTATTTGCTTATCAAAAAAACCACCAACATTGCAATTTACACCTAAAATACATCTGGCAACATGGCACAGCTTTTAAAATAACGTACAATAAAATTAACGTAAATTTGACAGTCATTTAGGACTGCAATTTATCTTTTTATTAAATCTTTATAGCGTATTACAGTTAGCTACAGTTGTTGATCAAACAGATCTCTAATTGTTTGTAGTATTTTAACATTCTTATTTTACTTAAAAACCAAATTTTTCTAAATTTTTTGACCATGATAAGAGAGTGACAGAATTTCCAAAAATTTTGATAACGTCAAATTCTAGTAAATTTAATTTTGACGAACTTAATTCAGTTGTAGTGGTTTTTTGAAAAGTAAACAAACTTTAACAAGTCTGTTAAATAATACTCGTATGTACATACGAAAATCTGACAAGTGATAACTAGGGCTATGCAGGAACGTGGAGTTTTTTAAAATATACTAAATATAAGCTAAATGTCTGTCAATGGCGTAGAAATTTTACGGGAAACGCAAGGGTGTCTAGAAAAGGATGTTTTTAAGCAAATGTCTGAGTAATGCTCGCTGTGATTTTATAACATTTTACCAACTAGGTTTGTACGCTTGGTGAGTACTACTATGGTACTACATACAGGCAATATCCCGTTTAGATTAAACAATCCACACGCTTGCGCTTTCCGTAAAATTTCTACATCATTGACGGACATTTAGTTCATGTTTAGTATATTATCGAGCGGCAAAAACTCCACGTTCCTGCATAGCCCTAGTGATAACATACATACAGTACACTGAATAAAGCGGTTTTACCAACACATTAACACATGAGCAATGACTCCAGCCTTTTCATTAGTCAAAACTAACAATATTGTAGATTTAACTTTCATTCTTTTTAAACTTGAGGTATGTTTACACAAATCTTCTTTACCGATGAAAATTATGGTTATTTAAGTCTTAAGAACGGTAAAGAGATTTTACCGATCGAAAACAATTATTGTCTGAGATTTGTAATTCTTAACGTTCGTGATGCTTATAACTTCTTTTGTACGACTATAATTATTTATTTTTGATTTAAATAATTAATTTACCTTTAAATTAAACAAAATCAAATCTAAAAATTTTTTTTGTAGTATCTAAACAACAAAAAAAATTCTTTAAAAATTTTTTCATTTGAAAAAGTCAAGAATGTCAAAAGTGTGGTTAATAAGAAAAAGATTTAAGTTTATACAGGTGAGTCAAAACTCAGGGTGAGTTAAAAATTTATTTCATTTTTTCTCAAAAATTAGTTATCACAGTTAAACATTATTATTAATTAATTAATATTCGTTAAAAGAAATATTAAAAAAAATCTGAAAAATTTCACATGCATAGAGAAAATCACAGTTTTTAATAGCAAACCCTGATGTTGATGTGATAACTAGTTTTTAAAAAAAATCCTAGTCACTCTGGGACCTGCGTAGAAATGTACCATAAAAATTACAGTGACATAGATGTGCAGAACAATTTAAATCATTTATAAATCTAGGCTCATAGTCGAGTCAATAAAGCTTTTTACTTATTAATTATTCCTCAGAAACAGCATTGATTTTGATCATATTTTTTCTAAATGTTTGTTTTTATATACTGTTTAAAATCAGAAATTTTTAATGGCCTTAAATAATGCGAGATCCAAAAGTTTCGAACTCAAGTTACCTTTGGTGTCATAAACGTAGGCTTGAATGAATTAATTAATTGTATTAAAACTTCTTTAACTTTGCTTTTCTAGACGGTTTTCTATTACAATTTGCGATTAATTTCTCCTTTGATCTGGTTCTACATTTTATCTAATTCTATTTCAACAATAGAAATTTTTAAAAATAATTTTTGTATTTAAAATTAACTACCATAAAGAATTAAACGACCAAGACCGTCTTTGATTGATTTGAAAACTTTACTGACTTAAAAAACTTGTAAGACATTGTAAAGAACTTTGATTTTGTAAATAAATGTAGTAATCTTTTGTATATTTGAAAAACACCTCCTTTATACAAAGTTTTATTTTTTTTTTAATCAGAGTTTTTCTAAAATTTTCCTTTTAATTTTTTCTAATGTAAGGAACCTTCAATTAAGAAGTAACTGATCGATATTCTCTTTAATTACACTGTATTACACTTCAATCAAAGCGGAACTTTTTCGTTCTGATATTTCATAATGGAATTAAGACGAAAATCAAATCAGCGAGAAATTGGATGGGTCTGATCGATCATTATCCTTTGAACAAGACTAAAATCGCTTTATTACAGCATACAGGCTAATTGCTTCAATTTCTCGCATAAAATTTTTGCGGTTTCTCTTCTGCTGGTTCCGCTTTGATCTTTTGGCTTTTTCTGAACAATCCGATATGAAGAAATTACAAAAAATTGTATAAAACGTTCCTGAGAATTTATCTTTGACGTCAGTCTCTAATTGCAAAATTTGCGGCAAAAATCACTTAGCCGTCGGTGTTTAATCTTCGAGTAGGTCTCTTTCTGACGTTCGGCATCGACGAGGACAGACGTCAGATTATTACACCATCACCTTTCACTGTAACGTTTAACTCTTAAATGGTTCATTACGATGAGAAAATGTTCATTAGGGTACATTATCCTTCGTCTTTCTGTGTCTTGATTATACGCAGAGAAGAAAATTTGCGATCGAGACAAATTGCAATCGTCGTAATTTTAACGTCCGCATAAAATCGAAGAGGACGTGCTTATAGGAAGGCCACTTTTTGACCCTAGACCCGCTGTAAACTAATTTGAGACCTTTTCATCGACTTAGATAATAATTGGAGGGTTTTGCTGAACCGTTTTTCAAGTCGATTGCTTGAAGGAAACCAACTTGCTGCATATTTTAAGCTCGTTTAGACAACCAGTAATACACTACAATGATTCTAACGCTCGTTTTCGCAAATATTATCTGTTTGAAGTGTCGTGTTACGTTAGTGAATAAACTTCGGGCAACAAATGTTTGGTATCAACTCTCCAAGCTTGCTTGTTTACTCTGTCTAATCTACATTTCGCAGTGCACGTTCCAAGACCTGTTTTATGTTGTTAATGATAGATCGATAACATGAATCTCTTTTATGAAAAAGTACAGTCGGGATGTCTGAAAACTAGTCATGTGTTCAATTTTAATGATACGCTTTTGCAAATAACGAAGATAAAAAATATTTCATTAAAAATATTTGTCTGCAAAGAACGCGGATATACAAATCATAAAAGGATTGGTTTAGTTTAAAGTTTTTATATGTTCACCTTTAGAAACATGTAACAAAATATCATCAGTTGCTAAAAGTGTTTTATGTATAATTATATAAACAGTAGTCGCGTCATATTTAGCTGCTAGAAATGTAAAATTTTTAAGAAAATAATTATATTAGTATGTTTTCACAGTCGGCCGTATTAGGTTCTACATTTTAATTTTTGCAATTTTTATAACAAAATCGTCATCAGTAAACTTAAAAACAACTAGTGTAAGGTTTGATGTTATTTCATTCAACATTACAGTCTAAAACACGCTGTTTTTCTTGTTATATATTTATGGATATTTATTCGATGTGCCAATTGAACTTTGCATTAGAACATTCTTATGATAAATTTGTCGCTTCTAGGCTATTTATTATGTTTTTCAGCGAATTCTTTGTATGGAAATATCCCTAGACCTTGCCTAGACAGTGTATTAGAATTTTTATCTTTACAGTCAATCATGTCGTATTACATCTTCCCATATCTTGTAATTATCATTTCAAAATTGTTTGTTATTAGTTATTACAAAAACCCCTAATTATCTTATCTTGTTTAACATTGTCTAAAAACACGACGAATAGATTTACT
Organism: Tribolium confusum; assembly: GCA_029207805.1. Taxonomy (NCBI): domain Eukaryota; kingdom Metazoa; phylum Arthropoda; class Insecta; order Coleoptera; family Tenebrionidae; genus Tribolium; species Tribolium confusum. The sequence continues at coordinate 6,376,632 of JALGAY010000003.1, forward strand.
ACGGTAGCCGCATTTGTAAAATAGATATGGTACAAGGTAAACTGCAAGTTTTAATATACAATCAATTATTCCATACCATATAAATTATGTATATGCAATAGAGATGGGTAGTTCGCGAACGAACTAATAAAAAGAACGGTTCTTTTATACGAACTACTTGAACTAGTTCGCGAACTATAAATGAACTAGTTCGTTCGCGAAGATACATTCCGATTTATTAGTTCGCGAACGAACTATAATAATGAATTCTTTCGCGACCGAGTCAACATATCACTCGGTCGCGAACGTATCCGTCTCACTCGGTCGCAAAGATACATTTCGATTTATTAGTTCGCGAACGAACTATAAAAACGAACGATTTTTTTTGACGAACTAGTTCGCGCGAACTAGTTCATTCAAAAGAACGATAATTCCCATCTCTAATATGCAATAAAAAATAAAAAAAAATGCATTATAAAGAATATTTGCAGTTCGGCGTTGATTGATTAAAAGAGTGATACGACCCCGCATTAGACAAGTCACTGTAGACTAATAAAAATACAGGTATGTTAAGTCTGCTATTATTTTTTTTAAGTAGCTTTTTTAATAAGTGATTTCGTCAACAGATAAGTACCTTTATTAGTCGAAAGCAATATTGCTCTTACAAACTATTCCAGAGAGAAAAAAATCTACTGCCAAACGCTTCCAAAATTATGACATTGCGTCATGAGTCACACTATAGCGCGTAATTCCACGAAACCTAAGTCAGGTCTATTGACTGGTTAAGAACGATGATGTTATCGATCCGCGTAAATAAGAAGTGTTTGAGTAAACATCCAAGTAAATAAGAGTAAAGCAAACTGTCGTTATAATAATATAAGTACAAGACCAGATAACAAAACCCCGAATGTAAAACAACCTTTCCAATATTTATTCTAACAATTCAACTGATAACTATTAAACGGTCTAAAAAATTTGGAGTTTTACTATAGCAAAAAGTTTTGCCCATTAATTACTGATAAAGTTGTATTGTTCTAAGTATTATTGTTTTTGACTAATGAAATCACTGCTAGTTTTTGTGTCCGACTGAAGTGTACATAGGTACAAATTCGCCATTTTTAATTTTACATAAAACTTGTAACTAGTAACTTTGAAAAATCGCTAAGTACTTGTTTTGATAAAATCTTGTCGAATATTTTCTGAAATATTAATTTTTCGAATCAACTTTTGAGAAATTGTTTAGATCAGTTGTATTAAACAACTTTTCAGTTTACAGATAATTGTATATAATGTATTAAAATTTTATTAAATATTATAAATCCGAATAATAAACGTCTAGTAGTACCTAAATAAAAAAATTACAATTAACCCGGCGCATCCACCATTTTTACAATCAAACAAATACATATTTTGTTCTACAAACAGCTATTTGTTCTAGTCGTTAATACTTGTCAACAAAAATTTAAATAATTTTTAATAAAAAACTGATTGTGCATAGTAATGTTGACAATAATTATAACAATAAATAATAAAACATATTTCATGCAGTGTAAAAATCCACAACTTGTCATTATCTGGAATACGTTCTACTAGTTATTTAATTTACACATAACTAAGTAAAAATTGTTTGTGTACATTTAGTTACTATAATCAAAAAATTAATAAATAAATAAATAAATTAAAAATATTGCGCACGTAAGCCGTAAAATTATTAAAACGCTCGTTGCTCCACATCTTGTGCGTAATATCATTAATAAACCTAGACTTGTCACTTTAGAATACATAAAATGTCAATGAATTTCTTGACTAATACGCTAATTTCTGTAGCAACAACTAATAACAACTCCAAATTGTTTCAATTTTCCGTGGAAACGAAGATACCACCGCTACTACTTGAACATAAAGTTAGCCCTCTAAGTGGCTGATTTCAAGTATAAGATAATACCGGTAGTATCTTCGTTTCCATAGAAAAATAAACAAATTCGAGGTTGTGATTTGCTGTTGTCATGGAAAAGTATTAAAATTTGCTCTACTACCGGTATTATCTCCAACTTGAAATCAGCCCATAAAGTTTTTAAATTGTGGTAATTGTTTTGCTCACAGCGCAAACTATTATTAATAAAAATAAAATGTTTTTTAACTGACTCATACGTGATTTGTTAAAGTTGTTACACTTGTTCAATTCTGGTAAAATACAAATTTTTAATTAGAATTTGGTTTTGCGATTGCTTAAAATTATTTACGAAATCGGCCTTTTAATTTATCATAAATCAGCATTAGTATTAATTATTTGCTTCCACGGCCAAAGTCAGAGGGAAAATTTTTACTTCTGGTAGGTACATCGAAGATAGCTTCTTCAAGCGTTGAAATCAACTTGAACATGTACTCAACTGCACAGTTAATAACCGGCAAACCGTCGAGTACAAAAACTCCTTTCACACAGTTCCATTCCTGAATATTTTTTGTTTTATAATAACAATAATAATTGCTTAATTAGCGTTGCTTTATAAACTTATATAATTTCCATAGTTTCTAATACTTTGTATTGGCACACAAGTGTCTTCTGACCATCCCCACACTTCGGCGCAATGATATGAAATAATTGTTTTTTAATAGCGTTTAAATGTTATTAAAATATGTATTTAGAAATTTTTATATAGATATCGAAAAACCAGTACTATTGAAAAGTTCTTGAAAAATGACCATTTTGCTAAATTGTTGATCTTACAAAAAAAATCACAATTAGGTTTTGAATTTTGTGAGACGATTAGTGTAATTGGTTTAGAAAAAAAAATAGCTTCAAACTTTTCTAGGTTGGTTCTGTACGTCTGTGAATCAAGAAATGATAAAAATTAACTCTTCAGAAAATGTAATAATTATTTGCATTTTTGCAAAAATAAAAACAATTTTTTTTATCGGTACCTCATTATTTAAGGGTTGTGATTTAGTTAACACAACAACTAAAAATACATTTTAATAACTTGAAAATCAAATCTAAAATCGGCTTTCTGACTTTACTTACAAAGATAGTAATTTGGCGCATTTGCAATGTTTTTGGAGATTTACTTATTGTATTTATGCCTATTAAATTATTTAAGCAATACCTGTTACGGTAGGATTAAAAGAACTATTTGTAAGTTATTTACACAAAATTTTGGACAAATTTGAAAACAATTCAAAAAATACTTGACACTGTCATGACATTTGTTACCAACTATCTTCTCTCCCGTCACAAAATCTACTTATATAAACCTTTTTTTTAATTTACTATTTTTTACTTTGAAGAAGAGGCAAACTTCACACACTAAAATCGGTAAAAAAATTTTGCGTCTCTAAAAAAAATTAATAATAAGTTTGGGTTTGTGTTAATAAAGAAATTTATTAGTCGTCTTTTCGTCGTCGTGTGTAAAGAAACTTTTTACGACCTAGGTTGTTTACTTGATAACAAACAATCTTAAAAACAATCCTTTAAAACCAGATATTATAAAAAACTCAGTTGAATGCTGTTATAGCTATTACAGCACCAGATGCTAAAATACAATATTATAAAATTCAGAATTTTACTTTTTTTGCTAAAAATATTAAAATAAGTAAATAAAATGTGCAAATTGTAAAAATAGTATACTGTTTTTATTTTTCTATTGTCTGTTATAAGCTTTATTATAGAGACTGGTCTTATAAAAAGTTACTTTGTGAACAGAAATTTTAGATACCTTTTTTACTAATACTAAAGCTACATGATTCAAGTTCCTTAGGCGTTTTTACATTACCTGTTCAATTTTACTTTAGAAGATTACTTTTGTAATCCTAAATAAACAATACATTTAAACGTTGTTTTTAGTTGCTGTAGACACCTAATAACTAAAAGTTAAATGTCTTTTTCACTAATTGGCGATTTTCGCGAAGTGGGCGACATCTGTTGGTTCCAATTTGATACATTGTATCTGTGAACAACATCGTAAAAGCTTGTGTTTTGTAGGGCGTTTTCAGGGTTTTCTGCGTTTAATTTAAAGAAAAAGTGTTTCAGAGAACTAACTGTGTAAAGTTTATTGCTTGTATGTATAACATTAAAGGTGACTTATTCAGGGTATCACGATTAATACCTGCAAAATTTAATTTTATATGTCTATTTTTTTCTTGGCAACAAAATTACCTATAAAACTGTTCAGTTTTTTATCATTATTCAGCAGCATAGGAAGAGAAAAATTACCAAAGTGTGTTTGAGTGACCTTATCTTTTGTGAAAGAATATCTTTGTAGGGCTTTTATCAATACTGTCTTTGAGATACAAGTTGATGATTTTACCTTTGTTGCCTCTTGATTTCTAACATTTACATTTTGTTTAAATACATCTTGATTTTGTTGCTCTGAGAAATTCAAAATAATTTTATCTTCCCTTTTTTTATTAATCTTAAAATAAACAAATTACAAGTATGCATTTTTTTCAAACAGACGTGTTTACCATTTAGATTTACAAATTGTAATCTTCTTTTTCAAAGTCTTGTGTAATAACGAAAGTGACAAATTTTGGAAAGCACCATACCTTTCTTCAGCCGTCTTCTTTGTGTTACAACATTTGCTGAAAAAGAGATGAGTTTCTTGTAGAATAATATTTTATCAGAAGAGTACAAACTTACAGTAACTATCAAAGAAGAAATCGGATGATTGAAAGTGCTTGCTGGAAACAAGGATGTATTTGGTTATATTTTTTCCAATTTTTAACTGTGTTGCCATTGTTTACAAAGTTTTGAATCACTGACGGGAAATGTGTGCAGAGAAATGTATTTGAGGAATGTGAAGAAAACTGTGGGACCGAACAAAATCTTCTAGACTTTGTGGGATTTTTTTTATGGATTTGTTGCATTTTAGCTGTGGTTGTTCACTAACTACACTAATATCATTTATTGGATTAATTATCACCGAGACTACGACACTTAAATATGCACAAAACGGGCAAGACCTACACGCAACGCGACACGTGTAAACCAATGTAAAAAGCATTGTTGTTCACTGCTACAACCGCCATTTTGTCAGTTTAAGCGCCCTCTTGCGGATCTCGAATAATCGCCAATACCAAAACTACATGATTAAAGTTTCTTAGGCGTTTTTACATTACCTGTTTAAGTAAAATACAACAAATGGAGTACCATTATAAAGATAATTTTGTGCTCTTTAAAACGATGCGTCACTCGACCCCACTTCTTATTTAATATTTTAGGAGTGTGGTTCACCCCCGTCCGAAGATTAAAGATATGCGTTGCAAAATATTCTTAAAATGTGTCCCCCTTCTAAAGAAAATCGACCTGTCCAAGCACTTTTGCATTAAATTTCACAAAAGTAACGCTAGGTGCAAATTTTCATTGGACCAGTCTGTGTAAGCTTTTTAAAACCATAGTGATTAGCTTATCATTATTTAGCCTTTATTTATAAAAGCTTAAAGGCAACCTTTTTCGCTTGCCTAATAGTATTTATTACAAACGCCCATAACATTCGGACTGTTAAATTATCTACAAGCCCTTATAAATTACAAAATTTAAAGCATTTAATTATTATTTCTTAATAATAATTAATAAGCATTTAATTTATTTCTATTCAAAATAAACTGCATTAATAATGGGTAAATACTCATAACCCATGTTTTAAAGTTTGCTTTTAACTATATTACTTTCAACTTCTTTAAAGATGTAAAAACCCGTGTTTTCTTGTTTTGAAATGCTTTGTTATAAACGAGAAAACGAATTTTAAAAGTTAAAAAATATTTTTTGTTTTTTGATAAGAAGCCTTTTTTTATTGGGCAAAAAACACGTGTTGACATATTACAAACCTTAGTTTTGTATTATAAATTTTCTTGTTGTAAAATTAATTATTGTTACGTCATAGTTTTTGACCATATTAATCAGAGTTACAATTTCAATAAATTGATAAATAAAGTTTGTTTACTAATCAAAAAACCACCACCTGTAGAATTAGGTTTGTCAAAATTAAATTTACTAGAATATGACATCGTCAAAATTTTTGGTTATTCTGTCACTTTCCTGTCATGCTCAAGAAAGTTTGAAAATTTTGGTTTCCAATTAAAATAAGAATGTTAAAATACTACAAACAGTTAGAGATTTGTTCGATCAACAACTACAACTAACTGTAACATGCTGTAACAATTTAATAAAAGAACAAATTGCAGCTCCAAATGCTTGTCAAATTTAGGTTAATTTTATTGCATGTCATTTTAAAAGTTCTGCCATGTAGCCAGATGTATTTTACGCGAAATTGCGACGTTGATGGTTTTTTGATAAGTGAACAAATTTTATCGGACAATCCAGACATACAATATGAACCATTTGTATGGAATAGCTTCGATAAAAGAACAGGGATTTGTTTTTCAGGAAAACACTTAGAGTCATGTCTTGTTATTTTTCAACGCCTATTTTTTGACAAAAAAATGTATATACAGGGTGTCCCAAAATCAAGATACGACCCCCAACTTTGAAATTTCAATTGAAAACTCTAATTTTTTTAGCAAATTTGAATTCTACGTATAAATTCCTGAATTTTTATTGAATTTATTTATTTTAAATAAATCACGTCTTTTTTTCAAAAACAACTGAAAATCGACATAGAGTGTGCGAGATAGAAAATATGCAAAATTATACGTAGAATTCAGATATGCTAAAAAATTGAGTTTTTATTTGAAATTTTAAAGTTGAGATTCGTATCTCGATTTTGAGACATCCTGTATATCCATTGTTTTTGTAAAAAAAATGCGCGTTAAAAAATAACAGAACAAAATTCCAAGCGTTTTCTTGAAAAACATATCCCTTTTTTTATCGAATTTATTCATTTCAAATGGTTCACGACTTTTTTAAAAAAACAACTAAAAATCGACATAGTGTTGCTACATAAAAAATACGCAAAATTACACGTAGAATTCAAATATGCTAAAAAATATTAGAGTTTCCATTTAAAATTTTAAAGTAGAAGGTTGTATTTCGATGTTGGGACACCCTGTATATCTAATTTTTCTGTCAGAAAATGCGCGTTGAAAACTAACAGGACACGTGTCTGAGCGTTTTTTTGAAAAACAAATCCTTAAATTTTTATCGAAGTTATTCCATACAAATGGTTCACACTGTATGTACTTTCAGCAATACGTAAATTTAGTCAATTAAATTAAAAGATCCCTTCTCACGTATTCCTCGAAAATTAATTTTTTAATATTTTTTTTTAGTTGAACGTGTTCTTCTATTACAAGAAAATCAAATATTTTTTAAAGTATTTTGCAATAGTTTGTTTTCTTCTCAAAAACGGTTTATAAACATTTTATAATACAAACCACAAACCTAATGACCGTTATTATCATGTGTGTAATAACAATATCGTGCCCGCACTGAGTGATGTCTTCAGTGAATTTAATATTAGAAACCTCTATAATATTCCTTGTTCCTGTTCACTTCTGATTAGCAATGTAAAGATTCAAAAGACAATATTCTTGGCAGACAAAAAAACTCATTTTATTATTTATTAATAATATAAAAAATTAGATTGTATTGTACAGTTTAAAATTAATTATAAATAAAATGAAATGGATTACAAGAGTTTAAACTAAATAGCGAACAATTTATACGACCGTAAATAACAGTCACAATGCACAGTTTGATTAGCATATCGATACAATATAGTAATCGCAGCTTGCCAATAAAATATTTTATCAGTTCGAAAATATGTAAATCAGATCTCTTGGGAGTCCATAACTCACTTTACCACATGTCATATTTCTTGATTTATGGCAATCGACTGTTTCAAGAGGATAACGGACACGAACATCAAATCAATGCCGTGGTCAGATCATAACAAAGGACCCGTATGATTAAGAGTGACAGTAGTGATCACGCAAAACATATACAAACTTGAGGCGAACTTTCCTCTCGCATTATCCAAACCCGATTTAAAAAATTATTTATTAAAGACGGACGTATCAGGTGGCGTCAGAAGCGTCATCTGCAGTAAAAGACAACGTCAGTATTTCAAAGTTTTCATGAGAATTTCAAACGACAAGAGAAAACTTAAATGTCTCTCCAAAGCTCTTTATTGTATGATTTAAAGGCTCTCCTTTCTCGAGACTCACTCTTCAACACCTCCATAACACTTTGCATGATCTCTTCAGCAGCCGAGACAAGTGTTTATATCAAAATGTATCGTCTCAGTTTCATTGCGCGAAAGTAATTTGAATTTTAATTGCTAAATAATGCCTTTGGCTCGATTTCAATCCAAAGTTGACAAACGACGTTTCTAATTAACTCGAAAAACGAAAATTGAAACTTATCACTGAGATGAGTTTCGACCAATTTTTTATGAATCTGCAATCTAAAATGGTAATATCGTTTGAAATTCTTATGAATCCTGTATAAACATGGGCTTGATTTTGGAAAAAAATCCGGCTGCTCCATTATCATTCTTTAGCAGGAGACATACATATTCAAGTGTGAGACTTTTGTTTGTTTTATTCTTGAATTTATGATTTATTGTTCTCTGGCAGAGCATGCCTTTTCGCCGCTACTTTGCTGTTTTTGTGATCGAGTTCTCCCTTGAGTGCTGCGCGTTCAGAAAATTTTTATATTTGGGTCAGCGATGACAATAATTTATTGAATTATTGTCGAGCTCCTTCTTCGACGCCATATTACATTAATTTGGCCACATCGGCGGTAAGGCTGGAAATGACAGTGCGATGCCTCATCGGCTGCATTTCATTACGTTTTCCAATATGAGAAGAAATGTAAAGAGTGCAATGAAGCTATTTACAAAATTAATCGAAAAAATTTATCATAAAATACTCATAGAAAACTTTTCTGAAATAAAAGTATATAAAAAAATTTGAATAAAAATGAAATAATTTAAAAACAGTTGGTATCTGAACCGAACTGAGTTAGGTAAAATGAAGCATATTTTAAATAAGGATTTTTTTATTTAAAATATCATTATTATTTGAGTAATTTCCTTTAAATTTATTTTTTTTTCTTATTGTATCATCGTTGTTTTGCATCTCCTTTTAAATTTTCCCAGATGTGGTAGTCCTGCGAAAGCCGTAAGTGATGTATGTACTTGTCCTATTCATGCGTCGAGGATCACCGAAAAATAGCGGTTCATACTTCATGAGTACAAAATGTAGTTATTTATATTAAAGTGTGGTCGATAAAATTAACAGTGCGCAGACTTAATTTTAGGCCCGAGTCAAAGACGAAGGTCAGATAAGTCTAAGCACTGTAAATTAACTATCGCACGACAATTGCATTATATTTTTTCGCCGAAGAAATCATTAAAAGTCAATATTTATAATCATCATTTATAATAATATAATATTTATATTTGTGGCAGTAGGTAAAAATTTATTTTAGGTTGGTAACTCTACATTTTGTCAGTACGAATTGTGATAACTGGCATTGTCATAGGTCAAAGATAGGTAATCGTAAGATAATTATCTTTTATGTTTTGTTCTCTTTATAATGTATTGCTTGTTGTGTTTTAAAGTATAATAATAAAATTTATATTAAATTCATTGACCCTTATAACATTATTTACAAATAGAAGAAGTTGATATAAGTTGATAATTAATGAGAATCTAAGAAAAAGTGAGTTTTTTTAAGTTGCACTAATTACATCAAATTTTTATTGTAACTGAGCCAGTAATGTCCTCGCACCTGCTTATTTGTTGAATTGTAATTTTTGACTTCAACTGACTCGAGTTTTTTCTGTCTATTATCTACTTTCGTTAAGTTTTATTTATACCTGTTTAATGCATTTCTATGAAAAATAAACGCCAATTACACTTGTATCCTTATCGTACTTTTTGATGTTAGTTTACACAGATTTTCAATATTAAATTTGGGCAAATTAAATTCATTGTCTTACGGAACTGGTAGACTAATCTTTTCTCGTATTGCACTGACTTTATTAGTAGTGTATAGGTAAAAATTTAAAAAAGCTAATAATGACTTTGAGGTTAAGTTCACCTAATCTAAACACACAAACATAAAACTCCCAATTAACTACTTATTTCTAAGTAGATCCACGAGAAAACTGGTTGAACTGTTGCATACAAGTTACACATTTTTAACTTAAATTTTAAAGAAATATGGTTAACATTGAGATTCACGCTAAATGTCATTTAGTATCTTTAGTTCTGCCAACCCTAACGACTTGGTTATTTTTAATTCAACACAATTTTTCGATATTAAAAATTAACGAAAGCATTTATTGCAAAATTTATACTTGTAAATCCATTTTTTTAAACAAAATTAAATTCATCTTTGGATACTTTAGTTTTAAAGTGACTCGCAAACAATAAAATTTACCAGTAGGTACATAAAACTGTCAATTTTGAATACCGCTATTGTAAATTAATATTTAACTCACGTTTAACTGACAAGTAATAATATAATTAACGTTCACAAAGCCAAAAAATAATTTTAGATGACAGTATTGTAGTATGTACAAAACATGAAGTAACTTGTAAATATTGTTGTTGATGTTGTTGTCGAAACTAAATAAATTTACTAAAAATGTAACTTTTCAATTTCCGTGAGGGCTTTCATCATTCTAAATGTGTGCATTACATACACTGGACAAGTCATGTCTTGTAGATGTACTTTCATCCTTGACCAAATTAACTATTCAAAAAGATACTGTTTTCTGATGCTCAGTAAAATACGATTTAAAAAAAACACCTAAAGAGAAATAAACAAGATGTAAGTTTTGCTTATGCAGAGTTTGCCAAATAACAAAGTGTGAGAAGTACAATACATTAGAACAAAGTTTGATACTATTTCGTGACAGTTCGTTTTCACTTGTTTTTAAAAGTTGGGGCAATATTGTGACTGTAAGATGAAACGTCTTCTATCTCACGTTACCGACTTTTTTTTAAAACACATAAGAACTACACACACTAGCGTTCTCTTAAATAAACATCTCACTCGTTATTTTTGCAACTTGTTATAAAATATAATGATTTTTTTCGCCAATCGACAGTAAATAACACATTTTCAAGTAGTGACCATACTGACCATTTAAGCCCACTAAACTATCACATTTATTGTCTATGACTAAGCAATATGCTTATATGCTGTTTGCCATTTAACCTCAAAATTTTGTGACAGCTGAAAAATTTTTTAGCTTTAAATTGTGTGCTTTACTGCTTAATCCATAAAAGTGCTAACATATTGCCTAGTCAATAAATGTAATATGTAATTAGTACGCGTAAATTTTCATTAGAATGTGATGTTTACTGTCGGTCAGCAAAAAATAACTTTTTCTTATAAAAATTATAAATAACACTTTTATACGAGATTTGTAAGTACTGTTTTACTATTACTTCAATAAATACGACAAAGAACGACATACCTTAGTAGCATTAACATTCAGAGTTTACATTAAAATTAGAAGTCACCGCAGTTAACTAGTAAAATAACTAATATTAGTAGAGTCTCTACTGAGAAAAATTATGAAGCTAAATAAAATATTGCTTTGAATTTTATTAATTATAATATACCTACAGTATGTCCCCGGATCGACTTTAAAAAAGAAGAAAAATTCTTATTATTGATTTCTCAGAACATTTCTTTCTTATTGTGTTTTTAAACCCTCAAGACACAATTTACTTTTTATTTAACTGTGCTTGAGACAATATCATTATATTGCTAGAAAATATTCAAATTGAGCTCAAGTTTTATTTTAAATAAATTTATTTTATTTTAAATAAATTTAACAATGTTAAAATATAATAAAATTCTCAAAAACTAAACTATTAATTTCTATTCAAATAATGCTCCACCTTTTTTTAGTGAGATTTCAATGCGAGCACTAAATTCATTGAAACTGTGTCTTATTTCTAAGACTGATAAAGACTGGACTTCATTTTGTGTCCTATTATTTAATTGCTGTATATCATTGTCTAGTGGCTCACTGTACACAATTTGTTTTAATTGACCCCACAGATAGAAGTTCATTATTGTGAGATCAGAATTTCTCGGTGACTATAAAATACTGCAGTCGCTCTCTATCTAGTTATCATAGAACTTTTTTTAAATATTGTCTGCGACAAGAAATCCTGAAGTTTGGATTCGACTCACCTCAGTACTGGCAATGTTGAGATGAAAAGACTCCGTTAGTTGAAAAGATTGATTCATCGAAGAACATAATTTGTTTAGAAAAATTTGAATCTTTCAAAACTTTGTAAAGCATTTCCAAACAAAAATCCAACCGTTCGGATTCATTATCATTTACTAAAGTTTGCCTAAATTCTGGTTTAAAATGAAAAATTTTGTTCTCCTTGAAGATTCTTTGTAAATGAGATTTACTTATCCTAGTTTATATTGCCCTCTTTCTTAAAGACAACCTTGAAGCTTTTCTTGCGGAATGACCGACACAAACTGAAGCAGCATCCCGTGTTTACTGAACAACTTCTTTAGCTTCTTAATGTTTGAAACCGAGCCTGTTTTAAGAAATCTGATCACCAAGTTTTTTAGACCAAAATTTTTAATGGTAACGTCCGGGTATTTTTTGTTGGATTTTCTGATAACAACTTCGTAGCACTCTTCCCCAGTTCCGCAACATTAAATTAGACAAATTCTTTGTTATAAAGACAATATTATGTCATAAAACTTTTCAAATTAGCGAAGATTTAATTTGTAGTTCTATAAACATATTACATTTGTCATCTGCTATCAGTGGTATTTTTTAATAAAATCCGCCTACTAGAGTTACTTCTGAAAATTACAAATTTTTTTTAAAAAGTCTAAATTTTGAAGAAAAATGATATTATTTCGAGAACCGTTCGAGTTAAATAAAAGTAATTTGTGTTTTGGGGGTTTAAAGACAAGCAGGGCAAATCAACAAAAGTGGGATTTTCTGAAAAATCAAAAATAAGAAATTTATTATATGTATAGCAACAGTAACAACACAAATACGGTTTAATTTAGACGTTTCTTACTCTTGTATCTTGAGTTCATGTTTAAATAATTCTTTTGTTAAATTAACAGACTTATTTTAAATATGAGTTTTGATATTTAAAAATTTTGATGTTTTCTTTAAACTGAAGCAAAAAATATAGAGCATTGAAAAAATTCAGAAGTTTGAGAGTGATTAGATCCTTCGCAAAGTTTTTAAAATAATTTAGATTGACACTACGATTAACAATAAATCAATAATAATAAAAGATAATGTTAGAAAAATACAAAAAGTCGTTCTTTCGTTTACAGTATTTATGCTTACTGGTTTTAGTTTACTTCACTGACGCACTTTTAACAAACAATCTTCGAGACACTCTCTTTGAGATTTGAGGAACAATCTTCGATTTGATTACAAACAATATGCAATTAAATTTTATATTATAGAAAATGCGTTCAAGCCAAATGCAGAATCCTAGAAACTGGAGACCGATTTTGGAGTTATTCCTATATCTTCGTTGTAGCTTATCTTGGTTCTGCACCCGGTTTAAACTTATTATTTGCTTAGATGCTTCAAAAGAAGACAAATTGTCATCCAACAAAACACCTATTATAAACTTCCATACTTGTCAGCGATGTATGAAACCTTTACTTTTGTGACTAATATTGCGCATTGCACACTCATAATAAATAACTGCTATTATAAAATGCTAATTATGTTGTACATGGCTTCTTTTTCCTCAAAGTGTACGTGTTAAATATTGTAAAGTGTATATTGTGTATCAAATTATTCATATTTTATTTAATATTTTGTATAAATCTTCGTCCACTTTGATGTTGTTGAAGCTTGGTTCTCATTGAGAATAATAACAATCCAATAAAAAGCTTGGCCGGAGGTTAGATTGAATATTTGAAACTTTCTAAGTATCGCTTTAAAATTGAGAATTTATTTTCAGTTTAAGAGAAGTTTCCTAACAAAAACCCAACTTTATTTCACACTTACCACGACACTCCAGCTTCTCCGCCCAACCTCTACATTTTTCATTATCAAATCCCGTCCTTCTTTCGTTACCTTAATTACACTAAAATCGGAACTCTTTTGCATAAAAATCATCTAACGTAACGAATAGCGTTCCGTTCACCCTTTTCCTTATCCTATTCCAGTTCCTGCAAACGCGCCGTGCATTTCCTACAAGGTCGAATGTGTCAGAGACTCTCCCATGCATAAACGTTACAAATTGATTGTGAACGGACCAGTCCCTTCTAATTTCCGGTTTTTGAAATCGAATACGCCTACCTCTGCCAGTTTCTTGTGTTACGGAGTTATGAATAAATAGAATTCGACCTAATGGAGTAGAGGAGAAGTGGATCAAAAGTCGGCATCAGACGAGAAACGGAAATAATCCGACCATCAGTAAAATTGGATCGCCAAAAGCCGTGCCCGCTTTTTAATAAGAAAAGCAAAAAGCATGATAGGTTGAAAAAGAGGAGTGAGAGTGGACTGTTATTTGCGCTCGGTTCTGTCTTCTGTATGAGCAAAGAGAAAAACTAATTCAAAATATTTGATCTCTAATTAAAAATAGCTGCTGTTACCTGCTTTTATATGATGTAGTCTAAAGCAAAAATGAGAAATGAGTAATTGCGTTTGGTAAAGTTCGGTTCACAAGTAAAACCCACTTTGCTCCAAATAACAAACGTCCTTTGATATTAAACTTTAACAACATATCTATTTAGAATATATTATTTATGATGTACCAATTTTGCACTCGAAAGAAAAAAATTATGAAATCGCACAAAATTTCTTTAAAATGCATATTATTATAATGCTATAACTCAAAATACTGTAATGACAAATTTTGTTTTAACACTAATCATTTAGAATTCCTCTAATTGGTTCTTAAAGAACACGGAAAAAATTCGTTTTTTTGTGAGAAATATTGTCATCCATGAAACGGTGTTGTCAGATTGTAAATTGAGAGTTACCTGAATATGAATAAAACGTCAGTGAATTTGTCAGTTTGACAATTGAAAAAATCGAAAAATGTCTAATCCCAAAAACCGTAAAATAATTTTAGCCTAGAATTTCTAATGTCTGCAGCTTTTTTGTTACGACTTTTGGCAGGTTAAACGTTTCTGATACGTTTCTGTAGTTGTCACCAATAAAACATTTTTTGTGGAAACACTTTATTTCTGTAACGCAACGTAACAATTTATTTCAAGAAACAACTTCTAGAAGCTTAAGTCACGAGCAGAGAGTTCAAGAAGAGAGCACTTTACAGAAGTATTCTACAGCTTGAAAAAGATCGGTAAAGTTGTTGGACTATTTGAAGATGCCAGTTTCAATGGTAAAACCCAAATGTGCCCCTCTTTACCGTAAGACATAATCAAGAATTGGTGCAAGTTGCAGGAGATGTTTTACACAAAGGTCCTAACATTAGCAACACAATACTTTAGCACGAATTCTAACACATTATGAGCAAAGAGTTTTAAAGACAAATTAAATTAATTTCTTTAAGATTTTATTGGATAAGAAATTACAGCCTGCATTATTGAGTAGGAAAGGAGAAAATTTATGGTGGGTGCATAAACTATAAATATCGAAAAATTTCTGAAATAAAAAGAATAGTTAATAACGTTTTAACAACGAACGTCTTAGACTTACACATTAAATGTTCAAACACATTTCCATTTTCTTGTAAGCAGCAAAATAATCGTCGCCTAAAATTTTGTTTTACTCTAACAAGAGTTTCGGGTGATATGGCAGCAAACGCTTCTCTTATTCGCTCTTTCATATCCTCTATTGTCGTGGGAGCTGTTTTGTACACCTTTTCTTTTACAACACCCCAGAGAAAAAAATCGCAAGGCGTTAAGTCTGGAGAACGAGCTGGCCAGTGAACAGGGCCTCCACGTCCTATCCATGTATCAGGCAAGTGTCGGTCTAAATATCGCCGAACCCGTCTTGCGAAATGTGGCGGCGCCCCATCATGCATGAACACAAGTTGTCCTATTATGTTTAACGGAACATTTTCTAACAACTCTAACAGATTTGTTCTTAAAAAACGTAGATAAATGTCACCATTTAAATTTCCATCGAAGAAAAATGGACCGATTACATGTTGACCCAAAATACCGCCCCAAACATTTAAAGACCATATTCTTTGATTATCTATTTGTCGCAACCATCGTGGATTTTCAATTGCCCAATAATGCATATTATGCCTATTAACAAGCCCATTACTTTTAAATGTTGCTTCGTCCGAGAATAGCACATAATCAGTAAAGTTATTGTTTTCTTCTAAAATATTAATCATTTGTTGACAGAAAAGCATTCTAAACTCAAAATCAGTAGGACGCAATTCTTGATGCAGTGCAATTTTATATGGGTGGAATTTATTACACTTTAAAATTCTTTGCACAGAGCTTTTGCTCATATTGTGTCTTCGTGTAATACTTCTAGTGCTAATGTTAGGATCTTCCTGTACGGCATCTTTTACAATTTGCACCAATGCTTGATTATGTCTTACGGGAAAGTAGACCCGTTTGGGTTTTACTACTGAGCTGGTGTCCTCAAATAACCGAACAACTTTACGAATTTTTTTCAATGTGTAGCCTACTTCCGGAAAGCGCTCTTGTAGAATCCTGTTGGTTGCTAATAGGTTTCTGCGGCATTCACCGTACACTAAAATTATTTCACGTCTTTCGCGATTAGACATTTTTCGATTTTTTCAATAATTGTCAAAGTGACAAATTTACATATTTTTTTCAGGTAACTCGCAATTTACAATCTGACAACACCGTTTCATGGATGACAATATTTCTCACAAAAAGATGAATTTTTTCCGTGTTCTTTAAGAACCAATTAGAGGAATTCTAAATGATTTGTGTTAAAACAAAATTTGTCATTACAGTATTTTGAGTTGTAGCATTATAATAATATGCATTTTGAAGAAATTTTGTGCGATTTCACAATTTTTTTCTTTCGAGTGCAAAATTGGTACATCATAAAAAAAATATTTTAACAGCAAAATATAGACCGTACATATTAATGCTTATGTTCTAAATTTTATTTAGATCGACTAATAAATAAAAAAGTTACAGGGGGTATGCCCTTTTCGGTGGGGCACCCTGTATATAGTCCAGTCAGACATGGCCCCCTCTATAAGAACACAGAAGTGAAAAATAAAAATAAAAAATTGTAGCCTAATTTTTAATTCGACAGTACAATTATATTTAAAACAAAGATGTTTATAATAAAATTAACAAAAAACCATAATATTAAGTAAATTTGAAAACAAACAATTTTTACGCTTTGAGCTGTTATAACACCTAAAATGCTTGGAGGCTTTTGAAAAGGCATTCCTTATAAGCAGCCATTACATATAAAAAATTACTAATTTTTTAAATGTTTTACTATTCAAATTGAAGTAGAAGTCATATAATAAAGATTTTTGCATTTTTGTTTGGCTCTAACTTTCCAACGAATAAACTAATAAACCATCATTATTTTGGGAATAAAAATATTTGAGAAAAAAAATATTAAAAATTTTAACATTTCTGATTTTAAAGAACTCAGCTGGATTCAAAAAAGAATTAACTAGCGAATCGAATCATTAAAAAACATTGACACTTAGGTTTCGAAATTTTTCATATTATTATGTAAAACGCTTTTTTTATCGATTGACATACACAAGCTTTAACCACAAACATTTAAAAAGGTTGCTTGGTCAAATCCAGATGGTCCGATGCCTGAAGTGTAAAGCAGACTTTAAGGGCGATAATTGTAATTTATGTAAAACGTAATTGTTAAAGAAACGAAAATATGTTGTTGTTTGTCGTTTTTATGACAGTACTTACAATTCTTGTATAAGAACGTTGTTTATAATTTTTATAAAAAATAGTTATTTTTTGCTGATCGACAGTAAACAACACAGTTTAGTGACAATTTAAGCGCAGTAAAGTATCATATTTATTGACTAAGCAATGTGTCAGCATTTTTATCGACTAGGCAGTAAAGCATACAGTTTAAAGCCGTTTAGAATTTTTCAGCTGTCACAAAATTTTGATGTTAAATGTCAAACAGTATATAAACATATTGCTTAGTCATAGTCAATAAATGTTTGAAAATTTTGAAAATACTCGTAGTTACTTGTTGAACTATACAATAAACATGCGATTTAATGCCATTTAATGAATAAAAACAGCATAGCGCTAAATGTATTTAGTTTTTATTGTTTTAATGTGTTTTATTAAATTTTAACTGTAAAAATTTATTATAATTATTGACCTTTTAGTAAGGACAAATGTTCAAAATTAATAACAGTTTTAACAAAGAGTCAAATAGTTATTTACCTAACGTGTTTGAAATGTTTATTTGCAGCACGAGCGCAGGGAGTGCGAATGCAAGAAATTTCTTCCCAAAATAGTTAAGTACAACATTTTTTGTTACGAATAAAAACCAGTATTTAAAAAAAAATAATTTAACCTAACTTTATCGAGAATTTTGTTTATTAATTAATGAGTTGGTAAAACTGATTGGAAGATTCTGGAAACAGAAGTTTTAAAAAATTTAAAACAAGAGTTTAAACTTTAATTTTTCAATTTGCCTCTCTCTACTGACACATCTCTAGTAACACATTTAGATTGGTTTCTGTTACCTGGTTACAAAACACCCAAACAAATTTTTCAGTTGTCATTAATAACAAGTGTTTATTTAAAAAAGTTGTTAAAAGTGCCATGACTAAACAAAAACATTTTGAAGAATTTCTTAGTTAAACATAAAATAAATGTTTGCAATTCTTTTAAATTTTTTTGACTCAGAAAAAGTTAAATAGACCAATACAGGTTTGCTAACAGATTCAATCATATACAGCCACTCTGTATTAACAACCGAATACTTTTTGTTTGAAGAATAAGTTGGTCCACTTCTCTATCTATAATTTGTCATTATCCTGGCACAAGATAACAATAAGAGCACCGCCTGCGATCGAATTTCCTTCGATCTGGGTAATAAGTAATAAGACCCTTACCGATCCTCGCATCGTGCAGAATTGGCTTAGGATCACTAATGAGCCTGTTGCAAGGCACTGTTAAGAAAACGAAGACTACGAAGGTTACTTCAAAACCTAACAAGCTTTATATCCAAATACATCATTCGCGAGAGATAAAAGTCTACCTCTATATTTATTTTAAAATAAAACTTTAAAAAATTTCTCTGTTGATATTTTTTCTGATATAAATGTTTAGAGAATGCGTTTTGGCACGATTCTAGATACAGAAATAATAAATTGAGCTTCAACCCCCAACAGAGCATCATTGTTGATTTTTCTCGCCTCTTGGCGCCACACTTTCATAAATCCTCAAACCCGTAAATATAGATAATTGACATAATACTTGACACGGCCCAGCAAAAACGGTTCTCTCGGTGACTATAATCTTTCAGATGAATCACATAATATCATTAAGATAAAATAAAGATTACTAGAAAACGGAAAATTTCACCCCGAAGCAATATCATATGCCAATTACGTTTCCAGATTGATCGACGGAGTTATCAGTGCGAAAATCCCAAGAGGCAGTTCACTGAAAAGTTATTATTTACCCCTATAATCCCGCAAACTAAAGCTTCCATTTAATATTATTATCATTAACTCATCCCAAAAGCTACCTTCACCCACACTCGATGGATACATTAATACCCGACTCAGAATACTACATGATGATATTCAATTTAAATTCATGTTTTTCTGTGCTTGGATAGCAATGATTTAGTCATTACTATGAAAATTGTCTCTCCTCTTCTAGATTTGAGTTAAATAAAAAGCTCTTTTAATGCTTAGTCTGACAGTAAATAGGGTTTACCCGTGCATATTTCTCTCTAAAAATAAAAAGTGGTGAGACTTGACAGGAGAGAAAAGCAGATCACACCTACTTTCAGATTAACTGAAAGCTCGCATTTTTCATGTTGACTTTTCTGATACTGGTTGTCGATTATGAGGAAAATACGAAGAAGAACAGGCACGTAATCACTACACGAGGTTAATCTCTATTGTGTTGGAAGCATTTTGTAAACATATTTTTGCATATAAATGTTTGAAAGTTTTAATTAACAAAAAGTTTTTACTAATTATGAACGCCTTCCTAACAACACCAGATGGCATTTGGATTAACATGCACACAATTTCGAAATTTAAAAACTTTTGCTTTATATTTAAAATCACTACTTATGTCTTTCTAAAAATTGTTGTCTTTTTTAACATCAATTTTTTGTTTTAGTACGTCAGGCTGTTTTAGAATTTTGCCTATATAAGCGCCTTATATTTATTATTATTTATGTTATAGTTAATAGTTGGCTAGTTAACAAGTTGTTTAATAAGAGCAATTAACAATCGAGACGCTTAATAAAGTAAACATTATTATTCGCGAAGTAACAGACAAGTTGATTACAAAATTTTTCTTGAAAAACATTGTACATAGTGTCATCTGTCTATCACTGGGCAAATAAAAAGTATATTTGGTTGTTTATCTTCCAAATAATTATGACCGTACATTGTAATTTAATTTAGTTTGGAACAAAACGATAGTATTTCACATTAAAATTTTGATTTTGAATGTTAATTTGTCAATTTCACTTTGCTTCATCTTTGCTGCATCTTGTAATGACTTTTAAAATTTTTATTATTTTTTTTCTGTAGAGAGGGTGACCATCACAATTTTATTTTTTTATTTATTTGACAATTGTACGCATGTGCATAGTGTTAAAAACATCCTTTTTTACAACAATTTTTAAGAAAAAAACAATCAACAAAAAATAAAATAAATCGTATGAAAAACTAAGTAAATGATAAAAATGAAAAACGCAATGTTACAAATAGAGAATTATTTTATTTATAAAAAAATAAATCATTTTATTGTTCAGAATTATCACTATTGACATTTAATATTCTAGATCAAAATTTACTTTTAGGCTTTAATGGATATAATTGTCACTAATGGCCCTAAAAAATTAAAAGCCTAATCGGGCTTTAAGCATTTTCGTGTGCAATAATCTTCTTTTATTAATCCGTTAGTACATAATAAATAACTATAATAAGACATTAATAAAGCACATTTCTTTTCTCTACTTTTCAAATTTTAATTATTTAATTTAGAAACCGCGAAAAAACTATAAAATTTTAACAATGTTTGAAGTCTTGTCAATGTTTTCAGCTTTAGATTTTTTTTAATGAAATAATTTTCTTTTATGCTTGTAGCTCTTTTCAAGATGATTATTAGAGCGTGTTTTGTATATTTGTTATTTAAGTTAGTTGAAAATGAATAAAGTTATGAACTTAACCTAAATAAAAATTTAAAAAAAAAAATTAATTTCCTATATTCACTCCCGTTTAAGTTACGTAATTTTGGTTTGGAAGCATTCTTTTGCTTCAGAACGATTATTTAAAATGCAAAGAAAAGCTATAAGAATAATTGCTGGTTTAAACTATCAGGAGGATTGTAGGTATTACTTTTCCCGATTGGAAATTCTTACACTTCTATGTGTGTATATACTTTCTTGTTTGTTAAATGTTAAGACACACATTGAAAAGTTTACTAAACGGGGAGAACTCTATATTTTCAACTTAAGAGACCAAGAGCATATCCATATTAACTTCCATAGACTAAAAAAAGTCGTTTCAGCATCTCCTTTTAGGGTCCAAAATTTTTTATAAACTCCCTATAACAACAAGAAATCTGCTTCTTACCAAGTTTAAAACTTGTATTAAATCCCTTCTTTTAAAGAAGAGTTTTTACTCATATGTAGGATTCCTTGAAGATAACTTCTTAGATTTAGTCTAATGTTTTCTTTAATTTATTATTGGTATTTTTCTCCCTCTTTTTATATGACGTGTGTAAACATTGTATCGTGTGGTTTTTTTAAAAAAAACTCTAGAGTGCTTTGAAACTAAAAAACAATTGTTTTGTATGTCTGTGATTAATCGTTTACACACTTGTCAAACTGACAGATCTTATAACCTTACTTTTCGACAATTAGAACAAAAATACATTTTTATAAATATATTCATTTATTACCTACAAAAACTGTTGATAGCTGCCCAAACACCTACTTTTTGTGAATGGAGAGGTTCTTCTACAATTTCATAAGGATGTTCTGTTGCCCAAATTCTCATGTTTTGTGAATTCATGTAGCCAGACAGGTAAAACACGCTTCATCCGTAAAGGAAGTTTTTTGAAGGAGTTCATTATTATTTGCAATGTTATTTAAAAACCACTGACAATACTGCAATCTTCTAGGAAAATCTACGGGTCGTAACTCTTGAACGGCTTGGAGACGATAAGGGTACATATGTAAATCTTCTCGTAGGAGTTTATGACATGTACTAACAGAAAGTTCAACTTGCTGAGACAGATGTCTAAACGACGTTTTTGGATCTTGCTGTAGAATCTCTTGTGCAGCATGAATAACTTCATCTGTTCGTTTAGTTGGTCATCCACTGCCCTCTTTACGTGTAATGGCCCCAATTTCACGGAACAGATTCACAGTTCGGTGGAGAGTGTTTTTAAACCCTTCATACACAACAACAACGTCAGGAAAAGCTTCTCGAAACTCCTCCAGGCACGGCTGAATTGAATATTTCCAAACACCGTTAACATTCTCTCCATTTCGGAAATAACTTTCCAACAAAAAAGTCTTTTGTTCACTGGTATACACCATGATTACAAATCAAGGAAAACACAAAATTTAGTATTGAAAAATACTGATAAATAAAATAACGAATGTTTGAAAAACTAAAACACCACGAAGGCAACCACACAAAAACACACCAAGACCAAGCCCGCTTTGGCGGGAAGAGGAGACATTTTTAGGTTAGGATAATTTGTGACGGATAAAATTGTATAGTAGGCAACCAACAATACACGAATAATGTAAATAATAAAAATGTTGTTGTCATGGAGGTTGTTGTATGGGATCATGTACGACATACGTAACAATGTCATGGCTTGCTACGAGTTTTTTTTTTAAACGAACACACATTATATGTACAAACACAAATAAATATTATTATTAAAATATGGAAAACCGTTTCAAGTTTATTGTCTAAAGTTTTTTTTATTTTTTCTTTATATTTACTG
The DNA here is from genome assembly GCA_029207805.1 of Tribolium confusum. NCBI lineage: Eukaryota > Metazoa > Arthropoda > Insecta > Coleoptera > Tenebrionidae > Tribolium > Tribolium confusum. The sequence goes on from JALGAY010000003.1 coordinate 6,399,673, forward strand.
TAGTATTAAGTTTTTATACTTATGCCTAACTCAAGAAAACTCGGGCCGTTCTAATCGGAGTTATTGAAAGAATGTCTCCGTTCGGTAGTCGAATGCTGAGACAGTAACTTCTATTTAAACCGGCTTGACGTTCGCTCCTCTTACTTACGGTACAGACAAGTATAAAAATAAATGCCCTCGATAACAAACCAAGATTAAAATACGCCGAAGAAACTAATTACAACCCTAAGTATGGGCCTCCTTGTTTAAATTTTTGGTAAAAAGGTACTACTAGCATCACATTTTGAATACTTTGTAAAGTAGTCTCTGATGTGTAGTGAAATGTTAGATAAGGCAATTAATAAATTATCTTCGTTTTTCACCGGACTACAAGATTATCACAAAAACCACGCAGTACCGTTAACGTCTCTTTTTGTACAAACAGATAGAATTTTTAACTCACGTTTTTTTTTCCTAGTTAATGATCTTATCCCAAACTCAAAATTCAACTTTTTGCTATCATCAACTACTCTTTTTACCAGGGTGTACTCTCGATTCTGGTTTGGGGTTATAACCAACGACTTTAGCCTTGCGTTAACCGATGAAAGTACGGTTAACTGAAAAAATTAAACTAGAAAAACCGCTTGAGTTTTTGTTTTATGATCGTCTATAAAACCTTTCGAATCATGTCGCCTGCAGAATTGCTCTCGTCGTCTCCAGAAGTAGTCTTTGCACGAGTCTTTACAGCTAAGTGGATTTTCGATTTAATATTAGAGAGGCCTTATAAAAAAGATTTTATAAAAACTTAAAATTTTACTTTTGACAGTTTAAATTTTATTAGCGAAACGTGATGTACAGAAAGAGCTATATCAATACGCCATATTATTCTGACGTACTGAAGCTGAAGAAACTTCTAGAATAGCCATCCACACACGCTTAAGTAAATCTATGCAGTCTGCAATGTGCTTGCAGATGTCTACCGGATATTTATAATACCAAAACACTTTAGTTTGCTTGCTCAAACATAGACGTAATCTGACTGCACAAACTTACCTAAACGTGTATGGCGAGCTAATGCTGTTTATGTAGCTTCAAGCAAGTAGAAAAAGTCGGGATTGACGTCAACTCTAATATTATAATAAAAATTTTGGCAAACCGCTCCACGGTTGAGTTTTTTGCTTATCATAACTTTGTGGCTAACTATGATAGGCTTTATTAAATTTTGTTCTGCGATTCTAAAATCCAACAAAATGTTTCAATTTCAGTCATTTTTAATTCTTTTAGCTTCTTTTTTTAATTCTTTTTAATTCTTTTTTCAATTAAATCATTATTATAGTAGGAATATTGTACAGAAGATTGCACGAAAATAATTTAAAGTATTTTTTTATAAATGTCAACTATTTTTTTATTTGAGGTCCGAGTCAATTTGCTTAAAAACTTTAAAAATGAATTAAAAGAGGTTTAGTACTACATTTCACAAAATCAATAACAAAAAATATTTTATTGAATACCATATAAAAATTCGATAAATCAACAAATAATTTTCGAGAACTTCTCAAACGTGTTACCACTTGACAATAGGCTACTCATCTCTTTTGGTTCTTAATGTGTCTATTAACCTTATAAACTGTTATTACCAAAGAGTGTGTCTGAGCGTTGGTTGGAACTGACGCTTTAGGATTTTTGCATAAAATAATTGTGGCCGTGTTAAAAAACTCTTATGTACTTGAGTAATTATTTTAATCAAAATTATTTTAAAATAAATCAGCGTATGTTTTTGGCTGAAAGTTGATTTCCTAAATTAATCGGCTCTCGCTTGTAATAAGAGGTCCTGCGTTCAAATAAATTTATTTGCACTTGACCTTTTGTGCGTATAAAATGACAAATAAATCTTTTATTTAAAAACTCGTTACACTTACTATAGCTTGGTTAACAAAAGAAGTCCTGTGACAAACACGTTAATCTGGCTTTCTTGTCCGTTACTTTACTTGTAAAGGAACCAGACTTCATAATTGTCAACGATCCACTTTCCTCTCACAACTGGGGACGTTTGGTTCTTTTACATACATATAAAGTAGCAAACAGGAGAGCCAGATTTGCGTGTTTGTCATCAAAGTTCTTTCAATAACTAACCTTTCCTTAACAGGAACACGTTACATAGTAACATATGTTCAATAAATCTACTGATCGTGGTTTGCTGTGCTTTTCTCTGTCTAGCATAAACGTAGGTTGACGTGATAAATTTATATGGTTTGCTGTCAACTGTCTAATTGTTGTCTTATTTTTGCATTTAGAAGTTTTTGATAAAAATCACTTCGCAAATCATGAAAATTGTATGCAGACGTTCAAGAATTTACTCTGCAAGCGTTATATCAGTTAAATGTGTGAATTTTTGGCCGCATTTTCGTATATATTTTCGTATGAGCACTGACAGCTGTCATGTGTCATTGTTTTGTAATGTTAATTAAAACATACGTTTGTTGTGACAATTGCCACAAATAGGCGATCTGACCAAAACAATAATTATTGAACACATTTTATAAGAAAAGTGAGATTAATACTTACTCTGTTTACCGATTTTAGATGCAGGTGCAATCTGAAATAGAAAAACATAATTGTATTAAATTGAAATAAAATTAAAATGTATAAAAATTTTCCCAAACGTAATTTATATCAAACGATAAATCACATGTTTTGGGGTTGGTACGAGAATGAAAAAGCAATTAAAAGCATTTGTGTGAGTTTATCGATTGATTTGATTACAGTGAATAATAAATTATTAAACTGTACATGGCAGGAGCAAATATTTATTTGTCAAAACCAATAAATTGTGTTTAAATTAAAATGTTTGAGGTTGCGAATTCTGGCAATGGTAATATCTTTAAGTAGCACTAGAATTTAATAACGTTTCTTTGGACTATCAGAACAATAATGAAAAATCCTCCGGTAGCATTAATTACAGTTTTATCAGCGACATTCCAGCTTTTGCACCGTAAACAATTAAAAAGGCGATTTATTCTCGTAAATTTATGGTCGTAATTTAGACGAATCTACCAATTCTTAATTCCGCAAGTCAAAGACAAAAGCCATGAATCGAGAATTAGGTATAAGTCTTGGTCAACCAAAAATAAACATTTATTTTCAGGGTCAAACACGTTAAACAACATATTAATTTTGACTTTTTCTCAGTCATCAATCATTTTCTTTCGGCCGGAAAAGCGAACAGTATGTAGTGATGGTCCAAGGACTATTATCTGACAGGAGCGCCGTCTGCCACACATGCACCGTTTCATCTTTATTGCTTTTTTTTCGACATAGACACAAAAATAAGAATTAGAGGTAGTTTGTTTTCGTTTGACAATAGCCATTTTCGAAATGAAACCTTATAGAGTGAAATCAACGACGCAATAAAATCACTGAAGAGCTCTACTTGGTTCTTAGTGATATCTAAGAAAGCGGCCGACCTGAAACTTGATGCGATTTGATTTGTACAGCTTTTACGCATCCTGTTTTTTCCAGGCATTAGCCGTTATCTATACTTACACTCAGAAGTATCAAACAAATGATACACATATACAATTATCCCCTTTGAAATTAAATTAAAAATGTTACATTTGAATATAGTAGTTTGTATTGTAATGAGTAGTGACAGTAAAATTCAATTAAAAAAATTACACCAGTTTTACTGCTTGCAAATTAATTTTAATTTCAGTAGTTAAGGGTTAAAATGAAATTAAAAACTTATCTCTTAGGGAAAGATATTTGACGTAAACATGATAGAGCAGAAAGCATTTGAGTTAATTCCCATGCAATTTTAGTTTTACATTCTCTAATTTGTAGTTTGTGTGAGCGTATCAAAACCAACAAAAAAATCTATAATTGATAGACGCTTACAATTTAGGGTAAAAAATATAAGATTTTTTGTCTATAAATTTTTATTTTTTAAAACTTTTCTTTGCTTAAGAAAAAACGGTAATTGCTTCAATTTTCAAATTTTTTTCTGTTTGGTCGTGTTTTATCTTTTTTAAAGCTTTTTTAACTTTTATATTTATCATTTTACTTTTTTCTTGAGTTTTCCTCTTTGTTCTTTTATTAAAATGACCTTCATTAATGTTAATGAAATTTGTAGTTGTTGTGATTTTTAAATTGCATAATCTATTTTTTCTTATGAGAATTTTTACCTTTCTCTCTCACTTGCTTAGTTATTTTAGTATACAGTGCCGTTAGTACATATTCATGTTTTACATCTCAGTATTAGTCAGTAAACGGTAAAAAAACTACTATTGTTGAAACATTTATCACTTTTTTCTTTGTAATAAATCTTCTATTTATTATATACCTAGTATATTTTGTTCGTGTTCATATCGGTGTTTTCTATTCTCTTTATTATATTTATTTTTATTCTTTTGGTGTAACTCTTCTGCCAATTTTTTTTTATTTAGTAATTCCAGATCTATGTGTATTCTCTTGTTACGTGTTACGTTTCTCTTGTTACCTTCATTACCTTTTTTAAATTTATAAACTGCGAGAGATTCACTTATTATTTTGTTATTTTTTCCTTTTTTATATCTGCACCCTTTTTCAAAATCGCTAGTCAATTAGCAATTACAATATGCTGATGCTGACATTGCAATAAAACGCTTGAGTAAAAAAATTACATCTCAAAATTGCGTAATTTTTCGCTTCGTTTATGCTAATTCTGTGTTGTATTATCTCCATAGAAAAAACTTCGTCTACTCACATGCTATCTAAATTCATTGGGCATATTTGAGCGAGTACGTGCCATGCATCTGTACGTTTTGATTTGGTTTCTCGTTCAACATGAGTCGAAGGAATTGACATATCTGAGAAATTATTAACTTGGGGTCGACTAAAGCTCTTCACGCATTCGCACTGAAATAAATTACTTTCGGTAGAAAATTCAATTTGTGTGTAAAAATTTGATGTCAGATTTAGCGATTTAAGAGATAATAGAGTGGCACCTCTTAAGAAAAATTTAATCCGAGGTTATTGCAGACTAGAGTCAGAGCGTGAAAAGAAACATCCAACAATAGCCAACTTGTTCCGATTCTTTTCAAGTGGATGTCCTTTCAAAAACTTTCGATTACAGAATAGCTCCGATTCAATTTGTTAAAGTGGTAGTCCCGGTTTAATCTTTTTTTAATCCCAGCACAACATTCGAAGCTTGGTCAAGATATTTCCAGTAATATATTTTTCTTTCAAATTGCGGAACGAGTACATGCATGCCATCCATAAACGAACATCAATCAAGTCTTTTCTAACTAAAATCGACTAAAAAATATTACCGAATAGGTTTCAACCGATGCGGGTTTGAAGAACGCAGTTGCTTGAAGTGCGGATCAAATTCTACCTTTTATCTAGGAAGAATAAATTAATATAGGCTCGTCTGATTTGAATTCGTGACGCGGAAGTAATTTTCAAAGACTCATTTGACTTTATTGAAAATTCGAAAAGGGTTCTACACGAACAGAGATGGAGAGGAAAGTCGAAATGCTAGGCAGATTAAGATATATAACTGATCATAATGTAGGAATGCTCAAAGACATCAAATGCAGCTTTATTACTCGCAATATTATGGAAATCTAAAAAAATGCAAATATTGACTTCAAGTAATTAAAAATACAAAATAAAAAGTTTGTTAAAGTTCGCATTTTGTAAATTATTGCTCAACAAAGTTATTTTATCCATCTACGATAAGATAAATTTGATTAATTAATACAAAAAACAAAGTATATGCTTGTATTTGAGCTTTTTGTATGTTACTTTCCTTTAACTAGATTATTAGTTACAGAATCTAAAAATTCAGACATCAGATAAAAATCTAATTATTTAAATTTAACTATATTTTTAACAATAGTTACTAAAGGCTTAAAGTTATAGAAAATGTAATAATTACTTTAAAATTATAGAATCTTATGGGCTAATATCAAGTTGAGATAATACCGTATCTTTGTTTCTAAGCAAAATTAAAAGAACTCGGGGCTGTTATTGGTTGTTGCCATAGAAAAGTGTTAAAATTTGCGGTACTACTGGTAGTATCTCAACTTAAAATTAGCTCTTAGTGATTAAGTTTTAAATTTTTTAAGTGATTTAATGTGAAGCAATGTTTTAAAAATTTTGTTTTCTACTTCCATACTCTAATTGGTTTATCAGTTGCAAATTACCTTTACTTTAATCATGTTCATTATGATACAAATTTTTTATTAAGAATACAAATGTTGACCAATGAGAACGATGTAATACAGCAAGATTTAACTATTTATCAGATTGCCAAGGACTCTTGACATTTAAAATTGTGACAGGTTGCGGTGGTATTTAATTACAATCCACAGAAAACGAGTCAGTATGGAAGAAAGTGACCGTAAAATAGAAAATCTTAGACTTCTAGAGATTGTAGAACAAGCCAGAATCGCCACAAAGTTTTTTTTGCAAGCAAAATCTGCTAAAACTTATAAAATTTTGTATTCTCAATTCATAAATTGAAGAGACGACAATAAAGTTAGCATTTATATACCGGGTACTGCTTCCGTTGCAATTCTGCGACAATATTGGTTGATGCTGGTGGTGATATTACATCATTAAATTAAATATAATCAGATCAATAATTCATTAATAATTGCTCTATCAACGTCAACAAGAGCATCTGCCAATATTGTTATAGAACTGCCAAAAATGCCTCAGCTACAGTTTAATAACTGCACGATTCAGAATAAGACAATTCATCAAAAAAATTACTTTAATACTTTGTTTACTTTCTGAATTGACTTTTTTGCAGTTTGGTTTTGTTTGTAATTTTTGTTAAAAATTTTGTAAATAAATTTTTATATATTTTTTGTTATTATGACTGGATGTAGAAAAAAAAGTGTATACAATACGCATTTAATGGCTATTAAGATGCGTATTTAAGATTATAATTAAGACACGAGTGTGAAAATTGCTTTCATACTCGTGTCTTCAAAGCTATCATTAAATGCTCGTTGCATAAAAGACTATTCTTTCATCATGAAAACCAAAAAGTGTATTTTTAGAAAATCTAATATGAATTAAAAAAAACGATAAAAAAAGTGGATACTAGTAGCATATCAAGAAAAAGAAAAAAACTAAAAAGTAGAAAAAGTAGACAAGAGTGGAGCTGAAACAATCACAAAGTGGCTTTGTAAAACAAAAAATTCACAATTAATTAAATTTTTTATTAATTACAATTAAAGAATAATGAAGAAATATTTCTCTGTGCTTTTTTATTAAATATTATATAAGCAACAAATATACCTACTTAATTTTTACCGACACTGAAAAAGCACAGTATAATACCTAGAAAAGTAATAAAAAATTATAAACGTAAAGTAATTCAAATGAGAAGTCGCAGGAGAGTCATCATAAGTACCTACTCTTACCAACTTACTAGAAAATAGTGTTCGGATGACATTTATCTTGAAGCGGTTGAAAATCGCGCCTTTGTGTACCTCTATAGCAACAGTTGAAGTTACTTTTTTTTAGTCGGTTAAAATACTTCAATCCCTAGGAGTTGAAATTATTCATTGACGGTTCGCCTAAGCTAAATTTTGAAGAGTCTTACGTGTTAAAATCACAGTTTATTTATCAGGTCTAGTAATAATTAATGTCGTTTTCTAATACATTTTTAAAACTAATTTATTCAAAAAAAGCAAAATAATTTAATCAGAGGTTAAATCCCAAGAGCTCAAAGTTTTGCCGATTAATTTAAGAAAATGTGTTGCTTGGCAATGAAAAGTGCAAATTTGATAATATTAAAAGCCCGACAGCGTAGGTGGAAAGCTTTTTTTTTCAAATTTGCACGATTCAATTGACAAGCTACACATTCTCGAAAATTAACGGATCAAAACTTGGAGCTCGAGGGGTTTATGTTAAGATTATTTCCCAAATAACAAAACTATCAGTATAAACATTTATTATTTATTAACAAAAAGTTCGCAATAATTTACAAACACCAAACAAATATATTTTTGACATTTGTTTTTAGAAAAAAATGTTTGAAGTGCTATGGTAACCAGGCGAAAAGCTACATGCTGTTTAATCACCTTCAATATTCGCATTAGGTTGAGGTACATGCCGTTTTATCAAGAAAACTCGATTGTCATTGGCTGACGCTTGAATTTTTGAAACATTTATTAGTTGGCTACTAATATATGAGGGAAATAATCGACGATATAGTTGCAGTTGTTTTCAACTACTTGTGCCTAACGCTCAGTTAGCATCTTAATCCCTTTATTGTAAAATTCTTGTGATTTTGATTCAAAAAATTCGTTCAAGGCATTTTGACACACTCATCATTATTGGAATGTTTTCCAAAAAGAAAATTTTGCAAAGAACGAAACAAATGATAATCGGAATCGGAAGGGGCAATATCAGAATATGCAGGTTGAAGGAGAACTTCCCATCCCAACTGGCGTAGTTTTTCCGCTGTGATTCTTGCAGTATGCGGTTCTGCATTATCGTGATGAAGAATTACGCTCTTCTGATTAATCAGTGCAAGTTCTTTTCTTCTCAAAGCTCGAGCTAACCTTTCCTTCACAACCATTGAGACCGTTTCTTCAGATTAACATAAAGCATCCATTTTTCATCTCCGGTAAAAATTAGCTCTAAAAACGGCAAACTGTTTTGACAACTGCAAATTGTAACTCTTTGATTGCGGTTGTTTTCAGTTAATTCATGTGGGACCTGTTTTCCAAACTTTTGGACCCTGCCAAATGAACTCAATTGATTGCAGATAGTTCGTTGCGAACAGTTTAAAGCTACAGCAAGCTCTTGTTGCATTATTTAAGAATTTTAGCAGCAAGCAGGACTTTAAACGAATACTAAAAAACGACATTAATTCTTACTAGACCCAATATTCATACATACGTAATATAATAATAATATATATTACATTCATTTTGATTTACTGAATTATCCTTTTAAAAAACTTAAAAATTTATTCTATGATCCAACACGAGCCGCAAATGAGTATAAATGCAATGAATGACGTTTGCTGGTTGTCAAATGTCAAAATTAAAAAATAACAAGGTGGCTGATGCATTAAATTGATAAAGCAGTTAATAAATTAATTAACTCGAAATTTGTTGTAACGGGGAAGTGGACAAGGCAGAAAGAAAACTATTTTATAAGGCCAACGTTTCGAATCATCTATTGATTCTTTTTCAAGGCTTATAATAAATGTCAAATTTGTTTGGTATGGTACCAACTTGTCTCGGCCAGTGGTCGCCGGAAGAATCTATGATTCGAAACGTTGGCCTTATAAAATAGTTATTTTTTTCTGCCTTGTCCATTTCCCCGTTACAACAAATTTCGAATGTAAAAAGAATGGACGTAATTCATCAAAATAAAAAAATTAATTAATATTAATTAATAATTTAATTAATAATTGATATTATTGATAAAAATAAGGTAAGTTTCTTAAAATTTTAATTGTTATTGAATTCTTTGTAGTAATTATTATTATTAGCAAATACCTAACTATGGCCGATAAAATTCAGACGTCTCCAAAATTGACGCAGGTTGCAGCAAAATCCTTACAGGCTCTAACACCAGAAAAATCTCGAAAAGTTTATGATTTTAACTATAAACCTTTCTTAAAATAGACTGACCAACATAAAGGGTCATTTTTTTATAAAATTAAAAGAACTGCATCTGCGTTATGTGAGAGGGAAATATGGTAACTTTTCTACACATTATAAAAATATATTAAAAAAGCAAGTCATATGCACAGATAATCTTTCTAAGGCAAGATGTCCTAGCAAATCTTGTGAAGATTTTTTTCAAACTTAAAATTTTAATTACCACATTGTTGCTCAGTTCGCATATTTTCTATAAACACGGGGTAAAAATCTACTGTCAAATAATGAATGGCGGACAAGAACACTATTCTGATCTTGCACCATAAGCAGGTAAAACATAAGAATGGCAAGAACACTATTCTGATCTTGCACCATAAGCAGGTAAAACATAAACATCAAAATCCATATGATAAAACAATTTTATATCATTAATAGTCTACTCGTACGTGACTTTTAATTCCGTGCTCGATTCTGTGCTAAATCGGGTAGGATCTAATTAATGGATATAGATTCCGATCTGAAAATACTTTTCATCATGTAACAGTTTTAACAGAAGAGTTTGGATGGATTGTTACGTACAAGTGATCTAGAAAAATCGTGAATAAACGATATACGAAAGCTCACAAATAAAATAATACAAAAACCTAAAATTTTTTTAAAAAAAGCGTTTTTTTGCAAAATAGTAATTTATTCAATTTTAAAAATTTTGTGGTTTTTGGTGCTTACAATGTGTTGTCAAGCATATATTTTACATGTTATTTTTAGTAATTTTTTAACTTTTTGCATTATTTGTACATATTGTTATTTTAAACAAAATGCAAACATTGTATGGTTGAAAAAATTTGGTAAAATTTTGTAACACCTTTAAGCAGATGATCATTACTGTAATAAAGATCTACTCAAATAAAGCAATAATAGTTATTTGTGACAAGTATTTAAGGGTTATTTTTTTAAAGATTAAGGCAAGTTACTTTACAAAAGTAAAACTTAATGATTTATTATTTCAGATGTTACAAAAAGAAGTTAGATTAATGTAAAATAAAACCGTATAATTAAAAGTTAGGTTACTTTTTTTACCTTTATAATTGGAGGTAAAATACATTCATCAAATTAAACGTTGTGATACTTTTTCTCGTTTGTTTTTTTACAAGTTTATGTCAAAAACAGTTACACTGTATTCGTGTTTTTGTTAAAAAAGGTATTTGTAGCTTTTTTATCGTAAACACCACATAAATTAAGTGCCAAAGATCTATAAGATCCACAATCGTATGTCGATAACGGTAACGCTTACGATAATTTTGGGAACAGGTTTTAAGTCGAATAAAAATTTTGGCGATTAAGATAAATAAAAATCAGTAATTGGTAATGAAACAATAAATAATATGTATAAAAGGTGTCATAAAATATTTTGTGCAAAAAAAATTTTTTTAAAGAATTTGGTCCTCACGATGGTATTTGGCAAAAACCCATCTAAATGTTCTTTTGTTTGTTAAGATAAATCTATCTAAATATTTTTTTATAGCTAAGTTTTTGCACCTAGGTATTCCATTTACAATAATATGTTCCAATGTTATATTCCGACATTTCAACAAATTCAACTATAAATTCAAGAAATAACATGGATCCGAGTCGGGTCTGACATTTCAATTTATCAGAAAGCTCTCGACTACCAAACAACATCTACAAAGTTGTTTTTTAAGAAATGAAACTCTCATCAACGAGCCAACTTCAGATAGAGACAAGCAATATTTTACACCATGCTTGAAATTTACGCATAGTATGGTTTTACTACGTTTCATGTGTACTGTTCAAGCTCTAGTAAATCTGATCCGGTTCGAAAGTTTGTAGTTTCCAAGTTCAGCAAGTTTTCGGCTAAAAATAATCTTAGAAATTTGATTTCCGGTCAAAAAAGCCAACGGGAATCGATTAATATTTTCTTGTCTTGTTAGAAAATGACGACAGATTTGATTAATGTTGAAAATAATTCGCAACAGCGCTTTTTGCTGCTATTGTATTTACAAAATGACTGGGCCAGACCTGTTTAGCAGAGTTTCAAGCGAGGCTTGAAAACAATTCTGAATTCATAAAGATTTCGAGACGAAGAACTTTGGTAATTAGTACAGAAACTTGATCTATTGTCATTAACACTGAGGAACCTCCGGTTCAGATAAAAATTCTGTAAAGGTTGTTATCTTGCGATTAAGTGAAAAACTTTGTCTGGAATTATTAGGTGGAAATAATAAATTGCGGGAAAACACTGAAATTGAAAGCAAATGGACGAGCTTTTATGATGATGCAAAAAGCACGAAATTTCAACAGAAACAAATGCACACAACATACGCTAAATTTTAGGCTCTTAACACTAGACATATTTTTTTACCTGACAGAATATTCAATTAGTTTTTTTTTTTATTTTACTGTAGGTCATCTTTCAGATCCTCCGAGATATACAAAAAATTCAGGGGATAATAAAATTTATCGTAAGTGAATTTCCAAGTGATAAGGCAAGAAAAGGAATAATTGCGTCTCCTTTCCCTCAATTTTAAGCAACTTTGTTCAAATTCGTAGTTAACTACGAGAAAAAATGTATTATAAGAACTTTATCATTAATTTAAGTTATAGAAAACTAGGTTTAAAAATGTCGGCTCATTTTTCTTCTTTATTAGTGTCATGACTTTAGAAATTGGAGCCTGGTCAAGAAATCTCTGTAGCAATTGACCCAGTTACACGCTCGTTGAATTTCATTATCTCCTTCCCTAGGATAAAAGATGGTTATGTGTAATAATAATTATTCCATGCTATTCTAGTCGACAGTTAACTGCAGTTTCAAATAAATGGAAAAACCAACAGAATGTCCAAAAGTAACATTTCACGCAGTGCTTTTATAATGTATTTACTTGTTAAGGAAGTCCTTGGTAAAGTTGGCGCCATAGTATGCATTTGTTAGCCGCAGGACATTAAGTCTGTCCTACATTCATTGTCTGAAAGCTAGTAAAACAGAAAATGGTATGGTGAAAATGAGGCGACTTCAATAACGGCGCAATACGAATATTTTCTCTTTTTTAAAGGAAATCACTCTCAGGTAATTGCTAAGTTTATATTTGTATCTGGTTTTTACTTTTTTGAATAAAAAACTAACATAGTTTTAATTTGACTTCACTCGAATATTGTTTAAGTTATAACTAGGCTTGTGGCTAACAAAACAGTTTTCTCTCTCCTTTGTTTCAAAGTTACAATCAAGGAAATTTACTGGTTTGCTGCTTTGAAATTATAGGTGAAACTCATTAAGAAAGGTTAATTTTATTACCAAGTTTTCTTATTTATTGATCTCGAGTTTATTTATAATAGAAGTTTCCTTTAAGCTGATTCTACTTTATCTCTTAGATAATTATGTAGAAATTTTTACTCCAGGGCATTTGCTTTGAGTTGATAATACAGAATTGCAACCATATTCTAGAGAATTTCAGAATGAAAGCTTTTCGTGGTACATCATGTGTAATATTATGTAGAGAACGAGCCCTAAAGCTCAAACATTATTTTCTAAAATTCTGAAGTTACTCATACTAGTATATTATACCTTACAAGAAACAAAAACTATAGATATAAATATAACACAAAAGCACATTTCTAACAATCAACAATGTTAAACGATAAAATTCAAGCAATTTAGATAAATAAAACTTAGGTCAGAAAACTCTCAACAAAACCTAAAAACAATAATAATTCTTAGTTACAATTGTAATATTATACGGTATAGAATTATTTAAACAAGGCAACGTAATATTTATCTATAAATTATAGATGTGACTATAAAATAGAATTATATAGGAACAAATTTGAAAAAATGTGTAGTTACGTATATTTAAACATTTGCCTTTTTTTTTCTCTACATTTTTGAACGTGTAGTTTGAATATTTAATACAGTTTTTGATCACGTTTATGTTATATAAGAGTTTTTTTTTTTGAATTAGTGTATAAATCTTTTACTTTTTTGTAATTAGTGGGGCGTCAACATACGTCTATCATTTGATTCAGATTGATGTATTTATGTGTTCGCTGCAGGGAAATAGTCGGATTTCCGAGAAAGAAAAATAGGTTAGACAGGCACTAGCCTAATCCGAGCGATTTGTTAACCGATTTGTAGGTTAGAGTGAAACATTGGTGAATTTATTGCTGTAAGAATTTATGCGTTCGCTATATTTTTTTCCTAATGGACCTATAAACATTTCTGAATGGGAAAGATAGATGTATGACACCAGTTCTCCATTATGGCAGTGCTGGAGAGTTAATTGAAACGGACAAGGCTGCAATTTCCACAAATTCATTTCTATATCAAAGTTTCGTATTTCATTAAAATTAATTCGAGCGTGCTTGCATCGCGAGAGCTATTATATTAATTTATTGTCTAATAAGACGTGAGTCAAATTAGGATGCAGACAGTTAACTAAACGATTTTCATCGCTATTTTAAATTTTCAATAAGCGCTAGACAAGAGCCGTAAATACGAAAATAGGTTAACTACAAACGAGAACAAAACACAGCAATAATGTTGGAATATTGAGATATAGTGTAACAGGAGCTAGGAGTAAATCTTTATACTTGTATATAAAACAATATTTAGGTAAATAGATTCGAGTATAACCGTATACCATTCAGTATTGGAGAGATTTGTTCCTCTATTCTGTGTGTAATAGGCAATATTTTACTCTAATTCTTTTCTGGTTTTTGCTATTTTCTTTACTATCTTTAGTAGAATAGTTTTTTTTTAAACATGTTTTTCCTATTACAATGTTCCTTCCTCCTCGTGTTCTTTTGTATCTTATCTTTTTAATAGGTCTGATGTAATTTATCTTAGTTATCTTTTCTGTATAAAAAGTTCTTTTTTGTATAAGAAATTCATTTTTTATGTATTTGCTACATAATTTATTTCTTAGCGTTGCTTTTTAGTACTTCTTAAATATGTTATTTCTTCTGTTAGAATTTTTGGCTTTTCAATTTATTAAACAGCGATAACAGATAACAAAAAAAACGGTAAAAATGTGCTTTTAATTTTTTTGATCTAACTAGTCAGAGTAGAGTTATAGAATTTATTCCAGCTAAAATACTCATCTTGTAACAGAGCTCTGAAAAGCAGAGTTTGCATCAGTTATCTTTAAATAAAAGGTCTGAATAATGGTTTAATTTTTAGTTATTAGAATTTCTTATTAACCATAAAAATCTTGAAAACTATCTTTAATAATGTGCAGTAAAAATAGTTATTTATATATCAAAGGAGAGAAACGTATGGTTATTCATGAAGTGCAATTTAGAAGCAGAGGGCTATAAGCACCGAAGTAGTAATGACATTTCTCTCCAGTGGTATATACACAATTTTTTGCACAAATTTGTTTAAATTAACTATAAAATAAGCGTTATTTTAAAAAAAAATTAAAAATTGATATCTACTCGCGGTCGTGCAAAAAATATTTAATTAAATTATTTTTTAAACCATATTAAATTCATGTATAAATACTTTAATTTTAAAATAAGTACCTTATAGAGACCTTGTTTTCCAATAAATAAAATTTAGGCGAAAATGGAAAACTTACTTTTTTTAACGTGTTGAAATAGTTATTTATGTATTAACGGCGTAATCAAAGGGATTATGGCACGAGGAAATGTTTAAAGCTCGACGTAGAAGGGCTTTTAATTTCCCGAGGGCCATTAGTAACAATTACGCCCGTGGTACATACAAACAACGTTTTATTTTATTTTGAATCGTTTTAATTTTTCAAATCAAAAGAATATTCAAAATTCCCGTATTTTTTAACTGTAAAGACAATCCATATTAACTAGTTGACTAGTTTGTCGTTGCCAGGATACGGTATGTTTCTATTTTCTGTTTTGCGATTTTTTAAAATGGAATCTGGTGAAAATCCTGTGTATATATTTATTTGCCATTGTTGTTTAGTAATCTTAAGTACAATAAAGACTAAAATTATGCTCGCATTTTGATGCACAGAAAAAAGATTATGATTTCAAAATAAAATGTATATATAAATACATTTCTAATGTCTTCGTACTTCTCGTTAAATATTCATAAAATTAATTAGAGGTTGTTGTTGTTAATTTGTTTTAATTAAAATACATATTAATAAACTTTATCAATAATTGAAAATGTTACTAAAAAGTAGCTATAAAATTTCACTAATAGCAAAAATTAAACATCAGTTAAACGTGATATACCACGATAAAACATTACCCATTAACCACTAACATAATGCAAATTGCATAAAATTAAATTAAGTTAATGTAGCCAAGAAAAGCCATAAAAGTTTCTCTTGGACCAAGTCTGGTGCATGAAATGTTGCAAGTTAAAGCTTTATGCGTTATTGCAGCGTACCCTTCTTGAATCCTAAGCCTCTAATAAAACGGCAATAAATCTTAGCCGTTTCCTTCCAGTAAATGCGCGGTTTATTTAAAATTTATAGAAAGAGCTCGATTTTTAATGTAATCATTGCCGAGAGACGTGTTTTTTGGAAAAGTTTTTGTTTCACCAGTAAATCTTGTTTGTCTTTATTTGAACAGAACAAAATCTTATCTCGGCTCCAGAGAAAATAAGAAATGTAAATGGAAAAGGAGCAATGGTTCTTTTATATTATTTATACAAAGATTTCAATAAACTTTCTCAAATGTCTCTTCTACTTTTTCCTTAAAAAATTGTAAATATGATTAAGTTGGATAAGTTTTAAACTAAGAGAACAAGAGTAAACAGTCTTGATCCTAACGTCACAGTCTCCAAGATCTAATTGAATTTTTCTTCTGTTGAGTGAGAGATTTGTTAGTCTGGATCCGTACTTTATGAATCCGATTAGAAAATGGGCAAAGTTGTGAAAACAATAAACTTTTTTAGGTCAAATGTTTCAACTCTTAATTTATTAAAATTAGTTAATCAATTATGTAGTACAATAAGATTATAAGAAAAAAACATACTCTACAAAATTGGATGTTTGTTAAACCTAAACGGAGCAATTTAAATAAAATGTTCAATTTTTTTAAAAAATCTCCAAAAATTACCCATTTTTTCTAATAACTAAAATTTTTCTTAATAATAATACATACAGAGTGAGTCTGTTAAAAGTTTATCTCATCTTTTCTCAAAAACTAGTTATGACATTATAACTTCGAAAGCCTTGTTTTTTTCTTTACTCATGTAAATTTTTTCAGAATTTTTCTAATATTCTTTCTAATGAATATAAATTGACAAATATTAATTTGTTTAAAAAAATATAAAATTTACATTATTTCTAATGTCATTCTAAATGACACGATGTTGTAATCATGTTTTGTAAAAAAAACATTTAAAAAAATGTAGATAACCGCAAAAAAATAAAGTTTATTTGTTTTGTAAGATCTATTTTGAAGCAGCATTGCCAGGTTACTCGACAATAGTTTAGACGGGCATGGGACGGGCATGGGTCACTTGCGCGCCGCGGTCTATACAGGGTGTTATGGAAATGAGTGCAAATATTTTAACCTGAAATACAGCACCACAAATAATAAAAATCTGTAAAAAAAAATTTGTCTTATCTCAACTGATAACAAAATTATAAACTAAAAATTAATTATTACAAAACGTATAATATTTTTTTTAACATAGGGCAATCATAGGTTTCTCAGGTAAAAATAAAGCGATTTAACACAATTTACCTCTATACTAAGTTGCACCGTTTAGGAGCTAGAGGACGCCAAAGTTAAAGATGAAAAGTCAGTTTTATACTTTAAACGTAAATATTTCGAAAACGATACGTTTTAGCAAAATATTGCATTCTTGCAGTTTTATGTAGAATTTACTGGCATATTCATTTTTGCTACAAAAATTAGAAATTAATAAGAAGAAAATTGGTTAATTACCCAAAATGTGAAAAAAAGTGCCGTAACTTGAAATTGAGATGTGCAGCAAAATTTTGCTAGTAGAAATAAAAAGAGTACAGTCAACTTCATTTGTGTACCAAATTTGGTATTAATCAGTTAAGCGGTTTTCCAGATATAATAAAAAGATGTTTTTTTATACCCAACTTTGACGGCCTGTAATTTTGTTGTTAGTTGAGGTAGGACAAATTTTTTTTTACAGATTTTTATTATTTGTGGTGCTGTATTTCAGGTTAAAATATTTGCACTCATTTCCATAACACCCTGTATAATCCGCAGGTACTCCTAATCCAACAGGACAGTAGCGCGCTGGATACTCTTTACTTACAGGACACTTGCACACCGGGTCATTAAAGCAGGTAAAACCACTTAACTGCTTATTTCCAACTATTTTCCATATTGAAGACAGTAATTTTCAATATTAATATCTCAAATGCAAATGCAACATCCAACCAAATGGCTAAAAAATTCAATTTTCTTGCATTTTCTCACTCCTATGACATTTCATGACGTTTTCTGACAGCGATAATACTGAACTAGTGCAAGTTATCGGAAATTGCACTAGTGTAACGTTTAACACTTAACATAGTCCTCATGTTGATGAATGAACTTCTACTATAATAATGAGTCAAATTTTGGACTTATGTATTTGTTGATAAAATTGGCACAATATGGGAGTAAAAGGAGTCAGAAAAGGTTAAGTTATAAAAAAAATTATTTTAAAAATTTCAGGTACCTAAAGGAAGTATTTAGACGTACTAAAAGATTATTTTGCCTTTCACCGTAAATGATTCAGAAATTTGAAAATTTTCATAATTTTGTCGACAAAGAGAGCAACAAACTTTTAAAAAAGGGAGGTTTTTTTGTTAAAAATAATTTAGGAATACAATTTATTTATGCGATTAAACATTTCCGCTTAATCCTCAACCGGCGCGCAAGTGTCCTGTTGTTGATTTGGGTATTAGGACACCTAGCAGGTGTTAACCTGACCGCGGCGCGCTACTGACCAACACCCGGCTAGACATCTACCCTCCAGCTTCTTTGTCCCACCCACTTTCTTGAAAAGAATAACGTATTTACTGATTGTCTAAAATGACTACTGTCTTGTGTTAAAATGCTTACTGAAAATGAGAGTTGATCAGTTTTCACTCAGTTTTTTTACTGTGTAAATAAGTGTTGTCACTACATAGACAAAAAAAAACAAATTTTACTTTTTAATTTTTTTAAATTTTTCTGTTTTATATATGACGCCATTAATAAAAAAAATGTAGCTTTTTAATAATTAATAAATTTTTGTAAAAATTGTCTACAGGATTTTTTACGCATTTCTCTATACAACTTTTACACTCTTAATAACAAAAGTAGACATAAAAAAGTTATTTTAATAATCAGTGGCGATTGGTATAGTGTAACTCTGGAATTTGTGTCTTAATTTCAGCCTTTTGTTGTTTGGACTTTTGTCCTGCTTCTTTTATCTACTGCAGTCTTACTGGTCGACATTTTTTATAAAATTTTGTTTACATTATGATCTTTTTGTTAAAAAAACACAAGCCAAAGAAAATATCCTCTGCACATCATCTGGTGCATCTTTTTGGTTGGCAATTGCTGTAAAGGCACTATTAAATATTCTGAAAAGTCTTTAGAAGGGCGCCCCTCTGTACTTCATGTAGAAACTGCCAAAAAAGTACTTGTAACAGGGCGAAAACCCAAATTAGCAAATTTTATTTCAAGTCCAAACGTATTAAAAGTGGCACTGACACCTCCGATGTCATTGTAAACACCAAACCGTATATTCTTTTTTTGACATATGTAGAAATAATAATCTTATAACCTCAATTTAATAAACTGTTTTCTGTAATATGACGTTTTTGCACTTTTTTATATATACCTAATTTCAATGTTACATTGTAACTGAAGCATTTTAAATAAATTGCTACACAAGAAATAAGAAGTTTGAATTATTTTTAAAACAACCTTTTATTCTATTAAACATTGTGAAATCTAGCAAAAATAAAAAAGTAGCAACATATTAGCATTTTTCTTACCTCTTTTTTCGGTTTTTTGTTTTTTTACATTTTTTGTTTTTTTGGACGACAATGCTCGGCCGCATCGCGCAGAAATTTTGGAAAATGCACTTGAAGCTCACGAGATGGGACATTCTTCAGAGAGCATTAGATCTTATCAACCCCCACCATAAACTCTTCAAATGTTAATGGTACTTCTCCCTCACTTGTGGGCCCAAAGTGAGCGAGATCAATTTAATAATTTAATCGAAACTATGCATAGGCGTTGCCAGGCAGTCATCGATGCTCGGAGTATATTCGGTATTAAAACTGACGTTTTGGTGGGTTTAAAAAAAAATGTATTTATGTGTTTAGAATATTTTTATTCTATTTAAGAAATTTGAGAAAATTTATTTATATTTTTGTAGATTATGTTTTACGGTTAATATACGTTTTAAATACATTTTTTATACAGTATATTGTGTTTTTGTTTGAATTTTTTAACTTTTGTGGAGCAGTTTATGTAGATACTGCTTTATGCATAAACCCAAACTAGTTTTAAGTATATACCTAAATAATACTGTATTCAAGATACGGTGTAAAACTTATTTAAAAAAATTTGTTTTTTATGAGACTGCAATTTTGTTGATATATAGAGTGTAACTAAATAATGTTCCAAATTTAAATGATGCCAGCTACATAAACTTGATTTATACAAATGTTGACCATTTTCAAGATATACTACAATGCATTCTGTCAACGATAACTATTAGCAAGTAAAATTTTATATCAATTAATTAGGTACACTTTGTATACTCGTATATATAATAACAAGTAATTTTTGTAAACTGTGATTACATTTTGTGTTGCAAAAAGAGACTGAGTAGCTTACAATAATTTGGTCAATAGTTGACAACTCTTGCAGAGCGATAGTGTTAAGCGTTTAAAGTTGTGTAATTACAAATTACAAATTTATTAGACGTACTACTATTAGAAGAAATAATTAACTCGTTAAAAACTGTTTAAATTTTAATACCGATGTGCACTACACGTATAATCAGTCAAAAGTGTGTAGGTAAACACAAATTGTGTTCTTCATGGAAAGTTCAATCTTTAAACTTAAATTTGGTAATTGTATCTATAGAATTGTTAGATGTTTATTTTCACATCAGAGTTACATGACAAAATAATATAATTTGAAATATCATGATCTTTTATACTATTTAGTAAAAGCACGGAAACCGAGCTCAAGATAAACAAACTCTCGCATTAGCTTACTAAATTACGAAAGAAATGTAAACCTAAAATAAAAAAATTCTTGCGTATTAAAATACTAAAATGTACCACCCCTAAAAATCTAAAGTTCTTACGTATAATTTTATTTAGAATATTTCTTTAAAAGCAATTTTTCTTTTTGTGGCAGTAACCTATAAGCTTTTTGCAATTCAGCTCGGCTGGGGTTAATCCTGAATCAGAAGCGTAATCTGGCTTAGATGTCTGAACACGTATTTCCACCAAATTTAACAATCACGAAGCAATTGGTTAGGTTGAAGAGGGCGTCTTGTGTACTGCTTACTGAATTAAGATGTTAAACTTATATACACAAACTTTTGAGTGGAGCAAATTTTGGATTAATGAAGAGATGGGGTGCTGTTAAAACAACGACGTCGGTTCTGTCTTATAAAATTTAATAATGTAAGGGGAAATAAAAATTAGCTTTTAAATAGTTTGCCTAAGTTGGTTTAGTTAAGTTTCATTGCAGTTAGGAAAGTAATTTCGATTTGGAACCACAGATTTCCATTTAAAAGAACTCGAGGCAAAACGAAGCAACTTTTTTTATTGTCTTCTTTCTTTTTCAAGCGTAATGCGAACGTATTTCAACACCCGAACTGGATTTTTGTTCTTATTTGTTCATAAAAAAAATCTATAACAACCAAAAATTAACTTGGACGGATTTTGAAAGATGATAGATATTTGATTTGTAAATATTTAAATAATAAAATAAAATATTTGTCATAGGCTTAAATTCATTTACTTGATCTACAGTTAATCTCTTAGATTAGGCTTTTGTGGTTTCCGATTCCTAAAGCAGAGCTATGACATTTTATCAAGTAATAAGATAACAAGAAGGGCGTCATAAATTTCTACATTTTAGTATTGTTGTATTGTTCGGGTTCGCCACTACCCTACTAAAATAAACCTCTTTTCAAAGAACATCGATGATTTATTCTTGAAAGTAGGTCGTTAATATAGTTCCCAGTTTCTCTTTCCTTTTCAAATGGATTTAATTTTTTACAGCAGACCGTTTTTCAAGGGCATGAAAACATTTCTTTTACTAAATAAAAATACTATTTGGATTTTCTTATTTGAAGAATAGTGAAACATTCTCGAATATTATTTTTTCTTATTTTACCGATTTGAATTTAAATATCATAGATCAAGTAGGGGTGAGATGGGAGCTTAGGTAATATTTTTTATTCCGAAGTAATGACTACTAAATCTTTCATTATTGAGTTGCCGTCGCCTGTCAAATCGTAGGGCTTACATACATTGCAAAAATTACTAAGAAATTTATCGCATCCTGGTAAAATAGCCAGTTTTAAAAATAAAATAATATTAACACTGTGAAGCATTAGGTAAAACAAAGTTATACAATATACAAGTTTGCTTTAAACAAAGATAAATTAATGTTTCCAACGATTTTGGTCAAAAATGTCATTTTATTACTTGTTAAGAATCTATCTAAGCTCAACCTTTTGACAGACAAACGTAACTCGGTGACGAAAGATTTGGGCCACTTAGAGTAAAGTGTAGATATAATTTTAAAACAAATTAATGTTTTTGAAATCAGAAATTTGTACAAAGTGAAAGAGAAGTAGTTTTGTGTTTAACTCTCAAGCAACACGAAAAGTTCAAGACAAAGTGATAATTTTTTTATGTTTCTCGTCGATTGAGAGTTAGGACACAAAACTTAATAAACATAAAATAAGTTGTCATTAGTTGGTGCTAATATTTTGTTCATAATTGTTTTCCAGTCTACAATTAAATTAATGATCGTCAATATTTCCTGGATTCAACGTACGTCCCATATTAATAAACCTAGACCAAAGTGTTTGTAGATTTCATTATGTTTTGAACAACACTGCATGAGGGTTGTGAAACGTCTTTTAAATACAAATAATGTTGCAATAACAAAACCTGATCAACTATCCGCTCTTATTGAAGATGTTATGGAAGACATTTTCCTTTAAATAGAGCCAAATCCGCAAAAATCTGTAAAAAATCTTTCATTGCAAACAGATTTTACATTTCATTAATTCTGAATACACTAATTATTGTATTTAATAACCTAAAACGACGACTAAAGTTGTGTATTGAAAATAACAGTGCACACTTTGAACTTTATATTTAGATTTAGTTTCTGTTTTTCTATTTACTTTATTTTTCAATGTATTATTTAAAAAAGTCATTATTCTTGTTGAAAATTGAATAAATATAAAATCTCATTTAAAATTTTGTTAAAAGTTGTAAGACATAACCTATATATAGGTCATTTTAACAAACCGACAACTTAAAAAAAAATAGTAACTGCATTACCAACTCGATCAGTATTTGTTGATTACGATGTAATATGTGTTCTGACCAGATTGCCTATGAGTGGCAATTGTCACAAAAAACGTATGTCTCGGTTAACATTACAAAACAATGACACATGACAGCTGTCAACGCAATGCGGCCAAAAATTCACACGTTCAACTAAGATAAAGCTTCAAGAGTAAATTCTTGAGCGTCTGCATACAAATGTCATGATTTGCAGTGTGATTTTTATCAAAAACTCCTAAATGCAAAAATAAGACAATATTTAAACAGTTGACATCAAACCGTATGAACTTATCACGTCAACATACGTTCATGCTAGAAAGAGAAAACCACAGCAAACCACGACCAGAACAATTATTATTGAACGCATTTTATATTATAAAGAAAGAAATTAAAATATTGTTATTAGTTCAATCTATTTGTAGTTAGTTCCGTAATTAGTAATCAAAGCAATACAAATTGAAGCTTTTCATATAAAAATAATTTGTCCAGTTATTAAAACCACAAACCCAATCAATCATCTAAACTACAAACAAAATTGGGAAACGCTCTGAAAAGTTAATAAAGTCGAATATTAACGATATTGTCCGTGATTTATTTGAACTGAAAGTCCCCCCATAATGTCAGTTTATTGGAGAGATAATGACGTTACCGAACGTCGGTAACCCACCGAAACTAACGTATTGTAACTGTCCATGAGTAATTAATCAACTATAACAATAAACTTCAATACGATTATGTCATTTCATATTTACTCGTTAAATTAGTTTTAAATTAGTCACGGCCGCCAACGACACACCGCCTGTAATTGCTGCAATAAAACTACAACTTCATCGACCACCACAGCATGAAAGAAAAATCCGACGCACGTTAAAGTCACGTTTCCCCTAATTGGAGGCGATAAGAAAATGGGTGAAATTACTTCTTCGGGTGTGACATGTGTAAGAACCCTCACACACTATCTCCAGAAAATTATTATCAAATTGAACAATAGGAGCGACTTGAAATTAGGACATCTTAGACGCCACCAGCTCAATATCTCACACATTACAAGCTTGAAAGTGATTTCCACGGGAAACTACATCACTGAAATTGCTTGTTGCATACGCGATTTTAGATGCTGTTCATGCAGGACGTGCTGCAATTTACTCTTGTAATGGGTCCATCAAGGAGGCATTGTCGTTTCCGGGAAAATTTCATATTGCAGTTTATTACCATGCTTTTCAATCTTTTGCAGATAGACAACCAATTTTCAACGAAAATTACATGTTTTTGCTGATGCTGCCGCCCTTTTACCGCGTGATAGATGATAGACGAATTTTAAGGTCAAAGTTATAACAAAATTGTTTTTTCAAAAGAAAAAATTCTAGTAAAGGCCTAAATCTAAAAGACAATTTAATGATTGACAAAAATATTTGCTTTATACTTAACCATTGTGCTTGAAACTATATCGAACGTCCAAATAAAAACGACGTCTGGTATGTTACGGATCTGAAAACAAAAGCTTCTAGAACATAGCTTGCTTGTACTTGTTTGCGACTCAGGTTGAACTTAAGCAAAACGATATAACTTTCTGAGAGGTATCAACTGCTATGTTACGTAATTGGCATACCACACGCTAATAGTTCTACAATACAATATCTATTACATGTGGAGATATCTAGTGACATGTATCAAGTTGCAAACTACGTTTCTACACACTACGACGACGTTTTTATTTGAACATTTAATATATTTCGATAATTGTACAACAAACATATCGAAGGTGATGCACATCAAGAAAAAATAAAAAAGAAATTGAGAAGAAATTTGTGCTCATTCATCTACTAAAAAATTGTAATTTTTTTTTGGCGTCAAAAATTGAAAAAATCACTTTACATTTTTGTATACTTCAGCAGAAGAGAAAACCTTGCGCACAACACCGTAAAATTATAAAATTGCACTCTGTACTTAGATATATTTAAAAAATAAATGCCGTTTACAATAATAACGTTTAATATAAAAGAAAGTTTTACACTGTTTTTAAGAAAAAACACTGACATCAGTAAAATAATCAGAATAATTGTCAAAACCAAAAAAAAATAATTAAAATTTGTTTACAGTTAAAATGTTCAATACATTTTTTATGTGTACATAATTGGTATTTTGAAATCTTCAAGGTAATAAAGCACTCCGCTCTATTGAGTTTCAGTTGTACCATTGAATTTATTATAACAGATAGAGGCGCAACGTAAATGTCAACGCTGGAACTAACAGAGTCATTTAGTTTTGGACGACTATACCAGATGTCGCAACAATAGTATAGTTTGGTTTACAGTAAAAATTCCATTCGACCAGAAAAGTTGGTAATATTAGTAAGTAGCTCAAATCTTCTGGACAGCTGTACTGTTTTATTCGTGTTATGGGACCGCGCGTCGCTCAGTATCACTTCCCCCACTCAACTAGAGGATAAACACTAACTACTTGATTAGATCTTAGATGTTCATTTACATAGCATTTCGTTTTGTGCTGATTGAGGACTTTTGGTCGCTATTATGCTGTTGAACAAATTTCTGGAACATTTCCTTGGTACCTTGGTCACAGGATTGGAGGTTCAGTAAATGTGTGAAGTATGAAGTAAAAAAAAAAAACATTGCAATATTTTATTTTTAATAGATTTTTAAGTAACGTAATTCAAGTAAAGAATTTTTAAGTAACTAAGAATATCGGATTTTCGCTACTTTCGCTGTAAATATTCTCTAAAAATTAATGAAGGAAAACAAAAATAAAAACAAATAAGATACACCAATGTACCAGCAACATTTATTACAAAAAATTAAAAATTTAATAAAAATAATTATAAATATAACATACATACAATGCTTTCATGTTCAAGACATACTAAGCTAACCAAATTTATTAAAGATAGTCAAACAACTCATCCCATTTTTGCAAAAACGACAAAATAAGCTTCTTAATCAGAAACATAAGGATAAACATTATTTTCATGTCGTATAATTACAATCTCAACAAAGTTGACGCTTGACGCAAGAGAAGAAATGAAAAAGACAACATACAACTGAAAAAATATAACATTTATTTCCATTTTAACAATAATAATTATTAATTGTAATATGTAACTTATATGTATATTATAACTGTCTTCTTACAAGTTCCTTACTTGGAACGGACAAATTATTTAAATGTTTACATTTTCTTCCAACAAAAAATGTTTCTCTTTCAGGCTCTTAATTTTACATTCTTTATAGTAGTGACCTTCTTTTTTTGCCTTCTTTTAGTTTGTTGCAAGGTTTTAATTTTGCCGCAATACTTAGATTTTTTTTGTAAATTCATGTTGAATTTTAGCACATGTTGGTGATACAAATCTATAAACACAATTCACCAAATAGTAAATTGAACAACCTCAAAATTACTTGATGATTACCTGTGTTTCCTACCAGGTAAAAATGAAGTTGTTTTGGTGGGCAATTGTCATATTGACAAAGAAATTAATGGTGTTTCTTCTTCGCTGATTTGCTGACCAGTAACACCTGCAGGTGAAGTTGATAGGGCGTGACCGATTGACTGTTCAATAACACCTGAGGTTGATGGGCTTTCACCACTTTGCTATTCTATGGAACCTAAAGTTGATGCAAACTGTATGAGATTGTCAGAGGTCAACAGTTACAGATCCTATCCGTCAGTTCAGAACTTTATCTAAGGGATTCCTTTCCACTATGTTCAAACACGACACCAAATCTTCAGAAACCCCAAATGGACCGTTGGGTTAACTAAAATAATGTTAGAACCACAGGGGCAGCACCTAGCTGTGATCCTCGAACCCGGAAGTGACCAATATTAAGACTTTCTCGCTGCAAACACTTACATTTCTTCTATATATTGTATTTAACTCAAATATTAATCCAGATTGATTTAAACTTTATAAGTTTCGAAGAAAATTGAGATTTTTTCAGAAGGATATTGAAGTACGCCAATCTTATATTGACGTTGTTAGGTGAATGCCTGCCTCATCAGAAGAAAATTCAGGTGGACGATCTTCAAATTTTCTTTTAAATGTTCGTCTTTTTTTGGGTAAAGGCTATTAAACAAAGTTTTAGAACGTCGTTAAAACTACCGAATACTTAACCAACCTTTTGTAAATAACTAGAAAAAGCTGGAAAAATTGATGGAACGGCATCATTTTTAAGTTTTGTAACACTGACATAACTCCGGTCAAAACAAATGAATGTAAAATGAATCGAGCAAAGTAGAGTCCTGTCTTTGAGTTCCAACTTGTCACATCTTACAGCCTTTATCCATTTTTTTCGCAATACCTTGTTCTTGGAAAACCTAAATCTTATTTATTCAGTATTTTGTAACGTCCACAGGTAGCATATGCCAGAAAAATTTTAAAAACTTACCAATAAAAGATTATTTTTGGATTTTCTCTCGTGTTACAAGATCTGTCAGTTTGATTTGAACACCCATGAGCAGCGCAACAAACCATGTTTCCTTACTATTGTTTATCACTTATTTCTTGTCTAAACATACACTTTAATATGCAATATTATAAACGCCACAAAACACCATTTAAACACGAAAAACAACAGAAACAATTTTGTTTTCTATCACCTTTCTATATTTCAAGTTGAGTGCACCAACATGGCGATGAGCCGCGCGTGCGCAATACAGCGGTAGTGTGGGTACAAGAAAAGACTTACGTTTAAAACATAGTTCGAAACCAAGATTTATTAATTTAATAAGGTTGCCTACAAACTTTGAACCAATCACAGCGTTTGGCGCGTAAACGTCATTCTGTCCTCCTGTTTCAAAGTCCGTCTGTATTTTAATTGAAATAATATATAATTAAACAAAAGAGAAAGAAAAAATGTATACAGTGATCCTCATTACCCATTATTATTAAGATAAAAATAAAAAAATTGTTTAAATTGGTTCATTTTTGTAAGAAATTAGGACAAATACAGTGGTGGATAGCAGAGATAAAAATGTCGTGTATTTTCGAAACGGGGATTTAAATTCTGGTGTAAAGGGTAATTGTTGTATCCAAATAAAATACTACGTCTATAGAAAAAGAGTTATTTTAAAATGGGGTGTGCAATATGTGAAAAAAGTTATAGTCAAACAATTATGAATTTATTTATTTATTAATTATTTGGCCCTCATTTCGTCATCAAAATCTTCGGGTTTAAAGTGCTTGCAACATATTCCTGCAGGATCAACTGCAATTTCTATTGCACTTTTGCACCCAAGTTTTTCGCAAGATGGAGATCCAGTAGAAATGAGAAAAACCTGACGCCAGTTTTATTCGAGTTGCTTTTACATATTGCAACAATACAAGCATCTGTAAACATTACCAATAAGTTAATTTGTAATAAACATATTTCATAGATTGTAACAAATTATGGTGGTACATTTTCACAAAGAATAGTTTTGTTTCTTGTTTTCTGTTTGCAGCAAACGTCTGCATACATTCTAAACAGTAAGAGCAAACCTTAAAAGAAAACTCTGCCCAGTTAGTAGCACACAATTACTCGAAATTAAACTGGATTGAAGAAGTACAATTTGTACGCTCTATCATTGTTCATTAGGCAAATGCTCATAAATTATGCATACATACCTTTAATCCAATCAAATAACTGCCAATTTAAGTAACAACAGTCTGTTTTAGCACAAATTTTATTCCCAATTGAATATTTTTACACAACAATTCACAAAATAAAAACAAACAAGTTTAAACTCCATGTAAACAAACAGGTCGGGAGGACACGATGACGCGTTATGGATTGCGCCTGCGCATTGCTTACAGTTTGTAGGCAACCTTATTAATTAAGTAATCTTGGTTCGAAGCGTAACGTTTGTCGCAGCGTTCGTAAAAATATTTTACAATAGCTCCCCTTGGTATTGTCGTCCAGAAGCTCGCCATAAATGAGAACATAGCATTGCGCCTCTATCTATATAATAAACTCAATGGTTGTACATAAAAAAAACAATAGTCAAATCAACCCAGCTGATTCAGCACCACTTCATTTTTATTTATATAGATTAAGTAAAAAATTAGCCAAAAACTTTAAACCAACCGACAGCAAAATAAATTTACTTTTGTAAAAGATTTCTGGTAAATGAGCTCAGGAAAACTGTCAATTACTTTTTTTACCTACCGTTTCGGTTATTAACTGAATTCTTCAGTTGGCATAAACACAATAAAAAAAATTTACAAAGCGTTTTAAAGCGTCTCTAACCTCAAAAAAAGTTGAAGTTACCTCATTGTTCAAGCGCCTTGCCGCACAGTGTTTCATAGGTTAATTGCGTCACACAAACAAAAACACCTTGGTGAGGAATACAGGTTATCAAGTGCAACAAAATTTATTTGAATAAAATTATTATAACTTTATAACGCTGACATAAACTCTGAAAGGTCACAAATGTGTGTTACTAACCCAAAAAAAAATTACCCTAATACTTTACACACGTAAATGGGTGCTGAATTGGCCAATACGACATCGAAATCAGTATCGTATTATGCTTTGTTACAGACGCAAAGTAAAAAAACTTAATTTTAAATATAATAAACAAACTTAGAAATAAAACATTATTGAAAAAAAGTTTTGAGAGAAAAAGGAATTAGTCTTAAACAAAATTTTTAAATACGACAAATACAATCCTCCTGATTTTATAAAAAGTAATGATGTAAATACCTATATATGTATATAATAGGTACTTGTACCCCATTTTTTATTTATTAGCCGTTGTCTGTCTCTTTTCAACACCATATGTTTATTATAATTTTTGATCAGAGGCTGTCATAAGAAACAAAAATTCTAAGAACGTAGCGCCTAGATTAATTCACTTTGTAAATGTCATTTTGCTGTCACTGCCAAAAGTAAAATTAGATTTGATCTGAGTTATGAGGTTTACTGCAGAACAGAAGATTTTTTTAGTGGAATCATATTTTTGTAATAAGCACTTAGTGAACGGCGAATGGGTTTACTCATCTAGACTTTATTTTGACGAGTTTCGGGAAAAATTTCCAGAAAAAATCATAACAGAGTCAAATTTTTATACCAGTTTGAAAAACACTATCACGTCCTTTCGAGAGACCGGCAGCGTCAATCGGAAAAAAGGTGCTGGAAAATCGAAAACAAATCCCTTTGTGAGTGACAGTAAAATGATTTTATTATTAAGTGAAATAAGTTACGCCCTACGGTTTTAGAATTTTTGTTTCTCAGACAGCCTCTGATCAAAAATTATAATAAACATATGGTATATGTTGCTATGTCATATAGATAATGTGTTAAACAGAGACAGATAAGGGCATTAAAAAGAAAAACAAACTATAATTACTATGATACAAATTTTGTTATTGGTGTTTTCTTAGTGATAATAACGTGACGATTTTAATTACTTCTTATAGAATCAAAGTAAGTAAAAGCAATAGATCATAAATGCATCAATAGCTTGTGCCTGTTTAACAGATATTAAATATTTTTATTAGTATTTAATAATACCGTAATATCAACAATTATCTTGATCAAAAGTGGTCATAAAATAAAAAACGTACGTCTCATTTACTTCATAGGTATGGTTTTTCATAATGCTGTCAAATTTTGACAACTCAATAATTGACTACTGAACAATTCCATTTACCACCTCACAAGTTCGAAAATATGATTCAATCATGTAAATCTTGTGTTCCTTAGAAAAAATCATAATTAAAAAACTTAGAAAACAAAAATTTCACCAAAACTGCTTGTCAGATTTTGACAATCAATAAATAAACGAAATAAGAAGACACACAATTTTTTAAATGCATGACCATATTCTATGAAGATAATTGTTGATATCATGGTATTTACACTAACAAAAACTCTCAAATTAGATCAAATAAAATTTTAAGAAATACATTATCTTGATAAGATTACCGGTCGTACAAATTAGCGCTATACGCCATTTCACATAAGATTGCTGCTTTTATTTGTCCATAAATTAAAAAACCACTAACACCGCAATTTATTCTAAAATACAACTGACAGCACTGGTTAGATAAAAATTGATATTACTCGTAGGAAGATAGAAAATATTTCTTGAGGTTATGTTATTATGCACAAAATCTTAAAAAAATTTAAATTTCTTAAAAAAAAGATCAAATATTTGGGTAGATAAACTTATAATTTAAACATTTTTTTCTTACTTTTGTTTATAATACAGAGTAATTTTTTTATTTATTCTCGCCCGAAACTATAAAAATAGGCGTTCACGTTATACAAACGAAAAGTAAGTTAATTAATTAAATAATGTGGCAACAAATAATCCAAATAAATTGACTCTGGAAGCACTGTTAAAGGTATTATCAACAATGTTGATATTAATTTACAACTCTTTAGGCCTTAATTTTAAAAATAAATTTTTCAAAGTACAATGTGTAGCCTATTTTTGGAGTTTCGGGCGGGAACAGATAAAAAAATCAGCCTGTATATAAAGTAACTCATGAAGATTTAGTGGTGGAAAAAAAAGTGTTCTAAATGGTTTATTTTTAAGCAGAACTTTACTTCCAGATAATTCTTATTGTTGGCTAAAATTAGACGAAATTTGCTTTACCAACTGATAAACGCCGTATAACGCTTTGCTTCATTACTGCATTTAGTAAGTTTTTGGTTTTTCCTGATATGTATTTTATAACAAACTTAAAAATTTGACGTTTCAATTTTAAATCAATTTAAATTGTTAAAAGTAAAAAAAAATTTTGCCGGACCAACCACTTAAAATCAAATTTATTTGGTAAAATTTGGTTCCTACCAACATAAGTTAACAGGTGATATTTTTTAAATTTCTGAACAAATAATAATAAAGTGTATTGACGAATATTGTGAAAACAAAATAGCCACTTTGGTTTTTACTCTGCTACCAAAAGCAGAAAAATAGAACTATTTTGTAGACCAAAGTCTCGACCGACATTGAAATATATTATTTAACCGCCTACTAAAAAGCGTAGTAATTAAAACTAGCCAAAGGTGTTTATCAGTTAGAGCAATGTGCTCAATTGATAAAAAAAGTTCGCTTATAACAAGCAGTATATGGAGTACGGCTAATAGTTGTGCAAATTGGCGCTGTCGACCGTTTATTTCTAAATTTATCTAAAAACGTTTTAACATAGAAATTATTTTTGCCTGATTTGCCATTCTTGTCACATCTGCGGTAGAAACCCTAAACAAATTTCAGTCCCTCATTTCCAGGGAGCATTCTTAGTAAATTAAAATTTTAACTTAACATTTACAGAAATGCAACTACAAAATACCGCTTTGTGCATTTGGTGAATATTATCATTTTACTGGTTGGGACCTCAGAGTCAGTGAAATCCACAATATGTGTTATTGCACGGCGATCATGGTAGGTAAAGAGTACTTGGTGTGCATTGTCAGCGAGCATCAAAGTTGTTACTCACGTGACCATTAACAAAAAATAACTTTAACGTTTAGGTAAAAACAACTAGTATGCGAACAAAAGTCTTGACTGACAATAAATTACATCACCTAACCGCCCCACTAGTGATATTTTCACAATTTTAGGTATGTATATAAAATGACATGTCACTAATAAAAAATTATAAATCATTTTAAATTGGTAAAACTCTTTTGGTACTAGCATAAAATAATACTCTTATTACAATCGTGCCAGATAATAACTTTTTTGTTCAAATTTAATTACATGTTATTTTTGCCCCCGAAACCGCAGCGAGTGAAATTTATTACCAAAAAGCTCATAAAGTTTTGCTTGTACACAACATTAAAACTTTATTGATGATGAAAAAATAAAAAGGGTCAATAAATTAGTTTTGATAACGTTAAAATGGGACTCGTTCGGGCGCACCATCAATACCTTCATCATGTATAAAGTGTGAAAATGATCTTTTTCGTAGCATATTACACTGTCATAAGCAGAGAACATAATAGACGAATATGAAAAACGTGCATAAATATCCGGTTAGAAGCTCCCATTTTCACCCCGTTCGGTCGCATCTCCCACTTTGTTATAATCGAGCTAATAAACGGTTACGTTTTTATTAATATCGAGTACAGAAATTGCTATGCTGGTTTATTGAGAATTTTGCAAATATTTACAAAAGCTCAGACGCTAATCCGTATGTGGCACTGATCTGAAGAACTACTTTATCATCACACTCGCGATGTTTCTATTAGAAACTGATGGATACTTGACAATATCAAATTTATTAGAATGAACAAGATAAGTTTTATTTTTGCAAACAACAGTTTCTCGTTTTAAGAAAGATAATTTTGCTATTTCGGTTGTTGTAGTTGTATAAACAAACAACTCCAAATAAGATTCTTTGTTTTACGTATTTAATATTTGCCTTTCTCTAAGAATGTAAACGTTGAATCTACAAGAATAAATTTTTATTTAAAGATTACTATAGATTTTGCCATCTTTTATAAATTTTGTTATTGTCGAAAACAATGCAAAATTTGTCGGAGACATAAAGTCCTGGGGTAAACTCAGGAGCCGAGTGGAATGCGGTATGTGAAGTGGTATGGTGGTAGATCCAAATGTTTGAATAATTTACAGAATGTCTCTAATATTAGATCATTTAACAAAATAATTTTTATAAATTAAGTGCTAATACAGTATAGACATCATTTGCATTGTAGTTGATATATCTAAGATATTGCACCATCTTCTATGAAATTTCACTTTCATAAAGAAAAATTATTATCATTTAAAGCTATAGTCTACTTAAGTGACATCCACAGTCATTGTAATTTCTCACAAAATTATATGTTGTTCTAAACTATTTCTCATATGTTTTACAATAATTGTACAGAAAAATTAATACTTAGTAATTATATTGTAATAAGATTCAATAAAAAACACGTGAGAAATAGTTCAGTACAATAGTTCGTTTGTTAATGAATATTAACAAAAATATATAATAATGCTATAATAATGTACAGGTTTTTCATAAATGACTGTAACAACGTAGGTGGCTGTGGAGATTTTTGATATCACAAATATTCATTGTAATGTCCTATTTACGCAACGGAACATTGGAAAATGGTTTCTGGAGTTACTCATTTGTCTAATAATAATTATAATAATAGCTAAAGTCTTTTGGGCTGATTTCATGTTGAGATAATACCGGTAATATCGCAAATTTTAATACTTTTCCATGACAACAGCAAATCACAGCCCCGAATTTGTTTATTTTTTCATGGAAACGAAGATACTACCGGTATTATTTCAACTTGAAATCAGCCCATTAGACTTTAAAAAACAGAATATTTATTATTATTTTCACAGCCGCCTACGTCCTTACAATCATTTATAAAAACCCTGTATAAATATTACCAAACAACAAATTTATTTAAACAAAGAAATTTTATTATTTAATTAAAATATTCATCACAACTTCTATAATTATGGTAATTACCAATACAGTCCCAGTTATTATAACAATTAAACATAACACATTCAGCTGTCACAAACAGTCATGAAATATTTCAGTTCTCTGGAAGCTTTGTATTAACCCACTAGATTAACAAAGAGCTTTTAGTATAAGTATAGGTATCTTGAACTTCTCTAAGCATCATTCTACAAATAGTGGTATATTTAATATTAATATATTTTCTAAAAATAATTGCTATTTTTTCTAAATTTATTGTTTAATTGAGTATAAAATATAAAAAAGAATAGCTAATTTAATTACTAAATTAAGTTTATTTACAAAAAAAAAAATATTTCAAACTTTAAAATAGTGTAGCAAAAAATAAGATGTACATTAATTACATATGATAGATGTCCAACGTAATATGACTTTCTACAATGCAAAAAAACTTCAAATTTTTTTTAGAATAAGAGGTTTTGTAACATTGAGCTGGCATATAACCCGGCTTGATTTAGTCAGTTAGTTGTTTGAGACTAAATAATTGAAGAGTTACTACTTATACAGCAAAGTTAATGGTAGACAAACTGACGCAAATGTTAAGTCTACTGTTTGTAGTCAGTTTAACAAAGATTTCTGTATGATTGAAAACAAACAATTCTTACATATACCCATCTCTACATATGTATACTGTATAAAAGTGACTTATAAGGCCGATTTTGCTGCTAAAAGTACCATCTTGTTGACGTCAACTTCTAATAAAACGGCAAAACTGGTATAATAGGCGTTACGAATTTGTTAGAAATAGTGTGGGACTTCTGAAAAAGCTCACAAGCTAATACTGTATAACAAAAGAGGGTGTGCTCACCCCCTCTTCGCTGCCTTGCTAAACAATCAAAATAGGTGTTTAAGTTTTTAGGTTGTAGGTAAATTATGCGTGTAGGGTCTGAAGGCAACTAATATAAGGTAACCACAAGATTTAGTTCACTTAATGAAAATTGGAGATTTTGAGAGAAAAAGCTGAAGACCACAGAATTGACGAAAATAATATTAGAATTATTAGGGCAATCAATAACTGTAATTTTTTTGACACTGTTGAGAGTCTAGAATTACATATAAACAAAGGACGTCTAATCAACGCTGATTTCGGACCTATTCCCACTTCATTCTTCTCATTGGTTGAAAAGAGGAGAAAGTAAAAGTTGGTGGAAGTCGGCACAATTAGCATATAAGCTAAAAACGTTTGTAAGTTATTTAGTTTTAATTCCTACCTGAGGATGACAACTTTGTTGTCGAAACGTGCGTCGTATCAAGTAAAAAGTTTGGTGTTAGTGAATGTTTTACGTTTCATTTATTATTTAAACACACCAAAAATTACTAATATAAAAGGCAAAATTTGTTGTTTTTTTTTTGTAAGAAGGTATTTCTCTAGATGACCGTTAGACAATATCTAAAATTAGTTTCAAAATCAAAATAAAAAATACATCAAGCAACGTATAGCTGTACAGGGTAGTTTATTTTCAGTTGCTTTCATAGACTTCTCACACTTTTACCATCACACAAAGAAGCAACTAATACATATATGACCAACTTTTTTGAGACAAATTTAATAGTATAAAAAGTTTTGCATTTTTATTTTTATTTCCTAATCATTTCAAAAACTAAAAATTGACACTACGACCAGAGATACATTCATCAAGTCAAGCAGCGTGATGATTTCTTGAATTACTTGACTTAAATATCAAGCTTTTTAAAAATTAATGATTTGTCTTAGTTTTATGCAATTACTCATTGACTTGATATTAAGTAATTTTAAGCTACTTGAGATTACTTGATGGCTTGAGGCGAAACAAATAAAGTAATTCGGGCTAATCACACAAAAAGTCATCAAAATCTACATCAGAAACAATTCGAAGACGTTTTAATTTTATTATTTTTGTTTTAAATAATTGAAGAATACAGAAATAAAAAGAAAAATGTTCAAAAATTTGTTTTTTATAGAGGTGAAATTCCTATCGTTTTTCATTAATACGGCAGATTTTTTTATTCGATATACTTCTTGAGTAGATTTGGAAATCTTGACAGTCATTGTTTTTAACTGTTTTTTGTCAGTATTAGTTTTAATATTGGTGAAAAAACGATAGAAATTCCAGTTCTATAAGAAATCGCATTTTTGGACATTCCTCTTTTTATTCTGGTACCCTTCAATTACTTTTACATCAAAAATTTTCTTATTATTAAGTAAAATTTTTATATAAAACTTAAAATTGAAAATATGTTACTAACTTGGTATTTCTCTCAAAGCGGTCTAATGACAAGTTTTGTTTCTGTTGTAATCAGTGTTGTCAACTTAAGGGTACAGTAAAAAAAAAGAGTGTCCAAAAATTTATTTTTGTCAGTGGTGGAATTCCTATCGATTTTCATAAATACGGCAGATTTTCTTTATTAGATATAACTATTGAGTAGACTTACGAGTCTTGACAGTCATTGCTTTAAACCGTTTTTTTTTGTCTAAATTGCATTTAATATTGGTGAAAAAACCATGTTTTGTTTTTAAATGTTTTTAAATTATTACTGTTAATTGTTATTCAAAATTAAAGTAACTGCTTTAAGAGTAGCAAATAAAATAAAAATAAATTTAGAAAATTTTACTGTATACTTTATTCTAAAGTTTCAGCCCTTGTTAAACTTACAAATAAAGTATAAATACAAAAAATAGAAAAAGAAATTTTTATAACTTTGCTTAAACATTTTTCTTATGAAATAATGGTTGTTGTTTTTCTAGTAAAAAATGAAGTACTGAAGTAGTTCCTGAAAGACTAATTGACTTTTCAACTATTTGACATTTTACTGCTTGACAAAGATTATATGGCATTAGGACCGTTGTCATGTCTTGTAAACAGAAGAAGCAAGTTGTCCATCAACAACAAGCTGCTGTTGTACAAATCAGTCATCTTACCCCAAATAACTTATGCTTCGACTTGTGGGCCTATCAACCCAGCAAGACTCGAATGGCTAAACACCAAATCCTCCAAAACCAATTCCTCCGCATTGCCTTCAATGCATCTTGGTTCATTCGAAACAACCAATTGCATCGCGAAGCAAAGATGCCGCTGATAAAGAAAACTTTTTAAGAGTTGGCGCTGCCACTTTTCGAGTTGTGTTTGAGCTGTGAAGATGTCCCATCTGAGCGGCTCTCCGAGTGCAACTCTGCCCCGTTCGCCATCGCCGACGCCGAAGCGCCCCAGGACAACACCCGGTGAGTCAATTTCTAACTTATCTGATCGTTCGCGATCTCCTCGTTCCCCCATTAAATCACCCAGCATGCCTCTTTCTCAAAGCCCCACTAGATCCACTTCAGCAATGTCCGATTCACCTATTGAATTCAAATATACCATCCGTAATATCCCCCTAGAAGTAGCTACCCAAAAAAAATTCTGCTCTTTTCTTGTCTCAACCATGCTCTACCGCGACATTAACACCCTAAAAGTAAACCACAACAGAACAGCTCTCCTTATTACTAACGACCCAATTCCTAATCACATTATCTCCGGAATGCGTGCAGCCCTCAACGATAAAACCATCACAGTAGACCCAATTAACAGAAAACCTTCTCAAAATTCATCCTCAAAAAAACCTTTTTTCTCAGTAGTTATTAAGAACATCGAACAAGACATCACCGAACGCGACGTCATGAACGCAAACCCCCATTTATCCTTCAACAAACTCTTCCGAATCATCTCGCGAAAAACAAACCGCCCCACCTCATACATTCGAATCGTCTCTGACTGCAAACTGACAATAGACACCCTTCTCTCAAAAGGTATTTCAGTCTTCTCTCGTATCTATCAATGTGAAGTTTCACACCCTCCACCTCCGACCCCTGTTCAATGCTCGAAATGTTTTCAAATCGGCCACATTCCCGCCGTATGCACCAACAAGCCAATTTGCCCCAAATGCCCCGGTTCTCACCACCCTTCAAAATGCCCCGCGACTGACCCAATCTGCCCCTTTTGCAAAGGCCCCCACCCCGCCTGGTCAAGACAATGCCCGACACTCAAAGAAACCCCCATCCCCGACAAAGACAAAATTCCCTACCTAGAAACAGTCATTCTCGACCCCCCTTCTGAATTCTGTGACATTGACATCTCAAACGACCCCGACAACGAAAACCCCCAAACTGACCCCAACCCCATTCAAACTGCCCTCCGACAAATCGTTGCCTTCTTCGCCAAAATTCTTTTCGACATCTTCCCCCACGACAAATCCAGAATGCAACACATTCTCGAAAAAGCATCTCGCGCCGCCTTTGACATCTCCACAAAAATTTCTCACTCCGGTCACCGAATCCATTTCACCTTCAATTAGCAATGGCTAATACAAACATCGCGTGTGTAAATGTTTGCGGCATTCGCCGCAAACTCTCTCTTATTAAAAATCTTCTCTTTTCTGACAACATTTCTATCTTAGCCCTCTCCGAAACAAAAACAAACAACCCAATCAAAATCTCTAAATTTATTTCTTACCAAAACATCTCTCAAAACCCTCATCATCACGGAGTCTCACTTTTAATTTCAAATTCTATTGCCTCTTCACCCCACCCCCTTCCACCCCCCCTCTCAAATCTTGAAGTCATCGCCGCCAACTTATTCATTAACAATCTTCATATCACTATTTTCTCTTATTACAACCCCCCCAATACATTAATATCTCGCGACCTAATTAATTACATTTCTTCATTCCCCCACTCTATCATTCTCGGTGACTTTAATGCTCGACACACAGACTTCTCCGACACAACGACAAACAGAAACGGACGACTTCTAACTAGATTCATTACTCAATACCCAATTAGCCGCCTCCACAACACCACCCTCACTTTTATCAATCACAACGGATACTCCATTCCCGACAAGGAGGTTAGATAGAAAGGAGAGAGTACGCCCTATACTTCCCGTGTAAACAATTTGGTACCAGCTTGGTACCAGTTTATGACAGGTTTCAATTAAAGCGCAGAATCGACAGATCCTGTTTGGCTGTGTCTGGTCTCGCACAGTGACGTAGCTGACGCAGGATGCTAGTTTTTGTTTGGTTGTTTACAAACAAACGTTGTTTTAATTTTTTTCCTGATTTTTTTTGGTCTGTGTGAATTGATTGTTAATATTTTTTGTTATTGTTGTTGTCGTTTAATTGTGTTTTTATCCTTTGTTTAAACTTTTTACACTACATTGTGTGACGCTACTGACTTCAACCTCGTGATGCGCCTGCTTTCAGTACCAGTTTATAGATTTGCGCAGTGAAGGCGGCAAGTCAATTTTTTCAAGTTGTACTCTCTCCGTCCTATCTAACCTCCTTGATTCCCGATCACATTTTTGTTACAGATCGCCTCAGGCTACACATCAACACCCACTGCACGATTGGAACAACAGTCACATCAGACCACCTGCCACTCTGCTCCAGTTTCAACTTCGCCGCCCCCCCACCCCCAGAGCCCCAGACCATCTTCAACTTTCAACAAGCAGACTGGCCAAAATATCAAGAATTCATCACCACCAATCTTCCAAACTTCACCGCCACCAACCGCCCCCAAGACATCGACGACCAAATCACAACTCTGACGAACCTAATCATCGACGCCCGAGACGCCTCAATCCCCAAAACCACCATTCGCAAATTCCGTCCCACAATTCCGGCACACATTCTCAACTTAATCAAAGAAAAACGTAAAATTTTCCGAAGATTCATCCGAACCAGCGCTCAAATTAGAAGAGACATCAACAGTTACAAGGAACAACAATGGAACAAGACCTGTCAAGAACTCGACTACAAAGAAGGTAAGAAATATTGGGATAAATTCAAATTACTAACAGGTCCTAAATCAACCCCCCACTCCCACCTTCACACTAATAACACTGTTCTCTCAAACCCGCGAGACAAAGCCAATCTTTTTGCACAATCTCTTCAAGAAATCCATCAAATTCCACACGAGCCCCACTTCGACAACCCCTTCTATTATTTCACAACTGACAAAATTAATGATTTTCGACGCCAACACCCCGACCCTAACCCACCAGCCCCACTTAACGATCAATTCTTAACTCTTGAAGTCTCCCCAGCTGAAATCAAACCCATTATTTCAAAATTAAAAAACACAAAAGCCCCCGGCCCCGATAACATCAAGCCCCAACTCTTAAAACATCTCCCTGATGTCGCCATAAACGCTCTTGTCATAATCTATAACAACTGCCTTAATTCTCTCTATTTTCCAACCGCATGGAAACATGCTCATACAATTATGATTCCCAAACCAGGCAAAGACCCCACAAACCCCCTTTCATATCGCCCCATCTCTCTCTTAAATATCACTGGCAAAATCCTCGAGAAAATTCTCAATAACCGCCTCCGCGAAGTCCTCGAATCAAACAATCTTCTTCCACCCCAACAATTCGGTTTTCGCCCTCAATGCTCCACAATAAATCCCCTTTTCGAATTTCACACAGACACCACCCGCTCTGCCAACCTTGGAGAGTGTACAATCGGTGTCTTTCTAGACATTGAGCGTGCATTCGACAAGGTTTGGCACGACGGCCTAATTCAAAAACTTATCAACATGCAAATCAATTCCCGCTTTGTTCGCCTAATTACTTCTTTTCTTACAAACCGTTCCTGCAGTGTTAAAATTCAAAATTCTCTTTCAAACCCCATCCTAGTTCTTGCCGGAGTCCCTCAGGGCTCCATTCTATCCCCTTTGTTGTACATTGTATACTGCAGTGATTTTCCAATTTCAGACCACCCCAGGACCAAGACAAGACTTTTCGCCGACGACACCGCCATATGGACCTCACACAAATCCCCTGACAACGCCGCCGAACAAATCCAACGAGAACTTCAACGCATCGAGACATGGACCAACAAATGGAGAATCAAACCCAATCCCCTAAAATCACAGTCAATCACTATGTCCTACCCTCAAAACCGCCGAGCCAGAACCCCCATACGACTTTTTCTTAACAATCAACAAATTCCCCACAACCAAACCATAAAATACCTCGAAATCACATTTTCTCACACTTGCTCTCTCATGCCTGACATTCAAATCACCCTCAAGAAAATCCGCAACAGAGCCAACCTCCTCTACCACATTTGTGGCCGACTCCAAGGTTGCAACTCACAAACCCTTCTTCACACATACAACACTTTCATACGCCCTATCATCGATTATCGCGCCCCCATCTACGCAACTCTTCTTCCACACCAACTTCAGAAAATCGCCGCCACTGAACGCCGCATTCTCCGAAGAATTTTTC
Source organism: Tribolium confusum (assembly GCA_029207805.1). Taxonomy (NCBI): domain Eukaryota; kingdom Metazoa; phylum Arthropoda; class Insecta; order Coleoptera; family Tenebrionidae; genus Tribolium; species Tribolium confusum. Next base: position 6,441,479 of record JALGAY010000003.1, read on the forward strand.
GACTTCATTATCGCTTCGCCTCCAACCAAATCCACACACATACCAATACCACCCCCATCACCGAAAGACTCATCAAACTCCAAAAATCCTTCGTCAAAAGAACTCTTAACAACAACAACAGAATCGCCATCCAAACTCTCCATACATCATTCAAACTTCCAACAAGAAACAACCGCCGACTACTTAACAGAATCCCCAAAATCCCCAAACGTAAATTTCGACACCTCCCAACTGCCATTCTCTCCACCACGTACGACACCCTTCCACCGGACTTACAAGAACTCGTGGACAAAACACCTCTCTCGATGCGTTGAAAACACTGACCAGACTCCCGGACCGACGAACCCCACCACGGACTTTTTCATCACCCGATATTTTCAAGACTCACCGCCAACCCCAAGACCCCCCCCCTTTTCTCTTTCAGGTTAACATTGTAACCCCTTTCCCCAAATAAAATATCTTAAGCCCCTTGTGTTAGTTAATTTAAGTTTACAAATGTTAAATGAAATATCTTAAGATCCAAAACGCTGAAAAGACCTTAAGCCTCAGCAGCGTCTCTGTTTGCAACCAAAACTTGTTAATAGATTTAAGAAATTGTAACATATGATCGAAAAAATAAATGATTCAGTCAGTTGGCGCTGCGCTCTTTTAAAAAAGGGTTCATAAATCCGAACCCACTTCTCAGGGGGGCCCTCTTCTATAATAAAGCTTTGCATCGAGATGCAAAAGACCAAATATGACACTCCTCGATGAGTAGCTCTTCGGAAATCAGGTGAGACATTCTTGTTAAGAATTTTTCTCACTATCGCACCAACGGCGGGGCACTCTGTTTCAGACCCCCTCCAAGATGTTAAAAGACTATAACCATTTGTTATTTGTCCTTTATCTTTTTGACGCCTCTAATCGGCTTTATCTCAATTAAAAACCTGTATCATCTACAGTTGGTTTTTTTACGAAAGAAAAATCAGGAAGCGTTAAAAGTTTGAAATACTAATTTGTGATTGATTAATTTCAAAAATTAACTAATTACAACTAAGTATTTAAATTTTCTAGTTTTTTTCTGGTAAAAAACATTTTTTTTTAAATTTATCTAAAAGATTTCAAGTTTATTTTTACTTTTTTTTTACTTTTACATTTACACAAAAATTTTTGTAATACTCTTAACAGTTGCTTTATTAATATTATATAAATTTTGCAGCTGCTACTAGTGATAATGGCTGCAAAAAAGCATTTTGCTGTTACTGGAGGGGCCATCGATTATGCATTTTGAAAATGCATGTACTAATCTACTAGTTCAATAATTTTTACTTAAAATAAACTATTTAAATTTTTATTGGATTCCTTAATTTTATTTTTTATGAGTTAAATATAATGTTGAAAGACTACAATTTTGTTCATTTTCTCTAGAAAATCTTTTTTCAATATAAATTATGTCTTTCATCTTTAAAACATGAAAACATTTTTAAGTTGTTTGTCATAGGACTAAGAAGTCACTCTCGCGTTTCATTAAAAATGCGAACAAATCGCATCTTAACCTGGTACGTCATTCTACACAGTGACAGTGAATACGTAATTTGTCTTCACCAAAAGCAAACAATGCAAGCGCGTACTATTCAAATTTACTTTCAGGGCATTTCCATCAAACGGGTGCAAAGCTTCGTGCTTGACATACGACCCGATTTAATTTATAACCAAAAATTTTTTAACTTCCACTTTACATTTTTAGTAAAAAAAAAGAATTTTTGACAGCACTTGACTACAAACATTTTCCATACCAGTGAAATAAGACTAAAGCTCAAAGTAAAGTAACCGCAATCTCTTTGTCGTCGTACTTTAATAAATTGGGCAGAATATTTTCGTTTGAAATTCGATTCGTAAGAAGCTTATTGTAAATGGTGGCCGACCTCTTCAGATCTCGCTTCAGATAAGTCCAAAGACCGTGGTTCTGATTTCGATCTTCCCTGTTCTCATCAGATTTGCACAATTTACGATAAAAATCTAAAAATAATTTTGTTTTAATTTTAATTAAACCAAGTTTTATTTCAAATCTATGTTTGTATATAAATATAAATACATTTTCCACAAAATAAATTGGACTTTATTTAATAAATTACATTGTTATTGAAAAGCTGCATTTCCACATAAATAGTTTTGTTGTAAACATACTAATTAAGTATTGTATAATGCGTATATGTATTTGAATTAAATCCGTAACTAAATTCACTTGATAACTATTTTATTAAAGTATTATTGAAATGTTAATTAACTCGCATCACACCGTTCGCGGTAGGATAAATAAAACGTATCGGGTAACTTAATGTGTTTACAACAATTTATTTATAACATTAGGTTGTAGAGCTTTAAGAGCTCACCTAAAACTTTCACCGCATATTTTATTGCCCTTTTTGTTTACAGAAGAGACCCTTCAATAAATTTGTTAATTCAATTAAGCAAGTCTACTAAAATGTACCGTTTTCAGAGAAAACTTGATAAACTTTCGATAAGCTTTTAAGTCATTTACTTGATAAAAGAAACAACTGGTAATTTCAAAGTTGAGTTATGCTGTTAATTTATATTTACACTTTAACCATTAATTTCCTTGTTTACACATTGAAAGTGTTATCATAATTTGAGTATTCTGTTAATAAATAACAATATCCTTTATATTATCTATTTTTCTTGACATATGCACTGTCATTTTTCTCAATTATTTTCCATTTGTTTTACTCTAAATGTACAGAAAAGCTAAACAATTAATTAACAGGATTCAATGTGAACACTTAAGTGATAAGTTAAAAAAATAAAAGTTAAATTTACTAAAAAGAGACGTAATGCCATATCTTTGAATTTGTAAAGTCTACTGCTATTCTTATACTATACTATATATACAGGGTGTAACATTGAAAACTTCTACCTCTAATAACTTTTCAATAGGCGAAGATAAAAAATAAAGGAAAAATCGTTTCGACAGTATCAGGGGGGAAGTAAAATGAGTATGTTATTTGGTTTGTAAGTGTTAAAGTATTAGCACCCCAACCCCAATTCCTATAAAATTTAATGGGACTATACCATTTGTAATACATCAAATGAAAGGTAAGAACCGGTAGAGTGAGACAAAAAAACCGCATCAAAACTACCTTTTTACCTGGGTAATAACATGCAATCTTTAATTTTAATCTAAATTTATATTTTAAAAGCTTGTCCATATAAGAAGTTTCATTCTAAATATTTTTATTCGTATAAATTTTTCGAAAAAATGCAAAGGTAGAGTAAGATATAAAGCATCTTCTATAAAAAAACGCAAATTTCTGTATATTTATTTTTTTAAGTACAACGCGGTGCTGAGCTTTTGTTCAGAGAATGTACCAACAAGTCCCATTTAAAATTTTTAAAGGGATGTATTTCTCGCTTAGAGGTTTGCATACAAAATTGTTAAATTCATGCCAAAAGCTGTCCCCTTTCCAAACAAAATAAACCTGTTTTTGCGTTTTTTTGAAAACTTATTTTTCTGAGAGTTATAGCCTTTGTTTCGTTTTTGTTTGGCCACCCTGTATATTTGGGTACAACAGGAGCAGGCATAAGCTTGAAATTTTGGTCGATGCACAAACACTTTTTATGGTAGTTTTACAGTACTCGGGATAGTTTTTTTCCCCACTATAAATTGGCGAACGCTAGTCTTGACAATAGAATAAAACTATAAAAGGTGTTTGTACCTCGACCAAAAACCTAACGTTGTCGGTATAGGGCATGCCAACTCCTCTTATTCTTTCCTTTACGATAGGGATTCATAGGAATTTAGTGGTAAGATAAACTGTTTCATAAACCTAAAACAAAGTTTTAATTGTCTTTTTTTTTCTCCGAAAAGAGTTTAATAAATCGATTATTTTTAACCAGCAAAGTTTAATATTTAGCAAAGAGTTTAAAGTGTTATTAGAAAACTAAAAAGTGTTTGTGAAACAAGACTGTTCTTTTTTCCATTATTAGTTCTAGATGATACACATTGTTGTAAAATTATAAAACATTTATTGTTGTTAAATAAGATACCTGCATGGTTAGAAAATATATAAAAGTATCAAAAAGACTTCTAATACTCAAAATTTTACTTGTGTGTCAGTGACAAAAATTATACAAAATTTGCTCTTCCAACTGATTTACCGCGGTATAAATCCTTGCCTTATTGCTGTATTCAATTAGGTTTTTTCTTTTTTGAGGTATTTTAAAACAATCAGACTCAAAAATTTAGCGTTTCAGTTTTAAATTAATTTGAAATATCAAAAGTAGCTAAAAAGTTTTTTTTGCCTAACCAAACCATTTAAAACCAAATTTGTCTAGTAAAATTTTGTTGCTACCAACATAATTTAACAGGTTTTAACTTCTAGACAAATAATATTTATTGTTTATACATATAATCAATATTCTTAATTTTCTATTTCAATTTTATAAATTTTTTCTAACACTAATATCTTATATATAAAATAGGTACGACATTATTAATAACGTATTTTATAAGTATTAACGGCAACAATAGAACTACAACGTGATCATCAAATACTGATTGAGTTGGAAATAAAGTTATTAAATTATTTTTGCAAGTTGTCGATTTGTTAAGAATAGCCTTTATAAGTTGTCTTACACTGGTGAAAAAAAAAACCAAATACAGTTTTATATTTTATATTTACATGTTTAACAACAATAATGATTTTATTAAAAATAAGAAAAAAAACTGATGGAGTGAGGTTAAGCGATTTACTTGGCTAAGTTCTCTAGTAATTAACCTATTTGGAAAAAACTGCTCCTCGTAAATATTCTATTGTTGCGAAAGCGGTGTAGGCTGTTGCATAATCTTGCTGAAAGTAGCTTTTTTGCAATTAGTTTTTGTGTAATTCTTGTATGAAAGATTGTAAAATAAAATTTACATAACATTCTGATTTTACTGTAAAACAGAGAAAGTACGGTTTAATTATTCTCTGCTTAGACACGGCTACCTACTAGCTAAATGGCTAATTTTTACGTAGTGCAAATGTCGACTAACAGTGACACGAATATTTTTAGCTGACTATACACGATAATTTTGAGAGTTTATGAATCCGTTAAGATAAAACTATGCTTTATTCAAGAAAAACGTTTCATCAAAAACGTTATTATTATTTAAAATATTATTAAACTAAATGTTAAATCTAATTTTTTGTTTATAATCTAGAGAACTGAAATACTAGACTATGGTAAATTTGTAACAATTGGGATTTAATTTTTCTTTAATTTATTTCGACAAGTTCCATAAGAAATACCTGAAAAAATTAAAAAATATCTTAAAATTATTTAAAGAATAGAGAGTAAAACCTGTTTGCAATGAGCTCCCTCACAGATTTTAACAGGCTACGCTCAATTCAAACGCGAATGTCTTTCAACATCTTCAGTAAGAGTGGAAGGTCTAGCAGGAAGGTTAGTTTTTGCAATATTACTTGTATTTAAAAAGTGTTCCACGACTCGTATACAGTATTGTTTAAATATGATTAAATTTACCACCACTTTGGAGTAAGTTTGTAAAAATTGGTCGTATGTCCAATTCAGAGAACATTGTCAACCATTAATAATTTTATTGTGGACTTCTAAAGTATGCCATCACAATAAAAGTGATGTTCTAATTTGAAAACCATTTTAATAAAACTTTAGCAACAATTAATGACAATTTTTAAATCAAATTGTTAAAATGTCAAATTTGAATTTAAAATATGGTCAGAACAGCCAATTTGAAGTAAGTTTTTAACACTGCCAACCCAATCAGTACTTGCTAATCACGTCGAAAAAGTATTGAAGACAACACTATTTTAATAGCTTAAAAGTCTGGGTCTGTTGAATTTTCGCTCTCTAACTGTCGCTCAAATTTAATTTGCGACTTCGATTATTAAACGTTTTCAAAAATTTTTGATTACTATAATTCGTATCATATGTATAACGTGTGCCTCAATAGCTTTGTCATCGAATTTGGTTGTGATTGTTTAAACGTTGAGATTAAATAGATTTTTAACAAATAAGCAAACGCTATTTATAAACAATTTTGTTATAAGTACAAACATTATAAACGAAAAACTAAGCTTTTTTGTTTATCATTAAATTACTAAGTTATTACTTTATGTAATGATAAAATAAAATTAATGTTTTTTTAATTTACTTTCAATCAAGGATTATGCAATGTTTGGTCATGATTAAACTAGTAATTCAATTGTCTGTAACAACTTATTCAAGTCATGTTTACATAACTAAAGGAAAGCCCAGATTTCAGGAACACACGTTGGTTATCATTAATGTCTGTATAAAATTTGAATTCAACGTAGTGTAACATATTACGTATAAGATTCAAAATTTTTAAAAAATGAAGTGTTATTGAAAAAGTTATTTAGTTATTTTCAAAAGAGCTTCTATAAAAGAAAAAAAATGTAAAAAAATAAACAAACGTTAATTCAATCTTTAATTAAGTAATCATAATTGTCTGTAGTTTACCTTTCACTAAGACTATACCAGTAACAACTTATTATATTTGTATTATTAATTTTAATTAAATCATAACATTCATAACTTATTATTACAATTACATAGACTTATGACTTATCCCAACTGCATCAATTAAAAACCTCAGCTTTCCAAGCATTTGTTTTCTCAACTATAAATCACTCATTAAGAGCAAAAAACCAAAGCTGTTCTTATCTTAATTTCCGAAACAAATTACTTACCCTTTTAGTCGAGCAGTTTTAATAGCATCTGAATTCGTCTCTATAAAACAGCAGTATCAACTCTCTTCGTCTGGAGAAAGACTCAGAACAGCCCCTCAGCCACAAAACAAAAATCGAAAACGTGTGGTGCAGAGCACGTTGGATCGCGTGCTTTTCACTGAAACAGTGCAGTAACAAGTCCCAGTTGCTAGGCAGTATCCCAGATGAGACTGAGCTTAAATCTTCAGCGTATGAGCTTTTACGTTCGCGAACAGATTCGTGCGGTTCCGTCTACAGTCGATTTGGGAAATTTGCAACTCAACGTTGGACCTGTAGCCTTACTCTCGCCCGGAGTCTGACCGGAAACAAGAATGAGACGGGCGATGTGTGCCCGGAACTCGTGTTCGGTGTCTTGTTAATATGCCGTATGGTCAACACTGGCGATAAGAATCCTACACAGATACACGGTTCCAACACGGGACGCTTGTAATTAATTGAAGGATTTTAAGAGAAGATTACTTTGCGCTCTGGTGCACTGATGTCAGGCTGGATTACACTGACCCTTGTTGCAGGTTTTTTAGGAGAGGGCTGATTTTCGGTGACGTGTTGAAATCGGCTTGGGACAGGTAGGGTGTGAATACTGATCTTATTGGTATTTCACTTCAGAATCTATTTGTACATCTTATATTCTAGCTTGAGCCTTATAAAAAATTTACGTAGATTTATAACATACACAATTAAAATATTTAGAACAAAATAGAATATATCTATTAAAATGAAAATCCTAATAGATATACAAATTATATAAATCGAAAAATTTATGCAATTATTCGACACATCAAGGAAATCCACCAAAAAGTTAAAGTTATACAAAGTTAACCAAAAGTACGAAGCAAACTGTTTTTTGGCTAAATTATATGTACATAATTATATAAAATGTGTTCAATAATTGTTCTGGTTAGATCGCCTATGTTGGCAATTGTCACAAAAGACGTATGTTTCGGTTAACACTACAAAACAATGACACATGACAGCTGTCAGTGCTCCGCTTTTTAACCTCTTGCATACTTTTCGAGTTTCTGTGTCTTCCTCTATATTAAAATCAGTTCTTTAGCTGAGATAACGCTTGCAGAGTAAATTCTTGAACGTTTGCATACAATTATAATAATTTGTAACATTTAGACAGTTGATAGCAAACCATATGAACTTATCACGTAAACCTACGTTTATGCTAGAAAGAGAAAAACACAGCAAACCACGACCAGAACAATAATTATTATTAAACGCAGGTTATTACGTTTCAAAAGCAGAAAGTTGACATTAGTAGGCTGTGTTTGATGCCTGAGAGTAGGAGTGGGCGATATTGAAAATTAAATAACGATAATCGATATTATAAAATTATCGATAAATATCGATATATCGATATTTATCGCAATATCAATAAATATCAATATTTATCGCAATATCAATATTTATCGAAATATCGATATAAATCGATAATCATCGATATTTATCGAAATATCTATATACCGATAATTATCGATATTATTGTTTTAGCACAAGTTATTACCAAATACCAATAAGTAACTATTTGTGTATATGTATTATATAAAACCAGGACAACTTACATTACTTATTGGTATTTTATATAGAGATTGTAAAATAAATAACTTGTGCTAAAACGGTAATATATCGATATTACGATAAATTCGATATTTCGCTATATCGTTATATTAATAATAATCGATAATATCGATATTTTTTTAATGTTATATCGATCAACAATATATCGATATATCGATAAAAATTCTTAGCCCTACCTGAGAGTAGCAAAGATATAACAAAATCTGGGAACTGCTAATGCCCTTATGCGTATAGTTTAGCTACCAAGAAACCTCTAATACCGCAATTTACTCTCAAAATACATCAGACAACAGGGCACAACTGTTGAAATGAAATGTCATGACAAATGACAGTTTCTTAAATTTGCAATTTATTCTTTCTGATATGTCGTAACGTGTAAGCGTGTTACAGTTAACTTCAGTTGTTGATCTAACAAAACCAAAATTTCTACAACTTTTTTGAATTTGATAGGAACGTGACAATAACCAAAAAATATGACAACGTCAAATTCTAGTAAATTTAATATTGACAAACCTAATTTAACAAGTGAAGTTTTCTTGATAAGTAAACAAACTTTATGTGTACTGTACATACAACAAATGTTCAGAGTGGTGTAAACTGTATTAAGTTTAGAAAATAAACGGTTTACACATTTTCGAGATAGTTGTTTGAAGAAATAATTTTGATACAGACTACACCTTGCTACCGTTTCTTGTTTTTCGAGATGTATACTAAGAGTATTTTTATTTATAAACCATTGTTTTTTTTTTTTAAAGACATTGTTGTATATGTTGCTATTGTCCGTTTCACGAAAGAAGCGACTTTCGTCATCAATTTATTTTTAAGTTACGACACACGTTATTCACATTTCCGATGTACTGAAAAGAAACAATATTCAAGTACTGTCTAGTAGAAGCCAAAGGTGATAAACGTGATAACGAGGAAGATGGCTATACCGGGTGAGTCTGCTAAAAGTGTTTCTTAACTTTTCTCAAAAACTAGTTATCGCATCAACTTCAGAGTTTGGAATTAAAAACTTTGTTTTTTGCGCCTCACAGGTGAATTTTTTCAGAATTTTTCTAATTTTCCTTCTAATTAATATTAATTAATTTGTTCAAAAAATTGAAATATTTACAATTTTTAACATTATTCTAAAAAAAAAGATGTTAAAGTATTATTTTGTGAAAAAAATATTTTAAAAAAATGTAGATAACCCCAAAAAAATAAAAACATTTATTTGATTTGTAAGACGCGTTTTGGTGCAGCATTGCCAAGCTGAACCTGGCGTAACTCGACAATACCTACCCTTAGTGTCTTGGTGCCACCAAGATCCCACCCACCCTTTTAAAAAAAATGGCGTATTTAAGTTTGAAGTGTATCGCTTCAGTGGTGGGTCTTAACTGTTATAATAGGGAGACCAATAAGTCAAGAGATTAACAAAAATACAAAAATGGAAATATTTACAACTTTTTTTAACTAGAGATGAAAATGCATATTACTAAAGAAAGAGAAAATAAATTTGTAGTGACCATGGCATGGTATTGACAATGTACAATAGTTATTTGCAAATATAATTATAGATTTCGAAGATAAAATTAGCATTTTATTATCGCAGAAAACATAATATTTACTACTCGATGTAAATACCGTCTTTTCGTTCGTGAGATTGTCTCACCTGCAGCTTTAATTTAGCTTAAATATCTGTCTTAATAATATATACACACTGTTCAAATTTTATTGCGAAAGCTAAAAAACTTTTTGAGACATTAAAAATTAAAAAGTTTGGAAATGGTTTAAAAGCCTATCCAAATGTGCAAGAATTGATACATTACATGTTACATTATACCAAGTGTGTACAAAGCCTAACATGTACAAAAATACTTTTGTTACTACAGCATAACCGTAAAAAGGCTGCTAAGGTTTTTTTGCAATTCCGCAAAAATGTACGTGGAATTATCGGAATTGCAAAAAATAGCGTATACACCTCTTGACTAAAGTGACATTAATCTTTTAGGTGGATTGCTTCCCTCGGGCTCCGCTACGTTTCGCCCTCAGGAATCAAACACCACCCGCAAAATTAAATGGGTCACTTTAGTCACTTGGTGTATGAATAACTATTATTCATTTTGGTCTGTTAATCACTACCTACAAGAAAACAGACTATGGCATGAACGAATCAAGCATGTAACATTTTTATGGGCCGAATTTTTGCGATATGTTGTTTTTACATATCGATTTCTTAATTTAGATAATGTAGATTTTTTAATTTTATAAAACAAAGCTTTCACTCAGAAAAGAAAACAGATAAAATTTTAAACATATTGCAGATGTAACGATGTTATATCAACCTTAAATATCTGAAAGTTTTTTTTGCAAACTTATTAGAAATTTAAACTAATATCTACTGTCTGCTAACTATGTATGAAGGCACTTTTTACATCCAAAGTATGTTAACAGCTATCACAGACTGATTTGTCAACTTTATAAACGGCTACTTCAATTTTACGTAGCGATTTGTTAATTTTAACAATGGATTTGTCAATTACAGTACACTCGGTAAACACCAACAGAAAAAGATAAACTGATAAAATTAATAAAGAAAAGAAATTTATTCATTATATAAAGTTCCGAAAAAAAGACTCGTCTTCTTCCAGTCGAATAGACCATTTTTAAGAACATTGACTTTATTTACCGAAATTTAACATAAATTACTATTTTGCTCGTCATTTATGTTTTACCGTATTTTGTTGCACAATTGCTAAAATTGCTAAAACAGCGAATTTTCAAATTACAGCAATTGGATTGCAATACTGCAACGTAGCATTGTTACGCATTATTGAGCACATGTAAGCAGATTTATTTCTGATTTTATATCCTATTTTCATGTAATAGGACAATTTTGCCAATTTGCAACGTCTGTCTTCAGAATAGTAGGTACACTAGTAAATTTACTCTTTATTTAACAGGTTAAAGACGACGGTAACAATCTCTTTGCCATTCGCTTAACAAATGTTATTTTTTACACAGGTTTTTGATATTGCTGCACTATTTTTGATAAAAAGGGTTTTGTTAATTTATTATGTACTCGTATATTTTCTGACCAGTTTCTTAATTTATTTAAAAAAAAATGCGGCAATGCATAGAAAAAGGTCTATCTAATACACATGTTATTTTTAAAAACTTTTAAAATTTTATCGTTCTTTTAGTTTTAGTAAGAATTAATTTAAATTAATTTTTTGTTTCTTGATAGTGGCCGACTAAAATTTTTTCAATCATATTATCAAACTCTGGACAACTTAATTTAAAATTTGCTATTTTGATTAAAGAGATAACCACACAATAGTGTTAGTGCCATTATATACCACTTTTTTAAACTTTTAAAATATGTAGATGTAGGTAGGTATACTCAAAATATCTTCCAAGGTGCTTTACAGTTAAAGAAAGTACTAACAGTTGACGCTAAGAAAAAAGCTTAGAAGCTTGTATGCGACCATATAATGTTCGCGTTCTAACAAGTCGATCTTCCTCTGCAAACCATTGGTCACCGAGTTGTGTTGTAGCAAAACGGTCTTGAAAAGTTAGTTGTTTTGACCTATAGTGTTTTAACATTCTATAGTACATTTGCAGCCATAAAATTTAATGCAGCTGCGTCACTATGCTGTCATAATGTGTAAAACGGTCTTTAGGATCTCATAATCTTATTTTAAATTTATGTCACTTTGACAAATCAGTAATTGTTAATTTCCAATTAATTTCTTTTATAGATGAAATTCCTGCTTAAAATATTTATTTCAGTACAATTTGTAATAAAAACTGAGAGGGGTGTTAATTGTACGTACACTCTTGTTAGAACCAGGCGAAATCAGGCAAAGTGTAAAAAATGACTTCGTTTACTTTTGTGGAAGGTAGATGCTTTTTACGGTTCAACGAATAGTTGCCACTGTTTTGTGCCTTTTTTTAAAAAAATTAATTTTTAATTTTTGTTAGAGATCATTTCAAAATAATCAATAAAAAATAATAAAACAAAAACTTAGTTATAAATAAAATTTAATAAAACACCAAAATCTAATAATTAGTTATTGTCTTATTTGTTGCAATAATTCGTGCCAAACTATTTGGTACAGAAAGACATAAATTTCTATAGTAATCGTGGAGTAATTCGAGCCAACGTCTCACTAAAAGGCACTTTTAAACGTTTTACTAAAAAACCCCTTATATTCTCAATAGGATTTAAATTTGGACTACGACTTGGCCAATCAAGAACGATTACATTACGATTCTTGAATCACGCTACCACTCTACGTGCTGTGTGAACAGCATAAGTATCTTGTTGAAAAATAAAATTTGGTATTGTTCTAGTTACGTAAGGTAGCAAAGACTGCAATTGTACGCCTCGGTTGACCTGTCGGTCTGTTTTGTGTTTCTCTACTTTCTTCTGTCCAGATCCGAAACACACGCATTGCCGACTGCCGTCATTGTCATAGGATCAATTCAACGGCGAGCAATTTCACCATAGAACAAACCAACTTCTCGAAAGACCACAGTTCTACCTCTGTCTAAATCGCTAAGATAGTGATATTGTTGATGTCTTCGCATTGGAAGCATGTTGTTGCTCTTAAAACAAGTAGTCGGAGACACAACAACTGCAAATACTTGTACTTATCAGCTCTGACAAGCCTATTTCTTGGCAACGAAAACTAAGAGGTTAAACTATCTTTTTACAAGAAGCGTCAAAGAAGAACTGTTGCAATGGTTACTATAACTAGCTCTAAATTTACTCATTCTGTTGTCGAAAAGTCACTCCAAAAAGTTTACACTGCGAGAAAAAAATCTGCAGCATTTATTTTGTTATGTTATGGTTCTTGTAAACACTTGTATTAGACATACACAGTATGTATTTACTTTTTTTTGAATTGATACTGGTTCTTGTAATAAACGAAACACAAGGAATTTTTCGTATTTTATTATTTGAAATATTGTACTCAGCGTCGCCGCCGTTGCGCTTTGTTTAACAACTTAACACAAAATATCAACGAAAAAATTTAAACTACACTCTTAAACATATATTACTTTGATTATACCTCACTAAGTTTTATTATCTATTCACGTATTTAGTTACAACAATTTTACTAATTAACAGATCTTGAATATATCAGTTCGTTTCTTATTTTAAAGTTAAAAGTGCTTTTTTATTGAAAAATATAAGTTTGTTACAAAAACCTTCTGTTAGCAACCCCAACAGCTTTTGCTATACAGAGTGACATAAAAGTATGGAATAAAATTCATATTTTTTAAGTTAATGTCTTTTTAGAAAAGCGCCAAGAGAGGCTAATTTTGTTTTTTTATTGCGCACGTTTTTTACTTGTTTTCAAATTTTTTTGGTCAACTGATTTTTTGCTGTGACATAATTAATAATTTTTTTAAATAGCAACCTCTACATTTGGTGTTGAATATTGAAACTACTTTTGTTTCTGCGTATAACAGTATAAATTTGTAGGTTCTAAAATAAAATTTTTAAGTAATTTAACTAATTTAAGTGTTTTATTGAATTTTTTAAAACAGACGCAATTTTTAACAGAATTACTGGACTAAATGTTCAAATTGACATTCTTCCGTGTCTTAGTAATAATACAACTAATTTTCGAAATCCGTTCGTTAGCACATTATTTATTATTTTTTGATTAATTAAGCTGTACTAATTTGTAATTCTTTCTCCTACATCATTGATGTTCTAAAATTCTAAAATGTAATTTAACAAAACCACACTAAACATTCAATTTTGGTAGATGTTGTAACAAGTATTTTTTTCTCTCATACAGTGTGAACTTTCTATCGACCCATATGGCAGTTGTGTCTTTTTTAAGCTAATCACGTTTTAGGACCGTATTTTTTTGACGTCTCATTGACTAGACAAATTTATTTGAATGTCCTTTGTGACACGTTAGTACTAGCATTAGCGGAACTTTTTCCAATAAAAAAGATCTAGACATACCAGCAGCTAATGTATAGTTTAAACAAGACGGTGCACCTTCACACTACGCTCGTGGTGTCAGAGATTATTTAGATGATGTTTTAACCGTTTTTCTAAAGGACTACTTAAAATCAAAAATATTTGCAACAAAATTGAGGATTTAAGAGAAAGAATTACAAATCAGTACCGGTTAATTATTCAAAAAATGGAAAATAATGTGCTAACGGTGTTCAAAAATTAGTTGTATTATTGCCATAAAACAAAAGGACGTCAATTTGAACATCTAGTTAAGTATTCAGTTAAAAATTGCGTCTATTTTAAAAAATTTAATAAATTATTTACATTGGTTTAATTATTTAAAGTTTTTATTTTAGACCCTACAAGTGTTACCTATACTGTTATACGCAAACAAAATGGTTTCAATATTTTCAACACCAAAAATAAGGGTTCCTATTTAAAAAAAATATTGATTGCGTCACAGCAAAAAAGCAGTTGACCAAAAAAATTTGAAAACAAGTAAAAAACGTGCACAATAAAAAAATAAAATCGACCTGTCTTGGCGTTTTTCTGAAAAAACATTAGCTTAAAAAATATGAATTTTATTCCATACTTTTATGTCACTCTATATATGTGGCAAATTTTGTTTACAAAAGCAAAAAAAAGATAATGGGGTTTGTGATAAAAACCTACCAAGCATACTTTGAGATACAGTTTGTACAAAAGGATAAATATTGGGTACCCAATATTGTCTGTAAGCCTTGTGTAGAATCTTTGCGATACTGGAGTCAAAGGGGACGTACCTAAAAGGCTTCAATTTGGAGTGCTAATGATTTGGACTCAGCCTACTAATCACTTCAATGACTATTACTTTTGTGCAGTGAATGTAAAAGGTATCAACCGGTATGAAAAACGTAATTCAGTTTATCCTAATGTGGAATCGGCTAAACCCTCAGTATTGCACAGTGATAATGTGCCAATTTTAGTGTTTTCAGGACTATCTACTGCAAACTGTGATAATGATAAAATGTTAGAGGGATCAGACAATCAAACGAACAGCAGTGCAGGTGAGTTTGAAGAAAGTAATTTTACAAAACATGAGTTTTCTTAAGAGAAGCTCAATGACTTAATTTGTGATTTAAATTTATCAAAAAAATCGGGTAAAATTTTTGCTTAGAAACTAAAAGAAAAACACTGTCTTTAACCTGGTGTTACCATTACATCTTTTAGAACCAGAGAGCAAGACCTTCTTCCTTACTTTACCGAAGAAAATAAGCTTGTATTTAGTAACAATGTTTCAGCTTCCTAAAAAGATTATAGATAAACCTGAACATTGAAGACTTTTTATAGATCGCCTAAAAAGAAGTTTAAAATGTGTATTTCTGCACAATGGAAATAAAATTGCTTTAGTACCAATCGGTCATACTAAAAGAAGAATACCAAAAAACTAAAATTATTTTAGAAATTATTTCGTACGCAATACATCAGTGGTCAGTATGTGTCGACTTAAAGATTGTAAACTTGTTATTAGGTTAGCAAGGTGGGTATACTAAATATCCCTGTTTTATATGTCTATGAGATAGTCGCGCAAAAACAAAACATTGAATTAGGTTTGGCTTTTGAGGGAAAATATGGAGGTAAAAAAAGTAAACGTGGTTCATAAACTACTGATACGCTAAAAAATATTTTTCTTCTACCACTTCACATCAAGCTTGGGCTAATGTAACAGTTTATCAAAGTTCTTGAAAAGACAGAGGTGACTGTTTTAAATATGTGGGTCAAAAATTTCTAGTTCTGAGTATGAAAAAACTAAAAGCAGGCATCTTCTATGGTCCGCAAATTCGTACCTACTCTTAGAAAAACACTGTATTTGTATACCATATAACACAAATTAAATCTAAAGCATGAAGCATGGCTAAGCTTTTTTTAGTAGTCAAACATTTTTTGGGGAATCATAAAGTCCCAGACTATTTAGAATTGGTTGTTAAAATGCTTCAAAATCCTCACACATTAGGAGTTAATATGAGCATTAAATTCCATTTTTTACATAGCTAGTTAGACAAATTCTCAGATAACAAGGAGAACGGTTTCAACAGAACATCAGGATAATGGAAGAACGACACCAACGTCGTTAGGACCGCCACATAATGGCAGACTATTGTTGGACATTAATAAGAGATGGTTCTGAGCAAAACTATGACAGAAAAGTTTACAGAGAAAGTTTTTTTTTAATTATTTAATGCACAACATATATATGTTTTGTTTTTATATCGTTCTTATAAAGGATCTTAATAAAAATATTTTTTCGGTACATATTGGTAGTTTTATTTAGGTTTTTTCAGTGAAATAGCTAATAGTCTTTACCTCAAAAACTAGAGCCAATTTGACAAATGTAATGATTTTCTAGTATTCAGCACACTAGTGTTACACAGAATTGACTTTAAGCTACCCTGTCGCAAAATGACTGTTCCCCAGTGTTATTTCTTCTGGGTGTAACACTTCTAATGTCTTTGCGTATATTTATCTCTGAATATTTCCGGTATTTTGTTTTGTGTGATTATGATTTAGTCCAATTGATAATTTAATTCTTTTTTCTTTTTTTTTTTTTGATCGGGATTGTGGACACTGATGTTTAAGTCGATATGTTTCGATGTTTATTTACATTTTCCTCTGGACTAACATTTCCGGTATGTTAATGTTTTAATATGTAGTTGAGTGTGGTTGAGTAAAGGTTTTTTAATAAATTGTTTTATAATCCGCAGACTTAAAGAATGTTTAATGGTATGCTTAAATTTCTCGTCAGTCGTTTAATAAATAATAAAGCTGTCAATATTTTGTTGTAGTTATAAATACTTAAATAAACAGGTATTTTTTTATATTTGGTTCAAGGCAACGCAATGGTTTAAAATTTTATTTAACAGGATAACTGTTGTAAATACTTGATAAATTTAATAAATATATAAAGAATGTATTTGAAAACATTTTATATTTTTTGAGTCTAAGTCATGAAAAACACATGCTTTTCATGTACATATTTTTATAAAAACATATAATATTTGTATAATTAAGAACAAAAACATTGCTTATCTACTTTATTATGGGTAAAGCTGCTGTAATAAAGTAATATAATTATTAAAGTTTATCGTGTACATAAGAACTGTTTACAATTTATACAATTATATATACAATTTATTTTCTGAATATATTTATTACAAAGTCTAAATTAGTTTCTAATTTTGGATGCCAATTTTAATCAGCATCAACACAAATAAGTGAAATACGTTTCTAGAAATAAATTTAAATTAAATTTAAATTTTAAGCCGCATACTTTACCTCCAAGCGATCTTTTGGGATTGATAGACCATTTATCGTGAAGTCAATACTTGGTAAAATTTATAGTATAGGTATTACGACCTACCGCAATTTAGTCAAGGGAATTATGATAATTGGAGTAGTGGGTTGGCAGATGTGGTAGTCCTTTGAGAAGTTTATTTGGGTTATGGAATAAATGTGACGCCACTAGCCAAATGTTATTAGGTAAATATACATATAGCAAAAAAAATTAAACAATTGAAAAATCAATAAAACAGCTTTTAAAAATACATCTACAATCTACATGCATGGTATATCTCTACACTCTACCAGCGACTTTTTGTTTCCCTAATTTTCCTTATAAAAATTTCTACAACAGTTTGTTTTTCTTTAGAAAGGATCAAACATTATGCGAAGCGAAAACGCTAAACGAATATGAAATGGTCCTCAAGATGGAATCAAGCAGCATCGTTTTAGATTTATTTTTTCGGGCAACGTTGATAGAAGAAATGTATTTTTATTTTATAAATATAAATCAAAAGCACTGTTTTTCTCTTAACATACTATAATGTAGTAATCTATTTTAGTGAAAATATCTAAACCAAACAGTGAAAATTAATTTAGAAACCGATTCGCCCATTTGGTAACACTTAACCAGCTTTTGGAAGTACGGAGCCGGAGTGTAATACAAATATTATCGTTAACTTTAGTCTTATTGTATTACAGTCAGGATTATATCCCTTACAATAGCATCCATGGCATTCTCAAATCAATATCTTCACACTTCTCGCACAACTAATTATTCATGTGCTTGTCGTGGACGCAAGCTGTAAATAAAAGACTGATTATTACTCCTAACTAACATCGAAACTCTTTGATGAACCCGATTTGCATTTTAAACACGCCATAAATCTTTATCTCAAAGCTAACTTAACTAACGCCGAAGAAAAGAAATTGCATATTTTAGGAGGTGCCTCTAAGAGGCAATGAATTATTCGAAAAGACGGAGAAGTGGAGTAACTAGCAGATGTATGTCTCTGGTTTAGCACGAATTTCCAGACTCGAAAGTCGAATATTTCTTCGCAAGCTCAACTAAAATACTTTTTAAGATTAGATTTATTTATCAGTCTTGTTACATTTTTTTATTAATAGTAGTAAGTACGAGTAGTTGAATGGTAATACAATAAGAATGTCTGAAAACAAACTTTATCAGAGAAACGTTTCGATACCAAAATAACATACTATACCAGAGGAAGGCAACCTGCGGCTCGCGAGCCACATGCGGTTCTTTGAAAGATTACACTAGTTTACAATATTTTTTTTAAATAAAACCTATATATTTTTGTTATATAAGACTTTTTCAACTTAGAAAAAAATGTTTAAAAAACTCATCACGTCAAACTTTTAAGATATTTAATAATAAAAATATTGCAAAAGAAGCAATAAATAAAAAATTAAAATTGTAGAGTTTAACCTAATTGTTTATAACTGTAATTGCCTGGTATGTTTTCTGATCTCAAAAACCTTAATATTTTTTCCAAATACTTTCAAATTTTGATGAAATTGCTTGCCATATTCGCCGCTCGTACTTCCAAGGTTTTCCGAAAGAAAAGTAAGAAAAAATGATAACACCACTTATTAAATGAATACTTTTTATTTAAATAATTATAGAAGGAGTATACTCTAAAAAAAGGACATTTTGCGAACAACAGAATTGTTGAAAGTTAACACATTTTTTTGGCTATAACTTTTAAACCGCGCTTCTTAGAGCAAAAACTGTTATAGCAATTTAAAGACCATGTAATTCTGCAACCAATACCTATCTCACACTTAAAATTGGTCTAGTAGTGTAGTCGTCATCGTCAGTCAAATAATGACATCTTATATAAAAAGTAAAAAAAAACGTTTTTTCTAACAATTGTGACGTGCTAGCGGAAATCAAAAAATTGTAGCTTACGCAAAAAAATATATTTCATTCGATAAAAAAATCAAGTTTAATTTTGTAGACTATTGTTATTGGTGACTCTCCATAAATGTACCCAAGTTTCACTTTCTAAATAACCAGCATCTGAAAGAATTACTGAAAAGTGCTATCACCAATTATTACACACCAAATTTTAAATAATTATCAAAAGAAGTAAAATAAATGTGTTTAATTTTATTTATATGTTTTCAATAAATATAATATTTGTAAAAAAAAATTTTAATAGGTACCTACCTATTTTGCATACCTTTTAATTGTATTTAATTGCAATTCGCAAAAAATTTTAAATTTTGAAAAGCGGCTCGGACTATTAATGGGCTTGGCCACTCCTGCCACATACCACAATATCTACATTTTTAAAAAAAAATATTTTTAGTACATATAAAAAAAGTTTTATATAAATTTTTAGCCTTTAGGTTTAAAAAATGCTTATGTCGGCGAATGTCTGTAATGAACTGTGTAAACTTGCGATAAGTTGTAGTATCTTAATATATTTTTATTTTTAAATAAGTGTTTTTACTTGTATACTTTACTACTTGTGTACTAATGTACTTTTTTAAAAAATAGATAATGGATATCATCAGTGTTTATATACAATATTTTTTATTAGTTTTTAAATTAAAACTTTATTTTTTAAACTGTGCTCAAAGTGGGCACCATTATTCTTCAAACAACGCTGAAAACGTCTGCCGAAGGTTTTTTTCACCCTATTTAACATATTCCTGTTGTGCCGCATACTTTTAAGCGTACTTTCTACTCTGTCGTAATTTCTCGACTGTGGCAATTTTCCAAGAGTACACAGCGTTTTTTATGTAGCCTCATAAGAAAAAATTCGCAAGGAATTAAGTCGGGTGACTTTGCTGGCCATGCAATAGAGCCATTGCAACTAATATATTTTTCTGGGAAGTTGTTGTCTAACCATCGTCTCACAATGTTAGCAGTGCGAAATGGTGCCCCATCACGATGCTAGCTCTAGTATCCAATGACACATCTTCACATAATTGGTATATATACAAGATCTTGTTCAAAAAATTTAAATACTTTACTGCGTTTAATCGTAGAGGTAAAATGTATGACCCAATTAATGGTTATAGTTTACTTTAGCTGACCACACTAAAAATGCATGAAAAAAATCGGGGTTTTCGCTAAACTTACGTAAATTGATCCCTAGAACACGAATCCGGTGGCGGAGGTTTGATTTTTTAAATATTTTTTACAAAAAGTCCTTTTTTTGGTGAAAAAATTGTTCGGTTTTTACAACGAAAAAAAATTGCAAATTGAAAGTGATGTACATATCTCGTTATTTTTTTACGTTTTCATCCTCTTTCACAATTTTTTAAATAACTAAACGAGAACTAAATCAATCTTAATTACTTTTTTTGCATTTATTTTAAAACACTAGTATATGTCAACTGTCAATTATAATTTACACACAACACACAAACACACAATCCAAGATTCACACAATCGACAAAATATTCAAGACAAATATATTTTGACAGTTCCTGTAAACTTCAAAACTACAGGGGCCCAGCTACCATAGATGCTTTAGAAACACTGTTACGCTCAACTTTTGTCAAATACCTTATAAATAAATAAAAGCGAATGTTATATCTAAACCTGAATATAAACTGAATAAAATAAAATTTAATAAAAAGGCGGTCAGCAGTATTAGCCCGAGGATTGACTGGCATGTAATCGAGAATGTTTCTGGCAGGTATAGAGGGCAAAGCCCTCTACTACCGAAAAAAGGACCTTATAAAAAAGGCGGTCAATAGCGTCAGCCCGAGGATTGGCTTACTTCGAGGATGTTTTTGATAGGTATAGAGGGCGAAGCCCTCTACTACCGAAAAAAGAATTTTATAAAAAAAGGGGGTCAATAGCGTCAGCCCGAGGATTGGCTTACTTCGAGGATGTTTTTGATAGGTATAGAGGGTGAAGCCCTCTACTACCGAAAATAGGAACTTATATAAAAAGCGGTCAATAGCGTCAGCCCGAGGATTGGCTTACTTCGAGGATGTTTTTGATAGGTATAGAGGGCGAAGCCCTCTACTACCGAAAAAAGAATTTTATAAAAAAAGGGGGTTAATAGCGTCAGCCCGAGGATTGGCTTACTTCGAAGATGTTTTTGATAGGTATAGAGGGCGAAGCCCTCTACTACCGAAAATAGGAACTTATATAAAAGGCGGTCAATAGCGTCAGCCCGAGGATTGGGTTACTTCGAGGATGTTTTTGATAGGTATAGAGGGCGAAGCCCTCTACTACCGAAAAATGGAACTTATAAAAGAGGCGGTCAATAGCGTCAGCCCGAGGATTGGCTTACTTCGAGGATGTTTTTGATAGGTTTAGAGGGCGAAGCCCTCTACCACGCGAAAAAAGTACATGTAAAAAAAGCGGTCAATAGCGTCACCCCAAGGATTGGCTTACTTAGAGAAAGTTTATAATAGGTCTAGAAGATACCGCGCGAAAAAGATTATAAAGACTTATAAAAAAGCGGCCAGCAGCGTTAGCCCGAGGATTGACTTAAAATCGGCGATGTTTTTGGCAGGTATAGAGAGCGAAGGTTGTTCATTACGCGGTATTTTTATCAACGTTATTGCATTCCGACCCATCTAGCTGGGCGGCTGTAGTATTGAAGTTTACAGGAACTGTCAAAAGTTTTTCACTAAAAAATGGATTTTTTTAAAAAATATTATAAAAACTAAACCTCCGCCATCGGATTCGTGTTCTAGGGATTATTCTACACAAGTTTAGTGAAAACCCCGATTTTTTTCATGCATTTTCAGTGTGGTCAGCTAAAGTAAACTGTTACCTAAAATAAAATTTAATAAAAAGGCGGTCAGCAG
Organism: Tribolium confusum; assembly: GCA_029207805.1. NCBI lineage: Eukaryota > Metazoa > Arthropoda > Insecta > Coleoptera > Tenebrionidae > Tribolium > Tribolium confusum. Next base: position 6,463,922 of record JALGAY010000003.1, read on the forward strand.
TATTAGCCCGACAATTGACTGGCATGTACTCGAGAATGTTTCTGGCAGGTATAGACTTCTACTACCGAAAAAAGGACCTTATAAAAAAGGCGGTCAATAGCGTCAGCCCGAGGATTGGCTTACTTTGATAGGTACAGAGGGCGAAGCCCTCTACTATCGAAAAAAGAATTTTATAAAAAAGGGGGTCAATAGCGTCAGCCCGAGGATTGGCTTACTTTAAGGATGTTTTTGATAGGTATAGAGGGCGAAGCCCTCTACTACCGAAAATAGAAACTTATATAAAAGGCGGTCAATAGCGTCAGCCCGAGGATTGGGTTACTTCGAGGATGTTTTTGATAGGTATAGAGGGCCAAGCCCTCTACTATCGAAAAATGGACCTTATAAAAGAGGCGATCAATAGCGTCAGCCCGAGGGTTGGCTTACTTCGAGGATGTTTTTGATAGGTTTAGAGGGCGAAGCACTCTACTACCGAAAAAAGAAACTTATAAAAAAGGCGGTCAATAGCGTCAGCCCGAAGATTGGTTTACTTCGAGGATGTTTTTGATAGGTATAGAGGGCGAAGCTCTCTACTACCGAAAATAGGAACTTATAAAAAAGGCGGTCAATAGCGTCAGCCCGAGGATTGTCTTACTTCGATGATGTTTTTGATAGGTATAGAGGGCGAAGCCCTCTACTACCGAAAAAAGAGTTTTATAAAAAAGGGGGGTCAACAGCGTCAGCCCGAGGATTGGCTTACTTCGAGGATGTTTTTGATAGGTATAGAGGGCGAAGCCCTCTACTACCAAAAAATGGAACTTATAAAAAAGGCGGTCAATAGCGTCAGCCCGAAGATTGGTTTACTTCGAGGATGTTTTTGATAGGTATAGAGGGCGAAGCTCTCTACTACCGAAAATAGGAACTTATAACAAAGGCGGTCAATAGCGTCAGCCCGAGGATTGGCTTACTTCGATGATGTTTTTGATAGGTATAGAGGGCGAAGCCCTCTACTACCGAAAAAAGAGTTTTATAAAAAAGGGGGGTCAACAGCGTCAGCCCGAGGATTGGCTTACTTCGAGGATGTTTTTGATAGGTATAGAGGGCGAAGCCCTCTACTACCAAAAAATGGAACTTATAAAAAAGGCGGTCAATAGCGTCAGCCCGAGGATTGGCTTACTTCGAGGATGTTTTTGACAGGTTTAGAGGGCGAAGCCCTCTACTACCGAAAAAAGAAACTTATAAAAAAGGGGGGTCAACAGCGTCAGCCCGAGGATTGGCTTACTTCGAGGATGTTTTTGATAGGTATAGAGGGCGAAGCCCTCTACTACCGAAAAATGGAACTTATAAAAGAGGCGGTTAATAGCGTCAGCCCGAGGATTGGCTTACTTGGAGGATGTTTTTAATAGGTATAGAGGGCAAAGCCCTCTACCACGCGAAAAAAGTACATGTAAAAAAAGCGGTCAATAGCGTCACCCCAAGGATTGGCTTACTTAGAGAATGTTTATAATAGGTCTAGAAGATACCGCGCGAAAAAGATTGTAAAGACTTATAAAAAAGCGGTCAGCAGCGTTAGCCCGAAGATTGACTTAAAATCGGCGATGTTTTTGGCAGGTATAGAAAGCGAAGGTTGTTCATTACGCGATATTTTTATCAACGTTATTGCATTCCGACCCATCTAGCTGGGCGGCTGTAGTATTGAAGTTTACAGGAACTGTCAAAAGTTTTTCACTAAAAAATGGATTTTTTTAAAAAATATTATAAAAACTAAACCTCCGCCACCGGATTCGTGTTCTAGGGATTATTCTACGTAAGTTTAGTGAAAACCCCGATTTTTTTCATGCATTTTCAGTGTGGTCAGCTAAAGTAAACTGTTACCAAAAAAGTTGTTTGTTTTAGTGAGATCTATTACTGGTTAAAATTTTTGTATTTATTTCTAAAACACCCTGTATATTTTTTAACCTTTAAAAAAATTTTCTAAAAAATTTTTTATTAGTAATAAATATTTTTTAATTTTTAATTAAAATTTTACTGTTGAAGCTGTGTGTATCGTTAATTATTTTTTATATTTTTTGGCAAACACGGTTTTTTATTCTACTATAAACTAAATTTTTACACTAAATAGTTTTTACATAACCGATTTGTTCTATATTAGTGGATTTTTTTAAATTATAAAAAAATATTAAAAAAGAAAAATTAATTAATCAAAAGCAATTTAGTTTTAAAATATGTGGAATAAAATGTAGTTTTTCTCAGAAAAATATAAAAAAAATATATACACTTACTTTTAAAAATTAAATTTTAATTCAAAAATTAAAAAAAAATTAAAATGGTTTTATTTTCCGGAAAGCTACAGACATTCGATGATAAAAAAACGTATTTTTCATAAATTTAATAATTAAAATAACAAAACGAGTTAATTACTCACGATGAGCTTAGCCTTAACAAATCATAACACAAATAGTAGTTTTTGTAAAAAAAGTGAAACATATTCAGAACAGGCAATTACAAGTCAGTATGCTTACTTTGGTATAAAATAAAACCATCATTGCACTGACTTACACTACTAGAATGCGATCTATACTTCTTCGGCACAATATTAGCAATCGCTTTATTAGCTACTGTTTCTACTTTATATTTTACAAGTTATTTGCTAGATAAGTTTATATCACTGCTTGACTTAACGATGAAACGATTAAATGAAAGGAGTCGCTAACAAACGCAATTAGAGTGGTATTTTAAGGATAATTTTACAATGTTTTAGGAGATTTTCCTTACTGTGTTAATGCCAATTCGAGTTTTCAATCAATAACCGATACAGTAGGTAAAAACGAACCATTTGTAAGTTACTTACACAGAATTTTAGACATATTTGAAAATATTTTAAAGTTTAATGACTTCATTGACACTTCAATTACATTTATTACCAACTATCTCGTATTAACGCAAAAGTCCCTAAACATTAAATAATTAACTTTTTTCCTTAAAATTCACGTAAATCGCGCAAAGTAGAAATAATAGCATAAAGAACTCGTTTATTGAAGCCATTGTGGCACTCATTCTTTATAAAAACTCGCGCTCGCGCTCTTTTATAAACTTGAATTCGTGCCACAAAGTTGACTTTTCAAAACGCGTTCTTTAATATACTATTTTCTACTTTTCGTCCGTTACAGATATCAATTTGGGTGTCCTATTAGCTAATTCAGCACCTAAATTGAGAAGTTTCTTGGATTTGAATAATTACGTTTTTCTACTTTTCGGACGTTACAGATATCAGCTAATTCAGCACTCAAATTGCGTGCGTAAAGTACTAGTGCAATTTACTTTTTTTGGGTTGGTAACACGCGTTTGCTGGAATGAAACGTCATTTGTGACGTTTCAGCGTTTATGTCGAGATTGTATGTTGAGATTATAATAATTTTATTTAAATAAATTTTGTTGCACTTGATGACCAGTACTCTTCACCAAGGTGTTTTTGTGTGTGTGTCGCAATTAACATATAAAACATTTGAGAATAGGGTGCACAAGTGGCGGTTACAAATGAGTTAACTTCAACTATCTTTTTGAGAGTAGAACAGCTTCAAAATTAAAGAGCTTTCAGCTACTATTTTAACGATTTACAACTCTCATAGCGTTTGATAATTTACAAGTTATTTGCTAGATGAGTATATAGCACTACTTGGTCTGAAATAACGATGAGGAGAATCGCTGGGGATCGCAATTAATTTTATAATTTTCAGAATAATGTTTCAATGTTTTTGGAAATTTTTCTTACTGTGTTTATGCCAATTGGAGTATTCAATCAATAACCGATAAGATAGGTAAAAAAAGCATTTGTGAGTTACTTACACAAAATTTTGTTCAAATTTTAAAACACTTCAAAAAACATTTGACACATTTTATGACATTTATTACCAACTATTTCGTATTAACGCAAAAGTCTCTAAAGATTGAATAATTAACTTTTTTATTTAAAAATTACGTAAAACTGCAAAGTAGAAAAAATAGCATAAAGAACTCATTTTACAAGTCATTGTGGCACTCATTCTTTATAAAAACTCTAGCTTTGCGTTCATTTTATAAACTTGTATTTGTGCCACAAAGTTGACTTTCGAAACGCGTTTTTTAATATACTAACTAAGGTTTATTTCCTATGTAGCAACGTGCAACGAAATTATACCCATTCAGCCAACTCATAAAAAACGACTCTTTTAAATAAAGAGAAACTCAAAAATTGGCTTTTAATAAACTTAAATTACACTTTGGCATTTGGCATTTTACTCTATTCATGACGGAATATTTATCGTCTCAGAAGGAAGTTTAGTAGGCGCGGAAGCCGTGTTATAACAGACAACCAAAGATGGCCCGAGAATTAGTGCATATGGTTACCGCAGACTTTCAGACCAGGAACAAAAGTATCACATCACAGAAAAAAGCAATAGCACTTGTTTGAACCGTATAGCATTTCTACAAATACTTTTCTGCAAAAAAATTGTTCTATTAAAAAACCATTAATCTTTAGACTTTATGTTCAGCGAGAAAAACACTCTTTGCTCAAGACTTAAGCGGTGAGTTCTTTGAATTTACGTGTTTAATTTTAACGAAATATACAAACTGGGCAAAAGTTTATTGCGCATCTGTTATTGCGGCTACCAATTAGTACCCAAACATTGCTGAAAGCTTTCGCGGATGTTAAGCAACCTTCCATTTTTTTTAGTTATTTTGCTGTGACAATAAATGAAATCAATATAGCATCCAAAAGTGATTCTGAAAAAATGTCTTAACAACGAAAAATTGTAAAAACTCGAAAAGTCAGTTTCATTTTATAAATCTTTTAAAACTGAAAAGTGTTTTTACGACAACATCTTATTACGTGAAACAATGGTTGTAGTTCTAAAAGATTTTCGGGAAACGATATTAATATTCAGACACCCTAGTATAGAAAACATAAAACGTTTACTTTGATCCATAATCTGGTGACTGAAAACAGACAGTAACGTAAGTAAATATGTTAAGAAATGTTACGAATGTATTGTTTGTCAAATCCATCTTGGCGTGTGAGATGCGTAGAAGCGGAATAAAGAAAGACATACTACGAGCTCCTTATACATTACATTTCAGAAGCTGGGTTTCAACTGAATTTTTCTACCGCGACAACACCCTGTTTATTGCGACTCTGACCTTTACACGCCGAGCTGAATTTGACATGTTATACTTTCGTTATAATAACAAATACCTCAGAATTACTAAATATAAAAGTATTTTCTACTTCACTTTAGAGTGATATTGCAATCGACTTTATAAGTCTATTAGCAAACAGCATATGTCTTCTGGTGAACAAAGGCATAGTGATCGGCTGGTACAGCCGTTATAAAAATGTAATTTTATAGCAGGAAACAACTTCCAAATTAACTTTTGAGCAATTACGAAAGTTATTCTCTCTTTTGGACTTCCCGCGTTCTATCACTGCATACAATGGTAAATAACTAATTAGCCACGAATCTAAAAAAAGAGAATAAATTTTTTTCCAAATTTTCACACTGTTTGAGCATACACATGCTTCAATTGTAAAACTTAATTTTTGTGCTACCAAAATTCTTGCTAAACGTAGATTTTTTTTTTAGATTTTTTATCTCCAAAAACTTCTAAATTACTTTGCGTGTTCTTTCTAAATTTTTGAATGACATCGTGAGATCTGAATTTTGCGTACAATCATTTTTAAACAATTTAGAATTTTGACATAGGTAATTGATACCTAATCTATTTATTGTAATTTAAAGAGATTATTTTGTCGTAAACAGTTTTTGCGACTTTAAAATTACTGTTAAAATCATCAATGGCAGAGAACACTTGGTTAAAAATATTGACCCAAACTAGAAACCATAAGCTGTTTGCCGTCTGAGGTGGTCTGAGACTAAACTTTACTAATTAATTTGTGATGTTTGGGTGAAGAACGATGGAAAAGCAGCTTTACAGACCCAATATGAACAGTCTTGATCCAGGTAGACAATTGTATGTATAGTACCTTTAGAGAAATTAATGTTTTTGAGAGTTTATTGCTTTCAGTACTTAACGGTTGACATTTTTTACGTAGTTTAGAAATTAGTATTATATTTAAAAAAAAATTAATTGCTTGGCCGGTAAAAGTTTTGTATCTCCATTTTTTAGATTTTATTCTATGGGGAGAGCTAAAGTTAAAAGTTTATGAAACTCAAACAAATTTTTCCGAAAAACTGTGTTACGTAGGCAGATGACTCTTCAAATTTTCGAAATCTGTTAGAAAAACGTTTGATTTCGTTTTAGTTTTTGTAAAAATTCCAATGGGAGCACATTTCAAACATTCAATTAAACAAAATTAATAAGTAATTACTAGTAAGAAAGATAATTTTTTACTCTCATTAATTTTATATCTCATGAGTGAATCGTTGTATTCAACTTTAGTAAAAGTTTAGAGAAGATTTTCAAAAAAGATTTTATCTGAGGTGTGACAAGTGGGTTAGTGTAATTTAATATTTAGGGCTTAGAGTTCGTAGGGGTTAGAAAGTTACTAGAAGTGCCTAAATAATTTTCTCAAAAAATGTCTTTTTCTAAAACAAGATTAACCTGTTGCGGCATTTTTGCAAATTTTTTAGTTTTCGAGATATTTGGAGAACCTCGTATTTATTGGAACAATCTGTAAAATCGAACCTATTATATAATAGTTATTTATTGAATAAGTGTTTTAGATAGCGTTTTATCCACGCAACAACGTTTAAACGCGAGACGCAGTCAAGCGTTTAATATTCCTAAGTAGATAAACCGCAACTAAAACACGAATCTAATATAACGTTTTGTTCATAATTACAGCGACTTAAAATCAGAATCACCAAAATTTCATCTCATGTCATCAAAAAATGAGTTGACATTACACTCTCACAGCAGATGTCACCTAAAAAATCATTAAAATTAACTAAAAATTATAGGTGTTGAATCGTTGCTATTAATTTTTGATTGTTTATCGACTCCATTTGTACAAAACGCTGTGCAAGTTAGTGAAAATAAAAAAAAGTGATACTGTTTCTGAGACAATTCTTGAGGAAGCTGAAAAAGTGACTCGCCAGTTATTGCCTGCGAAGTCTGGGGAACATTATAAAAAAATATTTTCAGAATTTAATGAATGTAAAGAAGAACGTGGGGTAATGACAATAAACGAGGAAGTTTTGCTATCGTATTTCTTAAATTTGAAGTAGAGGTATGCAATTTCATCTATGTGGTTGAAGTACTCTATGGTGAAGGCCGCTATAATAGTCTATAAAAACATATGTACACAATGAAAACTATAGTAAGTTCATAGCATATCTGAAGAATCAGTCAAGAGAATACAGGCCGAAGAAAGCTGCAGTCCCTATTGGAAAGCACACGTGGAAAAGTTTTTGACAAGAGCTTGCGATAAAGAATATTTGATGATCAAGGTAATCTCTCATTACATAAACATTGTAGATAATAAATTTTGGAATATTTTAGGTTGCATGGGAGTATCTGGTGGCTGTCGATGCTGTGAGCTGACAAATTTGAAAATCAGTGATGTAGAAAACGAGGGCGCATACCTAATTGTTTTGATACCAGACACCAAGAGGGGAACTTCACGAAAATTCACAATTATAGAAGAAGGATTCTCTATCAACACTGTGGAGAAGTGTAGGAAATGCATGTCCTTACATTCAAAAAAGTTATCTATTGAGAGATTCTTTTTACGATACATTAATAAAAAAATGTACATCGCAACCTGTTGGAATTAACACTTTATCAAAAGTTCTTTCTAAAGTTGCTTCGTTTTTGAATCTGGCGAACGCAGAAGCTTATACCAGCCATTGTATGAGGCGCACTTTAACAGCTTTACTTGTCAATGGAGGTGCTAGTCTTATAACAATTAAATGACATGGTGGGTGGAGGAGCTACGCCATAGCAGACATTTATATCAAAGATTCTGTATCTAATAAGCTTGATATCGCAAGGAAAATCCAAAGTTCTCCTGGTACTAGTCGTTTCTTACTAGAGGAAACGTCTATTGTTCCTACAACTACTATTCGTTCTGGAACCGATAACAACTACAAGCTTCTTATTGATGAAAACAAAATGAAATATGATGAAACAAAAAAAGAAATGTCTATTAATGTAAATGTTAATGTCAATATTAATAATAAATAGAATGCGATTAAGGATAAAATGTTACTTTGTACGATTCGTAAGTGTGGATAAAACTTCAATTATAAGGTAATTGAGGATAAGGAAAGTTTAAAGTTGTTTACTAGTAGTCAAAGTTAAACTAGCATACTTCTGTTTTCATTTTAGTATATTTTTCAGTTTTTTACTTTTTCCGAAAAAAACTGTTGAATTAAGTAATATTTTTAATTGCAATTTTTTCAGTAAATATTTAAGTATAATAAACTACGTCAAAATATTTATCTTATCACTTACGTACATACATGTACTTGTACAAAATGAAAAGAATTTAAATAAGTGTTTTTTTTATCAGTATTGTGTTGATTAAATAATAAATAAGTACTTTCTGCTTTTACTCGTACTTGGTACCTATTTTAACATACGAGTAAAAATAGAACAAGAAACAATATAGCGTCATCAGAGATTGCGATCGTGTTAATAAGCTCTTAAAGACAACAAAGAGGCAAAAAATTGTTCTCAATTAAACATCCGTCTTGAATAATAGCATAAAAGCTGAGGGCAAATAGCATTAACCGTGGCATTAATCTCGCGAGATTGGCTCATTAACTGAGTAATTTAATCACCGACTTACCTATCTAATTTGTATTACGCTCCATAACGAATGATTCTGTCTCAGGATTAGCTTGAAAAGACAAAACAGGAAAGAAAATCCTGTGAAGCAAACAATTTCCAGTAAATAAAATTGGGCGGTAGTTAGTGAGGACATTAATTAAAAGGTGCAGCTCAAACAGAGTACGAAAGATAAACAGATTGTCCGAAGGATAAAAGGACTCGCTCATTGCCCGGTTCAACGCACTAACCGACGGATAAAATCGCTGAAACGTCCTATTTTCCGGTTTCAATAATCGATTTTCCTTTTTAAATGAGAGATTTCAATCAGCGATAAAAGTAATTTATTGGCGGCTTGTATCGGAGAATTAATCCACAAATAAAATATTCGGAAACACTCCCACAACGAAGCGAGATTTCACTATGGAAATACGGAAGTGAAATTTGTCAATTCCGGGCTTGTTCGGAACTCCAAAATTTTTAACGGGGTAAATTGTAATTTAAAATTCAAAGTTGAGAGAATTTAATTAGGGAGTGAAAACGAGTTTTGGAAAAACAAAGTTTGATAACCGAAATTTTAGAACAATCTAAATTTTAGGTTTTATGTGCTTCAAAATACAACAAAAAAAGTTAGAAAACAATTTATTCACATCTAAAAATTCTACTTTATTTTATAACGTTACCATGTTTATAACGTTTTGGCAATGGTTTACGTTAAGATTCCTTTAACAGAATTGTGGATTAACATTTCGGTGTGCGAAAATGTCATATAACAGTTGTTTATGATATTAGTGTTAAAAGTAAGATTTTATTTTGAAAGTGGAGATAATTAAAAAACGAGCGTAGCGAGCGTAGCAAGTTTTTTAACTCCACGAACAAAATAAAATCACTTTTAACACGTATATCATACACTATTTTTTCTACAAAACAATCGGAAGAACTTTAAACTCAAAAAAATTAAGAAATCAGAAAATAATACCACACAGATCGCAATGTTTATGAACCAAAATTTTTGTAGCAACCATTTACTTTTAACACTAGTGTCAAAAAATAACACTTTTAACATCAAAAATGACAATAAAAAAACCTCTTTTAACAGTTTTCTAGAAAAAAATATTTTATGCAACGAATATTTAAAAACAATTTTTGTATGTAAAAAATGCAGTGTTACAATAACATTATTAGCTGTTTACATTAGAGAAAATATGAGTAAAAAAAACGCGGATAATCTCGAGTTTAGAAAATGTACTATAGTGAAATTCAGAACAATGAACATGCACCTAGGTGGCCATGTTCCATAAGTGTGTAAAAACCAGCTTTTTTTACGACCTTTCTTGTAAATAAGTTTTACAATATCAGGTTTAAGTGACAATTGACAAAAACTGGTACCGTTTCAATGACAATTTATTTTCTTCTTTTAGGAAGTAAATTATTTACTCCTCGCATTTATAAATTATTATTTTTTAAATCAAATCAATTCAATAAAGCAAGTGAAACACTGTTTAAAATAATTTATACTGATTCTAATACAAATTTATACTACAAAGAGCTATTATATTTACTTATATTTAATTTCGTTTGCACGCTATGTTCCTCCAATAAATCACCTAAAATATTTCAAAATTTTTAAGAAATTAATTAAGAAAGGCTTAAGTCTACTTTTGTGGCTTTTTTAACAATTATCAGGAGCATTACACAAAAATATATTAATGTCTTGTTTTAAAACTTCCGATTTTTTTAGTTAAAAGCTGATTTTATATATAACTTAAAAGCTTCCTTAATTTAAATCACGTTTAGGCTGTGACTGTCATTATGAAAATATGCATCAAAAAATCATCGACAGTCATAGTCTAAACGATATTTAAATTAAAGAAACTTTTAAGTTGATTATGAAATCGGTTTTTATGACCAGAATTTTCTTGCTTTAAAAACTGTTTTAGTTTTGATGAACAATTTATAAGTTGCTTCACACATGGTTTTGAATTTTCCTCATATGACTGCTAAGTTGATTTCTGTTATTTGGTCAGCTCTGTGATTTATATATATATATATTTTTTTTTTCAAAATTACGCAATGTTTTCAATATCCTCAAAAAAATTTTCGAACAATGTTTGATACTTGTCATTATTTATTTTATCAACAAACGTAGCTAGACACCGTAATAACATCAAGCAACTCATTGACGTATTGATCTTTTTAGGCATTTTTCAATTGCAAAACCATGTTTTTATAAAATAAAGTGTGAATTTTAAGTACAGTCGTACAGTGGGGTGTTTGCTCGTTCTAGCTATCCAAAATCATTTATACTTTTTAACATGTTTAAAAAGTGTTGTAATGTTAAAACACCGAAAGTTACTCAAAAATATATTTTAAAAATTTAAATAAAGAATGCATTTAAATTAACATATCCACAAATTAAATTTATACATTTACAATGCATGTGAAATGTTTAGTCAGAGTAGAATTCTTCTTCTGTCCCATCTATTGTTGTTACGTCTGTTTTACTAGATTTAGACGCTTTATTAGATAAAATATCGTCGTCTTCATCAGATAATAATTGTGCTTTTGTCGATTTAGATGTTACGGTTGTAGGTGTAGCTTCAGCTGGCAGTAACATTTGTATAGTTTTTTTTAGAAATAGTTGGAACTTTTTTCTGACTGTCGGGTTTATGCCGGATGAAAGGGGTCAGAACTAAAAAAAGACTATTTAATACGTTCAAATTATAAGATTTTCGCCAAAAATTTTCGTGCAAATTTTGACGATATTGTCGAAAGTTCTTTTTTTTTGCTTCTCCTGCTTCTTCTGAAAGCTGACCAATTGAAAGCTAAAAATTTTGAATAACAACAGCACCATGAATTAGAATTTTATGCATAGTTGGTGTCACTCGGCACCAAGAATACAGGTGAACATAAAGTTTTAGCGTTTTTAAAAAATACTCAAAATATTTTAGTGGCAATTTTATGACCACAAGATATGATTTCTTAGTATAACTTTAAATTGATATATAAGGTTAACATCGACACCTGTTATTTCTGATGCAATGACAAGGTCACTAAAAAATCTTCTGCTAGTATTTGAATTATTTGTATTACCAAAGTCTGCCTTTAAATATCAACTAAAAGTCCTGGCTGTTTTCTAAATTTCTCTTGTATCTTGATCTTTTGTGATTTTACAATAACTTTTTTATTTTCTGTAAATAAACGCCATTTTTTAACAGGTATCTTGTAAGCTAGATGTAACAAACTTTCAAAAATACGAATTCTAGCATTTACCTTATAACCATATAACCCTATATTGATAAACCAAAATCCATACTATTTGTTTAGTATCTCTTTTTTTATCTAAATTATTGAAACTCGCTGATGTTTAGCCACAAATATAACATCTCATGATAGATGTTGTTTCGGTAGCCGCATTACACACTTTTTTGTCTATCATAGTTAGCAACATAGTATGTTTTAGACTAAAACATTTACTTTGTAAAACTATTGTGGTTAGAGCTAGTGATTGTATTGCATTCTGCACATACAATTTTTCTTCTCTTGTAAGATCGATTGTTTTTTAAAAACCTAATTTGAATGGGATGACAATAACATAGAGAAGGTGTTGGGTTTTGCCATAGTATTTTATTATTAGCTTTACAAATTAATTGCGAAGGCGCAAAAAAAACCCTGAAATATGTTTGAATCCGAATCAGAGTCACTCACAAATTTCTGTTTGTATTGGGCTTGCTGTGAATCATTACAATCCCATTTACATATCAGGCGTAATGAATTCCTCTCTCCTTAATTAAATCTTGTAATTTAATTTTAGCATTTGTGTCGGTCACCAAATAAGAACTTTTCTCGGGATAACATTCTGAGATTGTTTTCTGCAATAAGCTATAGCAAAGATATTTTTTTTATTAGTGCTTTTAACTACTTCATATTGCTGTCTGCAAAGGCCAGCTTCTACCATCATCGATCAATAATGCATGTAACGGTGACAATTGTTTTGTAGGTTTTAGTACGTTACTTGAATATGCCTTTTTATAGTGTGTCGTTCACATGGGAGATGACATCAAATCTGTATGTATTTTTGACGCGTCTTTTTTTCCTACTTCTTGTAGTTTCATTTACGTAGCATAAATTAGTTTGTTTATATTTGTATTTTGTCATAATTCTTCCGTTTTTTTTCTCTTGGTTCTATCACTGCAATGACAAAATTCTTTAGTTGATCGTCCACTCCGATTTATCGTTACTTTTGGCAATTCAAATGACTCTGTAAGCCAATCATTATTGTTTTGAAGAAATACATCTGTTTTTTTTATGTGTTGCTACCTAACGACGTTTAAATTCTGATTTTACATATAAAAATTTATGTTTTATTTCTTTTATTTGTACATAATCATAATTATCGTAACTAACCAAAAAAATTTCTAAAAATTTTAATTTACTGTTAAAAGTTGGTAAATTTTGTTGCTGCATTTTATTAAATAACTGCATGAAAGTCATTATTTTAACATTTGAAGACCCTACGAATATAATAAAACATTAAATAAGAAAAAGGTTGAATTTGTAAATTTGTAATCATGCAGTGTTAAAAGATCCGCGCGTTTCCACGGCTGTGTGTTTAATACAAATGTGTTGAAAAAATAAAAGTCTGCATATCTAAGGTAAAATTATGTCTGGGACGTACCCTGAAGTACATTAAACCTTTTCAAGTTTAGTACAAATACGTAAAAAAATCATCTTTCGATAATAGTATTTTTATCAGTGTTAAATAATAACCGAGAGTTTTATAACAATTTTGCCTAAACGCAGACTTACCAGCACAAAAAAAAGGATAATTAATAATTTTAAAATCTATTTTCTGAACAAAGTATTAGACTAAAAATGCACTTCTTAAACAGTTGCAAAACACTTGCAAAGTTTAATGCAGTAACAACAATTAAAATAGACCGCTTGACTTGTAAATTTATGAGTAGAGAGAATTGGTCAGTGTTTTTAAGGTTTCTAGAATTCTAAAAGTAAGTTTTTTGTTAAATACAATAAGTTCAATAAATTTGAATTTTGACCAGCTAGATAAGCGAAATACCCCACTGTGCGGTGAATGTATAAAACTGCACTATACTATAATACATAGTTAGGTTTATGTGATTTCTGTACTAAACGCTCCAGCAAATAATTTAAAAAAAAATTGTTTTATTTTTGTTGTTGTCTATTTTTCTTAAACTGTATAGAATTTGTTTCCAACTTTTTTGCCTCAAAGTCTTGCAAAAAAGTTTTTTTTATAACATCTTTTGTAATTTGCTTTTTTGTAATCAAAAATTGTTAATTATATCGATGAATTATATCAAAACCAACACTTTTGTGTTGTTTTCTAGTTTAAAAAATAATCTCCAATTAAACATAAAATTTAGCAATTCACCTATCCCATTCGCGAATGAGATGACCGGTGAGGCCGCCATTGTCGCATTAAACACATGTTTTAAAAGAGAGTCATTCATTCTCAAATTTACTACTTTCTTACATGATTATTTATTCTCCTTTATGCTTTTGTGTTTAGTAATAATAAAAAGGAAGTAAGAATAATATTGAATACTCAATTTTGTGTGTTTTGACCAGTTGTGCTATCGTAATGTGCAAAAAATAAACTAAAACAAGTTGAAGGTTAATACTTTGTTCATGTTTTAAATACGATTTTTGTGACAATTATTTGAAATATAGTGAATGAGAGTTATGTCTGTGCTTCTAAATTTGTTTTTCTGTAACTTGTGATAAAAATTTGTGATTTTACGGCGATTTATAGTCACTTTTGTCAGTTTTTCACTTGTTTGGAAAGCTATTATTGTGATTAAAAATGATTTATTAACAAATTCTAAAGGTTTTATCTAGAATGTCTTTAAGACAACACTGTAATGTGTCTGTGGTTTATTCTAATTCACAGTTTTTCTATAATCAAAAGCTGTTATAATAATTTTGGAGCTTCGTCATAATGAAGATTTTGACAACATTTCAGAGCAGCTAAAAAGGATCAAATACAAGGGCAAATACCACAATAATTGAATTTATATCAAGGTAAGCACTTGATTTTATATTAACAACTAATGTTTTATTAAATCAATCATAAAAAAAATCATAAAATAACATAAACAACACGGATAGTGTTGACAAGGAGGAATCATTTAAAAATTGATCAAACTCTAAGATTCTTATTACAGGTAAGAAAAAATAATATTTGGAACCTAAAATATAACTTTTTTTCACTGTTTTTCAAACAAACTTTAAAAAGAAACGTATGCAAAATTTAATTACGATATTAATATTCTAGTAGGTTGAGGTTAGTTTCAGTTCGTTTTATTATTCAACGGTTGAATAGCTGGTCAAATGCTCGTAACATATTGTTTAACAATCATCTTACCTCGTTTTTATTATAATAAAACCATCAAAATCCTCAAATAAAGTCACAAATTAAACGTTTTTTCAGTAAGCGATCGCATGAATTCAGTTAACGACTCCCTTTGGTTAGTTCGTATTTGTACCGCGTAGTGGCGTTTAGTCTATCTCAGTCGCCTATATTACCTATAGATTCAAGGCTTTTAGACCAACCTATGCGTGCGTACATATACTGTGATTGCCTGATTGGTCAAAGTGGTCAGGTAAATTTCTGTCAATGTTTGGCAATAAACCGCAAAGAACGGGGGTCATACCGATCGGGAAGAACCAGTAGTTCGGCTCACTGGCAGATTGGCAAAAAATTCCGCAATTTTGGAGTACTACTAACGTAAAAAATTTACAAGTTTTGTTGGTGGCCTATAAGAAAAGTTTAAAATGTTATAACAATGATAAATTAACTTAACGAAAAGGTAGTGTTATTTTAAATTTTTTATAATAAAAAATACTGTTTATGTAAATTCACATTTTTTAATTCTTATTTCTTACCTTGCCAAAAATTTGGTGATATAACTAAACGTTAGTAGTACTCCAAATGGGTAAATACATAACCTCACTTTGTGATACATGTGCTTTTGGGAGTTGTTTTTTTGAGTTTTGTGTACTACCATGCCACAACTGTGGTGTGTTCCAATGTGTAAGGCGGAAATACCGTTTTTTTCTTTACCGAAAAACGAGGTTATTTGCCAACAGTGGTGTAGTGCCATTAGAACTCACATGAATTTGTGGGAAAGCAAGTAAAGTAATGTTTTTATTGTTTATCTGTGTAACAACTATACAGAACGTTTATTTGTAGATTTGCTCCAACCATTTCAATAATGATGGTTTTCTGGTAGGTACCCTAATAAAAAAAAAATAAAAAAGGGGGCCGGACCGTCTAGAGAGTTGGGAACACCATGTGTAACCACAAAAGGGTCCAAACGCAAGATATAACTCAATGTTACATTTGTAGTATTATTATTATAATAGAATGAGCCACTGAACAAATGTGTTATTTTGTAGAAAAGTAGTGTAGAACTTGTCAGTACGTCAGACGTCATTAACGCTACGCCAAGTCAAGTTGAAAAGGGTAAAACTAAAAAGAAAGAGCATTAAATAGTTATGTTTTAGGAAACTATTACAGTGGTGGTAGACGACCTCGTAATAATGCGCTATGTCACTGATAAACCTCAAATAAAATATATTATTATTATTTATTGTATTATTTTATTATTATAAAATAAATAAAGTCTCAACAGTCTAATAACTTAAAGCACTTAAATCGCAAAACACAACGCAACCACACACAAAGACGAGAAAATACAAAATAGCCACACCACAACAGCACAACAAATGTTTATTTATCGAATCGGTTCATTAGTTGGTTGTTGGTTTCTAGCGTAGGGCCCTGTCATCTGTCAATGATCTGTCACTGTGAAGTGTGAAGTTAGCGCCACCCGCTTAGCCGTCTTTCGGTGAATTTTAAAAACCTTTTACGAAAAAAAATCTAATAATAGTGCGGAACATTTATTTTACTCGATTAACATGTTACCTTTTCTTCTTGTTATTTTTGGATGGTTTTTAAAATTTGCTCATCTGGCAACTAACTTCATACCAAAGACCAACCTATGCGCGCGCCGCATCATTTTGTCTCGTTTGTGCTCACCTAATTTTCTACTTTCCTCTCGTTAATTGGTTTGGTGGCTTATATGGGATAGGTCAATTATTTTCGCAAAAATACGTGTAATGATTTATATTAAAGATTAAAGTAGTGTCAACCCGGGTCTTAGAACTGAAAGTCTTAATACCATCAAAAAAGGCTAATAAAAAAAAACATTTATGAATAATTGTCAATGTAGTTGCTTTGCGACTTAAAATAGAAACTATAGAAACTTAAAACGGGATCGAGTGAGATACATTTATTTAATTTGGTTTTAATAAATTTAAATGCTAATGCATTGTTACTATTCTATTCAGAATGTAGTGATATATTCATTTTTCAATAAAAAGTAGAGTTATAAAGAAAAAAAACTGGTTAATTACCAAATGTGTGCGACAAAAGTACTCAACCGGAAATTTAACAAATTTTACAAAAAAATTTATTATCGACATGAAGAAACAAATTAACTTTATGTATGTACCATATTTTATAACAATTAGTTAAGAGGTTTTTGAGATATTTCTAAAAAATATTTTTTTTATAAGCGACATTGAGAGGCCTTATATCGGCGTTATGCTCTTAATAACTAATAAATGTTTTTGTCAATAAAAAATAAATAAAAAGCTATTAGCCGAAATTTCTGATAAGTATCTAAAGTAGCTTAAGTGTACATTACTTAGGATAATCGGAACTCTACTGTAACTACAAAATATTTTTTCTACTTTACGTCGGTAACAGAGTCCGATTTCGGTGCGGTAATAGCCATTTCCGCACCCAAATTGCGTGCGGTAACAGCTAGTGCAATTTAGTGTTTTCGGATTGGGAACACCGTGTAACACGCTATCGCTGAAATGAAACGATACGTTTCTGTCGGCATTGAGATTACAGTAATTATATTTGAATAAATTTTGTTGCACTTGATGACCAGCAGTATTCCTCAACAAAGTGTTTTTGTGTGTGTGTGTGTGTCGCAATTAATCTATAAAATATTCGAAAGTGGGGCGGAACAAGCGGCGGTGGACATGCGACAAACTTCAGCTTTTGAGGTTAGAACAGCGTTAAAGTAAAACTTGAAACTAAAATGGAGCTTTTGGCCTTTATTTTGACCATTTACAACCCCCATAGCATTCGATAATTTACAAGTTATTTGCTAGATGAGTGTATAAATCTGCTTGACTGAATGCTTAACGATGAAATGAAAGGAGTCGCTGAGAACCGTAAATGGAGTGGGAATTTAGAGATAAATGGAGATTTTCCTTACTGTGCTAATGCCAATTGGATTATTCAATCAATAACCGATACGGTAGGTAAAAATGAACCATTTGTGAGTTACTTACACAGAATTTTAGACAAATTTGAAAACATTTCAAAGTTCAATGACTTCATTGACACTTTAGTGACATTTTTATTACCAACTGTCTCGTATTAACGCAAAAGTCTCTAAAGATTAAATAATTAACTTTTTTACTTAAAAATTACGTAAAACACGTAAAGTAGAAAAAATAGCATAAAAAACTTGTTTTTTAAAGTCATTGTGGCACTCATTCTTTATAAAAACTTGCGCTCGCGCTCGTTTTATAAACTTGAATTCGTGCCACAAAGTTGACTTTTCAAAACGCGTTCTTTAGTATACTATTTCGTACATATTATCTATTTTTTTAACGTACGCATTGCCAGTGTCATTTTTCACTGAATTTTTGAGTACTGCTCTACATCTATTGTAAGTGTTCACATTGACCCTTCTTAGGTGATTTGTCAACGTTTCTGTACATTTAGCATAAAACGCATGGAAAATAACTTAGAACAGCCACGAGTCTTCCTAAAAAGAAAACACTTACAGTGCGTATGTCAAAAAAATTGATAATACTTTTTTAATACATTTTTGTGTGTAACTGCAGGTTACTTATTAGCGCTAGCAGTTAAACTTCATTGTTTGTTATACCTACTGTTATTCTGGTATTCTGTATTCCCCGAACAATATAATTCTTGTCTCTATGTTTTTCTAAGACATCTTAGTTTGTATATTGTTATAAAGAAATCGTATAGAAAATAATATACATTTATCAAAAGTAAGAATTCTATTGTATGCGAGCGAGTGTATTTAAAATAAGACAGACAGACAGACAGCGTTTCACTCGTCTTAATTAAAATGTATTTGCTTAGAGATACATCACACAAAAGAGCAAGAAGGGATAGTATGGAGCTTGAAACAGGTATAAAGCACAAAATGAAAAGAGGACTTTGATAATATTTATCAAAATATTTCAATAAACACAACACGAAGCTGTCAACATTACCTCCACGAAAAGTGACAATTTAAATGCACGAAAAATAATTGTGCCGAGTTGATAACAAAAAGGAGAACTTAATTACATTACAAAGCTCAACTTTCAAGTGAAAATAAAATTGTATACTTAATAAAGTTAAAATGCACTACGAAACTTAATTTTTAAGAAACAATAGACTGATAAAGTATTAACAACAAAGCACAATTTTTCATGCATTTTAATTTTTTGCACCAAGCACTTGAAGCTCTTTTACATCTATTCGTACTTTCAGAACTTTATTCTCTCAATTTTTAAGTAATTTTTTCTGGAAATAAAATTTCCTTACGAAGCAGATGGAACTACTCCTAGTTAGGATAAAAGGCCAACGTCAGAACTGCCAAAATTAACATAATCTGCACATCTCGAAGTCAATTGGCATATGTAAAGAAAATTGTTTTAAAATATTCATTTCTCCAAATTGCTATCTACTCAAATGGTCCTATAATCCAATTGTTTTTTTGATGCAATTCCATTAGATAGTTGGGCGAGGTCCAAAAATAAGACAATTTAGATCCTTACAAAATTTACCTAAAATATGTTCTTTTTACTGAAATAAATTACAGTTTGTGTAAATTTACTTTGGTTCGAACTGACATACGTTGTTTTAATTATATTTATTCCAGTTAGAAAATGTGGAATTTTAAATTGTAATTTATTCAAAGATAGAACCGTGTCCTGATTTAGGATGCGTTCGTGATAACATGTTTTCAGCGTCCAAGAGTTATGGGAATAGAATATATTAAAATTTATTTTTAAATACCTGACTTTAAATATCGAGGTGATTTTTTATATTTAGGTGTGTATTTAATTTACGAATATTAAAAATGAACAAAATCTAAACAAACAAAATATATCCTATTTACTTTTATTTTATCTTTTAATCTCTTTATTTTTCAACATGCAAGTATAGCTCTAGTTAATTTTAAAGCTTTTTTTGTATGAAACACTTTACAGTTGTTTGTACTGCTTGTACGTGCACAAGTGCAGTTACATTTACTGAAAATGACTACTTCAGGTAGTCTGAGTCCTCATTTGCTTAATATTTGTTCTACAGACAAAATTTTGATTGTATCGAAAAAGTTTGTCACCAGTTACTGATTTCAAGCTACCTGGTTATTTTTAGTAAAAATGACTACCTTAACTAACATTGCTGAAATCTAGTAATTGTAGGTAGCAACAAATGCGTTGAGTTATCAGTCTACAGTCAAATAGGAAAGCAGAACAACTTCTGTTTGTTGTCTATTACACAGGAGTATTTATTAAAGTATTACAAAGTACTGTAATATTCCAAACGGGCCATACATCTACCGCTTTAAAGCAAGTGATAAAGTGATGACTAATCTGTCGGAGCCGAATAGTCAAATGAGTTGAGCACAGCGACTCAACAGAGCGGCAATCGGAGCGATAATCGTGGGCCATATACAGTCTGATAGTGAGTCATTTATTAAAAGTAATTGTTAATTGTTGAATTGTGCGTGTAAGTAGTTAGTTTTTAAATAAGTTATTTGTTGAAATATTTAATAGTTTAAATTGTAAAAATCCGAATTTGGAGTTTGTTACAATATTTAGTTGTGGCAAATAAATGCTAGATTAATTTGTTAAAATTAGCACAAGCTAAAATATCTTAAGTTGTGTTAAACGTAAACAAATATGCTTAAAATTACAGGGTGTTCTTGAAATAGTTTAAAATATACACTATAGCAAAAGACAACGTAATATACACTCAAAAAAAATGTAAAAAATTTCTAACCTATTTGATAAAAAAAAGTTATTAAATATTTAAAATGTCAAAACTCTCGAAATTTTATTTTTAATTTTAAACTAGAATACTAAAGTTAAATTGTTTCTATTGTAACTGCTGCTTACAACATTTCTCGCACAAAACACAGAGTTTATAAAGCTTGTTTATTTTAGTAACAAAAAGATGATAGGGAATTTATTTTTGTTATAATTACATTAATAAATTTACTAAAATTAAGCAGTTGGTAAAGTACATACAGGGTGCCAAAAAAAGATTTTCATCTAGTTACCTTTGAAATTATTTTACATGTTAATTTTTTTGTGCCGCTCTACTCTTTAAGTTTGAACTAATTTATTCTGTTACCTATCAATCAAATGTCAATTCAGATTTGAAGTTTGGCAAGGAGACTTTGACCTTTAATAAACATCCAAAGCAGGAAAACTTTTTCTTTAAAAATTGCCGCTTGTAGAGAGACCGAATATATGGGGTTTTTCATTTTTCTTGTTACAACCTTAGTGACATTTACTAGGTTTACTCGTTACTCCTATTTGCTAAAACGACATTTTTTATTTTACATGGGAAATTCACAGGCGACTAGATGAAAATCTTTTTTTGGGGCGTTGTACTGTCACCTAAATTTAAATTGTCACTTTATTGTCATAAATTAAAAAATATTTGCATCGTCTATCGTCGTTTGAAATTTGAAGTAAAATCAAAAATAAGTTACAGAAAAAGAGCTTGCATATTAAAGGAAACGAAAAACCACATATTAAAAGCATATAATAAATTATGGATTTAATGAAAAAAAGGAAAAGTAAATAAAAAAATTATTAAAAAAGTGACTGATATTTTTTTAATAAATTATTCTTAAAACAATATAATTTTACTAAGGCTTTTTGAGGTTTCAGAAACAAAAGTTTAAAAAAATTTAAAAAAGAAAGTAAATTTAGAAACATTGTAGAGAGACGAGGCCACAACTTTTTTTTAGGAATATAAATAACTAAACTAACAATTTTCTCAAAAATAAAGTTTAATTCAGCTGAATATACAGAAATGTTGCTAATTTACGATGAATGTGGCAAGAACGCAAAAGCTGCTGTAATGTTATATCGTCAGCGTTTTCCAAATCGGCAGCATTCATCAATTTTGTCTTCCCGATTATACAGTAGACTAAATAAATATTGAAAGTTTTAGGGTTAATTTTATAGCCTAGTAACATAAATATTACATTTACTAACAATTAATATTTATTATGTGATTGGTTAATATAAAATTGCTGTAACTTAAAAACGATAGAGTTTAGAAAATTATATTTTCGGGATTTGTTATTAAGTTGAAGAGAGGAACTTGTAGTTTACGGCTGATCCGCCAGTTTTGAGATACCATGTATATTTGAGAAATATCTATTAGGAAGCATTAGTATTTACAATTAAAAAAGAGTTAAAATTATTTTTTGTAGGCACCACATAGTAATAAAATAATAATTGCATAATATTTTTAATTTGAGTTAAAAAATAAATTGCATTCTTATTCAATCACTTACTCACCTGTTCCTAATTTTTTGTGTTGTTTCAATCTCCCTGAAACTTAAAACTGCAATGGCAGTATTAAAACAAAAAACTTTAAACTTGTAACTCGAGTCATACGAAACGACTTAATTTCCTGAAGCGACCCTTGTAATTTTGCAAAGAAAAAGTTTACATGTTATTAAATTTACTTGCTAAAAGTTTTGTAATTGCAAGTGTTGATTTGAAAAAAATCTTAAATTTTAAGTTGACTGCTAAATTGAAAAAAAAACATCGAAAGTCTAAGCTTTTTCAAATATCGTAAAAACGTTAAAATTACCAGAAACACCTACTGTAAAAAATTGTGTTGACAAGACGGATTTAAGTTGATGCGATTGATAAATTTTTCCACTAAGGCTTTGTATGGGTTATGGGTACAATGCAGACCTTTAGTTAAGTTTTAAAATAATACCTTGATTTTGGTCGAAGCTACGGCCGAATCTAATACACTAGAAAAGTTTCAGCTACAAGTATCTAAATATTTAATAAAAATTTTAAGTTAAAAATAGTATGTTAAACCTCAAGAGCCGTAAATATAATTTTTCATAGTCGATAACACACCTAGGAAGACCAAGGGTAAAACCCTAGGTATCCTAAGCATTCGAGACTATGAAAAGAGTTTGTCTTGTCCATAAACGCACTATTTTTCAACAATCTAAAAAGAGAACATTAATCTGCTTACGGCCTGATTTTTTTGTCGAAAGGATTGTAAGCAGTGTCGTTTCTATAAACAGTAACTGTTGCTGTTAGCGTACCATTAAAAAACATGTCTAAAATAAACAAATGGTTGAAAAAACTTGTACAATACATATTTACCATTTCATATTTTTACTGAAAAGCGAGAATATAACACAAATCTATCACTAAAATTACTGAATTTGTTCAAAATCCAGACTAGTTATAGTAGTTATTAATGCATCAATGTCATTATAAAAATGTTTATGCCTACCAAATATGACAAGTTTGCAAGACTGAAGACTTTAGATCTGAGGTTTTGTAAGTAATCCGTAAACTATATATACGCATATAGACATTGAGTAATGCCTATGATGCATACAAAACTGTATAAAATAAATAAACCAAAGTTCGTCTCATCGTTTTATCCTCATTTTTAATGCTATCTCTTTCTATATCATAACTTAAAATGCAACGAATACAAAACGTATTGTATTAAGAACGTCGTACGTTTCTATCTTCTTTGAGCTTAACGCGACGACAAAGACAAAGCTTCTAGGGTAGTATTAGAACCTCGAATGCAAACAAGATGACAGCGCAGTCAATGACCACTGCGTAATTCAATACCTATGAAATTAAAATTTTGGGTATAAGAGTATAATTTCTTGTATTCAGTTCTGTTGCAGCTACAAGTGTCAATTTCAAACGAAGCTATACGTGGTAGATTGAAGCATACTCTAATAATTTTATTACTAATAGCGATAAGACGGTGAGAGAAACTATACATATTTTTAATGTCAAATAAATATGGCGGATGTCATTGAAAATCAGCTGGCGCCGCTCCGCGCCGTTAAAAGATAGAACCCATAGCAGCAATTATAAAACTTGGAGCGGTTTTAGGACTTACGTATTATACAGAATGACTGTAAATGGTTCTATTGCGAAACCTCCATTCATTTATTTGACTTTACTTTTGTCAGAAAAATGTTCAAACGCTTGCAAATATTTATTTTATGACTGTCTACTACTTATTTAAAATCTTAAATTTTAATAAAATTTTAATTCAAAATAAAAATTTATTTAACAAGATGCAGTTATTTAAAGCACTACAGTGTTAAACCTAAAAAATGTCAATAAAGAACTAAATATTTTTTTAAGTGCATATAAAACTAATCCAACGTTTGTTTTAACAAGCGACATATTCTAGATTAGAAAAGTTTATACGTTTATTCAAAATTTTTGGATTTACCAAAAAAACTTTCATACATGTGCAGATTGATTTTGTGGATGACCTTTTTGGAAATAAATTAATTTAGCAGTTAAGATTTTTTAAATTTTTTTATTAAGGAAGTTAAAAATTTTTCGACATTATTTTCTGGTTTATATTATACTTTTTTTACAAGTTATAAATGATTTTCTATTGCTCGTGGACATATAAGGGTTATTAATGCACTCCAAGCCATTCAAAAGAGTTGGATACATTTGTTGGTTAGAACACCCCGACGTGTTAATACCAACCATACATACCAAAATTTTGACATTTATAAACTGTCATAATTATAAAAGAATTATAAAAACAGTATTTTTGAAGATAAATGTTTTATTAAAGGAAAGTTGAAATTGCTATAATTTATATTGTAAGTTTATTTTAATAAATACTTGCTTATAGAGAAATAAGAGGTTATCTGATTAATTAAGTGTTTCAACTGAAATGTCTCCGTGTGTGGTAACTTATTTTTGAGGTAGTTCATTATTTTTTCTTCACCTGTACCTTTAGCAATTTTACCTATGTAGAACCACGCTTTTTTGTTTTTAGCTGCAGAAAAATTTATTACATTATCATTTAATTTTGCTGCCCCAACTATAACTTGTGCTTTATTCCGTTGAGTAGTATTTTCGTTGTTACTGGTTTTGCGTGGAAATTTTTTTTTAACGGTGATCCACTGATCATCATTTTTAACATTTGCTGGAATCTTGACTTCCTCAGCTTCTTTACTCCAGTCCAAGTGGTCTTTAAGTATTTTTGTTTGTTGAGGCTTTCCATTTGAGGTCATTAGTGATAATTAAATTATAAATAAAATCGAGTTATATACCGGTTTTGGGTTTGTTCCGGCGAGTTTACCCAAAAAGTAAAAAAAGGGCAAAAAAAACGAGGAAAAAAAACTTTTTTTTTTCAGGGTTTTTTATAATGAACTAATGTTAGTACTAGTTTTTTTTAGCAGGGGAAGCTATTCATTAAAATTTTAGTTTGAAATTTCAATTTGGTTAAAAAAAAATGGTATTTTTCGGTAAAAATCGCTACCTAAACCGGTGCTGGCGATAGCAACAGGCGTTTTTTAAACTTTTGATATCGCTGGTTCTGGGTCATTCAATACAAATGAATTTAATCGGCTATTTGATGGAGCATTTGTTAACAAACGCACTAAATCACAGTTTGATTCTCTTAAATTTTTAATTTGTTGATGAAGTTTGTTTATCTCTTGATAAAGCGGTAATGTGGCCATCGATATCGCATCCTGTATTATTATCGCATATGTTTCACTTTTAATAAATTCTGTAAAAAAAAAATTATTTTCTTTTAGTCCGTCTTGAGAAACTGTGTTTCCATATCTGAATTTGACTCAGAGACCGAGTTTGTCTTGGGGTGAGCGATACATTTCATTTCATTATCAGTAGTTATGATAAACTTCTTCTTCTTATCTTCTAGAACAGCAGCACAACTTTTGTGATAGCACACTCCACAAACTACACATTTTAGAAATGCGTTACTCACTGAGTTTTTACATTTTTTGCACTTATTTTCTGTCATAGTAAATATTACCGACGGACAAACTGTACATCGGTGATGACTGACCGATGACGACTTGAAATAAAAAGAATATGTAGGTAAACTTTTATTTGGAGGGATTTGAAGCCAAGGGGTATAATAATCACTTTCTGAGCAAAACTCATTTTTAAATAAAAATAGACTTCTAATCTTCTTAAAGAATTTTTTTTCTTTTAGAAAAATTGGACTTCACATAAACAAAAGAATTTGCTAGTTTTTAGTGGCAGCACCATTATTTGCAATAACACTTTTCAGTTGTCTAGGTATGGACATGGACATTATCAACGATTGCATGTCATACGTTTTAAGTCTTTCCCAAGCATTTTAATAGCTTGCTAAAGCTCGATGGTCATTTTATATAATTTCTTTACTAAATAACTTTATACGTTTTCAGTGAGGTTCACATCAAACCTACTAGCTGCTCAAGACAAAACAATTATATTACTTTTCTGAAAATTATAAAAGATTTAATAAAAGAATGCTTTACAAATTCAACATCTCCGAATGGTTTCCGGTAAAATTTGTTTACATGTTGAAGCTTAGTCACCATAAAAAGTTTGTTCTACAGAAAATGACATTACATTCTCTAGTATTTCTCTGTATCTATTCCAAAAATTTGAAGTTAAAATTTCTAGGCCAAAACACACAATCTTTTGTTATGATTGGAAATATCTTCGTATTCAAAAATACAACATTGTGTTAAAACTTATTGCCACGATTTAAATATATTATTGGCAAATACAATTCTTCATTGCTTTTGCACTGGAATTGGAAAAAACTTTTTTTTTACTTTACGTCGGTAACAGAGTCCGATTTGGCGGTAATAGCCAATTCCGCACCCAAATTGCGTGCGCCAAGTATATACTAGTGCAATTTACTGTTTTTGGATTAGTAACACTGGGTAACACGCTGTGTTATGTCAGCGTTGAGATTATAATAATAATTAATAAATAATAATAATTTTCTTGCACTTGATCACCGGCAGTATGTATTCCTCAAAAAAGTGTTTTTGAGTGTGTGTGTGTGTGTGTGTGTGTGTCGCAATTAACCTATAAAATATTCGAAAATCGGGCGGGGGAACAAGCGGCAGTAGACAAACTTTTGAGGTTAAAACGAACACCTTTAAAATAAAACTTGAAACTAAAATAAAGCTTTGGTTTTTATTTGGCGATTTACAACACCCACAGCATTTGATAATTTACAAGTTATTTGCTAGATGAGTGTATATCACTGCTTGGTCTGAAATAACGATGCAAAAAGTCGCTGAGAAACGTAATTAGTGTGGTACTTTAGGTATAATTTTACAAATGACATTTAATATCAACTATCTCGTATTAACGCAAAAGTCCCTGAAGATTATATAGTTAAGTTTTTTACTTAAAAATGATGTAAAACGCAAAAAGTAGAAAAAATAGCATCAATAACTCGTTTTTTAAAGTTATTGTTGCACTCATTCTTTATAAAAACTCGCGCTCGCTTTCATTTTATAAACTTATTTACTCAGACAATTTCTAAGCGACTGCTATTTACTTACAGAACACTCTAAAGAAATCTTTTTTTTTATGTTTTTGTGCCTTTATTCCTTTTTTATGGTTTTTTATTATACACTATGTCCCCGGATCGACTTTAAAAGAGAAAAAATTTTTTAATTTTGATTTTTCTGAAAATTTTACTTTTATTGATTTTTCCTGCTTGTTTTTGGACTTGCAAACACAAATTATTTATTATCTAGTTTGAACGGTTTGACATAATATCATTTTTTTTTAAAATTTAGACATTTTGTATTTTCGTAATTTTTAAAAGTAACTTTTAAAATTTTTTAATATTTAAGCAATTTTCGTAATTTTTAAAAATAAGTGGCAGATACTGAAGCAGCGTCGTCTTCATTAAATAACTTCTTTGACTTCTGAAAGAGTAGTATATGCGGCAAATTAGTGATTTGACCTTGAAGCAAAAGTGCCGCGGTGGTTAAAAGTGCCGCGCTCGCATATTTTAATTGAAACATAAAATTTTTGATAATTAAATTATTCTTTTGATAATAAATTTTATATTGGATGCATTGCTGTACCTGTACCTTATCAGATAACCCTTTGAGAGAGAAAATCACTTGCTCTCAAAAGTGCCGCGGTTAGACCGATGCACTTTTAGGGGCTGTCTTATCATTTGTTGTTGTCTATCGCGGCACTTTTACTGGCGACAGTTTTTGTCATATTTGTACAAAGCCCTAGGTAAAATCGTTTTAAATTGATAACTACCAAATATAATAATAAATTCTCACAAACATGTATTTATTTCATTTAATTCTAATGTTTATTTAAGGAGGTTTATGCATGTGTGAAAGAGACTTGATTCAAATTAAATCCGATTTACAGATATTAGCAAAGTGGGTAAGATCGGTATTGGAATTTTACCTGTTATTTCCGGTGAACGCTTTGTTTTGTTTTTTCCCTTACCTTTCTTTGTACCTGATATCAGCTAAAATTACTTTTAATCGTTAACCTATAAAATATAATATAATTTTGACAATTAAGAAACAATTCATGTACTAAATTATTGAAGATTTTTTTACATTATATGAATAAGATCTTATTTATGCTTAATTTTAATCAATCATAATTAAAATACTAGCAAGTTGGACTCTATAAATACTAGCAAGCTGTGTAACTTTGGTATCTAAAGTGAATAAATAAAATTATTTATTATTTAATAAATAAATCATGTCTTCTCTAAAATATAAAATGTAGAGGGTGTAGAACAGGAAGGGAGGTTTAAGACTTGAAGGATATAAACACTTTCAGATTGAGAAAATAGAGAAAGTGAAGGTTATTAATGAGAAATTTCGTTTGGTACACGAAACAGTGTATTCAATTACGAAATCTGGTAGTAAATTTTTAACAATTGGTGTAAAACCGCTTGCCCTGTGTTAAAAATACATAACCGAACTAACATCAGCAATTACATTTTCGTTCAATACATTCGAAGATTTCTTGAGAGAGATGAGTAAGGTTTGAGCGGTGAAATATAGAACGATTCCGGAAGAGCAAATTTTAGCCCCATTGTTTCTTGAAGTGATAGAAAATGGTGGTTCAAAATTTAATAAAAAACTTTTTGTTATTATTAAGAATAGATATGAAGATAATAGTACATTGTACGAGATAGTTTTAAAATTGCCTGTTAATGTAAAATCTGATGTGGAGAGTAGAATTAATTAATTATTATAATCAAAATAATAATTACAACTGTTTGTACAAATATTTGTGGCAATAATTATAAATAATTAAAATTATGTAAAACTTATTTTTTTTACCAGTTATACCCTAAAATACATAATATTTTTATTTCTTAAATAGTACAGAGCATATATCAAAACGTTATTATTCCTGTTTGTGATGTTAAAAAATATAAATGGATTGGTATAAGGTTTTTTCTTTCGAAAATACATTATACAATCGTAATAAACCCCTAATTTTAATCATGTGTAGGCAATGTTTTTGTTTCTGAAGATCTCAGTACTTAAAAATATTTTTTTAATTTTGTTGTTTGATATCTAATAAAGCACCAGTAACTTGTCTTTAGATAAGCTGGTTATGAAAAACTTTTGTTATAAGTTTAGAAAAAGCGTTTTATACAACATGTTTGCAAAGTTTCAAAATATTTTTAATTTCTACATTTTATTTAAAATTTACTTTACAAATTTGTAATCTTATTTTAACTTACTTTTTCATAAATTTATTTTCACTGTTTTATATCTGATACGATGTGACTCTTATCTTAGTTTAGTTAGGTATACCTAATAATTACTTTGTCTTTTTCTGTTTTATGTTTGGTTTAAACTTTAACCTAATTTCAAAACTTTCTATTTGGCTTTTTTATTTTCTATAGTTTCGAATATATAAAAATCATTAAAAGAAAATTACAAAATAAAAAATAAAAATATGGAATTACAAAAATTAAATCGGTAGTGTTACATTTCTTTTTGCAAATCTTGGAAAAACTTACTCAAAGTTTTACGAAAATGTTTGTTTTTATTTTTTAAAAATAAATAACAAAAAATTTTTTATGTCAAGTACGAAAACTTAAATGATACGGTCCATTCTCAGAAAAATAAATTTACACGAAAAACTAAAATTTTATTTGCAGTTGTAGTGAATAAAAAAAATTAGTTTTTTAATTTACGTAAAATTATTAATAATACATTTCTTTTTATTTACCAAAATTTAAAAATTAAGTTTTAAGAAAAATTTTTCATTTACTTTCTAGAAATTAAAATACGAAAAACTAAAATTTATATTTTACTGCTGTAATCATCAAAGACTTGTAATTTATTCGGTTAGATAATATCGATTATAACACATTTCTTTCTGTTTACTAAATTTATAAGAACTTAACTAAACGTTTTAAGATAAGTTATGTATTTAATTTTTTAGAAATTAAAATGCAGAAAAGTAAAATTTTTATTTTGTTGTATTCAACAAACATGTGTAATACATCCAATTAGATAAAATCGGTTTTGTAATTGAAATGTTTAAAAAAATTACATTTACTTTCTGGAAAGTAAAATACAAAGACTAAAATTTATATTTTACTGCTGTAATCAACAAAGATTTGTAATTTATTAAGTTAGATAAAATCGATTACAAGACATTTCTTTTTGTTTACTAAATTTGTAAAATCTTAATTAAAAGTTTTAAAAAAAAATTATGTTTACTTCCTAGACATTAAAATACGAAAAATAAAATTTGTATTTTGTTGTTGTATTCAACAAGCAAAGGTAATTCATTCAATTAGGTAAAATTGGTAATAATTGTTTTCTTTTTACTTGTTAAAAATAGAAAAATGTAATCAAATTAAAAAAAATATTCTATTTACTTTTTAGAAGATAAATATGTAAAGAAAAACTAAAATTTATGTTATGCTGTTAAAATTAACAAACAAATGTAAACTTTATTTTTCTGTCATTTATACCTAATTATATTTTTTCAAAACTAATTTTTATATTTAATTTTTTTATTTGGTAAGTATAACCTATTAATTGTATTAGCCGTACAATGTAAAATATTATTGATATAATTTTTGAAGGTTATATTAAGTTTGATAAAGTTAGTAACAATTAATTATACTCGTAAAAAGCGATTCAAAAGTCGTGGAATCAAAGCAAGCTTAGTCAAAAATGGAATTTGTTTACTTAAAATTAATTATTATTACTGTAATTTTAGATGTCAGAAATCATTGTGTAAATTCTTTTAGAAAATAAGTTAACTAGTCGTATGTCTACGTTTTGTGCTAGAAACGTATCAGTAGCAGTCAAAATAAGAACAATTTAATATTAGTTTTCCACTTTTCTAAGAAACAAGTTAAAGTTGCACTTAAAAAAGATGCACAATTTTTGAAGATGACCACTAATATTTTCTTTCTCTCATAACTAACTGAGGTTTCAAGACTTAAGATGGCTCGATAAGTACATATAAATTTTTGTTAAAAAATTTCTGGTTGCCTGCCAAATGTAGAAAAATGTAAACAAAAATTTTCTAAAATACAATAGATTAAAATTTGCATTTTGCTAGTGTTAATAATCACGTAATAGCAAGTAAATTTTGTTCAAATTTATTCCTAATTATAACACGCACATTTTTTAAAACAGATTTTAAATTTACATATGTGTAATTTAGTTTTAAACAAATGTAAGCATTTATGCTTTAATTTTACTAGGTATACTCTAAACTTGTTATTAAAATAATAATAATTAAAATTTTGTATTAATATTGTAACTTTTATTTTTCAAAAAAATTCCAGTTTAAATATGAAAATATTTTTATAATTATATCAATAGTCTTGAACATGCATATGTTGAGTAACATTTCAAAAAACGTCTAATAAATTATTTTTATTACTTATACGCAATTTATATTCTAATCATTTAACTTTAGGTTAATTATTAGATTGATAATGTGTGATATAAATTAAGAATATTTTATATTCTAAACTAAAAAACAAATTTCAATGCTAAATTAAAAAATGACCAGACTGTATTACCTTAAATAGTGTCCTTCCTGACCGGCTGTATAAACATTCTACATCAACTTTAATTTCTGTCTCAAAAATTAAAATTAGTGTTAGGTATTAATCAAAATGCCGATTTGTTAGTATTTGAATTTTGCACAATAAAGAAAGATCAAGTACAAAACGAAGAAGTTTATTTAGAATTATACTTTTTGAAGTAATATCTGTAAGTCACTAATAAGAATAATTAATACGGTCTAATTTTAAATTAGCGCTCTCATGGTACACACAACATTAATAAGTAAAATCAATAAATGCTGAACTACCAAACCAACGACACTTACAATTGTTTTTAACTTCAAATCAATAAATGTATTATTTTTACAAAAATTATAAATTTGTTACTATAATTTATACATTTTCAAACTTAATGTTATCTTAGTAGACCATCATAATTGAGTCAATCGCACATAGCATTGCAAACATAATATTAGTAATTAGATTAATTTGTCAAAATTAAAAAAACAAATTTAAGATACACTAAGCCTTGAGATAGTTTAGTAACATGTATAAGATAATTTGCAAAATAATATTTCAATTACTGACAAACTAAATAACTAATAAAACAAAAACATCTCATCAACATTTAAGTCAGCGTAGACAACTTAGAAAGTTTTTTCCTAAATTTAGAGTATTTTATAAAGAAAAGGAAATACATATTTAGGGGAAAAGCTCTGTAGAAAATTTTTTAGGGTATATTTAACTACTACAAAATTACCAAAAGCAAAATGTTAAACTGTTAATTTTGTGTTGCCCACTTAATCAGATTTTTTTATCATGGAGTAATTTACATTTATCACTTATTTAAAAAAAGTGCTTTATTATTCATTTATCAGCAATAAATTTAAAATTGTATTCTGTAAAAAAACTATATTTTTTACTTTTTTAAAATGACGTATGTTTTGGGGAAATTTAGCTTACTTTTAGGGGATTTTGACTCGTCAAATCATCGTCATTGGGTTTGATTGAAAGTTTAAAATGTTTTATTTCCATTTTCTGCAGAGAATCTGTAATTGAGTACATCGTTTAAATAAAACAAAATAACGTATTATTTAAATACTTTAATTTAAATTTTAGTCGTGTTAAGTTTGTATTCTGATAAACTGTTTAACATGCAAAATTGCAAAATTCTAAAAAAATATTTCATGTTTGTAAATTTAAATTAAATTATTAATAATTTAAAAATATTTTATAACAATTGTAATTTGTCTGTGTTTAACACCTAATTTAGATTTAGTAAATTAACAATAATATATTTTTTAAAAATGATTTAATATAAAAATTGAAAAGTTTAGTTATGATTTTAATAAAACAAGTCTGTGAAGTAATCATTTTCAGATTTGTATATCATACATCGTCAGATGCATAATGATCTTCAAACATACTAACATTATAAAACTTACTTAATAGTTAATGTACAAATAAAATAATTAAATTTTTATAAAGTTAATACAATTACGTAATATCAATGGTGCAGCTGCAGAAGCCACTGTTGTGATATCTCTATGTAATGATCGAAATGCATTCTTAGATCTTGATGATATTGTATTCTAATCTAAAAACAAGCATGTAGAACCAAAAGAAGTATAGCTTACCAGAATTTGCTTCCACCGACTCCTTAATGACCGTCCATAGCGTCTGTTTCCGCGGAGCGGATGTCGACGCAAGATGGCCATTAAGGGGTCGGTGGATGGAAATTCTGGTAAGCTATACTTCTGTTGGGTTCTACATGCTTGTATTTAGATTAGAATACAATATCATCAAGATCTAAGAATGCATTTCAATCATTAGATAGAGATATCACAACAGTGGCTCGTGTTGCTGCACCACTGATATTACCGTTGAGTGAGGGAGTTGGGAAGAGGCGCAAAGACATAGCTAAAAAGCGTGACCCTAAATGGGTCTGAAAATCAGATGGCGTTATAAGTGTTTGGGTCTGAGAAATTTCAGTTTGCTGCTTGCCACTGTGGTGTGAAGGTCGAACGGGTCCAACGGGTCGTATCTAGAGATGGAAAAAATGGTTTGAATGATTTAGATCTTTGGATCTGGCTCCTCGGCGAGATCGGTTCTTTGAATTATTAATGTAAATATATATTACATATATTTTAAAAAATGATGTAGAAAATATTTTCAAGTATAAATGCAAGAAAACGTCATTTTTTACCAAGTATGACGTTTAGAACTAAGAAGTACGGCGTTTTGAAACAAGAAGTACGGCGTTTTAAACTAAGAAGTACGGCGCTTTGAACTAAACTAAGAAGTACGGCGATTGAAAAAGTTACAAATATTTTTAAAGTCCAAAAGCTATGGTACAGCATTGTATAAACAACAATTGATGTTGTAAATATTTTCAAATATAATACACGCGTCGCACAGTGGGGTATTTGCTTGTTCTAGCTGGCCAAAACTATTTATATTTTTTATTATGTCTAAAAAGTGTTGTAATGTAAAAAAAAAACAGTTAAAGAAAGTAACTCAAAAATATATTTTAAAAATTTAAACAAAGTATGTATTTAAATTAAAATTTCCAAAAATTAAATGTATACATTTACAATGCATGTGAAATGTTTATTCAGAAGACATTTTTTTTTGTAACTCATCAATGTTACGTCTGTTTCAATAGATTCAGACGCTTCATTAGATGAAATATCGTCCTCTTCATCAGATAATAATTGTGCTTCTTCCGATTTAGATGTTACGGTTGAAGGTGTAGGTTTAGCTGGCAGTAACATTTGAATATAGTTTCTTTTAGAAATGGTCGAGACTTTTTTCTAATTGTCGGTTTCATGCCAGGTAAAAGATGATCAGAACTAAGAAGAAGTCTATTTAATGTATCTAAATTACAAGATTTTCCTAAAATTTTTCGTGCAAATTGTTGACGATACGTCGAAACTTCTCGTTTTTTGCTTCTGCTGCTTTTTCTGAAAGCTGACCAATTGGAAGCAAAAATTTTTCCCTAACAGCAGCACCATGAGTAGAATTTTATGCATAGTTGATGTCATTCGGTACTAAAAATAAAGGTGAACCAAAAAATTTTTTAAAAATTCTAATTTACTGTCAAAAGTTGGTAAATTTCGTTGCTGCATTTTATTAAATAACTGCCTGCGAGTCATTATTTTAACTTCCGAAAGCCCTACGAATATAATAAAACATTTGATCAGAATAATTCGGAATTTTTACATTTGTAATAATCATGTTAATTATGCAGTGTTAAAAGATCCGCGCTTTTCCGCAGCTGTTTTTAATATAAATGTGTTGAATAAATAAAAGTCTACGTATATGAGGAAAGCCGATGTTAGCAGCGCCACGCGGAGATCTCTCTAAGTGAGCAAATGAACAGGTTGTTATAAACGTCAATTTCAAGAAAATGTCATTCAGACGGTTGTGGTGTTAAATAATAACCGAGAATTTGATAAAAATTTTGCCTAAACGCACACCTACAAGCACTAGAAAAATCCATAATTAATAACTTTAAAATTTCTTCTCTGAACAAATATAAGACGTTAAAAATGCACTTCCCGTTGCAAAACAATAGCAAACTCTAATTCAGTAACTACATTTAAAATGAACCGCTTGACTTGTAAATTTACAGCATTTTTAGAGGTAATTGGTCAGTGTCTTTGGGGTTCCTAGAATTGTAAAAGTAAGTTTTTTGTTAAATACAGCAACTGATATTTTTTTTCTTTATTGTACGTTCATGTCTATAAGGCACAAAAATAAATATTGAAAATCAGAAAAATTTTTTACTTTCAAATCTATCTCAAACTCCCAAATTTTATTGGGGGGCGGAGAAAAACTTTTTTATTTATGGTCTTAAAAATCCGAAATTTTGGGGGTACAATGTATAGATTTTTGATATTTTTTGGCTTCAACAGATATTCTATACAACGTTTAGATACCGAGATCTATAGATGTTTATTATCCACTCTGTGCAGCGTAAACGCAACTGCGCATACGCAAAATTTTTGTAGACTATTAAATTTAAGACATGGTCAAAATGTTATTTAGGGGTCTTTTTTCTTCGATTTCATATTTTGGAGTCTAAATGAATTTTAAATTTTTTTTTTGTTTTTTTTTTCATATTCCTTTTAAAATGGGGTAATTTTTTTTTAAGTAATAGGTACCTTATATGGTACCCCTGTAAAAAAAACCGCATGATTCTAGCTTTATTTAAAGATTTTTTAAATTTTTGGTAACTTTGGGGGCGGCTGGGGACAGTAGGGGGTGGTACAGAGCAACTGATATTTTAGTTCTTTATTCATTTGTATAGGTTACAAAAAAAATTTGAAAATCGGAAAATTTTGTTGGCCTCACATCTATCTCACGTTCTCTATTAGAAATCGGGGGGAGGGACGAAAACTTTTTGATTTATGCTCCTAAAAATCTGAAATTTGGGGATTGCAAAATATAGATTTTTTAATAATTTTTGGCTCTATTAAAATTTTTTATAACATCTTTATTTCATATACACTAACATACCCTACTGCACAGGAAATGCAACATCAAGAAATTATAATTTTATTATGTTAAATTATCGTTCAGATCATCGTAAATTTTTTTGAAGATACTTTGATATATATTTTGCTAGACCCTTTCCAGTGTTTTTGGAGATTTTGCGTAAAATTCGAAAAAAAAAATTGTAAAATTCTATTTTAATTTTTTTTTGTATGGGTATTTAGAAATTTTTTACATTACTATTTGAAAGAGCATAAAAAGTTGTGTAAACACACCAAATTTCATTAAAATTGGTTAAATGGTATCCGAGATACGATTTTTTAAAAGTGCATAAATTGACCCGTTTTCATTGAAAAGTACGAATTTTGCCAATTTTTAATGGATAGTTTTCTTTGCAATCTCAATAAATATTCCGTCGTAAACCTGTTCCTAACAATTCTGACCAAATGTGTGGAATCGTCAGGGAGGAGTCGTGATTTTATAAAGCGCTTAGAATTTTATTTCAACAACGAGCCAGCAACCCGAGTTCCTCATTCAACGAGCAAACTGTGTAGGTGGCGCTACAGAACAGCAACGAAGTTGATGGACGGTGCGGTGCGGGAAGCTAATTAAAGTGAGATAGCGGTACGGAACGCTGTTAAGCTATGTCTTTGCGCCTCTTCCCAACTCCCTCACTCAACGATATTACGTATTTGTATTAACTTTATAAAAATATATTTATTTTATTTGTTACATTATCTATTAAGCAAGTTTTATGATGTTAGTATGTTTGGAGATCATTATGCATCTGACGATGTATGATATACAAATCTGAAAATGATTACTTCACAGACTTGTTTTATTAAAATCATAACTAAACTTTTCAATTTTTATATTAAATCATTTTTAAAAAATATATTATTGTTAATTTACTAAATCTAAATTAGGTGTTAAACACAGACAAATTACAATTGTTATAAAATATTTTTAAATTATTAATAATTTAATTTAAATTTACAAACATGAAATATTTTTTTAGAATTTTGCAATTTTGCATGTTAAACAGTTTATCAGAATACAAACTTAACACGACTAAAATTTAAATTAAAGTATTTAAATAATACGTTATTTTGTTTTATTTAAACGATGTACTCAATTACAGATTCTCTGCAGAAAATGGAAATAAAACATTTTAAACTTTCAATCAAACCCAATGACGATGATTTGACGAGTCAAAATCCCCTAAAAGTAAGCTAAATTTCCCCAAAACATACGTCATTTTAAAAAAGTAAAAAATATAGTTTTTTTACAGAATACAATTTTAAATTTATTGCTGATAAATGAATAATAAAGCACTTTTTTTAAATAAGTGATAAATGTAAATTACTCCATGATAAAAAAATCTGATTAAGTGGGCAACACAAAATTAACAGTTTAACATTTTGCTTTTGGTAATTTTGTAGTAGTTAAATATACCCTAAAAAATTTTCTACAGAGCTTTTCCCCTAAATATGTATTTCCTTTTCTTTATAAAATACTCTAAATTTAGGAAAAAACTTTCTAAGTTGTCTACGCTGACTTAAATGTTGATGAGATGTTTTTGTTTTATTAGTTATTTAGTTTGTCAGTAATTGAAATATTATTTTGCAAATTATCTTATACATGTTACTAAACTATCTCAAGGCTTAGTGTATCTTAAATTTGTTTTTTTAATTTTGACAAATTAATCTAATTACTAATATTATGTTTGCAATGCTATGTGCGATTGACTCAATTATGATGGTCTACTAAGATAACATTAAGTTTGAAAATGTATAAATTATAGTAACAAATTTATAATTTTTGTAAAAATAATACATTTATTGATTTGAAGTTAAAAACAATTGTAAGTGTCGTTGGTTTGGTAGTTCAGCATTTATTGATTTTACTTATTAATGTTGTGTGTACCATGAGAGCGCTAATTTAAAATTAGACCGTATTAATTATTCTTATTAGTGACTTACAGATATTACTTCAAAAAGTATAATTCTAAATAAACTTCTTCGTTTTGTACTTGATCTTTCTTTATTGTGCAAAATTCAAATACTAACAAATCGGCATTTTGATTAATACCTAACACTAATTTTAATTTTTGAGACAGAAATTAAAGTTGATGTAGAATGTTTATACAGCCGGTCAGGAAGGACACTATTTAAGGTAATACAGTCTGGTCATTTTTTAATTTAGCATTGAAATTTGTTTTTTAGTTTAGAATATAAAATATTCTTAATTTATATCACACATTATCAATCTAATAATTAACCTAAAGTTAAATGATTAGAATATAAATTGCGTATAAGTAATAAAAATAATTTATTAGACGTTTTTTGAAATGTTACTCAACATATGCATGTTCAAGACTATTGATATAATTATAAAAATATTTTCATATTTAAACTGGAATTTTTTTGAAAAATAAAAGTTACAATATTAATACAAAATTTTAATTATTATTATTTTAATAACAAGTTTAGAGTATACCTAGTAAAATTAAAGCATAAATGCTTACATTTGTTTAAAACTAAATTACACATATGTAAATTTAAAATCTGTTTTAAAAAATGTGCGTGTTATAATTAGGAATAAATTTGAACAAAATTTACTTGCTATTACGTGATTATTAACACTAGCAAAATGCAAATTTTAATCTATTGTATTTTAGAAAATTTTTGTTTACATTTTTCTACATTTGGCAGGCAACCAGAAATTTTTTAACAAAAATTTATATGTACTTATCGAGCCATCTTAAGTCTTGAAACCTCAGTTAGTTATGAGAGAAAGAAAATATTAGTGGTCATCTTCAAAA
Source organism: Tribolium confusum (assembly GCA_029207805.1). Lineage (NCBI taxonomy): Eukaryota > Metazoa > Arthropoda > Insecta > Coleoptera > Tenebrionidae > Tribolium > Tribolium confusum. The sequence continues at coordinate 6,503,215 of JALGAY010000003.1, forward strand.
ATTGTGCATCTTTTTTAAGTGCAACTTTAACTTGTTTCTTAGAAAAGTGGAAAACTAATATTAAATTGTTCTTATTTTGACTGCTACTGATACGTTTCTAGCACAAAACGTAGACATACGACTAGTTAACTTATTTTCTAAAAGAATTTACACAATGATTTCTGACATCTAAAATTACAGTAATAATAATTAATTTTAAGTAAACAAATTCCATTTTTGACTAAGCTTGCTTTGATTCCACGACTTTTGAATCGCTTTTTACGAGTATAATTAATTGTTACTAACTTTATCAAACTTAATATAACCTTCAAAAATTATATCAATAATATTTTACATTGTACGGCTAATACAATTAATAGGTTATACTTACCAAATAAAAAAATTAAATATAAAAATTAGTTTTGAAAAAATATAATTAGGTATAAATGACAGAAAAATAAAGTTTACATTTGTTTGTTAATTTTAACAGCATAACATAAATTTTAGTTTTTCTTTACATATTTATCTTCTAAAAAGTAAATAGAATATTTTTTTTAATTTGATTACATTTTTCTATTTTTAACAAGTAAAAAGAAAACAATTATTACCAATTTTACCTAATTGAATGAATTACCTTTGCTTGTTGAATACAACAACAAAATACAAATTTTATTTTTCGTATTTTAATGTCTAGGAAGTAAACATAATTTTTTTTTAAAACTTTTAATTAAGATTTTACAAATTTAGTAAACAAAAAGAAATGTCTTGTAATCGATTTTATCTAACTTAATAAATTACAAATCTTTGTTGATTACAGCAGTAAAATATAAATTTTAGTCTTTGTATTTTACTTTCCAGAAAGTAAATGTAATTTTTTTAAACATTTCAATTACAAAACCGATTTTATCTAATTGGATGTATTACACATGTTTGTTGAATACAACAAAATAAAAATTTTACTTTTCTGCATTTTAATTTCTAAAAAATTAAATACATAACTTATCTTAAAACGTTTAGTTAAGTTCTTATAAATTTAGTAAACAGAAAGAAATGTGTTATAATCGATATTATCTAACCGAATAAATTACAAGTCTTTGATGATTACAGCAGTAAAATATAAATTTTAGTTTTTCGTATTTTAATTTCTAGAAAGTAAATGAAAAATTTTTCTTAAAACTTAATTTTTAAATTTTGGTAAATAAAAAGAAATGTATTATTAATAATTTTACGTAAATTAAAAAACTAATTTTTTTTATTCACTACAACTGCAAATAAAATTTTAGTTTTTCGTGTAAATTTATTTTTCTGAGAATGGACCGTATCATTTAAGTTTTCGTACTTGACATAAAAAATTTTTTGTTATTTATTTTTAAAAAATAAAAACAAACATTTTCGTAAAACTTTGAGTAAGTTTTTCCAAGATTTGCAAAAAGAAATGTAACACTACCGATTTAATTTTTGTAATTCCATATTTTTATTTTTTATTTTGTAATTTCCTTTTAATGATTTTTATATATTAGAAACTATAGAAAATAAAAAAGCCAAATAGAAAGTTTTGAAATTAGGTTAAAGTTTAAACCAAACATAAAACAGAAAAAGACAAAGTAATTATTAGGTATACCTAACTAAACTAAGATAAGAGTCACATCGTATCAGATATAAAACAGTGAAAATAAATTTATGAAAAAGTAAGTTAAAATAAGATTACAAATTTGTAAAGTAAATTTTAAATAAAATGTAGAAATTAAAAATATTTTGAAACTTTGCAAACATGTTGTATAAAACGCTTTTTCTAAACTTATAACAAAAGTTTTTCATAACCAGCTTATCTAAAGACAAGTTACTGGTGCTTTATTAGATATCAAACAACAAAATTAAAAAAATATTTTTAAGTACTGAGATCTTCAGAAACAAAAACATTGCCTACACATGATTAAAATTAGGGGTTTATTACGATTGTATAATGTATTTTCGAAAGAAAAAACCTTATACCAATCCATTTATATTTTTTAACATCACAAACAGGAATAATAACGTTTTGATATATGCTCTGTACTATTTAAGAAATAAAAATATTATGTATTTTAGGGTATAACTGGTAAAAAAAATAAGTTTTACATAATTTTAATTATTTATAATTATTGCCACAAATATTTGTACAAACAGTTGTAATTATTATTTTGATTATAATAATTAATTCTACTCTCCACATCAGATTTTACATTAACAGGCAATTTTAAAACTATCTCGTACAATGTACTATTATCTTCATATCTATTCTTAATAATAACAAAAAGTTTTTTATTAAATTTTGAACCACCATTTTCTATCACTTCAAGAAACAATGGGGCTAAAATTTGCTCTTCCGGAATCGTTCTATATTTCACCGCTCAAACCTTACTCATCTCTCTCAAGAAATCTTCGAATGTATTGAACGAAAATGTAATTGCTAATGTTAGTTCGGTTATGTATTTTTAACACAGGGCAAGCGGTTTTACACCAATTGTTAAAAATTTACTACCAGATTTCGTGATTGAATACACTGTTTCGTGTACCAAACGAAATTTCTCATTAATAACCTTCACTTTCTCTATTTTCTCAATCTGAAAGTGTTTATATCCTTCAAGTCTTAAACCTCCCTTCCTGTTCTACACCCTCTACATTTTATATTTTAGAGAAGACATGATTTATTTATTAAATAATAAATAATTTTATTTATTCACTTTAGATACCAAAGTTACACAGCTTGCTAGTATTTATAGAGTCCAACTTGCTAGTATTTTAATTATGATTGATTAAAATTAAGCATAAATAAGATCTTATTCATATAATGTAAAAAAATCTTCAATAATTTAGTACATGAATTGTTTCTTAATTGTCAAAATTATATTATATTTTATAGGTTAACGATTAAAAGTAATTTTAGCTGATATCAGGTACAAAGAAAGGTAAGGGAAAAAACAAAACAAAGCGTTCACCGGAAATAACAGGTAAAATTCCAATACCGATCTTACCCACTTTGCTAATATCTGTAAATCGGATTTAATTTGAATCAAGTCTCTTTCACACATGCATAAACCTCCTTAAATAAACATTAGAATTAAATGAAATAAATACATGTTTGTGAGAATTTATTATTATATTTGGTAGTTATCAATTTAAAACGATTTTACCTAGGGCTTTGTACAAATATGACAAAAACTGTCGCCAGTAAAAGTGCCGCGATAGACAACAACAAATGATAAGACAGCCCCTAAAAGTGCATCGGTCTAACCGCGGCACTTTTGAGAGCAAGTGATTTTCTCTCTCAAAGGGTTATCTGATAAGGTACAGGTACAGCAATGCATCCAATATAAAATTTATTATCAAAAGAATAATTTAATTATCAAAAATTTTATGTTTCAATTAAAATATGCGAGCGCGGCACTTTTAACCACCGCGGCACTTTTGCTTCAAGGTCAAATCACTAATTTGCCGCATATACTACTTGAAAGTTTAAATCTAAGTCCTTTTTAAGGAATTTGGTCACCAAGTTTTTTGCATCGGAATTTGAAATGGAAACTTTCGGGTATTTTTGCTTGAATTTTCTGATAACAACTCGGTAGCACTCTTTCCCAGTTCCGTATCGTTAAATTAGGCAATTTTTTGGTGTAAAATCAACATTGGAGCAGAAATACCTGCTGTTTAAATTAGCGAAGATTTGTAAAAAATTACGAAAAAAAGTCCAAATTTTTTTAAAAAAAAGATATATTGAAACTTTTTCGAGTTAAATAAAAAGTAATTTGTGTTTCGAAGGTTTGACAAAACAGGGTAAATCAACAAAAGTAAAATTTTCTGAGAAATCGAAAATAAGAATTTTTTTTAATGTCAATCGGAAGACAAAGAACTACCTAAAAGGTGTGTAATCAAAAAAGATTTAGACAAAAATAAGGTTTGTCTATTTAAAATTAATCATTACTATCAACTAACTAGTCTGTAAACTAAACTGGCAAAAAGTATTTTACATATTTTTGCTTTAGATTAAGCTAAGAAGTTTGAGTGTTATAGTCAGCAGAATTTACAGTAAGAATAATTTAATTTTAGAATATTAGAGTGTAAAAAACACTCACTAACACCAAACACTAGGTACAATTAACACGTCACACGTTTTGAAAAACAAGTTGCTCTTCTCAGGTAAGCAATAAGAATCAATTTTCTTTAGTTTTTTGCAAAATGGCCAAATGGCAAACCAAATGTGAAAAATAAAAATTTATTGCTGGCATTTTAAATAACCCACTGTTTTTAGATACGACTACGATATCTGCCTTTTCTCTCCTGACTAACGGAGATTATATGACTTTTGGATCGTTATGGTATTTTTTTTCTTATATTATTAGTAAGCTTCGGTGCAAAGGAGTCTTGCTTAAACGACCAAGTAATTAACCGGTGTAATCCAGCGGGTTGCATGTGATTTATTCTACTGGTCTTCTGGTCAACTGGTGTAGACTAGTTGAATGAATAATATGCAGCCGCTGGATTACACCGGTTAATTACCTGGTCGTTTAAGCAAGACTCCTTTGCACAGAAGCTTAATTATTAGACAACTTTAAAAAAGCAATTTACTTGCATTTTGTCTTACCATAACACAAATAATAATTTAATAATAATAAAAAATATTATTATTATTATTTAATAATAATATTATATGCAGATTGCAGTTATTCCTTTTGTAACAATTTTATTTTAACTACAGTCTCTCGTTTTATAACTCTTTTCTTAACTTTGCTTATTTTCTAATTTACTTTTATTCAAAATGTCTAGTGTATAAGTAAAGTATACTTTTGTAATAAAAAGTTAATTGGTGTCATTGATGTTTTGGATAAAATAAATACTAGTAGAATTTAAAAATACAATTTAATTAAGTGTATTTGTAATCGTGTCCAAATTAATTGAAGGAAAACAATAAAACAAAGTTTCAGTAAAATTACGGCATTTATTCAAAATACAGACTAGTTAAATAATTAATATTAATTTAAAAATAATTATTATTACAGTTAAGAATCATTATTTTGAAGCTGGTTCGTTAATTTTCTCCGGATTTGCACGTAATTTTCATATCCGAAAATAAAATTACATGCAATATTCTTACGAATCGCTGATTACGATTTAAGACATTTATTGCTAAAATTAATGGCCGTCAACGTTAATTTAATTAAGCTGGCAGTAATTAAATTAGTATTGCATTTTTACAAAACCTCGCCTAATTTCGATGACAATCGAATATTCACTGTGCAGATGATCCTAGATGAAGAATGTTTTTATCACAGACATATTTACATCGCAATTGTTCCAATTCGTTTCTGCACCTATTTACAAGAGTAGTCTGAATAAAACTAAGAGCGAAATTAGAGCTAGATCGAAATTGCACGCCGACGAGGAATTCTCGGCTACAATTGAAGTGTAAGAGCGCTCCTCTTTGCTCTCCAAACTTTTTAAGTTGTTGTCATCGACGGTTTTATAAAACCTCCGATTATCTGTCATTTGATTTCCCACTATCAGCATTTTGTTATTGTACATCATCGTCTGGTTCTCGATAAGGTCTTTCAAGTTTTCCGTTCCCTCCTCATAATCGACTTTTATGAAAGACGTGATGGTTATTTCGAATAAGCCGTTAGGACTGTTGGGATTTGAGGAAATGGCTCGTCTCCTTCGGCCGTAGCCGATCTGACCGTCGCTGCACTCCACCTGGAACAGAAATAAAGTTGAGATCGTGGTTCGAAACTAAGAGAGTACATAAGAGAAAATAAGTCGGAAAGATGAGTTTTCTCGAAGTTGGGTGGGCGTAACAAGTTGTAATAAGATGAAATATTATTTTCAATTTAGTTTCAAATAGTGCTACAATAAAGGCAACTTTATATACCTTTATCAAAGCAAATTTGTACGTATATACGCAAATAGCTAAAAGTTTATAAAGAACTTTAGTAATAAGTTATGTAAGTCTCCCAGTCACTTGAAATTTTTCTTAAATTTCACGAAAATGAGACTACAAATCATTAGTTGGGGTAAATTGCGACTATTTTAGGTCAGATGGATTAGGCGTGAGATTTTTGTCTTTTATGCCTCTTCTTTTTATCCAATAAGTTTGCGTCTTTTGACATCAATAACTCTTAACTCGAATCCTTATGTAACCTCGGCGACGTTTCTAGCGCATAAAACAGATTTCTTTTTCAGGAAATGGTCTTACATTCGTGCAGGTTTAACCATTTTTGTAAATAACAACAAAACTTTTTTCGGTTGTGACTTTATAACAAATATCAATAATATTTAGTTTACAAGCATTAATATAATAAGAGTATGTCTGGAGAGTAGAGTGAGAGATGTAGTTGCCAACACAAAGCGTGTGGTACAAATTGTGGTGTTATAAACAGAAATAAAGTTTGTTCACTTATCAAAAAACCACCAACGTCGCAATTTTGCATAAAATACAACCGGCAACATTGCACATTTTTGACATAGGGTAAAAATAAAACTGTCAATTGTCATCGAGGCATATTTAAGGTTAGGTTGTACCATAAATAATCGTTAAAATCTGTGATTTGCCGAAGTGCATGATAAAATTATTTATTGAAAAGTTTGTTTTTAGTGGTTTTATTTATTTCTAATTTAAAATCACCATCAAATCGAACTGGAGTTCACAACTAATTCCGAGTTATTTACGATTACTAAACTTTACTTTAAACATTTATTAGACACGTCTCCAAATTACTGTTTCACTATTAAAACACCTCTTGTCCTTTTTAAACACTTCAATGTGCCTCAATGCCTTTAATAAAATTTGGAAAAAACATAATCTAAAAACTAAAAACACGCGGGCAAAGGACTTTGACAAAGAAGGATTTACAACTCGACCAATCACAATTAAACGGGCTCTTCATTCTATTGGTTTTGTTTTCCCTCAGTCATGGTGACCAACCTCACAATGTGAAATTACCAAATTTCGTAATTTTATGAATTACCAACTTAAACCAACTTAAATCAATAGATGGTTTTTTGATAAGTGAACAAACTTTACTATAACATTTGATCGTATGAAATAATATTATTGGTTGCCGCTAGGTATTTATCAATTGATTTTTTTAAAAAAGTTATTTATTTTATGTTTACTTATTTGACACTTTCAATGTTATTTTACCTCTTTAAATAATAAGTTAGTAGAAGATAGTTTGTTCTGTAAAAAATATTGTGTTTAAAATGCAAAGTTTTTAGTATGAATCTTAGAAGTCAAAAAGAAAATTATTAATTTTTGTTGCCCTTATAGTTGCGCTGAAAATGCAAAAAAGGAGGGTTTTTGTTTCATACGTTATTAGCACTTTATTATTCATACATTATCAGGTGCATCAAATGTATTTTATTTAAGATTTTCAAAAATTCAGATTAAAAAAAGTAAATAATTGCAATAAGGCGCGAAAATTTTTCGCCGATAACTGTAACACTACAACGTGTGACAAACAAAATCTGATTACATCAATCTTATAATGGCAGTAATACTTGCTATTGACGACAAAAAGACTTAGGTAAATCTTTTCGATCAATAAAGCATTTTAAAAATGTATCTTACTGCAAGTGGGTGCTACGTTCATAATATCTGCTGACTCTGTAACTACTCTAAAATATAAACAAAAAAGTAAATTTAATAGTGATAAATTAAGATTTGTACTCTCTTTCGACATAGAAAGCCAACTTACTTTCGAAATTTTAAAGCAAAAGAGTTAAAAACTATGGAAAAAAAGTATTGATTGTCAAAAACAAGAATAGACAAACTGTCCTCATTTGACTATCCTACAAAAAAAGTTCTTTGCCAAAAGATTTTGCAATTTTAATAGAAAGTAGATAGTTTCAAGTGTCAAAATTTAAGAACTACATTGAATTGTTTTTTTTCTAACATAGAAAACAAAAGTAAATTTAAAAATAACCCAACTATCATACAGGTTGCATTTGCATACAAGAAACTGCTGATGTACATTCGGATGCACAAAGTTCTGATGCTGCAAATTATTTTGCTCATAATAATGAAAATATTTTGAAAATTTTATGCAATACTAAAAGACAAAATACTACTAAAAAACTTGATCTTTTAATTGCTGCTGTAGAATATGTGGTTGAGAAGCTAGATGATATATCAAACAAATTTTGCATTACAACGAAAAGCTTCTACAATATGTTACAAGATATTTTTGCACCTAACACTTAAGTACGTTAAAACCAAAATAGTAATTAATTTTAGAAATATTTTTTCTAAGTTGAACACACTATTTCGTATTGTTATGTACCACCACTGTTTAGGCCGTACATCTTATTTATCGATAATACAAGAAACCACCTGCTTTGCACAAACCGCAAGCAACTGTTGGAAACACTTGTATTATTTTAAGTTTTAGAGACAATATTTAAAACTGCAATGTTTAGGAATAACATCCCTATTTTGTATAACTTTAAACGTATGGATACATTTGGTACCATATGGTAAATCATAACTTTAAGGGAAAACCCTTCGCTATTTCCAACCAATCACATCACAGATAAAAACCCATGAAATCTCTTAAGACAAAAGAGGGATGTTTTAGCCCAACCCAATAAGTAAGTTAATATAAGGGATTAAGAGCAGATTTTATAGTTAGTTAGATTTCGAGTTGATTTCGAGGAAGTTTGTGAGATAAATCGCTGTAGGTACGAAAAGTTCCATAATCAAATGGTTCTTTATTTTCCTTAAATAAAGTGGTGTCAGAAAAACTTTGTGGTTTAAATACCAAAACCCTAACATTAATTTGGTGTCAGAAGTGGGATACATTAACGAAAATTCGGTGGATTTTAATCCTTTAAAGTGTAATCGAGTGCAAGTGGTGTAACGACAATTTGCAGTTTGAAGACTGGTCGGCGATCACCAAAAAACATTCCACGAACCCCCTCCGTCCGATATCCTGATAACAAGTAGCTGAGGCTCCTACACAAGGATCAAGTCCTGGCCCTGTCTACGAAAATCGTAAGTACGACTTTTTATGTAACTTAGTGTACTCAGTTGTCGATCACTCACTCAATCCTTCACTCAAATCTAATTCATTTATCATTCATTTTTCTTACTGGTCGCAATATCCAAATCAACAATGAGCTCTGAAAACATAGCAGAAACAAAATTTGAAAGTCAAGGCACTAGTACCCAACAACCATTTAATGTTAATGACATAAAAAATGCGCTTGGAAATACTTCCTTTGAAAAATCCTCAAAAAAATTTCCTGATTATGAGTATACTGACGATGACGATTTGGAATCTGACGACAATAGTACCACACCCGAAACCGAGATTATCAGTACCAACACGTTATTTCGAATGATTACGCGGTCATTTGATGGAAAACGTTCTGATTTACAAGAGTTTTTAAGAATATGTGATACAGCTCACAGATTTGCCACTCGCCGTCAAAAAGAACCACTTTTAGGCTTTATTCTCTCAAATATAACGGGTCATGCTAGCGCTCAAATTCAAGACAAAACTGTCAGTTCGTGGTCCGAACTTAAACAAATTTTGCTGCAATTATTTTCCGAAAAGAAAACCGAATCCCAACTAATGGAAGAATTAAACACTCTTCGCCAAAATCGCGACGAAAAAGTTGTGCAATTCTATAATAGGGTCCAATCTTTGCTTACAAGAATTTTAAATACATTTTCATGCATGAAACCTGTCGAACGTAAATATCGGTCAGAAATGATTAGAGATATTGCTTTAAACAGATTTGTTCTCCATACAAGGGAAGAAATCTCGCATATTCTCAGATTACGAAACCCAGAAAACCTTTCAGATGCTTTAGACTTTGCACAAAGCGAAGAACGTATTTTAATAGAAAGAAAAAATACTTTTCGAAATCAAAATATCACAAAATGTTCTAATTGTAAGAAAACTGGTCATACATATCGCGAATGTTACCAGCTCAAAGAAAATAACTCCACGCGAAATAAATATCAATTTGAAAAAAGAATTCACGTTAGCCAAATTCCAAAGGCTAATGAACAAAAACCTCAAAACACATACAATAAATTTTGTAATTATTGTAAAAAACAAGGCCATTTAATAAACGAGTGCCGTAAACGCGCATATAACAATAATCGCAATCAAAATCAAAATCCTAATGAAAATAGAAGAGAATCGAATCACAATAATGTACGCGATGTACATTTAAACTCCCAAATGTCGTCTGTAAGCGTCCAGCAAGTCGACAATTTGTAAGTAATAAGGACGCATCCAACTCCCGTAATGCATTCCTCGAGAATGATAATCCAGACAACTCTTTAAAAATGATTGGAAAAAATCAAAACTCTAATTCTAAATCCCGTAATGCATTCTTAGAGAATGATAATCCGGAAGATTCGTTGAAAATGATCGAAAACAATTACAAATTTTGTAATTCACTTTTCACAAATAATTATTCTAAAGAATCACTAAGAAGGAACAAATATCCTAATAAAAACTTAATTCCTGATATCAGTGACATTGTACATATTTATTCTGTTAGCGATAACGATATTTCATATGTTATCTTCCCATACCGTAATCAAAATTTTAAATTCTTGCTAGACACAGGTGCAAGCGTTTCCTTAATAAAAACGGAAAAATTAAAAAAAATTGGAGGTCTAACTTACAATGCAAATGATAAAATTCGAATGACAGGTCTTGTAGCCAATGCAATTACAGAAAGTGCAGGTAGTATTGAATTAAATTTTAAAATTCACAATAAAGAAATACCAATCAAATTTCACATTGTGAGAGAACCAAGTGGTATCCCGTTCGATGGACTCTTGGGTTACGATTTTTTAAAGAACTGCTCGTGTATCAATTTCGAAAAAAATGAATTACGTCTAAATCAAATAGAATTTCCAATAAAAATGTATAATAATTCAAATCCTCTCGCAAGTCCCGAATATTATATAAATCCTAGATCCGAAACTGTGATCGAAATCAATGTCTTAAATCCTGAAATTAAAGAAGGAATCTGTCCTGAAATTCCAATACTAGAAGGTGTTTATTTAGCAAAAGCAATATTAAAAGTCAATGAAAACAATAAGGCGTTTACTACTATTCTTAATACTACTAATAGCAGATTAAAAGTAAATCACATTTCTGTCAACTTTGAGGAAATCAAAGAGAAAAGTCTAATCAAAAACTTAAATCAAATACTAAACATAAATGCAAACTCTGATTCATCGAATCGGTTAAAATTACTTTTTGACAATCTAAGATTAAATCATTTAAATAAGGAAGAAGAAAATTCAATCAAAAGCGTTTGCAATAAATATAATGATATATTTTATTTACCGGGTGACGACTTAACACACACAAACTCAATACAACATGAAATTATTACTACAAATCAAACACCAATAACAACAAAAATATATCGATTCCCCAAAATCCATGAACAAGAATTAAACAAACAAATCGCAAAAATGTTAAAACAAGGAATCATAAAAAATTCGGTAAGTCCATACAATAGTCCCTTATGGATTGTGCCTAAAAAGATAGACGCTTCTGGAGAGAGAAAATGGCGCATCGTAGTAGATTACCGTAAATTAAACGATGTCACTGTTGGAGATTCATATCCTTTGCCCAACATTGAATCAATTCTGGATCAATTAGGTCACTCAAAATACTTTACAACATTAGATCTTGCCTCTGGTTTTCATCAGATACCTATGAAAAAAGAAGACGCTGCAAAAACTGCTTTCTCCACTCCTAGCGGGCATTACGAATTCCTAAGAATGCCTTTTGGGTTAAAAAATTCACCCAGCGTATTTCAAAGACTAATGAATAACGTCCTAACTGGCTTAACCGGAACACACGCTTTCGTTTACTTAGATGATATCGTTGTATATGCTTCTTCACTTGATGAACATACACAAAAATTGGAAGAAGTGTTCCAAAGACTGCGAACAAATAACCTAAAGCTACAACCAGATAAATGTGAATTCTTACATAAAGAAATTGCTTACTTAGGACATATTATTACAGATCAAGGCGTAAAGCCTAATCCAGATAAAATTTCATGTGTCACAAACTATCCACCTCCTAAAAACACTAAGGAAATAAAACAATTTCTAGGCTTAGTCGGTTATTATAGGAGATTTATCGAAAATTTCTCAGCTCATGCAAAACCTCTAACAAATCTTTTAAAAAAGGATGTACCATTTATTTGGAATAATGAACAAGAAATAGCCTTTAACCATTTTAAACAAGTTCTTACGAGTCAACCTTTACTAAAATTTCCTAATTTTGATGAGGAATTTATATTAACAACCGACGCATCTAACTATGCCGTTGGAGCTATTTTATCACAAGGTCCTATAGGACAAGATCTCCCTATTGCATACGCATCCCGAACACTTAATAAAGCAGAATGTAATTATTCTACCACGGAAAAAGAACTTCTGGCTATAATTTTCGGAACATAACATTTTAGACCTTACTTATACGGTCGGAAATTCACTATATAATCACAGATCACAGACCTTTAACCTGGCTTTTTAATTGTAAAGATCCAAACTCCCGACTTGTCCGTTGGAGATTAACTCTCGAAGAATTCGAATACGAAATAAAATACAAACCAGGTAGAGTAAATTCAAATGTAGACGCATTATCGCGAAATCCAGCAGCCACAATTAATTCAATAAATGCAGATGCAGAATCATATGACAACTTTGTAAAATTTTATTATCAATGTGACAAATTTATAGAAATGGAACAGATAAAAGAAAACATATTTTTAAAATTTCCTAATGCGTTATTTATGTCAAAAGATTTAGATGAAAATAACCCCTATTACTGTTCGTTATCAAACACACATGATTTACAAAAAATTGAATCAGAAATCAACATTTATGATGTAATAGATCTAATAAACGATAAAAAACAAGAATCCCTTATAGCTATTACACGTTTAAATCATTTCGACACTATGTCTTATAAAGATTTATTTTACTCTTTATTAAACCTCAGACAAAAGATTAAAGAAAAGCGATTTGCCAAAATATTTGTAAAAAACCCAGTTGAGTACAACAGCAGTTTCAAACAAGAACTTATTAATTGTATGATACACTATATATTTGCAAAAACATCGACTAAAATAATTCTAGTCGACAAACAAAAAGTAAAACCTAATATGCAAGATGAAATAAATGCGATATTAAAAGAAAATCATTCTTCGTCTATTTCTGGTCATTCCGGATTTCACAGAACATATCGAAGAATAAAAGAAAACTATTATTGGGAAAATATGAAGCGAGACATAAAAAAGTTCATAACAAATTGTCAATCTTGTCAAATAAATAAAACAAACCGACATCCAACTAAAGCACCAATGGAAATAACAACTACCTCAAACAGACCTTTTCAAAGGCTAGCTCTAGATATCGTAGGTCCTTTACCAATTACGGAAAACGATAACAAGTTCATATTGACAATACAAGACGACCTAACAAAATATTCATTTGCTAAACCCATAAAAAATCACGAAGCTGTCACTATTGCAAAAGAATTTTTTGACTTCATAATGATCTTTGGCTTACCTGAAGCTATCTTAACTGATAATGGAACTGATTTTACTTCTAATTTAATCAAAGAATTAAACAAATTATTTAAAATCAAACATATTTTATCTTCACCTTACCACCCAATGACAAATGGCGCTTTAGAAAGATCACATTCAACATTAAAAGATTATCTAAAACATTACATTAATAATTCTCAAAATAATTGGGATGAATTCATAGCAACTGCAATGTTTGCCTATAACACTCACATCCATGCTGCTACTCATTTTACTCCATACGAATTATTATTCGGACATAAAGCTAATATACCTTCGTCATTCACCTCTAAACCAGAATTTAAATATACTTATGACGACTATTATTCTCAATTAAAACTAAAGTTAAATAGATCTTTTCAACTAGCTCGAGAAAAACTTATATTTTCAAAAGTACGAACAAAAAATCAATATGATAAAACCACTAGAGATGTAAGTTACAAAGTCGGCGACCAAGTGTATGTCTCCGACAAAAGCACAAAACCAGGTGTAAACAAAAAACTATCTCCTAAGTATAAAGGTCCATATCGAATTATTAAAGTGAACTCAAATCAGACTGTCCGAGTTTTAATCAAAAACAAGGAAGTTACATATCATAAAAATAACTTAAAACCTTTTATTCCAGAGACACCTACAGCGTCTGATGACGAAAATGCCTCTGAAGAACATTAAAAATATAAAATCCTTTACCTTTTTTTTACCACCACTCCTTTTAATATTTTTTACAAAAGTTACATTAGGACAAAATTTCAACGTAACTACAATTAACTCTAATTCCGGTATTTTCTATCATGACTTGGGACAAGCTAAAATCTCTAACGATTATTTTACGCTTTTATCTTATACAAACTTAAGTTTCTACCATATGAAACTACAACTAATAAAAAACGTTTATGATAAATCCGTTATTGTTTGTGGAGAACCTATCAATGTTGAAGTCTCTATTTACACATTTCATTGTGGAGAATCCCTAAAATTGATAAAAATTCAAATACCAAATCTTGAGGAAAAATCCGAAACTATCTCTCATCTAATAGGTCGCAAACGTAACATACAAAAAAGAGGATTAATTGATGGAGTTTCATATGCTTTTAAATGGTTATTCGGTACCCCAGATGCCGAAGACGCAACTTTTTATACAGATTCAATCAATGATCTAGTTCATCAAAATCATGAAACTAAATTATTATTAAAACAACAAATCAACATATTGTCTTCTGCAATTTCAAATTACAATCAATCTGCTCAACTTCTAAAATAAAATGAAGAAAAGCTCAATAATAATATAGAAAAGTTCAACAATTATACTAAAAGAAATAACAAGAAAATCAAAGATCTCAGCCATGCCCAGTTAATAACTGATCATCTTAATCTACTAATCCAACTAACAAGCGAGTTGAATGAAGAATTTGACATTATTATATCTTCTATCTTATTTATCAAACAAAACATTCTTCATCCAGCTATTATTACCCCAAAACACTTGAGAGATGAACTATTAAAAGTTAAACTTAGATCTGATATGGAATTTCCAATTGAATTAACAGACTATGATAGTATATATAAATATTTTTCAATATGTCAGATTAATGCTATTTACAATCAAGGTCTCTTAATTTATGCTATAAAAATTCCCTTAGTTCATGAACAATCATATAATCTTTATAATCTTATTTCATTACCTATCCCTTCTTCTAATAATTCTAACACCTTTAGTTTTATTGACCCTGACTATCCTTTTCTGTTACTGAGTACAACTAAGATACATTACAGTCGTCTAAAGGATTTGTCTTCATGTCAAAATTTAAGTCCACGTGAATATATTTGTAAAGATCCAATTATTCAATTAACTACGGAGCAACCAGTTTGTGAAACACTACTAAAAAACAAACTCACTACAAAAGTCCCAAAAGATTGTCCAATTAAAGTTCTCAAAGCCAACATGGAAATATGGCATACCCTATCCCAAAATTCCTGGCTCTTTTTAACCTCTAATCCTACCATGGCAACAATCCACTGCTACGGAGCTGCCCCTGCTGAAGTTCGCATCGAAAAATCCGGCATACTCGCACTGCAACCTAAATGTCGTTGTTACACCGGATCAACTGTTCTCATCGCCAACAGTAATTCTTCATCTAATTATACAAACTACATGCCAGACATCAACCTCAACCAAGATGACTGCTGCATTAAGAAGATAGACATCATCAAATCCGAAGAAATGGAACCTATCGATCTGAAAAATCTTAACCTAGAAGAACTGCAAAATGCACACGACAAACTTGCTCAATTCGATGCTATAATTCAAGATAATCTCAACAAACCCTTTATAAGCAAAAAAGTCCAATGGTTTAGTCTTCTATGTGGAATCTTACTAGTCACTTCGTTACTTATATTTTGTTACTGTTGTTGCTGCAATTGCTTCAATTTCTCCAAACTTCCAATTATCGGAAGATTCCTTCCAAAAAGAAATCTAAATTGCAATATCTTCGAAATCTGCATAAATAGCAAAAATTCAATTGCAAACAACAAAATATATCCAGCCGTAGGATCGCAACAAGATCTCCGAATGAGTTCCCTAAAGTCGATTGTTGAAGGACGCGAACAAATCTCATTAAACAACGAATGTACAATCACGGAGTCTACCAATCTTCAATGCGACTCTATTCCACGTTCTAGACGTCCACTACCAAGGGAAAAGAAGTCTCCTTCGCCTGTGATGAAACGAACACCCTTCCAGTTGTGAATGTGTTAGTGTTTATAGTCATTCTAAATAATCAAAGTGACACAGAAGTTTAAAATAAAGCATCAGTGTAGTGCCCAACACCAGAAGTGTGAAAAACAAACAAACACAAAGACTATATTAAAGACTGTTTATTTAGACCCTTTCACATGGAAGTGCGAATTATTTACTTATATACTCATCATTTAATTAGGTTTTATGATAAATCAAACACTTATTTTATGTTTTATTATTATTTCGTTATATGCATGAATTTTTTCATAGCTTTATAGTTTTTATATCGTATTTTATCTTTTATTGTAGATTTTTTTACATAATTCTGACACTAGTTTCTTAATATTATTAGATGTTCAAGTTTAATTTTATTGTTGCTTTTTCTTCTTATTATTTTACATTCAATTTTGTCAAGCATTTTTGTATCCTTAACAAATTTTTTATAGGGGGAGGTGTGTTATGTACCACCACTGTTTAGGCCGTACATCTTATTTATCGATAATACAAGAAACCACCTGCTTTGCACAAACCGCAAGCAACTGTTGGAAACACTTGTATTATTTTAAGTTTTAGAGACAATATTTAAAACTGCAATGTTTAGGAATAACATCCCTATTTTGTATAACTTTAAACGTATGGATACATTTGGTACCATATGGTAAATCATAACTTTAAGGGAAAACCCTTCGCTATTTCCAACCAATCACATCACAGATAAAAACCAATGAAATCTCTTAAGACAAAAGAGGGATGTTTTAGCCCAACCCAATAAGTAAGTTAATATAAGGTATTAAGAGCAGATTTTATAGTTAGTTAGATTTCGAGTTGATTTCGAGGAAGTTTGTGAGATAAATCGCTGTAGGTACGAAAAGTTCCATAATCAAATGGTTCTTTATTTTCCTTAAATAAAGTGGTGTCAGAAGAACTTTGTGGTTTAAATACCAAAACCCTAACAGTATCAATCGTCGTTAAAAGCAGTCTGATTGGCTGATTTCAAGTTGGGATACTACCGGTAGTATCGCAAATTTTAATACTTTTTCATGAAAACAGCCAATAACAGCCTCGAATTTGTTTAATTTTCCATAGAAACGAAGATACTACCGGCATTATCTCAACTTGAAATCAGCCCATAAGTCTATAAACATTAGGGTGTCCCTTAAATTTCAAGTTCGATATATTTTTACGCAAACGTTCTTAAAAGTTTCGTAATAACACTATATTGTCTAGAAAAAAATATAAGTTCGATTTATGACCGATAACCCGTGCCGATTTGCGATTTAAACTTGTCCATACAAGTTGCGCAAGTACTGCGCTGTGACTTGTAACTAAACTACATGTTTTATTTGTCATTTTATACGTGGTTTTTGAGATTATTAGTTTCCATTGTTTAGTGCGTAAACATGTCGGTGGAATTACAGAGTAATAAGCAAAATATTTTCCTAATTGGAACGCCTAGCTATCAAATAAGTTGTGCAAAATTTCCCTATAATCGACAAGTTCTGTCAGTTTTATATAACAGACTGTTAGCGAAAGTGCAAATCTTGTGATTAGGGAGTGCATCATATATTAGGAAAAATCAAGAATTCCAGAAAGGGCATTGCCTAAATGCTTGAGGAAACTTGTTGATTTATATCATATTTGGAGAGAGTTGCAAAAAAATTGTAAGAAAACTCAGGTTACGTTCAGGAGCTGTGAGAACAATTAAATTTCAAAATTGATCTTGATAATTTATTTAATATTGCACATGCTAATGCTTTAGAGAGAATAAAAATAGAAAAAGCTAGTAAAATATTTTTAATAAAACAGAGACAGCCAGGTCTACCTGGATGCTTAAGTGGTGTAGATAAAAAATTGGCGAAAAAAAAAGGAAGATCTAGACAACGACGGTTGGAAGAAGATAAAACGATTGTAAGATAAAGAGAACCACTAGCTGTTGTATCTACTTCTTTCACAAATAACTTCGAAAGTCTAGAAGATTCAGACGAAGAACAGATCTTAAATTCTGAACTCAGCTTGCCGGACGTTCCCTGCCATAAACTATGTTCAAAAAGAGGTAGAAAGAATCTCATTACACCTAAACTAGTTGCAGCTTTAGATCGATGCCAGCTAAGCATTAGAGACTTTGTTTACATTCTTAATGCGGTGGTAGAAGCGCTTAGTCCGAGCAGCGATGATTCCCCTATAAACAAATTATCGATTCAGCAAATTCGTACTGAAACTAGAAAGTTAAGGGCAGAAGCAATCAAATCTGCCTTCCAAAACAATGTACCCGATTTAGTTACCGTCCATTGGGATGGAAAGCTATTACCCGAAATGGATGTACGAAGTTCAAAAGAAGAACGTTTGCTAGTTATTCCTTCGTTTGACGATAGAGAACAGCTTCTTGCAGTGCCGAAACTAGAATGTTTTTCTGAAAAACATCAAAATAAAGCTGCCTCAACAGCACTGTTTGACTGGGATCTTCTTGATATAGTACAAATAATGTGCTGCGACACAACAGTTTCCAATACTGGTCGTTTTAATGGAGCTTGTGCTATCTTGGAGCAAACTTTAGGAAGAAAATTGCTGCTTTTCGCCTGTTGTCATCATGTTTATGAATTGGTCCTAAAAACTGTTTTTAAAACCAAAATTAAGCAAATTACTAGTAGCCCAGATATTTCGCTGTTCAAAAAGTTCAGAGAACATTGAACTATAGCTTAATTTTGTAAAAGGACGTGTTGCCGAGACAGACATTCAAGCTTTGTTAATGATTTATGAGGCAGAATTAGACAAAGGTTTTGTAAGAGATGACTACCGCGAATTGGTCGAACTGTGCGTAATATTTTTAGGAGACACAGAGAAAAAACTTAAAGTTGTTTTGAGAGTTGTGGATGATACTGCTGAAAGGGCTGTTAAATTAATGCAAGATTTTAACGGACTTATCACGGCTGAAGAAGACTAAAAACAGTTCTTGATGCGCTGTGTGCAGAAACATAGAAAATTGTATACGGACTGTAAAAAAACTACCCTAAAAAAAGTTACCTTGACTGATTGTTATGAATGTATGTTTTTCATTAAAGATTAATGTTTATTTAATTTAATTGTCTCTTTTGTTTACTTATTTTATTGCACTTCTAGTGATTTCATAGCAGACCGACATATCCGGAGAAAATTACGTTTTTTACTAAACTTTAAAGCTTGGTCGGCACTGGTTGCAATTGTGCTACGAAGACAAAATTTTATATTTGAGTATTTTATAGCATTAGTAAAAAATATATAGAGTATGCATTTTGAAACTCAAAAAAAATTTTTTTGTCATATAAGGGACACCCTAATAAACATATTTAAGTATTTTTTTATAAAATTTAATCATAAAAATTACCGTACTAATAAAATTGTCAGTACAATTATTAATAATAATATAAGTACTGTTTTTATTAGGTGCATCAAATACTGTGCGCCGAATGAAACTTGAGTGGTGCGGAAAGGGAGAGGAAACGCACCGGTCGCGCAGATATCTTGGAATTCATAGGCGGCACAGCCGCGCGGCGAATGCAAATTTTATTTTGTGAACTGCTATCATCCATTTTATTTTATTGGAGAATTTATTTGAAGATAGTGAATAATATTTATTTAGTGCACATATTGATTACATTTACAATGATTTCTCTCGCGCCGCTTCAACTTGTTTTCCCCTTTTTGCACAATTCCCAACCTGAAGTAATTGGTCGCACCACTGCATTGCACATGCTACTATAAAAACGGTAAGCAATCAGTCCCACCTACTCCAGTTGTCCATACATAACTGTGATAAGTTTGTCGCGACGCCGCGTTAATTAATACGCTGAGTTGTTGGGAGGCAAATACTACGACGTTGCGCTGGATAAATTTTGCAAGGAACGAATTAGAATTATAGCAGCGCTTCGTTAAGATAGGGGCACGTATTATAAATTTTTCACATTCTTTCTCCCAATCATCTTTCATTCGGCGCACTGTATCTACTACGATTTCAAATTTTCTAAATTCTTGTCTATATTTGATGGATCTCTGTATTAACCCCACGCTGCAATGCAGTACAAATTTTATGTTTATACTTGATTGACTCTTCTAAATAACCCCACAGAAACGTCACTTTGTGTTGACAACATTGCTGTATCGCTGAATGCATATGACTCCATCCAGTGTGTTAATAGATCCATAAAAAACTTGTATGTAATAGCAAAAAAATTAACAAAATTTTTAGAGAAATACAAAACCAGGTACGAGTTTGTAGGAAATGTTTTATAGAATCATTTCCATAATGAAATAATACGAAGTCTCTTTTTTATCTGATGGAGTTAAGTAAACTCAATTGCTGTTGTTAAAAAATTAAGAAATAATTACTTTGAAGTCTTATTTAGCGTTGTCAGCCATTATTTTTCTAGAAATGTAATTAACATTATTTAACTATTATGTAACCAAGCATGTATAAGTTATTTACATGATAAGCAGCAGAAACAAAGACTTTATTTTGTTCTTGTTATATTAATAATTGCGCGTGTATAATTATGTTTAGAGCCGTCTAGTATATTTCACCAAATATTAAAAATCTGCACTTGTTCACCTCCAGCTTAGTGACAGGCCTGTAAGACCCAACAAAAGAAAGATTATCTTAAAATTTAAATAATTTTTAATACTTTACAAATAAGAGCTGCTTACAATTATGTTATAAAAATATAAATGACTGTGGACCAGAGTACAAAAATATATCACAGAAAGGTATATCACTTAGCAGCAAAGATCCATTGATATAAAAAAGTACTAATTATCATTAATATATTAAAATAAAATTATTATTAATACTTTCAAACAATATACATTTGACAATATAAGAAAAAATGGTTTTGGTGTGTTATACAGATGTAAAAAAAACTGCAAAGTTTCGATAACCGTTGACAAATCAGAGGAAATCTTGCGAAAAAGAAATAATTTTTGTGATACTTTTTTCATGCTTAGGTATTATAGGTCAAGAGCTATAGACTCCAAATAATGTTTATGGTGCATACAAAACTTTATGTTTTACTTTAAATAAATAGCTAAACTAAAAATTTTGAATGTCAAATAATAAAATAAATAATATGACAAATGTCATTAAATATTAGCAAGCGTCAAATTATCTAAAAAAAATTTATTTATTAGATAAACAGAATTTAATATGCTTAATTTAATATGTAATACCAAAATTTAAATAAAAACGCTTGTAGTTTTTATTTTACCGGCTGGCTCTCTCTCAGTGGTTAATGTCAATTCGACAATTTTTGTAATGTAGTGACTGTAAAATATTAACAACACGTTTATTGCTAATGTTATTGTTTTTACTGCTTTTTATTGAGTTATGAAAACACAAAGAAGACAAAATTACTGAGTTTAAACAACAACCCACGCGCTACCGCCATTTAACATAGTTAGCAGAAGTATAATACCTGCCACAAAATATTTTTTTTAGTTCTGGGAGATGATGCCACTCGTCCATATTAACTTAAGATTAGTTTCAAGTAAAAGTTTTAATTTAGATGTTTAGATAGTATTTTTTTAGACTTGCTGCTTTACTAAAAATTAACCTCAAATACTGGGTTGCGTTCAGAAATATCGCCCGGGGTAAAAAACTTACCTAAAATCGTTCAGAAATTGTGCCGGGCGTCTCGTCTTTTTTACCTTCGTTCAGAAATAAATTCGACGTTGGCTCAGTGTGTTAATTTTTAACCCGCTCGAAAGAGAGTATTTAAACCGTTCAGGAATCATGTCACACTAGCAGGATCATTTTTATACCTTTATTAAGGTAACGCCTTACCCTTGCCTAACACCATTTTTCTGAACGCATTCCTGTGGAATGGGCTTTTACACCAGGAAATAAAATCGAAAAAAAATCATTATACGCACAAAATATATCTACCAAGAAGTCCTATGACACAATTGGTTATGTTAAAATGGCATTTGATTTTGAATTACGGGCATTAGAAATTACATTAACCAATCGCGTTACAAATCTATGGCCGGCTCAAACCGAATATATACGATCATATGGGCATTACGCAAATTAATGCAATACGGCAAATACAAGAGGCTGACGTCACAAGCACAATTTGAAATTTAATGGGCTTATTTCAAGTTGAGATATTACTAGTAGTATCGCAAATTTTAATACTTTTTCATGACAATAGCAAATCACAGTCCAGAATTTGTTTATTTTTCCATGGAAACGAAGATACCACCGGTATTATCTCAACTTGAAATCAGCCCATTAGTTTTTTTTGTACATTTAGGACAATAATAACGTCAAATGTAATAGTGTCAAAATTAAAGTTGAGATAAGTACTTTTAAATTTTGCAATAAAAAAAGTGGTGTAAAAGTCCGTTGGGAGCACTACTTTTGGTAATTAGGATCAACCTCACAGTCTTAGAGTCAATTTTATTAACTATAATACATATGTAGTAGTAATAAAAAAAACAGTATCAACTTGTTTTAACAACATTGCTACGGTTTTTTGTTAACAATAAGTATAAACAATTATTTATAAACTCAATGAACTATCTGATTTAACATCTTATGCGAGGTCTTATAATAACATAATCAAATAAATTATTATTAAAAATTGCAATTTATTGCCAACACGCAAGTTGTTAAAGTAAAATTCGCATTTACTTCTTAAATATACTTAATTTAAAAATTCCGTTGATCTAAAAAAATTGCTTAAAACAACTCTTACATGTATGAGGAAACTAAACCCCGGGCATTCTGATAATGATTTTATAAAAATAGTAGGTAACTGCTAGCTTAGATTTTACGAGTACCTGTGGAATACTTCGAAGTTGCAGAAATTTGTTTTGCTCACGCTGGCAAAATCCCTAACAAAGTTTTCATTTAAACCGCAACGTCACTTTTACACCTTGTAGCCTTTCGCATGAACATTTTAATAGGTTGTTCTATCGGAAAGTTTAATTAAAGCAAGTTTTATTACAGCAAAAATTGAATTTCTGTATAGGTGAAATTGTTTTTAAGTGAATATAAACACTAATAGGAGGTTGTGTGATAAAGTTTGGCCCCCGGTTTGAATATTCATGTTAGCTACAATAAAACAACTAGTGGCCTGCAATATTATTTGTGTATTTATGAATATTCAGACGGATTTAAACTCGTCCCTAGGCGTAATTGAAATTTTCTCTTACTCACCCCTTTGCACTTGTCGAGACAGACGTTGACCGTTCCTTTGAACTGGACGTACGTCGATTCTGGAAATTTGAAAGCTCGAAATTTCGCTGCTAAAAAGTCACCGTCCACTGTATTGAAGTTTTCGAATAAATAGGGATCGACAGAGCACCTGAAAAATTATAACAAGCAAAGTTGGAATGAGTTTGTTATTAATTGGGAAAGTTCGAGAATTAGACCGAATGGAGTGAGGTTGCAAGAACATTGACAAGAAAGGTAAATAATGATAGCAGAAAAAAGTAAACACAACATGATGAAGTGTACACCAATTTAAGTTGCTTAAATAAACAATGTTGCAAAAATCCTACACTAAACTAACATTTATCAAAAGTGTTCACTATAAAATACAATTTCATAAAGCTTTTTATTGTAACAACCGTTAAAACAAAGCTTAAACTCAATTGCAAAAAAAGAATCGATCTCTTATAACTGATTGTTCATTGGGTAATTTATTATGAAATATCTAGATGTAACAACTGATAGTCACTGGCAGTCGGTTCAAATTATGCCGCAAGTGATGCGGCGCGTTTTGGTGCCAATGCCGCTGTCGTTTTTGTAATAAATTGCTGCAGTTAGTGCTTCATTTATCAAAACTGCGAACTGTTTAATTAAAATGCGTTTAACTATCAGGATACACAACTTTAGGTGTTTGTAGACAATATAAGTAATCTCTTATTTAAAACTTGTTGTCCATACGAATTCTGCAATAGCATTCAGTGGTTTTAAATCGATCAGTGGGAAGAAATAAAGAATATACAGGTGTTCGGCAAAAAACGTGCCAAATTAATATTGCATTATTAGTTAAAGCACGAAAAAGTGTAAAAAATTCAAGTCAATTTTGACTATAAAATATTTTTATTTTGTTTGTTTTAATAATTATTATTAGTCGGTCTGCATTTTAAGTTTATTGTTTATTTTATTTTCAAAAACGGTTATGTTATTAAAAAAAAACATCTCACAACAGATGTTATTAAATTTGCCATTTTAGTGATTTAAATTAGATACATCTATGGAAAACCTTTAAATTGAAGTTAAACTAGTAAACAAATTTTCAAATAAAGTTAGAATGATATTTGCAAAATATTATTTTCCTCGTGTTTGCTAGCAATTTAATTGTGTTTATGTTTCTTATTTTATTTTAATAATAACTAATATCTCAATTATGACAATAAGAGCTTAATAAGAATATAAAAGTTGTAACATATGTTGAATCTGACGTGTTAGTGCTGAGGAATACTGTACAGGTGGTCTACCGAAAAGATCCCATCTAGATTTTCTTTTCTGTTTTTTACGTAAAAAAATACTCAGACAAATCGAATTTGTTTGTAAAGAAAGTACTTAACAAAAAAAAGCACAATAAAAAGCACCTCTATTATAAGAGTAACAACCTCTTCATAAATCATTATAAAGAACATGGGTTGAGTAATACATCACTTTAAAGATAATTAAATCTGATTTTCAGTTGTACCTATTAAAATTTGTTAATTTTTACAATCTTCAACTTCTTATTAAAACAATTTATCTACATTTTTTTGGAAGCTACTGGAGTGCCATTAAAATGCAAAAGCGATTAAATTTGTAGTAGCTAAAAGTTTTAATTAAAAACATTGCTAAAAATAGTTTGATAATGGTAAACTCTGAGTTATAATATTAAATTACTTTTATCCAAGACCTATCTAAACTATTCCAGGAAAGTTAAACGTTAAACAATAAAAATACTCTTTAATTACAGCTTTGGTTAGATGTCCTTACATAACACCTACACTTATATATGTTTAGACTCTCTCTTTACTCAAAAGTAAATATTTCGTAGGTGATACCTATTTTTTATTATTCTATTTAACATTGAAATAAATATATGTTGATTAATTTTATACGTAGGTAGAGATTTAGGTGCATAATATTAATAAAACATTTATCCTTTTAAGAAATACGTTTAGTCTATTTGATCATAACTACACTACGAGTCCCTTCCCATGTCAGTTGACCCACAAATCAAATTCATAGTTTTCGTACCACCGTTCAAAATAAATACTACCTAATTTTATTAATGCTAAAATTAATAAGCATGGTATACTTAATAATGTTTAATAAGCAATACCAACGATACCGCTCTTTTTTTTAATTTTTAAAACGAAAAAAATCCTTAATTATGTCGTTATGTTATCCGTTTTAACTTTGTTACAAATACCTTAAAATTGCAGGTGACTGTGTGAAAATGACTCAAAAACAATTGACGAATAAAGTCAAACACATTTTATACATGTTGACGCTGCTTTTAGTGTTTGCGAATTTTAAAATAGCGAGATAAAAACGTATCGATAAAAAAATTCGATCACTCGTTGTTAAATTGTTTAATTGGGGTAAATCGAATTCGGAAATTGCCGATTTATTGAAATTATTGCGTTATAGCGTAAGAAATATAGTTAAAAGATATAAAACTTCTGGTTTAATCGCCCCTAGAGATGTAGAAAATACTTAGAAATGTAGGAAAAAGTAAGATAAGTAAAACTAGTAGAACGGCATTAATAAGAATTATTGAAAAAAAAATAATAGGCGCACTTATTATCTTGAGTTTAGTGTTCTGAAGAGTGAAGTTGTTGGAAGACCAATTTCTAAATCTACATCACAGAGAATGTCAGAAATTGGGTTTTGGGACTTACAAGATAAGTTAAAAAAACAAAAATATGAGAGTAGGAACTGTTAGAATTTACACTTTTGTTCAGGCTAAAGAAAAGCCACTTTTAACATTGCAACAAAAGAAAAACAGACTGAAATGGACACAAGAACATAGAAATTGGACTCTTCAACAATGAGATGTAACACAATGGAGCGATAAGTCTAGATTCGAAGTACGTGTTGGGGATAGTAGATCTCGAGTTGTTTGTAGAAAACATGAGGCATTTCATCCTGATTGTCTTAAGAAGAAAGTGAAACTTCCTGCGCCGGTCATGATTTGGGGAAGCATGTTTTCAATGAGTGTAGGAAAACCTTACTTTTTCTAGGGAATTGTGGATACAACGAAATAACTAGTAATTTTAAAGAAATCTTTTTTACTAGTAATAGAAGAACACCTCAGGACCTCAGAACAAGATTTTGACTTTCAACAGGATGGCTACCTCAAAGAGAAGTATGAAATAGATAGAAGATTATAATGTACTTTTTTTGGAATGGGTTTTGAGTAGCCCCGACTTGTCTCCTATCAAAACATTGTGGTATGACATAAAAAAAGCACTCCGAAAACATCCTGCTTGAACAATTTATAAACTGAAACAAATGCTTTAAGGATTTCTTTACTCTAGATTATTGCCGAGACTTAGTTTACACTATTCCTCGAAGAATTTCAGATGTAATTAAAAATGAAGGTAATGTTACACAGTAGTAAACTTTCTGTGTAAATAATCTTTATTTTTTCTACGTTTATACCATTTGTTGTTATTTTGTTTTAGTTAGTAGTATAAGTTATGTTATGCTATTTTGTGAATATTACATTCACGCAATAATACATATTATTTTTTTTGTTAGAACCCATTTTCTGAAAAATATAAGCGTGGGCCAATTGACATGAGAAGGAGCTCGTAAAAGCAGTAAAGTTTACAAATATTAATTTTGTTATCAAACTCATATGATAGATATAAATTTGATTGCCGAGTGTGAACATTACTTTTTAATCACAATAAATCATCAACTTCATCAAAATTAACACTATTAACCATATTGAAACTTTATTTTTTCTGTAAATTTACTTTGTTATCGAAAATTTCGCGAGTGGGCGGCTTGACTAGCGTAAAAATAACTCGAGAAAACTTTATTCGAGTTTCTCACGCACTCCTTTAAATCACAGCGGGTGATACAATTAACGAAAAATATCCAAACCAAAAATATTCACCCAACATTATGACGCCATCCTAAATTGTTAAAAACTTGAAATGCAAAGTCAAAAACCTCATGATTCCATATTGGTAAATTTCGCTACCCACTCCGATTACTCACCCATTGTAGATGATCGTCTCTTCTTGAACATTGGTATCGGTGACTTGCATATGAGTGACTAAGAGGCCATAAATAGGTGCCGAAGCTTTATCCAGGAAAATCTCCATTTGCAGAGGGGTTCCCGGAGAAACGTTCAATTCTCCTGTAACCAATTTCCCGGCTTGCCGCACTCCCACTCCCAAGATTGGGTCGGGAGCTCGAGACTCTGATATATTCATAAACTGTAGGTCGGCGTCCCTAAAAATCATTGTTATATGATCGAGAAAATTAATTTGTGATGACGACATTACTCGGCTTCCTGGAATCCCGCAGGTAGCACGTCTCGACGGGTAATCGAGTGGTTCCTTGAGGAAAACAAGGAACACTTTACGTGAAGCGTTTCCTGGATCTCTTTCGGCACTCCTTCCACATTTTCCTCGGATTCTATCACTAATGTTTGGTAATAAATCTGCTTGCCCTGGAAGGAAGCGAAACTTAACATTAATTTTCCCATTCTGGACGTCAAAACACGTAATCAATTTTCAGGGTTTTTCAACAGGAAATACGTGCAAAAAAATTCAAACGGTAAAATGAAAACGAAAACTGAGAGTTTCAACGTAATTACTATTCACGGCAAAACTGATTTATTATTTCTAAATAAAATTAAAAAAGCACATTATAAATCAAAATATACGAATACACGACAAGTATAGTAGGTACAGAGAGTTTCTGATTAACATTTTATTCATTAAATCAGATTCTGTTCTTACCTATTTGTTTATGATTATATGTATCTAGGTTAATCTAGAACCAATAAAAACAACCTTCTTTTTAGAAGTACGTACGGATAAAGTTTTGCCAACGTTTTTTATTACTTCTTGTCGTCTTTTGTAAGATATGCCAAACTTAAGAAGGTATAACAGGCTAGTTTCTCTTCTCTTCTCGCCAGTAGAAGCTCTTTTACCATGTTAGTAACGTTAGGTACTAAAACATCTGATCCAAAAATTAAGAGATGTTGTAATTTGTTAATGTTTATAAGTAATTACCCTAGGGAACAAGAAATTACCGATAATTTTGTGTTGGAAATCACGAGTGCCTGCTGTCTTAATAATTCCCGACTGCGAAGCAGGAGGAAATTAACAGCAGGCACGAGTGATTTCCAACGCAAAATTAAAGTAATTTCTGGTTTCGGAGAGTAATTTTACAAGAGTATTCACCGAGTAAACGCCAAAATTCAAAAATAAAAAAATTTAATCAAGACGCCAATAACAAGTATCGATATCAACGTAACAAACATATTTGTTTGTAAGTAACCTGCAAAAAATTCTTTGTGTTTTCTGAAAATGAATGCTACAAAACGGTTCGGTACTACAGTTCGGGGGCTATAGATGAGGCTATAGCAAAGTGTGTGCCTGTAAATACAAGAAAGAGTAAAGAATATATATGGAGACAGTTTACGGAGTTTTGCGAAGCTCGCAGTTATACGTTGAACAGAAAATCTGTGGAAGATATTGCCATTATGTTACAAGATTAGGGATTTAACATGAAAAGGAAGAATGGTCAAGAATATAAAGAATGTGTTGTAAAGACGATATGAAATGTAACAGCTAAAAAAATTCAAAAATATTCGAACAAAACTATAATGTAAAATTTAATCCATTTTCGGATCTATTCGGAAATACAATTTTGCGTTACTTTAAATTCCCCTTGTATATACCCATAATTTTTTTGGTAATAAAACATGATTTTAAATTTTATAGCCCAATTTTAGCAAAAAATACAGCAGTACCACAAAAAAATTGAAAAATATTATTTCATTAATGATCTCTTAAAATTTTTGAGTCCAAATTTTAATCACTTGTTATCTTCTATTAAAAAAACTTTTCAAAATCTAACAACTCGTTCTGGGTGTTCTTTTATGGTATTTTAATATTTATGTAGGAAATTGTATGTAAAGTTGACTTAAGAAATATCTTAATATCTGCGATTTTTTTCAATATTTCTATTCTCTTAGTACTGATTGACAGAAGCTTTCATATAAATTTTCAGAACTGAGAACATTTGTAAAATGTAAATTTTGAAAAAATTATGTATATTTAGTTTGATAGACTTTTAACTACACCATTCAATTTTACGTAAAAATCAATAGATAAGACATTTTTTTTCTTTTGAATTGGTTATAGAAAGTCGTATGAAATTTTAAAAAATTGAGCAAAAATCAGAAAAGCACTATATTTTAAAGATAAAGTACACTCAGTAATATTAAAAGTGTTGACCCAGAAAGAATAATTTTTTGGAAATATTTTTATGGCGACAAAATAAGTAAATTTAAAACTAATTATAGTAACCATTGCATTGCAACGGTTTATCTGTAACATTTCTTGCAAAAAAAAAGTTTAGCCTTTTAGTTTTTGTTAAGAAAAAGGTTTATCAGAGCTGATAAGTGAAAGTGTTTTCAGTTATTGTGTCTCCGACTACTTGTTTTAAGGGTAACTAAATGCCTCCAGTCCAAAGGCATCAACGATATCACCATCTTAGCGATTTTGACAGAGGTTGAATTGTGGGCTTCTGAGAAGTTGGTTTGTCCTATCGCGAAATTACATGCCGTGTTGATTCTATTGTAATGACGCTAATGCATGTGTTTCAGGTATGTACAAAACACGGAACAAACTTTTTTTTAATTTATTTATGTTGAATTAAATTTAAATCTTTAGCGTGGGACTAAAGCTGAGACTTGTATTTGGACATTAACTGAATTTTTTTTTATCACTGAAAAGCTTTCAAACGGGATAACCAGCGGACCAAACGCCTTGATTCAATTAGATGCTCTAGCAAACTTGTATGGGGGATTTGCAGAACGAATTTGATATGTGAAACGGTTTTTCCGCTTTAATTATTTATTATTTTGAGAGTAGAAATGTGCAACGAAAAGATAAATCCGCTGTCGATTCAATTATATACCCGGAATAATAGAATTGATACTATTTTCAGATTGTTTAATATTGAAACGGAGTTGGATTACTGATGAAGTTGAATAGATTAGAGTCCAGAACGAGGAATCATTAATATTAAATGCACTTTAATATTCTTGTGTGTACAGCTTAGAACTGACTGAAACTTTAACTAAGAATTAAGTGTGCTGAAACTGCTATTAAGTTGAATAATTCAATAACATTACTCTTTGCTCAAGTAATAAAAAGTCTAAATCTATTTTAAGACGACTAATTGAAACATAATTTTTATTAATTTTGAACACTGAACAGCTCTTCAAACAGAAAAGTATAAATTAATTTCACTTTTAATTTTTCAATCATTCATAATTTAAAATGTACATAATTAAATATTTTTATGTACAGTCTCTATAGGTACTATAATAAGTTATAACTATGCCCATTTTATATTAGCAAAATGTATTATAAGTCAATAGTAAGATAAAAACTATTGGTAAAATACATGTTCTAAAACCAACATAATTTCATAATATTTATATTTAAAAATTTTGAAATCTTTATATAAAAATATCACAATTGTCAAAAATTTATTAAATTTTGAGTTATTAATTAAACAAAATAGAGTTATACTTTGCTGGCCTTTTATGTATTATTATATATGTACTTAATAGTTTCACGTCTGATCTTCGTAATAAATTTTGAGCTTTTAACTCTTTACCATTTTTCCTCATTCAATCTTATTAAAACTTCTTTATTAATGGCTAAAACGTCGGTATTTAAGCAAGACGTCGCCATCAGGATAAGTTCGACAATAATTTTATCCCGAAATTAAATAAAGCTCTCTCCAGATCGCGCTTAAACCCTATAAAAGGATTATCGTTCTCACGGCAGAGCTTACTAATGTTTTAATAGAAGAAAAAGAAGTTTTCCGAAACAAACCTAATGTGGCTCAAACAACACAGAAATAGATACATGAAACCAATTTCCCCCTATGCATATAAATCGCGCAAAGAAAGCAACGCGTCCGGAATAATAGAAGTTTAAGGTGAAAAACAGGTGAAGGTATCGATTAATTGAAAAAAGGTGTACCGTCTGCTTGTTGACTACTCTGGTGACGGCACATCGATAAACATCAGTCAGGTCGAGCTCCAACACTGCTAAAGTTCCCGTGGCATCGAAATGGGGCCTGCAGGCGGGGTCAGGGTAGTCCCGTAAACTGCCCAGGTAGACGCGCTTCGTCGACGCTGTTGTAGGAATCTCCACCCTCATCAGCTCCGGAGTGCATTTTACTTTGGGGGTCACTGCAACAAAAGGAACCACTTAGGAGCGGAATGATTTATTTCGCTTCAAAAAATGATGAGAGAAATTTCACTCTTTCAACCTCCCAACAGAAATAATTTAAAGAAAATACAGTAATAATTAAAGAAAAATTTTAGAAAGGAAAGTTTAAATTATGTCGGTTTTTATATGCATAAAAAAACAAAATTTTCAGTATTCCGACAATCTAAATACTTTGCATAGGAGAAAGTTGTAAAAATCAATTTTTATTTTTGTTTCTGGTTAACGATTTCGTTTATTAGTAATATTACAAAAAAATAAGAATAAAAAAATCTATTAAGCAAAGTAAGTAGAAGAAAGTTTTGTATTTCAATGTCGAATGTAGGCTCAAGTGACAAATTTGCAAAACAGTAATGCAGAAAATAAATTTGAAAATTTTAATAAGTAATGAATGACAAAACATTGATATTTGTTAACTTGGGGTATTTTTTTCTTGTGATAACAATATCACTTCAGGTACTATTGTGTTGCAAAATAAAAAGGTTTTAAAGAAAAAAAAGTAAAAAAGCTTTTAAAGAATTTCAATCTATCGGCAAATAATAAAATGTTTTAGAATAAAAACTAAAAATTAAACAAATTCGCTTAAATTGTAACTCAATGTATTAAACGTAGACGCGTATTTGTTCAGTATCTAAATTTTACCACTAATTGCAAATTATTATACCAGAAAAAAACAATCATTAATAAACAAACTAAATTTCATAAAAATAGTGGTGATAATAAACGATAGTTTTAATTGTCTTGGTTTTAAGTGTTCTAATCGTGTTTAAATAATCATGAAATTTCTGTAACAAATGACACAACATACAATTTAGAACAGTAGCTCGTAGGTGAAACTGAGGAACATCCAAAGTCTGAAACTAAAATTCTAAAAAATACAAAAAAAATAATCTAGAAGAAATTGCGATTATTATTGCATCAAGCTCTCTTAAATACATGCCCCAGATATAACCCAAAAAAACGTATAATAATTTTGTGCTTACGTTTCAGTAAAGTCTTAAAGCTTAAAATTTTAAATAACATTATTTGCTATGTAACAATGCCACTTAAAACTTTTTTTTATTATATTAAATATTTTTTTTTAAACTTAAGCGCACAATATAGTTATTTGTTTAATTAGCCAGTAAAGCATGTGATATAATGCCGTGACCGCTAGTTCAAAGACAAAGCGTATTCGAGACTTTGAAACTAAGCAAGACATTAAATTTGCTTTATAGACATACAAAACATACAATTTTTTTAATTTTTTGCGATCCTACCAGTTTTTTTTAGCAATATTTGCCGTTTGACATTTAACCTAAAAATACTGTGACCGCTGAAAAATCCTGGACGGGTTTAAAGTGTCTGATTTACTGCTTAGTTCATAAAATTTTTGACATATTGCTTAGTTAATTGTCACTAAAATGTGGTATTTACTGTCGATGGGCAATAATTATAGTTCTTACGTCGCGTAATAATAATTGTTTTATTGCTATAGTTTTCCACTTGTTAACAATTTTCTTTTATGTTAATGATTACTTTAAATAATTTATATTAGGTGTTCCTAAAATAAACAGTCATATAAAAAACTAAATTGTAAAACATAAAAAAAGTTATTTTTTTATCTATTTTAAACAACTCAATAAACTATCTTAAAGTTGTATTTTTTTAAAAACTACTTAAGGTTTGTTATATTTACCACTAAGTTCTTGATAAATTGTAAATTCATTTTGTAGATAACATTTTCCGAATATGCTAATTTTGTAGTTAAAATGTTTCAGATTTTATTTTAATCATGTGGGTTAGAATATTTAAACATACTTTCGGATATGTCAGAGGATTTAAAAGTATAGAGCAATATTTTAGCTAGAAATACAACACCTCATATAATAAAAATCTGCAAAAAAAATTGTGTCTTATCTTAACTGATAACAAAATTTTAGGGCCAGTTTACAGAAAGTAACTTTAATTGCAATTAAATAGTTCATTTGCGATTAAATGCCGATTTTGACCAATCAAACGCTAGGAAAACCGATTTAATCGCAAATTGAAAGACACCAAGGGTCGGTTTACAGAAGGTAAATTAAATATTTAATTGTGATTTACTTTTCATTCGCGATTAAATCGGCTTTCCTGGCGTTTTGTTTGTCAAAATCGGCATTTAATCGCAAATTAACTATTTAATCGCAATTAAAGTAAATGTTATGTTTTGTAAACTGGCCCTAAATCTATAAATTAGTTATTATAAAACATATAGCAAAACATTTTTACATACAACAATTACAAGTTTTTCAGAAGAAGATATAGCGATTCAACAGAAATTATTTCTGTACGAAGTTGCACTATTTATAAGCTAGAGGATACTAAAGTTGGAGGTTAAAATTTGTTTTTATACTTTAAACAAAAGTATCTCGAAAACGGTACGTTTTAACAAAATTTTGTGTTCTTAGTATAGTTTTTCATTTAGAATCTATTAGCATATTTATTTTTGTAATAAATACTACATTTAATAAAGCTAAAAATTAGATAATTATCAAAAATTTTAGACGGACGTACTTAATCGGAAATTGAGAAAAGTTAGTAGAATTTTGTTACCAAATATTAGAAAAAATAGGAAGGACATTTAGCTTTGTTTATGTACCAAATTTCATAACAATTAGGTGAACGGTTTTTGAAGTATATAAAAAAAAGTTTTTTTTAACCAACTTTGAAGACTCGTGATTTTGTTATCACTTGAGATAGGACATAGTTATTTATATGATAAGTGCGATAAAATATACGATAAAATTTATACGATGAAATATATGGGCCACATATATTTTGCATATGGGTGGAACAGTTTTTACACGAGTGCGCTTTACACACGAGTGAAAAATGTCGCACGAATATAGCAAAACTTTTCCCGCACGTCTCTTGTCGAAAATTTGTCGAAAAAATAAATCAAGTGCGTTGATGTCGATAATGTAGGTAATTAACTACCACATTTTTTTCAAGTTACTAAAATTTACTGTCAAAATTTGACATTTTAATGTCTTACACAATTTGTCACAGATAGCGCTATTTAAACTTAAAGTTTGAATGCAATATTGTGAATGCATATCTGCTGTTTTATGTGAATAAAAGTGGTAAAGTGCATTGTTATACTATAAACTTGGGTTCTGATATGATAATCTCATTTTAAATCGTTTTTTAAACGAGAAAAATTCTTGTGCTCTTTGCAGGCAGTAGTGCGGCAAAAACGAAAGATGATTTTAAAATTGACGGTACTGATTGTTCGCTCAGTACGTAATCACTTGATTTTTAGTAGAGTAGTGCAAAAATAATTTGTCTGCATATTTTTGTTATTTGTAGTGGTGAATGTCAGATTAAAATGTTGCTCTATACTTTTTGAATCACATCATATACTACATGTCTTCTATGACAGTGAATTTTTTGTAAAATGTTTTAAGGATACTTATAGAAGAGCATTGTATAAAGACGCAGTCCCCATGCAAAAAACATTTTATTTACTAAATTAGCTTTAAATCTTCTTCTTGGTTATCTTTAACGTTGAGTTATAAAAATATAAATATTTTTTGTATTAAGATACCTTACTAGATCAATTAACAACAGAAGAAATCTAAGCATTGCACGTAACATTACTTAAACATGTATCTATTGTAACAAATGCGTTTATCACCAACTATTAAATACTATTTTACCCGTAATATTAAATATGGAGTATAATACTGTAGCGAATGCGTTTATCACTAACAATTT
Source organism: Tribolium confusum (assembly GCA_029207805.1). Classification (NCBI taxonomy): domain Eukaryota; kingdom Metazoa; phylum Arthropoda; class Insecta; order Coleoptera; family Tenebrionidae; genus Tribolium; species Tribolium confusum. Next base: position 6,538,766 of record JALGAY010000003.1, read on the forward strand.
AGTATTAATCCACTCGTAATATTAAATTTGGAATGCTTCAGGACTTTTCTCCGAAATTTCTGTTATTTATTATTATTATTTTTTAAATGTATGAAAAAGATTGTTAATAATCTGTTTTTTACCAGAGTGCTAAAAATTTTAAATACTCATTTATAATTAGTTAACGAAATCAACTTATTTCCAACGCTTTCTAGTCTGCCTCTGGTTAAAAAATTAACTATAAATAATCTTTTTATACGTTTTATATAGCCAATTTTTACTTTAGGCAGATGATACCACACTGATTTAACTTACGTGGGTCAACGGGCTAAGGAAATGGTAAACACAGTCGTCAACAAAAATGAGTGGTGGTTTGGTATTAATAATTTGAATTAGTTAATAAAATTAACTCTTAAATTTAAGAGGTTTGGCAGTGTGTCACAGCAAGTACATACAGTTTTCAAGTTATCAATTTTTAATAAAAGGTAAAAGTAATAATAAATGACAAAATTTTGTTGGAATTTTGCCACCGCATTTCAAACTTCAGAAAAGAGTCGTATGATTAATCGCTGGTGCTAGTTATCGCAACAATTGTAAACTTCATTTCTAATACTAGCGTATCCAAAAGCAATTTTGAGAAAAACAATTTTTGAAAATGGGCCACTAAAAACATTAAAAAATTGGAAGAAGAAGAAGACTTTCAGAAAAATTATTATAGATTAATAAAAGTCAATAAAAACATTTTTGTTAAGAAATAGTATTATTATATAAAGAGAAAATAATAGTTATTTATGTATGAAGAGCGTAATCGAGGATATTGTAACACGAAATAATTTAATTTTTTGATATATTGGAAAGTGATTTCTACGCCATGTGACCTGACAAACTTAAAAAATTACGTTGTTCTTGTACAATAAAATATTGATTATACTACCGACACAGATGTTTTTTGTTACAAAATAAATTTCAGATAATTTCAGTAAATATCTAAATATTTCAGCTTGATTCCAGCAATTGGCATTCGCTCCGGTTGAGTTATTAGTTCGAGATAAATCGAAGGCAGGTTTAAAATGAGTTTAATTGTTTATCGTTACTTTCACTCAATTACGTCACAATAATTTTATATTCGATTAGTCTAAGTCACGGTTATTGCTTCAACAATAATTAGATTAAAAGAATAGAAATTTTCGTCATAAATTAATTCAAATAGTAATATACATTTGTTCTCTAGAGAACCAGTTCATTAGGTTTGAGAATATTATTAACGGCGACACTGCATCCCCAATTGTGTAATTTGTATCGTGCCACATAAATATTTATGCTTTGCAGAATACAGCATGTACCCGGTAGATTATAATTCAATTTGGATTTTGGCTTAAAGTTCAATTTATGCTTCAAATTTTTCTTCCATATTTCAATATTTGTTTTCAGACTATATTTACAAACTGTTGTATTTTCAAGAGTATTACACATAAAAAAGAACATTTATTGTAAAAAATGTATACAATCATATAACGTGAAAACGAAAATCAGTTGAATTACAGCAAGCTGTGCTCTAATAATCTATTATATACACATTTAAACAAATGACAAAAATTTGCGGTTTTTAAAAACCATTTTTTGCAAAGTGGTGTTTATCACCCAACAAAAAGCTTGCCCTTATTGTAAAATGTTACTTTTGAACGATTTAAAATATTAATATATTGGAAATATACAATTGATAAATGACTTTGTTAAATTTAGAGAGAAATATCATAAATTACCACACGTTTTACTGTGTTTGACAAAATTCGATAAAAACATTTAAAAAAAAATAATGTACTGCTAAATAAAAGTACAATCGTTTTTCCAAAAAAACTCAGAACAATATTGAGACAATTTGGAAAATTCTTACTCAGTCACTTAAAATGTGAATAAGAAGAATTTGTCAAGAAGCAAGATTTCGGTTTTTTAAATTTTACTCAAAAATGGTTATAAAAACATAAAAAAATAAATTAAATATTGTATTCACATAATAATCAATAAAACTATTTTTTAAATAACATCTTTCAAGTTTCTGAAAGAAGTTCAGAAGATTAGCAAAAATTAATATTCCTGTTAGTTAAATTTAATAAAATATGCTGCTCAAATGTTAACATAATAGGTAAATAACTTTTTGAGATATTAAAAAATGTACAGTGTGTATCCAAAAAAAAGGTCACAAATTCAGCCAGTGATAGACCTCGCTTAAAAAAATTTTTTTTCTAGATACTATTTTTTCCGAATCTTAACCGTTATTAAGACAAAATTATTTAAAAATTTAGTAGAAAATACCATGCCCGCCACTGACCTATGTAGTATAATAATGGTAACTAGGCTGTATTATAATGGTAACTAAATGATCATAAAATTCAATATTTTTAGGCATCTGTCGCAAAAATGGTATATAGAAATTTGTTTCTTTTGATAAGATGTACCATTGGTTAAATTTTTGACCACCATTTCTAATACACCCTGTACATTTCAAAATCGTCACATTTAGCCAAGCGTAACTTTTTATATAAGGATCGCAGAACAAAATATTTATTATTTCATTCCTTTCATTTCCTTTCATTCATCTTTCATATTTTTTGGTTTTCATCTTTTAACTACTGCTCTAGGGTAATTGCAGTTAAATTTATGCCAAATAATTCTAGAAAACCTTGTACAGTTTTTTTGAAAAATTTGTCAGACAAAAAATAGGTCTTTAAAGCAAAAGCCGGTCAAAAAAATTAGACAGAAAAACCTAGAAAAACTTGTATAGAATATTTAAGAGTAGCAGATACATAAAGTAAAAAATAACTAATAGTTATTCTTCTTGATTTTTGTAATGACTACCTAAATGAAATTTTTTGGTTGTTGGGTTTTATTACCACATAGTCCAAATACATTTAGTTGGCAATACCATTCGACGCTTGTTAATAAACCACACCATTTGAATCTAGAAAAGATGAGTTGCAAAATTGGCTGGTTCAACATAACATACAATTTGACCCACATTTAAATAAAACGCAGTTGTTTTCCCTAATCGAAACTTTTGGGCAAAGAGATAAAAAATTTGTTATAAGTGAAGTTTTAAAAGTACATGATGATTTCATTCTTCCGGCGACCACTGACCGAGACATGCCCAACGAATTTTGACATGACTTATAAGCCTTGATAAAGAATCCAATAAAGATTCGAAACGTCGGCTTTATAAAATAGTTTATCTGCCTTGTCCACTTCCCCGTAATAATAATTTTTTAACAATACTTATATAATTTTAACAAAAACTCTCATTTTAAATTTGTTAAATGTGTGTCAGTAGAGTGTACAAAACAACCGGTATTCATAAATGCTGTTAACAAAATTGCTTTTACATCTTTTCTAAGGTTGTCTTTTACTACAAATGTTATTGTTAGTGTTGATCTAAACTATTTCAAAAATTTTGCAAGAAATTAACCATTTCGTATCGTCTAAATTCTAATTCTATAAAGTTAAAATATTGAGAAAATTTTTAAAATGTCGCTATCAAACCAGCTCGACCTCCACGCAAGCTTTACACTTTACTAGCTCTTGAATTAACTAAGTAAGAAAAACATCTAAAATTTTAAGTGAGTAATAATTTAGTGGTCGAATTTATACTACACACTTTATGGTGGATTTTTCATTTAACTGCATTTGCTTGTTCCTTATTACCGTCGTAAATTTGTTACTTTTGGCTAATTACCATCTGCAACCTCATCCAATGTTATAAATCGTAAAGATCCGCCTTCATCCAAAAAAACTTGCCATCAAAATCGAAAACATGATGTAATTACCTTCTAGATTCAACAAACACTACTCAAACGGTAATTACGGTCTTTGAATAGGTATCTAAATTTTTTAGCACTTTAATTTATTAAAGCTGTCGGCTTTACACAAAAACTTTTAATTTAATTCGCTACTAACATGTACAAAAAACATACTAATTTCAAACTAAAAAGTATTTTTATTCCCATTGTTTGTGGGTGTCCTAAAGAAATTATTTCCGACGTTTTCTTCAAATTATTCCCAGGACGAAGCTGTAGATGTAAAGTGCACATTACCAAGGAAAATTGCTGTGATTATCAAAGTATATCAAGTGCAACAGAGGATACACTGTGCTATTAAATGCTATGTTATATGCAACTTGAAGCGTATTTCAGCACTTGATGAAAAATGAAACCGACATAGCTTTTTGAAATATTAAAACGAAAATTAAACCAACGATAGCAAGAGTTAAATTTTTGTAAAATGCGAGACACGGATTTGCCTTTTACAAAGGATAAATTATGTTTTCACAATCTGCGAGTGCACCTTCACTATCATTACGAAAGATATGACAATAATCACAGCGAGATGATGTATTGTCTTTCAGATTTTGCTTTCAAGAAAATTATTTTTCTCGACAGCTCCTACATGCAATAAGGGTCAGTTGTTCCATGTGTTAAAGAAAATAACATCTACGTCTCTATTCTTTTCTTTACATTTTTAATGTGTTTTTGTAATAAAATTTGAATAAACATCTCAACTAAGATAAATAAGTTTTATAATAGATGGTAATAAAAGATGTTTTTTAAATTATATTAATTAAATTATTTAATATTTATCTAATAAATCTAATAACTAAAATTATTATTTTAGTTATAAAATTAAGCATTAATAAATATTATATTTTTTTTTAAAAAGAGATAGAAAAATGTATTATTATTTGTGAAGTGCGAGAGGTATAAGCACCGAAGAAGTGGTAGCATTTACATATAATATTTTTTACGCGACTTATATAAATAACTATAGAATTTATCTTATTTTGCACATTTTGTTATGTGCCTACACAAACTTTAGCCATAATAGTAAAAAACCTATATTATTAAAAAACAAAAAAGTACAAAAATTTCAGAAACGTTCAAAATTTATCGTGTAATTGCTTGAATTTAGTGTATACAGGCGTTTCGAATGTAGCCTCCTAAAGAACGCTGATGGTTTTAAAGTGACCAATAGAAAATCATTCCTAAATGAATCATAATTTAATAAATCAAGCTGTTGATTTAAAACAAATGCAAGGAAATTTGTCATATATGTGACATTAATCTGACAATAACTCATTAGCGTCTCGTTAAATTTGTGTTACAAGAATGACTCACCGCTTCACATTTGAGGAATACGCAGACATACATTTGGTAAACGGGGTAGAAAGGGTTAACAGTTTAGCAACCAGAAGACGTTACCAGCAGTTATTTCCCAACCTAAGAATCTCGCATTTATTGTTTTTCTTCTGTTTTTGTATATCGTGTAATGCTACTGTCATTGTGTGACAGATCACTGACAGACCTGACTGATATGTAAAATTTTCACTTGTTTACAACTATGTGGCTTAATTCTTTATATTTCTGCTTTTTATGTAATTGTTTGTTGGTCAAATTTATACTGCGTTTATTTTTAAACCAAATACGATAGAAACAAAAACTTTTCAAATTAACGTTTTTTGGGTTCTTACTAAGTTGTACCTTAGAGATTGCCGTTTCTTCACAAAACACAATTTAGGTAAGTAGACGGTAAGCATACTACTACTGCTACTACTATTACTACTACTACTGCTACAACTACTACACCTACTGCTATGTAAGTATACTAGGTAAATATACTAAGTAAGTATACTTGCAGTTTGGATTATCAAAGTTAATTTTTTTATAATTAATGGTTTTTTTGAGGTTGTGTATGGTAAAGTCGATTATACAGTGCCCTATATTTTCCAACGTAGATTTTAAGCCGCGGTGCGTAAAGTGACAGATGAGTAAAGTAATATAATTATAAAGGTAATCAAAATATGTAAAGTGACACAAACTCGTTTTTTCGTAGTTGAATGAAAACAATTGAATTTGTTGGCGCTGCTGTCATTTAGCATTAACCTAAAAAATTAAGTAAACCAAAATTTATATTTTTTAGTTAAATAAAAACATTAACTTCTAGTTAATAACAAGAAAAAAGCTTTATACGTAATTGTTTAAAATTGACTAAGTCTTTGATTTTTAGTTTTAAGAGTTCTAACATATGTTTATTATAATTTTTAATCAGGGGCTGTCATGAGAAACAAAAATTCTAAAAATGTAGCGCCTAGATTAATTCACTTATGTCATTTTACCGTCACTGTCAAAAGTAAAACTTAGATTTAATTCGAATTATGGAGTTTACTGCAGAACAGAAGATTTTTTTAGTAGAATAATATTTTCGTAATGAGCACTTAGCGAACTGAGAATGGGTTCACTCATCCAGACTTTGTTTCGACGAGTTTCTGGAGAAATTCTCAGAAGAAATCATAACAGAGTCAAATTTTTATACTAATTTGAAAAACACTATCACGTCCTTTCGAGAGGACGGCAGCGTCAATCGCAAGAAAGGTACTGGAAAATCAAAAACAAATCCCTTTGTGAGTGATAGTAAAATGATTTTATTATCAAGTGAAATAAGTTACGCACTACGTTTTTAGAATTTTTGATTTTCATGACAGCCTCTGATCAAAAATTATAATAAACATATGGTACTTCTTATAAATAATAAATTAATAAAACTATTAGAAGCTATCTAAAACATTGACAGCTGTTTAATGTATAATTTAATCCAAAATTTTAGCAGTAAAAATATTTTAAGTACTAGTACTAAGCAAGAATTAGGTCCTCAACACTGACAGTGTTGACAGCTTACTAGCAAATAATAGTTTTTGTAGAAATAATACATATCTTGCCATAAAATAGTACATTAACATTCATCAAAATTTTTAATTTTTAGTACTCTGACATTAATTAGGAGCATTCAATTTGTAATACATATTTATAGAGCTGTATAACTGTATAAACAAACTGATAGTTTTAATTAGAAGACTACAACTTATTATTAAGCAATGGTCTCAATAGTTTTTGTGATAGGAAATATTATCAATTTGTGTTACTTTTTTTTTGCTAACGTAAACCTTTTTTTTTGCTAGGAATATAATTTTAATATTCTTATCAGAGCAAAGAGAAATAATTGGAAATCTGGAAGAAAAGTCAGAAAAACGAGAAGACTCTTGGTTAAGATATACTCGTAACTCGTAAGCTTATTCTTCGGCTGTCGTAAAACTCTTGTAAACATGCCATTTTTTTTTGGTTGTATGTAGCTGTAGCTCCTCATGCAACTAATATATAAAAACTTATAATATTTGTTCCCTGTAGACCAGTGCATTAATTGCAAATACACAACTATTTTTACGAAATTTAACAAAGTTTCTTCAAATTTATGCAGATTCTTAGTATTCCAAAATCTAAAATTCTGGAATTTTATTTGGCAAAATATTCTTTTTTACCCATTTAAACAGAATAAATTAATTATTGGGTTCTGCTTTTTAGGTCTAGCTACAAAGGAGTGCTTCAATTTTTACCAAACTTGGGAAATAATCGTCCTATAATCTCAAAAACTTGCTTCTAAAATTTCAAGCTTGTACCTGTAGAACAAAAAGTTGTTTACGAAAGTGGAGTTAAAAAATTTTTATACTTAAATAAATAGTAATGTTTGATAATTTATTTTATAATTTTGGTAATAATAACTTTTAAAAAGGTAAGTTACATAAAATAAAAATGTAACAATAACCGGTGAGTTCTGTGTTTAGAGTCTAGGTGTGTTCTCATTAAAATAAAAGTCTGAAAAATATTATACACTTTTATTTTATACTAGTCGTCTTTTGCTAAAATTTTATTCGCCTACAACCACTTCTTGACAGACTTACATAAACAAACAAAAATCGTCAAAATTTATTGTTGGTAATACGTTTCTATTTTTGTGTTTTGTTTAAAGTAGAGCTAACTCTTGCCTCTAGAATTAACTAGATGTTGCAATCTATAAAATTAATAGTAAGATCTAATGCATAAAAAGTTTCTCACTTTAAAAAAATCTTGGAAATAAATTTCTCCCAATTTTATTCGCTCTGTGGGCCGAGTCCTGCTAGAAGATCCATTCCTGGTGTCTATCTCAATTCTAAAAGCGAGAGCCCGCGCAAATCTCTACAAAAATTTGGAAGTTTTAAAACATACGTTGCATTTAGTATGGGGCAAAATATCAGTAAAAAATTTGCAACGTGAAAAATTTTGTTAAACGTTTGTGACTCTACATCCAGGAACAAAGCCTTTTTAAACTCCACTAAATATGTTGTTACACAACAGTCGTTTTTTAGTTATTTAATAATATTTGCTTGTTTTATTTTATAATAAAAATTGTATTCAGTTTTGTTCAAAGAAAATATGCTGTATACACTTAATACTGATCACCTTGTAGTACATTAAGTACCAATAAACAAAAAAAAAAATATGAAGTAGTGTAATTTGAGCTGAACACTGAAATGTTATATTTTTTTAAAATGTAATAAATTTATTATTATTATTATTTACTATTTGAATTTAGACTACTGAGAAAATTTTAAGATAAAATATTTAAACGAATAAGTTTGACGTTCTAATAACTTTAATTTCTGTTCTCTTCAGATACAAAATCTATCAGAATAATCTGTCATAAAACTGAAATTAAAGCTATTGAACGTGATAATATAAACGTGATATAAATGTGATCACGTGTGTAGTGGAAGAAAGTCTTCAGTTAATTTTTATTTTCTTCGAAAACATAATATTTCAAAATATAATTCGTCACAAAAAAATTAAAGCCAGTGATTTTCGCTTTTTATTAATTAAAATTAACATTGTTTTAAATGATTTTTACAATTGACGATTTATTTTATTACTATTAGTGACAAAAGTGAAATTTATTTGAAATATTAAAAATCTCATTTAACAAAAAGCCAAAGTGAATTGAAAAACATTGTTTAAGTCCTCATTAAAAAAAATTGTTAATCTTAATTTAATGTAACCTATTTATTGCCAATTAATTTTGTCAAAAAAAAATGTAGAATATATACCTAATTATTAGAGGGCATTAATCAGCTTACGGCCTGCGTTTGTAGCCCAAGGGATCGTAAGCAGAGTCATTTCAAAAATAATTATTACATAAGCAGTAGTCGTTATGCTTATTGTTGCTGTTAGTATAGCAGTAATAGCATGTTTACGAGACAAGTGGTTAAAAATAATATAAATAGATTCATTACTGTTCATATGCATTACCTATAATAAATCTTAAATATAATATAAAATACAAGATGTGTAAAAGCATTTACCTAAAACTTCCCTCTTCAATATAAAATTGATACTTCCGCAAATATGTTTACCGTTTCAATGTGTGATTTATTTCTTACCTAATTACTATATTCACATTACACACTGTTAGTTCTACTTCTCTAACCGACCTGTTTTACATAATTAGCATTTCTGCAGTCCAAATAAGTACTAGTATTACTATTACAATCTTCTTTTATAATTATCGCAAATGGTGTCTGTCAAATAAAGACTTAACCTGTTTTTGAAAATTATACAAGTATATTCGTAGTCTGAATAAACAGATAATTTATGACACCTGTAATTTAGTAGTCGTATAAGTTTCAAACACTAGACATTAAAATAATAATTAATTTAGACCTAACTGAACGATTTATTTTTCTCAACCGTACAAACAGTAGGAACATTGTATTTATTCTCATATTTATCTTGTAAGTGTGTAATTTGGAGCAAGTTGAAGGTGGCCATCTGCGTACACATTTCACGTACAATAAATCGTCGTGTAAAAACTTAATTTTAAATTAACCATACATAATATACCTACCATTAGGAGGAATAATATGCCACACAAGCCGCTCGGGCCATATACGGCTAATCGCAAGGATTCCTCATGTTCACACCTCTATTTCTTGTACCGCTATACAATTAATTATCTCATAAACACTTTTCCTTAACTTTCGTAACACTGCACTTAACCTCTGGTTACTAGGAATCAGCCTAATTGATTGAATTCCGAAGTTGTACGACCATTTTAATCCGGTTAAGCGTTTTAATGGTTCATAAATTGGTTGCAGGAAAAATATAAAGTCCTTTGAGAAAATCCTAAATTCTCTCAGATCGAAGTCATAAAGATTCCGACTCACATTTACGATTATAATAAAATTATATTAATGTTTGTTTAAACTAAGTGTGCAAACTAGACGACAAAATCGATGGTTCACGCTTCAAAATTCCCAATTAATGAACCGAAATAAATGGAATTTTCCACTTTAATCAGACATGGACACTGCTTTTAATTGAGTCAAAAGGTTAATGGGCCGCCGATTCATCGATAAATGAAATTACAGCCATTAGTTTAATTGTACAGATATTTACAATGCTACTTATTAGGTCAAGAAAAGCGAAAATTACTTGCATGCTTCTTGCTTCTACCGAAATGACTACACCTTGTTATAAAGTGCAATGTGAATGCATTTTTTTTTTTATTTGAAAATTTACTTGTGTGATGATGTGCAATAATTTTAAGTAGCTTGTTTATATGCAAAATGATTTATATAAACATTGCTATGCCTGCAGATAATTGATTGTTTCGTCAGGCAATGATTCTATTTTTTTTCGTTTTGGAAACATGCAGAGGATGGGTTTGGGTAATTTTATGCATGGGCGTTGCAGTTCGTTGACCACTGTTGAAAATTCAAGATAGGAGAATTCGCGATGAAAAAAATTAATTGTGTTAAATTGAATATTAATTAACATACATGTAGTCGAAACAGTTATATTTTTTGTATTTGCAGGAAAAAGGTTTTTTTTAAATCTAAATGTACAGAGTGAATTATTTCTTGTGAAAAATTTTAATTTTTAAATATTATCTATCATAATTTATCTGCGGCTGAATAATTGTTATTTAACTACAACTATTTTTTATCAATACCCTTTAGAACTTTTAAATTTTAGAAGAGTATTTACAAGGTAATTCAACTTTGTTCTTGAATGAATCTTTAATACCAACTCTAAAAAATATTTTAACATTTGCATATACTGGTGATTATTCATCAAATTGTGAAAATTAGTTCTTTATTTTGCTAAAGACCGATTTACAAAAGAAATTACTAGGACTATATTTCTAAAACGTTTTATTATATTAAAAAAACTTGGATAATTGATCTAAAACTAAAAAAATTAATAGCAATAAATGTGAGAATTTATTACAAGCCAGAACTGATGTTAAGTATGCCTAATGATTTTTGATCAGGTCAATTTACGTAAGAATTTTCATCAAAAATTAAAATGTGTTATTCAATGTATTATGGTACGATCAACAAAAAAATATTGTAACACTATAGTCTTTACCTCAATTTATGATTAAAAATATTTTTTCTCGAACTCATCTCGCTTCTGATTAGAGCTGCTAAATATACTCATTGACTTTAAATGTGTTACACCCAGAAGAAATAATTTTTGCAGTTTTTTTTTAGTTACAGAATGAGTCAATTGAAAGCAAGTTATAGTAACTTTGCAACGGTTTATCTTTGACAGTTCTTGCAAAAAAATGTTTAACCTCTTAGTTTTAAAAGTTGTTTTAGTTAAGAAAAAGACTTATCAGAGCTGATAAGTAAAAGTATTTGTAGTTGTTATGTTTCCGACTACTTGTTTTAAGAGTAACAAGCCGCCTTTATTCCAAAAGCATCAACGGTATCACCATTTTAGCGATTTCGATAGAGGTAGAGTTGTGGTCTTTCGAGAAGCCGGTTTGTCCTATGGCGAAATTGTCCGCCGTGTTGATTCTACTGCAATAACGATATTGCATGTGTTTCGGATGTGAACAGAAGAAGGTAGAGAAACACGAAACAAACCAACAGGTCAATTGAGACGTACCATCGAGCGTCAAAACAGGCGCTTTAGACAACTTTAATAGGAGAAAAAAATCTAAGAAACTGACTTATACAGGAATTTATTAGTAACCAGCCCCTTTACAACAGACCTCAATAAACACTAATCTTGTTACGATCAACTGCAAAAAACCCACCGACCGAAAGAAAATTTTACAATAATTTCTTAATCTGTTTACCTAAGTATTTGGAGATAAAGACTGGTATCTTTTCCTTTATTTATAGCACCAATAATCCTCTAATTATAAACTATTGTGCATTTATCAATTGACTTATATAATAAGCTTCTTAGATTTTTTCCTTCTACTATAGCTTAACAAAACCGTCTTGCTACTACGCGCCAGCTCGGTAACCAATAATTTGAAGAAAAAGATCGACTTGTTCATTTGCGAAAGTTATACCCTCGCATTCAAACTTCTAGACTTTTTCTTACCGTCCAGGATTAGTGCTTTCTTTAACTGGAAAACATCGTCATTAACGCTTGCAATGGTGCAGAAAAGAGCAGGTTTGGGAAACAGAATAACAAAATGTGATAATTAGAGAAAAATCGCGATTCTGCCTAGGCATACATGATGGCCATCTATATCACGAGAGTAAGACGCCGTCATAGAAAGCGACATAATATTAGATTTGCTGTTGAGAGACATGTTCACAAAACTGTTGAATTAATGGTTTAGAGAGATATTGCTTATGGAAGCCGACCATCTCTTGTGTTTATTCGAGGCAGTATGACAGATGTGCGTTATGTTGATGACGTTCTACAAACCACTGTACTACCTTATTCAGAATAAAGCAAAAATTATCCGATTGACGATTGACGACTAAAATTTTAGTCACAACAAAAATCGTGGGTCAATATTTTTTATACTATGTTCAGAACGAGGAGTCAGTAACGCGCGCAGAGACCGGTATTAGGAGGAACCACAAAGTTTCAAGACTGTTTCACACAGCTTAAAACGAGCATTTACTGTGCAATGAACAAATAACGAATAACTGAAATGAAGTGGGTGAAAAATTTTGTCGGTGTAAGCTGGACTGGGTTACCGCCTATCGTCAAATACTCAACCCAATAGAAAATCACTCGATTTGTCAGGACGCACTTTTATTACTGACTCTTCGTTTTGAAGTATAGTCATTAGTCACAAGTAAAATTAAACGACTACATAGAAAGTAATAATTGTTTTTTTATAGTTAGTCATGATTAAAATTTTAAATTTAGTCGTTGCACACGATTAAAAAAATTATTTTTGTATTTTTATGTACGAGCGTGTTTTACGTTTACCTACCATAATTAATTAGTAGGTATTAAAAATGAATTAACTAAAATATTGAACTGCAATTTTACACGTAAACCAAGTTCGATACGCTATTTTCTGCTACATTGAGGCTATAAAATATAAAAAAATCAATATAAATGTGTATAAATAAAAATCAATACAAATAAATGTTAAAAAGAAACGTCAATACAAATAAACGTCAAAAAGGTGAAGCCCTAAAAAGAGCCTCGTGATTAAGTAAGCGAAGGAAGGCGTCTTCCATGATTAAGGAAGCAAAGCCCTAAAAAGCAGTCTCCATGGTCAAGAGGACAAAAATAAGTCCCCATGATCAAAGATGCAGCCCTAAAAATGTTTTCTTAGTTAAAGTAGCGAAACCCTAAAGAAAGCCCTTTTGGTCAACAAAGCAAGCTACCTCGCGGCCGGCCTCTTAGTATTATCCGCCACCACCCCTTTGGCGTTTTCAGTAGCAGGCCACCCACTTGTAGTTACGACAAATCTAGATTAACACGAATTTTCTCTCATAATGTATCTGTGCCGGTGGCGGTAGACTATTGCATGTTATTAAATGAAGCAAGAAAAGTCTTAAAAGAAACCTTCTTGGTCGACTGCAATAATCTTGAAAACAATAACATTTTTGAGTTCAGAATGAAGAAACCTTTCAAACGATATATCACAAGCCTATACTATACATATATACTTCACAGGTATATATACGCCAAGATATATACTTCCCATTTAAAAAGTTGGGGGTTGTAGTTGTCATTGGAAGAGGGTTGAAGGTAGAGATCGCATTTTTACGTTGAAGAATGTCAATTTATAATTTAAATTTGACGAGGTTCGAGATTTTTTATAAATATATACAGTAACTGAAATACTGAATTTATTCCATTTGGCTTTTACAAACTGTATATTTAATAAAATGATAACAGATTTTTTTATATTTTTTTAATTGCTTTAAAGAGATTTCACGCCTATTATATTTGAAGTTCTTAGAAAAAAATCGTAAAACAGGGAAAACTGTATATTAATCATTATCAAATAATTAAAAATTTATTTAAATAAATTTTAATTCGACTATTTTATTATCCGATTGAAATTTTAGTCACCATTAACGACTAAATATTTATTCAATTTTTTAGACTTATTTTTAGTCGGATAAAATTTTATTCGTTTAAATATAGTCGTTCGTAAGATAAAAAATTTCGACTATTTTTTAGTCGTTTTTTTTAATCGGATAAATTTTCACTCGGCTAACGCCCAAATCTGACTTTACCTAAATAGCCGTCAACATGTTCTTTTTCAGCAAGACATCGCACGTCCACATATTGCTCGTCAAACTACAGACTTTCTTCAAGAAACTGGCATTAATGTTTTGCCGTGGCCACCTTGTTCACCGGATTTAAATTTCATCGAGCATGTGTTATATCATTAACATTATACAATTAACTTATATTATTATAAGTTAATTATTAATATTATTAATATTATGTATTAACTTATAATACAAAAACTTATGAAATAAATACGTATTAATGGCGTACTTAGGGGAGAGGACTATGAGGGCTGTATCTGTCTCAAACCTAAGTATTTTTGGTCGTTTTATATGATTTTAAACCAAATTTTATAAAAAAATATATTGAATGAGTTACAATATGAATGTACTACAATTACAAATGAGTCTACTCTTTTTATCAATGTGAGGTTGCACACTTATTTTGAAATTTTAGCAAAAAAATTAAACTTGAGCCAAAAATCACTTGAACCCTTTCTGAGAATCAATCCCAGGTAAGTCTTTGTGAGCATTGATGTAATAACTCAATAATTCTAACATCTATAATTTATAAAGAAAGTTATTGTTTAACAAAAAAATGTATTTTTATCTAACCTCTTAGTACGTTTCTGCAGTAAACAGAATTTGAATAATGAAATAAAAGAATAAGTTTTATTTAATTTGCTACAGTACAACTTTATTATCTAAATAAACTTGTACATTAATAAACAGCACGTTGTAAAATAGTTAAATTTTGTTCATTGTGAGAATTCTACAACCTAATATAAATCGTAACAATAACGAATAACATTTAATAATGTAATAAAGAGGACTCAGCATTTTCTAGTTTACAATTAAGTAACAGTCTTAAGAATTCGTGCGAAACTTGGAGAATCCCAAACTTTACATTATAGTTTAAACGCCTTTAACTAAGTTTCAATCTCAATTAGGGCTTTTCCTAATTAATTCGCCTTGTACGAGTAACCGCCAAATTCTTAAACTGCGCTTTTCCCTAAGGCTAAAAACAATCTCTCTCAAATCTCAACGTCTAAAGCGGATAATTTGTAAAAAAGTGGCATTCTTCTGTGAGAACAAGCGCACATAACCCATCCGCAATTTATTCAACATGTATGTAGCATCGTTGTCCTTGAAACGCATACAAATTAAATGTTTTTACTCATGCGGTGTGTTTCCTGGCCAGCTCATGCGAACAGAAAAACCGCCTTGCGTAAAATATCGGCGTCCATTGTGCATTGTTGGAGAGACGAAGACACTGAATTAGTACCTTCACCACTTTATAATACTTGAACGGCTGGTTAAGCAAAGACATTCGTCGGTATGGTATTATTTTACAGTGTTTGGCTAGGGGCATTGGTCTTTCCGTTTCGTGTCGTCTTCGGACCAGACAACACTGGAACCATTGAAAAAAAAATTCGTCGCATGTGGGCACAGGACTTGTTTTGTTTGACCGAACGTTCACACAACCATAAACTTATTTGCTCACAACAAACCCTCTGCGGAATTCGTATTAATTATTCAAGCAAGGCAGGTTTTATGTGGCTCGGAAATTTTCACTGATAAAGAATTTAAAGGGGAGAAGGGACCTTTCAGGAAAGCTCTAAGGCGAGCTTTGAAGCTATAAAAAATCTGTGAACTACGAGCCGGAACACATATTCTAGAAATAACATTACCAAATCTGCATTTTGTAAAGATCAAAATACGGTTCTAACAACAGGTTTATTGGATGTACGTGTAGATGGACCTAAATCTATTATCAAAAATTATACTAGTCTTCAAATTAATCACTGATACTAATAATAATTTATAACAGCAGAATAAATATCTAATAAAAATCTTAACATTTGTTTTTATAGTCGTTTATAATTGTATTCATTGTGCTAATTGTTGTAACAAATAGCTAGACGCTAAAATATTTTAAAAACAGCCAGAAAATTATTTCATAACTGTACCAAAAAAATGAAAATCTATAAATTTACCAGTTAGGTATCTACTTTACAATTTAAAATGTGTCCAATAATTGTTCTGGTCAGATCGCCTATGTGTGGCAATTGTCACAAAAAACGTATGTCTTGGTTAACATTACAGAACAATGACACATGACAGCTGTCAGTGCTCATATGAAAATACATCGAAAATGCGGTCAAAAATTTACACGTTCAACTGAGGTAACGCTTGCAGAGTAAATTCTTGAACGCCTGCATACAATTATCATGATTTGCAATGTGATTGTTATCAAAAACTAC
This sequence comes from Tribolium confusum, assembly GCA_029207805.1. Classification (NCBI taxonomy): domain Eukaryota; kingdom Metazoa; phylum Arthropoda; class Insecta; order Coleoptera; family Tenebrionidae; genus Tribolium; species Tribolium confusum. The sequence goes on from JALGAY010000003.1 coordinate 6,555,374, forward strand.
TAAATGCAAAAACAAAATAACATTTAGACAGTTGACATCAAACCATATAAACTTATCACGTCAACATATGTTGCCTATATTTGTTATTATTATTTTCATCGTTAACATTTTTACTTATTTTTCAACGATATTAGTAACGATAAATGTTTTTTTTACTAATAAAGATATCAAAATTTAAAAAAAAATAGAGTTGTCTATCAGGAAAAAAACTTGTGATAACTATATTGTTTGACCATTTACGTAACACGAAATTAATAATGATAACTATAGCTCTTTAATAATACGTATAAAAACAGCAAGTTTTATTTAAATTGCTTAAGTCGTTTATTTTTTATAGCAAATAATATATTTTTTTTAAATCCTTGGCGTTTCATAGCGCCGAAACAGTATACTTTTGTTTAGCTTAACCGTTTTATTTTGATCTTAGAAATATGTGGTAGTTTTTTGTACAATTTTTTCAAGAACACCTATACATTGTTTAAATAAAGCCTGCCCTTAAAAGTAAATTTCAAAGATTAAGTAACTTTTTTTAGATGTTTATTCTATTCACAATAATTTGAAAAGTATATTAACAATAATTTAAAAATTTGTTTGAAAATTATTTCATTTGAAAGTTCTACCACATTTAAAGTTTATATTATCTTATTTTATGTTGTTTGAAATTAGAAATTTTTATTACAATCTAATTCAGACAATCTCAATATCATAAGTTAGGCACTTTTTAAAAAGTTAAATTTGGCATTTGAAAATACTAAACAGCAAATCTGCTCAGTAGTCAAGTCGTTTCATCTCTAATTAAACACTTATTTAATATTTTACGTTATCACAAAAGTTTACAGTAAAACAAACTTATGTAGTTTTTTTTATACGCAACTACTGCGACTATGTCTCTGAACACCTTGCGTATTAAAGAAATGTATTTCAGTGTTACAGAAATCGACTACGTAAATTTAGAGTAGAACAAACTTACGTATTTTTTTATACGCCACTTTTATTGCTTGTCAAATCCATCTTGGCGTGTGAGATTCGTAGAAGCGGAATAAGAAAAAAAATACTACGTGCTCTCTTTATCTAGGATAAGTACATACTTTCTGTCAGACTCGGACTGGCTTAAACTGCTCACTCACCGTAACAAAGCTAAGTCCACACAAAAAGTAAAATAAACAATGTAAAAAATGTCCGAATAGTGATTAGCACAAATAATCAAGTTTTTCTACTCATGCATATAAAAATACACATACTCCTTAGTTTAATTCAAGATGAAAATTTTAAGTCCAATCTTGTTACAGTCTTCGTAGACTTCGAAAGCTAGGTTTCAACTGAATTTTTCCCATCACGACAACACCGAGTATACTGCGCCTCTGATCTTCAACGCCGAGATAAATTTGACAAGTTATACTACGATTATATCACTGAACACTTTGCATATTAGAGAAATGTGTTTCAGTGTTACAGAAATCGTAAAACCAGTCTAATTTAAATTTTTTGATATCATTTGAATGTTTCTAAAAAGATGTATGAGTTAATTTTAAGTTAAGATACTACCGGTAGTATCGTAAATTTTAATACTTTTCTTTGACAACAACCAATCACAGTACCAATTTTTTTTAATTTTTTTTAATTTTTTTTTAGAAACGAAAATACTAACAATATTATTCCAACTTAAAATTAGCCCAATAGTCAGTTTGCTGTATTGAGTTATACTAATAGCGTTCTAATTTAAATTATAAATTTTAAGTTTTTAAAAGGGTATCTTCAACTTATACATATAATAAAATACGTATAATAAATATAATAAATAAAAAAACCAGCTGAACGTATACAAAACGTTAAAATTTATAATACAAAATAACTTTTGCAACGAAAAAAAACTAAAATATGTTTATTAATACGTAACACTAAAAAAACTAGAAAAATTTAAATACATGCATATTCACTGTATGGAAACTTGTTTAGGAGTTGGTTTAGAGAAAACGAGAGAAAACAAATATTTAAATTAAAATTTGGTATATTATAGTGTTACATAATTATTTAAAAAACTATTTTGAAAATATTTGTATTACCTAAAATTTTGGAGAAGCATTTGAAATAAAGTAAAAGTTATTTTACACAAAAATGATAATTTGAGAAACGACACTAACGTTTGGATATGCAAGTAAGTCATTTGACAAAAGGTAAAAAACAGTTGACAAAAACAAAAAGCAAAAGAAAAACACTGTATCTTAGATCTCTAACAAAAAATTACAGAAAAACTGCAGTAAGGCAAAACAAAGTAAAAGCCTAATAGACTAATTTCAGGTTAAGATATTACCGGCAGTATCGCATATTTTAATACTTTTCCATAACAGCAACCAATCACAACCTCGTTTTTTTCAAATTTACCATAAAAACGAAAATACTACAAATATTATCTTAACTTGAAATTAGCCCATAAATATATATAAAATCATTTAATAAACTCTTAGCTGTTAAGAGTAGTTGCAAGTTTGCAAAACATAATATATTTTCTAAAATTTTATATTGCTAACATTTTGTCTAAAAGCTAATTTAACAGTCACTGCCCATCTTCTTCCTGATAAATTCATGCTTAATTCAAAAACTCTAAAATTTTTATTAATTCAGTAAATTGTTCTATATAATTGCAGACTTAAAATGAGAGAGTTAAATATATTGAAAGCTAAATATGAGTCACGCTCAAGGTTACTTAATAGTAAGGTTTGCTGTTCTCACGGGCGGAACTACGTCATAAAGTTCTCCACAGCCAACTCCTAGCGCGCTAAATTTAAAATTTATGTGCAAAGTCACGGTAGTACCTTTTGTAGTAAGGGGAAATTATGCTTTACAATGAAAATTACAAAAATACAATCATTTTTTTATTAACATTTTCAATTTACGTAATAATTTTTTTAATTTTTGAATTTTGTACAACTTTTTTTTTACACTCTTTGAGTTTATTATTTAAAAAATTCATTTTGATGAATACTCTTTGTCTGAAAAAGCCGCGGACAATTTCCTCAGGAATATCCACAATACTTTTATATTTTTTCGTTAAAGTGGCCACAATTCTTTTCTTCACAAAAAAATTGTTTTTGTTTGTTTTTTTGAATTTATGGTTTAAAAGTTTTATAGCGGTTTTTAATTTCTCAGTTGGTTCCGTCAAACCTCCATATGACACATGATGCACCCATGGTGGAAGTGCATATGAGTGTTCTTGCTGCAGCATGTATGTGTATTGTCCAAGGTATGGATATGAATTCTTAAATTTTTTGACCAGCCATCCAGCAATGTATTCTAACCCATCATTCTCAACATTGGGTTCTGTTTTATTTTGAGATGATTTTGTAGAAACACTGCTAATAGAGTCCCTTTCACTGAAATCTTCCACTATTTCTGGTACAGTCGGTTGAACATTTGCACGCTTCAATATATCACAAATGACATATTCTTCTTTGACATCACCTACTACCGTATTCATTTTGTTTGCCACAGCCCCCGGACATTTGCCTGCAAGTGGTATTCTTAATACATCTACTATATATATATATATATATATATATATATATATATATATATATATAAACTTACCAACTATAATTTGTCGTAAACGATAAAAAGCATTCAAAGGAGTGGGATGATCATCTAACCCTCCATTCGTCCTGATTTGAGAAAACAAATTTTCTAAAGCATCTTGGTTTAGTTTAGCTGTCATAATAAATGAAATTTCATAGTTTTCTTTCAAGTCCTCATACATTTTTTTAAAGATGTTATGGCCATTAGTATTCCCTTTTGAAAAACTTGCAGTGATTTTTTGCCGCAACTTCTTATATTTAAAATTTGTCCATAAATTTCATCAAGTTTATCAACTTGCGCTGGATGCCCCTTGTATGGTTGTTTAAAAAAAACCGCTTCGTTTAAGTTTCTCGAGTTGAAAATGTCAAACCACACATTTATTGATTCAATAAATTCGCCCAATTTATAGGCTTCGTCATTTTTTACATATCGTTGTAATGCAACAGATGTTGTATGTGATAACAACTGAGCTGCTAGTTTAACATTTTGACGCTCACTGTCACTGCACGTTGTGTTTGTCTTTAATTTTAAAGATTGAAGAAACTTCTGCATTTTTGGACAGTTTCACTAACTCTTCCAGAGGTTTTTTAGATATTACACTTCCATCTTCTAATATAAAACCTACATAAAATATGTATAACACTAAGTAGTGGCTATATTTATTTTACCTTTATCCAAAAGCCAGTTACGAATTAATTTCAAAAGATGTGGAACATCTGGGAAGATGTAAATATTAGATTTGAGCACAGAGTGCTCAAAGTAGGGGTGTTCAAATGTCACTCCTAAATCCCTCCACACTGCTTGGTTACTCGAACCACAATCCGAAACACATGCCACCACAGTGTATTCAATGTTGTGCAGAGCTTGAATGATGCTGTGCAAAATATCCACACTCATGTTTTGGTCAAAACCCATAAAAACAGGTTGCTTCCAGGAGCCACACAAACCACGAGCCAACACCACTTGAAGATATTTGTGAGGACCAACTATTTCATCTTCTTTGTTGTTGTATTCATACAAACTTCTCACTCGCATCTCATCAAACATAAGAACAACCAGACTTTCTTTATTCATAAGCGAGTGCCGTTTGATTTTCATAAAATTCAATGAGCTTGTTAGAATCCCATTTTGTAAGGTAATTTTTCCAGCATACTTCCGGAGTGTGCTTAGATTGGGCAGAGGAAATTTATTATTTCGCAAAAATATATAAGCCCTGCTACTGAAATACCTACAAGAGAACAATTATTTAAACACACGAGATGGTATAAAAGTGAGTTGTTGAAACAAAAATTACCTCAGTGTAAACGCTTGAGCCAATTCTTGGTTTGTCCAAACAACTCGTTTTTTTGTTTTTCTTATCAGATCAATTTGATTTGGAGAAAATGTACCAGACAACGCTTTTTTTATAGCAGCATCCAATTGTACTTCTTTTTTGGTTGATGCTTCTTTTAGATCAGCAAGCTCTCCTTCCAAGTCATTTATTTTTAACTTCAGTTGGTCGATTAATTTGATGGCCTCATCATATTTTTTTTTTAGTTCTTCATATGGTGGAGAAATTTCCATATCCATCGAAAACGTTTTTAAAACACTTTCAATATAGTGTTGGTCACGATTCCTTGCAAAAATGTTGATATTTTTTTTATCTTCGTTAGTAGAAATTGTTGGGACAACTATAAAAGAATTGAACAGTGATGTTAACTTGAAACTTTCGATAATACTTTATTACATACCATCAGGCTTTAACTTTCGTTTGGTAGAGCAATTCAATAATTCTTTCTTAAAATTTAGTTCAAAATCATCTGCTCTGAAATGTTCAGAGCAAATAGTGTTGTGCTTTTTTGGTTCCCAATTTTCGCCTCGCTGACAAAAAGTAATCCATAACTTTCTGATAGTAGCGGTTTTGGGAAAAAGATGGAACGAGTATGCACTTTCCACACTTGATTTGTTTTTACAAAGTGAAACTGCACACGTGTGACCAACCATTTTCACAAAATTGCCCACTGGTTTTGATAAAATTTCGCGAGACGCGGAAGTCTGATGGGTCAAAATAAAACAAATAACAGAAATAACAATAATAAACTCCCAAACTTAACCTAACTATATTGAAAAAAGAATTAATGTAAATAAATCAAAACTAGCTAACCGCTAAACTTATTATTAAAAATCTACTAAATTAAAAAACTTTAATTCAAAATTAACAGCAAAACTAGATAACACAAAATGAATTAAATGCAAAAACGAACCGTATACGAAACCAGCAGACAAAGCAGTGACTTATGGCAATGACAATGGCGCGATCAGTTGATGCAGTTGCCATGCTGTCATGTCAGCCAACCGGTTTTAGTTCGAAATCTGTGATGCACGTTGACCAACACCTGATAATATAATTCTCTAGAGAATTGAGAACTTTATGACGTCACATCCGGAACAACAGCAAACCTTACTATTAAGTAACCTTGAGTCACGCTATAGTGCAAGATAATGCAAAACCCTTACTCACACCCACAGACCAGTCGAGATAAATGATAATTTATTGTTCCGTCTGAGAACAAAAGTTGTGTAAACCTCCGAATAATTGTTAGAAAGACGTGTCGTTATACAAACAGCGCGAAGACCATGGAGTGGCTCAGGTTGCAATCGTTCATCTTGCACAGTAATTTAAAAATTTTGTTAATGTAAATCTGCTTTTACAAGCCAATAGTTTACAATAAGCAATGTAATTGTGACTTTTGGGGCTTTTTGTGGCAAATCTAGTTTAATTGTCAAGTAATTCTGATAAACGTCAAAAGTATCCACACAACTTTTTAAGTATTTTTACATAAATACCTACGCAGACAAAACATATAAAAAAACGCTTGTTGTTTATGTTTTTTTATGCATCATATCTTAAAATTTTTTAATTCGGTCTTGTAATAAAAAATTTGAGACTATGGCGGAGGTGCCGGGCAAATTGCGACGCCTCACAATATCGCAAACCAGTGGAGACTATAAAAGCAGTGCTCGCTTATACTTAGACCAGCAGTTCCTTGAAAAAGCATGCTGTTCAGCTACTTTGAATATTGTCACTCAAAGAAACACTTTGTCGCTCTTAGACGAAGTGAAGGAACTCAAGAGCCTACGAATATGGATAAACCCCATGGAAAAACTGCAGCAAATCTAAATTAAAGGAGCACCCAAAACTTTGTGCTAAGCTGCAGTCGACAACCAAAGCTTCCACACTACGACTGTCTGTCCGAGAATCAAGCCATACTACTACTACACTATGTATACTTTAAATGTTTTCTTTTTCAAATAGACACAGAGCAATTTATCATTAACTATATTATAACAAAATTCTAACAACAAAGTTTTAAAACAAGTTTTTAATACATTTGATTCTATTAGAAGATAATCTGCAGCGGGTCTGTCGCAGCCGCGAAAAACATTCTGCAGCAATAAGCCAAAACAAGAAAACTCTACAACGAATCTTATTGACACTAAACTTTTCCTACACAAGATTAGCTTCTTAATTTTAATTTTAAAACATTATCCTACACAAAAAATTACACTACTTCTAAACTCTGTTGTATTTTTTTAGTCATTCTTTATTAATGTCTAGATACACGTTATTCATTTCCATATAACACTCGGTCACGGAGGTTTTTATCTGCTTAAACAAAATAGACTGTTTTATTGTATATGATAATTTTGTTTATAGCAAATAGACAGTTACGTCAATTACAACTTTTTTAAACGGAGAAAAATTTAAATATTATTCAGGCGCCACTATCACCAATAGAAGCAGACAAATATAACTAAATAAAAAATTTATTCATTTGTCTATGTTGTTTATTCTATACTAACGTCACAAATGCAAAATAACCAATCACCGAACCACTGCAATGTTAGACAACTTTACTTGTTCAAAACAAGTTGTAAAAAAAATACTCTGTAAGTTAAAAAAACGGAAAAATTTAGAGTGACTGAAACAGAATATACCACATAATAAATAAAGCACATAAAGTAATCCTCCTATAAAGAGTCTCAGTTAAACATACTGTCATAAATATAAACTAAACTTTTAGAAAGTATCTACTTCTTGCGGCTTTGTTTTTGCAATTTATATTTTACTCGATTTACTTAATAATAATTGTCTTCTACTAGATCACTTAACATTTGTGACAATCCCGTAAAACCCAATTACCAATTCGAGACTTGACACTCGTATTCAAACATTTAAAATGCAACAATAAAGTCAAGACCGTTGCACTTTAAATTTATCACACCCTAACTTTTAATAAAACAGTGACCTTTATTTACTTAAAACGTTACACTTTCCTAAATAACACCGACGAAAAGAAAATTGTACAATAAAGCTACATAAAACGACAACTAATCACTTCGTCATTGATTTCATCAAAATGTTTTCCGTCTAGGCTACATCCTGAGCTTCAGTAATTCTCAAATTAATTTTTTTGCGAGGCAAATCGTGTCTAAGTAAATGCCCTCGAGTTTGTAGGAAGAACAAACTGTTCTTCTCAAAAAGGCAAGTGTAACGTTCCAGCACCCACCTCCATACATATATGCGTCATACAAATCAACCGTTATTTTTCAAAGATTAGATTTGCTTTAAAAATTATCTTCGCAGTTTATGCGTATTGCGTTATTATCTATCATACACGTGACTTTCGATCACGTGCGGCGGCTTTTTGTTCATCCGCAGCCTTAAGCAGGTGCTGAAGAATTGTCAGTACAGGTGGCCCAGAAATATGCCATTAACAGGTTAACTTTCTCTAGGTATGCATTTCATTTTCTTTAATTGTTTAGTTTGTTGATGCAGTCGAGAGGTTTCTGACTGTAAATGTTGATTGGGTCCAATGTTGTAAGACCACCAACTCCCACAAATGTTGTGTAACAACAAGACCAACATGTATGCATTTTTGTTAACTTAAAATAAATTATTTTAATTACTTTCGTACAACAAAAAATTTAAATTAGGATCTAAAATTATACTTAGTGGATACACCATACCATAGAAAAAATCAATAAAAAATTACATATATATTTTATTCCTAAATTTACTTTTCTTTTGAGTAGGTTTATAAATATACCTACTTTTAATACAAAAGGTGAAGATATAAAGATTGTAAATATAGGAGCTTAAAGTTCTCGACCTTTTTAATTCGGTTAATGGTGGTAGAGCAGATTCAGTAGCTTCAAAACTATTGATAAAAAAATCAGTTTAGTGTAAAGGTTATTTATCTCTCAAGCTGTTGGTTACATTTAACTTGTGCGACCTTCAGGCGTGAAATTGTATTCCTTCTATAAAAGGATCGTGAAAAGACGCGTAGGTAGATCGACAGGTGTGTGGGAGGGTAAAAAATTTGCTGCACTAAAACCAGCAAAGACCTACACTTTCTTAAGCATCAAATATTTACTTAAAAGTTAAACACATTAGAAATAATTTCCTCGTTTCGTAGCAGCCATTAGCGATGACATGAAGCCATACTGCAGCATCTAATCCAGAAAATGGAGTCCTTCACCTCGACAAACCTTCCAAGAAAATAATTAAAATCTTAATGAAAACCCTTGCACTAATAGATCTGCCACAATTCACTTTATGCTCTTCCACATGCAAATGTAACTCGTGTGATTATTCACATGTTTTTATTTGGAATGGATGTAGATCAAAATTTTTACCGTTAATTATTCACATTTCATTAACAATTTACATAATTTAAAACCAGTTTAGCGACACTGCTAAACCTACTTAAATAATTGCATGAACGACAATAGCGGTTCGAAAAAATGCCTTTTCGAACCAAACCAATTAAACTTATTTCACACAATACGTAAATAACGACCTAACGGTCCCACACCGCTGAAAACGATGAGAAGTGTCTTTTAGGTCTGAAAGTAAGTGGGTTAATGAAGCGTAGATCGTTATTAAAGAGACATGATTTCATAAAGACAAGCCATTTTCAACTTCCTTTAAAAATGCATCGCTTCGATTAAAACTGACTCAATTCTAATTAGTTGGAAGCATCAAGGGTGCAAACAGTAAATTTTACACGAAAACTATTTAAATAGGGTATACCGGATACAACTTCGACTACAGTTAAGAGGATCAGACGGTTTTAATTGAAAGTCCTGTGCTTTAGCGTTTCCTCGTGCTACGACGAAAAATACTTTCACTTATACTTATTGAGCTACCATATAATTTCATAATGTGTTGAGTCATAATAACGTGCACTGTATTTGCTTCTACATGTTTTTGTATGACTTATAGAAAACGTGTTATAGTTAATATTCATTGTTTAAAAGTCAAGTTATATTTTCTAAAAATTGCTAAGAAAAATTTTATATTAAAAATTCACATACTAAATAACAAGATCAGCACAATCTTTTTTGTTCAGTAAACACTTTTTCTTGCTACTTTTAATGTAAATAGCTGCCATATGCTTAGATGTGTAACAGGTAAATAGTCAACATGATTTCTTTATTAATTTCTTTTGACGGCGGAATGTAAGTAGTAACAATTACATTTTTTAAAAATATAATAACAACGCAAAATGTAAAACCTCAAAAATTGATTTGAGGAAAAACTAAAACGAAACGAACTTAATATTTTATTGTAAAATAGATACATATTAATTATTCCTTAAGACCGAACACAAAACTCATCTTGAAACACAAAACCTCTGAAAAAAATTTGACATTCACAATTGTTTTTTGATTTTTTTAATAATCGATAAACATGGGTACTAGCTGGTTAAACATTTCACTCAGTTTTCAATAATTTTTGTTCAATCAGTTCAGAAAGGTTTAGAATTAAACTGCACAGAGGCAATACTAATTTAGCTGTTGTAAATCTTTATTGCGCATTCTTAGTACAGTTTTAAACCGTTCTGAACAGATTTTAAACTGTTGTTGGAACAAGCCTAATAACGACAAAATAGTGACAATATTTGTAGTGGCAGCGGTAAGGAATATAATTCATTCTTTATAAGAGTTGTCAAATCAATTTGATTTTTTTACAAAATTTAAACAAATTTCGATAAGCAGCAGAAAAAATATAAAAAACCACACGGTATGTTTCGGTTGTTAACATCCTCGGCTTGTACTCGTTTACATCGAATATTAATACATATTTTTACATTTCTTGTGCTTAAATAACCATTATATACTTAGAAAGGTATTAAATTTAAAAAGTGCCTTCACCTGTACGTCATCGGACTTACAGTAAAAATGACGTTTGCAAAGGTTGTGCTAAAGATGAGAAACTTCTCTTCATATTCTCTGTTACTAACGTTTGCGGACATCAAAGATTTACACTTGAGTTTTCGATATCTGGATCTCAGTGCTTCAAATGACGTAAAACTTGGTTTGTTTTAGTCAGTGTTTTTTGTTAAAATAAAAAAATTAGACCTTCAAATAATTTTTTTCCAAAAAATAATGCACACTTTTTGTAGTTGCCCAAAATAAAACTACTGCAGTAGCCCTGTGTTTCTAACAAAGCTCAGTACCTTGTGACATTAACACGTGCCGACTTGCATAAATAAAATACAGAGTAGACATTCCAAGAAGAAACAAGCAAGTTATTTAAAATACCCTGTTTTTAATTACTTTTCCAAAAAAACGCTAGAGCAGGTCAACTTAACTAAAGCAAAATGCTAAGGCTGAGCCTAGGTAAACTATCAACAGTAATACTTTATCTCTTTTACCTCCAAGTTATTTAAAATACCCTATTTTGTATTACTTTTTCAAAAACGCTAGAAAAGGTCTGGTCTAGTAAAGCAAAAAGCTAAGGCTAAGAGCCGTCTGACACGATACAAGTTTTAGTACTAATTTAAGTACTGAAATTGCACGCGCAGATTTAGTTTAACAGTTGGTTTCTATAAAGGAAATTCCTGTCTGACACGTTATAGTACCGTTTTAGTATGAAAGTTAGTATACGGGCTTGCGCAGTGATAATGTTAAGACACGATCAAACGTCAAATATCATTTAAATTTCTAACCCCTTTAAAATTGTTCTATTTTCTTGCATCCGGCTGGACTAAAACTGCGCGTGCAATTTCAGTACTTAAATTAGTACTAAAACTTGTATTGTGTCAGACGGCTTTTAGTCTAGGTAAACTTATACTTTATCCCCTTGGCGGGGGCAGCTACCATGTAGAGTTCTACATAAAAACTAGAGTTAAATGCTAAATCATTGGAAAAGTAACTAAATTATCTTTTCAGCTGTGTTCTTATTTTTAAATTGGGACCAGAAATTTCGAAAAAAATTTAAAAAAAAATTGTAAGAAGACTTTAAAAGTTTGATCAAAACAGCAAAAAAAAATTCTAGAAAGTAAAAAAGTTTCTAAAAGAATTAAAAAAAAGTTTCTTTTAAACCAATTAATTATTTAAAAATTATTTAAAAGCCAATTAATAGCATTACTATATATTTTTTTAAATTTAAACTGAGATACTATTAGTTAAATATCCAAATACATTTGTATATTAGAACAAAATAATAAATAAATCGCCTGCCTAGAATAATAGTGTTCTAACTCCACTTTCTTTCGAAATTGAGATTTTTATTTCATACGGTCTTACTCCATTTTTACATGTTTTGAGTGATATAACAAATTCATTTCTTGCTTTAACACCTTAAAAACTACCTAGTATCTACAGTAACAAATGCATTTGTTGGTTTTTCAATTACGTGCACCACATAAAAGTCTCTCCTCTAAAATTTGTTACAAATGGAGTTAGGACACTATTATTCTAGGCAGGCGAAATGTTAAGCGAACCTTATTGGCAATTAATCAAGACATTAAAAATGTATTATGGAGTTCTTTAATTATTATGAAAAGTTGTTTTTAATTTATTTCTAAATAATCTGTTGTTCAATAAATTTAACAATTATTTAACTACTCGATTAAAAATCCTACTATTAAATCGCAATAAATCTGAATTGAGTACCTGTCACAATATAAATTGTAGGTATGTGAAAACTTTATTTTAAAGAGAGAAGATTTAACTTATCAAAAATTCGAGATCAGTTTTGACATAAAATCGAATAACCGTATAATCAGATAGTTTTTATATAAATAGGTACTTTTTATGTTTTACCTCTAGACCAAAACGATATAGTTTTATTACATCTGCTTAAGTGTTCTGTAATACATTTATTTATATTTTAAATTAAAATTTTAAATTTTTGAATATTTTTTTCTTTTTTTTGCATATCTACATTAATTTTAAATTTCTTAATTATTTTAAAAGATGTTTCTGAGATTATTAATATCGTCTCTGTCAGAATAATCGGCTTTTACTTTAAAAAAAGGAAATTAATTTTTTGTAATAATTATATCTTAATGTTAAAGACGTGCTTTGAACAATAAAGCTCATCAGTCTTTCTTTGCCATCCCAAAAAATTAACCTTCAACCTTTTAACAGTTGATTATTTATTACAACAACCGTTAACAATCCGATTTAAAAAACCCAGCCATTAATTATTTTAATATCAGCTCCAATACATTATTTTTCGAAAACCTAATAGTTCGTTTTTCGATTTAACGGCGTAATTAAGTGTGAAGTAATAGTAGGGACTAGTTAATTACATTTTCTTCACACACGTCGCAGATATCTCACAAATCCGTATGTAATTAAACTCAAAAAAGAGGTCAAAAATTTCCGGTATAATCGAACTTCAATTAATTCTTCACGAATGGAGCCGGAGCTTAATAGAATGCATTTATAAAACTCCGGATTGGCTCCGGGTGTGTCTTTTGCAGTGAAAAACTGACCTACTAATTAATGTCTGACAAGTATAACTGTACTAAATCGAACGAGATTGAATAATTATAATGGGGTTGCTGAGGTTTTTGAAATAACATTACCATTTTACCGTTCTGGCCTGGGAATTAGAGATATCAAAAGTAATTTGAAAATTGACGACATGCAAGTCTAGAAAGATCGAACAGTCAAAATTTAAATTACCTGCCGTTTAGGGAGTCAAGGTGAGCAGAGGTGGGTTGTGGGCTTACCTGGAAAATAATCATTATTAGAATATTTGAGTGGGATTCGAGTTCAACAGCAAGAAAAATATGAATATTGATACTTGGAATATAACCGAATATATTGAATATTCGTTTGCCTTTCCAATTTGAAACAGGCAAATAAAATTTATTCAAGTTTTTATTTTACCTCTTTTATCCTTTCAGTAATTTATTTTTAATTTAAATTTGACCTTTTTTAATTACTACGATTACATTTATTGGTTTTACTTTAAAAACTAATTTTCAATTTTGATAATTTAATGACAAATTAAAATCATACAACATATGGATACCGGATAAACTGCATTTGTGTCAACATTGAAGATTGAAGTTGGCAGATACTGCTAGGCAATAACAATAGTCATTAATGAATATTACAAAATACCATAAAATTGTTTGAAATTAACAAAAGTAATTGTAATTGTTAAATGACAGATTTGTCATATTTGATTGCCTATAATGTTGCAACAAAAATAAATCATAAATTAACAAGATTTTAAGAAATACTTTTAATTACTTTTATTAATTCGGTATTATTCCAAAGCAACTTATTCATAATGTAACAAAAAATTGAACAATAATCATTTGCCGTTTAATTGAAAATTTTTTGTATGCAAACGTGTGGTAAGTTTTTTTGATTATTACTTATTAGTGTTTAGATTTACATTTTATCTAACAGTTATTTATTATAGAAGCGTGAAATATAATATTGCATAGAGTTTATTAAGAAGTTCTAATTTTATATATTTGTTATTAAAAACTACTTAAAGGTTTTGGAAACTACTTAGTACGTTTGCTACTAGTAAAAACTAAAACAATTAATAAAATTGACTATAACCATAAAAATGTTTAATTTTACCAACAGCTCTTAATGATCAAGATTCTAAAAGTTCTACTAAAAAACTTTAGTTGAATACCTTAGGTGCACTGAGCAAACGTCTTCGAGAGGAATAAACTTCTGACAGAGTACAACAGAATATGTAAAATAAAGTTTCCTCTTCAAAATGTTTAACTGTTTGACATTATATTCTTTGACAATTAATAAGTCTAAATGTCGTGAAAAGCCAATCACAACAGTTTGCTACATTTACTACATTTGCTACCATCGCAGCGTAGCAAACGTAACAAATGGAATTTTTCGGTCATTTACCCAACTCTGGTTAGAAGACATGCACAGTCTAAGCTTTTTGGTGTCCTTTTTTCTAAGTGAATTGTCTCTAAAATTAAATTTTACAAAAACAAACTAAGGAGATAACGCTACTTACTCATAAAAAAGACTAACAATTAAACTTGTTAAAAAAAATGTAGAAAAGTATTGAGTGCAAAAATTTCAATATTAATAAAAATGAGGCCTGTGTCAACGTAGATGGCAAAAAAGTTTAAAACATGTTAAAAAAAAAGTTATTTGTTTTACAAAATATTTCAGAAAATTTTTTGATTATTTTAAAAAGCTTATATTGAGTGTATCAGAAATGATGGTCAAAAATTTAGCTAGTGATACATCTCATAAAAAAAAAACAAATTTTCTATATACCATTGTTGCCGCAAATGCTAAAAATTTTGAATTTTGTTTCTCTTTCCCTAAAATCACGATACGCTTGTAATCACTATATAAAAATAGGTTACGTTTAAAAAATTTCATAGAAATTAAAAATAGCATTGTTACAATTGTCATTATAAATCAAATT
The DNA here is from genome assembly GCA_029207805.1 of Tribolium confusum. Taxonomy (NCBI): domain Eukaryota; kingdom Metazoa; phylum Arthropoda; class Insecta; order Coleoptera; family Tenebrionidae; genus Tribolium; species Tribolium confusum. Next base: position 6,570,657 of record JALGAY010000003.1, read on the forward strand.
AGCAGCAAATTCTAATTCAATAACTGTGCAATTTGAGCCAAATTAATTGTACTTTTAATAATACTACATAAGTCAGTGGCGGGTATGGCATTTGGTACTAAATTTTTAAATAATTTTATCTTAATAACGGTTGAGATTCGGAAAAAATTAAAACTAAAAAAAAAAAAAATTTGCCTAAATTTTTGACCATCATTTCTTATATTTTAAAACAAAAAAAATTAAAACTCAAAAAGTAGCAGCATCTAAACTAAACCGAAGTTTACAAAAAACTGTAGATAAGTTACAAGCATTAGTGATGAAGCAAAGTAAAGTTAGAACAATAAATGCCCTAAAAACCAGTTTTGATCAAATCTGTTTTAAGATCAACAGTGCATTCCATCCAAAACAAAAATTTTCGACGGATTTAAATTAGCTGAAATATGAGAATTATGCTTTAACAAAAAATTGCTTTGGCAAAAAAAAATATTTACAAAACATAAGTCGGTTTTAGTAGTGCCGATCCTGGTACGCTTCTCAAATTTATCGATACAGTCAATTAGCTTGAGCTACAACCGTCGTGGAGTCTACTTTTAAGAGACCTGGTAAAATAGACCCAGCTTTAAAGCTTAGGTACTAAAGAGACTCTGATCCTTCACTCTTTATAACAAATCTAGAATTATAAGTTAAAAAAAAATTGGAAGATAAAATAAAGAGGGAGAGAGAGCAAAAAAATTTGCGAAGGCAGCTTGCAAAATAATAACCAATCAAAGATGAGAAAAAAAATATAGTAATAGTCTCAACAAAATACAATAAATTACAAGACCAAAACTTGAAAAAAGAAATATAATGTTATATTAGAAGATAAAATTATAATCATAAATAATTAAAAAAAATATGAACAACTTGAGAAGGAAAAAAAGAAAACACGGAACGCACATTGTTGCCAAGTAATAGTGCTTTCTACAAGAAACTTTTTTAAAAGTGTTTTTTACGTCAAGTAATAAATAATCAAAATTTACTCTGGGAGAGTTGGGTAGATACGAATCACAGACGTAAACACAAAACACACATATTGCCCACCCGACCCGCAACGATGCTATATGCATAATCAGATACTTAGAAAAATTTACTTTATTATTGTTAAATTAACACTGTGTTATTGTTTTGTTTCTGAAATGTAAAATGTGAAATGTGAAAGAAATGTCCGGTTTAAGACTTATTAATTGATTAATTGTAGTTAGTAATTTATGTTAGTATTGCCACCTTAAGAGAAAAATAGTAGATTGTCTAACACGTAACAAAAATGTATTAACGTCTTAACGTCTTAACGTCTCAATATACAAAGCTCATAATTATGCTCATTTTAAATAAATTCCTATAACTATAAATTACTAGTGAGATAAAAACATTCAAGTCACTAGTGTGTTAAAAGCTTTGTATCTCACTACTGGCATGGCAACAAAAGCCACTCAAGTTTGTTTTTTAAAAATTAGCAAAAAAAACTAAAAATTTAAAATTTTAAAAATTCAACCTTATAGTTGCTTTCTTTAATTTAATAAGTCAGCCTCTTTCGTTGTATTTTTACTTGTTTTACTAATAGAAATTGGTACAATTTTTATTTTGACTTTGTCATTTAAAATGTTATCAGAACGTGACAAAATGCTTGATTTTTAATAAAATTAATTTAAAACAATTGTATTTTTCTACTTTGCGTTCACAATATTGTCATTGTTAAACTCGTTTGCGTTTAACAATAATGACTCTAAATTATCATTATAGCACGCAAAACAGTAACTTTTTCATTGGTTATGTGAGCACCGTAAGCGTAAAAATTACGGCTATCGCCTATGGTACACAATGGAGATGATATGAAAACAGTTAATTAGTAAACCAGTTGAAAACCTTAATAAACTTGACAGATTTCATTACTTCATTGGTGCTAACCAAATTGTCAAAAATCCCAAGTTGTAATAATTTTTCAAAAGAGACTTTTAGAATGTTTTTTGCAATGCAAAGTAAAAAAAATTGTATATTACACTCGTTACATAAGACGACTTCTGACACTCATTCTATTTGAGCACTCCTCGCTTCGCTCGTTGTGCTCAAAACTCATTCGTGTCTTATGAAACACGTATAATAATGTACTATTTCAATTTGTTAAAAATTTGTTGGCTGTTGATAGTTGTTGAATAAAGTTTTGCATGCCAGTTCGTGTATGATAGCCCTAAGTCACTGAAAAACAGTAATCTGCTCTCCATTTTGTGGCTCTTAGGTTAACAGTTTTTCTCGTGACTTATTTAGCCAGCAACACATTTGTAGCATAAAGAACTAATAAATCTATAAAATAGATTTATTCACCAGCAAAACTAGATGCTAACCAAAATTTGAATAAGTCCTACATTTTTTTGCGGCTGTATTGTTAGTTATGCACAGAATAATACATCTGAAAATTGAAAAAAAAGTAATTTATAAGTGTGGTCTCCACTGAGTGTGTTGACAGTCTCAATCAAAATTTCAAATTAACAATGCTGTGACATAAGTTTAGAACATTTAACTATTAATATTTATAGTTAATTATATAAATAACAATTGTGATATTAAACGACAGTCGTAATGAAAACCGTTATTTGTTAATTTGTGTTTTTGCTGGCTTTTTTGATAGCGTCAAAACTCACTTAATAATGGTGACTGCAGCTATACCTGTACAAATTTAAAAGTATAAATAAATTAACAATTGTGTGCGGTGTTTTATCGAAATAATTAATCTAACACGTCTTTCCGATAATTTAGCTGATACGTAAAGGTATAACAATAGAATTAACTACCTTGACAGTGTAGCAAGTAAAAATTAACTCTAACAAAAGACTGTAACAATCTAACTTTAGAAAAGACTTTCTGTTTCCAATGAATTCATTCGTTCTCTATCCGGATCATCGGATCGTTGCCATTTTTCCTATTACAGAAGGGCATGTGACTTTGTCCTACATGGCCATACTTTACATAATCAAATGACATAGACAATTACCGCCGTTACGAACGTACGACACGACGTTAAGTGTAATGGTGCAGTAAATGTCAGCGAAGATGAAAGTGACTGTTCTGCTCTGCGGTGTTAGAAGGTTACTTAATGTCCTTGTGACATTTTTGCGTACAAAAACTGATCCTTGGCTACCCCAAACCGAAAAATTTAATGAGTCGCTTAAAGAAGATGTGCAAAAAAACAAGAACATCAGCCGACCTCGGCCGCAGAATTGCCAACGCAGCCTACATTAAACTTCTAATTCTAGCGTATTTCCTTTATTAAAGTTGGGCTTGCCAGACCGCATGTTTTACGTTTTACATTGCGAAGAGATTTAGGATAGGAATTAATTTTCAGAAAAATTTTCTTGCCTGGGAAATTGAGATACAGATGTGATTTGAACTCGTCCAATAAACATTTATTGTGCTTTTACTGAGAAAACGCAGCACTTGAATAAAATTGCGATAAAATAGAGATTGCTGAATATTTAATCATTTTTATTTGATTTCTACGCAAGAAACCATAATAAATTTTAAAGATTTTAATAGTGATTTAAATTTTAATTTTAAAAGAAAAATTTAAAGACTTACAGGTTGTTACATTATTTGGAAGTGATTGCATACCAAAAAAAATTTATTTCAGTTTGGCACCAACATTTATTCCTTAAATTCCAATACAAATCGAAGAAAAATCTACCAGATAAGTATTTTAACTAGAACAAATTCTAAGACATGACCTTTATTAGATTTAAAAAAATACTTCTATGTACTACATATTTTTATACTACCACATTTAAAAAAGTAACCTCCCTCAATTTATTTTAATGCAAAAGTACCTACTGTGATGGCTTGTTTAAAAACTCTTAAGCTAAAAAATATAGTCCACTATACTTTTTTACAATTTGATAATCTTTGAAAAACAAATATTTGCAAAAAGATTTTGGTTTTTTTACTGTTGAAATTGTTGAAAGTGTTTTTCGTTGTTTCTTCGCAACACACTAATCTAAAATTTATTTTATTTTGAAATATTTTTGAGGTTCACATTATTAAAATGCAAACGCTTATATTTTGGTTATATTCCTTGTTTTAAACCTTTTCTAATAAGCTAATACAATATACATCTTTGCATTAAAAAAAGTTAAGAGTGTTTTCTATTCCCAATAAAAAACAATTTAAAAAATGACAAAAATAATTTGCTGAATTAACAACAGCAAACTCGTTTTTTTTTTATTTTTTGGTTCAACTAATTAGAGTCGAGCTATAGAATTTATTCCAGTTAAAATATTCATCCTGTGTAGTAGATTAATCTGATACATTATATTTTGACTACTTATTACTAGAAGTAAAAAAATTTAAACATGATTTATTAAAAAAAAATTCAAGTGTAGGTACTTAATAATTATTATTATTATTGTTGTCACAGAAATAACACGTTATGCTTATAATTTGCGTTAATCGCACATGAGCATTATTTTTTAAGTTGTTGTCCTTCTGGCTATGTTTAGATGAAGTAACAGCATCATTTGTAACTAATTTTTCTAAAAATAATATTTAAGAATTAATTGTATAAAATTTACTTAACCTTGCAATCTTGGTCATAAATAATGAAAACAACCTTGATTCTAGTTATTCTTCTCGTTATTCTTTTATATTATAATTACTCTTCCTAAATAAATTTATTTATCACTGTCAGCATTGTCTAATTCTAAATTTTCTATTCAGATTTCTAAACGTAAATATTTAGAGCCCGACGAAAGACTTCGAGGATCATTAGTAACGATTATGGCCATGGTACATTCAACGTTTTATTTCATTTTAGATTGTTTTAGTTTTACAAAGCAAAAATAATTTAGAATTCTGGACAATTTAGCAAAAACTGTGTAAAAATCGAAACATAGTTGGCTATTTTAGCGTTGCTAGGAATACTGTAAATGTAAATTTGTTTAAAGATAAACAAATAAATGTTTTCTTCCATACTGTAGTTTTATTGTAGAAGAAATTAAAGTTGGTTGTGACATTTTAAAAAAACTATAACAATGTTTATCTTTTTAATAATTACTGAATTTTTAGTATATTTTGCGTTGGAGTAAGTTTTACTTTTGTATTTTACATTTTGTTTTAATATAAGCTGCGTTCGGCTTTGCCACTCTGAGTGCACCGCCTCTTTCCTTATCTAGATCGTTGCGTCCATGTATCACTAACTCTATCCAGTAACTAAAACTTGATGTTTTTTGACACTGTATCCAAAACAACACACGCTTTTTGTACACTTAGTTATTAGATTGGACAGAAAAAGGGTACGTTGTCATGAAAACAGTCTTTAGATTAGTAAATCCTGAATTTAAATAATGCGATAGATTTATCTGTCCCGAATAAGACAAACAAAAACAGAGTAGGTGCACTCCAAGTTGCAAAGTTGAACGCACCTATAGATGTACTACATTCACAAAAATAATCACAGTCTAGTTAAATATGACAATAGAACTTTTAGCTTCAGTAATTGAGTGAATTGTTATTTGTAAAATGTATAAGCTAAAAACAATAAAAACAACACTATTATTTTTTGAAAGTCATAAGTGCCGTGCACTGACGTCTTTAAACTCCGCCGCCATCTTGTCAAACACAACGTACATACGGCCCTTTTTTTCCCAAATGACGATCAATATTGGTTTTGTTTAAATTTAAATCTAGCGAGTTATTTTTAGATTTGAGCGGTAAATATGACCCTTTTGTGTTGTTACAAGATTCCCGTAGGTTAAACGTTTTGACCAAGAAAATAAACAAGTTATTGAAAAAAGAAACGACTAAAGTGTTTACTTTCAAGAAAATTTCGAAAAGATGGCTCATTCTGTATAAGCGAAAACAGTAACAGTTAGTTTGATCATTTAGTGAATCGGGCAGTCACTAAAAAGTATTTAAAAAAAATATGCCTAATCAATAAACGAGCATCGACGGAGAACAAACAAATCAGAGTTATTTAGTTGTGGCATACAAAATTGTAGTCACTACTTGAAACAAATTGAATAAACAAACATACACATAGAACTTTAATCTATAAAAAATTTTAAAGTTGATCAATAAATTGACATTTTCATCGAGAGCTTTTCTCGCAGACACAGCTGTTACTAGTGACAGTATAAACAATAATACACTACACGTCTACAAATAAAACTATTTTTAATCATATTACGTATTCAGTTATAATTTCTTTTTACTAAAACAGCGACAATGGTTCATGTTTCAAGGTAAATCAGAAAAAAGATAATAGTCATTGTCCTCGGTCTTCCGACCACGTTTACTTCAAAAATAAGTCTGCCGCATAATGCGTAAACAGCGAGTGAACGAAACCTTAAGTTTGAGAAAAAAATCATCAGATAATATTGTAATTTCCTTCAGAGATTTTGTTTCGGTTTTTAGACCCTGTAATTATAAAACAAACATTTTAAGTCATTTAATGTTCTCACAATTAAAAAAATATCAGAAAAATTTGTTAACCTTTGAACTTGAAATATTTTCACGCTTAATCGTATCGATCTAAGTGCCTCTAGTCATGGATTTGTGAAAGTTTACTATGTTATTAGAGAAGTGAGATAACACACGCATTATTTGCAGTACGGCCAAGAATTCTAATTTTTGCCTGATTGATCGCAGTGCGAGAAAGGCGCGGGTCTATTAATTTTTGCTATTACATCTGATAGATCCGAGATTTATTACACTACGCACCCCATCCTTACCGAGATTTATTTTCCCTTAGTGAAATACTCTTAATTGGAATGCTATTATCTTGATATGTAGCATGTCAGTGTCATGGTTTCGCTGCTTGTATTTCACTCTAGAGACGGCGGATTTTGTCCAAATCTTCGTTTTTTGGCTTCGCTCGGACGCACATATGGAGATAAGATTCACTGATATTGAATTCTACCACATTAAGTGAGCATTCACGTAAAAATCTTTTCGACTTTAAACTCGTTACGCCAACGGTTACGTCAATTAGTCAATGTTTATTATAATTAAGAAGCATCTCATGTCAATTTAGGTAATTTCCGGTAGCACAAAAACGTCAAGTTTGGCATGAGAATGTAAGGTCCAGTCGTAGATTAATTCTAACCATTAAAACTGTCACTAACTGTCAAATTAAGCAAGTAATTAAACAATTTATATGTCCATAATTAACCGAGGCAGCGCAATAAAATGAAACTGAGAAAGGACAATTAATATCCGTTGGAGTCAATTCATGTTAATATTTTATAATTTTTATTAAGCAAGTGAGCTTTTATTGTCCTGCGATATTAACATTGTGTAAAACAGCTTTTAATTTATGTTTCGTACCTGAAATTAGACGTACATAAATTTTTAATCAGACATTATGTTCAAATAAAGTGAAACTGATAAAAGACTACAAAATGACCTATTTTTAATAGTTTACAATAGATTGCTGAGTGCTAAAAACAATTAATTCAAAATAATTTGTATCAAAGTATTGAATCAATTGAAAAAGAGACCAATTACATATTGGCAATAATTACCATCAGGACGTCAGGTCAACTGGCTCATTTATTTGTGTATGATGTAAATAAAGTAAGACAAGTATATGTACCTACTCCATGCTTGCACTAAGAATGTACTCACCAATAGTTACAATAAAAGCAATCTAATTTTAATCTCTTGGTATCGATCGAAAGGTAAGAAAGTTACAATTCAATAGTGACAGTTCTGACAGTTTGAATAAACCATAATTCTCAAACGTAACCTCTATGCTTTCTACAACTTGCTGATACTCGACTTTTTTGAATCACTCGATACAATTGTATCTTGATACATGCAACTTCTTTTAATAATAATCAAGTTTTCACTACATCAACATATTTTCGTTAATACAGTAATTGTGGTAGTAAAATTATAGTTGTAATAAAATAGGTTAGTAGTTAATAAAAGGTGTTTATTTAGAAAAGTTGTTAAGAATACTATGAAATTTTGATAAAAGGAAATGTAGTAAAAAGTGGATAACGAAACTTGATGCTCGTAAACTGTAACTATGCAAATGATTATAAATAACTAATAAATCATTTTGATTATCTTTGAGTGTGTGTTTACAAGATTTAAAGTCATTTTCATTTCTAGTTTTATTTTGTTCCTTTTGTTTGTTATTAGGTCTAGTTAACTGTTCTTTTGTCGCGATTGCAAATATTTATTATACTTTTTTTATTATTTTTAGTTTTTTTTGTTTATTATACTTTAGAACACCAAAATTTTTTAGTCGAAAGTTAGTTTCGAAGAGATGGAAAGGTTGAAGTCAAGTGGATCTATTTGATAGAACACAGTACAAGGTCATTGAAGAAGAGTCAGTGATTTTATTCACAAAATGTTAACACTTTGAAATCGGCAAATATTGCACTGAAAATGTTTCACCATACCTGTTAATAAATAATTATTTACAAAAAGCTTTAGAGGTTACTGATTTTATAAAATATTCTTTAAAATAAATTTCATGTCACTAATCCGACATAATGTGACAATTCCGACATCTCTGACCACTATCACTGACAGAACGGCAGTCAAATTTAACTAAGAAATACTTCAAAATGTTCTTGTTTTGTCATGGCACTCTTGACAAATTTTTTAAATAAACACTTATGTACATCGTGGGCTTAAAATTTTTGCGATAAATTACGTAAACATATTGTCTCGTAAAGCCGATTCAGATTCAACAAAAGTGATACGCTTTTTGGTATGCAATTTTTGATCTTTTGGTCTGATATAAAAACTACATTCTATACGTGATTAACAATTTAATACTTATTAGTGGTTATGCACTAAGCGCCATTTCACAGACAGTGCTGTCGAAGCGAAAATTAATGCATTTGTTAGCGGATAACAAAATTGCCAATTGATCTCCGCATTTAACAACCAATATAATTAATCTCAAAAACAAACTAGGTGGAAACAACTACTCTGGAAACCAACCCCATATTTTTGCGTCAACCACTTAAACTATCTGTTTTGCTTTTCTGATTAGTTAGGTACCAGTTTACCAATTTGTGGTTTCATCATCAAGAAATCTTATTTACTGATTTTGATAAAATACCATTCGTGTCGACCTAACTACAAGGTCCCAAAAAAAGATTCTCATCTAGTTACATTGGAAATTATTTTACATGTTAATTTTTTGTGCCGCTCTACTCTTTAAGCTTGAACTAATTTATTCTGTCACCTATCAATCAAATGTCAATTTAGATTTAAAGTTTGGCAAGGGGACTTTGACCTTTAATGAACATCCAAAGCAGGAAAACTTTTTCTTTAAAAATTGCCGCTTGTAGATAGACCGAATATATGGGGTTTTTCATTTTTCTTGTTACAACCTTAGTGACATTACTAGGTTTACTCGTTACCCCTATTTGCTAAAGCGGCATTTTTTATCTTACATGGGAAATTCACAGGCGACTAGATGAAAATCTTTTTTTGAGGCGTTGTACTAAAAGTCACAGTAGACAAAAGTACGAGTAGATAAAAGATATAAAAAAATTTCTGAATCGCGGCGTGGTTTTAAAACGAAAGGTAAGAGATAAGCTAATCTAAAATTATGATCGAGAAACAAAACTTTCCTCAAAACTTATCTGTAGACAATCACACATGTAGAAACAACTCAAAAAACATAAAGCCTAAAAATTAACGTTGTGGTGGCTCTTAACACGGCGACACAGAAAAAACTAACGCTACCAAAATTCTCGAAAATTTACCTAGGTCATTAAAATAAGTTTCGACCTATATTGATTAAACCTTTTGTCTTATTTTGAAACGTAGAACAAGTTGATAAATATGAACTGACATCTAATTATAGGACACTTATCCTATACAAAATAAATTTTTTACTTATTTGCTACAATTTGTTAAATCAAAGTTGCATACACAAAGATAAGTTGGTAACTACGCGGTATAACTATAACGAAGTTATTAAGGATATGTATATTTTAATTTTACAAGTCGATATGTCAATTTTACCGTATTTGATCAAATTTAAAATATTTAGTTTTCACTCAGTCGACAGAAGCAAACAAAATTTTAAACATAGCGATTTAAACATGGTGTTCCTTGAGTCTTAAAACAACATATTAACAAATTAGTTTGTGAATTTTGGGACAGTCTGTATGTGGCTTTATTTTATGTTTGGTACGTTTGGTCAGGTGTAAATTTTTATTGAGCTACTTTGTTGCAAACAAATAAATATCTAAGTAAAAAATACACGAACGTTTTACAACCGCCTAAATGTTACACGTCATAAATTTTAAAACGATAGGAATTTATTTCCTGTTCGTTTGTTTCACTGCTATAAATTTTTGAAACGTTCGATGCACCCTCTGTTGTAATTGTTGCGAGTTGAAAAAAAAAGGTAAACGTTCGGAAAATTATTTCAGGAAAGGTCTTTGTCCTGTTTTGGTTTCTTGTTTGTTATTAAAATGGATATGTAAATATTCCATTGTTATGTCATTAAGTACGTGTACAAGGATCGGATGACACTGGAAGTACACAAAAATGGTTCTTAAGTAGGTACAGCAAAAAATGTGCAAAAAGTGTTTTATGGTAATTGTGGTGGCCATAAGGAACTAATCACATCCTCAAACATTAGCAGCATTCGGGAACCGTGAGTTCATCACCAGCCCAGTGGAACAAAAAATCACCTATAATTGGCGATTCCGGCGTGCCAGACCTCAAGAATCGCTCAAGTTTAACGGTGCAATCCGCCTTGTTAAATTAAATTAAGTATGAAAGTGAACAGTGAGATCGCGTGTAATTTTTCTTGTGGTTCTTCAATGTTATGCAACTCCCTGGTAATCACGCTGCATGGTGTTTAATGGATTCGCTCACAGAACGCACATGTTCTTGCCTCGAACCGTTCCAGGTTCCACACAAGAGTTGTCCATCTAAATTTTAAATCAGTCTACTCTCGCTTTACAATGCCTTTGCCATGTTTACTTTCAGTTAATCTTGAACAACTGTTTGCTATTTTTTATTTAGCAAATTGAGGTTTCCCGTTTCGTATTAGTAAAAAATTCAGCGACAAGTTTTTTCCCTATTGAAAGTTTGCGGAAACGTGAACATGTCCCGCGTAAAATTTATCATGCAGACAAGAAATTGTTGCAAAAATTAATGTCCAAGCCTTTAACCTTAGCGGGATTCAAACCCGGTTCTGGATAACACAAATGTGTTTGACGCGACAAATTTATTGGACTGCACCAAGCCAGATGAAAATGCAGACTTGTTGGACACGGAGAAAATTATTATTTGCGTTTTGACGTGCCAAGCCTTTTGTATTTGGCGTTCAATAATTTGCACAATGTCAACGCAGGATCGATCAGCCAAGCCACAATTTGCGGACGAACGTGGTGGCAAAAAGGTAGAATATTAATACTTAATGATCAATCTTCGACGTTTAACGTCGTTATAAGACTCAGTTCCTGGTTGGAATACTGTTTTTGAGCATAATTGGTTTATATGTAAAAATCGGATACCGTTTAATCGGAAGAGGTAAGAGCATTTTAATCTAATAAATTGATCCGTAAAATTTCTCCAAAGATAATAATCACGTCAAATGTAACCTCAACTAAATTTCAGCGTAAATACATACTACGATCGCAATCATATATCATGTTAATAAAAACAATAATAATAATAATGGTCAAACAAAATCAAAACTCACTCATCTTATGTACATGGATGATATTAAATTATATTCATCTACTGAACGACAACTAAAACTATTATTAAAATTAACTGAAAATTTTTCATAAGATATTGGCATGAGTTTTGGTGTAGATAACTGTAAGATTTTGGCAATTAATCGTGGCCAAATTAAAAACATAAATTACACTACTCAAAATAATGAGGTGATTGAAAATCTTGATCATGGTGACTTTTATAAATATTTAGGTTTTCAACAATCTAATCACATACCTCACAATATTATAAAAGAAAAACTTTTTAACGAATTCATATCAAGATCTAAACAAATATTAAAAACATATTTAAATGGTAAAAATATTATGAAAGCTATAAATACACTTGCTGTACCTGTATTGACTTATTCCTTTGGCATTATTAAATGGTCAAAAACGGATATTAGTAAGTTAAATATAAAAACTAGAACTTTATTTACCAAATTCCGAAAACACCATCCAAAATCAGCTATTGAAAGATTTTCTTTATCACGGCAAAATGGTGGCCGTGGTTTTTTACACTTACAAAATCTCCATAACAAACAGATTAATTTACTAAAGAAATATTTTCTTGAACGTAGCCAGGAAAACCTTTTGTTTAAATCAATATGCTTAAGTGACTATAATTATACACCCTTAAACGTTAGTGACTTTAGGTTACAAGAAATTAATTTTGATGAAAAATTATTAATCAATACTATAAAAGAAAAGTCACTTCATGGTAGGTTTTACAAAGAGCTTGATGATCCTCTCATTGATAAAGAGGCATCACACATTTGGCTGACAAAGTCTAACATTCACCCTGAGACAGAAGGATTTATTTTTGCACTTCAAGATCAGGTCATTAAAACAAAAAATTATAATAAATTTATAATCAAAAATGAAAACGATGATTCATGTTGAATTTGTTTATCTCAGCCAGAAACTATTCAACACATTATTTCATCTTGTCCTGTATTGACACAAACAGAATATAAAAAAAGACATGATAATATGGCTAAAATTATACATTTAGAATTGGCGTTTAATTCAGGTTTAATTGAAAAAAGACACCTTATTTCAAATACGAACCAAAGCCATATCTTGAAAATAATAATTATAAATTATATTGGGATAGAACTATATTGTCTGACTTAAACATAACTGCTAACCGTCCAGACATAATCTTAATTTCAAAGATCGACAAACAAGCAAACTTGATTGACATTGCGGTTCCAAATTCACACAACATACACTACAAAAATGTCAAAATACATGTTGCGAAATCAAAAATTTATGAAACCTGCAGACAGTTAAAATACTTCCAATGATTATGTCGGCCACTGGAATTGTGCCAAAAACTCTTAATAAAAATTTAAAATTATTAAAATTAAATTCAAACTTAATAATTAAAATTTAAAAATCAATACTTTTGAACACATGCAACATCGTCCGAAAATTTTTTAACATTAATGACACTACACTAACACAACAAGAACAAAGTTGCGTGGCAGACGATTTGTAGTCACGCTTGACATCAAGTAAGGAAATTTGTTCCTTACATTTTTTTCATTTCATTTCATTTATTTTTTTTAGCATCATTACTTGATAATTTTATCCGTAATGATGACTTGCCTGACTATAAGTTTATACTGCCGGGTCAGTGGTGTGTAAAAGACGTAGGGATTATTTATCAATTAATTTTTGTACAAAAAATTAGCCAATTATAATTTTAACTCACATAAAAAATTAATTGTTCAAATGATTCCTATTCTTTTGCCAGGTTTAACACAATAATAATAAATGGCCTTTATTTGAAATGTAAATACAACTCAGGAGGCGAAGTCTAGCAGTTACTACTCTAACTCAACCCCCTTAACAAAAATAACAAAATAAATAAAAAAACCAGTAGGAAGAACGTTAAAAATATTTAAAAAAAAATGATTAAATAAAATAAAATAAAACATATTGAAAATTGCACTAAATCAAAACTATAAATAAAAATAAATACAAATACAAATTACAAAAATAATAACAAAAAGCAAAAACAATCCTGATAAAAAACTAAAAATTAGAAAAATATGTCTTTATTTTTCTGCGAAAATTGTTCACTGAAAGTTTTTCTTTGAATCTTAAAGTATTTAATAAAACAATTTTTGAAAAGTCATAATATAATAATTAGAGACAAAAACAAAATATACTACACGTAAATATAATCCGTACACTTTATGATTGAATTTTTATAAAAAACAAAAAAATGTTTATACTAGTTATTGATATATTAAGAGCATAATCAAAGGAATTATGACTTAAAGGTCATAGAAAAATTTTTAGATTTCTGCAGATCATTGTTTTATTTTACTTTGCATTGCTTAAATTCTTCAAATCAAAAAAAGACTCAAAATTTCGAATAATTTAAAATTTCGAAAAAGTAGTTGTGTCTAGAAAGAACGGACGTCAACAAGACGCCTAATGTAACTCAATTAGTTGTTAGTAAAATAAATCATTAAAAACTAGCACGCGTCTTCAATTCTAATCAAAAAAAGTACATATAACTATTATTAACATATTAGCTAATAGAAATTGAGATTATTAATCGCACATTAACAAAAGCGTTGACTACAATGTTTTTTTGTTGCTCATATCACTTATATTACTATTATTATTATATTATTCCAAAATTTTTATTTTCTATTCTAATTTTGCTTTTCTCTACTATCTGTTTCCTGTTACCTGGCTACAAAACTCCCAAACAATTTTTTCAGTTGTCATTAATATTAATAAGACCTCACATATCTCTATAAGCAGGTACTTATTAAAATAAACTTACAATATAAATTATGGAAATTTCAAGTCCCTTTTAATAAAACATTTATTTTCAAACATACCATTTGTATAATTTTTTTATGATTATGACAGTTTATAAATGTCTACATTTTAGTTTGTATGATTGGTATTGACAGGTTGTTAATAGGGATGTTTAACCAACTTCTTTGAATGCTTTGGAGTGTATTAATAACCCTCATATGTCTACGAGCAACAGAAATAATAAAATTTTTAATAACACTTAATTATGTTATTCAAGTTTTATAGTTATACCTGACTTATAAAAAATAAATAAAATGTTTCAAAGTCTTGCATTATTTTTTTGTAACTACTAACTAAGCTTTTTTTGGTTCTATATTTTCACGCATCCTGACTAAAAAGTATCGAAAAGCTTAATTGGAAACTTGATATTTAAAACAAGAAATCTTTTAAACAGAGAAGTCTGTGCACATTATAATTGCGCAAGCTAACTTAACTCAAGAAAAATGTCAATGTCGAATAAAGTTTTCTTTTTAAATGTCAACAAGAAACCGATCGTTAAACAGCTATTGTATGCAAGTCTTTTACATATTGTAGGTAAATCAAATTGTAAAATTCCGTAAACAGATTTTTAGATATTTCATAAAATAATTTCTTTATTTTGTATTTTAACTGAAATACATACTTATGACTGAAACATATAAATTTTAGATTTGCCTATTGTGTTACAGTTTTGTTTAAATTTCAAATTAGGATTGTATTTAAAAAACTATATTTTTAAGTTTATTGCATCAAAAATAAACTTAAAGTAGTTACTTCTATCAAGCACACTAACTTAAAAAAAAAACAACTGTTTCCAAGCTATCACACCACCTGCAAAATGCAGCAAAGCATCTAAACCCTTTCAACTTCTTCCAAGCTGTCAGCAACACAGACAGATGCAGAATACCAACATAGCGAACCTAAAGGCTACAAAAATGATTACATCATAACAAAATATTGAAGTTAATTTTCCGTTTTAATTGACATTTTTTTGTTGATGGAACGTGGAAATGCCTCGAGTGTTTCCATTGAAATTGATACGTTAGCAAACCTAATTAAAATAAGCTCTTATCGGCTTGTGGTCATTATCAATAATTAAAGGACGGCTTTGACAGTAGTAAGTAATCAATCATTTAGTGGCTAATTGGTCGCCCATCTTTTAATCATTCAGGATGTGGACGCGCAGACGCTTTCATTTTTCCGAAAGAAACATCAACATTTTCCTCACAAAAAGTATGCATGTAATCCGAGAAACCTGCCAATCATATAAATGAGCTGCAAGTTTACTGAAAAGATTCTTAAGTAAGGCGGGTTTTTATAAATGTATGTATAAATGCAAAATAACATGTTTTCTTAAGAACAACTTTGAAGTTATGCTAAAAAAAAATTGTGTTGCAGCCAAGATAAATTTTGACAACTTAAAATACCGGTTCGTAACAAACAATAATGGGAACTCTAGATTAAAAACTTTTGTATTTAACTATACGTAATCTACTATTTTACGCAAAATAAATATCTGGTACGTGTTAAGCGCGCCTATACTAAAATTATACTACGACTTTATTTTGATCCCTGCTGTGCTCTTCTAGACTTATATGAATTTATAATCATCGTCTTTAAGAATCATAATCTTTTATTGATTTATGTAGAACAAACAGGATTAAAGTAACATTACATGCATAAGAGGAACATTTAATCATTTTCTAGACCGAGTATCAATCTCACATTTATATTTAATACTGAGTGATTATAAAAATGTTTGTCTCATCAAAAGAGGTTGTGAATTAAGTATGCCATAAACCGCTTCATAAAAATAGCAAACTGATGTGTATTGCATCAAAAATTTTAAGGTTATATTAATTTGTGCATTTATTTGACGCAATTATAAACTAAAAACTTTATTTTACAACATTAACATTTAACAATGTTTTCTATTTACTTGCAAACAATTTCAAACTATTGTTTTTTATTTTCAAAAATGTTCCCCAACATTTACACATCGGGGTTATTGCAACACTTTAAATTACTTTCAAACCAAATGCAGTATTGTCGACGAGCTTTAGGATAACCTAAACGAAGTTGTTGTTTTTTATAACAAATAATATATATTTTTAAATCTTTGCCGCTTCATAACGGGGCTTAAACAGTACTCTTTTGTAGTAAGGTACCTAAGTTTAGTTTAACCGTTTTCTTTTGACATTAGAAATAAGTTATAGCCTGTTGTAGAAAAAAACTGTAAAGTTCTACAGACTTTTTACAGAACTTTGTACGGAACTTTGACTTTGTACAGAATAGACAATAATTTTTCAATTAGGTATATATTAAGTTCAAACGCTTTTATTCTTTTTTGGTGGTATATCTTTAAAACTTTAGATTTTGGCTTAACACTATTTTAATATAGAACACGTATTTTTAAAAAAATAATTGCTAAAATTTGAGATTATTTTTAAAATTGAATTATCTTTTGTTTATAAAACATTTTGGAGATTAAAAAATATGTCAATCCGATTTATAGATTTACTTAATATAGTTTCAGTAAACTCAACTGCTATTTGCACAATAAAAGCTTATTTTTACAATAAGCAATAAACCATTAGTCCTAATTGAAAAAACTTGATCGAAAAACTGTACAAATGATTATTTTCAACTAACCACAAAGACATTGAAACCCTTTATTGTGTATTTGGAGCGAATTAGCAAGTGAAAATTTTCTAGTTTGTGCATTATTTTTACTTGATTCATAAACATACTATACAGTAGGTAACTGTTAAATGTGTTTGAAAAAAACCAAACCTAAACCTCTAATCCCAATACAGATATCCAGGTTGAGTCGTCTGCAAGTATAAACAACCTTAGCGGTAGCCCGAAGATAAGAGCTTAATTTCCATAACGTACGTTGTTATTTTATCATTCATTAAGTCTTAACACAAGTAATTAATGGTCTAACTGTTAAAATTCCTAATACCATTTCATCGGAGGCGTTTCGTTCGGTTTAATATGCGCGCCTTCAGTGGTTCTCTAGAAAAAAATGTGTTTTCCGTGTCTCTGCGATGATTTAGTGGCACGCAACTCGCACTAACAAGTCCTTTAACGTATATCTACAATAAACCGTGTAACATCCGTAGATTTATTTTAGTTATAGTGGTATTGATGAGCTCAAGTGACATTAAAATATCGCTTTTGCGGCACCACCACACTGAGAATTATAGGCCATAAATATTTAGATATGATTGTGTTAAAACCCATTCTTTTTGCTCACTTTAATCGAACGAAAGTGCTGCTACTTAACATATGGTAGATATATGGACCTCGTGAATGCGAGAGAAAGTGTTTTGGCTATCCATCACTCGGTGTTATTAATTATGCTAGTTGGAAATTTTACTCGTAGTGCAAATGGTGCGCCTCGAAACAATACTTCATATTTTATTCATGATGGGTTTCTCAACTGGTTACTAATCCTCTATGTTTAGGCTTGCGTATCGGAACTTCTTAAAAATTCTACTTTGCATAAATCACAAGAGTAAAAACATTTTTAAACGCTGCTTGAAAGGTAATGCGCTCGTAGCCAAGCTTTACGATTGAAATTGCTTCTTTTGTAAAACTGCAACACTTTTATGTTTGTGGAGTGTTGACACAAACTATTGATTTACAGAAATACAAGAAAAACTTCCAACTTAAGAGACTACTTTAAATGCATGTCGAGGTTTGTGCGTAGCATGAATTTCAATTATATTTCGTTAGCGACATTTTTTTATTGTGTTTTTATTTTGACACCCAACTGGCTTTCATAAAACAGTCTTCAAAACAATTCAAATTCTGAAATTTTAAAGAAAAACAAAGTTTGGTCAATTAACATAAACTTCATTTCAAATTAAATCAGAGCTTATAAAGAAACACACTTTTCCGTAGCTTAACCTAGAATTTCCAACAACAGAATGAATTATATTCTACTACGTCTGGTTTTGCAAAATCATTTCACCAAACTTTAAAGTTTATTTTTCGCTAAAATGAACAACCTAAATTTCTGTTTATCTAAAACTTGGTCTTTCTATTTTCATAAGTCATGTTAGTCCTTTGAGTCAAATTCTTTAAAGAATCTACTTCCTAAAATGTTTTGTAGCAATTTCCGCCGCCGGCCGGTGTTTTGTCGTTTACATTTCCGGCTATAGTGCATGAATGAATTTGCTTTTATATTAAGATCCGTTTCTCTACTTTTGTCATTGTAGACTATGTAATTAACCACTACAATAAATAACTTACACAAGATTTAATTAATTAGGGAAAAATTTCATTTACAAATAACAAGTGTCCACTTAAATAAGTTGTCAAGTGTGCTAAGAGATTTTAATAAAAGAAAATGTAGCTAAAAATGGATGTCAAAACTTTATACACTGTAACTATAGAAAATATTACAAATGAATAAATAAATCATTTTGATTATTTCTAAGTGCGTGTTTACAAGATTCCGACTCATTTTCATTGCGAGTAGTTTTGTTTTTGAAATTTCCAGTTTCATTTTGTTCTTTCTTTTTTCGTGTTCAGTTTTTATTCATTCTTTACATAATGTGGCAATTCTGACAACTATCACTGACAGTACGGCAACCGAATTTAACTAAGAAATACTTCAAAATATTTTTGTTTTGTCATGGCAATCTTGACAACTTTTTTAAGTAAACACTTGTTATTAGGAATTTAATCTGGAGGTTACTTAGACAAAATATGCTTCAATATCTAACAATAGTAATTTATTTTTTATAATTTAAATGTAATGCTAGACTCAGAAATATTTATATGACATACTTTTTAATAATTTGCAGTAAACCTTAGATTAGGATAATCACAGACAGATTTTGATTATCACCAAATTGACTAAATTTTATCCAAGAGGATAAAAGGGTGCAAGTGGCCCATTGTTTCAAATGTTGGAAACCGTACTACATACAAGGTGTATCAGAAATGCTGGGCAAAATTTAACCAGTGACACATCTCATCAAAAGAAACAACTTTTCTATATACAGTTTTAGCAACAGATGCTAAAAATTTTGAATTTTGTCTTCTCCATAAAATCACGATACGCCTATAATCACTTCTCAAATAGGTCAGGTTTATTATAGTTACCATTATAACACTGCATAAGTCACTAGCGGGTATGGTAAATTGTACTCTAGACAAAAATTTACTTTAAGCGAAACCTGTCACTGGCTAAATTTTTAACTATCTTTCTGATGCACTCAGTATATACCATTAAAATGCAACGGGAACTAACCGACGCAATCTATGTTATCACTGTTATCAGTGCGAGAAAGACAAACATTCATATAAAAACGTTCTTCTAAACAAAAAGTGATGTTCTTTGTGCGAAAAAAAAGCGCACAGGAATGGAACGGTACGGCTAGAGGAGCATTTAGGTCTTAAACCGACGTCACACTTTCCGGATTAGACTAGGTCAAGTTAAACATTAAAAAGTATTAAAAATAATGCCAGGATTAGGAATACTTAAATTTTCCGAAGTAGTCAAAAAAAAGGAAACTTCTAAGTTAAAAGATAAGATAGTCTCAAAATAATCTAAGTCAAAGTTCGAAACATCGAAAAAGTTTTGATTACAATAAACTATAAAACTAACTTTTTAAAATAAAAGATAAAATTTATACTAATGTAATACTAGCGTCAAGCAGAACATATAGGTACTCGCATACCTACACATAAGACAGAAAATAAACTCCATACCTAGATAAATATTCAGTCCACAATGTGAATCAAAAATTTAAAAAAATTGAGATAACAATAATTAATACAAACGCAAAAAAAACGTAAAAATTTACAAAAAACAAAAAACGCAAACGTCAACTAAATAGAAGCAAAAAAAAAAGAAAAGCTGCATAAAAGATATGTAGAAAACGCTAACAAAATCCCATGAGCAAAGCAATCTAAAAAAATAATATAAAGGCAAAAAAATTAGAACAATGTACATATTTGTTTAATCTTTGATAAAATTGAACTTTACAATTTGAGTCGCTAAGATATGTTTAATCTTTAAAAAAAATTTTATTTAATTTTTATAACTTTACAAACTAGTTCAACTACACATTCTCAATTTTTAAAATCAATTTTTTAATTGCGTTGTAACAAGTAGTTGTTTAAGCCAAACATTAGTAATTGTTTGTATATAAAACAAGAACCTACTCATAGCAACTCATATAAAAACTAATGTCAATTGCATCCCTTTTGCACCACAGTGAACCAAATGATAGTAAATTTGGTATAGAATCAGTTCTCAATTTAGTATTTCTGCTTACCTCACTAGTCCTGCTTATTAACGATACGTATTAATAAAGCGAAAATGAAAGCATAAAAATAGTTCCAATAAGAAATAAAAAAAAATTTCGGAACAAATTCCAAATATTTACAATTAAGAAACATCACCTAACATCAGGAAAGAAAACAATGCAAAGTGCAGAAAAATTGTTAAATCTCAAAAAAAAATACGAAAAACAAGAAGATCGCAAATTTTGACCGATTTTTAAGATTAACATTATAAAGTTTTTGATAAAGACAAAATTCTGTATTAGATGTAGAGAATATAAAGTCTGAGTGAAGAGTGAGTCTTTTGCTTAAATTAGTAGCACCTTATAAAAAAGTGCTACACAAGCGTTATTACAAGTATCTAGTCACGTAGATTGAAGTTATTTTTAAAGCCACCATAGTTCTGCAGCTTCATAGACGATCTTGAACATATAACCAGTCTTCTAAATTTTTTGTTATCGTGATTTCTTTCCCCACCAAAACGTGAATCTTTATTAAGATTCTAAACAAAAAATAACATTTTTAATTAATTTAATTTTAGAAATGTCAAAAACGCTAAATATTGTATACTAAATATTCTAGTTGTATACAAATAATTTTATCTAATGCTTTAAAGTTTTGATATTGCTCTATCTTTAACTAGGCATTATACAGCATTTGGTTGGATTTGATTAGTAAATTCAATTGTTTGTAAAAATCTATCTAACAATAAGCAAAAGCAAAGGTAAACTCGATGACGAAAAAAAGTAGAAAAAAAAAATATTAGAAGACAAATTGGAGAAGCCAATTAAAATAGAAAATTTAGCTGATCTGAAGTTGACTTACTACGGTTCCATCGCAGATGTCACGCCCTGAAGAACCTATGCGATCTGAATTTGTCTGCGGTTAATTCAACATTTTTTTTTAAAGCTAGCTCATATATTTCTGTGTGTGAAATATGTTTTAAAAAATTGTATACCTAGATAAATCATAAGAGATACAAGCCAAGAGAAATATACAATATAATTTTACAGCTTTTACGAAACATCAATTACCTTCAAGAAAATACATCATCTAAAAATGACAAGTCGTATACAATTTATGATGCTTTTACGAGAATGATGCAAATATTATCTCTATTAAAAATAACAATAATACTTTAGAAATATACTCCTCTGCTATTTACAACATTAATAAAACATTGTCCTTGAGGTAAGAATAACAAAAACAGCAAACTAACTTTGATTTGAAAAATTTATACAAACAAGTTATTTCGAGAAAAATAAAAATATTTCATTATTTATTTATCTATTCCTTATCCTTTTGAGTCTGCAGTAGTCATACCTGTCTGCATTCTCCTCGCATAACTATTTGAAATATTTATATTTTTAAGCCAAGACCTTCTCGATAACAGTAAATAGCTAAAGAAAACTCTTTCACAAATCGTGAAAATTTACGACAAGTCCCATTCACTTTATCATCGGAGTTTATTCGCGAATATCAAAGCGATGGCTTTGCTGCAATTTAAAAATGAATTTACCGTTTTCACGATTCCTCAGTCAGAGGCAATAAAGATGCAGCACAAGTTTGCGAACTCTCAAATCCTCCATCAATTAACCGAAGCTCGGTGCAATTTAGTGCAGTGCAAAGCACGCCTGTACACAAAGTATATTACGACTTTATTTTAATCCCTGCTGCGTTTCTATATGAATTTATTAATCATGGCTCTTTGTTAACTTGATGGTTTTCAAAGCGGATTGAACTGAGATGAAGAATTCTTCAATGCAGACATTAGTCAGAGATCTTTATATTAAATCTGGTTTTTCAAGTTTTGGTAAGCTTCGAAATTTTAGCCGCTGCATTTACTAAAACACTACCGGAAAACCGGGCTTTAATCTTCGGCATTCATCATCGGATTAATTAAGCTTCAATTAAAACGATTAGGACATAATTTATGCCGGATCGTTATCAGGAGCCGAATGAAAGCCAACGATTTGACGCCGAGAATTGATTCTAATTGCATTTTTACACGATTTATAGATTTACATATAACTTTACGATCAATTTAAATAAAAATAAAGGTATGATATTAATGTCAAATTACTGTTTTTTCGTCGCAGTTTATAATAAAGTATCAAATCAAATGAAACTACCTTTTAATAGGAAGAATAAAAGCTATTGAAGCAGAACACCTATTTTCATCCTTTATAAAAATTATAATTAGAACCTACTTAGAGACAGATGGTATTTAGAGATTTAAAAAGAAAGTACGTGATGGTGCTGATAATCTATTAGATTGAAGAGATATTGTTAAAGAAATAATAAAAGTAGATTAAAATGTTTTATAAATAAACGGAAAAAATTTAAAAAAAAACTACTACACCTGAATATAGGAAACGATATAAACATAAAAGGTATCTTCCTATTCCATGTGTTCCAATTCGTGAATTATCAGCTAGTTTGATTTTTTCCTGAACTTTCTGAGTTTATTTGGACACACCTTATGTTTTAAGTAGCCTCAACGAAAATTTGTTAAACAAGCTTATAGTTTTTTTAAAAAACTTACGTCTTATGTCTATCGAGAAACAATAAAATGTTTTACATGGATGTTTAGTTAATTTATTTTATCTAAAGAAAAATCTTATGTAAACTTTCAAGCTTTGATAGGAAAAAAACCTCGACTCTAGCTTCCCTTATTCAGTGTCTTTTTGTGGTATGTACTACCGTTGTAACAATTTAAAAATCTCCTCTCGTACGACCAAGAGCTTGACAAATTTTATTGTAATCATTTGATTTGTATGCGAAACTTAAGTTTGTTCGCAAAGTTTGTACATCCCCGTTGCAAATTAACGACAATATCGCATTGTGTGCATTTCAGAAAATAGCTTATCTACCGGTAAATAAATCAGCAAGCGATATTTACGAGATACCTCCGATAACAATTGTAAATGCCTCCAAGTATCCACTTTCCGCTTTGCCGATGGTACAAATCTGGAAATCGGCGACTATCGAAACAAACCGCTCGCCTCAAGTGTCCATATATATTTAATGTAATTGACCAGAGAAAAGCAATAATTGTCTAACAACAATGACCGAACCGTTAATTATTTTCAACATATTCAATTACCGTTGTCCAAAACAACAATCGGTCATTATGTCTGCTTCAGATCTACATACTTTGACGAAATGGTCACGACCTTCGTTCCACAGATCGCATTAAAACCGGAGATTTAACCCCATTCCAGAATGCCACTGCATAAATCA
This sequence comes from Tribolium confusum, assembly GCA_029207805.1. Taxonomy (NCBI): domain Eukaryota; kingdom Metazoa; phylum Arthropoda; class Insecta; order Coleoptera; family Tenebrionidae; genus Tribolium; species Tribolium confusum. Next base: position 6,594,737 of record JALGAY010000003.1, read on the forward strand.
TAGTTTACATAACAAGGTGAACCTCCGTGGACAACATCGAAGTCATACATCATTCAGGATCCAGTCGGATGCATTTCGAGACCGATTCTGCACAATAGAATGGCTTTTTTACCGCTTGTAGCGATTATCGTGCCTTTATTAAACTCGGTCTATTATAGACCTGCATTTAAGAATTTTTCAAGTCGTTTCAAGCACTGCATTTGAAGAATGCGCCAATAAACATTTTCTAAAAATAAAATTATGAATACGAACGAACCACGAACTAATTCTGATAATACGATTAATGGTTTTTATTAGAGGTTCTGAATGTGTCATTTTTGACGTTTCTCGTCAACTGAAAGCTAGGACACAAAACGTCCATTATCTTCCGGTTTTTACAAACTTCTACCATAAAAAATACGTTTTTTTGCATTCGATCTCTAAAATTAGAATTTTGCAAACTCAAAAAACGCCGAAAAATACATCTTTAGCGGCTTAGGCCGCTAAAGTTGTTATGGCAACTTTATAGGATTATTTTTGTTGACAACTTATTAATCTACAAAGACCTATTTATTTAGATACATAAAAATGAAATTTACAGTTTTGAGCATATTGGAAAGTATGTATTATCGCTAAATGAAAAATCATTTTCTTTCTCATTTGCAGCAACAATTCAATGTGATGGATTGCAAACAGAAGATGATATTACTGCTGCAGACGTTGACGTTGACGTTGAAAAGTCAAAACGAAATACACACCAGCAGGTGTACTTACGTTTTCATGAAGATGATGATGAAAATAATCTTTCTTACATTGTTCACGAGATTTAGCAGGAAGTAAATTCAAAACGATATTTTTTGATTTTTCAGCGATTGTGCTTGGATTCATTTTAATTTTAGTTTTAGTTTTTTTTTATTTATGATGTTGTCATAACAGCCAAATGCAAAACTAACTATGATACTTAAAAACGTTTTCTATTATGCCGCATATCAATTATCAATTTTCTTAAGAATCAATTTGGTGATTTAGAAAACTCATGCAAAAAAATCTTGTATGTACCACGTTCGCAAAATAGTTTTAGGGGACTCATTTCATTAAAGACTCGACTCCTACGTCGTCTCGTCCTTAATTACGATTCGTCCCCTAAAACTACATTTTGCGTACTTGATACATAAATAGCTATTAAAACTGTCACAAATGACGTTTAAATTGACAAGTAACTACATAGGCAAAGAAATTTTGTTTAACGGTGGTCTTTGTTTCGGCAATTACTATGTTAAAATAAAACAATAAATTCAACTTTGTTTTAGTTACATTTATTAATACATTACAACACAGCAGATTGTGTTAATTTTGTTTTATACCTATGTTTATAAATCTCAACGCCTAATTCAAAAAAGTTGTACTCCTACGCATTAATTTGACATTATTTTCTAACCCAAAAATTAATTATTGGCATATTAGAAAAAGAGTAAAACAATCGTAAAAGATATCTCTATCGCAGAAGTGTCTATCAAGGCAAGAAATAGAAAGAGAGAGAAAATCTTGTCTTAACTTTCAATAGACAAAAAACAGCACAAAAAGACACATCCAGGAACCCTAGTTTTTACAATATTAATCACTCAATGTCAAAAAAACAAGATATATACTTTCCACGATTCGCTATTTTGCTTTTGAACCCTTAAGTGCGAAAGAAACAGAACAGCTACAGATATAAAAATATTCTTTAAATTCGATATTTAACTTTTGAAATAAGTCTAATTAAAAATTCTACTCAACCACTTTTAGTCAAATTTCTGTCAGGACTACTGGCATGGCATCATCGAAGTGCTTGGGTGATTATTAATGGATAATATGTACCTGTAAAAAATTTAAAAAAATATTAGAAACTCTATTCTATCAAGTGTTCAAGTAAAAAACGCTATAGAGTGCTTTGGAAATAAAAGCAATTTGTGAAGTATGTCGTTAGTGCCAGTGCCAGAACTTTCAACCGAATTATTTCAGCGATATGAAAAATGTGTGAGATCAGATGATTTGTAATTATGAAAAACAGATAATCAAAAAAACTTTGAATTGGCACAATTGAATAAAATTTGGAAGTTATGTTTGGTCATAACATTTGAGTTACGACCTACCATTTTAATACCGTCTTATTTTAACAAAATTCCATAACACTTGATAGCGTTTTTTTACTTAAACACTTCATATCGTTCATGATCGACGAAGTTACAGTTTCATCAACGAGTATAAAAAATAAGATTTAAAATTACAAAATACTTTAAAAAGATTATAAAAAAAACAATAGTTTGGCAATAGGTCAGCCGGATGGCAGGGTCTCTTGCTCCAAACACCTGATTACTTATATATGTAGTTATGTGATTTTGAAGAGTCTCGGACTCGATTCTCCCAAAAGCAAATAATGTGGACAATTTTCTATTTCACCTACGTAAATAACAACAATTATTTTTAATAATTTGCAGAATATACTGATAAAAGCACAATGAAAACCACTTGCCTTAATTAGTAATAACAAACTCATAAAAAATTATTAATGCACGCAGATTCCTCTCGATGTTTTAACTGAAAGTGAATATTTCTGAAATAAGAAAAAATCTCACACCTTTAAGTAGTATTTGGCAATCCGTCATAGGTTGAGGTGTCTGTGGCAAACATATCATTTTATTATAGAATGTTAGAAATCTTGCCGCTGTTTAAAAATATTATGCTGCTTAAAAATAACATAAAAATTCAAAAATTATGTTAAAAATTAGATTATTAACAACTAAAAAAATGTGTCAAAAATTGATCTTACACAATTCTGAATATTTTATAACATGTTAAGCTGTTATAAGATTACATCTTTAATAATAACATCATTCATTGTTAAATTTTTGCGCATATTTTCCTTAGTTTTAATTTTTTAATGCATGGAACCGCGAAATACAAATAATCCGCAAATACAACTCTACAAACCTGACGTCCTCGACTTGTCTTGGCATACAGAGTATATACATATCTAAGTATCTTATATGCACAATTTAATAAAAGTTTATTAAAAATAAGTCCAATCCGTTCCCAACACTACGTTGCGGTTTGGAAAAAAGTAATTTGCTTTAAAAAATTTAAAAATTTTTAATCATTTTGCAAAAATATTAAAGACACAAATTAGATGATAATTAGTCCTTTTAGAAAATAGAAGTTACTACTACAGTTACTAAATAAACACTACATTACCGCAACGTCTGCTATTTTTGCAGTAAAATTAAAAAACAGACAAGTGGCAAGTTTGGCAAAAGCAGACAGTTTAAAGTTCTAGTGATATACATTACTATTAATATTTTGTGTTTGATTATAACATTTGCTCTATACACAATCATACATACACCAGTAAATTGGTTTTCGGTAAAGCTGGGCAATATCTTTTTTAGATATCGAGTATCAATACCTGCGAAGCATCGATACTAACCAAAGTATCGTAGTTATCAACGTATCGCAAGTATCTAAGGTATCAACAAAGGTATCGAGATATCGGAGGTATCGAGGATATCAAAGGTATCGTACGTATCGCAGATAATAAAAGTATCGAGGTACAAGTATTGGAGGTATCAGAAGTATGAGGTACCAGTGGTATAGCAAGTATTAAAATTTTATGGTATATTATTATATTACTATTATTAAAATATTATTATCGTAATATATTATTATTATTATTTAGGCACTGATGATAAAAGATAACTCTCGAAGCGCTCTGCAACTTTCATGAAAGAAATCATTTAATTAGACTTCTAAGATTGACACCTCACAAAAAAAAGATGCTTCAATTATATTTAAATTTTTATAAGTTTATCCTAGATGCTTCTGAAGAAGACCATCTAGAGAAAATGATGTTTTGTGCAAATCCCAATAAACCTGTTCAGAACCAAGAAATTAATTTGTACGTTTTGCAACTTTGTATCTTAAATACACTATAAAAATTTGAAAATGACAATGTATTTTAGAGGTATCAAGGCATCGATAGTATTAAAGATATTGGAGTATCAGCGGTATCAAAGTATTGAAGATATTAAAGCGACGAAAATATCGCAGTTTTTGAGGTATTGGATGTATCGTAGTATCGGAGGTATCGAAAGTATCAAAGTATCGGTGGTATAGAAGGTATCGAAAGTATCGAAGCTATTGGAAGTATAGGAGGTATCAAAAGTATCAAGACATCGAAGATGTTGCTAAGTATCAATACTTCAATACCTGACTTCAGTTAGTATTGGCGTACAATATCTGAGCAGATGTCGATACTTTTGTAAGTATAGATACTTTTCCTAGTCCTAGTTTTCGAATTTAAGCTTGTCAGACTGGCTTAAGGGCTGGGTACCATAAGTCTGTGACTTTTCTTGTCACTGTTTGTCAAAATTTACTAGAGCTCCACCGCTCGGCTCGTCTGGATCCGTCGAGTTGGTGCATCGCAACACACGTTATAAATATTTTATACACAAATGTTGGGTAAGCAACAGCTACTTTTCTTTAAACATTGAAAATCGCTTAATTATTGTAAAACATTCTTCAAAAATTCGCTAATTTTATCTTCAAGGTAAACAATTTACAGTTATTCTAAACTTATTTATAATACACGAATTAAAGTAAAAATAACTTTATAAATATATTTGCAATTAAAATTTTTATAAAACTTAGTTAAAAGTAGTAACAGGTTGATTCCAAACTAAGCGCAAAAAATTTGTGTATAGGTTAGCTAATTTTTTATTTAAATTTGATGACATTTTGATCTGATATATTTTTTAACATTTGCTAACGGTTTTATATTATCAAAGGATCAAATTATTTTCATATATAAATCCATCATCAGTCTTGTCTAATAAATCAGTTTGACTTGAAAATAAAGAATGCAAAAATATATCTCAACTCAAATAGTCAATTATTTTTCATATAGTTATCTCTTGTTATTCATATCCTTTGATATTTTTAACAAATTGATTTGCTGTGTTTTTTTTATTTAAGTTAAAACTTCATGCTTGGTATAGTAGAAAGAAAAAAATTCTTGAAGTGGAAGTGCGAACTGTAACACGCTAAGTAATAAATTCCGATGAATGTTTAATAAACTAATTAATGTAATGTCTGCAGACGCTTGTTTAAGATTATATACATGATAAAAATTGTCATAAACAAGATTAATTTGTTCCACTGGAAAGGTTATGAAAGTACAAGTAGTTACTTACATTTATGATGTATTCCTTATACCCTGTGGAAGAATACAAGGATTATAGATTTATAAAACGTTAATTAAAATGCGAAAGTCAAACTCCCTAGTTTATTAATGCATAATTTAACAAAATTACACCTATTATGTCTACTAAAGTTGGTCAAGAAATTAAAAAATTGTTAGACGTTAACTACGTATTATTATTACTCCATTTACAGTGACATAAAAACTAGGTACATCACTACATTCAGCTTTAGAAAATTAATTCTGTTTAATAAAAGATTAAAATTAATTTTAAAATAGAATGTGAGTTGTCTTAAAAAATGTTACGTTTTATTTTCTTATCATAATTTTTTAATACTTAGTTTTATTTATAATATTATCTTTAATTTTCCAAAACGTTTTGAGGGATTTACGTAGGCATGTACCCTACATATTTAGAAGAACAGTACATATTATGTTTATTAAAATAAAATTGTATATTTTGCATCTATTCCTGAAATTATGCTTCTGTGTGATTAATAAATAGAAATGTTGGTATACATTTAATCTATACTCAGATCACTTTTGTAATAATAATTTTCAAAATTTAACCTAAATTTTGGCTTTGTGAATTATGTTATATGACAACGTCAACGTGACATTGTCATATAACAGACCAACATTTTAAAAACCCGAATTTTCGGTATAAAACATAATTCACAAAGCCAAAATTTTGAGATCAATTATGAAATTTATTATTAAAAAAGTGATCCGAGTTTATGTGGTAACTGACATAACAAGAAAAAGCGCTGCAGGAAAGAAAGTAATAACTCCAGATTCGACATAATCACAAACCTTTGTTGCTTTATTTTAGGTAAATTAGGTAATTTTAGGTAAATAAGCATATTGTTAAAAGTGAACAAAAAAGTTTCTATTTGGCACCCAAATTCATTATTACACTCCTAAAAAACAACTTCAGTATTTTTATATAGATTTCCAAAATAAATAGAAGCTTTGCTTTGTATCACAATTATTAATTAATTGCGTTTATAAATATTTTCTTCATTTTCTACCCATCAACTAAAATCAAATCTCATTTCGCAGTTTTTCCTAAACCAATTTCAAGGAAGTTTTTTATCTCAACGGTCCAGAGACATTATTAAGAAAATTGTAAGTGTAGAATTTGTTTCAAATTCTGGAAAGAGCACTAGCGGTTTAATTTTACTGTCACAAAACTTTTACTAGTTTTATACCTTTCAAAGCGTTCCAAACTACAATGAAATTCCAAAAAAAAAAGAATTTTTGAAACGTTGACGATAGTAATTATTGGCATCACATTGACATTTAATAAAAATTAATAAATTTAAGTTCCTATAAATTTAATGCTGTTAACAAAAATTTGATTTTCTAGAGTCACCTGTTATGTCAATTCTATTGAATTGGACTTTACTGTTTACCAATTTAAACTAAAACTGTAAGTTAAAACTTATTTCAATCATAATGGTTTTAATGTAAGACTGCAAAAACTCTATTATATACAGGTGTCTACAACGTATATCTCAAAAACTACAAACATATAGCAACATAAAGCAAATTAGGTTTTTTAGTAGGGCTGGGAAAAGTATCGATACTTACAGAAGGTATCGATACCTGTTCAGGTATTGTACACCGATTCCGACTGCAATCAGGTATCGAAGTATCGATACTTCCGATACCTCGATATCTCCGATAGTTCGATACCTCCGATACCTCGATACCTCCGATACCTCGATACCTCCGATACCTCAATACTTCTGATACCTCGATACCCCGATACCTCCGATACTTCCAATATCTCCGATACTTCGATACCTGCGATACTTTGAAAAAGAGTGACTATAAATGAATATCTTATTCAGAGTGCTTTGGATGTTGGAAACACAAGCTATTTTGATGAAAACAAACAAATTCACAAGCTATTTGATGTGATATTTATTTATCGCCACCCGATACTTCCGATACCTCGATACCACGATACTTCCGATACGTTGATACCTCGATACCGCCGGTACCTCGATACCTCCGATACCTCGATACTTCCCGATACCTCGATACCCCCGATACCTTGATACCTCCGATACCTCGATACTTCCGATAGCTTGATACCGTGATACTTTGGCAAGTATCGATACTTTGCAGGTATCGATACCCGATACCTAAAAACAGGTATCGCCCAGCCCTATTTTTTAGCATCTTTTTAACAAGGGCTATCATTTATATATCACCTGGTAACATTTGTAAAAAAATCAAAAACACTCTGTATGTCTCTTTTTTACATTAAAACTAAAAGTATTACCAAGAAAAAATGTTGCATATATTGCAATCACACGCTGTATATCAACGAAAACTATAATCTGTTACAGTTTTTAACATTACTTCAAAAACACTCTTCATATTTCTTTTATTTGACATTTGTACAATTAATATTTTTTTGCAATTTATTTTAAAAAACTTTCAAAATATGCACATTTTATAAAAGCATTTATATAATTTTATCTAAATATGCAGATACGCAATTTTTATGTATTTCGTATACAAGCTGTCTCACAAAAAATGCAAATATTTTAGCTCGAGATTAAAACTGAAAATAAATCCGTACGAATTTTTTATTTTTTCCGAAAAAAATTTTCATTTGAAATTGTAAGCTCTTAAGCCTCAAAATAAGACGCTTAAATTTTTATTTATAAAAATATTCGACCAATTTTAATAAAACTTGATGTACGGTTATTATTTTACCTTATCATTTAACAGTGCAAATTGCATTTATGTGAAGGATTTTTAAAGAAGGCTGCGAAGATTCTCTTGTCATCAATTACTTTATAACTTTTAGCACAAATCACCTAGCCCGGTTTTGCCGTTAACACAGTTTAAAAGCTTGTTCAATTTAAGAGCTTTGTTGCCTTTTGCAATTTTTTGTAAAATGCACCGTTTTCTAGTAAACGAATCAAATGTAAAACAATGCAGTAGGTTCACATGTATGAAAGCGTTATTCGAAACATTTTCAAGACTCTTTAAATACCCTTCTAAAAACTCTTTACATATATATAATTTACTTTTTTAAATGATAAGGTAAAGTAATAACCGTACAACAAATTGTGTCAAAACTGGTAGAGTATTTCCATAGATAAAAATATAAGCGTCTTTTTCAGGCTATTTTTAAGAACTGATACCTCTAAATATATTCAAACTTTTACTTATTAGAACCATTAAAAAATTTCAAAAAATATAAAAAAAATAGATATTTGTTGTAGTGAATTTCCAGTTCACACAGATAATTTTGAACAAAATTTCAATTTTATTAATTTAGATTGTTTAGTATATGACTAACAAATTAACTACTGTTCAATTATCTAAAAACAAATATTTAGACAATTCATGTGGGTTAAAATTTACTTATTTTTCCATCATTTTTTTTTTTGAAAAAAATGTTCTCGAGCTATACATACTCAATAATTTATGTTTTGCTGTTAAAGAGCTTTTTTGTCAAAAAACAGTAGTTACTGCTTTAATGAAATCACAAAAGTAGGTACATACAACGATGTTGCGTATTGGCATTGTTCGTTCTCCTAGTTGCATATCAATTTATTATGAGAATATATTTTCGAAACGGTAAATATAATTTGATGCAGCCTATTTACATTTTTAAAGTCTGCTGCCTATTATAAACAAATAACTTTGTGTTATTTTATAACAAGTGTAGATTGCACTACTGGCAGAATATTATGCTATTATATATCAAGTTTTTCAGATTCCAGGCCGATAACCTTAAACTTTCAGTTTTATCTATTAAAATAGTACACAACAAACACGCAAGGTAATAAATAAATTTATTGAACGTTTAATAAAGTAATTAGTAGCGCGTCTTAGATACGCTTCTTAGAGATTAGATCTATGATAAAAAGACAAGATTAATTCGTTCCTGCGTTACTTCACGAAAAAAAGGGATTTACGAGGATTAGTTGGACCAATTTGTCAGAAAACTACCAAATTAACTGAACACGCAAAGGATATTCAAATGAGTAGTAAAAAGATAAGTTGAAAGCCTTAACATTGACTTAGAAATACTTTTTAAACGGTCTTTCTTACACCTGGTAGCGATAAACCATACTAGTAATGGGAATCCAGTGGCCGCTTAATCGAATTTAATTAGAGGAACATGTTTTTATGTGCTTTTATCACCACACATTGAAACAAATCGCGTAATTCATATATAATATGCAAGTATACAGAAATTACAGGTTACGTTCCACTTTACAATTTTGTAAATAACTGTAATCAATCATTTTTCGGTGCACAACTAATTATTCGTTAGATGGATACTAATTTAATTTTTTCGAAAAAGAAAACATGCCTGTCTTGCAACAATTTATTTTGTTTAAAAATAATGGCATAGACGTGATGTATTATTTAGAGATGGCAAGAATAAACGTAATGAGAGCACAGCAATCATGCAACATGATGATCTACTTCTACTCGCATTGGCACAGATGGAATGAATTCTTGAAGGCGATTTGCGGAGATTTTTCAGCGTTCAACTTTTTCACAAATATCACAAAAATATACTTTTCTTGCTTTCATGGAGAAGTTTAATTTGTAAAGCCATTACTGTTATCTGCTTTTTTCTTTTTGCGAATGTAACTGTGCAATACTACACAAAAGATTGAAACATTTGATCGAAGCTATCACAAATCATACTTAGAAACAAACTAAACATTTTTAATACTATGTATATCAAGTAACCAAAAATATAAATATAAGTGAAACGTTAAGATACAACCACTGTACTCGTAGGTCATGTCTGTGTATACATGTAATTGTAATTCATTACGAATTAACTATTACTTGAGTTTCTAACACCTTGTCTACTCTATATACAAATATTTGTAGTCATATACAACAGTAGTTTAAATAAACATTTCATATAGATAAACCACATTTATCCTTAGTCTAATTTAATTCATTTTCTTTTATTTTTAAAATTACGCGATATACTTCAAACTATTTGCATTAGAATGTGGTACAACTAATTTTACAGTGCAAAAACCATGTTTAAGGCACAAGTCCGTAGGGCGCGTATTTTACTAATTACACTAGTCTACAAAATTAAACTTTAGTTTTGTCCTTCGAATGAAATATATTTTTTTTTATAGCTATTAAGGTTAGTTAATACATATTTTCTTGTTTTCCGCTAGCACTTCACACTTCTCAGAAAAAACGATTTTTTTTACTTTTTCATGTAAAATGTCATTATTTGACTGACGATGACGACTATACTTCTAGACCAATTTTAAGTGTGAGATAGGTATTGGGCGCAGAGTTTCATATCCTTTAAACTGCTCTAAGAGTTTTTGTCCTAAGAAACGCGGTTTAAAAGTTATATCCAAACAAAGATGTTAACATTCAATAGTTTTGTTGTTCGCAAAATGTCATTTTTTCTGGAGTATACTTTTTCTAAAATCATTTAAAAAATAAAGTTATTTATTTTTTGAGTGGCGTTACCATTTTTTCATAATTTTTTTTCGGAAAACTTTGGAAGTATGAGTGACAAACATGGCGAGCGACTTCATCAAGATCTATAAGTATTTGCAAAAAATATCAATATTTTTGGGATCAGAACAGGCTAGGCTATTGAATAACTTAAATAATTTTATTTTCTAAATATTTCTAGAAAAAGTATACTCCAGAAAAAAATGAGATTTTTTGAACAACAAAACTGTTGAAAGTTAACATCTTTTTTTAGCTATAATTTTTAAACATCGTTTCTTAGGGCAAAAACTCTTGCAGCAATTTAAAGACCATGAAATTCTGCGTCTAATACCATCTCACACTTATAATTAGTCTAGAAATATAGTCGTCATCCTCAGTCAAATAATCACATTTTATATGAAAAAGTGAAAAACAATAAGTTTTTTCTGAGAAGTGTGACGTGCTAGCGGAAAACAAAAAAATATGTATTAACTACCCTTAGTAGCTTATGCAAAAAAAATATATTTTATTCGAAGGGCAAAACTAAAGTTTAATTTTGTAGACTAGTGTTATTAGAGCACTGTAAAATCACCTAACGCATAAGATATATAAAACTTTTTGACGGACAAGCGTTGAACGCATTTTATCTAAATATATTAATTTTTTTAGTGACTTTTGAATTGTGACAACATTTTAGTTTTTAATAATATGTACAATTACATAGTCTGTAGCAATTTAAGTTATAATTTTAATATATTATATCAAAAACTACTTTTAAAAATATTTTAGGTAACAAACATTTTGATCTTAATTATGTCTATTTTGAGTATTATGACATAAATAATTTATTTCTTTAAGATTTCTAATTGTTTAATGTTTTATTGTTATTTTATACTATTTTGATACCGCATTGGTACGTAAATACTAAACATGCAAATGTTACAGGTTTTACAGTTTAAGCAGTCAAAAAAAAACATTGTCATTTGAATTAAAAACATTCCGAAATTGTTTTTTACTAATACAAACAGCAAAATCGTTATCATTTTTTTTATTATAATTTTTTTTTATTTTGATATAATTTGTAATTTAGAAAAAAGGTAATGTAAATCTTTTCAAGGTGCTGTTGTTACAAAAATGCGACGTACATAAAATTGTTTATTCATTGCCTCATAAAACATGTATTTAGATTCAGACATCAGTTAGTTAAGTCATTAAAATACGGAAATAACTTGTTTTTACTTTTTCAATACCTCCTTGCATTATATCATACATTTTACGGTTTTAGTAGACATCGAATTTCTTTATTGGCTAGGTTCGAGACGTAGGTAATTTGTTTCAAAGCAGACATGTTCATTCAACATGCGTATGCAAAACTCAAATTGTACAATTACAAACAAATAAGTTAAACAAAAGAACTAAAATTACAACTTTAGGTTGCAAAATAAATTTGTAATAAAACTTTTTAAACATTTGCTAAGAAAATCTACAGAAAATAATTTACAAATTACTTTCTGCAATTCTGCCACAAAAAAACAAGTATCAAATATTGTCTCTAACATAAAAAAAGTGTGTAAATCAACTAATAACTTGTTTCATTTACGCAATCTCTATTATCGGTCACGATGACAATACACAATTAGCTGTCAGTGTCAAAATGTGGCGAATTGCACTTTTTTAACATAAAAAATTTTGGCACTACTAAGCAAACATAAAAAATATATATTTTTGACATTATTATAATTAAGCCATTTATATATATTTTTTTAAATTCAAATATATTACAGTCTCTTTGTTGCAGGTAAAAGATAATAAAACAAAGTTTATAACTTCTTCGCACAATTTTATTTTTACATTTATGCAAGTGTCCGAATCAAACAAAATAGCAAAAAATTATAAAATTTTAGAGATATTTTTGTCTTTTATTATCCAGTTCTTTCTCTGCACATAGCAGTTTACAGATTGCTTGCTCTATGCGCATAATTTTTTCTGTCTTTTAGAATTAGTTTTGCGCTTACAAATATATTCGCTTAGAGCAATATTTTGAATAATTTTGTTTTGGAGAAGTACACGTTTCTATGGAGACGTTACGCTAATTCTCCACTCTCTTAGCGGGGGTACCTATGACTTTCAAAATTTTAAATAGCAAGTTAAATAAAGTGAAGGGCATGGGTCACTTGCGCGCCGCGGTCAGTAAAATCCGCAGGTACTCCTTATCCAACAGGACAGTAGCGCGCTGGATACTCTTTACTCACAGGACACTTGCGCGCCGGGTCAGTAAAGCAGGTAAAACCACTTAACTGCTTATTTCCAACTATTTTCCATATTGAAGACAGTAATTTTCAATATTAATATCTCAAATGCAAGTGCAACATCCAACCAAATGGCTAAAAAATTCAATTTTCTTGCATTTTCTCACTCCTATGATATTTTCATGACGTTTTCTGACAGCGATAATACTGAACTAGTGCAAGTTATCAGAAATTGCACTGGTGTAACGTTTAACACTTAACATGGTTTTCATGTTAATGAATGAACTTCTACTATAATAATGAACCAAATTTTGGACTTATACATTTGTTGATAAAATTGGCACAATATGGGAGTAAAAAGAGTCAGAAAAAGTTAAGTTATAGAAAATTTTATTTTAAAAATTACAGGTACCCAAGAAGTATTTAGACGTACTAAAAGATTATTTTGCCTTTCACTGTAAATGTTTCAAAAATTTGGAAATTTTCATAATTATGTCGACAAAGAGAGCTACTAACTTTTTAAAAAGGGAGGTTTTTCTGTTAAAAATAATCTACGAATACAATTTATTTATGGGATTAAACATTTCCGCTTAATCCTCAACCAGCGCGCAAGTGTCCTGTTGCCGATTTGGGTATTAGGACACCTAGCAGGGGCACGGAGGACTCGGGAGGGGAGATAAGTAGGCTTATAGACGAGGAAAATTGAAGGGGTGCGAGGCAAGGGGAATAAAGCAATGTAGCATATGCAACCCGCAAGGTGCACCCAGCTTCTTAATCAGAAACATGGGTATAAACGTTATTTTCATGTATAATTAAAATCTCAACAAAGGTAACGCTTGATGCAAGAGAAGAAATGAAAAACACAACACATAACTCAAAAGAATATGACATTTATTTCCATTTTTACAATAATAATTATTAATTGTAATACATAACTTAGCTCAATATATAATTTATGTAAACGCATTATAATTAAAAAAAATTTGAAATAATAAAAAAACGTTGAATTAAGAAAAAAGAATTTGGAACTACAGCCTATTTTTTTATCTATTTGAAAATAAAATGATTTGAAAATGTAATTTACAAATTTAAGATTACCTTCGTATGTATTTTACTTTACACACCTGGGTACAATAATAAGTCTTATACAAAAATATGCTTCTTAAATCATTGAGTTACCGACACTAAATTAAAAAAATAGGCTATAATGGACGTTATTAATTTCCACTAAATATAATTGCTTTAGTAAACAATTGCCGCTTTGAACTTGATTTATCTATTACCTTTTTAGAAATGTAATGTAATCGTATATCAATATATTTTTTGGCAATTGCTCTTAATAGCATAATCAAATGATTATCTAGTGGAAACTGATTTTTGCAATGTGTTTGCAGCACACTAAATATATCTTTCCCCCGAAAAAATTTTAAAACGCGTGAAGTTAAATATTCACTTGTGAATTTGTTTTTCATATAATCACCACCGCTTTCCAACAATGCTTGCCTAATACATTTTTCGCAAATTTCACTTGCAAAACATCATTTGATGGGTACATCAATCCTCCCCTGTCTTTTGTGGCAGTTAATAAACAAATATTTTTATTGGAATAGTCAATTAAAGAATTTAAACACGTGTTACATTTTAACACCTTAGTTAAATGTTTAACGACAAAACCTGCTATGTAGCCAATAATGTGTTTTGAAACAATAATAATTTCCTGAAAGGATTCTAAATATGAATGATCAGTTTCTTCTTCGATTACAATATTTCCATCTTCTTCTAAACGATAACCAGGAGTGGTGAAATTTATTCTTTGCTCAGAAGACAGCGTTTTACAATGTAAAACAGAAATTTCTTCCAACGGTATGCAATTACCTTTATCATGTGCCTTAATTTGCAAATGAATTAAATTTTTTTATATGCAGAAATAAACTGTTTTGCGGTCGGATTGTTGTTGTTACTCCCATGAGTCCTTAAAATTCCAAAAAACAGTTTGATATGATCCTGACTAAATTTATGCGTTGGGATATAATCCAATATTCTGTTTTGTTCTTGACAAATTTCACCAAACATTGTTTGTAAGCTTTTAATACATATTAAAAAGTTTGTTTTTTTATTTTTATCTTTGTATCCTCTAAATTTTCCCGTTGGAGTTACTCTATTTCAGGCCTCCGTGATTTCAGGTTGGGTGCACCAACATGGCGATGGGCCACGCATGCGCAATACATCGGCTTCACAAATATGTTTTAATGTCTCCTCCCGAGTCCTCCGTGAGCAGGGGTTAACCTGACTGCGGCGCGCTACTGACCAACACCCAAAGTGAAAAGATACCATACCCGCCACTGACTTATGTAGTATTATTAAAAGCAAGATTAATTTGGCTTAAATTGCAAAGTTATTGAATCACAATTTGCTGCTAATTTGATTTTTAATGACAATTATAACAATGGATTTTTGATTTCTATAAAAAATTTTAAACTTAACCTATTTTTATATAATGATCATAAGCGTATCGTGATTTTATGAGTAAAACAAAATTCAAAATTTTTAGCATCTGTCACAATAAAAATGTATAGAAAAAATGTTTTTTTCGTGATGGGATGTATTACTGGTTAAATTTTTGACCATCATTTTTGATACACACTGTATATAATAATTTCATTAGTTCTGAAAATTTGAATTTGTAACATTGTAACTATACAGAAACTCCTTATCCGATTTTCAAACACGAAACACTATCTTTCCAAAGAGGTGGCACTTATCCCCACTTGTTAAAATTCTGAATAAACTAGGTATCAGTGTTAATATTACTCTAGGTATGTGTCTCCCGTTTAAATAAAATTGACCTGTTTAAACAATTTTCGAAAAAATAAGGTTACATTTTCAAAAACTTGCTTTCTGTTTTCGTTGTGCTTTCTTATTATATTACAATGAAAGACATTACAATCTGAATTTTTAGTTCGGTAAAACATCTTTACGCAAAAGCGAAAAACTAGTAAAAAATAATATTGAAATGCACTGGCTTTAGTTGCAGTGAAAAATCAGTCTAAAGCAGTTATGCGGTATAAAAAAATTTGAGTTAAGAAGATAAACTTTGACAGATTTGACTTGTTATAGACTACGTGCTGCTATACTAGAGAAGCGAGAATATCTTATTCAAGCAGTTAAGCCTACTCTAACCCAGAAGTATGTTTTTTAGAAACTGCCTCTTTGTCTTAATTATACCAACAACCCAAATTAAGTCTGTTTTAACAAATTGAAAAAACATTTAGAAAATCTCTTAATATAGCTTGCCAAGCACGATGTTGATCAAACACCACAAGACGGCGACTTTTATTAGTCCACTACATAAACACAAAGACAAACTCTATAAACTTAACGCAACCTTTTACGTAATCAAACATTAACATTTCTGAAAACTGAACACATTAAAGCTTATCACCAGAAGCGCCGGGCTAAAAAATGCGTTAAAAAAGTGCCAAGGTAATTTTTGTTCTCACAACAATTTTTAAACTATGTTTTTTGTATGTGTTTTTTCAGAAAAGTATTTCTTACATTTAAAATAAATAATTAATTACTAGTGTATAGAAACCTTATTTGCCAGCAAAAGCGCAACTACCATATGTACTTCAAGAACTAATGTTCTTACATTCATATTAGGAAAATTTTGGTCGGTTTCACAGGAAAGCATACTGAAGTCGCTACTGTATCTACAATATCTCTTGATATACTAAGCACGCATAAATCGAAGTAACATAAGAACCTTTAACGATGATACTGCAATATTAACAATAGTATCAGCCACTTAGATAAAGCATATTGACTTAATAAAGGTACTAAACAATCTGGCAGAATTAAATTCCCTGAATTTTACAGGATGTCTGCACTTTCTCAGCTAATAATTTTTGTATTCCTATGGCTTTAGTACATAAGATTTATGTATTACATAAAATTTACCTACAAGTACAAGTTTTGCTTGGGCATTTTTAGACTTTTTTGTTTTGCAAAATCAGTTTTTTATGTATTGTTAACTGTAACACTATTTTATCGACTGTTAAATTAATTTTCCAAATAATATAAATAATCCATTTTAGTTACTCTGATATTTCAAAATTTTTCCGGTTTTCCGTTGGGTATCCTGTTAGTTGAGCACTGGTTTAAATGAGAATAAAAGTAAATAAAAACAAATCCCAACACGTAACATTTACAACCAAACATTTCGTTTATTTGCAATAAACAACCAACTAATCAAAATCAAGAGGTAAAGAATCTCAATCTGCATAAAAATAAAAAACTAACTTAAAAATCTTATCAAACTCAGCAAAAATTGTAAAGTAATAGACATTTAAAAGTAAAGAATGTACTGGTTAAAAAAAGTAAGTCATTATTTACACTAAAAAATAAGATGAAATAGCATTTAAGCCTGCCTGGCTCTATAGTTATAAATTCTGAATCAGTGCAAGTTTTACAACACTAAATACAAAGTTCGACAAAAAGTTTTTTATTTTATTAATAACTAAAAATTGAATCAAATATTTACCGTAGTAATATTTTTAAATAAAACCTTAAGCTTTGAAGTTGTAAACATTTATAAAAAATAGTCCGTTGTTTAACAGAACAGCGGTCTTCTTTTACAAGTAACTTATTTGGTTTAATTAAAAAATAGTAGTTTCAAGGTGCTTTCGAGTAAATATCTAAATTTCTCAGTTCCTTTAAATTAGACAGATATTTGTAAACACTTTATGTTTTAAGTACAGTAGAAGCTCGTTACCGTAAACACAAAAATCACAAAGCAGTTTATCTTAGCGGAAGTGTTCATAATACCGAGAGTGCTAAAAAAGTTGAATTTTCGAGTCCAAATTAACATAGATTTTAAATGCAGTAGAACATAAATACGTGGGTGTTGATTAACACATTTTATTTATTCTATTAATACACGAAAAAGTAACAATAATTTTGATTTATTGGCTTACATATTATGTTCTCTTAAAAACAAGGTGATCTTGCTATATTTCAGTTGTTTCTCAAAAATTTGGTTGTTTACGTTATTGAAACGTTCACGGTAACAAATGTTCACGTCAACAAGCTTCTACTGTAGTTTTAATAAAAATAATCTGATGCCGAAATCACAGTTATTGTAAATTAATTAGTGGTTAAATTTTTTGCTTTTAATTAATTAAAATAAGTTGATTTTTATTATCGGACCTTATACTATCTATTGCTTTCAGTCTAAACCCTACGTGTGATTGTCATAGTCAGTTCTTCTTGCTACATTTCCAATCTAACTCTCGACCCTGATGACCTAAGGATACTATTTGTAACTGAAATCGTCAAACAAGGTTCATAAATTACCATAAAACTATAGTAAAAAGACGCCCTTGTTAGAAAAAGTTTATCTCTAGTTTACTGTCCCAAATTTTAATAATTATCATATTAAGTAATTTATTCTGATTTCTAAGACTTATTATAACAAAAAGCAAATTGGTCACGTAAGTTAATTATTTTTGAAAGCTCGTGATTTGTTAAACTTTTTTTTGCTTATACAAATAGACTTCCTGAAAATATAATTCCACTATAGTAAATAAAAATTCTCATCACTATCATAGTTTTAAGAAGTTAGCGTACCATAAAATTCCAACAATGTTGTCTTAGCGTTATTATTATCACTTTAAAAATTTTCCTAGTTAGAAGTTGTTAGTTTGTCGTGCAAAAATTGTTAGAAGTGTTTAGTTCGTTTTTCTGTTAATTTCCTGGCGTGTATATTATTTCACGTGTCAATATTGTTTTTCATAATACGAATACTTTGGAGTTTATCTAATTTTCTAGATTTATAAGAAATTATACAAATATTTTTTAACGATCGGTAAACATCTTGTTAGAAAACAACCTTTGTACGTAATAATAGGAAATATAAAAAAATGAGTTAATAAGATCAATTTGCTGTATTGATAGGTAAAGGAATGTTTGCAAGACAAGAAAAATAAAATTAAAACGTAATACGAACATCCTCAAGCATTTGTCTCGAAACCATAAAATTTACATATTTACTCAATAAAAATTTGTAAAAATACTAATCTAATTAGAAAAAGGAATA
The DNA here is from genome assembly GCA_029207805.1 of Tribolium confusum. Classification (NCBI taxonomy): domain Eukaryota; kingdom Metazoa; phylum Arthropoda; class Insecta; order Coleoptera; family Tenebrionidae; genus Tribolium; species Tribolium confusum. The sequence continues at coordinate 6,613,758 of JALGAY010000003.1, forward strand.
AGTGCTGGTGTGCCATTTCTTTGAGTTTGTTCCAAACTGTATAAACCAAAACTCGAGTTATATAACTAAATGAAGAAGACATTCGTTGACAGAGAATCTGGTGTTTTTGCGACTTATGAACTCGTTCTTTCCTTTCCAGTATTAGAACGCCTGAAGACTCTTAATCGAGCACAAATAAACGAAATGTGAAACTAGTATCACTTGTACTGGTGTTATTTTTTTATTACTTTCCATATACGTTAAAATGTCAACGTGCTATTATTTAGATCGAGGTGTAATTTAAACATGCCTCCGCTCCCATTTCAGCTCTGAAAGCTCAAAGTTGGCAATCTTAAAAAAGCTCAGCATCTGGCACTTAGCCACTTTCAGTGGAGAACTTTGGTCGGTTTAAGACGATTAATCATGAATGCATCGATGTCTGACAAGCTTCCAGCGCTGGATTTACACGTTTGAAGTTTACACGGTATGCGCCGCATACAAGGGCGCAAATGTATAGCAAGTCTTAATTAGACGAGACCAATTAAGATCATATCTTTAGCTATAATAATTGGGAAAATATCTTATTAAATCAAGTTTCGGTCGTAAAATTGCAATTTTTGCCAATCACTCGCTGAATTAAATTCATTACCCACAGTTATTTTAATAAACTTCAAAATAAACGAGTTTAATAATTTCGTTGCTCAGATTTATTAAACTCATAACAAAATATACGAATCGATTCTACCGTTAATAAATTCACTACAGTTTGCTGTTTAATATTCAGTTATTAACTTATTGTTTAGCTTGCTGATAAATAATTACCAAATCCGCTATCAAAATGGACTTTTAATCGTTTTTAATAGATGAAATTTTTCAGATGCTCTGTTTAGCAGAAAAGAAGAGCAGAATTGAAAATAATTAGGTTTGTTTAATGCGATGTACAGTGGGCCAGAACGTTAATGACCAAACCGTTACAAACAACAAACAAAAATTTAGTAAAACTGAATAGAGCTCTGATTAATCTAAACCGATTTTTCTACTACACACAATGTTTGTAACTTATGTTGCATCTTTTAAAATTTATATTCTATTTTACTCTTTATGGTAATGACTTCTAACGGTCGTCTTTTTACATACGTTTCCTTTCGTTGGAATTATATAATTGTCTGTTTTATATTCAGCAAGTTTCTTGAAGTTTGTTTAGTATTAATGCTCTTAGCTACAAGGTGGTCTTTAACACTTGGCTTTTCTATTAAATTATAGTAATACCAGATTTAGGTCAAGAATTTATTATATTAGTTTTGTAAACTGATGCCGGTAATGCTACCTACTTGGAACTTTTCTCTCTAACGAGCTGGAACTATGTCATATTAACCACATACGGTTTATAGAAATTGTTATAAAGTAAGGAAAAAGGTTAACCGCATAAGAGATGGTGTATAAAACCGGTACAGGATATGATCCGTGAAATCAATGATGATGATATTATCGGGCTTTGCCGTATGATATAATCTACCATTGAAAATAAATCTTCGCGAAAAAAACAATACAAAAGTCTGGTATGTACTAAGTCTGCGTTTTTGTTTAATGACCAACCATATAAAAAAACAGTAAATGGCACAGGTAGACATTTATTATTTTTTATGGCTATATAAGAAAATAATATAAGTAACCGAAACCGTTATTATTAATAATTTCGTTAAATTTACAACAGCTGTAAACATATTTTAATTTATTTCTAAAGTTATCTTATCTTGTTCTGTTCTAAATTTTTTTGTGTTAAATGTTTTTTTTTTATTTATTTTTTTATCAAGTACATATGTCAATCACAGTTTATTGATAAAACGTATTAATACTGACATACAAATAGAAACGTTTCTGACTTGGTGACGTTTCTCTATATTTACATGACATTTTATGTTAGTGTTTCCGTTTTTTTTTTTTTTGGCATCACGGCGGTAGTACTACACGTAGTAGTTTGTTAAAAAAAAATGTAACTAATTTATTACAATTTATTTATAGGTTAAAAAATGTGAATAAACTAGAATGGAAATCATGGTAAGAATTTCATTACACCTTATGCTTTATCTGACCTCAAGGCCTCGCTTCTCGGTCATATCATTTGAACCCAGTTGTAATAAAATATTTTCCACCTTGGTTATAATAAACTATAACAATTAGTTGTCAAAAACTATTTTGCGCGTTTAGTTACGCTTTTCTAAAAAAATGTGTTAAAAAAACATTTAAAAAAGTCTTGTTTTAAAGCCTCTATATTGGCAAAAATTCGATTTTTCTGCTAGGATCACCAAAATTATATTTAAAACCATTACCGCTTGTAACTGCCAAAAAATCATACAAATCACTAATGGCACAACAAAAAATAAATTTTTTGGTCGTGTCATTAGTGATTTGTTTACTTATTATACTTAAAAAAAATTAAACATGTGTAATGGTTACGTAAAATCATCTCATTTGCAAAATATGCCTAGTGTCCTCAAAAGTTTTTAGCTTTCTCGGGTAAAAAATATCTCTCATTCACCAAACGATCATTTCGCAGCCTAGATACCTACATTTGTATATATACAAATTGTCCACAAAATAGTAGCTTTACAGTTTCTGTATCGGTTGAAATGCAGTAATTACAAGTTATTATGTTACGGTTGCAAAAAATTATTCTCATGGATTTCGGCCGAGAAATCCTTTAACATCTTCAAAATTGTCCTGCTTCTGTAATTAAAAGGTGATTTCAAAGCATTGACTTACAAATATCTAGATATTTATTTAGTAAAATTTATATTTAAAAAAATCAATACTTGAATTTAAGAAACTACACGTTAACCAAAATTTTGCAAATGCAATTTTCTTTTCTTAGGCGCCAATTAGAGCAAAGGGCACTACAAAAAACTGAATATGCTTTAGTTTAATAGAAATGACAAAAAATTATAAGCCAAAACAAACTTTATGTCAAATTTAATAGGTAATTGAGGGTATAGCTTTGCAACAGTGTAACATAACACCTCATTGGTCAAAATAAACAGTTCATTGTAAATTAACTATTTAATCGCATTGTTATTTAATACATCTTATCTTTTCCTTCCTAAGAGATGGAAACTCTCCAACATCATTCTAATACACAAAACTGGAAAATCCACCAAAGACACAACAAGTTACAGTCCAATAAGTCTACTTTCACAATTAAGTAAAATAGCTGAAAAAATAATTTTCGACAGACTCAACAATTTCACAACAAAATCAAAACAAAACACTCAACATGGTTTCAGGAAAAAGCACTCTACAATGCATCAACTTTACAGACTAGTCTCACACAGTAAAGAAATCAGTCAAAGCAATAAAACAACAACAGCAATTTTCATGGATAAAGAAAAAACCTTTGACAAAGTGTGGCACAATGCACTCCTTTTTAAACTAGATAAATTCAAGATTTCCACCAATTTAATCAAACTTATTCAAAATTACCTAGGTGATAAAACATTTCAAATAGTAATCAACGAAACCAAATCTTCAACATGAAATATTATAGCTGGTGTTCCTCAAGGATCAGTTCTAAGGCCTACACTGTATAATTTATATACCTCCGACATTCCTGAATTTAAAGAAGCCAACATCGCACTATACGCAAATGACACAGTTTTACACACATCATCCCATAATCAAAATTTTGCAACATTAAAATTACAACGCTTAATAAATACACTAACCTTGTGGCTCCAAACTTGGAAAATCAAAATTAATTCCATCAAATCCAATCCTATCTGTTTCAATAACAAAATACGAAATCCTAACGTCAATATTCAAATTTTAAACAAAGAAATCTAATAAACTCCAGTAGTGAAATATCTTAGAATGTCACTGGACAGAAGGTTAAATTTCAATCATCACATCTCAGCTACAATAAAAAAGACCATACAAATAACAACAAGACTAAATCCACTATTAAACAAAAATAATTAACTAAATCTAACTCTAAAAGTCAAAATCTATAAACAGGTAATAAGACCAACCTTAACCTATGCAGCCCCAATATGGCATGATGCCAAACCTAGCAACAGGAATTTGCTAGAAAGGCTCCAACATAGAATCCTAAGAAACGCCATTAAAGCACCATGCTATGTCAGGAACACCCAAATTTTAAGAGAAACAAATACACCAACAATTTTGGAATACACTCACAACTTGAAAAAAAAATTAAATAAAACCCTTATTAATCACTTCTACCTAAGAATCAACACACTGTCAAAAATCAAATAAATCAAAATTAAGATAAATAAATCAACTCAGAAGCCAAAGAAGAATGAAATCTTTTTCCAACTGCTTCAACTAACAAACATGATCCTGGAATACATCTTAAGTAAACTAAACCAAGCTTGAAAATTTTTTTATTTGTCACCATTAAAATAAATAAACAATAATGCTAATTGCCACTACAAAAAATTTAAATATACAATCTATGATTTTTTTATTCTAATTTTTGAATCAAATTAAATTTTCCAGGAAGCAGAACGTTATACGAAATTTAAAAAAACGACAACCCAACTGCATCTAATCTTAATGCAATTAAACCTGACTATATGTGATCTATCATATGAAAGAATCTGTCATAACTTAATTTGCTTTGACTTAATTAAACCAGACTTAAGTACATTCTAGTGGATTAAGTTTCACAAAACTTTTTTAAAACAATTTTATATAATACTCGTAATATTAGTAAATTTAACAGATAACCGGTTAAAGTTTCTTGTATTAAATAATATATATAGATGAGTAAATCAAATTAGTTTTTTAGTGATTGGTAAATACTGAGTTTATAAGAAGTGAAAACACTTTTAGCTTCAAGAGTCCTCGAATGCTCGTATTCACTCTGAGTACATAATACAACATCATCGAATTAACATAAGGCAAACCCGCAAAATTCGCATAAGCATGAATACTCATTGTATACCCTTTTGCTACTGCTTATACAAAACGAGAAACTCTTTTGAAAAGTACTGTTAAAGTAAGACTCAAGCTTTCGATGACAGAACAAATATCCATTAATGTAAAGTTACAACCTTCCATTTCTCAAGAGAAATAAAATACAAATTACTTTTCCTATTATACACAGTAGGGCGGTACTTTCAATGACAGTACCTGTACTTATCTGCAATTATGTTTTTTCTGTTTTATAATTAGACCAACATGGAAGGTAAATTGATAAAGTGGAAACTTACGGTGGTACTATAACTTTTAATTTTCGACAAGTATCAATGACACTATTTCCGAGAATTAACTCTTTAAGTAGCGTAATGAAATGCGGTTTTTCGAGGTTATAACTTACATAATCCCGTTTGATATTTTTTCAGAAAGTACCTATATAATAGTACCATCCGAATTTATTTGATTCTTATGCTAATAAGCTTGAGGTTCATGTTAATTAACGCGGTTCTGGTAAATAAATATAAGAGTTGCAACAAGACACAGTTAGGTGTATCTTCAGAATATTAGCACGTGATGACTAACTCAAGAAAACTATTTTAAAAGGGTTCCAAAATTGCACGTCATCATAGTATCAGCAGGATCTAAGTGACATGTTACAAAAAGCATTCTATTATTTAAGCATTAAATCTTTTGTTGGTCATGACATCAATCACCAAATTACCATCAATAAAACTCCTAGTCACAATAGCACAAGAGACCCATTTTGCAAAGAAATAGTCCAGTCATGAAACTCTTAACAGCTGTCTTTGTTTCTTTGAAATAATTTTTTTGCCAGTAACACCCTTTGAATCTTTGACCTTCCTTCGATTATTGTATCATGACTTACCTTTCGCCGAACAAATCGCCAAGAAGAAGGTGAAAAACGGCAACACTTTCACTAACATTGTAGTACCCGTTTGCTCACTATAATTTGATGAAGAATCACTAGACTGTCACTCCGAGCTGTTTGAGATACTGTTTGAAAGTGAAATGGTCACAATGTTTGTGTCATTTCTTTGGCACGGTGCGAGTGGGTTGCTTGGCTTAAGTGACTGAGATCAAACTGAGTATGTTTAGCAGGTTTGGTGGGCTGTTCTCTCTCCACTCACCTGGTCATGCTGCTTTACCTCGCCTTGGATGTCTTTCTTGCTCGCCGATTGCCTACCTGCAACGTCTACAGAGCGGACCAGAAACAAACTTCAAAGCATTATATGAGCGTAATGAGCCGCAGCATTTCTATTTTCGTTCATAAAAAAACTCAAGCTTTAGATGGAGACTTTAATGACAGAGCAGAACAAATACTCTGTATTGAAAAGGTACTTGGATTTTACCCAAGAGTACTTAATTTTTTTTTAAATTTTTCAATGTCACAAAATAAAAATATATTGTTTAAGAAAACAAATGTATTAACAATTAGAACTAAAGATAGGAATTATACCTTCAGATGTCTACTTTAAAAAATGATTAATTAAACTGCTGAAACCTTTATCAGATCCTATCTAAACTTCCTCTGACGATAAATTACTTCACCCAAATTATACGGCTAGTTATCCTACTGGTTGTAGAGTACTTAGTTAAGTAAACACGTTTTTAATTTTCTAGGTACTCAACTACATATTAAGTACCTACCTGTGTAGTTACTAGTACTTTTAGTTATAGATTTTTTTGTCAGACATTTATAACTTTTACTAAAAATTGTCAGTATCGTAAACGTTTGTTTATTTACAATCACCAAAATTAACTTTAGCTTATTTTAATCTTTATAAAACAGCAATTTTACATTTTTGAAGACACACCTTAACGACTATGCAGGGTACAATCTTACCCTAAATGTTTTTTATTATAGTTTATACAAAATACTAAAAGAATTGTCTCTTATTATTTACTATTTTTTAAAAAATACATAATGCTAATGAAAGATAAAATTAAAAAATAAAAATCAGTAAATTATTATTAAAATAAATTTAATATTTAATTAAAACTAGTAAATAAAAGTTTTTACTACTTAATCTTCAAGAACAGTACCGATTTTAATAATTTTTTTTCTTTTTTGTTGTTTGTTTATTAATTATTTAAATACAGACAGATTTTAATACAGATAAGCATGGAACTAAGGAAATCGGTTGACCTCTCCAAGATTGAGATTTTTTAGTGAATTTAACTGACATTTAAAAAAATTGTGTAATTTTTCAACATACTTTGAGTAGTGAGTAGTACTGCACTATTTTTCACCCAAAGTGTTTCAGTCGAGGTTTTCGTTGACACTTGTTGATTTATTTCATAAGCTGTTAAAAAATAGCTTTTGGTTAAAAAAATGTTTTTTTGTTTAACACAAGTTGAAGTCACATAAATATTTATAGTGTTTAAACAACTATTATAGTATTTCTAAAAATGTTTTTTACATGTTATATTACAAACATGTTCGACAAATTCCAAAGTGATAATACCTAACTTACAATTGCTAGATGCCTTTAACAAAAAAATGCTGTTCAAAAAGATTTTTTTTTATGTTGGTAGATTTGGTAGATTTACTTGCTAGATAGTTGAAAAAACAAAAAATTATTCGCTCGTTTGTGGTAAAATATGTATTATACTACCAGCAGTACATCAAATTAAACTTTTATTAAACTAAATATTTTATAAAAAAATAAGATCGTTTTATGTATTATGTATCAGTGTTGTATATATTTATAATATATTTATTATATAATACTGTATTAAATAAGATAAAAATAAATTGCTGTGAAAAATGCTTTATTATTGCGTTATAATTATGTTACGGTAGGTACATGATACTAAGACTAACAAGATATGATCACTTGCCGTACGAATTTTAGACTAGTTTGCGCATGACGTCATCGCGTGACAAAAATGTACTGCGGTATTAGAAAAATCATGCATTTAATAGTATTATTAGAGAATTACTCGAAAAATTACTAAAACTTTTGTTGATTCTAATGTCTCAGATGAATATTATTTAATAATACTTAATAAAAAGACATTTTAGAACCTTATTAGGTTTATTTTTACAGTTCAAAATAGGGCGGGTTATTTATTTAAAAATATTTTTTTTATTAATGGTTAATTTGTAGGGTGGAATTGTGGGTAGAGTGGTACAAACCACAAAAAATAGAATTGTTTAAGCATAGGCTTTTCCTGCGGCCGGAAATCTGGGATAAAATAATCTTTTGGAGTAAAAGGTTGCAGTCTGAAATCCCTAAAATTAATTTCGAAAGTAAAATCAGTTTGAAAATTTAATTAACACGTATATTAATTAAATATAAATTGATATAATAAGATAATAAAATATGTAATTAAATATAAAAACCTTAAAAGCTAATAAACAAATTAAAATTCACTTGCATGTGAATTTTAAATAATATGTATAAGCATTCAATAAAAAAATATTCCAAATAAAATTAATTAAATAAGTACTTACATGCAATGTATGTTTTTAACAAATTCTCTCTTTTTTATTCTTTCCTCACGATCCTTCTGGGCAGATGTTTGCACTTGTGGTGACTTTGGTAAATTAAGTGAAGGTATAGCGTCTCGTTTTAACCTCCACTTATTTTTGGAGACATGCAAGAGTTTTTCCTTCACACAAAAATCATCATCAGAAAAATGTTTTGAACATATTCTGGCATGTTTTGTATTAAAAGCATGCTTTTGAGAGCACTTTTGCACCCATAAATTACAAAGTTTGATATTGGTTGGAAAACTAAAGTATCGACAATCGGAGGAACAGTTTTTGCTTTTTTTATTGTTGTTGCTGGTACAACCCATCACCGCACAATAAACCATCGTTCACAAAATTAAATAAACAATATTCAATTGCAAAAACCAGTAAAACACTCAAAACAGAGAGAATTTAGACGATAATAGTCACACTAATAACACCACGTTTGTCACCAGATTTCAGATTTGTCACACAATGACGTCAGAGTCGAAAGAGAGAGAGGGAAAAAAGCTGCGCGTGATCATATCTTGTTTAGTCTTAGTATCATGCGGTAGGTAAGACACATATTGATGTCAAAAAAGTATATGACATCGTAAACCAAAAGTCATCTCATATTGACATTAAAATGACGTAGGTTTTTTAATTTTGAAAGTGTTTTTAATTTTGTTAAAACTATTCGATATGATATTTTAGTTGTTTTAGATAATTCTTTATAACTAGTGCTTTTTTTAGAATTCCGACAAGCTTATAGCAGTAACTTTAATTTTTCTCTGACTGTACAGGGTAATTAATTTTTGATGATTTTTGTAAGTTTTTCCCACTTTTATCACGATTATCACACAAAGAAACGAATAATACAATTTTTTCACTACTAGTCTCAGAAGACAACATTATTTAGTTTGTCGAGAGGGTGTGAAGTTGTTTTTCTCTCCTAGTAGTCAATAATGATTATAAACCAAGGGAGATAAAGTGCTAGAGTTGAGTGGATACCGACATTTAACTGTGTTGCTTGATACGAATATAATTGCAATTTTTTGAACGATAGATATAAGTGTTGACGGAAAAAATAATGTCCGAAATTAGGTGCACTAGAAATACCTAATAAATAGTTTATTTAATATTTGTGATTTCAAGGCAAGTTTGTTTAACACCGCGCCTCATCTCTAATCTGCCAAAACAAAATGGTGCGCTTGCGCGAAATATCTTGTCAAATGTCAAGTGTGTGTTGGATAGATCATAATCTTGATAAAATCTATGCCAAACATTAAAAAGCAGAATAAACGCATAATTAAAACGTTAATGTTTAAATAATGAAATATTTTTAATCCAAGAAAATGGAAAAAGGTAGGTAGTCAAGTAGTCATGCTTCAACCAACCAGTGATGAAATCCGTTGATTGCATTAAAAAAATATATAATTTTTTACAGCTTTATACATATAAGTATGTACTTTGGTCTTGTCTTATTGTAAAAAACACTTTGTAGTGTGACGAAATGGAAAATTCTTTGAAAATTGATAGGTAGATAAAGTTGTAAATAACATAACCTCAAACATAAGAACAAAAATTTTATTTTTAATTCATGCAGAATTAATAAAAACAACTACTATTAAAGCTGTAAATAACGAAAATGGGTTGTTATAAGGTTACACGTAAATTGTGGAGCCCTGTGTATAGTTAATTTGACCATATGTTTTGTTGCAAATTCTATTGTTCAAGTTTCCGACCAGGAAAGCGGAGGCTGTCAACTTAAATCCTGAACTAGGGATTCTGAAGATTTTAGTTGATGGGAAATTCACGCTATTTTGTTTTCCAGTACATAAATAGTTGTTTACATGGAAGATGCTTACAATAACGTCCTTTTCGGTTTTTATCTGTGAAGTTAATTTTCCGAAGTGGAAAAACGTAAGTAGTTAAATATCACTCATTTTTATTTTCATCAAATTTTACTTTTCGACAATAAATAAAGACACGTTATGTTTAGTCTGGATGTGTGCTCGTTAAATAAGGTTATATTTTTATTTGACATATAATAAATTAATATGCTAGTAGTGAAAAAAATCATATATAAACCACGGTAGAGAAACCTATTATAGCTTCGCATCTATTATTGCTCTCGATGCTATGCATCTTGGGCACTAAACCCGCTCGGCTATAAAAAGTGTTTTCTCTACCTTGGTATATAATGTACTATTGTTGCTACATTTTTAAGGCAATTTTAGTAGTGTAAACAGGTTTGCACAATCATCTTTTGTTTTTAACATTTTTTGTTTGATTTGAATTTTTGTAGTTTATGGGTCAATTAAAAGAAATTGGTAATACTATAGATTTATACGTAGTTAGAATCGAAAAATGTAATTAAAATTTTTTTATACTTTTTAATTTTTGAAAAAGAAACTAACTTTATATATTTTTTAATATAAATGATAGTTGGCTTAATTTTATAAAATTATTGTTTTTTTTATTTTTACAAATATATATAATATACATTTTATAAAGAACATACATATTCTACCAAATTTTTTTTTTAAATAAAATTTAAATTAATTTTTAAAAAACCTAAAATAGGCTTTGTAGATAAGACAAAAAATAAGTTTTAATAAAATAAAACAATATTAATAAAGATACAACCGAGACCAATTCTTTATAAAAAAATATAATTAATATAATTTTAACCAAATAATTAAAGTATTTTTTTATTTAAATACATTTTTAGATTTGTCATAATAAGTTTTTTTGGTTATTTAACAAAAAAAAATTTAAAGTTACTTTATTTTATATTGCAAATTATATTTTTATGTTATTAATTAAATGTTATAGTTAATAACAGCAAGAATAGACACAATTAGAAATGTCAAATTTTAAAAATATATTGATATATTATATCAAATAATACATCGAAAGTGCAAATCGATATATAATATCGTATTCTGATATGTATATCGTTCAAATATTATCGGTACATTAAAAAATATCTATTCACAAATTTTAAAAAAAATTTAAATGCAAAACTAATTATGTAGATACATCTAAGATAAAAAATTAAAATAAAAAATGTAAATATATTTATTAAGAAAAATTTTATTAAAAATATAAAATGGTTAATTACATACTGTAGGAGCACCTAAAAATAAAAATATTGATATATATTAAAACAAATAATTAAAAATTCCAAACTAATTATGTAGGTAAACCTTAAAGAAAAAAAATTAATTAAAAAAACAACGCATGGTGGCATGGGGCATGCTTTTCGATCACAGACAAAATTTATACATATTTTATTATATCGTTGTCTGGTATGTACAATAAATATCTTCATGTTGAATCTTCTTGGTGTGTAGAATAAAACGTAGCAAGCACCCAACAGCACCAAAAAATTTTACCTTGCACGATGCACGTTTCAACAACAAAGTTGTCATCCTTAAGTGGGAAATTAAACTCAATTTTACAATAACTCAATTTTAACAACTTATTTTACAATAGTTATTATAAAATAGTATGAAGATAGTCAATCAATGATACTAACACGTAAGCCTTTTACTGCTATTTCGCTATTTACTAAAAGATGAGGCTGTACGGATTTTTTTAAATTAACTAACAAAAATTTTATTTTATATATACAGGCTGTTTCTGAAACTAAAAATGCAATCAGCAATACAATTCCAAAGTTAAAGTAGATGCTATTGTTTTCAAATGATGAAAAAATCGACATGATGTTGATATATAAAGAATGGAAAAAAATTCCTCTGTGCGTTTGTACAGACAATGTTTTCCGGGTAGAAGAACTCCTGCTGACACCATATTCAAACGACTTAAAACTACCTTAAAAGAAAATTCGCCATTTTTGAAAAAGCTAAGAACAAGAACAGTTACAAGTCTTGAAAATAAAATAACAGTATTAGGAGTGATTGATGAAACTCTACATGTAAGCCAAAGAACAAGCAAGTGGCATTAGTTTGTCTTCAGTTAACCGAATGATTAAAGGAAGTATATTTTTTCCCTACCATATTCAGCTGGTGTAAGCTCCAAAACCTACGAACTATCTAAAAAGGCTAGCATTTTTTTTATTAGTGACAGATTTGACTAAGTCTGATTCAAAATCTCTGAATAAATTCTGAGATAAAAATCTGAAATAAAATTAATATCATCCACGTTAACTCTGGAATTGTATTGCTGGTTGTATTTTTAGTTTTGCAGACTTATTATCACTCATGAAACAGCCTGTTTATTAATGTATCGAAAAACATATTTGTATCTATATAAATATATCGACATGTTCTACAAATACATTGATATTATTTACAAATACATTGATATTCTACAAATACATTGTATATTGATATATAGAATATATCGTTATATTGTTGACAGTCCTAGACACAATGGAAGCATTAAAAAATCGAGCAGAATCAAAAGTGCCCAATGTCTTAAAACCAAAGATGGTAGTGCAAATCTCTTTATACCAATACTAAAAATAGTAGCATGATAGTGCATTATTTATTTTTTTGTGTAATGATCGGAAGTATAACAATCCTATGAAAACGAAAAATAAACCACTATGTGTGTACATTACACATTGCGACCAACAAATGCTTATTAGGTTGACAACACATTTATCAGTAATACTTTAATACCAATATTTTCAGTATTTGTTGATTAGGTACGGTGTAAATATGGTAAGTTTCCAATTTTATTTTATGGTTATTTTTCAATTTTGTTTTTTATAAGAGGATAAAATATTAAATTTTTTGTCCGCTTATAAAACCACCATTTTTTTTACATAATAATCATAAATAGCAATAATTTTAGTGTGACTGGTTTCAAAACTATTAAACATAAAGTAATACTCTTAGAAAAAGCGAAAGCAAACTTGATTTTATCGCAGTTTCAAAGACAAAAACAAAATACTTCTAATTGTAAAAATCGTTAGTCATTCATCATCTAATGATGTCTAGCATATATCACTCGTAAACTTTGAAGCCGTGCCCAGATTGTAATTTACTAAAAAGTTCCGTTAAATTTTACGACAGTTTTATTAAAACTTTTCGAGGAGTGTCTTGAGTGCTTCCAAAGACACATTAAATAATAACTGTCAATACAAAACAGATTTAAAAGAATAGTGTAGTCATCTTTTTTTCTACAATTATTATTGACTCTTCTTCATCGATAAATACATCAACATCCGACGAGTTTAAGCGCGCCTCAAGGTTTCGCCCGAGGACCAATGCTGTTACTGTAATCTTGACCTGCCACAAACCAGCCTACTAGTTAATAAATCGGTTTTTAATCAGATATTTTAAAGTAGGCAATAAATACTTTATCTTGGCTTAATTGCTAGATTAGTTATTTCTGAGTATGACACATTTGTTTTTTGAGAGTGACTTCATCTTTCAGCTGGTTACAGTTGGAATGTTTGATAAAAGAGTAAAATACGGAAATTTATCATTTTGCTACCGATTTGAATTCCAATCTATAAAGACTTTATGCTTAAACGATTGACCTGAAATGATAAAGAAATTCAAATTTAGTTCAAATAATTTCTCTTCCGCGTATTCATCAAGACTATCGATAAGTTTAAGATTAATCGATTTCCAGATCCTCAGTAATTGCTCTGTCAATTCTAATTACCCATCAAGAAAGCTCCCATTAACCTATCCAAACCCACTGGCCGGATGTTTCAGTTTTTCCTCTTCACATTTAAATCGTCGACACCCAAAGACAAAATAGATTCATTTTTCAAACGTCTACTAAAGATAACTGCTAGTCGTCACGTTTGCGATTTATTTTCCTTACAAACGAGGCTGCTTCGTTAGTATTTTTCAGAAAAACCATCAAATTTAATAAATTATAAATGCAACTAAGCAAGAACAGTTATCTAAAGCAAGTCATTAAATAGATGTCTTTATTAATAATCAGCTATTAAAATAATAATATATCGAATTTCCTACTGCTGCATCCTTCTAAATGAGAAAAGTTTTAATTACAAAAATTATTTCGTGTTGTGGTAGCCTTGTTTGAGTGCGAAACAGATTATTTACGACAAGTATTAAATAAATAATTATTATATAGCTACTTTCTCAAGCTGTAAAGCTTGTAAAACCGTAGAATGATTTTGATCAATACAGATTAATAAATTTGATGTTGGTTAACAACTGCAATTTATGTCGTTTACAAAGATAAGACTAACTTTATTGACATAATTTTATATCAATTTCAGTGACTTTCTGCCTGAGGTTTTTCCACTAATCCATAACTTAAAAATGCCAAAGATATTGTTCTAGTCTTTAAGAAATAAACAGTTAAGTCAAGAAAATCTTTATTGTGAGGTAAAGTTATATTTATTTGTTGCGCTAGATATTCAATGACCCAGATTTATCATGATATAATTTTCCACGTTATTTTGTATTAAAAACACTGCAATTTCTGCAAAATCTAATATTAAGAATACATTTCACAAGAAATTTACTGACGACTCGCAACTTTATTGTGCACTTTAGAGACAACGCCGAACTGTAGTGTCGTTAAAATCTCTTTTACATTTGCTAAAATAAAGCTACGAGTGAAAATTTACTAAAACCAAAAGAAACTTCTCTAAATCTAAGAAATGGTAAAATATACTTTATTGTTTGTTATACGGAATTACTTTCTGAAAAGGTTATAAGGTATATACAGGGTGAAAAGCACATTTATACACACATTTAAATATATGAACAGTAGTATAAGCCAAAAAAATTGATTATTTTTTTTAACTTCCGAAAAATGGATTGCTAAGCACGTTTAAAAAATACTTTTTTAAGATGAGCTCTTAATTTTAATAGAAAAGACTCCCTCATCGCAGTTTTTCATTTCTTTTTTTCAGTTTCATATGGTAAAATCCATATCTCGTTATTGCTTGATTGTACAGAAAATTTGTGTTTACATTTTTTGTAGGAAATTAAACGCTCTACACAAAGTTATCTAACAATTTGTTTATATCTTGTACCATTTAGAAGATATCGGAGATCAAAGTTTAAAAAATTTAACAAAAATTCTTTTTCTACTTCTAAATTTTATAACTCAGCGATAAATAAATGTTATAAAATGCGCAACATATAGCCTTGTAGGAAATTAAACGCTCTATTCGCAATTTCAAACAGCTGATGTGTGACACACATTTGACAGTTGACAGTCAGAAAAACATACCGCATGTGAAAGCATAACGTATGTTAACGTATAACGTGTCTTTGTTTGTGCATTTTTAGCTTATTATCCATAAAGTAAGAACTAACTGTGTCTAAAAAGCATGTTTTGACGGTGAATGATGTAATATTTTCATTACAACAATTTACAGCAACTTCTTTTAGTTCTTTTTGCTCTTGTATTTGAAAATCACTTTTTTAGAAAAAATTTTTCAGAGAACGTTGTTTTCTCTTTTCGTGTAGGTAATTCATTTTTATGGAATGATTAATTTTTTTAAACGGGTTTTTTTAGACACCTTGAATGACAAATATAGTTTTTATCAGCAAAATGTTTTTCACACACTCTTAAAAACTTTGTAGAATGTTTTTCCATTAATAAGGCTCTTTCGCAAGCTTTTTTTCTGTCCACAAATTTTTCAGTATCGTAAAAATTAACGATTAACTGTTTGGCGGTGGAAAGAAATGAAAACTGACACTAGGTTCTTTACTTTTAAATATGTGACATCCATAAACACAACAGTTAGTCTTACTTTTCTTTGTATTTTTTGCTGTCTCGGACATTTCACACACAAATTAAAAACGAAACGGCAAATTTAGACGTTTACGTCGTAAACAACAATAATAATGGTACGCTTCGATGTGATTGTTCCAAACGCTACCAGAGGTCGCTTTAGTTATTCGAAATCGGGAATAAAAAAAGTCTTTTGATTATTCTAACCATTTAGAAGATATTCGCATTTTAAAAACAAAAATTTGATACTAAATCCCCATTTTTTTTTAAATGGTTAAAGTAATCGATTAACCACAAACTTTTCTATAAAACTGTATGTTGCGCACGTTATAATACTTATTTATCCACGAGTTATAAAACTTAGAAGTAAAAAACAAATTTTTGCTATATTCTTGAAATTTTGACCTCTGATATCTTTTAAACAGTAAGAGTTATGAAAAAAATTGTCAGATACTTTTTCTAAATCGTTTAATTTTCTAGAAAAAGTGTAAATAATTTTTCTCTGTACGATCAAGTAGTGACGAGATATGGATTTTTCCATATAAAACTAAAAAAAATGGAAAACTGCGATGAGGGAGTCTTTCCGATTAAAATTAAGAGCTCATCTTGAAAAAGCTTTTTTAAAAGTGCCTAGGAACCAATTTTTCAGTGTCGGAAATTTAAAAAAAATTGTTGATTTTTTTGGCCCACCCTAATGCACAGTGAGTTTGTCAATATCTTGATTTTTTTGCTTTTTAGTCAGTTTTAAGGGTGAGGTTAGCTCTTTTCAATGATTCTAATTTCCACGCCTAATGTATGATAAAACGAGAAGACAATAATTTCAAATAGCATTTTACTTAACCTAACCTATTGACAGTATTGACCGAGGTTACCAATAAAAATGTTCACCTTAAAATAATTTTAACATTTTGTTATCTTACTAAAAGATGGTTAAAGAGTTAAAGATATCTCTGCAAAGTATGCTGCCGCAAATTCACTTAAAAAAATCGTGTTTCTCCATAAATGTTTGTGGCGGGGGTTTTTCACACATTGGGGAAGCTCTTCAAAAATCATGCCAGTTCTGTCAACATTCGTAACACGTTAATTATTGACATACAAAGCAAAAAGAAGCACGACTTTGTAAAGACGTCGCTGAAGCAAATACTAATCTTATCACTAAGCAACGATAAAAAGTAGGTAGGTATTCCAAAAAAGAATTTTTTGTGAGTGTTAGTCTCTAAAACATTCTCACTATTGTATTATTTGTTTTAATAGTATCACCTTAAGGATGGGAATTTAATAGAATCAGGCAACCAGTCTTACAACAAAATCTCAGAAAACTATGCCGATTTCGCTAGTGAAAAGTAGCTTTAACAAGCAAAGTAATCAAGTTGAGATTTTTACACAACTTACAACAAAGTTCAAACATTAATACAATTAACACAGTTTTTAAAATTAGAGCGCTGTGCATTAGAAAAAAATTTGACAAACACCATGTTTTCAGGCGTAAATTCAACTACTTTTAAACATGGTTTTACATGGTATTATTCGATTTGTATAGAAAACAATTATAATCCCATAGTAAATAATACCTTTGTCTTTCAATCTATATAGTTTTTAAGCACTTATTATTTTACGTTACTTTTATATACACAAGAAAAAAAACTCTGATACAAAGATTGTGTGGTTGCCTACATCAAATAAAAACGGGGTTATTAAAGAGGAGTCTACAAATTATGTGCAACTGCGAGTTTGGCACCTATGTAATAGAGGTCGCCCCAGATTTTTATAAAAAATTGCAAACGGTAGGGTTGAAATAAAAAAAATGCTTTTTTGTTCTGACCTTTACTGTGCCTGTTAATCTGATCTATTTATTGTGTTTTGCAAAAAGCAATTTTCAATGCTAAACATTTTCTTATCTTGGTGGCAGCTTATAAAAAAAGGTGATTTAACAATCAATCAACAAAAAATCAATTTATTTTTTATTTTTTAAGTACAACAAAGGTTAATTTGTATCGTGTTATATATTTTTGGTTTCAAACAATTATTATGCCATCTAAAATCCATCATTAAACGTTTTAAAAATAGAATAGTTGTAAATAAAATAGAATTATTTCGTGGGCTTTTCTTATCTTACATTCTTCTACCGCAACGTAGGACGTAGGCGTTACATGCCGAACAGTCCGCACATTATAACACTTGATATAATAACAGAAAAATTACGTTTGTTAAATTTAACAATCGATTTAATTTTTTGCAAAATAAATATATTTTTTAAATTAATGGCATATTTTTCTGACGATAAAAAAATTTTAAAAACCTTTTTTTAACATCTTGGAGACTATTAATTGAATTAATTTGAAACAAACGACAAATTATTTGTAACAAATTTACCACTTTAGTTTACAATATACCTACTATATTTTAAATAAGTTTCACCAAAAATTTGGAAAGAACAAATTAGTTCTGAAGCAAGTTATCAGCTCCATTCTAGACCCTTGCTTTACAAAAGTGCTTTTAGGTAGCCATCAAAACATAGTTGTTTATCAAAAATTAATAAAAAATAAAACTAGTTACTTCAATATTTAATGTTTTGCAAGGTTAAAGCTTTAATTTTTTTTTAATAATATAATAATATTATAATAATATTTATAAAATAAAGTACTAAGCAAAAAGCAATAAAGGCTTGATACTTCTTATCATGGCTAGGTGCGACGTTTTTTGCGGTAAATTGATATAATTATTATAATTATGTTAAATTTTTTCTACAGTAATACTAAAATATTTTTTAAAGTATCTTCTGGGTGTCCCAGAACTGGCGGATCAGCCGTAAACTACAAGACTTCATATAAAAATTGTTGTAGGGTAAGCAGTAATACAGTGCGAACGAAAATGAATTGAATCTAATAATAATAATACGAGGAAATACCCAAATTAAATATTGTCACTCTGACAATTTAAACAGTAGACCAAATAAATATTGAATGTTTAAGAGTTAATTTTATTGCCTAGTAACATAAATACCACCTTTACTAATAACTAATATTTATTATTTAATTGGACAATATAAAATTGCTGTAATTTAAAAACGATAGAGTTTGAAAATTTTTTTTTCGAAATTTAATATTAAATTGAAGAGAGGAACTTGTAGTTTACGGCTGATTCGTCAGTTCTAGGACACCCAGTATATTACTTATTTATTAAATTACATAAATGAGTTAATCATAAATGTTATCAAAAATTTACAAATATGATAAATACGGAGATTTAGCGCGTCGGAGTTATGCGCGGCAAAGGCTTGTTTTAAAATATTAATATTTAGAAAAGTATTTAGTCTAATAACCTGATTTTTTTTGAAAACCTATTCAGAGTTTAGTGATCAAGAAAATGTACACTTTGGAGACCTCTTTCCCAAAAGCAAAAAACTTTTTCTAAAATCTGTGATTACTGTTAGATGCGCTCTGGTTTGCTCTATAAGTGGTCAAAATTTCAAATTTTTAGCTTAAATAGACACTTGTATGCGATGATTGCGATGTATGTTTTAAAAAACACGGGTTTCGAAATTGTTGCTCCCACATAAAAAAATTAATTTTATCAAGTTCGGTTTTACTAAAAAAGTTGTAGATAGCGATTTCAGATGACCAAAATGATTCTTTAGAGAACTGTAAAAGTCTCATCTGGTTATAACATCATTTCAAAAATAGTCGTTATTTTTGCTCGACTTTACTCCAGACTTTACTTCACTGCTACCACAATAACTTATCTGTTAAGAGGAGTAGTTACCAATTTCTCTAGTTTAGAGATTCCAATGTAAACGCGCGAATCTGTAGCTAGTTTATTTATTTAAAAAAATAAAAACGGTTTTCGCCACAAGTATTGTAATAACATGGAGAACATTTTGACTTTTTTAAATTTTTAATTTCGTTGATTTTTAATTTTAATAATTTTTTAATAATTATTTTACATTATTTATAAATATTTTTTTAAAAATCACTTCCAGTCATTTTGTAGTTCATAATGAGAAGAATTATTGTGCCAAATTTTGTGAAAATATTTTCATAAATAAAAGTGCTACAGATTCGCGCGTTTACATTGGAATTCCCATAAGAGAAATTACCTCCATACTCCTCTTAATTATTTCTTATCTTATCTCTTAATTGGTCTGACGAATGCCAATCTGGTGAGTCTCAAAGAAAATATTTCTGTCCGACATCTCTTAGTCGATAGCGCAATTATTCGAGCACCTCTTCAGCAATTTAACTAGGCTTCAGCGATTTGCCGAAGATTCGTGGTGGCACCACATTGGTTGCCCAGTCTTAAACTTTTCTAACTCCTAAAGCTCTTAAGTATTTTACTACGAAACACTAACCCAAAAAATTTTTTATATGGTAAGTGAAAACGAGTCCTTGAAGCAAAACAAACAAACTAATTGTAACTTAGGTACGTTTGGTTGTTATCTATTTCTTCTGTGTGGCGATGGGGAAAAGGTGATAGGAATGGGAGACAAAACCACAATTATTTACAACAGGTTTGAATGCTTTAATAACCTCCACTCTACTCTCTACTCTACTATTGCTCTACTCTACTATTGTAAAAAATTCTTTAAGTAAAGGGTTTATCACTGTTACTTATGTGCACGAGGATAACTCAAAATCGAACAGAGAATAAAATCCCATTTTTAATTTTTTAACATTTTTATAAATTTTTACTAGATAGGTGTGGTAGCTCACTATTTTTTAGTCAATATTTTATATTGGGTATGGAATAGTAGAAGTCTCAACTAAAAAAGCGCACGTTAAGAATGTTAATAGCAAACTTGTAAATTACAATATGTACAATTGTAACAAGTGCTCAATTGAAAAGTTCATCATATTAACTATGACTTGTCAAATCTATTTGTTATAACTTATTATGTAGCCTATAACACACAGGTTAGAATATTCCGAAATATTAATACTTATAAAAAGATTTCTAAAAAATAATGTAAACTTACTGTTATTTCCGAATTTGTTGTAGAGTTTAAGTACAAGAGAAAATTTCTACAAAATTATATTTTTACTGAGGAATATCTTAAATAAATAATTTACTCATAACCAATAAAAAATAATTGGACAACATAGATTGACACGCAAAGGTGTTCCAATCGAACAACAACGTCGAGAAACTGTATACCGGTTTCGGGGTTTTTGCCCCTCATCAGTACAGTGTATCCCGGAGCGTTGTGCTCGATTGGAACAGGTGGGAGAACTCGCTTATATCAAGCGAAGTTCGGCTAGTAGTCGTGTAGACAGACACAGTGTGCCATCTAACGAAGAGTACTGGAAGGTGCGAGAATTGGTATAATACTGTACGGTATAACCTGTTCCAATCGAGCACAACGCTCCGGGATACACTGTGCTGATGAGGGGCAAAAACCCCGAAACCGGTATACAGTTTCTCGACGTTGTTGTTCGATTGGAACACCTTTGCTAGTTCTGGTTACACTGCTTTTCAGTGTGTTGCTGGTTGGGCGATTAGGTGATGTAATTCAATGTCGGTCGGGGCATTAGTCCGCGAAGTAGTTGTTTTTGCCTAATCGTGGAGGTTGGTTATGTTGGTGGCCGAGTGAGAGCCAAAGAGATAACGTTGTTATCCGCCAACATTATTATACCAATTCTCGCACCTTCCAGTACTCTTCGTTAGATGGCACACTGTGTCTGTCTACACGACTACTAGCCGAACTTCGCTTGATATAAGCGAGTTCTCCCACCTGTTCCAATCGAGCACAACGCTCCGGGACACACTGTACTGATGAGGGGCAAAAACCCCGAAACCGGTATACAGTTTCTCGACGTTGTTGTTCGATTGGAACACCTTTGCTAGTTCCGGTTACACTGCTTTTCAGTGTGTTGCTGGTTGGGCGATTAGGTGATGTAATTCAATGTCGGTCGGGGCATTAGTCCGCGAAGTAGTTGTTTTTGCCTAATCGTGGAGGTTGGTTATGTTGGTGGCCGAGTGAGAGCCAAAGAGATAACGTTGTTATCCGCCAACATTATTATACCAATTCTCGCACCTTCCAGTACTCTTCGTTAGATGGCACACTGCGTCTGTCTACACGACTACTATAGATTGACACGATAAACTTTTAAATTAAGAGCTTCTTATAAAACATTAATAACTAAACTCACTAGGTAAATACCGAACTACCAACCAAGGACACTTTGACAATTGTTTTTGATGCTGAATTAATGCTAACATTATAGTATAATAATAGCTTACAAAGTTAAACTTTATTTTTGTTTATCGAATAAAATCTTTTTTTTTGCATAAGCTACTTAGAGTAATTAATACGCATTTTTTGTTTTTGCTAGCACATTAACTTTTTCTTTTAATTATTTACATAAGATGTCATTATTTGAGTGACGATGACGACTATACTACTAGACCAATTGTGTAAGAAAGGTATTGGTCGCAACTGGTGGTCTTTAAATTGCTGTAAGAGTTTTTGCTCTAGGAATCACAGTTTAGAAGGTAAAGCCAAAAAAGAAGGTGTTAACTTTCAACAGTCTTGTTGCAAAATGTTATTTTTTTGGAGTATACTTTTTCTAGAATTATTTAAAAAAAAGTGATTTATTTTATGAATGGCAATAACATTTTTATTTTTTTTTTCTGAGGAAAACTTGGAAAGCATGAGTGACGAACATGGCGAGCAATTTCATCAAGATCTAAAGGTATTTGCAAAAAATATCGAGGTTTTGCGGTTCAGTACATGGTAGGCAATTATTGTTAGCCTGCTGTAGTTGTAAATGTAAATAGTTATAAGACAATAGCTAAAACTCTTCATTTTTTATTTTTTATTTAATGTTTTTTTTAGTATTTTTTTAATTAAATATCTTAAAAGTATACGTGCTAATTTATTTTACAAACAAAATTGTTGTAAACTAGTGTAATTATATAAAGTGTTCAAGTGAAAAAACGCTCTAGATGCTATGAAAATTTATTAAAACAACACTGTATTAAAGAAGCAGATTTTTTTTAGTAATTTTCAAGTTTTTGTTTGGTTTACTGTTTCTTATAATAATAAATCAGCTGTTCTCACGGCTACAAATTATTCATATCGCTGAAATAATTTGGTTGACGTTCTGACACTGGCACTAACGACACACTTTGCAAATTGCTTTTATTTTCAACGCAATCTAAAGCGTTTTTTACTTGAACTTATGATACCTACTTGACAATTTTATCTTTTTTTTGCAATAGGAGATGAGTGTTTTCTCAACAATGAGTAGTTTAAAGAAGCATTATTTTCGAAATTATCATTTTTAGTTTTAATAAAACAAATAAAAATTTAAACATTATCGTTTACTTTGTTATTTTTTTGTTTCAAATTGAAAATAAAGTTTATATTCTTATGCATTTATTTTGTCGCTTAAAAGTTACCAACTCAAATCCCTTCTGTAATATAAGTTATTTATCTTTTTATCTCTGTTTTATAAAAATGTTATAACTGTATGCAGGATGAAATTTAGTGTAGAATTGATGTACGAGTATATTTAGCCATATTCAAAACATTTTGTTCTCTCATCATATTAACTGAGTTTAAGTATTAGTAAACAAAACCATTAAAACATATATAAAATATAATAAAATTCTAAATACTATTGTAATGTAAGTAAATAATTTTTAGCAAAACGTTTTCAATTTTGAAACATTTTTTTTATTCTACTATATTTTTAATACCTACAATTTCTAAATTATAAAAATTTATAATTTTTGGATTAAACTAGACGTGAACATTTTTGTATATTGACGCAACAAGAATTCCATGGGAAACATTAGTAATAAACATCGAAGAATACCGCTAGAAATCTATTTTATTTTGTCAAATGTAATTAATTATTATGTCAGCGGTGACTTGATATCCATTAGTTTGATTTTAATATGTATAAGACTTGTTGAGTAAATATTTAAATCATGTTTCTGAAAAGTAAATTACGTATTTATCAAAGAAACTGATATTAATAACACTGCATAAATTCCTTGAAGATCGCTTCCTCTTTGCAGATAAATTAGAGATAAAAGCAACTGAGTAGTGTTCTTAGCCGTTATTACTAAAAATTTAAATATTACTCTATTATTATAAAAGTATGTGTATTAATTATTGAATTCTAGTTGATTTGAATAAGATTTTTTTAATAAACACATTATGTGTAGGAGTTTGACATGTAGTTTAGTATTGCAAGACCTTGTTTTTGCAGTTTCAACGGCATAACATAATTCATTATTTAAAACGAGAATATTTTTAAATTAAACATAAAACGTTTCTTGACACTTAACCTTTTTCTTCTTTTGTCTCGTTTGAATAACGATTCTCATTCCTTATTAATTAACCCTAACTGTTACATCTCTGAAGTTCTGAAAAATGTCACATAAGTTATTCAAGATGTAATGATGCCCCAGTGTTGGCACATCGCGTGTGCTGTGTTCTTAAACTTTGCAATTATACCATATTAATATCTCGCCATTTTCCAACTTCCGCAAGAATGTATTGTCCTTTTTTTCTTTACGAAACCTCAACTACACTATTTTTACACAAGCTTCAATTATGTTTAATTATGTAGTCACGACATGACACGCTACCGCCTCACCCAATTGCTTTTTCTTCCAAATTCCAAAATCAGTCACGTTTCGCAAAATTTGCCCATCAGGCGGCATTGTTTCGCTTCTCTAATTGCTCAATTGCGAATTTCGCTCCAATCAAAAAGACCTTCCGCATTTAATCCGTAATTAGAGTTGATGCAGCACACCATCCATCTCCGGGCGGAGACTGACAGGTCAGACAAAAAACGAACAAGCCGATTCAAACAATTATTTATGTAATTGATAATCCTTCCGATACCTAATAAGTTTCGCCTGCAATTAAATGCTAACTGTAATGCAAATTATTTTGTAAACCAGTCGATTGCACGACGGACAAAATCAATGTGTTATCAATTAGCAATATTGGGATGTTGACCTAGGCGTTAGTCAGGCCTAATTGGACGACCTAACTGTAAACTGGCTAATTATTTTCGAGTTTTCAGACGAAATTCAATTTATATTCGGACTTATAAATATTCAGATGCGATCCGATGGAAATTTTTCAGTCGGATAAGATTACCCGGTTCTATATTTACAAGGCATTTATTATTCAATCGATTCATTGTGTTTATATAATCGGTAGAATAAGCGGTGATTTTGACCACTTCTGCGATAAATATTAGTGTGGGTTACATCAAATTCTATATCGCTTTTAAAGTTACTAGACGTTCTATGTCATCAGTAGAGCTTGGATTACCTATATGCAAAATGTGCATATCTGCATATTTTAACATAATGGGCTATTACACCATGAAACGAAATCGAAAAAAAACATTATACGCACAAAATATATATAGGAAGAAGCCCTATGACACAATTGGTTATGTCAAAATGGCATTTGATTTTGAATTACGGGCATTAGAAATTTAAATCTGGAGGCCATGACGTAGTTGCCCGTAATGACTCTATCAACCAATCGTGTTCAAGCTCGATGAGTTTTAGTTAGTTTCGATGTTGGGTGAAAATGGGTTGGTACCACTTCACTTCATTTGACATGTGTGATTTGTTTTTGTTTACCAACAGTCGTGTTTTCGTTTCTTTAATAAAAGTGGAGAACACGTCATAAGCTGCGTACAAAGGGACAAAGGTAATAAATAAGTGTTAAATAAGAAAGTTTTGGTGAAGTGACCAGTTTAGTGATAAATCCCGTATGATAAATTTGAACCGAATGGACAGAAATAACCATTCTCTAAGTACAGACAGGACAGTTATAGAAAATACTTTTTTTGTATATAGTATAATTTTTTTGTATAATAGACTGAAGAAATAATTGCAGATACGTACTAATGTGCGGAATGATTTTATAATTATTTAGAATATTGTAAAGGTTGGGAAAAGCAAAACGAAACAGAATTCCTGCACAACTTATAATAAATATGTAAATTCTATATTTCAAATGTTTTAATCAATAAAAATATTTATTTCTTCATTTTCTTTTTACAAAAATTAACAAAAAAACAACTTAATTCATAAAATAAAATCACTCAAAGAAGAATTCTGATTTAAAGAAATCATTTTCCTCTGATTCATACTTGCGTTTCTTACTACTTATAACAAAATCTGCAAAAAGATCAACCATTCTTTCCCTTTGGCTATTTTGCTCGCCTAATGAAGTGGACAGTGTGTTGAAATTTTCATTATTAATTTTATGGTCTTTTTCTAATTCTTCTTTAACTACCTTCATACATATACATATATATCTGTGTTTGATTTCACTAAAGTATATCTTTTATTTGCAAATCGGTTTACGATATTCTCTTTGTCAGACACTGCTGGCTCCTCCTCTGATAGAGTCCTTTGTACCTAATAATACAACATTTAATTTTTTATTGAAATGGTTAAATATGTATAATTATTTTTTACCTAATATACTATGTAGTCTTTCAGAATATAATGGGGGTTTCCTGTTCTTTTCACCTGTAGTTTTTACGTCGGTAATGTGGCTAATATATTGCTTCTGAAGATTTGAAAATTTTTGTTTGCACTTCTCGGCCCCATTTTTTCCTATCGTAAAACCACTGGCTTCTAACTTATCAGCATTTTGTTGCCATAAATGCACTTTTATGGTTTTACGATCATGAAATTGAGAGCTAAATTATTCCCTTGACTGGAGAAATAATTCTATAGCTTCTTCATCTATTTTGGCCGGCCTTTTTTACGACTAAATACCGCCTGGTTGACCGTTTGAGGTGGAAGGTACAGGTGAGAAACCATCAGATTCAGTGTTGTCTTGGAGTATGCAAGTTTCCAAAAATAATTTTGCTTGAGTTGAGTCTACGATATACGTATTATTGGTTAATATTTATTACAAACAATAATCTTTAATGTAATTCAAGTACATAAATATGTACAAATCACTACGTACCGTTAAATAGAATATTTGCTGTTTCTAAATCAACGTTCACAGCCATATCCTGTACCTCATGGTTTGAGATGATTGTAACATCATTATTATTATCCATAATGATATTATTATTAATAATATAAACGTTCTTCAAATGTCTTTCACAGCACATGACAATATTACATAACCTCAAATAACAAACTTTAGCAGACATACTGACCGGGCTGTGTCACCAAGTATATTTTTGCATTGTTAGGTGCGGTAGTGAATTTATTAATTTACCGTTTACTACTGAAGCGGTTATTATCGATAATTCGACAAAAAATCTCTTTGTTTACAATGACTGGTCGAGTGACATTACAGTTGGAAATCTATTGCCAACTTAAATCGAATATATCGGGTCGAATGCGCATTGTGCAGTAACGCAAGTGCAGGGCAATGACGTCACAAGCAAAATTTGAAATTAAATATTTTTTTTTGTACACTAGGGCAATAATAAAGTCCATGGTATTAGTGTCAAAATTTAAGTTGAGATAAATACTTTTAGATTTTGCAATAAAAAAAAAGTGGTGTAATAGCCCATTCTATAAAAACGCATATATAAACATATTTTTAACTTTTTGGATTTGACGATTGTGATTATTTTATTAATGTCAGTATACCTAACTCTCGAAGTTTTCAAATAATAATCTGTTATTTTTAACTTTAAGATTGCGATTTTTTGTTTTATTGAGTAGTTACTGCATTAAATACATTGTAAAATAAAGTTTTTTTATTAATTTTATTACTGTAAGCAACATTTATTTTTAAATGTTTCTAAATCTTTAGTACAATCTTGTTATTTTACCGCTTCGTGCGTAAAGTTTACTTTTTTACTTATGTATACACAACTGTAAAATGATTTTTTTAATTTTTAAAGTCAAAAAATAAATTACGTATACATATATATTTTTTTCCCAATATTTTACTCTAGAATCTATGTTTGTCTACGGTATATTAATTATTCACTTATTTGGGGACAAACTGTAAATGTTATTTAAAATACTTACATGACTTTAGATCTTATCTGATTACATTTTTAAAATCTACACCTGATTAAATTTGCAAAAATTTATGTAAAATGATTTCTATCAAGTTTCAGAATATTTATATTTTTTGACAAAATTTTTGCAATACCAAATGTGCGAACTTCTAAAAAAAGTGTTTTCTATATCTATAATTGGTTTGAAATTTATTAATAATTATTATATTTATTCTTAAAGGACTTATCAAATGGTAAATACGTTATAAATTATTACTAATATTCGGACTAAAATTAAATTTGTTGATATATCAAGTAATTTAAAAACATAAAGGAAAATTTCAACCTAATGTATGTATGTACACAATGACAAATAAAAATTTGCAAACAAAATATTGCTTAACTCAAGTGATTACAAAATAACGGAACTTTAAAATAGAATTAAAAAAAAATAGAAATATTTTGTGAACTACTTAATGGATTATTATGAGATTAAGGGCCGGTTTATAGAAGGCGACATTAACTTTAATTGCAACTAAATGGTTAATGAGCAATTAAATGCCGATTTTGACCAATCAAACGCTTGGAGAGCCAATATACCTAAACGCGAATTAAAAGTTAATCGCAATTAAATATTAAATTTACTTTTGGTAAACCGACTCTTAAAGTATATAAACAAAAATAAATATGTTTTTTTTAATAACAATAGCGAAATATTGCTAAAGATGACATAAAATTTTTAGGAATTATTTGTAGTAGGTTTCTTAACAAATATCAAAAATCAATTTTTTCTTTTTTAATTCTCACTTTAAAAGCGACTCTCTTGACGAATACCATAGGTATAGTTAAAAGCAGTCAAAGGTGCACATTAAAATTTTGTAATAGTTATTTACATGTATTAAGGGTGTAATCAGGGGGATTATCGCACGAGAAAATATTTAAAGCTCGACGTAGGAAGGCTTTTAATTTCTCCAGGGCCATTAGTGGCGATTACGTTTATAGTACATGCAACGTTTTATTTTATTTTGGATCGTTTTAAATTTTCAATCCAAAAAAATATTCAGAATTCCCGTATTTTTTTTAAACTGTAAAAAAACTCCAGATTTACTGTAGTTCATTTTTTATTAATGCGCTTGTCTGTCTGTTTTCAACACATTGTTGTATATATTGCTATGTCATATAGATAATGTGTTGAACTATCTTGTCGTTGCCAGGATAGGGTATGTTGTTATTTTCTGTTTTGCGATTTTGCAAAACGGAAACTGATGAAAACGTGTGTAGAAACGTGTATTCTAGAAAAATAGTACAACAGGTAAAAGCCCAAAATTTAAGAAAAATT
This sequence comes from Tribolium confusum, assembly GCA_029207805.1. NCBI lineage: Eukaryota > Metazoa > Arthropoda > Insecta > Coleoptera > Tenebrionidae > Tribolium > Tribolium confusum. Next base: position 6,643,159 of record JALGAY010000003.1, read on the forward strand.
TGTGTCACACTCCGTGCGGTTGTAGTGTTTAACAGTTTTTGAAAGAGATGATGTTTTTTTTATAATAATTGTTATTTAATGTAAAAAGTGACGTTTACAAAATTGATGAAGTTTATTTGAAAGCTATACAAATGTACAGTTATTTATTTGTTATTGTTGCGTAGCAACTTTAAAAAATTCAATGCTATAAAGATAAAGGTTACGCTCTGATTTGCGGGCGTATAAAGTAGATTATGGTTCCAAAATAAAATAAATACTTCTATTGTTAAAAAAAATGTTGTACATAATTATTTTGGAAAAAAATTATAAAGTAATTTTCATTTATTTCTGATAAATTTACATCATCAATAAGAAACAACTTTTCTGCATAAACTTCTTTAGGACTGCTTGAAAAATTCTGGTTTTACCGTTTTAGTCCAAATCAAAGTTGCTGCGTTATCATTACCGCCTATTAATAAAAAACACCTCGGTTCAAAAAACTCATTTTTCTGAACATTGAAAATCACTGGAAAATAGCATCTCAAAAGTGATAAAAACAAAAAATCTTTACAAAAAAATATTGCTTAAACTTCCAAAAGTATCAAATAGTTATTATCAGGCACGGTCAACATCATTTTAATTTTTATTTTTATTGAAAGTACATTGACCGTATCACAAAATTTGAGATGTTATTTTGACTATACTTGTAGGGATAATATTAGGCACAGTAATATAAAATGATTGTTTTTTCAAAAGTTTTCAAATAGTATTAAAAAAATCAAATTTCATTGATGGTATCACAATTTTCATAAGACTAAAACTTTTTTTTGTCAATCAGTAATAAAATGTTAACAGTTATTTATGGTTTTTATTAATTTAATAATAAAACAATATTTTTATAGGCAATTATAAATTTTTGTGTGCTATGAGATAAGCACAAAAATTTTGACATAGCACCTAGCATAAACAACTTAAATATTTTATTGCTTATTTTGTTTTAAGTTATAAATCTCAGTTAGAATTTTTAATGGTTTAAGAACAGGTGTTAGAACTACTATAAAAGTGACATATTACCTAATACCATGTTTGAGAAGCGTTGCTTTGACAAAGTTATTAGACTGAATTTCAAATTTTGGCTGAAAGCAGAATAAGTGTACTTTTATGAAATACAGTTTTAGTTGTAAGACGAATATATCCATAAGTGTTGCGTATCTATAAAATGCATATGCATCTTAATATCAGTTCAATAAGATAACACTTTGTTTTGACTTATAATTAAACAAGTTTTTTTTCTTAATTTTATCTATTTTTGATAAATTTTTTGTTTGTTTTATAGTTGCAGATAAAACATATACTTTCTAAATGTACTTTTTGTACTCGATTACGTTTCTTTAATACATCTTTTCTTGTATCGTAATATAAAACGAGTTATGATATTCTTAGGATAGTTAGTAGCCCTTTGTGTAGAATTATGTAATGTTAGCATAATAGTAGAGCGTCAAATGCTCTCAAATGTGTCACATTGTGGGAGTTTTAAAACTAAAAAAAAATTGTCCAGTGCAAATACTATTCAAAATTTTCTAGATATTTATATCAACATAGGTTTTCTTTTAGTGAAACTTCACTATAATCTATGTAGCCGTTTTGCCACAAAAAAATAAAATATATTTGAAAATGCATTAGCTCTTATAGGCGTTCGCAATTTCAAAGTTAAATATCTCCGTTCAAGATCGACAAGAATTTAATTGATTTTACGACTTTTCACTATTTCTCAATAATTATCTCAAAAAAGAGGTCTTAATTGAAGAAAATGTGTTTCTTGAAAAGTTTTTGTCTTATTATTTCTGATTAGAATGGTAGCACATTTATATTTTTTATGTCGTTTTTTTAAAAATAATATAATACATAAACTCTGCACAAATGATTTAAAGTGATACCGCACTCTCAAGTTGTCAATCTCTCACTTTCGCTTTCTCATTCTCCTAGCTGCAAAATTATTACGTAGCAAGATTCTAGTAATTTAAACTTATTACTTTGATAAAATGATTAAGGAAAAAAAATTGTTTTACTAAAAATCTATAAATACTCAAGTAAATTTATTATAAAATCAGAAAATAATTGTTAAATATATGTATAAATATTAGTTTTATTTTTTGGGAAACTAAAATAAATCTTCTGTTTAAAATTTAAATAAAATACATGTAACAAAATTTGATGGAAGCATCCTTTTTCAAAGTGAGATGATTTTTGTATCAATAATGACGATAAAAATCAATGTCAAACCCACAAATTTAATTAAAATTCTGATGCAATAGTGGCAAAGCGCTTTTCGAAGCTAAAGTTATATCTTCAGTGTCAATCTTTTGTCAAAACGAATTAAAACATTTTTAGCAATAACTGCTCAACAAAGCTGGCTTGTATTTAATCTACGAAGTTAAGCAACGCAGTCAGCGGTTATCATTTAAATGGGTAGTGATCCGTGTAAGTAATAATGCATATACTAATCACCAGTGGTCGTCGTCAAATCATGTCATAGGTTGTATAGTATTTCTGTCCAAGTTTTATCCACCATAAACTTTATAGTTATTGAAGTTAATTAGGGTCCAACCCCAAACATTTACAATCGGTGGGTGTTTTCACCGACAGATGGTTCGATGCCTGAGGCTTATGATGTTTTTAAGGGTAATATTTCTCTAAAAGATAATACTTTTCATCATATACATTTACCTAAACATTCCGAGAGTTTGAAAGAAATAACGAACTTAGCAAGGCACGTGCTCTATTTGTGAATTAAAAAATCTGCCGTCGCATTGACCATTAATCAACTAATCAATAAATCGTTATTAAAATGTTCAATATCCATCCAAAATCAAAAAAAAGAAATCAAATAATGAACCTACCTGTTGCAAAATTTGTCGTACACAGTAATTAATACAATCTAGAAAACAGATTAAAGTTTGTTACCTACTTTCCAAATATTTTAAGAAAGTGTAGAATTACTTACCAGATAAGTATTTGTTTAGAATTGTTTACACATGGTTAGGGATGGAAATCATAGAATGAGGGTAAATTTTAAAAATTTTAAGTACTAATTAGTTTATAATGCTTACGTAAGTAATAGACTGTAACTAAACACACATATAAAGTTTATTGTTTGATGTGTTTCTAATAGTACATATTACCTGATTGAGTATAGTCTAATAATATTATAATATACATAAACTACAAATTTTACACTACATAAAATAAACAATGTAATAAATATTTAAAGTAGCAACAGCACATAATATTCTAATATTTTTTTTCTATCATTCTGGAACAATAATCTTGTTTGTAATGACCCATATTACTGTAAAATCTATGTTTTTATGGCATTGTTACGAAGCAACAATGACATAAATACATATAAGTGTTAAATACATGATTAAGAAGCAATAACATACAAAACCACTAGAAATGGCTAGAACTATTAGAATGGCTAGAAGAATTATCTATTGGTTACTAAAATAAAAGAATTATAAGAACAATTATTGTATGTAGGTATATAGGTACCACCGTTTTAATTATCGGTAATGACTCTCGGAAATTTAAAAACATTTTTTAGCAATAATATCCATACATTTATAAAAAAAATTTAAATCATAGCAGTAAAAATTTAAATCGTACAAGCGGTATAAAAATATCAAATAAACAAGGAGTTGTCAATAATAATGAATAGACCAAGCGGTGAAGAACACAATTTACCCAAAGAGTTTTTATTTTCGCGAGGAGAAAAGCAATATTTATTTAGATAAAACCTACTATGACATCTATGATTTCACAACCAGGAAAGGAAGTTAAAACCTTTCTTTAAATATAGTTGAACTATCAAATTTAACAAAAAATATATCAACTACCTATTAAGAATATCTGGTAGGTAATTCTATACCTTCTTAGAATATTTGGAAAGTAGGTAACAAACTTTAATGTTTTCTAGGTAATATTAATTACTGTGTACGACAAATTTTGTAACAGATAGGTTCATTATTTGATTCCTTTTTTGATTTCAGATCGCTATTGAACATTTGAATAACGATTTATTGATTAGTTTAATAGTGATCAATGCGACAGCAGATTTTTTAATTCACAAATAGAGCACGTGCCTTGCTAAGTTCGTTATTTCTTTCAAACTCTCAGAATGTTTAGGTAAATGTATATGATGAAAAGTATTATCTTTTGGAGAAATATTACCCTTAAAAGCATCTTAAGCCTCAGGCATCGAACCATCTGTCGGTGAAAACAGCCACCAATTGTAAATGTTTGGGGTTGGACTCTAATTAACTTCAATAACAATAAAGTTTATGGTGGATAAAACTTGGACAGAAATACTATAAATGCTTGCTAAAAACTATAGCATTTCAGTGAAGCACTATATACCACCGTAAGATATTTTTGTATTATGTGCAGTATTTCAGCCTAATTCTAGTGTTTTATTACACTATTTTATTGTATTATTACTAAACTAAGTTAATTTGCGATCACGAAACTCTTCTATGGCATCTGAGCAAAGCGCTCGGAGCAGGTAGATTTGTCATCACTTTTATGTAGAATTCATCTGCTTCAGGCAGTTTTCTCAGATAGTATGGAAGGGTTTAATAATTACAAATTACTTGCGTTTGGTTATAATACAATCTTTATTATTGCACTAGTAATAAATAGAAGACAGATACGCCAGACTTTTTATAATTGTGAAACATGTTAAAAAGAATCCGTACTTTTCTTGCCGACTGCACATGATCAATAGGAAATAATGCTGTGCAAGAGTTGTAAAGTCTCCATAAAATAAAAAATACATTTTTTAAAAAATAAATTTGCTTAGTTTCTTATAGAAAAACGTTCAAGTTATGCTTCTCTAGTCATGTTTTGTAATTATTATTTTTTAATTACTTCTTAAAACCGCTGTTAAAATGACTGAAAAAAGACAAAGTTTGTATTTCAATAGTTAATTAAAATTAAAAGATTATAAATATATAACACTAGAAAAGCATAGCCTGATCTTTTCTTGCAAGAAACAGCAAAAGTTTATATTAAAAAAATGTTTCCTTCTCATTTTATGGAGACTCCAAAATCCATGCAAAGCATTATTTCCTACTTGTAAGGTGCAGGTGGTAGGAAAGATACAAATTTCTTTTAATCAAAGACGGTATAAAACTGAATGTATACGTTTAAAGAAAAAATATTGTAATTAACTCCTACGGTTAATGGCTGAGTAATAATCTTGACATTAAAGTCAGTCATACATTCTAAAGCTTGTTCTTGATTTATAATTTAAACTGTATCAATAATAAATTGCTTTTGTTAGTATACTAAAATAAGTGTGATCAGAAGTACACTTAGAATTAGTTGATGAATTTTAATCAAATTTGGTAAAAAAGTTTGTTTAATTAGAGGTAACCAAAGATAAAAATTTGAACTAAAATTTTAATTAATTGCTATAGAAATAATTTTTTTCGCAACGTTTATAACAGTAAAATGTAAGTCGTTTAAAAGTTGTTTTTTAAATTTTTTTGGTTTTGGTGGGTTGTTTAAAGTTTGTAATTATGTGTACAATAAGAATCTTTTGAAATTATCAAAAATTAAAGAACATCCACTTGAAAATAATGAACCAAAAGACTCAATTCCAGAAATTTTACTATGCAACTGAGTTTTTGATTCTTGGCAATAAACAGTTAATTAACAGTTGATCCTGTAATGAAACCTTGAAGTCAACAGTTTTAAGCGTAGAACTTTGTGATGTTGTGTTTGTCCTTGGTCTCCCCTACCTTTTTTGTTGCATTCTATGTCTTCCTCCAATAAGGCTTTGAAAATAATATCTTTTGCGAATGAATCTTTAACATAAGATGTTTGAAAAAAATTGGCTTTAGCAGATCAATAATAATCTAACCCAAATAAAATTATCTTAATTATCGATAACCTTAGTGTATTTTTACAAAAGCATAATTACAAAATTTAAACAACCTATAACAACCAAAAGAAATAAAAAAAATCAGAAAAATTACTTAGAATTTGGGATTAGAGAATAATTAGAAAATCATTAATTTATTAGCTCCTTCTAGGTGTAACAATTCTAGTCATTCTTAGTATATTTTTTGCGCAATTATGCTCTAACTCTTTGGTTGTTTACCGCATATGTTTCGTAGACAGCAAAGGTTATTTACAGGTTGCTAATGTAAACTCGTCGGTAAGTATTTTGTTTGTTTGTTGCCAACAAAAACTCTTCGGTAAGCATTACTTAGCGTTCTAGAACGGTAAATAAATTTATTTAAAAGTGATTAAGTAATTGTTTTTTGAACGAAACTCAATCGCACAAAAACGAACATTTTACCGAACGAGGACAATAAGTGAAATTTCCGCTTCGCTCCTTCTTCAAATAATTGTCTTTAGTCGGTAAATGTTTTTAAAGTTTAATATACTACTCGATAAAAGCATCTCTTCTTTCCAAAAGCAAAATGTTTTTTATTGTTTTAATAATTTTTACATTTTAATTTTTATTACTTTAATATACTATTGTTTAATAAATAACTTGAAGCATAATTTTAGTATAATTACATGCAATTAGATATAAAGTTACTATATACCTACTTACATAAAAAATGATCTAAACCCTATAAAGAACACAGTCTTAATAACGTCAATATCCACCATTCATCTAATTTGTTGATACGTTTATAATTGCACTTCCATGTAAGAGCTTAGCTTACGCATATTAGTATGAACAGGAGGACACGTGTTGCAAAAAATAAAAAAGAGTTATTTTTATTAATGTACTTGCTCGTGGAAAATAATAGGTAATGTATGTAATTATTTTTGTTATTTTAAACAATCTCAAATAATTACGAATAATAATAAAAGTTATAATTAACTTTAGAAAAGATGCGCTATCTCTAACAGTAAGGAATTTTAGTTTAAAATTCACAATTATTATCGTACCGTAGCGTAAATTTGAAAAATAGCCCCACTTCCTTACAAGATTTCGCGATAATAATACACGCATGTCAAATAATTGACTGCTCTAGAATTAGAACCGCGTGAGAAGAATTCAACAGTTGCAAGAACAATAGCTTAAAGAAGATTAATTGTCTCTCTAGCATGCGAATAAACGAATCAATTATAGTTGCGATTGTAGCGAATTAAAGGCAACTCCACAAAGTCTCAAGCACTTTCCGACAAATTTATTTTAAAACTTAATTAATTTTATTTTAAGTGAAAGTTGTAATGTGTCTATTACAGTTTTAATTAAATCCTCGCCGCTGCAAAAATTTACATTTCTGCAACAACTTCAAGAATTCTAAAAACGGAATTATCTCCGAGAAATTAAGCTCCAATCGTACTTATTGTGTCTTAAATGTTCGGTCATTAGCAAATTAATAATAGCTCAGTTTTAATCTATTTTTAACATCTTGTGAGAGAATATGGTGCGAAACGAAGATTGCTTTGACACGTCAAACAATAGGACAAAAATTCGACCGGATACAATTTTAATGAACCCTCAGGCACCGTTGATTTAATTAAACTAACTGCACCGTGCATTCGTGTAATTATTCATAGAAAAGACGTATCTGTTTCAGGACTGAGTAAACCTAGTTTATAAACTTCTACTTGAACCAAATACCCACTTTATTGTAATTATGATAGATTACCGCGAAACAACTAACGGTGTTGTGGCCATTTACTGAATTGTTTAATGAATCGCCAAAAGCCCTCCGATCGACTAACTGTTTTCCAGGTGGGATGTCACAAAAAACTGCATTTTTTTCAAAATTAACTCGTTAGAGCTGTAATAAAATTCCACTCCGCCCATAAATGCTGATGAGCAAAGCATCTACGGGTGCATCATTAGATGCCATAAATTATTATTATTTTAGACGTTCGATAGAATTATTAATATGTTGCTTTATGTCAAAACCGGACTTGCACGGTGTTGGAATCTAGCTGACATTTCATCGTAATAAGAGCATTTTTAGAATTTTTTGTTTATAATTTAAAATGCTCATATATAACTGAAGATAGTAAGTATATTGATTTTTTCAGGTTTACTTTGTATTTTTTTAAGTCTTGTATGTCTTTTAGGTATACTTTTAAAAAACTACTTTTAAAAAAATTTTGTTTGTTTTCGGTATTTTTCGTGTGTTTTATCCTAAATGTGACAAAGTACTTAAAACATGAGTTAATTTGAATACTTATAATAAGAAATACGGCAGTTTTGCTAAAAACTAAATAAAAAGAAACACGGATAGTAGGTACGTACCTAGTATGTCAAAAAAAGACACATAATACAAGACTATTAGATTTTGTTCTACGAAAATGGGATAATCAGTATCCAGTCTAAGACTTATAAAAGCAATCAAACGTCAAGTGAATAATAATTTTACTTTTTGACGTAATTTTTTTGTAGCTCAATACACTGCAGAGAGATTTAAAAATTTCTATGACGTTTTTAAAAAACAATTGTCTTAGCTTCTTAAAATGGTATTTTTTTTATATGACCGGAAGTCATACTTTGTGCCGAATGTTTGAGTAGTTACTTTCTACCTTTCAAATTTTGGCCACTGTGATTCAAATTGTACATCTTCAAACGAATTTAGTCATTGTAACTCATTGTACATATTCATCAAAATTTAGTGGTAATTTTTAGCAATCTATTAAAATTTAAATCAATTGGTAAAAAATTTTGAAAATCGTACAAGAAAACAGTTATAAAAATTATTAGATATTTATAATCTATGACAATATTTAGCATTTTTGTAGTAATCCATCATAATTCAAGTAACAGTTGTTACAAATTTATAACGTAATATTTACTGAAACATTAGTTCAGTTGCAATAAATTTTGATTTAATGTCGTGTTATAAAGTAAAATTTTCAGTCAACAGAGGGTATTTAGTTTAAGCTTTTATTCTATATTTTATTTTATCGCTAATCAGTATCGTCTGGACTATATGTATGGCTCTTCGTGGTCTTTTGTCTAATTCGCTAAAAAATTATTTATCAAATAAATTTATTTAAAAAGTTTAAAAAATGTATAGTTTTGAAAAAGTGACAAATAGGTCACAAAACTACAAAACTGTTCGACAAATTTCTATAAATTCATATTTTGCTTCCACTACTTCTCAATAAATTAGAATCTATAATAGAAAATAGTAATAACAGTATAGTAATAATTTATTGATACGTTTAAACTTCAAAATTAGTTCTCTTTATATAAAAAGGAAAATTACTAAATACTGAGCTACCAACTCAACGACACTTTAACAATTGTTTTTAATTTAGAGTCATTAATACATTTATTTAATAATCTGTAACTAAAACCTATATTTTAGATAAAACAATTTAGCTTAATTTTTTTTATTCGTATATTTTTAAAGTTATTCAATGTTCTATTTCTGCTTATCTAAGTATATAGACCGTATATTAAAAAAAAAATAACACTTTGCTCTTTGAAGTAGAACGGATTATTGTTAATGAAGAATCGATTGAAGGATAATGATCCGTCAAATTGCTGCCAACGTTTATTAGCAATCACAATTTGAGTCTAAACTTTTTTATTAGTTAGATTAATTTATAACTTGACTTATTTTCTACGGCAAACTAGACTATAAATTTTATGACTCCAATAATATTAACATCAGCACGTGCTTTGATAACGAACATCACTGTCAATAATCACGTGATCATCAGTTTCCCTTTCAAATCAAAACGCTGATATTCGTAAAACTTTTCCTATCTTTCTTATCTGCCTGAAACCTTTTTCAACAAACTTGGAATGAAAATCCTCAAAGGAAAAGCGCCTAATCGTGACTTTCCTACTATGCAACTCACACGTTAACGTTTTAGTGAAGAAGCAAGAAGAAAACTTTGTTATCAGAAGGACGTATACAACTTGACATTTTTGATAAAAAAATTAGGTTGCTTAAAAAAATATTATCGCCTAGAATAAAATTTAAACACAGCATGCTGGATTTTTGTATATAAACACGACGAAATTATTTTTCGTATGCCTTGATTTATAACAATTACCATTTACAAATTAATTTTTTTATTAGTGTAACTATTTTTTGACGTTCCTGAAATGTAATAGAAATCCTTTAGTCAATCAAAACATTATTGAAGTGAGAATATTCGAGTTACATTATTGTCGCAAGAATAATTTGAGGTTTTCATAAACACATTTTTATTTGACGTTTGTCGTCAATTTGTATTAAATCACTAAAAATAAATCAAAAAAAATTTATTGCCTTGTCATTCAAAACAATCAGAAATAAAATAAATGTCAAACAAAACTTTTTTCAAACATGTTTGGCAATAGCCACTTGAGCTAGCTTAATGCCAGTCAATAGTGACAACACGTTTTCAAAGTTCTGTCAAATTATTTTCAATTTATTCTCACTCTCTTGTGATATTACAACTGAAAATATAACAGCTTTATCGAGAACTAATAGAAAACGGTATCTACGACAATTATCAAACATTCTTAGAAATATTAAAAATACATATATGATACATGACATAATTAGAAAGCAAAAATTAATCGGAAATTATGAAAAATAACATTTTTTACTTTGCAAAAGAGTCCAAACTGATATGCAAAACTAAAGATATTTATTATTTCATGTTATTAAAAATACTATTTATTATGTTTTTATTTTTATTAGTTACCAAACTTTAGTATTTTTAGACGATTTTTTTAAATATTTTGATTGAATAAAATTATTATTAATCTGTCACTGTTAACATAATTTGTATTTAATTTGTTTTAATATTTTTTAAATTATAATTTTTATTTTTTGGCGTGCAATATTGCAGAGACATTGCAGAAACTACATTTAAAAAAAATGACGGTAATAATCAATGCACATCAAAAATTATAAGTGAAAATCTTCCTAACCGATGGTAATAATTCAAAATTTGGTAGGTAGGTGTATTATGTGTTTACAATAATTATACAATTCTCGGTGATGGTGCTCTGGATAATATTGATCGGTTTATAACAGTATACAATTTTGTTTTATAACACAATTATGTAATTATTATTAATAAATATTAAATATTATGTTACAAACATTAAACAGTTTTTAATGTTTTATGTTTGTTTTTAACAATTTTATGTTAATAAAAAATATATACAAAACGAACTTAATCAAACAATATAGAAAATATATTAGGATAATAATTTATACGTATCGTAAATCATAAAGACTATAGTTAAAGTTATTTACTAAATTGAACTAGGTACTGATACTAATTTAAATACCTGTAATAATAAGCAGTCAAACAACGTTTGTAATCTTGCGTTTATTTTATGAGGTTTTATCTCTAGTAAAGCCATTTTTTCTAAAAATTATTAGTCAAAAGCTTTAATTTTTTTTCTTATTAACAAAGATTATTATTTTTACCTATTATGTATTTAACTGATAACAAAAATGAGTTGATACTCAATTTTATAGCTATTATTACAACTAGGAAAATATATTCATATTTCCCGTAGTGGAATCAATAGTTTTTTCTGATTGAAACAATATTGTTGTCAAAATAGCAAAATATTAGATTATAAATTCTGGAATTTAGCGAATTAGTAACGTTGCTAAGGATAAGGGACAGTGTTTGTAAAAAGATATCATAGTTTACTGGTTTGATTTTTGCGTCTTGTCAAAAAATACAGGGTTTTCATAAATGATTGTAACACCGTAGGTAGTTGTGAAAAAAATTAAAAATGTTTTGCCTTTAAAAGACAATAACTTTAGCTATTATTATAATTATTATTAGACAATTGAGTAACTCCAGGAACCATTCTCTAATATTTCGTTGTGGAAATACGACATTACAATAAATATTCGTGGTATCAAAAATTTTCACAGCCACTTAGGACCTTACAATTTGATAACATGTTGGACTACGTGCTTGCACAGGCAGCGAAAGCCCGGGAATGTTTGATTCCAGCAAATTCAAATATTGCGTATAGTAAAATGTACGAAGACTTTCAACACTGGAGAACAGTAAATAAGGTGAATAGTGCCGACGAAAATATTTTGCTAGCGTTTTTTGAAGGCTTGGTAATTTGCTATAATTTTTGTTATTATTGAACGTATGACTAATTTATTCTATCCGTAGTCGCAGAAATATTTACCAAACACGTTGTGGTCAAAATTATCCATACTAAGGACAATGTTGCACTTTAAAAAAAATTATGTTAAAATGTTTGATGAAGTAGAAGCATTTGCATAGAATAAAAATCAAGGATACGTTCGAAAAAATCAGAGTTGTTGTCGCGAGAACTGCTCAAAAAATTCTTGCGAGAAGCTCCTAATGACATTTTTTTGATGTACAAGGTAAAATTTTATTGTAATTCTCCTCTGTTGAATAGATTGTTACACCCGTAATATAAATTTTAAAGGTCGTTTTAATAATGGAAATTTTTGGCGCCTGCAAAACGCACGAATTGGTGAATATGCTGTCTTCCGATATCAAAAATCGTAAGGCGGTGATCGTGGTCAACGTTTCAAAGACGAAGAATGATGATGTTAATAGAAAATTTACAATTATTGATGAAAAAGAATTGAATGCTGCTCGTTTGGTGAGAGAATATTCGGCGTTGCGTCCGCAAGGCGTTCTTAGGTTCTTCGTGGCTCATCGAAATAAAAAGTGTACTTTTCAGCCGGTCGGCAAAAACACCTTCAAAAATATTTCGAGTAAAGTTGCTGAATGGTTGGGTCTGGATAATCCGAAGGTATACACAGGTCATTGTGGAAGACGCACGTCCGCGACTTTGGTAGCCAATGCGGGAGCCTCAATGACCACACTAAAGAGAACCGGTGGTTAAAAAAGTTTGTCTATTGCGGAAAGGTATCTGGCTGACAATATGTTACAGAAAAATAAGGTAGCAAAGATGATAGCTTGTGTGGAGAGAAAGCCATCTGCAGCCCCTGTTACGGTTTCTGGTGTGTCGATGATGGCATCGCCTGTTGTGCAGTCATCACAATCTTTGGTGACGGTTTTTGGAAAATTGTTCAAGACTGCAACTGAACTGAAGACTCTGAATAAGGAAACGGCAATGTCATCGACGAATTGCGAACAAGATTCTTTCTCGTTTGTATCTGGTTGCAGTCGTTTCAGTAAATATTTTGAAAATTGCAAGTTTTATTTTAGTTCTGAAAAATAGCGTTACAAATGCAAAAACTTATAAAAAATATGACATTCCAGATTTTCCTTTATATGACGTTTCATATTTTCTTTGGAACAATATGAGTGTGTTATGACATATTGTAACTAATGCTAGAATTCTAAATCACTACGCTACTCCATCGGAGTAGCGCAAAGTTACGCCATCTAATATAAAAAGTATAGCAAATTTACGACGTTGCCCCTAGCAACTCAAATTACAACGGCGTAAATATGATTTAGAATGAGGCCCTAAGGCAATATTATTCAATATTGTATCAATCAGAAAAAAAAATTATCTACTTTTATACCGCAATGTTAGTGGTACACAACTAATCGTGTTAGATATCTTTCTGTAGAGTGACATAAGACCATTATGAGGATAGAAATACGTAATTGTTAAACTATGAGTATGTCTTACGTCTTAATATCTATTTACAGCTCAATATAACGTATTGTCATTTTTTTTATTAATGTTATTATTATTATATACTATTTAATAAAAGAAAATTACAAATCTAACCGCACATCAAGGTCTTTATGCTCATTGTGTGCAATCTCCCAAAAAAATGCATCAGTCCTGGATTTGTATCAAAGCTCAATACCTTGTGTGTAAAAGTTTCCTCGGTAACATCATTCTTTGTAAGTACATATATATACATCGAGTATGTAAATATTTAATGTTCTCAACGTAAATCTTTAACATAAAATCTCCATCTTTTACACAACCCCTGCAAATGTCATATTTACTAAATTCAATAATGACGTGCAAGTGTCTTTTTAATGAGTGTTGTCCTATACAACAAGTATCTATCAGTAGCTTCTTTATAAAAGTATGTAGATCTTTAATAAAAATTTTAAATTTTTAGAGATGTCTTTTCGAGTTCGCCATTCGAAATGATGGCAAGATTCTAACCAATTTTAAAGTAAATTTTTTTGTCGCTTCTTGTTGGAGACAAAATAAAGCTTATTAAGTTTTTTTAATCCAGAAAGTTAGCACTCTTGTTACTTTTAGACCACAGTTTTCGCCAATCTTACACAAAACCACAACCTTTTTGTTTTATTGAGCAAGTTTCTGTAATTTTTTATGACATTGCCAGACACTTTTCGGTAAGCTTCTGCACAATTGCAAAACTCTTAGCAAAACCTAACTGTCAGTACAAATGCGATGACAAAGCGGGGCCGTAAGACAATTATCGCGGCGGTGTGTTCAACAAGGTAGAATGGCCAAACTTTTACGAAAAGTTCCATGGCTGCGGTAGGCGCAGCTCTAAAATTGCGTTTAACTGCCAGACAGTCCAGATTTCAGATTCAACCATGCTAGTTGAATATTGAATTCTAGTCAAAATCTTTTTGCTTCAGATTGCTTCTACTGTAGTCTACAAGACCAAGAACCCGATTCATCTGAAGAGATGCTACATTTTAGTGGTAGAAAAACTTGTTGGTGTATTGGAGCACCTACTAAAAGCATGTATAATTCTCTAGAAAGAAACGAGGAAACTTAGTTCTGCAAAAAATTAACTTTTAAAAAATATCTATTAAAGTACGCATAAAAGCTCAGTGACAAGGTGTGGCAATTTTGAATGCCATCCTAGCTGAGGATAACAAAGCACCAGTTACTACAATTACTGCAATCTCGGAATGCGACTCGTGCTCTGCAAAAAACGTAGTGTAAGATAGACTTGGTAGAAGACATTAAAAACTTATACCTCTAATAACTTATAAACAGATAAAGATTAAAATATAAAAAAAAACGTTTTGGCAGTATCAAGAGTAAAGTAGAATGGATATGTTATTTGGTCTGTAAGTCTTAAAGTATTAGCACCCCAACATGTACAAACTTTAATAGAACCATACCATTTGTGATACATGAAATAAAAGGTAAAGACCGGCAGAGTGTGACAAAAAAGCGCATCCAAATATCTTTACTATTAATCTCGTTATAAAAAAAAATTGATAGACAAATATTGTTGGAGATAATTTTTTGAGTGTTTTACCACACGATAACCCTCTAACAAGAGAAAAATACTTGAAGTTGCTAGATAATATCATATATTTTCCCATTGTAGAAACAAGTAAAACAGACCCCACATTAAACCCCGATGAACCATCCAGCAGGATGGTGCACTATCTCATTATTTTAAACCTGAGAAAAAGTATTTAAACAACAAATACCTAAATAAATGGATGGGTCGAAAAAACTGCATCAAATTAAACAGTTAAAAGAGGAGCCTGAAACGCAAGCCGCACACCGAGGCCTACGCTCATTGTGTGTTACCTTTCGGAATAGTACTACTGCAGTAGCCCTATGCCTCAGATGAAGATCAGTACCTTGTCTGCAGGAGCCTTCTTGATAGCACTGGGCTTCAGATATCAAAAGCCCAGGTATAAATCTCTGATGCCTGCAAATGCAAGGCAGTAACAGAAAATATGAAGAGGAGTTTTCTCATCTTCAGCACAACCTCTGCAAATCTCGTCTTCGCTGAGTTTGATGACGTGCACGTGTCTTTTTAGTAGGCAATGTCTTGTGTACATGCCTACCTGATGATACGCATCAGGTTTTCACTGCGTGCCTTGTCCGTTCTTTAATAAAAAGCCTGGATTGCCGCATGCCATCTTAAAACTGCCATTCAAAGAAATGGCGACATTCTATCCACTTACGAAGTCTTTCTGTCGTCTTTTGGTAACGCTAAGAGCCGGTTCTGCTCCAATAAAGTCCATTTGTAAACCCTCTCAAGCCAGAACGTTAGCCCTCTCGTTACCCGTTAGACCACAGTGTCCTGGTACTCAGCAAAATACAACCTTTTTGTTGCACTCCGCCAGTTCCTGTAATCTGTTGTGACATTCTTAGACAAGCCTCGATGAGTACCTACACGATTGCAAGTCCTGCAGAAAAGCCTGACGAAGATTTCCGCTTGGAAAACGTCCACATGTTTGTCCAAAGATATTGAAATTTCAACACCGAGCCCACATATAGATATCGATGAGCCCGCCCCATTGAGGTGAACCGACCCGTCAGTATAGCAAACGAGCCAGTCTCCCGTTATGAAGCTGCTTGTTTTTCACACCAGTTGTTACGTGGTAGAATGTTCACAAAATAATTGTGATTTGTAGCAATCCTGGGAGTCATACTGTCGTCCCTCATTTCAAAAATGGGGTCCAAATTCAACATCTTAGTAAATATTGTCTGATGACGCTTTCCGGTTGCTGTTTTTCACCGATTTGTACCGCAAAGCCGTAGAAGACCCAAAATATCAAAGAGATTAGTTCTCTGGTGATGCTCCATAGCTTTATACAAGAAATAACCGCAAAGCAACGTAATTATTGCGTACATTGTGGAAGTCATAAAAAAATCAATAAGGACTAGGTTACCAAATTGACACCAAAAAACTGAGAGTAGACTAACAACAAATTATTTTGTGTTTTGTAAATGCGCTTTTTCCTAAACATAGGATAAAAAGATAGAATCTCGAAGAAAAATGCCATAAAGGACTTCACCTCAAGTGAAATGATGTATGAAGTTCGCAAGTTTAAAACAGGCGAAATATTGTGTCTTAACAGCAGACTAGTAAAAGTTGGCAAAGCAATATCTTACAAAAAAGAAAGAGAATTCATGCTGGAGATATATTATATAGAAATCTCTTGCACGAGAAAATTTTTTTGAAAGAATAAAAGCAAGCTCGGGTGGTATTGCTCATAAAATCAGGAAAGAAAAAAAAGGAACCGACAAACTATCGACTATCTGCCTCTTAAACGTACTGGCAAAGCTATGCGAACAGCTGATTTTAATGAAACTCAAAAATAAGTTAAAGAAAAATAGAGGTTTGAGCACAAAGCAGTATGATTTCTTAGAAAGCAAGTCTACATTATAGCCCGTTGAGAGTGTAATGCAACTGGCAGAATAGACCAACTCAGGTAGAAAAAAAACAAGACAATGATGTGTTTTTGTCATCTTTGACGTGTGAAATGCTTTCAACGCTGCATTTTTTTTTTTTGAAATGTTCTGCTGAAAATGATTATTTTCATCGGTGGTTAATAGTATTTTTAAAACAAATTATTTTTTTATAAAACAGCTTTATTTTTATGTCATTAATGTCTACTTCAGTTTAGAATCTGAGTGTAATATGTAATAATAATATAATAATAATAATAATGTTTATTGCAGCCATAAATCATACAAAAGAAATAAATATAAAATAAATAAATAAATTACAAAAGCAAATAAAAAAGAGGCTACAAAAGGACTAAGAATCAGTTCTGCAAACTGTTTTTATTTTAGTCCATTATTATATTCTAATAATACTAATTCTAATTACTATTCTAACAAAGTTATTTTTAATTTCCTTTGAAAAGTTTTAAAATTATCATTTTTAAATTTATTATCAAGGCCATTGTAAATCCTAGGACATAAATAGGAAAATGATGACTTATATAATTCCGTGCTATGCTTTGGAATGTGCAAAAATCCGTTGTATTTAGTTATGCGATCATGAATATCTTTTCGGGGTACAATTTTATTAAAGTTATCAGGTGTTTTATTTTTGACAATACTAAAAATTAAGCAACTTAAAAAGAACTTATATCTATTTTTGATGCTAAGCCAGCCAGACTTACGCAGATAAGGTGTTATATGCTCTTGACGTTTTACATTATAACAATATCTTAAACAAAAATTTTGAATTTTTGTAATTTATAAAAATTAGCATTAGTTATAAAAGATCCATAAAATACAAGTTAATATGGCTTAAAATTAAGCTATCACAAATTTGTATTTTTAACTTTGTAGTAAGAGTATTCTTTAAAAAATATGTCGATTTCAATATGCCATAACATGTTTTGCAAATTTTATTAACATGGCTAGAAAAGTCTAGATCGTTGTCAATGATTATTCCTAGATTTTTAGCGGACGAAACTAACGTAATGTCACAATTGTTTACAGCTAGTTTACAATTATTATAAACAATTTCCAAGATTTTTTCGGACCAAATAACATCGCCTGAGTTTTTGTTGGATTTAACTTTAATAATTGTTTCTCGCATTTTCTGTTTAAATTGTTTAAATTATTGTTTATTAGATCTATAACCCTAGGTGCATCGGTTACTGTAAATGATCTAAATATCTGCGTATCGTCTGCATAGCATTGCACTCTCATATCATTTAAAAACACTTCAATATCACAAAGTATACAAAATAAATAAAATCGGTCCAAGTAAAGAACCTTACGGTACACCATTAATTACTTTTTTTAAATTAGATTTCAAAATAGATTCTCCGTTTATAACAACTTGCTGGTATCTTTCGGATAAATAACTTTCGATAAATTTACATAATTTGCTAGAAAATCCAACATAGTGCAATTTAGCTAGTAACAACTTATGACTAATAATGTCGAAAGCCTTGGAGAAATCTAACAGGAGTAAAAGAGTCATCATACCATTATCATAAGCGTTTAGAATATAGTCGGTAACGTTAGTTAAAGCTGTAGCTGTACTGTTTTGAGCTCGAAAGCCAGCTTGACTCTGTAGTAAGATTTTATATTGATCTAAATATTCACGTATCTGAGATGACATTAATTTCTCCAAAACTTTTGACAAAGCAGGTAATATACATATTTAGGCTATTTATATTTTTACTCGATGGAAAATTCCATCTACGAAGAATTGGCCAGAATTCAGCTTTAGTTACTTTATTTAGAAATTCATATTTGAGACCTATTTTGTAACTTTCATTTTGACCTTTGAACGCCAAGTGTTTCAACTGAAATGTTTCCGTGTGGTAACTTATTTTTGAGGTAGTTCATTATTTTTTCTTCACCTGTACCTTTAGCAATTTTACTTATGTAGAACCACGCTTTTTTGTTTTTAGCTGCAGAAATTTTTTTATTATCATTTAATTTTGCTGCCCCAACTATAACTTGTGCTTTTTTCCGTTGAGTAGTATTTTCGTTGTTACTGGTTTTGCGTGCAATTTTTTTCTTAACGGTGATCCACTGATCATCATTTTTAACATTTGCTGCAATCTTGACTTCCTCAGCTTTTTTACTCTAGTCCAAGTGGTTTTTAAGTATTTTTGTTTGTTGAGGCTTTCCTTTTGAGGTCACTTCCAGATAGCTACCTGAACCGGAGCTGGCGATAGCAACAGGCGTTTTTTGAAATTTTGATATCGCTGGTTCTGGGTTATTCAATACAAATGAATTTAATCGGCTATTTAATGGAGCGTTTGTCAACAAAAGTACTAAATCACAGTTTGATTCTCTTAAATTTTTAATTTCTTGATGAAGTTTGTTTATCTCTTGATAAAGCGGTAATGTGGCCATCGATATCGCATCCTGTATTATCATCGCATATGTTTCACTTTTAATAAATTCTGTAAAAAAATTTCATTTTCTTTTAGTCCGTCTTGAGAAACTTGTTTCCATCTCTGAATTTGACTCAGAGACCGAGTTTGTCCTGGGGTGAGCGATACATTTCATGTCATTATCAGTAATCATGATAAACTTCGTTTTCTTATCTTCTAGAACAGCGGCACAACTTTTGTGATAGCACACTCTACAAACTACACATTTTAGAAATGCGTTACTCACTGAGTTTTTACATTTTTTGCACTTATTTTCGGTCATAGTAAATATTACCGACGGACAAACTGTACATCGGTGATGACTGACTCAAATAAAATATGTCACCTATTTTACTCTCATGATACCACACAAACTTAGATTCATTTCTGAAAATCTTTTTTTTTCGTGTAATTTAAAAACGTATAATTAGCTTTCTCGTTCTTTTTGAGCTAATTATTTATTTGTTTGTCAAACTTGTTAAATAACGTCGCCTTTTTTACCCCTTATCCCAACCTAATTTTGTCATTTTTTCTTAAATATTTCTGTTAAAGCTACGAGTTTTAAATTTTTTTTTGTACTTTTGCATAATTTTAGAGTTAGTATTAATGTACCAGTTACCAACTAATAGCACAGAGTTAAAAAATAATAAGTTTACTAGCTCTAATGGTAATTAGCAATAGTAACTTTAAAACTGTTATAAAAAGTTTTTAGTCTGTGTTAACAAATTTTTATTTTTTCGTATGTTAGTTCTAAAAATTATAGAATACTTAGATATTTAGTTATGAAAGAAATCATAAAAGTCTCAATCCTAGCAGTAGATAGAAGTTACAAGTCTAAAAGCCAGTGACATTGAGAAATCGTCAGTTGCACAAAATTATTATTATTTTTATAATTTACGTGATACATACATAATTTTCTTTTTACAAAGTTACAGATTTACATTTAACCTATTATTAAATTTTTTGTTCTTTAAATTATACGATTTACATGAAAAATCCTACAACTAGTGGTACCAAAAACAATTTAGTGGTGGATTCAAAAGCTGTCAATTTATTTTTGTTAATTTTTTTTAAAAAACATTAAACAATGTTAAAATTTTTTAAAAACATTAAGAGAAATCCGTAATAAACAATACAAGTTTATAGAAAAACACAAAAGCTCATTTAATGCTCTATGTTTCTCTGATGTTACATTTCTAAAAAATAAACTTTACTTTAAACTATTAGAGTAAAACCTTTACATTTTCTAGCTTATTTTAAAAAGCAGTTTTAAAAAGTAATTGAAAAAGAAATTACAAAACAGCACTAAAAAAGCATAGCCTGTTTCTTTTTCTATAAGAAACTGCAAAGATTTGTTAATAAAATATAATTTTACTTTTAATTTTAAAGAAACTTCGAACTTCGTTTAGTAGGAAACAAAATAACTTTGTCTTAGTAGTTATTTATTATTTTAGTTTTCTTATTAGTTATATACGTACATTATTAAGACATGTACATACATACAGCAACTACATAAAAAATTTATAATTACTGTAATTTAATGTGATAAATGAATTATTGATTTTTCATAGTTTTTTTATTTACACCTAAATATAGTCAACCCAGTATCAAAATTGTTAAGTGAATAGCAAGTATTAATATAACTTCAATAAATAATGTGCATTTTATAATTTACTGTATCGTTCACTATTTATCAAAAGATAAATATTATTTCAAAAAAAAAACTTCTAGATAAATAAATTCCAAAGAAATAAAATTTATTATTCAACAATATTTACATGCTTTTCACAATTTCACAGTCTATTTATAAACAAAACTCCCATAGCGAGTATCACAAGATTCGCACCCCACACTGCCCCGCTACTCGTCGGCAACTCCCTACATTGTTCTTTGTAGAAGCCACGTATAAAAGTTTTGCTGTTCCTTGCCAGCAAACATATTTGATATTCAGTATCGTTCCCCTTCGGGCGAGTCAGGTTAGCAGCGTCGATCTCCAAACTTCTTTTAAAATACGGCAAACTTGCTTCATAGACGACAACTCCAGGATCTTTTATGTTCCTCACGACAACGTAAGGATCGGCTATATCCTCGTTTCTTACCACTCTCCATTTTACCTTCAGTTTATTTTTTTTTCTAAAATTTTACATGTTAAATAATCCTCTACCAACGACCTAATTATTCCTACAGGCTAAGCTCCCGGAACCGCAAGTCGGGCGTTATATCATATTCGCCAGGATGCATCTCCATTATCCTTGAAGTATTAACATTAGTAGGGCAATTTAGCCTGTCATCGGGAAGTTCAAATAATGTTTTGCCCGACAGGTAAGGAGGACCCGAGCACTTTATGAATTTGTAAAAGGAGCGCAGGAACAACTGGCTGGAGAAGTAGCGCTTCAAAGGACGCACGAAGCAATCACAATTTAACGGATTTCCTAAAAAATATTACAAATATATTGACGTAATAAATTTGTATTGTATTTAGGGGTGCACTGCAGATGTACGTTTACAGAGTGTTTTTCAAAACAACATTACAATGTTTATAATAACTAAATACTAATAAAAATATTATAAAAAAATACAGTAGGTAGGATTAATTTAGTTGCAGCACAACTATTTTTAGCCATTTTTTAATTACAATGTACCAAATATAAATCATCAGATCAAATGTGATAAAATTATTGTTTTGCAGCGCTTCCAAGTTAACCAAAGATAACAATTTTGAAAAGTTTTAATCAGTGGTAACAAATGTATTAAGCAAAAAAAAATTAAATGCCAATTATGATGACTAAATTGTTTCCACTCGAGTGCCCTTGTTGCATTGAACGAATTACCAAACTATAGTTACTTTTACTGGCTTTGTGTTCAATAATGTTCAAAAATATATAACCAAAAGTTTATCTTCAATTTGATTTATAATTTGGTTGTTTTGGAAAGTTAATTACCAATAACTAAATTTTGTTAACAGTAAAGTAAAAATGTAAATAACAGCATTGATTAAATTGAACTTGTGTACTCGACTGATAAATTTCCTAAGAATTAATTTAGTGATTGTTTAACAACTGCAGTCACAACGAGAAAAATTATTCTCACCGGTGGCGGTGATTGTAATGGAAGAACAAGAAAAAAACATTTATCATCATGTATCAAAGAACCACATAGAGAAGAATTTGTAAATGACAATGAACAAAGACTAATAAATTTATGTGACCAAAATAAAACTACAAATCGCGAATGGCTTCTTTAAACATCGTGATATACATAAAGTATACAAAAACACAAACAACACGAAATTTAAAATCAATAATAGATTACGTTGTGCTAAGACATAAAAGTAATTTAAAATTACAGGATGTTAGAGTTAATAGAAGCCCAAATTGCAGAAGTGTGACCACTACCTTCTAAGAACAAAAATATATATTCTCCCAATAACAAACGAAAACAAACAAAACTCAGGCGAAAACGAAAGAGAAGATTTTCACCAACCACATTGAAACATTCATTTGTTGTAAATGCCTAAAAGAAGAAAGCATAAAAACTTTATACCAACAACGACTAGAACAAAAACTTAAGAAGAACCAATTTATGGATACAGATTTTCTTTATAAACACATAAAAAAAATATACATGAAGCCGCTGCGGAAGCACAAGGACAATCACGACTTCAAAGAAAGGATTAGTATATCATATCAGAAGAGATTGAAAAGATAATAGAAATAAAATAAAAATTGTACCTAAAATGGCCATCAACCAAGATTGACGAAAACAAATCATAGTATAAACAAATTACGATGATCAGTGAATAAAGAAAAGAAACTATATTGGGACAAAAAATGTACCGAAATAAACACATATATAGAAGGAAGACGATGCACAGAAATATAGAGATTAATAAAAAATATTAAAGCACCGTATAGAGAAAAAACACGATTAAATACAATACAATTAAAAAAATAAAATAAGTACTTACTATGAAAGCTTACTTACTAAAGACAGATTGCAATTTATAGTTAATGCACCAATTTAAAACACACAAATAAATGTGAAAAAAATATATATAACTTTAACAGAAGACGCAGTGAGTAAATATTTAGTACCAAGAGGATTATCTGGAGAACTAATTAAAAATAGAACAACTAAATTAACAAGAATGATAACCCAACTTTAAAATGTGCATTATCGGTCAACCAATCTCCAACAAATGGAAGTTGGCTTACATCACGCCACTACATAAAAAATATGATCGTAGAAATTGTGCCAACTATAAAAGACTTTCGGTTACTAGTACATTTAGCCGGTTATACGGACGGATTATACGCGATAAAATAGAATCAGAATATTCTAGCAAAAAAACCAGAAGGACAAAGTGGGTTTCGCGGAGGACGATTATGTATATACAATGCGTTTTGTTTAAAACAAAAAATTGAAAAACGTTAGGAAAACACATTTAATATTTATTGATTTGAGTAAGGCGTACGATACAGTACCAGTTATCAAATTATGGAAAGCATTGGAACTAACAAAATTGATAAAAGCAGTACAACAAATGTATGATTAACATTGATAATGTAGATCTCAAATAAAAATTGACAAAAAACTGTCAAACGGATTTCGGATATAAAGGTATCAGACAAGATTATAACATTATTTAAAACATATGTAAAGCATGCCCTTGCAAATTGAAAAAAATGGGCTGCTGAATGGGCTTTGAATTAAACATTACCACTTTTTATACAATGCAATTTGCGGACGATCAAGTAGTAGTAGCTCAAATAAAAGAAGACCTAATATATATGACAAAAAAGTTATGTGAGAAATAG
Source organism: Tribolium confusum (assembly GCA_029207805.1). Lineage (NCBI taxonomy): Eukaryota > Metazoa > Arthropoda > Insecta > Coleoptera > Tenebrionidae > Tribolium > Tribolium confusum. Next base: position 6,667,485 of record JALGAY010000003.1, read on the forward strand.
AACAACTGGGGAATAAAAATAAATATAAAAAAACTAAATATATGGGCATAGAAAACAATAATGGTAATTTACTATTAGATAATGAAACTACATTTGAAAGATGTACAGCATACAAGTATTTAAAAATAACGTTCAAATAAAACGGAAAAGAAAAAAAAGACATAAAACAGTAGGCTAAAGTACAATATAAAAATGCTAGAGTAATAGAATCATAAGAGTACTTAATAGAATTTTTTGGTGAAAAGTATAGACAAACAAAAAAAGCTAAACATCTACAACACCGTGGTAAAGAGTGTATTAACATATGCCGCCGAAATATGGACTATGATAGAAAATGAAAAACGAAAAATACTTGCAACAGAAATGGATGCATTACGAAGATCTGTCAGACAATCAAAATTAGACTATAAAAAAAAAACAAAGAGATAGGAGATGTAATAAATTTAAAGACAACAATAATTGACAATATTAAACAAAAACAAATGAAATGGTATAGACACATACGTGGCATGAGGTAGGATAAATTACCAAAACAATTGTTAGAGTGGATACCAGAATACTGAAATCAAAGAGGACGTCCAAAAAAAAACAGGATACAGGATATCATCAAGACAATGAGTGAGAGAAATCTAGCGGAAGCAGATTGGTTGGACAGGAAAAAATGACGATTAGAAATCGGAAAGCGACAGTCGACATCAGAAGACGCTATGAACCAATTATATTTTTGATTTAAGAGATATAGAGCTCGCCAATTAAGACGTAAAAGTAAAATAGTCAAAAAAACTATGTAAATAGTCATTAAATTAAGTAATCGTGGTCTTGATACAGTCGACCAGTTTTGTTTTCGATGTAACAAAGCGTAAAATAACTAATTATTGTCTAACTAGACAACTATGTCAACCTTTCGTTACTAATTAATTACAGAAGTGCAGCTGCGGCCTTTAACAGCTGCACTTTTCTTCCCTTGTACTTTCCAAAAAAGAGTGCATTAGGAAGTAAATAAGTCCAGCTTTTTGGATTATTTTGGTTTTGCTAAAGCAGCTAAAAGTAATAGTAAATTAGAAACATATTTCAGTTTTGTTATGTTTCACTTAGTTAAACTGCGATTAATTATTATTATGTTTTTTTACTATAAAGTTTTCGATAAATAACGTTAAACTTTTACTTTTCTATTTTAGGCTACAACCCACATTTTTAAATTAATTGTTTTTTGCTTTCCACTTATAGGGGTAGACTACCTCGCCAAATAAACTTATTTTTTTGTTTTAGCTGGCTAAACCGTAAGAATTTTAACACATAGTAATACTTTAGAAAAAAATATATTTTATGCCAAGTAACTGCGTAAATTATGACTTTATTCTCTATTCTACTTGCAATTTACTCTATCGAAATTTACTTCAACATATACTCGTACAACTTATTATCTGGCGCTTAAGTTTCTCTCTAAAAAATATTTGATTGTCTCTGGAGTGCTTCCCTTCCCCCTAATAGTTAACTTACCTTCAAAATAAACATCTGTGTTTTTGAGCACCATTTCCGTCAATTCAGGTCCAAAACTTTCAAAGAAATTATCTCTGATATCTAACAGGTTTAGCTTTGTCACATTTTTAAATTTCTTCCATGGCAGATCATGCAAAATATTATTAGATAAAATCACTTCAGTCACACTTTTCGGGAGGTCAAAAGCACTATCACTCGAAACATCTTCGATTTTATTATAAGACAAATCCAATGAAACCAAACTAGTTAAATTTCCGATAACACCTATACAACCTCATCGTACATTAATTCGCCACAACTTTAATCAACTCTTTACCTCTCCTTATATCTGCAATTAAATTGTGTGATAGATTAAGTTTCTGCACTTTGGAGGTTCCAAACACCAGATCAAAAGTAACAACAGGCATTGAATTGTACGAAAGATCGATCTCCTTTAATTTGTACGGGACGTAAGGGTTGCTCGGAAAAGTTTTTCGCGTTATAAAGCTAATTTTGTTGTGACTCAAATTTAACTGGAAGGAAATCGTTCAAAGGGCATACTCTTGTGGCGGAAAATTTCACTTACTTGCTCCAGAGATAAGCAGTCATCGAATAAACTGTGCGTTTTGTTATCCAACTTCTCGATTTTATTGTGCGAAAGATCCAAGCTTCGCAAGGCTACCAATCCTGAAACAACAAATGATTCATCCACACGGAAAAACAACCGGAGATATCATAATACCCGCTTTGTGTGCAAGCTTTGCTATTTAGAAAATTTTAATTAAATTTACCTAAAAAAACTTACCTTGAAGAGCACCGTTGGGAATGTGACTTATACTATTATTAGTCATATTTAACACAATTAGTTGTAAAAGCCCTTCAAATGCTCTATCACTAACATTACTAATCTTATTATGGGCTAAATTGAGTTCAAAAACAACCGGTAACTTTCCAAAAGCTGGCCGGTTTAACTTCGTTAAATTGTTGCCCTACAACAAACACAAATAAAACTAAATTGCTTTTAATTTTAACACTACAAACCTCAAAATACAAATATTGCAAAGAACTCAACTCATTGATAGCATGCCAAGGAGGACTTGAAATTCCGTTATAATTTAAGTTTAATTTCTGGAGCGTAAGTAGATTTGTAAAACTTCCTTCAACTAAACTATTTCCAAGGTTATTATGACTCAAGTCAAGGCTTAGAAGAGAATTCATGCTAGGCCAGAGTTTTGGTGGAAGTTCCTCAAACTCGTTATGAGACAAATCAAGGTGAGACACAGAAATTGGTAGTAAGAAAAGTTTGTTCAGTTTGTTGTGACTGAGGTCTAATTTTCTGGTGCTAGCTAGACGAGTTAAGGCACTTCGTGCAATGTCTTGTAGAGAATTGTGGCTTATATTTAACTCTAACAGAGTTGGGAGAGCACCAAAAGTGCTCGGTTTGATCGTTTCGAGACTGTTATAGCTCAAATCTAGCATTCTCAAAGAAAATAAAGTTTGGAAAACTGAATTGAAAATGTCTGTTAGATTATTGTACGATAAGTCGATTGTGTGAAGCTCATACAGTTTAGGAAACGTTCCTTTAGGAATTTTCGTAATAGCATTATGAGAAACATTGAGAATCTTTAAACCCGTCATATTATGCAAAGGAATTTGATTTAAAACTGTTAAAAAGTTATACGATAATTGTATTTCTAAAGCATACGTCGTCTCATCAAAAGCTTTTTTTGAGATTGTCTCTAACATGTTATGTGATAGATCCAATTTTGTGATATTAGCACAATTCTGAAAAGCTCCGGCTTCAATTTTACTAATATTATTTTTGGAGAGATTAATTCGGGTCAGATAAATATCCTTAAATGCCATTTTTTGAATTTCGGTCACGTTATTCTCGCTGACGTCTATTGTCTGGAAGTGAAGGTTTAGGGGTGATGAAGTGTGACGTAGGAGATGGTGCTTACGTCAATGAATTTTAATTCGAAGAACATTTGGTAATCAATTTTCTTAAGAAAGTTTCGGGCTAAATCAATGGTTCCAACTTGGGCTAGAGAACCAAAAGTGCCTCTTCCGACGTCGCTGATTAAATTGCTGGAGAGGTAGAGGCGACGTAAGAAACGCATTCCCCGGAAGGTGTTTGAGTCGAGACGTTTGATTTTATTGAAAGACATATTTAACACTCTCAGAATGGTATTTCTAGCAAAAGCACCTCTAAAAAAATTAGGAATTAATTTTAAACGTCTAATTATTATTATAGATTTACATTTTAAATTAAATTAATAATGAAGTTATTAGATTTCTTTATTAATCTTTATATTGCACTAGACTTGCCAATTGATTACTTTAAATTAAACTATTTTTACAAATAATTGCGCTTTTTTACATTTTATATTCAAAACTTTAAGTAAAATACAGGGTAGCCAAACGAAAACGAAACAGAGGCTATAAACTCTCAAAAAAATAATCTCCCGAAAAAACGCAAAAACAGTTATTTTGTTTGGAAGGGCTTTTGGCATAAATTTAACAACTTTGTGTGCAAACCCCTTGGCGGGGGGTGCATTTCTTCAAAAATTTTAAGTTGAAATGAGAGTCGAGTTGCACATCGTTAAAAAGCTTTTTCAATTCTGTACACAGTGGTGATTTACTTTTGAAATTTGAAAGATTTTTTAAAAGTTTTTGAACGATTAAATTAAAACGAAACGCAAGCCTCTTCGAGCATCCAGTTGTATGCAACAAAAACTTAAGAACCATCCATACAAAGTACATTTGGTACTAGTACTTAATGAAGACGATTTTGACTGTTGTCTGCAATTTTGTGAAATTGTGAGTGAACAGGCAGTAAGTAGAGAACCAGAATTTTCTATTCGATATCTGCTTTTCAGATGATGAATTTCAGATTACGTAAACGATACTGTCAATCGCCACAACTGCCGCTATTGGTCCGACACAAATCCTAGAATTCATCACGAGATGCACACACAAACTCCTGAAAAGTTGAATGTTTGAGCGGGCATTTTTGAAGATCACTTAGTTGGCCCTTCTTTTTTCAATGACAATTTAAATGGCAAAATGTATATAAATTTATTAAAAGATGTTATTGATCCGATTATGATAAGAATTTTTGATATTCCAACATGACGGAGTATTCTCGCATTTTGCACTGCCTGTACCGCAGTATCTGGATTAAAGATTTCCAGAACGATGAATTGGAAGGAGAGAACTTATTGAGTGGCTTCCATGTTCGCCAGACATGTCTCCGTTGAATTTTTTTTTATAGTCACTTAAAAAGTAAAATTTATACAATTCAACCTACTTCTTTGGAAGATTTACGGCAGTGGATAATAAACAAGTGTCGTCAAATTACTCTATAAATGCTCCAATATATTCGACAGTGTTTTGAGCACAACCTGTACTATTGTTTGGAAGCACGTGGAAGTCACTTTAAACATTTAATAAACTCATATGTCACTTTATTAGCATTTTTTTTTACATTCTATAAAATTTAAATACTCATTGCTGTGTGCAGAATTGAAAAAACTTTCCGGTGATGTGCAACCGACTCTCCTTCCGATTTAAAATTTTTGAAGTAATGCATTCCCCGCTAAAGGGTTTGCACACAAAACTGTTAAATTTATACCAAAATCTGTCTCCCTTCTAAACAAAATAAACCTGTTTTTGCGTTTTTTTGAGAAATTATTTTCCTGGGAGTTATAGCCTCTGTTTCGTTTTCGTTTGGCCATTCTGTATATATAAGCTGTAAATAAAATTGATCAAGCTTTTTAACACATATTTATCGAAAAAGCAAGACACTCTATTGCATAAAGTCGTCTTGCATTAAATTCTTCTTATTAGTTTATAATCGTTAATGCATTTATAAATAGAGTTAATAATATATTACTCCAGGTTAGGTTGTGTGTTCCTCAACTATGTACTATGTTTCTTGGTATTAGAAATAGTAATTTTTATACTTAGAATCTTGTAATAAATATGTCTACTTTTACTATCGAGTAAAAAAGTTAGTATCAATTTGTTATTATATTGTAATTCCAATTTTATTGTATTGTTTTATTGGATGTTTATTATATAAACAAAACGTTGCAACTAGTATTTTATTCAAAACCTTTAAAGAAAATTGTTTTAGTGTCGAAAAATTTTATTGCAATTTAGAATAAGTAAATCTGTGGTGCTGATAAACATACGAAATTGGAATATGTTAACAAATTATATGTATAATTAATAATATGTTACTAATTATTAGTATTGCTAAAACCTAGAATAATTGTCTAAACCTAAAATTTATAATTTTTTGGCTATTTATAGTAATATATTCATTAAAGTCGATGCTCTAAATATTGTATTAGTTTTAATTTTAACTGAAATAAAGATTTATGTTACACCCTTTTTGCTCTTTTACAGACTAACGAAATGGTAGCTATTTTTTTTAAAACTAGAGAAGCTCTGCTAAATATTTAATAAAAACTTCTTTTTTAGTTTTTAAGGTACAAGGTTTCAAACATGTATTATTGGTTACTTTTATTTCTACATCTAAAAGAAATTTTTACTATAAAGTCTTTGAATTTTATTTAGTTAAGACTATTATTAGATAAGTATGTCTTTTTGCATCAACATTTAGTCTACAATTCATGACATTTTTAGAAATTGCTTTATTGTTAATTAATTTTGCTTAAAAAATTATTTAAGAATATAACTTTTTATACTTTATGCATATAAGGGAATTTGACTTAAACCATAAATTATTTTATAAATAGAATTAGTTAAAGTAATAACTGCTTTATAATATACGGCACTGTCGAGGCGGCTAATCTTTAGAGTGGTTAGGTTTTGTCGTGGGTGATGACCTTGAACAGATCTGCATGAAGTAAAATCTTAAATGCGATAAGTGAAACCCAAAAACATCTGACTAGTTTCAGATTGCGGCAAATTTAAAAGTCTGCATGAAATGCGCAGGCAGGGACCCGTTGTTTGTTTTATTTTGTACAATAATACAATAAAAATACAAACTAAAAGACAAATTTAATAGAATAGACTGCACAGCAATTATTAGAAAACAAAAGATAAAATAAAGAGTGTGAAATTTATTTAAAAAAAAATATTCTGTTTACATAAAACATTTTGCATTATTCTTGCAATTTTGCGCAACCTAAATCGTTTTCCTCGTCGGAAGAAATGTAAAATTTCGAATCGTTATCACTTTCGTCAGCTCTAACAGAAATTATGAAGTCCTCTATATCATCCATAATGTGTTCTTTGGCCATGTATTCCTCCTCGGTTTTTCCTACGTGGTTACATATATTTCTCCATTGTTCCACTGAAATCGTAGCAAATTTGTCTTCAGCTAATTTCCAGACGTCTTCTAATTTAAATGTTACGTTGTGAACGGCCACATGATTTTTTACTAATGCCCAAATTTTTTCGATGGGGTTAGGCTCCGGGTGATATGGAGGCAACCGTAAAACTGGCATATCACATTCTGCCAGAATTTTGTCGATCGCAAATTGCTTATACTGTGGTTTATTCAAATTAATTTTTTTATATAATTCTGCCTTTATTAGTTTCTTTGGTCCCAAAAAAAAATTCCTCTTTCGTTTAGCCATTGCTGCATTGATGCTTTTTTCTATGATGAGATCGGACTAGGTTCTATTGCCACATGATGATAGGACGCGTTATCCACCACCAAAACCGATTTCCTTAAAATGTTGGGAATAAATTTTTCTTTCAACCATTTGGTGAAGTTGTTGTTATTCATTTCATCGTGATAATCGCCTGTTTTCGATCCCGATTTAAATATATTTAAAGCATTAGGCACAAAACCTTGCGCGCCTCCAGCGTGTAAAATAATTAGACGTCGCCCTTTGACTATCGGTGCCTTAAGCATGTTATTTGTGCTATCATCCCATGCTATCGGTACAGTATGGAAACTGTGAAGGTAAGTTTCATCACAGTATATAATATTTCGACCTTCTTCTTTGTACTTTTTAAGTTGTCTTAAATATTCAACTCATTTTAACCTGATGTTCGTTTTTTCAATTAAGATTTTTCGATTATCTGTCGATTTCTTCAAACGAAAACCAACCTTTCGGATGTCTAAATAAATCTATTTTCCCAGTAAAATTAACACCTTCACGTTTTACTGCCTCAAATAAAACTTGCATTGTCGGTCTTCTTTTATGAATGGCGGCAAAATTATAAATTAGTTTTCCAACTATTTCTTCTTCAAATTCATCCAGTGTGCTTTTTGGTGATGTTTGGTTAATTTTTTTACGCGGAGATTGAAATTTGCTATTTTCAGGTTTCTTGCTACCTTCTTCCATAATTCTCCTTACCGTGTTAAGACCAACACCAGTGGCTTTAGCAACACGTTCTTGTAAACGACTTAAAGGAATTATAACTTCACCTTTTTCTTGCCTCTTTCTTAAACGAAAAAACGTTATAAATTATCGCCTCCCTTGACTATGAACAACACGATCGTTATTGCCCATCATATTGTCGCAAAGTATGTTCTGCAAAAACACGTTTATATCCTTGTTTCTAAATTGTACTAGGTATACTTACAAAACTGTAAACCACGAAAAAAACAGAGTCTTGAAAAAGACTGTTAAAATAAAATTACAAATCTGTCAATACACGCAGGCTTAACCACAATCGTTCGAGAAGAAGAAACGAAACGAAATAAGAATGTTTTTGGGTTAGTGAATAGCGCTTAACCAAGACGTGTTTTCGTACTTTGCGCAGAATGACTCATCGCCCACGACAAAATCCAACCACTCTACCTTCTGTTGGGTTAGTCAGTCTTTACCTGCCATTCTTCAAGGAGGCCGTCGTAAAGATTGACACAACAGATGGTAAGGACCAGCCGCCTCGAATAAGACTGACAGGTAAAAGCCGACTGACCCAACAAATGCCGTAAATTATAAAGCAGTTATTACTCTAAGTAATCCTATTCTTCAAATAATTTATGGTTTAAGTCTCATTTCCTTATCTAAATGCATAAAGTATAAACTTTATATTTTAGTTACATTAACTAAGATTTCTATTACATATTTCAAATATAAAATTGTCAAAACAAAAAAGAATTATGTTTACATATCGTCTAACTATGTTTTTATTTTAATGTTTGCGTAATAAGGTTTGCATTACACATATGTTGTTTAACGTCACTCTAGTTGTTACATATTGTAGTCCTGAGGAAGTGTAACATTACACGAAACTGTCGACTTAATAAAAACGAATTTATTTTCCTTTCCAACTCCCAATAAAACGAATCAGAAAAAAAGAATTATTTATACATTTTTATGTATAAATATGTTATAACTGGATATTTGCTAACCAGATTCGTTATAACCCGACGCTATACGTAGATATCGTTTAATATAGCTACACACTTTGTTTTTATTTATTATTATTAGTTATTTATGTTATTAATAATCTTAGTTATTAATTGTAAAATAGAGAGATAAAATCTGTCTATTTCAACGGTGCAGATTCCTATGCCAAACAAGAGTAGTTCGATTTAGCGAAAGATTATTAGGATTTATTAGGACTGAATCTCCGGCGATTACAAGTACGAGTTATTAAGGATATAAGTAGAAGTGTATATTTACTTGTGTTAAATTAAGAGTAATTTATGAGTTATGTGTGTGAAATAATTTAATTTTAAAGAAATAGTTTATTTTTAAATAAATTATTCATTTAAAAATCTAATTCCTTCAAGTCACACTGTTGAAAAATGTAATAAATAACGTTATCACATTTCACAAAATGTTCTGTTTTAAAAATTTATAATGCTTAAACAAATTTTTTAATTTGATAATAATTTTTAAAACAATATGTTTTTCTAGTCAAAAAACATTTTATATTCTTAAAAATGTTCAGATAAATGTGATGCTTTTGTGCTTTCACCAAAAAAATCGTTATATTCTAGATTTTTTAGGCCCTATTCATCATTTTAAACCTCATTCGTACCTCGTCAGCTCCGTGATATTATTATGTGACACGTTGAGAAACGACAATTTCGTCAAATCGGAGAGATGGCTCGCATCCACTTTTCTGATGCCATTATGACTCAAATCTAAAATTTCCACATCTCTCAACCCCTTGAACTGGTTTCTTTTCAGATCGGTGATCTCATTCCCGTGCAAATCCAACGTTTTCAGCTTTCTCAACGGTTGTAAACTTTCAATTGGAGGAGTTGTTAAATGTCCATTAGGTAAGAATAGCCTTAAAAGTCTACCGCTCATATCACTTCCAAAAAAAGCGTCTTTTGGCAAATCCGACATGTTATGACCGTCTATTTTTAGCACAGTCAAATTACCCAATATCTAGAAATCTCAGTCAAACTCTGACAAGATATATTTAAACACAAAACCTTGAATGCCAAAGTCGGAAATACCGTAAGACTTGAATTGATCAAAGATAACTCATTTAGTGTTTCATTTACACCTAAAAAAGTGTGTTCTTCAATTGTTTCAATCGGAGTGTTTTCGATTATCAAAGTTCTCAATTGTAATTTATACAAAAGACTACCATAAAGACGCGCTAAAAAAAATGTATGACCAAAATCCAAAAAAAAAATTTAAAAAATACTTAATACCTATGTGACACCTATTTATTGTAAGTTTTTCAATCGGTAATTTAAATGTAGCTAAATTATTTAAAGCCACACTCATACTAGCTAAATTTGTGTTATTGCAGCTCACGTATAGTCCCTGGTCGCTCTCATTATCACAGGTGCAAGGATGTAAAAGTATATTTTCTTTAGGACACCTGTAAAGAGGTCCCGGAGGAATATATTCGCATGTTACTAAATATACAGCTGTCAGAAATAATATTGTTGTCTTCATTTTCCTGTTTCTGTCTGAAATATTAAATAGAAATTCACTTTCTACGCTCTACTTTTAAAATCAAATGGACTACTTACATTATTAAATTTGATAGTCACTATTGGCACTCATCTTTAATAATATAAATTTGTTGATAATATAATATAAAGCGAAGTTGTTTGTTCTCATGTCTTGTAACATTTAACTTTTACCTTACTCAAGGTAAGCAAGCGGAATGTGAATAAGAGGAGGGTCATGAAACTTCCGGCAAAGACATAACTTTCTATTTATTGCATTGTTAACAATTTTATACAAAATATATATTTTTTGATAATTGTTTTTATTTAGTATTAGAAGGAACTATTTTAATTAATTGTTTCTCTAAAGTAATTTCTAAATTAAAATATTAAATAAAGACCAGTGTTGCGCCATCTCTGATGTTTGCCAAGAATAAAAGAATTCAGTCGCATTGCATCAGATGGCGCGTCGATTCTCAAACAAACATTTTCCAATTGAAAATTGATTTCAGTTGAAGTCTTATTAAATTATGAACAAGATTAGTATTAAAAGTAAATTAGTTTTTAATAATTAGTTTTGCAATTGATTTTGTTGAATGAGTTCTTCAATGAATAATTACTTGCATTTTCTGTTTTTTCAGTACCTAGTGAACTTCGAGTGATTTGAATGATGGAATAAATATATAAAAAAAAATCTTTCTCCTTTTTACTTTATTATGTTGCCTAATAAAAACTAAATTAGTTTAATCTTACATAAATAAAAATAAAAGTAATTCTATTGATGAAATCATCTAATGGATGTCGCCCCTCTTTAGAAAAGAACATTAAGAAAATTGTTGTTTCTTAAGTAATTTTGTTAATAGGCAGTAAATTACAAGTTTAGCTAAATTTAGACTCAATCTCTTTTCTAGTTAAATTACAAAAGCGAGAAGTTAATGTTAGTCATTTTAATACTAAGTAAAATTTACTCATCCTTTAGACATTGGATTCTTTTTTTATCAATTGGCTTAATTTTTTTACCGCTAAAAACCTAATAAAATAAACCTAAATCTAAAAAAGTGTTGGCGATCAAGATTTCTTTCTCAAAACTATTCAAATATATACAAATAAAATTGTTTTAACTTTAATTATTTTTAGACGGTACCTACATACATTTATTGTAAAGAAAATGTAAATTTTTTATTATTATTGTTTCAAATTTAAGTTGGCTTTTTTGCCTGACATTAAAAAATGTCAAATGTCTGATCTTGATTATGAATTACTTTCTACATTAACGTGCTCACATTGTCCATCTTATCTTTCTCCGCCTATACAAGTTTGTACGAATGGCCATAGTTTATGTCCTGCTTGTTTCAAGAAAGTTAAACCGCACGGGCGCTGCCCTCAATGTCCTGGTAAATTTATGAATCGTCGATGTTTCATTCTAGAAAAAATTTACGATAAACTACTTAGACCATGTAAAAACCAAAAGTACGGCTGTACTTTTATTGCCAAAGGTTGCAATATTAAAAGACATGAGAAGAAATGTTTATGGAAATTTTTGGGTCATCAATTAAAAAATAAACATGTATGGATTCTATGTGAGATTAAAATTAAAGCGAATAATAAAAGTTTGACAAAGTATGTTTTAGGCTTTTTACATAACAAAATTTTGTATATAAAGTTATAATAATAGTACCTACATTTTAATCCGAGATCTCGTCAATGGTCAATTTTCTCAACTTTTAAAATTTAATATAGTCGGAGAGCTGATAATGAATCTGGAGTACATATTTTAATGTTAATTGAATAAGAAATGGCTTATCTAGCAAACTTTTTGCGGTTATTTTGCTAATACATAGCATATGATTTTCCTAAAAATTATAATCAGAAACCATCCTTATTTTTTGTTTAGTTTTGTCTTATAGAATATTAGTCCAGTCATTTTAGTAAGTTCACCTCGGAATTTTAGATACCCAGCTACATACTCGTATAAACTTTTATTGTAACATCCTAAAAGTTGTCTCAAAACCTGCGTACGGTAGGGTGTCCGTGTTTATTAAAATCAAAGATCAAAAGTCACAAAAGTCAATTTTTTGAAGATTTTTAGCAAATATCTCGTTTCCTATAGGTTTTTTGCTATTTGTATTTATCATCAATATTGTAGAGGACTAAAATTTCTACAACTTTTGTTTTAATTTTTTTTATACGTTGAACCGTTTTCGAGATAGAGGCCAAGTCAAGTCAAAAATTATTTATTTTTTCAAATATGTTTACAATTTTTCTTAAATACTATGACAATTATTTTAATGCAAACATGGCCGCTGCTGAGGCCTAAGGCCTCTTCAGCGTAAGATAGAGGCCGGAGAGTGCGCGGTTAGAGCATCAAGATCATCCGGTAGCCACGATCGAAAACACGCCATATAAAGTTAATTAATTATTGATAAATACATAACTATTAATAATTTTTAATTTTTATTAACTATTACATTATATAATATCAAGTAATTAAAAAATTGTTACGGAAGATAAAAAATATCATTCTATACATTTATAATTTTTGAAATTAGAGAAATTGATTAAAAATTATTAAAACTATAAGTTATAGTTTTAATTATCTTCTTCTTCTTTATCGTCGTATCTATCTCAAAGGACTTTGTATAGTCCTCTATCTTGAAAACGGTTTATCGTATAAAAAAAATTAAAACAAAAGTTGAAGAAAATTTCATTCTTTACAATATTGGTAATAAGTACAAATAGCAAAAAATCTATATAAAACAAGATATTTGCGAAAAATATTCAAATTTTTGTGAATTTTGATCTTTGATTTTAATAGACGCAGACACCCTACCGTATGCAGATTTTGAGACAACTTTAAGGATGTCACAATAAAAGTTTATACAAGTTTATAGCTGGGTATCTCAAATTTCGAGATTCTTACCTAATTTTGACTAAAATGACTAGACTATATAAGAATAAATTTCCTAGAGTATTTAATAGTTTTAAAATACTATTACTAAACTGCCCCATAATTGTATTTTGACATTTATTAGATAATGTCAGAAAGTTGCATTTTTAATAATTGCAAAAACAAATCTTAAAAATATTATATTATATCTTATGAAACTCTTTATTAATTATTGACAACTATAGTAATCTGACATTAATAATAGTTTTTGTATTACTAGTGGGATAGAAGCATTATTACACAACGAGTGTGTAGATTGCAGATAACGAGGGCGTTAACCCGAGTATCTGTAACACACAAGTTACTGTAATGTGCTCTAGCCCATGTATAATATACAAACTTTATCTATGACTGCAAAAATTAAGAAAATCGAAAATTTGATGCTGCCGATAGTTCCAATTTTTTTACATCAAAAGTAAGGTGACTGATGAATAAGCTTTGGTGCTAGAGAGTCTTGATTAAACGACCAGGTAATTAACCAGTGTAATCCAGCGGGATACATGTTATTCAATCAACTCGTTTACTGGTCAACTGGTGTAGACCAGTTGAATATATAACATGCAACCCACTGGATTACACCAGTTAATTACCTGGTGGTTTAATTAAGACTCAGGACCGCCGCGTATAGGTGTGCGGATTGTTCACCGCACAAGGGCGGCAAATCAAAAGAGCGGCAATTCGACCTATTCTAGAAATAAAAACTTGTACTTGACTTGACTATTAAGAAAAAACCAACAACGTTGTCTGGAGCACAATATCGAAAAAGAAAAGCAATAAAATTGCAAGTAGAACAAGAATTGGCAGGTTCTCTAAATAAATTTTTAACTGAAAAAAAATTATTACATCTGGAAAAGCAACAAAAAATTACAGATAAAGACATGGATTGTAGCGTATCATCAGAAGAAAATAGCCAAACCAAAGAAACACAACGAATTCTAGAAAAAGAACAGACTAATGTAACGCAAGAATCACAAGCTAGTGGTAGTGGACTAAATTTAGTAAACACTAATATTGACAGAACACACCATGATAAAGATGAGAAACTAAAAGAAAATTTAAATTCGCCATCGAACACTACAAAATTGGCAAATAGTTCCTCTGTTTCAAATGATCCAGGTACTTGGCCAAAAGTTATCACTATTAAAATAGATTCTTTAATAGAAAATTGTCCACAACAGGTAATTAAATATAATTTTCTTAAAGACGATTTTGGGAAAAAATTCTTAGATCCTTATTATATTAAAACATTACCAAACGGCAAAAAACTAATAGAAATTATTTGCTTTACTCAATATCAAAAAATTCGGTTTTTGTTATTACTGTAAATTATTTAAAAATTCATCACAGTCAAAATTAAGCAATATTTTGGTAGTAATGATGCATCTATCATACATACTAAAAAAAACATAAAACAAGTGCCACTCATATTAAAAATAGTGCAAATTACAGCAATTTGAAAACATCTTTAAATAACAAAAATACTAACGATGTAGTAGAACAAAGATTGTATGAACGCGAAAAAAATATTGGCAAGTCGTTATTGAACGCTTAATATATTTAATACAATATTTATCACGTTAGTGCATAGCTTTCAGAGGAACATCTAAAAAATTGTACCATAACGGCAATGGAAATTTTTTAAAATTAGTGTAAACCCTTGCCAAATTTGATAACAAAATGGCTGAATATTTGCATCCCATTCAAACATCTGAAAAAAAGAATATTGTTTATTATGTAGGAGATAACTTTCAGAATAAAATAATTCATTTAATTTCTGATGGCATAAAAAAGCGAATTTTAGGCATGGTTCAAAACGCAAGATACTATGCATTAATTCTTGATACTACTCCAGATATAACTTACAGGGATCAATTAACTACTATTGTAAGATACGTATGCTACAACAAAGATGCGAGTACAGCCGAAATTCATAAAAACTTTTTGAGATTCTGTGCTGTTCAGAACACTACTGACCAAGTATATGAATTTATTGAAGGACATTTGAAATCGCTAAATATCAGTATTTCTAATCTACATGGTCAAGGATATGACAATAAAGGATATGACATATAAAGGTCTTCAACAAAAAATAATAGAAGCAAATTTTAGAGCTTTTTTTGTTCCTTGTTCTAACCACTTATTGAACTTCGTGGTCAAAACTGCAGGAAAAGTCTTTTTTGAAACAGTTGATTTTTTGGGTATAATTCAAGAACTGTACAATTATTTTTCTAGTTCTACCAAACGATGGCCAACACTAAATTTGTATATTCAAAATTTGTCTTTAAAACCATTATCAAATACCATATAGGAAAGCCGCATAGAAGCAATAAAACCTCTCAAAATCAATTTATATGAAATTTACCAAGCTCTTTCAGAAATAAATAAAGATAAAACATAAGATATAGAATCCAGAAATCAAGCAAATAATCTTATTTTAAAAATTACGTCTTTTAAATTTATCTGTTCCATAATAATATGGTACGACATACTATCAAAAATTATTGTTGTAAGCAAAATAATGCAAAGTCTTTCATTTAATAAAGAAACAGTAATTAAATGCAATCAACAAATTAATACAGACTTGAAAGAATATAAAACAGATGAAAAATTTCAAGATGATAATGATTCTGCAAAAAACTTGACAGAAAAGTTAGAAATAGAAACAGATTTTGAAAAAACACAAAGAAGAATAAAAACAAATTTTTTTGAATATGAAGCAGACGATGAATCTGTAATCAGTAAAAAAGATAATTTTTGAATATATTTTTTTTTGCTATTTTAGATAGCACTTAGCTTCTTTAAACGAGAGGTTTAAACTGTTAAAGAAAACTAATAAAATGTTTAAAATTATTCATAATGTTTTTAAATTAACACAATGAAATGAAGAAGAAATTTTAAAACATTGCAAAGATTTGTATATAAAACTGAGTAATGATCTAATGGTCGTGATATTGATGGTAAAGTTCTTTTCGAGGAACTAAAAACTTTGCAATGCTATATTACAAAAGATGTTTCATCACATGATTTATTAAATTTTATTTATGAAAACAATTTGACTGATGCATTCTTCAATTTTTTAATTGTTTTAAGAATATATTTAACATTACCAATATCAGTTGCTCAGTTGCTTCAGGAGAAAGAAGTTTTTCCAAACTAAAAATTATTAAAAATTATTTACGCTCATCTATGAGCCAAGAGCGCTTAACAGATTTATCTATAATATCTATAGAAAACCAAATTAAGAAAAGTTTGGATATAAATAAATTAATTAAGAATTTTGTAATTTTAAAAGCAAGACAAGTACAAATTTTGTAATTTTATTACGATGATCTTAAAATTGCGTATAATATACAACATACAACACTATTATTTGTTAAAATTAAAATTATTTTTATGAATTTTAATACATGTTACCTTTTACTTTCATATAATATATTTTGTTTTATGTTTTTGTATCAGTTTTTTAATAAATAAAATTTTTATTTACTCAAATGTACTTTTTTGAAAAACTTAGGGAAAGAGGGCTTTATTTTAAATTTTGCACAAAAGCGGCTACTAAGCACGCGGCAGCCCTGCTATAAGATTCTACAGCACCGAAGCTTACTGATGACCTATGAATATCTTCAGTAAGCACTTTAGCAACCGCTTACAATTTTTCAAACAAAGCTCGCCATTTTGAGATATTCAGTAAAAATTGTGCTTTGGCTAAAAATAAGAAAATTGTAAAGATGATGAAAGTTTACCTTCTGATATCGAAGAAGCAGCAACAAATGCTGCTTCTTGCTTGGTGCCAGAGAAGTCCAAAAAAAGTACGAGATAGTTTTTCAACGGTTCAGTTCAGGGTGCGACGAAAAAAATGTTAAAAATATTACGCATGAGAAGGTTCTACTTGCGTATTTTGATCATTTATCAAAATAGTATAAATCATCGAGTTTCTGGGCTTTTTATTCTATGATTAAAACAATAATAAAAATAAAGAAGAATATTGGCATCAGTAATTACGTGCATTTTACGTCGTTCTAAAAAAAATCTGAAGAATACCGTGTCAAAAATTCGCAAATTTTCACTAAACAAGATATTAGCAAATTTTTACAAGAAGCAAATGATGATAAATTTTTGTTAATAAAGATACTGTACTATGTAATGTTACTTTATGATACTGTATGTAATGTTAATTTCAAGGTTGCTTTAATTATTATAGTTGGTGGAGCTAGTAGGATCCAAGAACTTATGAACATGCTTTTGGAAGATGTCAAAGATCAGGGACGATGATTCCATGTTCTAATACAAAACACTAAAACAAAAAGATTCAGAAATTTTTTTATTACGTCAGGCGTAAATGACGGAGTAATTATGTTAGAATTAATTTGAAAATATGCTGCACTTCGCCTTTATAACGCCAGTAGTGTACGGTTTTTTAGGATACGAAAACCAAAGGTGTATAAAGTTACCTATTTGTAACAAACACATTTGCTGTTTTCCCCAAAAATATTGCCACTTTTCTTCAGTTACCTAATCCAGCAGGATTTACGGAACATTGTTATAGACGCTCATCTACTATATTGCTTGCTAATTTGAAAGCTGATCTTTTAAGAGTAAAGCGTCGTGGGGGCTGGCGCTCGAATACAGTGGCAAAGGGGTACATTTTTTTACAATTTTTTTGCAAAACCATACGCTGCGCATTAGCAAAACAACCGCAAAAGGCCTGCCGAACTCGCCAATCTTTATTCAATTAACATTAAATAGTTTTTTATGCAACGGGCATTTAATCATAGCTATTAAAACACGAGTATAAAAATTACGACACAAGCGTTAGCGAGTCAATTTTAACACAAAGTGAACAATAGTGTATTATACACCAAGGTGGTGAAAAATGTTATTATTGATCGAGCATTAAGAAGATGCAAGACTCGGTGCGAGGCCTACAAATGTCGTCATAACCGTGGTGTATATACTATTTTTTTCACTACTAGCCAAATTTAAGACAAAAATTAATTATAAAAATATTTATGTAAAAATCAAGTAGCACAGAAATGCAAATTCACCTTTCCACTAATAAAACCAAAACCAAATAATCTGATGCAGATTAACGTTTCCACTAATAAAACTTATTTTCCTGAATATTTATGAAAATTGTGAGATTTTCTAAGCTGTATAAAGTTAGCCTCACAACGTTATAAGAAAACGATAAAGAAAATTATCCAGAATCGTCGATCATTGCCCACCAAACTATTTTAACTGTCCACTTTTGTAAAAAGAAATATTTAGGAAACAAAATTGCGGAGGCTAACTTCATATTTATTTGCCAAAGTAATTTTTTTGTAATGAATAATTGTAAATCAATTGCTTACCATTGCCTAGATATTACAATTGATTGCCCACCTCTAGAAATAATGATATAAAACAAAACTCTGTGGGCACTATCTGCTCGTGTTGTGGTTTGTTAGTTATAAATTTATAAATCTTTTTAGTGTAAATGGTAGTTTGTCGATTGCCCAAAATTACCCACTAATTAATTTTAAATTAGCACACTCTAAGAAAAAATTATATAGAAAACAAAATTACAGAGACTAACTTTACGATTTTTCTTGCCAAGAAGAAATTCTGTTTTTTTTGTCATAAATAAGTGTAAATCGATTGACCACCATTGTCTGTCTTTTTATTACTTTTAATTGCCCAGTCATTACTTTTGATTGCCCAATTCTAGAAATGATGATATAGTTGATATATTGTAAAACCAAAAACTGCGAAAGCTAACTCCACGTTTTCCTCCAAGCAAACTTTCTACATTTTCTTGTCATAAAAAATTGTAAATCGATTATTCATTATTTAAAATTTATTACTTTTAATTTCCCAGTCATTACTTTTAGTTACCCGGATCTGGAAATGATGATACGGAGTAGCTGTAAATGGTTGAGTTTGTTGGCAGTCCTGTGTTATTAATTTTGATACTAAATAAATTTGTAACGCTTTCAATATTGTAAATAAGTACAAACGTCAAGCTTTTTTCAACATAAACTAAATATTTACAAGTGTTTAGATATTTTTCTGACACAGAACAAAACAAAAGAGACAATGCAGGTTTGCCAACAGTCTCAATGCCACTCTGCTACTCTTTATAAAACAAAAAACTGCGAGGGCTCACTTTGTTTTTTTGAGCAAGCATAATTTTTTCTTTTGTTGTCATAAATTATTGCAAATCGATTGCCCATTATTGTCTATTCATTACTTTTGATTGCCCATCTCTAGAAATAATGATATAAAAAAAACCTGCGGGCATTCGCCATTGGACAATATAAAACATTTTTGACATAAAAATTAAGCTGTTTCTTGAAAAAATAATTTGCTTCAAAATTAACAATTGCCGGCGATAAAGGTAATTATTTTCAGAAAAAAAGTTTTAGGTAAAAAAAAACAAAAATAAAACTAAATCAGCAGAAAGAATATTCAAAAACCTTCAAAATAAATTATCAGTGACCTTACTTTTTTGCTAAAACTCTAATGGGCTAATTTCAAGTTGAGATAATACCGGTAGTATCGCAAATTTTAATACTTTTCCATGACAACAGCGAATCACAACCTCGAATTTGTTTATTTTTCCATGGAAACGAAAATACTACCGGTATTATCTTATACTTGAAATCAACCCGTAAGGGTGGAAAACCATGTGTTAAGGAGGTGGTAAGATCAACGTGATTTTACCACTAAAACATGTTTTACCACAAAAACTAAAAAATTAGGATATTAAGATAAACTGTTTTAAAAAAATCACTTTGTATATAATCTAAAAAAACATTTTTCTTATTGTCAATCCAGTGCTGTTAGTTGTATTTTGTGATAAATTGTAGTGTTGGAAGTTGTTTAGATAACAACAAATAATACATTTCATAGATGTTTGTTACTAAAACAGTTTGAATTATTTTGAATAATTTTTTGTGTTTTAATATCAATGTTAAAAAACAAATTAGGCCACGTGTGTGTCCTGTTTGGTATAGTCTAAAGGATGCAAATATTTAAAAGTATATCTCCTATATGTTATCTAGAATTCGCCGCCTCGTTTGAACAGTGACATCACCAAAAAACTTTTTGCTGTTTTTGCGAGGTTATAACAATTTGTTATTTTACTGTCGGAGATAGTTGGGGTCGCATTGCCGCCACCGATCCTGACGGAAGGGAAGGGGCGGCGCCAATGCCGCTTGGCCTGGGAAAACGGCGCCGAAATGTATCTTTCAAATACGGAAACTAAAAAACTGCATTGCCTTTAGACTCATAACTCGCAGATGGATGAAAGTGCTTCTTCGAGATCGGGACGACTACTTGAGATCGAGATCATAATGAATCACAGAGATACATAAACATTGCGAATTTAAATGCGACTTTTCCGAGAATTTATGTATGATGTAGGGGGTGAACTTAGGGTTCCTAAACTTCTAGTGGCGATCTGTCAAAGGCGTTTACAGTAGAATAACCAATCAAATAAAATGACAGTCAAGCGTTGCAAAGGTCATAATAAAAACGAAATTTTGTTCTTATCATGACTTCTATCTCGTATTATTTAGCAACCTAAATGATGTACAAATGATTTTCTATTTAATTTTAAAAATTATTTATGATTAAATTAGTTTATATTTTTTATTATTATTGCAGCAAATTATTAGCGTAAATCATTGACTACATTAACTACCAGTGTAAAATGTCAATGATGTCAAAATGGAATTTGATGATAAAAAAATTTGGTAAAAATATACGTTAGTACAAATTTTTTTTGTACCTGTCACACCCTCGCAAACAGTGTTATGAGTAAATACTTGTGTATTGTTCTAATACATGAGTTTGACTAAATACAATTATATTATGTCTTGACTTTTGACAGTAGAGTAATAATCTTAAAGTAAATAATTTATAATTAAAATAAGTGACTAGAACTGAAATAACAGTAAAGTGACTAGGAGTAAAAGTGACAAATTTTGTTGTTGTTAGTTTGACGTTTAAAATTTTCGAATTTATTGAGTTTTTTTAATATTCCTGCTGTTTCAGGTACGATTTTCTACAACATACGTTGAGTTTTTGCATGACGCAGAGACTAATTGAAGAATACGAAATTGCTTAGTGCCTTAGTACCTAACAAGTGTTAGAAGTGCTTTTTTCACTAGTGTGAAGGTTCATTAAACAAGATGCAACCGAACAAACTACACGCGTAAAAGTTGGAATACGAGTTGTTTATAAATCATTGTAAACATTTGTTAAAGTTATAAATTAAAATCTATTTTGTCTAAAATTTATTTCAATTATTTTATTTTATTTTTATTGCTGACACAAGTGAACGTTACAGCTTGTCTTAATTTAATCTTCTTGTTAGATCTTCTTGAAAACTGAGTTTTAATTCCTACCTGAGATGACAACTTTGTTGTCGATACGTGCGTCGTATCAAGTCAGGAAATTTCTTGTTAGTGAGTGTTTTATTTCCAATTGTATTAATTTGTTTTTATAGTTATTAAATATTAAGTAGGCAAAGCATAGGTATTTTTAGCTTAAGAATTTCGAGACCTTTATTAGGTTAATAGAAAAAACTATATAGTCCAAAAGCGAGATCAAAATTTGACACTTTTAACCCAACTGAGATCCTTAGAAAAACTAAATATTGATTCTAATGTAAAATAACCTGGCAAATTCTAATTTTAAGATTTGGATTACGTTTGAAACTGCAAAAATGTCTTTTTAGTTAATTTTTGTAAAAATCTTAAAAATAAATTTCCACAACTGTATTTATGTTAACAGTTTCATTAGTAAAAATAAATAACAACACGTTTTTCTGACGCCTTTTTTCAAAAACAACTGAAAATTGACATAGTGTGTGCTACATACAAAATACGCAAAATTATACGTAGGATTTAGATATGTTAAAAAACATTAAAGTCTTCATTTAAAATTTTAAAGTTAATGGTCATATCTCAATTTGAGGACATTCAATTTT
Organism: Tribolium confusum; assembly: GCA_029207805.1. NCBI lineage: Eukaryota > Metazoa > Arthropoda > Insecta > Coleoptera > Tenebrionidae > Tribolium > Tribolium confusum. The sequence goes on from JALGAY010000003.1 coordinate 6,689,739, forward strand.
TTGTCAAAAAATGCTCGTTAAAAAAAACATGATACGTGAAAATTTTATCAAATTTATTTATTATATATGGTATAAGTAAAACACGGGTTTGTCCGTAGACTTTTTCTTGGTACTTTTTTAGCAAAATTACTTATAAACAACCTAGAAAAAAACATTTTGAAACTTTTTTCTTTCTCATTTCTAATTTCATTAAAGCACATTTGTTTCTGGTTTAGATATGTTGATAATAACCAAGTAGCATTTAGTAGCTAACGCGTAATTGCTACTCTCAAGTTGACTTTAAGGTGTATTGCTACCAACGAACGTTACCGTGAAGTAACATCATTATTTAGTAAATTTTACTTAAGTGGTAAATTTTTATGACGTATTTTTTACTTATTTACAAATGTCACTACAACGTTATGGCGACTTTGTAGTTACGTTCTAAAAACGTCTTAGAATAGTTGCTGTTACTGCTAATATTACTTTTGTATTCGCTCTTTGTCTTGTTTGAATATTATATTGTTGTCATCATTGTCTAACACTTAACAACTTTTATACACATGTTTGTCTGCCATGAAATTTTATAGTAGCATAAGTACCTAGTAAGAAACATTGATAAAATGTGTTTTTTGGCAAAGATTGACTTAATAATTTTAAACAAAAGCCATTTTACTGACCAATATTATCATTTTATGTCCTTATATTGTACGCGCCTTTGAAACTATAATGTTTTCTTAAAATAAATAAATAGATTTTTTTTAAGTGTAACCATAATTTTACTAGATTTCTGAAAAACTTTTTTTTATTCATATTTGTTACAATACTTAGTAATTTTAGTGAAATATTTGTAAATAACTAATAAAACTTACATTTTCTTTTTCTGAGTTTATTACAAACAACATGGCTGCTATCATAAATAATGGCGATCTTAACTTAAATTACTTTGAAGTAATATGGTTCCTGAGTTTTGGGTGTGTGGAGTAAGTTTTACTTTGAGGTAAGTAATTATTACCTTGGTCGTTTTATCTTAAGGTAATATTTCCTTCAAAGAAACCTAGGTTAAAGTCATAATTAAGTGACCGCTACTCCGCCGAAACTTTATGCTAATTCCCGCCACATAAGACAAGAAGAAAAGATATTTTTCTTTTCTTGAACATTAATATCACCGTACTTTATTATGTCATTTAGCTCTGTTACAAAATCACATAAATAGTCATGTAAAGGAGGTTTTGTTACCTCGCAGTATATAGCAGCAACCATAGGTTTTAATTGAGGCATATTATAGATTCTGAAAATATTGGCCAAAATTCTGTTGGTGCACTATTAAAAGTTGGTAGACCATCTACATTAATAACCAGATATATTGCTAGTGGCTGATCAATAACTCTATAGAATGTATTAACTAAACAATTTCTTATACCGTTATACCAAAATTGCCCACTACCCATTGGAAAAATACTAATAAACTGTGTTCAATAATTGTTGTTGTCAGATCGCCTATGTGTGGCAATTGTTACAAAAAACGTATGTCTCGGTTAATAAAATATTACAAAACAATGACACATAACAGCTGTCAGTGCTCCGATTTTGCATACTTTTCGAGTTTCTGTGTCTTCCTCTAAATTAAAATCAGTTCTTTTACTGAGATAACGCTTGTAGAGTAAATCCTTAAACGTCTGTATACAATTATCATGATTTGCAATGTAATTTTTATCAAAAATTCCTAAATGCAAAAATAAAACAATATTTATACAGTTGACAGCAAACCATATGAACTTATCACGTCAACCTACGTTCATGCTAGAAAGAGAAAACCACAGCAAACCACGACCAGAACAATTATTGAACACATGTAAGTATGAGGAGTTCTCAACAAAGTACGACTGTTCTGTGGTACTTTTAATCCATTTGCGTTTAACAACCGGGGCAAATTATTAATGGACTTATGCGTCAACTTGTGAACTAAACACCAATGCGTGAGTTGCTCGGAAAATGTAATTTCAGACAAAATATGAGTTTCTTCATCAAGATCTCCATCATCTTGTGCATCAAAAAGATCAGTAATATTTTCTTTGACTATTGTCGTTGTTAAATCTTTATCGGTGATTTGTTCTTCTAAGTGATATTTTCCAACATTGCTGATTAGTGATTGTTCAATTAAATTAAAAGACCTTGTATTAAAATAATTTGTCAGAAAAATATTATCACAACTCTTGTTCTCACTTGTTAGCCGCTTTTTTACGTTTCTATAAAACGTTGTTAAATGTCGATATTTTTGACAATAAGCTTTTTTATTATGCTGTTTTTCTGTGCTACCATTTTTACAAATCACGCTCACATATGGTCTAACAGTTACAACTAATCGATGGTTATCATTGTCCTTCAGAACATATAAGTTACTATTACTTTAGAGTAAGATAAAAACTTTATTTTAACTTTGAGGGTTTTTTTAATACAAGCTTTTTAGTAATATTTTATTTAAAGTAAATTAGTAAAGGTAGCAGTAACGGAAATATAACTTGAAAAATTACTGAAAAGTTTAAAGTGTTTAAGGTTTATCTGCAAGTTGTAAAATCGTTGCCTTTAACTTCAAATGTTACTTCTAAGAATGTATTACCTTAAAGTAGCATTAAGGTAATATGTTACAGTCGTCGTTACTGACTAGTTAGTCTTACAAAGTTTTATTTACTTTAAAGTAAATGACAACGGTTTTTTCTTCGTAATAAAAACTATCAAATCTACTAAAATGAAATGTTACTGCAAAGTAGATTAAACCAGTAAATATAACAAAAATTTGAACAGAAATAATTACCTATAAGTTACATTTACATAAAAGTTATAAATTAAGCCAATTTTAGGTAATATTTATTCCAACAAAGTCGCAATAACTAAAATAGCAGTAATTATCTCTTAAGATGCTACTTGTGTATCATCTCTTTATTCAAAGCCACCAAAACAGAATTAGATAATAACAAATTTTTGCATTCAATTTTTAGACTATAATATAATTAAGAAAAACACTTCATTTTTTGCTTTTGAAATTTATAGAAAACTTACATCAACTAACACTATCATTCCTCCAGATTACAAACATTGTTGTTCTCACATTGAAGCTGCATTTAACTTTTTATTATGTAATTTTTTTTATTTTTTTAACTGTTACTTAAAAAAATACTTATGATTAAACAAAAAACATTAAATAATTATTTTTTATTAAAAGACTTAACTAGATTTTTTCATAAATTCAGAAACAAATACACCCTAAGTTTTGACATATTACAAAATTCTTCTTCTACATCTCCTCTTTTAAATTTTCTCTATTCTTTTATTTCATTCATTGGTAAAACTTTTTTCTGTTTCTCATACTTAAAAAAAACTATAATGTATAGGTTGTTTTTAACTCTGAAAGTAGTTTTTGACCTGTGTCGGAGAGAACAAACATCAAATTCTTTCTTTACATTATTCAGACGTCTACAAGTTATCCTGTAATTGTTGCAATACAATTTGTATCGGTCAGACAAAACGAATTATTTAAACCAAAATTTGCGGGATTAAAATCCTAACTCAGTTTTGTGATATACTCATATACATAATTGTATATTATTTTTTATGTAACTGTCTACGAAAATGTTTACACCAGTCCTAAAATTTGTTTTCGTAAAACGGTCGAAAACTTTATTTTTGCGGCATTTATCAGTATCACTAATAACGGCCGCAAAGTACAATAATAATTTATATTGTACTTTGATTAATTTTTTTTACTTTCATAGTTGCACAAAAAAACGTTTTATACACCTTCGACACAAAAACCTTTAAATTCCTACAAATTGTCTTGTCTTGCCCACAATTTTGCTCTTGGTAAAAAATGAGTGTTGGCATGATATTCTAATAACTATCAAATACAATATTTTTTAGTTTACAATTTTTTTCGTATTCGATTTTCTCATTTTAATATGTAATACGGCATGAGCACATGGTACCTAGTTATTGTAACTATTATATTTTAAAAATTATTTATTAACATTTAGTCTATAAAAAAGCATATTAAAAATATAACTAAAATATTCGTAGAAAAACTATTGCTCTGTTCAGAAAATTTATTGCAAATTTTTGATATCAAAAAACCTGTTGATATTTTATTCTTATGATGTCGATTTCTACGACTTTGAAAACTAAGTAATAGTTCAAAACAACGTAAACAGATTTGGTTTTTTTGCCAAAACAAAATGTTTGCAATTTGTTTCTGTAAAATATCTACACAGTTTTGTTTCTATTTTTCATGTAATGACTATCAACAGCAGAATTATTGATGCAATTATAAAAAAGTAGAAGCGCGAACAGTTAGACGTTATAGTTAGAATAAAAAGAATTTGAGTTTAGGAAAGCAGATTGTTTTAAAATATAGATACAAGTCTAGTTCTCTTGCATCTAAAGCATTAATAATTTTTTGCATAAATACAAAAGCTAAATATTTTACTTGTATCTGTTTATTAAACCCCGCGTTATACACAGCAATGGATTTTTACGTCTACTCGGATCGAGGATGTTATATTATTATAATGTTTTGTGTCTCTAGTACAGAAAGTAAGCATTTGCAGCCCGTGGGTGCTTGTTGATGCCCGAGAGTAGGGAGCTGTTTTTTGTCTACCTACCATTTTCTGTAAAATTATTTGCTTTAAAATTTAATCGATAGTGTAGAGTACTATTTGAAAATTAAATAATAGTATAATATGTAACAATGTTTTTATTTATTATTATTTATTATGATGTGTTATATTTGATGTCTAACTTATTTTTATACAAAATAAATTTATATTTAAATTATTTGTTTTAAAATTTGGCTGGTAAAGTAGGGAGCCATGTTTTTTAACCACAAGTATTTAATAGTAAAACAAAAAATAATAAACAATAATAAAATATTTTTTTGTTATTATTCATGAAGTTGTCTTTTATTTAAATCTCCATTTAATTTTTTTCAAAATTAATTTTTTTTAAATATATAACCATGTAAATTTTGCAGCAATGTGACATCATGACCGTTTGTCAACCAAATTTACACAAATATCTTTTAAAATAATTTTGTTTTTAATCAATCTTTAATCTATTGAAACAAAAAAGCAAGGCTTTTCTAAATCACAAAAATGATCTTATTAAAAATTTAATTTAGTCTTATAATTTTAGATAAAAAAAGCTTTAAAATCGATTCTTATGTTATGGTAAATTTAAAGCTTTTTTATAAAAAATTAAAAGTTAATAACGAAAAACAAAATAGTAAGCCATAAGAAAAAAGAATAGAATTTTTTTGGTAAATAAACAACAGACATGAATGTGTAACACTAAGGGCCGGTTTACAGAAAGTGAAATTAACTTTAATTGCGATTAAATAGTTAATTCGCGATTAAATGCCGATTTTGACCAATCAAACACGAAAAAAGCCGATTTAATCGCGAATTAACTATTTAATCGCAATTAAAGTTAATTTCACTTTCTGTAAACCGGCCCTAAAGCTCTGTTTCTAACAAAAAAAATTTAGAGCTAAATATTTTAAACAATATATTTTTAACATTCTATAAACACTACTAAATCAGTTTTCTCGATTATTTTAAGAAAAGGCTTTTGATTAATTTTTAGCCGAATCATAGGTACAGTACCGGCTTAACAATTTTATTTTTCTGGTTAAACGTGTCTAACTTACAAGAGCAGAAAATAAAAATTAAATACAGACTGTTTTAAGAGTAGTAATGAGCCTGCGAAGCTAAAAATACAACCAGCAATACAATTCCAGAGTTAACGTAGATGACATTAATTTCAAATTTTATTTGTCAAATCTGTCACCGATAAAAAAATGTATTCAAACGATAAAAAACCGACATGATAATAATATATAGGAAAAAATGCTTCTGCCGCGATGACTTTGTGCAGACAACGTTTTCCGAGTAAAGAAAAACTCTTGCTGACACCGTATTCGAACGACTTGAAGCGACCTTAAGAAAAAATTGACCACCTTTAAAAAAACCAAAAACAAGAACAACTACCGGTCCTCTTCACATGTAAGTCAAAGTATGATTTCACAAGCAAGTGGCATTAGTTGGTCTTAAGTTAACTGAAAGATATAATAATTTTTTATTTAATGTATTTGTAAACAAAAAAATAACTACGTTAACTTTGGAATTGTATTGTTCGTTGCATTTTTAGTTTCGCAGGCTCATTATCACTTGTAAAATACCCTGTATTTTATTAAAAAACAATATATTTTTTAAATAGTTTATAGGTCTATTTTATTTTTGTAAAAAAATTTTTGTTATTTAAGAAAATTTAGCACTTCGTAAAGTACACACAATTCTTACTTTTTTACTTCGTTGCTATTTAATTTTATTATAGTAGTTATAATTATATAAATATTATTATATTTTTTTAAATTTTGGTTATTTTTTTGTACAAATTTTGTAAAAATTAAACCTTATTTTTTAGGTTGTTTTAGAATACTTACTTTGTTTTATAAAAAAAAAACTTCGAAAAAAAATTATATTTTAAAATACAACAATATTCAATATCAAATTTTAAATAACAGTAACACGAAAATTATTAAAATTGTGTCAAAAAAAATTTTGGCAATAAAATCATAAGTCTAGACGTCAACCCTATATACGTCTGTGATATGCTTCACAGGCATGTTAGAAAACGTACTGCTGCACCTATTGTAGAAGTACTGGTAGAACAATGGCAAAATACACTACAAAATTAAAAAAAAGGAAAAATTCTGGTTCAAATTACGCTTTGACAATGTTAGAGTGTAACTGACTTTTCTCCTCTCCTGTAATAAGTAACCTCTCTGTTAATAAAAAGTTGTTTAATTTTTTTTTTAAATATTGTGAGTAGTAAACATACTTTGATTTTGGTACTTTCATTAGTCTTTTACTTTTATCAAAAAAAAACTGTTAAATTAATTCAAAAAAATTATTGAATTTTGTTAATTATGCATTAAAGTATAATAAACCACAGCAAAGTATTTATGTTATTAATTATGCACAAATAAATGTTATTAAAAATGTGTTAAATGTGATAAAAATTTTTTAATTAGTATATGTTATTTTATCAGTATACTAAGTGTAAACGAAATTGGTCACCTTTTCATTTAATAGTAATTTTGTAAATAGTAAAATAAAACTCAAAAAAATTATCTTAAAAAATTTGTATTAATTTTAGTAAAAAAATCTATAATAAATTTGAGTCTAATATACTACTTTTTATAACTTTTTGTAAAATAAAAAACTTTTTTGTAATTTTTGTTTTTTTATCTAGAAGGCCTGTGCGAAGGTAAAAAATATTTTTAAATAGTTTAGACAACCATTAAAAAATATAGCCAGTCCCATAAATAATTTAATTTAGAAAATACACTTGCTTGAATTAGGATAAATTAGTTTCTCTGGTTTTATTTTTTAATAGAACAATAAAATTCATTCAATTTTTTAAATAAATGTTTTTTCTATCAATTCAAAGATACCAATATTTTAAAAATTACTCCAGTAGTTTTTATAATATTTTCAAAAATACTTTTTAAAAAATTGAATAAAAAAATTATATTGCAGAAAAATTTCAAACAAGCTAGCATTTTAAAAAGAAAATAAAATAAACAGCTATTAAACATAATTTGCCACTTCCATTTGTTTTACAGCCTGCTTGAATTTTAGTTAAATTTTAGAGTTTTTTTTTCTAAAATGTTTTTGTAAAGTTTACAGCAACTACTGAATAGATTTTCTAATTTTTAATATTTTTTAATTAACAAAAAAATGTTAATTTAAAATATCAAAAAAGTTACTATTGTTCTATTTGAAAAAATTGAGTTAGACCAGAAAAACTAATTTATTTCAGATTAATTTCTTGTATTTTTTAAATTAGAGCATTTATAAGACTGGTTTTATTTTTTAGTTGTTGCTTACATTATTTAGAAGTATTTCTTAACCAAAATCTTTTAAATAAAAAAAAAATTACAAAAAAATTTTTACTTTACAAAAAGATATAAGAAGGAGTGTATTAGACTCAGAATTTAATGTACAGGGTGATTTTTTATCTGCCCCGCCCGAAACTCCAAAAATAGGCAACAGGTTATACAAACAAAAAGTAAGTTAATTAATTAAATAATGTGGCAAAAAATAATCCAAATAAATTGCCTCTCGAAGCACTGTTAAAGATATTGTCAACAATGTTGTCATTAATATACAACTCGTTAGGCCTTAATTTTGAAAATAAAATTTTCAAAGTATAATGTGTTACCTATTTTTGAAGTTTCGAGCTGAAACAGATAAAAAAAATCACTTTGTATATTTCAAAAATATAAAAATATAGATAGTGTTCAATTTTAAAATTTAAAGTTACGGTCAGTTTACGTTACGGAAGTGATAAAGAGCTTATTTTTTATTCAGTTAATGGTAATTTTTCTACATAATATATTTTTCAATATTAGTTTTTCTATTTAGGATAATACTATTACAACAAGGGTAAGCCTAATTTCGTTTTTACCCGGTATATCATACATGTTTTAAAAAAATGTTTACCAGCGTTAGCCCGAGATAGACTCAAAATAAAAAATCTTTTTAAGGTTAGAAGACAAAGCCTTTCTGCATCAAAAACCTTTAAGAAATATTTAGTTGTTACTATGCTGAAACAAACAAATATATTATGTGGATATTATGCAAAATACGGCATTTTTTAAGTCAAATACTTCGGTATTAAAGATACTTCAAAGTAAAGTTACTCCGGAGGCGTTGCAATATGAATAATAATAATTTACCTCGGTCGCAGCGCGAAACACAAATGAATTTAAATTTTGCGCATGCGCAAAGAGCGAACAAATTAATTTGGACGGTAAATTTAATACGTAACAAAATCAAGTTAGGAAAATTGTTAGTTCTACGATTTCATTTAAAATAATATGAAGGGTATCAGGTATTATAACAGTTTGCTGTTTATGTTTGTATGCAGCACGGTCATCAAAACCAAAAAATCTCACCGAAAATTCAAACAGTTGACCGCTTTTTTGTGTTTACTTTGCTCTGCAACAAAGGTAAATTATTTAAATGGCCACGCTTTCAGAGTATCTTTACTCCGGAGTAACTTTACTACCTTTAAATTAGCTCGAGCTAATTACGATCGTAAGTAGGTATTACTCAAAATACCGTATATACTATATTAACAGTAATATAATTTACAATACATACATAAAATTTACTACCGATTTAATAATAGATACTTACCGTTTATATTATTAATTTTTGAATTTAAATAAAATACTGATCAAAGTATTTAAAAATACAGATAGAATATAATTTTTACAGATTATTTCTTTTATTTCAGCTACTGATTTAATAATATTTACTATTTATTTTGTTAGTTTTAGACCTAAATAAAATACTAACTAAAATACTGCTAATTTAATGTTTTTAAAAAACATTTATTTAAAATATATTAGTCATTTATTTTTAATAAATATATAAAGCCCTTTTAATTCCCCACAATGATAACTGTTTAAAATTTTTATAACTATTATATTATAAATATTAACATTTTATTTAAATTACTGATTAAATATTTAGTTAAAATACTGCCACTATATATAAATACAAGCTATATTTGTTTCTTATCCCGGCGCATCCACCATATTTTTTAACAACAGAACGTGCGTTTTTTAGTGTTGGTGCATACTTAATTACTTTTGCAAAATGAAATATTATAATAAACTAAACATTTGTAACTAAAATAAATAAAAAAATTATTTTTGCAACGTATCTTCTAGTTAAAATTAAATGTATAGTCTAGAAAAATAATTACTTTTTAGTCTAGTTTCTAAGGTATTTTTGAAAATATCAAAGTATTTTAGTACTTTAGGGCACTTATCATTTTACAAAAACTACTAATTTATTTTACGTTTTCTTGACTTATTAAACACTTGTTTTCTGTCATCTAAAACTACTTACTAGATAAGTCTTTACAAGCCAGGAATCAGTAAAATGTTGCTTTATGTCCTTTAACACAAAATGTGTGTAATTTTACGGATAAAATGCATCATTAGTCATTACCATTTAATGCTTTATTATTTGTGTAAGTGCAATTAACCACTTGAGACAAGAATTTTATCGTCTAACTAAAATTTTTGCAAAAAATCTTCTAATTGTTTCAATGTTGCAAACAGTTCAATCAATTTTTTATTATTTTTAGCAGGTTTAAAACATTTACCATTTCTTTAATTGCCTTACTCATTAAAAACTGTGACACTTTTGAAAAGAAAATAAAACCAATTTTGGTTTGATAGTTGCCTCTAGCGTACAACCCGTCCGCTCCCAAAAATCTATTTTCTGACTAACATTTCTTAGTCAGTCTAATTATTATTTTAAAAGAAATCGCATGCGGCATGACTTCATTATGTTAAAACCAATAAAAAAATACTATGGCTAGTTTCTACAAAAACACAAAATTTTAACTGACAATTTAACTTTATTTTTAAAAACAATTTGTGCAAAATGTTTTATGACAAATTATAAGTTTATTGATCAAAAAATACATAAATTGGTTACAAAATTATATAAAAATCAAACATTTTAGTCGAAATTTGATTATTTATCATAAGACTTACGTGCTGAATACCACACAAACTTAGATTTATTTCCAGAAAATTTTAGCTTATGTATTTTAAAAACATCTATAATTAGTGGTGACATTTTTAAAATGCATTTAAAAAAAATTTCGGAAAAAATTCAAGTTTTTGTGATATTATAAGTGATGTTATAATAATTTCAAAAACGTTAAAAAATTTCGAAAAGTCGCGTTACTTGAAATTTTATCAGTTGTTAGTCAATACTTGTCAAATATTCTCCGCTTTTCTAATTACATTTCTTGATACAGTTTTTTATTACATTTGCTTTAAATTATCATTCTATCAGTAAATAACAAAAAATTTAGCACTTACGTAATTTCTAATGCAAAAACAAGTCATACTTATCACAGTTTTTTGTAAGCAAACTTACTTAATTAAATGTCGGAACAGAACTACATACACTTTTTTCAGTCAAAAGTATTGGTAACTTATCATTTTTAAATTCTGAATCTTTTCCTATGATTACTGCTTCTTGAATTAGGATGGTTAAAACAAATTTTAAGACCAAAATTGAACGATTACGTATGAGGTTAAGACAAAATTTAAAATATATATTTTATTTTTATTTAGGAGTCTGTCTATAGAATCTATAACTGTTATGTTGCTAAACAAAAAAAATTGTTAAAAATTTATATATATATATTGCAATTTAACCACAAACCATCAACTATTGACAATTTTTAGGTAATTTTTAAATGTAAGTTTGAAGTTACCGCTTGGCGATTTTTGCTAAAAAATTTATTCAAAAGTTAAAAACATCGGCTTTTTGTATTTTTCTCAAATCCATAGTACCGTGATATCCACAATTATCTTGACCGAAAGTGGTCATGCAATTAAAAAATTGTATGTTCTTGTTGCGTACATTTATTGATTGTTAAAATTTGACAAGCAGTTCTGGGTAAGTTTTCTTGTTTTCTGAGTTTTTTAGTTACGGTTTTTTCTAAGAAACTCAAAATTTACATAATTGATGCATATTTTGAAACTCGTAGGTTAGTAAATAAAATTGTGCTGTACAGTCAGCTCTTGTGTTTGGACGATTTTCGAGCGCACTTTCCACACTTGGCAGTTACACCAAAAGGCTTTAATGCGTGTCTTTTAAATTGTTTTTATGTATTTTGTAAAACTAATCTATAACTCAGATAAAGGTGCTGACAAAAAAACTATTCGTACAGAAAAAGTTGTTTATAATATTCGTCAGCGTATGGAAGAAGAGACAACAAAATCTTTGTGTCAAGAAATTAAGGTTTCTTGTCGAACATGCAGAATAATTGTAAAAAAAAACTTAAATATGCATTTATACAAGATGCAATCTTATCAGGCCTTTCTGCCGGTAGACCATCTCAGACGTTTTGCCTACTGCCGATGGTTTGTTAATAATTTCATAAACGATGATCTGCTAAACCTGACATTTTTTTACTGACAATGAGAAAGCATAGTTTCACCTCTCGGGGTATGTCAATTCACAAAATATGCGTGGAGCACTAAAAATTCGCATATTTTTGTCGAATCGCCACTACATTCTCAAAAAATTAGTGTTTGAATAGCATTTTTTCGAAGAAGAATCATTGAACCAATTTTTTTCAACTACACGGTAAATGCAAAAAAGTACAGAAACAACTTTTTAACTAAATTTGTTCAACAGCTACACGATGATGAAATTAAGAATGGCTACTTTTAAAAAGATGGTGCAACAGCTCATACGACACACGCCACTATAGCTATAGCTTTTTTCTGCGAGTATTTTAAAAACCGATTGATAACATCAGTTGCAGTTTGCATACACCAGTTGAGCTTCCTCCGAAATCGCCTTGTTTGACAATTATAGACTATTTTGTGTTTTCTTATTAAAAAAATAAAATTTTTAGAACTCCTGTAGGTAATTCAGAAGAACTGCGACAAAAAATTGTTAAATAATGTGCAACGATAACAACCAAAATGCTGCAAAATGCTTTTGATAGCATGAGGAAACGCATTAACTTGGGCATGGAACACGAAGGAGGACACATTCAACAATTTCTCTAATTTAGTTTATTTCATTTTCTAAATTCTGAAATAATAGAGTTGTTTGTACTTTAACTGCCCTTTTATTTTAATTCACTGTCGCTACCGGTTTCGCATATTCAGGCATCTTCAGGCTCTATGTCAAATTATTATAAAGAGGTAAAATGATAAAAGGAGACCGTCCTACTTATTATATAAAAAAAATTCACAATGTTACTGAATACACTAAACAACAAATACTTAAATACTCAACAACTAATTAGCAAAATCGACAAATAATACTCACTGTATTTTATTTTTATTTTTTTGAACAAGAGAGGCCCGCAGCGCGAGCCGGACACCGAGGCCTACGCCCATTGTATGCAACCTCTCGAAATAGCACTACTGCAGTAGCTCTGTGCCTCTGATAAAGCTCAGTACCTTGTCTGCAGGAGCCTTCGCGATAGCACTGGGCTTCAGATATCGGGAGCTCAGGTGTAAATCTCTGATGCTTGCAAAAGCAGGACAGTAGCAGAGAATATGAAGAGAAGTTTCCTCATCTTCAGCACAACCTCTGCAAATCTCGTTCTCGCTGAGTCCGATGACGTACAGGTGTCTTTTTAATAGGGAATGTCCTGTGTAAATGCCTACCACTAACTGAAGATCTTTACGGTTGAAACGCATCAATTAGTGATTTAAAAGAACAAGATGGCTTTCAAGGAGCAACAGGAGCGCTTCATCTTAGAAGCATACTTCAGAAATGGTCAGAGTCGACGAACAGTGGGTTTACTTGATAAACGCAGCATTTGAGGATTTTTAGGAAAAGTTTTCTGAATTGGCTGTCCACTTTGACCTCATTGAATTCTGCGCCGTGTTGTGGATTTGTACAAGGAAACAGGGAGTGTGAAAAGGCAGGTGGAGGCAGACCACGAGTAAAAACCGAAGCAAATGTAGAGACCGTAAGAAATATTATGGACGAGGAGTTTAGCACTTTGGTTCGTCATCTGCGACAACAGGTGAACCTGTCTCACAGCACTTGTTGGCGTATCTTGAAAACGGACCTCGATATGCATCCGTATAGGCTGCACGCCCATTAAAAATTGCTGTCGAATAATTTGCCACAGGGACAGGCATATAGCCAGTGGTTTATGCAGAATTTTGCCAACAATGACGAAGCACTGGAAAAAACATTTTTCACCGACGAGGCTTGGTTTCATCTTTCCGGCTATGTTAACTCACAGAACATGAAGATGTGGAGCGGCGAGAATTTTTATTATTACGTTGAGGTTCCGTTGCACTCGCAGAAAATTGGAGTGTGAGCTCCAATAAGCAAACGTCGTCTTATTGGACCCATATTTTTCGAAGGTAATTATTGTTACATTTTTTAAAGAAAACAACTACATACTATAAGAATAAAAATGTTGTAGGAATATTAACACCTCAGATGACGAACTGCAGCAGGGATATTTCTAGCTGGATCGTGCGCGTATTGACACCACTCGGGATAATTTCAATTTTATTTGTAAATTCTTCGATAAAATGATTTGCTTTCGCCAGACAAGTTTCATCTTACCTGCCTAATTTTATTCCTACCTTGTGTTTGCAAATAATAAAAAAATAACTGATTCTGTGTTTTATTTGATGTTTAATAGTAATTATTAGTATCTAGGTTAGTGGGGTTAGAATGCAAAAAGTATTCCTTGGATAGTAAGCGCAAACATTCAACAGTAGGTTTTTTTAGCAGTAGGCCTAAAACCAAAAAAATAGTTCAAATTATCCAGACATACGTCTTAAAAAACTAAGCCTGCTTAGATGACAATAGTTTTGAAACGCTCTTTACAATTTATAAGGTATTTGGTTTTAAAGAGTCTCTACCTCAAAAAAAAGTTGAAGTTACCTCACTGTTCAAGTCCACCCTATTTTCCGATGTTTTATAGGTTAATACACAAAAACACCTTGATGAGAAATACTCGTCATCAAGTGCGACAAAATTTGATCGAATAAAATTATTATAATCTCATAACGCTGACAGAAACGCTGAAACGTCAATAATGTGTGTTACCAACCCAAAAAAAAAATGCACTAGTACTTTACGCACGCAATTTGGGTGCTGAATTGGCTATCTGTACTCAAATCGGTATCTGTTACAGACGCAAAGTAGAAAAAAGTAATTTGTACCAAAGTTCTCAGCATTGAAATCATTTGTTATAAGTAGATAATTAAAAAAAATGTCAGAAAAAGTGAGTATTTTTAAAGTTGAACAAATTATATTAAATTGTTATTGTAGTTAAGCCAATCTCCTTGCAACTGCTTATTTGGATCATTGTAATCTTTGATTTCAAAGTAACAGGAGGACGTATATTTTCAGAAATGGGTGTTTCAGAAATATGGTCAAAAATTTAACCAGTAATACATCTAAAAAAAACAACATTTCTATATATCATTTTTGCGACAAATGATACAACAAATCTCCGTTAAGCGAGATCTATCACTGACTACATTTTTGACCATCTTTTCTGATACATCCTGTATATATTAGTAGGCAATTTTCAAATTAACCGTAATGTTTTATTTTGTTCCTACTCCTGGTAGCTATTGCCTATACCTGTATAATGCATCTCTATCAAAAATTAAATTTGATTATGCTTGTATTTTATTCAATTTTATTGATGTTAGATTTTGTGTGTTTGCAACATATAATTTATTTAAATTACTTAGTGAACATAAACCTGGTAGAAACAAACAATTTTCTTTTAAATTGCGTTATCTTTAGTTGTTTTTAGACAAATATCACTCAAAACATCTTGAGATTAAGCTTTCACTAATTGGATTAGGTCTAAACAAACTTAAACAACTACCAGTTAATTAGTCGTTTTAGGTAGATTCACCAAAAAACTATTTGCTGGTTGCTTATTGCATATATGTAAATACACGTTTTTAACTTAAGTGTAAAAAAAAACTTTTTTTTTTCATATTTACGTTAAATGTCATAATCTAGATAATCTAGTTCCCTAGTTCCTATGGTGTTGCCAACCTTGACGACTTAGTATTTGTTACTTCTTTAAAATTTTTTGATATTAAAAATTAATAGGGCATCTATTGCTATATTTATACCTGTTAATTTATTTTTTTAATTAATTTAAATTCATGTAAAAATACTTTAATATTAAAGTAACTTGTAAATGAAATATTTACCAGTACAGAAAACTGTCATTTTACAGTAATGGTATTTTAAATTGACATCTAACAGACGTTTAATTAACAAGTAATAAATAATATGATTAATGTTCACGAAACCAAAATTGTACTTTACTTATCGGAACTTTTTAATTTATTTGGATCAACACATCAGCACCGTAGAAGTAAAGTTAACGGAGAAGAGTAAGCCTGCAAGCTGTCGTGAAAAAAGTAATGAGCACCTTCTGGATTCTCAATGCATCCTGGAGATCCTATCCTAATATAGGAACTGCTTGGTAGCCAATACTTACATATACAGGCTGTCACAACGGTCCGAAAAAGCTCTATAACTTGTTAATTTTAAGAAATATTGTTTTTATTTTAGACTATAGCTGCGTTTTTGACACACATTCTAAAAATATTGCGATTTATATACGGGGTGTCCCAATATTAAAGAACCACTAAAGTTATGTTTTTTTTTAAATAGAATCTATTTAGTTTGATTTTATTTTTGAATTCTATGCTAAATTACAAATAACTTTTATAGAGGTTGTTTTCATTTATCTGTTATCAATTTTGATTTGTGGCGCTTTCTTACCAAAATTTTTAAAATGCAGGGGTCTGTCTAAAAATTCGTACATTCTAAGTGCTTGCACACAAGTTAAAGTAAGTAACACTATTTGGTTTCTGAATGTTTGCCGAATCTTGTAAGTGTTTATTCAACAACTTGCTCAGTGACATGTGCCTACTGCGATTTTTTAAACATGACAAAATAAAAATGATAAAAACTCATTTTTTTTAAATGGCACCCTGTATTTATTATTATATCAATCAAAAGACCTTTTGATAAGCTTTCCATCAATATAAGGTTTGTATAGTCTAGTGTAAAGTTTTAAGTTGCTATCCTAAATTAACTAAATTTCGATAAACTTTTCTGTTTTGGACAATAAAAATCGAGTGGGCTTCTGTCATCGTTACAATCTGTCAATTTTATTGTAAAGATTATAAGTTCCAAAATAAAATTTACTCGTCAAGAACTCGTTAACAGTCTTGGTGAAACTGATCGTAATATTTTATTGGCTCAAAGACTGTACAAACAAAAATACCCAAATGCAAGACTACCACAAAGTGCTACATTTAAAAAATTGAAGGATAGATTTGATGCTACAGGAAGCGTCATGTACCAGAAAAAAGAAGAATTAGCACGAAAAATAGACGAAAACTTGGAATTGGAAGTTCTTTTAATGTTACAAGATAATCCAGAATTGAGCTGCAGTGAAATGGAGGCACAAACTGACATATAGCGAACCAGTATTAATCAAATTACCTTAAAACACAAGTTTCATGTCTACCACCTTGAGTTACAACAGGAACTTTTTGGAGATGATTTTCAAAATCGAGTAAATTTTTGTGGAACTATGGATAATTTAATTAATAACGACTGGAACTTTGTGCACACAATTTTACTTAGTTTTGAAGCAACATTTAAGAGTAACGGATCTGATTATCGACACAACATGCATTACTATGCAACTGTTAACCCCCATTAAATGCAGACAATTGATCATCAAAATAGATGGTCATTGAATGTCTGGGACGGAATTCTTGGAGACCACGTGATCGGTCCGTTTTTTTTTTTTGATGACGTTTTAAATGGGGTAAGATATCGAGAATTCCTTCAAAATGATCTGCCACTTCTGATGAAAAATCTAGATTTGCATACGCGAAGGATTATGTGGCTACAGCAGGATGGGGCCTCTGTACATTATCATCAAATAGTTCAACAATTTTTAAACGAGACTTTTTTAAATCGTTGGATAGGCAGAGGAGGAGCAATCAGTTGGCCTGCTTGTTCTCCCGACCTTACCCCGATTAATTTCTTCCTTTGGGGATTTGTGAAAGAAAAGGTGTATAAACTGAGACCAACAACATTAAGAATTGTTATAAAGAAAATTGTAAAATAGCTTTATTTTTTTATTTGTTAATGTTTTTACATTTTTCTACTAAATTGGGTTAATACTGCTTTGTGATATGTTAGATTTTGTCTAATTTATATACAATTAATATACAGGAAAGCTTATTAAAATATATTTTGATTGGTGTAATAATAAATACAGGATGCCATTTGAAAAAAATGAGTTTTTGACATTTTTAATTTGTCATGTTTAAAAAATCGCAGTAGACACATGCCACTGAGCAGGTTGTTGAATAAACATGTAAAAAATGCGGCAAGCATTCGGAAATCAAAGGGCGTTACTTACTTTAACTTACGTGCAAGCAGTTAGAATTTACGAATTTTTAGACAGACCCCTGCATTTCAAAAGTTCTTATAGAAGAAGGTAAAGAAGCGTTACAAATCAAAATTTATAACAGATCAATGAAAACAACTTTTATAAGAGTTATTTATAATTTAGCATAGAATCCAAAAATAAAATCAAATTTTTTAAATTCCATTTAAAAAAACATAACTTTAGTGTTTTTTTAATATTGGGACACCTTGAATGTAAACCGCAATATTTTTAAAATGTGTATCAAAAACGCAGCTATAATCATAAAAAAAACATTAATATCTCTTAAAATAAACAAGTTATAGAGCTTTTTCAGACCGTTGGGACACCCTGTACAAGTAAGTACTTAGGATCCCGTATAAACGAGTGACATAATACGAGTAGTTTTCATTCGCTGTTGTTGTGAGTAACCAACTGAGACTTTATTACCCTTCTGTTGTCACCCTTTTTTTGGGAGGGGGAGGGGGGGGGGGGCAAGTGCAGAGAATGAGCGAAAATTTGAACTGGTTTAAAATTTTTGGATGTACGTGGGAAAAATTGATCAAAAACTACTATTGCAAGCAATAATTCTGTTTCAAAATTAGATGATAAGACAATTTCTGACTTTGATTGTAAAATGGACCATGAAATAGTAATGACGGTAAAAACTGAAAATGATGATGAGTGAATGAAGAAACTCTGTTGAACATGCATGTACAACGGAGCAAAATTATTAGTAATGTGACTCAAATAAGTTCAATCAAAATTTTGTGTGATTAAATCTCACGAAACTCAAAATTTTAGTGTTTGCACATTGTTTTTTTATGCAGAACGTACGGCAGAGGTTTAGATTGATCTCATTCTTTATGACGTTGATTATGGTTAGATCTTGGATAAGTGACCGTCCAAGAGTGTAAAAGTGTTGTGTTGCACATATCACTTCGTTGCTCTACATGAACGAAAAAAGAAAAATATCGCAACCATTCTTCACTTTATTTGTGTATTAGTGTGTCCGACCCTCCAAGACCTAATGAATAAAAATAAATTTTTATAAGGACTACAAAAATTACATTAGTAAAATTGACTTACAAGATTCCATACAAATTCTCAATTTAAAAAGAAAATTTTATGTTATTTTGACCAGGCAAGTAGTCCAAAGATATCTACAAAAAACATAGGTACATATTTGAGTGTAAATGTAAACTGATAATTTATTCCTCGACTTAGCGTCATAACCTTAAAATACAGACTAATTTGTATAGCAGTTTGAACAAACGTAGAAGAATAAACTTAATAAAATTAGCAAACTGGGCCGTCGTACTTTCTATTTTTCTACCTACAAATTAATACTGCGGTAATAAATCAATAACAAAATTATTTCTTTAGTGGGGTAAACAAGATTGATTCTGAAGTAATGTAAGACACTTTTCGAGAAAGCACAACTCTGCCTTCACACTCTTCTGAAGAAACTAAAATTACCGATTTTACACATTAAGTAAACTTTAACATACCTAAATGATTAAAAATGATTAGAAAATACCAAAACACTCAACCCCTACTGCAGGGCTTCCAAAAGGATGCCAAAATATTAGATTTTGCGACTTAAAATTACAATTACAAAAACGATCCTCAAAAAATAAAACAGACCTTAAAAACATGTATTAGGAAAACAAATTTGGAGAAAGAAGGTTACTCATACCTTTGTTTTTAATGTTTTTATGGTTTTTTAGCTTGTAAAATGCAAATCTGTCAACAACTGTCAAAACATAACATAACCAGAATAAAAAAACCGATTTACACGATATTCTGAATAATTTTTTGGTGAAATTTAAAGTACGTAAGTATGGTGACACACACAGCCAAACATGACATACTAGATTTTAAAGACCACTCACTAAAGGCTGAATGCCTAATACAATATTATTTGGTTTTTTGATATACGATAGTGTAATAATTTAAAGAAAAAACATATCAAACATGTTGGATCAATTTACAATCAGTAATTTATTTATAAGTTTAAAATTTAATATTGAATAAAAATTTGAATTTACTAATCTTTATAATTATGTATACCACAATTGTTAATTACTTAATGCTTCTACAATCAACACTTTATAAAAGTAGTAAAGCGGTTGATGACCAATAAAGATTCTCCAAATCTTCATCCAAACTCATAAACTCTTAACAAAATAGACCCAGACCGATTTTAACACCCGAAAATAATTCTCTTATACACATCTCGCGGGAGCATCACCACCCCAACCCATTATTCATAAGTCGTTTTAATTTAAAACTTGTGATTAAATGGGGACAAACAACAGTAAAGAATCGTGGCGTATATGAATGGTGGTTTCTCTAATTTCAAATGATGTCTATGCCTAACGACTCTATAATCATAATGAGTTGAGTTGCTAATGTAATAAACCGACCCCAGCAATATCGTTAAGTAGTAACCCTTATGTAAAACCTCCCCCGCGTTCAGACACACCCCTCGCAAGAAGGGCCGCTTGTATTGTTATTCATAATTCTGCGATTACGAAAGTTTTTATAAAAAATTTATGAGCTGGAGATTTGCCGGGAATGTTACGAAATGTTGCAGTTTTGTCGATTTTACACAAATGGAGCGAGAAATGTTTTCATATACAGAGTGTTCTCAGAACGTTTTCATTAAAAGCACTATTTAATTATTTTTATAGAAACAACTAACATCAATATAACAAGCGTTTATAAATATTTCTTAGTCAAGAATGCAATAAAATTTTTCAGTCTTACATTTGCCATCTTCTTAAAATAGTGATTTTTTTAAATTATTGCATTTTACTAAGGTGAGATCGAAATGTAACTGAATCAGAGCAGGCTGTGCCAGCGTAACTGTAATGATGGATCTAATATTAATACCAACTTCCACAGCTTGCTCTGATTCAGTTACATTTCGATCATACGTTATAATTAATACGCCTCCGTATTAATCTAACTTTTTTGGTTTTTGTATATTTTCTTCAATTGTCTTTATTTTAATTTTTAAGTTTAGGGTTTTTGGAAACCCATTTCTACAACAAACATATCAGTTCCTCAAACCTCCCAAAAATTCAAAAAAACTTAAACAAATGTCAGCAGCAGTTATTAAGCCTTTAACTTCTCAAACTTATGGATAATGACAATGGTAGGTAGCAATGGTAATTGAGAAGAGCGTCAATCGAAATAATAATAATTCAATTCGCAGATGATTCAGATGATTTAGATCTAGAAACAAATTTATAATAGCTATAGTAAAGATCATTCTTTTAATGAAAACGTTTCATTATCTTTTATCTAAAAGTTTTAATCTTTTCTAATTTTAATATTTTTGAAATTATGAAAACACCACAAATGCACTTAAACTTAATCGCAAATGACGTTTTTAACGTCCTTAATACTGATTTTAAGATGGTACAGTCGAATTTTTTTTAGTGTTTTGACACTGACAATTGTTTATAAAAAATCCAACTTTAGAACATGTTTTATTATTTAGTTTGGGTTATTGCACCAAGTGAAGGTAGGTAAACAAAAAAAATAGGAAAGATATAAAGAAAAAAACTGACTCTCCCTGTAGATATTACTGTACTATTATTAGAATATAGTATTTAGTTGGATCGCCACAAAGTGGAAAATTTCAAATTAATATCTATTAAAAGTTTGATTGTGAAAGATGAGTTTCCGGAAAGTGCGGAATTATATGAATGGTGGCAATAATTCCTCTATAGAATAAGTTGCGCAGTGCTACCACTACTAGTAAACAAGTCTATAAAAGAAATTGCCGAATATCATTGGAAGGGCTCCACACTTTCGCTCATTTCTGCAGCATTTCCGCTGCTGACGCACTTCCGCCGAAACTTAGTGAACCATGACTGCCAACATCACCGAGAAATAAAACCAAAACTTCGCGTCATTGTCATTTAAACGAAATTCACGCGGATGACTCAACTGTAAAATCATCGGAGGATAAGAATTAACGGTCCCAATAACAATAAAATTTTCAAATTCCAATCTTCCCCTTCAATAAAAACTTTTAAAGTGTGTATTTTGCAATTGTTTATTTCTTTTTTTTACAAAACTCCAAGAGCCACATTGTAAAACAAAAGATGTATCAAGATGGTTCCCACGCTTCACTCTCGCTTTGTTATTCTGACAAATGCCATTTTCGTATAGAGCAGTCGAAAACATCCATAAATAAAGTAAATAAAACTGTTATCATCTGATGGGAATCGGGGGAGGACAAGGGAGGCTGCTTGAATGCAGTTGGTCCCGTTCTAAGAATCGGATGGATACACATTCGCGAATCGGGCTGGATACACGGAATGGTCGGAAGTTTGTTGGCGCCGAACTAAGGCGCCGCGGCGCCCTAGTTCAGACCGCTATGTTTTAAGAGCAGAAAGAAGTTTGACAGGTATCAAAGTTGGCACTTTACAAAAAAATAAACAAAAGATTTATGTCAGAAATTTGCATCTTGAGCAAAGATTCAAAGGAGCCAGGATGTTATCGGATGCATTAAGACTTCTAAATTTTGTGGTGTTATTTATGTATGTAGTCAAGCACTTAGAAAAACTCTACAAATTTAACAAAAATCGTTTTATTTAAAAATTAATAATTTCAACTTACGTTACAGAACATTTATAGTATTCGAAAAAATAATTTAAAAAATTAAAACAAATTCTTTACACAATTATAATCCTACTGATATTTTTTTACTCAATTTAGATAAAACTATTCACTAAAAGTATTGCCATTGACTCTTCTTTACTTATTTGATATTTTTTTTTTCAGTTAGAGTAAAATACAGAAAATAAATTAGTAGAGACAAAGAGCGAATGAACTATGTATAATAATTAAAAAGTTTTTAATGTAAATAATTATTAACTGAGATGTTTTATCGCGTGAGCCTCGCCATTTCCTTAAAAATTAGAGTCGAGATTATTAAATGCTAATAAACAAAAAAGTTGGTTACAAGACTCTTCCGTTGATTTGTACTTTATTAAGCTAAAAAAACTTAACAACAAAACTTAGTTTATATTTTAAACAATATTATAAACATTGTAATATGTGTTCAATAATTGTTCTGGTCAGATTGCCTATGAGTGGCAATTATCACAAAAAACGTATGTCTCGGTTAACATTACAAAACAATGACACATGACAGCTGTCAATGCAATGCGGCCAAAAATTCACACGTTCAACTAAGATAAAGCTTGAAGAGTAAATTCTTGAACGTCTGCATACAAATATCATGATTTGCAGTGTGATTTTTATCAAAAACTCCTAAATGCAAAAATAAGACAATATTTAAACAGTTGACATCAAACTGTATGAACTTATCACGTCAACCTACGTTCATGCTAGAAAGAGAAAACCACAGCAAACTACGACCAGAACAATTATTGAACACATTTATTAATAAACAATTTTGACAAAGGCATTTATGTATGAATGTTACCATATACGTGTTAAATATGTATGCATTAACTAAAACATCGTAAATCGTATAAAAATTGAAAAATTTTATTTGTTTATGTTTTTATTATTTAATTTATTATTATTTATATTATTTGTTATTTATTATTATTATAATAAAAAACAAAAATTAAATTGTTTTAACTAAAACACAAAGTTTTTAAGTTACTTAATAAGAAAATTTTGCAGTCTTTTTAACAGATGAGCTGAGTATGTAATATGTATTTAATTTTAAATAGACAAACCTATTATTTTTTTAACTTGCTTGAATTTTGCGACTTATAGATTTCTTCAGTTTTACATGCCCAAATGTGTATAATATTTTTATGTTCAGTTGTATATTTTTTAAACAAGTATTAATTGTCAGTAGGTAAATAGAGAAAAACTTAATCAATTTGTTATGATAAACTCTAGGGCTGTGAGCACGATTCTCTTATTTTAAGGTGGTTGCAAAAATAGTATATAAACCTCAAAGCTATAATCACTTTTTCTGGTATCGAAAGCTTAGAAAAACTGAAGGCGAAGTCTCGACTACAAAAAGTCAGTCTTACGGTTTTTGGGTTGTAATACGTTATTTATTGACTTCTGTTAAATTATCTAATTTTTATGTACAACAAGGGTAAAACACACTTAGAATAATTTACAACAACATTATTTTTTTTATTAAAAATGGCAATGTCAATGCCCATGTCAAGTACAAGAACTGAATTTAAGGAAAAAAAACGGTATTGTTTATACGTTTATAAATAATTAAATTAGAACTATTTACTTAAAGCGGTTTGCTACTATAATTTGTTCAAAAATTAATACCGATATTTTTTCAAAATAATGAAAGTGTTTGGTCTAGTAGTAGTCATATAATGTTAGAAAAATAATAACAAAAATTTGTTTAAAATTGCAAACTGTCGAAAAATTGTTATTGCCAAAACAGGGCTGTTGTTTATTAACCAAAAAAATTAGTTTTTGACCTTGTAAGTTAAACACATTCTCTTATGTTTTACCATTCTGCATTTTGTTACAAATTTTTGATTGTCAGTAAACAAAAAATTAAAGTCGGTTTCTAGTTTACTGCAACGTTAAAGCTTGTTTTATTAAAAATTAAAACTTGATAACAAAAAACAAGCTGGGTACATAAAGAAAAGTGTCTAATTTACAAAGATACAAACAAAATTTTTTGGTAAACAAATTATAAATTTGTGTGTGAAATACTAAAATCGAGTTTCTAACAAAAAAAATTTTTAGCAGCTTGTTATTTTAAACCCTTTTTTAATTATATTTAGAACATTTTTACGAACACTGTTAGATCAAATCTCTTCATTATATTGAAAAAATGATTTTGATTAATTTTAGCCGAATCATAGATATATACATCTAACAGTCTTAAAAAATAGTTTACTCACAGCAAAAATAATTACCGAGCTTAGCTAATCTGGGTGATGTTGAGAAAATATCTCCACGGATTTTACCGTGCTTTACGCTACTTTAATCCTTTAAACTGTTATAAATTTATCCTATCTATGCAAAATTTTACGTGTTATTTCTTCAATTGTCTATTATGCTTAATGTTAAATAGTTGGATATTTATTAGTGTAGAGATGGATGGTAGATAAATATTATGACTTTGTAAATTAATCTACTAATAGATGTTTTTCTTAATCTAGTGAGGTGCATATAACCTGATATATACAGTGTGTAAAAGCCAAATGGAATAAATTTATTATCTCTGTACATATTTACTGTACATATTTATAAAAAATCTCAAAACACGTCAATTTAAATTATAAATTGACATTCTTTAACGTAAAAATGCGATCCCTATTTTTAACCCCCTTCAAATGACAGGTTTAACCCCCAATTTTTTAAATGAGAAGTGTAGGCTTGTAATATATTGTTTGAAAGATCTCTTCATTCTCAACTTAAAGTTATCGTTTTTAAGTTTACCACAAAAATAAAGATAGAATTAAATTTTGCTACTGTTTAATCTTCGATTTCTAGTTATTCTATTTTAGAACCACTGTAAATAGTTTATATATTGTTAAGTTTTTGAATAAATAAATTAGTATATAACGAACCTTCAAGATTTCTTAGTCAAGCGACATCGATCATAGTCCGTCGAACATGGTCTTTCGAGCAAAGTAAAAAACTAACAATACAAGGCAGTATTAAACAAAATCAAATAATGAAAAATTTCATTTAAATACAAATTCGCGTCGCGAGTTAAAAAAGGGCCTTTCGTGGTCAAAAGCTCTTCGCCGCGAGTTAAATAGTAGTGCTGCGTGTGAAAACCGTGCTACGTTAGGAGAAAATCATGTACAAATACATAAATTCTTCTTCATTTCTAGAACAGTGCCCTGACGAAGATCAAATAATGCTCATACATTCGTTTATTAGAATTATCAGATTACCTTGACAAAGTCGAGGTAAAATTAACAAAACAAATGTTAACAATTTTCATCGAACAACATTTGGAACGTTTATACGAATAGTTAAATACAATAGAATTTATCGTCGTCAAGATACAAGATAAGGAAACAGAATTTAAAGACGAATATTTTAACAACAACGTAAATGAAACAATAAATCAACGTTGTGTAGATGTCATATTACAATTATTAAAAAGAAAGGTAAACAAGAAACTACGGCTAAAAGAGTGAGCCCAGTAAGACTTCCACCTTTACCACGATAGATTAAATTACAAGCAAAAAAGGATGCAAAAATGTTAGAGAAAAATGTCAACCAGTTCAAATCTAAAACTCAAGAAAATCAAAATTTGATTCATGAGAAACAAAAATCGACTCAAGAACTAAGTCTTGAGCCTGAAAGGGTGGAAAGAGAAGTGTCCATTTTGGAAATCTTCGAAACTTTTGATGAAAATTTTCTGGAAAGATGGAAGAAAAAATCGACTCAAGAACTAAGTCTTAAGCCTGAAAGAGTAGAGTAAAGAGCAATTCAATTATTACAAACACTAGTTTAACCTTAATGTGTATTTCTATTAAAAAAAGAATTTGATTTGATTTGAATTTGAATTTGAATATTTCTATAAAAATTTCTATAAAAGAAGAATTGAGTTTGGCTTGCACGTGGCTATGAAAGCTAAATAATAGGTACGTGTTCAATAATTGTTCTGGTCAGATCGCCTATGTTGGCAATAGTCACAAAAAACATATGTCTCGGTTAACATTACAAAACAATGACACATGATAGCTGTCAGTGGCCCGTCTTTTAAGCTCTTGCATACTTTTCGAGTTTCTGTGTCTCCTCTAAATTAAAATCAGTTCTTTAACTGAGATAATGCTTGCAGAGTAAATTCTTGAACGTCTGCATACAATTATTATGATTTGCAATGTGATTTTTATTAAAAACTCCTAAATGCAAAAATAAGACAACATTTAGACAGCTGACAGCAAAGCAAATGAACTTATTACGTCAACCTACGTTGTTGATGTTAAAAAGAAAAAAGCACAGCAAGCCACGACTAGAATAATTATTGAACACAAGTTATTTTATTAAACTTTAAAAGTCGGTGGGTAAATAACTTTCAAAATCTGACATAATCCGACCTTTTGCTTGGAATATAAAACTTATAGAGAAAATGTCAGAAATAGGCAGGCCGGTTATAAACCACTTTGTTTCGAGACGGCCGTAATTTATATGATTAAATTATAATTGTTTATTTATTATCTCAACACGACGCAACAAAATTATTTCAATATACCTACATAAATTTAATTTAATTACGAGTGACTTGAGATAAAATTTTGTAGTTTGCTTGTGTAGAACGCTTCTTATTACTCAGTTAAAAAAGTTCGCCTCTCAGTCATAACTTTTTTCTTGACTAACACATCACATTCCACATTCGTGTGCTAAATAACTATTAGTTAGTTTTATAGTTATTATATGTAGGTAAATGAAACACTTTTGTCGCCTATACAGAGCTTTATGTCATCAATTTATCTCTCCCTGAAAGTTATTTCGACCAAATAGACGTCCGGTAAACACTATAGTAACGTGTGGAAACACTAAAAGTGAAAGACGGAAAATAATACTAAAATGTTATCAGTGATATATGATATTGACACGCAAAGATTGATATTGCAGCTTGAAAATATTTCACTTGGTTTGTTTTAATCTAGTTTACGATAAGCAATTGATTTGAAACTCTTAAGCTACCCCAACATCGACATAAAATCATTCATATCCATAACGTTCGGGGAAGATATATGAGTATTGTGGAAGCACGAATTGGACCGGGTACTCTACAGATTGATTGATACGCACATTCGACGATTGTAACCCTTAATCGTACTTTATTTTAGCACCAACTCGGAATGCTTTTGATAAAAACTATTGCAATTTCAGATATTGCAATGCGGAGTGATCCAACGACAAATTTGGGCGATGATAAGAATTATTTATGAGATGTGAGCTGATAGATCTGATGCACTTTAATGAATTAGGGGCCATTTTTATGTTTACACAATGTTGAGCTTCCGGTCAGGAAATGTTAACATCGAACAGTCTGCAAGTAAGGAAGTGGTAAAGTGGAAGAGCATGATACATGCATACCTACAGATACATATGGTCGCGGCCATGTAGGAATAAATTTGCGTCATCAAAAAAATTATAATGGAAACGCAGTTTTACACCTAATCAAGGTAATTAAAAATATCGTCTGGTGACACGCCAAATTTTTACGGAATTTATTTTGAATATTAATGATAAGAAATAAGAGTCAAGATTGGTTTTTCGCTCAACCAAAGCAAGCAATCCCTTGTGGCGCAAAATTTAAAAAATGCTGATCTAAGAAAACAAAAAAAATATGAACAAATTGCCAAAGCACCAAAATTTGTTAATCGGAATCATTTTTTTTCTGGATAGATTATTTCTTATATTTTAAGATATTTAATAAATCGTTTTTTGTAAATTTGTTGTTTAAGTTATATAGAGTGTCAACAAAAAACGGAAAGTTTAGACATCTACTGTTTTAACAAAAAAATTTAGATTTTTTTAATGGGTTTTGGAAGAGCGGTAGATTAAGCCTTCGATACAGTTTTATAAATTTTGAGCTACACTTATAAATTAAAGCAATAATCCAAAAAAACTGTTTTTTGCGCATTAAGCATTAATTTTGTTAATTGATGTGAAATTGTACCTCTTTTTGGTTTATTCTAAAGACAAAAGTTTAAACTTAAATTTCGGAAGACAACGGTTGACATACTGTTAACATTCTTTGTAGAAAAATCTTCCGAAGATGACCAAATTTTTAAACAGTTTCGAATTTTAGTTTGATAAAAAAAAGGATAAAAATTTAAGCGTGTATTTATACATAACGTGTTTTTTTTATGTCAACATCCTTGTAGCATTACTTTACTTATTATTAGTATTGGTCGGTGATTAGATCCGATTTTTAAAAGCATTTTTTTAAGAAAAAATTGAAACTTCTTTTAACTTAAACAGCTCGTTACCACAATACGGACGCTACTGTTAGCTAGCTATCCAAAATTGTACCATTAGAAACAAGCCGTTTAGATGAGCAAAAATTTTAATTATTTTTCTAAAAACATGGCTTCAAAAATCGTATTTAAACACCAACTTACACCGAGTAAACTAATGCTACAAGATTCTTAACATTTAAAACACAAGTCATCATTGTTTTACTAAACTAAAGTTTAGAGCTGTTTAAGAAATTGATCATTTTCAGGAGCCTTTAATTACACGAAACGTTAATAGTATGTCCACCACTCTTTCCAGAATTCAAGTTTAAACTTTTGTCTTTAGAATAAGCCTAGAAAGAAAAAAAATTACACCAATTAACAAAATTATTGCTTATAGTACAAAAAACAAGTTTTTTTTAGTGTTGGCTTTAATTTATAAACTTAGCTCAAAATCTGCAATAACGTTTCGAAGGTTTGGTCCAGCGCTCTTCCAAAACCCATTAAAACAAAATTCAAGTTTTTTTTGTTAAAATAGGAGCAGTTCAAAATTTTTGTTTTGTGCAGAGCCAGTCTTTGACACTCTATATAACTTAAACTACAAATTTACAAATATAGCTTTATTAAAGATTTTAAAGTATAAGAGATGAGCTACCCAGAAAAAAAGATCTTCTCCATTAATAAATTTTTGCAGGAGTTACAAGACTTTAAACTTTGTTATAATTTTAAGGTGTTCCATTTTAATTGTTGAACACTGTACTTGAACAAAATTCGCAAGACAAAGAGAAAATATCGATTAGGGGTGAGAAAATTTGTTATTAATCGATAAAAAGTCGATAAATCAATTAATCGCAATTTGGTTATAATTTTAAATTAATCGATTATTGATTAGGTAATCACTACTTGTAAGGTAGTCAGATACAAAACAAAAAAATCATATATTTCGTAAGGACTTAAAAATATTAATCCCAAAATATAATTTACTATTCAACAATAATATGTAGGAGTTCTTTAGCTTCGCTCACAACAACAGATAAAACCTTTTAAGGAAACTTATTATTAAAGTGCCGTAAGACATGAAAATGTAAAAATCTCGGAACCCGGTTCCACTGAATGAATTTTTATAAAACCTTTAGAATTGCATTGTTGAAAGCTTAAATAAAAAAGTTTATTCATCCAAATTTGCCGATTTCGATTGCAACAATTTATAATAACAATTAATTGAAAAATGAAAAAAATATGAAGAGAAAAATTTTTGCAATAAATATCTCTATTTTATATGCCATAAAGAATGGTTTTATAGTTACTGTAATATTAATTTATACATGGTATCTCCATAAGAAAAATGCAGTCTTCTAGATTTAATTATAAATAATAGAAATTTTTGTCAACTTTGGCCGCACCTGAACACTGTAGAAATGGGGGAGCAAAGCAACTACTATTTTTCTGTTTTATTTCACATTTATATCTGTCGATTAAAAAAAATTTAAAATTGGACAATTTTTGTTCCATTTCCGCTCAATTTCAGCTCAAGATCCGTATTTTTTACAGGTGGTTGAAGTAGATATGGCCCTAAAATTTTGAAACTGTGGGGATATAAATTTCGAATTTTTTTAAGGTATCCAAAATTATTACGGTCTTCCTAGCACGTTGTGTTACCGAGGACCATGGAGGTTTACTATCAGCGATAGGGAGCTTCAACGGCACTATTCGAAAACAAAATTCTTTCAAATTGTTAAAGTTAAAATACTTTCAAAAATTTTCTTTAAGATCTTTTTTGTTTGATTTAATATACAGGCGTTCAAAATTATTTTCAAAATAAAAGTAGGTAATTGTTGCTACTTTGTACTCCCTTGTTTTTCATTCTCTAATTAAATGAAGTAATTAATTTTTATAAAAATGTGTTTAGGATTTAGAGTAGTACCCCCATAAAATAAATCAAAGATCTCTAGATCCGCTATTCTCAACCGGTGATCACTAGTGGGATCCGCTAAGAAATTTGACTATTTTGTGGACATTTATTTATCCGCAAAAAAATTAAAAAAATAATAATAACTACATTTTAATTTATCAAATTACAAATATCTCAAATTAATTTTAGCTACAGATACTTACGCTGCTAAATTTTAATGGTCCGCAGGCCAAAAAAGGTTGAGAAACGCTGCTCTAGATTTATTTATAGATTTTAAAAATTTTCGTCAATTTAGGCCAGGTTTGGGGGCTGTAGGAATAGGGGGGCAAAGCAAGTGATATTTTTCTCTTTTATTCTACGTTTATATCTGTCGATTAAAAAAATTTGAAAATCGGCAATTTTTAGTTCACCTTGCACAGCTCAAGATCCGTATTGTGGACAGATAGAAAAACCAAAAAATTTTTTATTTACAGTCCAAAAAATCTGAAACTTTGTGCATATGAATTCTCTATTTTTCTAAGATGTCCAGTACCGTTACAGTTTTTCTACAACATCCCGTTACAGAGGTCCCTAGAGGTTTATTTTCAGCGTTGGGGAGCCTAAACGGCACTATTTGAAAAAAGTTTTTTTTCAAATTATTAAACTTAAGACACGTGCAAAAATTATTTTAAGAGTCTCCTTTCTTCGATTTAATACACAAGAGGTCAAGTAAATTTTTAAATTTAAAATTTGTGATTTTTGTTAATTTTGACCCCATTTTGGGGGCTTCGGAGTGGATTTGAAGAAACAAGTTTGGCAAATGTAAAATGACCGGTTCATTTTACGTATGGATATGTCAAACTTAGCAGTCTGAATTTGGTCTAAATCCAGCTCAACAATCCCAATTATATGTAATCCTCTCCCCCTTCTCACTTTTTTACCTATGGCCTCTTGAGGTCCTAAAGATAGGTGTGTAATAATTTTCCGATGTAAAATCTAACTATAAGCAGAAATAATTCTAACTTTTATTAAATAATAAAACTTTTTTATTAAGAAATAAATTAAAACTCCGAAAAATTAATAAAATAATTAGATCTGTAAAAACAAATAGGTAAACATTTTAGTACTTAGTGTTAAAAAAACATTCCAAAAAGTTTTATAAAAATCCGTTCAGTGGACCCGGGTTCCGAGGTATAAACTTTACGGCACTCCACTATATTGTTTTTATACCAGATCCTATAAACAAGTCATTTACTTTAAAGAAATGTTAAAAAGTAATGCTGTTTCTATAGAATTGCCCATTCAGATATAACTCTGGCTGTAAAAAATTTGCAAATGTCCAAAAAAGTATAATATAGAATTAAAAAATTATTATTACGGGGAAGTGGACAAGGCAGATAAACTATTTTATAACGCCAACGTTTCGAATCTTTATTGAATTCTTTATCAAGGCTTATAAGTAATAATTGATAAAGAATCCAATAAAGATTCGAAACGTCGGCGTTATAAAATAGTTTATCTGCCTTGTCCACTTCTCCGTAATAATAATTTTTTAACTATATAAATAATGGAGGTAAAACACCAAAATAGTATAGAATATTGTATCTAATACAAAATTTAAATTAATTTAATATTAAGTTAAATTAATAAAAAAATTTAAGGTGTTAAGTTATGTTTGAGAATAAGTTATAGGCGACTGGAATGAACTACTAGAGATATAATAAAGTACGAACAAATAAGAAAGAAAATAAGCATAGAAATCACTATATACTTGATTCTATAGAAACCAAAGGATTAAGGTGGTATTGGCATAAAAAAATGTATGACTTTTGAATCTACATTTAATAATAGAAGTAACTAATAGAATAAAAATACAACCAATGTGACGTATTTTCCGACAAATTTTAGTTTGTCGAATTTTAAATTAAAAAAAAAATTAAAAAGATTTATTCTAATAAAAGCATCAATTTTCGAAATGTTGAAGTTTTTGCATTAAAAAAATATCAAAATCGGTATAATTTTAACGGTTTGCGAAATAATACATATTTTTGACAGAGTTAATACACTGAATAGATAAATAAAACAAAAGACTTATTAAATGATAAAAAAGGCGATTAACTGAATTATTATTATTATTAATAATAATCAAGTAGTTATCAAGCGATTAATAAAAATAGGAATAGTAATATACAATATAATCGGTAATCGAAACAATCGATTAATCGAAATAATTGTTAATCTAAATAATTGATTAATCAAAACAATCAAAATTGATTAATAGAAATAATCGATTAAATTGAATAATTGATCATCGACTATTCAAAATAAAAATCGCCCAGCCTATACATAAACTATACATACATGTTGTACAACTAACTTCGCATTACTTATTTTACAATTTATTTACTCACATATATAATACTCACATTATAATAAATGACATTAAGTTACGAAAACCTCCAGCAGATTGACAATGAACATATCTGTGGACACATTCTTTTTGTACTTACATTACGAAGAACTTCTGATCTAAAAATTTGTTCACAGAAATATTCATTGTCAAACTGCTGGAGCATAGCACTTTGAACATTTGATTTAAAAGATAAACTTCCTTTATAATTAACAAATTTTATGCTTGTATTTTGTTGATATTTAAATTAATGATTTTCACTTTTTAATTACTTTTATTCGAAAACTTTAGTTTTAATAAAGTTATTCCATAATTTTGCCGCTCACTGTATGTATATTTATGTATCAGAAGCGGACTGGTAAGTTTTTATAAAAAAATGCTAAATAAAAAAACGCCCAATATTTACAGTGCTTATAATTCATAAAAATATTTAAAAACAACTTACCACTTAAGGCCTTTTGCACTAACATAATCTTAATACCAACAAAGACTTAAAAACATTAATAACTAGCAAATTATTTAAACCTCGATTAATAAATTGTAAATATTACTGTTGCAAGCGGTCTTTAATGTTTTAATTTGAATGAGTTTTTTGTCTATTTTTAACAAATAAAAAGTTTAAAAATGTGACAGAAAGTGTCATTTTCCATCTCCTCTTAGGATACGTTTTATATCGGCCCGCATTATCATTTTCACTTAGAGATATCACAAATTGAAATATGTTCTTTATTTAATTTATTAAATATAGGCATAAAAATAATTGTATGTTACTCAGGCATAAAGGCATTAGCAACCCTCAGTCTCTCGCTAGGTTCCAGGCATGACAACAACTCTTGCATGTGCTGTTAATTGCTTACTTTCTGCCCTTGCAACGTAATGTAGTAAGTAGATTTCTTAAATCGACTTTTATTTACTAACTTTTTTTAATGTTAAAGGCTTGGTTAAATAAATGGAAATAACTATTTGGATAAGAATATGTAGAATTTAGTAGCTGCTTTCTATTGAATTTGTATCAGGTATTTAAAACTTTATTGTGGCTAAGAAACAACGAGTACCTCACCAACATTTTTTCTTTGTGTAAATATTTTAAAACTTTTACGAGAAATTTTTAGTTTAGCAATCCTTGCCGTCTGAAATTACCAAAATTCTCTCATATTTTTAACAATATGAAACTATGTATTAATCAAGTGATAAAGAATAAATCAGATAGATTAAATTAAAACAATTAAATTTAAAATCGGGTCACCCAGAGACCCACAAATATAAGATCCGGAGTGAAGTGGCACTTCGGCATTCCTGGCTAGTTCGCCTCTGATGTAGGTATGTACTATGTATTTTAAAACATTCAACATTGGGATAATTTTGTTTATAAGCACACGTTCTAAAAACCGTTTCAAATTACATAATATATACTATATATTACAATATTTTATAGTTTATAAAAAGATAGTAGCAATGTTACTAATTACTTTTATTAATTTAATATTTGTTAAATATAATTAATTAAAATTAATTAAAAAAATAAATTAAAATTATAATTGTTTAATATAAAAAATTAAGAATGAAAATAAGTCCTGATAAAAAGGTACCTAACGTGAACACATTTGTTTTTAAACTTATTCCAAGTGCCATAAAGGACATTTGTGATCGCCCTCTAAGCCCATTTCTTTAGGAAAATTGGGCATAAAATCCGCCTAAATCCCTTTCAAGATACCAATTTTTCGGTCAAGTAGCACCTTAACTTGTAAATCTTCTCGGACACGTGGTACTTTTTCGACATGTTCTTTTATCGAAAATCTTTTCCGAAATTTATGCTAGAATCCGGCGGATTTCCCTGAAAACTTTTTCCTTCATCCATAAATTTCATTTAGAGAGACACAATTGAGTCTACGATATCGATTAAAGAATACTAGAAAGAAGTGGAGGGTTTGTTGTATAGCGGCTATGTTAAATGCACATCGGCGAACGAGCAATAAAGTAGTATGTGTAGTGAATGTGCGACCATAAATAACCCATTAGGGATGTGCTGTTGCGACCCTTCACCATCTATGACAAACTGGAGCCCTCCGGGACCACTCATGCGGAAATGCTGCTGTTTCTGCCCTCGCGATGTCTTCTTGTCACTGGGATCGTAAAAGAGATTCACATTACTGATAAATTGGAGCGCAGGATTGGATCGGCTGACTTGATATTAAAATTTATTTATTGGTGGGTATAGCCGTTTTGGTGCTTTAATAGGACTGAAGACAATTCGGGTCTTTCACAATACAGAGAATAAATTTTATTCTTTGCAAGACGAAAAGAGAATATGACTATGTATGTTCTAAAACCAACCCTGCCTTAGTTATTATACAATTTATTTATTATAATTTGAATACACAAAACGGCAGTCAAGTTGTGAGAGTTTCACACTAATGATAAAGATTTTTCAGTTTTCATCAACTATTTTATTCGAAAACTTTAAAAATTAAATATTGAAAATCCGCTCTTTAACGTCACAACTCAGGTATACCATTGATCACTGGACATAAAACAGTCAGGCTGAATACGTTTGTATTATTTTACTTAATATCCCCAATAAAATTTATATTAGTCTAAATTACTCAGAGCTTTAAATAAAATAATAATGCCTCATTTTGTTAAATACCTGACATTACAAAAAAAATGTGTTAATAGGATCTTGTTATTCCGAACTAAAGACAGTTGTTTAGAGTTCCATTGTTTCATTTCCAGTGATCTAAAGGATACATCTACAATTATTACAAAAATAAATAAATACTTCAAATAATTAAAAACTACGGAACAAGTAACTAGTAGGTAATGTTTACATACAAATTACCTAATTCTTTAAGAGATTCTGTTGTTTTCAGGAGAATATAAATTTTTGTATAACAATGTGTGTTTTTCCAACAAAGTTCTAATTTGTTCTCATTTTTTCGTTTTTTGGTAAAAACGAAAAAAACAAAATTAAACCGAATGACATGCATATACAGGGTGTTATGGAAAGTATTGCAAAAATTTTAACAAATGTTCTAATTTGTTGTGAAGTGTATATTTCAAAATTTTATTTGTGATATCAAAAATTTAATTTTACATTTTTGTAACCCCTAATTTAACACTGCGCTCATAATGGCATTTTCAAGTTCAAGCGAAGGGATAAAAAATTTTATCTTGTAAAAACTTGAGCGTTTTTTCTAGAAAAAAACACTGATAACGGCAACCGGTTATAACCTTATTTCACACTGTGTCGTTGTGATCAACAGTATTCTAATAATAAATTGCAGTAGTGCAACAATAAATTTATATCAATAGTGCTTTTTTCTAATATGGATATGATCCTACGTCGCGGTAATGCGTCTGCAGCTCGGCGTTTGTCCCAACGTTTTCCGGAAGTGTAATTGCCATGATGCCAAGTATTGTAACAACCTCAAATCATCGAGAAGGACGCCAAAGAAGCGATCACAATCTTGAAATGGATGAATTGATTGAAGATGAACCAGATCTAAGTATTCGTAGACTAGCGCTATAATACGTGAAGGTGTTTCTGCCCTTATTGTATATCGTACCCTTTATAAACAGGGTTAATAAAGTTTTATTTTGCCCTACTGACCTACCTAAAATCAGCTGTGTTTACACTTTTCTTTGGTAAGTTTTTGTCTTGAATTTTCTCTGGTGTGTTTTAATCGCTGCGTTAACACATTGGCGGGTATGGTTTTTTGTGGTCTACTTACTTTTAATTTTAACTTGGTAAAACTTGGTAAGGGTGCGTTTTTGACAAAAATGCTAAATAAATATTTTGTTTATTTTTGTGAGTTCTATCTGTGATTAAATTTTTTGCATTCACTTCCATAACAGTCTGTATAGAAACAGACAATTTACCTAGAAAATTCCACTTAAATCTTTTCAAACAATAAGACGTCAGAATTTAAATTTTAGGCCAATAAATGTCTAGCCACGCGCGAAAACCACTAGTTGAGAATTATCGCAACAATACGTGTACATGCCACGTCGTTATGTAAATTACGTGATATACATAACGAGTCATTTTTAAAATTTTTAATTAGAGTGTGCTGTGGATTATTTTTTGTAGTTGGCAGTACTGAATTTGTGACAGTGACATAAAGCGCCAAAATCAAAATAGAAAACAGAGAAAATGAGACGGAGAAGCGATACGCACTTTCTACACCTGTTACTTATAAGCTGTTATCAAATGCTTCCTCCACAGGCTCCCTCCTTCCTCAGAAGACGCGCTACGTGCGCGCTACTCTTCTATTCTTTCTAGTAAAAGAAAAAATTCTAATTAGGTGACACTTTTATGACAAATGTTTTATTTGTTTATTCAGTTTTGCCAACCAACTTATTTAAAGCGTCGCCTACTGCAATTAATAATTTAAAAAATGATCCGTTATAAGTAACACACTGTAAGTAGTACTAATAGAGTTTGTAATACTAAAGGAAAATATTTAATAGAAAAACTATAATATAGTGACTAATCGAATACAAAACATTTTCAAAAAAAAGTCAAGTAATAGTTATTTACCTAAGCTGTGTTTCTTCCCAAACTACTTAGGTATAGTATTTTTATCAGAAAAAAATAAGAATTTAACTTACGTTATAAATTATTGTTAAAAAAGCAGCCGTATCGTCAAGCCGTATCAAGCAGCTGTACCACCCATAAAACTCGGGGTAATAAATGACTTTAAAAATCAATAACAGCATTCAAAAATCAGCCCTTTAACCAAAATGTTTACCTGCTCTTAGCAAAAAATAGTATTATAAATTGAAAACATGTTGACAGTACTAATAGTTTAATTACGCTTGCTTTGTTAAATAATTAAAGATTTAAGCTAAGACCATTTACGCAACCGCTTCGCTGTAATGGACTGCCAATCTCCTAACCTTCCTGTGCGTGAGTTACACGTCAACATGCAAGTGACAGACATATATATTTTGTTTCTTTCTTTTAAACACCGCGCGCCGGTGTACGCAGTTGTCAAATTTATTTTGCTTCAAAGTTGGGGATTAAAAAAAACAAACAGCCAATTTTAAGTAGAAACATCATGTAACATTTGCAAAATTTTTAAAGCTGATACAATTTATTTTATTCTGCAGACCTATATATTTTTTTCTTACACTAAATTTAAATTTAAAAACATGATATGGCAACGTTACAAAGCAAGAACTTGAAATCCTTCCGGCACAGTAAAGGACCAAGATATACTTTTGTCCTTTAGATGTTTTCGTGTGTTTCTGAACCGTATTAGCAGTCCATTACAGCGAAGCGGTTGCGTAAATGGTCTAAGGATTTAAGTCACATTTTTATTTTCTGATAAAAGAGATATACAATATTTTTCCCGTATAGCACCTAAAAATTAAGAAAAAATAATTTTAAATTAATTTTAAATTGCTAAACATAGGTATATGTATTAGAAAGAAATATTTAATTAACAGGTCATTGTATACAAAGTACAAAGTGCATTGCAAAACCAGATTATTTTTTGAGTGCGTCTTGAGCACGAGTGCACAATCGAAATATGGTTTGGTAAGCACGAGAGATATACAAAAAGGCTATTGTGCGGATTTTTTTTAACCAATTCAGTATAAAAAATTTAACCATTCCACTGTGCAGTTAATAAAATTTTAGACTTTTGATGAAAGCATCCTTTTCTTCTCAAAAGTGGGGTGATTATCATATAAATAATTACGATAAAAATCAATGTCAAACCCACAAGTTTCAATCATCAGTGTCTTTCATCAGTCTCTATTTTTTATAAAATTAAATAAAATTGTAATTAAAAAATTTATTTACATTTTTAGTTTTTTATATAAATTTCCTTTTTACATTGTTTTTTAGTCACTGATAATGGAACTTTAGTTTCCGAAAGCGCTTTGCCACTATTGTATCAGAATTTTAATTTAACTTGTGGGTTCGACATTAATTTTTTATTGTCATTATTTAAATTTTCGACCCATTTCGTACTAAATTTTGTAGGTATATACTATTGTGTGTTTTTTTTGTCAGAGAAAAACCAAAAAATAAAAAAATGAGTAAGCGTTGGAAATTGAAAATACTTTTTTGTCACTTTCAGAATTAATCGATCATAAATAAAAATTTTAAATTTCTTACTAGTTCCTTTCTGATAAAAAAATACCATAAGTATCAATAAGTTTTTTTTTAATGTTGAAGCTTTTAGTTTAATAAATAAATATAAAGCTTTTTAATAAAAACATTGAGACTTGTAATTTTAATTTTTTTGTACCAGTTTTATTTTATACTTTAATTTTTTTATTGTGGTAAATAAGCAATTAATAATTACAGCTTTATTGTAGGTAAGATTCAATGGTTGGTTTTTGGAGAAATGGTCTAGGCTTTCACCAATTAGCCAGCTGACTCTTATTATCAGTCACTTTAGATCTGTCAAGAAAATCCATAAAACGAGTCTATGGTACAACCAGAAAAAAAGTAGAAAACCCTAAGATTCAAAAAAGCTTCCTCAATCACATTTTATTTTCTTTGCCGATAAATCATTTAAGGCTTCGACGAAAAATTCTTAGTTTAGCTGTTCCAACAGCCGTTTCAAGTTACAAACAACTGCTATTACTTTTAACAAATTAAAACTACCTATTAATCAAATGACGAAAAACTAAATCGAATTAAATTAATTAAATTTAAAAATCAAGACTCTTTAGTGTCTCAAGAACGCTATAGTATCCCGGCACTTTTAGCCAGTAGGTACGTCCGTAAACCAAAAATGCACGCTAAATTAAAAAAAAATATATGTGCTAAATTAAAAACAGTAGAATTTTTATCCAACGAATAAGTAAAAGGCGGACAAATTGTGCAAATCAATGATCTTAAAGCAATTTTTTTACTAATAAAATTTTTGATTGATTTGTACTTAGAGTTAGATTTTGTATTTAAACCTTATTTTTTTGACTTTGTCCGATGGGATCGTAAAAGGGGTAGTACCGGTTAGCACGTGTTCTGTAAAACTACGTATCGCATTGGTATGGGTCGTCTGTTGGTTGTGTTGTTTCAACACCTCTAATGCACTTATAAATAGGGGTCGTTCTCAAATCAGTTAGTGTGGGTGGTGTCTGGGAGTCAACGTTTAGACTCGGCTAGGTCAGTGGTTCTACTGGTTCTAAAACATTTCAACGTGCACCATGCATTTTGCCATGCATAAACAAAACAGTTTGGGGCCACTGGTTTGAACGTGAACCTGAAAATTCCACCCACTCAACTGAGTTAAAAATGAACCTTATATATAAATGCAATAAAGGTCATGGAAAAAATACAACCAACTAACGACTGTACTTGAATGTTACTTGAAAGCGCATTTCTTCAAACAGATTTTTTCCGCTTACGTGAAATTATCTTCAGCACTTTTACCCACCACGTGCTAAACGGGACAACCCCTTTTACGATCTCACCGGACAAAGTCAAAAAAATAACCTATAAA
The DNA here is from genome assembly GCA_029207805.1 of Tribolium confusum. Taxonomy (NCBI): domain Eukaryota; kingdom Metazoa; phylum Arthropoda; class Insecta; order Coleoptera; family Tenebrionidae; genus Tribolium; species Tribolium confusum. The sequence continues at coordinate 6,730,479 of JALGAY010000003.1, forward strand.
TAATACGATAAAGCCAGGAAAAAGCTTTAAAGCAGCGCAAGCAGCCCGAGTCGTCTATGAGTGTGATTACTGATTATCAGAATGCACATTTTGTCCGCGCTGTGCTAAAAAGAATGGCTTTATATTGAATTATTATTTACATATGTAAAGGCAACAAATTGTTTATACATAAGTCAAAAAAAGGAATAATCATTACAAGATAAAAAATTAAACATTAGATTGGCCTACTTGAGAAAAATTTCAATGATAATAGTCTTCGTATGAAAATAAACAGTTGTAAATAAGAAAGCATTTTAATTTTTTTCCTAAAAGTGGCCAATAGCTTATTTCTAAAACTAATAGGAATGTACAGTCAGAAGCGCAAAGACTGTCACCCCTATAAAATCCGCCCGGTCGGAAGAGGCTGGACTGAAACCGAAACCATAAATCTCTTTGAGTTGTAAATTTCCATAAATAAAATTTACCAATTTGTTTGTCGAGAAATATGCATATTGGTAAAAAATAAGAACTTTAGTCCAAAAATAATACGATAATGCGATAAAACTATAACAACTAAAGCATACTTTCTTTCAAGAAACATAATGTACATAGAATTTTTAAAAGAACTAATGTGCTGCCAGTAGTTATTCGAAAGTAATAGCAAAAAAATTCAATCACTTTTACAATAAAACAACGTTTTGATTATAAAAATAGATTTAATTTAAAGGTAATTGGAGTAAGTTAAAAAATTTAGAATACAAATAAGTAATAAATATTTATGCTTAAAAATAATATCAATTTGAAAGTAATTTATTTGCAAAAAATAAAAATACAGAATGTCACAAATATAATGAGTTAACAGAAAGGGGTTGAAAAAAGATAGAAAACACAATGTGTTTATGCAAAAAAATTCCAGCACATTCAATAATAATTCTGCTTTTTCTCGATACCATCACCACCGCTCTAGCAAAGCAATATACTTGTGGTAATTTTCATGACGTAATAAATGTCCATCCACCATTCTTTATCGTTATTTTACAGTGGCGATAATGTAATCTTTTCACAATATTGTCTGTCTCTGTTCAACACATAATCTATATGACATAGAAACATATACAACAATGTGTTGAAGACACAGACAACGGCAAATAAATAAAAAATGGAGTAAAGATCAAAATTTTTTGCACTACTCTACTAAAAATCAAGTGATTGCGCACCGAGCGAACACTGGGAACCGTCAATTTTACAATCATTCTCCGTTTTTACCGCACTAGTGCCTACAAAAAGCACAGAAACTTTTCTCGTCTAAAAAACGATTTCAAATTAGATTATCGTGTCAGAGCCCAAGTTTATAATAAAACAATGCACTTTACCACTTTTATTCAGATAAAACAACAGAAATGCATCCACGATATTACATTTTTTAAAGTTTAAATTTAAGCAGCGCTATCTGTGAGAAATTGTGTAAGACATTAAGATGTAAAATTTTTACAGTAAATTTTAGGAACATAAAAAAAATCTGACAGTTAGTTACCTACATTATCGACATCAACGCACTTAATTTTTTCGACAAATTAAGGATAAATTTTAAAATTATAGTTTTCAACCTTGTGGAGGATTCGTGCAAAAAATAATATACAAGAGACAGTTTTGCTTTATTTGTGCGACTTTCTTCACTCGTGCTCAAAGCATGTGCAACTCATATGCAAAATATATGTTCCCGCACTTATTGTGTAAATAACTATTTCCTGTCGCTAAAAATCTTTTAAAAGTATGTACTCCAAAAATTAAATAGGAAATGTTTTATGACATTTTCATGACCAAATTTTTCTTTGTCATTGTATGCGGATCATGTGGATCTAACAATTTTACCAATTATGCACCTAGAATTTAATTCTTTTGTTGATATTTTTGACAATTTGAAGAAAATATGATATACAGTAGTAGGCGGATGTTTGGAATGCCCACTAATTTTTTTGAATAAAATATTTCAATTTGTTACCAAAATGTCACATATTTTAAACCTTATGACTCTGAGATTGCTATAGTTATTGAGATAACAAAAGTTTTATGAAACGTTTGGTAAAATATTACATAAGAATTAGAGATAGAAAAACTGTAATTTTGTTAACAGTATTTACGTTTATTGGATGTTTCTTTCATTTTACTGACGTATATTTGAGTTTTGAGAAAGAATCTTAAGAGGAATCTTCGATTACGGGTTTTGTTAAAATTTTATTATTGTAGTACTTGCTTCTACAGTCACTCAAAAATTAGCCATTTTACTCTTTGGGTGTCGAGGCTAAACGATTTGTTTCGTGCCTAATATTTCGCTTTCCACACTCGTACAATAAATAGGTAAATATTATGTAAATTATGTAAGAAAATTAATACAGAAGGAAAATTATACACTTTTTGACGTCATGCGAATATCTTATCATTAAAACATCCCGGATCTCCGCGGTCTTACTTTGATGACAAAATCTCTTTTCTTATTTAAATATTTAGGCTCCTAATTAAACTTATGCAAATTACGGATAATTCGCCGTCTTTTACCTATTATTATTATCAAATACAAATAATATAAATTCAGTATGACGTTTTCCCCCACGGTGATAAAACTATCACGTGCATAATTATTCCACCACTGAAAGTCAAGTTGCACATCGCAAGTAGGTGTAAATAAAACCCAACTACCTTTTATCGACCCACAACAATCGAAAGTTGTTACAATCTTTAACAAATTTGCGTTGGCGACTCTAAATAGGACATACAAATAATCCATACATAAACGTACAACAAGTGCATTCCAATCAAATCCATTCTATCTATTCTAATCATGCATTTTCTCAAATAGATTGAACACATTTCAATAAATAAACCTTCAGCCTCAATTCACCGCATCTGGTTTTTATGAACCGCCTAATGTAAATTGAATAAATTCCTTCGAACCATATTTGGACATTAAAAAACTGAGACGTGAACCACCGAATAACAAGTTCATTCATGACGATTTAATTACGTGTAGTTTCACACTAAACTGATATAACTTCCGCATGTCTCATTTGCGCCTTATCTACACGTGTAAAGTAGAGAATTGTGTTCAGCAGCAGATCGTTTTCAGTGAAATTTCTGAAATTAACCCAGGTACGAGCTGGGTGTTACGCCACTGGTAAACCACGTTCGACAGAGGGCGCCACTTCTGCATCAGTCGAAATCTATCTAAGTGCATTGGGCGTGTTTTGCAAAACGGTCTAAATTAATGTGTTTTTTATCGAAATGAAGTAACTGAATTTTTATCACAAGTAAGTAATAAGATTTTGTTTAATCTTATCTGTGTTATGTATAAATTTGATTGCGGAAAACTATACCGAATGCGAGCTATTTCCCTCTAAACTTGCATCTGTTTTGGGAACAACCATCTATTGATAAACCTTTCCTTTATCTTAATTGATTGTTTACTATAAATTTGTTATCAATATGCCGACCTAATTTAAAGTGTAAATTTAGAAAATTGCCCGTTTTTACAACGCCTACCTTGTTTGGCATCAAATGTAAATAAAACTTAGTAGGCTATGCGTTTGACAGCTGGGTTGAACATTGATTTTTTTCAAATGAAATTATTTTATCCAAATCGAGGGTAAATTGAGGTGTTAGGGTTTCATTTTTCTATCTTTTAAGGAATTTTCTAATATTTCTTTTACTAATCAATAGTTCTGACGTTTGCTTTATTTATATTCTGTTAAACCAAGGCCTGCTGGATAACAGCGCAGTGGCGTAGGCGAGCCGAAAAGGCCTTGGTTGGGGTCACATAATTTTTAAAAAATTGTGGGAATTTTTGTGGTTATCATTACTTCCGCTTGACTAACTATTTAGAGGAAAACCGGTGAAATATAAGATAAGCTGCTGTGTAAATAACTAATGATATTGAAGCCTCAGTGCCGGTTGCATAAAGGCCAATCAAAAACTTAACCACAGTTAAATCGACTTAACCGTCATCAAATTGGAAAATGCGTTGGCAAAACATCAATCAGTTTGATGTTCATCAAATTTTTGATAACATTCAAATCTAGACATCAAATACGAAAATCACAAATTATTCGTTGCATAAACGTCAATCAAGGATTTGACTGTCATCAAAACGTATTTTGATTACCAATTATTTAATTGCCGAAAAAGCAGTGATTAACTCATGTCACTTGCATACCAAAATCATATAAAACGAAACGATAAATACAAAAACTGTTTAATTATATTGTTTTTAAGTAGTAATAGTAGTAATTAAGATGTCCGTATCACTACCATCCTCATCCAGTTCCTCTGATGATGACTCTGATGTTGTGCCTGTACCTAGAAGAGCCAGAGTTTTTCGGGACAGAAATGATCCGTTTCAAAAATATGACGATATCGATTTTAAGCAAAGGTACCGATTTTCCAAAAATAGTGTTATAGAAATCTTGAATCGTATTGGAGACCAGCTAAATCCCGTTACACATCGCAACAGGGCTATAAGTAGCAGAGAACAACTCCTGATTTGTTTGAGGTTTTATGCTACTGGAGGATTTCAACAATTAGTTGGAGATACTATTTGTGTGCACAAATCGACTGTGTCACGTATAATTTATAAGGTGTCCCAGCAAATTATTATCCAACTAAAACGTGATTTAATTAAAATGCCTTCTGTGGAAGAAATGTCTGAGGTGCATAGAAAATTTTTTGAAATTCGGGGTTTTCCTCGTGTCATAGGAGCAATAGATGGTACCCACATCCCTATTCAGTCTCCAGGGGGACGTTTGGCTGAAACATTCCGCTGTAGAAAAGGATTCTTTTCCCTCAATGTTCAGGCAGTTTGTGATGCAGAGCTTAAAATTCGACACATCATAGCTCGCTGGCCGGGATCTGTACACGATTCAACTATCTTTAACGATTGCCCATTAATTGCTGAACTTCAACGAGGAATGTATGGTACTGGATATCTTCTTGGAGACAACGGTTATGCATGTAAGAGATATCTTCTTACACCATTCATAAACCCCAGAACCCGCGCTGAGGAAGCTTATAATATATCACACAAAGCGACCAGAAACACTATCGAACGATGTTTTGGGGTTTTGAAACGGCGATTTCCATGTTTATCTATGGGACTACGGCTTAAGATAGAAACTAACATGATGGTTATTGTTAGTTGTGCAATTCTGCATAATTTAGCAATTAGTTTTAACGACAACTGGCCATTAGAAGATGAATTTAATGTGGACGATGATGACGACAATAATGCTCCTGGATTCTTAGAAGGAAATTTTGCAATGAGAACTACTCTTGTAAACACCATATTTGCTGAAAGAATTTAATAATAAAAAAAATGTTAATACAACTTTATTAATACAGTTTATTAATACAATTTACGAGTTAAGTTTTTCTATCTCTAATTCAATTTTCTTTATAGCTAGATTTTTTAATTTTAGTTCTTTTTCAAAAAGTTTTTTCTTCTGATGAATTTCTTGGTTTAATAAATACAATTTTCTGTTACTAATTTTAATCTTAATAGCATCAGTCTTTTTTTTAGAAATAATTTTCTTTTTTCTCCTTCTTGGAGGAGCGGATACGGACGGATTTTGTGTGTTCTGGGGGGGCTCAATGTTTTCAACTTCAAGATTGGCTGCAATAGAACACATTTTAGCCACGGAAATGTATAATTAAACGATTTTTACAAACCAAAGTATTCTACCGCATCATCGCAAGAATTCTGAAGGGGTTGCAATTGGTCAGCCAACATTTCACCTAAAATTGCATCAGCCCCAGTTGGCATCAACAATGTGCATGTTCCACCTCCTGTTTTTTTCTTTTCTCGCTGTAATAGTAAAACGTAAGTGCATCTGCTATATTTTATATGAATGAACTTAGCAACAAAACAAAATTTTTAATGCATCAGGCACTAATTAATTTGTTGATTATATAAATTCATAAAAAAATAATACCAACCTTTTCCTCGTTTTCCAAGGTATGCAGGCTTGTTGCGAGTTTCACGCAATTGTCTGCATCATCATCACTAATGTCCCTGTTATCTAATTTTTTTTCTAATGTCGACATGTATGCTTCCTTCTAGAATTCAATAATGTCATTGTTAAATTATAGACCATATCAACAATTTACATTTTTGCCAGCTACTTCTTTCTTTAAATTTCTTTTGGAATTTTGATAAAATGTTTTCAAACTTCCCACATCTCGCGAACTTTCAAAACTGTTGGAGTTAAACTCCAACAAAATTCGTTCCCAGCAGCCTTGTTTTTGCTTCACTGATACCGCATCTGTTTTTTTATTTTCTATTATATGCGCATACCTAAAAAGGTAAAAGTATTGGGATAGGCCTACGTTTAAGAGAATTATGTTTTTTGTCTGCTTATAAAGAAAAGACTGGAAATAAGATGTGTGAAGAATGTCACGTTTAATATAAATTTGACCAATACTTACTTTTGAATTATTTGCAGCAACTGCGTCTTTTCACTGCTTGTGAAATTCTTACTACGTTTTTTTTCCATGTTCATCAATAATATGCAAATTGTCTTTATAAATTTATAAACAATGTGAATGCTTTTAAAATGCTCGAAGCATAAACATAACCTGCAAATTCGGTCATCGGTCTCGGGACTCTCGGGATGATTCGGACTGTTTCGGGTGTTCATAGCGGCATTGTCAAATCGTGCGCATTTGATGATTGCGGTTTAATTATAATCAGCTAACAACATCTTGATTTTTGTTTTAGCAACCCATTCAAAGTTGATGATGATTAAATTTTTGATAATGGTTAAGTGATTTTAGATTTGATCAGCCTTTATGCAACCGGCCCTATGTGAAAAATTGTATTTGAAAATCAATATTTGGCTTAATAATAAAAGTAACGTGTAAACTGGGCTTGGAATAAAAAAACGATTAAGCAGTTCTGACGGCTTTGAAAGGCGATAAAAATTACTGGAAGACAGCCAAGATGAGGAAGTAGTTTGTGCATATTTATTTATCGATTTATAAAAAAAAAATATTTGATAATAGATATAATAGAAGAGAGTGAGATCAAATCGTGAAGGTACCTCTTGATTGATTTTCCTGTTCACTTTGAGTGGTTAGATACAAGAGAAAATTTCATAATAATCATAAAAATTATGAGTAATCAAGACACAATTCAACAGAAATAGTGTAATAGACTAATTGGACTATTTCTGAACGTGAATCAGGGCCAATATACAAACACAGAACTGCTGCCAAGTTGTAAGAATTAAATCTGTCTAGTTTTTTCCGGCAATTTAGTCAATTTTCATCAAATCTTTCATTGTGGAGAATTTTTTCCCCGTCTTGTGCTGTTATCGTTTCATCCAATTACACAATTTGCTTGTATACTTTCTGTTTGGTTGTTGAGATTTGGGCGCTGCTTAATTATACCTGATGGAGCAGTTAACCTGAAAATAAACAGACTCGGCTTCCGGTGTGACAGATCCGTGTGGAGGATGATCCAAGTAAAGCAACTGCGTTACATCAACCATGGCGTAAACACTACTATCATTTATTATTCATTTTGCCTCCGGCGAAATTAATTTCGTATTGATCAACGAAAAATGAAAGTTGGCTCAGTTCTTAAAATACTTTCCGTGGACTTCCTCCGTGTCACAATTTTTCACTAAGGCGCCGGATGTTTACCCCTTGAAAAAGTCATCGGGTGCTGTTTTACGATCATTTTTTAAAATTGGAGCTGTCTTGAACAGGTGCCAATGATCCGATTGAAATACAGGTAGAGAGGTAAATAAACTGTGAGTCAGATGGCGGGGTGCCAGAGACCCTACAACAAACAATAGGGCGCTAATTCCCTGATCTTTGGATATCATTAATTCTTCAAGATGGTAGGGGATGGAATTGGACGACCCACCATATTTGACTGATGCAGTCATTAAGATGAAAAATTGTCAGATGTTGATGCTAGTATCTTTATGTTTGGAACAAAAGAAATGCAAATGTTGGCTGATTGATCGCTTAACAGTTTTGTCTCAGTAATATCCATCAAAAACTTTCGACGGGTTAAATTGTTAAATACGGGTGCCACATTAGCGGAACAATATTGTGGAAATATGCTACAGAAAGTGATCTAATCCTGTCGGGAGTTTTTTAGTTAGTTTTTATTTGTTAAATGCAAGTAACGCATCACTTGACTATAAGGCTCTTGAAGACACATGTTTTTATAGTTGTATCCGCTTCAAGTTCAATGTTATATGGGACTCTGTAACAAAAAAGATTTTTTTTATATTTTAAGCGAATAAAATTTATCTCAATTTAGAATCGTTTAAAATCGCCTAGATAAGGCTACATGCTTGAAAACTGAGGAAAGCGAAAAAAAAAAACCATTTAATTGATAAATAGATATCTAATACCTAGACATTTAGACAAATATTTTTCCTTCAGTTATTTTAAATTTTGAGCTCTGTGTTTATGTATTTGTTATTAGAGTATTAATGTGACATTTTTTAAAAAAAGTTTAACGTGTGGAAAATAATCAATGACAGGTATTATGCGTTTGTTTTTATTATATTTATTTATTATAGTTGTTGAGGTAATGTTATTACTTATTACCTAACTGTTTATCTGACATTTCGTCATTTTTGAAAATAATTTTCGGCTGCTCTGATTTATTTCTCAAGCTTTTTACCCAGGCTAGAAAAATTATCAAGTCTATTAACCAGAGTCAATGAAAACACTTTTGGTGCGCAAAATGCAACACTGAACAAAAAATAAGTGAGCAGTTTAAGGATGTCAGGTATATAGATATGTATTACTCTTAAATATTCTGAAATAAAAGTTTAGTATGTTGCATACCGAGTAGGAAAGTGTTTAACTCAGGCGGAAATATGATTATCTGTTTGTTCAGTTATAAATAAACTTCGAAACTGCAATATCTACAGTACCTACACTAATATTTGTCGCGGTGTACAGAGGTGGCCATGAAAAAATGGTACACTAAATTTAGCAACATTCTCTAAAAATCGCAGCATTTAAATCCATATTATTATAGTAACTATATTAGAACTATATTAGTTCTAATAACTAGTTCAAGTAACTATATTAAAATAGTTATTGTCAATGTGATTAAAAATGTCTTTATAGATAATTCATAGGCGTACCATACGTAAAAATGCCGCAGTGTAAAGGCAAATTCACAAAATCAAACACTATAAATATATTTTTTTTTATAATCTGTTGTAAAAGTGCCGTCAGTTGGTACATCAATTCAGTTTTGCCATTATTACGTTGCTAGCACAAACTGCACTGTTGCTAGCACGGTATCGTTGGGGTTGTGTCTTCAAATAATTGTGAATGGTTCAAGCAGTGAAAATAATATTTGATATAATTTAAAACTAGATTTACTTTAACACCGAATAATTTATTATAAAAAAACTATCTCAATTTTGTTGAACAAGTTGCGATTTTGACATCAATTGCTCACATAATCGCAGGAAATAGCAAATAGCTGTTATAAAGTCTACACTACCTTACAGAGGGTATGGGAACGGGTAAGGGATTTTTTCTTGTAGTTTAGAACTTATTAAAGGAAAAAAAATGTTTTATAATCTCAAAAATTTTCTAACTTTAATGATAGTTTGTTGTGGTTTTTGATAACGCGGGATAAGGATACTTAAAAAAGCAAAATTTTCATCTTTGCTGACATTTCGCTTTATGATGTTTTTGAAGTGTCTGTCTTCAGGACAATTATACAGGGTGGAAGAGAATGGCTTAGCAACACACTATTTGTGCAAATTAAAGATAATAACTAGAATCTTGTTTGTCTTATTAGTTGTATTGTCTTACATGTTATTAAATTTTACAAAAAAAAAAATAGAATCTTAACTGGCATTTGAACTTACATACATCATAAATCAATATAATTAGAAAAACATAAAAAAGATAACTGTGCTATTATGATGGCTTTGTGAAAAGTTGTCATTAGCTGTTAGTAAACTTCTCCAAGCACACAGTGTCTCTAAACTCGTGTCAGATGAACGTTTCTGAAGAAAATTTCTACCTTTTAGAAAAATGGAGGAGTGTTTTCAATTCGTCTGAGCAGGACATGTTCGCACAAAAAATTTGCTTAATCATTTCTTTTCATTCTGTTTACAGGGTTTAGCAAAAGTTTAACGGTAGATACAGAATGGCAAGTGGAATCGAAAAAATAAACTTTTGTAAACTTAAATGTTTTGAGTTTCAACCGCGCTGAGAGCAAGCAGATCTTTTAAATTTTTATAAAAACTTGTGTAAATTAAGAAAATAACTAGAATTTTGTTAGTCTTAGTTGTAGTCATATGTGTTATTAATGTACGGTTTTGTTTCTTTTTTCTTGTTTATTTAAAAATGTTTGGTAATTTTCTTGGAGACGTGGAAATATGAAATATACAGGATGACATAAAAGTATGGAATGAAATTCATATTTTCTAAGTTAATTTTTTTTTAGAACAAGGTCAAGACAGGTCGATTTTATTTTTCATTTCTAGACGCTCGTTATATGGAATACGTTGTTATTAATTAGAGAAAAAAATTTTTAGGCTGAATTCGAACCTACATCAAAAATCAATAAAATTTGAGGAACATTTAAAACGTAACTTGCCATTACGACTGTTTTGTCTAAAGTTGCCATTAATTTCTGTTAAAGTATCATTTGCACACAGTGGCTACAAACAGGTGGATAGATGATAGTTTCTGAAAAATATGAATTTTTTTTTGAAAAATGGCACAACGGTTTTCAACTTGTCTGAAACGTTCATCTAAAACTTTTTGCTAAACCATTCTTTTTCACCTTGTACAGACCTCAAAATTGTCTATTTACGACTAAAAAATTAGAAAGTGACTAAAAAAGCGCAAATTATAAAAAATTATAAAAGACTTGTCTCTTAAATTATTGTGAGTATTTATTTCTTTTTATAAAACTCCCGCTTCGCGATAGTTTTATAAACTTGAATTTATGTCACAAAACTCACGTTACAAAACGCATTTTTTAATATACGATTACTTTATTATGTTTCTTATTTAAATTATGACAGTGTGTTTACAACACACTTTTTTTTCTTGTTAAAAATTCACAACAAACTATAAAGATAAGAGTTAATAGGAGTATTAATGACAAGTCAGCTTAGTCAAGTTGTTAACTACTTACAAAGTTCTAGTACAGTAGTGTATAAAATAGGAACCAAATGCTGAAAATAAACTTGCATACTGCTTGTTATAATTACCAAAATCCAAGGTGATATTCTAATTTTAAAATTCATCGAGAACTATATACATTTTTCTTTATATAAATATGTTTCTATTATTTAACAATAAAAATGAAACTACAGATTTTCCGTTTTTTAATAAACAAGGTATATTTACTGTTAACTTCTAAGATTTTTTAATCAGCGACTTTATATAGATTGAATTTAAAAATGTATTAACGATGAGTCGATACCGGAATTTGCATCCGGATGTTGCAAAACAACGTAATGCATCATCAAAAGATATTTTAAACCTAAATAAACGACAATTAACCTTCGAAATTGAAGAGAGTTATTAACAGAAAGGGTCGCTAAATGAATTAGCATCCACAGCTCAACTAGCTTTGTTAAAACTCATCAGTTTGTTTCTGGGGTATGCGTGTTTTTTTAAATGTAATTTTATTAAATTTTTTTGTGGGTACACGCTTTCATTTATAATATTAGCTTAATAAGTTTACTTAGCATTATTGCATGGCTCCTTGATACAATAATAGTGCATTTGTAATTTTGGACAGTTAAAAACAATTTGATTCGATCTCTTTTTTAAAAGAAACAAATTTTTGATAAGAAACAATTGCTGAAAAATTACTAAATAAATGGAGAAACATTCGTTGTACTGCACTAACAAGTATCCTAAAACTTTCTCTATCGAATTATAGTTGTTCCGTAAAAATAGAGGGCTTGGAAAGTTTGTCACAAACAATTGACTTACTGATGAAAGCATACCATGTTTAATTTAGAATAAAAATACTGATTAACGAATGCTTAATGAGACACTAGTTAAGTTTTTTAAATACAGGATGAATTTTTTATTTGCTTCTGCCCGAGATTTCAAAAATAGGCAGCACGTTATACAAACGATAAGCAACTTTGGGAAAACTACAAATGATTCAAATGAGCTGACCCTGAAAGCACTCTCACAACAATGTTGACATTAATTCACAACCCTCTTCATTTTGAAAATTAAATTTTAAAAAACTAGTAAAGTACAATGTGTTGCCTATTTTTGGAGTTTCGGGTGGAAGCAAATAAAAATATCACCCTGTATTTTGCTACACTTAATCAGGTTTTATTAAGGCTACATAAATAATAAAAGGAGCAGGGAACTATGATGTTGGACCCATTTTTAAAGGGGGGAGTTGAATTAGGACTTTTTGCTTCGTAGTTTTGTTTTTGAGTTGTTTTGTCTTTTGCATTGAAAAGGTTTTGGGGAGTGGGTGCTTCTTGAGTTTTTTGTACTGCCGTACCATCCACTAGGAAACAAAAGCAACTGTTTCACGTTTTTTTAAAACTCTATCACAATACAAGATAGAGGAGTAACTTGGCGGACAGACCCGAAATAACAACAAACTCTTTACATTGTAAGGGGAGCAACCGACTTTTTGACTTTTTTACAGTTTTTCTCTAACTCTAATTTATTTATCCAGTAATGGAAAGAAGACGGACGTAGTGTATTTTGCCTGCTTCTTCTGTACGAGTCTTACTTGCCTGTTTATCCTTCTGTACATATATTTTTTTCTATAGTTGAAGCCACTCTCAAAACGAATTTGGGTTGCTAGTTGGACTACTTGTCTTATCTTGTAGTTCTTACGATTGCTTCTTTTTTGTGCCATGCCGTTGAATGACGTCTTCTGTATCGTGTCTAATAAAGGTGAATGATGTCTAAAATTTTACAATAATTACTACATATAAGTTGTCGCATTTGAATGAAACGTTAATTTTTGACATTTTTACACTCATTATTACTTTTTTAGGGGTTTTGAGAATAATCACATGCGAAAAACTTATCCTGAATTGTAGTAATCGCTTATGAAATCTAGTTTTTTTTCTTTCTTTGTTTTGTTTGTGTATCGCTTTTCAACCTAATAAAGTTTTAGCCAAAGAGCAAATTTACCGATTTGCAACTATTTCTCACTGAGAAAAATTGTACCTAAAAGTGCCACTATTTTTTTTTTTTAGCCGATTTTTTATTTTCCGGTTACTATGCGTTTATCCCTCACTGAGGTAATTATCCAAAAACAATTCCGACAAAATGTTTTTTTTTTAAATTGGGTACATACGTTTTTATTTAAGTCTTGTTTATACAATTAGTGAAATTGATTTAACTTTTAAGTAGGAGGGGTGGGGGTGGTACCTTAAATAAATGGGTAATAGAAACATACTGTGATTGCTAATTTGTCGAATACCACAGTGTGTTTCATAAATAAATGACAATCTCTTCAACACTGATTGATAAGAGTCCAAAACTTGTTATTCTGAACAGTCTGAAATTGTAATGTACGTATTGTAGTTTAATGAAAACATTTTTTTTTAAAATTATTTTTCTATGTGTAAGATCGAACTATTCTTTTAATAACTAATAACACTGCGACCATTTCTGACACCAACAAGTTAATTCATTAAGGTTCATTAATTGATTCTTGTTCAATTTTAAACCGGCGCAGTTTTTTTATTAATTACATTATTTGCATTATAAATGAAAACTCTTCAAACTATTTCTTGGATTCAGACTCCAAAAGATTGCCATTTACTTATGAAACACCCAGCATAATCAGTAATCACATACATAAGTGGTGATGAATTATCGAAAAATTAGGATATGTATGAGTATCTACTTAATGTGTGAGCTGAAAATTTAGTGAGCGCTTCGGCGAGCTTAAATTTTCTAGACTCACATCAAGCACGAACAAACATATCCAAATTTTTGATAATTAAACTACACCAGGAATTTAAATTTTCATGATAATTTTTTGAAAAGCAAATAGTTATTTATTTATCAAGGGCGTAACCAAAGGGATTATGGCACGAGGGAATGTTTAAAGCCCGACGAAGGAGGTCTTATAATTTCACTTATTTTGAATCGTTTTAATTTTTCAAATCAAAAGAATAATGTTCAAAATTACGGTATTTTTTTTAAACTATGAAAAAAATCCAGATTGACTAACTAGTTGACTAGTTTGTCGTTGCCAGGATACGGTATGCTGTTATTTTCTGTTTTGCGGTTTTTCAAAATGGAATCTGGTGAAAATTCTGTATAAAAACGTATATTCTAGAGAAATGTTACAACAGCTAAGAGCCCAAAATTCAAGAAAAAGTTGAGTCTCGCTCCGTGCTTTTGTAGTATTTAACAGTTTTTAAAATAAATGATGATTTTCTTTCATAATTGTTATTTAATGTAAAAAGTGACGTTTACAAAATTGAAGACATTTGTTTGACAGATAGACGAATGTACAGTTATTTAGTTGCTATTGTTCCATAGCAACTTTAAAAAATTCAGTGCTATAAAAATAAATATTACGCCCTGATTTTCGGGTTCCAAAATAAAATGGAATTATTTTAAATCACGCACACAATTTTCTCATTGAAGACGTGGTTTTATCGCGATAAATCTCTACTAGTCGTGTTACTGCTATAGTTCGCTATTTATTGGTCTAATTTTTTTAATTTTAACACCTGACAAATTGGTTGAAAATTTTTGAGTAGAATTCTTGGTTTATTCAACACACCAAGAAGATACAACAAAAAGATAGCGATCTTCAGATTCAAAAACAACATAAATTCACTTCTAACCTAAAGTCTTACTATCCATAAACAAATAGAATGGATGGTGAAACTGTAGTTAAAGGTCAATAATTTATGTTTTTGAGTCTGAAGGTAGCCTAATTTTGCAAAATACAGTAGGTACTTGAAAGAAAAAGTATCTAAATGTAATTTAATTTACCTCAACATGAAAGAGTAATTTTTAAATATGTACCTACATTCTATAAAAAAATCTTGTAATATTGTTTACTCTTGGTTTTCTTCGAAATTTTGGAAGTCTGAAATTAGGTCTTTACAAAATACCGTTCCAATTTGGAATGGTCAAACTAGTGTAATATTCAGACTCAATGATTTATTGGACGAGTCATACGAGAGTTAACCTGACTATGCATATAATATCTGGTTTTAAAATTACTGCTTACCATTTATTCGTTTGAAAAGCACCAGAAGAGTTATTTTGCATTGTATTGCTTTTTAATTGCAGCGGCGATGGAGTCATTTATTTACAAATTACTCCTAATCGTCATAAATTGCTGTTATACTTTTAACCAGGTGTTTGTAACTTGTAATAACCTATTATTATATGCCACTTTTTCTTTCTCTTGCTATCAAAAGGATACGTAAACTATGTAGTCAGGTTACAATAAGCTATAAATAGAAATGTTATTTTAGATATTGTTAAAAAAAGTATATATTTGTTTTATTTGATTTTCCACCTCTTTGTGGTTTTATTTTTTTGGTTTATCCTTTATTCCATTTAAATTTTTAACTTTTTGTCTCAAATTTCTGCAAACTCCATCGAGATAATCAAGATATAATCCGCATCCAGCTCCAGCAGGAGCATCAGGGTATTTAGGAGGGCGGCGACTGAGGAGTCTGTTGGGCTGCAGGAGGGTTGTTATGTTCGTATCATGGAAGGGGTCGAAGCGTCCGGCGCCCGACTGGCGGCTTCCATACCAGTCCGTCGTCGTGCAGCATCTCTCAATCCCGTTTTTACTTCTGCTGAAAACCACCAGCTCCCGAATTTTTCTTCACGGTAGCTTTTCCTGCAAAAGCGAATTAAAGTGACCGCAGAGCTTTCTTTTCTAACCCGTTAAGGAGCCGACTTGGAAAAAGTAATTGAGTAGATTTATATCGCCCGGGCATAAGGCGAGGGTGGATTTTTTTTTACTGCAGAGGGAATAATCGGAAACTGTAGGGCGCCAAATTTAAATTGCAAGGGATGTTCTTAATGAATTATTTCGAAGCTTAAATACTTTGCATGCATAATAGATTTTTAATTAATGAATGGGAATATAATTGAACAACTGAGAGCTTCGAACGCCTTAACCAAAATAAGTTATTTGTGCAATTGATTTTGACCCATTTCTTTATAATAAAAAAACAGAGGTCAATGTGTTGTCAATTAAAGGAAATTAATAAGAGATCAGAGGCGTTCGTCTAATAAGGCGAAAAGTTCAACATAACTGAGATTTGAATGCCTACTTATATGGAAACTTGTCTTCTTTCAATTCCAGAGATTTTTGTCGATTCATTAAGTTACTCAGAAAGTTTTATAGTTAATATATGTATATTTTGAGGTTTATGGCAAAAAATATTCTGAATTATAGGGGAAAATGAATTTTATTAACATATAAATCAACGTTTGATAAATAATTTTGTAAAAAAATCACTCTGTAATAATACTACATAATATGAATGAGTGAATTTACTCACCTCGCATTTGGTCATTTGGTTAAAATTTGAAATTCTAAATGTTTTTTAGTTTAAATTTAGTTTCACACACCTACATATTTTATTTTTAAGTTTTAGATTTTATAGTCGTTTGGTATAAATGAATGAAGCTCAATGTGATTGGTTAATTTACTATGAAAATTTGGAAAACTAACTGGATGTCTGGATCTGTTTTTTTCACTAGAGAAATACCAAAAAGCGTTGGAAATTTGAAATAGTCATTTGTGATTGCTTGATTTCGAAAATTAACTAACCACAAATGGATATTTTAAATTTCCAACGCAAACTGGTTTCTTTCTAATAAAAAAGCAAATCTTGATTAGTATAGATAGAGTACAGATTTATTCCTGAAAAAAATAAATTTGGCTATACTGTATTTTTTGCTTATACATATTATTTAATTGGCAGATTTGTATGTTTGGTTTTCACTTAGAATTTGATGAGCGCAGTTAGAACCATGGACATATCCAGTTATCTCTTTTCAAGAACTAATGTTAACTTTATGATATAAAAATTTGAAATTTTTGAATGGCTCTTGGAATGTGCAGTTTGGTAACTTCAGAATTGGTGTTTCTCTCACTTTGAAATAATGTGGAGCAATTATTTTCATATTTGTGTTCTAGTTTTTTAACTATTTTGATTGATTATGTATGTTTTTCGATTTTCAACATATTTAATTATTGTGATGATAGAGATTCTTTACTTATACACATAATCAAAACAGCTCATTAATACATAAGGAATTAAGGAACTCTTGGCAACGTAATTGTATATCTGAAATAAGCATACACACAGTATTGGTTATTAAAGAACTAATTAATGCCAATTACAAGCGTTATTTTCATATTTTTTTTTTACTACAAAACAACCCAGTCATTTTTTTGAAAATAAGAAATTTTCTGCTCAGAAGTGTTAAGAGTTCTATGTAACACTAGTAACATTTTATGCCCGTTTTATCATTAAGGCGGTTCGTACCCAGGATTCGCTCAAAAATTAGACTAGATATTTAGGGAAAAGCAAAATTTTTGAGCTAATTACGTAAAATAATTTTGACAGCAAAGTGACGTCAGTTACAATTTTCATCTCGCGTATGACCGTTGCATCTGCGCATATTTTCTATTTCTCTCTTTTGGAAAGGTTTATTTCAGGTATTTTGGTGGTATTTGCGAAATTCATCTAATAGGTCAAGTAAGTCCATGGCTTGAATAATCTTAATTGTGATGTCTGAGTTAAGCATCAGCTGTAATGTTAGAGTCCTCGAAGTTTTCGTATTTGCTTATTTTTTTATTATTTAGTACTAAAGCTTCAAATTTTGTCTTTAGAAAGTCTATGAAACTGCTTAAAAAAACTTAACCAGTAAGTAGATATTAGCCTTCTCAATTTTCTACAAATTGCATGGTTGACCGAAATTCATTTATTGTTTTCTTAACATATTTAATGTATCAATATACTATGTATGAAATATAATATACAAATTGTATAATACTATTTATATTACACCCTTCTCTCCCAGACCGCCTTCCACAAATGCGACTGTTTCCTCTCAACATTTTTTTCTCTTATCTTCGTATTATTATACATACATTTTATTGTACATACATTATTCTGCTAATTTTATTGCTTTGAACCTACAATCTCTAATTATCGGACAAGTTTTTTAGCATATTTTAAACAAAAAAAAAGTCAGCTTGATATTGTACACAATTTTTTTACTACTCTATGAACACTACTAAATCAAACGTTTTCGTTATTTATAAAAAAAATATCAGTTGAAAAATCATCATTTCTTCAAACTGTTAAGCACATTCACTACTGGTATGTCGCTGATATAGTCGATTTAACGAAATAGTAGAGTGACTAAGCAATAAAGTCATAACCATTGTTAACTTAACAATGAGTGGTATTCAAGTTCAGTTGCGTAGATGATGGGTTCGTTATACCTACCTGCTTCGAGGCCTTGGAATTCAGAAAAGCAACACAATCGGGAAACAGAAAAATTTGCAGCCCAACTCGAGTACCGCTCTTTGTTAAGTTAACAATAGTTATGACTTTATTGTTTTCGTCACTCTATTATTTCGTTAGATCCAGTATACCATTTGCATCAATTTGGTGGATCAGCGACAAGGGGCACTAACTTTTTGTTGAATTCTGAACTCTCACTTGTAACAGATATACGATTTTAATTCAGTCATCTGTCATCAAAACATGCCTAAAACTCCTGGTGGGACGACAATCAGGATTCCAGGAGCCTCACCTTCCACTTTTTTGTTTTGAAACAAGTTTACTATAAATTGTGTTTAACATTGAGTGTTAATAACACTCTGAAGTTCTCTGTTTCCCAAAAGGAAATTAATTTTTAACAAAAAAGATATATCAGAGGACACTACTGCACTACTTAAGCACCATTTTGAATTTTACGCACCGTTTTCTTTAGTTGCATTTGTAGTAGAATTTTACATATGCAATTTTTTTGGTTATTATGTCATACTGGCGGAAATTGAAAATTTTTAGTTTTGAAATAAAAAAATAAGAACAGTTTAAGATACCTTATTGCAAAAGTTGTACCATGTTACCATCTTGTCAGATGCATTTTGAGTATGAATTTCCGTGTTTTTAGTTTCAAGTTTCACATATTTTAAAACTGTTAAAAGTGGGCTTTTTAATGTCATTTTTGATGTTAAAAGTCTCATTTTTTGACACGCGTGTTAAAAGTAAGTTACTTAATTTACTTAAGTAGTTACTTAAAAGTAATTCAAAGTTTATTTAAATTTTGTTTTGAAAATTAATGAAACGTTTTAACAAACACATGAACAACTTTTTATTTTAAATAAGTACAAACAACATTTTAACTAGTTATTAGTATTAACATTTATTGTAAAATTAAAACAATTTGAAATTGTAATCCCTGCGGAGCCATCATCCTAACCTGGTTTTACTGTCAACATGTGTGACACATTTATTTTCTGTAGAAATACTACTGGTAGTACTGGTGGTCGGTGGTCTTGCTAGTAGTTGCAGCAGTAGGAAGTATTTGGCACGCAATTTCCTTTTTCTGTTCCAGTAAATTTTCAATGTAGCCTTCAGCTACTGTCGAAGATTTCC
Organism: Tribolium confusum; assembly: GCA_029207805.1. Taxonomy (NCBI): domain Eukaryota; kingdom Metazoa; phylum Arthropoda; class Insecta; order Coleoptera; family Tenebrionidae; genus Tribolium; species Tribolium confusum. Next base: position 6,750,116 of record JALGAY010000003.1, read on the forward strand.
ATCCTCCATGTCTTTTGATGGTAGTAAGATTTATACAAGAATCTGCTAACAATGTCGCCGACGAATGACGAAAACAGTGTCCGGTGTGGAGTTGATGATTTGGTAGATTTAAGAACTCTGCAATGTGGGCAGGCATTTTACCAAACATGTTAATTCCAAGGGGATTCTTCACATATTTATTTTTCATATATTTAAGAAAAGGTCGTCTATGGTCAGCATTGGGTGGTCGGAGTGCTATTTACTTTCTGAAAAAGTTTAAATAGAATTCACCAACAACACTGAAAGTCCGAGGCACTTTCGTTTTGGTATCTGGTATGGTCACAACAACCGAAGTGCCCAAATCGTCGATGTTGTCGATGGTCATCTGACACAATTCCTCCCGGCGACACGCCCCGAAGACACCCACTATTGCTGCGACTTTAATCATCAGATACTTTTCGTCTTGTGCTTCTGTGAGAAATTTGTCGATATGCGTCTTCGCCAAAACTTTTGACTTTTTTGCTTGATATCCTTCACCCTTCCGTTTTAAAAAAGCAATAAGTTTAGAATGTTGCTTATATCTTGATCTTGCTTTATTTTTAACATAGTTTTAATCATGGAATAATTTGCCCACAGCGTTGACAATTTCCATTTCTTGGCTTTTTCTTCAAAATATGCCAGTAAAACACTTTCGTTACATTTCCGAGGGTCCTTTTGAATGTTGCATCATTCCGAAAAGCGTCTATAAGCGATTTAGTACTGTTCTTTTGATTTCGCCGGCAATAATTCCAATGTTGCTCGACTAGCGGCTTCTTCGATTTCAGCAGGGATGGATTCGTTACACTCATTATCGAGATTATTCATTATACTTATAATATTATCAGAAAATGCTGTCAATATTTTTGCGTTTTTTTTTGTAACCAACAATAGCACTGGTTGCTACGAAAATTTTGGTTCATAAACATTGCGATATGTGTGGTATTATTTTTTGATTTCTTATTTTTATTGAGTTAAAGTTCTTCCAAATGTTTTGTAGAAAAAATAATGTATGATATACGTGTTAAAAGTGATTTTATTTTGTTCGTGGAGTTCTATTTTCACTCCCAAAATAAAATCTTACTTTTAACACTAATATCATAAATAACTATTATATTACATTATGATTATGTTACAATAGAATTTATGTTACTATGAACTAAAAGAAAAACGTTACGTGGCAAAAAACAACAAAAGATGTCAATGTCTATTTTAATACAGTATTTAAGACCAGTTTATAGTAAACATTTAATCATTTAATCCGTTTTTTCTTTTTTATTTGAAAATAAGGTGATAAAAATTACTTTTTTTTATAAAACATGGCGATGCCATGTATGTAGTTACTTAAACATTCGTAATTTATGTTTACCAATCTTACATTTATATAATAAATAATAAAGGATTTCATAATAAGCATAACTAGTAAACGAGAACAACGAACTTCGCAATTTATCCGCAAGTTTTATTGGCACTTCTATTATTAGGAATTGTGTTATGAACAATGAGTTATGTTATAAAACTAAACGAACAAGACAAATGTAAGCAAGTTGGTAAACTTGGACCATCTGAGTTTACCGCATGTCCAGTAGTGTAAACTTGGCTTCATAATCCAATATCTAAAAAGGAAAATTCAGTTTCAAAAAGTGGAAAAGTCTTGTTATGTTTACTGATGTCAGGGTTGTTTGCTATAATTTTGACGCCTCCCACTAACCGTTACAAAAACAAACAACGAAATCCAGCTCTGACTTAATTGTAACTGAGGATCATCTTATTTGCTGTGACAAATAAAATTTAAAAATTTGTGTAATTTTTATTGTTTCATAAACCCTCAGAATTTAATAACGCTCAGGAGACGAACGTTCTCTTATATTGCCAGAAAATAAATTTTTTAATTCTTTTTTTTTTGTTCCAGGACAATCCGGAATCGTGAAAACCCGGCAAAAAGGTAAACAAATCAGGTTTATTTTAATTTTTGTCATTTGAATTTTTTCTCTCCCAGAGGAACTCTTTCGCTTCTGTAAATCAAATTAAACCCATCCTAGTTTGTAATGGATAGTTTGAGGAACATTTAACTGACGCGACAGTTTGGCGCCGATTTTCCTGCTTTCCAGTTGGTGGAAACGCCGTAATCCCAACCCCTATATTTCCCCTCCTTCTTTGGCGTCGCCAATGAAAATGCTTGTGGTATTTTGCGACATGTTAGGGGTTACGAATGTACAGATATTCTTGTGTTACTTCTGAGTTGCATCATTCTAGCCGCGAATGTCAGGCCGTTCGGTTTGTTCGAGATAACCTAAAAGGGCCTTTGAAGGGTTGATAGCGGTTGTTTTTTTTTTGCAAAGTGGCCTCGGTCAAACGCGCACCCAAAATGAACTGCTGGGTTCTAAAGTAAGTCTCTTCTTTCGTTCTTTGGTGTTTTGTATTTTTGTTTTTTCTTCATTTTTTTTTAGTTTTTCTTTTGATTAAGATGATTGGTTACTACAGCGTGAGATCAAAGGTCTCAGGAGTTACGGTTTAAATGCGCTTGCCCGACCTACATTTCTCACCCTATTAGTGCCCATTGAGAACTTTGTGTCAGATGTTTCAACTTTTTCTCGGTTTGAAAATGAAAGCGACGAAACTTTGCCAACTTACCAAAGCTGTTTTTATTTCATTTGAATTTACGGAATGAAATTTGTAAATCGCAAGCTTTTCTTCTCAAATTATTTCTGTTTTAGCTTTGACTATTACCAGTGTGAATATTTTTTTTTCTAATAAATTTACTTATTGGATTTGTTTTTGTATTTTATTTAATCATAGTCTTTTGTTTCATTGTCATAATATAACATAATTACGGATTAATGACTGAGTTGGAAGACTTAAAAAAAATAAAATGTTAAGGCGGAGAAAGCGAACAATAATAATAAAAATTTTAAAAGTATATTGAAAAAATGCAGAAATAATTGATTTTTTGGGCGGAGGTGACTGAAGAGTGGTGGATAGGTATATCTCAGTCTTTAAGAGATAGTAGTTTCTTAAATTTTTGGTTACCTATTTATTTATGTTGAGATCAAGTAATTTTTAAGATTTTTTTTATAATCAAATTAAAATAATGATAAAAATTGAAAAAAAAAAAAACTCCTCGGAATAATACTTTTCAAATACATATTCATATTGCCAATCTGAAGTTCGACTAATCCTCTTTAAAGCCCCATCAGTCCCCAAGTACAGTTTTTTCTCGACTCAGTGAACCCCTTTCTGTGCCAAGGGTCAAAACCCTTAACCACTTGATCCCATTCGTTATTTTTTGTACTCATTGACTGCAGGTCCGGAGTCGCTCTTTGGCTTTGTCTTTTCATAGCACGCGAGACCTAATTTCGGTGTTTTGGAACACGTGTTCGCGGCCTATCGATTGACGTCGTCGGTGTGGAGCGACGCCGAAGAGACGCCGGCTAGTCGGACGCTACGGTCGCCTAGCAACCCAGCATCCCCCACTTCTCGTAAGAGAGGCACCCCCATTCTCTCGCTTGCTGTGTCGTGCATGATTCAATTATATGACATGTTCTACTTCTCTCCACCAGTTTATTGACTTATTTCTTAACTTGTGTATGGATTGATTGGGGTTACACGCGTACTAGTGCGGTCTCCGGGTCATAAACAGCGAAATTACGCCGGGAGGATGACGGGGGAGGCGCTGCAATGAGACCGGCTGTTTGGTTAGATTTCGTGACTTTGACGTGAGATGCGGAAGAAGGGAGGATTGTAATGGATTTTATTAAATTAAAGGGGGGCTTTGTTTATTGTGTCAACAATGTAAAGCAATTTTTTAAAAGGTTTTTTTTTGGTTTTAGATGTCCCTGTCACTTAAAATACATATTGTCGATACCAACGTTACCAAAACTATCGTCTTTGATCCATCGACGACGGTTTACGATGCTTGTAAGATTATACGAGAAAAATGCACTGAGGAAACTTTGGGAAATCGTAAGTTATATAACAAAAGAAAACATTTTCTTGATAAAATGAAAGTAAAGTTAAAAAATAAATGTTTTTATTTACAGCCAAAGACTACGGCCTTTTCCTTACCGACGACGATAGCAGGACTGGAGTTTGGTTAGAACCGGCAAGGCACTTAGAATATTACATTTTACGAAATGGCGATGTTGTTGAATATCGAAAGAAATTGAGGACTCTGAGGGTTAAAATGCTTGACGGTAAGTTAATTGTTTAGATCATTGACATGTTTTTGACTGAAAGATATTTTAATATTTTTTATATTTAACATGAGAATGAAAAATTTTTGAAAATTTTACTCGTCAAATTGATTTTTTGACATTAAAAAAAGTGTTCCTGTGTTTTAAGTGGACTCAACTTTAGAAATTCTGTTACCTCTTTAATCAATTATCTCAAAATTTTTCTTACCACTTTAATTCTCGTAAGGTTTTTTTTTTAAAATTGGCATTTTGAAATGAATTTGATGACCAAGGTTACTTTCTCGTGACTGTACATTTACAAATTTGACTATCAGATACAAAAGTAACAACTCAATTGGCAACTGAAATGACCGATGAGGGCATCACAGCGTGCTTTAGTTGGGGAGGGTTTACAATAAAAATGCGATTTTTGTAGCATTCCAATTTCCACAAGTAATTTGGTCGAAATTTTCAATTTCGTTACTTAAAATTGTGTTTATTATATTAACAAAAAAACCTACGACCAATTATCTAATTATAATGTTTTTTAATTTATTATTCACAAAAGTTTCTTTTTTATTATTATTATTTAGGCACTGGTGATATATACCTCTCGAAAGCGCTTTGCCGCTATTATATAAGAACTTGTTTTGATTAAACTTGTGGGATTGATATTGATTTTAATTTTTTATCATTTATATTAAAACACCCCACTTTGAGAAAAAGAGGATGTTTCTATCGAATTTAAGTTAGATGGAAGCATCCTTTCTCAAAGTGGGATAATTTTTTTATAAGTAATTATAATAAAAATGAATGTTGAACCTACAAGTTTAATTAAAATTCTAATATTACAGAGGCATTCTAAAGTTCCGTCTTCAGTGCCTAACAATAACAAAGTAAAAAGGAAAGTTATACAAAAAGTTAAAAATGTTGAAAAAACTTATCAATCTTTTGTCAAACTGAATTAAAACATTAATTAATAAAATTTGAAATAACAAAAACTAGAAATAACAAAACGTTATTTCTAGTTCAGCACTTTCTGAATGATTAAAAGAAAAAAATACAAATTAACAGTTTATTGCCATAATTTAAATTAGTAATGTTGTTGCTCATTCACTAGTTTATAGCTATAAGACTTGACATCAACATTTTATAAAGAAACCTGCAAAGTTGTGAAATGTGACGTATCAATTACTCTGCGAAAATATATAGAAATATTTATGTATGCTAAGATTTTTCAATAAATATTACATGTATTTCAATGAGGCAGTCTACAAAAAGCTATTGAAATATGTATTTCTGACAGTCGTTATGAAAGATACTATTTCTGTAAGTTATTGTTGGATGTTTCAACTTGAACCGCAGTAGAATGGCGAAGAGTAATAATAGATTTTTATTAATAATTCGACGTAACTGACTTTAGTAAAAATGAACATTTCGAAATAAATATCTGCAATTTTTTTATAATATTTATATTCATTTCATTAATAATTTATCTTTAAAACTAAAACGACACTTTTTCTTTTATTAAATACCCACTAGTAAATCTGACTTCATAGTGACTATGACCATGTTGTAAATTAATTACAATTTTTGAAACACTTTTGGAAGAGTACGAAAGACTTCCAAATTAAAAAAAAATACGTTTTTATAAAAAAATTACATTTTGACTCTTTTGATGAACATTTATAGTTATTTAACCAATAAGTTTCTTACTGTCAACGATTAATAATAATATGTTTCAAATAATGTGATGTTTATGGGCTGATTTCAAGTTGAGATAATACCGGTAGTATCGCAAATTTCAATACTTTTCCATGACAACAGCGAATCACAGTCCCGAATTTGCTTATTTTTCCATGGAAACGAAGATACTACCGGTATTATCTCAACTTGAAATCAGCCCATTAAAAAACAACTTTTTACTGTAAGAATGTTCTATACAATATACAGGGTTGATTAAATGTACGGAACTAAGCGATTTTCGTCTTAACCATAAACATTTCTAAGACAACGAAATATGGAGGTTGAATGGCTATATAATTGTAAAAATAACTTTATTAGCGTATTTAGCATTTTCTATTTAAATTTTTGAGATCACCATAACATTTTTTTAAAAGGAAAATACCTTGATTTTATTCTTTGAAACAAGTTTTTTGAGTGAAATGTTGCTATATCACTTTTTTTAATATTAACATTGGAAGCTTTAAGTAAAAAATTTAAAAACTTTATTTTGTTATTTTACCTCGTACTTCATAGCTCAAGGAGAGGTGGAGTGGGAGTGTACTAAATACCCAACAAGGTTTAGGGTATTTAAAGTTATATTTGCAAAAAACCCTTGAAAAGTTCGAAAAAAATTTGAAAAAATAACATAAATTATAGAAATCTTGCTGTTTTTATTGGGCAACCTAATATTTTTGAAACTAAACTATTTAAGACAACTTAGATATATCAAATTACACCATTTGGAAAGCCAGTCGATGCCAAAGTTTTAAAATAAATTTTGTTTTGTAAACTTTTTTATTGATTTTAAATGTTATATTCGTCAAGTCAGGTAAGGTTAGACCAAATACTCTGTTGTCAGAATCATACATTCAGGTTGCTAATGCCTGTTTGATGCTTCCGTGTATCAATATTTATTGTGCACTTACGACATACAATACAGAGTAATTAAAAATGAATATACTTTGGAGTAGAATTATAGTTCTTATGCCTTATTATGGTGGATTATGCGATAGGGGTGCGTTTTCAGCTCATTATCATTTTTTGATAGGTAATGCGAGCGACAGCAGAGTACAAAGACTTCTGTAGATTTTATTCCATTCTCATCTGCAAATTTTGCTCTATTTTACAGTTTTATCAGTTGTTTTTGGTTTTTTATGTGGTTTCCTCTCATTAACACTTCTTGTTTTTTGAAGCGACCGACAGTTCTGGATATGTATCTTGTCAGAGTTTTATTAGTGATGTTAAGATCTGAAAATTGGCTACGAAATTTTTGTTTACAAGCGTCAGTCAAACAAATTCAGTGGTCTCTTTGGCGTTTACCATTTCGAAAATAGGATTCAAGGCTGTGGAACACGTTATGTTTCACAGTGCATACCATATTGGAAGATTATTAAATCCGGCGATGATGTCTTAAATAATATACACGTATAATATAATCTACACGAATTACAATAACACAAACTTAATCGTATTTGAATCTCTCGGAAATTGTCGCTCATACGTCTCTTTCGCTGAATTTGACTGTTGCTTGATGGCTAAGGCCGATTTCTAGAAGAGGTTGGAACTGTCTCACACTTTTCCGCACGATTTACTTCATCTTCTAGAACTCTCTCGTGTGTATTCCGTTGCATTGTTACAGTATACTTTGCATTATCCCAAAAAAGTCTTTCTACTGAGAAACTTGAGGTTTTTAAACCAAAATAAACCGTCCTAATTCAATTTAGTTCTTGGTACATCGGTTTACAGTGTTTGGAAGTCAGACAACTCCAAAGTTTTAAAATAAAATTTGGTTTTTTAAATAACTTTGTAACTTCTTTGTTGGTTTTAATGAAATTCTCTGTTTTAAACTGCTAATGTCTACTTTCTACTTCTGTGATTCTATAATCATTTAAAGAAAACTCGTGTAAATAATATTGTATTTTCTGTAGTACATTAAAGAGATTGAGCACGTCACTATTTCATTCTGTAAATATCTCCACCGTTATTAAACGAAATTGTAACATCACATTTATTTCACTTAAGTTTGATACAAATAATTGAACCAAAGTTTTCGTAATTTATCTCCAACAAACTTTGTTTTTATTTAAGCAAATTATTCCACTTCAACTCTTACGTTTTGGTTCCTAATTTAATTGAATTCCAGTTAATTAAATATACTTGTTCGAGGTTTTTGTAAAACATTTTAAGAGGTCCGGATTGAAATTTAAAAAGCCATTACGATTCGTTTTACTCGACCATTTCTTTGATAGCGATTCGTGTTTACGAGGGTTTTCGTTTTGTCGGTGGATGTTTAGGGACGAACTCACCTCGTAACCAAAAAGAATATGCTCGTGTTCAATGGCGCAACTAAATTTAAAGGGGAAATAACGTGACAGCTTTAAGCTTTTCTAGATTTTCTCGTCTACCAATAAAATATTAATTAAATTATATCAAATTAGATAACACAGAATAAACGAAATTGTATTTGGTACGCCCCTGGTGGTCCTACCCTCATAACTTTGTCGTTATCCCGTTTTTTGGTGTCGTAAAAAATCCCCCATTAATATAATTTTACGGCCTCTAGTGACTCTCCTTTGTTTTTAAGGTTCGGTAAAGACGATGTTAGTCGACGATTCCCAGATCGTCGCTAATCTGATGGTTGTAATTTGTACGAAACTCGGCATAACAAATCACGATGAATACTCCTTAGTCCTTGAAGATTTAGAGAACCAAGAGAACATCGACAACCGAAATTACGGCACCCTAACTTTGAAACGTAAACGCGAAGAGAAGGAAAGAGACGCCAAGATGGATCAGCTGAGAAAAAAATTGCATACTGACGATGACATTAACTGGCTGGATCCATCGAAAACTTTGAGAGAGCAAGGCATAGACGAGAACGAAACAGTTCTCTTAAGGAGGAAGTTTTTCTTCTCCGATCAAAACATCGATTCGCACGATCCTGTTCAACTCAATCTACTCTACGTCCAAGCCCGGGACGCCATCATTAACGGCACTCATCCAATTACTCAAGACAAGGCCTGCGAATTTGCAGGAATACAATGTCAAATCCAATTTGGTGATCACGTGGAGAGTAAACACAAACCGGGATTCTTGGAGTAAGTCGAGCACTTGTGTCGATAATTTTCAATTACTATTTTTATACAGCTTGAAGGAATTTCTTCCACAATCTTACATCAAAGTCAAGGGAATTGAGAAGAAAATTTTTGTTGAACATAAAAAACACTTGGGTAAAACTGAATTGGAAGCTAAAGTTACATACACAAAGAAAGCAAGAGCTTTGAAAACCTACGGAGTTACTTTCTTTTTAGTTAAAGAAAAAATGAAAGGCAAAAATAAACTAGTACCGAGATTATTAGGCGTTACTAAAGATTCAGTCCTTCGTCTTGATGAAAAAACTAAAGAGATTCTACAAACGTGGCCTTTAACGACCGTTAGAAGGTGGGGCGCTAGTCCCAATACTTTTACTCTAGATTTTGGGGATTATTCCGACCAGTACTATTCAGTTCAAACTACTGAAGCTGAGCAAATTCAACAAATTATAGCAGGATACATCGATATCATTCTGAAAAAAGTGAGTACTTTTATGTGAAACTAATCTAAATTAAGTCATATTATTTTTTTTAGAAACAAGCAAAAGATCATTATGGAATTGAAGGCGATGAGGGTTCAACAATGTTTGAAGAAAGTGTATCTCCACACAAGTACGTAATAAATGAATTGGTAAAGTTTTATTTATTTGTTTTTTTAGGGCCACAATTCTCCAACACGAATCAAGCAAAGTTGGTAAACTCAACACCGAGTCGTTGGCAAAACCTGCAGTGATGCGAGCCGGAACTGACGGTAATTTTTTGTCGTTTTTGTTTTCTTTAATTTTGTTTTGTTTCCAATTTTCGTTTCGTTGGTTAGGTGAGAAAACATTTAGTACAGGCATGATGGGTAGTGCTCAACACACTATCGTAAGTGGTCAAGTGAGCGTGGGTCATGCACCTCCAACGGTAAGGACGCCCTACTTGCACACTTATTTCACCCTTTACAACTAATTTTCATTTCCCAAATTTCTAACCAAAATTTTTGTTTCATGTCTTGCTCTTGGAGTAGAAGGCAGAGTAGGTACATAGAACTTTGTATATAACAATAGAAAGTAGCTGACCGGGAAATCCTTGTAAATATTCCCTTTGCATCTCTCGAATGTTTCACTTTATCTCAGCTTGGAGTATCCGTATTTATACGTCTCTTGAGAGCTCACAAACTACAATTTTATAGGTCCAACAAACCAAAGTGACATCAGTGTTGACCGAGCCTCAACGGGCCTTGTTATCTACAATTTCCGCCACCCAGAGCAGAATAAAAGAATCCGAAATTGAACTCGAAGGACGCGCACATATTCCTGAATTAGGCAGCGACCCTGCTGCTAAAAAATGGAAACAAGTCACTCTTGATACCCGCAAGCAAAACGTAGGATCTCAAATTGCAGCTATGAACGCCGCCACTGCCCAAGTCGTCACTTTAACATCAGGACCCCAAGACGAAGTTGATCATAACGCAGTAGGTGCAGCCATAACCACAATCGGAAGTAATCTTCCCGAAATGACGAAAGACGTAAAGATGATAGCTGCATTAATGGACGATTCAAACATGGGCGAAAAATTATTAGACGCCACAAGGAAATTATGCAGTGCATTCAGCGATCTTTTGAGAGCTGCTGAACCTGAATCGAAAGAACCTAGACAGAGTCTACTCAACGCCGCTTCTAGAGTAGGTGAAGCCAGCACCAGTGTCTTGGCAACAATTGGCGAAGACACTGCTGAAAACAAACAATTGCAAGACATGTTATTGTCATTGGCTAAAGCTGTGGCTAATACTACTGCTGCTTTAGTTTTAAGAGCGAAGAACATCGCTTCGACTTGCGACGACCAGCAGACTCAGAACAGGGTTATAGGAGCAGCGACTCAATGCGCTCTGGCAACGTCGCAACTGGTCGCGTGTGCCAAAGTGATCGCTCCGACTCTCCAATCGCCTGCCTGTCAAGAACAATTAACTGCAGCAGTGAGGGAAGTCGCAAAAGCCGTGGAAAATCTCGTTTCCGTTTGTAATGAGGCTTCGGGTAATGAAGAATTGATGAATCAATTAAAACAGGCTGCGAGCGAAGTCACTCGAACTCTCAACGATCTCTTGAATCATATCAAGTTTGCGTCGAAAGAACGCGCACAAGAGACTATTCAAGAACACAGTGTCGAGGAGATTTACACTGCTACGGATAAATTATCTGCTGCTTCGGGCGATGCAAACGAAATGGTGAAACAAGCAAGAGTTTTGGGACAAGCTACAGCACAGTTGATTCAAAGTATCAAGGGTGAGGCTGAGAAGAGTCCGGATTCGGATATCCAAAGACGGCTTTTGGCAGCGGCAAAAACATTGGCGGATGCTACGGCGCGGATGGTCGAAGCGGCGAGACAGTGTGCTTCACATCCGCATGATATTCATTACCAGAGTGTGTTGAGGAAAACGGCGGAAGAGTTGAGGGACGTTACAACAGTGGCGGCCACTACACCGGCTTTGAGGGCGAAATTGGTGGACAGGGTTAAAGTATGTGCCAGGAAAGCAGTGTCTTCAGCTACACAGTGTATAACAGCAGCGCAAGCTAGTCATCCATACAACACCAATCAGACTACGAGAGAGTCGTTGATGACTGAAACACAAGAGTTGGTAAAGCAGATTCCTCCTTTGGTTGGGTCGATTAAGGCTAGTACTGCCAATCCTGAAGACACTACAAGTCAAGTTGATTTGATTTACGTCGCAGATGTTTTCCTTCATGTAAGTTAATTTTTCGTAGTTAAATGTCTGCCAATTAAAAATTGAAATACAAATACGAGATGAATTTTAAATGGTAAAAAAGCTCTTCAGTACGTTATAGGGGACTATTAATACAGTCCCGGAAATATTTATATATACATATAACTTATTTAAAAGATAATAATAATAATTTTATCACTTTATCGACACTGTTGACCATTGCTTACAGGATCTCATTGAGTAGGTACTTTGTAGAAAATTTAATAACAATTGAAAGCTTTTAAAAATTAAATTTACATGTTAGTAAGTAATTATTGCTAAAATTATTTTGCCGAATACGATAATATAACATGATCACGGTGGTACAAAAAATTATATAATACTTTACACTTTCGAAAATTTTATAAAAACAAGAAAGTTGAATCCTCTGTTGAACTTTTTCATATCTAGAATAATAGTCGAGAGAGAATTTTTTTACTATTTTTCCGGGGCTGTATTAACCCTTCTCTACAACATACTGTAGAACTTGTCCGCTATTTAGAATTTTCCTGTGGTATTCGTACATACAGTACCTTTAGAAATGATCGCAACCCACGTGTCCAGTTTCCTTATAAAATCAAACTATCATTTATTTTTTTTTTTGGCATACGCACTGTTTTTTGAGATAAAAATCTCAGCTGTTCCAAGCTATTTTCTGTGTGTTTTACCCCAACTAAAGTCAGTTATATCTAAGAATTGATTGAAAAACGACACGTACAGTACGTATGTCAAAAAAAATAAATAGAAAATACATAATTGATATTATTTAATGCAAATGTTGCTAAATGATTACCTACTATATTTATTTGCCAAGACAAAAAACTATTTTTTTTTTCGACTGAATCTGGCTGAGACGAGGCCGAATAAAAACGTTTTGGTCGTGACATACAAAATTTTATAGTCGACTAACTGAATTTTTACTAGTATTTGTTAAACATTGCTAAAATGTATCTTATAACGTCGTCATCTTAATGACACATTTGGCAAAATTTTATAATAATTATTTAAATATAAAAAAAAGAACAGAAAAGTAACCGACCTGTCTAAAAAACTAATGAAATGGGGAAAACATTGACATATGGTAGTCAACCTTTTAAACATTTGAAATTTGATTTTTTTTTTTTATAAAAGGTATGACTGTTATACAATGTTTTAGAATGATTTCTCAGTAAACGGATTACAACCTGTGTAACATAGCATTAGAGAAAAGTCACCAAATTAATTTGTCAAAAAAAAAACACCAAGTTATACCAGATTATAATAAAAACAATAATAATTGTTTGTAATAATATACCAAATTATAATAAGAATAGTTTATGGCGCTAATATCAAATGGATAGTCGTGTAAATTACTATGAAAAGTAATTGAAAAATAAACAGGGATCAAAATTTGTCAAAACTTCTTTGATTACCGTCAAAAATAACAATGTCAAAACTACTAATTTAATAAATAGTGGAAACTGTTTTGCCTATTTAAATTTTAAAATTTATAGACACCCGAGGTATCAGTCATTCTAAAACGTTCTATACTTCTAAATGTTTTTGCTCAGTACACTGTTAAAATTATGCTGGAGCGGGCATATTTCTAGGTAGTATTTTCCGTTGAAAAACATAATTGTAACTTTTTTCAAAAATAAGAAAACTAGTTGACAAATAGTATTCAAACCGAAAATTCAGTGTAGTGGGAAAACATACTATGAATCACTGCCATTGATTTTTTCTTATTACTGTATGTTTATTATGGGAGATTTTGGATAAAATTTCATATTATACTTCTGTACAACTTCTTACTGATCACTCAAGAAAATGATCTTATTTTATTTTTCTTCGGTGACTAATATTGCGCATTTCACACTGGTATAATAATAAATAGTATTCTTTATCAAGTTGTTTTTAAATAACAAACGCACAACAATTTTCTCAACAAATGTTTAAAGCTGCTGCTCATATCATAAATGACGTCACGCAGTTCTTTAAATCGTCTGTTACTGCACAGTGAACGAGTTCCAAACTGAAAAATAAAGGGTGTAATTTTAACGAAATTTTAACTGGTAATAGTCTTGGTTGAATGAACGGATGGGCAATACCCAAACTTACATTATACAAATGTTTGTCTTTTGGAATAAACGATATAGCCATTTTGTTTGAGAACCATTGGTATACATATTTATAAATTTGGTGCTTTAATAAACAAACATAAAGCGCGTGCATCGACCATGATGGCCGACTTGCCGTTCAAAATCAAAATAACGTTCAAGAATAATGATGCAATAATAATTTGCCTAGTTATTGCGTTCTATTTAACCCTTAGTTACTCGCGCGGTTTGGTAGAACACAATTACTCGCGCGGTGTATTTAGTACACCATACAAATAAACAAACTTTTTGGCTAAAAAAATGATTTTCTTTACATTTCATCCGTTAAATTTTACAAATTATAAAACACTAAAACAAAAAAGTAAAATAAAATTTATTTTAAATAACAAAAATTATAAAAAATATTAAAAATTAAAAATTTATTTAAAAAAAAATCTAGATTATATTATAAAAATGCTGCTTAATAATCAACTTCAGCTTCGTCTTAATGCATTATAACCGAAGATCGAAATGTAACTGAATCAGAGCAGGCTGTGTCAGCGTAACTGTAATGATCAGACACATAATTACAGTTACGCTGGCACTGCCTGCTCTGATTCAGTTGCATTTCGATCTCACCTTATTACTGCATGTTCTACGCTTAACTAATATTCATTAGAGAGAATATTACAAAAATTCTGAAAAAAATTCACCTGCATTGAGAAAAAAACAAAGTGTTTTATAGCGAACTCTGAAGTTGATGTGATAACTAATTTTTGAAAAAAGATGAAATAAACTCTTAGCAGACTCACCCTGTATAAAAAAAATTCAAATAATTTTTGTAAGTTAGAACAAAATAGTTACATAGTTACTTTTATTTTAACCCGCGCGGTGTATTCAATACACCAATACGACAGCGTTTAAAATATCGATAAGTAGCAAACTTTTCCAGTGCCCAAGTGTAATAGCACCTTATACACCACACACTAGATTGACTAAACAAAGGTTAGAAGAGGTAGTCAAATTCCAGAAAATTTTTTGCAATAAATAATAGCGAAAAATGTGGCACTGGTGTACAAAATTCACCAGCGCGAGTAACTAAGGGTTAAGTAAATGGTAGTTATTACTGAATTAAATATAAGTAGCGAATTGTTACTAAACAATAGTATGATATTGTTAAAATCCCTTCTGTTCCCAAGTAAGTTTTTAAAGGCATAAAATATGTTATAATGGATTTATGTTATTTAAGTACTGCACTTTTTGCCAGAGTCGTCTACAAGCCAGAATGGATCTCGAGTATCGCTACTCATGAAGTTTGAAAATTTAAATTTTCAAAATTTGGAATTATTGATTAAAATTAGATTAAAATCTAAAAATGTAAATACGAGTATTTCAGCTACAAATAGAAACATTCCAATGTACTGATTTGTTTTTATTGAATTGGAATGGAATGCTCATCAGGTATCATCGCGCTCATAAGTAGCGATACACCCTTTTCTCTTATTTGAAGGGAGGTAGTGCTCCAAGGATATTGGCTCAAATTTTAAGCGTTTTCTATCCAGATCGTGGTTAAATCTTCATAAATCTTGAACAGTGTTAAAGGCAGACTAAACTAAAAAATTAATTTTTTGTTTATTGTTTATTTTGATATAAAATCGTACTCTTATTGCCAATCCGTACTCACAAATCAAAAGAATTAATTATTTTGGAGCTGAGAGCGCAAGAAACGCGACTGATGACGTCATTGTTGTATAGCGGCCGGGCCGAGCTAACTTCAACGTGCTTTGATTGTCGATTTTTTGAGGGTCTAAGTAAGGGCCTTTCTTATTTAAAAACCAATTTTATAAAGGATAAAAGTACATTAATTATATTAGATTTATGAATAGCTATTTTATTTAATTAACTTTAGATATTTGCTTAAAATGGTGTGTTGCTATGTTTTTGGCTGCGACAGTAATTCCAACAAGAAAGATAAAACTATAATTTTTTATAGTTTTCTATCCCGGGATAAATCACCACAGCGTTTTAAAAAATGGTTAAACAAAATAAAACGCCAAAATTTTGTTCCCACTAAATACAGCAAGGTATAGTCGAAACATATTTCACCGGATGATTTCGAAGTAAATGCGTAGTTAAGAAAAAATAGCTAAAAAATTTTATGAAATGTTATTCGCCCAACCGACTTTAAAAGAAACAAAACACCAACATTTTTTGAGATTTGTGACCATGAATTTGTAGTTTGTTTCAAAAATTTTTATACACTATAAATACACAACGTTACTATTTTTAAGCTTTTTATTATGTTACAAATAGATAAGTCCACGTTATAAATTAATTAAAATAATTTGGATCTTCATCTCCCACAGGCAGAAAACCCGTATATGTTTCTTCTGCTTCTGGATACTGGTTTCTCACTTTTTTTACCACACAGACTGGAATTATCTTTTTATTATATCGACGAAGAGGAGTCCATCTGTTTATTCAATAAACGAATTGTTTATACGCAATATGCCTCCACAATCGGTTACTTTCTTTACGTAGTTTGGATTTTTCATTTTCGTTTGCCCTTATCATCATTTGATACCGAGTCGCAAGTAGTGTATCTTTATTTAATATAACACTTTCAAATTAAGGGTGCATAATTATACACTCAGAACCTCCTATCATGTGAACAATTTTGTGAACATTCTTTGCAACAAATATATTCTAAATCATTCGAATTTTTTTTGCAAAAACCACATTTGCACCACACTTTGTTATTATTTCGACCAGTGAACTTTTTACTTTCTTTACTCGAACCTTCATTACATTGATTTTTATTTAAATTTAATTGAGAATAAGGAAGCTAATATAAACAGAGAGTTATTTCACTCATATTGTAACTGTATATGAGGTTTTGTTTTTACAAATTTATTTACGAAATACAAGTGAACATTGTTCAACTAAGAAACACTTAAATTAACTTCCACATCCTTTACACGAATCTGCTTTTAAATATCCAATAATATTTTACTAGATTTACATCTATTCGTGTTTTGTGATATCGTTTTTTCGTCGTAAGAATAAAATCAATTGAAAATTTAAAGCTAATCATAACTGAGTAGCTAACGCGTTCGGCACAGCGATATCAACACTGACGTCACGTATTTCTTTCATTCGGTATTACTGCGAAATGAGCAAGTTTTGATCCAAGATATTTATGTTTTAGGTTTTATCATAGTGTAAACAATACATTTGTAATAATTTCTAAAAATCGCATTTTTTTAGTTTAGTCTGCCTTTGAAAACAGCTAGTAGTCCTGTAGAGGGGCAAATACATCGAAACCGGTATACAGCTTCCTGACGTTGTTCGATCGAGTCACCTTATTATTAAGAACGTTGAAAAATAATTTTAGGGTAATTTGGTCAGAACGGATGATTTTATTTACAACGTCACTACTTTCACTACAAATTTTAATGCTACCGGGAAAACTAGACATACGAAATGAACGGTAACGTAACTAACAGTTATCACAGAACTGATTCAGTTGTTTATGCCAACTGATGCCAGTTCAGTTAAAATTTGAATAATCTTAATAAAACAGTTAAAGGTGAGGATTATAGCTCGCCCTATAATACCTACTACAATACCTAAGTTTAGGTATTTTGCATCTTTTCAGTCAGCACAAATGATATGTTTTCTGATTTAAATGGATATGTGGCGTATTTATAAAAGTTAATTCTTTATAACTTTACTTCAATGATATGGAGTATTATAAGTATATTAGTCTTTACTTCTTTCTTTTACAGCCTGCAACCCACTTTGTTCAAACTTCTCAATCAGTTCTTCCAACCATCCAAGAACAATCAATTACTGAACAACTCTCCGTCACTAGCCAAAAACTCAACACTGATTTAAGCGACCTCCGGGGTGCCCTCAGTCGCGCTAAACCTGTCTGTCAAGGTCTTGGTCTAGGAGCAGCCGCCCAACTCATCGCCGATCTCCAAGATGAACTCAACGAGTTCGAACGTGCTGTCAAAGCACACAACTTGCGACCTCTTCCGGGTGACACTCCTGAATATGGCGCGGAGGAACTCAGTTCCAGCAGCAAAGCAATCAACCAGAATGTAGCTCAACTGTTGAGTGCCACAAAACAAGGCAATGAAATTTACACCGACAAAGCTGCTAGAGACACTGCTCAGAGTCTCAGGAATTTAACCGGTGCTGTTAGAACTGTTGCTGCTACCACCAATGACGAAGATGTCCAGTTGAAGGTTATTGGGTCCGGACAGGAAGTTTTGATGCATTCGGCTAGATTGGTCGAGGAGGCACAGAAAAGTTTGCATTCGGTTCAAGTAACACCAGGACTGCAAAATGCAGCGAAAAATATCGCATCTGCATTGAATCAAGCTGTTGGATGTCTTCCAGGTGAGTTTCATGTGTTTTGTTGATGGAGAAAGTGATTGTTTTGTTTAGGTCAAAGAGATGTTGATTCGGCTATTACCAACATTATTGAATGGACAGCGACTATTAATTCTGGTCGTTTTCCGCATACTAACAAAACATACGGAGAACTTCAACAGGAGTTAAACACCGCTGCAGCTAACTTAAATGAAGCTAGTTCGGTTGTTGTCAGCTCTGTTAAGAGTCCAATTCAGTTGTCTTCTTCTTCAAAAGATTTCTCAGCTGCTTTTCAAGACTTGCTTCAAGTCTCAATGGAAATGGCTGGACAAACTCAAGACACAGATATCAGAGGTCAGATGGTACATTCACTGAAAAACGTTTCAACTACTTCCAGTACACTTTTAACCACTGCTAAATATCTTTCTGCTGATCCCTACTTACCAAACGGCAAGAATCAATTAGCTGCCGCTGCGAGAGCTGTCACTGATAGTATCAATCATTTGGTGAACGTTTGCACTTCTGCAGCTCCAGGTCAAAATGAATGCGATAATGCTATCAGAAAAATTCAAGCAATGAGGCCTTTACTGGAAGGCCCAACTGAGCCAATCAACGATTGTACTTACTACGAAGCTTTAGACTCAGTTATAGACAAGAGTAAAGTTTTGGGTGACTGCATGACTGGAATTACCAACAGTGCAAAACAATCCCAACATGAAAAATTCGCTGAACATATCAAAACTTTTAGTAGTTCGATTTGCCACTTTATTGAAGCGTCAGCTCAAGCGGCTTACTTGGTCGGAGTTTCTGATCCTACAAGTATTGCTGGTCGGCCAGGCCTAGTAGATCAAGCTCAATTTGCACGAGCTTCCCAAGCTATTTACCAGGGATGTACTGCTCTGTCTTCCCCTTCAAGCCCACAGAAACAAGTACTTGAAGCCGCAACTCTGATTGCGAAACACACGAGCGCCCTCTGTAATTCTTGCAGAGTTGCTAGTTCAAAAACTACAAATCCTGTTGCAAAGAAACAGTTTGTTCAAAGTGCTAAAGCTGTTGCCAACTCTACTGCGGCTCTAGTCAAAGAAATCAAGACTTTGGATTTGGATTATTCCGATGTGAATAGACACAGATGTGCTGAGGCGACTCGACCTCTATTAGGTAAGTAGTGAAACCACTTTAACAGGTGATCTCATGATATAATGTCCTTTCATACAGAGGCTGTCGAGAACCTTTGCATGTATGCGAATTCAAGCGAATTTGTATCGATTCCGGCAAAAATATCACCACAAGCAAGACGCGCCCAGATGCCAATTATTGATTCCGGAAATCGATTAATTGACAGTTCTTGTACTGTTGTCAGAGCGGCTAAAAATTTAGTCGTTATGAATAAAGATCCATCAACTTGGCAACACTTTGCTAGTTCTTCTAAGGAAGTTTCCGAATCGATCAAACAATTAGTGGTCAATATACGGTAAGTTGTTGTTTTGAATATTTATTGTGGCTAATGAAAAGTGTATAGTAATGGAGCTCCTGGAAAAAACGAATGCGAAAATGCGTCATCAGTTCTTACAAATCACTTGAGAGCGTTAGATACTGCTTCCATGGATGCGGTATCTCAATCATTAGTGCCTAGAAAAGGTGCTACTTTGCCTGTATATAGCCAACAAGTTGAACGAGCGGCTGCTGGTCTTTTGGATACTATTGAACCTTTAAGGCATGCTGCGAAATTTGAAGCGGAAAATATCGGACATGCTGTTAATCAAATGGTGAGTTTAGTTATCGAGTGTGCAAGAAAATCGTGGTGCAGCGGATCGTGACTGAAAAAAACAATTTCAAAAGATCTTTTCAGTAGAAATAATGGTAAAATTAGGGTTATTAGTCAATAATAGTTTTCAGGGGTGGCTAGTTGCAACTAGGTTTATTGCTTGTCATGGCTGAAAGCAACAAATTAAAAAATATACCAGCGCTTCTCAAACAAAACTGCTATAATAGTAAATCAAAAACTATTTGTAACTTCCCTTTTTATTAAAACTTGTGGGATTAACTGATTTTTTTTTCCACCTTTAATTATCAACATTTATATCTGGCAGTTTTGGGTATTTGGCATCATTTCAACGAAAACTATTACTAGTTAAAAAAAAATTTAACGAAATTTCAAAAACAATCTGTATAAATCGGAAACAAAACACGATAGGATAAGGATAAAGCGTTTTGCCAAAAAGTTATGTTTTTTTGTGGTCATACAAATCAAATATTTAACGCCTGTACACCATGAATTTTTTCGGCACACTCGATATAAAGAAGAATTTTTTTTACTTACAAATTTTAGATCCAATATTTCGAACCGTTGGTGCAAAACACAATTGGAGCTGCTTCCAATATGAAAAATTCAAAACAACAGGAACAACTACTGGACCAAGCTAAATCCGTAACAGAATCAGCTCTTCAGTTGGTCTATTCAGCTAAAGATTGTGGCGGCAATCCTAAAGCTGTCAACATTCATCCAGACATTGATGAATTTGCAAATTCGACTCGTGATACTTTAACAGATTTAGTTACAAGCTTAGAAACCATATCGACACAAAGCGGCATTGTTTCTGGAGTTGTGGACAATCTGACAAGGGCTATGACTCGCTTGTCTGATCATAGAGCTTCTCTGATAATTTCAGACAGCGATAGTTACGTTGATTATCAGACGAGAATGGTTGAGTGTGCTAAAGATATCGCCAAGTTGGCTGGCGAGATGGTAAGTCACACTAGCTTTGTTATTATTTAGTTATATTAAATTTTTTTTACCAGGCTTCTAAGGCCCCCAGTGACACCCAAAGACTCGCCCCACTCTCTGCTGATCTTTCTCACAAATACACCCAATTAGCAAACGACAGTATTGGTGCTGCTGCTGCTGCCACCAACGGTGAAGTAGCTATGCGTCTAAAAGAAGTTGTTCAACAACTAGGTGCCGCCTGTGTCGAATTAGTCCAAGCCGGTGGTCAATGTCTGATAAGGAAAGACGACATTATTTTACGTGAAATTGGAGATTGTTCCAGAAACGTTACTGAGAAAGTATCTCGTGTTTTGGCCACTTTACAGTCAGGGTCACGTGGTACTCAAGCTTGCATCAATGCTGCATCTACAGTTTCCGGTATTATCGGTGATTTGGAGACCACCATCATGTTCGCAACTGCTGGTAATTTAAATCCGGAGAATGAACACGAGTCGTTTGCTGATCATAGAGAAAATATTTTGAAGACAGCGAAAGCTTTGGTTGAAGATACGAAAACACTGGTAGCGGGAGCAGCATCGTCTCAGGAACAGTTGGCTGTGGCTGCGCAGAATTCAGTCTCCACCATAGGTGAGTGAGCTAGGAAAAATACGTAAAGCGACTAAAAACCAAAATAAAGTACAATTTGTGCCAAAAAATTTGAGATATTAAGTTTTGACAAGTGGCAAATCAGTAATTTTTCTCAAAGTACTAAAGACTATGTCTAGGCTTGTAAAAGCATGGCCGACTGAGATTAAATGATTGCTGCGCTCCATTAATTGTTAACATTAACTTTTTTAATAAATAATATAAATCTATTCTATTCAAGTTTGAACATTATGTTTACATGTTTAAAAGCTGTTTTACAATGAAAAGTTTTGAAACACTTGTTACATTTTTTTTTAATTGTTGGTGTAGTTATTGGAGGTGAAGATAATACACTGTATACAATGTGCTGTGAACACTATGCCACTAAGTGACGCTATTTTATGCTTTTTAGTTATGTTTGTTGGCTTCATTAAACTTTTTTTTCAGTTCAATTGGCTGAAGTAGTTAAATTTGGAGCCGCAAGCTTAGGCTCGGACAACCCAGATTCTCAAGTTATGCTAATCAACGCTGTAAAAGACGTAGCAAGTGCTCTCGGCGACTTAATTCACGCTACAAAAGCTGCCAGTGGTAAACCAATCAATGACCCAGCAATGATCCACTTGAAGGAAAGTGCTAAGGTACGATTCCGCAAGATGTTGTTTTAGTGTGACTTGTGTGTTGTGTTTTTATTTTTTATTTACAAATTAATTATTTTTTGTGCTTTTTTCTTTTTTGTTTTCATAATTTTATCACATTTGTTGTTTATTTTGCTGCACTTTTTGTTTTTACTTGTGTTAAATTGTTTTTGCATGTTGTGTGATGTACTAAAATTCTTATTATATTAATTTGGGGTGGACTTTAAATGAATAATCATTAATATTAAGTGACGTAAAAACAGTACATAACACACATGCTAAAACATGATAATAAATTTTAATATGTAAAAATTAACAAAAAACAATATCAAAACATGTGAATCATTTTAAAGTCCACCTTGCAATTTGTAGATAACAGTGATGATTAACAGAAGTTTTGTGAAATAAAGGTGGAGGGTTTTAACACATGTTTTGATTCATGACAGGTTCCTGATTCTGATACTGATTGGTGGGTTTCCGATCAAGAAGAGGAATTAATTCGGTTATTAAGCGACAGCAAAGAGAACATTGCTACTGAAGCTTTGCAATCAGACATTTTACCTTGTCTCCTCATTACATAATATGTGCCAATTGTCTAGTCTCGTTAGTGTGTGTTCGTCTCATTGTAGCTTTGTGTTTTGTCTCATCCAAAAACCTATTTTTGATGTATCTTTATTATAGGCAACTTTATTTTTTTTATCTTTATATTTATCAAAATTATTTTCATATTTACCCAATAAATAAATCGTGTGGTGATTTTAATTTTTATTTCCATTTTTTAAAGCCAAACCTTTTTTTATTTCATTAAGGTTAGTACTTATTAATTTGTGTTGGTTGGGGTGAACGCACTTTTTCTTTACTTTCTTTCTTATCCTTATTTTAATAACATTTTTCAGCTTACGTGGACTTGATCTAAAAGCATGTTGCTTCGATTTTACTTTTGTAAAAACATAAAACTGAATATTTTTCGTAGGTTATGGTCACCAACGTCACTTCACTTCTGAAAACAGTTAAAGCAGTTGAAGATGAACATACCAGAGGTACTAGAGCTCTAGAATCTACAATTGAAGCTATCGGTCAGGAAATGAGGGTAATTTTTTCTATATTTTTTGAGCATTCCCATATACAAAACAAAATTTCAGGCCTTATATTCGAGCGAGGGCTGCAAGCAAGGCGTAACCGCTGAAGACCTCATCAAATGCACGAAAGCCATTACTAAAGCCACTGCGAAGTCAGTAGCAGCTGGAATCAGCAACAAACAAGATGACATCATCGCTGCTGCCAACCTCGCACGAAAATCAATCTCAGACATGTTGATAATTTGCAAAAGCGCTGCTTTCAACCTGGCTGAAACTGTAGATCTAAGAGAAAGAACTCTTAATGGTGGACATGATTGTGCTCACCAGTTCCGAGAGTTGCTGGTGGCAATTTTGCAACAAAGCAGTCCTGCTGATGCAAAACACACTCTGCCTTTGATTTCCCGAAAAATAGCACAATCTGCAACGGAATTGGTTAGCATTGCTGAACTCCTCAAAGGATCAGATTGGGTGGACCCTGATGATCCTACAGTCATCGCTGAAAATGAATTGTTGGGAGCTGCTGCATCAATTGAAGCTGCCGCGAAGAAATTGGCGAGTTTGAGGCCAAGGAAATCTATAAAGGTGAGCTTTTGTTTGATTTTGTTTTATATTTTTAACAGGTGGTGGTTTACTGTGAGTTGCTATAAGATATGTTTGATATTCTTGGTTGTATTTTAAATTCACCCAGGAGTCAAACATATTATTATAGAAACGTCACGTTTCGTCTGCATGCTGGAAATAAGTAGGGTAAGTGATTTTGTTCTTTTTGGGGATCCTATATCATAAATTTAAAAGTAGGTTCTTTAAATTGAAAGTATGAATAGATTTATTATCTATTCACCATACATAATCTCGACTGTTCTTAGCTATCTCTTATGAGTTTTTCGCTTAATGGCATGATACTATAGAAAATGAAATGATTTACAAAAAAATTCCAATGATATTTTGTGATGAGTCTGAAAATTAAAAAAAAAATGAAATCTACTTTGAGGTTTGTTTCAACAGTTCAGAGCGGTTCAGAATTGAACTACACATGCGCAGTGTTATTATGGTGGTACGAAGGTTATTGCGCATACTGAGTACAGTTCTGAACTGTTGCTGAAACAAACCTATAATTTTAACTTTGACCTCAAATAACTTTTGAAAGGAATTAAAGTTTGAAATTTTGCTCATGTTATATAAAAGAGAAATAAAATTTGCGGTGGGGGATCTCCAAATATCTCCATAGGGACTGATATTTTAACCGAGTTAATATTTGATTTTTTGAATCACCTAAGTTTACCTAGACAAATAATAATATTCAGTTTAAATGATGAAAGAATTAAAAATCCAAGTCAAACATACAAGTTTAATCAACCAATTCGTACATAAAGTTGCAGAGTGCTTTTGAAAGCCGCCATCAGCAGTGCTTAAATAATAATGAAAAAGAGAAAATTAGAAAAAAAATTACCAAACTTTTGTCAATAATAAATTAAAACAAAAAATTAAATTGAATACTAAAAGTAGGATAAATAACGATTTATCCTACTTTTTTTATTATCCTACGTAATTAATAACGATTTTTAGTAAAAAAAAATATTCGATGGATCTAACACATGAAATAATTAAATCAATAAATGTAGGGGTATTTGGAAAATTGACAGAAGAAAAAAAGAAAAAAATAATTAGAAGGAAACAAGATTATAAACAAACATTTATTTAACTAATGAAGATTAAACTAGTGAAGATAGAATAGGACTTATTAAAGATGGCTTGATAATTTAAAACTTGAGAAGTATTTTAAAATTATCAGTAGGAGAAAAGGAATGACCGAAAGAAAGAATGTGAAAAGCAAAAACAAATGAAGTGTTAGTTATATCTGTATTTTTCTATTGTCCTTAGATGTTCACGAATTCAATTTACGCACTGATAACTAAGGAGCGGATCCAATGAGGGAACAAAAAACGCTTTGCAGCCGTCTAGCTAACTAGTCGCACTCGCCACGCGAAAAAATCTTAAAACTTGAATTGGTCGATTGCGGTAGTAATGACGTGCTTACAAGTGATAAGCGTAGACCTCGAACACTTATAATTGTTTAAAAATTTGGACATTTGTTTTTTAAAACAAAACTTTATTTGAAATTAATAATTATATCTATGTGTGATCGATAAAAATTAAAAACAAATTAAAAAATAAAAAATAGGTGTTTTAAGAATCACATCCCAGTTTTTGAAGAAAACGCTTGAATTAATCGTACCCGCAGAAAGCGATCAGTGCGGCGCCTATGCGCGTGCTCTTCAAATCCCTCCTTGTATCCGATCATTACTGATAACAATACTTGACGTTGACTTTTTTACGTCTCTATGGCGTCCTTGATCATGGTACATACATGGCTTTATCTGTCGTATTCTTACTTTCAGATTTTTGTTCTTTCTTAGTGGGAGCCTCAGTATATATAAACTGAATTTTCGGATTTCAAAATTTTGAGGTTCATCAATTAATTCATCACTAAATTTATTTTTTGTCAATAACAACTGTTTATTATAAAACACTGTCTAAAGTGCTGTAGAATTGTAAAACATTTATTGGGAAACAAACCTAATAGTCAATTTAGTGAAAGACAGAGGTTGATTGCACTGCAATAAAGTATTAAAGCTATTTATTGCTTGTTGAAACAGTGAAACAGATTTCCAAAGTTTCGAAGTGCATTCAAGGGACGGGTGGTATGGGGCGACTGAAGATAAAAACACAATTTGGTACCATGAACAGCTTAAATACTTTACTGCAGTACAATAAATCTTGTTCCGAATGCCATTGTTTTTAATTAACTATTTAAGTCAAAATTCATTATTAAGTTTGTTTTCCTATACTTTGTATGCCTTTGATAAATCCATCTAACTAGTCAAAATATTTAAGAGAAAATTGTTTGATCATGTGTAAATTTTATTTCATTTCTGCTGATTCATGCGTTGAACGCTCCCTCATTGCCAATCTCAGTTACCTCAAGGTCTAAATTATAAATTATAGGCAAATAAAATACACTAAACGACATCATGCGGAACAAATGTGAACTATCAGAAAAAAATTGTTTACTGATTTTATTTAAAGTTATCAGTTGTCATAATAAAATAGATGAAACGCCATCAACCTAAATTTATTTTTTGGTTTCTTTGTAGACTCAGGACCTAGATGAATCCCTCAACTTCGACGAGATGATTTTAGAAGCAGCGAAATCCATAACTTCCGCCACTGCTGCTTTAGTTAAAGCTGCCAGCGCTGCGCAACGTGAACTAATCGACAGTGGAAAAGTATCTCGTACTCCTACATCATCTTCAGATGATGGCCAATGGTCTGAAGGTTTAATATCAGCAGCAAGACTCGTAGCAGCAGCCACACATAGTCTAGTGGAGAGTGCAAATGCTCTAGTCCAAGGTCTTGGAAGTGAGGACAAACTCATTTCGGCTGCTAAGCAAGTTGCAAGTTCAACGGCACAGTTACTGGTGGCGTGTAAAGTAAAAGCAGAGGGCGACACAAATGCTACTAGACGATTACACCAAGCTGGTACTGCGGTTATAAGGTCTACAGATAATTTGGTGAGAGCTGCCCAACAGGCTAAGAGTGTGGAAGAGGAGAGGTGTTTGGTACTTAATAAAAGAATGGTGGGAGGAATCGCACAAGAGATTGATGCAAGGTACGTACAAGTTATTTTTTATTTAAAATTTTTTCATAAAAAACCAAACAGAAATTAATACTCAACTTTAGAAGCAAATCCGATTATAATTTTGTAATCGTTTTTGTTATCAGCTTTTTTTTATGACAAGTAGTGCATAATGTTTATTGGAATTGTTCACAGTATTGTACAATTTGTATTGTATCCGCACTGAATATACCACTAGTGAAAATGGTGAATCATGATTAATGAATTTAACATCAAAGCTAAAATTACGAGTAACAAAAATGTTTACTGGTTCAAATCATGGTGTAATCGTTGAGGGAGGAATAACAGAAGTTGGCATAAGCATTGAAATCGTGATCGAGGCACAAACACTCTTTATGGCTGTTTTACAGTACCCGGGATAGCTTTTTCCCCCGCTGTAAATTTGCAAACGGTGGTATTGACAATAACATAAGACCACAAAAGGTGTTTGTACCTCGACCAAGAACTTAACATAGCTGATATAGGGCATGTTCTCTCCTCATATTTCTCCCTCCACGTTTGTAACTCATTTTTAAAGATCTGTATTTCTAATATTATTTGGTTTATTGAATAGTCCCCAATACAACTCCAGCCAAAGTTAAGTAGTATATTTTTCTGGTGGTATCACTTATACTCATTACGCTTGGAAATACCATGAGTCCGAAGCACGAAAACTTATGTTTATATAGGAGCTGAGTAAACAGCAAGTGAGACAATCTCACGAACGAAAAAACCGAACTTTATGGTCGAGTAGTAAATATTATTTTTTCTACGATACTGAAATGCTAATTTTACTTTAAGAATTCATAATTATATTTGCAATTATTCAAACTGTCAGTGCCATGTCACTGCAAATTTATTTAATTTTTTTACTCGTTTTTTTAGTAACACGCATTTTCATCTCTAGTTTAAAAAAATTGTACTTTCACAAAGGGTTTATAGAAGTGGAAATGCGTATTTTCATGTGCATGAGTAGAAAAATAATTTGTATCAAAATTACGTCAAATCATTCATTGCAGTACGTAAACAATTCACAATAAAAACTACAGTTTAGTGAACGAACGGTGAATAAGAACAAAAGTTTTAAAGTTGATTATCAACTTTGTCGACAATGACTGATTCGTTGATTTTTGATTAGGTGTTAAAAGCCAATTTTGATGTTTAGATTTATAATTAGGAGAGAGTGCGTACCAGTTTTTAATAATAGTATGATGTAGTTTCGTATTGCCCTCAATTCTGTTCGCAAAATAGCACCTTGTTATCCCTTAGCAATAATATTGCTATAATAACAATATTGTTACGCCTAAGAAAAAATTGGTGCGAATAAGTAGTTAGGTAAAGAAATATATATAAAAAAATTAAAGTTTATTTATTAATTAAACAATGCAGGATTACTATTTACAACAACGATGCATGTATTCATAATGAATGCCAAAATCACGGTGAAACACTCGATCATACAGCTGACTACATCTTCTGTAACTATCAGAACAGTCTCTATGAAAAAATGGAACATAATAATATATCATCGTTGTAGTTTTTGTAGGTAATGGAGTAGTAATTTTTTGTTCAAATTCAGTTAAACATTTGGTGTCCCACGGATTTGCGCTAACATCATACTTTTTAATCTTTTCCATTTCAGGTTTGGGACAAGAAGAAATATTATTATTGTTCAGTTTCAAGTCCGTAATTTCAATTGCGTTGCTGAAAACTTTTTTGGGAAGAATAGTGAGGTCATTATGATCCAGATACAATTTGTTAAATTTGTAACCCAAAAAAGCTTCTTCATCTATATTTACGAGCTTGTTGTGACTTAAAATTAAATCTACGCTGCACTGCCTATTATTACCATTTCCCAAAATTTTTCTTGGTAAAAATGTAATGATATTATGTTCAAGATTAATAGTACACAATAAAGGATTATTTACAAACCATGAACTTTCATAGGTTTGTAACTTGTTGTTCTTCAATTTTATAATTTTTAGGTTTGGAATATTTTTAAAAGTTTCCTTGTCAATTCGTTTAATTTGGTTATCGCTTAAATCCAGTTCTTCAAGAGGGGCATCGGAAAAAGTATTTCCTTTTATTTCTGTCTACAAATTATGCTTCAAACTAAGTTTTCTTAAGTTCTGTAATGTCGAAAACGAATATTCTTCAATCGATGTTATATTACAAAACTCAATTTCTAATTTCTTTAGAGAAGATAATCTTCTGAGCAGATGTGGAGTAATTGTAGAAATGTTGTGGTATTGAATGTGAAAGTGGTCAAATTCATTTTTTATTTGTTCATCCCGCGATCCGAAAAATGGTACCCATGAGTTGTTCTTACTGATATCACATAACACAAAATCGGTAAGATATATAGCGATTAAACCAACTGAAAACACTTTATTACCGAACATTTCGTTTAAAAATTTAACACAGTTGTATATAATTAATGGTTACAATATATTTAATATAATTGTTTGCATAAAACATTTGATTATATACATGTGACCTTTGTGTGTAAGGGTCATAGCAAAATGTGTTTATGATAAGTGCAATATAATAATCATTTTACTTGGAAAATATTGTATAAAAACATGCATCGTATGTTATAGGAACAGTCATAAGTCAATGGATATTGGAAGTCAATTTTAGTGATATTTCTTTTATTTTGATAACCATTTTAATTCCTGTTGTAGTTACTTTTTTGTTGAAGACACCATAAATAGATGCTTTTTTATAGCTTCAAACATTCATTAGTATTTTACTACATAAATGTATTACCAATAAAATAAATTAAATATGGTAATTAATAACACACTGGTAATTAATAACTGTTTCTTTGTCTAAACTAATACTTTTTTAAATAAAAAAATATATCTTATCAATCCCACACTTAAATTATCGGTGATCATTAAAATAACTTCTGGTCATTTTCTCAAAACAACTAAATATTGGAAATTTAATTAGCGGTTAAATTCTTGTAACCAGTAGTTAAGTGCCAAAAAAACTACCGGTTAAATTTCTTTAAACAGTTTTATATTGTATAATCAAAGACGAAATAAAAAAGAAGGAATTTTATTTTATATAGGTACCTTCTATTCTTATTATTTCATTTATCGTAACAGTGGAATTACAAAAACGTAACTTATTGTAATAAGAATGTCCAAAATAAGTTTTCTACTTCTTGTGTATTGTCTTACATATTATGATCCTACATATACAGGGTGAGTCTGTTAAAAGTTTATCTCAACTTTTCTCAAAAACTAGTTATCACACTGACTTTAGGGTTTGCCATTAAAAAGTGGTGAGACAAAGGAACTGTAGTGTGGATGTCCAACCTATTGTCGGGTATAACCTGGTAATGCTGCTTCAAAATAGGTCTTACAAAACTTTATTATTTTTTGGGGTTATCCACAATTTTTTTGTTTATCAACAACATCTGTTTATTTACAATGACATTAGAAAAAATGTAAATATTCATTAGAGAGTATATTATAAAAATTCAGAAAAAATTTTCATGTGTGGAGAAAAAAACAAAGTTTTTATTGGCAAACTTTGAAGTTGATGTGACAACTAGTTTTTGAGAAAAGATTATCTCATCTTTTCTCAAAAACTAGTTTATCTCAACTGAGTATATAAATGTATATAAAAATGAGTAATGCAGGACCTATTTGTTGTGTCGCATTTTGCTGTGCTATTATTACTTCTTCTGTATTTTCTCAAAATATTTTTATTTCCTACTTAATCAATATAGCCAAATATTATCTTAGTTACGGTAACCATTATAACATTCATAACTCCCATGGGAGTTATAGGAGGCAATTATGAATTCTTAACTCCCTCTAATTTTTTAATTGAAAAGAAATACAAATCTAGTGTACTAAAGTTACGAGAAAAGAAGAAATGATTAATAACCAATTAAACAACAATTTTTAAACGCCAATAATATCGTTTCGTTTATATTCTTGCTTCCAGTGTTACTTTTATTCAACAATTCTTAAAATTTCTGATATTTTTTCTTGCACATTCTTTCCGATGTTACGGGCACTAAAACATGGGAAAAAATAAGTAAATATATATACCATATTTGAGAAATATGCCAGAAATATAATTTCATTCACATTTCTGCTGCCAGTGTGGTTCTTTTTTAGCCATTCTTGAAATCGGTCGTATTCTTTCTTGTACACTACTTCAGATTTTCTTGATACTAATACAGCACGAGCTTTCTCAGCTTTTTTTCACGTTCTCAATCATTTTTAAAAATTCATAAATTTTTGTTGACGCAATTGTCAAGAAATAAATCCATAGTAACCAAGCGTAGTTAACTAACAGCAAATTTGTTTTTTGGATTTGTTTAGTAGGAAATAAAATTGTAATTTGTTTTTTGGATTTGTTTAGTAGGAAATAAAATTGATTATGTATCACGTGAATTACTGGGTGTCAATAACCTCTGTAATTAACACCCTCATAATTCCCTTGATACATAAATAACTATAATAAGTTGGTATTATTGAAACATGAAATTAGTGTTCGTTGTAAATAACCTCGAAAATTACTTTCTAAACGTATATGTATATCAGTGTGACAGATGCCAACTTATATTTTTCTGTTAATACACTTTGTCAGCTTCCATTTGGTACCAAATTATTGACGAAATGAAATAAATAAATAAAAATGTTGTGCATGACCTTATATTTTATACATATTTTTTATTATTTTTATTTAATTACTCCGTTTATAATTTACTGGACACAACGGATTTCAAGTAAAAGCTGATAACACCTATTAATCGAAAAAAATAGTTTATCTGCTTTTACACCGATTCGGGTACCTGGCAACCCTCATTCAAAATTTTTAGGGGTTGTTTTTTTTTGACGGTTTTTTTTGATCAGGTGTTCAAAAGGCAACCTTAACGAATAACGTTTCTTGCAATATATACTATTTTTCTTTAATATTTTATCCGATAACTAATTAATCCAGTTTTTTTACGGTCGCCTCTCTACCTTTATAGAAAAATTGTAATTTTTTTAATCAAAAAATATTAAAATATAATAAAAAATATTATACATATATGAACTAAATTTAACAATATTTTAATTTCTCAATTGAAAAATTGAAGCCTTTAAAAAAATTTACTCTAATTTCAGCATTGACACTGAACATCTTTTAAAAGAATTTATTTTGTGATGATAGAGAATTTTTTGCAGAGTTTAATTTCCTATAAAACTGAGTAACATCATTAAACTGAATCGTAAACGAGTTATAAAATTCCAATTTTAAAAAAAACGTACTATTTAAATGGGGAATAGAGAAACAAGAACTTGTTTTTGAAAAACAAAAAGTAGTCGATTTTTTTAAACACCTTAATACGCACGTGTGTAACAAAATCAAAACTGTTTGTTTTATTCATTGTGCAAACCATGATAAAAACGAAAATTAATCTTATTATTTACTACATTTAGGAATCGAATAAATAACAATTTCAGATAATACGACTGCAACTTGCAATTATTTTTATAAACGTGTGTCAAATTAACATTTTTCTTGAAACTTTGGCGGGATTTGGCCAATTAACTTATTTTATTTTTAAATTTTGTAACCTCTAAGGATCAGAAGTGACTTAAAAAAACTTTGCACTGTACATGCCTCTTTTGGGTTTGTTTATTGCCAAAATTAACGATTGTTACAAAGAATTTATTTGCAAAATTAATATTTCGGAAAGTATTTAATAAAGCATATATTGTGTGATCGTAGATAACTCAGCCCAAACTCATAATATGCTCATAACACCCATAATTACATGCTATCACAGCGGTGATAAAAATAAAAAATCATCTTATTTATTTTTGTTAAGAATTACAGAATTTGCTAATAGTATACTATATCAAGGGACTAAAGTGCATCATATAATCCCGAGAGTAAAAGTTTATTGCCTGAGGGCTTCAGTCTCTTGAGGAATTGAGGTACTTTAGTCTTGAGGTATATACGCTGTTTTTTGCACTTCCGGGACTAAAGTTCATAAATAAAAAGTCATAATACCTACAAATAAATAAGTTTATTATTTCGGACGACTCTTGTTCTCTCATTTCCTTTTATTCAGCTGTTCATCTTCTAAATACCTAATACATATTTGAAAATGTGTGGGATTTTTTCATATTTTAATCCCAAGGAATTTCAAAGGTCAATTTTAAATTCCAAGACATTTTAAATGGCACTTTAAGTCCTTTGGGACTAAAAGTAGCACTTTAGTATCTCTCAGTTGGTGCAAAAAATACGGAACTTTGTGTTTGGAAAACACAGCTTAACTTTGAACAAAAAAATAATAATTTCTTTGATTTTTATTTATTTAAGGGAATTATTCCTTTTTTTTTATTAAAGTACCCTTTTCGCGTGATGCTTCAAACTCCATTTTTATACTTACTGTAAAATTAAATTTTGTAAATGTTTTTTCTTATTTTCAGATCGGAGGTGTTCCGGATAGAGCGTGAATTGGAAGAAGCCCGTAGCAGGCTGACCGCAATCAGACAGGCAAAGTACAAACTACGAGGCTACGATACATCGGGTGATGATACTGATGGTTACATCAGTTCAGCCCAAGATGGCGAAACATCGCGGTGAGTTTCAGGTGTGTGTCTAACCCTACTAATGACTTGTTGCTTGTTTTGGTTAAGCTACCGGTGTTGGATTAGGGAATTTTGTTTTGTTGCTTATGCACTGTTGTGTGTGTCGCATTCCTCTGTAGTGGCGCCAATGTCAAACATTTTCGTATTTCATTCACTAACAGAGGACGTTTTTTTGCATGTGCAGCGTGAAGGTAATCTTTTCATAATCACAGTCGCAGAAGATGTAGGTAAGGGCACGCGTATTTTTATCTTTAACAGTATTAACTCATTGCTTTGAGAATTGTTATTTGGTTTTGATATTTTTCATCTCATTGTAGTTGCTCATAGTGATGCACAAGCGCTCAAAGCAATTTCTTATAGCCCTTCTCCTTATGATTCAATATTGAAATGAACCATTTATCATTTTATTCATTGATTTTTTTGTGTTATTTGTTGAAGTATTCTAATAAAGATGAGTTGAGAACAACTAAGCTAAAATTGCAATATTAATTTCAGAACTCCGCGGATAAAAGTGATTTTTCAAAATGATGTAGCTCCCCCTCTCAGCGGAGGAGAATATTCAAGGTGATTTTATGTTGTGTTTGTCCAAAATCATTTATCTTATTTTTTTGACAACAGCTATTGATTTTCATCTGTAGGGCTTTATGCCAAGTATCAGTAAAAACCAGTGAAACGGTTGTTACTGCCTTTTCAATAATTATCATTTTGTACTATTTTAAGCATCTTTATTTCTTTTTCACCTTCGCATTACTTATTTTTAAATCTCTTAGGACCGGTTTACAGAAAGTGAAATTAACATTAATTGCGATTAAATAGTTAATTCGCAATGAAATGCCGATTACGAATCAAACACGAAGAAAGCCGATTTAATCGCGAATTAAAAGTTAATCGCAATTCAATATTTAATTAACTTTCTGTAAACCGACCCTAAGGGTTTAGTTTTTTTTATTCTTAAATTTAATAACGATTTTTGTTGGAACACAACATTTTATTTATTAAAGAATAAATAAAAAGACGAGCGCGCGGCAGTGGCTGACCTGGGAGTAAGAAATTTTCAGTTATATCACAAGAATGTGAGAATAAATTGAAGATAATTTGACAAAACTTCGAAAACGTGTTGTCAGGCAATCACGAGACTCTAAAAGGATGGAATGGAATTGTCTAATGGCAAAGGGTTTAAGAAAAGTTCTGGAAAATTATTTTCTAATTTATCAATCTCTCGTGTGATATTCCATGGATTATTTTTTGATATTGATTTCTTTATTGAATTTGTTAACTGAGGATGGACTAACCTTTTTTTGATTTATTTTTAGAGTCTTTTAGCAAATTGGCGACAGACATGAAATAAAAAAAATAATTTCCAAACAAATTACTTCAAATTATTTTCGTGCCAATAATCTACTGTAGAAAATTCTTCTATAATATTTTGATTTGCTAAAACTACAAAAATTAATGAAATTGAGAGATCTATTGGATTTTAAAAACGTCAAAAAATAAACATAATTAAAAAAGGACGTTTTTTCGGAACACTCGCATTTAAAAGTGTTTTTGAAAAAATGTATATAATTCTCCATAATATAGCATTTCCTGTCAAATCGGAAGTACAATTTTCGTTTAAGTTCGGGTGATCCAATAAAGTTAGCAGGCTTTTAAAAGAAAGGTAGATTTCTAAAAATATACCAACTTTTAGAATTCATTTTTTCAAAATTGATTTTCCACAGGAAAACTAAAATTGAATTATTGTATTTACTGTGACCGCTGCTGATTACATTTCTGTAATGTTGTTTATGAAACTTTCGAAGTTTATGGAGCTTTTCAAAAAAAAAACTATCAAAGAATTGAGAAACAAGAAATTTAGTTGGTAATATAAGTCAACCTGAGATTCTTGAAGCCAGAAAAATCAATTTAAACTGTTTGGAAGTAAGAGGACGGGACACCAAAATTATTGTAAAAAAAAGTCATATTTCTGTTAAGGGTGCTGTAACCAGGTGAAATTCTTTATTTTGCACTTTTCGGATGTAAATATAACTCTTTTGTATAAGTATTGTACATCAAATTACGCGTTTTTTAAAGATCTAGGGGGCTAAATAACTTTCGTTATTAAAAAATTAATTACCTGCTATGATAAAAAAAACAGTTTAAAAAAGTTCTTTATTTTTAACATTTTTTCTATCCAAATAAAGTCTGAGCTCATTTATTTTTAGCACCGGCATTTAAAGTATAAATCTCTAGGGGACTAACTGTAGTCGTAAATCAAGAAATGTAGGTATAATTGTTTAAATATTAACAATAACGCAAATGGCTCTGAATCTTTATATTCAGGTTATTTTAAGAAAACAGAATTTGGGCACTGATTTTATATGACGTTATAGACATAGGTCTATACAAATGAGTTTATTAAAATGTTGCACTTTATTTAAATCACAACGCAATTTTGACGAAAAAGTGGCGTGTAGTTCAATCGTTTGGCCGCTGATGGCGCTGATCTTCAATATCAATAATGTCTACAAAAATGTGAAAAGCGACATTGCATTCAATTTGCTCCCATTTTTTATGTATTTGCCTTTGCTGTAGCAAGTGATTTATGACTTTAGTTTTAAGTGTGTTTGGTTGCAGTCAGTGAGAATTCAGGGACAAATTCGAAATTTTCTCAGCGGTTACAGCACCCTTAACACGCAATACGTATAAAAAAAATGATCACAAAATAATGAAAGAGTAGCTTTATGCTAAATTTGACAAATTTATAAATATAATTTGCACAAATCATTCATAAAATGATTAAATAATGGCTTATAAAAGTGGTTAAAAACGAATTTTTATTTCTAAATCTTGTGTCCTCTAGCTCCTAAACGGTTCAACTTGGTAATTAAGGTGAAAGGGTATGCTTTGACAAAAATTGAGATAAAAAAATTTATATATACCAAAAATGCTTAAATGAAAAATGAAAAGTAAAACACCCACTAACACCAAATTTCTTTACTTGATACGACGCACGTTTCGACAACAAAGTTGTCATCCTCAGATAGGAATTAAAACTGAAGAAGATCAAAAATGCTTAGTTTTTCCAAAAAGAAATTGAAAATTATGGTCCCGCATTTTGAGAACCGCTAAACTGGGATGTGTACGTTACCATGCACTTATACAGTTATTGGCAGTAGAGTTATGTAATTACAGTAATGTTTTGATAATCCGAACAGAAAGTTGCCAGGCCTTGTTCGGATTATCAAGATTTTGGGATTACAGCATCCATATAAAAGATGTCTGTAATCCGAACATGTTCGGATTAAATATACCTTGCTGAATCATGTCAATCGTTAAATAATTAAGAAAAAAAGAAAAGGATATTAAGCATTTATTATGACACATATTTTCAGAAAAACAGGGGTTGCCGATATTGACGACCTCCTCTTGGCAATATCACCAATTGTGGTCCTTTTAAAAAATATTTATTAAAAAACGAAAAAGTTGAAAACGACTTTTTATTGTCCAAGTGTGTAGTAAAATAGTACATACGAGTACATATAGCTAATATTTCCTACAAAAAATAGTTTCTTAAAAAACATAATTACATTTAAAAAAAAAATGTGAAGCTTAGTATGGCGATATTGTACAGAGTTACCTTAATTGTTTTTTTTTTCTAGAAAATTGTCCAAAGTTCTTTGGGTAGAACTTGTTATGTTTAGGTTTAGTACTTTTTGTCGCATTCTTCTCAGAAGAAGGATTTCGGGCAGATCAAGTTCATTTTCTTCCGCCCAACGTAAACAGGAATTAAAAGAACTAATTGCTTCTTTGTGAGACATTTTCTGTAAAGGCTCTCCTTCTACATGACTGTAATGCGATCATCATCACTGGTCAATTCCTGATCTCGTCTGTGAGCTGAGGCATTGTTCAATATCAAAAGAGCTTTTTCCTCTAAATGTTTGTTCCTCAGGTACTGTTTGACGCTGGGTACGAACTCCTCATAGAACCATTCTTTAAAAATATTCTGATCAATCCACGCACTTTTTTGGTTTCGGTAAAAAACAGGAAGATGGATGTTTCGAAAGGGCCTTGGATTTTTTGATTTTCCTATCACAAGCAACCGCAACTTGTGACCTCCTCTTGCATTGGCGCAAGGCATAAACGTAAGCATAAACGATCCTTGCTGATCTTGCGGCCTGGTGCACCTTTTTCGTCTGCGTGTACCAGAGTCTTCGCAGGAAGGCAGCGCCAGTACAAACCAGACTCGTCCGCATTGTAGATTTGATCCAAACAAAGGTCGAGTTTTTTATTTTATCTTGTAATTTAAAGCGAAAAGGCTCTACGGACATTTGATCACTCGAAAGCTTTTTTCCTGTAATTTTTAAGGAACGAGTTCCAAACCTATTCTTGAAACCTTGGAACCATCCATGACTAGCTTCAAATCTTATTGCTTTGCCATAGTTCATTTCTGCGAAAAAGAAACGAGCTTTTTCTAGTACGACAGCTTCAGAAATTGGCGCAAATCGTGCTCTTTGTTGCAAAAACCATGTGTAGACTGTATCTTCTACATCAGGAAACTCGGAGGGACGCCTAGTTTTTCTCATTCCCGGTCCCTTTTCTGTGCGTGAACATACTGAAGAATTTCTTCTTTTTTTTTAATATCGAATATAGTGGACTTTCCAACATCGAAGCGATTTGCCAGACTACTTAGTGACTTTCCAGACTCCAATTCAGGCAATATCTCAACCTTCTGTTGCAGTGTTAGTGTAAGATGTTTTCGTTTGGGAGCCATACTTGAGACTTGAGAGACCACTAAACAATGCAAGTTAATGCTTGCAAATTTACAGCCGCAGACGTTCGACATTCTATCATTGACGCATGGGCAAAAATAATTTTGTTACAGTGCGGATTACAGAATCCAAGCGTTCGGATTATAGATACTACAAGGTCCCAAAAAAAGATTTTCATCTAGTTACCTTTGAAATTATTTTACATGTTAATTTTTTTTGTGCCGCTCTACTCTTTAAGTTTGAACTAATTTATTTTGTCACCTATCAATCAAATGTCAATTCAGATTTGAAGTTTGGCAAGGGGACTTTGACCTTTAATGAACATCCAAAGCAGGAAAACTTTTTCTTTAAAAATTGCCGCTTGTAGAGAGAACGAATATATAGGGTTTTTCATTTTTCTTGTTACAACCTTAGTGACATTACTAGGTTTACTCGTTACCCCTATTTGCTAAAGCGGCATTTTTTATTTTACATGGGAAATTCACAGGCGACTAGATGAAAATCTTTTTTTGGGGCGTTGTACTTTACACCATAAAACTGTTCGGATTACAGAGTATTTCGGATTATAGAGAGATTAAAACATTACTGTATGTATTTTGCATTCCGAAAGCCGTTTTCGTGGCTTGATAAAAAAAATTAAAGTGGATTTGAAGGTTTCCACAGTTTTGATTATTTTTTTTAATGTCAGTGTCTTTGCCAGAGTTCTCAAAAATGTTCTCTCATTTTTAAATTTAAAGTTGTCATTTTTTTATTTTATTCAATAGTTACTGCATTAAATACAGTGTAAAAGTTTTCTTTAAAAACGTAATTACTGTAAACAATATTTATTTTTTACGTGTTTCTAACTGCCAATGTAATCTTTTTATTTTACCGCACCGTGCATAAAGTTCCTTCTTCCACTGAAATATATACAAATGTAAAGTGATTTTTTTCAATTCACAAAGCCAAAAAATGATTGACAAAACACCGAATGTAAGTAAATAGAATTCGGAAAAAATTGAAAACGTAACTTATTATTACGACTATCTTAATGAGTTAGTAAACTACCATTTGCACAGTGACTCTAAAAAGATGCGTAAACAGGTTTCTGAAAAATGTATGCACTTTTTGGAAAAATGACATAAGGGTTTTTAACTCGTCTGAACATGAAACCGACACACTCACATGAAAATTTTTGCTAAATCATTCCC
Organism: Tribolium confusum; assembly: GCA_029207805.1. Lineage (NCBI taxonomy): Eukaryota > Metazoa > Arthropoda > Insecta > Coleoptera > Tenebrionidae > Tribolium > Tribolium confusum. The sequence continues at coordinate 6,789,609 of JALGAY010000003.1, forward strand.
TTCCACCCTGTATTCTTGATGCAAGAGATTTAGGGCTCGCCAATTCAAAAGTCGTAAAAGTAAAATAGTCGTAAAAACTATGTAAACAGTCATTTAATTAAGTAGCAGTGGCCTTGACAATCGATCAGCTTTGTTTTCGATGTAACAAAGCATAAAATAACTAATCATTGTCCAACTGGACAACTATGTCAACATTTCGTTACTAATTTATCATAGAAGTGCAGCTGCTTGCATCTGGCGAGCTCTATATCTCTTGAATCAAGAATATGGGTAAGTGCGCTAAATTGCATTAGTTGATCTCAATAATCTCATGTTGCTCCATGGGAACGTCTTTATCAGACACTTTGCTATTTAAAATATCTAAGTTCGTGGCTGGTTCCTGTGTAACTAGAAAGTGCCACATAGTAGAAAATATTTTACGCTAATAAATCTCAGTATGTAAAACACATATGCAAAAATTCGAATTAGGATATCTTTTGATTTTTTTTTATTCGACTATCAACAATTTTTTTTAAATAATTTTGTGATAAATTTGTGTAACAGTAATTAATTTGAATGAGGACATTTATTAAGTATGTGACAAAAACCATGATTAAAACAATTAACGTACCACAATTATCTTAAAATAATAAATTTTGTGTTACCAACCCAATCAGTATTTTTTGATCACGATGTAGAAAGTTTTTTTAGTTATAATAATTAAGATTTGATGAACTTAAATATAAAGATCTCATAAGGAGAAGCAGCTTACTAACAATCTATAAAATTACTTGATCTTGTATTATTTTTGAAACATGTTTTTCTTATAAAAACAGATACGGCCATTACCAATACGACAGTTCACAGTCTAACTACTCCCCAACTGTACAGCAGCCCGCCTTCTACAACGATACATACAGCCACTTGGAAAGTCCCGAAAAAGTTAACTCTTTAGAACGCAACAAGAGAAACCTTCTCCAATCCCAAATTCATTCTCTGGACAATGCCGTCTACGGTGGCACTAATAGCTACAATCAAACCTCCCAAAACGATTATAATTCGTTTAGTAAAAACGCACCTAAATTCACACCGCTTCCTGCACGACCGCCTAGTTACACCCCTGATAGCAAAACCTACAGCCCCACGACCACCTCTCCCTCATATCAGAGTCCTTACAAACAACTCCCAACTTCGCCTACAAAACCCACTTTTGCCTACTCTCCCAAACCCAGTAATTTAACCACATTCGGAAGCGATGGATATACCACCTCCGAGTATAAAACAAATACGTACAAAATACCAGGAGGCTACAAAACAGATAGTTATAAATATGAAGCGTACAAATCGTCAACGCAACCGACATACACCGCTGGTACAGAAAAGTACTACACGAGTACTCCAAATGCAAAAGTGGAGCTAAGTCCGTTTGATAAGAAGACTTTTGAAACGTTTAGTAACGGAGACAATCAGTACCAATCATCTTATTCATCTAATGTTGAATATATAAATGAACCGCCAGTTTTGAAGGACACTGATACTTTGGAACAGAAAATGTTGAAGAAGTCTGTTACGCAACAAATCATCGAAAAGAAAACGGTACAAATGACGAAGTCCAGTAAGCAGGAGTCTTCGACAAAGAGTTTTAGGTTTGAATAGTCAGGGGTTTTCTTTAACTAAGTGTCTTTATTTATTGATTTGATGGTGCTAATATTTATGCTTCTATTAACCAAATATTTTATTTAGATGTCTTTTAATCGTGCCAATTAATTTTAAGCTTTTAGATTAAGTCGATTTTTGTTTATAGTTAATTCAGTGCCAAAATTTGATTTTTTGGAAAAGTTACTTAAGTGCCTCTTGAGTATCCGGAAAAAGTGTTACTTATTTTTTAGCTTTACAACTCGAGTGCTAAATACAGTGCCTCTTTTTATTGTAATTAACTATCGCTTTTTAATGTACTTTTATTGTAATAATCCACACAGATGGAATGTTTTAAATATCTACTTTACAACAATTTTAATTATTAATCACTTATTTTGGAACTTTTGACGTACACTCGTTAATCATTGTGTCGGCAACGTCTTACGTACAAAGTTTCATGATAAAATGATCACATTGTATAAATAAACTAATTGAAAAGTTGTTTAATTGTGTTATTTTGCCCGGAGTTCACGTTTCAGGATTGATGAGGACTCAGCTCCAGTTTACACAGTTATTTTAAGTGGATGTGTAATTTAAAAGTTCCTTCTTAATTTCTTTATGATGCGAATAGCGACAATTACTCCTTCATTAATTATAAATGTTTAAATATTCTTTACTTTTATTCAAGGCACAGTTTTGTTCCCTAGTATAAAAAAAGTAAATTATATTTTCTAAAAAAATACTGCTTTTAGATTATATGAGTTGCGTGTAATGTAACTTTTACGAAAAAAAGTATATAAAAAATTATATCAGAGAATAACGTAATTTGCAAATGAACTTCAACTATACTTTTACTTTTTATTGATGATTAGATTGATTCAAAATTGTGGAACAAGATTTTAATCTGAAATACAGCGCTACAAATGATGAACATCTGCTCAAAAAATTATCTTACCTCAAGTATATAGCTATTTATGTCTAGTATAGTATAGTAAATATATAGAATGCGATATGTCTAATCTTACATTAAATAATAAATTTAAAGTTTGGACATTGGCTTTTCCTACCACCAAGGAACAGAATTTTGCAAAATACGGAAGTCAAGATATGTATAAATTTTCTTAGAAATGGTATTTTTCGTTGCCCTTTAATTTCTCTAAAAAGTCGTTCATTAACACAGGTCATTAATGTAAGGTTTTACATAAATAAATTATTTTTATATTGCCAACTTTTAAAGCATCCATCCCCAAAATAAAAATGATTACAGTCAACGAAAACATATTTTAATCAAAACTTGCAGCCGGACAGAGGGTAAAACCGCCCGTGTACTGAAAAAAAAATGTTTTCCCCCTATAACGTGCCCCTACTCCAAAATATTGCTAGCGCACAGGTTTCATAATCGTTTTTAAAGTTATGGACGGGAAGTAGTAAGTACTAATAAACTAGTTTACATTAAGTCTGGTGTGACTAGAGATACGAGTATTTTAAACCTTTTTCAAAAAAATTTTTAGTGAAACTATTACAGGTATTGTGAAGGGATTAAGGAAAAAAAATGGTAAATAATTTCTTAAATGATTTACTTTTAGTATAATCCATATTAATTGTTACACCTTTGGCTATCGCATAAACTAAGATGGTAATGATAAATTCAAAATCATAAAAATGACAATGTTAAAAAATAAAAAACGGTTTAAAAAAATCCTCCCAATAGTTATAAATAGTTATAAAAAGGCAAAAAAGATATTGGTATTGTTCTAGTTCATGCTATAATGACATATTTGCTTACTTTGAGTTTTTTAAAAGCAATTTTCAGGGATGAATTTATACAGGGTGAGTTTAGAGTAACGAATAAAATTCGTAATTCTTTTATTTTTAAAAATTTATAAAAATGCAAGAACAGGTTACTTGTCATATTTGTTAAAGGAGCTCAATTCATCTTTTTTTTAATAGCGCTACGTAAATGATTTTTCTTTTATAATTAGATGCCGTTTTAATAGGATTTTACAGCTGTGTTAATTACTTTGTCTGGGGTTAAACAGAAACAAGAGGATTTTTTTTTAAATTTTATTATAAACTAAATCATAATATTCGTTCCTCTTTTATTTTTCTAAAATGAAAAAAAATATAAAAACATGTAACTAGGCATATCAACAGTGCTCAAGTTTCCGTAATTGGATTACTCGTAACAACCAATATGACGGCGCTATGATGTCGTTATTTTTTAAATGGAATGATATAATTTTTCTTTTATAATAATTATATGTCCTACTATAATACAGGTTGCTTTGCATGCGGATGAACTTCACAAGAAAAATAAATTTTTACAACTTTTATTATAAAGTTTAAAGTATCTCACGCATAAAATTCGTAATTCGACATTAGAAACATAAGACGTTAGAAGTATTATTGATTAATTTGTTCCCATTAATCCCATATATTAATACTTCATTTAATAATAATGTAAAACTTACCTACCTACTTTAAATTACTAGAGCATTTCGTGATGAACGAAGGTTTGAAATTAAAGTTTGTTACGCTCTACTTTTTGGATAATTGTTTGCGAAAAAAAATCATAATAGGACATTTAATTATAAAAGAAAAATCATAGCGTTACCATTAAAAAATATATGACGACGTCTTAGCGCCGCCATATTAGCCGCTACAAGTCATCTAATTAGTACGTCAAAATTGAGCTCTCTTGATACGACTAGTTACCCGTTTCTGTATTTTTTTGCTTTGGAAAAAAAAAGTATTACGAATTTTATATTTTAATAAACAAATATTTTTTTCTCTGGCTTGGGTTTAAGCGCATGCAAAATAATTAAATTTTTTTTATTTTTTACAATAATTTTATATAATTTTTGTTGCATCATTTTAGAGATTGTTTTAGACGATCTGCTTTTTGTCCTATTGAAACATATTGATTGTAGACAGAGAAATGTGAAAACATACCAAAAATAGTATAATTTGAAGTATAATATTATTTGATTTTTTAAAAAGTATAGTAATATTAATACAATTAAATAAATTTATCATGACTATTAGCCCACTCTTTATCTGAACGATTTTCCCACACCTCAAATTTCCGTAGGTACTGAGCCGTCTTAAAGTTTAAAACGTTCGTAAGGCTAAAACACACCTCAACCTGTAGACAGATACGAGCGATAGTTATTTATTATACGAGTGTGAAATATGCCATCTTAAAGGTTCATTTAACTTTGCCACTCCGAGTGCACCTACTCTGTCTTTGTTTGTCTCATTCAAGACAGATAAATCCGTCTCATTATTTGAATTTAGGATTTACTAATTTAAAGACTGTTTTCATAACAACGTACGCTCTTTCTGTCCAATCTAATAACTGAGTACACAAAGAGCGTGTGTTGTTTTGGGTACAGTGTCAAAAAGCATTAAATTCTGGTCACCGGATAGAGATAGTGATATATGGACTCAGTGATGTAGATAAGGAAAGAGGCGGTGCACTCGGAGTGGCAAAGCCCAAGGCAGCTTTAGTCACAAAAGGAAAGGATAGCCACGACGCCGAAAGCGCGGATTTCTGACTGACTGTAAAAGCATTCCACGCAAGTATTATAAAAAATTTTATGCAAAATCGCCTGTAATTTAATTATTATTGAAATAATTATTATAAAATTTTGCCAAAACGGTTGTTGTCAAATGTACGTCAGTGAGTTAATTTAAATTATTTCAAAAACTTTCCAAGTAATTTAATCATTCCGTGACATTTACTTCTTCCCTCACTGAAACATTTTTTGCTTCAAATTACTATAATCCGTAATTCGCTTATTACACACAATTTTGGATAACATAAGGAACATTTTCGATAACTCACGGTTACAATATTAGAAAATTTTGGAAAAGATAAGTATGGTCTAAAATATTGAATAGGAAATAGTATCAAAATTGTGACCGAATAAAAGATATTTTATTAAAAAAATGCTCCCAAAATAAAAGGAGTGAACTAGTTTCAAGTTAAATAACTATTATTGAATACAAATAAAACTAGACAACAAAAACTCTTCACATTTTTATTACATTTTAATTAAAATGAATAAGCTTTGTCTTTATTGATTATAGCAGTTATCTTTTTTATCGTTTACGCAAATCATAGAAAATTTGTTGTGTTTTCAAACAAACACCAGGTTTGCAATACTTTATTTACCAGCCTACATACACATTATTTGACTCCACATATTTTTTTAACCATGCATGAACAGGTTCGTAATATTCTAAAAGTGGTTTGCCCGATATTTGCGAAGTTCCACTAATGATCGCGAGCGCTTCTGGCCAAACAATGCTTGCACCTTTTTCCATCATTGCCCTATAAAACTGGACATTTTAGCTTAACAAAATTAGATCTCAACTTACTTTAATTTCTTGCCAGCATCTTTTGATCCGTAAATATCACACTTATGTAATGGCAAATATGAATTTTCAGTAGTCCCTTTAAGTTTTCCATACAAAGACAATTCACACATACTTTTGAACAACTGCATTTGTATTATTCCGCTTAAAAAATATCGTACATAAGGAGTGTTGTCAGGAATATGAAACTTTGCTCCTGCGTCAAAATAATGAGGGTCTCTTTTCTCAGGAGGAACAACACCTCTGAATTGTTTATTTAAATGCCAGTAATAATCGTTCCATTGGTCATAAGTTATGCTTCCAGCAAAAATGTCCCAACGATATTTATCGAGAATTAGTGAAAATGCCATTTCGGGAATTTTTGACAACGCTTGATAAAAAAGAAGGAAAAGCTCTGTACTATTATCCAACAATTGACCATCAGATAAAATACTAAGACGGTGGAGATGTTGGGGAGTCATTACACCGTGCATTATTGCATCACCTATACTTTCATGAAAAGCTGTAGTCGTACCATCCTGAAAAATATTGAAGTATAGTTGGAACTTTTAGTTTTATTTACTTGGAAAATTGCAGGTTGCTGTTGGTAAGCCATATAGTACTCAATATGGCCCATTTCATGATGGATGACATAAAAATCATCCATTGTAACTTTGCCACACATCAACATTCTGAAATCATCTTTGGTGTATAAATTTGCAGCAGTTCCATGACACATAGTTGTATTTTCAGTCTCTTCAAAAAGTGAATATTTCCAAAATTTTTGAGTCATTTTAGGAAGACTTAAAGATCTGTAAAAGTCTTCAGCTTCTAAAACCTAATTCTAGTTGGAATTACATCATCAAAATTGAATAATAGTTTACCATTTCTTGTACAGTAACATTCTTTTTTGCAAGATTTGCTTCTAAATTAATTGTGTTAAATATTGGAAACATTTCTAGTAAGGATGTCCAATCCTGACCCCACATGTTTCCTACATTGATTTAAAATAAGATAAAAATGACTTAAATAAAACATTTTTACCTAACAAATGTATGGGAATTGGACCTTTTGGGTCAATTTGGGATGGTCCATATTTTTCAAAAAGTTTTTGTCTTATGACAGCATGAAGTAATACATACAAAGGTTTCACTTCTTCGTATAAACCGAAAACAAATTTTTCTAAATCAGGTGTTTCGAGTTCTTCACGCCACACTTCTCCAATATTGTTATATCCTAAAATAATATATTTGGCATAAAATAATTTTCAAAGGCATAAAATGATTATATTTATAAAAGCTACAAATTAATTACAGGATTTTAATTAATAAACATTTTGTTTTGCTAAAACAATAAACGTGTTATTAATGATGGAGTCAAATAAAATAAATCCTACCCCGCGGCGCCTGCGGTTAATTCGAGAGGAATATCCATTGTTTATCTAGTCTGGTAAGGACAATATTATTAACATTTTTAAATTTTCCCTGTATATGTATTAGAATTGACATTGGGATTACTTTAGTCTGTCGGAATGTTTAATTCGATCTTCTTTCAATTGTGCATCGAACAAAGGTTACGTGTATAAACTATATGTTTATAATAATTTGATAATGGTCCTCAGGAAAATAAAACCAATTCGTTTCGTATCGGGCTTGATCATTTTCCTGTTTTTCTTAAGAAATATATCACTAAATTTTAAGCGAACTCATTAATTTCAAATTTTCAAGAGGCAGATTACTTAAATCTATTAAACTTAGAACTCGCAATGGCTTAGTAGGATGTCTAAGATTGCACAAAATCGAAAAATAAAAGGTCACAACGGCTTTACAAGCGTTACAGGCTTTTTTGACAGTTGACAGTTGCATTTTGAAACTTACTGATTGATAGACATGTGACAGAGCAGTGTTCACGGTAGAGTAGAATTTAAAATAGAACATAATTTGTTTTTTGCATCCTACGGATATAAGAAAACCATAATATGGTGCTGGAGAAATGTAGATGCTGATATTTTTTTTTAGATTAATACTGCATGACAGCAACGTATATTAATTTAATGGTTTTCAAATTTCAATTTCCAAAGAACAAGTTTTTCTCACCTTACGCATTGTGACTTGTTTTATAATTGTGTCACTTTACCCATCTGTCAACTGTCACTTTACGCACTGTGGTGTAAATTTTACATTTCAGAGGAGATATACATCATTGTAAAATCGACTTTATCTTTCGTAAGGCCAAAACATATATTTTTTAGGAAAATACATTTTTTTGGGAACATGGCAAAATTTTTCGATTAGGGGAAAGTATTATAAAATGACGTACTTTTTCGGGTAGCATATATCTTAATTATTATTAAACTTAAAACCTAAGATTTTTAATGAAATTATAGAGCATTTAATGATGAATGAAATACGCGCATTCGAATTCCAAATAACGTTAAAAAAAACCGTTTACGACATAAATCATAGGTGAGGCAAAATGACATATCTTATGTCATTTTACCCATACACAGACAACTGTACATAAATTAAACAAACACAAATTACAAAATTGTTTATATTTTATTTAATAATTGCATAATTAATAACAAGTTAAAAAATTAACAAATGAAAATTTTTATTTTTGAAGAAACTCCAGCACATTCCAAATATGCCCATTTCTTACAGGTCATGCAGCGTAGCCACTTTTCTCTTGCTATCGAATGTTTCAAAAATTTGTTACAATATAAACATGAAGCGTCGTCGTCATTTTCGTCATCTTCGAAATAAGGGTCTTCTTCTTCGTTTTCTTCATTCAGATAATTTTCTGTCTTCCTTTGAATTCCGCTAGTAGAAGTAAACCCTCTATTAAAAATTACACGCTTAGTTTTTCCTACTTCTTTAGTCTTGACTTTTTTTTTTCAGCCTTATGTTTCAACTCAATGACATTTGATGAGCACGTAAGTACAGAAAATTTATTGGAATTAACCCTTCTTTTTCTCTATGTTTCAGAAGTTTTGGGTAAAGGTGAAATTTCTTCGAAAATTACTCTCTGTGTCTTATTGTCAGATACAATTGGTATTTCTATTTCTTCTTCTCTCTTAGTTAAACTTTCATCTAAATTTTCCTTGTCCTCATCGTCATTATTGTCACTTCCTTCTCTAGCAAAGTTTTCGTGAGAATTTCCGTCATTTACTAAATTTTCTCCTTCATTACTAATTAAGATATTTTTCCAAGATTTTGTTCTTTAACTTGATTTGCAGTTACTTCTTCTTGAACAATGTCAGTTGTATCCGTTAGTTGAAAAAGATGATCAGGGAAAATATTTTCATTAAAAGGTGTAATATCTCCGTTTTATCAAATGCCGAAGCAAACAACTTTCAGATTTGATAAATACAGATGGACCCACCTTCGTGATTTTCATCCAGACTGAACACTCTTGATTGTAATAAGTCTTAAGAGGTCCAAAAAAAGTGGCATCTAAGGGTTGAATGCGGTGTGTAGGTACAATGCGCTAAAAAGCACATCATGATAATACCATTGGCTCTCGTATATGTCACGGCTTCTGAAGACTTATGGCTACTTGTCCATCTAATAGTAACAACACTTTGTTGTATTGGGACGGTTTTACAAAACTACAAAAATGCTTTAACCATTTTACAAAAAGATCTGTAGTATCCATCATGTGGAATCCATCCAGATTCATGGTGAAGGCCTGAAGCGCCTGTTGGTGCCTTATCAGTGAGTTCATCCTTTCTGTTTTTTCGGGGAAAGATTAATGACGGAGGAACAAAGTTTCAGACAGCATTCATGCAACAAATGGCAGTAATATGTTGGCCCGTTTTTTCACTGGTTAGAGACCCCACCTGTTTTTTACCACTAGCTGCCAAAATCTTGGGATGTTTTTGGACGGTGGATAGACCACTTTCGTGCATATTATAAATTTTGTCTGGTGATACTGAATTTTCCCTAATTACTGTTTCTAACGTTTCAAAAAATTTAGAGACTTGAACTTCATTGAACCCCATAGCCCTAGCTATAGAAGTTGGCTCTGGTTGCTTTAAAGTAATATCTGTATTTCTTTCGCGAAAACCTCAAAAGCACATTAACCCAGCATTTTTTTTATTGTTAAATCTGTGAGGTATATAATTTTTTTCAACAAAGGAGTACGCAAATTTCCTTACTTCTCTTGTCGTAAGACTGAAAAGCTTAAATTCATGTAATTTAATATGATCTACCAGTTCTTTTTCGGTGTTCTTATCAAAAGTATGTACAATCAAATCTACCCAACATCTTTGAAATTTCCTTGGCCTTTTTGTTTGTATTTTTCGCACGCTGCCTTAACGTTGCTTGTGGAACGCCGAAAAACATCGAAGCTTTAAGCCATCCCATTCTCTTCGCCAAAACAGCTTGGATGGCATTTTCCATAGCTTGCTCGCTCCACGATTGACTATTAGTTTTTATGATATATACACGACCCATTTCTACCTTAAAAAAATGTAAGGTAAAGTTCATACCCATAAGGGTTAAAATGACATAGTGTGTCATTTTAAACACATCAATAGTATGTCGTTTTAGCTGCAGTGCTTAAGTTTTACAACTCACCATGACCTTTGTACTTGTAAGAATAGTATCCTACTAATGGCAATAATACTCATAAACAAAGCACAAAATACCCTTTTGTTAGATATGCATAAAGTCTAGCTAAAGTTTTTTTTAAGTAACTTTAAACTATTATTCAAAATAGACAATAAAAATTTCTTACTCACCAAATACAGTTTTTTGTGGCAAAGGAATATAATAAACTAGCACATCTCAGTTGGTAAAAACCGCCGGCGGCATTGTAGAAGCCTATAAGTAAAAGTTATACTATTGTGCAGTAGATGGTGCAGTTAAGATGCAAAAAAATAAGAGTATGTCATTTTAACTCTTATGTCATTTTATAACACTTTCCTTTACCAGTCAATTTATTTATTATTTGTTAATAACATAAAATATTAAATGAATATATTATGAAGTAAATAGGTATGCTTATGTTGAATCTTACCATTATTCTTGGCCGCATCATTTTGATAATCAACAGCTAAATGAAACAACTTTTTAAGTCTCGGGCCTACAGAATTATGCCAATTCATCCAAATCCATTTCAATTGTTCCGGCTCTAAATCAGTTCTTTTCATAATCCTTTCCAGTTGCGGTTCCCCATACAGACAATCACCACTTTTGGGAAAATCAGAAGTCTTTTTATTAATTCCTTTGGGAAATCCAGTCAAACACACTTCATCATTGAACTCTTGCGCCAATTTTCCCAGCACTTCCAAGTATTCTCTAAAATAAAAGAACTGTTTTGTTGAATCTACGACTTAGAAATAACACTTACATGAGCATTTGATCGGTGAATTTGGGTCCTCTACACATTAAATAAATTTTCCTTCTCTGTTCTGGTGTTATCCATTCGTGTCTGATCGACGATTCGCATACGTTATTTTTCCACCTGTTCCGCACTTTTCCGAGTTGTTTCGCTTGTTGTGAAGTTTTCTCGTCAGGAAATGTCGACAGTTTCCAGGTTAAATGAGCTGCCAATGAATTGAATTGGGATAAATCGGAATCGACGTTCTTCAACCATTTCTCAACGTCATACTGATATTCCACTAAAATTATTTTTATTTCTAGAGAGGTTTTAATTGAATTACCTACCCACTTCGGTTCATTAGATTTTGTTTTGAACACTATTTCTAGAAAGAGGCAATAAATTTCTTGCAAAAATATATTAAATAATGTATTGCTATAATAAGTTGTGAGTGGCAAAGTTATCAAACATTTTAATCAAATAATTACCAAATTTTCTAATGAAATACATATTTGGTCAACCAACAGTACCTATAATTGAATAAATAATGACCCTACCAATTCCAGTGATTTTTATATAATTTTATAAATTCAGAATAAATCTATAAAATCAAATGTTTTACAAAACTTCTCTGGTCATCATTATTTTCTCCCATTCTAAAAGCCATGTTTGTTTTAAATTTTATTTTTTGAGGCTTTTTACTTCTATAATGGGGGGCCAGCACGTTTAAGTAACTAATGGTATAAATGCATTTCGTTACATTTCATTTAAAAAAGTTTTTTTTTAAATAAAAATGCCGGTCTGTCTCACATTATAAATATTTATGCTTTCCATAAAAGAAAAAAAAATGAGTTAGCTTAAACTTAACGTGATTTTGAATTATTAAGTTAAAAAAATATTTCACCTGAAGCAGATAACCCAAAATTTATATTTGTTCTTTTTTAAATATGTTGTATCTTTATAATGATTTTTGAATGTGAAATCTATATTTCGAAAAATGGGTGTTTCAAATTTTGTAAAAAAAAAATAGTTTGGTTTACTTCAAATGAATCTTAGTCCAGTACTTTAGGTTTCATCTGCCGAAAATTTATTATAAAGCTGTACTTTTGATATTTTAATAAACATAATAAAAATTCCCATCCATTTATGATGACGGTTTCATGAGTAATTCGTGGTTACGCATGAAGGGTGGTTATTTAAAAAAAAACTTCTGCAATAATTACCTGCTCAATTAAATATTGTAAATATTTATTAAAAATGTGTGTAACTTATGGGCTATTTTCGAGTTAAGATAATACGCAAAATTAAAAGAATTCGGAGTTGTGATTGGTTGTTGCCATGGAAAAGTATTAAAATTTACAATACTACTGGTAGTATCTCAACTTGAAATTAACCCATAAAAGTCTATACAACTTTTGTTTAATTTAAAATCAAGAGAAGTAGAAAATTTATTGCTTTTGCACTACCTGTAAAGTAAACATAAAACACAAAACGCGATTTTTTTACATGGTTTCTCTGGTGGACTTAATCTACGATATGCAGGATGTTATTACTTGCTCTTTTGAGTTTAATTAATTAAGAATGAAGGTGTTAAGGTTGTTTTTTTCTACATTTCTGATAATTATTATTCTATCTTAGGATGTAGATACATAAGTCTCCATAAGCATCAACATTGTTTGAATATGAATAGTGAATCTAAAGAGCGATCCAAAAATTGTGGTATAATATCAAGCTAAAACAAAAATTAGGTTTGTCCATCTAAAATTAATTATTATTGTCACCTTAAGTGTCAGAAATTGCTGTACAAAATTGAGTTATAAAATAAGAGAAGAAGTTTGTGTCTTGTGCTAGAAATGTAGTAAGCAGAGTTACAACAGCAAGAATTTAATTTTAGTTTTCCTAGTAGCGAACCAAATTTGAAAAATTGAAATCCAATTCTGACAAGTCTGACATTGTAAATGAGACACAAATCCCAGTCATGACCACTATATATGTAATACAGAATACAGGGTTATTCACAAATGATGACGAATTCATATGCAACCAAATTTACATATTAAGCAAATTTCTTGATAAAATTTTGATTACAGTGAAAATATTGAATTACAGTTACCCAAAGATTATCGAATTCTGTCAATTTTTTTATAACTCATCAAATTGAATGACTACTTAAATCTTAAATTATAAATAATTAATATAATAATGAAGTTTCTTGGAGTTAGGAGAAAGTTATTGTAAATAATAAGAAATGATGAATGTTAACAACGTTTCGAGGGCGGCCGCCCTCATCCTCAGGTTTATTGTTTTTTTTATATATATTAATTACATCTCGGTTTAGATTACACTTTTTTTATTAATTGGGTGGGCTGTGTTCGGCCAAACATCTTTTGGGAGAACACAGTCCTTACATAATTGTCTTTATTCTTTATAACTGATATGACATTTTTCACATCATGGTTCTAGTGTTTTTGTAGTGCACTACAAAAGATGTAATTAATATATACGGTGCCAACATAACCAATGAAAAAGTAACTGTTTTGCGTGCCGGGGCCGTAACCAGCGCAGGGCCAGGCAGGGCTTAGCCCAGCCTGTGGGGTTTTTTGCCCTTCCTAGGCAAATTTCAGGCAAAGGTCATTATATTAAGAAATAAACTCAGAAATAAATTAGTTATATAAATTTTTATTAAATTATTTTTTCTTAGATTATCATTTACGCTTTTTGTCAGATTGGCAAGCATTTTAATTCTAAAGAAAAAGTGTTGGTTCAGCAGTTTGGCTGTGCGATTGCAATATCGATCGTATGCGGCTTCGGCTTACTGAGAATACCCCTTTATTCTTTTTTTCGAAAAAACAATAAAACTCGTAACGTATACTGCACAAGTGGAAGTGGAAGTGCAAGTGTCAGAGTCAGTCAGAATTGTCTTAAATCTGCAGCGTGCAGCATTTAACTGTAGATACCTGCAGCGAAATCAAAATTTTAAATCTTATTAAAGAGCTGAAAGGTGAAAGTGAAACTGACAATATCTAATTTTTTCGTTAAAAAACCAAGATTAGATAATTCAAATAACTCGAATGTTACAAATACCAAAAGTAATGATCTTCAGGTTCACGATGATCATTTTCAAATAGCTTCTACCAGTTCTTTTCAAAATCAAAACACACCGGCACCATCGGATTTAGTTCGAATAGGAGAGCTTATCAAGCAAGTAAAGCTCAAAACGTATCCTAAACAGGCTAATGGCCGTTCTTTCCACTCAGATTGGTATTAAAGATTTAAATGGCTGGAATACTCTGTTCAAAGTGGCTTTTTGTTATGCGTGCAGACAATTTCAACCATTTTCCAACAAAGAAAAAGCATATACCGAAACGGGCTATAGAAACTGGAAGAACGCTCTTGGCTCAAAAAATGGTTTCCCGAAACATGAAAATACAGAGGTTAATAATATACTGGACAAGCATAGATATTACGTTAAATTGATTGCAGAAATTATACAATTTCTAGCGATTAATGAATTGGCCCTGAGAGGTACATACGAAGCAGAAGAACACGCTGAACGAAGCTTATTCAGTAATCTTTTCCAATTTACCCTCAAAAAAGATGCATTGCTTTCTGAATGTGCACAGCATATATCAAAAAATGCGAATTACCGATCGCCAGCAATTTAAAAAGAAATTATTGAAATTTTGGCCGACATAGTGCGGGAGTCTGTTGTTGCAGACATCAGAAACGCTGATGTGCCGTGGTTTACATTGATGGAAGATGGCACGCGAGTGCCAAAGTATGCCAAAAATAACAGAGAAAACATATCAATTGCTATCCGGTATGTCAAAAATGGAAAAGTCTTCGAGTCATTGTTGGGTATTTATACTACAAAGGAGTTAGATGCCAAGAACTTTACCGACCTGACGTTGGAAATCATGGAAAAGAACAATTTAGACACTTCGCGTCTTTTGAGTCAATGTTATGACGGTGCCAGTGTCATGAGTGGCAAAAGAGGAGGTGTTGCTGCGTTAATTCAGAAGAAATTAAAGAGGAACGTACCATATGTACACTGTGCCAATTACAGATTACACCTAGTTGTTAAAATGGTTTCAAATGTATCTAAAATCAAACATTTTTTCGATCAATGTATACTGTTACACACATTCTTCCAACACGGAAAAGTTGCGGCGATATATGAAGGTAAAACTATTGTTAGGGTCCTTGATCAACGCTGGTCAGGCCATCTGGCAATTGTCAATGTTATTTCTTCCAACTTTCAAGAGATCCTAAAAACACTGGATGCTATCATAAAAAGTGATAAATTTACTGGAGAAGATATTGCTAAATGCATTGGATTGAAAAGTGTCATACTTGGAATAGAATTTTGTTTTAGTTTATTGCTCATGAGAAAGATCTTGCGAATTTTAGAACCTGCAGATGCCATTTTGCAAAACCGATCAAGTAGTTTAAAAGACGCTTTATCCGTTATCAAATCTGTAAAGCAACGTATCGCAAAATTAAGAGAAGATTATATCTTTTCTGAAAATTTTACATATTCAGAAGTATTGGTGGGCAATAGTAACGCATCAACTCCAGAATTTGATTTTGGTTCTAAAAACGAGATAGGAGAGTTCCTGTGTCAATGAAAGACTATGTAGTTTTCGAAAAATTGCCATGTAATCCAAGTGCTAACGTTAGTGAACTATCGCAGATGAGGGAGTTATATTTCGAAGTAATTGATTTGGTAATAACACAATTGGATGAACGATTCTGCGAGAACGAAGAACTTTTAAATTCAATCAGCAGCATAGAAGAATTCAATTATGAAAAATTGCTATTTTTAGAAAAATTAAGTAGGTAAACAAAGCCTACCTTTATGATTTTACTTAACTTACTCAAAATAGTTCTTCAAGTTTTTGTGATTCATTTTTTAATTCAGAACAATAAATTATATCGTTCTTTAAGGTGTCACCATTTCTTCAAAGAAGAACTTTCAGTTGTAAAATGCATTTTTGAAGAAAAGCCGTCAGATACTAATAAATTTGAACACCTATATAAACTGCGAGAAGCTTTCAACAAAACGTACATCTTCGCTAGCGTTGCCACATTCTGATGCAGTACAGCTTGCTGCGAATCTTCATTTTCGACAGTAACTGCTATAAACCGTCCTCAAAGAATGGCAATGACACATCAGCGTATGGCTGACTTGGTTTATTTAGCTTTTGAACAAAAACGAACGGAGGAAATTGACTTTAATTTATTTCTATCAAAATTTAATTGCAAGCCTGACAGAAAGTTGCAGCCTTATTAATTGCAACATACTACGAAATTTTTGTTCTTTGCTAAATTTTTGTTTTTTTAATAAAGTAATTTGAATCATTACGATTCAGTTTTTTAGCCCTTCCATGAAAATCTGCTGCCCTTTCTGTAATCAAAGCCTGGCTACGGCCCTGTTGTGTGCTATAATAAAAGTTTAGTGTCATTATTGTTAACGCAAAGTAGAAAAAGTAACTATGTTCGCAGAAACATTTATAAATTAAATTAAATATTGATTAAATTAATATTTATAACATTATCAGAGCCTCATGTGAAAATGTAAGTTAGTTGCATAAATTTTTCATCATCATTCGTGAATAACACTATTACATATGTATTGGCCTATATAGGCAGTAGAAAGTACGGGTAATTAGTGCACTTTAATTAATTTGATATCAAACTTTCTCTTTTTGATATCAAACTTTATCTTTTAATTAAATTAGGCAAAAAATTGCTTAAATTAGTGTTTATGTGTGTTTGAAATCATTGTTTTTTTTGATTTTCCGCGTTTTGACTATTATACGTGCGATCTGACCTTAATTCTCGCGGTTTGCTCTCGTTTCTTGTGAATTGATCTTAATTTTCGCGCTTTGATTACTATTCTAGCGATCTGATCTCGATTCTCGCGGTTTGCTCTCGTTTCTCGTGAATTGCTCTTAATTTTCGCGCTTTGATTACTATTCTCGCGATTTGTTCTTTTTTCTCGCGAGTTGATCTTAATTTTTGCGATTTATTTCCAATTTTTGCGATCTGACCTCGTTTCTCGCGGTTTGCTCTCGTTTCTCGCGAAATGATTGAAAAATTTCTGCGATTGGACCACTGTTCTCGCGATCCGACCTTGATTCTCGCGTTTTGCTCTTGCTTGTCGCAAATTGATTATAATTTTCGCAATTTGAACTAGATTTCTTGCAATCTGACTTCAATTTTCGCGATTTAATCTTTGATCTCGACTCTAGCGAATCTATCTCTATTTTCGCGATTTGAACCAGATTCTCATCAATTGATTTTTGCAGATAAAATCATATGCGTAGTATAAAACGAATAAGCGTTATACATTTATCAGAATAAAATGAAAAAAATATGAGTTTGTTTCTTTGTGCTAGCCGGTGATACGTAAGATTTTCTAGCATTTAATATTGGCAATCGCAAATTGAATCAAATTTCCGGGGATGTGATTCCGATTCTCGCAATTTGATTTCGAAAACACCAAGTTGATTATTTCTTTTTGCAAATAAATCATAGAAAAAGTTACAAATAAAGCTTTTAGACAAAAATTTGAAAGAAAAAACCAGACAGACAAAATTTGAAGTTAACGATTTTACTGTCTGCCGCAATAGTAAACTTTTCATTAAGAATGTGTTTTCTAATATGACTGAAATAGAATTTAAATTGCCGTTAGTTACGTCACAAGATTTTCTGGCTTTTTTTCTAGACGATCGCTAATTGAACCAGATTTACAAGATGTGATTCCGATTCTCGCAATTTGATCTCGAAAACACTAAGTTGATCAGCGCTTTTCGCAAATGAAATATAGAAAAGTTACAAATAAACTTTAGACAAAAATTTGAAGTTACCGATTTTACTGTTTTCAACTATTGCAAACTCTTTATTAAGAATGTGCTTTCTAATATGTTTAAAATGGAGTTGAAATTGCCATTTAAGTTCTCGTTAGTTATGTTTTTCAATGTATGTAATTTTAAATATTGGATGCTTGTTAGAAAATTTTGCAAGTCTTTTTTTTATTTCATTTTTATATCAAACTGTTTTTTAATTAAATTTAATATCAAACTTTTTCTTTTTAATTAATCGTCATATCAAACTTTAACGATTTCGGCGTCTCAAACAATCATTAACTTTTTATTAAAAGCACGTTCTCTAATATTTTAAAAAGTTTAGAAACTATTGTTTAAGTTCTCGTAGCTGTGTTTTCTAAATATGTAATTTTGAATATTGCTTGCTCCTTAGAAATTTTTGTAAGAAATGAAAACATTCTCATTGTACGTAACTAATGAAAAGAGACGTCAATTTAAAAAGTCTTTTTAAAGGTTTACATCGCTTTTCCAAAATTGTATTCAACTTTCGGTTTGATAGCGTTGTGTTTGTGAATTTATTTTCTGACATGTCTGATTTTGAGCTGATTTTAAAAGCGCTTAAATCAGTTGTCTATCAAATCAAATAATAGTAAAATATTAAAAAACAACAACAAATTGCTTAATTTTTGATTATCGACGTGTATGAGACATGCTTAATAGTACGGAATTTTGTAGAAACTTTGAATTTCTAAAGTAACTTAAGAAAATGGAAATAACGACAGATACTTTTCACATCTAGCTTTCTGATCGTAATATCTCAGATTGTTTGAGACGTTACTCGTGAAAATTTGTAAATAAAGAAAAAACACAAATAACAATATTCTTATTTATCAAAATTATTTGCAAATTTTCACGAGTAACGTCTCAAACAATCTGAGATATTACGATCAGAAAGCTAGATGTGAAAAGTATCTGTCGTTATTTCCATTTTCTTAAGTTACTTTAGAAATTCAAAGTTTCTACAAAATTCCGTACTATTAAGCATGTCTCATACACGTCGATAATCAAAAATTAAGCAATTTGTTGTTGTTTTTTAATATTTTACTATTATTTGATTTGATAGACAACTGATTTAAGCGCTTTTAAAATCAGCTCAAAATCAGACATGTCAGAAAATAAATTCACAAACACAACGCTATCAAACCGAAAGTTGAATACAATTTTGGAAAAGCGATGTAAACCTTTAAAAAGACTTTTTAAATTGACGTCTCTTTTCATTAGTTACGTACAATGAGAATGTTTTCATTTCTTACAAAAATTTCTAAGGAGCAAGCAATATTCAAAATTACATATTTAGAAAACACAGCTACGAGAACTTAAACAATAGTTTCTAAACTTTTTAAAATATTAGAGAACGTGCTTTTAATAAAAAGTTAATGATTGTTTGAGACGCCGAAATCGTTAAAGTTTGATATGACGATTAATTAAAAAGAAAAAGTTTGATATTAAATTTAATTAAAAAACAGTTTGATATAAAAATGAAATAAAAAAAAGACTTGCAAAATTTTCTAACAAGCATCCAATATTTAAAATTACATACATTGAAAAACATAACTAACGAGAACTTAAATGGCAATTTCAACTCCATTTTAAACATATTAGAAAGCACATTCTTAATAAAGAGTTTGCAATAGTTGAAAACAGTAAAATCGGTAACTTCAAATTTTTGTCTAAAGTTTATTTGTAACTTTTCTATATTTCATTTGCGAAAAGCGCTGATCAACTTAGTGTTTTCGAGATCAAATTGCGAGAATCGGAATCACATCTTGTAAATCTGGTTCAATTAGCGATCGTCTAGAAAAAAAGCCAGAAAATCTTGTGACGTAACTAACGGCAATTTAAATTCTATTTCAGTCATATTAGAAAACACATTCTTAATGAAAAGTTTACTATTGCGGCAGACAGTAAAATCGTTAACTTCAAATTTTGTCTGTCTGGTTTTTTCTTTCAAATTTTTGTCTAAAAGCTTTATTTGTAACTTTTTCTATGATTTATTTGCAAAAAGAAATAATCAACTTGGTGTTTTCGAAATCAAATTGCGAGAATCGGAATCACATCCCCGGAAATTTGATTCAATTTGCGATTGCCAATATTAAATGCTAGAAAATCTTACGTATCACCGGCTAGCACAAAGAAACAAACTCATATTTTTTTCATTTTATTCTGATAAATGTATAACGCTTATTCGTTTTATACTACGCATATGATTTTATCTGCAAAAATCAATTGATGAGAATCTGGTTCAAATCGCGAAAATAGAGATAGATTCGCTAGAGTCGAGATCAAAGATTAAATCGCGAAAATTGAAGTCAGATTGCAAGAAATCTAGTTCAAATTGCGAAAATTATAATCAATTTGCGACAAGCAAGAGCAAAACGCGAGAATCAAGGTCGGATCGCGAGAACAGTGGTCCAATCGCAGAAATTTTTCAATCATTTCGCGAGAAACGAGAGCAAACCGCGAGAAACGAGGTCAGATCGCAAAAATTGGAAATAAATCGCAAAAATTAAGATCAACTCGCGAGAAAAAAGAACAAATCGCGAGAATAGTAATCAAAGCGCGAAAATTAAGAGCAATTCACGAGAAACGAGAGCAAACCGCGAGAATCGAGATCAGATCGCTAGAATAGTAATCAAAGCGCGAAAATTAAGATCAATTCACAAGAAACGAGAGCAAACCGCGAGAATTAAGGTCAGATCGCACGTATAATAGTCAAAACGCGGAAAATCAAAAAAAACAATGATTTCAAACACACATAAACACTAATTTAAGCAATTTTTTGCCTAATTTAATTAAAAGATAAAGTTTGATATCAAAAAGAGAAAGTTTGATATCAAATTAATTAAAGTGCACTAATTACCCGTACTTTCTACTATAGGCCAACTAAGATTCCAAGACTTTTGAATCACTCGATATCACGGAGTGTAATAATAAAGTATTTTATGTTGTGTTTAGAAGGCACTTAAAAGGTCAGGACTGGTTGCAGGAGTCATTTTATCGACTCTAACTACATTCAATACAAACTATTGGTATTTTAGTATTTAGTATGTCTTTCTAGTGCTCGTATTTTGTCCTAAAACTGATGGAACATCCTGTTTATTCGATGTTGTATTGGTTTTTATCTTAATTGTTTCCATCTTTTCTGTAATTTCTGAAAATGTCAAGGTACTTTCTGTTGTTGCAAACGTCTCCTTAAAACATCCCAAAGATATTCAATAGGATGTTGGTCCGACTTGCTAGATGGCCAGTTCATTCGTCAATCTACAGTCTAGATATACCATAAATCCTATCCAATATTTTTGAAACGCACCGGAAAGACATCTGCGACAACGGGAAATACCTTGAACTTTCGAAAAACTAGTAAATGCCTTACACAAAAAGTGGTAATAGATACCCCAAAAACCAAAACGAAATACGAACACGAGAATAATATACTTAATACTAAAATACCTATAACTTGTATTTAAATACAATTTGTTTAATTTCTTTAAAAGCCATAAATGAATTTTTACATTACTGGTTATTTTATATGACTGCAAAGACAAAGTACTATTTACTTTATGTGTTATGTGACTGAGCATATTATATTTAAGTTAAAAAATAAAATTTGCTACAATTATTGTGCAATTTTAGTGATCCCTAATTCGTTTTGAGTAGTATACTTAATTAAAAATGACGAGAAACTCAAATCAAAATTTTTATAAGTACTACAAGAAAAATAATTTTTAAAACACCTTGAAAAGCCATGTTTTTTTCTAAATAGCAGAAAAATGTTCAGATAGCAAATTTCTTATTCTTGTATTTTATTTCAGAAGTGGAGTAAAGTCAATGCGTTTTCTGCATTGCTTTGTTTATAGATTATACATGTTTATAGATTTTTGAGATTTCTAGTTTTTATTCGAGCGGAAATATGTAGGAAACAAAAGTATTTAGAAAAGAACATTCTTTGTCATCTTTGAACACGAATATCTCGTGAAGCAGACAAAATATCGATGGGGACTTTTAATATGTTTAAGAGAACATTAAAATGAAACTATTTTTGATATATGCAAAAACCCAGCTTTTAGACTAATTAGCTTTTAATCTAAAATTACTAACTACTCGTAATCTATACCTGGCAATCAGTTAAAAAACGTCGTTTTTTATATTGAATGTCCTATTAAAGCAATATTCAGCTAATTAAGGATTGCCACAAATGTCTGACATTTAAAATTTTGTCAGTTCTTAGTGGTTTGCAAAAAATGAGTGAACACTCAGAGATAAAAATATATAGTCCCCAATAAAATGTCTTTAATTTTTTTTTTTCATACTTACAAATGTAAAACTTTGTGAGTGCCTTTCTTGCAATGAGTCCAACAAACTTTTCCAATGGGAAACTTTCGGCGCTGCTGCGTTTTTGAATGCCGTCATACTGACACCTTCGGGGTGGTGGACACTCCATGCAGCATGACTTTTGTCGGACAAGTTGACCACTATTTTTAGATTAATTTTATTAAAAAAATTTCAAAAAATCAAACTTGCATATACGGAGCGTCAATAGTGACGTCATATCGACAGTTCCGGGAATCGGGCATTCGAAAAGGCAGCAGCGCCGAAAGTTTCCTATTAGAAAAGTTTGTCGGACTCGTTGCAAGAAAGGCACTCACAAAGTTTTACATTTGTATGTATCAAAAAAAATAATAATAATAATAATTAAGGACATTGTACTGGGGACTAATAGGCAAGTGACAGTAATATAAAACAACTATATAACTGCAGCAATTTTTTTTTTATTTCAGTAGCAATGTCATTATGCATGGTCCTAAAACTAGCGGATCAGCCGGTAACCACTAGGTTTTTTTTTCCATATGACATCGAACTAATGAAATATGAAACAGTATTATATATTTTTTTGATATTTTCATTCTCAGTGTCACTTTTGAGAAAAAAATCTCAGCTGTTCTAAACTATTTGCCATTATGCTGTACCCTAAATGTACAGAAAAATTGACAAATTAAACAACTTGTCTTTTTCTTAGACAATAATTTGGGTTATTTATTTGTTGTTAATGCAAACTCGTCGGTAAATATTTTGTTTATTTTTTGCCAACGAAAATTCGTCGGTCTAGAACGGCAGGAAAATTTATTCAAAAGTGATTAAATAATTATTTTTCGAACGAAAACCAATCGCACTAATAATGCCATAAGCATCTCGAATTTAAGAACATTTTACTGAACTTAGACAATAATTGGAGTCGTCGTTTCGCTCCCGCTTTAAACAATTGCCCTCGATCAGTAAAATGTTCTTACTGTTCCTAATACTTAATATATTATTAACACATCCATTTACTAAAACCGGTTGTAGATACTCGTACTTATTACCATCCAAGAAAAACGATATACCTAAATTATTAATTTTATTAAAAAAAATTGTAAAGTAAATGTAGTTTCTGTTTGTAAAAGCATTTAGCCATTTTAATCTGTTTAGAATCACTAATTACTTGTAAACAAAGATCAAACCTTTTGCGAAAGCCCTTCAAAGCAAGCAATTACCTTTTTCTAAATCCCCTGCCGCTTGTTGAAACCTTCGACCCCACACACCCCACCCACAAAACACAGTAATTATACACATAATCCACATTTTTGTTGACCAAGCATATACCTCGGGCAAATTACCCGCAACTAGCAATATTTCGTCACTAACTAAAAGAGATTTTCTAATTTTCTTCCTTATACACGTGAGGATCGACCATGCGCAACGATATCATTAAATAAAATATTTCAGAGCTTGATTATTTTTCCGACTTTTTTATTCTTTAATTTTTAACTTTTTAATTTTTAATGCGATTGCGGAAGTTTCAAAAGACTTAGAAAATTTCAATCAGTCACCACGAATTAAGTATTAACTTTGAAAGTAGAAATTCGGAAAAGCTTATTCCTAGCGAAAGTTTCTCGATTTAGTGTGGCACAGAAAAGTCAATAACAAAACGAGTAATTTTTCTATTTCATTCTTTTATTGTGATTCGACAGGCAATTATGTATTATCAAAGTGAGGCATCTGTTTGTGTCATTATTCCGTCACATAATGCATTAATCAGGAGATTCAATCAATTTGCCGCCCAAATATATTGTTAAGCAAATAATTTCATTGACAGGGTGTCAGGTGATTGCGATTTTTTATCTGAAATGGTGGAGGAATATTAGACCGGATGCAATTAGTAAGACGAGATTTACAGAAAACTGATGTTGGTATTTAAAGGAAATCCTATACGAACCACTCCTGTTCAATTGGTTCAAATTTGATGTTTTATTCGGCTGAAATTTTATGATCATCCACTTGAGATTTAGTAGAATAACGAGATTCAGTTAAAATATGTATTATTTTCAATTTAATGGAAGCATCTTTTTTTCTCAAAGGTTGGTGTTTTAGTATAAAACCAAAGAATTAAAGGTCCAAGTTAATCCCACAAGTTTAATCAAATAAATTCTTACATAAAAATTGCAGAGCGATTTCGAGAATTATCTGTCATCATTAATGCCTAAATAATAATGTAAAAAGGATACATTTAGTACATATATTATTTTATCCAGAATTATATATTATTTATATAAAAAAATATCTTTTATCTAAAACCATGTGTAATAAGCGAAGTCCTGTGATAACCGGAAGCAAACAATCATTACTCACGGAGGGAGAAAAAAGTAGAAGTCACGAAATGATTAGGTTAATTAGTGGGTAAATTACTGGTAAAGTTTTTGAAATGGTTTAAATTAACACTAACATTAACATTTTTTTTTTGTAAACAATAACATTAGCGAAATAGAAAAGGTCATGTTTTCGTCCCTGGAATGGTCTCACTGGACGTTCAATACTTCGTTCTTGTTTTATAATGAATTTTCAGATGTAATCACAATAAATTCGGTGCTTTTTTTTAATAATTCATTTGAACTTAACAATGAATGTAAAGACGTGTTAACATTTAAGGTCGATAAACGAGCTTGATTTCGTGTTATACTTATTATATTTTTCCTGCTGTCCTGCTGTCCATCTAAATTTACTCAGATTTTGTAAAAAACATTGTTTTAATTTGACATCATTCATCAAAATAATTTTTATTTCAATCTCTTTCGTGGGTTGAGTTAGTATTTCTTACTACTGTCACATCTTGTATATCTGTATATCAAATACACACTTGATAAAATTGCAGATGTCACAAACATTGTTTAATTAAGTGTATTTAAGAAATGCAATGTTTATGCATTTACCCAAGGAATACTGACTATACTTTACTATACTAGATATAAGTTATTTTAACAATAGCCACCGCAGGTAAAAAGATAAGGGACGGTTGCGTTCGATAAATGGTCGTCTTTATCCCAAGCATCATAATAATTAAATTACCATACAACTTAAGGCTCCCGGCCCGTTGAACATGATGGGAGGAGCTTACGAAGTTAAAACGCTGAGTTTTTGTAGCCGTTTTTGTCGATGTTTTCAGGGACTCATTCGAGCTTTTTGGTCCGCTCTAATAGATGCTCCCACAATTTGTATGAATTAATGTAGCGGCAAAGGGTCATATACCTACAAAGTATAAAATTGCATTGCGAACTATCTGAAATGACTAAAGTCAGATTCAAATTTTATCGAAGAAAAAAATTTATTTTAATCTCACCGTTTCCAGTAATTGCAATTTCATTTTACAGATTCAAAATAATATTCTACAATATGTTTGTTTTTATTAATATTGGCGTTTATAATTTAAATTCATATTACTATTATAGCCCTTCTGATTTAAGTAGTTTAAATTTACAGTTTTAATATCACATTTTTTTTAAATATTTTAACTTTAGTTTAGGTCGAGTTTAATTAAAATTTATTATGAAAAAAAAAACAATTTTGCTTCAATCTTTTGGATTCGTAACCATAATTTGAGTCAAAATAAAAACACATAATAGTACAAAGTAAATCCAAAAGTAATAAATCGTTCAAATAGCAAAAAGTTTTTGAACGCGACTAATAATTTATAATATTGCATTGTATTTACAATATGTGCATTTCAATAACTTTAAAAAGGAGGGAAAATGTTTTGTAGGACATTTTGAGTTCAGATAAAAACTTACAAAGCAATTTACTTTCCTAAAATTGTTAAAACTAAGTGATTGCGTCGAAACATTGCTGAATTTGTTGCTACCAAATTTTTTAAAAACCTAAAAATAATAATAATAAAGAAATTGACGCAGAAACCTGGTTTTTAGTTTTAGCTAAACAAATTATTTGTTAACGTTGTTTAATAAGAGCGCAGCACATTTTCTTTTTTAGAAGCCTTATTCCGAGAACCTTAAGTCAATATTCGTTAGATAAGTGCGCCGATTGTAGGAAATGCTTTATAGAAACCAATCTCATGACCAGATTGGAAAACCGAGTAATTAACGAGTGGCTCAAATCTTTCGTCATCGAGTTACAATACCTATTGCGGTGAAAACATAGGGTTTGGATAAATTTGTTACGAACAATTAAATACTAACAAATAATGTCCAAAAATCATAAACTGTCCAGTTGATGATAGAACACTACCAAAACTTTAACGCCTTAGATAAAACAAAAGTACGCAAGTTAAAATTAAATTAATTAAAGAACTCCACATTTTGACAGGAAATGGTAACTCGATAATGAAAGATTTGGACCACTTGTTATTATCGTTAAAAAAATTAAGAAATAACTACTTACGAACGTGAAAAAAAAAATAAAAGGATTTTTTGTTCTACATATAATGCGCCTTGTGTTCAGTCTTATATCATAACGTGCCCATTTTATCAAAAACTACTCAGTTTGTATTAATCTTATTTTCCTTCAAATAAATTTTTAAAGATTTATCTTGTGTTGTTAATTTTTATTTTCCTAGAATAGAAGTATAAAAAATCATTTTATTTACATTCCGTTGTCAAGAAATATTAATAAAATTAATAAAATTAAAATTAAGCATGTATGACAAGAAAAGTTTGATTAATATTCAATTATTCAATAATAATAGTTTTACATTATGAACAAAATCAAACTATAAAATCAAATTAAATTTATTTATATTATTAATGGAATAAAATCTTCATTATAGCACGACATGTGGGAAGCCTTCTGTAATCGCATGAGTTAGTGTAATATACTCTAGTCCACATGATACATAAAATTTTATCTGCAAATGCATTTTTATTTGCAAAAAAATCAAATACATGAATACAATTTAAAAATTTTTTATCAAAATTAAGAACGAATGAACAAAAGTTTGAGGCATAAAAATAAATGACTAAAATAAGTGATTCTGAAGCGGAAAGCCTAACTAAAAAAATTCAGAGGACAGCACCTGATGCAGTATCTCCGATTTTGTCAGATAAATCCTATACTTACATGTAGTTTTGATTTTAATAAAATTTAAATTGATGCACTTTTCATTACACCATTAGTGGTTTAATTGTGTTCATTTTTTAACTCAAACAGGGTCAAATGAGTGAAGTAATAAGACTATGATAAGCCACTTGTAAATAAAATAAATTATAGCACAAAATAATTATTTTGGATGGACGTAAAAGAAAAATAATTCTCTTATTAACAGCAAAAAAAACATCACTTTACAACCCGTCAAAATTTGTTGTTGTACAAACAAAAAAAATGTATACACTGGGGTGTCAAACACCCCATGTATATTCTAGCAGTATTTACTCTTACCGGTTGTTTCGTTCACTTTACTAACCATATTTAAAAAACAACTTTCGACGATATATATTTTTTTTTTAATTTTATAATACTTTTATTTCAATATTAATTTAATTACCTAGGTGCAATTTTGCGGGTTGTTGTCTGTACTCCCATCAATAACTTTTTCGTAGATAAATGGTCTTTTTTCTCATACAGGCCATTTGAAGTGCTTTTAAGTGGTTAATTATAGAAGCCATGTAACGAATCGTCAAAGGTGAAATGAAATTAGTTCGAAATTGCATTAACTAAATTAAAGTTCAATGTATCAGGCTTTATTTAACAAACGACACAAAGACGCAAACAATTTTATTAAAAGCTCAAAGCTCTTTGTTTTCATTAGTGGTGATCTTGTTCTGAAGTTCAGTACAGAATAGAAAACATAGCAGTAAAAGTTAATTTGTTTGATCCTCCTGAAGTGCACCTGAGTCAGTGACAAATGATTTCTATTAAACCTACTCATTCCGTGGTTTTTGTAAGTCTTTGCACATTTTTTTTTCACGAAAAATAAGGAAGCTGAAATTTTAGGTGGGATGAAAATGTACCTAATCATTAGCTTCAAGCTGAGATTTCGTTTTATGTTGAAATGGATTACCAAGGTTAATTATGAAGGAAAAATTGAGGTAGATTGTTCAGCAAAAAAATTAAAAAATGTATTAGGAAAATGAATTAAAATACGGACTTTAAAAAGATTTCAACTTTGTTGTGAATTTTTTGAATATTTTCGGTCTAATTAATATTTGCGAAGCCAAGCCGCCTTGCAAGCCACATTTTAATGTTTCTTTTATGGAAGCATATTTTCAGTACATAAATTTGTTCTTACAATATTTTTTTACAACTATGGTGACAAAACGCATTAGGGTAGAGCGGGGCTAGAAGTCCGGCGGGTAAGAAGTCCCAACGTACAAATCTTAGTATAGAATTGCGAACAAACTATCTACGTGATTGGAAACGGGATGCGGAGCGAGTGCGAAGCCGCGAGTCGCTATCGTCGAGAAACGCACATGCAAGTAGCACGGCTAACGAGAATTTTTCGCACTCAAAAGTAACAAAAGTGTTTTTGTTTCTTTTGCAGATCAGCACTGAAGGTCAATGAAATATTAACGTAGGTTCGTAATGTTGTCTTATTCTATCTATAAGTGATGCATGCCGACAATATATTCTTGATGTTAAACGTTTTTGTTTTATAACCTTAAAAATCAATAGAGGTAGGTAAGGGGCAAGAAGTACATCGTGGGACTAGAAGATTAAAGAAGATTAAAAACTATCTGATTATAAATTAAGATATTTGAAATTATCGTCATTATAATAAAAAACTAGATTTTTTGTTTAATTAAATTCAAAGTTTAAAATATTTTCAGTTTTGTTTTGTTTCATTGATTATTGTTTGATTTTATGGTAACTGACAAACTGTATTAAAACATTAAGATTATATAGAGATTATAATAAAGTTTTGAAATTTGAATTTAAAAATATTAATAAATATTGCTTTCCAAATAATCCTACTTCATTTACCCTAAATAATCATAAATGCTTATCCATTAGAATAAATGGACTTTTTACCCCCAGCCTGAAACTTTTTACCCCGTAAAAGGGGCAAAAAGTACAGAATTCCATCATGTCCTTATCTCAAAATTTTCAGTAAATCAGAAAGATATTCACACTATTTACTATTTTAGTTTTAAGTTGAATTCTATAAGGTTTTTTGCACCTACGTTCCTTAGCTGTAAGTACTCGATTTTACAATAAAAATATAATAATAATAATAATGTTTATTGCAGCCATAAATCATACAAAAGAAATAAATACAAAATAAATAAAGAAATTACAAAAGCAAATAAAAAAGATGCTACAAAAGGACTAAAAATCAGTTCTGCGAATAATTAGAATAATACTAATTCTAATTACTATTCTAACAAAGTTATTTTTAATTTCCTTTGAAGTTTTAAAATTATTATTTTTAAATTCATTATCAAGGCCATTGTAAATCCTAGGACATAAATAGGAAAATGATGACTCCTATAATTCCGTGCTATGCTTTGGAATGTGCAAAAATCCGTTGTTTCTAGTTATGCGATCATGAATATCTTTTTGGAGTACAATTTTATTATATAAGTTATCAGGTATTTTATTTTTGACAATACTAAAAATTAAGCAACTTAAAAAGAACTTACACCTATTTTTGATGCTAAGCCAGCCAGACTTACGCAGATAAGGTGTTATATGCTCTTGACGTTTTACATTATAACAATATCTTAAAGAGGAATTTTGAATTTTTTGTAATTTATGAAAATTAGCATTAGTTATAAAAGATCCATAAAATACAAGACAATAGTAAATATGGCTTAAAATTAAGCTATCACAAATTTGTATTTTTAACTTTGAAGTAAGAGTATTCTTTAAAAAATATATCGATTTCACTATACCATAACATGTTTTCCAAATTTTATTAACATGGCTAGAAAAGTCCAGATCGTTGTCAATGTGTCAATGATTATTTCTAAATTTTTAGCGGACGAAACTAACGTAATGTCACAATTGTTTACACCTAGTTTACAATTATTATAAACAATTTCACAAGATTTTTTCGGACCAAATAACATCGCCTAAGTTTTTGTTGGATTCAACTTTAATAATTGTTTCTCGCATTTTCTGTTTAAATTGTTCAAATTATTGTTTATTAGATCTATAACCCTAGGTGCATCGGTTCTAAATATCTGCGTATCGTCTGCATAGCATTGCACCCCTACATCATTTAAAAACATTTCAATATCACAAGTATACAAAATAAATAACATCGGTCCAAGTATAGAAACTTGCGGTACACCATTATTTATTTTTTAAAAATTGGATTTCAAAACAGATTCCCGGATAAATAACTTTCGATAAATTTACATGATTTGCTAGAAAATCCAACATAGTACAATTTAGCTAGTAACAACTTATGACTAATTTTGTCGAAAGCGTTGGAAAAATCTAATAGGAGTAAAAGAGTCATCATACCTTTATCATAAGCGTTTAGAATATAGTCGGTAACGTTAATTAAAGCTGTAGCTGTACTGTTTTGAGCTCGAAAGTCAGCTTGACTCTGGTAAGATTTTATATTGATCTAAATATTCACGTTTCTGAGATGGCATTAATTTCTCCAAAACTTTTGATAAAGCAGGCAATATACATATTGGTCTTAAATCAGAAAAATTTGTAGGGTTTGTAATTTTAGGCAAGGGAGTTATTTGACAAGTTTTCCATATATTTGGAAAAGTTTGCGTCTTAATGGCAAAATTTACAATATTTGTTAACACTGGTAAACATACCTCGGAAATTAAATTAATCATGTCAATTGATATGTCATCACATCCCACTGCTTTAGAATGTATTGCACTTAAAGCTTTTTTCACTTCACTTTCACTAACACACCGGAATTCAAAGAGTTTCACAACCTTTGGATGAAGTGAGCCCATCCTGTAGCTAGCAACTTCACCTTCTATATCTGAAGATTCTATCTTTGCACTGGTTACAAAAAGTCATTTATAAGATTGGCTTCACAAAGATGAGATGGGATTTCTACAGACGCTTTTTGCTTTAATTCTAATGACCTTAGGCCCTTCCATAGCTTCTTACCATCTTTGCAGGTGTTCAATTTAAAAGTTGAGAAACTGTTGTTTTCACGCTGGACTGCTCTTTTTACTTCATTACGAATGTCTACATAAAATTGCCATTTTGTTGGAATATTGTTACGCTTATATGCCAAAAAAGCCTTTTTCGAGCTTTAAGCTTAAGATGAAAAACAGAGGGTATGTGGTTACTTTTGCAACCACACATCCATCTGATCTTCGGCTTTTGTGCAGATTCTACTATATTTATGATGAATTTCATGTATCTTTTTTTATTTTGCACAATAAAGACCTTTATTATTATTATTATTATTATTAATCATTTTCGTGATATTATAAGTTAGCCATTCAGGTCTAGGGTTCCTTGACGTAGTCATCAGTTTTTTTGGAGCATGTACATCAAATAATTGTAAGATTAAAGCATTAAATAAACAATTTTTTTATTAATGTTGTTGCATTTTAGTATACTTTGCATCGGTAGGTGTGAAGCATCTTCCTAAAGTTGATGAATATTTATTTGGGACAAACATCTTCTGTACTTTTTAATGGGTGCGGGTTCTGGTGGGGTGTCCAAGAAAAATTTAAAGCATAACAGATTATGATCACTTATTGGTTTGTTGCCACTATTAAGAATTTGGCTCATCATTTCCACAGAATTTTTTGTTTCAGGTACCAGTTCATTGCTTATGTAGATATGGTCAATTAGTGTAAAACTGGTTGGGGTGACTGAAGTAGGTTCTTTGACAACTTGAGATATGTCGTAAGGGTTTAAAACCTTCATTAAGAATTTGTATGCAACTGATTCTGTTTTCTTAAAATCATTATTAAAATCACCAAACAAAGATAAGTAATTGACTTGAGGATACAATATATGTCTCTGAGAGAGAAAATTGGGACTATTAGCCCCGCTTTACCCTAATTAATTTTTCCAAATGCATTTTAAAATAATTAATGTACCTAATTGGAAATAACATACATAATAATATCATTGATCAAACTCTAATAAACATTATGTAATTTCTCTCATGACGTTACTTTAATGATATAATTTAATTCATACAAGAACACCATTCTTTACATATTATAGAAAAAATCTTACTAAAAACGGCCAATCACTAACTAAGAATAATTATTCGATTTCTAAAGATTCGTTGGCCCACTTTGAGAGAAACATCCTTCTTGGAATGAAACTGGGTAACTGATGATAACAGAATTCTACAATCAACAGGTAATCAATAAATTATATAAGTAATATCCTCAAACCCCACAGATGGCGGAGGAGAGTGCTTTCGTGTTTATATTTACAAAAATGTGGCCTAGTTGTTTTTAATAAAAAAAAATTAAAAATATCTAACATCAACGTTTTCATGATATCTTTGAGGGTAGTAAGAAAATGTATTACGTTTCGGACTTGCGAGGGAAGAGAATGTTATAAGGCCCATAAGTATGATACTAGACACATGCGAAGGAGTTATGAACTTTTTTTTTCACGACCGCGGAGGTTTAATTTACTGGTAGGTGGCTTAGCTTGAATTACTATCCTCATTTGAGATTTTTTTGGTTGATCTATTTTATATTTTTATTATAACATCGGATCATATAACATCATACCGTTTTTGATTTTAAAATAAAATGCAGTAAATTATTAATTCTATAAACAATTCATTGACTTTATAAAGTAGATATGTTAAGAATAATTATTATGAAATATAATAACGAGCAAATGAGTGTCACAGCTGTGCTCGCAATTCCTCATCTTTTTGATTAAATTTTCAGTTTTTGTCACCAAGGCGTTGGTTTTGTAAAAAAAAAGTTTTTTAGCTAGGGACTACCTTAACTAACAGCAACTGAGTAATCAAAAATTGGAATGACTTTGCTTACGATTCTTAGGGACGTAAGCAGCTTCAAATCCGTAAGCAGATTACGGCCCTTTAATACATTCCAAATTTTTGGCAAAAAAATAAAGAAACTGTTCATCAAAGTTACTTTTTGTCCTCACGTATTGTAAATAGGCTGTCACAGTTGTTCATTCACCAATAGTAAGCTAGACTTTCGAAAACTGTGCAGTAAAAAGAAGAAAAACACTGGGTCTCACATTTAACGGTTAGAACTACCACAGGAGATGCCTGAGGAAAAAACTAACGTTGCAGTAATAAAGTTTATGTATCAAAGTAATATGTGTTTAATAATTGTTCTGGTTGTGGTTTGCTGTGCTTTTCTCTTTCTATCATGAACATTTGCTGTCAACTGTCTAAATGTTGTCT
Organism: Tribolium confusum; assembly: GCA_029207805.1. Lineage (NCBI taxonomy): Eukaryota > Metazoa > Arthropoda > Insecta > Coleoptera > Tenebrionidae > Tribolium > Tribolium confusum. The sequence goes on from JALGAY010000003.1 coordinate 6,823,404, forward strand.
TAACTTATATTTAAGAGTTTTTGATAAAAATCACATTGCAAATCATGATAATTGTATGCCAGTTCTGAAGAGAACTAATATTAATTTAGAGAAAGACACAAAAACTTGAAAAGTATGCAAGAGATTAAAAAGCGGAGCACTGACAACTGTCATGTGTCATTGCTTTGTAATGTTAACCGAGACATACGTTTTTTGTGACAATTGCCACATACAGGCGATCTGACCAGAACAATTATTGAACACACTTTATATGTACGTATAATATTTCCACAAAGGAAGCTATATTTATTAGAAAAATAGAAAATTAAAAAATCGCTGAAATGTCACTGGTCTTACGTCTAGCGGTCATAGCACACTATGTTTAAGTTATTTATGTTTTCAAAATTTTATACAAATCTTATGCGTTAGTTTGCGAGCTGAAAGCAAGGGTCTGAAACAAAGTTGTCGCCAGTCGCCAGTAAAATTAAAGTTACCGCATATGAATGTAAATAGCTATTTCGAAACATGTTCTTTAATATACTAATATGAACTTCGAGACTTTAAGCATATTGCTATTAGTTGTTATTATTATGTTGATTACTTTTATACTATTATTAAATATTAAAATATTATTTTAAAAATTTATTTTTGCTTTTTACAATTAGTGGAGTGCCGTAGGATATAAAAATGTAAAAGTCTCGGAACCCGGTTCCACTGCATGGTTTTTTATAAAACCTTTTGCATTGAATTGCTGAAAGCTTAAATAAAAAAAATTACACATCAAAATTTACCGATCTCGATTGCAACAATTTATAACAACAATTAAGTGAAAAAAAGATAAATATGAAAAAAAAAATTTGCAGTAAAGATCTCAATTTTATATGCCATAAATGGTTGGTTTTATAGTTACTTTAATATTAATTTATACACAGTACCCCACAAAAAAACGCAGCCTTTTAGATTTAATTATACCTAAATAATAGAAATTTTTGTGAAATTTGGCCGCGTCTGGGGGCTGTAGGAGTGGGGGAGCAGAGCATTTCACATTCATATCTGTCCATTAAGAAGAAAAAATTTCTAAAATCGGACAATCGACTAGTAATCCGCTAAGAAATTTTACTATTTTGTAGACAATTATTTATCCGCGAAAAAAATTTAAAAAAATAATAATAACTACATTTTAATTTATCAAATTACAAATATCTCTAACTAATTTTAGCGAACAGATACTTAAGCCGCTAAATTTTAGTGGTCCGCAGGCCAAAAAAGGTTGAGAAACGCTGCTCTAGATTTATTTATAGATTTTAGAAATTTTCGTCAATTAAGGCCAAGTCTGAGGGCTGTAGGAATAAGGGGGTGAAGCAACTGATATTTTTCTCTTTTATTCCACGTTCGTATTTATCGATTTAAAAAAAAATTGAAAATCGGACAATTTTTAGTTCACTCACCTTGCACAACTCACGATCCGTATTGTGACAGTTGGGGGAACCTAAAACTTTTTTATTTACAGTCCAAAAAATATGAAACTTTGTGCATATAAATTCTTTATTCTTCTAAGGTGTCTAGTACCTTAAATATGTTTCGGGACACGAATAATTCCTTTTTAAAAACTTTTATTTATACAAATTACAAGAATGTTACTAATTGACTACAAGAATACTACTAACATACTAACTCTAACGGGATTATAACGCGTATATATAATTTTGTTCATGCACACTCAGCACAACATATCATATCATCGCACGATACACTTGTCTGTTCTTAATTCCTCCCCCGGAAGATTCGACTACGCAGTGGAACGAGGAAGGCGAACGTTTGGAAGTTCCATGGTGGTTGGTTGGGTTTCCTTTCTTCTTTGATAGAATTTCAAAAATAACACATAGGTTATTACTATGACGATTCCTATGTATAAAATGATTGTCCAGGCACTTGGAATATATGGTGGTCGGTCGGTGGCAATTTGAGGTTCATTCTTCAAAATTTGATTTTTGATGCCTTGGAGTTCATCTAATTTTATGTCTTCAATTTGAATGGAAATTTCAGTGTTTACTTGATGATTTTCAGGGTGATTCAATTCGGGAAACAACATTGGTGGATTTTCTGTGATAATTTTGTTGTTATTGATTTGCCCAAAAGATGAAGTTATTTGACACCCGGTTGGAATTTCGAATAGGTACGACCCCATCAACCTTGTAGTTTCTTGTTGATTGCTACACTTCAGACTAACAATTTCATCAGTCGGAAAGGTCCCAATCCATCGACCCGAGTTGGCGATTTGTGTAAAAATAGGTTTTGTTATTTTCAATTCGGTAGGGTGACAGTTCGAAGTATCTTCTACATTTAAAATTTGGATTTCGCAAGGGTTTTCTTGAAGTTTCTCCCGGATAAAGGTATTTTCGCATAGATAGTTTTCGGGGATGATTTTAGTACAAATTTTGGTTTGAAAAGTGTAGAACATTTCATGATTTAGCAAAAATTTATTGGCCGAAATAATCGCCTTAAATTGGCTCTTATGAGGTATCGGAATAGGATATAATTGAAAATAATCGAAAACATAAGGGGTTACGATAGGTATTTGGAGTAAATATGTGACTTTATTATTAATAATGTAGCTTTCAATTTGGATTAATTTTTCAATTCTCAATGTGTTTTCAAATGTAATTTTTAGGGGTAAGCAATTCTTTTCCAAAGAATTTTCTATTCGTTTTAGTTGATGAAATAGGTCTGATGTTTTAATTATACTAGGATGCATAATATTTAGTTTTAAAAATGAAATCGAATTTTCAATGTCCTGTAAGATGGAGTTGATTGACTCATACATACTTAAAATTTGAACAAAAAGATCTTGAACGAATATAACATCAACCCAGGTTTCCAGAGTTTTACCAATTTGCGAAATTTTTGCATCTAATAATAATTCGTTATGTGAAAGTTGCTGAACTGTAGTATTAAATTTTTCAATGATTTTTACAGAAATGGAATTTTGTTTTTGAATGTTTTGGGCTAAATTTTGTTGATTATTTTGTAATTGTTTTATTAGATATTCGTACCGTTCTCCATCTGAAGCATCTAAATTTCCTGTGATTGATTTGAATATTGATCCTAACCCGTTGATTAAGCCTCGCTTTGTTCTTTTGGATTGTGGAATTATTTCTCTTAATTTAGCTTCTATTCTTTCTTTTGATGATTCTAATAGTTTTTTATAATTTTCATTTTCGTAAGCATAAATACTTGATAAGTTACTTTTGGTTATTAAATTTGTTGTCTGGGCATTTAATTTATTGATTTCCAAAATTAAAGGATTCAGGTCGTAAAAATGAATTAAAGTATGAGTATAATCTTGTACCTTTGCTGTTCCTAACTTTACTGGGATTAGTCCGGGATTATTTTTGAGATTTTTCAATTGAATCCGGTTTTCGAGTGTTAAGGATATGGAGAGCCTGAAAAGGATACTTTAATTAAAATCATAGGTTTTCTTAAGAGGACGTTTTAAATTATCCATGCTAATTTTTGGTTGAATATCAGTTGCAACAGTATTAAGATTTTGATCGGTTTCTTTTATGGTAGTGGGATTACTAAATTTATTGCTTGTTTTACTTCTCGAATGCTTTTTTACATAAGTTTTAGTTTCCGGTTGGAACATACCTGGATCGTCACGATTTTGATTTAGTTTTGATATAACCTTATCCTTGTTTTCACTTAAGTGTTCATTGATCTTTGAATACATTATTTTCGTTTTTTCACGATGTTGATGAATGTAATCAGTTAACAGAATTTTTTCCAAGTCAAAGTCAAAAGGGTTTTCGTTTTCAAAATGTCCATTTACAATATCTATTGGTTTTAGCTTGGTTGCTGAATGAACAGAATGATTGTAGGCCAAAATTGCATATTTTATTTTTGATTCCATTGAACAGTTTTGATATTCGGTATTATTAAGAATTCGCACATGTTCGATTAATGTTGAATGTAGCCTTTCAACTGGACCATTCGATTGAGGGTGTTCAGGAGATATAAAATGCACTTTTATTTTATGTAAACCTAATAAATCTGTAATAATCGTATTTTTAAATTCTGAACCATTATCTGAAATAATTTGTCTGGGTACTCCATGATGACTAAAGAAATTTATTAAGTGTTCGACGATTTGAATTGATTCCAAGGATTGTAAACTGTAAGCTTGAGCATATTTAGAGAATACATCGGTGATAGTTAAAAATTTGTGTTTTTCTATAGTAAAAGTGTCCAGATGTACTATTTCAAAGGGTTTAGAAGGAGTAGGAGTTATATTAAATTTTGTTTTCACAGGATTACGTTCATATTTACTTTTTTGACAAATTTCGCATTCATTGATGAAAGTTTGAATTGATTTCTTTAAATTTGGCCAATAATATTTAGTTTTAATTCTTACTTCTGTCTCATTTATTCCGCGATGATTAGTTTTACTTTCGTGATAGTTCCGAATAACTTCCTTTTGTTCCTCTTTATTTGTTATATCAATTAATTTCATTTTGCAATATTTTAATTTGAGTGAAGGCCATTTGAAATTTTTATTAATGATGTTGCAGAATGGTTCATAAAATTTGGATTCTTCAAAATAAATATGGTATTGAACATTTGGTACTACAAAAGCTTTGATAAAATTTATTATATCTCGTTCGAAATTGTTTTGGGATAGTTGTACAATAATTCGCTGTTTATTTTCGAATAATTTGATAACTTTTGGTGTTATGGGTGTATGAAATACAACACTAATAATTATTTGGTTGTCGCCGTGATTTACAGGAGATTCTGAAATTGGAATTTCAACTATTGGGTTTTGTTCTATATTTGTATGTACTGTAACATCATTCTCATCGTTTTCTTCATCGATATGTAATATTTCGGTATCAGGTTGAACTTGCATAGAAATATTATCAAGTGATTGGTTTGGTTGATTTGATTTTGACATTTGTCTATTAAATTCTTCCATGTAATCAAATATGTTGCCCGTTTCTTTTGTATGGATTTCAATTCGAGATAGAGCGTCCGCATTAGTATTCATTTTACCTTTCTTGTAAATTATATTGTAATCGTATTCTTCTAATTTAATTCTCTATCGCAATAATTTTGAACTAGGGTCTTTTAGTGACATTAACCATTGAAGAGGTTTATGATCTGTTACAATATTAAATTTTCTACCGAATAAGTATGGCCTAAAATACTTTGTTGCCCAAACTATGGCTAAAAGTTCACGTTCAATGACTGAGTAATTTTGTTCAGATTCGTTTAGTGTGCGTGACGCATAAGCGATTGGTAGGTCTTGATCAATTGGGCCTTGGCTTAGTACTGCACCTAGGGCGATATTGCTTGCATCAGTGGTTAAATTGAATGGTTTCGAAAAGTCAGGGTATTTGAGAATTGGTTCATTAATAAGTAAATTTTTACAATATTCAAAACAAGAGATAAATTCAGTGTTATGTTCAATTTTAGCTCCTTTTTTTAAACACAATGTTAGAGGTTTAGTAATTTTGGCAAAATTTTTAATAAATCTGCGATAATAACCTAAAAGGCCTAAAAATCCCTTAATTTGTTTAGTTGTTTTAGGTAACGGAAAATTTTTAATTGCTTTTATCTTATCAGGATTGGGTTTCACACCTTCTGGAGTTACAATGTGACCGAGATAAGCAACCTCTTTTCTTAGAAATTCTGACTTATCAAGCTGTATTTGAAAATTTGCTTCTCTAAGTTTTTGAAACACATGTTTTAATCTGTCAAGATGTTCTTGTAATGATGTAGAAAATATTATTATATCATCGAGGTAAACTAGACATTCCTCGTTTTGAATTCCGCGAAGTATGTTATCCATAATTCTCTGAAATGTTGCAGGTGCATTTTTTAATCCGAAAGGCATCCGTAAAAATTCGTAATGACCGTTTTCGGTGGTAAAAGCGGATTTTTCGATATCTTTTTCGTCTAATTCAATTTGATGGTAACCGCTAGCGAGATCTAAGGTAGAAAAATATTGGCAACGACCTAATTTGTCTAATAAGTCTGTTATATTCGGTAATGGATATTTGTCGTCAATTGTTTTCGCGTTTAATTGCCTATAATCTACTACTACTCTCCATTTCGTTTTACCGGAAGCGTCCATTTTCTTGGGAACCACCCAAATGGGGAATGACCAGGGCGAACTACTGGGCCGGATAATTTTAGAATCTAACATTTTTTTAATTTGATTTTGAACTTCCTCTCGATGAATAAATGGGTATCGATAATTTTTTGAATATACTGGTATTTCGTCTACAGTTTTAATTTGATGTTTAACGCGATTTGTGAATGTTAACGGTTGACCTTCTTGGTAAAAAATATCCGAATATTCTTTACAAAGTTTTTAAATTTGATTCTTTTCTTCATTATTTAAGTGATCAGTCCGAATTTTTGAAAGGTTAATTTGCGGTTTATGAGTTGTATTAAAATTATTATAATTAATTTTTGGTAATTTTGGTTCTTCATATTTCTCGACAGTTATTGGTTCGGAAAGATTTAACGTAACCGGATCAGTTGTGCTATTTAGTATTGTTGTAAGGGCTTTGCCATTTTTCGCTATTGATAAACATTGAGGTATTTCACCGTTTTGAATTGAAACATTAACGTTTATTACTTGCTGTGATCTAGGTGACACAGTAATTAGATTCAAATCATTTTTAGTTTTATGATATTTTAATTTAATAGTTGTATATGGGGTTCTTAGAATTCCATTTGCAAAATCTAAGTTAGCTTGGAGTAATTTTAAATTATCTAGACCAATCAATCCGTCAAAGTTACCATGAAATTTGAATAAGTAAAATTTTAAAGTAGAAGGTTCCGGTAGGTTGAACAATTTTGGGGCTGGTATTTTAGCACTATATTTATGTGACGATTTTTGGAATACATTTGTTACAATAAATGGTTCATTTTTTATACAATTCGGATACAACTTGAAGGTTAAATTTGGACTAAGAAATGATTTTGTTGAGCCGGTATCTATTAATATTTTAAGATTATGTTCTGGGAATATGATATATGGTAATTCACTTGAATTTCCGCCGTTGAAAGAGATAACTTGTGGAATTATGTTTGATTGTTTACTGAGGCTTCGTATTGAAAATTTTGATCATTGTTTATAGAGTTTTCGTACTGAAAATTTTGATCGGTGTCATGGTTAAAATCTTGGGGTGAACTAGTAGTTTGATCTGTGAACGATTCTTCTTCGATAGTATTATTAATTTCAGTGTTATACAATTCTTCTGAAATCCAATTTTGTTGTGGTTGTTTGTATTGGTTGTAATTATTTTGTGGTCTAAATTGGTTTGACTGTCTAGTTGAAACGCTCATTGGAGTCGGTTTCGTAAAGGGTTTATTTTGATTTGGTTTAAAAACATTTTGGTTTTGACGTGGTTGCTTAAAGACTTCTGAATTTGTAGGGAATCTTTGTGGTGGTGGATTAGGGTTTCTTTGTAAATTAATTGGTTGAGAGGGAAAATTATTTTGGTTTTGTGGTTGATAAAAATTATTATATTTTGGATATGGTTGATAATTAGGATTAAAGTTTTGGGACTGTTTAACATAATTTTGGTTTCTATTCATATTTTGTGAATTCGTAGGTTTAGGATTACTTTTTTGAGAAAAATTTTGAAAATAGCGAATGTTTTCTTCTTCAATAATTAATTGTAATGCTTCATGTAACGTATTCGGACGCATGCATCTAATTGCTGTACCTAAAGGTTCTCGCAATCCAGATAAAAAGGTTTTTAAAGCTAACTTATTGTAAAGATCGCGTTTTAATATTCTTGCCGCGTTTGTGGCTTCATTTAAATCAACAAAAGAACAAAGGAGATTTAATATTTGTAAGCAACGATCAAAAAATTGTTAGGGCTTTTCATTCGGATATTGTCTTAACATAACTAGGTCTCTATTTAAACATGCTTGGTCTCGCCTATCTGCAAAATTTCTCTGTAAAGTTTGCTTCAATTCATTCCATGTATCGATATTTTGAATATTGACAATTATTTTTGCATTTCCCGACAACTTTCCAATAATAGAATTTATAATAAACAAATTTTGAAAATTATTTGGGTGATCGTTATCATAAAAATTGGTTATTATACTTTCGCAACTTGATATAAATCTGTTTAACTCATTTGGGTCTCCGTCAAAGTGCGGAATGCAATTTAAATATTCCGGTTTAAACGCCATTTCTACTACAGTATTATTTTCTATATTATTTATTTCTATATTATTTTCTATATTTATATGATTTGGGGATTGATTATTAGGAGTCGAGCCAACTGAAGACAACGACAAATTTGAAAATAAATTTTCTAGTTCTGAACTTAGATTAATATTTGAATTCATGAAATGTACTTACATTAAGCCGAAAAGGAATAGTCGTCTCATCCCGTTTAAGGTTCAAATCTTGTGGCGTTGAAGTCTCCTTGTTGATTTTCGATAAACCACAACACTCCAACCCTCACAATTCACTATCCAGTTAATTCGTTGATACGAAAAGTTGCAAGTGCGGTACTTCCAACCCTGGGATATCCTACTGACTGCGCCAAATATGTTTCGGGACACGAATAATTCCTATTTAAAAACTTTTATTTATACAAATTACAAGAATGTTACTAATTGACTACAAGAATACTACTAACATACTAACTCTAACGGGATTATAACGCGTATATATAATTTTGTTCATGCACACTCAGCACAACATATCATATCATCGCACGATACACTTGTCTGTTCTGAGCGGCGACGTAATTCCCTTACATTTTTTCTACAACATCCCGTTACAAGGTCAAATAGAGGTTTATTTTCAGCGATGGGGGCTAATCGACACTAATTGAAGAATTTTTTTTTCAAATTATTAAACTTAGGACACGTGCAAGAATTATTTGAGACCTATTTGCTCAAAGGTTTTATTCGGACGCTCCTGACTCTAACATGACCTTGCAGACCAGTTGAATGCCTAACACGTAGCGCGCTGAATCACACTGATTATTTAGCTGGCCGATTTTCCAGCTGCTCCGGGGCGCCGGACTCTAATTATTACCAAAATTATTTTTTCAAAAATCGAGATCAAATGCGTGTGCAAATCGTTTATTTCTAAATTTTATAGTTTCGGAGATACCCTATATGGACAGCTAATTAATACTAACCTTTACATATACCTACCTCCTACTTAAGTGTCAACAATATAATGCATAGTACTTGTTCATTCTAATGGCACAACAGATATCAAGTTATGGTGCGGTTTTACTAGTTGTGCTTCATGTTGCACTTCCGCTTGATATAGATCACTATCATATTATGTAAATACTCTGTATTTTTCTAAAAACAAGATGCTTACTTTTTATAATATAATCATAATCTTAAAATTAGAATTTCAAAATGAAAGATATTTTTCTAAAACGTTCTGCTAAGGAAAACATTTTCTCTATTATCATAAATGTTTCTGTCTAACATAATATTGTGATAAGAAAATGTAAACGTATACAAATTGCTGAATAAATTTAATTTTTTTTTTAAAAAGAAACAGTTTTCTCTGCTTCTCTATAACACTTTAGTACGTACCTAAATCACACGACTGTGGCCAAGGTTCTTTGTCTAAAGCACTATTAATTAAGCCAATCAATAGAGAATATTTTCGTGACAAAAATGTAAGAGGAAACCGACTTAATAATAATAATTTCACTTTGCTTCACCTTCGCTGCATCTTGGAACTTTTATTTGTTTTCAACAACTGTACGCATGCGCATAATGTTGAAAACACCCCTTTTTCACAACGATTTTTCAGAAAAATATCTTGCATTAATAAGCTTTTTTCTAAACGATCAACGGAAAAATTTATTAACGACTTCACTAACAACTGCCTTCATTTTCCGTTTCCCCTTTCCCCCATTGTGACAACAAATGCTGATTCTCACCAACTTAAGCAGGGACTATAGTTTAATTGTGTCCATCTAGATGTTTAAATGAAAAAAATCTTGTATGTTTCCTCAATAAACACTGCGTTTACGTATTTTTTTTTTTTAATTTTAATTCCTATTCTAGTTTGTAGTAGGTACTCTGACATAAATAAATAGCTTTTTTGTTTAATTTTAGTTTCTGTTATGATGTTGTTACAATGTTATCCTTTTGGGCCCAATAACAATTGTTAAAATACTCCATATCCATAAAAATAACGTTATAACAGTATAATTACTAAATGTTAAGAATCCAGGGAATAACTCCATAGAGTGGCGGCAGCTATACCTATATATTTTTAGCTTATTATTATTCTAGCTATATTTACTGTTTGAATATTTCTTATTTAATCAGTTTTAGAAGCTATTCAAACTAATAAATACATACATATATAGCTACCATTAGTAGGTAATATCTGTCTACAGCTATTTGGAAGAATTTTATGAAATAGAGGAATTAACTTTTCGGTCCCTTACCGCTTAAGAAACCCCAGCCCTTGAATTTTAAGTGGGTTGTAAAGGTCCAGCTTGGGGCACTCAAAAAGCTTGAACACGGTTCTGTTTGTTTGTTTCCTTCAAGGTTTCATCGACGGACCAGCTGGTCGCTTTAGTAACAATAGTGTTCACTTATCATTACAACCACCCTTATTAGCATCCTTCATAAACCAATTTGTAAGTCAAAACCAAAAAATTCTTCCACATATAGACAAATATTAGAAAGCGATACTTACCTTACAATTTTATTCAAAAAAGTAGTAATAAACTTATTATGTAGATATTAAATTAAAGGGAAAAGAAGAAAAATACGATATCTAAAGTATATTTTATTCTGACAATGTGACTAAATTGCTTTATGTAGCAATTTTTTTTTATTTTAACAAATTTTAAATTTTTAACCAATTTATCCAGTCGTCAAGAGGCTCCAGATTCTTCTAGCAAAAAGAATTTTGTTAAAATTCTTGCCGTGACTAAAAGTATTATGTCAAATTCGTCAAAATGCTGACAACTTTAATTGGAATTTACAGATCCAGAAGCCTAAACTTCTTTTATTGCAAAAACGGTTTTTTATTGACTTTACTTAAAAAAAAATATTTTGACTGTCATTATTGTGATTGTGTAATTTGAGATTATTCAACAAGAGACTAATGTTGGGTTATTATTATTAATCACCAATGGTTTTTATTTCTAGAAATTATCGCAACGCATTTTAAAAAGGAATGTTTTTTAATATTTTATAATAAAAGTCGTGATTGAAAAAACTACAATTATAAGAGTAGAAAATAAAATGCGTAACGAAACAAAAACGCCATAAGTAAAAGAAATGCATTTTAATGAAAAATAGGATAAATTAATATACTTATTTATTGTAATTATATAAATATTATCAAAGAATTATTATTAGAGATCCAATTTTGGTTTTTTATCCTATCTGCAATATTAAGCTTTTAATAATAGAAGACGATAATTCACGTCGTCTTTGTTGTGAGTAATAAATTTCAAAATTCAAAAAATGAATTTATTGATTCATTAGTTAACCCTTAGTCCATTTACGCAACCGCTTGGTCTAAGAGTTAACCAAAAACAAACAGGTTTAGTATTTTTTTTTAAACAAGATCAAATTTAAAACAGAAGAAACAGATACAAGTGATGTTAATACCCTAAATATTAAAAATTCATTATACAATTTTTGTTTAAAAAAACAGCTTCATTTATTAGAGAAAATTCCAGTATTTTATTTTTTAACAATTTTTTTTCTTTTACAATAAATATGTTGCGATTCTTATAATTCTTCTAAAAGAAATTTATTTATTGCAATAATTCCTTAGGCATAATACGGTTCACGGCAGAGTTAAACTGTAACATATTTTTCGATTTATTGTTTTTATACGCAAATAAACAAATCATTTTCAAAATCAAATTTACCAGAAAATATAAGACGTTGTAAAAAATTTGCCCTAAGCCAGAGTTTACATGTTTACGATAATTTCACCAGCGGATAATTTACGCATGATTGCAGCCAGTGGGCTGGCATCGACAGTAGAGGTTCGTTTATAAACGCGTCATTTTCATTTTGACCGACTGTACGTTTTAGGTAAAAAAGCAAAAATTTTAATGTCAAAAGTGGCAAGTACGAGCGAAAATAGTAATTTAGGTATAAGAACGTTATAGAAATAATAATACTTGAGCCCGATGATAATTTTTGATGAATAATTTTTGATTATTTTACTGATTATTGTGACGTTTCTAAAATACAATACAAACTCTCAATTTCAGCTATTTTTAAACATTTTAGCCAATCAAAACATTATTATAGTGGAAGTTTATTTGGCAATAATTATTTGAAGTAGTTATTTTGCTTTTATGAATGACAGCTTGTTTTAATCGACGTCTATCATTAATTTGATTAGAAATTGAAAAAATGAATTCAGAATATTTAGTACTGACATCGTTATTCGACGAAATCCATAATAAAATCAAATCAAAAAATAATCCATCAAATACCACACGAAAAATCGATACATTAGAAAATAATTTTCCTTTAGGGTCTCGTGTCTATTGCCTTTGTACGATTTCGAAGTTCTGTCAAATTAATTTCAATATATTCTCACTTCCTTATGATATTACAACTGAAAATATTTTTGTTTCTTACTAAACAATTAGACGTACTATCGACCAAAGTGAAAATGACGCGTCCATAAACGAACCCCTGCTGTCGATGCCAGTCCACTAGCCGCAACTATGCATAAATTATCCCTTGGTGCAATCATCCCAAACTTGTAAACTCTGGCCTAGGGCAGATTCTTTACACCGCCTTTGATTTTCTGATAAATTTAATTTTGAAAATAATTTGCTAATTTAAGGATAAAAAAAATTAATCGAAATTTGTGCTGGAATTTAATTCTGCTGTAAACCGTTTTATGCCTTTACTAAATAAAACCAAAATCCGCAAATAATAAAATTTACGTTAAAAAATAAAATATGTACTACAATTTTTTCTAAAAAAATTGTTTAATTAATTTTTATTGTTATTACATATTATTTAGAGTACTACTGTGGATAATTAGTTGAGCCACTGGGTGGTAAGGGTAACGCAATAACTTTGGGTCAGATTTCTGAAATCGTGATACTAAAATCTTTCAGTCATACCAACACATTAATAAATATTTTTTTATAATAATTATTCATTTTACTTAATACATGTTCTTTGTTATCTTAGTTATACTCTCAGTAACTCTTCTACCTTTTGAGAAAATTTATTATTTAGTTGTTTTCTCATTTTATGATTAAAAGACTGTAAAATATAATCGAAATTTTTTGTAAAAAATAACTTTAAAATAAAAGTGTCGATATCAGATAATTATAAATTGTCGGTAATATAATGTACCATTTGTTCAATTGAAATTGTTCACTGTCAGTATCGTTTTTCCGAAAAAATTTAGGCTATTCTAAATAATATATAAATAACTGTAAATCATCTGTAAAGTGAACGAAATAGTCTGTAAAGTATAAAAATTGATATAAAAAAAATTTGTTAACAATTAGGTAATATTGCTGAAACCTGGGCCTTTTGTAAGAAAACCTGAACCTTTTTATATTTTAACATATTTGTTATACACCGTGACCGTGATCAACAAATACAAAATAGGTCTGCGTTAAAATTACTATTTTGTATTTAAAATCTAAAAATGTTCTCACTTATAGTTATTTATGTATCAAGGGAATTATGAGGGTGTTAATTACAGAGGGCAACGGGTTTACAATCCAGAAGGCCGTTAGGCCCGATACATAATTAAATTTATTTCCTACTAAACAAATCCAAAAAACAAATTACAATTTTATTTTCTACTAAACAAATCCAAAAAACAAATTTGCTGTTAGTTAACTAGGCTTGGTTACTATGGATTTATTTCTTGACAATTTCGTCAACAAAAATTTATGAATTTGTAAAAATGACTGAAAACGTGAAAAACGTTAAATATTTCAAAAGAAGTATTAACAAAAGCTGAGAAAGCTCGTGCTGCATTAGTACAAAAAAAATCTCAAGTAGTGTACAAGAAAGAATACGACCGATTTCAAGAATGGCTAAAAAAGAACCATACTGGCAGCAGAAATGTAAATGAAATAATATTTCTGGCATATTTTTAAGATATGGTATGTATATTTACTTGTTTTTTCCCATGTTTTAGTGCCCGTAACATCAAAAGGAATGTGCAAGAAAATATATCTGAAATTTTAAGAGTTGTTGAATAAAAGTAACAGTGGAAGCAAGAATATAAACGAAACGATATTATTGGCGTTTAAAAATTGTTGTTTAATAGCATTTCTACTCTTCTCGTAACTTTAGTACACCAGATTTGTATTTCTTTTCAATATAAAAATTAGAGGGAGTTAATAATTCATAATTGCCTGCTATAATTCCCACGGGAGTTATGAATGTCTTAATAGTTACCGTAACTAAGGTAATATTTGGCTATAATGATTTAGTAGGACATAAAATTATTTAGAATAAGGATGTTTGTTAAAAATGTGACTCAAAACCATAATTGACACCACTCAAATGTCAAAGTTATGCTAAAATTATAAATTTTATGTTGGCAACCTACTCAATGTTTGTTGATCACGTTGTGTATATAAATAACTACAAATTTCATTTAACATTTATTGAAATTTAAATAAACTTTGGCAATTTCCAGTGTTCCAAAAAAATATCTCAGTAAACTCTTAGAACTGTAAAAGTTTAGATAGAGCGGTAATTTTGAGGAACTTAAACTTATGCCAAGAAATTAAAATTAGATTAATTTTACATTTTTAACAAAACATAAAGTAGTTACCTAATTTTATACAGCGTACTCTGCACAGACAAATGTGACAGATGGCTTACGGTCAAAAACAAACCTCATTTTTTATCCCTTGAGTTATGTTTAACTTAGAGTAAAATTACAATTTTAAAAAAAGCCGCAAGGCTTGAGGAAAAATGGTGAATGCGCCGGGTTACATAAATTATGTAAAAAGTAAAATATAATTATTTGCAAAGGCATATTAATAAATATTAGTACGATTGCCTTGATTTAAATTTAGAAAAGTTTAGTATAAAAATGAAAAAACCTATACCGTGAGAGCAAAATTCAATGGATCGCAGATACCTCTGGAGCCTAACCTGGTTGTTGAAACTAGTTCCTTACATTTATTTCAAAACATTTTTTTTAAGAATGAAAATGTTAATGGAAGAAGTTTAATTTAGTGGTCCAAAAGCTAATGATTGGCTAGAATTCATGAAAATCGCCGTCGGACTTGTGAATATAAAGATACTTTGAGATTCACTTGACCACTGACGTAATGTGACAGATTTTGACAAATTTATTGCAAGAAAATAGCATAATAAATGACAAATATATTTTGAGCCACAAGCACCTACGATCCTTTAATTTTTGATTTCACGCTATGGATAAACAAGACATTAAAAAAAAATTAAATGTACTTTATAACAAATTTGTAAACTTAAGGACATTGCTCATAACTTCATATCACATAAAGTATGCCTTATGTCAATCATCGATTTGACATTAAGAAAATTGAACATGATATAAATATAGTTTGACATGAGCTCATTTCTAGGGAGATATCTGTTAATTTTTATAAAATGTCCATTGTGAAATGGGTAGAGTTTGAAAATTTTTAATTAAAAATTAAAATTACCCATAAAATACTTGTAATTTATTGCAAAAAACTACACATTTGTAAAAGCAGAGTAGTTTCGGGTGTAAAAAACTCATCATCAGTGCGAAAAGGCTTCGAGCTAATAGAATTCCATTATAAGCCGGAAGGACTTTTTAACAAGAAGTTTTTAAAAAAATTACTTGATTAAAAAATAAGAAAAGTTTAAAATAGTGCACAGGTGAAACCACATACGCTCTGTCGTGTTAAAAAATAAACAAAACACTGATGACAGGTTTTTTACACGTACACCCGAAACTAGTATGCTTTTACTAATGTGTAGTTCTTCACGATGGATTTCAAGTATTTCGTGGATTATTGAACATTTTCTTTAAAATAAAAATTTTGATATTTTTTAGTGTACATTTAATAAGGATAAATAAATTAATGTATCTTACTCTTGTGGACTCTTACCTGATACCTAGTTATGCCTATCTTAATAACTAGTTTACCACTAGGCTATGTCCTGGCAGCTTACCAGAACTTTAAAACCTCAGTTTTTGAACATGATACGTAAAATATTTTTTGTACACCCATTACTCTTTTGTTTTCTTTTACGAGTAGAAAGTGGTATGTTCAAATCTATTAGTTTTGTAGACTGAAAAAATGTTTAGTTAATAATTAATGGTACATATTTGCTTTAACATTTTCAACAGTCACGATCCCCATACTTTTTGTTAAACAGTGCAGAAATCGAGACATGATTTAATAAATTTACATGACTAGACCGGTAGAGAAATACTTTCCGGACCCAAAACCGGGCAGTGGTGAACAACTTTCAGAAAGGGTGTACAAAAAATAATTGTTAGACCATTATTAATTTAACGACAGGACTGATGGAAAGGGAGTTGGAAAATAAAACCACAAAATGTGTAGAAAAACTTTATGTAGTGATTTTTAGAGTTACAATATTACAAAAAATTACTTGACAAATTTATTGCAGAAATATACGATAGTAAGTATATATTTTATCTAATACAATATGATCAAAAAAGATTAACCTCGAGAAGGCCGTGACATTGTGTCTTTCCATCTAATTTACATTGACAAAAACATTTCACAGCCTTCAAGAGGATATTTTTTTTTATCATATGGTACTAAATTACCAACTCAGTAAACACATAAAACATTACTATATAATATTTTAATATTAAACCAACAATTTTTATTTTTTTTTATAGACTAGTAAAGCTCATACATAAAAGTACAAAAACTACTATTACTATAGTTTTATTGATTTTGGCCCTCCCTCCTCCACTTCCTTTTTTTTTATAAAATATTTTTTATTAATTTTTTATTGAAAAAAATCAACTTAAGTCAGACTAATTTTTTAGCTGTATTTCTATGTAATAGTTAAAGTTATTTATATTTTTTTATTTTTTGGCCCTCCCACCTCCACTTCCTCTTTTTACTTCATTCCTAATTTTTTTTTTAACGAAACATCTGATATTGTCGTTTAATTTTTAAAACACCGAATGAATAAAAATCAAATGCAAAAAAGTGTTAAAACGTAAAATACACAAAAGGGTTTTGAATTTAGTAAGACCTTCAGGATACATGAAACAAAAAAAAATTCTAACCGATCGGGCCTAACTATAACCGCCTTTCAAACGCAACTACCTAAATGTTGTCATTTATCTTCTTCAAGTAGCGAACTACTTATTGTTATTAATTAAATTTGTAATGATTTTTATGTCATTGTATATTTCTTCTTTCGTTGTTTGTTGTAATTCTAATTGATAGTTACGATGGTTTCAGCACCTGTTGGTCTATGAAAAATTATATAAATTTATAGCCAAAAAAAACAACACTTTTTTGCATCCAATTTTTTTTACCTTTTTTTAAAATTTTTTAAATCTTATACTAATTATTATTAGTTTGGACATTTTACGGCAAACTGCCTTGTTTTTTTAACACTAACACATTTAAATGATCAGCTACGAAATTTTGTAAAAACAGTCTTAAGTAACAATTAACAATTAATATAACACCACCAGTATTAGTCACAGATAGTTTTCAGTCTACACTTAGTATTTATATTTTTATCCCATTGGCTGACCCATGCCTTGTATTATAACCAAAAATATTCAATTTCATTAAGATTTAGGAAGTATCATATATTATGTATCAATCTGTACTTCACTAGATATAAAAATTAAAAATAACTAAAGATATTCAAGTTTCTCTAAATACCTACGAATTAATACCTAGTTAATTTTGGAAAAGTTTTGGCCCTCCCACCTCCTCTTCCTTCTTTATTTTATTAACCAATCATCGGATGTTCATGCGATTTGTTTTTATATCGAAGTTGCATTTTTGTTTTCATTGCATTTTGTTTTTATTATGCATTTGCCTTTTAATTCATTTCGGCTTTCTGTAACAAACACCTTAGTTATTCTTTTTATAAAGGACCATTCATGGTTATGCATTTTTGTGCCTTTTTATGCCTTGGTCCTTTTTGTTGTACGTAGTTACCCACCTTTAATATAACGCAGAGCTTAGTTAGCTCTTTTCGTTAGTTAAGAATGTCTATTCTGTTCATAAACACGAACATTCGATTTAATTTTATATCATTTTACCAACCCGTAGGTATTTTAACATTTTTGAAAATATTTCCGCACCAGAATATTGATAAATGAGGTACTATCACCATTATACCTTTCATCATTTATATAACATTCGTCTCACAAAAATACCCAAACTATTTTCATACCAATACATAACATATGATAATAGGATTAACTCAACGTTTTTGATTTGTTAACCACCTTTTATAACTACATATTTTATACCTCCGCTTAACCTTTTTCCCTTGTTTAACAAACCAACTTTTCTACTGTTTTAAAACGCTTAAACTCCTTGACTTCATTACATACGTAACATAATAATAATCTTTGTACCTAAATTGTGTCTTATAAATTACCACAAGTCATGTTTCAGCACCATAAAATAAAATTACGACACTAGGCTCATATTAAAAATAAAACAAATAATGTAACTGGTGGCGTTGCCAAGTCTTAAATTATTATTGCAATAATAATTTATTCCTAAACTAACACCTAACATTAGTAAAATTTGTACCAAGTTTTGTATCAACATTAAACACTTAAGACACATCAAAAGCACAAAAAACATTCATCCATCGATAGATTCACACTTATTATTTTTGGAGTATCTGTCCTGGGTGTGCACCGATGGTGTAGAGTAAGCCTTCCCATCGTGCTCCCCGGTAATTTCTAACCCGACAAAGCCCAAAAATGCCTGTGCCTTACAAAAGCTTCCGGCGTTTTATTGGTTTTGAAGGGTTGATTTTACGTCCAAATTAGACTATTGCAAAACCCAATTAAGGCCTGGTTTTACTTAAAACTGCAAAGTGCAAAAAGCGAATATTTTAAATGTAGTAGTAGCAATTCATGCTCGAAGCTATTATACAATTATTATTAAATTGCGTTCAGAAACATTTAAAGTGACAGGAATTTTAAATAAGCACAAAAAGAGTGAAAAAGTCTGGCCCTTCGGTTTCCACTTACACCTTATTCATGCTATTTTTTTTGGACCTAACTTCCCAGCAATCTTATACATTTAAATTTTATTGCCAATTAACCTTTTAATGTGTTTTATATTTTTAGTAAAGTTATTGCTGATGTACTTATTAAACTTAATTAACTTTTTTGCCAATCTATAAATGGACTAAAACTTATATACAATTTAACGCAATTTGTGGCTAGCCTAGTTGCTTAACGCATATCTGCTGATAAGAAAAGGCACTAGCTAATTAATTAACCAATATTTTCCAATTGTTACAATAACTAAAATACCTTAAATATGCATTAACTCATAATCATTCGACATAAACAACCTAGCACACATCTTTAGCAAATATCGAATAGAATTAGTTGCTTTTGTTGTTTTTGTTTGTACGAACACTGAATACGCAAATTCTTGGAAGTTATCCATGTATTTATTTTAAAATATATTATTTTTTTCGCTGCGTTGTAAATATAGAACCTTTTAATTCAACATGTCAAACTCAAATTACTTTTTTTCATTAAAATCCCAAGATTTAGAGCTTTATTTTATATTCTTATTTTCATAATTGTTGTTAAAAGTCAACCCTTTTCAAGAATGTTTCTTTTAAAGGCAAGCCCAAGTCAAACCACTAGGTCTCCTCCACGTCGTCATGTGCCCGTATTACCAAGCCCATCACGTGGGCGTCCCCTGTGGTTTGGAGATCCCTGTGCTCCCAAACTGCAACAATACTGCTGAATTTTTATAAATACACACATGTTAAAAAAAGTTGTTGGCTACTTTCCACGTTCTATTTTATGTTTTAATATTTCAGTTTAAAATAACTTTTGGGATATTATTTTTGGCCCACCCACCTCCACACTCACGTCAAACATTTGGTTTTATTTTAATTTTTTATCGCAACTCTAGTATTTTTTTATTTTTGATCCTATCACCCTGTTTTTTACATTATTTTGGGACCGCTTACTCTCGCATTTTTATTGTAGAATTTTGGTCGCTACTTGATTGAAAACCCCTTGTACATACAATTCTTTCATAATTATTTCAGAATAAGCTTGAGATTGTTTTGATGTTTAGCTTTTCTAATCTTTCACACCTATTATTAGTATCACATATTTATATTCGTTATACCTTTATATCACATTATTTCGTGTTATTTTGTACGTTTTATAGTTTTTGGTTCTTCGATGTAACATTTTTAATCAAGTTTGTTTTTGTATTACAGGGGAAGACGTTACATTTTGTTTTTAGGACAAATTACAAAATCTGTAAGTCTTGTTTTCTAATAACACTGAAACTATTTTGGGCGCACACAAGGTTTGTTTCTGTTGTACAATTATTTATCACAATATTTAGAGAAAAGGCAACATTTTTTGATTTGTGTTTTAATTTAAAGATTCAAAATCATAGGTGCATAAATCACATGATATACCTCTGAATGTTATCAACAATTTGCTATGACACAATTTTACAGCCTCGAAATCTTTGTAAAATGGCACTTAAAAACTCAACAAAACTCACATTTACGTTTAAAAAATCGCTTGTTTATCACACCACTCAAAACAATTCAAATAAGGCAAAAATGTATGGAAGAAATGATTTTTTTTATCAGAGAGATAACTTGCGACGTTAGGACGTTAAATTCTTAATTATTTCCTGATTATTATCACACTGTATAAGCCGCCATGTGATTAGTTCCAGTGTCATTTTGTGCATGGACGAAATTTGTACGCTTACGACATGACAATTTCTAATGGTGTCATATTTGTTGTAGTAATTGTACCATATCATGTATCAGGTGCAGGACTACATGACACAATACAATCAGGTTTACAAGCGACAAATTAAGAAAAGTAAGATATAAACGTGGCGCCATTGTTTGTATCCAATTTTCCCAATTTTTACACTTATCATAATATCTAATGTTTTCAGTCTGTTTTAACACTTATAACTAGGATTTTGTAATTGAAGATATGTATACTTTTATAATTACGCTTGAAGCTTGTTTCTAACACAAGAAAAGGCGGATATTCATAACAAAGGATTCTAATGTGTCTCTCAAGAAGAAAAGAATAGAAAACATACAAAATTTAAGCGATTACACTCTAGAAACAGTCCGACGATCTACTATTAAAGAAACTTCAAACATTTTGTGCTTCTAGTTATGCTCAAAATAAATCAGAAAAGATGTTTTTAGCTTGATACATTAATAGTACTCTAAAATAATAAGTACTCTGATCAATTTTTTGTCGTATTATAATATTCACACTTATGATTTATTTACAAGTAAATATTCACAGATTTATTACCTCTATTAAATCCCTGTATTGATTAAAATCTACATTATGTATAACACTTTGTACATTTAGCTATTTGGTTAAAACAAATAAGGTTTAACTTAATTTTGGTGGATGCGCCGGGATATCCATTTTTTACGTTATTTTTATTTTTTACAAATATCGCCACAAATGACAAACAACAAAATACATTAATTTCAACACATACACATTTTTTTATAAATCACGTACTATTTTTTTCTAACACTTATTTTTAATACAGCCATTTTTATAATTTTATTATTATTAGATTTTAGAAAAGTATTAAAAGCACATCGGTAAAAATAATAATTTAAGCACGATTGATGAAACGAAACACACAACAACAAAAAGGTCACTTTAAAGCATCTCTTTGTTATTTATTAAAGCATTGATTAAAAACTATGTTTTAAAGCTGAAAATAATAAATAATTTACCACGTAAAAATATACCTTTACACATTTTTTTTTGATAAATGTACTCTAAATAATGTAGAAAAAACATAAACCTACAAAAAAGCACTATTATGTAAATCCCTTATAGTTAGTAATATAAATGTTAATGGACTTGGTCGTTTAGTTACTTGCGCAAATTATTTTTCATGTTTTAAACATAACTTAGAAAATAAATTAATTCGCTACTAACTAGCATTGTTGAAATACCTCAATAATTATTTAGAGTGATTTGCATAAGCAATATTATTTTGCACAATTTTAACATGAATATGAGAGTAGTAATTGTTAGAATATCGTAATAAATAATTTAATTTTCTGGTGGTGGTTAGTTCCAATTTCCAACACAAACAAAAGCTTCAGCGCTAATTAGGCCATGATATACTGAAATCACTAGTATTTACATTCTTAAAATTAATAGAGTATGTATCTTAACTAATTGTAAAAACTTAAAAAAACCTTTCCTTATTATCAACCTATTAACTCCAAATAAGACACATCCGTGGAGACTGTGGAAGAACAGATAATGTTTAAACAAAACAAGGGTTTACACTAAATTTACATTTTAACAAGTTTTTTATTTATTATATATATAGAAATGTACACAGCTGGCGATTTCATTTTTAAAACTAAGGGTGTATTGCTTAAATATATTTTCGTAGTTTTAGTCTTTGAAGTCTTCACATGGTCTCTGATTGTGTAATTGCATGGAATTCAAAAAAATTTTAATTTACATAATGTTCGTATTTTAAATAAGTCTTATACGTTTAAAAATTTGTAAAATCAGTAAAAATTTTAATGCGTGAATATTTTTTTCTGCTTTAACCTGACGTTATCTAAAGATCTCATTCATCATACTGAGAGTTCGTGCTCCACACAAAAATGTCTGTGCCTTAAAAAAAGCTCCTGTCTTTCATTGGTCCTGCAAGGTTACATATTTTTCAAATTTAGATAGTAGGTAGCAAACCCAATTAAGACTCTTAAAAAATGTACTTAAACACCTTTTCGAAAATTGTGTATTTTTGTAGTTACTAATATTGGGAGAAAAGCATCTTTTTCTTTAGAGACGCAATGTTACAATAGGTAGTTATTTTGAGTATGCACTGATGGTGTAGAACATAACTTCTCATCATGCTCCCCATAAAATTTGATCCAACAAAACCCAAATATTTATGTGCCTTAACAAACCTTCTTACCTACTGGCGTTTTATTAAAAAAAAAAATTGTTTAAATTTAGTCACTGGGTTAAGTCCTTAGGATTTACATTCAATGCTCGAAGTATAACTAAATGATTTTTTTTCCAAAATTGTGTATTTAAAATTTCTGATATAATGAGAATTTCCCTTATAACAAGATACAATGTTAAAACACTTAAACCATCTATATCTATACATGTAATACACTAATAACAAATTTACAGAAAAGTACATATAGACGTAATATATTATATTTTCATTTTGTGGCACAAATATATTAAATGGAAAGTTTACTAGGATTGTAACTTGGGCCTTGATTTTTTCAAAGTAGATTTGAGAAATGTATGTACACATTTTACCCAAAAATTAAAACATACTTAACATGTATCTACGCATAATACAAGTATTTAATTATCTTTAATTTGTACATAAAACACATCAATTACTAAACAAAATTACATTTATAAGTTCAACATTTGTATTTAAACCTTAGCGTAGGTAAATAACGGCAGAATTAGTCATTCTTACCACATATTTTTGGTACAAATAATAATGATTTGGTTTATAAAGTATTGGAAATTTGTTTAAAAAGGCAAGTTGGCCTAAATATACAACACCTTAATGTGTCTTGTTCTATAATTTTTGTATTGTTCCCACCCTCCTCCACTTCCACACATTATTTTGTTATTATCAACAATTTTTGTGTTTCTTAGACTTAATAAATTAATGAAGTTGTCCATATTTTGTTTATTTAGTTTATAACTATTGAACATAATACCTAAATTATAATGTTAAGCACTTGCAGTATTGTAAGATAATTTTTCAGGATTTCTTTAAGGTACCAGGAGTATAATGTTTATTTATTTTGTTTTTAAACTTATAATTGGCAACTGATTTACAATTAATTTATGAAAATTTAAAGTAAATTATAGAGTAAATGAAGTAAAACCAAGTATTAATTACATATGAATTACTTATCTTCATTAAATTGGTTACATTTTTGGAGTAATAGCTACATATACTGTCAACTTTACAAAACATACACCATATTCCTGGTGGATGTGTCATATAAAACTGTTCAAATTTTATTTAGAACTAGAAATAATGAGTTTAAGTAGGAAGCGAAATTTGTAGTAACATTAAACATTTAGCCAATGTAATTCTTAGATAATAAACACATTTAGCTCATATTTTGTATTGTGATTCTCCTGTAAGCTATAAATGTATTTACACCTTAGATAAAGATCAACTTATGTTTGCTTTAAACTATTTTACAAAAAAATATTTCTAAACTGGGTATCTACATAAAAATTATTAAAAATATTCACTAACTGCTAAAAATTCAGCACTTAAAATACTAAAGGCGCAAATTTTGTACAATGTACTTATAGCTATGCATAAGCAGTTGGCATTATTTGTCATATCAATGATTTCACATTGTATAGAAAATACAAAGTTAATAACCAATATTATTCAGAATAATTCTAAACGTCTAGTACGTATATAAGTATATAAATAAACAACTACCTCAATCTAAAATATACAGTATTAATAATTCTGGTAAGCTTTTATTTGTATGTTAGTAGTTAATGTGTGTTAGTTCAAAAGTCATTGTTGTTTAACAGTTATATAGAAATAATTATTGTTTTTTTTACAATAATTATACGATAAGTACAACCTGTTTTTGTCACTGAAATTTTATTTCGTTAAAGACTAGTAGTTTGTTTGAAATAGCTACATAGTAGAGTTCATCTGGTAAGTTAACTCGTAGTAAATGTATTGTCTTAACCTTAACCTGATCCAAAATTTTCGTTTGACTAAAAAAATCGTTTACATTTTGCATTCGCAATTTTACATCACAAACTAATTTCCGGTTAAGCTGCTAAATTTGTTATTTTTTGAAAAAGTACCACAATCCAAAAACACAAGGTAATATTTATGACAGCGATACATTTGAATACGATTAATGTTGATAGAATTCTATGATAGTTTCATTTACATTTTATTTTATGGGATTTATACAGTAGGATCAGGTGTATATTTACTCTTAAAACAATATAATTAAAATTGATTTTGCATACAAACGTCTCTTTTATATGTTCTTTCATAATTAGTTAATGTTGCAATACATGAATGCAAAGAGGTTTTAGGAATTCGAGAGATAGAGTAATAGCCATATGCAAATTTGTAACATACTCTGCTAAATATTAGTAACATTGTGTAACATGTAATACCTAGAGACGAATTGCTGGTTCATTACCTTTCAGTTGATTAAAAATTGTAAATTAATATATACATTTTCTCTACTAGAATTTTAATAAATAATCGGATTAATAATAGTAGTTATTACAATTACAACTTAAATCTTTTTTATCCTCATTATCGTCAAATATTCTTTAAATAAAACATTACAGTGTATAGTTGCTAAAATATTTAATTAGTTCACCTTACCATAATATAATAATATTTAAGTTTTTTCTTATTATCCGTAGTGTAATTTGCCTCTTAAATGTCTTTTTATCAACGAAGCTGTGAGTTATTTTGAAATAAATATTTTTCGAAATCTTAAATTTTAAACACTTAAAAGCAATATTCGTGTAATTTCTACCATAAATAGATTCAGCCTTTGTACGAACTGTAAATTTATGTACAGACATATTTAACAACTAGTATCATTAAAAAATGTAACCTCCTACTTAAGTTTTGTGAGACTGTTAATTTAACTACTTCAAACCTCAAATTGTACAAACACTTATTACAATCTTGATTTTCCACTGTATATGTACACATATTTTACAGATACCTAAAATGCTAAAACATGGGTGTAATATAAACACATTAAATAGTTACTTAGAACTTGGTATTTTTCGTTTTTCAAGTTTTCTTTTTACAGCTGTCTTGTTTCGCTAGATATACAGACTCTTTATAAGTTAAATTACCTTTTTGACAATATTTTCCTAAAAGTCTTTTCGCATTATTAGGTGCTTTTATAATTTTCAGATGGGCTAATGTAATTTAGGATTGATTGTTTTGTCACCAGTGTTACACTAATTTAGCTTGCTATTTAAAACCACCTTCTTTTATTAATAAAAACCTGAGTTTACCTTCGTAAAATTTTTGTTTATTAGATCTAATGTGAGTGTCTTGGACAAAAACATTATTATCAATAAACACTTATTTCATTTTTGTCCTATGGTTTTTGTTATAAGTTATTCAAGTAGATATAAAAAACATTACCAAATGTTTCTTTTTTTTCTGTAAAAATTTAAAAAAAATTTCTTTTGTAATGTTATATATTAACTTGCAAATATTTTTACTATTATCCTTTTGGTGGACATGTCGGTTCGAAAATTGATATACTTTATATCTTTACTTTTTAGAAATAAAGAAAACTATGGTTAACCAAATCTACAAAATATTAGGACTTCTTATGTGTGTTTTGGAGAATGTTCGTCATAAGTGGACTTTTTCTAAGTCATATATAGACATTTTATAAACGCATTTACAATATTAAGTACATTTGTATTCGACAAAAATCCGTTTTTATATTTTTGCTACCTCTTTTAATACAAAATTTTTCCTAAATCATTACCTCATTTTTTTGGAATTTAATAATAATATTGACCTATTTTTAAAACAAACTTAAGTGATAGAGTGAGCATAATTATCCAAACATGTAACATAGTCATCAAAATTAGTCAAAAATTGTCTTTAAAAACCTATGAAAAGTTACATTGTCGGTTTGTCAATGGGCTATTACAAGATGATAAGAAATCGAAAACAAATTATCTTATACAAAGTATATTTAGCAAGAAGCCTTATAGCAAAATTTATGTTTTTCAATTACGGGCATTACCAATTTTTAAGCAGAAAGCATGACGTCGGTTTCCCTAATGAATGTATCAACCAAGGCGTTCAAGCTACAAAAGTCTCTAATTGGTGTCGTTTGGTGGTGTGTAGGTACACCTGGAGGACGAAGCAATTGTCAAACATCAACAAGGTACCAGATCAAAACAAATTATAAATAATGTCAATGACAAGGTAAATAGAGCAAATAATAGGGATATCTCTAGACCAGAAAGAAACAATAACGAATGGTGACAAGATAGCACTATTTGTGAAAAACTCAACAAAATTGTCGATGTAGTATTACTCGTACTTGGGGCAAAAGAAATCAAAATGTGTAATATGGAGTTAATATGTAGCTTAAGGAGCCTTTCCCTAAATTCGGTATATGAAGAAATCAATGTAAAAGTTTATTATTCATTACTCAAAAACCCGTCCACATTTTTGAATGCGGTTTTTACAATATTAATTTATTTACATTTTTAAAGCAGTGTGAAACAGAAAAAATAAAAAATAGCATTACTGTTGTTAAAATTATAAATTTTTTATTATTATTTTTTTATAAATTTTTATTTAGTTGTATCTTGCGACTACATATCGGTCTAAGAAATGTGTAAAAAATTAGAAATTTAAATTTTGTCTAATAATTTACGAGTATTTGGTCATCAACTTTTAAAATTCAATCCATTTTCTATCTTCTACAACTTGTCTTTCTCTTCATGATAGTGGCTGAAGGGTGGGTCTAGGTAGTAGACCTTTTCTGAAAAGAGCTCTGCGGCAAAGCTATAAATAAAATGTGTATCACAATTGCTAAATGAGATGTAAAAATAAAAAATATTGGCGAGATTCATGATGGTGTAAAATTTCCACTGAGGTGATAATGTTAAACTTATTCAACTTTTGTGTTGACAATTGTGTACTAAGAGTGTGAACCATTTGTATGGAATAATTTCGATAAATATTCAGGAATTTCTTTTTCAAGCAAACGCTTGAACACGTATCCTGTTATTTTTCAACGGGCTTTTTTTGACAAAAAAATTGGATATGCAGGGTGTCCCAACATCGAGATACGATCCTCAACTTTGAAATTTAAAATAGAAACCTCATTTTTTTAGCACATCTGGATTCTACGTATAATTTTGCGTATTTTTATGTAGCACACACTATGTCGATCTTCAGTTGTTTTAAAAAAAAAGCGTGAACTATTTGAAATGAATAAATTCGATAAAAATTCAGGGACTTGTTTTTTAGGAAAACGCTTGGAGTCGTATTCTGTTATTTTTCAACGCGGATTTTTTGACAAAAATGAATATACAGGGTGTCCTAAAATCAAATTACGACTTCAATTTTTTTTTAACATATCTGAATTCTAGGTATAAATTTCTGAATTTTTATCGAATTTATTTATTTCAAATAGATAACGTCTTTTTTTTTCAAAAACTTCTGCAAATCGACATAGTGTGTGCTACATAAACAATACGCAAAATTATACGTAGAATTCAGATATGTTAAAAAAAATAAGTTTTTATTTGAAATTTTAAAGTTGAGGGTCGTATCTCGATTTTAGGACATCTGTATATCTTTTTTTTTGGCAAAAAATGCGAGTTGAAAAATAACAGAATAAGGTTTCAAGCGTTTTCCTGAAAAACATATCCCTAAATTTTTATCGAAGTTATTCATATCAAATAGTTTACGCTTTTTTTAAAAAACAACTAAAAATAGACATAGTGTTGCTACATAAAAAATACGCAAAGTTATACGACCTTGAATTCAAATATGCTAAAAAATTGGGGTTTCCATTTAAAATTTTAAAGTAGAAGGTTGTATCTCGATGTTGAGACACCTGTATATCCAATTTTTTTGTCAAAAAATGCGCTGTTAAAAAATAACAGGATACGTGTTCAAGCGTTTTACTGAAAACAAATCCCTGAACTTTTATCAAAGTTATTTCATACAAATGGTTTACACTGTATAAGAATATATATTAATCTATTTCCAATTATTGCAGAAAACTTTATGATACAATTAGTTTTATAAAAAAAAAAATCTTTGACACGAATGGGATGTCTAATAAATTAGATGTCATGAATGACATATTTTACAAATAATATGGATATTCTTCACAAATTAAATTAGGTACCATGTTTGTTATCAAATATAAATTTTTTTTCGAACAAATCTGTGTCTATTTTTTTAGTGTGTAATAATGTTCTGGTTTTAGATAAATTTAGCAAAATATAAAATACTTTCATTTTTACTTCTAAGAAATTTAGAAAAATCTGGTTTTTGTGGATTATTAACGACTGTTTGTTATCTGTGATGCTAGTTTACCTGATACTAAACTATGGCGACAAGAATGGGGTGGCTACTAAATTACAAAGTTTGTTATAAAGTACAAATTTTTTATTATTTTATTTCTAACAAATCTATGTCTATTTTTTTTGGTTATAATAAAGTTCTGGTTTTAGATAAAGTTAGCAAAGCATAAAGTATTTTCAGTTTTACTTCTAAGAAATTTGGAAAAACCCGCTCTTTGTGGATAATTATCGACTGTTTGTTATCTGTTAGCCAGTTTACCTGATACTAAACTAAGGCGGCGAGATTAGGGTGGCTAATGAATTACAAAGTTTGTTATCAAATACAAATTATTCTTTTTTTTTCCTCAACAAATCTGTCTATTTTTTAATTGTATCTAATAAAGTTTTTTTAGACAATTTTTTAAAATTTGTCTAAAAGCAGATTTATAAAAAATTCTATATAAAATTCTTTATATATTTTTGTGTGTGTGTGTGTGTGTGTACGTATACACCTGTTTATAAATTTTTGCCTTTACCTACAAGTCAATCTTGTCCTTACTAATTTTCTTACTTATAATTTCTAAACCATTTCCATTGCGATTATATGAGAATGCAGCTGTAAAACAACTCATTTTCATACCTCATTATTCGTATATTTCAAAAGTATAGCACTAATAGCTCATTAACTATAAGTCAAAAATTTAATTACATTTTTTACAAGTATCGCATTACAAAATAAAAAAAATTTTTATATAAAAAAATTCAAAACCTATTCAATAAAACTGTTTTCTTAAATTTTAATGCGATAGCTAACTTCATAATTAAAAGTATTTTAATCCCTTAATAATAAACGTTATTTTTTATGTATGATTAATAAACATTTAACCTTATTTTTATTAAAATTTTTTATCAAATTAATTCTACAAATTTTCAAGAACACTAAGTATTCAATGAAATTAAGAGAAAGCATTTTGAAAAGATAACTAATAGCAGAAGAAAAAATTTTACGAATACCAATAAACCGACCCAGGCCTAAGATAACCGACCATCGACCTTCATTGTCGTGATGATTTTATGACATCTGTCAATCATTTTAAAACCCATTGTATTTTCATAACACGTCGACTCAAACATTGGTTGAATTTTCCTTTACGTCAGCTCTTGATCCGAGGCGAGTTGAAATTTACCGTTACGATTTAGGGAAAGGCCCCTTAAGCAGTACAAACGTCAAACTTGTCCAAGTATAGTTAAAAAAAAGTACCAAATTTGTTTTTGTTAGTGAACAGTGAAAGTGATTAAACATTCGACAAAACTGATCACACTGTGTAGAAGCAGATTTTTTTCTGACAAGAAAACAAAAGTTTTCAAATACGACTTAGGTGTTATGAAAAGTGAAGCTATATTTCTTAAAAAGAGCAGGCTCATGTAAGAAACCAAATGTAAAAGTGCACATATTCAATTAATTACCATACAAATTTCTGAATCATAACATTTGATTAGTTCATTTGATTAATTAAAATTTTTAAGATTTTCTGGCCAATGACAGAAAATATTTTGGTGACAATCTACATTGACAACTTAACACAATTAATGACGCAGGAAGCAGACGCCACATGCATAATTTTCAACTTCAAAAAATTCTCTTGGTTTATTAGAGCATTAAAATTAAAATTTAAGTAAAGATAAAAACCTTTGAATTTCGCTAAGAAATATAGTGTACTAGCCCATTGAAGTAAATCAATCAGTACCCAACACTAGATTTATATTACTAGATTTTTATTCAATTATTATTTCAATTACCTTTGGCCCCTTTTACGATTCGGTTTCGGGGTGATTATTTATTCAAATTATAATTACACTTAATTCAAACCTTATTTATCTCTGTTACAATTGCATATCTGGTTATTACAAATAATATCAATTTTAAGAAAATATTATACACTTAAAAATACTCCTCTTTAATTGTTCATTACAAACAAAGTTGTTAAATAAATTTCTAAATTGTTTGAAATATTAAATTTTAGACTCTTTGAGGTAAGTTTATTCGTACAAGTAATTCTACCCTGTATAGATTCAGCATTTGTATGAAGTGTAAATTGTAGACGTATAATTTTTCCTACATTTAAAAAATGCAACCACTTCTTTAAGTTTTGTTAGACTGTAATACACACAAACTCAGAGTTTTTCAGTGTTATCTTGGTACATTCAACCACCATAAATTTCGATTTGTACAAACATTAATTCCAATCTTAAAATTTCATTTTAAGATTTTACACATAATAAAACACAATAAATGGTTACTTAAAACCTTAAGTTTTTTTTTGCGCAATTCAACATTTCTCTTAAAAGCTATATCAATTGTTTCACTACTTTTAAAAACGTGCTATTTTTCGTTTTGGTGTTTTTCTAAATTAAATCTTTGTTTATACAGCCGTCTAGATTGTTTCACTACCTCTAAATCTCGTCTCTTAGTTTTAAGCCTTTTTACCAACTCTAGATTCTATATACTCCTCAACAAGTTTCACATAACCTTTTTGGTTCTTTCCATAAAATATTTACAAATTATTAAGTGACTTCAATATTTTCAGAATGACCAATGTAAGTCAAATAAATATTATTACTATTAGTTTGAGATCTTGTGTTTTCGCTAACGACATACCAATTCAAATTGTTTGCACCTTGAAAGATTTCCACTATATTATTTTTTTGGTTACAGGGTCAGTTCCAAAAATAGTATCTTTCTTATGTTGATTTTTTAGAAATTTATGTTTCAAAAATATGTATACATAAACTGATATTTCGATATGGTTTTTAATTTATATTTTTTGTTACTCTGAAAGTCTGATTTTGAAAACGAACTTAACCAACTTAATGTGATAGATCGTCGTTCAGTGAAAGATAATCTTAACATAAAAAATACTTTTAAATTCTTAAACTCTACATTTTGTTTTTATGTGCTTTGTTTAAAAATAAATAAATTCAATTAAAAATGTTACAGTACAGCTGTGTTAAAATAATAGTAAATGACCTTACATAAATTTTTTGTAGTGTTTTCTCTTGTACTTTTTTGTAAACAAAGCTGTAAGATAATTTGCTACATGAGTATTTCTTAAAATCATATATGCGTTTTCAGCACTTAAAATACTTAAATTAAAAAATAATAATGTGCGTAATTTGTACTCTAAGAAAATTTAGTCTTTTCACAAGCTGTAAAGATAAGTACAGACGTGTTATTTTTAAGATATATCAAAAATAAGACTACTTATTTAAATTTTTGTAGACTATGATACATAAATAAACTTGTAGTTTTTCAGTATTACTTTTCCAGTATTTTTATCTTGGTGGTCTCAACTACTATAAACTTCATTTTGTACAAACAGTAATTACAACGCATCGTCCATTGTATATACATAGTTTATACATACCTAAAACAATAAAACAGATATAAACACATAACATAATCTGTTAAAAGTTATTCGTTTTGTGTCTTTCAAATACAATTTTTCTTTTTACAGTTGTACTTATTGTTTCATTTCTTCCAATATGCCCTAATATCAACTTAATATTATATTTTATGAGCCTCTTAAGTGATTTATTCTATTTTCACAAGAATTCAACTTGATTTTTAATTTCTTTAACATTATTAAACACGTTATTCAATATTTTTGCTACCCTTTATTTTTTTGTAAAAACCTTTATTCGTCATTACCGTTTTGGTAAAGATTTTGTATCCTTTTTGATGAATAGTAAAAAGACATTTTGTAAATCTAATATAGATGTTTGATGTATAAGTGGGATAATAATCATAAAAATATTAGGTACAATTGTGTATTGTACAATAACTAATAATGAAAATCCTTTTTTTATATTGCTGTTATATTGTTTTAATGATATATTTTTCCTAAATCGTCAATGTAATACAACTCATATCATAAATCATTGTCATTTAATGAAAAGAATAACATAAAAATTACTTGCAGTCTTTATATTTTAGTTTTACGTGCATTATAGTACCCTAAAATATATATATATATATATACCCTAAAAATACTTAAGAAAGTTTTAGATCAAAATATAATTTTTAAGTCTTTTCTTCAATGAAGAACAGTATTAAATCTGCGTCTTTGAAAAATACATATCTTGAATTTTTATAATCAAATTTACCATAGTGTAAAAGAACCGTGTTTAACCAATTTTTTCACTTTTCAGTCATATCAACACACCTCTGTCTTCCTTTGATATAGTAACTGTGTTCACACTAACACACCTCTGTCTGGTTTTGATATAGTATGATTTTTTAAATCTGTTTTTAAAGGTGTATTTGAATGTATTTATTGTTACGAGCAGTCATTATAAGTTTTAAATAAATCTTTAATGTGTTTTTCATAGTTATTTTGAAATATTTGTAATACGAGTATGTTGCAATATCATAATGCAAAGAAGATTTTCAACAAAATTTGTAATATCGTCCTCAAGTAAATGTTATTTAAAAAATGTTTTTGTTAACCTTTGGAAGGCAACATGTAGTTAAAACCCAAGCTTTGTTAAGCTTTAATGCTTATTAAATAAAATAAACTAATAATACAAAACCTTGTTCTATTTTATTTTTAATAAATATAACTTAAACCTTCGTTTATGTTTATAGCTGGCTCAAAAACACACTTCTATTAGGTATCAAAAAACCTTCTAAAATTATGACAATAGTCACGGAATAGCCATTTTTAAACTTAAAACAACTTTGTTCTATTTTCATTGCGAACCAACAAGCCTTCTTCGTAGTATATTTTTTCTTTGTGCCTTTTTGTAAGCAGAGCGAGTATTTTAAACACTTATAGAGTAATTTCTACACTACAGAGATTCATTCAGCCTTTAACCTTAAGATCTAGTATTTCAAAAATACGACACTTTATTTAGATTATGGTGCACTGTGGATACCTAAACTTGATTTTTAGTGTTTAATGTGTGAATATAATTAATTTTTAACTGTGCACACATATTTCCTATATATACCTAAAATATTACCTAAATCTAAAATTACTTATCAAGTGCGTTTTTCATATTCGACTGTTATTTGTTCTTCCACTTTTGAATGTTCTATTTATTTCCAACTTCAAAATTGACTATCCACATTCATAACTATTTACTAACTATTTATATTCATACATTTAATATCCATTTTCAGAGTTAATAAAAAAAGCGTAGCAAAAGTTGATCGAGTATTGTTTTTAAGCAAAAAATAATGTTTTATTACTTTTTGTAAAGTGTATTCACCAAAATTATTTCATATTAACATCTCACATAAATTTTGTTAACCATAAAAATCTTATGTAACGACCTACCTACCTATCTACGCAAATATTACCAATTTTCTAAAAAAACTACCTTTTTTCATAAATATGAACCCGATATTTAAAAAAAACATACTTATTAACAACGAGACTTTTCAGGTTTAACCAATATTTATTTTTGGGAGTTATATCTCGTGTACTTCACTAGTTTACAAATTGTAACAATTTTCAAATCATTGTGAACAAAACATTAGTTTTTATATTAAGTTTGCTTAGTCTCAATGAAAATTAATTGGTGATAACTTCTGTCAGCTGTTCTAATTACAAAATTCTTAAATAAGTGTGCAGTTGGGACCAAAGTTTTATTTTTAAATTTGGGGGCCTAAGTTGGAGAATTTGCTTATAGTCTTGACACTAATAGTTGTAAGAATTATGCGAAATGTCTTTTCTTTATTACTTTGTTGTGTATTTTATTACATTTCAAGTTGTACCGTCAGTATCAAATATTTAAAACCTGACGTGATACAAGGTTTTGACGTCAGATAAGTTTTCTACATGATAAACCCATCCAGATTTTATCATTTTCACTTTTAGATATTGTACTCGTATCTTGTAAACTAGTGGATTAAACACTATTTTATTGATACCACATTTTATTTGTGTCAGTGTGCATTAAGTGATTCTGTTTCTTGTAAAAATTTCATGATATTCCTTTCATTTAAGACGTAAAAATAAATTTTTCAGTTCTAACATCGTTTTGGTAAATGTGCCGAGTTTAGGAATGATAGATTTAGTATCTCCACTTTTCATTATAGATAAAGAAGTGTATGATAAAAGTTCATCGACGTGTTACCATTATGTAGGGTTTTCATAAGTAAAAATAATACATCCCTAGTAACCTAGTTGTTTTATTACTTTACTACTTTTGTTACATTTTTACAGTTATTCTGAACTCCTAACAATAATCAGACTAAGAAGATCCTTAAAACCTTCTTAGTTCGTATCCAAGTCTCATTGTTTTTACATGATTTAATTTTTGTAAAATATTTTACCTAACAATCACGCTAAAAATATACTTATTACGAGTATACCTGAAGTACTAAAATATAAATCATTTATTTCAAAATTCTGTAATGCGACTTTGTAAAATTTTTCAAATTTTGCAAATTTCTACCTTTTGGATATTACGGTTTATTTATAAAATAGTTATTATTAAACACTATTTTATCTATATCACACTTTATTTGTCTCAAATGATACTTATAATGTTGCTTTTGTGCATTTTTGTACTTATGAAAAAATATTTTTTTCAGTGGTGAAGGCACCCTTTCTACGAATGGTACATTTTGTATATCCATTTTTCAGAAATAACAAAAATTGTGTAATAAAAGTTCATCGACATGTTATGCCGTAAGTAGGTTTTCATAACCCAAATAAAAAAATGTTTTAGTACTTTTTGTATATTTACGTAGGTTTTTCCTAAGCTAATCATAACTAAATCTGTAAATTTGAGTATTTATTACATTTTTTACACTTATTGTGTGCTACTTTACTTAACCAGCTTAATAAAATACTTAAATATTTTTGTTTATTCAAGTCTTAATAATTTTTACTTCTAATAACTCTATTTTATAAAATATTCTACTTAATAACTACGCTAAATTCTACCTTACGCAAAGTAAAAATACATTAAATTCAAAAGTAGTAACGCATCTTAGCTAAAATAGCTGTAGGCTAACCTTAATTTTTAGGTTTGAATAATTTTTGCTTTCGAAAATTAACCCTTGTACCTAAACAAATATGTAATAAATCACTAGTTTATAAAATTGTAACTATTTTCACATCAATGAATAAAACACTAATTTGTAACTTGGTTTGCTTACTTTTCATAAAAATAAATTGAAGACACTTTCTAACAGGTCATAAATTTATCGTAATTCTATACCTCTCGGCCATTGTTTTATTTTTCACTGCTATGCTTATTGCGTCCGATTTTTAAAAACTTTTGGTTGTGTTTTTGCATGTGTAAACTAAATTTTCAGACCTTTTTAAGTTTCTTTCTAATAAGGTCTATTTAAGTTGCTAGATTAGTTTTAATCAGTTGTAAGATAAATTGTCACCAACAGTTGTAAGAATTATGCAAAAAAAATCCTTAATACTTTGTTGCCTATTTACGTAAATTAATTGTAGCTTCATATCAAAAGACCTATTTATTTCTGAATATTATACTTTGTAAACTAGTGGATTAAGCTCAATTTTATTGATAGCACACTTTATTGGGTTACTGTTTTTCCATGTTATAAAAACCTGTAAATTGGTTCTGAGTTTGTTTTCTGCAATAATATATTTAGAATGTTTCGCATGAAATAAATTTTTCAATACTAAAATCGTTTTTTGAAAGCACTGGTTCTGAGAATGTTATATCCATTTTTCATGATTAATAAATAAAAAAGCGTAGCAAAAGTTTATCGACTAGAATTTTTAAGCTAAAGATAATGTATTACTTTTCGAAAACATGAGTATTTATTACAAACTTACTTCTTAACTTAATAAAATAGTTCAACCTCTTTTGACTTTACTAAAGTCTTAAATATTATTAAATAACTTAATATAAACTAATATATAACTAAATAAATATAACACTTAACAATTCCGATGTAGTTAACCTTATTTAATTTTATAGTTTGTTAATTTTAAAACATTCAAATATTTTTTCAGTTCTGGACAATTTTTAGTTTCGGATATTCAAATCCCATACCTATACTAAGAATTCACTAGTTTACAAAATATTGATTTTTAAATTTGGTTTGCCTAATTTTTGTAATCGTAAATAGTAGATAATGTCTTTCACGTCAGTTTTTTACACACAGTGTATATGTCTCTCAAATGAATGTTTAGTTTATTTTTGAGATTTGGTTTATATGACAGATCATATTTGTTAGAGCCAATTCAAGGAAAAAAAGATTTTTTCTTGCGTTTAGAAACCAATTTAAGACTTTTGTTTTCTTACTATAGCCAAGTTATTGATCTACAAGTAGTTTACTATAAGAAAAATTTACACTATCAGTTGTAAGAACTATGCAAAATATTTGTTACTTATTGCGTATTTTCTTAGATTTAAAATTGTAGTTTCGATATCAGATATACAAAAAACCTGACGTGATACGAGTATCATTTTTCCTAGTTTGGATATTATTATACTTTGTAAACTAGTGGATTAAACACTATTTTATTGATATCACACTTTATTGTATTACCTTTTTTCTTAGAAATAAAAACGTATTAAGTATTTCTGAATTTCTGTTTTCTGCAATGCATTATTTCTTTTGTTTTATTTGCAGTTATACAAATAAAAATAAACCCTTCAATACTAATATTGTTTTGGTGAAGGCGCCGGGTTTAAAAACGATTGCACATTTTGAACTCAAATTTTTCAAGAATAATGAAATATGAGTTTTTCATAAATATACCTAATAATTAATTATTCTTTTATGTAAATCTGCATATTTCTTAAAACCTTTTTACACTTACTCTGTACTCTTTGAAATAATTATATTAATAAATTTTTTGAACCTTATTATCTGTGAACATTTTGTTTAAATTTTACAATTGGCAACTCCGCTAAAATTTTTCTTATTGTAAAGTAGAGATAAATTAAATTTAAATTGTTTTTAATTTTATATTGCCTGTTAATTTGAACCTTTGAACAAATATTTTTAGTTATATCTTTCTACACTAGTGATTATGAAACACTATTTCCGTCGCTGTTATTTGTGATATTGCTTTTACTCTAGACTTATTTAGATATGTATAAACCCTTAAAAAAGTTATTTTCTTTTCAGTACCAAAAATCCTAAATTTTAAAATATGTATATTTTTTTAAGTTAAACTTCATGAAGATGTTACCGCAAATTGTGTTTCTATAAGCTAAAAATAATTATTGTGTTATTACTTTTTGTAATCTGAATATTTTTAGAACCTTTTTACACTTATTCTGTACTCCTTAACTTAATCAAATTATTAACATACTTAAACCTATTTTGACTTTACTAAAAACTCAAATATTTTTACATAACTTTTTTATAAAATATAACACTAAACAATTCCGCTGTAATTTACCTTATTAACTTTATATAGTTTGTAAATTCTTAAACACTAAACCAAATATTTTTCGTAATTTATTTGTGTTAAGATTTTTTTGGTTTCAATAGTTTACAAAATTTTAACTATTCTCACGTCATTGAACATAATATTCTGTACTTATTAACTTAATCAAATTAGTAACGTATTTAACCTTAGTTTTACAAAACTCTGTTTTTGTAAAATGTAAACACTTAACATTTCCGCTATAATTTACCTTAAGTATTGTAAAGTATGAATACATTAAATTCAAAATATTGTAGCATATCTTTGCTAAAACCGTTGTAGTTATATGGTTTGTTAATTCTTAAAGCAATTATTTCTCGTAGTGTACTTTTGTTAAGATTTTTCATGTTTGGCAACTTCTACTTTCGAAAATGGGATATTGTACCTCTACCTTAGACCATTAACCGAAACCGCTTCGCTGTAATGGACTGCTAATACGATTTAGAAATGCATGCAAACATCTAAAGGACAAAAGTATATCTTGGTCCTTTACTGTGCCGGAACGATTTTAAGTTTTTGCTGTGTAACGTTGCCATATCATCTTTTTAAAATTGAATTTAGTGTAAAAAAATAATATATAGGTCTGCAGAATAAAATAGATTGCATCAGCTTTAAAAATTTTGCAAATGTTACATAATGTTTCTATTTAAAATTGGCTGTTTGATTTTTTTAATCCCCAACTTTGAAGCAAAATAAATTTGACAACTGCGTACACCTGTGGTGTTGAAAAGAACGAAACAAAGTATATTTTTTCTCTCTCACTTGCATGTTGTCGTGTAATTCACGCACAGGAAGGTTAGGAGATACAGCGAAGCGGTTTTGTGAATGGTCTAAGACCTCTACTAATAATAGTAATAATTCACTAGTTTACAAGATCTTTAACTATTTTCACATGTGAAGATACATAATTTTCAAATTTGGTTTTCTTAATTTTCATGACAGTAAATTTTATAGACACATCAGGTTTTTCTTTTTTCGATACAGCGTGTCTATGTTTCTCTAATATGTATGTATTTTTGTTATTACGTTTATATCGTATCTATAGGTTTTACTTTTTACTTCTGTCTACTTATTATGAAGATAATGTTACGTCCGATTTTTTAAAACTTTTGATTTTTATTTTTGCATCTCTAAATTAATTTTAAAATTTGCAATGTTTTTGAAATTCTTTATAAAGAGCTAAGTTTCTAGATTCGTTCTAATCCGCTATAGAAAAATTGTAAGAATTATCCAAAATATTTTTTCCTTAATAACTTATTTTTTATGTAGTACCTTCAATCATAAATATTCAAGAGACCTGCTTGACACTACTTTTACTTTTATATTTCTAAACTAGTAGATTAAACAATATTTTGTTAATAACACATCTCATTGTGTTAATGCTTTCCCATGTTATAAATTACTTGAGTATAAAAATGTATCAGGTGTTTCTGCAATAGTATTTAGAATGATACTTTTGTTATTTGCACTTATACACTTGAAAGAAAATTTTTCAATACATAATCGTTTTGGTGAAGGCGCCGATCTAAGACTCATACACTTGTCTGACCACTTTGACCATTTAGTAATTATTAACCCAAATATAATAAATGTTTTATCATTTTTATGGATTTAAGTGCGTTTTTTCATAAGCTAAAAACTCGTATAAATAATTATTCTTGTTGTAAATCTGAATATCTGTTACAACATTTTTCACTTATTCTGCACTTCTTAAAATAACAACAAACCTAATGAATAAAATATTTAAATTTTTGTGGATTTTACAAATTTTACTTCTTGTAAAGTATGAATACATTAGTTGTTTAAATAGCCATAAACTAACTCTATATTGTTTGTTACTTTTTAAACCTTTAAACAAATATTTTTGGAAGTGTATTTTTGTAAGATTTTTCACGTTTGGCCAATTTTGACTTTTGGATATTGTTATACCTTGTAAATAAGTAATTTTATTGTTTATAACATACCTACTTTTTTATAGTGTCACTGTTATTTGTAATTTGCAACGTTTCTTTTGTATATTATTTAGAGTTTTTACACATAAAAGTTAATTTTTTCAGAACTAATATCTTTTTGGTGAAGGCACCGATTCCAAGAATACTATATACTGTATCCATTTTCAAAATAATGAAAAAGTGTTAGTAGGTGTTCATAAACATGTTACCATAAGTACGTTTATTAAACTAAATATAATAGATGATTCACTTCTTTTTGTAAATTGAAGTATTTGGACAACCTTTTTAGACATATTTTGTACTCCCTTAACTTAATCAAATTAATAACATACTTAAACCTCTTTTAGATTTTAACAAAGTCCCAAATATTTTTCGTAATTTATTTTTGTAAGATTTTTTTTTTTTTTTTTTGTTTCACTAGCTTCCAAAATTTTAACTACTCTCACGTCATTGAACAATATTTTTTGTACTCCTTAACTTAATCAAATTAATAACGTATTTAAATCTCTTTTGACTTTATTTAAGTCTTAAATAATTTCGCATAACTTCAGTTTTATAAAATGTAACACTTAACTATTCCGCTATAATTTAGTATTGTAAAGTATGAATATATTAAATTCAAAATATTGTAACATATCTTTGCTAAAAGTGTTATAGTTATATGGTTCGTTAATTCCTAAACCAATTATTTCTCGTGGTGTGTTTTTCTTAAGATTTTTCAGGTTTTGGCAATTTCTACTTTCGAAAATTGGGCTTTGTACCTCTACTAATAGTAGTAGTAAATCACTAGTTTACAAGATTTTAATTAGTTTCACATGTAAAGAAACAAAATTCTTAAATTTGGTTTGTTTAATTTTCGTGACAGCAAATTTTGTAGTCACATCAAGTTTTACTTTTTTGATACACCGTGTGTATGTCTCTCTATATGTTTGTATTTTTCTTATTACATTTATATCGTATCCTTATATCCCTGAACCAAAGTTTTGTTTTTTACTTCTGTCTACTTATTATGAAGAAAATGTTAAGTCTGATTTTTAAAATTTTTCGATTTTATTTTTGTATGTATAAACTAATTTTAAAATTTTGCAATTTTTGAGTTTTCTTTAAGAGCTTAATTCTCTAGATTCTTTCCAATCCACTATAAAAAATATCATAAGGATTATACAAAATATTTTTTCTTAATATGTACTTAATTTTTTTACGTAGTACCTTCAATTACAAATATTCAAAAGACCTGACGTGATACAAATTTCGCTAGTTTTACTTTAAGATTCGTAAACAAGTAGATTAAACAATATTTTGTTAATAACATACCTTATTGTGTTACTGCTTTTCTATGTTATAGATTACTCAGGTATAAAAATGTATCAAGTGCTTATGCAATAATATTTAGAATGATACTTTTGTTATTTGCACTTATACACGTGAAAGAAAATTTTTCAATACAGTATCGTTTTGGTGAAGGCGCCGGTCTAACACTGGAACACTTGTCTGACCACTTTGACCATTTAGTAAATATTAACCCTAATATAATAAATGTTTTATCATTCTTATGGATTTAAGTGCGTTTTCCATAAGCTAAAAACTCGTATAAATAATTATTCTTTTTGTAAATCAGAGTATCTGTTACAACTTTTTTACACTTATTCTGCACTTTTTAAAATAACAACAAATATAATTAATAAAATGCTTAAATTTTCGTGGTTTTCTTCAAATTTTGCTTATTGTAAAGTACGAATACACTAATTGTAGTAAATCTTTGTTTAAATAGCCATAAGCTAAATCTATATTGTTTGTTACTTCTTAAACCTTTAAACAAATATTTTCGGAAGTATTTTTGTGTAAGATTTTTCACGTTGGGCCAATTTTTACTTTTGGATATTATTATACCTTGTAAATTAGTAATTTTATTGTTATAACATACCTACTTTTTTACTTGTGTCACTGTAATTTGTAATTTGCAAAGTTGATTTTGTATATTATTTCGAGTTTATACATAAAAGCTAATTTTTTCAGTATTAATATTATTTTAGTAAAGACACCTGTTCCAGGAATACTATATGTAGTACCCATTTTCAAAATAATGAAAAAGTGTTAGTAAGTGTTCATAAATATATTACCATAAGTACGTTTATTAAACTAAATATAATAAATGATTCACTTCTTTCTGTAAACTGAAGTATTTGTGACAACCTTTTTAGACTTATTTTGTACTCCCTTAACTTAATCAAATTAATAACATACTTAAACCTCTTTTAGATTTTACTGAAGTCCCAAATATTTTTACCTAACTTTTTTTGTAAAATATAACACATAACAATTCCGCTATAATTTACCTCATTTTTCATTATATAGTTTGTAAATTTTTAAACATTAAACCAAATATTTTTCGTAATATATTTTTGTAACATTTTTTTTTTATTTTTTTTTGGTTAAAATTTTAACTATTCTCACGTCATTGAACAACATATTCTGTACTCCTTAACTTAATCAAATTAATAACGTGTTTAAACCTTTTTTGACTTTATTTAACCCTTAAATATTTTCACATAACTTCATTTTTATAAAAAACTACTTAACGATTTAACAATTCCGCTATAATTTACCTTAAGTATTGTAAAATATGAATACATTAAATTCAAAATATTGTAGCATATCTTTGCTAAAACAGTTATAATTATATGGTTTGTTAATTCCTAAATCAATTATTTCTCGTTGTGTACTTTTGTTAAGATTTTTCAGGTTTTGTTAATTTCTACTTTCCAAAATTGGACTAATAATAGTAATAATTCACTAGTTTACAAGATTTTAACTATCTTCACATGTGAAGAAACATAATTTTTAAATTTGGTTTTCTTAATTTTCATGACAGTAAATTTTGTAGACACATCAGTTTTTTCTTTTTTCGATACATCGTGTGGATATCTCTAATATGTGTGTATTTTTGTTATTACGCTTATATCGTAGCCTTATATCCCTGAACCAAAAATTTTACTTTTTACTTCTGTCTACTTATTATGAAGATAATGTTACGTCTGATTTAAAAAAATATTCCATTTTATTTTTGCATGTATAAACTAATTTAAATTTTAGGACTTTTAAAATTTTCTTTAAGAGCTAAGTTTCTAGATTCGTTCTAATCCACTTTAAAAAAATTATAAGGATTATACAAAATATTTTGTCCTTAATACCTTATTTTTTACGTAGTACCTTAAATTACAAATATTCAAAAAACCTGACTTGATACAAATTTCACTATTTTTACTTTTGGATTTGTACTTTGTAAACTAGTAGATTAAACAATATTTTGTACAAATATCCAGAAGACCTGACGTGATACAAATTTCACTACTTTTACTTTTGGATTTGTAAACTAGTAGATTAAACAATATTTTGTTAATAACACACCTTATTTTGTTACTGCTTTTCCATGTTATGAATTACTCGAGTATAAAAATGTATGAAGTGTTTCTGCAATAATATTTAAAATGATACTTTTATTATTTGCACTTATACACGTGAAAGAAAATTTTTCAATACTGTATCGTTTTGGTGGAGACCCAGTCTAAGACTGATACAATTATCTGATCGTTTTGTTGTGGATTTAAGTGCGTTTCCCTTAAACTTAAAAACTCATACAAATAATTCTTTTTTTCATAAATATAAGTATCTGTTACAACCTTTTTATACTTATCTTCACTGTACTTCTTCAAATAACAAATATAATGAATAAATACCTAAACCTTTTGAGGTTTTTTTTTAAATTTTACTTATTGTAAAGTATGAATACATTATTTGTAGTAAATCTTG
Organism: Tribolium confusum; assembly: GCA_029207805.1. Lineage (NCBI taxonomy): Eukaryota > Metazoa > Arthropoda > Insecta > Coleoptera > Tenebrionidae > Tribolium > Tribolium confusum. The sequence goes on from JALGAY010000003.1 coordinate 6,867,917, forward strand.
GTTTGAATAGCTATAAGCCAACTCTATATTGTTTCTTTATTTGTTGGTACTACTTCTTAAACCTTTAAACAAATATTTGTGAAAGTACATTTTTGTAAGATTTTTCACGTTTGGCCAATTGTTTCTTTTGGATGTTATTATACCTTGTAAATTAATAATTTTATTGTTTATAACATACCTACTTTCTTACTTGTCTCACTGTTATTTGCAATGTTGCTTTCGTATATTATTTAGAGTTTACACATAGAAATTAGTTTTTTCAGTACTAATATCTTTTTGGTGAAGGCACCGATTCTAAGAATACTATATGTAGTATCCATTTTCGATATAATGGAAAACTAATAAACGTACTTATGTTACTATAAGTACGTTTATTAAACTAAATATAATAAATGATTTATTTCTTTTTGTAAATTGAAGTATTTGTGACAACCTTTTTAGACTTATTTTGTACTCCTAACTTAATCGGATTAATAAATTACTTTAACATTTTTTGACAGTACAGAAGTCTCAAATATTTTTACCCAGCTTAGTTTTTTATAGAATATGCCACCCAACCAACAATTCCGCTAAAATTTTCCTTGTCATAAAATATTAAAGTTTGAAGAAGTGTATTTCATTGAGAATGTGTATTTTCGCCAAAATAGTTGTAATTCTTATAACTTAAACAATTTACGTAATGTATTTTAAAACTTTCAGGATTGGTCATTTTCAGGATTGGTCATTTTTTAATTTCTGAATACCAGCTTACCTTGGTAAGTTTACTAAGCTCTAAGTTGTCATTTGTAGAGTTAGTGTTTTTACTAGCTAGTGATTATTACACACTTTGTATTAAATTATATCTTATTTGTGTTTCGTCTTTCATTTTATACTAATTTATTCAACTATAAACCGTATCAAGCGTTCCTGTTTTTTCTAACAATATTTATAATGTTTTTTGTGGAATTTTCACTGATACCACATATATAAAATTGAAATTGTTTTGATGAAGGCACCGAACATTTGTTTTGTATTTTGTAACTTTTCAGGAAAATGAAAAAGTGTACTAAAAGTGCATTAACATGTTACCGTAAGAAAATATTTCAGAAGCTAAATATAATAAACGTTCTTTAATTTTTGTAAATTTCAGTATTTATTGAAACCTTGTTACACTTTATTTGTTTTACGTCTAAATTTTTCAAACATAACTACATTTTATAAAATGTGTATGTATATATTTAATTTATATGTATTGTATATTTGCTAACATAGCAGTTGGCTACCTTTATAATGTTTACTAATTTTTTTTCAAACCTTGGAAAAAACATTTTTCCTAGTATATTTTTTCTTTTATATTTTTTTCCCATAAAACTGTGATATTTCTGACAATTATTATGATTAATGTTGGAACGCATTATCAAATATAGCAACCGCGTCACAAATTCAAGAAAGCCAACACTTGCTATAAAATTTTGTGTTTCCTTTGTAAATACCAGTCATACTTTGAACTTTCTTTGTAATTATGTAAATAAACTAATTACCAATAATAAAAAAATTGAGAAATCATTTCAGGACACTTGATTACTTTCATACTATATGTGACACATCACCCGCTAGGGTGCGCAGTGTGGCGCAGAACTTATTAAAGTTCGTAGGGACCCTATGGCATTAAAAATGCATTTCCATATTTAAGTTTTACTAAATTGATATATAAACACATACATTTTAGAGTAACTTAGCCTTATATAGGTTAGGTAACCAAACCATTTTTAATAAACTTCGATTAGTACAACCAGTAACTAAAACTAATTTTTCTACGTACCCAAAACATTAATTAAACATATAAATCAACAACCTAAATATTTTTAATGTTCCGTTTCGCCTGGACATAAATTTGAAGTCGTTTATTAAATTTCACAATATTCTGTTTTGATTTTTGCAGCACCTCTAGATGCTCACCAATTAAGTTTATAACTTCCTTTAAATATTTAACCACAAATTAAGTAATTTCAAGATCAATCTAAATAATTATTTTTCACCTGTTTTTGCCAATTTTAAATTATCTCAACATCCCACACTTTAATGTCATTAAATTCTATTTTTTGAAAAAGATTTTTCTAATTTGTGTCTTAAGAGAACTTATTGTAGCATTCATCGTAGGTCCTTTAATTACATTATTTATCATACATTATTTATCATCGCAAATAGTACATTTATTATAAAACACTCGACACTTGTTTTCCTACAAAATTTAAAATATGTACGGACCCTATGACTTTATAAATGCGTCCCCATAGTTGGGTTTCAGTAGACTGATATACGTATAAACATAACATTGTTTTTTGCCCTTATACTCGTAATCGTATTGGTACATAAACCATTTTAAAGTTCGATTTATACAACCAATAATAATTAAACGGTTATATATGTACCAAAAATATTAATTAAACATATAAATCAATACACACTGTGTAAATTATTATTATTTGAAGACATGGGTATCATATACTGTTTGAATTTTTTCAGCACCTGAAATACTTAATAATTATGTAATTCCAACATGTCCGAATCGATTAATCTAAATAATTGATTTTCACCTGTTTTTGTCATTTTCAAATCTTTATAACACACTGTAACTTCTGTAAATTTTGTTTAAATAATCGCAAGAGTTTTTTTTCTAATTTGTACCTTTATGGAATCTGGTGTAGCGCTCATTTGAAGTGCCTTAATATTTATTATGTATCATCGCAAATATTTAGTACAACTTATTATAAAACACTACCTTTTTCACAAATGTTACACAAAGTAAAAAGTGTATTGATTTAAAGAAAATCTTTCGAGTCTGTATACATTGTTTTTTGTTCTAATGGTATTTTTAGCATCATTTTATCGTTTTTGAGAAGGCGCCGATTCTGGCTATTTTTCCTTTATTTTTTTTAAAGTAAGAACTCTGTTTAACCAGTTCTACAGAAAGCTAAATTTACTCAGTAATTCTTAAAGTTTAGTTTACTTCGATAAAAGGTCATAGACATGTTACCTTAAATAGGTTAGCATTTTCTAAAATGCGTTTTCTAGTTAAGAACTTTAGAACTTTCTTTTTTGGTCTTGTTTTCTAGTAAATGTAAAAACATAACTATAACAATGAGCATTTCTACAACCTAATAAGACCAGTGAACAATTTTATAGTATTTGTTTTTGTAGATTTTTTTGTTTTTAAATCTTTTGTAGACAAATAAATTTATAACTTTTTACATTTATTTTGGAATCCTAAAAACAATCAGCGAATTCACTTAAAAAATGGTATTATTTTACCAAAGAGGACATGGTATGTAATATAAAAAAATAAGTTGTTACCAAATTCTAGGAGAAGTACTTATCTACAACTGTCATAATTCGATTAACCCTTGTTTGACAGGAGAAATGATCTTTCGGAAATTAGGTATGTCAGAGAATATGTACAGTTAGATTTTTTAAAGATGGGCGGACTGTGAAATTTATTTTCACATATACACTATGAACTACAACACTTTTTTTACAACTGTGCTGTTGTAGACCGATATTCAGTCATCACAAAAAATATTCTGTAATACGTTTTTTGTATGATTTTTGTTTATTACTGTTTAAATCTTCAAATTTTGTATCTTAATAAGCCTATAAATTACGCAAAATATATAATTCTTAAAATACGCACCCCTTACCGCTCCGCTCATCTTTAGTTGTGACCACACTTAAATGTTGTGGAACAAGAAATTTGAATTCAATGTATCTAGTTTGCTTTAAGCAACAGATTAATTTATATAGAAGTTGAAAACAATAAATATTTATAAAAAATAAAATTCCAACATTCCAAGCGGACTTGTTTTAACTACAAGTATGTTCATATTTGTCGTTCAATAGCAATTTTTAAGTACATTGAGAGATGTTTTCGTTGAAGAAGAAGATACCTATTTTTAATTTTTATAAAGGGGACTACATTTAAAATTTTACAATTTTCGTAAAAAAAATGGAGATATGTATGTTACCTTAGCAGTTTTTAAGATGTTTCGCCGTTTGCATTGTTTTTAGTAAATTTGAAAACATATCTAACATTGAGTATTTTTAACAACCTTTTTACATTCACCTTGAATTCCTTATAATAGTTAAATGTTTTCAAAAAAATAGAGTCTCATTACATTGAGTAACAACTTGCTTACATTTATTTTGAAGTCTATAGTTATTACTATAATCGAATTCATTTAAAAGTAGAGTAGTATTGTTTCATTAAGAATTAGAGAACATTACAAAAAGAATAATCATAGTTTTGAATACGTTTACATACAAAGAACAAACAAGAGTAAAAATGCGTTTGTACCTTTGATTATAATTTAGATACGTATATATTGTATTTATTACTAAAGCTCGTTTTTACAATTATTTTATTTTAGTTTACCAAGTAGAATATGAAGTCAGATCAAAACTAGATATATCAAATTTCTCGAGCAGAAACTTACATCTACGTATTTTTTAATTTTTGTTTAGAGAAAAAACCTATTTTCCAGAATCTAATAATTTCAATAGAAATAGATAAGGGACAAGAAATTTCATTCAGTGAAGGGACTTTATAAAATCTAGTTTGCTGTAATTATAGATCATTTCGTATAGAAGTTGGAAATAATAATATATATCACACCTATTTAATAAATATTCGTCGTTCAAGAGCAATTTCCAAGTACATTTGGCGATATTTTAATAAATGGTACTAAACGTAAATACAAATTATATACTACAATAACCCTACAAAGCAGATCTTTTAAATTGTTTTTAAATATGTGTAATTCAAAATAATATATAATTTTCACAATTTTTTTGTGATCAGACAAAATAGTTTTCTTTTAGAGTAAATTGTAGAAAAGTTTATTTTGTGTAGAACACTTTGCAACTGGTTTAAGAACAGGAAGCAATAATATTTTTTTGTTTTTGCTATTCATTATTAATTCCTATTTCTTGATAACGTGTTTGTCCTTGTAAATAAAAAAAAATTATACCTATTTGATTATATGTATTTTATAACTAAAAAATCATGTAGTTGTATTAGAGCATTCGATAGTTTCTTTCTGGTACAATAGTAATATAGTTTTGGCGAGGCTTTTGTGATCAGTCAAATTTTAATAATCACAATTACATAAGAGGTCAGTAGCAATTATTAAATTTATTCAAAATTAATACCTGCAATTATGACCCTGATTTATAGTTTTGTAACATTTGTCATATAAAATAATAAATTTTTTATGTACTTCAAGATATTAATAGTGCTCATGTTGTAAACATACATTCTATTGTAATATCCAGATCACCAAACAGTGCGCATATGTAACTAATTTGATTAAACAAACTTTTATGTATGACAAACTCGAATTACAATTTCAATGTAAACTATCATCCTTACATTTCAGTTAATAAAATAATTTGTATTAATGTGAATGCATTTTTACTATCCTAATAATGGTATTGAAAAAAATAGATCACGGATGCGTACTCTTTGATGATCTAGACAACAAAAAAAGTCTAATTCGATTTATATTTTAATTCAACAAAATTCATGTACCCTTAAAATCAAAATATTTCAGTACTAAAAACTATTATTTTTAAAATTGTTATTTCTGTATAAATTTAATCTTAAAACCCTTTGCCGTGTCATTTTTAATTTCACTTAAGTCATCAAATGTTGGGACATATTTCTGAGCTGTAGACTTTCTATTAGTATTTTCAAGCTCAAACATATTGAATTTTCCCACAAGAAACTAAACCCTCTTTTACTTCAATTACATTCAAACATTTGTGCAATTAGTCAAACACACATAATACTAAAATGTAAAAAGCTAAAACCATCTGAACACGACCCAAATATTTAAGCTTCTACTATTAGAAATACAGTTACTATAAAATCATTTACAGGGTGTCCCATCGTATACGCATAGTGGAATTTTGAACCTTTAGAATAAACAGAAAAAAATTAAAACTTCTTATTAACTACCCACTTATTGGGCGCTACAATAATCTTAAAAATATTAGCGATTTGTTAGTCCGTTTAAGAGAAAAATAGCAATTTGTGCTATAAAATTTTTATTTATTTTTTTTTAATTTTTTTCTTTTGTCTACAAGTAATGCTCATATATCAGGAAGTCACCTTGCGCAATTAAAATTAATTAAAATCTATTAGTAATTGAGATATCTTTGATTAAAGGGAGACGTCACTTTAAGAAAGATATTTACGACGAATAATTATAATACCGCAAAATGAGTTATTTATGGTTCAGCCAGTAGGTAGTTTTAACAATGGGCTATATTTACCTAAGAATCGAAGCCGTCTATCTCAAAGCTTATAAACTTTTGTCATCATAAATAAAGGTCTTGCCTTGCGGTTAGCTTCAATTAGTATTAGGATACCAATAAATAACGCTTCAATTTAGTTGCTTTTAAAGATTGGTTAATTTTGCGGCTATTGTTAACAATTTTTAATTTTTGATTTTGTAAAATCACTTCCTGACATATTACCTTTTACCAGATCAAAAAGAAAAAAAAGATAAATAAAATTTTATTACATAAATTGCTATTTTGGTGAATTACGTCCATTCTTTTTATATTCGAAAATTGTTGTTACGGGGAAGTGGACAAGGCAGAAAAAAAACTATCTTATACGGCCAACGTTTCGAATCATTTATTAGATTGATTAGATTATAGAAGAAGTTCTTCCGGCGACCACTGACAGAGACAAGTTGGTACCACGCCAAACAAATTTTAACAAGCAACAAACAAATTTTATTATAAGCCTTGAAAAAGAATGAATAAATGATTCGAAACGTTGGCCTTATAAGATAGTTTTTTTTTCTGCCTTGTCCACTTCCCCGTAACAACAATTTTCGAATAAATTGCTATTTTTCTCTTAAACAAACTAACAAATCGCTTATATTTTTTAAGATTATTTTAGCGCCTGATAAGTGAATGGTTAGTTAATAAATTTTATTTTTTTTTATTTATTCTAAGGGCTAAAAATTCCACTATGCATATACGATGGGACACCCTGTACAATAACCATAACATCAATCCTACAACTTCCAAACATGAAACAACATTAAACACTCAAAAAACACGATTTCGTACAATAAAAAAGCAAAAAGCCTGAAAATTTCGTCTCAACATGCATGATATTATTTGAATTAGAAGTTTCTTGAACACCAGGATAAAAGCATTAAATGACAAAGCATGTCCACAAGACCAAAATCAGAATGAGGGATTTTTATATTACTGTTGGTTTTTGCTAATCGCGTATATAAACGGGCTATCTTAAAACTAATTTTTGGTGTTTAATTTCTTCTTAGCTGATGCACGATTTTCGATGGCTCAAAACAGAGATTAGAATTGTGGAACAAAAGTAAGTGATGTGATTTTAGTGATGTTCAATGAAACTAAAATTTGAAGGGAAACTGCGCGTGTTTAAATTAATATATACAAAGGGTTTTTGCAACTATAACTGGCAACTGTTTCAAGCCTTAACAAAGAACCACTCCAATAAATAATTCATGCATATCGAAAAATACCTTAACAATTTCAAAAAGAAATATTGAAAAGCTAGTTGCTGTTATTGCATTACTTGCATTTATTGTGCTTATTAATGTGCAGTTTTCCGAAAATACCAAAAATGGGACTCTGCAAAATTTAAGTTTAAAATTACAAAACAATTTTTTTTCTTATGATTTTTAATTGACTTGGTCCCTATCTAAAAACTGTCATAGCGTCAATTTTTCATTTTCTCGTTCTAAGACTACTATTTTTATTTCTAATGGTACCTAAGTCGTAATTACGGCTATTTAATGCTACTCTTATTTTAATAATTGATACACTTAGTTATATTACGTTTCTTAATTTTAATCAGTTCTTGAGACTAGAAATACTTTGTTATAGAATTAATATTTTGCAAATGTAGAGTACAAGCTTCGATTAAGTGAAGCTTAATTTTGTTTCTTAAATATAATCAGTTCTTGGGACTAGAAATACTTTGTTATAGAATTAATATTTTGCAAATGTCGTAGAGTACAAGCTTTGATTAAGTGAAGCTTAATTTTTCATATCGTCAGAATTACAATGTATACTATTTATTTTTTTTTTAGAAGAGAATTAGAAATAAAATCAATGGTCTTTCGTAAGTTTGTACAATTTTCAGTTAACACTTCCTAAAGATCACATCTTTGTTTTTCTTGAATTGAGATTATCGGTAATGATTCTAGATTGATCTTTTATAAAATAATGCATGTTAAAGTAACTATATTCTGAGTGAAAAATTTTCAGTTTATTATAAATCAAATTATAAATAAAGAGCATATACTTTTATATTTCATACAAAATGTATATTTACATTTGTTTCATATTGAGGACAAAATTACCTTAAGACAATTTGAACAATTAGCTTTAATATAGGAACCAATGTAAATTTTGGTGACTTTCATATTTTTTTTAAATCTTATTTTGTCAATTTACCAAAAATGTGCGTTTATCTTCAATGTTAGGACACAGAAAAATTTTACCTTTAGGTCAACTAATAATAATTAAATTCAAATTCAATATTTTCTTAACTTTACTGGCTGATAACTTCATAATTTTGGTTATAACAATTAAAAAATTGCACTAATGTTGAGAAATTATAGTTATAACTTCAGTCAAGTTTTTATAAATGCATTTGCATAAGAATTGGGATAACCACTAGTAATTTGTCCTTAATTGGCTTAATATTAAGATAAACGCTTAAAATTGTATAGTTTTACTTAATTTGCAAATTAATATAATTTTTATGTACTTTAAGATTTTAATAGTGCTATACTCCAACATATTCTAAAATAGTTCTAGTTATATTTCTTTACAAATATGGTAATTCTTAAAACCAATGCGACATGGAAAAAAACAGTTTGAATAAACAATTTGTTTGCATTTTGTTATGAAATTCAAAAAACCAATAGGTGTGTTTCAAAATACACTAGATGTGTAAATAATAAGTATGTACTAGTCACAAAACCTAGTTGATCAACGATTTATTAAGTAAATTCATTTTTCTTGAAAATATAAAATTGGACTTAACTTAGTTTTACGCAAATTGGATGTCTCATAACTATTCTTATAAATTTTTATAATTACCCATTTTAGGTTATTCAAATTTTTACAAAGATACATTTATCTTTATGTGTAATACACCAACCAATTATTTTTTGTATATTCTTAATACATGATCGACTTTTCGTCTTTTCTTATTGTTGTGCTTAAGCTTCTTTTTGCAGATATTATCCAAAATATTTCCAAAAATCGGAAAAATATCTCTTTCAAATAGTTGTGATTGATAGTGGTATAGATCGCCTTTTTAAGCTTTCTGTTTTATTTACTTAGAATTTTTCACAACTTCTAAAGTCTTTATTTTATAAATTTTATTCCTGTAGGTTTGATAATTAATTTATCGTTGTTTTGTATCGATTGTCATTTTTACCATTAAATCAGTAAGTTGTAAGATAATAATTATATATAGTCATAGTCAGTAAGTTAAATAGTTTACTAAACTACCATAAAACGATTTCAATGATTTAAAACTAAGTTTCACCTAATCACTAGAAGTATTAGAATAACTGCTCTATATTATATACCATCATCTACAGAAACTATCTAATAAGTCTTTGTTTTACTAACTTAATACGCCAAACTTATGCAACTGCGTTAATATAAGATTATCAATAAACGACGTATATGGACCACATTCTTTTCTAAATAATGTAATTTTTAAAATACAAGTTACAACCTATGTTTTATATCATGTGCAATTTCATTTCCTTAAGTTTTAGGAAGAAATATTTTCTGTTGTAGGTTTTGGATCGCATCATTAAATGATACCATGGCATACATTTTTTTTTAAATAAATTGACAGAAATGCATGACTGTACTGTTTTATAAGTCTATAACATAACTATCATAATCAGTTAATGTCTTCAATATTTTCATAATTAGTTATGTCCATAAAATTATTTATGGTTTAGTGTTTTTATAATATTTTGTCATCCTAGCCATTTTTTAACAGTTATAACTGGCATGTAAAGTATTTATCTCACCAAAATTCTTTTATATTACTTACAACCCCTACAGATTTGCGCAATGTAAAATTTGTATCAACTTTTTTATAACACTGGATGAGGTTTGTGCGTTTTAATATTATAACTTCTAGAAAAGAGATGTTATAAAAATTGAGTTTTTTACAATTTCCCACAATATAACGTACCTATTGCGCAGTTAATGACTCTTGGATTGGTATCAGTAGTTAACATTTTTAAAACTCGCATAATCGCAATATTTTGACGTATTTTATTTCACATTTGTAGTTATTATACGCTTAATACTAAATAATATACCTTTAAAAAATTGGCGCTACAAATTCAATTTCCAAATAGATCATTACACCACTAAAGCTAAAAATAATTGTGCGTTGATTGCCTGCTAGTAATAATTTTACTTTAAATGCGCTAAACCTTTGTCCTTCATTGTTTATAACCATTTCAAAAATTAGTTTTTTTATGTAAATGCATTTTATTAGCTAGATTATAGCCCCATTTTTAATACCTCATAACATAAATTGCAATTACTTGTTGATATAAAAAAACTTTTGTCGTCATTTCATTTTAGGAGTATTTTTTACCAAAACATAAGTATATTCAAAATGTTATAAAATGTATAAACCCACTACGCACTAGCCTTATTTTTGTATATAAAATTTTCGAGGGTAAATACCTTCATTGTACATATTTAAAGCACTTGTAACTATTTTAGGAAATATAATTGACAAAAACCACAATTATACCTGAAGTGGCTTAACATTAAGCATTACATTGCTTCATATACAATAAAACATTTTTGTAAAGTTTCTGCATATACTTTACATATTTAGAAACGCTTTTCTGATTTTTTATTCGCAAAAATAACTCCTAAAGCCTTGTATGCTGTTAACCACTAACTTTTATGTATTATTACCATAAGTCTCATTTGCAGTGCGTTCTAACATAGTGCAAATAAAGAATTGTAGAAATGTGCTAAGCTCTTGTGGAATTTTGAATCAAAATTATCCACCGTTGGTGCCTTCAAAATACACAATTATAACTCATGCAACAAAACTGTAACACCAATAAGAAAATAAAAATAAAAACATTTCAGGATATAAAATCGCTTTCATGTAGTAATACCTGGGGCCGCAACCGCATTTATTCGTAACGTTTTGTATTTTTGCATGCATGCTTATTTGTTTGATTGAGCGGCGCAGAAATCCTTAAAACTAATGTTAATTCTATCCTATATAAAACATAAATAATAAAGCAAATTTAAGATTATAATCTAAAATCAAGTACTTACTTTACAATAAGGCCCCTTTTTACAGATGAATTCTTGGTCAATTGTAGGGGACTACGAAAATATTTATTCGTTTGTCCCACCTCATTTTATATCCAATTGTAACAATGCATTGTTTTGTCAATTAAGATTTTTTTAAATTTTTTTTGAGGCAAGGAAATTGGTATATAGATTAATTAAATAATAACTTAGAACTAATTGGTATTTAGAATTTTAAGTAGTCTTTATTAAGAGTCAATTAGGTTTCATTGTACAAACGCCATCAATTTGTTTGTTTCACCTAAATAAGTTATTAAAAAAAAATAATAAGTTGTAATAAAATATGATGAACATTAGAAAGGGTGTAATAGAATTGATAATAGAGAATGTTAGTAATTGTAATAATAATATAAGGAACAAACTAATAAATCACGTCACTATAAAAATTTCCGATCAAAGTCCAAGATTCATCAAGATTAAATCACAAATAAGCTCGAACAGGGGGGCTATCTCTAAACCAAGGGATGAATCCTTTCCGAGTAAACTAAACCCGCCATCCATTTAACTTCAACCGTTGATGACTCTAGAAAAATCTATTAAACAAAATTTTTTGCCCGACCATGGACGGTGGGCCGTTGCTATTTTCCGGAAATTGCTACCTTTTCACCCTTTACTATCTAAATTGTAGTAGATATTAGCCCTCTGCGTGTTATTTGCAATATTGTGTGTCTACGTGACTTAAAATCATGATGGCGACCGCGCCCTAGGCGCCATATTGGATTACGATCTCTGAAATTAACCAACAAATTTTCATACGAAAAAATCGAGGAGGGCAAAAAAACTTGCTAATTTTGTGTGTTTTTCGAAAAAGGGCATAATGCCCTTAACAAAAATAGATCTATTTAAATTTGGCCAGATTTAAATAGATCCCAACTTTACAAAATTAAAGCAAGTACATTTTTCTAAAGTACTATAAAACGCTATCGAATTTTTTGATACTACTCTATACAAAGCCTGTGTGATCCAACGACGCCATCTGGGACTTGGCTTCTTTTTCTTTCTTCTTCGGGGCACACACTATCGTACGTACGATTTCACTTCAACTGCGCCTTTTCTGGCCCCTTGTTCTATATATACCGTCTACCCCTTCCTCAGCTTGTTCTAGAAACATGACGCGGCAACGGTAACCCCCCCTAAGTATTGATTTTAGACTGTTCTAGAAGGTTGCGGTTTTAACAGTGTGTCACCACTTTTATTTCTTTCTAACTCACGGATAAACATTGTCTATTTCAACTGACGTGATAATGGAAAAATTCCGGCGAAAGCTACTGCGTAGTTTCTGGAATATTCCATTACTGGGGACTACACTCCATTAAAAATAATAAATTTAGTTATCAAACATTTCTCATTTTTTAACGTTTAATATTTTGTCGGAAAAAATGTAAATTAAAAAAAACAGCACCATAAAATACCTAAAAGATTTCCCAATATTGCGTCAGATGTTTTAATAAATTAAAATAAATACATAAATGATTATTACTCACTTATAAATCGGATATTTTTAATTTAGAACAGGAGAGATTTAGTATTTTCATGATATTTTTCTAATTATAATCTGATTTATCCCATGAGAGCACAAAATAATTCCAAGTTGGAAATTTTTGATACATATATTTAGAGATTTTGACCTAATAAACATGGTAATGACGTAATTGCTTATCAAATATAACCACATTTGTTATGGAACCGAGGTCATAATCAAAATATTGATTATTGTAATGTTTGGAAGATTTTGGTTGACAATTGATGAATAACTTTTCGCGTAAACAACATTTTGCAATACGGATCTAATAGGAAACGATTATTTATGTTTTTTTTTAATACAGTGAAGTGAAATTTTTCAAATTTTAGGAATTTTACTAGTGTGCAAAGATGGAAATTAGCAATTACTGTTTTTCCTTTATTAATTTCTAAAAATAACTACCTACTTTCTGTGTGGGTAGGTAGGTAGTATAATTTTATAATCTAAATAATGAGTAATAAAATGAGTCAATGCCACGATTTCTCTTCTTTGATGCAAATCATTCCATTATATTACTCTAATTACAAATGTCAAAAAATGCACAGTACCTATTATAAGATTTTAACATACTTTATTTTAATTTTTACATACTTAATAGTAGATGAAATTATAATGTAACAACATCTTTGTACAAGAATAATTCTTTGAGCCAAATAAAACATAAAAACTGATAAAACATAACCTCGAATATATTTACAAAAGATCCTACTTAATTAACCTTGCTCACAGTTTATGTACAAAAGGCTTTAAAACAGCTGAAGTAAGAAAATAAACAATAAGTTTTGTAATTAAACAACAGTAAACACAATCGACTATAGATACTATAAAATCTTTTTTATCGTAAAATTTTGCATTAAAAATTATCTGTTATTATCTATTAGAAAAATATAAATTTACACCATTACACTTACCTATTTAATAAGTATATAAAATCATTTATAATATTTTTCTGTCTGTGTGTTGTTATTTTCTTACCCTGTATAATTGTTCTGGTTTTTTATATATGTTTTATTTTGAGGAAGCTAAATTTGGTATTCGTATGTATTATACAGGGTGTTAGGTAAATGTCCGGCCAACGCTCAGCTGGCAATAGTATTCATCAGGTGTGACACAAAAGCTTAGTAACATTTTGGCGAATTCCAAAAATTATTTTGTGTTATTTCCCTTGATTTCCCCCCTTTATTTTGACGAGCCGTTCACCATAATTCACCTTTATTAGATAGTTTATGATTTAAAAATGGTATCTTAGCATTATCATTGATATTTAAATTTGTCAAAGTGACATTATTATAAAATGGCACAATATTCTATCAGTGAATATGCTGATATGCATTTGATATATGGAGAATGCCTAAGCAATTCTCATGAAGCCATGCGAAGGTATGCTGAGCGTTTTCCAAACAGAAGACACCCAAACAGAAAAACGTTCGAAGAGGTAGCTCGAAGATATTTTCTTTCAAAAATTAAATTGGTTACAATTACAAGGAACAGTCTAAGGTGACATTATGGTGACATTTGTTCAGACAAATTGTCATATACAAAACTTGTTGGTATGATTTTTAAAGCTAATTATTGTACAATAAGGCATCCATAGGCGGGTAACAAAATTTGTGAAAAATCTTCGCCGATTTTTTAATGGTTTTTGAAGATCTTTTGATAAAAAAGTTACTAAGCTTTTCTGTCATACCCGGTGAACGCTATTGCCAGCTGAGCGTTGGCCGGACATTTACCTAACACCCTGTATAGTGCTAAACAATTAAAATGGAACACCCTAAAATTTTAACAAAGTCTAAAGTCATGTAACTCCTACAAAAATTTATTAATCGGAATCATCTTTTGATTCTGGGTAGATCATTTCTTATACTTTAAGATATTTAATAAAGTGTTTCTTGTAGATTTGTTGTTTAAGTTACACAAGGTGTCAAAGACAAGTACTACAAAAAACAAAAAGTTTATTTTACATCTCCTATTTTAACGAAAAAAATTTTGGATTTTTTTAATGGGTTCCAGAAGAGCGTTGGATTAAGCCCTCGACACAGTGTTACAGATTTTGAGCCTCACTTATAAATTAAAGGAGTAATGTAAAAAAACATTTTTTGCGCATTAAGCAATAATTTTGTTAATTGATGTAAAATTTTACCTCTTTTTGGATTATTCTAAAGATAAAAGTTCAAACTTAAATTTCAGAAGGCAACGGTAGATATACAGTAAACATCTTGTGTAGAAAAAAAACTTCCGAAAATGGACAAATTTTTAAAGAGCTCCATATTTTGGTTTGATCAAAGAAGAATAAAAATTTAAACGTGTATTTAAACACATAACTTATTTTTTGTATCTCAACATTCTTGTAGCATTAGTTTACTTATTGTTAGTATTGGTCGCTGATTAGATCCGATTCTTAAAAGCATATTTTTAGGGAAAAATTGAGGCTTTTTCTAACAGCTCGTTACCACGATACGGACGCTGCTGTTTGCGATCCACAATTGTATCGTTGGAAACAAGCCGTTTAGATGAGTAAAAGTGCTAATTTTTTTCTAAAAACATGGCTTCAGTAATCTTATTTAAACACCAACTTATACCGAGTCAACTAATGCTACAAAGGTCTTGAGATTTAAAACACAAGTCATGTTTCTAAATTCACGTTTAAATTTTTATCATTGTTTCACCAAACTAAAATTCAGAGCTGTTAAAAAATTGATCATTTTTGGAAGCTTTTTTTTACACGAAATGTTAAAGGTATGTCCATCACTCTTTCCAGAATTCAAGTTTGAACTTTTGCCTTTAGAATAAGCTAAAAAAAAAGTTACACCAATTAACAATATTATTGCTTACAGTGCAAAAAAACAGTTTTTTTTTAGATTTTAACTTTAATTTATAAACTTAGCTCAAAATTTCTCAAAACAGTTTCGAGAGACTGGTCCAGCGCTCTTCAAAAACCCATTAACATAATTCTTTTTCTTTTTGTTAAAATGGGAGCAGTCTAAACTTTTCGTTTTTTGTAGGGCCTATCTTAGATAGTCCGTATAACTTAAACTACAAATTTACAAAAAAAAACACTCTATTAAGCATCTTAAAGTATAAGAAATGAGCTACTCAGAAAAAAAAGATAGTCTCAATTAATAAATTTTTGCAGGAGTTACAAGACTATAATCTTTATTAAAATTTTAGGGTAATTTATTTGAATTGTTGAGCACTGTAGTTCATTTATTCTGATTTCTCAATATTTCATTTATGAATAAAAATCTATTAATCCACCATTAAAACTTTTAGGTTGCTAATAATTAGGTTGGGGTTTTCTAATAAAGAGCTTATCACTGAATTCTAATAAAAAAAAATTGTATCCATTTTTATATATTTCTTGTAAAATGCTAATGTTTTGTTTTTTTTCCTTATTTTGACATACTCAAGCTTATTTTCGTTTATTTTCACTTATTTTCTTGTTTCTTTTTAAGTGCTTCCATTTTTGTTCACCTTTCAAGTTAAGCACTTAGTTGTTAAACAATTTTTTTCTTCGTTACAAATCTAAATTTTTTTAACCTTTTATAGTATTTTTACCTTTCCCTTTTGATTTTTGTTTCAAAATCGCGATTTTTCTACTTAAGTATGACAGAAGCGTGACATAATTTTTATTTTGACGATGTTTTTTATTTTCGATAATAAATTCTAAAAATTATAGTTTTTTTATACATTAGAAAAATTGTAGTTATTTAAATCTCATTGTCTAAATTAAAAGATTCACTCCTATTACCAGAACACAAAAATTTTATGAAAAAGAGTCGAATAAATTGACGAAATATTGAACTGTCTTATAAAAAAAATATAACACCCTAATAAATTAAAAGGTGGTGAGAACTACTCATACCTGCTAGCCTGGCCTATAGCAGAATTATTTTTGGTACCTAATTAGCAATTATGAAAATTTATTGAAGTACAAAATTTTGAGAAACTTTAGATCATCTTACTGTCAAAATTTAAAAATCCATAAAATGTTCTGTGTGAAAAATTATTATTACTAATTATTAAAGCAATATGAAAAGTTCAACTATTGATTTTAAACATCCTATTTTTATTGCGAAATAAATTAAAAACTTTCCTAAATTATTTTGTTTACTTTAAAGTTATTTTTGAGAACATAAGAGATTTATAAGCGCTCTAACTGCATATTTTTAAGAAAATAAAAGTTTGGTATAAGTGCTTATTTTCAAAAAACAACTGTTTATTTATGCGTACTCTACTGATTTTGTCGCATAAATTCATAGCACTTAACAATATATATTCAAAGTGAATTACATCAAAAACAGTTATGATATTAAATGATAATTAAAATCAACCTGGTCAGTTGTAAAACTGCATCTTTATTACGACTGTCTAATGACGTAAATTCGTTCTTATGTGACTATAACCAATATTGAAAATTAACTATGATAATAGTATTGCCTTAGATTTAATAAACTGAATATGTAAAAGATAACGATAACTATAAACATAAGTGATATATATCTCTGGAAAAGTTAACATAAATATAGAACGAGGTTCAAACAATTCTAACGTATAAAAATGTTTCCATTTATTGTTATATTTTATTAAACATCTTATTGTTTAATGTTTTAATTCGTTTTGACAAAAGATTGGCACTGAAGATGAAACTTTAGATTCCAAAAGCGCTTTGCCACTATTGTATCAGAATTATAATTAAACTTGTGGGTTAGACATTGATTTTTATTATCATTATTTATTAAATAATGAGAATAAATAAAATTGTAACAATATAAAGAAGTGCAGACTCTAGACACTCTTAAAATGAAGCAATTTAATTTTATGTTTCATAAAGTATGTAGATAGTTTTTTCCTAGTAATTTTATTGTGGAAGGAAGACGAGCAACATTAATTTCCAACGAGATTCTAGAAAATGCTTGCAGTATAGCAACAATGTTCCACTTTTATAACAAGTACATGCCGCAATGCAGGTCTCGAAACTAAAATTTTCTCTCATTGTTATTTAAATTACCAAACATGTATTATATAAGAAGCTGTGCAGTTTGTATTGATTTTAATATCAGTGGCGGCTGCACACACCCTTCTTTCCCAGCCACTAGCAGATGTTTCCAACATGAAAAGGGAGGATTAATCACACTAGAATTCCCACGACGAATTTTTATTTTTAAACCGCACTTCTTACAAAAGTAGACACCATTTGTGTGCATATGAGCCATCAAGTTCATTGATATTTACCATATTTTGTATTTGGTCAAATGACTAATAGGAGTGAAAGGCCTCACACTCGTCACAGATATTTTTTCACCGGTCAGTGCTCTACAAAGTGATTTTTATCAAATCTGATTAAATCTAACGGTTCCCAAGAGAGTCGTTCAATAACTTAATAGCTCTTTTTTTGGTTAAGTTAAAACTACCAGTTCAGAATGTCTGAAGGAAACGTTTACAACACAGTTTTTTTATTAGTTAACTCCTCGTTTTTTCTTGGACTTCACCCTAACTATTTTGAACAAATCGGAAACCGGATAACACTTAAAACTAACAAATGTTGTAGTTTGGTGATTGCAATTCACTTCGTGACTTTTTCAATTTTGGCGTATCTTGGAAGTTTAGCGCATAATCCAGTAACTGATGGACAATTGTATAATTTTAATACTTTTGCAAAATTATTGATTTTGGCTGTAACTTACGTTGCAGCTTTTGCTGTGTTTGCTATTCTTATACTTAGTTTTATTTTCAAAAAGTGTTATACAAATCTTCTTAACGATATTTCAGCTCTTGATAAAATACTCACAAAGCTAGGACAACCAATTAATCATCAACTAGACTTTTATATGGCTTTGGTTTTGACTATCAGTGGACCACTTGTAATATTGTTAAATATTGCAATGGAGTTGTGGAATATACCACGAGAAAATATTGATCCCATTCCTTCAGTTGTCCTCGCATGCCATTTGCTTCCTTTTCTATATGTTCATCAAGGAGAAACTCAGTTTGCTGTTTCTAATGTTATTCTAAGACGTAGATTCAAAGCGGTTAACAACATTTTACAAAATCTACATGAGAGAAGAATTAGAAAGAAGTCTGCTAACAATGGAAAAAACTTTGTTGTAATTAACAGTATGATCATGTTTTTTTTTATACTTCCCCTATTTTTACATTTTATTGTTCTAGATGTGATAACAAATTTAAAATCTGATGAACAAATGGTTGATATTTGTATATACTGTCATGATAAGCTTAGCGATATGTGTGTTAGGATTAATAAGATTTTTGGATTTATTAACATAATTGGATGTCTTATTCAATTTAATACCATTGTCTTTTCGTTTTGCTACTGCTATTATAACGTAAGTTCAGTGTTATTAGCTCGTAAACAGTTCTAATTCAGATAGTAATAAATAACTTTAAAAATAAAACTCCTATAGTTTATAGATATGTTTTTATCTATTTATCACCAGTGTGGCTGTTAAAAAGATTTTAGCACATTCACGAAAACAATTATTTATTTATTTAATTATACAATTTCATGTGGTTTAATGGCGTGACTGGCCGTTCAAAGCCAACGCGTAAGCCGCGGCTTAGAAGCCGAGCAAGGCAATAAATCTGCTTTAATGTCGTATTGAATATATGATTTTTTGCCAAATTTACTAATTTAGTTTTTATTTAATATGCTGTTAGAAATTAAACATCAAATTGTTGTGACACCTGAAAGAACCTGACCGACTATGAAGTATCTGCTTTAATGCTTTGTTAATAAAAATACTGACATATTAATGAGGAGCTGTATTTATTTTTTTTTTGTTTAAAGCTCTATAATTTTTACTCACCTAATTAATATAATTTTTACTCACCTAATTAATATAATAAATAATTCAATTGTTATATAAGTCACTAAAATTGAACATTTTTACACACATAAGGAGCCATGGAAAATGAATCAGGTGAAAAAGTCACCTTCATTGCTGAGAGATACACTACGATTTTTTGAAACGTAATTTTTAATATTTTGTGACATTGTGATATATGCAACAGCCAACAATACAATCACTTTACGGACGCTGCTATCAAAAAATTAATAGCTATTTACATTCGTATGCGGTAGCTTTAATTTTACAGGCGACAGCTTTGTTTCAGGCCCGAGCTGAAAGCGAGGGCCTGATTAGTTGGAGCCTGTAAAATTAACTAACGCATAAGATTTGTATAATTTTTTTTTGTCCGAAAGAGTCAAATTGTGTTTTTTTGCGCCATGTCAAAAGTTAGGTTAGGTATAAATAAATTCTAAAAACCAATAAAACGTACCCAAATGCGGCTTAAATACTCTGTCATTGCTTGCATAATGTTTTTTAAAACATGTTCAAAGGTTTTTCCAGTACTTTTATTCACACTTTTTAATTCTAAATTGATAATTACTGAGAGATTCAACATTCAACAATAATCCACAGATCCATAGAATAGAATAATGACATTTATTAACTAGACAGGAACACACAGGATCTGAATAGATGGCGCTGTAGCAGTTTATTTTTAACATTCTGTTCTATATAAAATTGCATATTATTTTTAAAATTATCTTAAATACACACGTTGTCTTTTTTATTAACTGCAACTTTTTCCAAAATATACTTTTATACCTATAATTTCGTATTGTTTTTAATAATGGGGATCCACACTTGAACTACGCTGTGCGTTGTCTAGGGTCTCGCACAATGTTTGACGTAAGACCTGTGATATTTTCAATATATTATTTTATTAAATATAGCTTTATTTGTGGCAATATTTTAGGTACGTACACTTTGATACATAAACTTTATTACTGCAAGGTTAGTTTTTTCCTCAAGCATATCCTGTGGTAGTTCTAACCGTACAATGTGAGGCCCGGTGTTTTTCTCATTTTTACTGCACGGTTTCCAAAAGTCCGACTTAACTATTGGTGGATGCACAACTATGATAGCCTACTTTACTATACGGGAGGACAAAAATATATTTACATATTTCTTTTAATAGCTTTTTCATTTCTGTTTTACAAAAAAAAATGAAAAAAGAATCAACAACAACATAAGTAGGTACCTAAGTTTTAGGTAAATTATAGTTTTTCCACATTTATTTTCTCATAATTTATTAAAAACTTTTTTTCATAAAATAGACGATGTTATTTGCGTATTAAGAACAAAAAAATGTCTCCAAAGGCGACAAGTTTACAAGAAGAAGGTTTTATAGAGCGCCCGAGGACTATAAACATCAAGTAATGTCTAAATGTTATGAAAATTGTCGCATTTTTAACTTTGATTTGTTTTGTAAAAAAATAATAAACATTGAACAAACTAAATAATATTGTAGATAAAATGCATAAAATGTAGTAGCAAAACATTGTATCAATTATGTATTCAAGAGTTTCGATCAAATTCTCTTATATCATTTTATTATTTAATTTAAAAATGATATTCTCTTATATCATTTTTATATCATTTTATCTCATTTAATAAAATTAGATTATTAATTATTTACGTATTAAGGGCATAATAAAGGGATATACATAATAAGGAGACACATAATAAAGCACGAGGAAATGTTTAAAGCCCGCCGTATCAAGCCATTAATGACGTTTACTTCCTTGGCGCATACAATTTTATTTTGCATTGTTTCGGTTAATTAAATCAAAAGAATATTCAGAAATTTCGGTCAATATAGCTTAAACTGTGCAAAAAATCGATATAGAAATGTTTTAGTTGCTTGTTTGACTTGTTTTGAAATAAAAACTGAAAAAATCGTATGTATTGGACAGTGTTGCTTAGTAACTAAAAATAATAGTTATTTATGTATTAATGGCGTAATCAAGAGGATTATGCACGGGGGCACGAGGGAATATTTAAAGCACGACGTAGGAGGGCTTTTAATTTCCCGAGGGTTATTAGTGACAATCGCGCCCGTGGTAAATACAACGTTTTATTTTATTTTAAATCGTTTTAATTTTTCAAATCAAAAGAGTATTCAAAATACCGGTATTTTTTTAACTATAGTTGACTATCTTGTCGTTGCCATGATGCGGTATGTTATTATTATCTTCTGTTTTGCGATTTTCGAAAATGGAAACTGATGAAAACCTGTGTAAAAACGTGGTTTCTATAAAAAAATTTTAGAAGAATTCAAATCAGCACAGACAAAAATTATTCCTTGCAAATCAAAAGATTTTTATGTTAAAGAATATGAGAAGTTTTGCAAGTGGCGGAACGAGAACAATCTTAGTAACCAGTGTTACCAAAAACTGGTAATGGATTATTTGTCTTTTATGGTAGGAGATTATGTCTACAATAATAAAATTTTGTAAATCGTTTTATGCTGTCAAAGGTTACAAACTTTGAAATAAATGATGGTTTATCATGATAATCGTTATTTAATGCAAAAAGTGACGTTTACAAAATTGAAGACGTTTATTTGACAGCTAGACGAATGTATAGTTATTTATTTGTTATTGTTGCGTAGCAACTTTAAAAAATTCAGCGCTATAAAGATTACGCCCTGATTTACGGGCGTATAAAGTAGATTATGGTGCCACAATAAAATAAATTAATATAATTAAAAATACATGATAAGCGGATCATATAAATTTTTTAAACAATGTGATTTTTTAATGACCTTTTATCGAACTAAAGTTAATGACACTCAGGAGAGTCGTTATATACGTATTATAATAATCTAGATAACAATATTTAGTTTAGATCTTCCTCATGAAAATTAGTAGCACAAAATGCCCAACGGAAGTATCTATAACACACTTTCCTTAATAATTTACGTTTCGCTTTTTATTGGTTTACATCCAAATTATATCGTAACTAGAGGAAGACGAAAGGTTCTCAAAACAAACAAATATTGCAATTTGATCATACTTTTTTACGGTGTAATCTTTACTATTCTCTTGTATTTTGCTTCTTTGGATGAAACCCCCAATCCGGTCACAAATGGAAAAATTTATAATTTCAATACTTTGGCGAAGTTGTTAATTCTGGTAGTATCAATGGTCGGATCGCTTACTTTATACGGTATTCTTCTATTAAGTTATCTCAACAAAAAATCTTTTAGAGATTTTGTTAACACAATTGCAGCGATTGATGAGACTTTAACAAAATTGGGATATAACATTAATCATCAGTTAGATTTTAATGTTTCTTTGGCTATAACCCTAATAGGGCCATTTTTTACCTTGAGTAATATTACAATGGAATTATGGAATATATCACGAGAAGACATTGATCCAATTCCTGAAGTGGTAATATTGTCACATGTTATTCCTTTTATGTTGATTCATCAAGGCGAAACTCAATTTGTCGTGGCTAATGTCATTCTTCGGCATAGATTTGCCGAATTCTTCAGAAACTTTATGAAGAAAGTCGTAAGAATAAACCCAAAAATTATGGAAAAAATTGTAGTATTTTGGATGGTCTCTTTCTCGATCACATTTTTTCACTGATTTTTAATTTTAGGTATAACAAGAAATTTGAAAACTGATGAGGAAACTGTAGGACTCTGTATACGATGTCATGATAAACTTTGCGATATGTCTGACATCATTAACAAAATTTATGGGTTTCTGATAATAGTGGGTTGTATTATTCAATTTAATACTATTGTTTTTGCATTTTGCTACTGCTATTACAGTGTAAGTTTTAAACTAACTAGGTTTTATTTTAAAATTACGTACACCTATTCGTTTTATAACGTCGTAGGTGTTTAGTTACGTCATTATTTTTTAACTATTTATTGAAAGCACCTCGAAAATAAACGATAGTGCAACATCCTGTTTTAATTCCGAGTAAACTAAAAATTATTATTGTTGTAAAATCTATAATCACCTCTTCGTTGTTCGGTGTGTCATGAACATTAGTCGTCATAACACAAAACACCAATTACAAAATTTGTAGATAGAATGCATGTGTTGGCTAATTTTAATGCAAAAAAAAATGTTAAAAAAATTAGAGTTATTACGCTGCCTATAGTCAATACCCCTAGAAAGTATAATGTTCGCTTCAATTAAAAGTATTCAACAATGACACAGTAGGTACTTAATTTCTGCATTGATATCAAGATGTTACAGTTTGAGATCGAAATGGGGCTGATGCTACTAACCATACTTTTTCTTCCAGAGTATATTTACTTTATAAACACTAGTGGGAAAAAACGGTTAGTAACGTTAATCTGAGTTTGATTTCAAAATGAAATTTGTATTTGTAGAGATGAAGGACGCTAAGCGCCCTTAAATAACTGATCTGAGGCGCGGCAACTAATATAAATATACTGTTCCAAACCAATATTGGCATATCTGACTTTAAAGATATCGCCTGCCTAGAATAATAGTGTTCTAACTCCACTTTCATCCGAAATTGAGATTTTTATATCATTACGGTCTAACTTCACTTTTACATGTTTTGAGTGCTATAACAAATTTATTTCTTGTTTTAACAACTTAAAAACTATCTAGTATATATGGTAACAAATGCATTTGTTAATTTTTCAATTACCTGCAGCACATAAAAGTCTCTAATGTAAAATTTGTTACAAATGGAGTTAGGACACTATTATTCTAGGCAGGCGTTATAATAAAGATTGTATTGTTACCAACACAAGTAATTTATGGTCGTTAGACCTTTCAATGCCATCTGAGAAAACCGCCCGAAACAGATCAAATCCAGGTAAAAGTGGTCACAAATCTGCCTGCCCCGGGCGGTTTTCTCAGATGGCATCGAAGAATCTAACGACCATAAATTACTGGCGTTTGGTAACAATACAATCTTTATTGCAGTAGTAATAAGCAGATAATAACTTGCCCTTAAAGTCAGGTACGCCAATATTTGTTTGGAACAGTATAACTAGAATTCAAGCAGTCTTGCAGCATGCGCAAATGTTAAAGATCGATTCTGACTCTGTCGCTAGAAATAAACATTTGCCAATAAATTTTAGCAGTCACTAGGAGTTGTTAAGATTTACCCTAAACAATTTTAAATCATAAAAGAAATAATACAAACTTATAGGGGCTTGAGGTAGAAAGATATAAATTAAATTTTATTTAACTCAAAAAAAAAACAGAGTAAGAGTATTTTTGCTACATTCGCTACAGTACATACCAACTCCTTCATCTCTGTTATAAGGTAAAATAAAATGGGCAACGTGTGTTATATGTACCAAGGGATAAGGTCAAACAAGGAATAAATTGATAATTCCATAAATAAAAAATCAAAACTTCGTATTTCATTCAAAATCTCATCATAACTTTTGAGACAACCAGTCACAAGACGTTAGAAATTTTCTGTTGAATTTTCATCTGTTAAACAGATGTAACAATAATCAAATTTTTGTTACAATCATTACTATATTATAATTTAATAACAGTTAAAATCAATGTCGAACCCACAAGTATAATCAAAATTCTAATATACCGAGTGTAAACGAAATCACTCCCTTTTTTTAATAGTATTTTTCTAAATAAAAAAACCAAACTTGGAAAACTTATTATGTTAGAAAATCCCTATTAATTGAGTAAAAAATTAACTTTCTATCACTTCCGGTTTTACCAGAAACTGCCGTAACTTTGAATTTTTAAATGGAACTTTTGAATAAAAATTTTGAGACTAATGGACTACTTTCTATAACTTTTTGTGAAATAATTTTTTTTGTAATTTTTTTCTATGTAGAAGGCTGTGATTGTAAAAAATATTTCTAAATAATGTAGGCAATCATTAAAAAATATAACCATCCCATAAATAATTTCATTTTTTTCAAATAGAACAATAGTGGCTCACTTCACTTTTAAAATAACGTTTTCTTGTCAATTCAAAGACACCAAAATTTTTGAAAATCTACTCAGTAGTTTTTTTGATATTTACAAAAATAATTTAATTAAAAAATCCGAAAAAAAAATTATATTGAAGATAAATTTTAAACAAGCTAGCATTTTAACAAGAAAATAAAATACATCCTAATAATAAATGATCAAAAGCACTAGGCGTTAAAATTTAAATAAAAATGTTGTAGATTCAATTTTTAGAGATTAGATTAGGTACTATTATAATAAAGTGGGCTAAAGGGTAAAACGCTTCTGTAATTGTTGTTACACCTGTTCAATAGAACGAAATTAAACAATAAATTGTTACAATTAATGATAATTTTCAACAATAATGTAATGTTGCAAAAGGATGGCGCTAGTAGCAGTATTGGTAGTTTATTTTTGAAAAATTTGGAATGACAGGGTTCGCTTATACTGTTCTCAAAAAAGATCCAAATAATTGTGAATAAACATTTTAAACTCGTTTTATCCAAAGATATTATAAAACTGGTTACAAATAAGCCAATATAAGCCAATAAGGGTTACATTTATAGCAAAAACAAAGGAACATTTTCAAGCACTTTCTACTAGTAGGTAGGTATAACGAGTGTTAATAAAATTTTCTTGAAACGGTTAACTTTCATTTTCATTGGATGTAAAAAACAACATGTGTTCGACTTGTAAGCAATTTGAAATAAAAATAAACTGAAAATTATCGTAGACAAAAAAATCAAAAATCAATTCGATAGTTCAAAACAATGATACGACGCTGACGCGGCGACAGATTATAAGACAAAAGAACAGAACGTTGCTAAATAAATAATTACTACATATATATATAAATAAATAAATTTTAATTTAATATTAACTGAATTTAAATGCATGATAGTCACGTGAATGAAATAAGAGCATCACGACTGTTGACTGTTGAGAAAACTCAATTATTAAACTAACCATTGATTATCATAAACAAAAAATGCATGAACTTGAAACGCAAATTTGATTAGACTGAGACGGATAAAATACTGAGGAAATTATACGAAAAATAGCAGTGGCGATCGGTGATTTTTTAGACTCTGTATTTTGAAAATGAAGCTTGAGACCCAAATTCTGTTAAAGGGTTACTATTGAGACCAAACTGAGGGCTACTGCAAAAAATTTGATTTTTAAAAATGGTGTGTCCCAACTGGTTATTTCCGAAACGGCTTATGTTAGAACTGTGTCAATTTATTTTTTTACAGCGTTATGAGACAAATTAAAATGGCATATATAAACAAGATATCTAACTAAAAAACAAAATACTACATACGTATATATTTTTTATTTTCTAAATATATTTCAGATTTCTATTCGGCCGATTTCCACACTTGGTTGGTTCTTTTGGTCACTGCTACGTATATACGAACTTACCCGAAAAGCCGTTTTTGCACATATCAATTCTAATGAAGTATAACATATTTAATAGATTAAATAAAATTTTCAAAGTTGTTTCAATTTCAGGCAAAAGCCACCTTAGATTGGGTTTCAAAACTAATAATTCATTCTGAATCAAATCTTGAAGATAAAGTTTGTATATTTAGCAAACTCAAAAAAATGTTATAAATGCCATTTATTTTTAGTTAAAAATCTTTGCCTTTCAATTAATGCACAGAACACCTAAATTTACAGCACTTGGATTATTCCCACTGGACGGTACTTTTGCATTCACTGTAAGTTTTTCCTTCTTCTGTCTCATACCTTAAAACTAATTTCAGGTTGTGGGAGCTGCGACAACTTATATCACGATTATTTATCAATTTCAGGTTAATAAACCAACTTGTATGATTTAAAACTAGTAGAAAGTTCTTTCTATTTCATGGCTGATAGTAAATTAATTTGTTGGTGAATACCTAATTGAAATAAACAGATATTTTTCACTGTTTATGCTAATGTTTTATTATTACAGTGCACAATAAATAATTTATTTATATAAATTAATAATTCTATCAGCTTCTCTAAACCCAGTCTCAATCGCCCCATGCACAGTTGAATAAAAATAGGGATGTGATGCTTCTCCCGCAAACTGTAAAATAGGACGTCCTTCCTTATTTAGAATTGGTTTAGCCAATTCCATTTCAGCTGTGACCTTATTTTTTCGAGCTTCGACAGTTTGATAGGAGTAACTCCCTCTAAAATGTGGATTCGTATGCCAATAAGTGCTAAAAATAGCAAATGATTATTTTATCACTACCGACACAAAACGGTAGGTACCGAAATATTGAATCCGGTCCAGTTATATTATATTTGTGTCCAACAAATTTATTTAGAACAAATTCAATTCCATTTATTAATGTTTCATTTGACATTAATTCAATTTCTGGAATCATAGAACCTGTAAGCCAACCAACAAGAACGTTTGGGTTTTTGTCTACGGGAACTATACAAAAGAATTCAGTTAACCAAGAACGTCCTTCCTGTATTGGAGAAAAAAAAGTATCAAAAGTGTAATTTTAATTTTGAATTCGATACCTTTAATGGACCTTCTGGAAAATCCTTAAATACTCGGTTTTTGTCTTCCTCACTCCATACAAAATGAAACCCTGTAAAATTTTTTTCGTTTTCCCACCACCGGTGCTTGAAGTACATTGCAACCTTCATAACAGCTCCAAAACCTATACTTTTAATTGCCTCTTTTTTTGCTTCTGGTAATTGAGGTGAAAACCATTTTTCGTTGCGTTCTTTCAACACCCCAATTGAAGGTGTAAAAATGACGTGATCTGCTATATAACTCGTATGATCTGAACATACAACTGTAACAGGCTCATGACTAGAACTATTCCAAAATACTCGGACTACTTCTTTATTTAATAATACTGTTTCGTCAATTGGAAGTTGCTCGGAAGGGTTTGGAAATTTCTTCATCAATACTTCTAAAACAGTTTTGTAACCCAAACCATTCCAATTTAGACTGAGGTCGCCTTCACAATCTCTGTAGTCACTTTTAGCTGAAGGTTCATACCAAGAAAAAGCTCCTTCATAACTTAATACTATGTGATGGAAGAGATCAATTGTTGATTTCGCAATTTGCAATTTTTCTGGATTTTTCTGGTACTTATCTTGAATTGTCGCGTTGTATCTAACACAGATCTGGATTGAACTAGATGTATGCGATATCACTACTCTACTCACTTGTCTAAACAATAGTAACCAACACTTTTACCCTCATCTTCGTCTCTATGTCCATCAGGACCGTAAATCGATTCGATAATTTTCAAAAGTTCGTCTCCGAATTCCCTCTCAATTTCCTTTTGCGATGAATGATAGACGATTCTAGGTGCATCGACATGTTTTAACACATTCAAGTCCTTAACCAGTTCGTAGACGACGTTACCTTTAGTTCCGTGACACGATTCTGCCCCCAAGTCAACAAACGCTTGTCCAAAAAATACACTATTAATACGACCACCAACTCGGTTTTCTGCTTCTAATATTCGAATATTTTTGTGATGGTTTTCGAGAAGTCTTGACGCTGCTGCTATTCCTGCAGGACCAGCACCCACTATTACAACAGAGGGGGATGCTTTAGCGTAAATTTGTAAAAATACAACGAGGAATAGTTTGATGAGTTTCATTTTAAAGGAAGTACCGAACATTCACAGCTGTGTCGTGATAATAAATTGAATACAGTTGGATATAAAATATTTAACAGATTTGTAGGTCACAAGGTTAAGGGTATATTATGTAAATTCAAAACAGTGTTTTCAATAATTTTGGTCGCTTGATATCTGCAATAAACAAATTAATATTCCGTGTTTATTGCAACTGGATTTTACCACAAAATAAATAGATTTTCTTTAATTTCCGGATTGTGGAAGCCAAGATTTTTTCTTAATTTGAAAATTAACAATTCTCCTTAAGCTTTAAATTTTCTTACAAATAAAACCATGTTTAAATAAGTATAATGTCCAATAAGTAACTATAAGCGAAAAATTCATGTCTCTACTATTATGGCAACATAACAAATCTAAAATATTAGTAAAAAAAAGTTCAAAAAGAAAAGGTTTATACCAAAGTAATGTAAATTGTTTGAAGTTTTTTGAAGATGTAAATTTACAGCAGAAAACATTATTATAAGGATGAAAGATTTGTAAAAATTTATTATCTTTTTGTGTCCATTAATGCCTTTTTAGTTACTTACATATCCCAAAACTTTTTTCAGATGTAGATTTGAGCCAATATAAAGCCACATTTAAATTATAGTAAAGTATACCAGTATATCAAGAAAGAAATGTATGATTATTCCTGAGATTTTTTCCAAGGGTTTTCGCCGCAAGGCTCCGCTGCCGACTCGTTTGAATATTTTTTAGAGAGAGCACGACTTGATCGTCAGACAAAAAGCACTATATGCTGACGTAAATTTCGGTAGAGTAAACTGAAAACGGGAAGGACAATTCTGAGAAAATACGAAAACTTTTTACGCTGTTACAAACGAACGAACGTCCAAGTACGAACTCGTACGAAATAGGACGATCGGATAATTTTCTTTTCAACGAGAAGATGCGGTCTCGTTTAATAATCCCTACAAACTGAGTATTTTAACAGAAATAAATTGTATAACTAGATTCCCATTAGTTGGATCAAAAAATATATATAAAAAAACATTCCTATACTTTTTAATTTGCCACATTATTTTTGTGTTTACGTTAGATTTTCCGCTTCATTTATTTTTCAAACGCGAAAGTACCTACTGCGATAGCTTGTTTAAAAGGTCTTTAATATGGACCAGTATAAATTTTTGCAATTTGATAATATTTGAACAAAAGAAACCGCATTTTTTTTTAATTTGGTTAAATTAAATTAGTTAAGATTATTGATAATATTCTTGGTTATTTTCTAGCAAAGCACTTTAGATTATTAATATTTTCAACAATTTTAACTCTAAAAAATAATATTTTTTTTGCAATTTTTTTATTAAAAATTTATTATTTGTTTTAAAATCTTTTAAACAAACTATTGCTATAAGTACTTTTGTATTTGAAAAAGAAGTTGGGGGTGGCTTAGTTCCCAGATGGGAAGGAAAAACCATGACAATATAATTAAAAATAATGTAGCAAATTATAAACTATAGAAGCGTTTTTTAGAAAATTTTGCTGAGAGTAGATTTATAGTATTTATTCCAGTTAAGATACTCACTCAGTATGTTTTTGGTAAGCTATAAAAAAGAAATTTTGATGATAATAATAATAATATAGTAGTTTATTGTCCAACAAAAAAATACATTTGTAAAATAAAATAATTTAAAAATTATAACAGAGAGAGTGTATAGAAGAACAAAAAGATAATAATAATAACACTAGTTTACAACATTTTTGCCCCTGAAATGAAACCTATATATTTTTGTTACATAATGCCCCCTCAACTTAGAATAAATGTTTAAAAAAATCAGCACGTCAAACTTTTAAGATATTTAATAAGAAAAATATTACAAAAAAAAACATTAAATAAAAACTAATAAATTAAGAGTTTTAGCTTTTTGTAACTACTTGCATCTGTGTCTCTCACAACAGACCAACAATAATATCCTAGCATGTTTTGACCTCAAAAACCTTGAAATTTTTTGCAAATACTTGCAGATCTTGATAAAATCGCTCGCCATGTTCGTCACTCATACTTCCAAAGTTTTCCGAAAAAAAATTATGAAATATAAAGGAATTATATTACTTTATTATTTTTACATTTTTGTAGCAGTATCTGTAAATTGAGAATCACGGTCATGTTCTATTTCTTCAGGGAAAGACGGTCTGAAATTTTAAATTTCAATTGTTCTATTATTAACAATACATTAAAATAATAGATTCAAAATATGTTAAAAAATTTCGGTCAAACTTTAGAAAAAAAATTCTTTAGAAAAAAAGAATTATTTACTTAACCATAATTTTGTCTAACACCTTCTAATCGTCTTTTTACACTTTGTCTCCGTGCACAAGAAGCAAGTTTTTTATTGTTGTACTTTTTGGTTTTCATGTTTTTACAACAAAAAATACACACACACGGTGTGACAATTTACAACACACAAAAAAAAACAAATACACATAAAATAGTTATAATTACTAATTACACTAAAAACACACGATGTAACAATTTTAACACCAAAAAAAAAAACGCCGAAAACACAAGCTTTCGATGAGACTGAAAATCAAAGAATGAAGCAGTTTGGCTAATTTTTCGGATTGCGAATGTCATTTTTTTGATCTAGCCGACAAAACCAACACCCGTATTTGTCGGCTTTTTGTAACTTTAATCAATGATTGAATTTGTATGGTAAATAGTAAACACAAGCCGCTAAAATAACTTTCTTTTTAGATTAATAATACAATTTCCGCAAATTCAAATTTGTAATCATGTATTATCTATTACGTCAAGATTAAAAAAAAAAATTACAAAATTTATCACATGATTTTACTACAATAAAATACAAAAATTGTAGTCATTATAGCAATTAATGATTTAATTAACTATGCTTTTTATCACAAAAAAACTGAGGAATACATGAGTAGCCATAAACCTTACCTTCCTAGAAGAAAAGTAGTTCTAAAAAAATTTGTGTTTTTAAGTATTATAATTTATAAGTCATTAGTTACGTTGCTGGTTACTGTTTATATATTGGTACTGTCTCAAATTTTAAAAAGCTCTTTTTTATTGCATGGTGTAAAGCTACTTCGGATCGCAGTAGTACATCATAAGGCGCAACTGTGTTTTATTGGTGCTAAATGTCCAAAAATGTTTAAATAGACTTTTACTACTTATTTTTTATTATTCTAATTAAATGTATAAACGAATACATTTAAAATTAAAGTAGCCGTGCTTTTAATTTTTTTTTAAATCATGTTAGATTCATATTAAATTCATATTATTAAATTCGTATTTATTGATTAAAATAAGATAATAATGACGATCCGTAAGTACTATATAATCACAATTGTAATAACTTAACAGTGTATCTGTGACGTATAAAACAAGTGGTGGTGGTACGTTCGATCCAGATTATAAATCGTATCCTAACGCCTGGTGTATAGGCAAGAATACACGAAAAATTGCCTCAGGAACTGCAAAATATCTTCAGATGTATTTATTTTAACACCATAAACAAATTGTATATACATAGAAAAAGCATCAATCTTGGGCGCTATACAACGATATTTCGAAAAAAATATTATAATTTGTTCTTTAAAGGAAGCCAAAGTTAACCTTTTTTTGTAATCAATAATATTAACTTTAATAATTATTTTTTTAATAAAAGACCCTATAGCGACCTAGATTAACATTTTATTAATCTGATACCGTTGAAATTTCTAAATTATCATAACGAGCAATTGAAATCTATTGCAGCTAGTAAAGGCCTGCAAAATACGCACGGCAGCGGAGCCATAAGTATCGAAAGAATAATAGATAATAGCATTTCCGACCAGTAGTATTAAATACTATTTTTTGCACGACTTTTATAAACTTTATATTAAATAAAAATAATAAAGTGCACCTTTGTATTATCACAAATCTTAACGATGGGAGCAAATATCCGTAGCAAAGGAAGCAAATCATTTCCTACCCTATTTTTACTTCAGATCGTAAAAAAAATGTTTTATCAAAATGTTGCACTAATTATTTTGTTTAGTTTTTAATACATCAATCCTAAAGATAATATAAAATTTA
Organism: Tribolium confusum; assembly: GCA_029207805.1. Lineage (NCBI taxonomy): Eukaryota > Metazoa > Arthropoda > Insecta > Coleoptera > Tenebrionidae > Tribolium > Tribolium confusum. Next base: position 6,901,363 of record JALGAY010000003.1, read on the forward strand.
AAGATGATACAGAATTTAGATAAAAGATAGAAGCGCGTATGGTTTCCTGTTTTAGCGACTGAGAAATAGCAACAACTCAACACGTGTTTATTACTAATCTGTTTACTGTGTTTCTTGCTTCTTAGGAAGTTCTGGCCACAAATTGAGGCAAAAATTACTAAGTTTAGACAATAACCCACGTGCTCGCTAAGATCGTTAAGTATTATGATCTCTTTTTTAACCATCTAGAAACCAGTTAGCGATTGAAAAACTAATTGATTGATGTTGAAAGTTAACCAGTCACAAATAAGTATTTTAAATTTCCAACTCTTACTGGTTTCTCTTTGGTAAAAAAACAGACCTTAAATTACCAGAGGAATTTCACAAGTGGTTTTCACATGAGCCAAGAACCAAGTATTAAATTCATATATTTTCTGAAAATGGTGCATCTCGACAATTTTTGTGTAATGCAAAGGCGTATTTTTAATATACCTCTGATAAGTCACTCGCATAAAATAATGCAGATCCTCATTGCAACTAGGTATATCGTTTTTCAAAGGAGACCTTAAGGCTAAAGGGGACGACCAAGTGTGCGACAGAGAGAACTATATTGAAAAGTATTTGTTTATTTTTTTAGACATTTTTAATGGAAATTTTTCGAGTATTTGTTTATTTTTTTAGACATTTTTAATCGAAATTTTAATTAAAAAACGGATTTAGATTTAAAAGATTAGTACAATTTGCGCCAAGATTTCGTTTTTTTTAAAAAAATTTTTTTTAAATTTTATTGTTAAAAATTTATAGATATGAACTAAGTATTAAAAAAATCGTGTACAAGGACAATACAATATGACGTACTTAACATAGATCAAAAAAAATAATTCAGAAATTGTAATTAGTTTGAACAGAAACAGGAATTTTCATTTTACTTTGACAATTTTTGCCGCCGGTTTACGACATGCCGGTAGGTGTCCGCGCGGAAAGGGGATGTGGTGAAATCATGTAATAGTGGAGTAAAATCGCCATCCTAGGAGGCTTCTTTCTTGCAAATTTTTTTTTAAGGTATAACCAGACGGGACCTTTACAGTCTTGTAAAGTATCATTTTGGCCATCTGAAATCGCCATCTCCAACATTTTTTAGTAGGACCGAACTTTGTAAAATTATTTTTTTATGTCAGAGCAACAATTACCAAAACCGTGTATTTTAAAACATACATCGCGCTTATAAATTAATTATTTAAGCTAAAATTTTGAAATTTTGTCTACTTATTATCACCAAGCGGAAGTTCGTTAGCCTGCTAGGTCGAAGACCTGCCGATGCGGATGGACTATTGCTGATATCGACTAAATCACCGTCAGTTGAGGCAATAGCTGGCTCAGCATTTGGGGGGTTGGCGAACTAGCGGGTGGCGTTAATCGGGGAGTCGGTTGGTAGAGTTCAACGAAGAGAGTTGAGTTAGGTGGAGGGTGAGATATGTCCAGACCCTTCGATTGTCTGAGAATGTCAATGTAAGTAGTCTTATTGTATTATGTATAACTGGATTTCCGTATCATGTAAACTTTGCAAACATTATTAAATTTCCTTTTTGTATTAAAACCCTGTTTTAAATCTCAACCCCACCTCACGAGGCAGAGCCCGTGACATATGGTGGAGGCGCCCTTAAGTTTTTGGTGAGGTGAATCGTCACATTTACCTCAGTAACAGAGTAGAATGCGAGTACAAAAATGAGTAAGGGGGTTGAGGCTAAGAACATGGTATAAGATAAATAAAAACGTGGCGTGAATGTCGGGGTCAAAAGAGTACGTAACTAGAAAAAAACAAAAAGAAATTGAAGAGGAATATAAACAAAATAAAAACGTGGCGTGAATGTCTGGGTCAAAACAGTACGTAACTAGAAAAAAACAAAAAGAAATTGAAGAGGAATATAAACAGTTCATACCGCCGCATAGGAGCACGGAAATCGGGTCGGGTGCAAGCTATAGTCGGGTACAAATTATAGTCGAGCCAAAAAGTCAGGTTTCTAAAGAAACGAGGGTGGAGATAGAGAGGATTTTAGAGGAAAAAATTCACGAAAAGGAACCAACAGAGAAAAACGACAGCGATGACAAAATTGCTGACTACAGCTGTTCAATAAGAAATCGGGTCGACGGTATTGAAAAAGCGGACACAACAAAGAACGACGGAAGTGACGACGACGAAAAAGTTACAAAAATAAAAACGAAGATGGCAAATACGACGTTACAAGAGGCCCTTAATGCGACAAAAAAATTTAGGTTAACCATTAAGTAGCTTAGTTATTAATTAGTTCTGTAGGGAAAAATAGAAAGAAGGTATAAAAAAAAATTGTGGAAAGAAAATAACTTAAGTATGTTTCAGACTATTGACGTTTATGTACGTTGTACATTTAACAGGTATGCTGACGTAAAAAACGAAATGGGCGAACAAAATTGAAGTCATAAGAAAATTTTTGGGTCTTGGAAGAAAAAATTTGCTGAATCAATGTATTGACTAGAAGTGGGACAGAGAGTCGAGCCTAGTAGGGGACAGAGGAGACTTAGTGAATATTAGGGGGAAATAAGAAATAGAGACGTGGTAAAGAGACCACGGGAGGAAAAAAAGACTACATAGGGTGGTCACAAATTAAGGGTTTCATGCCAAGAGGGCATGATGTATTGAATAAAATCCCTGCTTAAAGTGAGGGAAAACTGAGACCCCAGTGAAAATGAGTTTGAAGAAAAAGAAAAACGCATTAATAAGAAAAACCAGGACCTGATCACTCCTGTGTCAGACTATTGGAAGTGCTGCGTGGTAACTAAATTTTTTTTGTTTGTTTCAGTTTGTTTTCAGGTAAAAAAAAAGTCAGAAATAAATGCAGGTTGAGAAGTGTCAAGAAGTAAAGAAAAACGCATGGGTTAGTTAATTTTTTTTTAATTTTAATTTTTTTAAATTTAATTTTATCATGAAAAAATGAAAAGAAAATCGCGAACGCGGTCAAGGTTATATCGTATATGGTTGGTAGCAAAATGTAAACAACCACATACCAATCAAGGTTGCTCGACAGAATGAATGACGCGTCGAAAAATTCATTCTGTCAGCAACATAGTAAAGTAAGTAGTAAATAAGTGTAATAGAATGAAAAAGCGTAGAGCTCTTATTTCATAATTGTTATTAGATTAAGTTAGGTTAGTTACTAATGAATGTTTGTTTTATTTGACGCCCAACGCCCACACGAAGAGAAAAACTAGGAAAACCAAAAAGCTGAAAAGGAGACCAACCAGGAATCAACAAGTGTCCTGGTGGTAGACTGAAGGGTGTGGAAGGAAAGCAGGCAGAAGGAAAATTATTATCCACAAGCAAAAGTTTTGATATACAATCAAGAATAAGTTGCATGAGTCCTTGAGTCATCAGGGTAACAGCATGATACTAAGACTAAACAGTTAGTCTTAGTATCATGGGGTAACAGGGTAACGGGAGCAGCAAGCTAGCTTCAGCAGCCGTACATGAGCATATGTCCGACTACCAGTCGCAATACGGGCGTACGACGAGCATCTAATCTCGACCAAGAAAAGAACTTAGGACTACCGTTCAATGAAGATTTAGAAAAATTTAGAATTGTAATTGGTTAGGTTAGGTTAAGAACAGATTGTCGGGTCGACAATCTTGAAGGGCCGGGCATATGTCACGAAGCGGAAGTTCGTTAGTCTGCTAGGTCGAAGGCCTGCCGATGCGGATGGGCTATTGCTGATATCGATTAAATCACCGTCAGTTGAGGCAATAGCTGGCTCAGCATTTGGGGGGTTGGCGAACTAGCGGATGACATTAATCGGGGAGTCGGTTGGTAGAGTTCAACGAAGAGAGTTAAGTTAGGTGGAGTGTGAGATATGTCCAGACCCTTCGATTGTCTGAGAATGTCAATGTAAGTAGCCTTATTGTATTATGTATAACTGGATTTTCGTATCATGTAAACTTTGCAAACATTATTAAATTTCCTTTTTGTATTAAAACCCTGTTTTAAATCTCAACCCCACCTCACGAGGCAGAGCCCGTGACATTATAGAGAAAACAAGAGCGCTTCTAACAGTAATAAGAGATTTTATAAAAAGTATTTTGTTTTTGAGAAAGGGGTGTCCAAAGTCACTAGTTGGGAAATTGTGCACTGACAATTTCACCCTGTGGAAAGCTATGTGAATTATTAAAAATTTGACTATATAATGTACAGTCGCGGATTTACAAAACTTTAAATAAGTTTTTTAAAAAAACAATATGATAATAAACCTAATGGTTTCCGAAATATAATTTTTTTAAAACAAACGCGTTCATTCTACGTTTTCACACAATAGTTCTTCGTTTGTACTCGTAAACATCCTAAATATACGAGTATAATGAGTTATGACTTACTTAAAGGTAATTTGATAGCTATAATTATAAACCACAAAAGGTAATTTATAAAATTTTATTAAAACAAAAATATTTTGATGTAAAAAATCATAAAGGCTAAATTTCATCTTTGTGTTGATCTGATTTTTCGTTGGCCTCTTCAACATTGTTGCAATGCTGACAGGATCAATCAGTACAACATTTTAGTCCTTCTTTCAAACAAATAGATTTTGAAGTACGTATATTACATAATTTATCACAGCAATTTATAATGAGCGTCTAGAAAAATCGCCACTGTCATTTATTGACCAGCCATATTACGGCGTCTAATTTTGGCATATTTTGCATATGGATTGCAATCCAAATTTTTAATTGATATATAATTTTAGAAAATTAAACACTCAGTAAAGATTCAAATATTATATATGTTTGTACATATGTATAAATTACCTTATTAAAACATTGTTAGAAGAAAACGTTAGTTGATAGTAATTTTGAAGCTGATTTTTGTGATTTCAGGCTTTAAATGGTACATACCTCATATTACTTAATGTTTTGACATCTTTATTGTTATTTCTAAATAATCCCAAAAAATTTTTGTGTTTACTTCACTGCTTTCGTTTACAACAGGCAAAGTAGGTATCTCGTGCAAATTAAAAGCGTCTTGTACACTTTTAGCAAAAATATCGAATGGTGTTTGTTTCCAATTTTATAAAAAGACAAAAATTGTTATGTCACATCCGGTTAAAGCGTGAAGCGCCAAAAGATTTCTACAAATTTTGTCTTGAAAATGGTTTACTACTTTTGGTATTAAAATAAATTTTGTTTTTGCTGCATAAAGAGACAAATTTTGTTTTGAATCTGCCTTTAGTAAATTACAATTATTATGAAGAATCAGCATAATTAAAATATCCGTATCTACAATTTTTTATAAAATTTAATTCTGTTGCATTTTATATTCGTTTATATTCGTATAGATGTTCCAACGTTTTAAATACCTTGGCATTTACTGACAGGAAAAGAAATATAAATTGTTGTTATCAAAACCACCAGCGATAAAAAGTATTTCATTGTTTGTCAACATATTTACAAAATTTTCGAAAATATAATTAATTAAAAATTTTAATAATGATTTTTGTATTCTAATAAATTGCATAACTTGTCTAAATTTAAAAGTTCTATAAAGTACCTATATAAGTTATACATATAATATAACAATGGTATATAAAGTTTAATTAAAAATAAGATAATTAATGACAATAGAAATTAATGCTAACCCCACAATGTTTTATTGCCATTATATGAAATCACTCCATTACGAAAAAGAAAGGATGCTTCCATCAAATTTAAACTTAAGATGTAAGTGTTTTAGGGAGATGTTTACTACAATATTGTATAGTACCCAAACAAAAAATTAACATATTCGACTTAATCTAGTTCACATTACGTATATAAAAAGCAGTCAAAACGTAGGACAATATATGAATAGTAAAAATTTGACCAAAATTTTATATTGGCAAACACTGGTAGCAAGTGATCATTGATAGTGATAATGCTTCAGAAGTTTTTATCAATTGTGTATTTATTTTTTTAACCTCTGAACAGTTTTGTATTACTGTGTTGAATGATGCGAATAGGTATACAGAGATTTAAAGCATCCGGCGCGGCAGAGCAGCGCGACACAACCTTGTTTTAAAAAATTAATATTTTGGAAACTATTGGATCTAATAACCTGCTTTTTTTCTTACTTAGAGTTTGGTGAACACGAAAATGTACACTATATGGTCAAATTTTTAATAATTCACATATTTTATTGCAGGATGAAATTGTCAATGTACAATTTCGCAACTAGTAACTTTGGAGAGCCCTTTCTCAAAAACAAAAACTTTTTCTAAAATTTCTTATTACTATTAAAAGCGCTCTGGTTTTCTCTATAAGTGGACAAAATTTCAAAATTTTAGCTTAAATAGTTAGTTTATAAGCTCCAAGTATGTTTTAAAAAACACTGTTTTGGAAATTGTTGCTCCGACATAAAAAAAATAATTTTACAAAGTTCGGTCCTACTAAAAAAAGTTGTAGATAGCGATTTCAGATGATCAAAATGATACTTTACAAGACTGTAATAGTCTTATCTGATTATACCTTTATTTCAAAAGTAGAGGTTATTTTAGCCCGATTTTACTTCACTAATATGAGTCTAAAAGAAACTAAAGAAACTGAGTTTTAAAATTGTAATACATATTACTGTTATAATGTTAACAGTCACATTCAGAAGTTTACAGTACTGATTTACATTTGATACACATGAAAGTTTTTCTTGGATTTCTAAAAATCATAAGTTAGGGTCAGATCCGGTGTACTCAGAAGTGCTAAAACATTGCTTTATTACTTAATTAATGGCAATCTTCAAGTCATTATTTTAATTTTTTGCAATAAATTATATCTTTTTCACAGTTATAAAATTGTAGAAATAGTATATTATGCATCAAAGGAGAGAAATATAAATTATTCCTGAAGGTGAGATTTATAGCCAAGGGTGAAAGCTGCAGAGCTCTAAGCACCGAAGCAATGATAGCATTTCTCTCAGTGGTATAGCGAAGCAAACCTAATAATTATTAATCAATTCAAAATTTTGATAAATTCCACATTGAAACAAACTAGATATGTTGCAAAAAAATCATGGTTTTAAATTATTTTCTGCAAAGCGAAATTATAGAAAAATAAGGATAAAATAATTAGCAAAAACAAATTAAAAAGTTTGCTAATAAGTTCAAAATTAGTAATATTATAAACTACAAGTTTTAAAAAAACTACTATCATTTTTTTATTTCTTAATAAAAAAAATTACAACTCTTCATCAGATTAGTACAAATTTCATGATGTAGTTCCCTAATTTTCATTGTTCTACAAAACCTTGAATCAATTATTTCAGGCATTAAAGCCTTCTTGTAAAAAAAATTTAATTTTGGCACCATTGATTCCCAAAAATTATTATCAGGATATATTCGATTAATTGTCATATCCTTCTCTGTCCATACCACAAAATCACAAAACTTTTTCCTAATGACCTGGAGTTGTGTTTATACTTGATAAAAATAATTGTCTTTTTTTCAAATTATTATTTTTGTCAAAGCAAAAGTTTGGAATATCCTTTACCTCCTCTTCAATGGATTTATTTCTTGCAGATAAAGGACATTTTATCTCTAAATTTCCATCTTCTCCAATAAGACCATATGGAGATGCTCCTATAAACCCATATAGACCAAACTCACAAAAAATTCACAATCTTTAACCTGATTTCCAGTTTTAGTAGTATAGTGTTTTTAACAATGGATTCAGAAGCTGTTCCATATGATGTGGCGGTAGAAGTAAAATCTTTTTGATACAAAAAAGAGCAAACTAGTGGAGCCCAACAACTAGTTTTTCTTCTTTTAGCCACTTTCCCCATTTTTTCTCTCATCTCTAGGTGCGAATCTTGTTTTTTTTTTCAGTAAATTTTTATAATTATTTTTGTACAGTAAAAAAAAATTTTTACACAATACTCCAAAACTGGTATTTTACGCATAATTTTATTAAATTAAATTTAAAAGAAACAGCACAATTTTGAGCATTTAACTGTAGAAAATAGTTGGAATGATTTTTAGTCTCGATCCACGAGAAGCTAAAAATTTTCATTTGCATCGCTACAAAACATTTAACTCACTTAAAAAAACTACTTTTATTAAAAAAATAAAATACGAAATTTACGTATCTGCTCTGAATATACGTGCTGTGGTCACAATGCTTGCGGGAGTGAAAGAAGGGATGCGGCAGTATAAGCACAGCGCGCCGGTCGGCGGTACATCAAAAAGATTTTGCAAAATTTCACTTTAGGTAACTTTCTAATTAAAATTTTCCTAAAAGAAAAATTGTTCTATAATCAGCACAAAGTATTGATTTGTCGCTATACCTTCATTTTTCAAAAATGTTTTTTTATTTGTATTTTTCAATTTTTTTACAAAAAACAAAAAAAATTAAAAATATAAACATTTGGCGCATTTTTAAATCGTATTTTAAATCTATAAATCAAAGTTTTTTTTAATTAATGTCAATAGTTTTCATAAAAATTAATAAATAAATTCCGCGCCATCTACTAACTTAGAAACACACTATAAGCTCTTCCCCTTTAGCCTTAAGCCGCTGGTCCCTGCCAACAATAGTCATTTGGTCATGTCAGAGGCTGTAGATGCAACCAAAAAACTGTTTCATTACCACCATAACATTCTTTATTTATGTATATTAGTATATCATCAAATTAAAAAATACAAACCTTCTTTCAATAGATTAGGCAAAAGTACTACTTTTCAATCCATCGGAAACATGAAGCAGCTTACTTTAAAAAAAGGAATATTTCCTTGAGCGTTGTGTTTTTTCTATGTAGAATAAACTGATAATTCACATTCCACAAAATATTTAAAATGGAAAATTTTTTACCGCAAAAACTTATTTATAAATTCTATGTTATAAGAGAGAATAATTATTTGAATGCTGTTCCACATGGATTTTTTTGTTTAAAGCACATTTGAGTATAAAGTTCTTGTAACCCATTTGTTAATCTTTTTTTAATTCAATACTGTAGAAAGATTCAGTAATAAACAAGACAACTTATCACTATGTTCTTGTGCATCATAGCATTGAATCATACTTAATGCGATTTAAAATTTAAAAAAATCTAAAAAGGTGGCATTAAAAAAGTGATGTTAAAAATAATCATTTTATTTTCACGTAGTATACATACAATTTTATTCTGCATTAATTATCCCTTCAATATGGTGTTCGATATCCTTAATATAGTGTTCAGGTATTTGTTTATTTCTGCAAAAGAAAATAAAAAATCAATTGCAAATAAGCCTCATCACAATTCACAAAACACTAGAATACATAGTAAACCCCCCAAAAATACGAGTAGTACCTCAATTCCTCAATTTTGTTCTTTAAGTGTTCCTTAACATGCATATCCTTCCTTTGTTGTTCATACAACGCCAGATTCGCTTCTTCAAATTTCTCTTTTTGCATCAAAATTCGCTCTTTTTCCTTCTCATTAATTTGCATCAGCAATTCTTTACGATGCCTTTCGGCTTCCTCCTTCTTCTTCCTATTCAATTCAATCTCTTTCTCCCATTGTTCTCGCTGAACCTTTGCCACTCTATGGAAATCTTCCTCATCCCTTGCCAAAGTAATAGCCGCAGCTCTCCTCAAATCGTTAATCTGCTTCTCCCTTTCCAGTTTCAATAATTCCTGTTGCTCCTTCTTAGCTTTAGCAGCAGCCATTTCCTTTTGTCTCCACTTCCGCTCAACCTCCTCTTGTATTCTTAGAGCATTCATTTCATCCATCGCAGCCTTTGTATCTTGCGACTTCTGCTGCTGAGCTCTCATTCTCACAATTTCTTGCTCTTTTGCAGCTTTCGCCAAGGCCAGTTCTTGTTCGTGGGCCATTTCGCGTTCGAGTTTTTCCTGCATAAATTTCTGGATTCGCAAATCAGCAATTCTTTGTTCCTCCTTTTGGACTAATTTATATCGTTCTAAGTCGTCATTTGTTTTTTTCAAGTCGTTTCTTATTTTTTGCTGCAGTTCTTTCTTTTCTTTAAGTTTCTGTTCTTCTTCTTGTTGGATAGCAAGAAACGCTTTGTTGATCATTCTACTTTCCTCTTCTTTTCGTTCGGCTTCTATCATTCGCTCAATTTCGTTCATTCGCATTTGATCAGAGAGTGCTGCCACGTAATTTTGTTTTTTCTTTTCTTCCTCTTGTTTGCGTTTTTCTTCTTCTTCTAGTGCTTTTTGGCGTTGTTGCTCCATCATCATGTCTAATCGCCGATTTTCTTCTTGGAGTTGTTTTTCTATCAGCTAAGAAGGATAAGTGTTGGGATTTGGATTTTACAGAACTTACTTCTTTTTCAGCAATTTGTGCACTTCTGATTGCTCGACATTTAGTTGCAAGAATTACGCCGTTAGCTCTTTTTACTCGATTGTCTTGCTCCTGCAGTAGATCAAACGATCTCTTTAGAAGATACATAGTTTTGCTTTTTGCTTCCCTTTCAACCTGAAGTACTTTTTATTAAAATTATCTTTTTTAACCCTTAACATACATCATTCAGTGTTGTTCCTATTTGAGCATTTTGTTTCTTTTGTACTTTCTGTAAAAATTCTTTTCTTTTCTCACTTTCACGTTGTAGTGCATTTTTCTTTTCTTCTGCCTCTTCCAACATTTCTTTTCTGTCTTTTAAGGTCACAATCTTGAATCCAATATTTTTTAATGAAAATCACCAAAAATTTTGTTACTTACATGTGCTTGATTTTTTAATCTATCGAATTCTGTTTTTGGTAAAATTCCTGGAATATCAATTGGATTTCTATCTGGGACCATTAATTTCCTCATCCCTTGAACATCATAAGCTGTGACAAATTCTTTTGGTTTTGTTACCGTTTTGATGCACATTTTTTCATCTATGACGGGCTTATGAGGTCTACAAAACTGTTTTCTTTCAAAATATCTAAAAATTGAAACGAGAAATAATACTTGGGCCTATTTGTTGGAATTGAGGGCTTTTTTGAACGACTCATTTTCACGTTTTATAACAGTATGTCAAAAATTGATCAAATAAAACAAACGTCATGACAACCGATTTAAATTTAGGGAAAACGCAAGCCTCTTTATTTTAGTCGCATCAAATTAACTCTTTTAAAATATAAAATTGCAATCTTGAGAAGAATAATTATTGGGACATTTTTGAATTTGTTATTAACAAATTACAAAAAAAATATTTACAAAATTTATATCTCGAGAAATATTTTGCAAGATTGCATTAAAACAAAACTTAAAGATTTTCGAGGTGGTAAATCACGATTTTCACATAAAAATTAAAAAATTCGGGCAGATGCAATTTGGCCGACTATACATTAAACAATGATAGTTCCGAAAACACTTATTTCATAAAATCGTATGAAACCGTACACTTGACGAAATCGCTGATGACGATTTTGTTATAAAAATTAAAATGGTGTGGTCCTAATAAGTAGTAGTTGACTTATTGTCTTATGCGTTACCTATAATAAAATCCTAAATTTCTTTCTCAAAAGAACTTTATCATTCACTCTAACATTATTAGAGTGGTGGTTTAATATTTGTCATAAACTTGCCACGCGACCATTACTGAGGCTTGAAGGCTGATGCTTACATATTATATGGTAAAAACATTCGGTATTTACAAACAACTGATGTAAATTTTCTTCAGTTACTGGGGGTATTTAGTCCCTGATTGTGTCGAAGATTTAGTAACCCTCCTACATCCAACTAAAGAAGCCATAACAACTTAAACTAAATTTTTCGATAAATAATATTAACCCCCGGTTGCACAAACGTCAATCAAATTTGACGGACCATTACACTCTCATTAAATAAAAATATCGTGCTCTGATTGGCTAAAAATACGTTAATGAAAGATTATCAAGCCGTCAATTTTGATGAATGTTTGTGCAACCGTACATAAAATTATCTTTATTGAAATTCAAACTTTTTTCAATTAAAAATTTTGCGATCGATTATGTTACGCATTTTTGAGCAACTGAGTTAAAAAAACAATTAATAAGCAATTAATTTTTTCATAGAATCGATGTATAAAACAAACTTTTTTTAAAACAAATGGTTTGTTGGCATTTTTATTGTTGTTTTATTATTCTATATAATGAGGGATAGGACTTTCCAGACGAAAATAAAACTCGTCTTTTCTTACAGCTGCCCAAGTTTCCGAGAACTTTGGCTCCTTTACAGTGGGACCGGTGATTTTTTAAAACACTGTATTTTGAAAATGGGGCATGGGATCCAAATTCTGTTATAAAGCATTACTACTGAGCCCAGACTAAGAACAACTGCTACAAAAAAATATTGATCAAAATTTGCGAAATTTGATTTTTAAAAATGGTGGGCCTCACCTAGTTATTTCCGAAACGGCTTATGTTAGGCCAGTGCCGATTTTTTTCAGCATTATGAAACAAATTAATGACGAGTTTATTTAAGTTTTGTTCAAAACTTTAAATTTAAGAAAAAGGTATAAGGTAATAAAATTTTAGAGAAAAAATATTTTTCAAAAATTAAATTTCAAATGCTCATAACTTTTTCTATAATTAAAATTTTGGAAAAAACCAAATAAGACTACTTATTAATTTGTCTCATAATGCTGAAAAAAAAATCGCCACCGCTTTAATATAAGTCGTTCGGAAATAACCAGGTGAGGCCCACCATTTTTAAAAATCAAATTTCGCAAATTTTTATCAATTTTTTTAGCAGTTGCTCTCAGTGTGGTCTCAATGATAATCCTTTATAACAGAATTTGGATCCCATGCTCCATTTTCAAAATACAGAGTTTTAAAAAATCACCGGCCGCCACTGCTCCTTTTGGGATATAATATGGACATTTTAATACCACTATAAACAATCGTTTTTATATGTTCGTACCGCTATATTATAAACGTTTTCCGGAATGTAATAATCTTTGCTTTCCCACTTTTGTTGTGACGCTGAATCAAAATGATGGCAATATTTTTAAAGTATAAACTTGGTGTAACATATAATTTTCAAATTTCCATGTTTTGAGAGTGCGGATAAAACTTGATTCATCCGGTATTTAAGACAGGAGAATTGCTACAGTTAAGCAGTTAAATTAAGCTAGAGACAGCTAATTATCCGCGATTAACTAAAGCTATAGAAGTGTGTGCATTGCTGAGTTCTTCAATACAGTCCACAATTGCTCCACAATGTTTTTAGGGTGTCACTTGCCCAGTAAATTGTTGAGACTTATTTGTAGGAATTAATTTATTAACTCTTAAAATTGTAAGAAATTCGAAATGAATGCACGTCACAATACTGTTAATAAAATTAAAAAACGGTCCAGCAATAAATTTCTTACATTACTTCTGATCCTTAGACCTCATGAAACGTTTTAAAATTCAAGTCAATCAATTCAATTCCAATTCAATTCAATTAAAAATTCAAATTTAACGCGATTACTAAATAAATAAAATTTTTCGTGAATAACTTTGTCTTTTTTAAATTGGGATGAAATGAAAGGTTTGAATATGAAAGAAATTTGTAAAAAAAATATTTATTTAAGATGCGTACCTACATAAAAGAGCTGTACAAAAGTAAAAAAGCCACTAAGTAAAAAAATCTAGACATCTAGAATATAAATATGATTTGAAAATTGCGCTTTATAACTAATCAATTTCATGGGATACTTGCAATCTTGGTCAGTTGAGTAAAATAAAATAAATATACAGGTAGCTGCGAGTACCCCACTGAAGTCAACACAAAAATGGAAATTTTCTTACCATGTTAAGACAGGACACGAGGCAACTTGGTGTCCTGTCCCAAAAGTGATTCTATGTTAAATCAAAAATAAAAACCATGAAGTACTAGGCACTTGTTCGGTGAATCTGAAAAAAATAATCACAAGACATGCAAAAAATACTGAATAAATCTAGAGAAGCAAGCAGAACCCAAGTGCTAAATAAAAGATGATGTTGTCTGGACCTGAAACAAGTAATCAGAAGTGAGATTACTCGTTCAAATCAAAGGCATTGTCAAAATTCAGTTAAATACAGCAATAAAATCTAGCATCCACACAAATATATATAAGACAAGAATAATTATCATCTTACCTATAAAATAAAAACAAAAGAAATTCGTCTAATCACACCCGATTGGATTAATGAAGACTTGTCGGAACTGCTGTTCACGCAAAAATGACCGAAACAAAACACAATTTTGCAATTTCTCATTTAAGTCAGTAATACCTACCTATAGCCCCCGCCACAAAACATTTCGTCTACGTCATCAATCAAAAATTTCGTTTGACAGATAACGCATGTAGTTACTATTTAAACTACTTAAATGAGTTTGGCTTATTTTAAATAAAGTTAATTTTAGAAAAAATGTTTTGCGCCGCTTCGTTTTCGAGAGATTTACAATTTATTAAATAGTTTGACCAGCGATGACGTCACCAGTGCCTTAAAAATAGTAACTTTACAAGACATCAAAGTAAGGTTTTTTCGTGAGAAAGACCATCTCATACTCATCAAAAAAATTGTTGTAATCGTATCTTATACCAAAATATTTTTTTAAAAAAAGCTCTGTATCGTATATCTCGAAAACCAACATTTCTATAAGGTAAGTTTGGGCATTTAGCACCCTCTCAACGAGGACTATCACCAAATAAAATTTGTGTACATTTGATTACACCCTGTATGTATAGGGCGTTCCATGCCAAAATGATCTACGAAATACGTTGACATATAAGATATTTTTTATTCTTTTAGTAATTGCTTTCAAGCAATTTTCAGACCTTAATCTCAAGCCATCCATAAAATGCCAATACATTTTTTTTAAATTCCCATAACTTTCCGAAGAATTGAGCTATTGCAATAATCTTTTCTTAAATTGTGTATTTTTAAATGTATTTTATAAAAAAAAATATTAAACTAAAAATAATACTAAATACTTATTTTGCTAATATTTATATAGAAATTTCATTTTTAAACTGTTTTAAAACGAAGAAACAAAGATGTATTTTCTTGATTTCAAAAATTAAAATAGCATAGAACGAATCAATTACCCATGATGAGCTTGGTCTTAAAAATCGTAGAATTATATGTTATTGTATTAAGCTAAAACGAAAAACGTCTGTTGACACGGTTTCAAAATAAAATTTTAAAGTTACCGCCATTTAAAAATAAAGACATTTTTTCAAAAATTTATATTTTATGAATGGATTAAGACTAAGGTCTAAAAATTGACCTACAAGCTTCTTTCGAAAGATGCTAAGAGAATAGAAAAATTCAAAAATATCGCAGATGTCAAAAAATTTCACAAGTTAATTTTTTCATGAAATGCCCCATATGCAGGAATAGTGCTGGCTTGCTTACAATTAAATAAACTTTCGCATTTTTTAATCACCAATATATTTTATTTTAAAGAAAGTGTATATTTAAAAACTTTCAGACCACCAATGACGTCATAACCATATAAGTAAACATTAAATCTTCATGGAACGGTGAATCCAATTGCGCCCGAACAAAAACTAAAATTATTAAATATTTTCCAAAAAATCCGGACTGCTCCTTTAAAAAGTATTTATAAGGCTAAACAATACTCCTAATGTAAACGGTTATTTGTTAAATTTGAATCTATGTAAGATTTTTGACGACGTAAACTCATTGCTTCGTGTCAGGTGGTTTTAGAGTAATTAGGTCAATTGCAAAATAGCTGTTTTATTTCAGAAAAAAATCATGTTAAATTAGAGGGCCCCCTTCCGCAAAATAATGCACCTAGAATAGAGTTTACAAGAAATTCATAAAACTGGCGCAGTGAAAGCATGGTTATATAAACATTTGTACATATATAAAAGTGACCATCAAGAAATAAATATGTCGCTTTTAATATATACTATACCTTTATGGTTGATCTGAAAAAATAACAAAAACAACAGACACAAGTGGTAATAGGTTATGTTTAATCAATGTAAATTAATACAATTGCAGTCTAACTGCAGTACATAGTGGATTACAATATTATCAAAACTAAAAACGAAGTGAATACACATCTCTGGGAAAAGAAATACCTTCACTTAAATGAATAAATGACGGTCGATTTTTGAGATTTTTATTTGTTCTGGACGAAATTGGACAAAACTTGTTTACCAATTAAAACTTAAAAAAAACTGAGTCAATAAACAAATTTTGCTATCTATGACCGAAGGAAGCGTCTAATAATTAACTAGAGTTGCACTACTGGTGGAAGTGTGCATCTCCTTCGAGCATAGGCTGTATAAATTTCATTTAACAGTGAGCATATACAAATCATACATCGGCATTTACAACAATAGCCTTACCATAATTGTTGCAGCGACCTCCTGGAAAGCCGTCCTCACTTATCCTGACATACCCTATAAATAACAAGCTAACACACAGGTAATTATAACCTATTCACTACAAAATTTTATGGTATAGATTGGAAGCTAGACAAGTCACTAATCATTATTTCATCATAAAAAAGAAAACAATCCAAGACTCTCCAATAAAATAAAAAAATCATTATTGTTGTGTACATGACGTATTTTTCAAAATATTCTTATCAAATACTGCGTTATGGCAAAAAAAAAAAAGAAATGATCGAAGGGGAAAATAAATGAAAAATCTTATTCTACAACAATGTTATAAATCTAAATTATGCATTTTTTCCGTTGATTTGTTTTTCTAAGTCGGCGGCGGCACGTTTGCTCCTGATAAAATTAGTCGCTTATAACTAAGATGAAAAAGGTTCTTAACGACTAAGAAAAATGTCTCCCGCAGATGCTTGACCATCAATAGTAATTGGGGACCACATTTAAAATCTGTAAATGATATAAGAAAACTGATATGTCGCTGCTTCACACCGCCTGGAACAGCCTGTCTTCTTCACACACTTAAAATTCGATAATCAAATTCGTGTGAAGAAAACAGTACAACGATAATAAAAAAGACACTACAATGAAAACAAGTGACCAAAGAAATATTTTAATATTACTTTCCTGTAATACAAACACAAAGCAAATAAAATACACGCATAAATAAAATAATAAAAAATAAAAGACACAAGATAAGACATTGTTTTCAAAAGTAGTTAAATAAATAAGGAAAAACACATTGGAATATCGTTCAAGCAAAATTGATACTTACACGTAAACTAGTCTTTAGTTGTCGGAGTTGTTGGGAGGGGCTGCGGGGGGTGCTCCGTATCCGTACGCTGGGAAGCCGTAACCGCCTTGAGGGACGTTGCCGGGTACTCCACCCTGAGCCTGGCCGCCGTAGTAACCTTCACAAAAAATACGAAAATAAAACTAATTCTTAAAAACCAAACTATCAAATCAAAACACGCACTAATAGACTTTTAAGACTAAAAATTAGTCAAAATACCACACAAAATACTAAAAAATTGAAAAAACGCACCACTAGAAGCTTGATATGCACCGTATGCTTGTTGCTGGTAACTACCTGCGGGCGGCTGGACGGGTCCGGATTGTGAAGATCCTGGGCCTTGCATCGATTGCACATTGGCCTGAGATTGTTGCTGCAACAAGAAAACGTCAGAGTTAACTTAGATAAAAAGTTTTCTGTGAGCCGTAGAAAAAAATCAAAATTAACAACACATGTGAGAGTATTGATTAAAACTGCTTTATAAGATCCCAACATAATTAAAAAAATAAGAGTATACTATAATGAAAATCAACACCAATTATTCCAGTGCATATTAACTTGGTGAGATTGGATTAGTTTCTTCAAATAAAGGCACAAATTTGTCAGTTATTTCAATGTTTTCCAGGAAGTACCCACATTTTGATAACCCTAAACCCTTTTACCGGGTTTTCGTCCCATGTACTTAGATACTGAGCAGGCGTTAAAATGATCGCGGCGCGCAATCGTCCAATATCCGACTGAACGTGTCTCTTAACTCAAGCTGTGTCCGTTACTGGTCATTCCTTCACAGTCTAAGCTCTACGGTGTGCCTCTATTCCAGTAAACTTACTCTTGCCAGGTAAAATAAGCCGTAGACGAAAAAAAATAACAATAATAACAGCATAATAATATGCATTAATAACAATAAAATTTCTTAGCAATCTATTTTACTAATATTATTAATATTAGCTTCAAATAGTTATTTGTATCAATTTGTATCTATTTGTATAAATAGCTATGTATTTTTGTTGTTCCAAAATTATAAATTAAGAGCGGCTGTGGCGTTTAGTTGTGCTCGTTTATGGAAAAAATGAGCGTTTCTGAAAACGGATAGCATTTGAGTTTTCTAAAATCAAATTAAATAAACTTGGTCGCATATGTAAACCCACACTTTTCTTACTAGATTGACATCCAAAATTTTTAGAAACAAAAGATAATTCAGTTTGAACAATAGTCCTAAAGTAAACGTAGAGTTTAGCAATTATTTTCTAAAAAATACGTGTACATATTTATATTAAAATGATGTCAACCCGGGCTCCAAATTCTTATAAATAAACCACCAAAAAAGTAAATCTATTAGCTTAAGCGTTTGGATTTTTTATCGGCCTAACTGCATAATTTGTTAAAATTCAGTGGATTCGCATTTCGCGTCATTCGAATATGGTGTAGACTAAAATAGACTGTTCACTTAGATACATTTATTTAATTTGGTTTTGATAAATTCGAATGCGATCCGTTTTAAGAAACATTAATTTTTTTCATAAAGATAAACGTAAGTACCTACGCCTAAATGCCAGCCTTTGTAAACTGTTAAATAAACAGCACACAATGTTGTACGCTTAGGTTGAAATTTGACAGTTTTTTCCTATCCGAGGAATAAATATTATACAGTATGTCTCAGTAAGTTGGAACCATATGGGAAACTTTTTTATTATTAATTTTAGGAAAACTTATTTTTTATAAAAAGTTCTGCATGTTTTGAAATATGAAATACAATTATCAGATACCAATTTTTTTCTGTAGTATACGAGGTTTGTCAAAATATATGAATTTTACTCAAGAATAAAGTACATTTAAATTTCACAATATCAAAAAATGTTATTAAAAAAAGTTGATCAGATCTAAAAACGTATACATTAAAATATGCAGTTACAACCGTTTGCATTGAAAAAGGTTATTCATATTTAAAATGTATTATTATGTATTTTTTTATTTATTACGTGTTTACATTGCAAAGTTGTTAGAAAACATTGAGAAACGAGAAGGTTATCATGACTTTTATAATCACAAGAGATAAATGTTCCTTCAAAATGGAAATTATATTAAACAAGCACAAAACCTATTTTTTCAATGTAAATAAATGGAATTGCATAACTGAACGTAGTTTTTAGTTCTGATCAACTTTTTTTAATAACATTTTTCGATATTGTGAAATTTAGAGGTACTTTACTCTTGAGTTAAATTTATCTCTTTTGACAAACCTCGTATACTACTGAAAAAAATTGATATTTGATGATTGTATTTCATATGTTAAAACATGCAGAACTTTTTATAAAGAATAAGTCTTTTAAAAATAAAAAGTTGAAATTTCCCGCCTAAAAACCAAGTTGAAAGGTGTCTGCAAATATCGGTGCATTGCAGAGGCGTTTTGTTAAGCTTATTCGATGGTGGCAACTCCTTTTTGTGTTTGCATAACTTACAAGCGGCCATTATTGATTTTAATAAAGCTCGCAAACAAATGCATGTAAAAAAATGATTAATCAATTTAACTTGACGCCACTGTGTGGCACAAAAGTGACTGTGTCGTTAAAAAAGATTCACAAAAAGTTTCTCGGTAGATGTAAAAAATTTTAGATTTGGAAGATAGGTAACCTTCCTTCAGCTGGCCAATTAAAAAGTCGTAAAAGTAAAATAATAGTCGTAAAAACTATGTAAACAGTTTTTAAATTAAGTAGCCGTGGCCTTGATACAGTCGACCAGCTTTGTTTTCGATGTAGCAAAGGTTAAAATAACTAATCATCGTCCAACTGGACAACTATGTCAACATTTCGTTACTAATTAATAGAGATAGGAAACATATATGAAGCCAGGAGTATAGCGGCACATGTTTTGTGAGTCGATTATAATGGTGTAATACGATCAAAAACTTGAACGCTTGATCAGCGAAGACCGTACTAACTTGGGCCTGCTCAGGATTGGCTGAATGCTTGGCGCCAAACTAATTCATAGGGATGGTCAGTAGCGTTGCGTCGCAACTAAACTTCTTAAATCATAGTAAACATTTATTTATTTTTATTTTGAAACAAAAACATGTTTCCAGGAGTTCAAAAGCGGACGTAATTCGGTTTTTATTTCGATTATGGAGACTATCAGGAAACTTAAACACTTAAATGAAGGGACCGCTGCCTATAACAATGCGAAGCGTGCGGACTACGCCAATGAATCGCTCCCCACCTAAGTAGCATACGAATTTCCTAACACTGCTAATTAATCACAGAAGTGCAGCTGTGCCAAGCTTAAACTAGAAGTCAACTCTGTTCAAGAGCACAGCTGCACTTCTGTGATCAATAATTAGTAACGAAATGTTGACATAGTTGTCCAGTTGGACAATGATTAGTTATTTTACGTATTGTTACATCGAAAACAAAACTGGTCGACTGTATCAAAACCACGGCTACTTAATTTAATGACTGTTTATATAGTTTTTACGACTATTTTACTTTTACGACTAAATTGGCGAGCCCTATATCTCTTGAATCAAGGATACACTCACGTATTTATAACTGTATAATACAAATCCTCTAATTCTTGTACTTAAGACTTTAACTCGTTATACTTGTTATTTCTTTAACTCCCGAGTTTAATTTATAGTAATATTTTTTTAATGAAATAAGTGCATAAGAAACCATTTTTTTTGATTAGGCTTTATTAGAATCTACATAAATTGAATAAAATAACACAACCTTTAGAGTTGGAACAGAAATAATGCGTCTTTTATAAAATATTGCAAAGTAAAAATAGAAAATTTTGGAGATTTGAATTACCTAGACCGAAAGTCTAATGACGTCATAAAACGTTTAATGAT
This sequence comes from Tribolium confusum, assembly GCA_029207805.1. Taxonomy (NCBI): domain Eukaryota; kingdom Metazoa; phylum Arthropoda; class Insecta; order Coleoptera; family Tenebrionidae; genus Tribolium; species Tribolium confusum. The sequence goes on from JALGAY010000003.1 coordinate 6,922,329, forward strand.
GTCATAATGACGTTAAGGTAGTAGTTTCTATGAGAAGTATCCTATAATTGAATGTACATTTTTTGTTATTAGTCTCTCAATAACTCAAACCAAATTTTTGATTTACTTCTTTGATAAATCGAATTTCTCGATTACTCGAAGATTTTTTGTAACAAGTAGCTGTTTGAGTTATCGAAGTTCGACTGTATCATTAAAAGTTTATTCCTTTTTTTCCTTGCATAAATTGTTTTTCATTGATTTAAGTCACCATAAACTTTGGATCCTATTTGACACTAACATGACATTAATAACAAAAATTAATGAACTCACTTTTGATTTCATCTGTGCTTCTATCGCCTCCGCCTCTTTATGTTTTCCTATACTACGGTAATACTCGGCCCACTGTGCACTGTAATCAGGTTGGCCACCATTGGAAGCAGTAGCTGTAGGTGTCGCAGCAGGAGCCGCTCCTGGACCACCAGCGGTCGCACCAGCTTGGGGCTGACCAGGTGTTGACGACGTCATACCTTTCGACTTAGCCTAATCAAAACATTAAATACAATTCAAGCAAAATAAATATTTTCGTACTTGTTGCTCTATCATTTCGGCCTCCCTATGCATCCCTAACGACCTATAATACTCCGCCCATTGTAACGAGTAATCAGGTTGGCCCGTTTGGGGGTTCACTTGCATGGTGTTTTGCTGTGTGGGGGCATCGGCATTTTGCGAGGGAGTATTCCATTGCTGTTGATAAGCAGGCATGCCCCAGTTTTGAGGATTGTAGCCTTGGGGCGCCATTCCCGGGTAGGCCTATATATAATTTTTTTATAATATAATAAGTACTTTGAATTTTTCCGGAAGTTTTTTCGAGTACATTTCAAAAACATCAATTAGACGTTTTTGGAATGCACAAAAAAATTCAGCATAAGAATCGCATAACACAATTAATTTTGTACAAAAAAAATATAAGTTGTTGAGACGATTTTGTGTCCAATCATGTCTCTTGATCAATAACCTTGACTTATTAGTATTTGATTGGTTGAATAACATGAAAATACTTCCAGGAAAAATGTGTTTTCATAGAAACAAGTAATATTGCTCTCCCATTAATTCTAATAGGTTTGTTCCAACAACGCTTTAGAACCAGTTCAAAACAGTTCGGAACCGAACTCAACATGTGCAATATAAATTCTAGACCGAAAAACGCTACTGTGCATGTGCAATTTTAATCCGTTCTGAATTGTTGAAACAAACATGTTAATATAATGTCATGCGATTATCATTTTAATAAATTGATTTTGTAAATTTGAGGAAACTCACGGTTTGCATATTGTTCGTCATCGGAGGGCCACCAACAGGTACGAAGTTAAGAGGCATTTGGACTTTATCGCTAATTATTCGTTTAGCCGATTCGATCTGATCGGAATCGCCACGGATTATAAATGTTTTTTCATTTGAATTTTGGTTGTTTTGAGACCTCCGGTCTAATTCACAATGAGCACCGGATTGTTGGTTGATCTGTTTGATCGTCTCACCACCTGAGTGAAATTCAAATTATTGCTTGTGTTCTGTTAAAACACAGATATTTTTACCTCTTCCAATAATTACTCCACACTTCGAACTAGGAACAACGAATGTCACTTCTTGAGGAGGCTGCTGCTGTCTTCTGTCATCCCAACCACCGTAATCTTGTCCTCCACCGTTTCTATTATTTCCTCCGCGACTGTCGTATCTGTCACCGCCGCCGCCGCCTCCACCACCGCCTCTTCCTCTACCTCCTCGCCCTTGACCAGGACCGTCACCGCCGTCTCTTCGATGGACACTGTCGATAAGTTCTTCTATTCGTTGTCTAGCCTGAAATAATATTTCTGACGCTAATTCTCATGTAAAAAGATAATAATATTATTGATATATCTAAAATTAGAATTACAATTAGAAGTCTAACTTGTTAACACATCAGGCAATTCACAAAAAAATTAGATGGCACAGAACTTGCCTTTTCAGTTTGTTGCTAACTAAAACCTCTAAAGAAATGCGCATTTTTGACAAACCTAATATAAGAAAAATATATAAAAATAAACAGATACTTCTGCAGTTTTACTATCATACATATTTTATTTTAATTTGTAATATGTAATTCTCATAATCTTTATAAGCCCACAAATGAGGGCATAATTCTTATTTTTATGGCGCAGAAATTTTATTTTCATGCAACAATGACCAATAAATACGAGATTTTCAGATTTTATTTTGAAAAAACGTCAAACGAGCAATGATAATAATAATTATGAGATGCTTAGCAACAGCGAGACATTGCCCGGTATTTTGATTAAGATTTTTGCTTTCAACTGTACATAAAACATGTAGACATACAATCTGCGTCAAAAAAAAAAAAAAAAACATCAAATTTTGACTATGGCATAAAATGTGTATATCAACATTAATTTTTATTTCATGTACATGGATGATTTACACAATTTTAGTTCTGTGTCAAAATCTAATGCCCGGTTTTTTATGTCCGGGCTATAAACACTCCCTCGTGCTATAATCTCCTGTTATACCCTTAGTACATAAATAACTACAGTGAAACTCCAATAATACAACAAACGTTTTGCAGGGCGGCGTCGGATTATCGAATTTGTTGGATTATAGAGTACTGCCATAGACACCCTATAGTCCGAATTTTTTTTAAGGAAGTACCTTGTGATCCGACACATTACATATGAAAAGTGATAAGATTCTATCTGAACTACAAATCATACTCCATGTTTATATAATATGTAGAATTATATACAGTTGTAGGCGTGTCGGATTACAAGGGGCGCCGGATTAGACAAGAGCCGGATTAATGAAAGTACACTGTATTTTAAAAATATTTTTTACATATTATATTGCGAAGAAGGTATTACTGCTACATACTGCTGTTGTACTCATCCCTTCTTCATCTTGAAGAGAATTTAGACCCTAAATGAGATGAAAATATTGCCTCGCAGACTTTATTATATACAGTTTATTTCTCTACAACTTTTTTTTGTAATGAGCACTGCAGACTGACTGCTACAATTGCTGTTAGAGCACAAAAACAAGTGTTTTAATAGGTTTCTTAAAGACGCAAATTATAAAAAGATTTTTAACATAAAATAGTCATTTTACTTTACCCCTTTTGTCAAGGTTTGTGACATAACAGTAAAAGTCATGAGGTAGTTTAGAGCTTGTACTTTCGTAGTCTTCACCAAAACATGCCAAAATTGTTACCTTTGATGACTACAACCGTAGTTTGTTTTGCTCGTTCGGTAATAACAGTAGCCATTATAATTTAAAAAAAAATCTAAGTATAACCAGTTTTTTTTCTTACCTGTTCTACTTGTTTAGGGGTTCCTGAGAGATAGCACCGCCTCTCGCCGGGTCCTTCCTCTCTTGCTTGTTGAAATTGGACCCGCGCCCCAGTCTCGGCTTGTATCTTCTTAATCATATCTCCCCCTTTGCCGATAACAACCCCCACAGCTTGTCTTGGCACTAAAACTTCGGCTTCATTACCTCCACCGCCGCCATAATCGTTGTACTGTTGCCGATCGTCTTGTCTTCCACCGCCACCTCTTCGATTATAATTCTGCATTTCTTTCTCGGCAATCAGATCATAAACTAACTGTTTAGCGTATTCAACTTTAGAAGGATCACCACTGATCCTTAACGGTTTTTCCTGTTCCTGATTAGGACCGTCTTGGATCACCACCATTTTAGCACCGCTTTTTTCTTGCAATTGCTTGATAGTTTCACCACCTTTTCCAATTATTAAGCCCACTTTAGGACCTGGTATCATAATTTCGACGAAATTGCGACCACCGCCGCCACCGCCACCACTACCTCCGCCGCCGCCGCCCATACTTTGATTCATATTGTTCATCCCTGGAGGTAGAAAATTTACGTTAGTATAGGTATAAAATAGTGGTTTTAAAGAGACACAAAACAAAAATTATGAATGGTTATCGTAGAAAACTAGAAAACGTAACGATTTTTGTTAGGAGTTCTATGAAAATAACCGTTGCGTTTTCTTTGTAATTAAACTACTCATAGGATTATTTACTTTCTTGTTAAGAAGCGAAATAAAGGGATCACAACAATAAAAAAGGAAATATGCCACAACCTGAAAGCTAAAACTATGTTTTAAGACAAAATAAGATTAATAACGTGCAAAAATAATAGAACTAGTATAAGATTGAGCATGCATTAATCACAAATATTCGTGTATATTTCAACCTGGGTAATTATTGTGACCCATGTTTGGCCCTAGATCGAGCCCACCCAACCCTTCCGTGCGACCTCTTTGATGAACGATATTCATAATGAGCTCCTTGGCTCTATTGATGGCCTCTTTAGTGCCTGATAGCGAACATACACGGTCTGGCATTCCCTGTGAATCAGGTGCCATTTGGATTTTACAGCCTGATTCGGATTGAAGCCTCGTGATCTGTTCGCCTCCACGACCAATTACTGCAATACAACATTATTATTCAGTAATGACTAATTAAATAAAAAATTTCTAAAAATTAATATGGGAGAAAAAAGTGAAATAGGGTTAAAATTCCCACTTTATACGCAGAAATTGGACTGGAATTCTCCTCGAGGTATCGCTTTCCGAATCTAGTACTCAAAATAGGTATAGAAAGTTTCAAGTGAAAATAGAAAGAAAAGAAAATTATAAAAATAACGTTAACTTAGAAAACTTTAACTTTGTTAATTACAATTCAATTATTAAAAGAAAAAGAGTACATACATGAGTGATTTTCCAAAAATATAAATTATTTATTATTTTTGATTCAAAAATATTCAATGTAATTCAGGATATTAACGTACATGTATGAAAAGTGCAATTTAGTTGTCTTTTTTGTAAATTTTAAACACAGTAGTTACTGTTTCTTTATTATTATCGGCAAATTTTAATTATTTGAACGAGCGCTTCAGTGTAATTATCTCTTTTTTTTATCGATGTTTCCACTGTAAATTCTTAGTTTATCTCTTTCAATTGTTGCCATTTTCTAAATAATATATTAATGAACATATAAAACTGCGTCAACCCAATTTGAGTTGTAATAATTTTGCAAAAAAAAAACTTTTTAAGAACACTCATGAGTTTTAAATGTTAAGATCTTTTGATGTATAATAATTTTCAACTTTGTGGCACTTCTAGTAATGTAAAAAATATTAGTAAAAATTCACCCATTTTAGTGTATGTTGTATTTTGTAATATTGTATTTTATTTAGAACCATTAGACACACTACTAAAATAAGAACTCCCCGTACGCCTTTATATTATTCATTTTATTTCATGTAGATTTTGACAAAGCGCCTGAAGATGCCCATAAAGCATCTAACTAATGAAAAGTGTAAAAAACAAGTACAAAAAAAACCTATTTCTCCAAATATAAGAAATTTTACACTAACAGGGAATCAACACCATCACTTCTAGTAATATCGAAAGCGAGTTTTAAACTTCATTATTTTATGGAAAATGTAATTTTTACACTTGTAGATTCGTCTTGAAAACTAAAATTTATAACTAAAATTAAAAGAAAATAATAACGATAGAGTATGCAGCCTTAACAGTACTATGTATAGTTGTACCAAGTTCCATTAAAATCGGTAAAATAGTTAAAAACGAAGTTTAGTTTCTAAATTTGGATTGCTTTAGCTCCTAAACGATGCAACTTGGTGTTTATAACACAGATAACACAGCCGTCTAGCCCTAGATTATAGTATGAGAGAGGTGATTATTCGGACAGTCGCATTTTCAAAAATGTCGTTTCTGACTTTCTGACTGCGGCTGTACTGTAGCATCACCTATAGATTTTTTTTATGGAAACTAGCCATTTCCATAGAAACATTCTTAACAATACAGTCAATAATAACATTAAATATTTGATACTAATTTACCAAAATCCAGTAGGCAGGATATACAAGTGTCAAAAATGAGGTTCTGTATTGTAGCTTCCTCTAGGAAACAGAAAAAAAAAGCCGCAAACTAAGAATGTGACTGGCGGTATAAACACTTCCTTCATGTTTTAGTCGAACGCTCAAAATTTACGTTGATTCGGTTCATGACTAATATTCAAGAGCTGATGACGAATTTGTTGTACAAACTTTAGACCGAATGAAAGTATGAATATAGTGTATTGAAATGTCATATTAACCCTCCATTGGTCGCGCCATCTAATGTAAATATAATTTATATTTTTTTCAAACTATTTTACGAAAATTTTTAAAATTATTATCGTTTTTATTTCATTGAATATTATTGGTTCAAAAAAAGCATATTACTTCAAGAATTTATTAGATATATTCAGATAAATCTTGTGTATCCAAGTCTCTTCAACGTCTTCTAGATTATATAAATCAATTTTTTTGCTATTCATTGTAATAAGATCATAAAATTATACTTTTCACAGATGATTAATACTTAGAAACACATGAACATGGTTCTATGACAGAAAGTAAGTAAAGCAGGTAGTAAAACACGAGAAAATACAATCAAGCGCGCTAAATCTGTTGAATACACTTTTCGGTACCTGCACAAATAACCGTGCCAAAAATAAAAATTTTAACTTGTTTTTTCAAAAACATAATTAAAATACATTGGCCAAAAAATACTCTTCATCTCAAGTTCAGAGAATTGGCAGTTTTAAAAATATCTACAAAAAAATTAGGCATGTATATGTGAGATACATGCGCGACTAACGAAGGAGGGTTAATATTGTCAATAATTGAAAAATTAAAATTAAAAAAAAATATTGTCAGACTTTCAATTTCTTATTCAACTAACCTTAAAAGGCACTATTTTCATACTATCATTCGGTTTGAAGTATGTAGCTTCAATTTGTCATCAGTTCTTAGATTATAACCAAATTCTTGGTTTAATGAGCAAAAACCAAAATCTTTCTACATCTGAATTTCGATCAACTTGCCTTTGTCGAGTTGAATCAATGCAAATCTTAAGTGGTCGAATGTGTCATTAGAACTGAACAAGACTGTATATACTTACATTCTTTCCCAACTTCATAAAAAATAAGTACAGATTTGCAACCGTTAGAACATAGCAAGATGCGTAAAAGAAAGAAAATGACGGACTTTATTGAAATAAGAAGGAAACGTCTTGTTCAATACGCGTCAACCAATTTACAATATTATTGGCGCGCCCGAACATTATTATAAATTAAATGAATGAATATCACTTTTTTTTATAAAAAGTAAAATAAAAAAAAATGTGATATTATTCATTCATTTAATTCTGATGTTTAGTACCATAAATTGTCATTAAGGTATTAAAATTCACTAGTTATTATAAATGAACGCTTTTCATGCTTTTTACACGATTGTATCTGTGTAGCATGCCCGCACCACAGATTAGAGAGTAAACCAGATGCGAAGGTAAGACGAAGAACCACATTCTGAGAGTGAGATAACAAATGCAAACCGATTTAAATGTCCCAATCGTGCATCGCAAAGTGTCGGGTATTTACGTACGAGTGAAGCATTGATATTGGTTCAAAAATGTTTTGTGTTTGGCGCTTGCGTTTAATATGAACACAAGACGAACAGTGTTGTTCAAATCAGTACAAACGCACTAATTTGAATTTTTTTAAATTTAATTTCCTACAAAAAATGTAAATAATTTTTTTCTGTACGATCAAGTAGTGACGAGTTATGGATGTTGCCATATAGAACTCAAGAAAAAATAGAAAACTGTGTTGAGGAGAAATTTTCTATTAAAATTAAGAGCTCATTTTTAAAAAGCATTTTTTTAATTTGCCTAGAAACCTATTTTTTAGTGTCGGAAGTTAAAAAAAAAATAGTGGATTGATTTTGATTTACAGAGCTGACGAAAATGTTTTGTATACAAAATTGTTCAAATTCTTTGTTATTACCTTTGATAAGGTTTTAGAGCCACTGTAGATTTAGTTTATAAATTGTTAATAATTATTTTTATAATAGATCATTATAATTATTATAATAAATAAATCAGTATTAGTAACGAGCACCGACTGACTCTTATTTTTACTCTTGCGCCCCTTATGCTAAATTTTTTGTTACAAGATTTGCAGATTGAAATTGAGCACAATTTGTAATATCAATCAATTTATATTTATATTTAGCGCCATTTCTTACACTCCGATTTAAAGGGACTAAGCTTTCAAGGTCACTGATACTCTTTGCGAAAGATCAAAGGGACCGACAGAAGCTTCGCATCTGGTTTACTCTCTAATCTGTGCCCGCACTACATAATCTTGCTAAGAAGCATCCAAGTTTCCCCGTCATTCTTACAGTGGTAGTTTTATATTTATGTTTACCTTTCTCGGTGAAAAGGTACTCGTACAGCTTGAATGGATTGCAACAATTGAATTAATTATACTAGCAGCAACCAACGAATGCGTTGTAGGCAAATAGCAAACAATCAAAAATACGAAGAAAACGTCGAACCACATCAATATTGAATTGTAAAAGTCGTGATTAGCCGAAGACTTTCTAGCTGACAAACGCATTCCATTAGGGACTGCTAACGTGAGATCAAAATGTGACTGAGTCAGAGCAGGCTGTGCCAGTGTAACAGTAATGATTAGACACATCATTATAGTTATGCTGGGACAGCCTGCTCTGATTCAATTACATTTCGATCACACATTAGTATCCTAATAACCAAGACCAAATGTCATAAAATGTCCTATAGAAAAAATCAGCAAAATGGCTTACCGCTTTTGTTCAATTTTCAAATGTAACAAAATGACAAACGAATGTCTTCATTTGTCATTTAAATTTTTTGTAAAGCATTTTAATTGATTTGTAAAATTGTTAAATGCTGTAAACAAAGAGATGACCATTTAGTATGTTTTGAAAACGAAACGCCTCAAGCGCTTACATATTATAAAATTTTTAATATAGAGAATTCAACTTTCGGCATTATTCATTAAAAAATTCGTTGCGTCATTTTTTTTAAGTCAAATTTTAAAAGCTGCTATCCAAACCAAAAATTGCCGAGATGTAAAATTAGATTGTAATTAATCAGCACAATCCATTGATAACTGACTATTATAACTAAAGCAATGACAAAACTTTTAACAATTTTACTATGTATCTGTCCTCTTGACATCCGTACAATTATTGTTATTTTGCACACAATTTTTAGGTATATAGAACTGCATCACTTCTTACCAAAAGTGTTTTCGTTGACTCTTTTTAATTTATTTAGTAAGTTTTCTATGTGTTTAAGATAAAACACATAGAAAATAGCTTAGAATAGCCGAATATTTATTATTAAGAATTGTACTGACAGTGCGGTTCTTAAGTAAACAAATAATAGAATATAATTCGTCGGATTCTGAGAAGGCCAAAAATTTAGATATAAAAATTTACTTTGAAAGAAAACTATTTTAAAATTTTATTTAAAAATTCAACAGCTAATTACTTTTTTTAAGAAACAAAACATTTAATGACAACCATAGGTAATTTAAATATGACGATCTCAGATTTCCACATAAAAAAAAAACATTAATTTAAAATCAAATATTTGGAGTAAGTATGTCAAAAATAATATGATTTTTTACTTCTCAGCCTAGTCTGAAAAATTTTCACTTCTCAGCCTCATTTTCTTCCGCTGAAAATTCGTGACAGCAGAAATTACGTTTTGTAATTGTTATAAATCTTACGTATAATAAAAAATAGCGTTTTTTATGCGGCAGCGAACTTACTTTAACTCATATGTATGTCGGACTCACTGCCTTGTACGTTAAACTAAAACTGCTACAGAGTTGGCACAAAAAGTATGACTTCTCTGCCACACACAAAAAAAACAGTACCGTCAGAGCGAAAATTTGCTGAATGCCCTGGTTTGTCACATTTCCATAGTTTTGCTCTATAAGTTAAAGGACGCAAAACTTTAATTCAGCCAGGGACGTCGCTAGGATGTTCGTATGTCTGGTATTTTGAAAATAAAGCATCGGACCCAAATGCTGTTGTAAGGGGTGACTATTGGTCCCTAATTGAGGACTATTGCACAAAAAAAAAAGTTTGATCGAAATTAGCGAAATTAGATTTTCAAAATGGTGTGCACACCTTAGGTATTTCAATAACAGTTTATGGTAAAAAGATGCAATTTTTTTTTCGTTATTAACAAACAAATTCATGACCAGTTTTCTTTTAATTTTTTCTAAAATTTTTATTTTAGAAAGTTATGAGGTAATGAAACTTTAGAAAGAATTTTAAAAAAATAATATTTTCAAATGCTCATAACATTTTTGAAATTAATTTAGGAAAAACTAAAAAAAACTGGTCATGAGGTTGTTTGTTAATAACAAAAAAAATGTCGCCGTTCTGCCACAAACCGTTATTGAAATACCTAGGGTGAGCACACCATTTTTAAAAATCGAATTTCGCAAATTTCGATTAAACTTTTTTCTGTGCAATAGTCCCCAGTTAGGATCCAATAATCACCCCTTACAACAGCATTTGGGTCCCATGCTTTATTTTCAAAATATCAGACATACGAAAATCTAGCGAAGTCCCTGAATTCAGCACATTCTAGTTTACACCATACTCGTATTTTTGACTATTCACACTTTAAAGCAATCAACACACTTCTGCCAGCGTTCTGTTTTAAAATAAAAACTGTTTTTAACAAACTGAGCGCAGTACGTAAAAAGTACCCTAGATATTTATGATAAAAGTCTGCATTATTCATTACAATATCGATTGAGACATTTGCAAAAGTCGCTGCTTTACACTTACTATAATGTTAAATTGAAACAATCAATATTTTGTAATTATGGGCACCAAAACACAAAACAAAAAGCAAACAAATTTAAATTTCACGAACAATAATTTTTGCCTTGAAACCACCCACCCCTCAACAGAGTTACCAAACAAAACAATTTCGTGTTTTTCCAATGTGCTTAATAAAACACTCAAAGAGGACAGAACATCTCTCAGCGTGAAAAACAATGACATTGATTAGAACCGCTTGATACTTACTTAACCCAACCATTTTATCAGGCACTTTAATGTCTTCATTAAGCTGGGGTCCACCGCCCATTGCAGGTCCACCCATGCCGCCTTGATTTGGCGGTGGTCTGTTTCCTGGAGGAGGAAGTTGAGGAGGTGGTCCACTTGCAGCTGGACCTTTTTTAGCATCCGGTTCTGCAACGAAAATATGTTAAATTCGTTTCGAAAATTTCTAACCCCACAAACCTGGCCCGTCTTCTAAAGGCCTTTTTTGTCGGTTATCGGCCGGATTTGTCGATCCTGGGTTAATTTTAGCGGCGATCTGCAATATAAAAACATTAGCTTGGTGTCGGAAGCCGATAGCTTTGTTGTTTACTGGCGGAATACTGACTTGTTTTGCTCTTTGGAGGGCCGCCGCAAACGCTGAGGACTGATTGAAATTTTGTTGAGGTGGCGGAGCTACCGCTGAATAATCACTCATTTTTTATAACCATTAACGAAATTTTGTCCACATATAAAACATAAAATGGTGTCGCCCAGTCGCCCGCGTATAAACGTGAAACGACAGCGTTAGAACTAGATCTAGGGATAATTGGAGTACCAACCTAAAAAATTGTCAAAACAAAATTTATTACTACGGTGGCAGCATTAATTTTTTAGCTAATCAATCAAACTGCTGCAAATATAGCTTGCTTTTCTGTATTATGCATCTCACTCTAATGCTTTCAATTTTTATATGATGTGGTGTAACGGGTTGCATATCACCGATTGCAGTTTGTTTATGTCCCGCTTATTTTATGTTACGAATGCGGCCACTGTAGTAAGTTTAAAGTCTATTCAGCTTCAGCGTGAAGAAAATCAAGAAAAAGTTGCTGCAGGCGAGGCGCAAACACATTTTTTATTATTATCTACAATCTACAAAATGTTTACATCTGTGCAGGTAATAGGTAATTGTTTGACATAAGTTAAGTTAGGTTTTTTAAATGTTTTTGACAATTCTTTGCTAAAAAATCAATGTGACCGAGAATCCGGCAACACTGGCTGTGATCAAATTTTTGATTGATTTGAAGTTGCGAAAAGTAACAGTTTTTGGTGAAGTCATTGAAAAAAAACATTCCCATAGAACCTCAGATTCTTGAGAACCTGTGATTTTTCCTAAAAAAAAATTAACTACCTTTATCAGCAGCTTCTATACAAATTGCACCATTTGCCACCAGAGGGCGCAAAGTTAAAAATTAAAATGGGCTCCAGAAGCCGTGACGTCAAAAATGGACGAAATTTTGAAACACTGTCATTCGATAAAAATACCTTGAAAAAGTCGACCTTATTGCACATGTAATTAAGGTTGAATTTACAAAGACCAAATTTAAAGCGATGTATAAATACACTAAATAAAATAAATAAGACCTAAAAATGTCTACATTCGATAGCCTAAACATTTCATTCATTGATAAGTCATTAATCACAACAAATTTACACTTAATAAAGAAATTAATGGAAAATAAAACGTTCAATGCACAGATTTCATTCATTTCTAAGCTTTAACGCAGGTCCAACATGAGCGAATTCCAGCGAACCATGCCGAATGTGAACGATGCCTCTCCCATTTTGTCGGCGCAGATGCAAATGTTATGTCATGTTATGTACTCGGCCATCTTCGGTAGTTGGTTTATAGTTGTTCGGGTCACTTTGAGAGCACGAAGCTTGTACGGTAATTTCTATTTTCGATTGATTTCTCAAATATGCGAGAATTATTTGTAACTTCTGACTAGATTAAAACTAGAATGTTTAAAGTATTGGAGTTGAGTGTTTTTATGCCTTATTTGTGTTTCCATATGTGATTTTTATTAGGTCAAAGTTTAGCTGTTATAATTTCAACCTTATGTATTAGTGCAGTAAGGACGACTTTTTTAAGGTATGTTTTCAGAATGACAGTGCTTCAAACGTTCGCGCTAAAATTACGACACACTTCTCCACCCCATTTAATGGAAAATAAAACGTTCGATGCACAGATTTCATTCATTTCTAATAAGGTTTAACGCAGGTCCAACATGAGCGAATTCCAGCAAACCATGCCGAACGTGAACGATTTTCTTCATTTGTCCGCGCGTTTGCGCGCTACTTCGCTACTCGGCCACCTTCGGTACTTGCTTTTCGGGTGACCTTGAGAGCACAAAGCTTACACGGTAATTTCTATAAGGTGTTTTTTTAAATTTGACGTCAAAGTTGGCTGTGCATTGTCGTTTGTGAACGCACCACATAATAATATCTAACCTCACTTTTGTAATTATTTGCAAAGTAGCAAAAGTCAATCGTCAAAGTTTGAATAATTTGAAAATCTCCATTTTCGAACGGCCAATACATAACTTGGACGAGTTACGACATCGAATTGTTGGAAGAATTAATAAAATTAATGAACATCCTAACATGCTGATGAACGTTGCTAATGGAATGTGTCGACGAATCCAAATGTGCCTAGATGAAGGTGGTGGACATTTCGATTATTTGTTATAATTTTTTTCGATTAAATTGTAATTATAAACCGTAAGTAGAGCAGTTTTAATTTTAATCACAAAAGTGAGGTTAGATGGCATTTTCTGGTTTGTTCACAAACGACAATGCACAGCCAACTTTGACGTCAAATTTAAAAAAACACATGATATTTTCGATTAATTTATCAATTATGCGCGAATTATTTGTAACTTCTGACTGGATTAAAACTAGAATGTTTAGAGTATTGGAGTTTAGTGTTTTTATGCCTTATTTGTGTTTCCATATGTGATTTTCATTCGGTCAATGTTTAGCTGTTATAATTTCAACCTTATGCACGGGTGCAATAAGGGCGACTTTTTTAAGGTATGTTTTTAGAATGACAGTGCTTCAAACGTTCGCGCTAAAATTACGACACACTTCTCCAGCCCATTAGTTTTTTATTAATAACCAGTGATGTGCATCTACGTGTCGACTTGTATTGTCTACATTACGTCGTAGAAAAAGCGTAAACAATGTAGAGAATGTAGACAATGTATACAATACTATTTTGAAGTTATGTTTTTTAACCTATCTCTTCATTTGATCGTCTGAGATTTTTTATTGTATGTTTTATATTGTGACACACCAATTAGGAATCGTTTGACTTTTGAACGTTCCAAAAAACTTATGCATATATATTATACTTTGTAATTCAAGATTAGAGCAAGGATAATAATTTGGAAAAAGCATTTGATGAAATAAATGAAGACTTATAAAGATAAGACAAAAAGAGGTTTAAATTATTTTGGAATAAAAATTATTTTTATTATAGGTTTAAGAATTTTATCATAGTTTTTTTTTAAATTTTAGAATAAATTGTTCATTTGTTTTTATATTATAACTATTGAATTTTTCAATAAGAGTTTTTTTATAAGAAATTTTATAAAAATTATAAAAATTTATTTAATATTCTTATTGTTTACACTGACTACTCATTCTAAAAGTAAAACTTTTTCAAAGTTTACTTACATACCTCCTTTACTCGTAGACAACTAAATTGTTTACTCCGACGTAGTCTACGCGCCCATCGCTGTTAATAACTTTTAACTTACCGATTTTGATGGGATTTTGTATAAAAATTTTACTATTGAAAATATCCGTTCTGATGAAAACGTTTTCTTTTTATTGTTATTCTAAAGTACTGAAGTACTGCCATCCAAATTTTGATTTATATCTTTTTTGTACATCATTATTGATTTATTTTGATTTTAAATTTGCATGACTTTTAAACATTTTTTGTCATATAGGTGCATATAATACTTATAACAAGACACTTTTGTGAAAAATTTTGATCAATATGACGAAAAGTTTGTTGCTCAATTTTGATTGTAATAGACTCAAAGTTTGAGTCTATTATGATCAAGATTTTCCAGAAAAAAAATAGAAGTCGAGTTAAATTGTATTCATCTAGACACATTCCCAAACCAAAAAAGTTGTTCCAATGTGTTTTTTTTTTATTCATTTTGACTTAGTTTTGCAAAACGTCAACTTCTTAATTTTTAGCGAAATAAACAAATGCCTTGTAACGCGATATTTCGCCGGAAGACAGACTTTTTTTGCAGGAAGACGAAATTTTTTCGTTATATTCGAAACGTTATTGGCTGGTATCCACTGTTTTCATAGTGTGTGCGGATTTGTTATTCAAAAAATGTTGTATCTATTTTTATGAAAAAGATTTATTTAGGAAGTCATGTTAAGACGAAAGCGGATTAAAGTCTACAATTTAAATCGGTTTAGTAATGTAACTGTATCCTTATCTATATTTAACTGGGAAGAAAAAAATATAGAACAAGTGAAAGAGTTGAAATATTTGGGATATGTATTAAATAGTAGTAGGTATGACAGACAAAGGACAAATAAAGGAAGTAGTCAAAAAAGCAAACAAAGTAAAGAGAAGTGTCTGGAATTTGGGAGAACGTAAATCTGGTGAAAATTTTAAAAGAAGAATGATAATGTTTGACAGTTTGGTGAAAAGTATTGAAATATATGAAGCAGATGTATGGGGATGGAAGAAATATGAAGAAATTGAGCGTGTGCACAAAAAGTATATAATATGGGTTTTATGGGTTAAATAAACAAACGCCAGGGTACATAGTAAGAGAAGAAAGTAAGAGAGAAAAGTTGAGAGTGGAAACAGGAAAAAGAGCGGTGAGATTCTAGGAAACTCTAAGAATGCGACAAGAATGCGGAATACTGCAACAGTGCTGGGTTGAAATTAAGAAAGCAAATGGTAATGTTAGGTGGATAGAACGAGATGACTACTATGAGAAAAAGGGGTATGCGTGTGCAGAAATTGAAAGAATGAGAGAAGGAAGAAGAACAAGGGAAGAAGAACTAAAACAAGGAGATGCTGACATAGATAAACAGGAAAGAATTGCGGGTATAAAAGAATCAAGGTAGAATTCAAAATATGCCCTGATTGTTACCACCAAAGTGCCAAAATATTTAGATAAAATGAAAAGTAAAAATAAAAAAATGGTTGCAAGATTCAGATGCGGGAATGAAGAAAGGGAAAATGAATTTTGAAGAGAAGATTGGGAAAGAATGTGTAGATTATGTAGAGAAGAAAGGGAGACGATAGAGCATTGTTTGTTAGAGTGTGTAGAGTTAAGAATGTGTGAGTATAGAAGGATAAAACTTCTAAACGAAAATGGAGAAGGGAAAGAATGATTGAAAGAAGTTACGTGTGCCAGAAGAAGATTGGAGAAGAATTAATTTTTTTTTTTTGATAATTTGTGTTAATTTTTTTTTGTTACCTTTTTGTAGGACTGTATAGCCAATTAGGCAATAGAGACATTAAATCCATAGTAATATAACTTTATCTAGTTTTTTTTTCTGAAATTAATTATTTTTTAAATTTTTTAAGGTATTTCCACCCAGTGGCGGCCGGTGATTTTTTAAAACTCTGTATTTTGAAAATGGGGTATTGGATCTAAATTTTGTTATAAAGGATTACTATTGAGACTAAACTGAAGGCTACTGCTAAAAAAAAAATGCCGATATTTGATTTTTAAATTGATGTTGCCCCCCCTAGTTATTTTCGAAACGGCTTATGTTAGAACGATGGCGATTTTTTTTTCAGCATTATGAGACAAATTAAGGACTAGTTTTCCCCTGGTTTTTTCTGAAATTTTAATTATAAAAAGTTACAAAAAATATTCGAAAAATATTCTTTCTTTAAAATTTCATTACCTCATATCTTTTTCTTAAATTTTAAATTTTGAACAAAACTAAAATAAACTAGTTATCAATTTGGTTCATAATACTGAATTTTGGCCTAACATGAGCCGTTTCGGAAATAACCGAAAGTAGCCTTCAGTTTGGTCTTAATAGTAATCCTTTATAACAAAATTTGGATCCCAATGTAATCAATCAAAATGTAACGTTTTTAAATTATTTTGTCAGGTTTTCAACAAACTTAAAAAATTATTTATAAAAAATGAATACCGCTTGTTTATGTTATTCTTGAATAAAAATTGTTGTTATATCTTCAGTTAACTATTCTCAGTTTTTAAAAAAAATCCTAAGAAAAGTACGGTTCCTATCAAACTAAATGCTTATTCTAACTACGGTCGGGATAGGGAATACATGTTAAATGTACGATTTTCAATTGTTAATATTTCGAAATTTAGTACCGCAAAGACTATTAAAAAAATACCTGCGTATGAAGAACAGTTAGAAGTATGTGTATTTAAAAAAGTAAAAGATATTGTAAGAAAAGTGATTTTTCACGGAACGTCCTTTTAAGAGTAAATTAGAGTTATTAATCATTTTTAGAAAAAATCTTGAAACGGTTCAATTTTTGATGGGAAGAGTCAATTTTTACGGCTAAACTTTTAAAAAAAAAATTAAATAGCAAGAGGGGTCGGATGACCTCTCACGTTAAAGGCGTTTTAATTTTCTAAACAATGTGGTATACATGTTGACTAGTAATTTTCAAAAAATCCATTGTATTCGGAACTTTTCTAAAACACAAAAATTAATTTTAATGTGGACGAATAAGCCTAACCACTTGCACTAAAACCAAACAAAGTAAAAAGACAATTATTATGACGTTAAAAATAATTTTGTTCTAAATTCGTTTCTGTTTTATGTTTCTTATAGTTTTATTTTTATTATGTCAGGTACAAATATGTTTCACATGATAACTACATACAGACATGGAGTAATATAATTATACCCAAAGAAAAATATCTGTAATTATAAATTACAATCTACTTTATGTAGAAAGTTTAGAATTATTACTTCAATCCTTAAAAATTCCTTTATGAATCATTAATTTAAATTACATAAACATTGAGAAACTAAAAACTAATAAGTGTTTTATAATTCAATTAAAATTTGTATCATACAATTATAACAAGAAAAATTCTAACAGCCAAATAATAATAATAATATAAATGAGTCCCATAAAAATTGAAAAATAGCACAAAAGTGGGTAATTACTTATTAATATTTAATGAAATGATTAAAATCCCTAATAATAAACTAAAAATAAAATTAAAATAAAACATTTAAACTAAACTTACCTTAGTGCTAAAGCATACCGCTTCGGTGTCATGGAGCCCCAAACGTTTTTAAAAAAATGTCCATTATTTGTTATTGAAAATAAACAACTTAAGCAATTTAAATGAAACTTTGTGCTTGTAAGTAGGTATTATCAAAGGGCTTTATTATCATTATTAATTTAATTAAATTAATTAATTGGTCAAACAATGGTCATTAACAAACAAAAATTGCAATCTTCTTTTTAACCCGCAAGAGGACATTTTTGATTTTTTTTCTGGTAGGCAGCTTTATTTTCAATATTTTTTGTTTCCTATAAAATTTTAATATTTGCATTAGTTAGATATTTCCTATTGCTTGGGCCGATAATTTTATAGAACAAATAATATTTATTTAGAGCACCAAAACGATTTGAGATATTTGTATATCTTATAAAACTGGAAGTGCATAAAAATATGACTTGATTGTTCAGTTTCCAGTTTTGAAAATACATATGTAGCGTATTCAGAATTTCCTGGTGAATTTTAATGTGATACTCCAATGTTTGCACGAATTGCATAAAGTTACAAATATATTTTTAATTTTTTGCAATTTTTAAAGTCACAATTTGTTTTACGTTATAAACAATCATAGCATTTTTTAAGAGATGTTTAATACCTATAATAAAATACTATGTATACTATATATAATATATAAAATACTATGTACAGAAAACCATAACCATCACAAAAAATATTTAAGAAAAACTTTTTTTAAAAGAGTTAGCTAAAACATTTTTGGTGAGAAATAGTGCAGTTCTGCCCAAAAATCGATTGCAAAATAACAGTAGTTGTGCGGATATCAAATGAATTGGTAAGGAGACTATCCGTGGTAAGGGTAATGAATCGATTCATTTTTCTAGAAATATTTTACACATCCATCTTGGTGTAAAAATTTATTTAACAAAGTTTAATTTGGATTGAATATGCAACAACAAATGGTTAACATCACTATATAATAACATTTTGATAAACAATATAGGAGCTAAAATAACAACTATGCAATAAACTATTTTAAACAAAACAAGCGACACCTACTCTGAGTGACTTAAATTTAACATTGTGTCAATTATAAATCTTATAATTAGATTAACGTATCAACTTAACAATATAGGTACACGAAAAGAAAAGGTAACTGAAAACCACCTCGGGCATAGTCTAAATAACACAACTTAGAGGATAAATGAGCTAAATTACGATTATCATTATAACTAGTTATTCAAAGTATAGTAAGTATGCTTTCTTATTCAAGTTGAATAATTATCATTGTTATCACATTTACGTAACAGAAAAGAGAGACTCAGTGATAATAAAATCACAATACTTATTGTCAAGACTAGTCTAATCCACAGTCAATCTCTTGAAGCTACCATCAATGCCAACACCAAGTTCTTCATTCATTTCAGAGACTAGAGGACAAGTTTTTTCATCGATTTCTATATACATGTCATCTAGAGCGAGAACATGCTCGCGTTTTTCCTTGAGAGTAATCTTGAATTTCGCTAACATTTCTTCAAGAGGAACTTCACCTCCGTATTCTTTGGGAAGAATTTTCTTATCAACTTTTTGGTACATTTCTTCAATATTTTTGTAAATCTGTAAATGATCAATGACAAAGGTTGCTCATATAAAAAAATTACAGTTGACTTACGAAAATACGATTTTTGAGCTTTTCATTTAGAAGAGATATCGCAAATTCGATTAATTTAATTGCACTGGATGAGATGTTTAAGAAATGGTTGGCCTTATGTCTCATTGGTGTGGTATTCTACAAAAAAAATTAAAACTGAATAAATAGAAAAATTGTTGAAATTACTTGGATGCATCTAAGAATGTTCCTGACATCAGTCAAAGACCACAATGAAATGTGAGCCATCTGAAAGCCACTTTCGTCATTAATATAAGTATAACCGTTTATTTGGTTTATTTCGTCATCCATTAAAGTTTCTGTGACTAAACTGTGGACTTTAACCATATGTGCTGAAGTGAATTTATGAGGATCAAATTTTCCAGCACAACTGAATAAAACTAATCTTCCTTGATCACGTTCCAAAAGAGGTACAAGATATCCAGCATTGATAATTTCGGATAAATCCGGATCTTCACAATCTAAATTCTTAAACCATTGAGGGTATAGTTGTCGGATAGTTAAATAACGTTCCAGCATCTCACAAGCTTGGGGTACGCTGAATTTGCGAGTTCTGAGAAAGCGAAGCAGAAAAGGTGCATCTGAAAAAGAAAAAAAAAATGGAAATAAATGAAATGGATATTATGAAGTTCTTAGAAGGTGTTACACATTTTCTACTACCGAGTTACAACTAGGGTACTAATAATTTCGACGATCAGTGAGAAACGGAACCCATCTAGATAAAATGTTTATAACGTACGTATTTGTTGAAAAACGTAGCGCCTTAATTGATTCATGATAAATGTAAGTGTCACTATCATATGAAAAATTTGAATCATGGGAAATTATGGAGTTCACTGCAGAGCGGAAAATTCTCTTGGTAGGCTCCTATTTCCGTAATATGTAGGCATTTGGAAAATGAAGAATGGATTGGCCGCTAAATTTTACACAACGAATTTAGCAAGTAAAATTCATACGTTTTCCAAATTCTTGTTTATCATGGCCACCCCTTAGCAAAAATTATAATGGTAATTGGTATAATGTATACCCTATTTTTTAATTTTAATACCCTTGTCTGTCTCTTTTCAACACATTGTTGTATATGTTGCTATGTCATGTAGATTATGTGTTGAACAGAGATAGACAACGGTATATAAATAAAAAAATGTACAGATAATAAATATTTTAGAGTTAGATTCAAATTTCATGGCAAAAAAATCTAATTTAATGCCATAAAAATTATTACTCACTGTTAATTAAACCATAAACCGATAAATCATATAAGGAAGGAAAGAACTTACTGTAAAATTTTATTGTGAATTTCTAAAATTAAACCGCAAATTACAGGAAACGGTGACATTAAATATTTTCCATCACGAAATTCGAATCTTAACTCTATAAAACTTTTCACTTTTTAATCATGAGTGCAAATCTCATCTATTATGGTTATTACGACCCATCGACTCCGTTTATAAAGAGTTATATTTTTTAGTTTTATTTTTTATTTATTTTATTTAATTTTGTAAATAATTATTTAGTTATATTTTTTGGAAAATCCATTAACTATAACGGCGGTATAATTTTCAAATATAAAAATTAAAATATTGTGAAATACCTCGAGCACTACAAATTTTTGAATTCTATAATTTGTACACAAATCTAAAACTCATTGTTTCTTAAAATCAATTGTCAAAGTGTTTTAGGGTTGGTAACTCCCTTTAAAATTAGTCTTTTTAGTTTTGTTTCCATGGCAATCTAACAGGGTTCCAACATAATTTCAGAATTTTTGACACTGACAATTGATTTAAAGAAAAAATAATATATTATACGTTTACGTTAATTTTCTTGTTATAAATTGTAATCCGTTATTGCTGTACGAGTATATTTCGGCTTGCTCTGAGAAGTTTTTGCTTCTACAAAAAGCAAAACAAGAACACTTTTTATTTAAAAAAAAATAGTATATTAAAGAATGAGTTTCGAAAAGTCACTTTTGTGGTACTGATGAGGAGTGCCTACAAAGACAATTTGTTTATACTTTTTCTAAAAAATGGGTTTTTACGTATTTTTTCTGTAACCAAATTTTTTAATAGGTATCTTAGAGATTTAAGTTATAAATAGAAAAATGCAGAGGGTTTTGGCAAAAAGAGGATAAAAGAAATACTGTTAGATAAGATGAGACTGACATCTTTAACGATATTGTTGCAAATTTTCATGCCCCCGTTAATGAAAACTTTGTTTATTGATGACAATTTTCGACCTTATTGCCCAGCAGAAGTCTTTAATGCCATCGAAAATCATAGAATTCAATCTGTTGCTCTTCTTCCACGTTTGCCAGATTTAAATTCTATAGAGCATGTGTGGGCCATGCTTGGAAGAGCGTTATATGCTTACGAACTCTAGCCAAAAAACGCGTGAGAGCTTTCAGAGCTTTAGTCAGTTTTTTGGTTAAAATTTCCCCAGAAGTCGGTTAAAAACATTTTTCGAAGTACAACACGAACAATTTATGATGTTTTGTGGGTTAAAGGCCAGAATATTCGATATTAAGTGTACAAATTTTACATTTTTAATGATGCTTAAAAAATTGTTTTTTTTTTGTTTGTGAACTTGAAACGTAGAATACCCACTAATACCAAACACGCGCTTTTCGACAACAAAGTTGTCATCCTCAGGTAGTAATTAAAACTGCTCAGTTGTTATTAAAACTGTTCAGTTTTAATTCCTACCTGAGGATGACAACTTTGTTGTCAAAACACGCGTCGTGTTAAATGTAGTGTTAGTGGGTGTTTTACGTTTCATTTAACACACCAAGAAGATTCAACAAGAAAATATTTGAGAACTTATTTTTTTAAACAAAATAAGCAGGATTATACAGAGAAACATAAAAGTATGGAATAAAATTCATATTTTCTAAGTTAATGTTTTTTTTAGAAAAACATCAAGACAGATCGATTTTATTTTTTATTGCGCACGTTTTTCACTTATTTCCAAATTTTTTTGGCCAACTGGTTTTTTGCTGTGACGTAATCGATATTTTTTTTAAATAACAACTCCTATTTTTGGTGTTAAATATTAAAACTACTTTTTTTTCTGCGTATAACAATATTACATTTGTAGGGTCTAAAATAAAAACTTTACGTAATTTAACCAATTTAAATGTTTTATTGAATTATTTAAAATAGCCGCAATTTTTAACAGAATTACTAACTAAATGTTCAAATTGACGTCGTTCCGTTTTTTGACAATAATACAATTAATTTTCAAACTCCGTTAGCACATTATTTCCTATTTTTTGACTAATTAAGCGGTACTGATTTGTAATTCTTTCTCTTAAATCCTTGATTTTATTGCAAATATTTTTTAATTTAAGAGCCCTTTAGAAAAACGGTCAAAACATTATCTAAATAATCTCTGACACCATCTAAATAATCTCTAGTGAGGAGGTGCACCGTCTTGTTTAAACAATATAGGTACATTAGCTGCTGGTATGTCTAGATCCTTTTTGTTGGAAAAAATTTCGCTAATGCTGGTACTAACGTGTCGCAAAAGATATCCAAATAAACTTGCCTAGTCAAGGAGACGTCAAAAAAATACCGTCCTAATATGTGATTAGCTCAAAAAAGACACAACTGTCATACGAGTCGATAGAAAATTTACACTGGATGAGAGAAACTAATACGTGTTACAACATCCACAAAAATTGAATGTTTAGTGTGGTTTTGTCAAATCAAATTTTACGATTTAGGACATCAGTGATGTAAGAACAAGAATTACAAATCAGTACCGCTTAATTAGTCAAAAAATGATAAATAATGTGCTAACGGAGTTCGGAAATTAGTTGTATTATTACTAAGAAACGGAAGGAAGTCAATTTGAGCATTTAGTTCAGTAATTCTGTTAAAAATTTGCTTCTATTTTGAAAAATTCAATAAAACATTTAAGTTGCTTAAATTACGTAAAGTTTTTATTTTAGACCCTACAAATGTTATATTGTTATATGCAGAAAAAAAGTAGTTTCAATATTCAACACCAAAAATAGGGGTTGCTACTTAAAAAAATATCGATTTCGTCACAGCAAAAAACCAGTTGGCTAAAAAATTTGTAAACAAGTGAAAAACGTGCGCAATAAGAAAATAAAATCGACCTCTCTTTGGCGTCTTGGCGTTTTTTCTAAATAAGCGTTAACTTAGAAAATATGAATTTTATTCCATACTTTTATGTCACTCTGTATATAAAATATGCATTGATTGTGGTATTTCAATTTGTTTCGCTCTTTTATATTAAACTCACTCATAATGCACAGTGTATTAAAGTTGTATCATTTTCATGATTACATTTTGGTGATAAATGTAAATTGCCGATAATTTACTCCTCATCCCACACGTGCTCTCTCGTGTAAAATTATCGTTGTATTACTTATGAAAACGCATGATGAACGTTAAGAACATTTTAATAATCTAAGATGGTAATAAAAATAATTGGAGCCGGCGCTTTGCTCCTCCTTCTAACACTGTCTCTGGTTGGTAAAATGTTCTTACCGTTCTTAGTAAATATTTAATATTCTATTAAGCACAAAATTGTTCGTTCCGTAACTTTGACGCAAAATGAAACTTCATTATCTTATAATTTAAACTGACATTCTCTTTACATATTAATTTTTTATTTTATTAATAGATAATATTTTCTGATATATTATTACTATACTAATTATATTAGAATAAAAAAAGTTATTAAAACTATTTATTTTATTTTAATTTATGACAATAAAATCTTTCAGTAGACAGGTATTTGTATTACTATTAATACCTCTAATAATTATAAACTTCTTTTAATAAATAAAGACACACCTCTGCACTTATGAATAGTTGAGAACACCTCTTCGAATATAATTCATTTTTGGAAAAAATACCTTATATTAATTTATGTTATATCTTCAAAATTATCTGACTGGCAATAACGAATAGTTTTATTGCCTTTGTTTATTCCATAATTTTAGTCCTAGCAACCCATAATTCTATAATTTTTCAAAAAGAGCAAATATGAGGCGGTTATTCAGAGAATTTTCTTTGAGGAATAGAATAAACATTTATCATAGTCCTCGTAATAGAAAAGTGATTGATTGAAATTACAGTGGAATGCATATCCTGCAGTTTTGTATGTGTTACACTTTTCATACGAAATAATATACTTCGTATAATTTCGAATAACTGATGGAGAAAAGTTTCTTACAATTTTTTGTTAACCTTTCACTTGTATTATTTATCACATTACATTGTTATATCAATTGTTTACGAGCCGCTTTGCTTTAATCCGAAAATAATTAATAATTTATTAGATAAATGTCAATTAGATCAAAAATTTTATATTTATCCATTTAAGTATATCGTAATATACAGATTTGCCCTTGTCAGATAATTCTACAAATACCCGTACTTTCACATATGTATTTACAAACTGCGAAAATTATAACTAAATTGATTATCTATCTGATAGTTAAGAAATAGGTCGGCATTTTATGAAACTATTAATTTACGTCAAGCAAAAAAATTGATTATAATATTCGTTAATTACTTCCCCATAACAAGTACAAAAAAACAAAAATTGAAAGAGAAATCATGGGAAATACCTGTTCTGCATTTCTTGATATTGGGATGTTTGTTGATCCACTCCCGCATCTGATCCAAGCTCTGCTCCCTGATATTGTCATCTTCCCTTAGTTCCTGGAGCGCCTTCGTCCTTTCCGCTTCTGGTAATTGGCAGACGTAGTCTGGAACGGATGAATCTTGTCCTCCTAAACCCATTGCTTTGTCTGCAATTTCAACAAGACAACTGAATTCTTCTGTTAATTAACTCGTGCCACTTTAGAAATTTTTATTATCAAGACGTGGATTAGCTTAAAATTACATTAATTAAGTCCAAGAAAAGAAACCAATTTGGAAAAGTGCCATTCACACCGTATTAGGGTAAAGATGTCCCATTGTGTTTCAATGTTAAGGTTGCGTTTTGTGAAAGTGACGCGGAAATAAAGAAAGTAAAACGCTTTCTTTGGTGGCTCAAGTGGATGACCCAATTAATTCTCAACCGATTTTTAGTGAAAATCAAAAATTTCTTTTTTTTTATTTTTTGACTTACCTCTCAACGGCATCGCAAGAATAATGCGGCAGGACCGGAATGCGAAATGTGAAATTAAAAATGAGTTAATGGACACGCGCGATTTCGCTGATGGTTTTATTTGTTTGGACACAATAGAGTAATTAGAGAAATAAATTATAGCATTAAAGTTCTGATCACGTAACAAATTTATTTCATGTCGTGGCTTAACCAGACACTTTTCTGATCGAGCGTTAAAGTCACCGCTTAAATTACAGAGACTATAAAAAAAATACCTACTTACCTACCTTTTGTCAAAATATTACACTGCACACCACAGCTGCCAATGTTATACTAAATACACTGCAGTGTTTGTTGTAAAAAGTTAACTTTCTCCTAACCTACTTTACGGGTGGAAGAAATTTATAATGAGATTCTGCAAAAATACACTTGATGACTAAGTTTGAACACGCATTTCAGTCTTCAAAACGACACGCTAGAAAGTAGTATTGCGTAAAAACCAAACATTTCATTTTTTCAGAAGGGAATAAGGCTGAAATTATTGTTGTCGCAATTTCGCAATACATAGAGGTTTAAAATACGATACGTGACGGCTTGTAATTATGCCCGCTGATTGCTGCTTGTAATAGCTCAATCAGACTTTTTGTTCGTACACTCTATTTTCATTAAGTGACAGGTTTTCATGCCTGTAATTAGTTTTTCTGTTGTAAATTTAGTGAAATGGCTGCAAACTGGGTGAAAGAACTCACCTGTGATGCAGCAAATATGAGAAAATTGTGAAGATTCACGTACTGGAAATAGTGCAGAACTTTATGATCATACATTGTTTTGTTTTATTTAAACTTGGACTTTCTCTAATTCAAAATTTACGTACAAAAAAATTAAACTTTGTCAACTAGCTATTCTACTAAGAGAAAGGATTAAATTTTGTGACTTGTTGACTTGTATTGTTAAATTTAGGTTGTGTGCGGGTTATTTTTTTCATGGTTAGCTAAATCAGTTATGTTCAAAATACCGGAATTAACGGAACTAATCAAGAAATAGGACTCCAAAATTGACAAAAATATTAATGGGATGAATTAGTGCAAAGAATTATGTTGATTCATGTCTAATTAAACGAACTTTCCAAAATATACAATTATTAGCTTGTATTAATTTTTATCAAAAATAATGTGTTTTATGTTTGTCAGGACACGCAAACGCGTACAGCCGCAATTATAGTTAAATTAGAATTAGCATAGCAGATGTAGTGTACAAAAATTTTGTTGTACCAGATGACCATACAGATAAAAACTCCACTCGCAGAATAATTTAGACAATTACTGAATGTTCCTGATAAAAAAAGGAATAACTATCTTGCTTTTAATTATTTCCGGAGTTAATAAACTTGAACTGTCAGCTTCCCCTAACTTTCATATCAAATTACAAAAGCCCGTTTAATTTCAAATTTGCTTCAACTTTACTATCACTTTTTGTCTCGTGAGAGCAGAAATAATAAGTAGTACAGAGCGTTTCAGGATGACTGACATCCTAGACGGCTGTGAAAATTCAAATTTAAGTTAGCAAAGCAATATGCACTAAAGCATTTTGACAATGCACTCTTGGCGGCAAGCGTAAGATGTTTTTATAAATTCTGTTCCCGTGCATTTTTGTTAATCATATTCCGTGGTAATTTACACGGCTATCTGTTTGATTTTAGCGAAAAACTGTTTTATTAGCGTCAACACAAACACGACGTAAACATGCATAAGTTAAAAAATAGACAGTACTACTCCGTGGTACTACTTATACAGGGCCCCAAAAAAAGATTTTCATCTAGTCGCCTGTGAATTTCCCATGTAAAATAAAAAATGCCGCTTTAGCAAATAGGGGTAACGAGTAAACCTAGTAATGTCACTAAGGTTGTAACAAGAAAAATTAAAAACCCCATATATTCGGTCTCTCTACAAGCGGCAATTTTTAAAGAAAAAGTTTTCCTGCTTTGGGTGTTCATTAAAGGTCAAAGTCCCCTTGCCAAACTTCAAATCTGAATTGACATTTGATTGATGGGTGACAGAATAAATTAGTTCAAACTTGAAGAGTAGAGCGGCACAAAAAAATTAACGTATAAAATAATTTCAAAGGTAACTAGATGAAAATTTTTTTGGGAGCCTGTATATTCAACCCGACTAAACAGTAGTATTCAAAGAAAGAATTCGCGAAGAAATAAATTTGATACGAAGGACAATTTTATTTTTTATTTTTAGGAACAAATATCATTAGTGCCTATCAGTGCATAGAAGATGGCGGATCATTGTGTTTTAAGTAAGTACTTACATATGGGGCCAGTATGGGACATTCCATGCCATATTGATCTACGAAATACGTTGACGTCTGTGATATTTTTGAAATGTTTTATTTTATTAGTACCCATTGAAAAAAGCTTTTAAGTATATTTTCAGACCCGCAATATTTTCAGGAGCAGTAAACCAAAATTTCATGAAAGCGTCTAAAAATTCTTAAAAAATATCTAATATTAAAAATCAAAACCGCAAGTCGCTACGCCGCGCCGCTTGGTTTTTGAACAGTGAAACAACAAAGTTAAACGTGTGCCATCATACCGACATTGGACTGAGCGAGCATTTGCGTTTTTTTTTGTGGTTACTGACAGTTATCAAAAATGCCAAACGTGTTTTCGGGTGCAATAATAATTTAAAAAATTCTAACGTGACGCTGCATAATTTTCCAAAAAAAGAATAATAACCGAAGCGATATAAAGCGTCGAAAAATGTAATAAACAGACCAAATTTTAAACCCAATCCTAAAAATGTCGTTTGGTGTAAACATTTTAAAAGTGAAGATTTTGGAGAGATTGGGAGATAAAAGAAGGACTTGATGCCTCAGCGAAAAGTTGTAAGAAGATTATCAAAAACAGCGGTTCCTTCTTTAAGAGAAAATAAAGACAACGAAAAAAACTACAGAACGGTCCTCAACTTCCTTCAACAACACAGAAGAAATGGACACTAAAAATCAAACACTAAGTGAGAGCATTATTGGCATGCAATGTGAAATAGGAACGGAAGAAATAAAATTCTTATGAGCCAGGTGCCGCTATTGTTTGTTAGACTCTTCCAAATATCTTTTTCAGAAATAAAAAAAATATATAAAGATGTACATATTTTAAAATAAAAACACATTAAGTTTAGGTCCATACCTTTTCGCCTTGTGAAATACTTTTTAAAATTATAATATGGGGCGACAAATTTAAAAAATCGAAGTCTCGATGTCGATATAACGTCACAGTCAACGTTTTCCACACTTTGGGACTCTAATATTTCCAAAAAAAATTTCTATTATATTTTTGTTTTTTGGTATACAAACCCTTTAAACTCAAACTATTCATAAAATATGAATTTTTGAAACAATAGCGTCTTTTGTTCAATGCTTGTAACTGCGAAAAATCGAGCTATCTCAATATGTATTTATTTTGCGTTTTTGAATGTACATAATTTATGAGAAAAAAAATGTAAATGATAATATCATTAGTTAACAATAATAATAAAGATTTTAAGACAAATAAATCAAAATATTTGCATTTTGGCGAAGTTACAAACATGAAAAAAAGACCTATTTTTCTTGATTTCAAAAACTAAAACAATGTAAAACGAATTAATTACCCAGGATGACCTTAGTCTTAAAAATCGTAGAATAAATAGTAGTTTTTATTAACAAAAAGAACGAAAAAATCTATTAACGCACAATTTGAAAAATAAAATTTTAATATAAAAATAAAAAAATATTTACATTATTATTTTTTTCAATTTACTATTTCTTTTCATACATTTGGTAGATTAGTACATTAAAAACACAGTTTAAAATTTTTTTGAGGTAGCTCAATTTTTTGCGAAGTTTCAACGTCTTAAAAAAAGACGCCATTTTTTTTTTTCAATAATTCGTATTCTATAAATGGTTTGAAGTTAAAGCTTCTTTCAAAAGGTACTGAGAAATAGAAAATTTCAAAAGATTGCAGGTGCCAAGGTATTTCGTAGATTAATTTGGCATATGTATGTATATGGACAAATCGTACGTCCTATGAATCTTTTGAATATTTTTTAATCGGTTTTAGTTTCGGTAACTGAAAAATTTGGAATCTGAAAAAATTATTCAGTTGTTAATTCCAACGTTACGAGGAAACTATTATTGTCTTCTTCAGGAACCGAAAAATAAATTCATGAATTTGGGTGAATCGGTTACATTCTTTTAACTTTGAGAAGGAGACTGCTGAAGATACCGATCTTACAGACTACAGCATTTTGAAGCGAAACTTCTGTTTTTCTCAACTGAATTCCATTTGGAAAATTACTTTCTGCTTTGCTGTTGAATTTTATCAAGAAATTCGGTCAATATCTTTAAAAAAGCGATTTTTTCTTGACTTGTAACTAAACTTTTATAATTTAATTCTAATTTAACTAAATTGTAAACTATTCCTTGTTGAATGCTTCAGATCAATTATTTTAATACTGAGGGGCTGGAATATTTTCCACAAGGAAACAGTTAAAATTGTATTGTTTAGTTAGTAATGGTTGAGCAATAACTTTGAGTTGGACTTCTGATCGGTGGCGGCCTGCGAATATTTAAATCTCAGTATTTTGAAAACAGATCATAAAACCCAAATTCGAAACTACTATCGGGACCAAACTAAGGGCTACTATACAGAAAAATGTTTAATCGAAATTTAGGACAAATATAGTTCCCATTATAGGACAAATTCATGACTAGTGTTTTTCCTTGGTTTTTTGCACACTTATAGATAGTGCTGCATAATTTCTGCAAAAACCTCAAATTAAAATATGCGTAAATGTAAAATCTCCATGAAAAATCGGATTACTAACACCATGTTAACATTAATGTTCTTACAATTATCTCCAGATTGGTTGAAATTTATAAAATTTATATCTGTAAAGGGTAGTTAACTTTTTGGGTTGTTTATGGTAGAGTTGGCTTTAGGAAATTATGCAAAGACGTTTCCAACAAGGTTTGTAATTGAAAGATTTATTTCAACTACAAATTGAAAATAATTTTAAAAAATCGTCCAGTCACTAATTACCTACGTCATTTTACTTTTTATTAAATTTTTCATCCTATCACTGAATTAGTTTACATTTTTTTTTAATTTCAATTTTTAAATGTTTTTATTTGAGTATGAAACAAAAAAATTGCAGTACGGTCCATGTTACGAAACTTAACCACCCAGCCGACAGCATACCATTTGAACAACGTAGCCTGGAAAATTGCTCATAAAGTGATTAGAACTTCAAAGTTGTAAAATCAATATATCTATTGGGAAACTTTAAGGTTTCTTTTTTTTTCGAAATTATGAGTAAAGTATCTTATTTGTATATATTTATTAGGTTTTTTTGTTGACAAGGGGCAACCTGCTAACATCTGTTTTAAAGTTTCCATAAGAAATAGAAATAGTGGCTTAAATTGTAAATCTTATTAACAAACCTACTTGAATTATTAGCGTTATTACGATTAATACTCTATTCTTATATTGATAAAACCGAAAATAAACAGTTAGCATCAGCCCCTTCCGTCACTAATTTACGTCACTATTTCTATTTTTCATGGAAAAACTTTACTGAGCCGGCTTTTAGTGAATTTTGACATTTTAATTTTTTCTTCACTTTGTTTTTTAATCTTTATAGTACATTCTAAGAAAAATGAATCAATACAGAAGTATTAAATTAACTTATATGTACTGTAAAGAAAAGCAAAGTATCTAATTATATTGCATAATTAAAAACGAAAAATAAAAGGAGTTGTTGCGCGTGCATACATACATATCTTAATAAGTTACAGGTGGCACTGTGCAGATGGTATTCAGTATTCATGGAGAAGGTCTAGAAAAAAACATTGCTTTTAGTATTTATAAAGGAGTTATATCTGTACATATTATTATTAATTTCTTTACTTGCGTCATGTATTACCCAATTACAGGTTTTGTGAGAATTAGGAAAATTTCCACATTATTATTATTAGATGGGGTACGAGACTGAAATTTTACATTTTATCTTACTAGGAGTAGGGAGAAAATTGTTAAAAAATTAGCGGATCTCTTTATAGAGGTAAGTGTAAATATAGAGGTTTGAATACGCAGAATTTGCATCGAGTTATCTTCAAAGAAAGACTATAAATTTAGTGTTTATTTTTAATTATTATGGGTAATATCAATTTAAAAAAAGTCAATTTCATAATACAGAGTGGATTGGTTAAGTCTTTTTGGCAATACTGAGTTAGTAATTTATACATTGAATTTCTGACATTTTCAATAACTAATGTAAATAATTTGGAGAAACATATTCTATTAAATAATAACAAGAAATATTAGATAAAATTAATGTTAAAAAACTGAATAATCATTTCACGTGCATTTGAAGTGGAAATTATTCAATTAGTTATATGTTTATAGGTGAAACCCCATTCCATTCATCTCTTTCTAATATTAATACTTATTTAATTACCGTTTTAATTTTACGGATTCAAAATATTTAAATCCAATGTATTTTTTAATGAATCTTATGTAGTTTTTTGTTTTGTTAAACGGTTCTTAATTGTTACATTAATTCTTGCTTCAGGTAATTTTAGTTAATAAGTTTTGAGAAAAAATATCTTTATATATATGTTACAATAGTATTTTGCCTTTCTATCATTTACTCTCAAATTATTATTTTTTTAAATTTGGCCGGTAAGGTACAGAACTATTTTATAATCAATTGAGAGTATAATAACAAATGTTTTTATATATTTTTTGTTACAGCGTTTTCTAACATTAACTTTTTGATTGTCATTCTGATTGCTAAATAACGTACTTTTACACACTAGTGCGTAAAAGTGACATAATTTTATATACAGAGATAAATACATTTTTTATTTTATTTATTATAAGCATAAAAAGTACAATTACTTAAGTGACTAAATTGAACATTCGAAGATTTCAGATTTCTTTCCTGAACTTCAATACAAGTGGAAACGGTACTTGTAGACGCCACTTCAGAAAGACTCTTTTTGCAACTTATTGCAATTGCATTAATAGCTAATTTGTTATGATGTGTTATGTAACATGTTTGAAAGTCTAGTTTATTTTTTTTTCAAGATGAAATATTGTATAAATTATTTTTTTTTAAATTTAAAGGATAATGATTTTGTTAATTATTATTTATTATGATTTCTTATGTTTAAATTTCCACTTTATTACGGCTGGTAGGGTAGAGAGCTATTAGACGGTACTGGTAAAATTATAATGTTTTCATTTATTAGTTATTAAAGTACAATGGGGATTGGCGAGCAAAAAATTTCGAGCAAACTTGAAATTTGAATGAAAAATGTGAAATGAGCTTTACGTGTTAGACATATTAATAACCTCAATTTAATAACCATTCAGTACTGTCGCATGTCATTTTGACAAACTATCATGACATTTATGACAATAAAGGTCAAACTTCATTGCTTTTTTTTAATGACATATGAATTGCTGTCCGCAATTTTTTGCTCGCCACTGTACGTTTTATTTGAATCAACGTTTTACTTTTTTAAGAGATGAAATTGTTTCAAATAAAATATTTTTTAAGTCACGTGAATGTGGCATCATTAAAAATTTGTCAACTGAAATTCCACAGGTAATCTTCAAATATATCCTCTTTTATTCTTTTCTTAATCCATTGAAAAAAAAGCAAGCCTTTTTTATCACAAGTATTAATTCTTTAAAAGTACAATAGGTTTGGTTGTTTTTTTTTTACTTTGTAACAGTGTGATGTGAGCATATTTTGACATCAGAGGCCTGCAGAAGTACAGAACCATTACTTTTGACAGAAGAGGTGGACAAAAGAGTTTTGACATAATAAAGGGGCCAACAAAGACATATTTTCTGACCTCAGAAGTCTCAGAAAAATACATTTCTAAATTATTATTGACTTGTTTTACAAGTATTTCAGTAAAATAAGTAAAATTTATCTAGTAGTTTTTTAGAAACTGCAACTGTTGGATATTATGATAAGGCAAATTTTTAAAGTGTTTATTTTTTTGAAGTTTTGTTAAATTAACAACATAGTTTTAGAGAAGTTTTTTGAGCATAAATTAATTCATTACGAGAGTTAATTCTGAGAAATTTTAACTGTGCAATAAGTTAGCGATTAGCGAAACAAAAAAAAAAATGACACGTGCAAAAATACAGTTTTTCAAATTAATTAGATTTGGACTGTAAGACAGGGATAAAAATTCTAAACTGCTTCCCCAACAGGACTGTAAAATTTACGAGTTGGAGGCCAAAGTTCAGACGCCTTTCCAAAAATTATGTAAAAAGGAGCAGCTCATAGGTAGAGATATTAAACAAAATTATCAATACTTTGGTGTAGTTTAAGGAGCTATCAGGTAGACAAATCAACGCAACTCAAGGAGGTAAAGGCGTCGTCTTGTCGATGAAAGTGAGCTTAAAAGAGTTTAGAAGAGAAGGTGATACATTTAATCTTGGCTTTTAGACTTGATTCCGTGTTTAATAATAATATTAACTAAAAAAAACTAAAATTTCTAGCTTGGTCGGAATTTTTTCGAATTTTTACTATTTTTTTCTCTAACTTTGCTGGCTTAGATGTATCTAGTCACGATCATTAGATCAAACCCCCTGAAAGGTAAGTAAAGAAAAATGATTCGTCCTCGGTATGTATTGCTGAACTCCTTATCACCTAAAACTCCTCTTAGACCAAACAAAAGCGTTCGCCAACTCCTCTGGAATTGCATTAGCACTACTGCCGGTTGAGGTTTACTCTTACTGAACTAAACTTGGCAACTGATGCTTTTTTTTAGTTTAGTAAGCGCTTTTATTAATTTAAAGATGTTGACTGATTATTTTTATTTATTGATAAATGTTTATTACTATATCGCTCTGTGGTATTTTCTTTTTGTATGTTTTTTTACATTTCTTACAATATAGAAACTTGTTATTAACCAATTTTTGTTAGTAATGGTTGCACTTGTCGCTCTGAAAGGTAACGATAACAAAAGTGAAACACAGAAATGTAAAATGTTTTTTTAATGCTATAACAATAATAATTGAAATAATTTTAAATCCTGTACATTCATCAAGTACAGGAACTAAAGTAACGTAACCATTATTACATTGTTTCTAATAAGTCACTTATGTAATAACACCTACATAAACTTGAATACAAACAAAAAGATAATAATTAGTCTATATATACACAATTACAGGAATAAATTTTCTATTTTTCGCTTAATTGCACAAATATATTTTTTGGCATGAAAAAATATTTGCCCCACTTACACTTTTTATTACACTATATACACTTCCTTAAAATTAGTTTGGCTTATTTGGATTTTTTCTCAAAAAATACTAAATTTTTATAACCCACACTCCACTTTTCACCCACTTAAAATAGAGCAAGGTTGGCGTAACTTAATTAATCAGTTTCGACTGTGATTGTCGCCGTTTTTATAAATTAAATTGACGTCGACAGGAAATGACTTTTACTTTTTTCTTAATAAAAAAAATACCCACACAATCTTACTAATCAAATTATGAACTTATCACAAGTTTTTAAAGCATTCATTGCAATAACATCCATAAATTATATCCGCCTTGATAAAAATACTAACAAATTTTCAACCAAAATTATTCGTTAATTAGACCCTGTACTATAAATTTTTATACCAAAAGTGTTCTTACTGGTACAGTAACTGATGAGAGCCAAATATCAAACAGATCTTTTAAGCGTTTTACTGGCCTGATGTTGGTAAAACCGACTCAGTTTTAGCAACGAATACGAAAAGCTTGAATTTTTGTACTAAATTTTGAAAGTTGACTCCCAAAAGCAGTCCCTCAATTAACAATAAGTCGATAAAAAATACCCAACATTTATTGCTTTAATAATATACAAACCTCTATGTACAAAAAATCTGAATTAATTAATGTTAGACAAGGCTTTTCTTCGTCTCCTGTGCCTCTTACTATTTTTAATTTCTACGTTACAAACCTCATCCTCACTAACATCGTTATCAACGTTGGCTAATTTAGAATGACTTATAGCACAAATACCGTTTGGTAAAGTATCACTAGACACATCAGTATTATCCTTCACTGCTTCTTCTGGAAAACCGTTACATTCATTCTCCCCTTCAATTTCCTCAACTTGCATTGGCTCCCCGGAACAATATACGCTCTTATCAATGGTATCCGCCTTCTCTTGCTTCTTCAAAGTTGGTATCACAAACTGATGCGTTTGTTCTCCTCCATCGCTGTGTAAACTCGATTCACTCTCGGTCCTATGCAAA
Organism: Tribolium confusum; assembly: GCA_029207805.1. Taxonomy (NCBI): domain Eukaryota; kingdom Metazoa; phylum Arthropoda; class Insecta; order Coleoptera; family Tenebrionidae; genus Tribolium; species Tribolium confusum. Next base: position 6,958,431 of record JALGAY010000003.1, read on the forward strand.
CTCCTCGCCCTTAGCCTTAACTCAGGTCCTCCTCCGTAAATATTAAAGAAGAAGTTCCATATTCCTTCGGTTACTTCCGCACATTCGTTCACATCTATTTGATTCATGTTGATTTTTGAGTTATCGATAGGACCTGGAGCCTCTGTTGTTCTTTTCTGAACGAACTTTTCCCACTGTTTGTACCAACTTGTTGAAAGGAGATGAGTTAGTGTGAGGCTTTTCTTTTGCATCTCTCGATTTAGTTGTACGAATGTTTCCATTTCAAAGAGCAGCCTATTGTTGAAAGCAAGACAAGCTGGACATATATTGATACTGGTTACAGGAGGACAGCCTCCAAATTTTTTATGGAGGTAGTCATAGACAGGCAAAGGCAAAGCTACAGCTAGACGTTCGAACACATTTTCTCGATCGGGCAGGAAGGAACCGTGTTGGCACAAAAAATCCGAATTGTCAATTGCGCCTGGTTCCGCGCAAGTGTTAAATCTGGAAATGAAAAATAGGCAATTGAAATTTTCGTTAGACACTGTAGTTAGATATCATGGATAATAAATGTAGTGTCGCAAAAGAGCATAAATGTTTATTGACCGTTGAAGGTTGTGAGCGCGGTGACCGCCGACAAACAAGGTACGCGCAAAATAACTTTAACACCTGGACATGTTCTGAAATAACATTAAGAAAAACTTCTTGAGGGTTATCATAAAAAAATCCCAATAAAATGAAGTAAATTGACGTTTCAATGGTTTATTACCATCTTCTTCAGAATAAAGTGTCTCAAAACAGTGAGACACAGCCACGTGCGTGATGGAAGGAAGACTGTATATAAGACGGAATAAGAAAAACATTTCATTAGCGGGTAATTGTAGAGGAAATAAAAAAAAATAGATTTCTGGAGACAAAACCCGGTTAGTAGTAGCGTTAGCCCAAATTCACTTTGTGGTGCGGTATCTTTACAATAAGTTTGAATATTACGATTTGTTTTTATGCAAATTCAAAATCTCTCTGAAAGTATTTTCATGTTACCCAATTAAGATGATACTTAAATAGAAGTACAGTACAATTGGGCTAGTGTGAACATGCATTCATGTGAACGACGCGCTGATATGAACATCAATTTTTTAACATTGTGTATTCTATAAAATAGTATAAACAATGCAGAAGATACAATAACATGAACAAGTAATATTTATCGTAATTACATATTTAATATATGTATATTCTTAAATAAATATATATATATTTAATAAATATATTCTTAAATATGTTTAAAAAGATTTCAAAAATTTCTTTTTTGTATTTAGGACAAACAAGCGTCGCCTTGTTTTTCAAGTATTTTTACGTATTTCGCTACTTTGGAAGAAAACCGGCGTAACTCGAAAAATTGCAATTGTTCTCTTAAGTCATAATCAAAACAATTGCAATTTTTTGAGTTAGGTCGGTTTTCTTCCAAAGTAGCGATTTGTTTAGCACTTGCGTCGAGACACATATTTTTACTGTGAAACATTGTGCAAAATGTCCAAAGTCAAGAAGTGATTATCTCTTTCTCAAAAAGCAAAGATCTTAGAAGGACACCAGAGAAGGACACTTTTTATCAAAAAAGTATGGAGTTGCAAAATCAACAATTTTTTGTCAAAAAGAAGAAATTAAGAATTAATGATGTCGTAAGTCATACCTTGACATCAAGCAAAAGCAAAGTATATTTTAAGAAAGACCGCTGCGTAAAAAAAAATTGCCTGTTACTGCTGAAATGAAAAAAAGGCATTGCTGATACATGAGAATTTTAAAAAAGAGTAAAGTAGAAATGATATCAGATTTAATGCAAGCCATAGGTGGTTGCAGCGATTGAAAGCCCGCTATGGTATAAGGTTTCTAAAAATTTTTTGAGGAATATTATCATCTCAACCAGAGCTTGTCGACCCATTTATAGAACAATTAAAGCAAAAAATCAAGGAATTTAATTTAACTGAGCATCAACTGTACAACGCAGATGAAACAGGCTTATTTTGAAAACTTCTTCCTGATAAGACATACGTTTCACTCTCAGAAAAAACGCCGTCAAAATCAGGAATGAAACAGTTTAAGCAGCGTATAACATTCCTTGGGTGTGCAAATGCAACATGAACTCATAAAATAAAACCCTTGATAATTGGAAAATCCAAATTCCCAAGATGTTTCAAAAATTTCCAAATTCCAGTTGTTTACAGACACAAAGATTCATGGATCACTAGTGAAATTTTCAAGAACTAGTTTTTCCAACAATTTGTTCCTGAGGTATGTTAATCTCACTGATAAAATTGATTAGACTTGACAGTTTTCAAAATTTTAGGTAAAATTATTTCTACGGAGTCAAAATCTAATCAAAAAAGCTATTCTAATCTCGGATAATGCGTCTTCACATCCTCCAGCTGAAGAATTAAAGACAAAAGATGGTAACATATTTGCCATGTACAGGTGATTTTTTATTTGCTCCCGCCCGAGATTTCAAAATTAGGCAACACGTTATACAAACGATAAGCAACTTTAAGAAAAACTACAAATGATCCAAATGAACTGACTCTGGAAGCACTGTCAAAGGTATTGTCAACAATGTTGACATTAATTCACAACCCTCTATTGAAAATTAAAGTTAAAAAAACTAGCAAAGTATAATGTGTTGCCTATTTTAGGAGTTTCCGCGAGAGCAAATAAAAAAATCACCCTGTATATGCCGCCCAACGTGACACCCTTCATCCAACAAATGGATCAAAATGCTTTAAAACTTACAAAACTGTACTACAAAAAAGGCTATTGAGTAACCTCATTGCTAGCGGAAGTACAAATATGCGACGCGATTATTAATTTATCATCGGCATGGAATAAATTAGAGCCAACTATAATAAAAAAGTGTTGCAATCTCATACTAAAAAGGAATGAAGAATTTGATAAAAATGAGTTGCTGCCATTAAGTGAATTACGAGAAAAATAGAAAACAGAGCAGGAACTTGATGCTGTAGCTGACAGTATCATCTTATTGCAAACAATTGAACCACAACACTATACTGAAGGAGAGATTGAAGTATGGAACACAGACAACATTGAAGTTAATAAGCAATATTCTTCAGAAGAAAGTGAAGCTCAGGATGAAGGACAGGAATACCAAGACAATGAAGAAATTAAGATAACACATTCAGATGCAATACAAGCACTTAAAACATCTTTAAGTTGGGCTTTTTGAAAAATTTTGTTATTCTATTAAACAGTATTTTATTCAATACCTATTTGTATGTAGTCTCTATATACGATAGTGGAAAATACGATGACACACCCGGTACTTGCATTAAAAATTAATCTGTAAAAAGTAAACTTTGCTTACCTACTTATCCATTGTTTAGATATATACGCCACTTCATGAGGTTCTGTGCAATGCGTTTTTGCCAATTTAATCGCCTTACTCCTAACTTCGTCCGCCGAATTCGTCACTTTTCGATAAAACAATACATAGGCTTCACACGACTGAACTTTCTCAGGCGGTACCCGTGTCACATACTGATCGTCAAATTCATACCACTGACCACCATTTAACGCGTAACAAATATAATGCCCTCCACCAGCAGTTCCATAATGACAAATAACCGAAAATAACTCGTACGTTGTAACTTTAGACACGCAGTCCTTATGAAGATAGGGTCGCATATCTAAACCTTTTAATGGAAAACTAACCGCCGAAGATATTTTACTACTAAACATCAACTCGTGTCGAAAACGTTTCAAGTGAATACAAAGGACTTCAGGTAACTGTAGAACCTGTAACCAAACGAAATAGTTAATTCTAACAAACTTTTGCAAGCAAAAACATACTTTACTAAACTTAATACCATTCCGCAGTTTATTACACTTCTCACAACTGTACATGTTATCTCCTTTCAGTTCATCCGTACTGAAGAAGGCTGCCAGACAATCGTGTAACGTTACAACTGGTCCATAAAACCAAGATTTTAGCCAAGCTAAGATCCAAGAAATCCAACCTTCATTCATGGGAATTACAGCTTCAGAACACGTTGCACTTGGACCCGTTGTACGACCATGAAGCACAACCAAATGATCCCTTGATGGGATAGGAAGGGAAAGGTCTTGGAATGTTTCAACACGACTTGAAACTCTATCACAAGTCAAACATTGAACTGACGATAAAAGCTTGCCGTCGAAAACATCCGAAATAATCGAGCGATACTTTTGCTGTTTTTTGTTTATACTGGCGGTACTTGAAGAACTGGTACTTGGCTGAGAATCTGCAACAAAAAATTTAATGTAAGCGCTACAGATTTTAACAACTTTGAAAAAACTATACACCACCTCAACTACAAAGCCTACCCGCTGAATTTCGAGGATGGCTAAACTTACAGCCAATTGACATCTAACAGTTTTTTTATTTACGACTCAAAAGCATTGAATCAAGCGTTTTGTATTTAAAAGAAATATTATATTTAAAAAAAGACGAATATGTTGGTAGACAATTGTCACTTGTAACCGACACGCTGTCTTCAATGGCTAGCTGGAAGTAACTACTCCGAGGGTTAATATTACCCCTACCGGCATTTTATAGGTCATGAGTCAAAATCAAAACAAATGCCGAATAAAATAAAATATCGAAGAAAAAAACTAGCCGTAAAATCGTCAGATAAAACCATAAGCATTAACAGCGATAAAAATAAAACTTGAATATATTGAAGTAACGTTTTAAATCGCAACTGTCAATAGCTAAGAAAGAAATATTGAGTTGGCAACCCGGCGCGCTCATAGCTATCTAGTTATTGTCGCTTATTCGTGGAAGTCTACTTCAGTCGCAAAATATGATAGAGTGAAATTCGCACGTTTAATAACTACTGAGCGGAAAGAAATATTTTCTGGGAGCAGAGCGGCACATGACGTAGCAATGAGTTAGCCTGGTAAAACGCCGACTAAACACTGAACGCTTGAGTCAATGATAACACATTATACTTGCGTTCTGGGATTGGCCAAACACTTGGACGTTTTTTGCTACGTATATCCGCAACGTTACAATGACGTAACATACAAGTTTTATTAATAAAATGTATTTAATCGTTTTCTTAATTTAAGTAATCAATAAAAATAATTATAAATCCACAAAATAATTGAAAATTATAAACAAATAAACAGAAATGCCATGAAATTCTTCTTTTCAATCACTTGCTAAATTACGCCAATCAATCGTCGTGTTTCCCACTGAAGAAAATATTTGATTCCACTCATTATTAATTATAATTAATTATTATAAGGTAATTTCCCAAACTATTCTAAAAACTTCAAAATACAGTGAAACAAATCAACAAGCTGTTGTTACTGCAATAAATGGATGATCCAAGACACGGGTTTTAATCCAACGCCAAACGGATTCTCTGTACCAGCATGTTTATTTTAGCATGCATTTGAATCATCTTTTAACTATAGATAATGGGTACCACTGGTACGTCGTACGCGTAGAATTTGTCACCATCAAAATGTTAATGTAATGAAGGTTTTATCCGGTCCTTCTTGCAGTAAACTAATCAGAAAATGCCATAACAGATTATTCTTGATTTATGTGTATTTGACTTGTCTGTTTTATTTTGTGTTTGTTTTGGTACAATATACATTTTATTTTATTTGTATTGTTGACAAATAATTCAGTTTCATTTTAATTATTTCACTTCTCATGAACGATTTATTGCAAAAAACACAAATAACTAATTCCCTTCCACATTGCAGTTTTATTGTATTCTCCCACTCAAACCCTCATGCAGTCACATGTTAATGAATTTCTCTGCCATCTTGTCAAACACAATGTAGGACTCTTTTTTTCCAAATGAAAATCAATATTTTCGGTTTTATTCTAAGAATTTAGCGTGCATTTGGGTTTTTGGCGGTAAGTATTGCCACTTGGATTCATTACAATATAATAAGACAAAATACTGTAAAATTGGGGTCTTGAAATGATGGTTTGCGGTTAGACCTTCTTAAAAATAAGTGAGAGTTAAATACCGGATTATGTCGTAAACATGAAATATCTTTCTGAAGACTCTAAACCATTTTCGTGACTAATATTATAATTTCAGACTCGCATATTAAATAACTATTATTTAGTAAAATAAAGCTTCAATGACCGTTTTTTTAAACATGTAAAAAATAGAAAACTTACCTATCACCATACTATTGCTTTGCAACCTGGTCCTTATTCTCCTCCCTGGACTCGACGATCTACTCAACCTTCTTTTGGTATTACTTGAAGGCCTTTCGGTATCATCACTCAGACTAGACCTCTCGCTAACTCCAGAGTCACACGTTTCATATTCCCCTTCGCTCGAATCATAACTAGAACTAAGCGCAGGTTCGTCCATCGCCAAAGTAAAAGTATCCGAATCTGACATAGACGATATCTCAGGTGGCGCCACTTGTTTCAACTCTTCATGCAACTGATCCATAAAATTCCGAAGAAACTCCTGAGTGTCATGCTGGTAGTATCCACGAAACATTGGATAAACACTCCGAATCCCGTATAATATCCCTAAACCAAACAACCACCATAACTCAACACTCTTTAGCTAATTATTTTATTACCCGATGGTGTGACGTAACCTCCATTCTTCTTCCACATATCCCGTATCAGCGTTTGATACGTTCTGCTCAATCCCGGTTTTTTTCCTTCAGATAAAATCTGTACGGTTGTGGCACATTCCAGGAAGAATCTCGTTAATGGTATTGCGTTGCTGAGGGCTTGTAAAGCGGCGTTCATGTAACACGTGTTGCCTATATTTTGCAATCCGACGAGTCCGACCGGCCGATCGACGCTGAATTCGGTGTCGTCTTCGACGTCGCTGCCTTCCGATGCATCTCCACTCATTCCAACATTTAGACCTACCGTTTTTTCGAAAGCGAAGACACTCATACGCTCTGGGGTATTGGTACGAAGGGTGCTGTAACTGCCATGACCAGAATCACGTGATTTGTAAGTGCAACCTTCCAGGTCTGGATCACTATCGTATGAAGGAATAACTGAAGAAACATTGGATGATGGTTGTTCCATGAAGACTTCAGATTTACATTCATAACACCATATTCGTTTCGTTAGGAGGTTCATATGAATGCAATGTGTGGGGTTTTTCTGAAAGAAAATTAGTTTAAATAAAAAAAATTCCAGTTGTCTAATTGTAGTAGTAAATAACCGTAAAAAGATTTGAAAAAATCAACGATTTAATTATTAGTTTTAAGAAATATACGAATTGATTTTTTTATTTGATAGGTATATTTGTAACTGAATCATCAAAAATCCATATTGCTTAATGTACGGAAATAATATACAAGTGTCCCCAAAAAGATGTATCAAATTGTTGATTCGCAGTCAAATAAGTTCTAAGGAGCACGAAAGAATGTTTAAAAAATGAGGAGAATTTTACATTTTAGTAAATGGACATATTAAAAAAAAATAAAAAAAAATCAGGTAAGCATACATAACACCCCCATTGACCACTAATATAGACGATATGCACTTGATCAATGAAATTTAAAGCTAGCGAACAATGGAGTGTGATAGTAAAACTACTATTTAAAAAAATATTATGTAAATCGGCTAGCCGCTAGCATTTAGTTTACCAAAAGTAAATTAAATAACTGTATCTCAGCAAACACAATCTTGTTCTAATACTTAGTTAAATAATACGAGGTAAAATAAATTGACAATTATTCCGCAGTTCAATAGCAAATCCAAACACACTTTTGTCCTTTTGGTGTATCGCAAATTTTAATACTTTTCTATGGCAACCAATCACAGCCCCAATTTTTTTAAATTTTGCATAGAAATACTAGTAATACTACCTGTGTTAACTCAACTTGAAATAAGACTTTGTATCACAGGTTGACACTATTTTAATATAAATCTGTACACGCAGTTTAGAGAAAATAATTTTATGTTTTGCTTTGATCTATTTTTCAAAATAAATTATTTCTTGTAGATATACAGAGTATTAAAAAAAAAATAAAGCCTCTTAAAAAGTCAGCCGATGATTAACCAGTCGTTTTATCAACAAACAATAGCAAACTGTCTCAAATCTGTATAAAGGACACAAACTAAACACAGCTTAACATAACGCACTTCTAAAAATATCAGATTTTTTAATAATGTGTTGAAGATCGTCCTTCTTTTGTTTTATGGCTAGCTGTAACATAAAACACGCCTTCGTAGAGGCTTTAAAAACTTTTGAATAATTACGAACCATAAAATTAGTTTGACAATTAGGCGAATTGGAATTGCATTGTAAACCAATTTTCAAGCTTGTCTTCCTTAACCACTTTACTGTTAACCACCTACATACCTACAGGCTGATTCAAAAGGTCTGTATGGTTTTTAGAATCATTAAGTTACTTCTAAAAGTCAAAAAAAAAAATTGACTTTTTTGAGGTATACATACTCGTATCTCCATTTTTTAAAACAGTTTTTTTATCTCCTTTATTTTTAAAGATACAAGACCCAAAACCTATCCTTTTGACAAATAAAGTACATTTTGACCAAAAGATCTTTGATTTTGTTTGATTAAGACTCTTAAACAATTGTAAGTCTAGACCTTAAGTGCATGGACTTACTAGATAGATAGTTATTTAGTTATACAGCTACATTAAATTTTTTGTTCTTAATTTCCCGCAAAAAAATCATCTGGCAACATAACTTTTTAAACTATAGTATTTCAGTCATTTTAATTAAGTTGTTTATTACTTCAAATGTTATTAGTGTAACTGTCAAGACAGAAATGGATTTTTTTTAAATATTTTTTTCGTTCTCTTTGAACCCTATTTGAATGCATATCATCAATTTGGGACGCCTTTTTTGGAACATCCTGTATACCGGGTGTAAACGAAATTAAGCTCACCTATTTTTTTAATAGTATTGTTTTAAATAGAAAAACGTAACTTGTAAAAATGTAACTAATTAAGTAAAAAATCAACTTTCTAGCATTTTCGGTTTTACCGGAAATCGGTTTAATTATAGATTTTTAATCTACTTTAAATTGTGAGTTTAGTATACAACTTTTTATATGTTTTTGTAAAACTAAAAGCTTTTTTAAAAGTTGTAAAATGTTATAAAAAGCTCTCAGAAATTAACGTAAATTTCAAAAATAAAAAATACACATAGTGTTTCATTTAAAAGTCCAAGGTTATGGTCATTTAAGAGGAGAATCTTCCGGAGTGACCAAAGTGCTAGAATGTTAATTTGTTACTCAATTACTGATGTTTTTCTTGCGTAATAAATTGTCCGAGTTTCGATTTTCTATTTTAAAAAATATTATTAAACAAAGGGGGTGAATCTAATTTTGTTTACATCCAGAACTTATTCCGAAAAATTATCACCTACATTTAGAATTTCAAAGATTATACATCTAGTATTAAAAAATATTTAAAAGTAGGCAAAGTAATGAATACTTACAAAAACTTAAATGTCATTAATTTCAAATAAAAATAAATAAATGTCTTATTTAATTTACAGTAAATCGTAAGCGTGTTAGTATTTATCAGATAAATTATGTATAGTATTATCATGAAAAATTACATTTCATCCGTAATAATTATAATAATGGTTCTAGTAATTACTAGTGGTATTGTCGTAAATTAATACGATTTATTAGAAATAATGACCTATGGAAAAAAAACTAATCAATATTATTATTAAACCGAATGATGTACATAAATGATATTACGAGTACATCATAAGAATTTACATTTAGTTAATAATCCTCAAAAGAGGTCGTTTTTAAACACTGGCGTCATATTAAATGAAATCGTTTCTAATACTTGTTTATATCTCTCTAATAATAACTCTGGTCTATATACTTCTTGCACATCAATACGTAAACATAATGTATTTTTTCATGCTTATTCTGAAACCAATTCCAGTTTTTGTCCATCACGTAAGAATATTGAAAAATTCAAATTAAATAACTTTTTACAGAAAACATCAAATTTAAAAAAACATATTAAAACCACTCTTCTATCAGAAATTTTAAAAGAAATATGTGTGATCCCTACATCCACAAATCTGAACAGATCTTAGCGTGTTCTCACAGCAGCGCCCACTTATTACTCCATAACAAATCAAAGTAAAAAATTAATATATTTTTAACTATCGTCTAGATAGCCCACACATGTGATCTATTTGTATTTTTAATTTCAATATTTAGCGTAAGAAAAATGCTTTCGGATTAAAGCAAATTGTTTTAATAACAAAGATTTAAGAATGGTAGCCTTCACAGTTTGTCAACATTAAAATTTTAATTCGCGTTTATTTGTCAAACTTGAAAGTTCGATTGATCAAATTGATCACGTGTGTGCACTGTTTGGTAATCTGGACGATAAACGAGTATATGTGTAAGAAGCTTCAGAAAGGTTTTCATAACGTGTTTTAGTTTTATTTTATTTCAGTTTGTAAAAAACGAACATTTTATTATATTTATTTATATTAAAAAAATATCTTTTAGTCAAAACTTACTTTAAATGTCAAAATGGTAGCTCTGGAGTCTTATATCTTGAAAACTAAAAGAGATAAAACAATTTAACTTTTTTCTCGTGTTTTTTAGTTTTAGACCTCAAAATTTCTTCAGATGTAAAAAAATGTAACCAAAAAGTTATGTTTTAGTATTTTGGGCCTTACATTTTGTAAACTAAAAAATATAGATTTTTAAACATTTTTCTCGTGTTTCTGAGACCATGTATGTACCTGTCGTTCAATGTCAAAATATATTTATACACAATTTATTTATAATCTTATTACTTAACCCCCGGTTGTGCAAACATCAATCAAATTTGAAGGACCATTAAACTTTGATCAAATAAAAATATATTTTCTGAATGGCTAAAAATACGTTAATGAGAAATTAATAAACCATCAATTTCGATGAACGTTTGTGCAACCGGGCATATAAATGTTTTAAATTTATCTCACAACATCAAACTTCACTTGATGACACACTATTTCTGAAAGGATATGTTCCAGTTATTTTTCGATACATTTGGACAAACCAGAAAAATATCGAAATTCTAGTCATAAAACATAAATTTAAAATAATAAGTAACAAACTTTTAACACCACCTAACAAAAATTTTCCAGGAGCTCTATGAACACATACTTAGCCATGTAAACGCGGCATAAGAAAAAAAGTAACCATATTAATATAATACATTAAATAATAATAAAAAGAATTTATTACTAAATAACAATTTTACCGCTGTGTAAATTACGACAAAATATTATTGAAAAATGCATCGCCTCTCAAGGTCTATCAAATCATTCTATAATTAATATGTTTTGTGTCCTTTTTTGGTATAAAATTTTTAAGTTTTGTTATTGTTTTATCCTTAGTTGATATTATGTAACGTTTCGTCATAATTTCACTATTAATAAGACAGCCTGCGAAACAACGACGCCCTAAGTGGAGAAAATTTCAAACCGAGTGAAAAGCAAGTGTTTTGGCGGAAAAATTGTTGCGACGACTAAATGTAAGAAAAGTAAAATTTATTGCTGTGTCTCATTCATTACATTGAAATTTAAAATCATAAGCGAATTTGATAAATTTATAAATATAAAACTGTTGTTTGAAAAACCTCAATAACTTATACAAATACAGGAAAAACGAGTAGCTGTTAAAAACAAAAAAAAATGTTAGACGCTGAATTTATCTGTAAAATTGACACAAAAAAATAAAAAAAGGCACGAACACACCTTATGATTACTAAATAGTGCTGAACTGGCATTACTGTGACAAAAGTAGCAAGATAAGGAAAGTTTTGGAACACACGTTATATTCCTTTTATTTGCCAAAAGTAAACCTTTCCGAAAACAAACTTAAAATCAAATATATGTCTTTATCGTATGTACTAAAATTCTAAGAAAAGTTAAATTAACTAGATATACATTTAAAAGACATTGTATAGCATTTCAAAGAAAACACCTAGAAATAAATTATCAAGATTTCCCATTGTCCAAATTATCATTGGTCCATGCTGATAGACATATAGTAGTGGCCAAAAGTAGATAAACAAGTCATAGAAATAACAGAAATCACCTTATACTATTTTTTAAATGAATTAATCCGAAACTAATAATGCAAATGTGAAGATATAATCTTTTGTCTTCGTTCATTAATAAGAATGATAATTAAAGAAATATTACAGTCCAATCATTCTTATAAAGTGGCAAGTATCAGCAATTTTTGCTTGGACAAAAGTACACAGATGGCTTGCTTTTTTAATATTTATCTTATCGCTTTCTTCAGTTCTGACTCAAAAACATCAGTTATGTTTAGTTTTACGAAAATATTCAATCATGCCGCAGGAAAAGCCCTTTTGTGTTGACATGAAGACCCACATAACTGACGCTTACCGCGAAGGATTTCGGCAAACCGAAATTGCCAAACGTTTGAATTAAAACGGTCGTGTGTGTGGGCTATAATTATTAAAAGATTCAAACAAACTGGGACGTTAGAGCACAAGAAACTATCGGAACGACCAAAAATCCTCAGTGAACCCGACAAACGGCGGTTAAAACGTGCTTGTTTGGAAAATCCGTTTGCATCTTCAAACAAGTTGAGGATTGATTTGAACTTAGCAGTGTCTTCTAAGACGGTGAGACGAGAACTAGTCTCCCAAGATCTAAACGCACGTAGACCTGCCAAAAAACCGCTGCTCTCTAAGAAGAACCACTTAGTCCGATTGCAGTTTGCACGGAATCATTTTAACTGGTCGCAAGGAGATTGGAAAAGAATATGTTTTAGTAATAAATCGAAGTTTAATTTATTTAAATCTGAAAGGATGTTAGACGACCTCCTGGTAAACGGTTGGATCCTAAATTTACAAAACCCACAGTCAAACATGCTAGAAGTTCGGTAATAGTATGGGGGTGTTTTTCCAGCTACGGGGTGGGTCCGCTACGTGAGATACGTGGTATAATGGACAAGTTTACATTCGCGATGTCATTAAAGATATTTTAATTCATACCTTGACACCACCATGCCTCTCAAACATTACTTTCAGCATGACAATGATCCCAAACAACGTTCGCAATTAATTAATTAGTCAAAGAGTTTTTGGAAAAAGAGAAAATATACATTTTAGTGTGGCCATCTAAATCTCCCGAACTGAATCCAATAGAGAATCTATGGGAATTAATTAATCGAAAAGTCTGAGAAGGAACTTACTCAAATAAAAACGATTTGTTCATCAGCCTCGAGCGAGCTTGGAGAGAATTTGATATGTCCATAATAAACAAAATTTTGGAGTCAACGCCACGAAGAATGCAAGCAGTGATCGATAACAATGGTTACTTTACGACATATTAATATTTTTTGAAAACTTATCTATTTTTTTCGAAATAATTTAACTTCCATTGTATTTTTTGGTTTTGTCTATCTATTTTTGACCAATGAAAAATCGTTTCTTTACAATTTTTGTTTCAATAAACTAGCAGAATCTATCTCAAATTTTAGTATATGATTATTATATGGTAACCAATGTTTTGACAAATTGTAGCGGCTGGTAAATCATTTCTTTGCAATCATAACTATAGCTTTGTCTATCTACTTTTGGTATAACATTTCAAAGAAAACACCTAGAAACAAATTATCATTGTTTTTCATTATCCAAATTATCATTGGTCCATGATAATAAACATACATCTATACAAATCGTAGCAAATAACAAATTGAATAAAATGTGGTACTTACACTTTTTATCATTCTGAGAAATATTAGTGTGATTTTATGACAATTTTTTAAGGTGTATAAAAATTTATCTATACCATACAATTCGAACTGTTTGGTAAAGCTTTAAGCAAAAAAAGAGTAAAATATTTCTGACCATGTGATGGTAAAAACGATAACGCTTTAAACACTAATAAAATAAAAAATAACACTGAGAAAATCTACTTTTGTAATTGGACGTACCAGAGGAAATAATGCTAAAAAGAAGTAAAAGAATATGACAGCTTATGTCAGATGTTTCTATTTGGAAGTTCAAATCACTTGAAAATTAATTAACTTTTCTATAAATAATGATGGCATCTCGCTGCTGTTTAATTTCTGTAATTGTTAGCAAAATAGATCAAATGCCCTTACCTTCTGTTAACTTGTAATTTTAAACTTCATAATAATAATTTAAAACACTCAGCAAGTACTAACGTCGAATTTCACTTAAAAATTACATCTGACATATCATTGTTTTAAATAAATCTTCCACAAAATATGTAATTGCATCTTTCTTTATCAACGACACAACACGTGCTTCCTTTTCTTTTTAAAAAACCCACAAAATTCACCTACATGGACCATTATTATGGGTTCGAGGGCGTCACACTGACATACATACACCTTATCGTTATTATCACTTTTGTCATTTTAAAAGTATAAACTCATTAAATAGTTTGTTGATTAGCCAGCTATTGAAATACACCAAGGTCAAGTTAAATGATTGATGATAACGCGTTCGTATTGTTGTCATTTGATTTTTTATACATACTAAATTATGCATAGTGCTGTGATCGTTGGATATTTCCCCACAGCCTATCTGGAAACAGTTTGTAAACAGGCAGATCCATAGGTTCGGTTTGGTACAACCGCAGTCGGCACACACAGGCTTCTAAAACATCACCACCCTTAACAAATTTATCCCCCTTAAAGACATCATTACCTCTATTGAACTAAGGATGTTTGAAATTGGAATGTTTGAAGCAGTCGCTAAGTGGTTGCAGCTGCACATTTTAACTAAAAAGAAAAGCTTTGTATAATTAAACACATAATTAATATAATTGTTGTAATTTCTCTACGTGATGTTATAAAATCGGAGATAGTTTGTAGTTTTAATGAAAACAACGTGAACATTTTAATTACGCTCTGATGTGACCGAAATAATAGGAAAACAAACACGAATTACATAAACTTGGTACGTACTTCCTGAACCTGTGTGAAATCGCGCTTTATCCACATTCAGTGTTATTATTTGCGAAAATTGCTGATCAATGACATAAAATTAGGTTAGGTTCGATTTTTTCTTTTTATTTACTTCTTGCAATGTAATTACTTGATTTTAAATGATTTTTGTTCATTTACCTTCTATTTAAACATTAGTTTTGCCAAAAATATTGGATGGATTGATGGAAATTATTACCTTTTTGCAACCAAAACACGCACTAATTCGTCCCCGACAAAAAATACTATTTAACACTCGAAAATAATAAATGACAAACTTAAATTATATTATTATTACATGATATTTTTTAATTTATTGACAAGAATTCTAATAAGAATGACACTGACGTTTCACGTTTCTTCTGTCATTTATGTTGTTAAACGTCATTCCTGTGGCGTCACCAAGCAACCAAACCCAGAATCTTTAAATTACAGATTCCTAATCTAACTTTAACCAAGGTCCGATAACCGATACGCTGGGGTAAAGCGTATCGGTTTGAAGCATACCGATCCGATACGCCAGGCTCAGGCTAAAACCCATTGCTAAAACCAGAGAATAATAAAGAAGGGTTAAAAACTACAACACTGTATAGAAATGATTAATCTTGGCATCTTTGATGTTTTTATGACTGATTTTTGGATTTACTATAGGCAACTAATAATACACAATTTAAATCTAAAGAGATATAATTGTAAATAAAACAATATGATAAATAATCGAAAAACAAAGGTCAGACAAAGATTTAAATTATCCTAAAAGTACAAAGAAAAAATTTATTAAAAAGTAGAAAACATTTCAGAACTTGTTAAATTTTTAATATTTCTTTTAAACTATCTACTTTGCAGTTTCAACTTCTAGTGTTAAAAAAAAAAATTCTTCAAATGATAAGTTTTTAAATGCCTGTTCAACCTGAATTGATGTGTTGGACCCTAAATACAGCGTCTTATGGGCTAATATCAAGTTGAGATGACACCGATAGTATGGCAAATTTTAACACTTTTTCATGGCAAGAACCAATCAAAACAACAAACTTTATTAAGTTTTTATGGAAACGAAGATACTTCAGGTATTATCTCAGTTTGAAATCAGCTCATTAGTCAGCAACCCTTAAAACACGCGCAAAAATAATTTTCACTAGAAGCAGATGTGGTTTGTTTCTACGATAAGGTTTTTGTTGAAAGTTCTATTAGCTAATAGAGGGCTCTTATCTATATTCAAGAAAGTTAGTACAGAGACATCTGTTCTGGTTTTCAATTTGATTTAACAAAAAATCATTATTAAATGGATTATCGATTTATTAAAAACATCGCTTTATGACAATCGAAAATGTTTGCAGCGTTATTTACTTTTCATTATTTCCGACTCTGAATTGGGTACGGATTAAGTAATCAAGGCCGGTGAAGTTTTACCTGAACTCATTGATAAGGAGAATGAGGGTTAACATTGCCCCAACTTGATTCTCCGCTTTACACAAGCTTTACAATAACATTGTTTTTCATTTTTTCGATAATAAAGCATTGGGTTGTACATAGGTAAAAAAAAACAATAAAATATGTCGTTTAATGGTTCAATATATTACCAATCTATAAGATGGTACCTCTTTATTGTTATTATTTGTTTTTGATTATTTAATAGCTTAAGTTATTGTTTTTGCAATCAAGGATTTTACCATCATTATTTTGAAGAAAATATTTGCTGAAAAAAAGATACCAGCTTGTATAACTGATGAAACAGAATTTAAAGTTATAAAACGTTTATTATTTATTACTAGTAAACGTTATTTTTTAAAACGAAAATACTAATAACTAAACAGCCAGAAGAATATAATATGCCTATCCTGTAACATTAAAAATGATGTAAATTATAGCTGGGTGTGAAGCTCTTGCTTGATAAATTAAAACAATAATCAAAATTGAGGTATTACAGCTTGCTATAATTTTGCCCTTAATGAAGTATAAAATTCTTAAAACATTTTCGGATTATTGCATTTTTTGTGTTGTTAACAAAGCGTCCGATTGATAATTAAAGAAATTGTTTGTTACAATAAAAATCTTAAAATTCCATACTTTTATTATCTTATAATTAAACCTTTTTGCACCACCACAAATATTACACTAACCCGCATAAACAAAAATCCAATATGTACTGTAAGTGATGACGAATACCTATACTTCTAAACCAATTTTAAGTGTAAGATAGGTATTGGTAGCAGAATTTTATAGTCTTTAAATTGCTCTAAGAGTTTTTGCCATAAGAAACGCGGTTTAAAAGTTATATTTTGAGTAACGGGGGGTTTTTGTACATTAAATTGCAGTTTTATTGTAAAATATTATATTGCTGCTGCCGGTTTCGCACTATATGGGCATCATCAGGCACTTTATCGAAATTTTTATAATAGCGTAACAATGTTAAAAGATAAAAAAGACTATCCTGCTTGAACAAACAATCATTCACAATTTTTACTAATACATAAAAAAATTTAGAAAACAAACTATTATAAGATGATAAAGACATGAAATCCAACATATTTATCACGATTATAAAAGTTTATGTTTAAATTGTGAATGATTGTTTGTTCAAGGAGGATAGTCTTTTTTAGTGTTAGAACCAGCCTCATTGTGATACAAATGATTCAAGGAACGCGTATTACCGTGGGGAGGTTGCAACACGTATTTGTTTATACTATTTTTTCTATTGAATATTTTAAATGGTATTTGTTATTACTTTTTCATTTGTCATCCGCTGTTATCTGTCTAGTAAGTTTTGCATTTACATCAAGATACCTTTGAAAACCTATTTTTACATTAATTTGAATATTTTTTTCCAAAAAGTAGTGTTTTGAGAGCGATCGCTTTAGAAATTAATTTCTTGCTAAACTCTACTCTGAAGAAATTTAAAATCCAAGCTAACATTATTTGTACTAAAGTATACAAATATTCCTAATAAAGCTCAATACTTACGTGGAAACAAAAAATTATACCTACCCATTATGTTTGAATGTGCAAACCCGGAAAGATTAAAATAATGAATTAGGAAAATTTGGTAGTTACCTGAGAATAGAAAGTTTCTCACCACAATTCTAGTAAAGACAAATATAAAAATAAAATTTTTTATAAATAAAATGAATGGCCAAGTCGGAATGATTAAAATACTGAATGGCGAAATTCGGCATTTATTTGAAAATGGAAAGTTTCTTACCATGTAGTTTACATAGTAGCAGTTTTAGCACCCCGCCTGCTGAGATAAGGACATTAGCTGGTTTGTATTTGGATTGTCCATTTCAGGTAATAGGAGGGACCGATGGGATTAAGGATTATTTGGTCCACAAAAGAGATCCGTCCAAGTTTGACCATCAAATTTTATATTTTTAATTATTTTAAGACCTTGTAAATTAATATTTATTAAACAACATTTTCCATTCTATCGTCTAAATAATGATTTACAATGTAAAAGCTCGTAGATTAAAAACATTGTAATTATTTTCCAAAAAGTTTTGTGATAAAAAGTTTTAAATAGCTTATGATTTTTTACTGAAAATAAACGCTTTTTTTTATATAATTTACAGAATTAGATAAGTATCTATGTGGTATACCAAAAATTTGGGATTGCTATAATACGTATAAATGCTATTTGCAAAAAGTCCGTTTTTTTTTTGACACATTTTTTGAAATGATCTCATAATTTAAATAAGCAAATCTTTACTGCAATTTAATGGCAATATGTAGAAAAAGCAAATGTCAGTTTTTGAAAAAAAACTAATCGCTTATGTTATTATTTTGGTGTAACCGCGTCATATTTTCTAGAAAAGTTTATGTTATTTGACAACATGAGTGATGTAAAGCTTATTTTTTCTTTAAATCAATTGTCAAAGTGTTTTAATACTCCATTTAAAATTAGCCTTTTTAGTTTCGTTTCCATGGCAATCTAACAGGATTCCAACATAACTTCAGAATTTTTGGCACTGACAATTGTTTTAAAGAAGCTTTACATTTATGTTATTCAACATCACTCATGTTGTCAGACATATTATAGTCCTGGAGAAGTGTCAATAGATACACGAACGGTCGATTTAATATACTTAGAGCCAGTTTACAGAAAGTGAAATTAACTTTAATTGCGATTAAATAGTTAATTCGCGATTAAATCGGCTTTCTTCGTGTTTGATTGGTCAAAATCGGCATTTAATCGCGAATTAACTAATAAACTATTAACTATTAACTTTAATCGCAATTAAAGTTAATTTCACGTTCTGTAAACCGGCCCTTAAAGTTATTTTCATTGAAAAATTTTTCTCAGTATTATCAAATTAAAGTCTTTTTTGGATTTATACCTACCGGATGAAATTATGTATTTACTGATTCTGAAAAACTTTAAATTATCAAAGTTGTAAGAACTGCTTTATATTCTGGGTACCGATGTAATGAATAATATTAGTTTAAAAATACAAACAATATAATGAGTCGGATAATTGATTCTGTACAGACTACAGACACGCGCTAAAAACGAAACTATTTACCGAGAAAAATTAGAATTAATTTTATAGAAGAAATAGTATAGCAAATGTTTTTTTTATGATAAGATGTAAAAAACAGACTATAATATTAACTCCCTGATTAGTTTTTATCGAGTTTTTATCGCATGTAAAGTATTTATAAAGGATATGAAAATTCAGTATTTAAAATTTTTTTATGAAAAAATTTGTCGTTTAATTTGCATTAAAAAAAACAGTGACATAAGTAAAACCATCTACAATACTACAAAAAATTAAGAACAATCTGATCACTGTAGTTTTAGAATAAAAAAATAAAATGACCGAAAATTCGGGTTTTTTTAAATTTTTTTCAAAAACTAAAGTCGAGAAAAATTTCAAAAAAATATATGTTGTTCCTAAGACCTTTGAAAACTTACATTATTTTTTTCAAAATTTTTAAACGTCAGAATTTTTTTTTATGCAGTAGAGTTCAACCATAAATGTTCTCTCTGTTTTATAATAAAATTAAATATGTATCATGTATATTCTGTAAAGTGTCTTGGCAAAAATGTCTGGATAAAAAAAATTAAATCCAGCAAGTTTCAAACTTTTAACCATAATCCTAGTACCGTTGAAATTTTTGTAAGCATAAAAAGTTGGGTACTAAATTTTGAATAAGAAGTAGAGTCTCTAAAAGCTAATGTTTATTCCTATATAAGAAACTTGCCAAAAAAAATCAAAATTAATTTTTTTAAAAGTGCTGTTAATGATATATTTTTTATTTTTATTGTTTCAATATTATAATTTGTAGAAAGTTAAACATTTTTAAATCAACTATAGCGTACACGTGTAACGTAGATATATTGACTTTTGTCTTATTTTTTTGTATGTAGTAAGAGTTATTTTTTTAAAAAATATTTAAAAATTTATTTTAGTCAACTAATATTACATATACTATAGCTCCACCTAATC
Organism: Tribolium confusum; assembly: GCA_029207805.1. Lineage (NCBI taxonomy): Eukaryota > Metazoa > Arthropoda > Insecta > Coleoptera > Tenebrionidae > Tribolium > Tribolium confusum. The sequence continues at coordinate 6,978,850 of JALGAY010000003.1, forward strand.
AACTCTACTTGAAAGAATGCTAACTCGGTCATATTGAATCAGAAAATTTAGAGCGAGTTGTCTATACTTCTGGTTTCTTATTAAACTGTGACTACAGTTTCCAAATGTAACGTTGAATGATTTGTGCGATATCAATCAGTTATTGAATACATTTGTTTAATAAATATTCTGTTTTTTACAACGAGTAAGCGGAGCAAATTATACAAGTTTAAGCAAATTATAGGTTTTTTATTAAGCAGAATAAATCTTTCTTTATATCGTGGTAAATGAAATCACTGTTTTTAGACATTTCAGTGACAACTGAAACGCACTAAAATGTCGCAATTATTCATTCAATCAATATGACAACATTTTTATTGACTATGCAGTGAAACAGACACTTTAGAACCGCTCAGGGTCTTTCAACTGTCACAAAAATGAGACGTTTAAATTCAAACAGTCAATCAAAAATAGTTAATAAAATATTCTTTTACGATAAAAAGTTGTTTCCGTAGAAAATATAGGCCTTACAAATCACATCTTATTTTATTTTAAATTTTAATGTTTTTGCGATCGACTTAAAAATAAAATCTTTTTTGTGAAAAAATTATATCATATTACCTAAAAAAATTCTGTGATTATTATTGATTAAGGTAGGTTATCTAAAAGAAATTATTTTCCTTATGGACAAAAACATTTTTTTTATGCTATGGTTTTAAAAAAATGGCCAAAAATTGATTAATTAATTTTTTTTCAAAAATATACATAGTGTTACTAGGATCATCAGACTACTAAGGTATTTTTTTAAAAATTTTAAACTAAAGAATATTTGTTCGCTAAGGTTTGAACTTAACAATGAATTACATCACCCAATTGCGGTAATGTCGCTCGGAACTTTAGTCCGCGAAGTAGTTGTGTTTACCTAATCGTGGAGATTGGTTATGTTGGTAGTCGAGCGAAAGCCGAAGTGATAACATTGTTATAGAAAACTGCAAACATAATCGAGCAGGAGGCGTGGTGTGAAACTCAAGTGGCTCGAGCAAAAAACAGACATTAAATGTAAACACTGTAAACAGCGAGTGTGTGGTATTTTGAATAAAGCTCCGCAGTCGTATTAGTTTCGTTAGTGTATCTTGTTGGGTGAAGTGCTAAATTACCGTGCTGTGTTGACGTGTAAATTGAACAGATAAATATGTATTGTAAGAAATTTTTGTTATCGAATTCGAGCATAAAATACAAACGCTCCAAAAATCTAAGTATGGTCATGCGGACTTAAGCACGTAAGCGACTTTCTTTGATAACCAGTTTTTTGCTTATGAGTTTTACGCCACGCCTCCTGCTCGATTATGTTTGTAGTTTTCTATACTCGCCAACATTCGCTATCTTCCAGCCTATGCCTATGCGACTACTAGCCGTACCGCGCTTGATATAGATGTAAGCGAGTTGTCCCACCGGTTTTAATTTCCAATCGAGCAAAACGCTCCGAGATACGCTGTACCGATGAGGGGTAAATACCCCAAAACCGATAAAGATTTGTTCTCACTCAATTGAGGGAAGATAGCACCAAGTGTACTGCAGGAACTCTACTACCAAATAAAACAATCTCAAATATAAAATCATTTATTTTCAACACAATAAACCGCCTTTGCGTTTTAGATGAGCCCTAACTGTGTTTTTACACTGATTCTTAAATTCTGCATCAGCAAATAAGTGCCTTTGACTTTTCTCTTTAATAGCAACTTTTTTAGGGACAGGTACAGGAGGATTAAATGCCATTTCAGACATATCAAAATCTTGATATAATTGTTCAGGCGTGCTAAAAAAATAATTAGTATTTTGATTATAGTAAAATAAAAAATTTACCATTTTGAATACTCAGGATCAAGACTGCCCTCCCCAGAGGCAGGAACACCAAACGCTATATTTTTTGCATATTTGGCAACAACAGGATGATAGTGTTTTACCAGTAAATTTAATTCATATAAAGCAGTACTTGATGCATTGGTGTATTCAGGATCTTCCAGTTCTGGTTGATATTTGCCTTCACCAAATGAAGTGTCTAAATCTAAGAGAACGTCAACTGATCTGTTAAGTTGCATTAGGTTTTTGATAAGCCCCAAACTGCCCAAACTACCGTTATGCAATAATTGTAAACTGAGAGTAGCTAATCGTTTGACAAAACTCAGTGTTCTTTTGTTTGTTATCTTTTTACGTCTTTTAACTAGAGCATCAACTAGTGTTTTTAAGAGGATAAGAAAATTTGTGTGATTTTTTGAAGCATTTGTTGTGAGAAGACCTTTGTATAAATTTGAGTAAAAACGGGTAGGATCGACGTTTATGGCTTCTCCTTGTCCACTTAAAATAGCAAAAACAGTTTGGACACAATGTAACTGTTCTCTGTAGCCTATCCAATCTTCTTTTAACAAGTTATCTAATATATTCACCAGATCCAAGTAAAAATCTATATTAATGCAATGAGAAAACCTGAAATTAATTAGTTTTTAAACCTGGAATACATAACTGAAAAACTTACTTTGCTAAACCTTCTAAACAAACTCCTAGAACTTTACTGTTTGTAGAACTTTTTAAAATTCTGAAATACACTCCAAAAACAATTTTTGTAATTTCTGTCAAGTTACGCTGTTTTGTTTGCCTGTTTTCTTCAGCTTTGGTTTCTAATAATTCTTTTTCCAGCATCTGAAGTTTCTTCTTCCTCTTTCGTTCTTTTTTAGACATTTGTAATACTTTTTGCTTGCGTGCCATTAACTTCTTCTGTTTAATATCTTGTTCCTTTTCCTCATCCAAATTCACATCTCTTAAATTAAGCACAAGAAACGTTTCCAACATGTCAGGGTTTACATTGTGGGCATGATTTCTTAAATAAGCATTAGTTATTCTCAATATCTAAAATGAAGCAGTTTTTATTTTACAATTTTGGTTCAGAAAATTACCTTTAATGTGATCTCTTCACGCTTATCTTCTTTGAAAACAGTCTTGATTGCATTTTTTGCAATTTCCCTTATATTGCTCCTAGGATTATTCAAGAAAGGTACAACTGCCTGGGCTATATTTTGCGCATAATTGAAGTATGGGTGAGTTACTAACAAATCACACAATGCTTGTACTCCCAACTCAGCTAATTTAATTTCTTCCTAAAATATTTTTAATTATTAAATTAAAATAAGCTACAAATAATATTTACTTCATGAAACTTTCTCGTGTCGCCTTTCTTTTTAAGTAATATTGAAGTACTTTTCTCAAGTTTTTGTAAAAACTTCTTGTAATATTGCACCAAATTTTCTTCATATTTTTGCAGCTTTAAAGTATCCTTTTTTACTAAAAAAATATTACAATGTAATACAAACATTTGCTAATTATACCAACATTTCACTCCGTCGTTACTAATTTTTTTAATTTCATAGGAAGGTAAAACATCTTTAAATACTTCTAGTAGTGAAACAGTTGCTAATTTTCTGACTGTAAAAAACACTTCAGAACTTTCTTCATCCATAAGTTTTAGCAAAGTCCTTAAATTTGTAACTTTTTCTTCAGGATTTTCCAATACGCCGGCACTTAAGGTTCCTATGTGAATCTTTTTCTCTCTAAGAACTTTATGACGTTCTGCTAATAACTGTGCTGCAGATATTGGTTTAGAAGCATCAAACTTATTATCAACTAACTCAAATTCTTCTTGATTTTCTTCTTCTGCGTCTTCTTCACCATCTTCTGATTTCTCTCCTAAAAAATCATTTGATTTTATTTTCTACACTGCATAAATACAAACACACCAGACTCTTCTTCTATTTGTTGTGGTACAATACCAAATTTGGTTTTTATTGGTAAAAGATTTTTCATGGGGACATCTTCAACTGTTTGGTCTTCATATTCATTTTCTAAATCTGATTCTTGGTCATTTAATTTGCGCTTCTTGGATTTTGGGGCCGAGATGCTTTAAGAAACTTTCGTAAAAATGCTTAAATATAATTATTTAAGAATAAACCTACCCTGAATATTTTACTTTATTGTAAATGTTGTACGATCTTGATGTTATTGCATTTTTGAGGAAATCTAGGTCTTCTTTTTCGACCATTTCAAGCATATCTTCTCCATAATCGCTATCATTTTCTTCCTCGCTTTCGGAATGTTGTATTTTACCCATCTTATATTTTATTTCTCAAGTTTTAAATAACACGTTTTATTAATTCTAACCTCAATATGTCATCAAAATATTCCCATATAATAGAAATTTCAAATTTCAAAGTCCGGAATTAGTGAATTTCGCGTTTACAGAAATTTTCAATTTATTTAAACTTCTGCAACCAGTAATACAGCATTGTATGATCGCTTTATTCGAAAGCGCAAATTACGAATCAATAAATATCACCGTTTACTCCTCCCGTTTAAGTGAACATAAACTGTTTTTCAGTTTATTACGAATAAAATTTTAACTTTTATTCTATGAATAAATTTAACTAATTTAAACTGATTATCCAAACATTACATTTTTATTTCCAAAAGAGTGAAATAAACTTATTGGAGATTATAATAGTCCGAGAGTCTGTGGTTAAAAAATGCAAAAGTTTTTTGATCGTTCAATATTTAATACTAACTTGCCATTTGGTGAGTGAGTAAGTATATTAAAATCAACAGCCCGTGTTGCAAGACATCTGGGAATAGAACACCAAACACCTGAAGAGATATCAGGAGTTAAAAGTATTGTCATCAAAGTGATTGCCATTACCAATTGCTGTTAATACCATTAATGGTTAGTCAGTCGTTTTAGCAAGGCTAAAATTTTTATTTGTTATAGTTTTTATGTTAATAAATATGAGAAAAAACACTGGAACCGTGCCATAACAAAATCCACCGCCTTACTATCATCATTCATAATTAATATATCGTAAAAGTTAGTTATTAAAATAATAATTAAACATAATTACTGAAAGTTTATAGATTTAAATATGTATATTTTATTGTAATTCACTCTTAATAATGAAATAGTTTGACTTCAACCAAAAGAAATATGTCCAATTAGTACTATTAGTACTAATAGTACTATTAGTAGCCACCAGAAGTTAAAGTTTTTAACTTTACCATTATTTCTCTTTTCAATTTTTTTATTTATTTTTACATATTTTTGTTTTTTATTAGCAGTTTTTTTGCATAATCAATTTTTAAAGCAGCTATTTATACTACAGATGAGAGCTAAAAAGGCGAATGCGTCCGCTCGGTTAATACAGTGCTTTATACTACTTTACTCTAGTTATAATTATAAATAATTGTCAAAAATTGTGACCAATTTGACCGATAAAATAAAATGTTTTAAATGAGTGACTTCAAAAGTACAGAAATAAACTTAACTAATTTTTTTTAACATTAATAAGTATTTTTAAAAACCGCTTAAGCTTAACAGTAATTTCTTTTTATTTTATTTTGGAACCATAATCTACTTTATACCGCCCGCAAATCATCTTTACTTTTATACATTACAAATAAATAACTGTACATTCGACTAGCTGTCAAATTAACGTCTTCAATTTTGTAAACGTTAATTTTTACATTAAATAATTTATTTTAAAAATTGCTAAACACTACAAAAGCACGAAGCGTGACACAATTTTTTTTTAAATTCTGGGCTCTTACCTGTTGTAACATTTCTCTAAAATACCTTCACGTTTTCACATAGGATTTTCACTAGATTCCATTTTGAAAAATTGCTAAACAGAAAATAACAACATACTGTATCCTAGCCACGGCAAACTAGTCAACTAGTTAATCTCGATTTTTTCACAGTTTGAAAAAGTACCGGAATTGTGAATATTATTCTTTTGATTTGAAAATTTTAAACGATTCAAAATAAAATAAAACGTTGTATGTACCACAGGCGTAATCGTTACTAATAGCCCTCGGTAAATTAAAAGCCCTTCTACGTTGAGCTTTAAACATTCCCTCGTGCCATAATACCTTTGATTACTCTCTTAATACATAAATAACTAATATTTACTCACTCTTTTCGTATTATTTTTTAGTATAATAGATAAAATACCTATCATAATCTGCGCTAATATAAAGTGTGAGTCAGAACAAGCGCAAAATTTAATTTATCAAAAAACTACATCACTCAATAATTGCTGTAAATAATATTGTAAAATGAAGTATATGATATCTTGTCATTCTGTAAGTAAAAAATATCTAAGAAATTATATTTACGATCTGTTTTTTGGGAATGTTGCTAATTCTATTACGGCATTTCAAGATGTAAATTTTGGGCCGTTTTTTTGGGCGAGAGTTTTCGACTAAATAGATAAAAATTTGTTGCTCGTTTGTGTAGCTTTTCATCATTGATATTATAGTGAAGCGGCTATTTAACATTTGAGGGATCAAGTTACAAAATTCACAACCTTCACGGTTTTTTTAATTTAAAGCCACTAGATGACGGTCATCTAGTGGCTTTATTTTAATTGAGACAATGGCGTCATCTGTTTGGAAATTTAGAACTATATGCACCGCTATTTCCGAAACACTACAAAACTCTCATTTTCTTACAGATATTCTATACTGAATATTGACATTTGTTTCACTACAGTTTCTGTCATAAAACTCTCATATTCTTCTTTGAGCCAATGAATAAACACTATACAGTGTGTAACATTGAAAACTTCTACCTCTAATAACTTTTAAATAGATGAAGATAAAAAAAACCGTTTCGACAATATCGAGGGGGACATGAGAAGGTATGTTATTCAGTCTGTAAGTGTTAAAGTATTAGCACCCCAATTCTAACCCCTAAAAACTTAAATAGGACTATACTAATTGTAATACATCAAATGAAAGGTAAAGACCGGTAGAGTGTGACAAAGAAAACCGCATTAAAATATCTTTATTATTAACCCCAATATAAAGAAAACAAGTGATGGTCGGAATTTTTTTTTGTACAATAATTAACCCCCTAACAAGAAAAAGGTACTTGGATTTGCTAGATGTTATCATAAATCCTCTCATCGTAGATGCAAGTGAAACAAAACCCACGTTAAACCCCGATGAAGTATTCATTCAACCGGATCGGACATCCATCCTACTTCCCCCTTGTTATTATCAAAACGGTATTTTTCTTACTTTTTTATCTTCATCTGTTTAAATGTTATTAGAGGTAGAAGTTTTCAATGTTACACCCTGTATATTAAGGTGGGCCAAAAAAATCAACATTTTCTTTTTTAACTTTCGACACTAAAAATTTAGTTTCTAGGCACTTTTAAAAAAATGCTTTTTCAAGATGTGCTCTTAATTTTAATAGGAAATACTCCCTCATCGCAGTTTTCCTTTTTTTTTCAGTTCCATATGGCAAAATCCATATTTCGTCACTACTTAAACGTACAGAAAAACATTTTTTGTAGAAAATTAAACGATCTAAAAAAGGTATCTTACAATTTTTTTATAACTCTTACCGTTTAGAAGACATCAGAGATCAAAGTTTGAAGAATTTATCAAAAATTTGTTATTCACTTCTAAATTTTATAACTCGTGGATAAATAAATATTATAAAATGTGCAACATACAGTTTTGTAGGAAATTAAACGCTCTACAAAAAAGTCGTTTGTTGTTAATCGATTACTTCAACCATTTAATAAAAATGGGGATTTAGTATCAAATTTTGGTTTTTAAAATGCGAATATCTTCTAAATGGTTAGAATAATCAATTAACCACAAGAGACCTTTTTTATAGAGCGTTTAATTTCCTACAAGGCTGTATATTGCGCATTTTATAATATTTATTTATCTCTAAGTTATAAAATTTAGAAGTAGAAAAGGAATTTTTGGTAAATCCTTTAAACTTTGACCTCCGATATCTTCTAAATAGTAAAAGATATAAAAAAATTGCAAAAGAATTTTTTGTAGAACGTTTAATTTCGTACAAAAAATGTAAATACAAATTTTTTGTACAATCAAGCAATAACGAGATATGGATTTTATCATATGGAACTAAAAAAAAAATAGAAAACTGCGATGAGGGAGTCATTCCTATTAAAATTAAGAGCTCATCTTAAAAAAGCATTTTTTAAAAGTGCCTAGAAATCAATTTTTTAGTGGCCTACCCTACTGTATATACATATTAAATTCGATGGAAGCATGCTTTTTTCTCATAGTGGGATGTTTTAATATAAACAATGAGAGAATAAAAAATCTAAGTTCTTTATTTTCATAAAAATTGATAATAACAATAATAAAATAATCGAATAAATTAAGCTCTAATAAAGAGATATAACTCTTATTGAAAGTGTTCTGCAACTTTTATGTAAGAATTTATTTGATTAGACTTGTGAGATTGACTTTGATTTTTAATTTTTTTATGATTTATATTAAAACACACCACTTTGAAAAAAAAATGCTTTCATCAAATTTTAGATTTTTACAAGTTTATTCTAGATGCTGCCGCTGAAAACTCATTTACAAAATTATTTTGTAAAATATGTTCTATTTCATACAAAATGGCTATATTTATTCTTTATATTCAATAAAATTATTTGCAACTACTTTGGTGTTTTACGTCCATTATTTATATAGTTAAAATTATTATTACGAAGAAGTCGAAGAAGTGAACAAGGCAGATAAACTATTTTATAAAGCCGACGTTTCGAATCTTTATTGGATTCTTTATCAAAGCTTATAAGTAATGTCAAAATTCGTTGGGCATGGTACAAGAATATTCTTCCGGCGACCACTGACCGAGACACGTTGGTACCATGCCCAACGAATTTTGACGTTACTTATAAGCCTTGATAAAGAATTCAATAATGATTCGAAACATCGGCTTTATAAAATAGTTTTTTTTCTGCCTTGTCCACTTCCCCCTAATAATAATTTTAATTATTTACAACTTTCAAATAAATGATGTGTTTTTTTAACAAGAGAGTAATTATTAGGTAATAGAGTATTTTTAAAAATTGGTGTTACAACTACCCCCATTGTGATACGAGTAGTCTGTGACAAGGGTCACCCAGTGGCAAGTTTACAATAAACGAGTATCCAATGAAGAAGTTGTAACACGTATTTTTTATACTTTTTTTTATTGAGAGGTTGTTTAGGTTTAATATCACTGCGAATAGAACAAATTAAGATAAAACGATTTTTATTTTTAACTTTATCGATACAAATTTACATCAATTTATTTAATTTTTTTAGAAAAAGTAAATTGTTTAAATTTAGAATATTTGTCAATTGTCGATAGTTTTAACATGCAAACAACTAATAACGTTTAGTACTTGAATTCATGTTTTTCTCTTGTTTGCATAGTCAAATGTCAAATGGAAGCTGATCACTTTGGATAAATAAATGACTGTGACTTTTGTTCGATTCTTTTTTCAGTTGATAAGATACAGAGTGTCTCAAAATTAAGATATTCTGAGTTCGGAGCGTTTTAGATGGTACTCCTTAGAGTAAGTAAAAGTGAATAGAGCATTTTTTAAAATTATCACCGACAAGGTATTTGTCTGTCAACTTTGCTCAATACGACAACAGATTTAGAAATCTTCTGTATGTAGAAAACGGAGAATAGAAAAAGTTAGTTAGTGAGCATTTGAAATTTAGTTTTCAAAAAATATTTTCTTTTTAAAGTTTCATTACTTCATAACTTTTAAACTAAAATTTAAAAAATAAATTAAAAATTGGCCATATATTTGTCTCATAATCCTGAAAAGAAAAAAAATTGGCACTGGTCTAACTTAAGCCACTTTGAAAATAAGCAGGAGGACACACTACTTTAAAAAATCAAATTTCGCTAATTTTCTTGGCGGTAGCCCTCAGTTTAGTTCCAGTAGTAACCTTTTATAACATAATTTGAGTCCCATGTTTTCTTTTAAAAATATAGAGTTTTAAAAATTTACCGACCGCCTTTTCCTAAACGACAAAAAAATATTTAGGCATGTTGTCTTTACAGCAACGAAATAATATTCTAGCCTCGATCCTTTTTTGACCAAAATTTACAAAAATTGAATATTTTTTATTTCTTGGTAAAGTTATTTTATTACACATATAAATGCTTATAATAAATAAAAATAAACGTCAACATTTAAAGGCTTTATTTAGATAACTTAATGCAAAATCTGCATCTTCAAACCTCTATACATATCTTTGTAAGGAAAAATCGCTTAATTTTTTAACAACTTTTCTCTTACTCCTGATTCCTGGTAAGATCTGCTACGACGCTCTGAGTTCGAAATGCCTTAATTATGAAACATTCTGTATAATTCGAAATTTGGTGTTACGGGGAAGTGGACGACAAGGCAAAGAAAAAAAAAACTGTTTTATAAGGTTTTATAAAAAAATTTTCATTCTTCCGGCGACCACTGGCCGAGACAAATTAGTACCATGCCAAACAAATCTGACATTTATTAGAAGCCTTGAAGAAGAATCAATAAAGGATTCGAAACGTTGGCCTTATAAAACAGTTTTTTTTCTTTGCCTTGTCGTCCACTTCCCCGTAACACCAAATTTCGAATTAAAAAAATGGACGTAATTCACCAAAATAATTCTGTATAATGTTTCACGGAAATTATTTCTGAAATATTTGTATAAAAATCAAAAACAAGAATAATCGACCTTTCAAAAAACTATTCAATACCATTGTGTTAGTTAAAGTGATACTGTGGTCAAATAACCCCATTTGGCCATCGAAAAGTTAATCAAATTAATCAAAATCGTTAAACGATTTACTATGGTAATTCTCAGTGCTGGTAAGATATACAGTTATCAAAAATAGAATTTTACATGATAACGCTGTTTTTTGAGAAAACATTGCTATAATATTATAGTCGTAAAAGTGAAACAGAAAATTACGGTCATTAAAAAAGCTTAGTATCCGTTAATTTTGTCCAGTAGTAGTAGGATTAGTTAACTTTTTTTCTAGATGACCCAGATGGATAGTTAACCCCCATAACTGTCGATATTGGTCTGATCGAAATCCACATTGAATGGAGCAGGTTCATATGTCCATAAGCAGCGTCCGCAAAAATTATTGTTTGGTGTAGCATACTATTGTTCGGAAAACTGTAGGTTCTTTCTTTATTAATGGCAATTTAATGACTCAAAAATATTTACAACTTTTTCAAGAACATATGTTTCATGACCTAGAAAATATTTCATAACCACGGCAATCAAAATATGACAGCAAAAGCCATATGGTTTCAACCGAGGTTCCAACAAGATAAAGCACCGCCACATTTTGGTCGTAATTAATTTTTTGCAAAATTTTGTTATTTATTAAAAGTGTTATTTTAACAATACCTTTACTTATTTTTTGGTTAAAGTTAAAAGTTAAAGAATACATACAGGGTGATTTTTTATTTGTTCCCGCCCGAAATCTTAAAAATAGGCAACAAGTTATACAAAGGATAAAAAATTTAATTTTGCATTAAATAAATTTTATATCTTTTTATCATTTAACTCTTAAAAAATACCTAAATATTATATCAATATTCATTTTTAAGGATTATTTCCTAATGTGTCTGAGTTCAAAAGTAATTATTTTAAATTAGTTAATATTAGCACGTTTTAATGTAATTCACTCATTATAACATCTCGCAGTTCCTCAAAAAGCAAACTTTAAAATCCAACTTAGTAAATATGATGTTTAATTACATTTGAATTTAAGATTCATATTTGGCGCGGTCGGAGTTTTTCAGGCGTCTGTTTTACCCTTCCACTGCCGTCGCCGGCGTCTGGCTACATCACAGATCACGGCAAAATCAGATGCTGTACAGCCGTCGCCGGAACCGGAAGTGTGCTGTCCAAACATTTATTTCCTTTCGTCGTCATAAAATAGCGTGTGCGGCTACGAAATAATTTTCCGCCACAACTATTTCAATTTTCGCATTTTCATTAAACTTTACATTCAAATTAATATTGGAACCCAAAACAATGTGAGAATCAAAAGAATGCAAATATTCTCAAACTTCCGAAAATAATTATGTAAAATCTGTGTTTCGAACTTGCAAATATGCATAAACTGTGTTGGTTGATTCTTGGCGTCGCCTTAGGCCAAGGTAAGAACAATTTGTTATTGTCTTCTTAACAAAAAATCTCTCATGTGTGGACCGCAAAATTCATGTACGAGGGTGATTTATCAACCCTTAGGCGACTAATGAATACTAATTGTGCCAAATTTATCATTTTAGAATTCAACCAAACTTTGTTAATAAAACGAAAAACCTACACAAATTACTCGTTCAAAGTTTGACTTGTGTTTTGTACTAGATTGTAGTCCTAAACAAAGATAAATTGATCGTAATTAAATTCATTAAAGCTGCATTTGCTCCGAAAAGTATTCTTTGATTTTTCTGCTCCAACACCAAAGATCTTGTATCTCGCGATAAGTGATATAACGCGTTGCGAAGCCTTCCATCTTATCTTTTCGTCCAATTTACTTTGAACAACCTCAAGATGCGCAAATTACATTCATTTAAAAGCAAATTTGAATTTACAAGTCTAAAGAAGCGTTTAAAACAAACGTTTAATTTAATTATAATCAACAGAAATTGGGATTTACTCAGTGACGTGTATTTGCATGCTTAAATCATTATAAATGACGTCAGTTCTTTTTCTCTTTTGTTACGATACGAATTTTTCCACGCGATATGCAAATACATAAATTCTTTCCGAGGGTAGCGCATATAAAATGTTTAACATTTTTATCAACTATCGGTGCTCTCTTTATCTGCTGTTTGATCAAAGAATCGTCGACTTTTGTGGGTTGCAAATTGCGATTTTGTGTCTTCAGCAAACGATTTTTTCGCCTGATAAACTTATATGAGGCTGTTAAAACTATATTTGTGTCAGTCAAAAAGGGATGTAAGATAGTCGCTTCTGTTTGAGTTTATCTATGATCGGTGTTTGTTCGCGTGTAAGTAATTTTGTTCTGAGAGGTTGAATAGGTAAAGTGTTTGTCATGCGGGCTTTAATGAATTATTCAATTCTTGTTTGTAAATAAAATGCGATAAAAGTGCAAACTCATTCATTTTTGTAAATTATTCTGTTCTAGTTTAACGATACCAAATAAAACATATTTCCAAATATGTTAAAAAGCCAAGTCGTAAAAAAGACATCTGGGGTGAATACATAAACTGTGTCGTTTGAACCTTGATGTATAATAAAAGATGTTTAAGTATTAATGACTGTGGGTTATCTTGTGAATTATTCAAAAGCGAGGGATATGTTTATCTAAATCAAACATAATGTTTATCGAATGGCTTCAAGTTTAAACATCTAATAAAGTATTTCATCTTTCAAACTGGAATAGAACCAACACTAATGTCTTGTTCAATTTAAAATATTTAAAGATTATTTTGTAACACATAGACGTAGCTCTAGTGCAATCTAGTTAAAAAGCTCCTTAAGGAAGTTCCACCCAGTGGCGGCCGGTGATTTTTTAAAATTCTGTATTTTGAAAATGGGGCATGGGATCCAAATTTTGTTATAAAAGATTACTATTGAGACCAAACTGAAGGTTTCGAAAAATATTTTTTCTCTAAAATTTCAATACCTCATATCTTTTTCTTAAATTTAAAATTTTGAACAAAACTAAAATAAACTAGTTATTAATTTGGTTCATAATGCTCAAAAAAATTGGCACTCGCCTAACATAAGCCGTTTCGGAAATAAACAGGGGGGACACATTATTTTTAAAAATCAAATTTTGCAAATTTCAATCAAATTTTTTTTTAGCAGTAGCCTTCAGTTAGGTCTAAATAGTAATACTTTATATCAAAATTTGAATCCCAATGTAATCAATTAATATGTAATGTTTTGAAATTATTTTGTCAGGTTTTCAACAAACTTACAAAAATATTTATAAAAAATGAATACCGCTTGTTTGTGTTATTCTTGAAAAAAATTGTTGTTATACCTTCAATTAATTATTCTCAGTTTTAAAAAAAATCCTAAGAAAACTACTGTTTCTATCAAATTAAATGCTTATTCTAACTACGGTCGGGATAGGGAATACATGTTAAATGTACGATTTTCAATTTTCAATTCTTAATATTTCGAAATTTAGTACCGCAAAGACTATTAAAAAAAATACCTGCGTATGAAGAACAGTTAGAAATATGTGTATTTAAAAATTGAAAGATATTGTAAGAAAAGTGATTTTTCACGGAACGTCCTTAAATCTAAAAACCCTCTTCTCAGAAATCTTAAATCGTAAAGGGGTCAAGTGGTGCTTCATTTAATGATAATTCAAGTTGATACAAAAATTTTAAATTGGACTAAAATACTTTACTTTGTACTAAAAACCTATAATATTTGTTTTTTTATTTTTACAAGGTATTTTAATTTTTTGGTTTGTTTTTTCTTGCCCTTTTCTTACATATCCCAACGTAACCGCCAACGCAACCATTTTACTTGAGAAATTATGGATATTCTGTGCTTTGCTCTGTTGTAAACCACTATTGTCATGTGGTAGAAAATACACTAATAAAATTCGAATATGTTAGAATAGTCTTTTTTAGACTGAGTAATAGAGACAAAGTCAAAAACTGGGACCAGCCGATTTCCCAAAAAGAGTACAAATTTCTCACCCTATCCAACTAAAACAATATGAAGATATAAACTTTGTTAAAATTTAAAATTCTGACATTGTCATTTTGACATTTGTAGCCAAACAAACAAATTTGATGCAATTTATTATTTAAATATAAGCCAGTATCAAATGGTAAATGGAATTGGTATTTTTGGTTGCATCTAGAAAATTTTTAGAAGTTGTCCATAATTGACTCATCTTGATGTATATGTATATGCTACTTTATTTTTTAATGTTACCTCACTTTTTAGAAAGTAACGTTTCTGCTTCAGTGTTATTATTTCTTAGGATTTCAAGAAGCAGGTCTTTTAGTGTTAGTTACACGTTTCACAATTTGAATAAATTTGCAAGTACTTATTATCTTTTTATCTTTATTCAATTTCAATTTTATTTTCACTAATCTATGCTAATATAACTCGAAAGAATTTCCTATCTACAGTTCATTTGCTCACCGTCTGAAAATGAAATAATTTCAGAACGAACGTAGAAACTCCATCGTGATTAATTCAAAGGGTGGATAAATTTACACGAAATTAACATTTTATACTGACGAATAATAAATTCGAAATGGGAATAGGGTTGAAATTTCTAACTAATTTTAGAAAACATAGCTAATATACTATGTACTTAATTTAGTTGTATATTTTCTATACATAATTGTATACATACATATTCATAATTTCACATATTTTAAAACTTAAAGACTAAGTAGAATCAAGGTTCTACACAATTTTTATATCAAAGCTTTTCCAACAGCTTTGGACTTTTTACAATGAACTTTTAGCAGTTTTTTCAAAATTTAGACTCTGACTTACAGTACAATTTTGTAAGTAAATTATTATAAATGTACAAAAGCTCATGTAAGCTCATTTTTTATAATAATTATTTGATTATGGTACTATAATAGATATCAAATTAATATGTACATACAGTGATGGCCAAAAGTAGACAAGTCATAGAAATAACACAAATCATTCTATATTATTTTTTAAATTAATTAATCCGGAACTAATTATGCAAATGTGAAGATATAATCTTTTGTCTTTGTTCACAATAAAAATAATAATTAAAGGAGTATTACAGTCCAATTATTTTTATAAAATGACAAGTATCATCAATTTTTGTTTGGACAAAAGTAGATAGACGGTTTGCTTTCTTAATAAAACCATCAGTTACGTTTGGTTTTACGAAAATACTCAATCATGCCACGGGGAAAGCCAATTTCTGTTGACTTGAGGACCCGCATAATTGACGCTTACTGCGAAGGATTTCAGCAATCCGAAATTGCCAAATGTTTTGAATTAAAACAGTTGTGTGTGTGGGCTATAATTAAAAGATTTAAACGAACTGGCACGTTAGAGCACAAGAAACTATCGGGATGACCAAAAATCCTCAGTGTACCAGACAAATGACGGCTAAAACGTGCTTGTTTGGAAAACCCGCTTGCGTGTTCAAGCAAGTTGAAGATTGATTTGAACTTAGCAGCGTCTTCTAAGACGGTGAGACAAGAGCTAGTCTTGCAACATCTCTCTAAAAGAAGAACCGCTTGGCCTGAGTGGAGTTTGCACGGAATCATCTTAACTGGTCGCAAGAAGAATCAAAATTTAATTTATTTAAATCTAATGAGATGCAGTTTGTTACATAACTTTCTGGTAAACGCTTGGATCCTAAGTTTATAAATCCCACAGCCAACATGGTGGAGGTTCAGTAATGGTATGGGGGTGTTTTTCCGGTTACGGAATGGATCCGCTACATAAGTTTACCTACTGCGATATCATTAAAGATATTTTAATTCTATACGTTGAAGTCACCGTGCCCTTCAAACATCACTTCTAACATGACAATGATTTCAAACATCATTCGAAGTTGGTGAACAATTTTTGAAAAACAGAAATATCCATTTTAGTGTGGCCACCTGAATCTCTCGATCTGAATCCCATAAAGAATCTATGGAAATTAATTGATCAAAAAGTCAGAGATAGAACTTACTCAAATAAAAACGATTTATTCATCGGTCTCGAGCGAGCTTAGAGAGAATTTGATATGTCTATAATAAACAAAATTTTAGAGTCAACGCCACGAAGAATGCAAGCAGTGACTGATAACAATAGTTACTTTACAAAATAGTAATAATGTTTTTTGAAAAGTAATCTATTTTTTTCAAAATATTTGAGCTTTTATTGTATTTTTCAGTTTTATCTATCTACTTTTGGCCAATAAAAAATCGTTTCTTTATAAATTTTGTTTCAATAAACTGGCAGAATCTGACATAAATACTACATTGTAACTAATGTTTTGACAAATTGTAGCGGCTAGCAAATCATTTCTTTGCAATCGTAACTATAACTTTGTCTATCTACCATTGGCCACTACTGTATATCTAGTATGTATATTTTATGTATGTAACAACTGTTTATTTAAAAAAGTTGTCAAGTGTGCTATGAGATTTTGATAAAAGAAAATGTAGCGAAGAAGTGTTGTCGGAACTTGATACACAGCTTCACACTGCCCGCGCAGTCCTGATTTGTGGTCGTAACTGACAGTACGGCAACCGAATTAAACTAAGACATACTTCAAAATGTTTTTGTTTTTTCATAGCACACTTGACAACTTTTTTAAATGAACACTTGTTACATCTAGTAGGCCATAAGTGTGTAAAAGTACCTTTTTGCAATTCCGAGACTAAAGTGGTAATTTTAGTCTCACATGTTGGGAACTAAAGTGTCACTTTTAGACTCAAAGGATATAAAGTGACAGTTAAAATCCCAAGGGATTTAAAGTAGAAATAAAAACCATACTACCATAGTAACATTAATCTTTATTTGTTGAATTTAAATGTCAAGTAATGTTCACATTATTGCAATTAACCAAACTAAATGCACGATTATTAATATCAGAAGTAGATGAACTAGTTAAACTTGAACAGACAGAAGTGAATAATGGGTCAGGATTTTGATTCAAGGAAGATGATGAAGTTCCATCGGCTAGCGTTAATATTGGTCTATTTTTGTGCCCAAAAATTGTATCTGCTATTGATTCTTTGTTGTTGATGGAGCTCTTAACGTACCCTTCGGCAACTGTTGCACTTTTTCAACGTGAAAGAACCAAATTTTTTGGATTTTTCGTTGAAATACACCAACAACGCGTTTTCATTGGACTTTATGTCGAATAAAATTTACGAATTTTTACTTGTAATATCACAAGTGCATATTAATTTTTGATAATTTAACATGCACGAATAATTTATATTTTGCTGATTGTTCAATACACCTGCCATTTTTAAAAAATGAACGAATAAAAATAATAAGGCATTGTTTGGTTAATACCCAATAACAACAATTTTTTGTGAGATAACCACTCGGGGTATATTCGCACTGATTATATAATTCATAATATAATAAGCCAATAGGAATATTCCATTTACCGTAGTTACGACATATAGACTAGCGATTAAACCCTTGACATGATTATGAAAATCGTTGTAATAGCAATGTCGTTGTTATTTTGATAATTTGTCAAAAACTTGATAATTTGTCTTGTTAAATTAATTTTTCATTCATTATGTAATTGTAACGTGTTTCACTTAATAATCAGAAGTAATCGATTATTTTCCTCAAACTCGTCGTTTTCCTTAAAAAATCATTCCAGCTGCGCTATCGTAATTTTTTGCAGAAAACGTCTTAGTTTTTTTTGCTTTTGTAATATTATAAGTGAGAATACCACTAGTAAAAATGGTGAATATTTTAAACCAGGGGTCGGCAACCTTTTTCAAACGGCGGGCCATTTTCAAAATAAAAAAAATTATGCGGGCCACACATTCAAATGTAACTTAATTTTTTTTTTAA
This sequence comes from Tribolium confusum, assembly GCA_029207805.1. Lineage (NCBI taxonomy): Eukaryota > Metazoa > Arthropoda > Insecta > Coleoptera > Tenebrionidae > Tribolium > Tribolium confusum. The sequence continues at coordinate 6,997,246 of JALGAY010000003.1, forward strand.
ATAGTGCTTTTATATCATTACGAGTATAAATATTATTAAAAATAAATTATATTAATGCTTTGACGGGCCGCACAAAAGGTTGCAAAGGGCCGCAGGTTGCCGACCCCTGTTTTAAACAAATGAAAAACACAATTTTTACCAAAATTTTGAGGTAACAGTTACGAGTAACAAAAATTTGTCTACTGGTTGCGATGGAAATCATGTGTAACTCAGTTTTGAGAATTTGTATTTCTAATATTACGAGTATTTGGTTCATTGAATAGTCTTTCAAACACAACTTGAGTCAAAGTTAAGTAGAATATTTCTCCGGTCGTATGACTTATGGTCATTACGCTTGGGAACATCATTCGTGCTTCGCACTCATGGTGTTCATATCAAGCAAATAACCATTCGTGATATCACCACAAAAATATTTGACATAACTTTAACTACTCGTTGTATTTATAACAGATTATTTTTTTCACAAAATTCAAACAAATAAACTGCTTAAAATTTCAAATTACAACCAAATTGCAGCGATTATTGCTAAGTGCGTAATAAATGCTGTTATTTAATCGTGATTGGGTGAAATTTAGCTCTATGAGCCGAGTCCGAAACCTGGCAAAAGATCCATTCTTGGTTTTTATCCGGTAATTCTAGAAGAAAGAGTCTGCGCTAAACCCCACAAAAACTTAGAAGCTTAAAACAAACATTGCTCATAATGTGAAGCAAAATGTCTTTAAAAATTACGGCGCCGACGTGAGTTTGTGATTTTACATTTATGCAATTTTTCCGATTTACTTTTTAATAAACATTTCATTCATTTTTTTAAAAACACTTAATGCTGGCCACTTTGTATAATTTTTGTACATATTAAATATAAATCAAAAAAAGTTACGTTTGCATTTCAAAACTTTTATTAAGAGCCTGCTGTACATCAATAATATTTAGAGTAATTTTCTGTTTTTAAATATCTATTATATATAGTTTTTTTAGATAATCGCAGTTGTATTACATTTTTTGCTTGAATAACAGTGCTAGAAGTAGATCTATATATAGTTTTTTTCATTCTTTTTGTCTTTACCTATCTTGGGAAACATAGAAAGTTGAGCATGTTTCTACAGTGTCAGAAAATGTTCAAGTTGTAGACAGGTATTGAAGATATTGATTAAGTAACTTATGGATTTACTAGTAAGGTTCTTAGGGTTACATTGGGTGCTTTGTTGATAGATAAGGTTATGATAAGTAATCTGATTTCCTTAGGAAATGTAGGGAGTACGGGGGATTAAAGTCAGCGGTATTAGGTAGGTAAGTAGATCGCTACTTAATTGTCTACTAGTGTTTATAGTGCGGTGGTGTCTTACACGATAAGGTGTTTTCAAGATGACCTGCAAATACATCGTTTTTTCTTGCTCAGTATTATATGCAGTTGATTATCACTCAATTATGAGTAGAGTATGAGAGTATGTCGTGTTTCCGTAGAATTCGTCTCGTAGAGCCAAAAAATAGGGTCATGATACCAAAACTGGCCTGATTGTATTTTAATAACTATTTTATAGATGTACTTATAGATGTAATGACTGAATGTTTATTTGGAATGTTATTGGAAATATGCAGATATAAAATTATGAAGTTTGCATTTGTTTGCCTAATTTAATTATACATAAATGCATCATAATATAAATGATCTTCTGTTCCATGTACAATCTAAATACATAAACCAGTATAATTTTATTTGAGATTAAAATTCCCAAATTGCACAAACTTGAACTATTCTACAATTAAAATTTTATAATTAATCTCAGATTTAATTGCAAGCCATTAGAATAATTATCCTTTGCGAATAGTTATCTGATGCACTAAATCTTTACTGTAATTCTCCACCCTAGTTCTGTACACCACCCTAGATCCAAATCTACCCCTTAAGCAAAAATTTTTTCAGATTGACTCAAATTGATTCGAATTCGAGTAGAGCGTATCGCCTTAAGGACTTGACATTAATATCGAGTAGATGCAACCTCGAAGATAGCGAGGCTTAGATCGGTTCTCTATTTGATAAATATTTAGTTTATATGCTGATAGCAGCCCTTTCGGGCTCAGACCGTTTAATTGGAAGTCGATAGTGCGCGTAATTGAAACTTGAAGTCCCTATTGCATTAATTAAATCAGACAAAGGAAAAAAGAGAAAAAGATTAGGAAGTGGTGGAGGTTTTAGAGTTGTGTTGGTTATCTCGTCAGACTACATAGCTACATAAATAACCCTACTGTATAATGCAGCAATTAAGCGCGAAATGCAATTAGTAGCTTAATATGGTTTTACAGAGAGGAGTCTAACTTTTACCTCGTCAACACCATGTGAACTTTATGAGGAGGGTTCACAAGTCTATTTATAATATTACGCACGATTACGGACTAAAATTATAATTGCTGTCCCCGGGAATACGAAATAATAATAGCGAGAGAAGCCGGAAATATTTCGACTATTGGAATTTTCCGAATTTATTTGTTTCAAGAAGCGACTAGAAGCATTCAAATAAATTAAACGTTAACTGAAAGTTTAGTTCGGTGCTTCGCAAAGATTTATTGCAACGAGTTGATTAAATTCACATTTTCTATTCAATTTATTCAAAATGTGGGCGATATTAATATTGTAACCATATTTTTCACAAAAACTGATCAAAACATTTAAAACAAAAAATAAAATATGCAACAAGTAAATGTAAAACTCTTCCAACTAGTTTTGAGTAATTATAATTGATAGTAATGATGATGTAATAGCAAAAAAAAACCTTTATTTTGTAAGAATCTAGTAAAACACGAGATTTTTCTAATAACTAACGTGTTTGGGCACCTATTATAAATCATTCTTTATCACTATCGTTAAGACGTAAACGTGAAACTAAGGAAAACCGGAAATTGTGAACGAATCCATTATATGTATGTATCAGCTTAATTCAGCTAGAGAACACAAAGGTGTAAAAGGGTGTTATTGATCATGGTATTATATGTCATGTATGGTATAGACAATAGACTTGTTAAATGATACTAATGATAGATTCATACTTGATGAAACGCAAATCAGCGAGAAATAATTTTTATCCTTAGACAAATCCTCACACACTCCTTAGAAAAACAAAGTCACAAAATTTGAATTCAATTTTTTTCTATGAATTTAATTCTACCGAATTACTTAAAATTTCCAAAAAGTTAAAGTCTAAATCAACAAGAGACATTTATCGAATGACAACAATTATCTTGAAGGACATAACACCATATGTTATGGTACTTCCATTGACTACTGTAATTAGCAAATGTCTTACTGAAGGTCACTTTCCACATCAACTGAAGAAGGCAAAAGTAATTCCTATCTATAAAAGTGGAAACTTAAACTCTCCTCAAAATTATAGGCCAATCTACATTCTTCTAGTATTATCTAAAATTTTCGAAGTGATCATCAAGAACAGACTACTAAAATTCTTCAAAAAGCAGAATATCTTCTGTAACCAGCAACATGGTTTTTTGGAAGGCAAATCGGTTGAATTCGCACTGACTGAAGTACTGCAAAAAATAAGCGATGCTTTCGACAATAAGAAAAAATGTAAAATTCAGGCATGTGATGTATCAAAGGCATTTGACAGCATTCCTCATAAAGTACTTTTTGATAAACTAGAGTTTTATGGGATTAGAGGGTCAGCACTAGCCCTTATAGAGAGCTACTTAGAAAAAAAACACAAAAAACCCTCTTCAATGGCAAGCTTTCCTCCTGGAACAAAATGAGTCATGGGTCCCACAAGGTTCAATATTGGGACAACTGCTATTTATATATAAATGACCTACCTTCAAATGTAAAAGCCGACAAAGTCATCCTCTTCGCCGATGATACCTCATTCCTAAATAGCGGGTTAAATAGCCAAGAACTCTACGTGAAGGGAAATACTACATTAACCCAAGCTAAGCAGTGGTTTGATGCAAATAAGATGAAGATGAACTCCGAAAAAACTCAAGAACTTCTTTTTGAAACAAAAACATCATCAGGTACTATACTAACTTAACGTTTCTCGGTGTTACTTTGCAATCAAACCTCAAGTTCTCAAACCACATTGTAACCTTGATGTTAAAACTATCTAGGGCTACCTTTGCTGCCAGAAGAGTGAAACAAATTGCAGGAGCTGATGCAGCTAAAATAACATATTTCGGTTACTTCCACAGTGTAATGGGTTATGGTATATTGTTTTGGGGAGGATCATCTGACAGTGAAAAAATATTCCTGAAACAAAAAAAATGTTCTGCAAATACTATGTGGCGTAAATAGCAGGCACAACTGTAAATATTTATTTCCAAAAGAAAACATTCTCACTCTACCTTCCGTCTTTATACTTACCTGTGTTTTATTTGTATATGACCATAAAAACCTTCTACTGAAAAGCAATTTTAACCACAACTATGACACGAGAAATGGAAATAACTTTTTTGTTCCCTAACACCGAGTAAACGCATCTCAGCTAAGCGTAAACCACTTGGTTATGAAAATATATAACCGACTCCCAGAAAAATTTAAGAAAATGAAGAAAACAAATTAAAACGAGAACTAAAAAGCTTCTGAATAAAAAGAGCGTATTACTCGACCGAGGAGTATCTAAGCGATATATATTTGTTTCAGTGTGTGATTGTATGTGTTTTACTACTATACGCTTGACTATCCATGTAAAAAATTTTTGATGGAGTAAATGTATTTATTCAATATGTTTGTATATATGTATATAAAACGATGCATTTAATATTAGCATGACCAGCTTTTATCCACTAACGTTCCTCTATGGCCGTTTCATGCACGATGGTACACCACCTCATTGTCAATAATGTCAATTAAATGTAAGAAATTGGCTTCAGGATCATATTCCAGAAAAGATTTTGTTATTTTACATTTTTTTTAGATACTTCCAATTTATTGTATTATTTTTGTTGATACTCCTAAACCTCGTTCTAAAACGGTGCGTTTTACGAAAAATTTGTAAGAGACAAAAAAATTTCTAAATTGAATGGGCTTTCAAACTGTAGGAACCCCAACGTCAAACTAATTTGTGCTACATAGTTATGAAATTAATACAATTAATACTGTAAGGTGGTTATCTAATACAGAATGAGTATACCAAGTTTTATCAAAATCGAGCAAGTACTTTATTAGATAAAAAAAATTAAGTGTATTTTTGGAGCGATTTTTGGGGGCTAATAATTCTGAAAATACATTTTTTTGGGAAAAAATAAAAAATATGTAACAATTAATTTTTACTTCTTATTCTTTGGTTAAATTATGTGCACTCTTTCGTGAGACACCCTGTATATACGTACATATTTGAATAAATTTATTATTATTATTATAAAAGCTAATAATTCTGGTTTGTACTGATAGACTTTCTGTATAAAAACAAGAACTGTCATATTTGTTTTTTTGTGACTTGATATGTACTGATATGTATTAAAAAATGTAAGGTGTCCTACTGTTCTATTAGTCCAAGCAATAGAAACATGAAAGAAGAGTCAACTCTGCAAAAGGTCTGGGAGAAAAGAAAATTGGTGGAAAGCTAGAAGTTTTTGATATGGTTTTTTTTCGATCTCTGAAACAAATAAATAAAAAAGTAAAACAAGTAGGTAAATTTGTTTGTAAAGGATAGAGTATTAAATTCTCGACATATTTCATCTATAACATTTTTTTCTAAGACAAATAGTTTAAAAATTATAAAAATGCAAAAGTAAACTTTTTTGTAAATGTGTGAATTTGCTAGTTGTAGTTTCCACACCACTCTACTGAGATTTTGAGTAGGTCTAGGTAAAACCCTCAGAAAGATATATTGTGTTTACAACTTAATCAGGTATTAAACTTTCAATAATTTTTATGAAGGTCTAACCGCAAACCCTTATTTTTAGACACCAATAAAGAGAGATCATCACATTTCGTCAATACTTGGTCTAGCCCAGCACGTACTAAGCATGGTCTTGGTATTAAGGTGACCATAAACTTATTAAAGAATGAAAGCAATAAACGGTTGTAAACACAATATTTCACTTTCTGTAAAATTTAATCTGCATTCAATGTTCAACGAGATGTTCAACGTTGTGTTTTGTTTTGGCAAATGCGGTTTTCTTGTCCTCATCATCATCTAGTTTCGATTCTTTTCTTAGATTTTTAAAAAATGTGGTACACCTACTGAACATCTATATTTTTGCCATTATTAAAAGATTGAGACTTTCAACACGTCTTTTTCAAGAAACCCTGTTGCAAAAAGTGTATAAAACAGAGCTATTTAGACAGACTTTTTGTTTGCCGAAAGTTTTGGTGGTTGGTGTAGTTTTTTACATTTGCGTTAAATAAATTTCGACACTTCTTCGGAAGTAGGGTCTTGTAAAAGTGTCGTAATTGCATATTTATGAAATATGATGTCGGCTAAATGGCATTTGTTGCGGCAAGATCTGAGCGGCCAATCAACGTCAGCACTACTGAAAATCACACGATAAGCCAGGGGAAGTAAGTAGCATTTTTATAGAAGCTTATTTCCAAGAAATTTTTTTTATAGAAAGATAGTTTGATATGTGTACTACTTTGATAGTAATAAAACACAGTTTTCTCTGGGAGTGGAAAATATAATTATACTCTCTATTTACTCGACGAGATTTAATAAGCTATAAGTTGGTGTTGTCAAAATTAAAATCGACTGAATAATTTGCTCAAAATAATAAAATAAAATCTTAAAATTTGGAATAATATATTTATTAATAATTAAACAAAATATGTGTAGTAATAAAATGGTTTAACTTGAATCTTTTTATTGTTTAAAAAGCCGCAAACAACTATTTTTTTAATCAAAATTTGGTGAACTCTAACTAATGGTTTTGAAAGCTATAGGTAGGTTTGATTATGCTTTTTAGTGTCCTAAGATTAGAGAAAGATCGAATTCTGAACGTCAAACGCTGTTTATTAAAAATTTAAAAAAATTTGAAAAGCAAGTACGTAGTATACCGTTCCAAACCAATATTGGCATATCTGACTTTAAAGGCAAGTCACCTGTTTATTACTAGTGCAATAAAAATTGTGTTGTTACCAAACGCAAGTAATTTATGGTCGTTAGACCCTTCTATTCCATCTGAGAAAACCGCCCGGGACATGCAGATTTGTCACCACTTTTACCTGGATTTGATCTGCTTCTGGCGATTTTCTCAGATGGCATCGAAGGGTCTAACGACCATATATTACTTGCGTTTGGTAACAATAAAATTTTTACTTCACTAGTAATAAACAGATGACTTGCCTTTAAAGTCAGTTATGCCAATATTGGCTTGGAACATTATACCACACCCAATAACAAAAAATTTAAATCAAAAGTTTTTTTTTAGTGTTCTTCTGTATTTTGGTTCATAAGTTTTTTTTTTAATTCTTTAGGCGATTTTAGTACTGATTGTTCAAATACACTGCATATTATACGATATTATCTTTTATTTAAACTGCCACAAAGAGTAGATTGTTATTAAAAAGAAAGATAACGGCGAAGAAAGAAGGTCTGTGTTTCCTTACCACAAATATATTCATACATATCAAAGTATTCTATGTAAAAAAACTTCTTAAAAACAAACTTTTGAAAAATTGTAGATAAAATGTTTAGAACTGAAATCTGTCGAATTACTTATTTCAGTACTTTTAAGTATCTAAAAGGGTCACGCACACATTCGGAAACTAATTTGTCTAATAATGTAATAATTTTGAAATTTATTTTTTGTCAATGGTTAGGTTAACACGTTTATTGAAGTCCTAGCATGCCCCTATGCTCCACGTTTGCGTTATATTGACAGTGATAGAACAGCAGACCAACTTTCTGCTCGTGTAGAAGAATTTCGTAAAAGTAGACTACTTAAAACTTCAATTTATGTTTTTATTATTTTTTTTAAATTGCAATTGTTTAAAGTTATTTCTAATGTGTTTTATTAATTTCTGAATAATTAACTGAACCTAAAAATTTCAAAATAGATTAAAACAGTCAATAAAAACATACAGGCTATTCGTTGTAACGGTTTGTAAAGATTTGCTTTAGATAAACATACAAGGGACGCTAAAGATTTGCCAGCTCGCTAGGACTACTTTTGTTAAGTATTAAAGTAATACAAAGTGCCAAATATTTCCTACACTAATTAGGTAGAGGAATAAATTGAAAGATCATCTTTATTAAAACTAAATTTCAAATATTCAGGCAATAAAACTAAGTATGTACGTACATTAAAAATGTTTAAACAAAAAACAGAATTAAACTTACTAATGTAAAAAGTAATACAATGAAATCAGATTTTAACAGAGCAATCTCAAAGACAAAAGCTAAAATGAAAATTTTAATAAAAATTAGTAAAGAACGCCAGTAAAGATATTTAGGAAAGAACCAGTTAATTTTTCATATTTGTCTTAAACGTGTGTCGACTTAAACCTGTGCTAATGGTCCTATCAGAGAACATTGTTCTCTGGTCCTATATAGTATGATATAGTAGTATATCCATAAAGTATGAATGTTCGTTTTGTGGTAAGTTGATTTTAATAAAACTACTCAAGTCTTTATTATTAATAAAGTCTTAAGTATTAATAATTAAGACTTTCAAGTTTACCAAAACACCCACGTGATATACAACAACGAAAACCAAAATTAAACTTAAAGTAGAGAGTATATACTAGCGCACATTGAATATTTGTGGTGGCCGATATTATTGCGAGGAAAAAGGAATGCGACCTATTGCCCACTACAAATGCACATTGGAGATTCTTTTACAATTAGATAAAAGGGGTGATTTTTTAAGTACTTGTAAGGCAGCAATATGACTGAACAAACGATAGCCATCAATTACAATCAAAGGGTTGATTGGTCGTATTCTAACTAACGGTGTATTCGATGACAATTCAAAAATATAACGTTAAAACTTTTTAAATAAAAAAATAAATAATCTTGTTGTGGTAATGTTTCACCCAAATGCAAGTGGTTTTCAAGTCGCATCTGCAGTCTCTAACATGAACGGTTGGCTAGGACCAACGGCTTGGCGTTTCCTTCAAATGACGAGATAACTGCAGTTAGTATATGCATTTCTTTACGTGGATCATCCATGCAAATGATGAGCGCTGAATGTATTGTTTAAATAATATATCGTGTGTTCTTTAAAAAAAAAACTCTAGAGTGCTTTGAAACTAAAAAACAATTGTTTTGTATGTCTGTGATTAATCGTTTACACACTTGTCAAACTGACAGATCTCATAACCTTACTTTTCGACAATTAGAACAAAAATACATTTTTATAAATATATTCATTTTTTACCTACAAAAACTGTTGATAGCTGCCCAAACACCTACTTTTTGTGAATGGAGAGGTTCTTCTACAATTTCATAAGGATGTTCTGTTGCCCAAATTCTCATGTTTTGTGAATTCATGTAGCCGGACAGGTAAAACCACGCTTCATCCGTAAAGAAAGTTTTTTGAAGGAGTTCATTATTATTTGCAATGTTATTTAAAAACCACTGACAATACTGCAATCTTCTAGGAAAATCTACGGGTCGTAACTCTTGAACGGCTTGGAGACGATAAGGGTACATATGTAAATCTTCTCGTAGGAGTTTATGACATGTACTAACAGAAAGTTCAACTTGCTGAGACAGATGTCTAATCGACGTTTTTGGATCTTGCTGTAGAATCTCTTGTGCAGCATGAATAACTTCATCTGTTCGTTTAGTTGGTCTTCCACTGCCCTCTTTACGTGTAATTGCCCCCGATTTCACGGAACAGATTCACACTTCGGTGGAGAGTGTTTTTAAACTCTTCATACACAACAACAACGTCAGGAAAAGCTTCTCGAAACTCCTCCAGGCACGGCTGAACTGAATATTTCCAAACACTGTTAACTTTCTCTCCATTTCGGAAATAACTTTCTAACAAAAAAGCCTTACTGGTGTACACCATAATTACAAATCAAGGAAAACACAAAATTTTGTATTGAAAAATACTGATAAATAAAATAAAGAATGTTTGAAAAACTAAAACACCACGAAGGCAACCACACAAAAACACACCAAGACCAAGCTCGCTTTGGCGGGAAGAGAAGACATTTCTAGTTTAGGATAATTTGTGACGGATAAAATTGTATAGTAGGCAACCAACAATACCCGAATAATGTAAATAATAAAAATTTTGTTGTCATGGAGGTTGTTGTATAGGGTCATGTACGACATACGTAACAATGTCATGGCTTGCTACGAGTTTTTTTTTTTAAACGAACACACATTACTATTTAAATCAAAAGGGCTGATAAAGACTGGACAATGAACATAGACCTGTGTTTTTTGTGAGTTGTTTTTACGTTGATGCTGATGTTAGGTTTATAAAATCGTACACATTACGAAATTCAAGAAATTGCTTGTTTTTGGAAAAGAAATTAATTATCAACATTAATTTATCAACAAAAATAGAGTTACTATAAATGGAACGTAATATTTCTTATAATTGGAAGACGTTTTTATTACAAATATAGTTGTTAAAGAGTAAAAAACTAAAGGTAAAATGCCAACCATGTATATGCGACCTGCAAAGTAACACAAAAAATCGTAAAGTGATCATAGCAACAATAGCAATGTTTCACTGGCACCTGGTAGGTCTGTATTTAGAAAATCTGTGTAGAAATTTTAGCCATTCTAAACTGGGTTTTTCAGTCTACTGAAACCTGCTATTTATTCAATTTTGCTCTGACGGTAAACCGGTAAATTAAAATTCAAAACTGTATTTTTTCTTGTTGAATAATAAAAAATGGTGTCAATCAAATTTAAAAAAGATAGGATCTAAAACATCTAGGATATTTTAAAACTGTCCATTGTAGAGAGATTTAAATTATATTATAGTCTGGCATCCGTTCCCAAATTTGAAATAATACAACCCTTAAATTAGAAATCTCCAGTTTTAAACAAGTTGTTCTTTCTCGAATACATTTTCAGTGAATTATTTCCGAAAGCAATTTACTTATTCAGTGGCCCTTCCATACAAACACAATAGTCCACTAATTAAGTGTTCCAGATTTTCTAAACCCATCTATCTCGATAGAATTAATGAGAAAAACAACGAACGAATGATTTTGGTAGCTTACAGTTCTCGAATTGTTTAGACTTGTCCTTAAATCTTTCCAGAACAATGAACTCCCCAATAAAAACAAACTTAATTTATTTTCCCGACAAATTGACAATATTATAGGTAAGCAGAGTCCTTTGCCACATTGTCTAAAAATAAACAAAATAAAATCGACGGTAAACCCGTACCGGTCCCATAAATAAGTACACAAATTTTTGTGAATTGATGAGACAAAATGATAATAAAAGCAGCTATAAATACGTGGATGCGTAATAATAGAACGGAGCTTCGAACTCGAAGACTACGCCAATACGTACACTACGAGATAAACGGGGAAACAGCCAACAGACGTTTATTTTACCCTAAATATAATAGAAGTTGAAACAGTTAATTAGGTTGAAGATTCAGGATTTGACTGTTGTAAATTACTTTCGACTAGCAAATGTTGCCTTATTAGTGTCTAATCTTTAGCCACTTTTCTGAAATACGGGTAAAATTTTATAATGGTCGTGATCAATCAATTCTGACTCGAGAGGAAATTAAAAAAGAAAAGTGATTCTAAAAGCTTTAGGACCGGCTTAAAATTAATGTTTCTCGTTAGAATTAAACTTTAAAGTGCTTTTTGCATTATACCCGTCACAATGTTTCTTACCTACAAAAACCGATAAATAATGCATCGAGATCGTATGAATAGAAATTAAACTTCGCCAAAGAGTAAACACTTTTCTCGTAAACCAATTTGATTATGGAAAATGTAGTTAAATCGTTTTGGCTTCACAATCAATACTGTTGCAATAATTCTATTCTGTTCTTTCACATCTACACTGCGACACACTGATTTTGTTTCTTTCAATATAATTTACATTGACTAGCAGCAAACAGCGTTTTACAACATCTAGAGAATAAAATTTCTTAATAAGAGGGTAGTAACCAGAAGTAAACATTTATATCGAAGAGGAACGTTTTAGTTTTGAGGTTTATGCAGGTAGTAGTTTATCTAACCGCTAGCTGGGCTTTTGGTCAGAAAACTATCTTTTAAATATAAAATATTCGCAGCACCAAGCTCCAAGTATCGAAAGTTCAAATATAAATTTCTGATCTTTATAAACGCGGAACAATAATAGGACACTGAAAACAAATTTCTCGTCTTTTGTAGATCCTCTGCAAACGTCACCTAAATAATTGGAATGATATGGAGATGCTTTTTAATAGGCTTGTGAATTAGAGTTTTTGATTAAAAAACGTGTTGCTCTTTCAAATCTCTTTCAAAATCTGCTATTTAGGTAAATTAGTAAGATACCATCTATTTCTGCAGTGTGTTTTTCTGTCGTCCCTTACTGGCAACGCCTACGCCCAGTTTCGGCTAGAAACAGTCTACATGTAAATTATCCAGATCTTGTTACCTTTTAGATCAGTATTTAGTAGAATACAATATTTTTTTGTATGTTGGTACTTAGTTAATTCCTGTAAATCCACTTGATGAAGAAAAGGTGGACACGGCTTTAAAAAAAATGTACACCAGAAATCTTTTTGACCAAAAACATTTGCCGGAAATTCTTAGAAAATTATCTCGAAATACAATGTATCTTAGAATATTTGGATCGTAACTAGTCTTTATTATTAATATTAGTATTATTTATTATTTTATTGAAATTCCTAGTGAATAATATATCCGACATAGTTACTTGAATGGTTCACATTTGTACTATTCAATTATGCACATTATTGCACATGTGCGAATTAATTAGGCACGCACGGACAATGTGTAAAAATTGAAAAGCAAAATTTATATAAATTCCCCGGAAATCCTTAAAAAATCTCTCTAAAATCTAATAAGAAATTCTAGGTAATCTACGTAAAACATGGAAATTTATAGAAATTCCTGCCCCTTGCATGTACAGCAAAAATTCCTACGTGTTCACCTCTCTCGTTTGATAATCTTAGATAAGTTTGCAAGGTTTTTTTGTTCTTGACTAAACTAACACCAAACACTATACTTAACAAAACGCGCGTTTTGACAAGAAATGTTGCCATCCTTAGGTGAAAATTAAGGTTTTAATTCTCCCTGAAAATCGCGTCGCCGCCGCCGTCACCGTGACCTGGGGATTGGTCTCGAGGTAGAGAAAGCGGAGTATGTCATCTACCTTGAAAGAACGGAACTGGTTCACGTGCGGATGTAGGTAGTGTCATCTATACTTGGATATGCAACAAGATACATCTACCTCACAGTCCTTGGAAATATCAGAGAAACTTTCGTTTCATTAGTATATTTGATGTATTTTTAATAAAACTGAGAGACATACAGACATTCGGTTTATACGGCAGCGACTTATACAATTCTATAGTAATTTTAGTAATTTGGCTTAGTTTATTTTTAAGCTAGAGGGGCTCGATAAGCGAGCCGCACACCGAAGCCTATGCCCATTGTGTGCAACCTCTTGAAATAGAACTATTGCAGCATCTCGGTACTTCTGATGAAGCTTAGTATCTTGTCTACAGATGCCTTCTCGATAGCACTGGGCTCCAGATATCGGGAGCTTAGGTGTAAATCTCTGATATCATCAAATGTAAGACAGTAACAGAGAATGTATAGAGAAGTTTCCCCATCTTCAGCACAACCACTGCAAACATCGTCTTCACTGAGACCGATTATGTGCAGGTATCTTTTAGTAGGCAGTGTCCTGTGTTCGTGCCTAACTGAAATCTCTACGGTTGAGACACATCAAATCTTTACTACATGCCTTGTCCGGCCCTTTAATGAACCGCATGCTTTCTTGAAACTGCCATTCAGAGAGATTGCAAAATTTCTTCTACTTTCAAAATGTGTTTTTCTGTCGTCTTTTGGTACCAATAGCCAAATCCATTTGAAAACCCTCTCGAGCTAGAATGTTAGTCCTCTCGTTACCCTTTAGACAACAGTGTCCTGGTACTCAGCAAAGTACAACCTTTTTGTTGAACTCGACCAATTTCTGGAATCTCGTGTGACATTGTCAGACAAACCTTAATAAGTACCTGCACGATTGCAAGGCCTTTAGCGAAGCCTGACTGTCGGTGCAGATGCAAATTCGCTTGGTTGACAAGGCTCTTTGCACGCGCTCAGTTACACAAACGAGTAATGCGAAAATTTCCGCTTGAAAAACGTCAACATATGCTTGCCCAAAATTTTTGAAATTTCAACACTGAGTCCGCATGTAGAGGTCCTTGAGCCCGTCCTATTAAAGTGAACCAACCTGTCAATGTAGCAGACGAGCCAGTCTCCCGTTCTGAATCTACTCATTTTTTTCAACCATTTGTCACATTGTGAAATTTTCTATGAGTGTGAAATCAAGTATCTTATTGTGATTTATAGCAATTCTGGGGGTCATGCTGTCGTCCCCTATTTCAAGAATGGGGTACTAATTTAACATCCTAGAGAACCGATGACTCTTTCCAGTTGCTGTTTTCCACCGATTTGTACCGCGAAGTGGTAGGAAACTCATTCCAGCGGACTCTTCCACAACATGGCGAAGTGGCCGAATCCCCACAATGAGCTCTATGGCTGCGGTCGGTGTGGTTTGAAATGTTCCTGTAATTGCCAGACAGGACAAACGCTAGATTGTGTCGCCGTCACCGTGACCTGGGGATTGCTCTCAAGTAGAGAAGGTAGAGAAGACGGACTATGTCATCTACCTTAAAAGGACGGAATTGGTGCATGTGCGGGTGTTGGTAGTGTCGTATATCCTCGGATATGCAAGAGATTCATCTACCTCACAGCATTCGGAAATGTCAGAAACTTTCGTTCCTTTGGTGTATTTGATGTATTTTTGGATACAACTGAGAGACATATAAATACTCGATTTACACGGCAGCGACTTATATAATTCTATAGAATTGTATAAATTAGAAACAGAATACACTATTTGTCACTTTTAGCACCTTTGGTTCAAATTACTGATGACGTTGGTTTTGTCGGAGAAGTCGGCATGGTACTTACCATCGCACGGTACGTCGAAAACCACATTCGCTATTTCTTAAACAGATTGTAAGCTAGTTTTGAAAATTACTATCAATAAACAGGTTGAATTCACTACAAGCTGCGTTTCGCTTATTACATAACATAGTTTTTTTGGGTTACAAAAATAGCTGGTATCTGTTATAATCTGAACACTATGACAAGGATTCTTACTTAATAGTTACAAAGGAAACCAAAGCACAAAACAAAAACGAACAAAAAGTTGCTCATTATAAACCATAACATTTAAATGAATCAAGAAATTTATTTATTGAAATCAGAACGATGCGCTTGACTGTATTGTATCAGCCAATTTTTACAATCCTATGCAACCATATAATTGAACAGATTGAACAGATTATCTGGCGGGTAGAGGCACCACGCGATAGTTAACAAAATCAGTAATTTCACACCTTCTCGACCACACCTTTGGCAGAATAATAAAACAGTTAATTGTCGCTATTCATAACAAGAAGGGCTTCTTTTAGTCATATCGACAGCATAAAATATCTGTTTTCGGTTTTTTATTGAACGGTTTTTGGACAAACCATAGTTTTCCGAAAAGTGCTAGTCTTGTTGGTTGTTGATATAGCACATCCGATTAACGGTATACACACTTTTGGTTTTGGCTTTAGATTTGTTTGAATTTTGCGCAAAACTTTCATATTCTTGGTTTTTATCAATAATAATTTATAATTTATATAATATTAATCTCTACCGGAGAGTCTACATATTTTTGGAAAATGTATTGACAGTACTCGGTATAAGTGCTTGTATACGCAGTCCAGCTCTTATGAGGTCGTCCAGGCTACGTGTTTTTGGATCAGCATTTGCATCTCGCATTGTGTCTACCTTTGTGTGGCGTTTGCATGCGACGGCGGTTTTCATCCTCTTAACTCTTGGGTATTCTCTTAGAAAGAAAAATCTTTTGAAGAGTACTTCCAAGAATAAATTTTGAGTATACCTATATATAATTATAGCATCACACGGTGCGCACGGTTTCTGTCAACAGCTTCCTGGCTGCTCTAGTAAAATAATTCAATCCAACAGTTGCCAGATCATCTTCAATAAAGTCTCGTTGTTGACGTCTCAGTTCCATGACGCTGCCTTCGATGTTGAGGTCTGTACCTTGCCAAATCATAAACTAATTTGTGCTTATTTAATATGTAAATCTACTCAACATGTGTATTTTCCACAACATCTTCGTCGTTTTGGAATGTCAGAAAAACTCATTCTAAATGGTGTATGTTCGGATAGAGCGGTTAGTGGTATACCGGCTACGTTGGCTTTCATACGCTCAAGTTTTGCCATGGGGAGTGCGGAGAATGCTTAGGAGAGCTCCTGTACAGTAACCCTTTCACTGGCAAACGAATACGAATAAGTCTCATATTAATAGTAATAATAAGATGAAAAAAGAGAGAAATCATGATCCTACATATTTCTAAATTTTTTCGAATAAATTTTTATCATCATACTTATGTGTCATGCTTATAATTAGATAAAAAATAATAAGTAAATAACAATATAATTTCTATAAAATTCTCAAAGACACAAAGTCAATTACAACACAAAACTTGACTGCAGTCGTTGAAGACACAATTAGAATTCGAACCAAGTACAATAGTCTTTCAAAGATCGCATTTTGGAGTCGTCTCAACTCTCGATAGCTCGAACTGCTCAAAGATGATGAGGCAACTTCACTTCCATTTTACAAAAGAATTTTATCGAAGATAAATCAATTTGGTTGACAGCAACCAAACTTTAATAAAACCTAATTTACAGTACAATACCATTAATAAATTAAAAACTTCAGGTTTCAAGCTTAAATCATTTCCCAACAAATTTCACACGCACGTATTTTAAAAGTTGTAAACTTGCCTCAACTCCAATATAGAAAGTCACATATCAAGTTGGCCAAGTTTTAATTTCGTTAAAATTGCGATCGGATGAAAAATTGCAGGTGGAGGATTGATGGTTGTTTTATCCGCGTTGCATTTCGAGGAATTTACTTTTTGGAGTTTATTCGCAGGAAATCATTTCAATTTTAAATTCTTCTCTTTTGAATTTCACAACTAAGCTGAGCTCTATCACTTCATCATGTTAATGTTCCAGCATTTTACTCATATTTCAGGTTGAGGCAAGCGAGCTCCTTATGTGGTGGTGTATTGATGTAATGTCGTGGCCTTGACCGCCCTTACTAAGCCACTGGGCCTCAGCCTTTTTCTGACAAAGGACCTATTGTTCTCATTACGAAAGACAGATTATGTCGGCAAAAATTGTAAAAAAGGATTTGGTCAACCCCTAATCGACTTCAAATAAACGCAATTGAAAGGTTGCTAGTCGGTAAATCTTTCACGAAGTTAGGCTTTATTTAATTGGAGTTTGGGGTTGCGGCTTTTGTTTCCTCAACAAATTGGAATTTTTTCTGATTTTTCTCGATTCTTCAAAACGTCGAAATAATTATTCTGGTTGGATATTGGATTTTTCTGGCATGTGAGCGTATCCTGAAAGTTACTATTCAAAGGACTGTTGGGAATAATTCAGGACATAGAAATTGCCTGAAATGGAGAAAATGCAAATGAATCAAGAAAGTTCTCGGTAATGTGAAGCCGTATTTCTTTTCCAGAGATAAATTCAACAAAGTGTCATTTATATTCAATACACTTTGTAATATAAGTAGTCTGATAACAAAAGAAAATTTAATTTGTTATGCAATAAA
Organism: Tribolium confusum; assembly: GCA_029207805.1. Classification (NCBI taxonomy): domain Eukaryota; kingdom Metazoa; phylum Arthropoda; class Insecta; order Coleoptera; family Tenebrionidae; genus Tribolium; species Tribolium confusum. Next base: position 7,015,068 of record JALGAY010000003.1, read on the forward strand.
TTTGTCTAACAATGACAATAATGCAGCCATCTCTTTTTTCAGCTTAGTATACAAAAGATATAACTACTCGTACAGTTTGTTATTATAAAACTCTTACAATAGAGAGTAATAAACGTATTATAGTATATATTATAAAATAACCACAAATGAGTGCAAATTCTTTCAAAATGTTGAGTGATTTCACTTCTCTTTTTGAATACAAAACAAAGGTCCAAGGGTCTGCATTTGATTTCGTTTAATTATTATGACTGTGTATTCCTTTCACTTTAACAAAACTATTACACGTTTTCGTGTATCAAATTTTCATTTATGTGTAAAAAATTTCCACAACTCAATAAACTTTGTTAAAAATAAAACGCATCTATTATTAATTTTATTTATCTCATAAAGACAGATAAAATATTTATAATATATATTTGAATTAGCAAAATGAAGTTTTCTAATTTTACCAGTGCAATTTGATGAAGTTAACGCACCTTTACGAAGCGTCTACTGTATTCTAACCTACGACAAAATATCGCAAAAAAAAATCAAGCAACTAGAAAAGAATAAAAGTAAAGCAGAGGTTATTAAATATCAAATTACAAATTTGCAATTTTTATTGTCGCGCAAAAATGTACACACAAAAAAACAATAATGGAAAGAGTTTTGATTTTTCAGTATGTTATACCCCGCTTATAAATAAGTTGTAAATGTAAATAAATGAATTAAAATAATGATTCCAAACATCCGCCAAACCCCTTTAATAAGGGTTGAAAACAATTTTTTGCAATATCTCGTTTATGTTACAAATGTGCTAAAAAATTGTTATATCGTTATTGTAGAGAATAAAATTCTTTCAAACTTTTGTATAAACATTTTTTTTTCTACGACTCATAGCTTTTACATTTTGGTCATTACGCAACCCATCTTCCGTTAAAAGATTCACATTTTAGCAGAGCTACTCTACCCATTGAAACAAATTTAAACTTAAATCTTATATGATTAGTTTATAAATAATTATTTATTTAAAGAGAAACAAAAATTTAAAAAACGAAAAACACCTTTTGAGATATCGCTCAAGATGTAGGTACCAACGCTCTGTAAAAACCACTTACATCCCCTATAAAGGGAACATTATTTTGTTTTTCTAAAACACACAATTTAGAAATTGTAAAACCTAAAAGATAACTAAATGTTTTTTTAATGCTCGAAATAGATTTTTTTATGCAATATCTCGTCTAAATTCTGCTGAATGGTAAAAATTATGTCAAACAGCTATTTTTTGTGAGTTCTTTGACAAGTAAGTAAGACAATATTTGGTTTACTTAATTTATTTTCACATATCAATTTCTTCTTTATTGTATTCTTTTTTTATTATTATTATTTCTGATATTTTTTTATCTACTGACTGCTTTTCATGACCGAAAAATTTTTCAGAAACACAATTGGCATTTTCTATGCCTACATACTTTTTTTGTAGCTGTTTCCATCAAAAAGTCAGCATTATTGTACTCGTAACTTATAGCTTTTTACCCCAAACAGCTCCTATCTTCCATTTTGGTGGACAATCTTTCTTCAATATATTCTGACATGAAACATTTTTGTCTCTTGATTTGGCTCAGTGGCGCACCCAGGAAGAGGACCACGGGGCCTCGGCTCTCCCCAAACCTGAATTTTATTTGCCAAAATTAATCAAATAAAGCAAATTACATAAATTTATTACATTTTATATTTATCTCAACATAAAGGCTAGTCTTACGTAAGTAAATTTTGAATGTCTTGTTGTTTTTAATGTATAATTACTATCATTTTACTTTGATTTTATCCTTTGTCCCCCTTCAGACTCATGCTTCTAGGTGCGCCACTGATTTGGCTGAATCTTGTATATCGTATACCTAATTTATCTTATTATCCAAAAGGTACGATCCATCCCAGTGTTAGGCTCATTGTCAGTGTCATTTTAATTTGAAAACCGAAGCAGTATTTGCTTTCTTGTAATTAGAATGTTTTAATTGCTCGATTGTTGATTCTTATACCGATTTTCTGTGAATAATGGTCTTATCAACGTAAATATAGTTTGTTTTTCTTTTTAATGCGTTTGTCTGTCTCTGTTCAACACATTATCTACAGATTAGCTATGTGACCTAGCAACATATACAAAAATGTGTTGAAAAGAGACAGACAAGCACATTAAAAAAAAAACGAACTACATAGTGCTTTCTGTGTTCATTGATAGATAATTAATTTCACATATTATATCAATCAACTTTATTTTAGTTCTGTACAAAATCTCTTAATAAGTTTGGAATGATAAGTCCATGTTGGAAACATAACGGATTCTATTACAACCAATATCTTTTTTAGATATTTTCAAGCATAATTTATTTTACTAACTATGTATTTTCCAATATTCTTAGATATACAGAATTCCTTTCGTTGCTATGGTTTTCTGTATTTAAGTTTTTCTGTAGTAATAACCAGCCGCTATCTGACCAACCTCTAGGTACTTTTCTAAGTTGAACGAGCCTTGTGGTTTAAATTAATTTTCGGACCCAGATAACTTAATTCGTTCTTTTTCTGCCGCGTATGTTTCAGATTAAAGATTTTTTTTTTCTGATGTCAACATCAACTGACTAAATTTTATTTGGTTTTTTGTGTTTTTTTGTGACTAAATTGATTTATGTAAATTAAAGTATTTTAGATATTTTTCTCTACGTTTCTATTAGGACCACAAGAGATTTCCCAGAAGACCGATAATTTTCTATTTGTAACATTATTGTAGGTATACCTAGTATGCATTCTCATATTTTTGAACTTATAATTTAAAGCTATTTTTATATCTTACTTACATAGACAAACAAATTTTGATATTTTTCTAGAAAAGGATATAAGTAGTTCTTTGTTTATTTATATTTAGACTATTATAAAAACATGTGTTAAAAATATTGACTAGATAACAAGTATTTTAGTTAGATATATTTCTCTATTACACCATTTCCAATTTTCAAAAATATCTCATCAAATTTTTACCTCAGCTTGATCTCATTTCTGACGTTTCTTTTATTCTACAAATCTGCGAAATCCTCAAATAAAGAAGTAAGGCATATTTTTTAACAAGAATTTTTAGTATAAAAGATTGTCGTTTCATTTCCCAAATCAGGGCAGTGTGTCTGCTCTAATTTTCATCCAGAATACGTAATTAGGCACTTGAAAAATCGATGTTACTTTCATCATATTTATTTTTAAAGCAGTTTGATTTCTTGTCACGTCAATTCCCGACTTGTTTATAAAGGTTTGGGTTCGCCATTGCAATAAATAACTTTATCTTCTCGGTCGGCTTTAGTGGCGAAATTTTCCCCGGCGGCTATTCTGATAACGCTTTCGTGTTACGTTTGCAGTAAAAAGGCTTGTGGCGGCGGTGGTAATACGCCATGTGTTCCTATTTACCCAAAAACAAGGCCGCTCTTTAAGCTCCTAACTCGGAGTTCGTAATGCACGTTGGTAATTTATAAAAGGCTTGTCATTTTGCAGACATTCTTAATGCAGCTTAACGAGCCAGGATTATCGAGTAATTTGCCGGAAAGCTGGAGGTTAATTATTGCCGTCTTGGGAAGAGTTAGGACCATTTTTTATTAAGGACTCTTTCCGATTTTCATACTGTGGTTGTTTTGAAACACCATCTTTAAAAACTTTTAATTTTTTAAATAGCTTTTCGGAATAAAAACAATGAACACGATAAAGCTTTTATTTCAAAGAGTAAATAAAAAAGCTTTAAAATTTTTGATACAATAAACAACATGTAAAATCTGTTGATTTTTAATAAATTTCTCTTTGCTTAATTGAATTTAGAAATATTTTTTGCACCCGCTAAAAAATACTAATCACCTTAAAAAGATTATTGACGTTAAATACTGATATCGGCCCACTTCTACTGTATTATTGGATAACAATAATTATTATTGACCACTAGGAATTCCTACAACAATTCCTACATATTCACAAACATTCAAGGCTTGGTTTTGTTCTAGTAGCTCAGAGCTTGCTACCACTAATATACTACCGGTTTTTCCAAGTATAGTGATAAAAAAAACAAATTTTCGAAATGTTTTATTGACTAAATATTGAATTACAACGATATCTTTTATATCACTCATTAACAGTGTAGTGACTAATATTAACAGAAAAACTTAAATTCAAATAATATAAGAATCTAATTCAAATAAAGTCTAAATTGAGTTTTTCTTTAATAACGTTTCAGTGGTATAATTTCTATTTTCTTTAGATTAAACAAGCTTGATAAAGAAAATGGAAATTATACCATTGAAACGTCATTAAAGAAAAACTTAATTTACACTTTATTTAGAACCTTTTTGTATGTACATCAACAATAATCTATGAAATCAATAAGATATTAATCTAATATTTTTGTTAGTGATCGGTCGGTAAATCGAGATCGACCTATTTTTTTTGGCTCGTTTGTTGACCTGAGAATATACAGGATGGACTAAATGTATGGAACGGGCCGTTTCTTGGCTAAACTATAAAGAATTTTGAAAAAACACAATATAGGCATTAAATAGCTAAGGAGATGCTATCTGAAACAATATTTAAAAAAAATATTTGTTTAAATTTTTAAGATAACTATAGCAACATTTTTGTTTTGTTGTATTTTTTTTTGATTTTTTTAAAAAACAAACTTTTTATTAAGAGATATATTGCTGTACAAATTGTTTTAATTTTAACTTTACAACTTTTTAATGAAAAAAATAAACATTTGCGAATTTTATCTAGGATTTTCGCCAAACTTACAAAATTTTTGATTAATTTAAGTTATGCATGTTAAACAGATAATAACAGTTGTTTAAAAAAGTTATAAAAAAATAATTTATTTAAACAATTAATAATTTAACAATAAAAATTAATGTGTATTTCCTTAATTTTTATTATTTTGTAGTGCACATTGCGAGTATGTTGTAGTACTAAGTATAAATAAATAAAATGTAAATAGTACATGTCAAAAAAGGTCTGGATTTTAATTTAATGAAGTTTAAATAAATTGGTAAAAGAAACATTTTGTCAAAACACCTTACGCACGCCAGTAGAAAGTCAAGTAGGCGTTCTCTCCACTTCCCCTGTTCTATTGTTATCTGACTAATTCTAAGTCAGATACTTCGGTAGTAAAGATACTCCGGATTAACTTTACCCCGGAGTATTTTTACTACCGAAGGATTTGACTACGAATTAGGTAGCCCTTTAGAGTTGGTATCAATTTTTAAATGAAGATATATGTACCTCCGGTGTCCATAAAATGTTAAGACAAATTAAAAATTAGATAATGTTGAAATTTCTACCAATCACTTACTTTTTCTAGTTTAGCAGTAACTACTAAGTGAAAATGATTTTGTAGAATAATCTGTACCAGTTGATTGTCATTGGTTACAGATTTTCATAATACCGATCGGAGTCTTCTGCTTATTTTCAACCGTATGAGCCTACTTGACCTTGTACAAGCGCTCGTACGGTGGAAGACAGTTTTGACAAAATCTTTCTTTTCCCAGTTTATTTAAATAATAATCCTAACGTTTTTGATAGGTAATATTTACATTTTATTTATTTATACTTACATACATACTCGTAATGTGCACTACAAATTAATAAAAAATTAAGAAAAAGCACAATAATTTTAGTTAGTAAATTATTAATTGTTTAAATAAATTATTTTTTTTAACTTTTTTAAAGAACTTTTCTTCTGCTTTTCAGCATGCATTACATGAATTAACCAAAAATTTTGTAGGTTTGGCGAAAATCATAGATAAAATTCAAAAATATTTATTTTTTTTATTAAAAAGTTATAAAGTTAAAATTAAAACAATTTGTATAGCAATATATCTCTTAAAAAGCTTGTTTTTTAAAAAAATCAAAAAATTTTTTTTACAAAAAACAGAAATGTTGCTATAGTTATCTTAAAAATTTTAACAAATAAAAAAAATTAATATTGCCTATATTTTGTTTTTTCAAAATTTTTTTCAGTTTAGCCAAAAAACCGCCCGTTCCGTACATTTGGTCCACTCTGTATATTTATATTCTGATATCTTATAAAGGAATTAATCTCCTAACTTTCTCCTAACCGCCACACAGTGAACCAGATATTAAAATTTAGGAACAAAACTATTTTTTGCATTTTTTTTAAATTATAATATAACATAATAACTACATGAAATAATTGATTTTCAAGATATTATACCTAAATAAAAGTCATTAAAAGTATTTAAAAAATTTGAAATAAAAGTTGTTTTTTTCTGGAATTCTGTTACTTTCTTGTTAACTCGCTTCTATTTTGCTACATATTTTTTTATCTTAGTTTGAGAATAGTTTCTAAAAGAGTTATGAATATGATATCAACAAATTTTATTTTAATTCTCGGTATTCTTTGCAATTTTTTCCTACTTCTCTTCAAAAATTCATGTAGAGTGTAAACCAATTACATTGCGGCGAAATAAAATTTAATTTGACCGAATTCACAACTTTTCGCAGATTTTTTTTATGTAGATAAGACTACAAGCTAACAACGTCAAAAAAATGTTGGGATTATGCTAATACAACACTATAAATCAACATTAAATTACGTTTTTTAGAAAATATTATTTTAGCAAAAAAATATTTTTATAAATTTTGATCATTCTGCTATTAAAACAAAAGAACAACCTTTTTACTTCATCAGATATTTTACAATTTTAGGTTTACTAAATCACCAAAATAGTATTGATTCAAGAAAGCATTACCTAATAACTTCAACTGAGCTTTCCCTAGTACATATTATGCACTCTATGTCGACCGTGAGTTTTTAGAGCTATTTTAATCTCCCTCTTATCGTCCTTGATATTGGTTTTTAAGATCTCCTCTTATTACTTCTTAGCACGATATTGACTTTCTCTTTTACGGGTAGTTTAAGCCTACTAGAAATACTTTCTTCCATAGTTGACATTTGCGTCCCATTGAGTTTGTCATTCGTGTCTGATGTTTGTTCTACCTCTTATTGTTCTAGTTTTTTAGTTTCTTATTGTAATTTTTTTAGTTTCTGAAATCAATAAGTATGATTGCTGCTATGAGCCTTCTTTAAGTTTGTATACTATGCCAAGCACATACAAAAAATTGTCTTTCTCTAAACACTTAGCAGTTTCTGCTAGTATTTTTCGTTGACACTAACTTGACCTTAAATGGGTACTGGGTACAATCACCTAGTTTGCGACTTCAGGCAGTACTTTATTACCCTTTCACATAGAGCATAATTTATTATGGTTTTGCTGTCAGCTTCGTTACGTTTGATGTAGAAGACATTTATTAGTCAATGCTAACTCCTAAGTACCCTACTACTATTGTAAGTTTTTTTTGAACATTTTCTAAGGTGGAGATAACATGTTTATCCGGTTTTCTTTCTTCCGGGTCACTTCTAATGTCACTAAGTATAGCACAGCTTTCGTCTTTCCAGAACAAGTCGTAAAATACTTTGTAGCTCTTTGCTTCTCATCAATTATCCAATGTTACTTGCTTCACCATGTCTTTATTTTTTATCACTCATGTCGCTCTTTTTTATTTTTACTATCGCTAAGTTATTTATCATATTCGGCCATTAACAAGGCATTTGTTTAAACTTTCAGATGTAGAGATGGTAGAATGTATCAAAAGGTCGACCCTATAGCCCTGGATCTATAATTTTTCCGCACCGGGACATTACAAACTTGACATTATCGCCTCCTACTCTCTCTAGCATTTTATATTAGTTAAATAAATCACAACAGTGACCGGGTAAATAAAAACCTTTATATAAATTTGTACTTTTTATTACTGAGCTTTAGTGCAGGTTGCTTGTAGAGCTTTGCCAGTACATTTAGAAGGCAGATAATTACGTCAATGTTTTGTCGGTTTTTCTTCTTTCTACCAATGTTTTTTAAGAATTGCCAGTAGGGCTTGATTTTATTACATTCTTTAGAAAAAAAATGTAATAAAGGTTTCTTTGAAACCTTTTTGAAAACTCGTAAGTCGACACTCTTCGACAAGCTGTTGTGCAGTTTCTTTCACTTGACCACATTGACAATATAGATTTTTTACAGCATTTTATTTAAACAACATTGAATTACATTTAGCATGACCAGAAAATTGTACTTAAGTATTCTATTTAATAAGATGCTTATTTTTTGTCTTTTTGAAAAACTGATAAACAAAAGCAGAAAACTTTTTTCTTTCGACCTTTTCAATAGGACTGACAATCCGTTTACTAGGTACGACCTCATTACGTTTGTGTATTAAACCATCTTTTTATACTGTATAAGATGCGGCAGTGAGATCCAAAAGAAAAAAACAGTTGTTTGGCGTTTTTTGAAACCGGATTCAGCGTGAACGTTAAAACCAAAACTTGGTCGCAGCAACCTCTATGGTAAAAATCCAGCTTTATCGAGGAGAGAAACATTCTCAACAATAGGAGAAACGCACCGATAAATCATCCTCTCCCAAATCTTGTAGCAAACATTCAACAAACACATAAGCCGGTAGCTGGACGTTCGTTGAGACAACTGAAATAAAAAATTTTATTAAAAAAAAATTACAAATTACCGGTCAACCGCGTAACGAGTTTGGGTTTGGGTCGATCGCAATAAAGTCTACAAGAACAGATAATATAGGTTTTTAGCAGTTTTACAAGTTTTCTAGGAGTGATTTTTTAAAAAATTAGATCTCAAATAGTATATTAAAGAACGCGTTTTGAAAAGTCAACTTTGTGGCACAAATTCAAGTTTATAAAGAATGAGTGCCACAATGACTTGAGAAACGAGTTCTTTATGCTATTTTTTCTACTTTGCGCGTTTTACGTGATTTTTAAATAAAAAAGTTAATGTTATTTAACTTTGAAGTGTTTTTAAATTTGTCCAAAATTCTATGTAAGTAACTCACAAATGGTTTTTTCTTTACCTACCGTATCGGTTATTGATTGAATACTCCAATTAGCATAAGCACAGTGAAAAAAATCTCCAAAAACATTGTAAAATGATTCCTAAATTACCAAACTAATTTTGATTCTCAACGATTCCTCTCATCGTTATTTCAGATTAAGCAGTGCTATACACTCATCTAGCAAATAACTGGTGTAAAATATCAAACGCTATGGGGGTTGTAAATCGTCAAGATAAAGGCTAAAAGTTGTTTCATTTTAAAGCTGTTCTAACCTCAAAAAAAAACCTGAAGTTTGTCGCTTGTTTGTCCCATTTTCGAATATTTAACGCTAAAACGTGACAAATGACGTTTTATTCCAGCGACACCGCGTTACCGGTCCGAAAAAAGTAAATTGCACTAGTATTTTACGCACGCAATTTGGGTGCTGTATTGGCTAATACGACACCTAAAATAAAACGGTCTCTGTTAACGACGCAAAGTAAAAAAAAAATTTCAATATAGATTAACAATGTAAGTTGCTGATTTAATAATCAAGACAAATTGTGCAATAATTTAAATTAATAATTATTTATTAGACAATTGTAGAATGTGATGATATAACACAGTCAACAAAAAAAAAGATTTAGCCGCGACGCTCGTGGGGTGGTGTGACTAAAACTCATTCCAACCAAATCTAATACAAGACAAAAGATTGTTTGATTTACTTAATAGTACATAAATTCTGGATGAAATAAAATGGCTAATACTTTTTTTACCCGAAATACACTAGTGACTGTCGACATTTGAAACATTTATTTACGATTAGTTAATTTTTGAAATCAACAGCTTACAAAAGGATATTTCAAATTTTATACGCTTTTAGTTTTTTTTTGCTAAAAAAGACCATGCACAAGGATATTTTTACCGTAGATTAGACTGACTTAGCCTTAAGGCATTTTTACAACAAATTTTATTGATAACTTTATTATCTTAGAATCGTTTGTACTTTATGTAAATTTTATTACATTTATTATGTCATAAAATTGACATGTATACGGGAACCGTGATAATGATTTATTAATAATATATTATTTTTAATCACTAAATCGTTATCACTGTTCCATTAAATCCCTCTTCCTCTTTTGGTCGATATGGAGCTGGATAACAATAGTTAATAATTACAATTTAGTTTGACACCATTTAGCAGCATTGACCTTTAGCATTCATTATTTTCAGTAAAATTCAACCACTTATTTTATTTCCTATCAAATTTTTGTTAATGTTTTATTCAAACAGCTGCCCGGATTAATCCGGGTTTAAGTGCGTCGTTCCGGTCAGCAATCGACACGCTTTAATAATCCATTAAACTCGGTCGAAATAATTCTATAAATCTATTTCCTGTTGACAATTGGCAATTATTCGACCACATTTCATGTTGCAGTGCTGTCGATGCGGTTGGAGCGATCGGCCACCCCCAGCACGACCCCAACCCCTGACGACGACGAAGACGAATTCGACGACGATGATTCGTCAGAAATCGACGATGACGGGAAGATTTATAAGAATCCGAGGAACTCTCCCTCGACGCTCTGTCCCCGAGACGACACTCAAGCCACCCAACTGGTATTAAAATCCGCCAGTGACAGCTTTTAATTATTTCGAGCTGTCACGAAAAATCCATTAAACGTATATAACACAATTAAGCTTCGATCTGAAAGAGCAACCAAATTGGATCATAACCGGCCAATCTAATTTTCAGGGGCATAGATGTCTCCGGAAGTGCTCGTCGGACGAGGACTGCAAGAGCAAGAAGAAGAAGTGCCTTTGCGATGGAGCCTGCGGAATGTCGTGCATTAAACCGGGTAAACGCGATTGGGGAAAGTGGAGGCGATGTCTTATTTTCGAAGGTTTGTTACAGATAGAGAGTGTCCAGAACCCGAAGAGATCCCTTTCGGTAGCGTTACGTACACGGAAAGAGTCTTTGGATCTAAGGCGACCTATTCATGTCAACACGGTTATCATGTTGTCGGATTACAAAGTCGAACGTGTCAAGCCGACGGAAAGTGGGCAGGATCGACGCCGATTTGCAAGCAAAACAGTGAGTAGAAAACTAGAGAAGAAACTAGGTTCGAGAAAATCACATCTGCAAGCTATTATTATATTTAAAAAATATTGATTTTCAAGACTTTATAAAAAGATGACAGTCTAAAAAATTATATCAATATGAAATAACAATTCACAGCTCAATTAAAATAAATCTAAAGAATAGACGACATCAACAAAAAGAAATAAGTCTTGTAGAAAAAGTTCAACGATAGTATTTTAAATTTAAATTATTTTTAATTTAAAGAGTTAAATCTTCAAACAAATAATTATATGTATTGTAGTAAGGTATTTTATTTAATACTGTATTTTAAAAGCTTATGAACTATTTGAGTCCGTTTAGTACTTATATGCGTTATTAATTATAAGAGCCGGTAAATGACGCTATCACGTATGTATAACGTATGTAATAACGTGTGTCTACTGACTACTGTCCAAAGTCGACACCAATAGCGGCTAGTAAATTTTGAAAACTATTAAAAACCAAAATTTAAAAAAACTGAGGAATAAACAAAAAAGCGAGTTCATTAATTGTTTCTTAATATTAAAAAAATAGCATTCTCTAGGGTAAATAACCGTTTCAGGAACAAACAAAATAAAATCGCAAATTTCGATAAAAAAATTTTCATTGCGGTTTTAAAAATAGCGAGTTTTCAAAAGTCACCACTCACCACTGTCAATAGTGTGAAATATTTTATAGCGCTTTTGATTAATAAATATTTATGCACAGTCTGTAGACAGTTCGTATATAATCTAAACTTAATATTATTATCAATAATTTTTAAAATTTTTTTGCAAAGTCGGCATAAAATTAAATTTTGTAGGTATAATTTTTCCACACTGCATTTGCAAAACAATCAAAGAGGTAAATATTTAAACATCTTACAAAGAATTAAAAAGTAAAATTATTATTGATGGACTTAAAGCTAAAAGAGAATGATTAATTAAACTTTTCTTTAGGTGTAAATTCAATACGGCAACGTCTAATTAATCTAATTACCAAAGAAATTCCATCTTTCTTTAAAATTTTTAGTCTTTATGAATGTTTGCAAACCAATGTTGATGTATTTGAGAGTTATACGTCTTATTTTTTATACGCCTACAGAATAAATGAATAGAAGTTTTGTATAACAAATATTGATTTTCAAAGTTATTAAATGGAACGATTTTATAAAAAAAAGTCTTAAATACCAAAATTAAAATTATATTTAGACATGTAATTGAATAAGTGACTTGTAGTTTTTACAATGTTTTTAAACATTGTTTTTAAAATTTTTGCATTAGATGCGTTAGGGTTATTAATCATCATATCTGTTCGACGAGTACACAATTAAACAGTTTAATTTTCTAGTTTAATCTGTAAATTTACATTTCCTGTAAGGTTTGGGCCTTATTATTTGTCAAAATTTAAGTTTGTAATGGTTAAATGAACTATCAATAAAAAATCCATAAACAAAATTACATAAATGCATAAGATAGTTTTCGCTATAATGTTCACAAAAATATTTTACGAAATAACATTTATTTCTTTCAAATAAATATTTTAAGACAAATTCAAGTTTTTTTGTTACAGCGTTTTATAACAGTGGCTTTTTGATTTGTCATTTTGATGCTAAATGACATATGTTCATATGTACTTTTAAGTACTAGTGGTCAAAAATGAAAAATACATTTTTTATTTTATTTATTTATTTATTTATTTATTATAAACATGAAAAGTACAATTATTTAAGTGACTAAATTAAGCATTCGAAGATTTCAGATTTCTTTCCTGAATTTCAATACAAGTGATAACGGTATACTTGTAGACGCCACTTCAGATTTGTTATTTTCGTCACAAATTCTTTTATTCTTTGATAGTTTCTTCTTTTCGGATAATTTTCATCGAAATTGCGTTTTTGCTTTCAACAGAGTTTTCTATGTAACTTTCCGCAACAGAACTCAATCGCCATCTTTCATGTCTTTTGAGTAATGTAACATCTGCTCCTGAATCTGCTAAAAGTGTTGTTGAACAACGGCAAAGACAGTGCCCGGTATATTCTTTTGCATTTAAAAGGCCGAGACATTCTGCAATTTTTTTAGGCATACCTCTAATAGTATTTATGCCAACGGGTATCGTACAGCACTAGGGATTTTTATAGGTTAAGAAAAATCTCCGATGTTTAGTATAAGGAGATCAAAGCTGTGCGTGTTGGAGGAAAATTTCTAAGAAACCAATTCCATTCACAAATCCTTCAGTTATTGTAAACATTCGTAAAATTTTTGTCGTGGTGTTCGGTATCTTCACTTTAATAAAGCTTGTCCAATCTCTTATACCTATATTCCACTTTCAAAAACGTAATTTCTTCTCTGCGTAACGCGCTAAAAATCCCAATAATTAGCACAACTTTTGCTAATAAATAGTCTTTGTCATCAGCTGTTTTCATAAAACGTTCTATCTTTTGCTTGGAAAATATTTTGGATTTTTTAGCCCTGTACCTACTAGGATTTCTTTTAGGGTAAATTTTTTTATATCTACATTCTTGTTAAGATATACCATGGTTTTTAATATTGAGTAGGTACTCCGTAAAGTAGACGGCTTATACATAAATGATAATTTTGAAAAATAGACTAAAAGTATCTTTTCTTTAATACTTATTGTTACATTTTTTCCCTCACATCAACTACCAAATTTTCTGTATGTTTCCCTGTAAATTTTCTTAAATTTTTCTGGAATTAGCGTGGCTAGTGCAGCTTTCGCAGAATTTTCAATATCGGAATCTAATTCAGAATCGCTCATTTTTGTGTTTTTTTATCACTTAAAACTTAAACACAGAACCCAAGTTGACAGTCTGTAATTTTACAAAAACAGTAACCTGCCGTCTGCCTAATGTACAATGTAAATGTTCGATTAAGATTATTATTTTTGAACGAAAAATCTGGTATAAACCGCTGTAACAAATATGTTGTATATGTTGAATGCAATACGTTGCAAAATCGATGTCTTTTAAGCTCTTGACGTGTTGGATCACTCGTGGTCCAAGATTCACGTCGCGTGCTTAAAAGACTCTCTGTTTGCAACTTATTGCATTAATAGCTGTTTATCTCCTATAGCATTATAGCTATTATCTCCTGACACTGACTAAAAACATACGAATCATTGATTGCAGTTTGTCACCTGACTACATAATGAGCAGAGTCCTAGAAAAATAAGCTCACATCGTAGCCTTCAAAAATCCTGAGTCACTACATTACTAAATTTTGAAACACTTATTCAATAAAAATACCTTGACAAAGTCGATCTTATTGCATTATGTAAAGAAGGTTAAATTTATAAAGATGAAATTTCAAACAATAAACAATACACTAAATAAAACAAAAAAAAACAAAAATACCGACATTAGATACCCTAAATATTCTATGAATCAATGAGTTACAAATCACAACAAACTTACTCTTAATGAAGAAGTTAATTAAAAATAAAACGTTAGATGCTGACCTGACGAATTTTGCTTTATATATTAATGTATACAAAAAAGTAGACACCTTGACATAAAAATCAAGTTAATTTTTGAAAAAATAATTTCCTTTAAAAATACGAACCACTGATGAAAATAAATATTTTCAAAAGATATTATTAAAGAAAACTAAAATAAAAATAGATCAGAAAAAAGATTGTAAAAAACCTTCAAAATGAGATATCATTCGACTCTTTTTCCCTATTTAATTTTCAGGAGTAGAAAACTCTGTGCTCAAGGCGGTGGTAAGGTCAAGAAAATTTTACCTCGAAAACATGTCCCCTTAGTAATAAAAGTCGACCTATTACGTTTTTTTTAATTAAAATTGTTACCGAAAAAATTGGGGTAAACTGTTTTTAAAAAATCACCCTGATGATAACATCGATAACTCTCTTATATAAAAGTTAATGCTTTTTGAGATAAATAAAATTTCTACTTTGTTTATCCTAAAAACAATCAACATTTGTGTAAGGGTCCTCTAAAGGGGAGCATTTTCTCTTTTTTTCGCATAGTTCTCTTATAGTTAATTGTTTTACCTATAATTACACATCAAATGAAAGCTTTTTTAATTTTCTAGGCAGGTGCGTTGTTAGTTTTTTTAAAAAATTGTTTATATTAAAGAAAAATTTATTTTTATTCATTTTTTTCGTTTTTCTGTAATTAAAACATAAACAAAAAAATTGATTTTTTAATATGTTATGTACAATACATTTTTAAAGACAGGTGCGTTGTCAAATTATATAAAATATATGGTTTTTTTGTTATAATTATTGTTTTTTTTAATGACGCTTGTTTAGACAAACGGACTGTACCTTCATAACAGAAATAAGTGTACAGGCTCACAATGTATTTATAAATTAGATATACTTTAAAGAATTTAAAATAAACAATGTATTATAATTATTTCAATGATCCAACAAAATGAAGAAATCTTTTTTTTGGTTCACAGCATTTGATCCAGATGTCGCTTTATCGCCGTACGAATTCAACAAGACATACGATACATTGAATTGAAAAACGCCAAAGACACAGATTATGGTAGTAGCATGAAACATTTTAAAGGGTGGGAAAGCTTCGATTTCAGTTTTCTATAATACAAAAATATGATACGTATAATATATTCGTAATATAATAATTAATTATAATGCATTATGTATGTACAGGGTCTCCCATCGCATATGCATAAAGGAATTTTAGGTAAATAGAGCCCATTGTTAAAACTATCTACTGATTGAACCATAAATAACCGCCCCTCATTTTGCGGTATTGCAATTATTTATCGTAAATATCTTTCCTAAAGTGACGTCTCGTTTTAATCAAAGATATCTCAATTGCTAATAGATTTTAGTCAATTTTTATTGCGTAAGGTGACTTTCTGATGTATGAGCATTATTATTTGTAGGCAAAAGAAAAAAAGAAAAAAAATATATTTATTTATTATAAATTTATAAACATAAATTGCTATTATTTTGGTGAATTACGTCCATTCTTTTTACATTCGAAATTTGTTGTTACGGGGAAGTGAACAAGGAAGAAAAAAACTATTTTATAAGGCTAACGTTTCGAATCGTTTATTGATTCTTTTTCAAGGCTTATAATAAATGTTAAATTTGTTTGGCATTCTTCCGGCGACCACTGGTCGAGACAAGTTGGTACCATGTCAAACAAATTTGACATTTATTATAAGCCTTGAAAAAGAATCAATAAACGATTCGAAACGTTGGCTTTATAAAATAGTTTTTTTCTGCCTTGTCTACGTCCCCGTAACAACAAATTTCGAATAAATTGCTATTTTTCTCTTAAACAAATTACCAATAATTTCTAAGATTCTTGTAGCGCTCCATAAGTGAATAGTTAATAAAAAAAATTTTTTTTTGTTTACTTTTCGAGGTTTAAAATTTTCCAAAGTTTTAATTGTTTCCACTGTATTTTTTTGTGAAGTAAGCTAAATTTTTTGTCTTTTATTGTATACATTATTCCTAATGCAATTTATATCTTTATCACTTAAAGTATCCATAGTTCTTTCAAGCTTCGGTCACATAAATGCAAATGTTCTAAGAATAATTAAATATCTTTCCAAGGATCAAGTAATAATCCGTCTTGACCTGATAAGGTTCGGTGCCGAATTTAGGTGTCGGGACCAGGTAAAGAAAGGGTGGCTGTTATTGGGGATTAAATAGTGACAAACTAGCTGACACTAAGAGTGAGAGAGACGGTTTTTTTTGAGACAGCGTTAAGACAGTACGTCTTAGTAATATCATTGTAACATGTGGTAAAACTCTCGTGAAATAGTATTCTTGTACTTTGGGTTGCCGCTTATTATAAAAGAAGGGGCAGAGTTAGAATCGCAGCACCCACCGTTTAGAGGACCCTTATAGTAGTCCTGGACGAACAAACTTTTGTTATAAATAATTTGCTAAATTTTGATTTAGTTTTGTTTAGACTATTTAAATTAGACGAAACAAAAAAGAAATTGAAAATTGTACTTATATTTTGTGAGCAACCTCTTTCGTATAACATATTAAAGTGGCGCCGTAAAGCATGCTCTCCTCATGAAAGAATTTCCAACACCGAAAGCACATCAAAAGAAATAGAAATTCCTTGTGAATATTTTTCCATTTGAGTCGTAAAAAATCTTCGAGTACCAATTCATAGGCAAAGTGCAAGCGCGCGTCTAGAAACTCCGTATTTCCCGAACAAATATATCTAACGGAGACTTTTCTAAAAGAACTTAAAGTAATAAAACCCACCTCCAAATATTTTTTATAGATGGAAGTTTGAAAATAAACCAAGATTTTATTTCCTACATCCTTCCTGACAAAATCCTGAAACGTCCGACATAAATCAGGACATTTTTCATAAAAATCCATGCCGTCACTTCACTTATAAGATTTTGGTCATATAGAAATTTGAAATAGATTTAAAAAGCAAGAACTATTAAACTTTTAATTGGTTTGATAAAAAAATAGCTTGCAAAGTAAATTACGTTTCAATGTGACTCGGTAATTGGATTCAGCTCTTTTCAACAAATTTATTGGGAATTTAAAACCGGTGTCAGTTTGAATAAAGCGAGGATTAATATCATACGTCGGGGTGCAGTAAAAAACTTCATCAGGATGCTTTTAATATCAACGTACTCGCACTAATTACCTTTAATGTTAAATGAAATGTTAAAATTCGAGTTAATTCAACTGAGCATAAATTATTTATGCATGTTTGCATTTGAACTTCTCAATTTATTAAGTATGATTATCAAAATATATTTTTCACATTAAGGATATAAAGTGCATGTTTTTCAGCGGTGAGAATAATAATTTCTAGTTCAAACCGTAGGGCGACAGTAAAAACCATTCGAACTGCTCAAAACAGTTTCACACCCATAATTAAACGTTTTGTCTACAATTAAATTTGTCATTCTTTGTTTTTTTTTCAACAGTGTTGAAAAAGGTTTTTTAAATAAAGACAAACTTTCTACACTAAAATCAGTAAATAAAAGTCTTCTTTTTTAACAATTGTAAAAAAACAATGCGTTATTTTTCATACAATTTTTTCGTAGGTACTACTGCAGAATTTTTCACCAGAAAGTTTTTATTTCTTTTTGTTTATTATTTATTGTACAGTTTGTTTAAAACATATTAGAAATAATTTTGAATAGTCGATAATTTTTGACTATTAATAATTTAATTAATGACTGTACAGATGTCACTTGAATAAAGCTGTTTTATAGAAAAACTTGTCATAGTGACTTTTAGTAATTTAGCATTGTTTTAAAGAAAGCTATCTCTGTTAAAATTTCTAGCGTTACTTTAAAAACACCCTGTATGTGCCAGAGCCTGGAGTGGACGCAAATGATTAAAATAGCAAATTTTTAACAAAATAAAAAGAATAGTTATTTTTCTATTCCTCACTAAATACAGGTTATTTACACTTTTAATAATGAAATTTAAAGTTCTGTGTTATTTATTATTATTATATTATTTTTTCTTATAACGCTACCATGTTAATATACGTAACACCATGAGAAAGGCTTAGAAGATTAAGATACAATATAGATACAATAATTAGAGGATATAAGACGGTCTTTGCTGTTACAAGGATACGACCTCTACGAATAAAAATGGAATAAAAAATCTACATCTAATACAAAAAACAATATTGTTACTTATATGATTATTTAGTTACTGTAACAAAAATTAGTTAAAAAGTCATAAAAAAAACTTACTTGTGTTGTATTTCCACACCTACAGACTACGGAGACATGCTATCAAACCTTTTAACTAAGTCCAAACAAATTTTTAGAAGTAAATCAATAATAAAAACACTTAAAAATACTTAATTAAGAGGTATTTTTGATAGCCTAAAAATAACGTAGCTTACCTTTAGAATCTCCATTAAAAATTAACGTTTGACACACGTGCCCTGCTATATAACTTAATTTTTTATTTATATTTATCATATATCATATACATATATTTTTTATATATGTCAAAAACTAGATATTGCACGGAATGTCTAAACGATCTGCAGGTTGATCGGATATCTCAAAATTACTTGTGTGTCAGTTTGCGAATTGACTGCTAATTTTTGAGCAGTCTGCATAATACGATACGAGTATAAGCTGACTTTAGCAATTTGCGAACACATGCTCAGCCCTCAATTATATCTTGCCGATGTGTCGTACAGAAACAGATCGCTATAAACTGCGACTGCAGGTGTTCACTGGTGTAGTGTAACAACAAGCCCCAACGGCTAGGTGAAAACACTACTCCGAAGATTAATAACCTACTCTAATTGTTATATTTTATTTACATTTTTAATTTTAGTACATACTAATTTTGTTTGAATATTAAATTAGTTAAATTAAATTAGGGTTTCAACATTCATTTGGTTTGTGTTATTTTGATCTATCATAAATTGTCATAAATTTGGTATAATAATTTCTTCTTTATACAAATAGTTTCCATAATTCAAGCTACTATAAAATAATGCTCTTTGAGATAAAATTTAAATTTGCTACGAATTGTATGAGTACGTATTCGTTTATGTATTTTATTTTAAAACTTTGTCCATTCTCGTACATTGCCTGAACTAGATTTCCTCAAAATAAAAAACTATATTATTACATCCTAAACTTTAAAACGGTAAAGTTTTATTGGCTGAGTTGTTTTTGTTTAAACAAAATGCTTCCCAAAACTATTTAGTATCATAAAGAAAGTAGTGGGTTAATGAAAGACATTGAAGTGAAAACTTTAATACAAAACACAACTTGCAAGAAAATTCGCTAGTAATTAGTTGCTGAGAATAATGGACGTGCGTGAAAGTTTTGAAACATCAAAATTTACTTCAATGTTAAATTTAGAGACTGAGGTTTTTACTTACTTTTGTTCATTGTACCTACTTTAAAGAAAATATAAAATACTTTTTAAATGTTTGGAAGAAAATCTCAACTGAGATATGAGTACGAATTGAGGAAAGCTGCTTGAGCCACATTTACGACACTATAACAATAATAACAATGGACTTAGTCGCTTGTATAATAGAGATTGTAATTGGAGATTTGGGAGAGAATTTATTGTAGTTACCTTATCCTAGCGCTTATAATCCTGTCTGTGTTTTTGGCAAATGCGAGAGCATCTATTTTAACTAGATTACAAATATTTACTAAGTTTCCATCGGTTTAAATTTAATATAAATATATATTTTATTTCTAATTAACTATTAACATAACAAAATAATAATTTAAACAATTTTTTTACTTGCTTTTAATGAAAATGAATCATAGCAGCCCTAACATAAAAATGTGGAGAAAGTATCGTTTTCCGTCTTAGGCCAGAAAATTTCACATAATTCCGCATTTGCATTTTTGTTTGTGGTTTATATGAGAACTGTCGTTTTGAGATTTAATTTTATACTTTTGATTTAAAGATAAAAACTTGACTTTTTTATCTTTTTTTATCTTTTAAATCTTTTTAATCTTTTTTTATCTTTTAAAATTTAAATGCAAATTATGCTGTTTAGAGAAACAGTTTACATATAAGCAAAATAGCTGAACAATTAAAATCAACTTTTATTGAATGGGTTTTCAGTACTTTCTAACGTTGCTTCTCCTATACTAAGAAGAGAACTTTAAATAAAGAAAGTCTGGATAAAAAATAAAGAACATCTAAAAGAATATTCAATATGGTCTGACTTAATTGCTTCTGAGAATCTATCCAAATCTAGGAAGCACTTTTGTGTTGTAAACAACCAATTTCAAAAAGTTTTTCGTTTTTTATAAGTGGGGCAATATGTTGGTCCAATATCTAACCGGTAAAGATTTAACAGAAGATCCAATAATAAGGTACCTGGAATACATTAGCCAAGATGGATCTGGGTGAAATTCAACAGATTAAGAACGGGTCATGTCAGATGTAATTAATGTTGCTTAAATGAAATGCTGTAAAAAACTATACTGTCGATGTGGTGTCAAGTAGAGTAAACTGTACAACACCTTGTCAAAGAGTGTGGAATTACGAGTGTTCAAGGAGGTTTCAACGAAATTCATGAGTTTTCACCAGAAGCTAAAAGTTTTACCAAAACGTGTTGGTAAGAGTTAATTTACTTAGAAAAAAATCAAATTTATTTTATTAGCTATTTATGTACAGTATCTAAAATAAATAATGTCCGCTCTAACTAAAAGTAGTAACCAAGAAATTGATTGAATTGTTTAAAAATTTGTAAAAATATCTATGTTAAAAAACTGTTATAAGATAAAAATTATAAATTTGTTACTTAAAGTTTAAAATGTGAATAACATGACTTATCTGCAAATTTTGTAGATATAATTTTGTATTTTTACATTTTTAGTCTAGACCAGGGGTCGGCAACCTTTTTCGAACGGCGGGCCATTTTCAAAATAAAAATTTTTATGCGGGCCACATATTCAAATGTAACATAAATCTTTTTTTAAATAGTGCTTTTATGTCATGTACGAGTACAAATATTATTAAAAAAAAATTATATTAATGCTTTGACGGGCCGCACAAAAAGTTGCAAAGGGCCGCATGCGGCCCGCGGGCCGCAGGTTGCCGACCCCTGGTCTAGACTAAAGTTAAAACTAAAGTATATTAATAATACTAAGTACTAAAACAAAGCATTAGAAAGATACAAAAAAAGTTTGGCAAGTGTCAAGTGTGAAATTAACTAGCATTGTTTGTTGTGATTGTTACCTTCAGAGTGCATATCTTTGACAGTTGCAAATTAGTCACCACCATTTTTCAGGAGTTCTAGGTTATGTTTGAGTAATTTGGGTTTGGGACAAAAAAACTCTTTTTAATTGATAAATGTAAAAATTGTTTGGTTGCTGCAGTTAAGAAATGCAAAAATGCTTTAAAAATCTTTGACAGATCTAAAGGTAACTTGATAAACTTTTTAATTAAACACGCAATATATTTAATAAATAATTAAAAAATATGTACTGTAAACCCTGACAAATACGTCGAATACTAAATATTCGTTGCTCCACTAATAACAATCCGTTAAGTTCAAATAAGTCATGTAAAAGGTATGAATAAGTAGTTGAATTTTCAAAATGTATGAAACACTTTATGATTTTTAAAATTGTATGGTTTAAAAAATTCAGCACTTTGTCTCTTTGGTCAAAAGACTCTATAGTAAAGTCAATGTTATTTGTCCACAAAAATGTAGCCATTTTACGGAATTCAAAACTAATGACTTTCTTGAAGAAACAGTCAGGTCAGGTTTGCTAATAAAATGACAGGACATCTTGCTTTCAGTCCGTGCGCCCTAAATTTTTTTTATGGCGTTCTATGTCACCTTAAGTATGAATTAATTTTATATAAGGGAAAGACGGGCAAAATAGGGTACTTAATGTTTGAAGTCGAATTTAAAAAACCTAAAACTTTAAAATTCTGGAAATAAGGCAATAATATTGTTACAGTATTAATTATTTATTAGTAACATTTTAACTTATAAAAAAGTAAACATTTTATATTACACAAAAAAGAAAATAATGCAACTTGCTTCATTATGCCCGTCGCATAGGACAAAATAGGGTAATATGTTTAAACCGGGAGAATCTCTTTGACAGTGTTCTCAAATAAATACTGCTTCGTCATCTTCATTGCCTATACCTGCACATGAATTGTGAACCCATTTGTGATAACTGTGGGAACAATTTATCCATCTCTTTATAGAACTTAAATAAAGGTATCCGCACTCCGCAGTACAAACAATCAACGTCACTATCTTTCTCGCTTTCTGAATCTGAACCCACTTTTTTAGTTTTTGTCACTTTAGATTTCTTAATTGTGTGTGATTGATCATCTATTATCTCTTTTTTTCTTGATTTTTCTTTGGTAGATTTACTTTTTGCTTAAACCAATTCTAGTTTTGTATTATATGGTGAGGACGTTAAAATTGTGGTTTTGCTCTTTTTACTTGACACTGGTTTCTTAGATTGATTTACTTTGGGCAGTGCTGGATCGCTGTGGGACTTACAAACTCAAAACTAGAGTCACTTTATTTGAAAATTCCTGATTGAAACTCAGTTTCATTAAATGTTCCTGGTCGAAGCTCGAGTGTTTTCTCTCTAATCGACTGTATAACATGAGTGTCGTCGTGTTGCTGAATAGATTCTAGTTGACATTTAGGTGTACTGGGATTAACTTCTAAGTCACTTGTAGCTGATGATAGCAAAAACTCTGCTTCAGAAAAAACGGCCATATCTACAGGTCACACCCCGGTTGCTTTAAAACCATTTATTGCATTGTAGCTGCTCTTAGATATGCAAAACTGAATAAGAAGGAAATTTGATTAAATGTTCCAGAATTTGTTCGAAACCATTTTTTTATTTCGTCGTCATAATATGCACTTAATGGCTTGATAAATGCCACATCCAAGACCTGAAGACGGTGGGTGCAATGGGGTGGAAAACATAACGTTACCACTCCATCTTCTCTAGCATAATTGATTACGTCAAAATTTTTTGTTTGTGATAAATGACCATCTAGCGAAAGCAGAACCTGTAAATCTTTTAAAGCTCTAGAATATTCGACAAATTTTTTAAACCATGAAAAATTATTAGTTGATATTTCTGAACAGTTTACTGACGCTGTTTCTATCCGGATCTAGCTATTTTAAAATTTTGGTTAAAGAGGTGCTCAATCTGATTTTGTTCAGCAAGTTGAAAAACAAGTTGCCTGCATTCTGTAATAGTCAGTACAAATAATCTTGCTTCTATATCATTAAGATAATTGACAAGTTTTTGTTCTTGTTGGGAAGTAAAACGAGCCTTTTAGTTCCCAAACTTTTGAAACAGAATAACCTGGAGTATTTTGTTGTTATTTTACGTAACGCTCTAAAGTAGTCTGAGGAACACCAAACAAAATAGATGATCGATGGTAACCCATCTCACCACTTATTACAGCATTTACAGCCTGCTGCATATTTTCTTTTGGCCAGTTTTGACAATCAGTGTTTTTTTGTACTTGTACACCATCTACAAACCAAACCAAAATATCTATTTACCGGAAAGTTGCATAAAAACAAAAATCGGGCAAAATGAGGTAGGTATCCCATTTTATCGTACCTGCTAGTACCCCATTTTGCCCAAATGGGTAAATTTTTAGATTGTAACGTATTGATTTTATTAGAAGTAAATTTTGTTAACACAACGACTAAAAAAGTTTTTAGAAAACATGCACTTTTAGTTTCAGTTGGTAATAATGTTTTCTAATAATAAATTGGTTTAGTACTACTTAGGATGAATTTATTCTCTAGGGAATATCGAAACTGTGTTTACTAAAAAGTACTAAATACGCACATATGCTAACTACAGCGATCGACAACTACCTACTGATTTCTGCTTTATGACAAAGATTGTATCCACGCGGGTGTAATATAATTTCGAAAACGTTGGGTAGATAAAGCTAGTGGTTTAGAAAAAAAACAGGGTAGGGTAAGACCCCCAATAGTTGACACTGTCCCTATAATTGACATCTCTTTTATTTTTTATCGTTTTTAAGAAATTTACTACTTGAAATGAGTTTGTTTGGCTATTTCTAGATAGATAAACCTAATTGCTAGCAGACAATACAGAACTCTGTATTATTAGAAGCAAATGGCTTCCGTCAGCTATTGTTTTATATAGAGCTGTTACTTGTGTCGGTAAATTTTCTCATTTTTATTAGAAAAGTGCTATATTTAAAGATATGTAGATCATTAAAATTTATATATTTTAGTATTAAATTTTCTGGTAGGGTAATAAACATTAGTAATTGTGTGTTTTAAACCACCTCAAGTGTTAAAAATTCCTCAACTGACATAAGTATCGAATATGCCGGTTATTAGGTCTGAAATATTGTGAACATGTAGTTATGGGCACTAGTGCCAATAACTATTTTTTTTTTAATTTTGCATTTATATTTATTATTATATTTTTATATTGTATTTTATTATCATGATTATATTATATTCATATTGCAATAAATAACAGTGACACTACAGAAGAAGAACAAAGTACTTTTCTAATTAGAATTAAAGATATAGATTTGCCGGAACATGAACCTTTGTGGTCACAAAATCTGGAGCAAACAATTATCAATGCAAATGAACAATTATCTACAGATCAAACTTCAGAACTGATCATTCTTGATGACTTACTCCTTAACTGTCCAAACAGTCCAAACATCTTAAATGAAAATAAAAAACCACAAAAAGCAAAAAGCCCAGATTACATTTTTGTAAATTATTTGACAAACTATGAAGAGAACTTTTTAAATAACAATGAACATAACCCAAACAACTTAGCTGATACCTTAAATAATCGAAAAATCTGAGTTGCTTCTAATAAATTTATCTGCTGAACCGCCATGATCTCCTACACACTCACCTACTAAATGTTTGTTTTGGCATAACACATTTGAACAAAAAGAAAAATTTCAGACCGAAAGAAGTTTATTTGTTATTATTTTTTCTGAATGGAAAAAATACAAGAAAACAAACAAAAAGAAAAGCTTAAAAAAGACAAAAAAAAGGAAGAAAACACGAAAAAGAAAAAACATAATAAAGTCAAGAAATTAAATTCTGTAGAAAAAGCCAAACATATTAAAAATTTTACATCAGAATTGACAAAAATAAAAGGTAAAACATTAAAACCAGCAAATAAAGAAGAAAATATTATCAAAAATTCAAGTTTAAAAGACACTACTAATTGTCTTTCACAAAATAATAGAATTATAAATAAAGATTTATGTTTTATTTGTGTGGAAAACGTACCTACCATTGGCAAAATTTGCAATCAAGTGCAAAAATTGTACTCTAATTTATCATTGTAGCTGCTTAAAAAAGCATAATCTTTATTCCGAACATTTCTTATGTAAAGTACGTAATTCCGAAAAGATTTTGAGTAAATTTTTTTTTTCATTTTTTGTTTTTATCACATTTGAAAAAACTTTAAAAAGGCAAATAAAAAACCGCCAATAACTAGCAGATTTAGTGTGCTAATAATTACTACTGCGTGCCAATAACTAGCACAATTAAGGTGCCAATAAATACAGCTTTTGAGTTATTTGTAAAAAATATGTATATTTATTTAAAAAAACTGTACTAAAAAGTTTTTATTAATGTAAGTTTTAAATAAAATTGGAATGTTTAAATTACAATATACTTTTTTGGATATGTAAATAACCCCACAGTAAGAAAATAGCATCAATTTTGTTAAAGACAGATGCTTAAGGTGCCAATAACTGGGGGTTTTACCCTACCCCGTTTTGTCCGTATGTCCCCTACTTCTAAAAAGTATTATAGTTTGCTTTGTATTTGAAAGATAGATATTTGTAGCACATTACAAACAAAACTAGTAAGAAATCGATAATCAAAAAAATCGTTTGATTAAGATCTATTAATCAAAAAATTGATGTATCGATTAGATGATTATTCAATCAAAGCATTGCTTAATCAAAATAACTGATTTATTTGCCTGAGTGATTATCGATTATACAAAATAAAAATAGCCCAGTTATAATGGAGAGACAATAAAAAATTAAACGATACATAAAACGGTGTAATTTACTTTTTAGGGAGCTTTAAGATGGTCCATTTTTGACTTTGCCTCCCATTAAGAGTCAATATTTTTGTTATAGTTAGGCTTCGTTGATTAAATTTAAAAGTTTGAGAAGGTAACTTCTCTAGTTTCGCGCTGTTACATTTCGATTTTATCTTCAAACAAGTTTTACCCTTCCCTCACTATCGGTTAAGGAAATTAAAACTAAACAGATTAGTTTGCGATAAATTGTCTCTGTCAAAGACACTCTAACTATGTTTTGTAACAGGTGTTCAAACTTTACAGTTTCAATAACCCTTTTTGCGTCACGAAACTTATTCTATTAGAAGCCAGTAAATTTCATATTTATTATCCACAGTTTACTGCTTGGCACCCCCTCAAATCGATCACGCTCGTCACAATGCCCTTCCGGAACAAACCACCTTTGATCTGGACTCCACTCTGCAATACTACTGTCACACCGGCTACGTGACCAACGGTTTTCCTCGAGCGAAATGTCTGGCAATCGACGGCCAGGCCTCTTGGTACGGTCCCGACATATCCTGCGAACGTAAGCTCTTTCACCGTTCCTGACGGCCATAATAAACTCCCCTTGTAGCAAATTCCTGTGGTGCTCCTACTGACATACCTCATGGCTGGCACGCGGGTGAATGTTACACGTACGGATGCCGTATTACTTACCACTGCGCCGAGGGTTACGAGCTTGTTGGAAAAAATGAACGGTTCTGCCAAGCTGACGGCACCTGGACTCCAAAGGAATTGCCTACTTGTGTTCGTAAGTCGACAATTTTACGACATCACATGTTTAATAAATAGGGTATCTCATATCATTAGACTACTACTTATTTATTGAACGGAAGCTGAACTTTTTTAGCACAGGTTGATAAATCATTTATGGTTTGATAACAATTGCTCATAGGCCAGTAAAATTACAGCTAAAAAGAAAATTTCTTAGTTTAATTTTCGGAAAGCTAGAAATCGTAGTAACGGCCACGAACAAATGAATTTACGTTATCACAAAAGACATAAATAAAAACGCAGTTTTGTAATTAACTAAGTTAATTAAAATATTTTTTTGTGTTATAACAGTTTTTTTATGTACTCCACTTTGAGTATTAATGACTAAGTACGCTAAATTCATGATACAATATTAGAAACCCGAGATTTTGAATGATGACTAAGTTCATTAGTATGAGGCTTTGAGTATATTTTTGTTTATGTTAAATAAGAGTTAATCAGAGTTTGTACAGTCACAGAGGTGAGCTAAACTTTTGGGAGCCAAAGAACCACAAAATCTTGACATATTTTTTGAGTTTTATTGCTATAAATGCTTAATTGTACTCAGAGA
This sequence comes from Tribolium confusum, assembly GCA_029207805.1. Classification (NCBI taxonomy): domain Eukaryota; kingdom Metazoa; phylum Arthropoda; class Insecta; order Coleoptera; family Tenebrionidae; genus Tribolium; species Tribolium confusum. The sequence continues at coordinate 7,042,987 of JALGAY010000003.1, forward strand.
AATGCTTTAAACACAAGAATTAAAAAGCATTAAAATTTGCGTCAAATGACCTCTTTAAACTTAAAATTTGGTTTAATAGTGTACTGGTAATGTTAAATCACATAATGATCTTTTTGTTTTCGCCGAATTACGTTGCTTAAAAAATTAAGCGATCAGCTGAAGCTCTATTTTAAGTAAGTCCTTTAAGAAGAATCCGTACCTTTCCTGTCTACTGCATCTTACCTATAGGAAATAATGCTTTACAAAGGTTTCAAAGTCCCCATAAAATAGGAAGTAAAATTGATATTTTTAAATGGACTGTTGTAGTTTCTTAAAAGTTCAGACTGTGCTTCTCTAGTGTTATATATACATATATATATATTTTTTTTTTAAATTTTACTTTTAACTATCTATTAAAGTACAAACTTTGTCTTTTATAAGTCATTTTAACAGCAATTTTTGGCAGTAATTAAATAATAATAATTACAAAACATCACTAGAGAAGCATAGCCTGACTTTTTTCCTATAAGAAACTGCAAAAATATTTTTTTTAAAATTAATTTTACTTCTTATTTTATAGGGACTTCAAAACCCTTGCAAAGCATAATTTCCCATTGGTAAGGTGTAGTCGGCAGGAAAGTTAAGGATTCCTCCTAACTATTCTTTACAATCGATGAAATATGGATGTGTTAAATTAAAAAATCGTTATTTTACAAATTATTTTTACCTATGGCTGATAAATGCCAATATACATAATGGGCTTATATTATAAACCATGTTTTAATTTTTTTTATTTTTTGTTGTTATTACTGAGATAACGAATTTTAAAAGTTAAAATTTTTTTTGTGACGTAATAAAGGGACTTTTTTCTTATTGGTAACAAAACACGTGCTAGGTACGTATTTCGAATTCGAATCTTATATTTATTCAGTCAAATCCTTTGACATTTTACAATAATAAATCAAATTTTTTGAAACTTCTTTATTTTTCAGTCATTTAGATAATTATAAAAATACAAAACGGATATAAAAAAAACAATAAAAAATCCGTGTATTCTGACGATCTTAATGTTACTACATTAGATCACTGAGAAGATTCTACTTCCAAAAGAAATAAACCTCTTTGAGATCTAGTATTAGCAAGTATTACTAACATTATGTGATAATGTTTCTGTGGAATATGTCTGATATTTACTATCAATAACAATTTTATTTGGAATCAAATTGTATTCCAATATTTGTAGTTTTCATTTTCTGTCCACTTCCTGAAATTGACTGCTTTCACTTGTGGGTGGCTCCTCTAAATGGCGATGTGGAACAACGTCAGGGTTTAGTTTCAAACGACTTCCTACTGTTTATAAAATATCCAAATTGTTAAATCTGCTGCCAGGTAAAGTGACAAAAATAAAGCATTTATACTATTTAAATGGAATGTTTTTAAGTCTTTTAATAAAAAATTATTTCAGTAAATACTTATGTTTATGCAATACTTGCATTAAAGTGGTCTTCACAGATTGTATACTTTGCATTATCAGATATTTTATCTTTTTTAAGGGCCTCAGCCTATTTTGTTCATCTCTCTTCATCTTTTGGTATACTAAGAAAAATTTTCTGAGGGTGAACATGAACTAACTACTCACTTTTTAAAAACCATTATTTGATTGAAATAGAAGCAACACGTGCATTTAGCCAAATATTACAAAGTCCCCTTATCACGTCATAACCGCAAAATCGAATTTCTAACATTTTTTTTCTCTAGTTAAATCTTCACTATATTCTAAACTAAAAAATACTGGTCAAATATTTTTTTAAGTACTGTCTAATAAATTTTTTTTTAAAAAAGGCTTATGAGCTCATTATACAAAACTGTTTTTACAATTTACGGTAGGTTTCTCCGTGATCGAAAGGTTTGAGAGTAATGCTGTCTTAGCGAAATGCGTAAATGTATAGTACTATATCTACTACCACCTTGAAAAAACTAGAACTTTTGATGTTTGCTCTGCAAGAGAAAGTAGACAAGATGGTTTTGTAGTGAGCCAATTTCTCTTGGCCTTGTTCTTATTTTTTGGACACAATCCAAAGTAAGTAATAAGTAAATCTAAGTAAGCAGCTGTTCAAGCGATTGGTAGTAATATTATTTCTTTTAAATGCTATTTGAATTACAATTAAGAAATGTTAGATATCAGGTTTTAAACACTGTTTTTTGTTAATTTATTGAAGAATTTTAAAAGTTTTGGAACTAACTTAATTTGTTTAACCAAAATCTCAATTTTTTTTAATTGATTCACAAAGAATATGGACCGATTTTATAATCAAAATCTGCTTTTATTTAAATGACGTTTAGACTGTAACTGTCATTATGACAATATGCCTTTAAGTTGATTAGGAAATCGGCCCTAAGATCATGAATAGATGAAATGGATGGCAAACTTATTTTAGATATCTTATCCGTTTGCAGGTCCTTCAAAAAGCTCAAAAAATAATGAAAAAGCAGTTTTATTTCAGTACCAATTAGTAGCCACTAGCACGCAACCTACACCTTTGATATCTCCGATACTTCAATATCTTCGATTGACGGGAGTACCTCCTTTATTTTTAATACTTAGAATAGCTCGATAGTCAATAATACCTACAATACTTCAGTTAGTTTCAATACTTCGCAGGTATCGATACCCGATAGGTATTTAAAAAAAAGTGTCGCCCAGCCCTAGTTTAAATTTGACGCAAAATTTAATGTTCTTTAATTTTTTTATTTAAAATTTTTCTATTAAGAAATGCAGTTTAGCGTTTATAGCAATTAAATTAAAAAAAGTTAACATTTTCTGTTTCTTTTATTCTCAAAAGTTTAGATTACCTTCTACCTATAACCGTACAAACTGAGTATTTTTGTTTAACATCTCGTCCTGTTAGAGGCCGTATACATTCAGAACAGCATGTTGGGTCATCAAAATCTGTCAGCGAACGCTACTAAGCAGAATGACCAAGAATGACGAACACCGCTGACCTTTCGCTGACCACGTGCCGCTTGGCTTCTTCTCCTTCAATTTGCAAATGGGACTGGCCCGACACTATTTTGTCATCTGCACACTTTTATTGGTGTGCTGTTCTGAAAGTGTACGGACTCTACAAGTAACCTACCGGACTTATAACGTAAATAACTATTAATTTTTGTATTTAAAGTTTTTTATTTGGAAGTGCGGTTTAGCATTCATAACAACTAAATCAAATAAGTTAACATTTTCTGTTTCTCTTAATCTCAAAAGTTTAGATTATCTTCTACATATTTATAACCGTGCATCCTGAGAATTTTTCTTTAACATCAATATTAAAATGATTTCCATCTTTCCGGGTATTAAGCCTTAAATATGAAATTACATGAACCTTTCATCTTTTACAAACCGTGCACTTTACGAGTACAGTTTGTTTTACCAAACTTATTTAGGCTTCTTTGAAGCTACAAAAGCCCCATATGTTCTATTAGATTTTTATTAGTCTGCACTTAGCTTTATTAGACTGCTCCCACAAGACCCCATCGTGTCATTTCTATTTTGTTTGTGGCGTTCGTTTAATGTTGTTACAGCGGTGCAATGTAGCCCCCCGGAAAACCCTCGACACGGCAAGGCTATTTACACTTCATGCAGTTACAACTCTGTGGTCAGCTACGAGTGTAAATACGGCTACACTCTCCAAGGTGAAAGTACCCGGAGATGTGGAGCTGATAGAAAATGGTCTGGGACTCAACCTATCTGCAAAGGTAACCCGCATGATCACCCACCATCATTACTTAATTTTTTTTGCGCATGAGTAGAGATTAACTGTGGACATCCTGGACGACTATGGAACGGTTGGTTAGAAAATATCGAAGGTGGTACCGGTTTGGGTGCTTCTATAATTTTTCGATGTCACGAAGGAATGTTGCTTGTGGGAAATACTTCAACCGTCTGCCAAATTGATGGAAAATGGAGGTACCCGCTACCAAAATGTCTGGGTGAGTTTTGGAAAATGCTTGTTTTTCCTGGTTTAAATCATAATCATGTTTTTGTTGGTATAACTTTGGAACTAGCTCAGTAATTTTGTAGCTCCTTGTGTGGTACCCCATGTGTCGCAAGGAAGAGTTATTTTAGTTTCAAGGAATGATACAGCGGTTACGTCTACTGTGGTACAACATGGAGAAGCTTTGGAAGTTAATTGTGAGCACCAGTATGAGTTTTTGGCTAGTACGTCACCAGTTACTTGTAATAATGGTACTTGGACCCACATACCTAAATGTGAACCTGCCAGGTTAGCCGAAATAAAAAAAATTGCAAAATGTTATTTTTTTTTAATTTGTAGGTGTAAGCATTTGCCTAAACCACCCAAGAATGGAATGGTTATTGCTCCAAAAATGGACCACAATATGAAAGCTCGTTTCAAATGTAAAGATGGGTTTCAAGTTAAAGGACATCCATTAATTGAATGTTCCTTTGGTAACTGGACAGGAGAGATACCGAAGTGTGAAGAAGGTACTTGATTCTTCTAAATTTTAGTCTCTTCGAATTAAATATTTCAGTTTATTGTCCATATCCTGGATCCGTTTCTAACGGTAAAATCCTCTTGGTTGGAAATATGGGCCTTTACGATTACCGTCCATACGTCCGAAAAGTCACAAATAACAAACAAATAATGTATGACTGTGACAAAGGCTATGTTTTAGCAGAAGGTCCTCCTGGAGCGACTTGTATCGGAGGCAGTTGGAGTCCTGGTCAACTCCCAAAGTATTTATTTCATTTTTTTTTTCGTATCTTTTAATTTTTATTAAAGGTGTGTTCTTGGACAACATCCCCGATTACGTTGGAACAGACGAAGAAGATCAATAGCGATGGAAAAATACAAGAGAGCGTTTATACGTCACCACAAACTCATCTACGAACATCGTGAAAAACGATACGTTCACAATTATTTAAATTTGATAGACGAACATAGAAAAGAAGCTAAACACAGATTAAAACGTGCTCTTAAAGGTGGTAGTAGTAGCCGAGCTTTTGGAACTTCACATAAAAGCTCAAATTCTCAATTGAGTTTGCGAAGAGGCAATAAAAAGAATTATTACTATGAAGAAGAAGAAAAACAAGAAGAAATAAAGAAACCTAAACATAAAGTACGGGGTCCTTGCGAACCGCTTTCGAGTGAACCTTATGTCAATATTGAGATTGTTAAACATGGAAGAGACCCAAATGTGTCTTTTAGTTCTGGAAGTATTGTGAAAATGGCTTGTGGAAAAGGTTATGGTTTAAACATGCCGGAAAATAAAACAGCGAAATGTGTCAGGGGAAGGTGGAGACCTACTAAACCTACTTGTTCTATTTGTAAGTAAAAAATTTAATTGTATAACACTATTTCTCTTTTATTTATTATTCTTAAGACAACTTGTTTTTGATTTGCTTTTAAGAATTCAATCGTAGATGATAGGGTATTATGTGTGTTGTGGTCTTAATTAAAGCCTTTGATAATAGCAAATAGAGATTTTGTTTTTAAAAGGTATAATTTATAACGCCAACGTTTCGGGTAAGGATTCGTTTTTTCTCAAAGCTTATATTTTATTCCTAGTGAAAAAAAATTAGTTAATTGTTATGTAGTTGTTTTGTTATTAAATAACCTTAAATAAGTTCTAACTATAACAACTATGCGGCAAATGGAAGATTTTCTTCATTTTTACTAAAAGTAATTAAGGTGTCTCAGTAGCTGACGATTTTTAGTTTTAAACTAATATTATAAAGTAACGTATTTAGCGTACAAGAATATAAATTGTATCAGAGACCTCTTTTAGTATTTATGCAAACCATTGTTTGTGTGCTTCTTTGATAAGTAAGTTTCAAAAATTAGTAATGGCGATCCAAAGTCAGGTGTTAGAGTGTTCGTTCCTATCTTAGAACTGTAACGAGGTAAGATAAAGATATGCAGATATGAGATAAAGTTTTTTAATCATATTTTATTGTTATTGTAGTCGAGACTTTATCGGTTCAGTAGTAAATACATTTATTTTTAAAATCTGATAAGTTAGATTGTTCCAATCCGAATTTTACTTTTAGTTTATAACTATACGGTCAGGCATGGGTACAATTTTCGTGGTTTTTTTCTAGTAGCTGACACTAATGGTCAGGCTTTAGTGTCACGCAAATGTATTAACATTGTCTTTATTTGAAAATGTTTAAAAATAATTATAAATATAAACAAATAAATAAAGCACAAAATACAGCAACAATTATGTGGGCCAGTAGCTGACATGGGACCTGTACAACATAATTGTGAAAAAAACTAGTGTCAGCTACTAGTTCTCACAGGTGGTCAGGCATTAGCGTTGTAGATTTTTTTCCACATTTTTAGTTTTGTTAATTTGTTTTCAGAAAATATATGAAATAGATTTTAAAATATAAAGAACAAAACTTGGTAAATGCTCTTGAGGCGGTTAAAAATGGTATGCCTGTCCGAACTGCTACTAGGGCATTTTCGGTTCCTCATACTACTCTTCTTTACAAACACAAAGGAAAATATCCTGTAGCAAGGAAACTGGGACCAAAAACTGTTTTAACAAAACAAGAAGAACAACATTTAATCCATTGGATTTTTCATGTTTTTTGTTGGATTTCCTGTAACTAGGATTCAATTACTAGACAGCATTGAAATATTGTTAGGGGACATTAGACGAGAAATTCCTTTTACAAACGATTGACCTGAGCGTCGGTGGTACCTACGACAGTTTTTTAAAAAGACATCCAGAAATTTCTGAAAGGGTTTCTCAAAATCTAACGGTGAACCGCGCAACAGTCACAAACCAAAAATTAAAAGATTGATTTTTTAAAATTGAATCGTTCTTGAAAAACAATAACTGATCATATTTTAGAAGATCCACGACAAATCTTCAATCTTAATGAGACGGCATTTTTTTTTGTTCAAAAGGTTCAGTAAGAAAGAATGAGAAAGTTGTCTATAGCTTTATAAATAACGACGAAAAAGAGTGTTTAACTGTACTTTTTGGAAGGAACGCTTCTGGAATGCAGCCTCCACCTCTGATTGTTTTTTCAGATGAAAGAATTCCTCAAGCAATAACAAACAGGATGTTGCCAAAATGGGGTATTGGAAAGACTCAAAATGGTTGAATAACTTCGGAATCTTTTTTAGAATATATTGCAAATGTATTCTTTCCTTGGATTCAAAAGAATAACAGACCGGTTATACTACTATATATAGATGGACACATTTCACATTTGACATTAAACCTCAGTAGATTTTGTTCTAAAAATAAGATTATTTTATATATATATGACGGATTTAATAAATCAAAAAAAAAAAACAATGAAGCAACAAAATGGCACTAAGTTCTACACTGAGGAGCACATAGACAGTTCCGCACGCTGACCAGGGAAGTCCCCGAATGCCTTCCTCTCGGCGGCCTCGCCCAACTCTGCATCCGAGTAGTCCCGACGTAGCACGGCTCTGTCCGACATGAGATTCCCCATGCCCTGTCCTCCCAGAAATAACGCGCCGACATATATTATTTTATTATTTTATATATATTATTTTATATTCATATGCCAACCGATGGATGTTGGAATTTTTCGTCCATTAAAAAATTAGTGAAAAAAAGCTGTACGAAAGTGGAGATTTCAGAATAGTGTTCAAAAACTAAAACGAGAAAATTTTAGACCTCTCTTAAATAAAGTTATTGATAAAGTCGTTACACCTGATATGTTTGTAAATAATTTTCACACTTGTTGCTTTTTTATATTTACTAGTGAAGCTGTCAACTATGAAAATAGGTTACTTAAGGACAAAAAAATTGATAGTGACATTGAAGAAAAAAAGGTTAATAATAGCAGTAATACCTTGCAAATGCTTGAAAAAAATATTGGTGAAGAAAAGCTTCTTGAATTTCGTGCTTGTAAAGAAGAATGGGGTGGAAATGTATGTATGTACATCATTGTTTCAACTGTGAAAAGCTCAGCAAGGCACCGACAATATTGGAACTTTTGAAGTTACAGAGGACGAAGTTGTAAAAGAAAATACTAATTTAAAGAATATGTTCTTTGGCTTAGACAGTGGACACTTAATTGAACTGTTAGAAAGTTATAATGGATCTTTATTGTTTGAGCTTGAAACTAATTTCATGTTAGACAATAATGAGAATAAGATACAAACTTTTAATTTATATGCTGAAAAAGAATGTTTGATAAGTGGAGGGAAAAAAAGAAAAGAAAGAAATGATACGGAAATCTTTTTTCAACGTACTAGCGAAACAGACACTGTTAATAATGATATGTAGTAATAAAACTCGAAAAAAAAAAAAACTCTCCAAAAATAATTATTTATGAGGATATTTTGCTCAGAAATGAAATTAAGAATAAAACTACGGAAAGTGTTTTTGTCAATAGTGATATTAATAAAAAACATCTCCCCTTAATGAACGTACAAATTGATATGCCATCCTCTTTTAAACGAAATTTTTTCCGGTCGGATACCACTGCGACTCTAGGAAGCGAAAAGAGGAAAAAAAAAAGTTTCAAGTGTGGCTACTTCCGATCAGTGGAAAAAATATCACATAAAAAAGAAAATGGAAAAACAAAAAAGAAACAAGAAAAAAAGCATAAGAAGCAAAAACGAGAAGAAAAACAGAAACTTGTTAAGGAAAAAAACTTAAAAGCAAAAAACCAGCATCAAACTAAACGTAAAGGAAAAAAATATTATAATAAACGAAGTAAACGACGAGGTGCAAGATAATGTAATAGAAAACGCCAAAAAAGTAGAAATAAATAGAATAAAAGTTAAATCCTATTGTTATAGTTCGATATAATGAGGAATGCTTCCCAGAAATAGTAAAAAAAAAATTTTTTTTGTATATCCAATGACAAAATATGACAATTGGAAATGGCCTCAAAAAGAAGACATTCTGTGGTATGACTTTAATGACGATGAGATTATTAAATAAGCGAGGAGTTTTTTGTGTAGCAAAAATAAAAAAATACACTTCATTCTAATATTATTTTATATATAGATACCTATTTATGTAATTAACATTTAAGTAAACGTTTAAATTCTAACCGTTTTTAATTTGATATAGTTTGGGTCATTTACTAGTGCAGTAAGGGTCAGCATTACATACACCTGTGTCAGCTAATAGTACACACGTAACGTTAAATGTATTATTATTTTTGAAGAAAAACTTTATATGTGTAGTTACTAAAAACAATATGTATTATATACAAAGATTATAAACTACCACATACATTAAACAAAAATATTTTGCTTGTTATAGGTAAAATTTTATATTAAAATGATATTTAATTAATCTTTAAAGGGTCAGTCACAGGAGCATTTATCTTATATGGTTTTTATACGTTTTGAGAAACGGCAAATCCTGGCTGGAAATGTTGGCGTAATAAACTAAAACTTTTGAAAATAAAATCCGTGTTTTCTCTTATCAAAGTTATCGACTGTATAAATTGTACCTGTATTATACCTCCTTAAGATGAAGAAAAAAACCTATTACTAACACATGCACACTTGGCTGTAGCCACAGTATAAAATTCATTTCTATACTGTGCTGTAGCGTACACTTATAAAGTTTTCTAAGTTAACACATGACTTTCTCAAAGCACTCCAACAAATGGAGAAATTTGCACGATTACGAAACAAGTTCTAAGCCTAGCATGTACAACTTAGATGAAAAGACCTAGGATGTTCTTAATAAGTCAGTATATTAGCTATCATATTGGGAATAGTTATGTCTTCGAATATCACTAACTTGTCTTTTAAAGGAATTTTTATGAAATGGTATATACTTAATGTACCTGCTTTTATAGGATGGAATATAAGAATATAGCGTACGACATAGCACATAACACAGCATGCTTAACTACAGCACACATGCACAACAACTTATCATTTAGTCTTTATTTTTTAGTGCCTTGCTTTGTTCCAACTACCGACAACGGAATCTTTAAACTCTCTAAAGCTGAACTCCCATTAAACATAACAATAGACCCAGACGAACCACTCAATGATACTGTCGAAATCGAAAATGGTCAAGTAGTCGAGTTTAGTTGTATTGAAGGTTACAACGTTCAAGGACCTAGTAATTTAAGATGCTGGCATGGAGACTGGACAGTAACTAGTCTTCCAGAATGCACCGCTTCTCCTTGTCAGTTACCCCAAATTACTAATGGACAGTATTTAATGGGTTACAGAGCTGGTCTAACTATTGCTAATGGGTCCAGTGTCACATTTCAGTGCGACAGCGACTATAGCAAATCAACGGCTCAACCTATTCAATGTATTTTAGGGGAACTCTATCCAAAAATTCCCTCGTGTAAACCTGAAGAAGGCGTTGAACTAAACAGCAAAGTTATAGATTCTCCTCATTTTATTGGAGGAGCTGATATTATCAAAGGAGGAGATATCACAGTGTTGCAGTATGGATCGGCTTCTAAGGCATGTGGTCCTCCAGCCAAGTAAAAGTTCTAAAACATTGTTGTTATACTGTATTATTTGTGTGTAGAGTTCAAGGTTCGCTTGTCTATAAAAATGGAGAGCCAATAGTTGACGACGAAAACAATTTCCCTGATGGAACTGAAGTTACTTTCAATTGCATTGAAACAATCATGGGTGAAAAAACTACTTGGAAAATTGTTTGTGAAGATGGAAGTTGGATTGGCCGATCTCTAAACTGCGGTGGGTGATTTTATCGAGTATTCCAGAAATACGTTAATATAAATTACAGATGCGGAAGAGTTGATGGCATCTCAAATAGTTTACAACAACAATACATGCATTTTCAGAAATCAAGAGCCTAATGTAATTTCATTTTACAACGATCAACAAATTCGAGAAGAAGTTGTTGAGTTTCCTGCTGGTGCAGTTCTTGTTAGTAGATGTGTAGATATAGGAAAATATGCAATGACTGGATCTAATAGTAGAAGATGTTTGGGAGGCGAATGGGATGGTACTAAGCCTGCATGTTTTGGGTTAAACCAAGAGAATGACTATTCTATGGAAAAACCTCCGACAATTTTGTTCAGACACCAATTAGGTCCTATTGCTCAATCTAATGATGGTAAATTAATTGTTTATCCAGGAACAATTCTACACATGGAGTGTCTTTGGATTAGAAGATTTGGAAATCCAAAATGGACTGTTAGCCACGATTACAGGTAATTCTTGTATCAAAATTGAAAACAAAAACATTCTTTTTTAATTTTTTTACGTAGAAAATATCCCGAAGGTTGGACTACAGATCCAGGCCGAGACTCCCAATTAGAATATCGTCTTTCCATTTTCCATGCTTCTAAAGATGATTCTGGACTCTTCACTTGTGTCACTCCTGCTCGTTATACCCATTCTGTAGAAATTGAAGTCAGAGGTAAAACGAAGAATGTAATCAAATTTTTAACAAACTATTCTTGTTTTAGCTGTCCATTGTCCTATGGTTCCTCAAAGGCGCGGTTTAACCGTCAACACCCAAAGCACAAAAATGAACACCCACCTAAAATTTTCTTGTATCAATGGTAACGCTCTTATCGGCGCACCCCACATAACTTGTCTTCCTTCCGGTAACTGGAGTGCTCCATTTCCGGTGTGTGAAAGTGAGTATCTGCAAGTTGTCTACGGTTAGAAGTCACAATTTGCTTCAGCTTGGTGCACTCGTCACACTTTTTTTTCTTTTCGTTCTTGCATGTGTAGGTATCGAGTGCGGGGAGGTGGGAGGTGTGCTGCCACCTCGCCTTCATGTTCTGGTCGTTTCTAGAGAGGTTGGGGGCCGTGCTGTATTTAGCTGCGAGCCCGGATTTGGGCTCAGAGGCCCCCAGGAGACTGTTTGTCAACCGAACGGAGATTGGGCCACACCGTACCCATCGTGCGAAGGTTTGTTCTGGCTTGCACTTAGCTTAGATGGAAGAGATTCATTATCCACGGCAAAATAAAAGCTAAATTTTTTTAAAAGTATGAAAACTTTTATGATGCCGTGGAGCGTTTATTAATTTTGACATCATTTTATGGATTTGCTTTTGATTAGAAGTTCAGTGTGACAATCCCGGAAGTCCTGAAAACGGATACATGCAAGGAACTGGTCCTTTCAAAGCAGGAGATGTCGTTCAGTTCAACTGTAATCCTGATTATATGATGGAAGGACAACCAATTATAGCTTGTCAGGATAACTCAAGGTGGTCAGGCAAATTACCCAAATGTAAATCACAATTTTACCTTTTTGATTGCAATACTTAAATTAGTTTTAAATTTTTATAGGCGTGCAAGCTTGCTCTTATCCAGGAACCACAATTAGTGGTAAAATGTCGTCAGTTAAATTTTATTACAAGATTGGAGAAAATATAACCTTCACATGTGATGAAGGACTAACATTGAAAGGAGCTGCAATGCTAAAATGCTTGAAGAATGGAAAATGGTCAAATGCAATTCCGACTTGTTTGGCAGAAAATAATACTCCCGAAAATAATGAATAAATTCTAGATGCTTTTTTTATAATTGACTGAATGATTTACAAAACTTAAAATCAATGTGATATCATTGTTTAAGTTAATCTTAAAAAGTAGAAGTAAGGGTTACATTATTATCTCTTGTCAACTGTTACATATTAAAACATATCTGTTAAATGTACGTAAATTTTATAGAAGTTTAGGAAATTTTTATAATTATGAAATATTTAATATTGAATAAAACATATGTAAGATGTAAGTTAAATAAAAATTGAAAATCATGACAGCAAATAATACATAATCACTACTTAATAGGTAGTAGCTTGTAAAAAATATAATACGTATAAAGGGTTAGTAAAGTACGATTGGCCACTTATAGGTTATTATTTCCAAAAATATATATTTCGAGTAGTGCAATGTTTTATTTCGAACCAATGTAATGCAAAAATAAAAAATAAAATAGCAATTAATTACAAAATAATATTTTTTTATTTGGGTCGTGTTTTTTTAAACTGCAACAATAGGGTATTTGATTTCCACTTTTGATTGAAGTCTAAAACAATCATTGATTTAAATGATTTTAAAGCACAAAAATTTAAAAATGCGCCATCTTATGGAAAGTGTCTAATAGGCTAATTTCAAGTTGAGATACAACCGGTAGTATTGCAAAATTTAATACGTTTCCGTAGCAACAACCAATTACAACAGAAAATTTTATTAAATTTTCATGAAAACGAAAATACTACTGGTTCAACTGGTATTATCTCAACTTGAAATTAACCCATAAGGGCATAACACACAATACTTTTTAGTATTTGGCATGTAAAATGTAAAACACCCACTAACACCAAACACTTTACTTAATACGACGCGCGTTTCAACAACAAAGTTGTCATCCGCAGTCAGGAATTAAAACTGAAGTTCCAACTTAGTCATCACAGAAATTATGATAGAAATTGTCAGAATTAACATGAGAGTTAAAAATTCAATTAAACATTAAACATTGCAATAATTGTATCCATCCTAGATTAACACTAGGGCTGGGCGATACCTGTTTTTAGGTATCGGGTATCGATACCTGCAAAGTATCGAGGTATCGAGCTATCGGAAGTATCGAGGTATCGGAGGTATCATGGTATCGGGGGTATCGAGGTATCGGGAAGTATCGAGGTACCGGAGGTATCGAGGTATCGAGGTATCAGAGGTATCAAGGTATCGAGGTATCGGAAGTATCGTGGTATCGAGGTATCGGAAGTATCGGGTGGCGATAAATAAATATCACATCAAATAGCTTGTGAATTTGTTTGTTTTCATTAAAATAGCTTGTGTTTCCAACATCCAAAGCACTTTGAATAGGATATTTATTTATAGTCACTCTTTATCAAGGTATCGCAGGTATCGAAGTATCGGAGATATCGGAAGTATCGGAGGTATCGGGGTATCGGAAGTATTGAGGTATCGGAAGTATTGAGGTATCGGAGGTATCGAGGTATCGGAGGTATCGAAGTATCGGAGATATCGAGGTATCAAAAGTATCGATACTTCGATACCTGATTGCAGTCGGAATCGGTGTACGATACCTGAACAAGTATCGATACCTTCTGTAAGTATCGATACTTTTCCCAGCCCTAATTAACACCACTTTCATTTGTTTTTCTTTTCTATTTGCTATTAACAATATTCTCTCTTAAATAATAATGCTTTTTAAGACTAAAAGTAACAAAAATTTAAATGCTCTTTTTATTGGTAATAGCGAAGTCATCTCAGTTTGTAATTGTGATACTTCCATTTTACATTTCTAGCAATTCATTCTTTTTTTTTTGCTTATTAACCTCCAATTTTTATTGCAGAAATAAATAGCTCAATAAATTCTGAATAGAAAAATAAAAACTTAGAATTTTCCTAAAAATGACGGCTTTTCGAGATATTTACGTATAAAGTACGGAGCGTTCATTATTTATTTAGATTAACTCTTGCTATGAAATTTGGTTCGACAGATTTTTATTGTCTTTGATAGTATCAACAGTTTATTTGATTGAACGTTTAAAAGCGTCAAGGATAAAACATTCATTATTGAATCGTATTTGTGAAATCAACTTAAAATTAAGGGAGAGTGAAACTTTAGCACTAGTGCTAGTTTGGAAGAATTTCGCCAAAAAAATTCCTAACCTCACTTTTTTAAACAAACGTTTTGAATTTCATAGCAAGAATTGATCTAAATAAATAATGAACGGTCTGTATAACAAATTTTAATATACAACTTTGGCGCCCTCTAGCTTAGTGCAGCATGCTATAGAACTAAGTTGCTAAGTTGTATTAGATTGTTTTATTTTGGTCTAGAAAACCTGTAGTTTTCTTATGTCCAAATTTTTGTTATACATTTTATAATAATTAATTTTTAAGTTGTAATTTTGTTATCAATTGAGATAAGAAAATAGGTTTATTTTGTAAATTTTTATCATTTGAATTTCTGCTTAAAATATTACTCCATACTTTGAACTTACCTTTGATATACTCGTACATACATACTATATTTTACATAAACTTCCCACTATATTCTCTTTAAAACAATTTTTAAATACATATAGAATAATGTTGTCATATCAAAAATAATCGCATAAGGTACAACGTGCTTAAATAAAAACATTTTATTCTCAAAGTTGTAATCTTGTTCTCAATTAAATTTCTCTTTGTGCACAAAACTTTATTAAAACAGACAATATTGAGAAATTTTCTTAGAAAGATATACTTAGAAAAATTAATAAAAAAGATTATGTTTATAACAAAGACTCTTATCAACTAATTATAATGTTAAGATATGCATTGTTTAAAACTCTCTGCAAAAATTCGAAATATTTTAATCTCAATAAAAATACAATTGTATTTTTAGAGAAAATTATCAATATTATTACATATTTACTTAAACATTACGTTTTTTATACGTTTGAGCTTCGGAAGTTACCATCAGCTCTGTGATGTTTTTTAAGGAGTCTAAGCCAAAGGTTTCTACCAGGTAGTAAAAGTCAGTTCTTGTGGCAGAGAAAAGAAAATTGAAGACACACTAAAAAAAATTGCTAGGGTCATGAAATCAAATCGTTATCACAGGCGAATGATTTGGTAAAAAAATTAAGTTTTGGTTTTCTTAGCTAAATCATTTAGCTAAGCGTGTTGAAGTGAATTTTTTTGCTACCCGAGCATTTTTTACACAAGCAAACTTAACTGCAGCGCACATGCACATTAACAATTCTCTTCGTCATTGTGTGCCAATAAATCAAGAAATAAACTGTTGATTAATTTGCCCATAGGCACATAAGAACTTATTCTAAGCACAATATGTTTAAACAACTTAGATGACGAGAACCAAAAGTCCTTTACTTAGTACATCAGCTTTCATCTGATTGGAGGTAGAAAAGTGTTTTAAAATCAGTAACTTTTGCTGGAAAGGGCATTATAAAATGGTACTTAATGTCTATATGTTTGCTCTTAGCATGAAATATATACGATTTTCAACTAACTTTAAAGCATCTATAATTGTCTATTTAAATAATCGTCCTAAACAAATGTTTCAAAACTAATTCAATAAATATGTATAGTTTTCTTAACCGTTTCGGTCACCTTCTGAACTCTGCTGAAAGTCATCATAATTACCGCCATACTCTCTAATGGGCTGATTTCAAGTTGAGATAATACTGGTAGTATCGCAAATTTTAATATTTTTCCATAACAACAACCAATCATAAAATCGAATTCTTTTAATTTTGCCTAGTAACGAAGATACTACCGGTATTATCTTAACTTGAAATCAGCCCCTAAGACTAATAAATAAAAACAATTTAAATTTTCGGAGACGTTTCGTTTTTTACTTGTACTTTTTTAAGCCTTTATTTGAAATTTATTTTTTTGATTCAAACATTGAATTTTGATTGAAAGCAAAAAAATATAAGTTTTAATTAAAGGCTTGAAAAAGTAAAATAAAGTACGAAACGTCTCTGAAATTTTAAATTGTTTTTAATAATAAGTATTAACTTATTTTTAGGATTACGGTTTTTAGGAAGGAATAAAGTTAAGTGAGTTTTTTCAGAAAACTGTTTTTTTTATTAACAAATTGTTTATACAAATGATATAAAATACTATAAAATTGAAGTAAACCATTTTTAAAACACAGGATAACTAGCGTGTGTAGCGATACCACATTGGTTGCCTCTATTTCGAGCCATTTTAATATAACCCCCTTGCCCCCAAGTTGATCCCCATGAGTTCTTCACCAACCAATAGTCTAATCCTCTTTCGCGTCCATATCCAACAATCACAACTGCGTGGTTTAGTCCGCCTCTACAAGACGGATTGTTGTATACTCCCGATTTATAGTTGTTAAACGTGCGAGAATCAACATGAATAGCTACAGATATTGGTCCCTTAGTTGCTACCAATTGTCTTAGCAAATTTTCGTTTCTATTATTATTGACAGCTGCATAACCACGAATAGTTATGTGAGACTTAGATGGATTGTATCTGCATCTTCCATTTTTAGCTTCGTATCGATAGTAGTTGTCATAGTTTAAACCCTTATTTCTTGCGATGTAAGTGTAAGCGGTTGGCATCCAACCACCACCACAACCGCCTCCTTTTCCAACGCAATCTACCAATTGCTGTTCGCTTAAACTTACGCTACGTTTGTATCGAATTTTGTAATGAGCCTCAATGGTACCAGTCTGAAATAAAGTATAAATATAAGAAATAAAAATTAATAAAACGAACAGTTGCAAAAGCCCAGCAAGAACCACATTGTTTTTGGTTTTTGACTTTTGTTACTCCTCCTCGACTTCGCCAGTCAAACGATGCAGGGATTCCTGCTTTACTTAAACTTAGAGAATATTCTGTGATGTTAATCAAAGGTGCTTCGCTTTCAAGAGGAATTTGAAGTCCGGTTAAGTTAAAAAGTTCTTCGTCAGTGAAGTCACTAAATTTGTTAATACCCATTTCAAATGTTTCTAAACCATCTCTGTATCTTTCGTTGTGTTCTTCAATCTGTTCTAAATTCTTTATAAAAACTGATTTTCGAAAACTTTCTTCTGTCTCATCAAAAAATCCTCTTCTTTGAAATGCCTATAAAATTAAAAAAATGAATTACATAAGTATTTTTTTCTTTAAGCTAATTTACCTTAAATTTATTCCATTCTTCTTCTACAAAATTTGTATCTAAAACGGCTTTACATGAGTAGAAGCACAACAAGAAAATTATAATGGTATTCATTTTGCTCATTTTCAAGTTCTCGGTGAATCTGACGCCGCTTGTAGCAAATTGTTGCTTATTTATACTAAATGGGGCACGTGCGTTTGTATATGTTACAATTTGAGTATAAATAAATTTCTTAAGTCTGCTCTTAATTTTGGGTAAATAAGATTTTAGAGAAAATGTAGGTTTTTATAACAAAGAACAATTAGACAGCTTTATATAAATAAACTTTGCCAATTAAGTGTTTTACTAAATTATGAAATAATTTTAATTTCTTGGTAAAGTTTGTAAATATTGCCAATCTTATCATCATAATTAGCATTATAATTGTTGATAATGATCTATTAGTTAAACGTTTTTAATTCTTGTTTCTCTTCCGTATAAACTACATCTTTTCTTAGAAATTTTCTGAACATTATAATTTAAAGATTTTTGAAAAAAGTAATTATTTAAAAGATTAAAGAACATTTTCTAGAACAAAATATTTGCATTTCAAAACGTGTAAGGATTTTTGATTGTACGAGTAATTTAATTTTTAAAAGGTTTAATAAATTGGCTAATAATAATATTATTGTTCGATGATATTGACAATATTGACTCTTCAATATATATATTCAAAAACATTTAATGAGAAATAGTGCTCAGGGGTATTATTTTCGAAAATAAAACACTAGGGTATTATTCAAAGTAGTCTATTACAAAAAAAAAACCGAGAAAACAAATTTACATCAATAATTCTAAAAGATAAAAAATTCTAATAAAACCAAAAATAAGCTTTTAGATTTTCTTCCAAAAAAATTTTTTTTTAAATATATACATATTGTACAGTAAATAAAGGCAAAAATAAAAAATTATCTAAACAAAAATTTTAGCACCGATTTTTTTCTAAAAAAAAAGGTGGAAAAAGAAGTGTGTTGATTTTTAATTTGCGATCCCAG
Source organism: Tribolium confusum (assembly GCA_029207805.1). Classification (NCBI taxonomy): domain Eukaryota; kingdom Metazoa; phylum Arthropoda; class Insecta; order Coleoptera; family Tenebrionidae; genus Tribolium; species Tribolium confusum. The sequence continues at coordinate 7,061,600 of JALGAY010000003.1, forward strand.
TGGCAAAAGAATGTTAAATATACGTATGTACATGCAAATCAATATTTTTTGGGCAAAATTTTCATATATCTTGTTATAGGTACAGAGTGTTTTTGAAGTAATGTGAAAGATTTTAACAGGTGATAGATCTCGTTGAAAAGATGTTAAAAAAACAAAATTACCTTATACTAATGTTTATAGTTTTTGAGACACTTCCTGCAGACCTTTTTTTTTAAAAAAAGTTTTTGAACAAGATGTGATGTATTATATAGCAATTTTTTGATAAATAATGTGTGATTGCAGTATATGCAACAATTTCTTTCTGGTGATAGTTCTAGTTGTAATGTTAAAATCTGATATATAAATGTTTTTTTTACAAGTGGTACCAGATGGTAAACCTTGTTAAAAAAATGCTAAAAAACCCAATTTGCCTTATGTAAATGTTTATACCATATGTTTATTATAATTTTTATCAGAGGCTGCCATGAGAAACAAAAATTCTAAAACCGTAGGGCGTAACTTATATCACTTGATAATAAAATCATTTTACTGTCACTCAAAAAGGGTTTTGTTTTTGATTATCCAGCACCTTTCTGCCGATTGACGCTGCAGGTGTCTCGAAAGAACGTGATAGTGTTTTTCAAACTGGTATAATAATTTGACTCTGTTATGATTTTTTCTGGAAATTTTTCCCGAAACTCGTCAATACAAAGTCTAGATGAGTAAACCCATTCTCCTTTCGCTAAGTGCCTATTACGAAAATATGATTTCACTAAAAAAATCTTCTGTTCTGCAGTAAACCCCATAATTCAAATCAAATCTAAATTTTACTTTTGACAGTGACAGCAAAATGACATTTACGAAGGTAATTAATCTAGGCGCTACGTTTTTAGAATTTTTGTTTCTCATGACAGCCTCTGATCAAAAATTATAATAAACATAAAAATATTTTTTTCAAAAAACGTTGTTATTGAGATACACTTTGCTAAGAGATTTCGATAACAGAAAATATAGTAAAACATAGATGTTGGAACTTGATACACTAAAACTATAAAAAATATTATAAATAAATAAATAAATAAATCATTTTGATTATTTTTATAAGATTCAGTGCGTGATTACAAGATTCCGAGTTATTTTCATTAGAAATAGTTTTGTTGTAATTTCCAGTTTAATTTTTTTTCTTTTTTTTTTTTCGTGATCAGTGTTTGTTTGTTTTTTACATAATGTAACAATTCTGACATTTCTGACAACTATCACTGTCAGTACGGCGTACTGCGCTAACTAAGAAATACCTCAAAATGTTTATGTTTTGTCATTGATTTTGAGCAAAAAGTTTTACATCATATTATCTCCAAATGTATATGCTAAAAACAGCGTTGTCATACATTTTGTATCTTATAAAAAATGTTTTAAAAAAATAATTCTACAGCGTATATTCAAAAACTACAGAGTTAGTCAAAAGTATGGAATAGGCAGTTTATCTCCGTAAATATGAACTTTATGACGATAAAAGTTTCTTTACTATTTATTCTTTATCTGTTAGCCTGCTTGTTGTTTTTTATGTAAACGCATTTTTATGGAAACGTAACTTTTTTTCTTTTTTAAATAGCAATTTAGCAATTTTCTTGGTGATTCTTGTTCCTCTTTTTTTTTCTTGAAATGACCTGATATTTTTTTAAAATCCTTTAATAACAAAATTTTAGAAAAAATGGCCATAATGCTTTATTCAATCAAATAATATTTAACTTAAATGAAATGTTCAAACTGAAGACCCCCTACAGCTTGACAGAAACCTAATCTATAAAATCTATAAAAATTGCGTAACGAATTTTGCAGCCAGTTTGGTGGTATTTCTGCGATTTCGTGTCTTATTCTGGCTTCCAGCTCTTCCAAATTTTGAGGTATTTCTTTGTAAATTGTAGTTTTTAAATGACCCAAGAGGAAAAAATCTAGGCGGCTTAAATCGGGGGACCTAGCAGGCCATTCAATAGGACCCCAACGACCTATCCAACGACGTGGAAAAATGTTATCCAGAAATAGGCAAACAACAACCCCATAATGAGGTAGAGCGCCGTCTTGCTAAAACTAAATATCTCGGTTTGACATTCCTTGTCAATCTGCATCCGGAAATAATTGTACACTATCGGGTACAATGTGATCACGCAATAGGACTAGATATCTAGCCGCAGTTAAATTCTCATCAATAAAATATGGGTCTATTATGTGCTGCCCAATAATACCAACCCATACATTAAGTTTTTGACGGTGCTGTGTATGTTGTTCCATCATCCAATAAGAATTCTCACTAGACCAGTATCGACAGTTGTGTCTGTTCACAAATCCATTGAGACAAAACGTGGCTTTTCAGAAAATAAAATGTTGTTTAGACAATTTGGATTATTATCAATCATTTTCATCATGGTTGCACAAAACTGCATTCTTCTGTCTGGGTCATCTTCGTTTAGCTCATGGAGAAGGTGTATGTTTGTAGCGTTTGTGTTTGTTCTTTTTCAATATTCGAACAATCGACGATTGACTAATATCATTATCCAACGCACGTTGCGTGGTAGCGTGGTTGTCGTAATTGGATTATCCTTAACACTTAGTAATACATCAAGAGCTTGATCATGATTTGTGGATGATGTCGGACGTCCAGATTTTGTCATATCTTTTACATTTCCAGTTTCTCTAAATTTTTTAACCAATTAGACACCGTGGATTGTACAATAGGATTTCTTCCAGGGTGAACGTTGTAAAATAAATGACAAATATCTTGGTGTGAACATTAAAGGAACAGAGACCACTATTATTTTTTGTAAAATTATCATCAAATAAATTTAAAAATTTAGTAAAAAGCAGAGAATCTAATTTGATACCATTTTTTGTCGTTTATTAGAAATTATGATTTTACACAAAAATTTTGTTATTAAAGGATATTAAAATAATACCAGGTCATTTCAATAAAAAAAGAGGAACAAGAATCACCAAGAAAATTGCTAGGTTGCTATTTAAAAAAGAAAAAAAAGTTACGTTTCCATGGAAATGCGTTGACATAAAAAACAACAAGCAGGCTAAGAGATAAAGAATAATTAGTAAAAAAACTTTTATCGATGACATTTTGTCATAAAGTTCATATTTACGGAGATAAACTGCCTATTCCATACTTTTGACTAACCCTGTATAACCATTTGTACAAGATAATTTTTTTTAGCATACTTTTAACTAGAGTTATCACCTTTTAAAATCTTTCACATTACTTCAAAGATACCTTGTATGTCGCCACAAGTGCGTTTTAGAAAAAAATTGTAAACGGGACGCTCTGTAGTGAATTAAATTCTTAACTTAAATTAAAACTTAGTAAAAAAATAGCCATTAAATTTTTCGTAATAGCACGGCAACTTGGAAAAAAATTTACAAAATTGTAAAAATTTGATTAAAAGGCGATAGAAGTGCGTTATAGAGAAACGTTGTATAGAAACGATTTGTAAAAAAATATTTTTTTTAATGAGTCTCAAACATCAAACAATTTTTACTAAATTTTCTACAAACGCCTAAAACTGATTTATTGTAAATAAATATTTTTCAGAATTTTTATTTGGGAAAATGTTACTAAAAATTTAGCAAAATAATATATTTAATAAATTAAATTTCAGTTGTTTATAACTTTAACAAAATAATAAATCTGGTCATGTATTTATCTCTTAATGATAAAAAAAACTGTTCTAATATAAGGCAGTTAAGAAATACCAAAAAAAAATGTGTAAAAAGTTTAATTTTTTGTAGAGCGTTTAATTTCTGGTAACAATAACTGGTACTTAAACGAGTTGTAAAATATTAACTTTAAAAAAAATATGTTATTTAAATGGATAATAAAAAATCGTAATGAGCGACCACTAATATGTATTAATTAAAGGAAGGTTCTACCGCTGCGCTGGGGTAGTTTGTATAAGACAGAGTAAAGACGACCAAGATATTCGAAAACTACATATATTTCCCTATAATATCATCCTAATTTTATTCGGATGTTTTATGATAGAATAAAAGTACCTCTTTTTGACTATGTTTACCTTAATTACAGTAATTTACAAAAACTAACTTAGAGTAGGCAAATGTCTGCGAATAACGATTAGTTATATTTATTAATTCACTTATTCGTTTTGAATATGTTCGATAAGGTAGCACATCCTATCATGGGCTCTTGCACTATTTTTTAATCTTACTGAAATTATTAAATAAGGGGTTTTAAAAAACAAACAATAGTCAATTTTTTGTAAATCTCCTTAGTATATCTACGTGTAAGATCAGTAGAAGTTGTTGCTATTATTATTAACCAATATATTTAAATCTGTTATGAATTAATATACAAGTGAAAATTTTCACCACGTGTTGAAATGCAAATATTTTGTTCTAGAAACTTTTTGTAATGTTTCAAAAGATTACTTTTTGGCAAAAATCTTTAAATCATTAAATTAAGAAATTTTCTAAGAAAAGATAGATTATATGGTAAATACGGAAGAGAAACAAGGATTATAAACGCTTAACTCATAGATTATTAACAGCAATTATTATGCTAATAATTACGATGATAAGATAGGCAAAGTTTACAAACTTTACCAAGAAATTAAAGATATTTCATAATTTAATCAAAAACTTAATGGCAAGGTTTATTTATATAAAGCTGTCCAATTGTTCTTTATAATAAAAAAAAAACTTTATTTTGTCTAAAACCTTATTTAAGCAAAATTAAGAGCAGTCTTAAGAAATTTATACTCAAATTATAAAATAAATAATTGCACGTGCCACATTTTGTATAAGTAGGCAACAGTTTGCCAGAAGCGATATCAGATTCACCAAGAATTTGAAAATGAGCAAAATGAATACTTTTATAATTTTCTTGTTGTGCTTTTACTCATGTAAAGCCGTTTTAGAAACAAATTTTGTAGAAAAAGAATGGAATAAATTTAAGGTAAGTTAGCTTAAAGAAAAATATTTCTAATTCATTTTTTTAATTTCATAGGCATTTCAAAGAAGAGGATTTTTGGATGAGACAGAAGAAAATTTTCGAAAATCTTTTTTTATAAAGAATTTAGAACAGATTGAAGAACACAACGAAAGATACAGAGATGGTTTAGAAACATTCGAAATGGGCATTAACAAATTTAGTGACTTTACTGACGAAGAACTTTCTAACCTAACCGGACTTCAAATTCCTCTTGAAAGCGAAGCACCTTTGATTAACATCACAGAATATTCTCTAAGTTTAAGTAAAGCAGGAATCCCTGCATCGTTTGACTGGCGAAGTCGAGGAGGAGTAACAAGAGTCAAAAACCAAGGCCAATGTGGTTCTTGCTGGGCCTTTGCAACTGTTCGTTTTATTAATTTTTATTTCTTATATTTATACTTTATTTCAGACTGGCACCATTGAGGCTCATTACAAAATTCGATACAAACGTAGCGTAAGTTTAAGCGAACAGCAACTGGTAGATTGCGTTGGAAAAGGGGGCGGTTGTGGTGGTGGTTGGATGCCAACCGCTTACACTTACATCGCAAGAAATAAGGGTTTAAATTATGACAACTACTATCGATACGAAGCTAAAAATGGAAGATGCAGATACAATCCATCTAAGCCTCACATAACTATTCGTGGTTATGCAGCTGTCAATAATAATAGAAACGAAAATTTGCTAAGGCAATTGGTAGCAACTAAGGGACCAATATCTGTAGCTATTCATGTTGATGCTCGCACGTTTAACAACTATAAATCGGGAGTATACAACAATCCGTCTTGCAGAGGTGTACTAAACCACGCAGTTGTGATTGTTGGATATGGACGCGAAAGAGGATTAGACTATTGGTTGGTGAAAAACTCATGGGGATCAACTTGGGGGCAAGGGGGTTATATTAAAATGGCTCGAAATAGAGGCAACCAATGTGGTATCGCTACACACGCTAGTTATCCTGTGTTTTAAACATGGTTTTCTTCAATTTTATAGTATTTTATATAATTTGTATAATCAATTTGTTAATAAAAAGAAAACAGTTTTCTGAAAAAACTCACGTGACTTTATTCCTACCGAAAAACCGTAACACCAAAAATAACGCAGTTGTGATTGTGGGATATGGACGCGAAAGAGAACTGGACTATTGGTTGGTAAAGAATTCATAGGGATCAACTTGAGGACAAGAGAGTTTAAAATGGCCTTAAATAGAGACAACCAATGTAGTATTGCTACACACGCTAGTTATCTTGTTTTAAAAATGGTTTTCTTCAGTTTTATAGTATTTTATATAATTTGTATAATCAATTTGGTAATAAAAACAAAGCAGATTTTTGAAAAAAAAAACAGGTAATTTTGTTCTTACCCTTGAACTCTAATCACTATTTCAAGGAGATGGCAAATACAAGAATGACAGTAATTTCAGAGCACACTTATCAAAAAAATGTTTATAGACATTCTTTTGTACATGTGATTTTTTTATCTGTTCCCGCCCGAAACTCTAAAAATAGGCAACACATTATACTTTAAAAAATTTATTTTCAAAATTAAGGCCTTTAGAGTTGTGAATTAATGTCAGTATGGTTGATAATACCTTTAACAGTGGTTCCAGAGTCAATTTATTTAAATCATTTGTTGCCACATTATTTAATTAATTAACTAACTTTTTGTTTGTATAACGTGTTGCTTATTTTTAGAGGGCGGGAACAAATAAAAAAATCATCCTGTATATAATAGCTTGCATTTTGCATTTAGTGTGGAAGTATACTAAAGTTAGCAGCGTGGGTTGCGAGACATCTATAGGACACCTACAGCACACTTGAAGAAGTGTCAAAAATTAAAAGTGTGTTTATATGTTAATAAATATAAAACAAAATGCTCAGACCTAGTACTCAGACTGTGCAATAACAAATTCTAACGAGTCAGCATCATTATTGACCACCAACATAACATCAAAGTTTGTTATTAAAATACTAATTAAAAACAATTTCTAAAAGCTAAATCACGTAAACATATTTTCTTATGCCCTGAACACATAAATAACTTTTTCCGGAAATCGTCTTGGAAATATTTTCCTGCTTATTTACTAGTACTGTAAAGACTTTAAAATACGCAAAACGAGTGTTGTTACTTTATAACTATATTTGCCAACAAAATTTACAAATTTGATTTTTGTGGAATTTGTAAAAAAAAATTTAAAATTTGTAAACTCCATCTTTTTTACGATTTTCGTAAAAAAATTAGTACAGAACACGTCAGTAAAATCTCTTACTTGACTCGGTGCTTTAGTATACTCGGCACAAAGTGCCTCGTATTTCAGTTTAGCTGCTCTTCAGTAATGTGAGATTTTCCTGACTTTAATGTAAAAGTCACGCACACTCACTTAGCGACACCACAGCCATGACACTGACAAATAAAAACGATTTTTTCAGTTAAGTAATGACTTTTTTAAGTAATGACAGCATTATGGAATGCCAAGCAACGTAAAATTGTTGTCGAAAAAGTCGACCATTTCTACATACAAAGTGACATAAAAGTATGGAATAAAATTCATATTTTCTAACTAATTTAATTTTTTTTAGAAAAACGCCAAGACAGGTTGATTTTATTTTTCTATTGCGTGCGTTTTTTACTTAATTTCAAATTTTTTTGCCAATCAGTATTTTACTGTGACGTAATCATTTTTTTTTTAAATGGCAACTCCTTGAGTATAATACTCAAGAGTAATACTCTTGAGTATTGAAAATTGAAACTAGTTTGTTGTTCTGAGTACACATAACAATAAGTATAACATTTATAGGGTCTAAAATAAATAAGTAATTTAACCAATTTAAATATTTTATTAAATTTTCCAAAATAAACGCAATTTTCAACAGAATTACTAAACCAAATGTTTAAATTGACGTTCTTCTGTTTTCTGACAATAATACAACTAATTTTCGAACACACCGTTAGCACATTATTTCTCATTTTTTGTTTAATTAAGCGGCACTGATTTGTAATTCTTTCTCTTAAATCCTCTAAATCTCTTGATTTTATTGCAAATACTTTTGATTTTAAGTAGCCCGCTCAAAAAGCGGGCAAAACATCATCTAAATAATTACTAACACCGCGAGCGTAGTATGGAGGTGCACCGCCTTGTTGAAACCATACATTAGCTGCTGGTATATCTAGATTCTCTTTATTAGGAAAAAGTTATACTAATGCTGGTACTAACGTGTTGCAACAAATATCCAAATAAACTTATCCAGTCAATAAGACGTCAAAAAAATTCGGTCCTTAAATGTGATCTGACAAAACCACACCAAACATTCAATTTTTGTGGATGTTGAGTATGGGTTTCACTCATCCAATGCAAATTTTTCATCGACCCATATGGGCAATTATGTCTTTTTCGAGCTAAATTTATTTGATTTTTTTATAGAGCTACTTAAAATCAAAAATATTTGCAACAAAACCAAAAATTTAGAGAATTTAATAGAAAGAATTACAAATCAGTGCCGCTTAATTAGTCAAAAAATGAGAAATAATGTGCTAAAAGTAATTAAAGAATAAAATCCACAATTCATAGCGTTTTCCTAAAAAAAAAATTAACATAAAAAATATTAATTTTATTCCATACTTTTATGTCACCCTTTATATCAATTATTTTATAGTTTTTGATAAGTGACCGAAATTTTTAATCTTCTTTTGATTTTAAGTCAGAACAATCCAAAATAAAATAAAATGTTGAATGTACCACGAACATAATTGTCGCTAATGGCTCTCGAAAATTTAAAAGCCTTCCATTGCACGTCAGGCTTTAACAAACATTCCCTCGTGCAATAATTCCTTTAATAATCATGTCTTTAATTCATAATTAATTATGATTATAATACACCACTAATAATAAAAAACAGTTAGACCTAAATTTAAAAAAATATATGTTCAATCAGCAGCTGTTAGAAATTATAAGTAGTTTTTAACTTTAACTTTTTTTACATTTTTTTATTGTATTTTTTGCAATTATTATGACTTATTGTTCTTAAAATATTGCTTATTGAAATTAAGATATCTTAAATGTAGCCAAGTCTGACAGGCCATGTGTGATTCACAAACTTCTAAGTAATACAGAAATAATTTGAGCAATCAGGCGGCATGAAAATGAAAGAAAATGCCTCATACTGCATATACCAAATCATTTAATGCAAAAAATAAAGTTTGATAAAAGCATCCATTCTTCCTCGAAGTGGGGTCATTTACATATGACACCAATAATCAATGTCGAATCTACAAGTTTAAAAAAATAGATAAAATAACAATTTGTTGCAACTTCACTGACGCACTATTGACGAATTGAAAACGCAAAATACGAAAATGTTGGTCAGTTTTAAGTTTCTTTTTTTAATAATAGTTTTCTCATTCTCATTGCTACATTAACTTTAACACTTCACGGTTTGTTTTTCCACACATTCCCTTAGATTTTTTTTAACTTGCTAACCAAACTTCACTTCTTTACATTCTTTTCCAATCACTTTTTTTGCAAAGTTAGACCCATAAAGCAATACACGATATAATAAAAAAAATATTTTGTAGAAAGCTGTGACATACTTTTTATACTACTTTTAAACAAAGTTATATGGCCTAATTCTAAATCAGATTTACGCCGGTGTAATTTGAGTTGCTAGGGGCAACGTCGTAACTTTACTCTACTCCTTATATTAGATGGCGCAACTTCACGCTACTCCGATAGTATGGTTTTTTATAAAAAGGTTACCTTTAATTTTGGTGTTAAAAATTCAAATTACTTTTTTTTCTGAGTATAACGGTATAACATTTATAGGGTTTAAAATAAACACTTCAAGTACTTTACTCATGTAAATATTTTATTAAAAATTTGAAAATAAGCGCAATTTTCAAATTTACATTTTTCTGTTTCTTGGCAACAGTGCAATCAATTTTCGAACTCCGTTAGTAAGTACATTATTTATCATTTCTTGACTAATTAAGCGACAGTAATTTGAAATTCTTTTTCTTAAATCTTCTAACAAATCACTTACTAAACTTTTTTGATTTTTACAATTTTTAAGCGAATTGACGGCATACGTAAAATAAAAAGAATAGTTGTCATTCATATATACAAAATAAATACTTTAATAGCTATTTACATTCGTATGCGGTAGGCTTAATTTTACAGGCGACAGCATTGTTTCAGATTAGTTGGATTAGTTGGAGCCTGTAAAATTAACTAATGCATAAGATTTGTATAATTTTTTTTGTCCGAAAGAGTCAAATTTTCTTTTTTGCGCCATGTCAAAAGCTAGGTTAGGTACAAATAAATTCTAAAAACCAATAAAACGTACCCAAATGCGGCTTAAATACTCTGTCATTGCTTGCATAACTTTCTTTAAAACATGTTCAAAGGTCTTTCCAGTACTTTTATTCACACTTTTTCATTCTAAATTGATAATTACTGAGAGATTCAACATTTAACAATAATGGCCACAGATCCATAGAATAGAATAATGACATTTATTAACTAGACAGGAACACACAGGTTCTGAATAGATGGCGCTGTAGCGGTTTATTTTTAACATTCTATTCTATATAAAATTGCATATTATTTCTAAAATTATCTTAGATACACACGTTGTCTTTTTTAAAATTTATTAACTGCAACTTTTTTCAAAATATACTTTTATACATATAATTTTGTATTGTTGTTAGTAATGGGGATCCACACTTGAACTACGCTGTGCGTTGTCTAAGGTCTCACACAACGATCGACGTAAGACCTGTGACGTTTCAGCGATTTTTTCAATATATTATTTTTCTATTAAATATAGCTTTATTTGTGGCAATATTTTAGGTACATACACTTTGATACATAAACTTTATTACTGCAAGGTTAGTTTTTTCCTCAAGCATCTCCTGTGGTGGTTCTAACCGTACAATGTGAAACCCGGTGTTATTCTCATTTTTACCGCACAGTTTCCAAAAGTCCGACTTACTATTGGTGTATGCACAACTATGATAGCCTACTTTACAATACGGGAGGACAAAAATTATATTTGCAGCAAAATTTTAGGCAAATGATTCTTATTACGTTTTTAATTCAGTGCTCTATTCAAAATTTTAAAAAAATCAAAAATGACTGCAATTAAAAGTTTCTATTAAATTTTAAAAACGTTTAAAAATAATCATTATTATTGTAGACAATTTTTAACGTAAACCATTGACAACATTAATAATAACTATCAGTGTAAAATGTTTATATCATTACCTAAAAAAAAATCTGAATTTGAAAATACAACATAAAAAATTATGTCGGCACAAGAAGTTTTGTGATCACAATATTTGTGTTTGTGCATTGATTAACACTACATTCTTACTCATAATAAAAAAATTATCGAATTTGTAATACAAATAACTAAAGTGAGAACGAAAATTTGCTGAAAGAAAGCAGACTCTGGTCTGTTATATTTTTGATTGTTTTGCTTAATTATTCAAGGAACACAAAGTCAACCCCAATTCGGCAAATTTTCATTTTAACCGTATTATTTTAAATCAAATTTTTTCACTTAGTTGCTAAGGTTCGTACTAAAGTATTAGTTTTAATGATTTCGGTTGTATTAAATAAAATGTATAATTATATTTGTATTTATAAATAATAAAACAATACATTTTCGATTTTGATTAAATAAAATTACATGTACCTCAAGCAATTCAAAATATATTATTTTCAAAAAGCACATTCCTTATACAAAAATAAATCTTGTGATAGCTACATGATTCAACAAACAGGGGCAAAATTACGCATGATATGTAGATTAAAGGATATAGATTAATGAAAACATATGTGGAGATTATAACATCAAACAGTATTTGGTGAGTTTTTATGGGATACCTAAAATCCATAACAGTTTTTGTAATAAGTGCCCTAAAGATATATAAAATTTGGTAAGTTTCTAAAAATAAGTTTTTGACGAAAACAACACATAATCTGAGCTACAAAAATTCTATTAACAAAAATTTAATAAGTATAAGACATACGTATGAGTAAGTATGCATTTTCTATGAGAAATAGAAATACTTAAGTTAAAAATTTTATTATGAGTGAGCGCTTACTGAAGCTATTAACGTTATTCTGACATCAGTCCCTTTAAGAAAATACAAAGAATTTTATTTTTACTTGCTTTATATCACATTTTAAAAATATTCAGCATCACAATTTGACTAGGAATAAAAAGTTTATAAACAAGTACTTTTATTTTCAATTAATTAATATTATATAAATTATTAATTTATGATTGTTTTGAAAACAATATGTAGTTATTTGCATTAACAGTTTTGAAAGAGATCATTTGCATGACGCAGAGGCTAATAATTGACAAGTTCGAGAAATCGTAGCGTCCCGTCAGGGTACCTTTATAAAGTCTCCATTACTGTACTTCAAAACTTCCCTGGAATCATAATATTACTTGGCAGATTCAGGGGAAATTGAATCTATTAAATTTGTTGAAAGTCATAGAAAATAATTTTTTTGGCTGTAATTTTTTTAAATTTTTGTCAATAACATTATTTTCTGCAGCAGAAATAGTAAGAAACATGCATGTTTAAAATGTAAAATGTAAAAAAATATAAAAAAACAAATTATTCTCCAAAAATAAAGTCAAATTTGGGCATTTTATTTCATAATAACTCTAAAACTACTTATTTCATTTTAAAAACACAATATTATTATAAAAATACTTAATTACCTTTCCAATTATCTGCTACATTATTTCATTTGCTATTTGAAATTTTAAAAGTAGTAGCCACCCCTGTTAAGGGTGTGAAGTATCAGTGTTAGTAGTACCTTAAGTATGTATCCTCCTCCTAAACAAAATTAATCTGTTCAAGTAATTTTCAAAAAATAAATTACTTAGTAATTAAAAACTTGTCTGCTGTTTCGAGCGTGAAGAAACAGCAGTAAGAAAGAAAATTTTTAGTCACCAGTAAAAACCGTTCAAACCAATAAAAACAGCTTTATATACATATCTACGTAATACAAACAATTTTTTTTTCAACTCCTATACTCTATATGCAGAAAATTCAAAAATAGTCGCAAACGTCAAAATAATATCTTTAAACACTACTTTTAAATAATTTAATTTTTATTTATTAAAATAGTCAAACGCATTTGGTAAAACACAGTATCTGAATTGCAATTTCGTCATCAGTTTGTGAAATGCACATTTCAGGCACGGCTGTACAATTTTTTCATTAAACTACGTAATAAATGTTACTTTATTTATACATACATACATACATACATTATACATACTTTTTATTCATTTAGACTTAATTTAGTTTCCTACCAAAATGTTTTTTTAAATACGTCCAGCAAAATAGGAAATCTTTTCTTTCGGTGAGCATAGTAAAAGTTATAAGACAAAGTAAGAATGCAGAAGAAAACTGTAACGGTTTCTGTAGAATGTTTAATAAAAGATTAATTCAAAATGCGTAAATATTTTTCATTTTAAATTTTATTTCTCAGAATTCAACTAAATGTCGTTTTCGTTAAAAAAAACAACTATAAACAAGATTAGATATTTTCTCTAAATATTAATATAAGAATTTATGATTTCAGAGAATGTTTTAGCGCAACTTCCCAATCAGACAATTACCTTTTGTTTAACGACTTAAAATATTACATTAAATTTTCATGAAAAAGAAAGTAAACAAGTATTGCAAAACTATATAAACCAAAATTATTTTCTCAAATTTAGAACAAACTGAAACGTCAAGTAACTGAAATGAAGATTCTTATAATACTGAGTGTAGTTTTCTACATGGCAGAGTCTTTTTTAACAAATGAAGACTTCAGCGTAAAATGGAACACGTTTAAGAAGGCACATGGAAAACACTTTTTATATACAAAAGAAGAACACTTTCGAAAATCCATTTTTCACAAAAAATTGCAAGAAATCGAAGACCATAATGAAAGATATAGAAAAGGTCTAGAAACATACGAAATGAGTATTAATAAATTCAGTGATTTCACTGAAGAAGAAATGTTGCCCTACACACACGGTCTTCGCCTACCTTCAGAATTACCAGAACCTCTCATAAATATTTCACCAAATGAAACTATAACAGTTCGAGCAAGTCTTCCTGCTTCTGTAGACTGGAGAAGCAAAGGAGTGGTAACACCAGTAAAAAATCAACGAAATTGCGGCTCTTGTTGGGCTTTCTCAACTGTAAGTAACTTTATTCTTTCTGAATTAAAATATTTTGACTGTTTGTTTCAATAGAATGGAGCCCTTGAAGCTCACAACAAAATTTACAAAGGTTCATTGGTCACTCTTAGTGAACAACAACTGGTCGATTGCGTTCGTAAAGCTTCAGGTTGTAGAGGTGGCTGGATGACAGATGCTTACATGTATATTGCCCGAAATGGTGGAATCAACTATGACCGAGACTACCCCTACAGAGCCAACGATGGTGGCTGCCGCTACCAATCATCTAAACCTAAAGTTACAATCAGAGGATATGCCTATTTGACTGGACCCAACGAAAATATGCTTAAAGATATGGTAGCTACTAAGGGACCAGTGTCTGTGGCGATTGATGCCGGTGGTAATTTTGCGAGTTATAGTAAAGGGGTGTATTATAATCCTTCTTGTTCAACGAATAAGTTTACTCATGCTGTAGTTATTGTTGGGTATGGAAGAGAAAATGGACAAGATTATTGGTTGGTAAAAAATTCGTGGGGTTCAAATTGGGGGTTAGGTGGGTATATAAAAATGGCGCGAAATAGAAATAACCATTGTGGAATTGCTAGTAAAGCTAGCTATCCAGTTTTTTAAGGCAAAAATTATCTATCAGCAAGTATTGCAAAATATATAAATAGATTAGTTAATATTTGTTTAACTCTTGGTGATAATGGATGTATTACGTATAAGACTGAATTGTAGTAAAAATCAGACTTATCAATAACAAGACATTTCCTCATAAATCAACAATTTGTTTTTTTTGTGCAACCCGCCTTTACGTCAACCACAAAATTTGTTTGTTCAAGCACCGCCGCCAAAAATTACATTTAAAACTGATACCATTAGCAATAGTAAAAAAATGACCGTAATTTTTAAAATATATAAGAGTCACCTGTGTTTTAGCTGTGTATGAAAGTAAAGGTACCTAAAACTTACATAGAATTGTTGCAGAAAACACGACTCCAAGAAACTTAAACATGTCTTTAACAAAGATGTGAATAAAGTAGAGTAGAAATTTTAGGCAAATGATTTTTATATGTTTTTAACCCAGTGCTCTATTCAAAATTTAAAAAAAAATTAAAATTAAAACCAAAAAAATTTTAAATAGTGCATTGTATTAAAAATATATTAAATAGATTCTAGTTAAATTTCTACTTCAACTTCGCAAACACCTTTTATTTGGTATTCTTGTGACTTTTGGTTTTAGTTTTGCCTAGGCTCAAAACCTGTCTCTTGTTTACCAATTCACCACACAGTCATTTTGCAGCTTATTAGGTATTTAAATTACCGTTTTGTGCAACCGACCAAAAAAAGTGTGGCAATATCAGAAACTATCGTTTTAAGATGTGCACAATTGCACGAGTAAAATTTTTCAATGAAAAATACAAACCGTTCACAATTTTTTAGAGCATCTCTTGCTATAAAATTTTAAATCTATGTTATTATCTGTACGATTATTTCACACGATTCTGAAAATTGACGACCGACAAAAACATTTAGTGAAGTGAGTCACTGCTAATGTTTGATTACTGCAAAATTTCCACCGACAAGATGAGACCTAGCCTCATCTGAGAATAATGTTAAATCCAGCAAGTTGTCATCATTGAGATGTACATATAAGAAACTATCTGCAGCAGAGAAGAAAGATCTGCAGTTTGTAACACGTCTGTTAAAATCTGGTGGCAAAAATTCATGATAGGCTTGCATCTTATATGGAAACAATTAGAGTTTTTTTTTTACAATCTTATGACAGGTACCTAAAAACAAACAAACTTTTTGATTAAGGTGTCTTAATAAAGTCGTTAAATTATTTTCCTTTCGTTATTCGACCTCCTCTACAACTTTATTTGTGCACAGTGCTGGTCGTCCAACACCTTTTTTGCCAAAATTCTTCCAAACCTGCACCAGTGTTAAAGTTTTATTTTCCCTTAATTTCAACCCCATTTCAGAAATACGATTCAATAATATAGCTATTATTACAATTAGGGAAATATAAATAGTATATCGGTTGTTATACTCGGGTTCCCCTCGGGATGTAACTAGCCAACCTCGGGAATATATTTATATTTCCCGTGGTGGAATCAATAGTTTTTTTTTGATTGAAACAATATTGTTGTTAAAATAGCAAAATATTAGATTATTAATTCTGGAATTTAGCAATTAGTAACGTTGCTAAGGATAAGGGACATTGTTTGTAAATAGGTATCATAGTTGACTGGATTAATTTTCGCGTCCTGTCATAAAAATATTTTGATAAAATGTCGGACTACGTGCTCGCACAGGCAGCGAAAGCCAGGGAATGTTTGATTCCAGCAAAATCGAATATTGCGTATAGTAAAATGTACGAAGACTTTCAACACTGGAGAACAGCAAATACGGTGAATGGTGCCGACGAAAATATTTTGCTAACGTTTTTTGAAGACTTGGTAATGTGCTATGATTTTTGTTATTTTTGAACGTATGACTAATTTATTCTATCCGTAGTCGTAGAAATATTCACCAAAACGTTGTGGCGAAAATTATCCATGGTAAGGACAATGTTGCATTTAAAAGAAAAAATTGATGTTAGTATGTTTGATAAAGTAGAAGCATTTGTAAAGAATAAAAATAAAGGATACGTTTCAAAAAAATCAGAGGTGTTGTCCCGAGAACAGCTCAAAAAATTCTTGCGAGAAGCTCTTACTGACATTTTTTTGATGTATAAGGTAAAATTTTATTGTGATTCTCCCCTGTTGAATAGACTGTTACACCTGTAATTTAAATTTTAAAAGTCGTTTTAATTATGGAAATCTTTGGCGTCTGCAGAACGCACATTAAATAAAATATTTTCATAGTAAAATATGACATTTCAGATTTTTCTTTATATGACGTTCCATATTTCCCTTGGGACAATATGAGCGTTTCATATTTCCCTAGGGAAATACGAGTGTGTTATTACATATTGTAACTAAGGCAATATTAGTTAATATTGCATCAATCAGAAAAAAAAATGTTTTATGCTTTACAGTGAACACCATTTTACACATTTATGAGTTTTTTGCCGAAAAAATTAGAACGTTTGACCCTTTTGAAAGTTCAATTCAATAAAGCGTTGACACTATCAAAGACAATAAAAATCTTTTAAATCAAATTGCACAGCAACGGCTAATTTAAATTTTTTTTAAACGGTCTGTAGAAATAGTGATTTAACTTCTAAATTTTATTAACAAAGGTCTCTTATTTGAGCTATTAGCATTATCACGATTTACGGTATCTCGAATTCTGAATTGACAAAACCGTAAAGAACCTGATGCTAACAGATGTTTATTTTAGGTTTTACCCGTAAAAAATTAGAGATGACATAAATGGCAATAATGCTTATAGTTCAAGTAGCTGGTCTGTGTTAATGAGATTTACAATTATTATTATAATACCTTCCTGCTTGGAAAGATCTTCACCAATTAGATTTAGGTCCAAACAAACTTAAAAAACTACCAATTAGTTAGTTGTTGCTAGATTAATACACAAGAACACTATTTGCTGGTTGCTTTACTGCGTATACAAATCACACTTTTTAACTTAAATTTGAAAAACTTTTTTATTTTAGATTTACACTAAATATCATAATCTGGATAATGTAGATCTTACAGTAATAATCCTATAATAAATTGTCATTTAACTGACCTCCAACAGACAAGTAATAATTGTTTTTTTAAAGCCTAAAGGCGCATCAACATCTGAGGTTATTAGCGTCTCGGTACAATTGTCTACATTGAATCAAATTATATATTATTTGGTTTATATTGGATTTGATATACTGCATTATGTTGCTTGTAGGTACGTCTTGGTTGTGAGCATGGACATGGTTTGGTTCTATGTTGTGCGCGCTTCGGTATTGTTTAAATTTATGACATTCAAATAAATATTTTACTGATATGGAGGTTTTGCATAAATAGCATATATGATGAAAGGTTTTAGCCATCAGATGGTGGTGGGTTGTTCTAGTGTGTCCAATCCTTAATCTGTTCCATATGACTTGTTCTCTCCTGTTGGCTGAGAAGTTTTTCTTGCTTTTTAGAAAAATTGATATGGTTTCTTAAAGCTTACTGGTGTTAAGATTTCATATGAGGGTCCATTTGTCTTGCATCTTCTCTCTAATAAAGTGTTTGCAATTTTTTTTGTGAAGGTATCTATAGTTTTTCCTGCTTCGGTATTATCTTCTGCTATTTGTTTTGCTAATTTGTCAGCCTTTTCGTTTTCCTTGATTCCGGTATCCAGATAAAAATAATCTCCGATTTTGCTTTTGAAACTTTTTCTTGGATTTCTTAGACTATTTGGTTAGTATTTAATTTTTGTTGTATGGCTTTGATGTAGGAGAGCGAGTCAGAAAAGATTGCAAATTTCCTTTAGAGTTGGGATACAATAATTTTTAGAGCGGATTGTAGTGCGATTAGTCTTGCGTTAAATATACTAGTCATTGGGAGTAAGCTAATTTTCCTTCTACAGCTTTTCTCGTTCCGTGTTGAGTTTTTGACGCATCGGTATAAATTATTATTTGGTAGTCGTGATAACAATTTTGTACTTTTTCCAGAAAGAGTTTCTTGTAGATGATCTCGTTTGTATGTTCTTTGTGATGTTTTGATAGGTCGATATCGGTTTGCGGAGGTTGGATTAACCAAGGAGGTGTTACTGATGCTTATTGCCCGAATATTAAGTGGGTGAGACAGCTTAAGTTTTTCTAGATACAATTATTTGTTGGAATTGTTTGCAAGAAAAGAATGGTTTATGTTTAAAGAATTGGATAAAGTATTTGTAGCATAGGTCAGACACAGTTGTTCTCTTCGGAGAGAGAGAAGAGATTCTATGGCTTAGCAACATAAGCTGAGTATGGGGCAGGATCTAAATGCTCCCAGAACTAATCGTGGTGCTTCGTGGTAGATTGCATCAATTGTCTTTAGGGTAGTTTTTGAAGCCGATATGTAGACCGCAGCTCCATAATCTATTTTTGACCAAATTGATGTCCTGAATATTGTCATTAGGGTGGATTCATTTGCACCCCACTTGTGATTCGCTAATACTTTTATTATATTTAACCATTTATTACACTCCGTTTTAAGGTTTTGGATGTGTGGTTTCCATGTTAGTTTGGTATTAAATGTAATGCCTAAGAACTTGACCATTTCTTGTTGTAGAAGTTGTTGCATATTCAAATAAATTGAAAAATTGTTTGGTTTTTTCCTTTTAGAGAAGTAAATCACTTTTGTTTGTGTTTAAAAATTTAAACCCGGTAGTGGCTGCACAGTCATTCAAGCGGTTGACAGAGTATTGTAATATTTGTGAAGTTGTTTTAGCGTTTCGTCCTCTACAGAATATTACAAAGTCATCAAGGTACATCAGACACTTTACTGGTCTATTGATCGTCTTAGTTATTCCATTAATAGCAATGAGGAATAGTATAAGTATAGATTCTTGAGAAATACCATTTTCCAGGATTTTCTGTGTAGATAATTCTGCGTTTAGTCGAACCCTAAATAAGCTTTGTGACATAAAATTCTGAATAAGTTTTACAATGTTTCTTTCTAATCCCCACTATTATACTAAATTTTTTTTTATTATACTCCATTTCTATGCCATATCGCACGGTTTATCTATGTCAAAGAAAATAGCTGTTAATTGATGTTTACTCGCAAAAGCGTCGAGAATTTCTGTCTGTAGATGAATTATGTTGTCCATAGTGCTTCGGTTTCTTCTAAAGCCATTTTGTTAGTTACTTAATAGGTTGTTTTTTTATATACCATGTGAGTCTTTGATGTATCATTTTCTCTAATATTTCACACATGGTACATGTTAATAATATTTTGAAACTATATCCGTTTTGCATTTTCTAGGTTTGTACACAGAGGTGACTATTACTTCTCGCCAACTTATTGGAAATATCTGTTTTTTTTTCCAAATTGCGTTGTATATATCCAACAGAATCGTTAGTGCCTCGCCAGAAAGATTTTTGATAAAAGAGTAAGGTATATTGTCTAAACACGGACTGGAATCGTGACAGCATTGAAGAGTGTTTTCTAGTTCAGACTTAGAGGATCATTCGGTATTGCAGTTTGCAGTTTCTTCTCTATGAACGGCTTTTAGTGCTTCTGATTCTTTAGCTATCTTGTATGTTTGGAATTCATGGTTGTAGTTATTTGTACTAGAGTTTCTAAGTAACAAAATAATTATCGTTTACAAGCTCAAAAATAATTTTTATGTTGTGGCAATATTGCTTAAATTCAAAGTTTAGCGTTTTGACAATATTTGCATTAATTTTTAAGTCTGGCCGGATAACGATTTAACGACCAAAACAATAAATAAAGTATTAAGCGTTGATAAAAACCTTCATTCGCAAAATTAAAACCATAATTTAAAACCATTGTAATGACCACCCAAACCCAATTTACCGATATTATATTATTATATATATACTAATATATACCAATATTATATACCGAAAGTCATGATTGTCATCTGGTATGTGTATACCTACTGTGTCTGGCAGAAAACGTTTTATTTAACATAATAGCAGCAAATTTTGTAGATAATTATGTGGATTGCATGGGGTAAGAAAGATGTTTATTTGATCGTTTCTTGCAGTAATCAATAAATTGTAAATTAAATAAAGTAATAAATTAATTAGTTGTCAATAATGCAAACAAAATAAAATGTACATCATACAATAAGTTACTCAAACATTAAACAAAATGATTTGCAACAACGTTGAAATATCTTATATTTAAGTGAAGGCGAAAAGTGTAAGATCAATTGATTAAAAGTTTACAAAGACTAAATTGTAAAGATATGTAATACGTGTGAACATATTTAATTATTTATTAAAAATGTATAAGATAAACTTACAAAATGTTGCAGAAAAGATGAATGTGACAAATTTAAATTTTGTGGAATGATGGAAAAGAGAAATGTAAGTTTAAGTTCATTTCTAGAAATTCTATAGTAGGAGGTTATGATTCAACAAAACTATTTGGAGGTGTTGGTAAAAACATTTAGCAGAGAATGCTTTGACACAAGATTTTTAAGATAGCACCAATTGATCGTTTTTAAATGACGTCATCCATCAGCTTCAGGTCAACCTTTACATGGTGTTCTTATGTGAAATAAACTTTGGAAATTTTTTTCACGTATTTAACGAACGACATTCAAATTATTACTCAAGGTGGCATAAAGAGTGGGTTGAAGTCTATTTAATAATGTAGTTAAAACTAAATTTCTTTAACTGTTTTTTTTAATTAATTATTAAAATTTGATAATTTTCAAATTTGCCCGCATTTTTTTAGTAACTTTTGATTGCTTGTGAAGATTGCTTTTGACAGAAGTCAGCGAAGTTTAATGACGTTTGTTATTTTTGTGTTTTTATCGTATTTTTTGGACTTTTGAGTGACTTTTTTATATTTTTTAAAGTAATTAATTTGTAAAGTATTGTAAGTATAAAGTCAATCAACCCTACATGTGATGTAAATGATGTTTCCGTGTTTACATTTTAGAGACAAGTGGAATCATAATCTCTGGTCATTCTTCGTACTTTTATTTGGAAAAAATTTCATTTCAGTCATTTCACGGGTAATAGATTGTGAGGGAGATGCGATTTCCAGAAGTCTGGACGATGATGACGGCTCGTTGAATGAAGGGTTCCACCGCCTGTAAGCTTGGTGTTAGTGACGATTTGCACAGATGTTTCGATGGCTTGACCTGGCACCCTCCGGTGAAGACGATTACTACAGGGTTAGGCTGGATGCTATTGATAGTTCAGCGATAAACTTCCCCACCTCGAAGTCGACGATTTGACGTGGTATCTTCCCTTGAAGACGATTTCCACTGAGCTGGAAGTTGTGTGTTCAATCACGATGATGCTGGTTGATCCGGCTCGTTTGGACCAAAATGTGAGGGAGAATCGAAGAAGTCACGGATTCGAATAAAAAGACTTTTCGTTGTTTACTGGTTTAATGATGAAATCGATCTCTGGTATACAAGATTTTTTCTACTTTACGTCGGTAACAGAGTCCGATTTGGATGCGGTAATAGCAAATTCCGCACCCAAATTGCGTGCGGTAACAGCTAGTGCAATTTACTGTTTTCGGATTGGTAACACCGTGTAACACGCTATCTCTGAAATGAAACGTCACGGTCACGTTTCTGTCGGCGATGAGATTACAGTAATTATATTCGAATAAATTTTGTTGCACTTGATGACCAGCAGTATTTCTCAACAAAGTGTTTTTGTGTATGTGTGTCGCAATTAATCTATAAAATATTTGAAAATAGGGTGGACACTGGACAACGGTGGAAGACGTTACAAACTTTTCTTTTGAGGTTAGAACAGCGTTAAAGTGAAACTTGAAACTAAAATGGAGCTTTTGGCCTTTATTTTGACCATTTACAACCCCCATAGCATTCGATAATTTACAAGTTATTTGCTAGATGAGTGTATAAATCTGCTTGATTGAAATAACAATGAAATGAAAGGAGTGGCTGAGAACCGCAAATGGAGTAGGAATTTGATAGATAAATGGAGATTTTCCTTACTATATTAATGCCAATTGGATTATTCAATCAATAACCGATACGGTAGGTAAAAAAGAACCATTTGTGAGTTACTTACACAGAATTTTAGACAAATTTGAAAACATTTCAAAATTTAATGACTTCATTGACACTTTAGTGACATTTTTATTACCAACTGTTTCGTATTAACGCAAAAGTCCCTAAAGATTAAATAATTAACTTTTTTACTTAAAAATTACGTAAAACACGTAAAGTAGAAAAAATAGCATAAAGAACTTGTTTTTTAAAGTCATTGTGGCACTCATTCTTTATAAAAACTCGCGCTCGCGCTCGTTTTATAAACTTGAATTCGTGCCACAAAGATGACTTTTCAAAACGCGTTCTTTAATATACTACAGATATTACAGACTTAGCTCCAGACACCAAGGATAGGGGTGTCTACCTCACTTCGGTGGTTAAGTCTGTTTACAGTCATGCGTAGCGTGAACATAGATGCTTTCTTAGAGCTATTCCAAATGTGAGTTTATGTTTTCGCAAAAACGATGACTGTTTACTGAACTCATTAAATATGAGAAATCACAATGTAGTGACAACCTCACTTGTGCTTTCTTCAGGAATGTGAAGCCAAGTTTGCAAAAAATTTCCAGAAAATGTATTGATGGAAATTCAATTGTCACATTATTACAAATTATTTTATTTTAAAGCACCAGCCACTGACGATGTGAATATTATTAAATTTTTAATTACAAATACTGATTTATTCTTGTAGGTAGACAATGTTGTGCCTACATGCCTTTGTGAAACATCCGATAATAGAAAGGAAATGGTGAAATGCAACAATACAAATTGCAAGAGAGTTTGGTACCGTAAAACCCGCCTAAATCTTCAAAGAATACCTAAGAAATTGTTCTGTCCAAAGTGAAAATCTAAAAATTGAATGCCTTATTCAACTTAATTTTTTCCCATATTTTTAATATTAGTATTATATTAGCAGTGTCATACAGCCAATTTATGTTAGTATTTTTTTGTTATAGATCATACAATGAATGATTTGCTGTAATATTATAATAAAACATAATTACCTTACGATTGATTATAAATATCCAATTTTTATTTGATATGGGTTTTTTTAGTTACTGGTGAATAAAAATTTACTAAAACGAAACAAACAGTAAGCATTTGATCTCGCACAGATGTTTTTTTCTTTAAAAGGAATACTGGAAATACCTCCGAAAATATCCTGTACTTTATTACGTAGAGGTCCCATAACTACTTCGCATAAATTCTACAAGATATTTGGTTTTTAAAACACTCGAGTTTTTGAATCATAAATAGGTACTGTAATCGGTTTTAATTAGAATAGTTTATTTACAATAATTTATAATTACACTAATAATTAGTTTATTCACAATAAATGGCTTGAGATTGTTTCGCACTCAAGTCGGAACCGTGGTGTTATTTTCGAACGCGGACGAACCGAGATTCTGACCAGATAGGGACCCACAGGATGCCCTATTGATGCAAGAAAGCGGCTCCTTAACGATGCAGAAGAGTATAAGTAGCTCACAAGAGCAGTTGGGACCCCCAGAATGACCGGTTAATGCAATAGAGCAACTAACTGCTTAGCTGTGGGTGAATGCTTTTTATTTAGTGTTGTCGGTACCCTTCGGTCAAGGGTGGTTCCTTCCGGACTTCTGGGAGTTGCTACAAACAATTTATAAATTAACATGTAATGTGTAGAGGGTAATTTTGGAATATTAAGTTGAAAGAAATTTCCTGTAAAATTTTACACTTTTAATAAACATCGTCACCACTAATGATTGAAAGAATTCTACCTACCTTTGAAATAGTCTAAAAATTAAAAAAACAGCAATGAAAACACTTTAAAACACCTAAAAATCCACAAAATGTTAACTTAAAGTTGTTTATGTCAACAACTGTCAAACACTTAGTCACAGAAGATTTCTCATTAGTCACAGATCACTGTTTAAAATTTGCCCGCGAATTTATTTTAATAAAATAATTAATTTACATAAAACAGTTGAAAGAAATTTAGTTTTAACTACATTATTAAATAGACTCTAACCCCACTCTTTATGCCATCTTAAGTAATAATTTGAATATCGTTCGCTAAATACGTTAAAAAAATTCCCAAAATTTATTTCACATAAGGACACCATGACCTGACCTGACCTGAAGCTGATGTGTGAGGCGAGTTGCATAAAAGTCTGAAAACAGGAGCGCCTAAATGTCAAAGTGTATTCCACGTTTTGCGCATGCTCATCAATCTGGCGGTAATCTGTGAGAAGAGGCAAAGGGCTTTAGTTTTGCAACATTTGTCTACGCATAATTCGTGATTAGGTGCGTTCTTTAGTCCAGGTTTTAGTCGTGTTTTAGTTGTGTGTGTTTTTTACTAATTGCTATATTGGTTTATTACAATTTATTAATCTAGTAATTATTATAATTATGCCTGTGCTGTGCGAGTATTGTTCAAAAATTTATTTGACTCAGTTTAACTTGAACAAACATATTAAACAGATACATAATAAAAAATCAAGTGCAGTGCCTTATGACAAAGCTTTATTTAATTTCAAGTGTTTGGAACAGAATTGCAACAGTTCTTTCAAACAAAACTCAGCAGGTCTCGTAAATCATTTACAATTCGCACATGGAATACAGTTAGTCATTGAAAAATTGACGTTCAATGACAGAAGATAATTAGAGAAATACTCTTGCAAAAAAAAATTATTAACAAATTGCTTGATTCCAGATTTTCATGGATGGAAATCTCTTGTTGAACAAGAAACCAAAAGCAATTATTTTGTAGCATGTCAGCTCCAGGTAAAAATAGTTATTTACATTAGAGTGTGGTAAAGTCAAATTTTACAGCGCGACAGCTTCGTTTGGGAAACGAGCCCGTAGGGCGAGTTTCTCATTAGCTGGAGCGATGTAAAATGACTTAACACACGAAGTTTGTATAACATTTTTTGTCCGACAGTTTTTTTTTAATTTTAATAAATCTAATAAACATACATAACCTCAAATTTTAGAGCAAAATGGGAAATTTTTCATAATTTTTTAAATATTATCAAAATACTAGAAAAAAAGATGGGTAAATTAACAATACTAATGATTCAGTCTCCAGAAACATTACCACTTTTGTAAAATTGAAAAATCACGATCAGGTCCTCGTCACGTCACGAATTGAGAAGTAATAAGACATCATTGATTCATGCTGGGTGGATTTGGAAGCAATAGAATGAAACGGTTTTAAGTTTTTCTTGAATGTGTTAGATTTATAAACTGGTCATTATTATAATTTAAAACAGTCCTACAAAATAAACATCAACTTTTAAGGTTAGGTAGGTACCTAAAAACTACAAGCACAAACCAAGTCCCAGCCATTGTAAATTGTTTTTCTTTATACAGCAGTGTTTCTTATAACTATAACTATGACTATTATTGTTAATAAACTGAATAAACTAAAAAATACTTCACGTCAACTGTATTTTTTATACTCTATAAAAATATTTGACATTTGGTCGGGTGTTTAGTCGGTATGTCGCTATGTCGGTAATACAGATATTTATAAACTTACTTAAATTCGCATAGATGTCGCCCTAATTTTATAAAATATAAAGTCCCTAGATAGATAAAGTACCACAATTACCTCCATTTTGGCGCCAAAAAAACGCGGCAAATTTAAAAGGAGCAAACTTTTTCACTCGATGTACCGGCGCCACACATTCGGATATTTGTCAAATACATGAATATTTGTAATTGCTACATTTATTCGGGTATTTGCCCTCTTTGATTTGTGTTCATTTACCGACTTCGAACGAAATTTTTTTATAGTTGTCGAATATACGGTTTTGTGCCAATATTTCTCTTCGAACACCCCATCCACATATTCGGATATTTGTCACAGATATCCGAATGTGTGGTGCCGGCTTAATAACAACTAATATGCAACTTCTACAGTATCTGTTTATTTACAAATTAGTATCAAATACAAATTATTGTTTATGAAGAGTATTAAAATATTCACAAAAAACTAAACATATTTTTTGTCCTCCCGTATTGTAAAGTAGGCTATCATAGTTGTGCATCCACCAATAGTAAGTCGGACTTTTGGAAACTGTGCGGTAAAAATGAGAAAAACACCGGGTCTCACTTTGTACGTTTAGAACTACCACAGAAGATGCTTGAGGAAAAAACTAACCTTGCAGTAATATAGTTTATGTATCAAAGTCTACGTACCTAAAATATTGCCACAAATAAAGCTATATTTAACACAAAAATAATATATTGAAAAAATCGCTGAAACGTCACAGGTCTTACGTCAAACGTTGTGTGAGACCTTAGACAACGCACAGCGTAGTTCAAGTGTGGATCCCCATTACTAACAACAATACGAAATTATAGGTATAAAAGTATATTTTAGAAAAAGTTGCAGTTAATAAATTTTAAAAATGACAACGTGTGTATTTAAGATAATTTTAAAAATAATATGCAATTTTATATAGAACAGAATGTTAAAAATAAACCGCTACAGCGCCATCTATTCAGAACCTGTGTGTTCCTGTCTAGTTAATAAATGTCATTATTCTATGGATCCGTGGCCATTATTGTTGAATGTTGAATCTCTCAGTAATTATCAATTTAGAATTAAAAAGTGTGAATAAAAGTACTGGAAAGACCATTGAACATGTTTTAAAGAAAATTATGCAAGCAGTGACAGAGTATTTAAGCCGCATTTGGGTACGTTTTATTGGTTTTTAGAATTTATTTGTACCTAACCTAACTTTTGAAATGGCGCAAAAAAAACAGAATTTGACTCTTTCGGACAAAAAAAAATTATACAAATCTTATGCGGTAGTTAATTTTACAGGCTCCAACTAATCAGGCCCGAGCTGAAAGCTGTCGCCTGTAAAATTAAGCCTACCACATACGAATGTAAATAGCTATTACATATTTTACCAAGTCACGCATTGCTACGCTTCAAGAACTTCTGTCTATAGTGTTGACTTTAGACAGTCGATTTTTATTCAACTCCTTCAAAGCAAAGAAAAAGGCCCTTGAAATGATTATCATGGCACAAGGACAAATAAAATAGGATATGTTTATTACGGTTTCGGCACCCGGATAAACAACAGCTGCTGGGCATATTTCTACACAAACACAGAAGCCCCTATAATTCACAAAAAAAAACTTGCACTAGCACACCTTTCTCAATTTTTAACCCGTCACTAACCCCAAAGACTAACCCGGCTTTCAGTTTGAAACAGAACAAGTGTGATGTGTTTTTGACAGCTCTGTCACCATCTACCACAAATCCAATCCATTATAACGAAATTCCCCAAAACTCCGCCGTTTTGGCGCCAATTACATGGGACAAACCAATTGCGGTACTTTATCTATCTAGGGATTTTAATAAAATAAAAAATAGAATAATAAATTTATTTTCTTTTTTTATTTATTGCTTATTATGTAAAGTAAAGTTTTGTGTAATTAACTATATCGTCGTATATCTAACTTATTTTTTAAACATCTTCTAAAACTTAAAATTTACTGCAGGAGTGCGTTCATAAAATTCCGTTTTGCTAGAGCGACTGACGTCAGAGTGATGCGTTTTAAATGTCAGAGTGACGCTGGAGTGATGCAACATTTATGAACGTTTAACGGAAGATATAAGGTGTTCGTGTCTAACCACACTAAAGTAAATGTGTGTGCATCTGTGTGGTTTCTTATTAGTCATTCCTTTCTGTTTCTGTAATAATGGAAAATAGTAATATTGTTATTTATATTATAGTAATATTACTGCTTTAACATTGGGTACACAATTGCTATTTTAAATACCAACAGATGTGTCAGAAAGTGAATATGAGGATAGTGATGAAGAGGAAATAATACTATTTGTTAGAAAAAAGAAAAAGCTTCATACTCCACAACGCATTGAAAACTATATGGAAAGAATAATCGTTAATTTCACAGCAGAACAGTTTCAGCAACATTTCAGAATAACTGTGGACACATACGAAAATCTGTTAGGAATAATTGAACTCCAGCTTAGGGGGCAGGAAACAATTGGCAGACCCCGCGTTAACGTGGAAAAACAAATATTAGCGGTTATATGGCTACTTGCTACTCCAGACTCTTATAGGTAACAAATAATAATTCTGTTTCCGTTGTGGCATGAATTTCTTAAAATATGTCTACTGAAATATTTCAGGTCTGTTGGGGAACGCTTTGATCTTGCAAAATCCACCCTCTCAATTTGTTTTGTAAGGATTATTAAAATATTGAATGCCTTAGCACCAGCAATTATTAAGTGGCCGAGACATCAGCGTTTAAATGACACTAAAATGAAATTTAGAGCTATGGCTGGTCTAAATAATGTAATTGGTTGTATTGACGGAACTTACGTACCTATTAAAGCACCAAAAGAAGATGCTGCGTCGTATATTACACGAAAGTGTAATTACGCATTTACCTTACAAGCTATTGCAGATCCATGGTTAAAATTTACTGATATTTTCATCGGCTATCCCGGATCAGTTAGCGACACGCGTATCTTTCGAAACTCGGATATTTACAATTTAATAAGAAACAACAGACAGTTTTACTTTCCAGCAGATGAATTTATAATCGGAGACAAAGCTTATCCACTTCTGCATTGGTGTATACCACCATACATAAACAGAGGCAATCTGACCCCTGCACAAGTATATTTTAATACAATACATGCGAAAACTCGTCAAGTTATAGAAAGGTCATTTGCACTGTTATTTGGAAGATTTAGAAGACTCAAATACCTCGAGATGAATCGTACAGACCTTGTACCAGGAACTGTATTAGCTGCATGCGTTTTGCACAACCTTTGTTTAGATGGCGATGACTTACTTATTGAGAATTACTTTCAAGAGGGAATTGACCATGTGAGAAATAATAATGAAGACCATGTAGAAATACCACATTTAAGGGGTGAAGAAGAACGTGGTCGTCGAGATGAAATTTGCAGAGAATTGTATGGGCGGAGAAATAATAATTGAGAAATTATTATTTTATTAATTTAATGAACTGTAAGAAATTAAAAAAAAAATAAAAAATGTATCAAAAACAAATTAGTTTATTCATGTATAATGGCAGTAAATCAAAACTGTTTTCTAAGAGTAATCATTACGAAATAAATCGGTCTATAATATTTAACAAAGTTATTATTTTTTTAAAATTTCTAGTAATGCATCCATTTTATTGCTATAAACCTCAATGGATTTATTTCGTAGATCAACAATTTCTTCATGTCTTTTCTGTCGATTAATCTCTTTCATCCGCATTTCATTTATAAGAGTATCACATATTTTTTTTTTCTTTAATTTTAGATACTTTGCTGACTATTTTCCTGATTTTCTTGTCTGGTTCTTTTACTTCCTGCTCATTGTCACTCAGATCGTTTTCTATATTATTAGGAACTGAAATAAAATCCATCGTTAACAATAATATAGTACAACATTAAGTAAATGTTTACCTGTATTGCCTCTTGTTGAGGATGCCATTGCAATCGGTGTAATTTGATGTTTCTTTCTTAGGAAATCATCCAACAATGGAAAATATTCAAAATCTGTGGGTGCTTCTCCGGTACCTTTATCACCTAAATTATCTATTTTTTGACTATATTTGGCTTTTAAATATCGCCATTTATCATTGCATTGGGTCGGTGTCATATTGAAACCATATTGCTGCTTTAATTTGTTGGCTAATTCTTTCCATTTAACTTCGCTTTTAGAAGTGGTTGATTTAAAATTTGTATCCATGTTTATTCTTTCATTAATTAAAGCTATTATTGCATCGTGTGTCCATTTACATTTGGTACCTTTCTTAAGTTGACACATAGATTCAGTACTAGATGAAGGGCCTGCTTCTTCTTGATCAGTATTAGCATTATTAAACATATTTAAAAGTTGCTGATCAGCAAAATATATATTTCCATCTGAAATATCAAAAACAAGTAGACATTCAGGAACATTCAATATTATATTATTTATTACTCGTTTTGTGCTGCAAACATACTTTTCCATCTTCTGAATAAAGTAATTCACCATTTTCTAATAACACTGGTTGGAATTCTTCAATGGTGATTTCTTCCATGACTTTTTTATTGAGTATAACTACCTTTGATGTAATTCAACTATGTATTTAAAAAATAATGACCGATCACAACTAAAAATGCAAACGAAAAAAATATCAAACACTGTAACCACTTTTAACGTAAATAGATGTCAAACATAAACAAACTTTGAACGTCAAAATCATAGATAAAGCAGGTCAAAATGTCAACTTCATGAGTTCAGCCATGAGCTTGTGCTTATGCGCATGCGGAGCGTTTTTCACCGGCCTCTGTAGTGCGGCGTTTCTGGTGCACTCTGTGTGTTGCCAGACTAACATTTATGAACGCCAAGTCAGACATCTTAAGTGTGCAAACTTTAGTTTATGAACGACTTTTTGAGTGCTTTTTACACAGAGTGTCACTCGAGTGACGTTTATGAACGCACTCCAGTTTTTGTCGCACTAGTGCGTAAAGTGACACTTTGAGTTAACGTTTACAATACGTCAAAGTCAAGTTTACAATTCAGGAGGACAAAAAAAATATTGTATTAGTGATAAATTGAAATTTAAACTTTCTGAAACGTTTTTAAATCTTCAACAAATAAATGTCGACGACTTGGATAGAGACGTTGCTTCACAGGTTTATGTCCATCTTAATGCAGTCAACAGCTTATTAAGCAGTAATAAAAGTTGCAAATTTACCCCGGAAACCAATGAGCCACATAAAAAAAATTAAGAAGCAAACAAGTTTTTTATTACTAAAGAGAGACGAAAATGAGAAAATATTATAAATAAAAAGCCATCAGTAAGTGAAACGGAAACACTCCGACAGTTATTCATAAATAACGAAAACGAATCAGTCTATATTTCAAGTAGTCCTGCAAATGATCGATTATGTTTAGTAATAATTAGGTACATAAATTAAACTTTAAATTATATTTATATTATCTGCTCGATTTTTAATTATATTTCTATGACTTAAACTTAACTCAGCAGTGCAGTGATATTACGTCTATATTTTTTTGCAAAAGTGGCACTAGAAACAAAATGTACATAAATTATATAATGAATATCCTCGTGATCAAAGTTTCGATTACAATTTTTTGCATTTTTATAATGTACCTGTTGAAAATACCTTTGAAATTTGGTTAACAACAAATGCGCACTTTATGACATATCCCATAGATATTACGTATAACCATTGAGTTTATTACAACAGGTATAATAAACTCAATGGTATAACCATATGTAAATGATATACTAAATCAAACCATAAATGAATATTCCCATTATTTTTTAAATAGATATTGCACCTTTTTTGTCTCACCGACCGACTTTTTCTAATCTATTCGCAAGTTTTTGTATCTAGTAGGCGAGATTTTTTGTCTCAAAAATTGAACTATAATTTCACTGAAAATGCGGAAGTCAAATGAACAAAGGATAGGTGGTATTTTTAAGTCAAAAAATGTATATTTTTATAATGCTTAACTAAAATTGTTACTATTTAATCACCAACGTTTTTTTTTTATTTTAATAGACAGGGTGGGAAATTCTCAAATACATGTTTATCTATAGAGCCTTCCCTAATAGAAAAATTAATCATTAAATTTTTTTACTTTAGCGGTACGCTTGTTTACAGACTTGCACAAAACGTGGAATACACTTTGACATTTAGGCGCTCCTCTGAAAACGCCTAATATTATAATCCCAACTACCTCAAAGGCGTCGAAAGATTGTCAAGTTAGTATATGATAGCTAATAGCAATGTTTACCATCAATTCTCACAATCAGTCCAAAAATTTGTTAAGCTAGCAACAATTTTACGCCTCTTTTATGTCCTAGAATATCAAATGTGCAACAATTTAGTACATAATTTATGATAACCATTACCACTTTCCTCCTCACCTCAACTCTGTCTCTCTCAAACAATTAATTAATAAATAATGTTTTGAAAAACCCTGAATGATAAAGATAAAAACTGGCCTCACTCCGTACATCATTTTGATCTGGTATGTTTATTACAATTTTCTTAAAGCGCAGAATACGTTGGCAAAATATTGACGCCTGATTATGTGACATTCTGTACAGAAGAGCTCATATGACTATACCCGCTCTATATCACACAAGTGCGGATCCTCCAAAGTATGCTGTCTCATTTTGATTAAAACCATTTTTCTGATAACATTGTAAAATTACGAATCATATCCTGTCTGTAATGATCTTAAAATCTTAATAAAATCAATATTAGACTACTTACTAGATAATTTATTACCATAGATAATAAAAATATTTATTGTGTTTCAATTTACTACTCCTGACTGACCTGACCAAAAATATCATAAAAATATTTTTTGTCTAAAATTTTAAAAATGAAAGTTATTTATTTTCTATTTTTATATTTCATTTACAATTGCGTTCACTGTGACAGAGATGTGTGGGAAGCCTTTAAAGTAAAGTAAGTAAGTATATAGGATGAAATAACTAAATATATATTTATTTTCAGAAAACATACAATAAAAACTACGAAAATGATATTGAAGAAAATTACCGTAAAAGTATTTTCTTCGGAAATCTGCAGTTAATCATGGAACACAACCAAAAATATAATAAAAATTTTGTTACATATGCTTTAGAAATAAATCAATTTGCGGATCTCAAAATCAATGAAATAGCAAAATCATCACAACCAAATAAAATAACACAAATCAAAAATTTTAATAAATTTGTTCCAAAAACTGATGTGCCTGAGAGCATCGACTGGAGAGACTATGGAGTCATTACCCCAATTGTAGATCAAAGTTATTGTCTATCATGTTGGGCTTTTGCTGTGGTATGATAATCTACAGTAAAGTTAAATTCGTTTTTGTTTTAATTCAATTTTTTATAACTTTAGGTTGCCGCTATAGAAGGTCATGTCGGAATTCATCTTGACAAAAAGAATCAAACACTGAGTCAAGAAAATTTAATAGATTGTGTCTATCCTGACTTTTATTGCAAACAAGAAATGAGAAGATCTGCTTTAGAGGATAGTTATAAATATATAATTGAAAATAGAGGGATTAACACTTTAAAATCTTATCCTTATGATCAAGTGCCCGAAAAATGTCGTTTCACGCCTGAAAATGTTGGAGCTACAATTCAGGAATACAATACTGTTACGGAAGGTGATAAAGAAGAATTAAAAGCAGTAGTTGGAACTTTAGGACCAGTTGCTGTTATTATAACTGCTGATTTAACTTTTACATTTTATCGAAAAGGCGTTTACTATAATAAAAATTGTTCAAATGCAGAGGAGCCATATAATCATGCAGTTACGATAATTGGTTACGGAACAGAAAATGGAGAAGATTATTGGTTGGTGAGAAATGAATGGGGCCATTTGTTTGGAGAAGATGGACATATTAGAATGGCAAGAAATAGAGACAACAATTGTGGAATCGCCACTTATGCAAGTTATCCTATAGTTAAAAAACAATATGTATAAATACAGTAGAACTCGATTATAATGGACCCGCTTCAAATGGACTTCCGGTTGTAATGGACCAGTTTTCACGGTCCGGTCTCAACTACTCTTTTAAACAATGTATTCAATGTCGCTTATTATGGACTTGCCTATAATAGACTTTGCATATAATGGACCTTTAAAATGATAAGGTTCATTATAAGCGAATTTTACTGAAGATTTTCCGTAAAAATTTAGTCAAAATTACAGCACTGAAGATAAAGCAGAAGAAGAATAGCAAGAGGTAGCTATGGTTATGATCCAAGATGCGTTAAGATCACTTCAAACGTTGCAGAAATCTTTTCCGCAAAAAGATAACAGTTTTGTAACTCTTTGTCAGTTAAATTCAATTTGAAGTACTTTAAATAACAATCATTTAAAGAAAAAGCATAAGACAAAGTAGAATTACAGATTTTTTTTAAATTCTCGCAATTTCAAACTTTTTAAATTCAATTATGTATGTATTATTTTTAATATACAAAATAATGTATAAATTTATTATTGATTTTTACTTAGACTGTTGTATCTACATTGTATGTATGTTTTGACCAATATATGAATCATTTATAGTAATAGGTATGTATTGCAATAAACATATTATTAATTTCATATAGTATTATTTTATAGTATTATATAGTATTATTTTCAGTCAAAAAATTCAATTTTTTTAAAATGGACTCTCGGTTATAATGGACTAATGTTGACGGTCCCGTCAGGTCCATTATAAGCAAGTTGTACTGTATGTATATTTCGTTACGAAATATTAAAAAATTTAGGAAAATATTGTATATATAGCATCTATGTTTTTGCTATACAGAACTTAATATTACATATATACTTTAATTTCCGGTTGCACAAACGGCAATTAAAATTGACGGACCAATAAACTTTAAATTTAAAATACTTTAATAAGAGATTAACGGGCTATTAATTTCGATAAACGTTTGTGCAGCAACCAGGCATAAGCTTTTTTAGGCTTTATCATTAATATAGTGTGTAAAAGCCAAATGAAATAAATTCTTTATTTAAGTTACTGTGCATATTTATAAAAAATCTCAAACACGTCAAATTTAAATTATAAATTGACATCTCTCAACGTAAAAATGCGATCCCTATCTTTAATCCCCTTCGAATGATAGGTTCAACTCCCAATTTTTTAAATAGATTTGAGTATATTATAGCGAAATTTAATTCTATCTTCATTCTTGCAATAAACTTAAAAACAATAACATTTTTGAGTAGAGAATAAAAAGACCTTTCAAACGATATACCACAAGTCTATACTTCGTATTTAAAAAATTGGGGATTGTACTTGTCCTTCGAAGGGGGTTGAAGATAGGAATCGCATTTTTACATTAAAAAATGTCAATTTATAATTTAAATTTCACGTGCTATAAATATGTACAGTAACCGGAATAGTAAATTTATTCCATTTGGCTTTTACACACTGTATAGACCCATAATAAGACCAATCTATTAAAAATTAAATTAGTAATTTTTTGACAAAAAAATATCAATCTGGGAATCGATTATACCATCACATTAAGGCTAGTCTGTAGTTACCTATATTCTGCTACATTTACCACTCGACCACCAATTATCGTTGGTTAATTTGTTATTGAATTTTTTAAGCGTAAAACTGTTTTTTTTTAAGTTTTTTGCTTTTGTTGTAATGCACTAAAGACACAAACCAAATTGTAAACAAAACTGACTTTAAATTAATTAATACGATCAAAAGTAAAAAAATGAAATATTTCGAATCTTGAAGTCCCAACAAATCCAAAAAATTTAAAAAATTTGGCGTTTTTTCTAAATTCATAACTCAGCTATTTTTTTCCATTTTCCACTCTTTTCGGTTGATTCACTTTTTTGGAAATATTTTGTGTATAACTTATTAGAAATTTAGCCAACAGTAATAATTACAGATTTTATGTAAATAGGATGTACCTATTGATAAGCGAATATATTCCCCGAAAACTTGATATTACTTTTTTGCCTCCTCCAACAATGTGAATTTATCATATCAACTATGTATTTTTTGGCCTTTTGTTAGTAATTAATGAACGTCATAAAGTCCAAGTTTTGTTAAAGTCGTTTGTTTATGTGTTATACATACCTACATAGTTATAATCGCAACAAATATTAAGCAAACGAAAATAACTGGTTATATTCACCTCCTCAATTTGATGTATTTTTTAAAACAACACTTGAGCTACGTTCTCGTAATGTTTCGCCAAATACGTTTCATAACTCGGTAGTATAATAATCATTATTTTCTATGCTGTAGTGATATTATAACTGAAAATAAGTATTTAGAGCGCAATAACAGATCTAATATTGCCTTGACTCAAAGTTCTGCTTTAATCCAAATTCGAAACAGAAGCTTAAAGACATTTAAGTGCAATTGAATGATTATTTCGAACAGTATTCAAAAAATTAATGCGTAAAATCATTGACTACAGCTTTCACAGTGACTGAATAAATATATTTTCTTACGACCCGAATAAACATCAACTTAATATTTATTCAATATAAAACAATTTCTGTTGCTCAAAATTTAAATTTTTCGAGGTTACTGCAGTAGTACTATACAATCATAATTGTATAGTACTACTCTGCTCACATGGCCATTTCGACTAAGTAAAAAATCATCAAACAATAGATCGTCAGTTATAGTATTAATTACAATGATCATGTTTATTAGTAGTCGTATAGACAGACACAGTGTGCCATCTAACGAAGAGTGCTGGAAGGTAGCAAGAGTTGGCATAATAATCATGTTTATTACTTGAAATTGGTATGTTAAACGCATCCCATCTTCTAATCCCGATGTTTCTTATTTACATAAATAAGCAAAAAATTTGTTTTTAGGAGTGTTTTAGTCTTCCCAGTCCAAGATTTAATACCATAGCCAAAAATTTATTGTTTAAAAATTTATTACTTTAGGTACAATAGTCATGTGAACAGAGCAGTACTATATACAGTTTTCTCATATTTAAGTTTATTTAAAAATACCGATTAATTTTTTTTGGCTAATATACGAATAGTACCTACCTATACTACATCGGGTACTATACTACGGGTAAAAGGTAGACAGTATTAGCATCCCGAGACTGTGAGGTCAAATAAAGCTTAAGACTGAAAGCTGAAAGTTTCTCTACGCGTGTGTAACTATTTTTCGTCAATCACACAAAAAGCACAAAGCAGAATTTTATCTCTAATTTAAAGGTGTTAAATTAAATGTCAAACTGACAGTTCTCACAAAAACAACAAACAAAAGTGACAAAGGTGGACTTATATAAATATTTCTATCCTAGGGCCGAAAACGACATTTTCTGTCAAATTTTTGTTTTGTTATGATTCATTTTTGTTAAAGATGAACAAAAAATGTACTTAACTGGTATTTGCTATGCAAACTTCTATAACAATGCCATCTATAAAAAGATAGCGAAAGATATCATTTATTTAAAAAAATAGTATACATAGTTACTGTAATTTTCTTAAGTCTGTAATATAAAGTGATGCAAAATAAGCCCCACAGAAGGCGCCATAAAAACTGTAACGTTATGTTACATAGGTACATGATAGTGTTTAAATAATTAAAAAACACGAAGTGTCAGATCAGCTTCAGTTAAAAAAGTAATTTAGAATAAAATGACGTGACTGAAAAAATATGGTGTAAAAGCATATCCGCGTACGTACTACTATAATTATTGATTATAATTAGAAGTATTTAATTTTAGTGCTAACTATAAGTATAATTATACCTAGATATGCCATTACTTTTTATCTAAGTCGTCCTACTTAGAAACAAAATCATTTTGGAGTAGGTAATGACGCCAATAAATGATTTAAACCAGATTTTGATAAAAATCTACAAATTTGTCTGAATTTCAAGTATAAACATCTGAAGCAGTTAGGAATAGCCTTATAGCAACAAAAAAAAAGAGTAGCAATGCAAACACCTTTATTTATAGTTAACAATTTAAGATAAAAAATCATCTCTTGTCATTAAATAATTAATGCGTTTACGTTTTGAAGAAAAGTGTAAAGATTTTGACCTGCAAAGTAATAATTTTACTCCGCGCGGTTGAGCAATTACATATACGAGTATCTAGGGTGTTTCATGGTAATGAGCTATGAAAAGTGTCTGGATAAACCAAATTCGAACACGAGATAAAGATGTAATATTAATCATATATGTCAAAATTTAAATTTCCTAACAACAGACAAAAGGTAAAATAATAATGTCAAAATTCAAAATGTTTATAATTGAAAAGAAAAACTTAAAAAAAATAAAAAAACTCAAAGTCGTCCCTTCCGCCAACCTTTTTATATTTTGCAAAAATAAACCCTTTCTTGAAGATTAACAAACTTTACCATATATTGAATAAAACACTTATTTTTGATTCATTAAAATACATTATAGATATAAAAAAATATAAATAAAAGCTGATTTTAAAATTGTATGTAATAATAAAGTATTGCAAATACATTTCTAGATATATAGTTATAAATAAAACACAAACAAAAACTATCACTTTAATTATAATTTTCAATCAAACCCATTTTATCTGTCGTCTTGCAAAATTAATTTGTAGTTCAATCTAATCTTATCAAACATCTTTTCACCTTGAGTTTCACACATCACAATGAAACAAATAATTAAAAATAAGTTTATTTACCTTGAAAATTTTGAAATCAATATAGCAACACAAAAAATTATATAAAAATAATACAAAACACGTGCGTAACATGAAAATAAAAAAAGATTTTAGAATAGGACAAAAAAGACTTAAAATACAAATTTTTACCTATCAAATGTTAATCTATTGTAAATGTAAATAGAATTACCAATTTATACGCATATAAAAGCCATCACTTTTTTCACCAAATTCTATAACAAAAGATAGTTCAGTTTCCAAAATAATTCAATGTAAAATTTAGCAATTACTTTTTCAAAAAAACGTGTACAGATTTATTTTAAAATAATGTCAACTTGAAGTCCAAAGTCTGACATTTACTCTTAGACCATTTACTGCAGTCCGCATTTGGACTTTTTAGGTAATCCGAAGAGCGCTTTTAATAAGGGTTATTTTGTTCGCAGAAACTATAAATTGCAGACAAAAAAAAATATTTTTAAACAAAAATAGGATTCTTATACTAATTACGTAAACACTGAACTTTGCGTAGATAAAAATAACAATAAAAAAATTTAATAAACAATTTTAAATAATGTACATTTTGATTTTCTACCTCAATTTAATTGTAAATCACGCACTATTAAAAAAATATTTATCTTAGATGTCATTTTTCTACGAAATTTATTGATAAACAAAAAAATCCTCGTCATTAAGTTTCGAGATGAGTTATCCTCTAGGATAGTTTATCGATAATACGTTGCAGAAATAGTGGGCGGTCGCAAAGTATTTTGGTACTTTTTGCGTCTGGTCGTTTTAAAAATTATTCATAAAAAACTTTTCACTTCACTTGTCACAAAACAAAAAACTTTGAGTTAAGAAAATACTTCTTGTTTGCCAAAAATAAATTATTTATTGCTTTTTTGGTTACTTATGTAACAAAACTGATTTTAAACTTTTTATTTTTAAATCGAAATACTTTTGTAATTTTTCGCAATTCTAAAATGTTGACTAATTTAATTATATGTACTGTATACATAAAAATCTATAAGATAAAAAAGTATGGGAGACTTAATGCCATAAAAATATCTCTTCTATGGATGTCGAAAATACGATCATACACATAACAAACGAAAGTGTTTTGTGGCCGACCACTATTTCTAAGATACATTATTGATTTAAACTATTCGTACAAGAAAACTTACATCAAAACTCAATGACGTAGTTTTTTCTAATACATATTTTGTCATATTTCATGCTGAGCATTTATTCTAACTAGTTTTACTATTATTACTATGTTGTTTCCAAATTTTGTAAAAATGTTAATTAAAGCGATAAAGCGAATAATAATCGAGACTGTTTAGAGTAATAACGAGCATTAGCGAGCGGAATGTATTGTCAAAATTTTAGGTCGCCTAAATTTCAAAATTAATGTAAAATCATACATTAACGCTCTTATTAATAACCGATCAAGAGAAAATTATTTTACCTGATATATTGTATATTTTTATTAAACATTAGTATTTATTATTAGATCTAATCAATATCTTTCAAAACAATAATATATATCGTTTAAAACGCAACCAGCTCTTTAAAAAATCAGATTATCTACCTTATTTATTTTATCTTAAAAATTAGTAAAATAACATTTTAACCCCACTCTAATTTATTTAAACAATATAAAAGTGTTCACACAAACAACGTTCGTCTAAAGCAGCAATAGCAGCTACCAAGATGAAAGTATTCTTAATTTTAGCCCTTGCCATTTATGGCACCTCTGCCTCACTTTCCAAAGAATTTGTTGAAGAAAAATGGCAACACTTCAAAGTAAGTAACAAACAAAAAAACCAATGAAATAATAATTTTGTTATTCCTCAGAAAACCTACGAAAGAAACTACGTTAATGCCAAAGAAGAAGCTTTCCGCAAACAAATTTTCCAAAAAAAACTAGAACGTATCGAGGAACACAATGAAAAATTCAACAAAGGATTGGTAACCTACACTATGGGTATCAATCTTTTCACTGATATGACCCCCGAAGAAATGAGACCATACACTCATGGTCTTATCGAACCTAAAGTCATGCCTAAACCTCTCTACGAAATCAAATCCCGTGCAGATCTCGGTCTCAACAGTAGTGTTAAATACCCTGCCAGCTTTGACTGGAGGGATCAAGGAATGGTCACCGGTGTCAAAAATCAAGGAGGTTGTGGATCCTGCTGGGCTTTCTCCAGTGTAAGTAGACCAAATCTTACATTTTTTTCATAATATAAAAAACACTTTGTGGTAGTATTTTTAATAAATTATTACATTTAAGCCTAAATGCCGCTCCATAAATTTATTTTCTTCTTTAGACTGGCGCTATTGAATCCCAAGTTAAAATCGCTAAAGGTGCCAATGCTGACATCTCCGTCAGTGAGCAACAACTCGTAGACTGTGTCACTGCTGCCAATGGTTGCGGAGGTGGTTGGATGACCGACGCTTTCACCTACGTAGCCCAAACAGGAGGTATCGATTCTGAAAATTCTTACCCATACACTGCCACTGATGGAAGTTGTCACTTTATGTCCGACCAAGTTGCCGCCCAACTCAAAGGATATGCCTACCTCACCGCTCCCGATGAGAATGCTTTGGCTGATATGGTCGCAAGCAAAGGTCCAATCAGTGTTGCCTTCGATGCTGAAGGAGATTTTGGATCTTACAGCGGTGGAGTTTACTACGATCCCAACTGTTCTACAAACTCATTCACCCATGCTGTACTCATTGTTGGATATGGTAACGAAAATGGACAAGATTATTGGTTGGTCAAGAATTCATGGGGTGAGGATTGGGGATTGGGAGGATATTTCAAAATTGCTCGTAATCGTGATAACCATTGCGGTATTGCCAGCAAAGCCAGTGTTCCAGTTTTGTAAATGATACTCATAAATTCTTATTTTTTACCATGTACCCACAGAATATATAAAATAAAAAAATTAAATTAAATAGTTTTCTGCCTCAAATTTGTTTTTACAAAAGTTCAATGTAAGATATCTTTTAGTTACAAGCCATGTCTCAACAAATTTAGGAAAAAATTGTTAAAAAATAATTCATCTTTCTGTATACATGTGCCTAATAGTTATTTCACCTTATTAATAAGAATGTTTATGTGTGCTAGCCCTTATGAGAAAAATAAGTGTCTTGCAAATTTGATAAAATATAAAATTATCAAAACAAAATTAAATAAATTTATACGCACCTGAAAGCCAACACCATTCTTACCGTATTGCCATATTTTTACTAATTAAAAAGTTTTTTAAATAAAATATAATTACGTTTAAAAAATGAACCAAAATAAAACAAATTTAGCAACTATTTTCCCAATAATCGCGTATAGATTTATATTAAAATAATGTCAACCCAAGTCTAAATTTTTAAGAATGTACTCCCAAAAAAAAGCAATTGTCCTACGAAATAACCGTTAATCTTGAATGTTTCAAGTCATTCAATTATGACTGTAGAAAGCTTTGCTGTAGCACAGAACTGTTTTCTGTAATACATTCATTTTATTTTTTTATTGTTTTGATAAATTCAA
This sequence comes from Tribolium confusum, assembly GCA_029207805.1. NCBI lineage: Eukaryota > Metazoa > Arthropoda > Insecta > Coleoptera > Tenebrionidae > Tribolium > Tribolium confusum. The sequence continues at coordinate 7,104,175 of JALGAY010000003.1, forward strand.
ATGCTAGCCGATTTAGAAAATAAATTTTTCCATAAGCGACTTCTTTCAGTCGAAATTAAAAACATTATGGCATTTTCAGCATATTGGTAGAATAACTACATTTACAGACTTAGCTAGATTTTCGTCTAGAAAGTGTATGACTGTGACTTCTTTATGTTGATAATTTTAACTTGTGAGCGACCTCAGTTTTTTTTTTAATTAGAGGTAAAAAGATTTTGCTTTTGGTTTTTGAGAGTCTTTTCCAAATACACTTCTGCTAAGTTGTCTAAGTAAAAAAAAGTCAATTAGCCAAGGATAAAGTCCACCTATAGTCTCTGCAATTTGTTAATTTCCCAAGAATTAAATGCATGTGCCTGTTCGTTTATTATAATTAAAAATATTTTTATTAGATAATCAAGCGATATACTCAAAAGTAAACAATGTAAAAAAGAAAATTAGATAACTTAACCATGTGTATACAACTCACATAACACATTCAAAATGAGATTTTTATTACTTCTTTCTTTAGGCAATTCTATAAAATCGAATATTTCAATAATTCAGTCCCTTCGTGAGGCTCGTATATAGTCGGTTTATCCAAGAAGAAAAATTTGACTTAATTCATAAATTACCCTAACAAAAGAAAATTTGAATTGGGCAATTATTGGTTATGCCAATTTATAATGATTTGAAAGCCCAAAGTAAATAACCTCAGACAACGGCATCTAACTCCAAAAACTAAAGGGAAATCTTTTACACCTGATTTTTAAAATAGAACTTATTATAATAAGTTTTATTTCAAATAAATCAGTATGACCAATAATTGCTGAATTAGAATGCCTTTGTTGGGGTAATTTATGGTTAAAGTCAAATTCTTGTTCTTGGATAAACCCACAGTATGAATTAGTTAGATTAGCAAAAGCTCATTGCATTTATAAAAAAAATTAAAAAAGTAAAAATTGGCTCTAGTCAAATTAGCATTTTTCAACTTTTTCAAGCAATTAGCAGTTTTTAACAATCAACTTAATTTTTTAAAATTACGTAAGGTCTAATGATCAAAAGTGGTCACTACAACTTTTTTTTTAATTTGTTAATAAAAAAATTAAGTTAACAACAACTATTACAAATAATTTATTTACTGAAAGAATATCTTATGAGTTATGAGTTAAATTCAAGTTGAGATAATACTGGTATCTTCGTTTCCATATAAAATTAATAAAATTTGGGGTTGTGATTGGTTGTTGTTTCGAAAAAGTATTAAAATTTGCGATACTAAGAATATCTCAACTTGAAATTAGTCTTTTAAAAAATATTTAACAAAATTTTAATTAAAACGTTTGAATAATGTTTGAAATCGGAAGGAATTACAGTATAAGTGAATGTAAGTTTTTAAAAATTTCAAAGGCAAAAGATAATTTGTTTTTTCTAATTATATTAAGATCAAAAAATAGAATGCAAGAGTTTACTTTCTACATTATTAATATTTATACCTTTTTAAAACTATTTTTTAAAACAAATGTCAAATTCATGTCAAATCTTTTTAAAACCACATGTTTAAGCGGCTAAAATTTATCATTCTTTTGTCAATTTTCCAAATACCAACCATTTATTTATACTGGATGTATCAGAAATAATGGTCAAAAAATTAACCTGTGATAGGTCCCGCTTAAAGAAGATTTTTTTCTAGATTCCATTTTTTCCAAACCTTAACCGTTATTAAGATAAAATTATTCAAAAATTTTAATACAAAATACCATACCCACCACTGACCATAGTCGTAGTATTATAATAGTAATAACTAAGCAAATCTGATCTATTTGAGAAGTGATCATAAGCATATCGTAATTTTATGGAGAGGACAAAATTCAAAATTTTTAGCATCTGCCGCAAAAATGGTATGGTATATAGAAAAGTTGTTTCTTTTGATGAGATCACTGGTAAAATTTTTGGCTATTATTTCTGATACACTCTGTATATTTGATGATTTAGTTTGTCAACATATTTATTACTGAAATTTACGATTTATTTTATTTTTAGTATACATTTTTATTCTTTATGTTTTAATTTATTATTGACAAATGTTTGGTAAGTTTTTCTAATATTTTCAAACTTTTTATAATTTTTCTTTTTACATTATTATTTAGACGCTGATGATGGGAGATCATCGTTTAAATTCAAAAAAATTTTATCGACCAGATTTTTTAAGTATTTTTTGAGTTGATCGTTTAATTTGCAATTTTACATTTTTAGCAGCTAATTTGACACGACTACTCAATAAAACAAATTCATTAATCTTATATACAGCATTAATGACAAGAAATATGCTTATAGAACAAAAAAGTTCGCGCTGAGACTGAGACCAAACACTTCAATCGAACACGACGCACGTTTCGACATCAATGTTGTCAGTTTCAGTTGAGAATAAAACCCGACAACAAAAACAGGAAAGCAGATGTCAAGAAACAAATAGTATACATACAGTCAAACTCGGATATAAAGTCAATCACCGGACCAGCGGATTTTTGACGTTCTAAGGGGACTTACGCATAATCCGAGGTGAAATTAAAAGTCTAATGTCTAAAATGTAGCGTACTAACCGAGTTAACTCTCTATTCGATGACGTACTAAACGAGTTTGACTGTATATAGATAAATTTTTATTGCTAGTTTTTTTGGTGTGTCGAATAAAATAGAAAAGAATCCACTGACACCAAACGCTTTAGTTAATATGACATGCATTTCGACAAAAATGTTCACTTCAACAAGTAAAAATTAAATATGTTCTTTGTACATTATCTGTTTCCTGTACATCCACATCCGTTTTCTTGACGTTTAGATTAGCTTTTAATATTAAATTGACCTTGTTTTACTTGTAGATGTCTTCAAAACTTTTAGTTGTAATATCATTTACTACTACACATTTACACTCATTTACTACTTCTTTATCTCTTCGTTTATGTAAGCGCATAACGACTCTATTAAGCGACATTTATCGACGCTTATCGGATGCTCTCAGTTCGAATTGTCTGATTCTACAATTCAGGTTCTCTGTCGTCTCTTAAAGCACAAACAAAAAAATTTTTTCCAATCTCCCTCAATGTCCTAACACATATTTCTTTTTGTTAAAATGCAAATCTATTGCAAGAATAGTACTGATATAAGTAACATATATTTGCAATATTTTGATTATACAGTGTGAACCACTTGTATGGAATAACTTCGATAAAAATTCAGGGATTTGTTTTTCAGGAAAACGCTTGGACACGTATCCTGTTATTTTTCAACACGCATTTTTTGACAAAAAAATTGGATATACAGGGTGTCTCAACATTGAGCTACAACCCTCTAATTAATTTTTTTGACATATCTGAATTCTGCGTATAATTTCGCGTATTTTTTATATAGCAACACTATGTCGATTTTCAGTTGTTTTTGAATAAAAGGCGTAAACCATTTGAAATAAATAAATTCGATAAAAATTCAGGGATTTGTGTTTCAAGAAAACACTTTAAGTCATATCTTGTTATCTTTCAAAGCGCATTTTTTCACAAAAAAATGGATATACAGGATGTTCCAAAATTGAGATACGACTCTCAACATTTAATTTCAAATAAAAACTCAAATTTTTTTAGCATATCTGAATTCTACGTATAATTTTGCGTATTTTTTATGTAGCACACACTATGTCGATTTTCAGTTGTTTTTGAAAAAAAGCGCGTAATTTATTTGAAATAAATAAATTCGATAAAAATTTAGGGATTTATACGTAGAATTCAGATATGTTAAAAAAATTGGGGTTCTCGATTAAAATTTCAAAGTTGAGGGTCGTATCTTGATTTTCAGACACCCTGTATATCCATTTTTTTTTTGTAAAAAATGCGCGTTCAAAAATAACAAAATACGACTCTAAGCGTTTTCCTGAAAAACAAATTCCTGAATTTTTATCGAATTTATTCATTTCAAATAGTTCAAGCCTTTTTTTCAAAAACAACTGAAAATCGACGTAATGTGTGCTACATAAAAATACGGAAAATTATACGTATAATTCAGATGTGCTAAAAAAATGGGATTTCTATTTAAAATTTCAAAGTTGAGAGTCGTATTTGACACCCTGTATATCCAATTTTTTTGTCAAAAAATGCGCGTTAAAAACTAACAGAATACGTGTTCAAGCGTTTTCCTGAAAAACAAATCCCTAAATTTCTATCGCAGTTATTCCATACAAATGGTTCACACTGTATATAAAAAAATATTTATTTTGCAAAAGAATTATAATAAAAAACTTTTATTAAAAGCTAATTAATTATTTATTACTTACTAATATTTTATTAAAAATATAGTAATGGCACGTTATTATTTGAAAGGGTAGAAGGTAGTTATATAATGTAAAATATTATGTCGCCTCTGAATCACATTTCACAACAGTTTTGATATTATTCATTTTTCTAAGTTGGGGGGGGGGGGGGGGCTTAGGGCCGATTTCGACTCAAAGACTCCTTTAATTTAATTTTTTTAAATTTAATTACTGTAACTGTCATTATGACAATATGCATCGAAAAATTATCGACAGTTGGTCCTTACTTTATTATACTACAAGATTAAGGAGAGGTCGTGTAGAAATACTATTTGTAGTTGTAGGTTGAGTTATTTTCGTTTGTTTGTTCAATTTTTATTATTCGTTTTATGTTGTGATTAGCATTTTTATTATTATCTGTTTTTAACGTCAATTTAGTACCTTGTTCTTGAAGACCCAAAAAAAATTCGTTTACTTCTGTGAATGTGTCAATTGTCATTTGACAAGTAAAAAAGTTAATCTAATTAGTAGTCAGTATTTTTATTGTCTAGACATTAAAACAAATACTTTAGTGTTTTTTATCTGTTAATTCAATTTAATGTTTAAAAGACAAACCACAAAAATTATTTAGAAATAAAGCGCAGGTTTTTCCCAAGATGGGTACATATACATACATCGCCATCGTATGTTTCGGGTCGACACCAGAAAGAAGAGTTTAAGAATAAACTAATTAGTCATTCATCTTTAGACAATATAAACTTAAAAACTAAATTAAACTAGAAATTAAAAATTGCGTTGTTACAAATTTTAAATTATATTGTATGAAAACTTAAGCTAAAAATTTGCAATGACACATGGTGGCTGGCTCTGCATTGTTGTTTAAATTGTATCAGAATAATGGTTAATAATAATAAAAAATTTTTTTTAATTTAATGAGATATAAACAACAAAAAATATTCTAATCAACTTTTTTGTTAATTAACGATTAATAATCTTGACTCTTTATTAATATATGTACTTATTAATTTTGGATCGAGACCGATATCAGTCCGAGGGATTAATAATAATCTTGAATCGTTACTTTTGCTTTTGTGCTTTTTTGAATTTTTTTTTTTTAGTAGTATAACAATGTTTTACTGTAATTTGTTTATATTTAAATCGTTTTTTTTAAATAGTACTAAACATTTTTTTTTACTTTTCTTACAAATATATGTAGATACTAAACGAGATGTTAAGATATCGAATGTCTTACAAAAAACTAGAGTAAATCTCGTAACAAAAAATTTTGCAAATTGAAAAAATCTTCTAAAAGCTTACTATTATGTTTTTATATATAAATTAATAAAACCTCGGTATTTATTAATATCCGCATAAATAAAAGATCGACAAGAAGAAAAAAAAAGAACAACAAAAAATTCTGGAAAAAATAGTAAGGACAAAACAAAAAAGGAAAAACACAAAATTGTAGGAGAAATGGAAAAATGACAAATAAGGAAACAAAAAAATATTCTGGAAGAAGAAGAAAAACGACAAAAAAACAATAAAATAAACGCGAAATTAAAAACAAATAAAAAAACGATAAATAAAAGACGACAAAACATAAAAAAACAAATAAACTCTAACAAAAAAACAAAAAATCTTCGAAAAATTATACAATTTAGAAGAAACTTTCAGGTGAGACGTTGAAGAGAAAGTTTTAGTTTGAAAGAGCTGTACAATTTATTAATTTCCCTCCTGACTTATGTCCAAACGAGCTGGAAATTCAACTGATCTGATCTGTGGAAAATAATGATAACTAAGATTGTGGAAAATAATAATAACTAAGATTGATTGATTACAAAATTATTTAGCCGTTATACGAGTACCATCGCATCACCCAAAATGTCTGCCCATAAATTGATCAAAAAACAATACTAAACTATGTTCAAAACGAAGAGTCAGTAACGGGCGCATAGGCAGGTAGAAGGAGGAGCTATACGGCTTTAAGACTGTTTCACAGAGCTTAAAACGAGTTTTGAAATATTCACCTCAATTCAACATTAGCAATTTTTGCCTCTTTTCTTTGGTGGTGACATCTTGGTATTATCCATTGGTATGAGCAATACGATAATTTACTGTTACTGTGCAAAGAACAAATAACGTGTGATTGGGAAATGAAGTGATTGGGAAATTTCGTCGGTGAAAGCTGGACTGGGTTACCGCCCATTGTCAAATACTCGACCTAATAGAAAAACCAGGGTGCATTTTTATTACTGACTCTCCGTTCTGAACATAGTATAAAACTTTCTGGGGAGAGGAAGCATAAGAATTTTCGTTAATCTAGATGTAATAATTGTGCACATCAAATGTTCCTTCACAAAAAAAAACAACGACTCATGACTGAATAAGGTATGTCAAGGAACTTTCATCCACTTCGTTTTGATGTAAAAGCTATGTACAAAATTTTTCTCGTGGGGCATAATCTGTTGATAAAGGATTTTCAACCCGCGTATAATGATATAATAATATTTTAGTAATCCCGCCAAACCATACGAATTGTGGAGCAAAAATATAGTAAGTATCTCTCAGCATATTTTGTGTAGGGTGGTGGAAATTGGATGTTCATATAAGGTACCTCCAAAATTAAAAGTTTAAGGAAAAAACTTTTGGTGCAAACCGCATCTTGCTACCGTTTATTGTTTCAAAAATATAAATTTTTCAAGGTTTCAGCAAAATGTCAACTTTTGCCCATATATGTAAAACAAAAAACAGTAACACAATCCCATTTGTACCAAAAATATTTTCTCAAAAAACGAGCTCAAAACTGTACAAACCTTATTTTCCTAAATCTTATAGTTTCGGAGATATCCTATGTACAGACAACCAATTAGCACCACCTAAACTGCCACTTCTTTCTTCCACAAATACAGCTAGAATATCTTCTTCGGCTTGGACAGTACGAACCATTCGAGGACGACTCGCCACATCTTTACGAACTGACATAAGATTTCCAGTTTTTTGAGATCATTGTAACGCAAAATCACTTTATGAGCTTTAAGCCGCCGCGCCGCTCGAGCATTTTGTCTGCATTCGCCATAACAGACAAGCATGTTGTGTACTCTTAAGCTGTGTATGACATAGCAAAAAGATTTATTAGTGTAAAATTATGGATTGACGGCGTTGTCGAAATAAACAATCTTTTCAGATAGACGGAATTTTTGTCAAAGCAGCATATTTAATGCAGTTCTTAGTAACCTGAGAAGAACTTCTGAGAGTAGTCATATTCAATTTCCAGTTTCTCTTTTGTAGAAAACCAGAAAAAATTGATTGATGGTAAATGGTGGATTAGTTACCGCATTTGCCTACTCTTATCAGAATTTTCCACTGAGTTGCAAATATTTGACGCACCCTACACAAGGTGAGTCTGTTAATAGTATACCTTAACATTTTTTAAAAACTAGTTATCACACCGACTTCAGAGTTTGCCATTAAAAACTTAATTTTTTTTTCTATGTAAATTGTTCCAGAATTTTTCTGATATTCCCTCCAATGAATATTAATTCGTTAAAAAATATAAAATTTACATTATTTTTAATGTTATTCTAAATGACAGCATGTTGAAATATTCTTTGGTAAAAAAATAATTTCAAATAAATTGTAGAAAACCGCACAAAATAATAAAATTTACTTGTATTGTACAACTTATTTTGGTGCAGCATTACCACGTTACTCGACAATAGACTGGACACTTAGCCTTTAGCTTCTTTGTCCCACCCACTCTCTTAGAAATAATGGCGTATTATTTATTGTAGAAAAATTTTAAAAATAAAAAAGATCAATTTGTTTCTGTTTGTTGGTTTAGAGACAATACTTACTTACACACTAAAAATATTGTGTGAAAACCGATCAACTCTGATTTTTAGTAAAAATATTGACTCAAGCCATTGAGTTAATACGCCATTTTTTTCAAGAAAGTGGATGGAACAAAGAAGCTAAAGGGTCTTAAAGCTAAAATAAGTCTTATAAAACAAATAAACTTTATTATTTTTTGCAATTATCTACAATTTTTTTAAAATATTTTTTTCACGAAACAATATTTTAACATCCTGTCGCTTAGAATGACATTAAAAACAATGTAAATTTTAAATTTTTTTCAACAAATTAATATTACCTAATTAATATTCATTAGAGAAAATATTTAAAAAATTCTGAAAAAATTTCACATGCATAGAGGAAAAAACAGTTTTTAATGACAAACCCTGAGGTCGATGTAATAACTAACTTTTGAGAAAAGTTAAGATATATTTTTAACAGACTAACGTGCTAATTTCAAGTTGAGATAATAGCGGTAGTATCTTCGTTTCCATAAAAAATTAATAAAATTCGGGGTTGTAATTGGTTGTTGCTATGGAAAAGTATTAAATTTGCGATACTATCGGTAGTATCTCAACTTCAAATTAGCCCATTACATTTTTAATATTTTTAATCCAGCGTATGTCTATAGGGAAATATATTTAAAAAACATTTCTTGTCACAAGACTGTCCTGCAAAAATCTCCATAATTCGTTTTCGTTTGGTCATCTTGTATGGCTACTTAGTGTTTGTTAATTTCCAGTCGTAGGTAATTTAACAACAAAATAATAGAGATTTAGTTCTCTTATTACACAAACAATTTTTTATATCTAATGCTTGATTCAACATGTTATTAAAATTAATACAATTGTAAAGATACAATAATAATCTGTTTAAATAAAACCTGAACAAAATTTTCTATTACGAAAAAACATGTTTATAAAACTTTCTTGGATATTTTTAAAAAATAAATCCCAAACTAAATTATTTTCGCACTTTCTGATAATTTTAGCTCAGCACAAACACATTTTCAAATAATTGATGATTTACATCATTTCCGCTAAAGCACAATTTCCATATTCATGTATTTTTTTCCCATTCTTCAAATAAATTGCTTTTAATTAAACAAAAATAAATATAGATAATTTCATGAGTATTAGGTTATTCCATTATTTTTAAGTAAATTTAAATAAACATGCTGAAATCTCTAATGATTTAAACTTCTAAGTAACTCAATATTTACAAATCGTCACTAAAAAAATATTATTTAACAAGTTTATTAGATAATTTCAATTTAATGTTCTGTGGTGCAAAAGTATAAAAACATAGAGTGACTGTCCTTGGATCATCACTTGTAATCTCGCATTAGCACCTATAAAAGGTAAGTCCCGTAACAGTGAAATCCGTTATTACATAAGTACTATTATTGAGATTGTGAATAAAACAGATATTGTAAATCTGAATATATGATTCATTTGTTTTTTAACTTGTAACATCTGTTAGTTGTCACGTTTGTTCTCGAAATTTTATATAGATATTGTTATCTATTTTCCAACAATTTTAGTATTGTATCTACGTTACACCACACTCCTCTAACCATGAAGCTACTTGTGCTGTTTATCGTCGCAATGTCGGCCTACACCGTTCACTGCGCACTTTCAGATGCCGAAGTAACGCAGAAATTCAACGAATTCAAAGTAAGTTTTAAAAATGTCATTGGTGTCATTTACTTATAGTTGTATTCTCTTTCATATAGACCAAATATGGGAAAACATATGCTGATGCAAATGAAGAAAACTTCAGAAAACAACTGTTTGCCAAAAATTTAGAGAAGATCGAAGAACACAATAAGAAATATGAAAAAGGAGAAGTCACTTATACCATGGGAGTTAATCAGTTTTCTGACATGACTCCTGAAGAAATGAGACCTTACACACATGGCGTTCTTCGCCCTAAAAATTAAGTCAATTGCACTTTACTTTGTGAATGGATAAGTATTATTGTTACAAGTGGGAATGACAAAATAAACTGATATGATATCATCAATAAATTGTGTTTGTTTATTTTATGATTAAGGATTTTCCGCTGTCAGGCAACCAATTTTACATTATAAAAGTTTTCGTTGCAGTGCACACACTTTTCGTAGTGAGAACGTAGCTTAGCTTCCAATACTGGAAGCGAGGCCTGAAGTTTACCAAAATTGTACATACATTCAATGTAACAAACAAAAAAAAATTGATTTACAGTTTGCAATTATCTTATTAAAAAAAATGTATTAGAGATGTATTAATCTGTTTACGGCCCGCTTTTACGTCTTGAAATTGCTACTAGGAACCCGCATTTACCGCCCTTATTTAAAAATCTTTATTAATACTAGAAAGACGGCAAAGTTGTGATACCTAGAAAGACGTTAGCGTTCATTTTGAGCGAAAATATAAAAACAACTGAAACATAACTAGTAAAAATTTTAAAAAGTTCTATTTGCAAACTTTTACACACTTAATAATACGAAAAAACAATTATTTGTTTTTTTTCTGCGTACTTCAAACATTTAATAATTTCCATGCAAATTTTCCGCATGTAAAATTTCTACAAATCTAGAGGTGTTTAAACATATTTTCATTTTGAAAAATCTTAGTCAATTCTTCAACCAATTGTAAAATACACTATCGTCTCGGAATCTTTTTTTGGTTATTTTTTTATAAATAACTAAGCTAAGCAGATAAGTCTAGAATATTATAAAACATTTAAAGTGGCCAGCATCGAAAAGATGCTTTTACGCTATTATTAGTTTTGTTATGAAATTGTATTATATTAGGTTTTTTTCTCTGTTCTATCACCAAACAGATCTATTAGTTCCTGTTTTCGTGTATGTTTTTGACTTTCTTCATTGTCTGGTAAATTATCCGAAGAAACTGACTCTCCATCTCACGATTCTGTATTTTCAGGTTCAACTGCAAATTCATCATCTTCATCAGAATTTGAATCCAATTCTTCTAAGTTTTTGCAATTCTGCTTCTTCACTATTACCAGGAATAAGTCAACCAAAGTCTTCCAAACTAGAATCATTTTCAGAAAGCTTTTCTTATTCCGCCAAATAGTCCAGCGCTTGCTGAGGTGTAAGACCACATATTTTGGGAATAAGAAAACGTAACAAGGGAATGTACTGAATAAAACTAAGAATTTGATACATAAAACTCCAAGTATTGTTTTTTGTAAACTTCTAAGAATCACACAAAAAACACGTGCATGCAAACAATTCTTAAAAAACAATAAACTCTCAGCGGTCAAAAAGACTGATCTCAACTTTCTAGTATCCGCAATAAGGTCAAAAAATAAAAATTAAAAAAATTAACACTATTAGGAGGAAAAACACAAAAAGCTAGAAAAAGCCATAGGAGATTGTCCCCATATTTTAAAATAAAGAAAATATTAGTAAACCAAATTGCATTGCGGTCAAATTGATGCAATGATGATCAAAATTGATGCCATTCTAGTGTTAAATCATTGTTCATTAGTTCATTACATCAGCAGTAATTAACGGTTTTCAAGAAGTGTACGCGACAGGAATTGGCATCATTAAAACCATGCATGCTTCTTCGCTTCTTTGTTTTAAAATTTCAAACTAGTTTTGCTGATTCATTAAAGTATAAAAAGTATAGACAGCTCTTACAACTTAAAAAATAAAATAATATTATTTATAACATAAATTAAAGTAAAACAATATAAGAACCATCTAAAAAGTCGTATTGAGCTTCCTGCAAGAAGCCATCTACGAATATTGAAAGGTTAGTAGACAGAAATATTAGATGTTCTATCAAATCAAAAGCATATGATTGGCGAATTCCAGCTTGTTTGTACACTCGGACAAAATGAAAATGACGCATCCATAAACGAACCCCTACTATCGATGCCAGCCCACTAGCGTCAACCATGCATAAATTATCCCCCGATGAAATCATTTTAGACACCTAAACTCTGACTTAGGACAGATTTTTTGCAAAGTCTTAGATTTTCTGGTAAATTTTATTTTGAAAATTATGTGATAACTGGCGGATAAAAACAATAGATCGAAAAATGTGTTATTATTTAAGACTGCTGTGAACTGTTTTATGCCTAAGAAATTATTGAACTAATTATTTTTTTTTTTTTGAAAAATTATAAAAATCACAACACATTTATTGTAAAAAATTTTTTGTTAAAAAATAAAATACTAGAATTTTTGTAACGAATGAATGAAGCTGGTTTTTTAAACAAAAATTGCATAATAATTTTTTATTATTTAGGGTACTACAATTCACCTGTCTCTTCCATTTAAAACTCGATCTTGTTTAAAAACATACTAAACTCAAACTGTTTAGTATTGTTTAACCAATAAATTATTAAATTCATTTTTTGAATTTTGCAATTTATTACTCACAACAATTACAACAAAGACGATGCAAATTATCTTTTGTCTATTATAAAAAGCTTAATAATGCAGACAGCAGATAGAGTTAGAAACCAACAAAAAATCTCTAACAATAATTCTTTGATACTATTTCTATAATTACTATAAATAAGTATATTAATTTATCGAATTTTTCATTAAAATGCCTTTTCTGTTGCTCGTTGACATATGAGAATTATTAATGCACTCCAAGCCATTCAAAGAAGTTGATTAAACACCCCTATTAACGACCTGTTAATACCAACTATACAAACCAAAATTTTGACATTTATAAACTGTCATAATCATAACAAAATTATAAAAACGGTATGTTTAAATATTCATTGGCTCTTTCTTGTATCTATAGTACAGTGAGATTTAAAAATTTTCCATATTTTTAACAATAACACCACTATCAAATAATAATGTCAGTACTATGAAACTGATTTACATTAATGACAGCTGAAAAATTTGTTTATGTGTTTGTAGCTAGGTAACAGAAAACAATCTAGATGTGTTACTAGAAATGTGTTAGTAGAGAGATGCAAGTCGAAAAATTTTAGAATAAAGTTTTTCAAGTTTATTGTGATATAACCAACAGAAAAACATTGTAATCAACGCTTTTGTTAATGTGCCAATAATAATCTCAAAAATATCTCGAATATTAATCGCCTTTATTGTGAAACTTGATGGTTAAATAACTATTCTTTTACTTATAACGTTTTTGTTTCGTACATGGATTTGGAGAAAGAAAAACTGTCCATTGTTACTGTTGTCGTTAGTATAGCATTAATAAATTAATGATATTCTTAAGAGACAAGTGATTGAAAAAGTATGTTTTATTATACTCTGCACTATCATTAAAACTATGTTCCATTGGGCATTAAATCACTGGGTATGCCAAATTTAATTTTAGAATAAAACACAGTAAATGTGTTTTACAATTTCACTTGGTTTCATATTTAAAATCATATAATGGCTGTGTCATATAGGTGTATCATCCAAATGTTTACACTACAATTCATGTTGGTTTATTACATAGACATGTTGAGATGTTGAAATATGATTTTGCAAAAATTGCTGCCGCGACTGTGCTGAAAAATCAAATTTTTGGTTTTGTAGGTATTAATTTAACGAATAACGCGTTGAAAATCTGTTGTCAGCTCAGAAACTATTTGTGATGTGCTAGCATAGTCTTAAAATTTTACAGAACACTAAAAGATAAAATCGTATGGCGTCAAGTCGCATAACAAACTATCTATGTTAAGACAACGTTTTTCTGATCGTGTGATTTCCGATCATTAATAGAATGGTGTTATGCAAAAATGGTCTACCTACGTATTTTCAAAAAATACATTTTCATTAAGTATCTTCTCTAAGAAGGTATATATAAAAAGCAAAAATTATTTAAAATGATTATTGTTGTTATTGTCTATTATTTTAAATTATGTCTTAGATGGTTATTGGGTATTTTGGAAGTGCATAAAATAAAAAAACTTTTAATCTGTTGGTGACGTTTCGTGGCAAAATCTGTTGTCAAACGTATGTTTGACTTCAACAAAATGGGGGATCGCTTTATGCTCTCCGGTCCAAAATAAAAATGTATTTAAATAAACATCTAAAATTAAAATTATAATCCAAGGTTTAAAGAAGTGGAAATTAATGGCCACAAAACGTCACCAACAGATTAAACGTTTTTTTATTTTATGCACGTCCAAAATACCCAATAACCATCTAAAACAGGGATCTCCAAACTACGGCCCGCGGGCCAACACCGGCCCGGTAGCACCACGTGTGATTTGCCGTTTTAGAAATATTAGACCAAAGTGTGAAAAACGTTGACGTGACATCATACCGACATATTCTGTTCCGTTTCATATGTTGTGAGATTGTTTATGTCCTGTAATCTCCTACAATTGTGTAGGTAGCAATGCCAAAACTAAAAAAATGTTTATGTTGTGTTGAGAATAAAATAGAGTTGAGAACAAAAAATATGAGAAATAAAAATGACTGTACATATCCTGAAGCATTGAAAAACATAGTTTAAAATTTCGACATTTTTAAAAATTATTTAAAGTTTCGCTTTTTTGATAACTTTCAGTAACCACAAACAACAAAAAAAACTAAATACAAATGCTCGTAGGGTTCAATGTCGGTTTGACGTCATGCATTCAAATTTGTTGTTTCGTTGTTCAAAAACCAAAAGTCGTAGCGACTTGCGGTTTTGATTTTTAATCTTAGATATTTTTTAAAAAATTTTAAATGCTTTATAATAATAAATATTAAAATACCCATACGACGTTACAAAGTATTGCATAATAATAATTTTTGGCCCTTAAGACTTAGTGCAGAAATCAATGTGGCCCTTAGATCAAAAAGTTTGGAGGCCTCTGATCTAAAACACTATTTAAAATTATTGGCGATTCTAAAGCTATGTGTGGTAATAAAGTTAGGAACAAAATTCATAATTCTCTTATTGAATGTTTTTGAGCAAAACACTGAGACAAGTCATTTTTATTTTTTAATTTGTCACTTTATGACGTCATGTATTATTGCGCAAAAATTATTAGTTTTTTTAAATGACAACCCCATTTTTTTAGGTGTTTTTTGTAGGCGGTCCAACTACTTAAATGATGGTGTAAAAAAATTGGTACCTTAGATAACATTTTTTTTAAGAAAATAACCCAATTATGTTGGCTACCTAAATTTACAAAAACTATTTTTCTATACTCAAATTTGTCACGCAATACTGTTTACACTTTTTTTTACAGAAATTGTCAAAATGACAGTAAAAATTAGGATTCTGTGCTGAGACTTTTAATTTTCAGAAACAACAACTTTATTTCGTGATTGAATTATGAGATAAATGTGTTATTTTCTAAAAAATTTTTTATCTAAGGTACCAATTTTTTTACACCATCATTTAAGTAGTTGGACCGCCTACAAAAAACACCAAAAAAAATAAGGTTGTCATTTAAAAAAAACTAATGATGACGTCATTGCGCAATAATAAATGACGTCATAAGTAAAATTTTTATGTCATAAAGTAGCAAATTAAAAAATAAAAATGACCTGTCCGAGTGTTTTGCTCAAAAACATTCAATAAGAGAATCATAAATTTTGTTCCTTACTTTATCACCAGACTGTATATAAAACAATATCTCAATTCCTAAATTATCAGAGTTGAGACTGTAAATACTCGTATAAAAAAATAAATAGGTGATTTAAAAACGTAAGTTTTGTGTCATGGATTTATCCCTTTTTGTAATAAAAATCTTAGAGTATGCCTCAGTGTATGACATATATAGCTTTGTGCGAATTTGAGATTTGACATTTAGTGATTGAGGTTGAAAACTAAAGATTTTACTTTACAGAAATTATTCTCTAACTATGTTCAAAGTGTTCGTTGTTCCTTGTAGTTTTTGTGCTTTTTTCCAGTTTATATTCTGCAGTAAATAAAGATAAATTTGAAAACTGGCGCCATTATTTTGGTAATTTTTTATTTAGAATGTTGGCGACCATGTGATTTGTATTTGAGTTACATTTACCTTAGAAGCTTTGTCTTTGTCGTCTCGTTAAGATAAAAAATGTGACATTCTTAATGCAATATGGTTTGTGTTCGTTGCATTTTTAGACCATGATGTAGAAAGAGATAACAATAGAAACGTGAATCTTTACTTGCGTTGTAAGGTTTTATTACAAAAAGGAATAAGCTTTTTCTCAAAAATATGTTTCTTGAATTTTACCAAAAAACTTTTTAAGTCACTACTGAACCTAGAAATTTATCACAAAATATACTAAAATTTTAACGTTTTGAGATTTTAAACTTACAATAGCTGTCTTTTGTTTAGTAAGAGAAACATTTTCTTCTGTATTTTGCTACTTGAAATTTATACAATTTTTATTTTGATATTGTTATCTATATCATGTCATCAGAGGGTGACGAAATGTTTGATTTTTTAGTAAAATTAGTGTTATTGTTATTTTTTTAAAATTAGGTTGCTATTGGGAGTTGTTATACAAAATTGTGTATGCCAGATTGCGTGTTGTAGCACCAATTCACTCAAAAAACCTAATCTACTCACCATTCTGTGATTCTTAAATTAACAGCTTTTTTGTGACTAATTTGGTCATATGGTCAACAACACATTTTTGTAGCATAAATAGCTATTTATAAAAGCAAAATATGCAAAAAATTAAAGTAAAAAATATTTCCTCTATTTTTTCTACACATATTTAGCTTAATCGGTGTTTCATGAAGACATAAAAATGATTCATGAGTTCATTTATAGATTGGCGGACTGAAATTCTGAAATAACATTCATAAAAATAAGACCAAAGTAGTTTACTCAGGAAAAAAGCCATATTTTAAATAAACTGGTAGGTGTGAGTTTTCTAAATGAAGTCGGGTTGGGAGCGTTTATTGGCATGATATTGCGCACCAGTCTTGCTGGAATTAGATGAAAGTGGGTTTTAGTAAATCTTTAATAAATCAGTTATATTTTTCTGTTGCTGAATATCAGTAGTGCATCTGCATAAAAGGTAATAGTAGCACAATTAAAATAAAAAGAAGTGCAAGAGTAGGTACGTCTATGTTTTTGATACAATGTTTTTAAAATGAAAAATTAAGTAGTTATTAATTAATTTTTGATTTTTGGTAGCTTTAACATTTTATATCTAAAATAAACTAACCAATTTTCTTTACAATAACTGTCATTACTTCACTCAACAAATGCTAGAAAAATTAAGTTGTTACATACCGAACAGATGTCCCAAGATTTCTTTTTTTACCTTACCTATTTTTTAGCAGAAAAAATTTAAAAGTAGAGTACTTTAACAAGGATCTACTTCAATAATTTTACCTAATAATTTTACCCAACTAAACCCAATTAAACCCAACTTTTTTTGTAAAATTTATAATTTTGTCATAAACCTATCAGAAAAAAAATCTTTATATTTAAAATTAAAATTTAAAGAAAAACGAAATTATTTTTGTAATAGTACGTCGAAATGTAACGTACTGAAAAATATTGGTGATCAAATTATACACTGTGTACAAAAAGTTAAGGATATTGTAAAATTTGAACAAAAGTTGTTTTACATTACGATTTATTTATTATTTTTAGGTTGCAGCACAATTTTTATTTTTGTTTGTAAAGAAAATGGCAGTTTATTTATTCGATTTTATGTTATATATTATGATATGTTTTTAAATTTAAAGTTTATATACTTGAATCAGTTTCGCTTTTGTCGTCGTCGTATATTCATTATTGCACAAAATTTAGTAAATTTTGAGCAAAACATGGAAAGACAAAGAAATTGTCTGAAGCTGAAGGCAACGGACTTAAATAATAGCTTTTTAGATTTTTTTAAAATAAACTTCACGTAGGATATACCATACAAAACCAAAAATTTTCGTTGCTTCATGTTGTAAAAACACTATCTATTACGTTTACGTCCTTATTCTTATTAAATCTTTATATTTTTAAACAATTTTTATAAAATTTTTGATTAATATAAAAATAATTCGTACTTAATTTGTATTAATATTTTTTTAATTGAAAATATTTTGCCGTGAGATTTTTTTACTGAATCTGCTTTTGTGCATTAATTATTCTTTTAAAAAAATTATGCAATTTCTGCAACTTAATTGCACTCAAAAAAAAAATCGGAAACAATCAATGCACATGGGAGATTTTAAGTAGGTAATATTTGATTGAATAGAAAGTGCCATTTTAAGAATAGAAATAAAACTTAAAACACTCAGTATATAGAAGTAAAACAGAATTTACAGGGAAACACTGTCGTAGGTATCACGTTGTTGGAAATATTCCCAAGTTAGGCTCTTTATTAATTTGTATTTTTTTTGTTCTAGATAGAATTATGTAGATTTAAAGATTTACTTTATTTCATTCTGTTCGTAATTTTTGATTTATCGGACTCATTTCAGCCTCGTAAGTGAAACATTTACAGTTCAAATCTCTATCTCTATTTTCCAAAAGAATGCCAGTAATTTCTTTTCGGTTTTACATACAACAGCCCTCATAAATTACAATAATGCTAATTGCTCAAGTAGGAGGTTTTTATTCCAAAGATTTACAATTTAAGGCACTATTTTTATTTCTTATGGGAAAACTATACTTTATTATACAGGTGATTTTTTTATCTGTTCCCGCCCGAAACTCCAAAAATAGGCAACACGTTATACAAACAGAAAGTTAGTTAATTAATTAAATAATGTGGCAACAAATGATCTAAATAAATTGACTCTGGAAGCACTGTTAAAGGTATTATCAACAATATTGACATTAATTCACAACTCTAAAAGCCTTAATTTTAAAAATAAATTTTTCAACGTATAATGTGTTGCCTATTTTTAAAGTTTCGGGCAGGAACAGATAAAAAAATCACTCTGTATAGCTACAACTACACGTTATTGTGTTGAATTGTATATTGTATATTCTTTTTATTTTTAAATTATTTAAGAATTTAAGTCTTCAAAGTTTTTTTAAACTTTGTTTTGTATGTGTTATTCTTTAATTAAAATGTTTTCAACTAACGAATATACGGATATGCATTTAAAATTCTTGGCGAATGCACAAAAAATAATGTAGATTAATGCGATTCTTTGCTGACACATCCCACTTGTAACGTATATTTAGACGAGTTCAGCAAAGACTTTGAAAAACAGAAGCAGCCATACCCACAAACCATAGACACTTTATTTTAAATAAAGTTTATAAAATATAGTTAGTGTTACATTGTCTTTGGTCAATTACAATGATATTGTGCTTTAAACGGCTTTCAGGTTGCAAAATACCGATTTACCACTCTTTTTTTTTACTAACAATCAGTATTTTATTTAAGTTTTTCAAATTATAAATGCGATATTAACAAATGTTTATATTTATTTTATTCAAAAATTTACATACATATTTTTATTTATAGTATGGTAATTTGTTGTAACAAGGTATAAGTAATTATTATCGAAACTTGCGCTAGAGTTAGGTGACCCTTTAATAGCGTGGCTGCAATATTCGTTGCCTATGTTTAAAACCGAGTAAAATTAAATTTGCATTCGACAAAGCTCATGCAAGCTCATTCTATAATGTTATTTTTTCTTAAACATTATTTTTATCGACATTTGTTAAATAACTCGTCCTGCATGTTTAATTTTAACAAATTTGCTTAATTTTTTAAACGGATTACTAAAAATTAATTTTTAACCATCAGCACATGATTAAAAAAATGACAAAAATTCAGGAATCATAAAGCCGTTTTTTGTTTAGCTTTAAGAAAAATAAATCGTAGTAGCTCTACTACAAAAGTAATAGAATATGATATTTCTCACCCTAGAATAAATCCGGCTTCTGACAACAATAATATAGTCGGGAGCATATAGCAGTAAATTTAGGTCACCAACTAGAAATGTCATCTGCTAACCATTATGTTTGCATTTATACACTAATGGGCTGATTTCAAGTTGAGATAATACCGGTAGTGTCGCAAATTTTAATACTTTTCCATGACAACAGCGAATCGCAGCTCCGAATTTGATTATTTTTCCATGGAAACGAAGATACTACCGGTATTATCTTATACTTGAAATCAGCCCGTAAAGCGCATAGATTTAATTGGTTGCCTACTTTACAAAATTTTTATTATAAAATTATTTAATGAAAATCCTATAAAGTAATAAGGGGAGTATAGGAGTAATTTCTCTTATGGGAAATCCAATGTAAACGCGCAAATCTGTAGCACTTTTATTTATAAAAATATTTTAATAAAATTTGGTACAATCATTTTTCTAATAATTAACTACAAAATGACTGGAAGCGATTTTAAAAAAAAATGTTTACAAATAATATAAAATAATTATTATTAAAATCATCGAAATTAAAATCAAAATGTAGTTCATGTTATTACAATACTCATAGCAAAAACCGGTTTTTTTTTATAAATAAACAAATTCGCGCATTTACATTGAAATCCCTATACTAGAGAAATTCGTCCATACTCCTCTTAAGGTAAAGCAATTTAATTTATTTGCTTTAACGTATAAATGTAAATGTGGTGATGAGCAGATACCATTTCCAGCTAATTGGCCCGGAGTGCTTATTTTACACCTATTAGAAACCCCAATTGGTTTGTAGTTGATTAAATTTTCATTATATTACGAGTACTATTGTCGCATTGATAGCCACGAAATCCTTAGTTACAAGCTTGGTTTTTAATTCTATTTGGTGTTAAACAAACTAATCGAATGCCATTCGAGTCCTAAAATAATTTTGCTTAATTTTCTCATACTTGCTACATAGACCCCAAATCATGCAAATTCGATAGTGAAAACCCTCCAGCCCTAGGGACTGTCAAGACTTTCATTCAATGCTTATCAAATCTGCACTACAGATTAAAATTTTATATTATCTGATTTTTTAACATAGCAGTCATAGCACTGTGAGTGCCAATTTTGAAAAAAAACTTAACTATTCTAATTTATTTTTCATGTGTTTAACTTTAAATGTACAGAAAAGTTTACAAATTAATTTACAAAATGGCAGTGTGGCATTCACACTGACAGTTAGAAGTAGAGCATTTCTACACAAAATTAAGCGAAAAATGACACTAATAATACGTGTGTAAAAAAATAGATAATACTTAAATTTTATGTGAAATTACTTTCTTGATGATTTTTTTAAAAAAATGAGATTAATTCAAAGACAAAGACAACTAGTCCTGAAGATGTTCAAATACATGAACGAAACTAGTCGAGAAAAATGATGTTGTTTTAATTAATGGTTGTCCCTGTTTTTGGATTAATCTCATTTTCTTTAAAAAATAGATAATACTCCTTGATTGTATATTATACCTACAACTGTAATCATACATGTTTTGATTTTAAGTATACTCCATTTTTAATTTATTTGCCGTTGTGTGTTTCTTTTTAACACATTGTTGTATATGTTGCTATATCATATAGATAATGTGTTGAACAGAGACAGACAAAAGCATTTAAAAAAACGAACTATATTATATTTTTATTTTTATAGTCACGATGTCGATGGAATTAAGTTCAGACGTAATTGAAGAAAAATGGAATGAATTTAAAGTAAGTAACTTTATTTACTTTAAGAGAGTCATTAAATACAAATTTATTTAAGACTAAATTTCGAAAGAACTACACTGATGCCGAAGAAGAGAGTTACAGAAAAAGTCTCTTTGTTGCAAATTTACAAATGGTTGAAGATCACAACGAAAAGTATGAAAATGGTTTAGTGAATTACAAAATGGGAATTAACCAATTTGCTGATTACTCCAAGGAAGAAATGCCGAGTAGACGTAAACAATAAAATGTTACAACCGTTTTAAAAAAAAATTTTTCACTTTAATTTATTTATTATTTCGAATTCTGTAAAAATACTTATGAATGAAGTCCTCTCGTTTTACATTTACATTTAACAAATGTTGATTAATAGTATTTATTTGCATAGAAATATTTTTTATTAGAATACATATTTGTTATACTTTTGCAGATGGTAAGAAACTTTTGATGCTCTATTTTATTACTAGATAGGTATAATATTTATACGTATATAATTTAAGTAATAACGTATATCGTAAGTAACTATTTTATTTATTTAATTTTTACTAGTAATTTTAAATTTATTCCTAATATCTGGTTGTTAAATAAAATATCCAAATGTAATTTTTAATATTTTAATAGTTAGCTGTAAGTGTAGAAGGTTCTAATTGAGACAAACATGAGGTAGAGTGACAGGAGAGAGTACTTCCTATGCTACCAATATAAACCGAATGAATACCATTTATATACGTATTATACAGGGTGTTATAGAAATGAGTGCAAATATTTTAACCTGAAATACAGCACCACAAATAATAAAAATCTGTATAAAAATTTTGTCTTATCTCAACTGATAACAAAATTATAAACTAAAAATTAATTATTACAAAACGTATAACATTTTTTTTTAAACGTTGGGCAATCATAGGTTTTTCAGGTCAAAATAAAGCGATTTAACACAATTTACCTCTATACTAAGTTGCACCGTTTAGGAGCTAGAGGACGCCAAAGTTAAAGATAAAAAGTCAGTTTTATACTTTAAACGTAAATATCTCGAAAACGATACGTTTTAGCAAAATATTGCATTCTTGCAGTTTTATGTAGAATCTACTGGCATATTTATTTTTGCTACAAAAATTAAAAATTAATAAGAAGAAAATTGGTTAATTACCCAAAATGTGAAAAAAAAGTGCCGTAACTTGAAATTGAGATGTGCAGCAAAATTTTGCTAGTAGAAATAAAAAGAGTACAGTCAATTTCATTTGTGTACCAAATTTGGTATTAATCGGTTAAGCGGTTTTCCAGATACAACAAAAAGATTTTTTTTTACCCAACTTTGACGGCCTGTAATTTTGTTGTTAGTTGAGATAAGACAAAAATTTTTTTACAGATTTTTATTATTTGTGGTGCTGTATTTCAGGTTAAAATATTTGCACTTATTTCCATAACACCTTGTATAGTTGAGCAACGGTAATAGAAAATTTTAACTTATGATATAAATCTAGTAAAAACGCGCTTGAAACAGAAGACAGAAGCAATAAAGTGCTTAAGTTGTTTTTTGCTAGAATGGTTTTGTCTCTTCAAAACAGATGTTGTAAAAAACAAAAAAGTGCAAAAACTATGTGACCATAGCTGGTAAAGAAATAAATGTCTATTGTAGCGCTATCAACTTTTGTCCAAAACACACCCGTCATTGTTGTTAGACTAATGATTGAAGTCAAAGTTTACTCCTATATCGTTGCTTGACTGTATTGAACGAGAATATAATTTAAACATAAAATAATCTAACAAGAAATTCTAATAAGAAATTACTGATGCACATTTATGATAAGTTAATATAGACGATTTCACTAACTCTGACGTCTCAACCAATAAAATTATAATATTTAGCAAATGCAGAGAACGGCATTGTGTAGTTGCATTTATGTTGCATGCTTTATGTTGCATTTCTCTAAATATTAAGCTTAAATCCCAATTTACTAAAAATGCTACCTGGAAATAAAAGACTGAATATTTGTTCAGGGTTTCTACCGCAGATTTGAGAAGATTGGCGAATCAGGGAAAAATAATCTCTATGTTAAAACGTTTTTAATTATTAATTATAATCGGTTTATTGCTCGGCACCTCAGAGTCACCGCAAACACCTTTCGGTTTTAAAGATCACCCTCAACTCCTAAAGCAAGAATTTTTATACCATCATTTAGATCTCATTGCCTAAGGTAATAAATAACGTCCGAATCTCAAAAAACATTATAAATCGGATTTGTAATAGTAATTATTGCTTAATTATAATTTTTTTGATAGGATTATTTACAGTGTAAGTGACATTCTTATGCTTTAGTAAACAGACAACACCAACTTATAATAAATTTTGAATAACGCACAAACCCAACTGACAATGCTTGAGCCACAATAGTCACTAAACACTGGATTTCTTTGTTAATTTAATTTTACAATTAACCTTCTTCTTTAGTAATTGGAGAGCAAATAAAAAATCATCCTGTATATATTGTGTGTATTTTTATACTAAATTGCCCAACTGTAAAATTTGAGTAACTCTACCAGTCTATGGTGTTAAGAAGTAGTGACGTTGTTAACATAAAGCTCCGTCCTGTCATCTACCTTTACGGATAGAATTAAAAAAAAAAAGTTGCGATAAAAAACCGGACATCAGATTTTGATACTGACAGCAATCTCCGTTTTTTTGTCGCGAATTGTATTTCAATATAAAATATTAAATGGTAGTATTATTTTTTATTTAGATTCAATGTTATTAGCTACAGTTTGCAGCAAGGTTTACTTAGTGTTTATTCGCATGATTTTAACACTAATATAAATTCAACAATTAGAATAGCAAATAGAATAAGCAATTACCTGATTTACTTCTTGTTTACTGTTAAATTATACCAAACTTTTCACCCAAATCAAACTTAATTATCTAATTAATTTAAGATTAGTATCTAATATTCATGATTTATGTTATAACTAAATAAATAAATCAATAATAACTTTTGTAACGTGAGATGTAAAGTAACATGAAGCAAAGTAGGCTAAGTAAAAAATGTATTTTTTTCATTTAAAATAAAAAAAATAGCGCTATTTATAACTATTTAATTCGGCAAAATCAATTTGAACTTCTTTCCTAATTTTGTTTGAAATACATCATGTGTGTACATTGAGTGTTTTATCGACCCCCAAAAAACCTATTCTAACTGTTGTTACAGAATACAGATGTCTACGGGTCTTCTCCATTCTATACTTTTTACGTTTAAAAGTTAAAAATTTTATTAATCTTTAGTCTTTACTTGCATTTTAATATTTGCTTAAGACATGTCTAAATAGCAATTCGTTTTAAATAAATATAGGTATAAGTCTGAAAATATATTGACAATAATTGACAACCACATAGGTTAAAGATAACGTTGGAATAAACAATAAAATGGGTCTAAAATGAGCGATGTTCTTACACTAATGTTTTTTACATCCTTGTACAAAATTAAATTAAACATAAAAAATAGTGTAAAATTAATTAAAATAAAAATGTTGTGGACACCTATAATAGTTTCTGAGCCTCAAAATCACTTTAATTGTCTGTACTGCCAGAGGTTATGTTACAAAGTTTTACAAACATCTTATTTAAAAAACTTGATTACTTTTATAGTCCTACCTTTATAACTCCGTTTTTTATTAAAATAATTTGATCAACATTAAACTGATCTATAGTTTTACATATTATCTACAAATTGATCAAACTATATTTAAAAATAAAATATTATTATTACAAAATAACAATATTTTAAAAATAACAAAAAAAAATATTTTATTCAAAATTAAATATATTGAAAACTATAGTATAACTATATGATAAACTATAGTATAATATGTAATACTAAAAAACAGTTTAATGGTGATCAAATTATTTTAATAAATAACGAAATTATAAAGGTAGGACTAAAAAAAAATCAAATTCTTTAAATAAGATGTCTAAAAAACTTTGTAACGTAACAAACAAACAAAAATTTTATACGGAATTGTAAAGAATTTTATTCCCTTTCAGATGGTGTATAACTTATAAGTATTTAATCAGTGGGGTTAATATTACGACCGCAAAACAATGAACTGGACGTTCCGTAGTAGATTAAGGTAGAGAGGCCTCTTAAAGTACTCGTATTTTAGGAGAAAAGTTTTGAATGTACAAGAAAAAATTTTGATTTTTTAAGATAGAAACACCCAAATATACTACTCTTGATTGTTTTTATTTTTACATCTCAAATACATACATTTATAGCAGTTAAATAATTTTTTATGGTTTTAAAGCCACGTTATTTTTTAATATTTTTGGTTCTATGCTGGATTTATAAATGCATAGATTTATTGGCACCAATTAAGAACTTGCGTGTGTAAATGTAGGCAAGACTTAAAGCAGTCTGCACTCTTTTGAAATTAATATACGCCAAACTGCACATCGCTTTCATATATCTAAATATAAAATTGTCGGTTGTTCACAAGGGTTTCTTCACTGTGGTCGTGTTTAATGGTACCTAAATATGACAAAAAGTGCTTTAAAAAAAGCCAGAAACCATAGTAAAATTTTTAGAAAATTAAGAACGTTATCCATGTTTATGGGATGTATACAGTAAGGCGTATAAAAACAGAGGTGAAGACGCTATAAAAGCCTTTGGTAAGAATTTGGTACTGCCGATGTAAGAGCCGAAATAAGTGTCATAAGAAACATTTACACGTTAAAAGTAAGAACAATTGTAAAAAGTAAACATTGCGGTACATCAGCGGATGATACGTATAAACTTAAAATACCATAGTTTCTAGTAACCGACAGAATACTACATCAGGTGGTACAAATAAGAACAATGCAGTCATTATTATTTATTGGTACTATTCTTCTTTTGGGGCTGGTGTCTGAAAGTAATAAATTTATTACTTTATTAATTGTGAACTAATAGGCTAATTTCAAGTTGAGATAATACCGGTAGTATCTTTGTTTCCATAGAAAATTAAAACAATTCGAGGTTGTAACTAATTGTTGCGACAGTAAAGTATTAAAATTTGCGATACTACCGGTAAAATCCCAACTTAAAATTAGCACAAAAAAGTGTTATCAAAAATTTGTTCCTTTTTATCGAAAACGGAATAAAAAAATTCATCCTGTGAATCATCCAAGCAAGACACACAATTAACACCTGTCGATGAGACGTCATTTAGTCTCTCTAATAACAAAGTGATAATAACGCAACAAACCCAAAAACGACTAACCGACAAGATTGATGTAACTTTAAAGAAAGTTTTCAAACTAACAAGAAATAAACAGTACGGAAAAAGCTCGTAAAGAACTTTAGGTAACTGCTCAGACAACAAAGACTAATCTGCAAAACGACATTGAATTTGAATGTTTTGAAAAACCAGTTGGATATCACTTAAAAAACTTCTAGAATTAGTGGTTCTTAAATCAGTTGCGGCTTTACATACTTATAATGCCATACTTGAAAGCCAATGTAGAAAAATAGACACTTCTGGGGTGATTTCAAGTTGAGATAATACCGGTTGTATCTTCGTTTCCATGAAAAATTAATAAAATTCGTTGTTGTTATTGGTTGCTGCTATGGAAACGTATTAAAATTTGCGATACTACCGGTAGTATCTTAACTTGAAATCAGCCCATTCAACTTTAACTTTTATATTAAGCGGTTATGAATATGCTACAACTTCAAATATAATTTGTCGGGAATACGACAGTAATTGTAATACACCAACGTTATACACTTAGAAAAAAAAATTACCAGATATTCTTTTACAACTGCTACTTCTTTTGGTGAGTACTAACGACGACAGCAGTTACCCTTTTTATTAAATTGTGGATATAAAATGTTTAAGTTTATTGTGCGTTCTTGTTCATAAGTTTTCATTACTATTTTAAATAGTTGCAAAGAATAAATGTTTTCACATTATACTACTATGACTGACCTTTAGGTATAAAGTTTGATAACGTTTATTTTAGAATACGATATCCTAGATACTCGTATTGTAGTAAAGCAATAGAATCTCCAAATGAAAGATATCGCAATGTTAGTTTTAATTTTAGTTTTGCAGGTACTGCATTGCTCACTTTTTTGAATACCTACCTTGTGTCACACAATCTAATAGAATATCAAGATTCATTTTTGACATTCTTCTTCAAACTTTGGTAAAAATTTTGCAGAAGAACCAAATGTACAATCCCGACTAATCTATTTTTTGACCACATACGGTTCTTTAGTTTGTAGTTGTTCTTACGTCGCACTTTATCAGGTATTTTTTCGACCAACAATTTACACCTAATAAATATCTACACGCTCTCTGATATATCAGTATCTACATTCTACCTTCCAATTTAATTTCGAAATAAAATACTTAAAACACTGTAGATATCTATATGTAAAATTTTATTATTTTATTTTAAAGTGCGAATGTTTTTCTCTGCTTCTTTGAGATGATAATAATATTAACATACCTTACTCAAAATTTGTGATAAAATTTTCGCAGATTTTCTGTCAGATTTCTCCAATTGCTTGAATATTGTAAACTCGAAGCTGCTCAGTTGTGTGAAATTGTTAGCGTAATCGTGAACTCTTGTCTTCAAATAAGCCCATAGAAAATAATTTTGAAGTGTGAGATAGGATGATCTAAGCTGCGAATTAACGGCAGTTTCTAGCAAATTTGCTCAATCGCCAAAACTCTTCCTTCTAAAAGATTCAATATTTATAACAAAAAAAAAAAAAATGATAGGTATCAAGTGTTTTCCAAAATACAAATGGCAACTTCTTGGAGTTGCAGTGAAATATTCCTTCTTTTGGTATAAATAAGTTTTCACAATAAATAAGTGTTCTTCCATAGACAATTTCTCCCTAATAAATCGAAAAATGTACCCAATTTTATCCGACACTTTTTTGCACAAAACGCGCATTTCGGTAATGATGTAGCCATTCTCAAATAAAACTTAAAACTGATCACTTTTTTTACTTAAAAATGGTAACGTCGTTACCAAAACACGGGTCGTGTGTAAAAGAGTTTGGTGAAATTGGGTGTACTTTTTACATTATTTTTCAGGCCAAGGAAATCCAGCAAAAAGTCCTTCATGATAACCAAACCACAACTTTGCAAAAAAAAACTGCCAATGAAGAATTTTACAAATGGCGGCCAAGTTAAATAGGAAGGTTAGTGTTAGAGAGAGTAGTTCCTCACTCCACATTTTGGTAGTACTTTTCTCCGCATATACACAACGATTATTAAACGTGTCAAAATTATTATGATGAGATATGAAACTCGACAAAAATTTTGTTTCTGTTTATTGTAATATAAACTTTATCCTGTGATGTACTCAGATAGGCTAATTTCAAGATGAGATAATACCAGTATTATCTTCGTTTCCATGAAAAATTAAAAGAATTCGAGGTTGTGATTGGTTGTTGCCACAAAAAAGTATTAAAATTTACGATACTACTGTAGTATCTCAAGTTGAAATTAGCCCAGTACAGTCGTGTAACTCTAAAATAATAATATTGTGATAATACTGTCGATTAGTATAAATCTTTTATCACAAAATAAGAATTTGACTAAAGTAATAAATCATTGTTAACAAATCAGTCGTATTTAAGCTGTTACCACCCGCTGATGGGTTTAAACTCGAACATAGTAGATGGCTATAGGCAACGGCATTCACGAATCAGTTTATAACCCAAAATTTCTACCTGTTTTTAGTAAAATAGTGTCATAAATTAAAAACTTGTTGACAGAAGTACTAATAGTCTAAGTACGCTTCCTTTGTTAAATAATTTATGACTTAAGTCACATTCTCATTCTCCGATAAAAAAAGTATACACAGAACTAGTGCACTACTATCGCTGCATTTAAAGAAACTAATCAATGCAATTGACGTATTTGTAGTTTTGTGTTTAGAAACAAAAGTAATTTCCAGTATTTAAATAAAAACAAAACAATTACTTTTTTATCAACTCGAAGGTTTGCGTAAGGAAGTAGATACTTTACTTACACAAAAATTCATGTATACTGAAATACTTCAAGGTTGTCAATGTTATCATTATCACTAATGCTTGCAACATTTACCACCGGTTGCACAAAGGTCAATCAAATTTGACTTACGATTAATCTCTGATTAAATGAAAATATCGTGTTCCGATTGGCTAAAAATACATTATTGAGAGATTAACAAACCATCAATTTTGATGAACGTTTGTGCAACCGGGCATTAGAATTTTCTTTAATTCCTTTCAACATTTTCGTTAAGGTTTTTGTGAAAAACAAACACAATCAAAATAAAAAAAAATCTGTAATAACAATAACAAAAAACGAGTAAAAAAATTGCTTTTTCACTCTCTTTTAACTGATTCTTACAATGTCATATTTGAGTGGTGTAAAAACCAATTACAAAAAGTGATACTGTTTTTAGTCATGGGAGAAAGAAGCGAATATAGTAGGCAATGTAGCCATGTTAGATGAGAGAAATCATAAAACTGCCACAAATAAATTGCAATTTTTTAAAAATTTTTGCCACTTGAAGTCTAAAATTAAATTGTTCTTACTGTAAGTAAAGTGCTGCGGACTTTTTTAGGACAAAACACAAAATTCTTAGCTTATTTTATAACAAAATTTTGCACAATAGTTTCTGACTGTTAAGATAATACCATATGTTTATTATATTTTTTGATGAAAGGTAGTCATGAAAAACAAAAATTCTAAAAATGTAGCGCCCAAATTAATTCACTTGATAAATGTCATTTTGCTGTCACTGTCAAAAGTAAAATATAAATTTGATTTGAACTATGGGGTTTACTACAGAACAGAAGATTTTTTTGGTAAAATTATATTTTCGTAATAAGCACTTAGCGAACGGAGAATGGGTTTACTCATCCAGACTTTGTTTTGACAAGTTTCGAAATAAATTTCTAGAAGAAATCATTTTTAGAGAACCAGTCAATGATATTGAACAACTAAAAAATCGTATTCAGAAAGAGATAAACAATATTACTCCTGCCACTCTTACCAATGTCTTCAAAAACATGAAACGTCGAGTGAGGTTATGTATTATCAAGTGAAATAAGTTAGGCGCTACGTTTTTAGAATTTTTGTTTTTCATGCCAACCTCTGATCAAAAATTAAATTAAACAGATGGTAGTAATAATTAATATAATATACTCAATGACATTAGAAGTGTTACACCCAAAAAAAGTAATTTTTTTCGCATGAGTAAATTTAAAGCTAGTTATAGTAACCATTGCAACGGTTTTTCTTTGACAGTTCTTGCAATAATAAGTTAACCCTCTTAGTTTTTGTTAATAAAAGCTTATCAGAGCTGACAAGTAGAAGTATTTGCAGTTGTGTCTGCAACTACTTGTTTTAAGGGTTAATAATAAAATGCCTCCAGCCCAAAGGCATCAACGAAATAACCATCTTTGCGATTTCGACAGAGGTAAAATTGTGGCGTTTTAAGAAGTTGGTTGGTTCTATCGCGAAATTACCCGCCGTGTTAATTTTACTGCAATGACGATATTGCGTGTGTTTGGGGTGTGAATAGAAGAAGGTAGAGAAATACAAAACAAATTAACAGGTCAACTGAGGCGTACCACAAAGCGCCAAGACAGGTGCTTCAACAGCTAGCTCTGCGAGCCCGTTTTGCTACAACGCAACAATATCAGTAACCAATGATCTGATTGGTCTGGAGAGGAGGATCGACTTGTTAGTACGCGAACGTTATATCGCCGCATTCGAGCTTCTGGACCTTTTTCGTACCGTACACGGTTAACTATTGCTATAGTCTATAGAAATCGATCATCTCTTATGTTTATTCGAGGCAGTATAACAACAGTGCGTTATGTTGATAACGTTCTAGAAACCACCTTGCTGCCTTTTACTGCCAGTGAAGCTGTTTTTCAAAAGGGTACTAACATTTTTTTCATTTTGTCGCAGTGCTATTTCCTGCACCAATTATAAAATAAGAATTATTAATTATTAATAATTTTTAAACTAATAAAACCGGTAATAAAAATTCATTCTCAGGGTGCGTTCAGAAGCATTTGGGTGTAGCAAGCATATAGAACATAGAAGATCTGATTTTTAAGACTCGGTCATAATAAAGAAAAACATACAGTTTTTACTGTTTCTGCATTTTTCCAATATAGTGGTTGCAAATGATTTATGATAGCTGCTTTTGACAGCAACCTTTGTTTCTTTGGCTTTGCCCTCATCCTTCATTCTCTAATTTTTATCTTGGTTTGAGGAAAAGCACATTATTAATGGATAGTAGCAAAAGCAGCCGTCATAAAACAATTACAAGCGCTTTACTGGAAGATTGCAGTAACAATAATAATTTTCATGTTTTTGTTTCTTGAGTGTACTTAAAAGTCAGCCCTTTTATCTAGGTATCTGTTTATCATTAGTAAATGATTACCGCGCGATCCATGCCCTACAATCACAATCATGTCTATGTTTCTGATGATAATGATAACGATAAACACCCCTTGTATAAAAAATTAATTGTTTTTTAACAATTGCTAGTTATTCAAACTTAAATTTAGAGGATCTACCTATAATAAACAACTTTTAAAATATTAGGTACTCATTATTTCGCTGTTTCATCTCATAAATATAAATAACCATTCCAGAACTCCCCCATCCCACATTAAAAATTCAAATAAATTCACCACACTGAATTTCCCAAGACCGCATATGTTCCAGAAGTTTAAGATTTTTATCATTCAACCTACAACAGCACATGTTTTACGATATTGTTGATTGTAGGTGCAATATAGGTAGGTTGGTGATTGCGACATGGTTGGTATTGTTTATCCTTGCGCACTCACCTCTAGCCTCTGGTGGGGGATGAACGAGCATTGTCGTTCACGTTGCTCACCTCTACGGACACGCTTCTGATATTTCCGCGCCGCTTTTCGAACTAGGTCGCCAATAAAACACCGATCTTCCGAAATCCCCAGTGAGACAGTGATAGTGCGTTAAAAGAAAGTGAGAAGGGATACAATGAGAAGATGTGCGAAAGTGATGCGAATTTGCGAATAGAAGATTTCAGCGACTTGCCGAAAAAGAGCTTCATACGAGTGAGTACTATCACAGATCTGCAGTTTTTACTCGCATTTAATCTGTTTAGAAATTCTTGTGGATAAGAAACAAGACTGTAATTAGTCGCGACAATGGCTCAGTTAATTCGCGCGATATTTAAGTAGAACGCTTGTTAACATTAAAGACAAAACAAATCCAGAGCAAATTGGGTTAAATGTAACAACTTTACTTATCTCAGGTAGCCTACTGGACTAATTTTTGGTTGATTACAATTTAAAAAAATTGATTTGTTACACAACCAAATCGTCATTTGTTTATAGTCGAATGCTTCTCATGCTGGAATAATGAGAGTGCTTCCGTGATTTTAAATAGAGATGCGACGCGAGATGCTCTGATGCATCTGACATAGATAACATCCTGTATTATACAAATTTTGCCAAAAACTCCTCTATTTTTTTATAATTTGTTTATTTTTTTAACTTATCTAACAAATTCAAAAAAAATTATGTGAATTAAATTTTTTAATCCCAATATTGCGATTAATGATTATGTATCTTGCCGCCTCAAGATGATTTATTCTTGTTCTCATCTTAATAATAAAAAAATTAAATCCGGCTTTGAATGTCTTTGAATCCCAGCATCTGTATTCAACCCAAATTATATAAGCGCGTCAATCTAACAATTTTTAGCAGCCAGTGAAAGTGGTACTGATATTAAGGTTGGGTAAAATAATAAGTTCACTATGTCAGTGCTGATTTTTGCATGACCCAATCACTTGGTATACATTCAAGAATGCGCCTTTTAATAACCTTCGTTTAGATAATGATTTTCTCGCACTTCACGCTCGATAGAATTCTTAATAATATTGTTGGTATGTTTGATTTTAAAAAATAATGAAGTTTCTATATTATTTTATCCATCTAGCGGAAGTTCTGTTGATAGAAGTTGTTTATAACGTTTTTCATCTTGTGGGCTAAACGTGGCATTAATATTTATTAGAAAAATATATGAAATTTTAATTAACCGATTGACAGATGATAATTAGTTCTAAACGCCTACATTAAAATTTTTTGCATCGTTTAAATAACTATTAATGTACTACCACTCCTTTCTCGCAAATTCATATTGTTCCTATGGTATTGTAAATTTACATTTAAATGACTGATTTCAAACTTGAATGTATCAATTATAAAAAAATTAAATAAGTTTATAGATAAATTGAGTTGCAAAAGGTAGTTTACCTTTGAATATGCTCGTAATTAACATGCATAATTACATATAAAGTAAGTAAGTGTTTAAGTAAACAGACTACGTCCAGCCATTCTACATTTTGTCACTCATCAAATGATGTTATTTTTCTAATATGTTTTATATGGTTAAAGTCTAATAATAAATCTAAGTTTTCGACCTCAGCCAAGTAGCGGATATGATTAAAATCTTCAAAAAAAAACTAATTTTTTTTTGATTTGACTATTTAAGATTAAAGCATTATTTTTTCGGAAAAAAATGGTAATATTCGTTTTTAAAGTCAATAAAATTTGAGACGACTTACATGGCTGACTTATATCTTAAAATAATTATCAAGATACAACTTTTCAAAATTGTAGAATTTGGAAAATTTTTGACTTTTAACGCTGAAACAGTAGTTTAGGTTATAAATTGTTTACCAACAGTTTCCTTCAATTTATCATATCTTTCACGCAGTTCTTCCGCATAAACGGCTCTAAAATTTATGCACACTATTGTACATTTTAAGCCTAATTCCTGTAGCTACAAGTATGCCTACATATCATTTTGCAAAAAGGATAAGGTGTAAAGTTTCATCGTTATCCATTTTCTAGGAGTGAGGTTCAAAGCTTTTGGACGTTCTTTGCTCTAATGAATAGCTATCAAAAATTACAGCTATACACCGTCTACTATAACAAAAGTTGTTCCTTGAATTTCCTCCATTTTTATAGGTGTGAATGCTGAATAGAAAAATGATTTAACGCCTTTTCACATTACCACTGAATAGAGATGTATAAGAAAAAGTTTTTTTATTGACTCATTAATTTATTTGGTAAAGTTTTGATAAAACACAAAGAAAATTTTTTAATAGAATGGCTCTAACAGTGTGTATGTCATATGCATTGAGCAGTCTTATCTTTTTCTATAAATCTTGTCCTATGAATTTTATATAAACGTGGGTTGTAATATTTTAATAAAATAATAAAAAAAAATAAAATTTTAATATTGAAATTAATTAGGTAATTAAGCCAAGATTTTGGAATGTTTAAAATTTAGAAAAACTTGTTCAACATTTTATTAATTATTATATTATATTATTATAACTACTAAGAATTTTTTAGCGGTAAAACGTAAATTTAAAACAAATAGTCTCTATGATCTTATCACTACTTATGTATATACATAAATATATTCTATATATATATTCTAATTTATTGAGGAAAATTTGGTTACAATGTCATGTAGATTTTTATCTAACTTATTTTTCTAGAATATTTTGAAATGAATCAAGGTTTTATAGTCTAATTATTTGTTTCTTGATAACAAGGTATGACAAATAATTTATGATGAGCCTCGTGATGAGCAGTGGTGTATTAATCGTAAAAAACTTTGTCGCATCTACCTCATAATGTTTAAAGAATGATTACAATTCTAAATAACTATATAGCTGATGCCCCATTGAGTACACCAGGTTCAATTCATTTCTTAGGAATATCTAAAATAAAGATCTTGAGATTAATACCTAATAATGAAATATGATTCCCTCAATAATTTCAATCAAATTGCAGACTCAATGAAAAAGGTCTAAGAGATCAGTGTTTGTGAAAATCACTCGACCAGAAAGATGTTTTTTTTTTTTAGACGTGACGCCATACGATTTTATTATCTAGAATTTTGTAAATTCAAAGCTTATATTTATTGTACTCTACAAACTCTCTGAAATGAAAACAGAAATCCAATATAAAAAAAAATTAAACAAACTCTCTTGGTAAAAAATCGAAAATATGATTAAAAGTATGAGGGTTTGCCAACATAACAGTTTACTATTTACTGATGGCACACTATTTTGTTATCAGTTAAAATAAGACAATTTTTTTGCAGATTTTTATCATTTGTCAGGTTAAAATTGTGCGTAATTTTGAAACACTCTATATAGTATTTCAAAAATATCATTAGCTTAAATTTTCTCTTTTTTTTTTTTCATACTAATAAGAGTTTTTATTTACAAATTTTAAGTGTGCGACATGACAGTTGAAGTGTTAAATATGTATCTAGTTAACAACAAATATATAACAGGATACAACAATCATAATATAAAAATCTTTTTGTGATCGGGATACGAAAATATTTAAAAGGAAAATACACTCACCAAATAAACTAAATTTATTAATTTACCGACTGATTATTTTGTTTTAAAAATAAAATTTGTTTTTAGAGAATTTCCCTCTTTTCTAAATAGTTCAATATTTTATGATTCACGATTGCAGCCTGATCAATATCCACATCAGGAACTGCAAGGT
Organism: Tribolium confusum; assembly: GCA_029207805.1. Lineage (NCBI taxonomy): Eukaryota > Metazoa > Arthropoda > Insecta > Coleoptera > Tenebrionidae > Tribolium > Tribolium confusum. Next base: position 7,140,401 of record JALGAY010000003.1, read on the forward strand.
AGATGCACTCCGTGCCTTATTCCTCACGTTGTCCTCACCCAGACATAGCCTTTTTGAATTACGAATCACTTCCTTCAACATGCCCCTTCAAACGCCACTACCTAGCACATCAATAATGTAAAAATTACACAACTCATTTATGCAAATGCCAAATACAACAAATAATTCTTTATTAATGCAGTAGATGCATCATTCGTGTTATTACCATCACCAGATGGTAGTTCATATATAGTTATGTAAACTATTCCCGTGGGCATCGTTTTTGTTCGTATCAATGCCAACATACGTAATTAAGGCGATTAGTTTCCTCTCGTTTCGAGAAACCCTGACAACGTGAACTGAAAACTAAGGCTTCCGTCACATTTCATGTAGAAAGATAACTGAAAGCTTATTTGCAAACTAAAAAAGTCACGATTCATTTTATTTTAATTATTTATCGTCACACTAATCTCTCCATGAGATCACTTACAAACAATAATAAATTTTGTTTAAAAAAGTATATGATCATACCACAATAATAAATAAATCTAAAGAGATATGTACTCGCACACGAGGAATAGATCAAAATTTTTGGATGACAAACCGTTTCTTTCTATGTAATTTTTTTTATTTGTTTATGTATTTACTCGGTGTCATTTTTTACAAAAATTTTTGTTTGTATTAGAAAACCGAGTGGCTCTTAAAATATCCTTTCAGAGAAAGCCATAACTTTATTATTCTAATATCACTACAACTTTAACTGTAAACAACTACTGTCAGTAAAATATAAACTAATAATTGATAGTGAAATAGTTATTTAATAAACTGGGAAGATAATGAAGATGATTATTAATAGAAACTTTTTATAGATTATTGGTAGTGGCTCATTAACATGTGAGTTGATTACAATGTTGTTTTGTTGTTTTGTTGACCGTAAACCGATTTAAAAACCTACTCTTTAAATTTTAAAATTATTCACAAATATCCACAGTAATCAACGATACTGAGGAAATCATGCATTAATGTTGATATTAATATACAGTTCACAAGAAATCTAAAAAATAATGCTGCATATAGAATATTAGGTGATGGAAATATTATCCTTTATTTTCAGTTGGTCACTATTATCGTTTTAATGCATTAAACACACTATTATTTCAAATCCTAAAGTTGTCAAAAATTGTTGTTTTGTTGACAAATCGTGTGTGATTAAAGTTACAGTACTATCAGCGGTAACCTTGTGATTTGCTCGAAATAAATATCTTGGTAAAGCTATTTTCCTTATATTTTACAATAACTACCACCTGGTAGAGCAAAAGTGGTAGTTATATCACAAAATACAATGAAAGCACATTTAGGTAAGAAACAACACAATAGAGCCCGAAAAATATGTTAAAAATGATAGTAATAATGTCAGTTGAATAAATTTCAGTTATATTTTAAATTTGGAGTCAAAGTGGGGTGTCCCACAATTTTGTACAGGTGAAGCATCTTACAATATAATGGAACAAATAATAACAATTTCATAAGAAGTCTTACCTGCTGTGAGTGGTCAATGGGTTATCCCATCATTTTGGCAGAGGGGATTTCTTACGAAATTCTTATAACAGATAGAATCGCAACCGATAAAATTGTGAGATAATCTGTTCTAATTCTAAATGTTTATGCTATATTAATAACAATAATAATGTAATATAAATAATAAATTCGCTATGTTAATAAATAATAGACAACTATGATAAAACCAATATTCTATCACTTTTTTGACTCGAATAGTTTGATTCAAAACGATCTAGACAGGCGTTAAATGATTGAAAACAAAATTTGGGTCGCAGCAAATGTTCTCTTAATTTTCATGTGTTATATAATATAATTGAATGTAATAGAATTTTAATGATTCTTTAAGTAGCGGATTAATATTCAAAGTTTTTGGGGCTTCTCACAAACGCGCGATGATCACTTCACTCTCTGCTAACATAGCACATATGTCCTAATGCCCAAGGCAATAGGGCATTTAATAAAAAAACAAGGACAAGATCATTTAATAAAAAAACAAGATCGATTTGATTAAGTTCAAATTTCAATAGAAACATTTTGACCTCTCCGGGACTGAATCTTAAGAAAAAATAATAATAACTATTTATCCTTATTGTAAAGACCTTGAAATTTATCTACTATGATTTACTATAAAATGATATGGGACCTTTTTTGTAAAGAATTTTGTAAAATTTTTCACAAAAATATGTAATTTTAATAAACTGATCTCTATGCGAGTTACAAAATACCGTAATTTAAAAAGAAAAACATATTTCTATGTTATTTAATAGTAAAATAGAAAATCATGATAAGCAACCTATAAATATTAATATAAAGGGCTGATATTTTAACCGAAATTTTATTTTATGTTACTGCAAGTATAACATGAGGCTTTAGAAAAACAAAAAATATTCGATTATTTTGAATCATCCTAATAGGTACACATACATACTTGTAGAACAGAATGTAGTCAAAATTATTCACTAAATAAACTTCAAAAATATGCTCAGACTTCATAAATGGTAATGTTTGTGTTCCTAAAATGTTGCGTTTTTTAGGATTTAGCAAATTCTAGGGTGCGCTTCGAAAAATGCAATGACGAGTTTCTTATTGTGAGTCGTTCTAATAGTCGTGAACTACCTAATAAAGTCGCTGTTTCATGGTGTTTCACTGCGATTGTGCTGTTATAGACAAGCTCATGGGTTACATTTTCGTTTTTCAATTTGTTAAAACAGGTGTATTTCTGGTTGTTGGTACAATCAAAATAATGGGTCAATTTCGAAAAAACTTTTAAGTTATACTAGCCTTAATTATTTTAAATAAGTACAAAAGTGTAGGTGCATTTGTTTGTGAAAATGCTAGGTACAGAATGTTCAAATTAAGGCGAAACTTAAACCGCTTATATGTTATATTCCTGTTTAAATTAATTTAAAGATATTTTCACAGCTTTACAATCAAACGCTTATTTTTACTTAGACTAATTTTCTTCTCCATTGTAATACATTTATTTAGGAGATCATTAATTGATGATTGTGGGAAGTGTAAAAAATAATTTGTAATTCCAACGTTTAGACGCTTTATCAGTAATTTCTTCTTCGGTGTACAACAAATTTAGGATAATATAAAAAAATGAATTTTATACTTGAAAAATTTTAGAAAATTAAATCTCACAAGTACAAAGCCTTTATATTTTTTATATATTTCTAAATTTGTTGTTTCTGAATAAGACGGTAATAATAATGTTTCGTCAAAACGTTAAAATTAACAAATAAATAATTTTTGAGACATTCTAAAATTGACCAATAATCTCCTAACCAAATTTGTTATTATTACTCTTACTACCCTCCGACTTCCTAGCCATTACAAGCCATTACTCTATTTGAAACTGCTTAGTTTAATTTAAACATGTAGGTATGTGACAAATGTTGGCAGATGACATGTCAAGCTTCCTACGTTTTTAAATTCAAAGCACTACACTATCACATCGTTTTTATTTAAACGCCTTGTATCTATATGTACCAATGAAAATTAATTTAATTTAACGCTACCAGAAATATTCTCAAGATTTGGTTGTTGTGAAAAAACACGCGTTCTTGTGTTTTTCCTATGAAATTTAAATTTCTGGGAGAGACAATGGCCCATTGTCGGGAATAATTGACTGTACTGCACGTTGCATTGTCTATAGATTTGTGTTGTAACTGTACTTTTCTTTGACTAGACAATTTTGACAAAACGATTCAAATTTGTAAACAATGAAACTTTAGATAAGTGGATTTACATCACGTCATTATTTTTCATGATGCAATGACGCATAAATCGTGTTATGTTGAAACGTTTTTGTAGTATTATATTCGATTTTATTGTAATTTTCTCGTGGTCTGACTTGTCCACCATGCGGAATCGTGCTGTACAAGTTTTTGCTTGGTTCATATCCTCTGTACAGTTAGTCAGGGGAAATAATCGAAATTTAACAAGTTCAATAACAATAAGAACTGGGTTACCGGTTTTATAAAAATTCAGATAACAATGTAAAAGCAATAGCGATAAAATAAATACAGGTATTTTAAACGGGGTATTATTTTTATATAAATTTTTTAAGCTAAGCATTAAAGTATTAGTCAAAGCACTAAGTTATGGGCTAAAGCTAAAGAATTTTAAATAAGAGACAGATGGTAATGTTGTGGTTGATAATGATAATACTTTGTAATTTTGTTTGTATAAATAAGTTACAAATACGTATAGTTAGACACAACGAAGAATTTTATATTTGCACTTTTTTACTTTTCCCGCAAAAGTTTAAATTCTGTTAAAAGAGTGGTACGGACATATATTTTTAAATTTCAAGAACTATTAAAAAGTAATATGCAAACGCGTTCCCAAAGAGTTTTTTTGATGACGGGCTTCGCGTTGCCTTCTATGGTTGATGCCTTCGACATAATATTTTTCGACTCCTAAAGCGCCTATTTAAAGGCTCTATAAAACCTCGGCTATGACCTAATAATAAGATGATCAATGTATTCAATAGGAACCCCACAGACCTCCAGTTGAGGCACTAGGACTTTTAGTTGAGTTTACAAAGTCTGTAGAGCCTTTAAAACTTCCAGTTAAGTCAATAAGAATTAGAATTGAGTTTACAAGACCTACAATTACCTATAAAACATCCAATCAATCAATCAATAAAATCATTAGTTAGAACTTAGAACAACAAAAGTTACTAAAATTATTAAAAAGAAACTGGAAATTTAAATATTTATTATCTTTTTTCTAATATTTTAAACTTCATTTAAAAGAGTCAAAAAATGATAATCTTGTTGATGATATAAAAAAAATGCTTTTTTTATTTGTTTAAATTTTAACATATTTTTATCATTTTTCAAAAAATAAACGAGTGTGTCGTTATTGCAGCACTTCTAAGTTTTAATTATCAGTCATAATAGAAAACCAGCTTTCATTGCAAAGTACTTAATAAAATGTTTGACCCGTATTTTTTCTTTTTGTAATTTAGCGGCATTGAACTACGAAAAAAAAAGTTAGAAATCCAATTTTCCGTGTCTGGCATAATAAGGGGATATTTGATTTGATTGGTCAAGTTCACATACTGCTGAAAGTTGTATATCTCGTATTAGTTGATTTATCCAAATTGTCAGCCTGACTTATGTCAAAATTGATGACAACAACAATAGAACAACAATTCATTTATAGAAACAATAAAGGAGCAAGTTTTTAAACCAACAAGAGATGAGTCTTTATATTAATAAGTCACAAGAAAAAAAAATTAAAAATCGTTTTCTTAATTATAACAAACGAACTTTAAATACAAAAAAATAAGTAGATAACCAATTCTACGGTCAATGCTAACATTTGATACATAGCTTATGAGCTCACTAATTATTTAGCATAAAAAATTGTAAATAGGTACACAATAGTCACAAAAAGTGTTTACTAAATGAATTTTATAGAACAATTTTTATGTTTATCACTTATATTAAAATGGTTAATACAATAGTTATAATTCGTATTGTTAATTTTAAGGAGTAGATATTATTTGCAATTATTACATGACATACAGTTTTTCCATGACGAATAGAAATAGTAAGTTAAATTGTAAATCTTATTAACAAAGACCTCCCTTGTAATGAAAACCAGAAAGCTTTTGATGCCAACAGATGTTTGTTCTCAACATTTGGGACAAATCTTCCCTCTGTCACGTAAATATCAACCAACAAGGTTTGAGAGGCTATAAACTGCCAACCGCCTAAAATGCCTGTAATGGTTGCAAATTTTTTAAGGCTTAAAGGTCCAGGGCGCACTTTAGCAGGTAAAGAGATAAATATAAATAGTTTATTGCAATGCAAAACAAAACTGCGTTAGATTTACAAATTTAGTCATACTTGACTATTATCATTGCTCAACTATACTTGAAATTTAGTAAATACAGCTTACTTATCTCAGTAAAAACAATTTTTTTTTATCATGTTAATCCAAGAGAAAAATTAACAATGAAAATTTTTAAATTACCCACTTTCTGAAATAACGATTACTGTGATCCACAGTTGAGCGAATTTCAGAAAGACCCTTAAAATTAAACCTGTTTAATACCAAAGACTCCGAAAAAAAATTATTAGCGATATTTTTCACAATAATAAAGGTGTTTCTTTTAGTAGTGTTCATAGAATGTTAAAAAAATAATAAAAAAAATGTATACAATAGCAAGCTGACACTTTTTTGTTGAAAACAGGGCTTTGGTATTTCCATCACAGACCTGTTATGTAACAAACAAATTTCTTTTTGGCATCGTAAATTAGGCACTTTTTCGTAAATCATGTCATCCTGCTTTTTGTTTTTAACTTTTGTGTGGTATTCGATAGATTATTTTTTGACATTGAATTAGTTATTAATTTGGTCGAGTGCCGATGTAAGTACTAAACCTATTTTTAAGGGTTGCTTGTAATACCTTGTTGTTCAGAGTTGCTTTAAGGATTGTTTGTTACTTAACAACCTCGACTACGGCCTATTGTCAAGATGTAAAAGGCACCTCGACTCTTAAGAGGCTGTTTACACCTTGACAACAGGGGTTGTTTACTTAGTAACAAACAATACTTAAAGCAACTCTAGAATTAATAATTAATTATAGAGATATTACAAAAATGCTATACAATTCACGTTCGTTAGGGCCTTTACTGCCTCGCCAGCTTCTCAATTTTCTGACTCGGACGTAAACGCTACCCTAACGGACTTGTACTGTAAAACACTATTAAGCAAATTGACGACAGAAGTCAAGTAAAAACTGTCATTCATAAAAACAACTAATTCTCGCAGCAATAATCTACTGTAGAAAATTCCCGCTATAATAATGTTTGATTAGCTAAAAGTTCAAAAATGACTGAAATTGAAAGATTCTGTTCCATTTTGGAATCGTTAAAAATTTAAATTTTTGGTGCGAAATTCCTATTAAAATTAATTCTATCAACGCCTTATTACCACTTTCACAACCCATTAAAGACACGCTGACACGCATATTTCAATCCCAATTTTCTCATCTTAACAAAAAATAATAATTACTCCTAACAAATAACGATAACAACCGATGTTTTCCACCTACATTTTTTAATGACTCACTAATCTGTTTACATCTTATTAAATCAGTGGGAGACGAGAAGTCAGACAATCGCGTGGGTATACATTCAAAAATGAACGTCTCGCGACCTAACACTGACCATTATTAATGAGAGAAACTAACCAGTTTACATTAATTCGAATAAATCAATGAGTCGGAATTTTACGTGCTCCGCTTCTTAATTAAAACAATTCACTTTCTGATCCGCTTTTGTTCCACAAATTTATGCCGACTGTAAAATTTGTCGTTGGTAATGCATAAATCATTTATTTCGTCCCAAACATTTGCCATAATGATACGAATCCTGTCATTTCGCACCATTTTTAGCGCTTTGTTCTTTAATTTACGACGACATTTCATGAAAAGACCATTTTTGGAACAAAAATACTTTCGCACTACTAGCTATAATTGCACACCTTTATGGTGTTGAGAAATTCACAAACTTGGAAAATTTGCAAAGCAGGAAGTGTCTTGCAAAGGCTCATCCTGATCCAATTTGAAAGAAAATTGATTAAGTGGAGAGTAATTTACAGTACAGGAAGCAATTTACATATTTGCATCTATTTGAATTTTTCCACCTGACTCAATTATATAGAACTTCTTTTATATCTCTTTGATTTATGCAATGATCGCGGAAATGTTGCAGCAGTCTAATACAATCAACTTTTTGATCTTTCTGCATTTCTCTAATCGCACTGCTGCCAGCCCCAAGCTTCGTTTTTTTTTTTTTTTTGAAAACACTTGTTGGGTGTCCTGATTTTTTGTTGAAATGTCATACTGAGACATTGTTCATTGTGCGCTTCCCCTCGGACATCATGGCTTTGGTTGGATTCGAACCTACATCTGTTTGACTCATAGCTGAAGATTATCGCCAAACCTTTGCCAAACATTATTCGACCATAAGATACAATAAAAAATTCTACTAAAGAAAGAAAATTTTATTGATACCTGTATTATGTTCATAGCCTATAAAACCCACGCTTGCAGTAAAATTTATGTTTTTTTTTTTTCAGATAAAAATGTTTTGTTTCTTTTGTTTCTAGAATGTGCTAATCTCTTAATGAATTTTCTACCTGTTATATATTACGAATACAAAATATTTTTAGATATTACCTATAGTTTTTCCGAAAATTTTGTAAGAATTTGATGCCGTCATCATGTATAATTTTTTTTGTACAACTAGGAATTAATTCCGTGCGAAACTTCTTATTAATCAAGGTAGGAATGAAAACCAAAGAAATGCTGCAGGTAATTAATCATCTGTTAGGAGGAGTTATTTTGACAGGTCGGAATTCTTGAAGTGTTATATCATTTTTGATTTGTTTGTAATATTTAATATGTGTTTTTAAAATGATTACACCTCGTGCTTACCAGTTGGTAAATAACAGAATATAAGTTACAAACGATTTTGAAACAATATCCTAGTAAAACAATAGTTATGTTTTCAGTATAAGTTCTTATATCTTATTGTTTCAAGTTACATTATTATAATATCTTGATAGAATCAGACCTGCCCTCGAAAAAATTACATCATAATTTACAATTGGGACACGGGTCATTTATTCAAAAACATGAGATGGAATAAAAATAAAAATCCTTGTAAATAGTTGAGAATTGTTTTCGCGACAAGAATGATTTATTACAATTGTATTTAGTTATTTTTCCACTCAAATTTTGTTATTATATGTTCAAATAAGAAAAACAGTACACCGCAAATTTCAGGGTCTCCTGCCAAAAAACTGGTAATAAAAATAACATTCGAAAACCAATCTCAGATGGTACTTATTTTATCTCGAAAAATAATAACAAAGGAAAGGTCAGCCAGCTCACCTGCGACCTTTTCAACAGCACTTGACCTTAAACAGCTACAATCATAAGTGCGAAAATATCAAACCAATCTGCAGATTTCCCCTTTATGGCCCCCTAAAGGTATAAATAATAAAACTAAAATGACTTAACAATGAACTTTATTTTTAGGTTCACGGGCACTGATAAGTTTTTGCATAATGTTATGTAAATTTTTGACAAGATAGTGTGTAAAAATGGTAAGTGGTTCAGGTCGCTTAGTCAATAACCATATCCATTTGTAATGTCAAGCTTTCTTTGGTTAATCTAGTGGTTTTTTAAAAATCGAGACCTGTTGCGATTTTAATGACAGAAATAGGAGAAAGTATACGTTTGCTCTAATTTAACACTACTATTTGCAATTCACGGTCATGGGTGTTGTGTGTCAATAATAATAATAAAAACAAATTTTCATTGTCAACGATTTAGATTTTTACTTGTAATGAGTTACCGTTACACAAATACCCAATTATACTTTTATTTTAGTAATTTACGTTTAATAAATTGTTACTATTGTATTCAATTTCTTCATTAAAATCTTAAATTTGAAATTCTATTAGCTACAGAATATGTACAAATAAATAAATCATAGTGAGCGTCCCACCTTTTGTTGATGTTGGTCTTTTGTGTCACAACACCAGGAATCTGCTGACCGATATTTGGGTAATTGTTCCACAATCCTCACAGCAGGGTATATTACAGAAAATAAAAAGAAAAAAAAGTAGGTGGAAAGAATGTAAAGATGGTATTGTGTTTTTATCAGAAAATAAGAATCTGACTTAAGTAATAAATCATTGTAATCAAAGCAGTCGTATATAAGCTGTTACCATTCACTGATAGGTTTCAACTCGAGGTAATAAATGGCCACAGGCAACGGCATCTAAAAATCAGCCCTTAACCCAAAATGTTTACCTGTTATTAGTAAAATAGTGTCAATTGAAAACTCATTGACCGAACTACTGATAGTTTATGTACGCTTGCTTTGTTAAATAATAATTTATTACTTAAGTCACATTCTTTTTTTGTAAGAGGTATATAGGGAAATAAATCTAAAGTTTATATTGACTTAAGGAAAAAAACAATGTCGTTTAGGACCGAGGTTTACTGCAGTAAAGTATTTAAGCTACTTATGGTTCCTTTGGCACAATGAAACAGATGCCCAAAGGTTTTAAGGGACAAACGATATAGGGCGGGTAAAGATAAAAACACATTTTGGCATCATAAATAGATTAAACACTTTACTGCAGTGCAATAAACCTCTGCCCCAAAGGACGTTTATTAAATTTATGATTTAAGTCAAATTCACTAAAAAAATTCACTATTGCTTGTCAAATCGATCTTGGCGTGGGAGATGCGTAGAAGCGGAATAAGGAAAGACATACTACGTGCTCCTTCTACATTACACTTCGAAAGCTTGGTTTCAACTGAATTTTTCCACCACGACAGCAGTGGCAGCATGCAGTCTATTGCGCCTCTGACCTTCACACGCCGAGCTGAATTTGACAAGTTATACTAGATTTATTTTCCAATAGACTAACTGCAATCTGCAAATGAAAATACATACGGAATTTCCAAAACAGTTTATTGAAGCAGAATCCATTAGAAAGGGTAAAATTAAATGGCAAAATAAGATTATATGACAAAAACGCCTAAATACAAAGAAGAAAACAGATAATAAAGATGTGTGGCAATCAGAATAAATACAGGAGAAGGAAGTGTTTTTAAACATGTTGAGAAATAGAAAGTAAAGGAAATGCTGTTTTAAATCTGTACTATAATTAAGAAGGCTGTGAAACGCTTTTTTTTAGTGCAAATTGTAAAAAAAAGTTATAGCCTTCTAAAGGATAAATTGTTTCGCTCATAGGTATTAAAACTTTAGAATGTCTAGGACTAGGCGGCCCATAACTTTGTAGACTGTTTTTTTACATTTCTCTCTTTCCTACGCTTTTTTTTCTCGAATTTTTTTCTTCAACTCTCTCTTTTATCGTGCCGGGATCTTCATTTTTGTTTTCCTCCTCCAAAATGTAAACATTTTTGCTTTGGTTTTCTTTCCATTTCTATTCTTTGAACGTGTTCCAATCGTCGAACCCTCTGGCCTTCTTATCAGAGTGCAGCAATATCCAGCTTAGTGCCAACCTGTTTAAATTTTTAGTTAGTTAATTCTTCCTATTTTGTTTTCTCTAAATATAGATATTATGTAATATCTTTTTCTTTTATATTCCTAACCCGTTCTGATCTTTTTTAGTTAAAATTTAGTTTTCGCAATTTCACATTTTTGTATACCATTTTATTACCGTTTTGTATTGTAATGATAAAGTATAGTATTAATGATTGTTATACTTATTTATTTTTTATTATTGTTGCAAAAACCAAAAATCATAGAGAAAATTTAAACTATGATACTTGGTACAAAAGAACATCATAAAAAACTGACAAATAAAAAAAAACTTTAAAATAAACATGAAAATTTATATAATTGTGGTCAATTATATAGCAAAATGAACGAATGAAAGAGGCAATAATGGAAAAAGTAAAACGCGGTAAGAACTACTTTCTACATAAAAAATAGCGTAACAATAAGAATTAAAGCTTTTGAAAAGGTCGTCACAAAATTCCTCTAATACGAGTTAGAGAGATTAATATTAGCAAAAAGACAGTAAAAAAATTAAAAGCGATTCAAGTTTTTTACAAAAGATTAGTCTTTGAAGCAGAAGCAAAAGAAGAATTCAAGAGGAACAACATTGATGGAAGAAATATGGAGCACAACTCTAATGACAAAATGTGTGTAATAATAAGAAATAACTATTTTAAACGCACTCATCCAAAATCGAAAAGGGTGAAGAGAAATTAAGGAAAGATCACGATTTTAACAGATTCAAACTCGACTTGTTTGTAACTGTTGACATGTTAATAAGTCATATTTCCCATTTTTGAAGAGCGTTAGTTTGGAATGAATATTGTACGTTTGTGTAAAATCCACAAGCCTTCCTGCTTACCTTAAAAATTATTGTTATCTTAGACAAAATTCGACTTAATCACTTATTCACCGGGGTGACAAATGTATGCCTCACGTCTTTAGGTGTTGATAGACTCTAGAAAAAAATATTTCAGTAATTTTTATACCAAGAATATAAAATAACTGACAGATGAGAGAACAGAACTTTTTGTCGAGGTAAAGACACCCTTCAATTGAATTTTGTAGTCGATGTGGTTGTTGTAAAACAAACCTTTTTTATTGAGCTCCACAAATAAGTTTTTGTCAACCACCTGTCCCATAAGCCTGTCAACCTGTCAATAATGCTACACTAATTTAACTGCAACAGCAAGCGACAATTACTACCTATGAAATCATTACCATAGAAAACATGGCGCTAAGCAGGTGCGCTAGGGCGCTAAGCAGGTTTCCTAGGGCGATAGGCGCGAGCCTTAAGCAGATTAAAACCATTTGTTCTTTCAGGTGCTTCAAAAAAATAGTATATTAACCTTGGAACATAAGCAATTTCGTTATTTCGCAAAAAGTATGCTTACGGTTGGTCTACTATACTATTTTTAACCCTCCGTTAGTCGCGCATGTATCTCTCAGATACATGACTTATTTTTTTCAAGATATTTTCAAAACTGCCAACTTCTTGAATTTGAGATGTTGAGTATTCCTAGGTCAAAGTATTTTAATTATGTTTCTAAAAGCAAGTTCAAATTTTCATTTTTAGCACGGTTATTTGTGCAAGTACACAAGAGTTATACAGTGGGCGTGTGTATATTATCTCGTGTTTCACTACCTGCTTCACTCACTTTATGTCTCACAGACCATGTTCATGTGTCGTTAAGTGTTTATTGTCTCTAAAAAAAATTGATTTATGAAATCCAGAAGACGGTGAAGAGATTCAGATACACAAGATTCATTTAAATAAATCCAATAAATTCTTGAAATATTATGCTTTTTTTCAATCAATAATCAACAATCAAGCAATTTTTCAGAAAAACAAAATACGATAATAATTACAAAAATTTTTGTAAAATCGTTTTATAAATCTTATAAATTATAAAGCATGTGTGACAGATACGGCACGACCAAATATGTTACATTAGATGGCGCGACTAATGGAGGATTAATCGGAAAACTTAGTTTGTGGTTGTCCATTCTAAATTTTGAATTTAAAAATTAGTGTGTTGCTTGAAATATAGCTATTTAGTGGTAGGTCAGTCTTAAATAATCCTATGAAATTATACTTAATTTGCCAACTTTATAAGATATCTTATTAGTGAAGATATTCACTGACGTTCCAAGATTCATTTTCCTGCATCAGAAGCCGGCGCTGGCTGATCACTGAAAATAAATCGTTTAACCGTTACACATGCTGCACTCTTAATTAAAATAAGACCGGCAATTTGGAGTCATTAAAGTTCATTGATACGACCTGGCTGAATAAAAACAGCATAACTTCAGTACATAATAAATATTTCATACTACGTCTACGTCATTACGTTTAGTTTCGTGTCGTTCGACTCGCCGATTCAACAAATTGATCGCTACTTAACCACGTGTTCCATCATTTAATCCATCGTCCAGTGAATGGTAACAGAGGATGTAATACGGCTCTAATTGCTCCTGATGGTCTAAGACCGAACGCCCACAAAAAACTTAAATACTGTTATAGAAGGTTATTTCTGGGACATAATTAGTACTCACATATCCTCCACAAGGTCAGGATTTTAAGAGTAGCGATGAAGGATATGCCACAGATTTACCACACAAATGGTAAAATGTCGTAGCAAAGTAGAAAAACGCTCGTCTGTCACTCGACAAGTGATAACTGACAGAAATGCTACAAAATATAAAAATGGCGTGTGAAAACGAATTCACAGGTTGTTTTGTTGTTGAGATCTTATCGAGATAATTACGTCAAAGAAAGGGATAACGAACTTTTTATCAGATATATAACTTTGTATGTCGTCAATCTTTAGACTATACCCGGATCACCTTTGTAATATTAAATCTCAAAATTCAACCAAAAATTTTGGCTTTGTGAATTATGATATATGACAACGTCAACGTGACATTGTCATATAAGATGACTTACATTTTAAAAACCCGAATTTTCGGTAAAAAACATAATTCACAAAGCCAAAACTTTGGGTTGAATTTTGAAATTTAATATTACAAAAGTGATCCGGGTTTATTTGGTCTCATTTACTCCAATTTTATCAATACCACCTAAAGTTTGTTTAGATTTTGGGTTGATTTAGTACACCCTGACTAATAAAATTTTAAATTTGACATCCTGTATATTTTGACAAAACATTTTTAAAATAAGTCATTAACATTTTAAATAGCGTTTGTTTTACCATAAAGTTAACGCGAACTTTGGTAACCCTAGACTAACATTAACATGTAGGTTGTCTACATTTGGATGAATTTTATGGTGCAAAGGAGAAATTAACTTTTCGGTCCCTCACCGATAAGGAAACCCCAGCCCCTTAATTTCAAGTGGATTGTAAAGATCCGGCGCGTGGCACCCGTTGTTTGTCTCCTTCAAGGGACCAGCTGGTCGGTTCCGTAACAATAGGGTTCACTTATCTTTGCTTATTAAATCCCTTATAAACTAGTTTATAAGTCAAAACCATATAATTTATAGAAATATAGACAACCATCAAACATTATTTAGGGGGCCTCTGACTACCCTAAGTTTGCTGAAGCGAGTTGTTTGTCATTTTGTCAAACAACTTTTATCATTTGTTTAATAGAAAAATTTTATAAAAACAAGAGACATTTATTATTATTGTTATTATTAGACATTAATTTTATTGGTGGATGGACAGGAAGACAAGACATTTGTTTGGTTGACAATATTTTAGCAAATATATTCTGTCTATTTTAGCATAATTCCAAAAATTTTTAGTTTTATTCCCTAGAAATGCAAAAAAGACAATTCTAGATAAACTAAAAAAACAGTACAAATGATGAAAGAATTTAAATCAAAGTTAAACCACAGGCAGTGACTATTCTATAGTCACTGCCACAGGTTTAATCAAACAAAATTCTTACATAATAACAGCAAAGCGCTTTCGAGAATTATGTCTCATCATCAGTGCGTGATCCTACTCGTAATTAGAAATTGAAAAATTACATTTGAATAAAAAACAAAAAAGCTTCAGTAATATTTGAAAAACGACGACTAAAAGAGAAGGAAAACCTAAAATAAAAAAAACTACAAAAACAAGAATTATAAAAAGAAAGGATAAATCTTAGAAAAATACAATGTTCCTTAAGATTCAGTAATACTACATGAAAAACAACGTTTAGAAGAAAAGGAAAACGCAAGTACAATTAGATGAAAGAATTGCTGTAAAAAAAACCTTAAAAAGAACGATTATCATGGAAGAAGAAAAGAAACAAAAAGTACGCCATCCTAAATAATATTTGAGAATATTTTTGAGAAATTTGGTGGTTTATAAAATGTTTTTTATTGAAACGTTCCAGAAATGAAAATAGTGTATTAAAGAACGTGTTTTGACAAGTCAAATTTAAGTTTATAAAACAACGCGAAGTCAAAGTGACTTAGAAATCAGATTCTTTTACTCGTACATACATTATTTATAATTTGGGCTTTTTTCCTATTTTTTTATTTATTTAATGAAAAAAAGAACATTTTTAGCTTGTATTATAAAGTTCCTTAAAGACGCAGAGTAAAAAAAGTAATTTTAATTGAAGATTCTAGAGGATCTGGAAAAAGAATAGTAATAGGATAAAAGCAAAATTAAATAAGAAAACTAGGGAAATTGGAAAGGAAAAGGCAACTTTACAGTAATCAAATCACTAATTCATTTCCATAAAATTTCAAAAATCAAATTTATTTCATTTTTGTATTATTTTCAATATTATGTAATATTATTTATTTTCTTGGGTGCGAAGAGGGGTTTCTGGCCTTGTTTGATGTTTCTAATAATTCCAATTGTAAACTGTATTAAAAATAAAAACTGTATCTATTGTTTTTACAATATTTAGTTCAGCTGTTCAGTCAGTCCAGCTGTCTATTAATAAAGCATGCTGAAACTGTATTTTACCCATTTACAATTTATGAAGTAGCTGTTTGGCTAAAATTAATCCAAAAAAGTCTAGCTGTCATTTTACCCGTTACAAATTTATAATTTCAACATTTCACAACGGTTATTTCATCGCCATTAAACTTAGATAAACATAATAAATAAATCATAAAACTAAGACAATTAAAAAAATACAATTCGTTCCAAACTCTACTGTCTTAAGTGCCTTACTACAGAAAAGACAATTTTCGCACAATTTGAGCAAATTGCAATGTTGAATTATGAGAAAAACGTAACTTTATGAATCCAAACAGATTTTCTTTCCATTATGCAAGTCCTGGATTTAATATTTATTATTGTGAGACCTGACATGAAACGATCTACTAAGTAGTTTTTTCTTGATATAGAATTGAAAAGACTGTCGAAAAAAAATTATTATTCGATAAAACCGTGAAGTTTTTTCTTGATCAACACCCTCCAATCTATATCTTCAATAAATAAGCTTCGACCAATAAAATTGATTTTATTTGTAAAATAAATTAACTGTCAGTCGAATGAAAAAAAATTGGCCTTGATCTCGGTTCTACCAACCTTACGGTGCAATATCCGGTTTTAGTTACCATTCATTTATTTCCGGTCATATTGTCACGATCGAGTTCAAATTGATCAAAACAAGATTCGCAATTTATTATTTTAGACACGGTTTAAGCTACACAAATTATCTTAAGTGTTGAATAATTTGCCTGCATCTAATAGATTGTAGATTAGGTGGAATGTTTGAAAGCAATAAAAGTGTGAAAAATTGATTTCTCCACGCTTTGCATAACTTGGACAATTTTTACGCGATCGGTGAAATAATAATACTCTCACTTTCACTAAAATGCGCAAATTGATTTGAACTTCTGTCAACCAGAAAATGAAAGGTATGCGAGAAATGACAAATGAGGAAGAGACATAAAAATTAACATTTATTATGGTTTCAAGTGCTTTACAAATTGAGTATATTCCCAATGTTATAGATAACCGCTTTCTCTATGATTGTTTTGATCAATTTTGTATCAGAAATACTGATCAGTTATGTCAATTGCCTTGCCCAGTTTAGAAACCGGAGAAAGTCACCTGCTCCTGACTCTTCATGATACGTCAATGATCTCATGAACGGATGCAAAAGAAACGCCACACAATTAACGCAATTACTGTAAATAAATCCCTCAATTACACTAAGAATTGGTTTAATCAAATTTTAAAGAGTTCCGGAATATTCTTCCGATTATTTTGTTGAATAGAGATGTCTTAATTTTCTATGGAGTACGTTTCAATTAGTATAAATGGTTGATTAACGACGTGAAAGCATTCTTTGGATTTTTAAAGTCTTGAACCTGAACTTTGTGTAAATTACTCGCGCTGTGGGTGATGGGGCTTGGTAATCACTTTCAGTTTTATTACTACTGATAGTTGTTTTGCTTATTGAAGTGTATACAATAATGTAAAAAATCGTTTCGATGGTAACAAATATTTTTTTAATACAGTAATTACTATTTGGAATTTCAAAAAATAAACTCAAAAATAATCTTGATACTCGTCCTTACATAAAAAACATAATGTCTCTTGTTCGGTAAAATATTAGTAGTTTTACAAATTTTTTCGTATCTTCTCTTATTTCTCAGTACCTAATGTATATTTTTTGATGCTTTTCTAACCACCTGTTACACACTTGCGCTTAATGTCCATAGATACCGTTCATAAACTAAACGTCTAAATTAGCAATTTTTTTTATCCAATAACTAAGTTTAATGTTAAATCACTTAATGTTTACAACTTGTACTAATCTTTAATTGAAATAAACAGTCTCACTGAGTATGTTTATTCCGCTATAAAAGAACTATCAAATAAATGTACCGTTGATAAGAATCAAGTATGCAATTTTACAGTCAGAAATTGTACTGCTATAGTTGTAGTTACAGTTTTTGATAACTCTTTTATTTTTATGTTTTATAACTATTAACCTAAAGTATGTTGTTTATGATATCGATAAAATGTAAACAGGGTCGTAGCTAAAGAGCCTTTTAGGCAGTGGCGGCTGGTGGTTTTTAAAACTCTGTATTTTGAAAATAGAGCTTGGTATCCAAATTCTGTTATAAAGGATTACTATTGAGACCAAACTGAAGACTCCTGCTAAAAAAAAATTGATCGAAATTTGCGAAATTTGATTTTTAAAAATGGTGCGCCCCCCTGGTTATTCCCGAAACGGCTTATGTTAGAACGGTGGCGATTTTTTTCTCAGCATTATGAGACAAATTAATGGCTAGTCTTATTTTAGTTTTTTCCAAAATTTTAATTATAGTAAAAGTTATGAGCATTTGAAATTTAATTTTCGAAAAATAATCTTTCTCTAAAAATTCATTACCTGATATAATTTTTTTTAAATTTGAAAGTTTGAACATAAATAAAATAAACTAGTCATCAATTTGCTTCATAATGCTGAAAAAATAGAGTCAGCAGAAGCTTGATTTTGTTCAAAACAGAAATAAAAAAATGTAGCTATTAAAATAACCCCCAAACAACACCATGCAATGGTATGATTCACGCTTCATCATGTAATACGAATTTAAATATTTAATTCTAATCCTGTACAAACTCAGTTTACTAAGGTATGAGCCAAAACAAAAATAAGACAATACTCTTTACTACAGTTTGAGACAAATAATTCCGGACATCATATTTTGACACCGACAAATACAAATGATGACATATACAAACGAAGAAGAAGGCTATGGGCTATATATCTATTCCACGCCCAGAAGAAGGAAATGAGAAAAAATTTAGAAAAATGTTTAAACCCATTTTCCAGGACACCGGATATACTGTCCTAACAAAGAAAATGAATCTGAGCAAAAAAAAGGTAGCGAAAAAAAATTTAACACAGAAAGAAGCCTTGATTGTGAACCAGCAAGGTAAAAGCTATCTGGATATACTAAATGAAGTAAAGTCTGCTGTGGAAAGCACCACTCACGAAAACAATATTAAGGGGGTTAGAAAAATCCAAAATAGAAATCTTCTAATCATCTTTAGCAAATTATGCAAACCATTCTTTCTTGTCAATTTTGTACATTATATACAAAGTCTCTCGTATAGTAATGTATACTCGGTACATTTCTGTAAGGAAACTGACATAAATTGTAAATAAACATAATAATAGTATTACTATCCTAACTATTGTAATTTATTGTGGTATATTGGGGCAATTTAATCAAGCGAGCGGTCCGCCATAAACTCATCACAATACATCTCAATAGTTAGGATTACCTTAAAAAATATTATTGTTATGTTTGTTTACAATCTAAGTCAGTTTCCTTACAGAAATGTACTGAATTTAATCCCTAATCATACAGTATTTGTATCTTTAAGTGGGCCGACTTTTTAAGACCCTTCTATAAACCGAACAATAGCCCCATTGTACACTATAGACAAGGGATACTCACCGTAAGGATGGATCTTGATTTATGACAGTTCCTTCAGATGTTTCTGGCAGAGGGAACTGTCATAAATCAAGATCCATCCTTCCGGTGATTATCCCTTATCAATAGTGTACAATGGAGCTATTGTTCGGTTTATAGAAGGGTCTTAAAAAGCCGGCCCACTTAAAGATACCAATACTGTACATAATACCATAGTCAAATCTTTAGGTATATAAAAACACAATATTTTAATATAAATTTAAGTTTAGTTGAATAATTTATTTATATAAGATATTACTAACCTTGTAACATTTCCGCTTTTATCAAATACAACCATGGGCATTGGGCATGGGTAAAATATTTTTTTAAATTTTCAATAAAAAAAGTTGAAAATTTAAGGCTTCTAAATATGGTTACAAGAGAAAACTTAGAAGTCTTAACACACTTTAATTTTAACTACCTAATATTGTTTACCGTTTAGCAGTTTATTTGTTTAAAAAGGATTATTCTGAAAACTTTAAAATAAAAATTTTAATTAGTAGCATTTTCGTTGCTTTCTTTATCTTTTACAATTTTTTGATGTAAGTGTTTGCTATTTAATTTAGTTTTTATTATTGTCATATAGTCAAAGAATCAAAATAAATGCCACTTTGTGATAAAATCTCGATACGGTGAGTTGTGAACCTCTCTAATAAATATAGTTGTAACACAGTATAGTTATAATAGCAACGATGCAACTTCCCTTGCATCCTTAACTTGAAATCTAGGCGTAACTCTACAAAATTACTTAAATGTTAACATTTTCTAACTTTTCGTATAACTTTCCCTTTTACATTGTTATTCAGGCACTGGTGATGGAACATTAAGTTCCCGAAAGCGCTTTGCCAGTGTTATATAAAAATTTTGCTTTGATTAAACTTGTAGGCTTGACTTTGATCTTTACTCTTTCATTTTTTATAAGTCCATATCCGTTTAGACAATTTAATATTTGCAATGACGGAAGTCTTAACTACTATTAGTTAGTATAAATAATAAGTTTAAAAGTTTATATTATTAGCTAATTTTTTAAACAAAATTAGCAGCAAAACTTTGTTTTAAATTTTATTCAGACGTAAAAACAAAAAAAAACATGTTTGGTACATGTTAGAAATTTGAAGAGATAGATTTTTTTGGGAAATTTCCTCATATCTCTCCTCACCTTAAGAAAATGCGTATAGTAAGTCCATCTAATTTTTGCCCAGCTTAAACTTTATTGTCATTGAAGACAATTAGGATTTAACCACAAACATTTAGTGGCGATGGCTTTCTTCACTCCAGATGGTCTGAAGCCTGAGGCGTAAATCTTTTTTAGGGGAATATTTTTTCAAAAGATGATGTTTTTCACCATATAGATACATTTACTTAAACATCACTCACCAAAAAGATTTACTTTTTAGGCATCGGAACATCTAGACTTGAACAAAGCCACCGCTTCTAAGTATTTATGGCTAAGCCCTGATTGACTTTAGTGAAAATAAAGTTTGTGGTGGAAAAAACTGAGTAGATTTGTTATACCATTTCTTCGGTCTACGACTTGTGGAACAACATATCTAGTTAAACAGTTTGTCGATCAAATTGTGATTCATTGTGTTATTTTGTTATTAGTGTTTAAAACAAATTTTAGGTACGCACCACTACGAAAACCATTTATAGGTATGACAGAATTACAAAACTATTGTTTTAAGAACTAAAAAAAAGGTTTTGAAATAGATGTACTAAGTGATTTTACATTAGGATCAATCTTTATTTTTTGCATTAAACGATTCGATACGTGCAGTATGAGATATTTTGTTTCTAGAGTCGTACCGCTCGATTGTCCAAATTATATTATTTCTAATTGTTTAAAAGGTTTAAAAATCGTACATAGCCTGTCGGACCTGGCCAAAAAGCATCTGTGTGATGAGGATCCTTAATTTAGTCATTTCAAAGTTTCCTATTTTTCTAAAATATTGCGGGAAAATTAAGCTTCGACCTAATGTGAATCATCGGGCAAGAACTCGACCATGCACAAGAGAACGAAGAGGGTTTCCCATAAATCTTTGTCAATCAAGTCCAGAAAAACGCAAGTCCAGAGCCTCAACATAATTTTCAAGTAGCTAAAAGCGTGAGTTTTACGATTATAGTCAATTCCGCAATTTCTTCGAGTTAATGGACTGAAAGTAAAAGACCATTATGCTCACATCTATCACTCGACAACATCTAGAAGTGCAGTTGTCAAGACAGTGTAGGTGCCCAGCTGAGTCAGTCCGAGAAAGTTCCTCGCCGCAAACCCTAAAAAGCGAATCTGTCAAGACAGGAAGAACGCCACTTGAATTTCCGGCTGAATTATCCAAGTACAAGTGCGTTGATCGCGAGCGAACGGACGTTCACTCGAATACATTACAAGTGAACTTTATAAACACAGAGATGAATTAAACGACTAACTTTACACATAAATAACGTGATAACTGTTATTTAACATCAGTAATATCCCATTGACGCTAATTTTCGGCAAAAGCAAACAAATATTTTAACTGGCGCTGCTGGCATTTGCATAATACCGTGGAATGGGTCAGTTCACTCTAATTATATCATAATTAAATTTTCGAAGTTTACGTGCTTCCCATGATGCCTCACGAAAAAACGACTTTTTTGCCAATGCTAATTAATTCCTCAGGAAGTTTACTGTTTTTGTACCGTTAAACGAACGTTCGGACAGTGAGGAGCCACCCTTAGGAGACGACACGATACACATTCTCAAATCTCGATTTATGATTTATTAGTTGTTTACTTTTACCGAATATTTACCTATTATTAACCGCCTTTAATACCTACCTTTGGACATGACCATTATCACGAGAAAAAAACGATAAATAATATAAAAACGTGAGCTCTAAATTTAAAATAAGTACAAAAAGTGTAATAAACTGAATATTGTACATATTTGCAGTAAGTGCAATGTTAACTAACAAGTAAACATGTACGATAGGTAGTCATAAATAAAAGTAATAAATTTATTGTTCTAATTATAAGAGGAGAAACGTGAGTGTGTCGTATTTAACTTTTTAAGTACCTTAATACCTGTATAAGTAACTTGATTTTGAAGATAACATCTAGATTGGTCATTTATAAGTGTATCAACATGAGATTTATTGTGTTAATTATAGAAGTAAAAACCTCTTGGATCTACAAAAAATACTAGTATATTCTAGGTATGGGCTTGCTAATTATGAGTATAGTTTTTGTGTTATGAAGTAAAATAAGAGTTTTAAAATGTTAAAAAAAAAATGAATTTATTGTACATGTTGAGTTCCAAACCATTAATTTAATTATAAAAAATCCACTAATTTTAGATAAAAAATTGGCTAATTTGGCGAAAATGCGGGCAATGGAGAACTGGATTTTTGCACAATTTTTAATTTTGCTGTTCTAGTAATAATATTAAAAGCTTTCAGCAATATTTGTGTCGGCTTCGTGAGATGTTCTTAGTCAAAGGTTTTTCTCAAATATTTTTTTTTATAAAGAAAGAAAGTTCCTTCCCTCTTAAGTGAAAACTAAAAATGTCAATAATGTATATAATAAAGACTTTGTACAACCTCGTTTATGATTTTAAACAAAGAAAACTAGTAAGTGCATTGCTTTTTGCACCACTTTACCTGTGAGGTAAATACAAGGCGTTTTCTTACATGGTTTCCTGGGCAGGCCTAATCCACGATCCATTTTAGTAAAAGTCATGAGCTTTGCAAAGTTCATGAAAGTTCTTTCTTTTTCTAAATTTGAAAATTTCTGTTTTTCCGTTGTTTGTCCATGTTTCTGCGTTGTATGTCATAATGAAAATTTTACTGGACTAGTGGTTCCTCCATAGTTCTTGAGTATAGCAATTTTTCAATATTCTACTGCAATATTTTTCCTTTGCAATCAAATTAGTGTGTGTTTCTTCTTGAATTATGTTCATATTTATCTTCTTTCATTACTCTCCTTTTTCTATACTGTTTGTAGTCTGTGAGATTTTAATGGATTTGACTTTAACTGTTGGGGGTCTTCCTAATATTTTAAGTATTCCGCATACAATTTTGTTTTTTTATATAATGTTACTTCTTTTGCTGGTGTAAATCTTATAATATAACTTTTTTTAAATTACCATTATATATTTTTTAAATATCAGTTCTCTCTGTGTTGTTACATGATTGAGATACCATTATTGCAATTTTTCATTATTTTTTTTTTAAATTAAGTATAGCATTTAGTTTTTATAGGTATTTATTTTTTTCCTTTTTTTCTGCGACTACAACTATTTAGGAACCAAAACGTGAAAAGAGAGATAAAACTAAAATCGGAGTTAAAGTGTGGTTTAAACCATTGGTGTTATTTAAAAATTCTGAAATAGCGCGAGCATGGATTCACGTTTTCTTTAGTCAGAGACCGAAAAATTAAATTTTTGCCTCAAATAAAGACGATTTTTTTCTAACATAATACCTGTCTAACTATTTTTTTTTAATTTTGAGGGTTAACCACATTGTTGCTTAACACCGTTCAATTTACTAGTCTTCATTTGTTGAATTACATTTCTATTTTCTAGGAAAAAGTGACGACTCCCTATTTTTTGACTTCGGTTTTTACTTATAATATCTTTTACCACATGCCTAACGACTATGTATTAAGTAATATTTAATCGACGATTGATTTTTATTTTTGCTGGGTTTTACTCTGAAGTATTAATTTGGCGAGCTAGTGGCTGAGCGTCTGAAGGCGCGCTTACCTGGCATTCGGAAGCTCTCAAGGTACACGTAGCGGGTTCGAACTCGAAATTCTGGAAATGCTGGAGCAGTAAGTAACCTGCTCTCGAAGGCTCAATTATTTCATATTTCACTCGACACTAAATTGTAAAAATCAATTACAAGATAATTAAAGATCAATTCTTTTGTCAATATTAGAACTTTTTTCTATTGAGAGTTGGTAGACAATACCTTTAAGTTGGTATAGAAACAAATTTCGTGTAATTTTGTTCACAAATGTCAGTTTACGGTCAATTTTAACACGGAGTGCAAAATAAGCATTTTCGACACATTTTACTTTTTTATTTTCATGAAGGCAAGAAACCGACTGAGGGTCACAAAGAGATATGTGAATTTTATAGTGTTAATTGTTTAACAGAACGCACGTGGCAGAATTAGTTTAAAAAAATTTGTTCTGGAGATTTCTCACTGAAAGATGACCAACGCTCTGGAGTTAATGATGACAAAATGAAAGCCATAATTGAATCAAATCGTCATATAACTGTGCGAGAGATTAAAAAGAGTTTAATGTATCCCACACAAAAATTGAAAAATGAGTTTTTGACCAAATAAGTTTTAAAAAAAAACTATTAACCTAAAACCCCATGAATTACGAAGTGGTAAGTCAATTTCTAAAAGCAACCATTTTTTTTTAAATATGCATGATTTAAATTTATTTAATCACGAACGAAATGATTCTGTTATTCTTTGATAGAATTTCGTTGTCAACAATGTACAATGTTGTTTCTGAAGATTTGATGGTTTTTATAGCTTTTGCAACCGAGAATTACGGATTAAATTTTCAATTACCTAGTCTTTATTTATAAGCAATTTAACTGTTCTCAGTATAAAAATTTCTAAATGAAAACGAGTAGAGTAAAGAAGCTGTTAGCACAATTATAGGCTACCTGTTAAGATCTAAAATATT
Organism: Tribolium confusum; assembly: GCA_029207805.1. NCBI lineage: Eukaryota > Metazoa > Arthropoda > Insecta > Coleoptera > Tenebrionidae > Tribolium > Tribolium confusum. Next base: position 7,165,601 of record JALGAY010000003.1, read on the forward strand.
ATGCTTATAAAAATAATAATTAAAAAATATTTGATATTAGGTTATTTATCATATACCTCCTGCACAATAGACTAATTTTATGATCGCCATATAATCTTAGAAATTAGTTCCACCATACAATCTACATAAATATAATTAATTGTAAATTTTAATCAATATTACAATAAAAACAATTTATACATCGGTCTAAAAGCTGTAAGGAATTTAAGCACCTAATAATAACGTGCATCAATTAATAATATGTTAAATGATCAGCTCAGATTAGGGCCAAGTGGATTCAACCAGTTATCAGAAAATCTATTCTAATTTGTCATATTTATGAATGAGAGTCTATTTCATAATCCTGATGTAAAGTTACGACCAAATATAAAAAAATGTGTCGCTTAGCGGATTTATTCGAGCTAAGCAACCGCTTGATGAGCATCTTAAGTAATCAATTTGCATAATAATATTTTTCTTGGGATTCACTTTATGTCATTCTTTCAATTAATACTATATCGAAGAAAGGAAATTCGTTGTCTAGTGTTTTGTATGCCGATTGTTTATTGAAGAGAAAGGAAATGATTTGATGCACGTTTTGACTATACCACGAATAAACCTGTCATGGATGTTAATTCGATGTACTTTCAATGAGATTGTCGGCGACTTTTAGATGTTCTAACATATTCTCATGTATACCTTTTGATGAAGAGTTCGCAAGTTCAAAGTCATTTTTAACCAATTATCCAGCCGCCAATGTTTTGTAACGCCGATTTATCCACTAATTGCGGATTTAACCGAAACCCGAGATTGTTATTACTAGTTATAACAATGTTGGTTACAAGATTGGATGATGAATTTATGTTTCTTCTAAAGGAAAATGATATGATTTTAGTTAGTTTCATGCTCGGGTTGGGGGTCTCGAGTAAAAGGTATCTTGCAGAGATGTGGCACTTAATTAATTTGATTCGGTTAAATGGAGGTCGAAAAGGATAATTACATTCACTACTGACTATTCACTGCGTGTCGGGTATGTGGAAATCGGCCTTATTTAAGCTATATTAAAATATTCATTGTTTTAATAAGATAATTTGTTATTAACGAAAAATAAACCATTCAAATTGTCAGTTTCAAATATGATCTACGTATAACTTGAAAATTCCTAACTGAAGAGATCTAAATAATTATGATAATATTGCACAGAAATTTAATAAAATGGTACGTTAGCACAGAAAATCTTTTATATCACAGACTCAGAGACTGTTTCGCAAGTTCTCGTGAATTGGTGTCTCTCGTTTACTTTCGCCACTGTATGTACAGTGTACACCTTTTGGCAAAATTATACTTTTCGAAATTGTAACACAAATAGGTAACTAAATATTTTGTGCACCCGGACAAGAAATTGTTTGTTACTGTACAATTTTTGGGTTAAAAAGCATCTCTTTATGGGACTAGTGGTGTTATACAATTTCCTCAGTAATTAACAAACTATGGGAATCCCGACTAGTAGAGAATTTTAGAGCAAACACCATTTCTTTAAATGTTTTAACTGTTAAATAAAAACTGAAGTTTTAATTTTTGAATCATCTAAAGACTCATCCTAGTATTTGCTTATTCTTCTAGCAAAAATTAACTCTCCGGACTTGATATACTGCATGTATTTAACTTTGACCGATGGGATCATAAAAAAGGTAGTGCCTTTTAACACGTACTCGGTAAAAATACGTATTGGTATGTGTCGTCTATTGGTTGTGCTGTTTCAAGACCTCTTATCGTATATAATATAATACCTCTTATTACTTTTCCAAGACAGCGGGTGGGACAAAGAATCTGCACGGTAAGTTATCTACTTCATTGTCGAGAACGGCAAAGCTGCATTAAAATAAGTCTTACAAAACAAATAAACTTTATTAGTTTTTGCAGTTATCTACAATTTTTTAGAAATATGTTTTTCACAAAACAATATTTCAACATCTCTTCATTTAGAATGACATTAAAAAATATATAAATTTTATATTTTTTTCAAAGAATTAATATTAATAAATATTCATTAGAAGGAAATGAAGGAATATTAGAAAACTTCTGACAAAATTTACATGCGTAGAGAAAAAAAAACATAGGTTTAATGGCAAACTCTGAAGTGGATGTAATGACTAGTTTTTGAGAAAAGATGAGATAAACTCTTAACATAAATACATGAATATAAAAAAAATATTTTTTTATAACACATTACCAACCAGCAAATAAATCTTCGGCAATATATGACTAGCTCTATTGAAAGCCGTCTATAGACATGTCGATGTCGTCTGTGCGATCACAAACAACGCAAAATCGAAGCATGTGGGTGAAAAACTGTGATGCTTCTTTGCAATGAAATGTCACCCTTACAGTAGCACCACTTTGAGACCAAATTCGAGCTAACGCCATAGCCTTTCTTTGAAACAGACACGTGGGACAACTTACATAATGAGTAATTATTTTGGTGAATTACGTCCATTTTTTAATTCGAAATTTGGTGTTACGGGGAAGTGGACGACAAGGCAAAAACAAAAAAACTGTTTTATAAAGCCAACGTTTCGAATCCTTTATTGATTCTTCTTCAAGGCTTCTAATAAATGTCAGATTTGTTTGGCATGGTACCAATTTGTCTCGGCCAGTGGTCGCCGGAAGAAGAATTGGCTTTATAAAACAGTTTTTTTGTTTTTGCCTTGTCGTCCACTTCCACGTAACACCAAATTTCGAATAATGAGTAATATTGACATTATCTAGTTTGATTAAACATTTCACAATATTCGAGGCAATAGCACACAATCAATAAAATTGTTTTAAACACGTATATACATATACTATTTTATTGAAATATAGCGAGATAGCAATAAGAACGTGAATCTTTACTTGCGTTGAAGATTTTATTAGAAATGGGGATAAGACGGTGAAACGATCTTTAGGCAGCCTCTTTACAACAGATCTCAATAAACACTAATCTTGTTACAGTCAACTATAAAAGACCCACCGACCCAAAGAAAATTTTACAACAATTTCTTAATCCGTCTATCTAAGAATTTGGCGATAGCGCCTGGTGTCCTGTCGTTAGACCTCTGACAATAAACTATTGTGCACTTATCAACAGACTTTTATAATGAGTTTCATATATCTTTTCCTTCTACTATAAATACTTACTTTTATTTTTAGATGAAACATAAAGAAACACATTTTTGAATGTCCCACATAATGTAGATTTAGTTTCCATTTTCATCCTTATAAAAAAAATTAACAGTTTTCTTACAGCACTGCTAAGTTTAACTAAGTCATGATATATAGGTAATTACTTAAAAATCAGACCATACTAATAAAACTTCACATTGGGCGTACCTATCAGAAGTACGTAAGTCGCCAGCACCACTTAAGTTTCTTTTGGATTATCAGTTTTTGTCAGAATTTTGGAGACAACATTATAAATAATTTTTATAAATTTTAGTATTATCGCTATACGTTTTGTAAATAATACACTAATAAAAGCATATTTGAAGTTTTAAATGTGGATTAGATACCTACTCTTTATAATATCGAAAAGAGCGAATGCATCTTGTATATTCTAGAATACATAATATTATTATCTATTAACTTTCATGTAAAATAATTGTAAAAAATTTTCACAAATTTACAATTTTTGTAAATAATAAAACGTAGATAAAAATATTTAATTATGAAAACGGTACTTTTTTACATTGAACACATTCACTTTAGAAATCAAAATTCATCAAGCCGAAAAAATTGTCTTCCGAATAATATCCTCGTCTCACCTCAGCAAGCCATTGATTTACCGACCTCTTTCCACCTTTACCAGAATCAAGTTTCGGATATATCGATTAAACTCAAACAAGCGTGTTAACAAATTCATAATCAGTTCTTGTTCGTTCCGCTTTGAAAACCTCCAACTCTCGGTTCGTTCGTTCAAGCTGACCCGCTTGTTCTTCACACCCTGCGATTATTTCTTCAAAATCGTGCGACTGACCAATCGTTAACCTTGTCCTCGACATCGCTACCATCAATTGTTTCTTTCTTGCATGCATTTGTTTTGAATAATTGACACGGCAATTGCACATATCCCCTTCTCTAGGCTTTGTGTTCACGAGGCGAAACCTCTTCCTGAGCAACCTCATTTCTATATCTTCAAGAGAGTACCGTTGCAGTTCTTCGGCGGCAGCATCGCAGATGCCCATGCTCGTACGAGATTGCTCAGCATTTGTTTTGTGTATTGTTTCTTAACGCCCACTTGACTTCATTTCATTGATCGATTCGCGAGTGAAGTGATGATTAGTGTGATTTTTGTTAATTGCCATTGTCGGATTTAGGGCAAAATTCGAGGAAAAAAAAATGAACAAAATTTGTACTTTTATCAAAAGTGATTACGAAAAACAGAAAATGTTGCTTTTGCCGGAGATTTCCATTCCACAGGTATTTATCTTTTTTTTTAACAAGGCAACATGATCAATCATTCCTCTAATCACTCATCTGAAACGAAAAATTCTGCTGGCTACTTTCACGATTTTCTTATTTACCATAATAGAATGGTTGATTGTAGTAAACATTGGAACAATTTGACCGGATGTCCGTATGAATTATGGTCTTTAATTTTTAATTGCGCAAATTTTTATAAAATAATTTTGAATACAATTTATTAATTTTGGTTTTTTGCCGATACGGGTCATTTCTCTCGGTGTGATAATTAATAATCATAACAACTTTCATTCGAACACATAATTTTGTTGTAAATTCATGTAACTAATTACAATGTTTACTAGTGGCGTTTCAGCCTTTCTAAAAATAAAAACAGGTGTGTTTCGATCAGTGGTACATTTATTGGTACAGTTTACAATATAAACAATATCATAATGAGAAAGTTTTTGAATATAAATTAATCACATTTTTTTTTCTAAAATAAATTCTCTTAATATTATAATAAATTCGCTTTTCAGTTTTTTTTTTTCAAAATTTTACTATCATTAGAGTGCCAACAAGAGCAGGTGTTTAGATTCGAAAAAAATTATATTTTATGTTACGACATCGGAAATTTATTTTTATTTACTTGGACGAGTATTGCCATTTTATTACCTTTTTTATTATTTCTATTTTATAATGAGATCCTTGGTGATACAAGTATAGGTTTATAGCTTCCAAAGATGACAAAAGTATAATAAATGTATTAGAAATAAACAAACATATAATTATTAAAAATAGGCAAGTTCTTTATAGCATTTTCTGTTTTTAGATAGAATTGATTTAGTTTTTGTTGACAAGTTTCTCCATAATTGGATTTGAAATGAATTCTTGCGGATAAAAACCAGAAAAAAATGAATGTATCACAGGTTTTTATTTTATTTTCAACAAGCAGATACAGAATTCTAATTTTAAAAATAAATTTTTGATTTTTTCAAAAACGATTACGATATTGTCCTTTAGAATAAAATCTACGTTTTGTTCTACATTTAAAATATACATTTCTTTATGTAAATACACATATTGTACTACTGTATAGATAAGGTAAGTCAAAAAGCAGTACAAAACCGATGAACCAATGTACCTATCCAAAAAACATTTTTATGTGATAAAAATTCAGTTTATTTTTTATTTATTTTTGTTTTTTGTTGTATTCTGCTCTCAAGTTTTGTGATAGTATACTTTTAAAAGTTTATTTGAGCAATTCTTGTTATCGGGCGTAAATAAATTTCTATTCTAGAATTCTGAAATCGCACAACGAGCGATCTAAATTAGTGGAATTAAAGCGTGCTAAAAAACAAATTTAAGTAAATTTTGTCAGTTTAAAATAAATCATTACTATCGCTTTGGCTGTGCATTTACTGAACAAAATTCTGTAACACACAATTTAAGAAGTGGCTATTGTAAGTAACTTTTTTCTTCTAAAGCCTATTGTGATGCCATTATTTTTGAATCACTCGATAAATAGTAATACTCCTATTAAATAAAAAATCATGAAAAGCTTTATTCATTAATACTGAAAAGATGTCATTGATCAGAATATTAACAAATGGAATACCTGGGGCTTAGAATAGAATCCCAAAGTGATAAACATTGGAAGTTTAGATATAGGTCTAAAATAAAAAGAACAAAAATAAATAATCTGTACCGTTCAAGATTTTTTGATGCAACAATATAAATATTTTTCTCTATTAAATTTTAAAATAACTAAAAAATAAAATAGAACAGTTGCCATTTGTTTTTTTTCTTCTTAAAAGTTGCCTCTAAGGGCCCTTTAAGGGCCGGCCAAAAACTGTATGCAATCAAGCGGACTTCCGAATGCGATTGGTTTCTATATTAAACTCTAATAAACTAAAACATCTTAAAAATTATAATTTCTTTTTGAAAAGAGTGTTCAACAAATTATAGAAGTACGTATAACTAGTATACGATTTAATAAAGATGATGTAGAATTTCTAGATGAGAATAAAATTTACCGCACGAGCCAAGTCGAGTAATGTAATTATCTGAACATAATAATAAAGATAATGTTAAAAATCAAGTTTTATTTCCAGCAAAGAGGCAAGCAATGCGAAACAAAAAATAATAACAGTAATAAACATGACTCGGAGTAATTGAAGAAACTGCTATATTTAGTTATAGTTGAAATGCATTAAAATGTCAAATTTTCTGCTTTTTAAAGGATGATAAGGTCAACGTTTTAGTGGGTAAGTTACAAAACACTTCTGTGACTGTCAGCGTACGTTTGTCTCACAAAATTTACCATTTAATTTTAAACTGTAATTTAAAAAAAAAATGATATTGAATTCGAAGGATCTGCGAAAAAATGATAAACTCTTGCTGAAACTATAGTATTTTGGTATAAGGGTAGATTCTAAATGACGGAAAAGCTCTCCACAGCTGTAAAAACTGTTAATAGAGCCCCTCTCCCCCATTTTTCTAGACGCAGAAGAAAAATGTATTGTTTAACTTTCTTGTTTTTATGAAACTTTGGAAACTGCACTGCGAAGTGAAGTATTATACAATCTTTTGTACCATCTTAATAAAAGTAATTTATGAAAATAAAATAAAAATAATTTTCAAAAAATGTGTTTATAAACCTTTAAATTTAAGTTTTAAAAGCGTTGATTTGCTATTAAATTTTCTACAAAGTACTTACTTGACGTGACTATGCACAACTCTGTTGACAAATTAACGAAGTTTTTTTTTTAGTTTTTCAAAATAAGTTTTATTTCTTTCTAACTTTTTTTCCATGGCTCTATTAGCAGTCCCCTGCAATGATTAATCTTATTTTACAGCGTACTTAATAGTTTTCCACCATTTAAAATTTATCTTGTATAAGAAGTCTTGTGCTTTCTTAAATTTCTTTCCTATCTTTCTACTCGAATATTCGAGTTAGTGAACAATTACCTGTAGGTGATTACCTGGTGGGTTGATATTTTATCAAATGCTGATTACCATCGTGATCTTGGAATTTTAATCATTTCTGTTTGTAAAACAGCTGCCTTTATTTTTATTTTTTTTATCCAAAACTTTAACGACTTTGTGTTTGTGTATCTTTTGGTTATTTATCTTCACATTACCTATTGTCACCCTGTTCTTGAAATATGGTAGTTCTTTCTAGAGCGTCGACTGTAATTGTTACAAAACTCTATTTGAATCTGTATGAAGATTATCCAACCACTTTGAATTCATCCTCGAACCACTTTGTGAATCTCTTTAAGAGGTACTTAATATTTGTGTTCCTGAAGGGTAGACATGTAGAGATTCAATAATTTTCTACCGAATATTTCATAACTTCTTTAGTATTAGTCTGTTGTAGTCATTACTGACACTAGACTGTAAAGCAATAGATTGAAACTTCAGAGAAGAATCTTCCATGTAATGGATGTTGCTATTTTTTTGTACTAACCGTGTGTTTCACATTTGGAATAAACTACTCGAAATCATCGTCGCCACTCTATGCATTTTATCTGTATGAATTTTTGTTTCGTGTTTGAGTTTTTCTCATTTTGATCGAATATTTTTTTTTACAACCACACGTTAAAGTTGTGGCATTTCGAACAAAAACTCGAATAACTTAGAAAATTCAAAAATTTTAACAAAAACCAAATAATATACTTGGATAACGATAATAGTGAATTTTGACTTAAATTGTAAATCTTGTAACAAAGCTGTTTGGGATAGAGGTTGATTGTAATACAATAAAGTGCTTAAGCTGTTTATTGCTGGTTTCGTCCTTTCAAAACAGTTGTCCAAAAGAGCAGCATGGTGCAAATACTGCGTGACTATAGCAGGTAAAAAAATATAAGTACTTTACAGTAGGGCAATCAATCTCTGTCTCAAACGGCATTGTTGTTAAATTTATGAAATAAGTCAAAATTCACTACCATCGTTGCTCAACTATACAAAACAATAAACGCAACAACTATTTTAAATGGCATTTCCCCAAAATCGCGATAAAATTTTAAATACCGCAGTACATTCGAATGAAAAAAAATAAAATAAAAATTAACATTAAAGTGCAACTTTTTTACAACACATGTATCTGCAACACAACCATTTACTTTATAATAATTTACGAGAATTTTACTGCTTGTAGTAAATAACGCAAGGCTTTGACATCTGCACATAAAATAAGGAAATGACACTTCTTATAATGCAACTATAAAAGAAAAAAAATAACTATAAGGGTAAATTTTAAATCAATGTGTAAAGTTGATTAAAAATATTTTTCAAATTAACATAATTTATGACATTGTGCAAAAATTAGCGTATCTTTGTGCCATAACCGCAAATCTAATTAGGTGTGATCGTCTTGATATAGAGACACTTTTTGAAAGTTATGAGCTCAAACAACTTGGCTAATATTGTCGACATTTTTGGTAATTCAAATTTATGTTAAGCACATCCCAATTAAGTCAAGATCATAATCTCTAACGGAAAGTTGAAATATTTAAAAATATTTATTTAACATAAACCTACTTTTTGGGACAATTCATATGCATTCCTATTAACCTAAATCCATATTTGTCCAAGCAAATCTCCTTTATTTCCTGACTTATTGCGAAAAACTGCTTGAGAAGGACGTATCAAAAATAATAACACGCTGTAAATTTCCGAAATTGCATAACATCAATTTATTATCCGCCATATGTCCAGCTTTGCGGTATATGAAACGTATTATCTAACTATAAGCTGATTGTTCTCAAGAATGGGTTTTAATTTTAATCAATCATGCACCGTTAGCACGTCACGTGCGAGTAGCGAGAAAATTCCCAAAATTTTTCAATAAAAGCTCACCAAATGTCAATTCCGGAATCGTAAACAATGTGAACATCTCTAGCGCTAACGTATGACTATTATCGCATGATCTTGACTGTTAAATCGCTGAAATATTTGCTTGGGTTTGTTGTAGAGTGGCTGTCAAGCGCATTCCTTTTTACTGAATTAAATGTAATTTATATTACACGCTTGAGAAATCTTATCTTGAGTATAGATAAAATTTAAATCAGTTTGTCGGGTTGAGGCACTAAATCGTTTCATTCATGTAAGGTGTTCCGGCAAGAACGTCGCGTTTTCAGGAAAAATAACACTTGATACCACGGCTGGCGCATTTTGTACATTTCTAGCGTGCAACAAATCTAAACCCTAAGCATTTTTAAAACCTTCTTCATTTTTCAGTTTCCAGCTGCATTATTAACTACATATTTTGGTGAAAAATGCAACTTACGTATTAGTTTATTACAAAACAATTGAAGCTTTGAGGCTCAGGTCTCCTTAATAATAAATACTTAATAAGGAAAGCCTCACAAAAAAGAAAAATGAGGTTACAGATATAAAAAATTTTAGGAATTTTTTAGAAGATTTTAAAATTTAACAAACATTTTGAAAATATATTGCATTTTATTGGATTGTATTTTATTTTTTTTAACAAGGAGGATCCAAAAAACGTGCCGCACACTGAGGCCTCAGTGCCCATTGTGTGGCTGTGCATCCTCTCGAAGAAAACCTAAAGCAGCAGCCCTCTGTCTATAATGAAGCTATGTATGTTGTACCTTGTCTGTAAGCGCTTTTGCGACAGCATTAGGCTCCAGATAACAGATGTAAATCTCTACAAATGCAGGATAATAACAGGAAACAGGAATAAGAGCTTTCTCATCTTCCGCACAATTCCTGCATATCTCATTTGTACTGACATGTAGGTATACTCAAAATATCTAAAAGTATGGATCTTGATTTATGACAGTTAAATTTGCGTGCAAAGCATCTGGCGGAGGGAACTGTCATAAATCAAGATCCATTCTACTGTGGTTTGCCTCTTCATAATTTGAACAATGGCTATTTTCTGGTTTTTTGTGAGTATAAATTTTTATTTAGTAAACAATGCCTACTAATAACTGTTGATCTCTTCTATTGAGATACACAAATTTTTGCCTGTTTTGGTCAAGAATAGCTCCTATGTCGAACTGAAAGCTTTGGAAAGCTGGGATGTGCTCGTTTACATCGAGCCCTCTACAGCTCTATCCAAGGCCTCTACATCGTGTTAATTTCTCCATTTTTGAAGCTATGTGGGACGCCGTTTATAAAAATGCAGATAGGACACTAGATATGGTGCAACTTCTGGCAAAAGTTGACAGAGGGTTGCGGCTTTGCAGCTTTCCTGCATCCCTAGGTCCCTGTAAAGAATCCTCGCGTGCAGGTTTTGAGTTTGAAATGGGTGCACAGTCACAACTCTAGCGCTAAGCCCTTCTAGGAAGCATGGAGACAAGCCTAACGAGCCTTCCTTCAGATATCTGTCATGTTTCCAGACACTGAGTCCATAAGTTCTGTGGGTTATCTATGTGGGCTCCACGCGTACTGTGGATTAACAGTAGTCGCTATGTGCGGAGCCCTTACACTTAGAAGGTGGTGCTTTGTACAAGAAATCTTGGTTTTTTATATGTTTAACGATGAAATAGGATTTGGGAAGGCTAGAGAAAAACTTTCTGACTCTACATGAAATTTTTACCGATTTTGGTTTATTTATCCGTCTTTGACTTTGGGCTTGTGTTTTAATTTGCCAGTTAAACTCAATGGAACGCTAGAATAACTTGTCCTTCCAAAGAAAAGCTTATAAAGTTAACGAATGCTGGCGTTGAAAAAACAACTATTGTATTAAATTTCTTGGCTGAACAAAATATAAAGAATCACTGTTTTATTGTATAAAAATAAAACGTTTTTATTTTTATTTAAAGAAATTTGTTTTATTTTAGATTTTATGCTCTCTGTAAATAACTGTCAAACTTGGTTGTATAGAGCACCCAAATTGCCGGATAGGTTGTTTTTAACAGAAGTAGAAGCAAAAGTAATACCTGTATTTTTTTTCTTTGACCACATTAAAATTAAGTATGAATAGTTTAATACTGAAGTAAGTACCTGTAAAAAAAAATTACGGTGCGTGCTACCACCCTGATGGTAGATCGATGTTATAAGGACGTAAACTGGTTGGTAATATTTTATTTATAATTGAGGAGGTCAAAAAATATTTAGAAGTGTTAATAAGAAAACCATATATTTTAATTAATAAATCTCGTTAATTTAATTATTTATCCATTTAAGATAACATTTAAATCTGGTAACCTCATTATAATAATTTCCCAAGACAGTGCAACGCAATGCCAAGAGAGCGGCAAAATTATTCAAGTTTTATCTGTTTTGTGGTAGCTTGACTGCAGTCCACAAATTAAATGCAATGATTCATCCGACTTTTATTTGACCCAAATGGGCAGTAATTAATTGTTACATACCTGACACGAAGAGAACGAATCCAGGTCGCAGCTGAAATTCTTGGGTCAGGAAGAGGTCAGTTGCAACTTCCTGCGAAAGCTAGTATTAAAATTTTGTGAATTTTATGTGTTTTTTAATGGAAAGATCTTGGATTTTTAAATATCTGTATTTCGAAAATAAAGCATAAGACCTAAATTCTATTGTAAAGGGTTACTATTAGGACCAAACTTAAGGCCATTGCAGAGAAAAAATTGTGATCGAAATTTCCGAAATTGAATTATTAAAAGTGATTTTCAAAAAAGAAAAATTTAAAGTCAGTTGTTTTTTTTTCCAAAATATTAATGTTAGAGCAAGATCTGAGCATTTGAAATTTGTTAAAACTATTCCCTTTATAAAGTTTTATTACCTCATATTATTTTCTAAAACTAAATTCTAGAAAAAAATAAAAGAAAATAGGTTCTGAATTTGTCTCATTTGTTCTAATACAATATGAAAATATTTAGTTGTTTGGATAAATCCCAGTTTCGCTACACCATTTTTGAAAATAAAATTTCCATCAAATTTTTCTCTGCAGTGCCCTTTAATTTGGTCCCCGCATGTGTTATAATTTGTCAGTTAAACTCAGTGAGACGCTAGAATAACTTGTCCTTTCAAAAAAAAGCTCCTAAAAGTAAACAAATGCTGGCGTTGAAAAAACGACTATTGTATTAAATTAAATAAACCCTTTACAACAGAGTTTTGGTCCCATGTTTCATTTTAAAAATACAGGGACTTCAAAATCCACGCCCCGCCATTGCATTTTTGTCGCCATGTAAAAAGAATTATCGCGACTTTTAATTTGTTGGCACTACATGACAGGAAGCAAACGCTGCTAAATATCGGTCGTTGTAAAGTTGTTATTCGCATTCACTTTCCGATTAAAATTTCAGATATGCAACACAAATCACATTCGACATCTATCTGTGTTGTTGGTAATAATTTAGAGGAAAAACGACGATATCTCGGCAATTTAAAAGTTACAGTTAGTCAATAATTTTATGAGTGTGTTGAACACGTGAAGTCTTCGTTGAAGCATTGGAAATGTTCATGTGAGTTTATGACGTTGTCGGCGGTGTTGTATCACACGATTCGTCTGATTTTGGCCGAAAACAACACGAAAACTTTTTGATTTATTTTAGAGGGAACGCTCGTACATAATTTCTTGACAAATTATTAGTGTGTCGGTTGTGTTAGGTATTTATGATTATTACGGTCGTAAATCTAATAATGGTGTCGTCTTACACGACGAGAAAAATATGCTTGAAGTAACAACGAATAATTATAAATTTAATATATTACTTTTATTACGAAATTTAAAAGGTGTAATGTGATATCCTTCAGAATGAAAAAAATGTAGAAGGTAGAGGTAATGTGTTCGAAGAATTTACATCGTTTTGCGGTTTGACACTAAACACCACTTAACACAAACCAAATGTACAATCAGATCGATAAATAAATGGTAATTTGTGGCCACCAAACTCGCCACACCTGAGACCTGCACATAAGCTTGAGGGTCTCAAGTGTAATCTCATTTAACATCTTCTTTCACATTCAAATAACTTAAATTGCAAATATTACAAATGCATTAGCTAATGCTGGTCATTTCAAAAGGGTAATTTTATTTTCATTTTGTACTTTTATATCGTAACTACCAATCACAGCACCGAATTTCTTCATTTTTCCATGGAAACAAAGGTGCAAAAGTGCGGTGGTAATAGCTAGAATTGGGATTGTTCCCATGATTTGCAAATAATCTTAAAAAAAAAACTCTTTAGACTAATTTTATTTGAAACAAATGTTTTTTAGTCGACCTTAACGAAAAATGTCAGACCAATGGATAATCGAAAAGTGCTCACTATTCGGCCGCTGTCAAAATGTTAACAAACATACTAACAAAAATTTAATTTTTTGTTAAAGTCGACTTGTGTGCGCCGCGACCAAGCGTTTTTTTTTCAGTCTCGCTAGTTTTCTGGCTTGGCTTTGTTTCAACCATTAAAATCAGACTTGGTCGAAAAAACTACTTTTTGGCGCTCGCATACAACTAAAAAATTTTTTTTATAAGGCAGAGAAGTCATACTTTTTGTAGCAGTTTTAGTTTAACGGTTGAACGCAAATCTGTGGGACATAAAGCTGATACAGGTGAGGCACAAACAGTAACTTCGCTGCTGCATACAGCACGTTGTTTTTTTTAAACGTACAATTTATACCAATACGAAAACGTCATTTCATCTATTGTAAAAACACTTTTAGCTTAGCCTGATAGATTGAGAGAAGTAAAATTTTAACAATGGTTACTTACAATTAGTTCTACAAAGTCAAATTTCACTGGCGTTTCAAAAAAAAAATCTTTTCTTGTACAAATACATTTTTTGAACAAGAGTATTTTTAAAAATTATTTTAGTTTATATGACCAATTCGCTTATAAAATCTTACTACACAATTGGTATCATTTGACGCAAATGTTGTCATCTTTTGTTTTTATCAGCAGCGTAACTTCGAAGAAACTATGATATACAAACGTTTTATTACGATTATTATTTAGTCCCCTGGTTTGAGGTTATTTCTGAAGGCACCATACTTTAATAAAATGTAGTAAAACACTTTCCAAACTTTATCTATTCATAATTCTATTGTCAGAACCTTTATTAAACTCTAGTGGAAATAATAGATAGATAAATTTGAATAAATATAAATAACAAATCAACACTAATTTAAAAAATGTAGTACAACGCTTAAATTAATAAAGTGGCTAACTAACCGGCTAAGTTGCTGATCCATAGTGTCAATATATAAACTATTCAAATAGAGAATATAAAAATTTATTATTAATTAGGCCAATCAATAGAGATCTTTTGTAGTTATCCTCTGCCATGTTTTCTACTTATCACTGTACAAAAGATAATTTGTTATTAACTTATAAAACCAAAAAAATTTTTTTAAGTTTTTTACTTATAAAATTAAAACCAGTAGAGGAATCTAAATTCTCTAAAGATGCAAATTGTAAAGAATTAAAGCGTAAACAAGAATGTTTTAGATTGACCCGATCGAATTATTTATAACGGAGAAAATCAAAAAAAAAAATATCGTTTTTTTTTAAACTTTATAAATCTGTCATTTTTTAAGTTGTAAGGCTGATTTTTTGCGAAAAAATAGTGTCTTATATTTATATATTATGTGTGCACAAAATAAGCGCTGTTAGACCATTAGTTTTAACACAATTGCAATTTGATTTTTTTAAGGCATTATCTTTTTCTGGGAAGAATAGTAACAAGAAGACCCTAAGAAATTAAAATCAGACTACGTATTCTGATGAATCTGATTCTAATTTCTTAAACAAATTTTGACAGCAGAAATATGGTACAATAAAACGCTTATTTTCATTTTGCTCTAAAATTTTGCGAAATAAGTGAAAAATACCTGCAAATATAAGTAAAAACAGAAAGTGGTAAAGTGGTGGAGAGAAAATGAAACAAGGGAATAAGACCCAATAAATAATGTCTAATAAATAAAAAAATACTAATAAATACAATGCAAATACAACAAATATAACAGACTAATTATTTAAATAATTTAACAAATTTAAAAAAAGGCTGACAGTCAGATTTTTTAACACACTTTTGAACATTAGACTTTAATTATGTAACATAAAGTTAATTGACCTAGCTGGCAAAATGCTAATATGATACTATTATAAATTTAGTATTGATAAATTCCCTTCCACTGAAGGCAAAATTTAAAAAAATTCTGTATTCTTTATTTTATTTAAACTTCTTATTATATCTCTAGTAAAATTTTTATAACATTTTGCTACTAATTAAATTAATTAAAAGATACGTTTTATTGCTATTGCTTGATACGGTTGAATTTGTCATTGATAAACTGTTTTTCATTGAAGAGAAATTTCTTCTGAAAAATATTATTGCACTTCCTGCGTTAGATAAAAATTTGGTACTATAACTGTTTACTATACTAATTAAAAGACATTTCATTACCATGTCTTTATAAGGTTCAATTCACCATGGATAAGCTCTCTCCTCCACTGAAGTGAAAATTATACATAGTAATAAGTAACTGAAAAAAGTTTGAAAGATACGTGAGCATAATTTAATTACTTGCTGGACTTAATCTATTTTCATTATTCTTTAATTTACAAGTATTCGATGTTTGTACTGATCTAAAATGACCATATATATCGCCTGAAACTCAAAATTGCTCGCTATATTCAAATTCATAAAATCTGGACGAAAATCGTAATCGTCATCTAAGAGAAAAAAAAGCCCTAAGTTTAGTTTGAGAAGATTGTGGTAAAGATTTTTTAAGATATGACTGCATTAGGGTTTAAGATTTGAGAGCATACTGTTATACAAGAATTTTTAAAAATAGCTCCAATTTTTGTCATCTAACTCCTGCTCTTCACACTAAAGAGGGTTTTTATGGCGACAGTCTAATATCTAATACCTACTATCTATCCCCTCTAGGACATTTCTAGGTTTGTTATGGTAGTATAATATAATGACTATTATTATCTTCTTCATCTCAACTCACTCTCTTCTAAGCATTCACTAATAAACGGAATAATGAAAAACACCAAATGATAAAAGTAATATATCTCATTCTCGTCTCTCTATATCTCGTCTCTCCACTACAATGAATAGCTTCAACTTTCTATCAATTTTTAATTTTTCATTCTATCCAACACATAGAATAAGTTACTTTCAAAAGCTTCTACAAACTTATGGTAGCATGAACTCTTAATAGAGCAAGCCTTGTTATGCAGGCTCCCCACCATCAGAATTTCACCACGTGAAGAAGTAACACATTTAGTCATTTCCACCAAATAAATCAGTCATGATACAAATATTTAATAAAATATCTGTAGGTTGATCTCATAAACAAAATTGAAGCTAATAATATCAATTTAATCAAACATTTGTATTAGATTTTAATAGAACAGAAAAAACACTGAGAGAAATAAGTTCCTCAGTTTCTCTAAACATTTACCACTAGTTAGTCTTATTCCAGCTGCTTTCAGTCATAACAAAATAAAAATTCATTAATAAATATCCTAACGTGCGAAAATTTCCAATAACATTTTGAAAATCATAAGCAATCGCAATAAATTCCAATAAAATTACCATAAAACTCCACGTTTGCCATTTTGAATTTATAACGACTCTGAAAATTACATAATTAGCCTGAAATACAACCACGTACAAGCTTTTTCTCTAACCATTCAAATTTTTAAGTTGTCGTAAAGTAGCCATAATGACACTTATTAGAATTTTTATCTTCAAATGGTAACAGAGATGTAGACTCAGCGTGCGATCTCAGAATTTCTGCGTCAGTTGTTCATTGTCACTTTTCATACAAGCTTGAAATAAGTAAGTAAAAAAGAATATTGGCGCCATATGTTGCTTTAGCCTAAGCAAAATTAATTTTATAAGAAATTATTTAGTTAGGAAAAGTATTCGATGGTCATGGACCAGCAGGAACAAAGACTACTTTCTTACAATAATTGGATTTTTTTGGACTAAATTATTGAAAAAGCAATTGAATTAAGTAAGTGAAACCACAAGAAGTTGATGATTTATGTGTTTCTTTCTGGTTTTTGAAGTGACACTGATGAATCAGCATAATAGTGTAATTGATGAGCCAAATTAAAAAATTTGGAATGGCAGAGTTTATTTGGTCTATAAATCAAGAAAGAAAGTAAACTAATGCCCAATTTCCGGTTTGAGTACAAAATTGAAATCATCCATTATTTAAAGAGCAGGAAAAATGCTTTTGCCGTTATCTGCGCTTGATTGCATCAACTAGGAAATATCTGATGAGATGAACCCGTTCTGTTCTATCGTCTCCTGGCGTGTTCACTTTTACACATGTAGAACGGTTCACGACGCAAATATTTATGCGGTTTTCAATTACGACGACGTGCAGGATAAAGAGCCAAGTTATTAGATTCAGGATCGAAAGTATGGAGGAAATACGAAGCTTTTTTCATGACTTGCATCGTCTAAGTAGATGTAGCTTAAAAAACGGATCAAAATGAAGATTATTTGCGGTCACTGACGTGGATGTGAGGGCAAAAAGAACAAGTGCTTTTTGCGGCATTCGGAATTTTTTGCATTTGTTCTAATCCCGGTTTCAAAGGTATAATAATGTTGGTAATTCCTTCCAATTAAGCTTATTATACGTTAAAATTGAATGGTTTCGCGGATATTTTCCGGCTTAGTGTTGTAAATAAGTATTAAATTCTTGAGAATTTTCCGAAAACAATAGACCTAATATTGTAATTTTTCTTAATACTAAAAGATATAAAGAATTCTTTGATTGTTATGTAATGTATACTGAACAAATATTGATATAGTATAAGCCATTTAACAATAAGGACTAGTGATTTTGAATAGTTCTTTCTGCATATTTTCTCAAAATGTTAAATTATATCAAAGTTATTTACGTTACAAGTCTGGTAAGCAACTTGTAACAGTACGAGTTAAAAATTACGGACAAGGCGACAAAGGAGCCAAGTTTTTCATTAAACACTTGCTTTGCTGCTTGTACCTAATAAGATTTGTGACTAAAGTGCCGTTTGTAATCAATATAAAATTATTTAACTGTATTAATATTATTATACTTAATTTAAAATTCAAAAAAATGATACATTTCAATTTACACAATTTTTCTGCTGATTTCATGTTGCTCTGCCTCAATCAATATATTTCACTCGGACAAAAAGCAAATGTTTTAAAACAATCTCTCAAATGGTGCGACAAAAATTGTATGAAGATGCTGTAAAATATAAAAAAAGGTTTGTTAAATTTTACGCATTCACGAAAATCCAGTTGCGCTAAGACTAAAGTACCACCGTTGATAATTATTGTTGATTCACGGTATATGTTTGTATAAATTTATCCCTAAAAACCTTTTTTTAAAAAACAAATGATAACAGCATAAAAAGAAAACTGAGAATCGGCTAGGTCCTGAGCCTGAGCTCCTATTATAAAAAGATAGTGCAAGCATTTCTTACATATGGTGCCAAAATGATTTTTTTGTGGTTTTCTAGAAAAAACAGCTATTTTTTAATTTAGATTTTAAAATAACAGGCAGGCTTAAAGCATTTTTTTCTATTAGATTAGTGAAAATCTTACACAAATTATAAAAAATAAGCTGCTTTCTTTTAAACAGTTCAAAACTAACTATACAGGGTGTTATGGAAATGAGTGCAAATATTTTAACCTGAAATACAGCACCACAAATAATAAAAATCTGTAAAAAAAATTTTGTCCTATCTCAACTAACAACAAAATTACAGGCCGTCAAAGTTGGGTATAAAAAATATCTTTTTGTTATATCTGGAAAACCGCTTAACCGATTAATATTAAATTTGGTATACAAATGAAGTTGACTGTACTCTTTTTATTTCTACTAGCAAAATTTTGCTGCACATCTCAATTTCAAGTTACGACACTTTTTTTTCACATTTTGGGTAATTAACCAATTTTCTTATTAATAATTTCCAATTTTTGTAGCAAAAATGAATATGCCAGTAGAT
Organism: Tribolium confusum; assembly: GCA_029207805.1. Lineage (NCBI taxonomy): Eukaryota > Metazoa > Arthropoda > Insecta > Coleoptera > Tenebrionidae > Tribolium > Tribolium confusum. The sequence goes on from JALGAY010000003.1 coordinate 7,184,940, forward strand.
TCTACATAAAACTGCAAGAATGCAATATTTTGCTAAAACGTATCGTTTTCGAGATATTTACGTTTAAAGTATAAAACTGACTTTTCATCTTTAACTTTGGCGTCCTCTAGCTCCTAAACGGTGCAACTTAGTATAGAGGTAAATTGTGTTAAATCGCTTTATTTTGACCTGAAAAACCTATGATTGCCCTATGTTAAAAAAAATGTTATACGTTTTGTAATAATTAATTTTTAGGTTATAATTTTGTTATCAGTTGAGATAATACAAAAATTTTTTTACAGATTTTTATTATTTGTGGTGCTGTATTTCAGGTTAAAATATTTGCACTCATTTCCATAACACCCTGTATAATAATAATCTTTATTACCTAACAGACCTAATACATCCAATTATAGGGTAAAAATTGCAATAACATAAATAAAATTCTCTAATAAAACTAACTTAATAAATAATTTAAAATAAGTACTCAAAAAATGACATAAAATTAATTTAAATTAAGTGAATATGCAGCGAGTATATCAGATAAACTAGCAACATCAATATCACAATGAGAAGAAATCAGATTAAAAAAATTACTCATGCGGTAAAGGGGTGAGTTTAACAAAAGATTAGTACGAGAAGTAGGAAGATAAAGAACAATATGCTGACGGGAAAAACGAATAGGTACATTAAAGTTTAGAAGGTGTAGTAAAGGTGGCGAATCAATCAGACCTCTTACAAGTTTTACTACCAAGCAAAATGCACAAAGTTTACGTCTAAGTTTAGGCGTTTGCATATTAAAACTATCGAAGAGAGCTTTGTGGTCTAAATTTTGAGGTGGGTAAAATCTTCTGCATTTGAATGACAGAAATTTTAAGAATTTTCTCTGAACATACTCCAGGCTGCTGACATGCAATGTATACAAAGGAGACCAGACTGTAAAACAATATTCAAGTTTCGATCTTACAAGTGCAATAAACAGCGTTTTAAGGCATTTTCGTTGGTAAATTCTTGACAGTTGCGAATGATAAATTCTAGAGATCTTAGGCTAGAAGAAACCAACAAAGATATATGATTGACAAAGCTCAGAGTAGAATCAAAAATGACTCTTAGATCTTTGAAATTCTTAGGTCGTTCAAACACAGTCTTATCAATTGCATAATCAAAGCTGATGCGTGTTGTTTTACGGGTTAAAGACAATTTTACATTTGGAGATGTTAAGTACTAATTTATTTTGTGTGCACCAATTTGACAGTTTGACAAGATCATTTAGAAGTATAAGGCAGTCAGAAACATTTTCAATAGACGAATAAATTTTTAAGTCGTCAGCATAAGCTAATTTAAGACAGTTAAGTGTACCCAAGAGATCGTTGATGAATAATAAAAAAAAGAGGACCAAGATTAGATCCTTGAAGAACACCAGATTTGGGACAAAAAGGGGTTGACTGAAAGCCATTGAGGGTGACGTACAGTTTACTATTGGTAAGGTAAGACCATATCAAAGACATAAAATTATTTGAAGAACCAAAAGCTTCAAGTTTTCTTAACAAAATGTAAAAATAAAGTTTATCAAATGCTTTTGATATGCCTGTGAAAATAACGTCAACCTGTCCTCCACTGTCTAGTTCGCCAGTTAAATATTGTGTAAAACAGACTAAGTTGGTATTAGTGCACTTGTTTTTCATAAAACCATGTTGATGTGAGAGATAATTGCACACCACAGGATAAATTCTGCTAAATAGGCACACTTCAAAGACTTTAGAAACGTTTTGTAGTATAGATATCGGCCTGCAGTTATTTATCTGAGATTAGTCATCACTTTTGAAAATTAGAACTAATCCCAATTTCCAAAAATCGGGAAAAATGGATGTTTTTAAAATCAGATTAAAGATTATTTCCAGGGGTTCAACAAATACATTTGAGCAATTTTTAATTAAGAAGCTTGGTATTTGGTCACTTCTACTGGTTAATTTGTTAGACAACTTTTTTATTGCGAATTTTTTTATGAATAACAAAGGATAATGTAAAAATTTTGGATTAGAATTACACTGAAGATTAATGTTGTTAATAAGATTAATATTGTGATTAATGGTGTAGACACTGTTGAAATGATCACGAAAAGCTTTAATGACTGTTTCAGGAGAATCTAGAAGAGTATTATTGTGGTCATATAGAGAGCTAGGTATGCGACTCTTATTATTTTTCTTGTGAATAAACTTTTAAAAGTTTTGTGAGTTTTCTGTAAGAGAAACCTTTGTACCTTGTGAAGATATTCAGCATAACAATTATTTGGCTTTTAGTTAGTTTAGAAGTGAAAGATGAGAAGGTCTGCGATGTTTTTTATATTTGTGCCGATAATTACTCTTTAGTTTAATATTTTTAATTAGCGTAGGAGAGTAAGGAAAATAATTAAGCTTTTTATTGGTTTTATTAGTTTTTATTAAAATACTGAATATAATTTTGTAAAATTTATCACTAAAATTCATCTCTAGATACAGAAATTTTGATAGGGAAAAAATTAGGTCCAGCAAACGGCCGTTATGGTTAGTGATTTCGTTGCATTGATAAAAATTAGTGTAATGGACAAAGTTGAGCATTCTTTGAGTACAAAAATATATGTTAGGGTATCATTTTCTTCAAGAAATGGTTGCACTAACTTTTCATTTTTAAGTTGTTAATGGTATTTTCGAAATAGTTTCTTAAATTTATTATTAGAAAACATAATTTTTTTGTAATTTTTAAGTGAATTTTGTCAGAAAAGTGACACTTCTCCTGCTCTAGCTTTACATCAAGCGTGAATAAATAAGTACGATAAGTTTTTTGGTAATTTAATTATCTTGGTTGAAATGTTTTGTGTGAAATTTTTGATATTTTGATTGGTCTAAAGACCTAAAAATTAGCACCTACTTTAGACTCAAGTTTTTGATTTTAAACTTTGCTTGCATGTGAGTTGATGCTCGGATAGTTAAATCAAAGTGAGTAGATATTTTGTGTCTGTATATTTCAGTATACATATATTCAAATAACGAGTATATGTGAAGCGAAGTACAAAATCGAAAATTTAATTTGAGTCGGGAGTAAGGTACTCATTTATATGAGCATGGCCGATTAGCTTAATTTTTAGACATCGAAACACAAGGCAGCAATTATTTCCTTCTAAAATTTGCTATTATCAACAGTCTTATGCGTCTTCCAATTTTTAAATACTCATACTTCTAACTGTTGTTTATGCGCAGGTATTTTTTTTAATAGTCCTTGCGGTACTAAATTTCGAAATATTAACAATTGAAAATCGTACATTTAACATGTATTCCCTATCCCGACCGGAGTTAGAATAAGCATTTAATTTGATAGCAACCGTACTTTTCTTAGCATTTTTTTTAAAACTGAGAATAATTAAAGATATAACAACATTTTTTTTAAGAATAACATAAACAAGTGGTATTCATTTTTTATAAATAATTTTTAAAGTTTGTTTAAATCCTGACAAAATAATTTAAAAACCTTACATTTTAGTGATTACATTGGGATCCAAATTTTGTTATAAAGGATTACTATTGAGACCAAACTGAAGGCTACTGCTAAAAAAGCAAATGGTGTGCCTCTTCCCCTCTGGTTATTTCTGAAACGGCTTATGTTAGAGCAGTGCCAATTTTTTTCAGCATTAGAAACCAAATTGATTACTAATTTATTTTAGTTTTGTTCAAAATTTTAAATTTAAGAAAATGATATGAGGTAATGAAATTTTAGAGAAAGAATATTTTTTGAATATTTTACCTAACTTTTTTTATAATTAAAATTTCAGAACAAACTAAGAATAGACTAGTCCTTAATTTGCCTCATAATGCTGAAAAAAAAATTGCCACTACTCTGGCATAAATCCTGGAAATAACCAGGGGAGGCTCACCATTTTTGAAAATCAAATTTCGCAAATTTTTTTAGCAGTAGTCTTCAGTTTGGTCTCAATAGTAATCCTTTATAACAAAATTTGGATCCCATGCCCCATTTTCAAAATACAAAGTTTTAAAAAATCACCGGCCGCCACTGGGTGGAACTACCTTAAAATCCCATTAATTCCAAATTTGAAACATAAAACACAAGAGACGAGAGAGAGTGTCTGAACATGTAGAACATTTTTGTGTTCAAAATGAATGGTGTTCGTTGTTTGAAAATTTTTATAGCTTCGGTTTTAACACGCTTTTACAATTAGCAGTGATAGAGTAAATATTATATCATTATACGCACTCTCCCAAAAAAATTTTAACGTAACGGTTGATTTTATTAATTTCTACCCAGCAAAGTGCTCAGGAATCTTTGAAAACTTCAAATATTTCAAACATGACACACACACACTGTTAAATTTACGAATTTATGAATGCATCATAATTTTCTATTACTTATAATAACAAATTAAAGTATATTATAATAATTCACAAAATTTAATTTAATAATTGTATAATTTTATAAAAATGTAGAGAGGTGAAAGACCTCTAAAATATTGTTAGGTAATGTTTTTCCTGGACAATTTCTTCCGCTATGCTCCACCTAAAATTTGACCATCAAATCCATTCGCACACTCGTCTAAATTAGCTAATGAAACTCGACTGTCTGCTAATTGTGTCGGCCTTCTTAACCGTTGTCTGCTTCCTGAGCAAGTCACCAGAAACGCTTAATTAGCCCATGTATATTCTAGACGTTCCGGAGCCCCTGCAGCATAACCGGTGTCGAAATTGCAATTCGCTGACCAGAACCTAATTTAAAACTACATATACGGCTACATCTCCGGATTCTTGTATGCATTTATTCCGGCGGTGCGCTTTGATAGAGTGCCGCCGCTTTCGAAATTCGGCTCGTTGCATTTAGCACACTTGATCGTTCACCTGTCTTCGTGATGCACCCGAGGCCCTCCCACTTTCTCGACAAGAATCCGCAGAGGTGTACGCACACGGTCAAAAACGAACTGACGTTTCTCTTAAATTATAGGAGAGATTTCAGTGCAAAAAACGTGATGAATACAATTCAACTCCTCGTTAATGAGTAAAGCCCGGATTTTAGAAAAATTTTCTAAATTTGTTTTCTAAGGCATTTCAAATTTAATAAAACAAAAATACGATTTTATGATCTAAACTATTCAGTCATCTCAAAAATATAAAATTTAACCTTTTCTGACGACTGCACCTTATCAATAGAAAATAATGCTTTGCAAGAGTTTCAAAGTCCCTATAAAATAAGAAGTAAAATCATTTTTTTTAAATAAACTTTTGCAGTTTCTTATAGGAAAAAGTTTAGGTTATGCTTCTTTAGTCTTATATACAGGCTGTTCCTTATTGATATGCGAATATTTAAGGGTGTGAATCTACATGAAAAATTAATGTTAGTTTGCTTTATAAACTATGGTCCAAAAGTGTTTTCTTACAAAAACTCGGGGTAATGAAGTTTAGGGGAAAAAATGGAAATTAATTAATATTTTCAAAACCGCTTTAGATATTTCAGTGATATTTAGTACGTAGTGAAAGTTAATAAATGTGCATATTTTTCTCTGCAAAATTTTTTTAGCTTTAACAGTGGCGTGCGTACGGGTATTCACTTCGATATTTTTAAGAAAAAAATGGTACGCCAATGGTTTTTTTCCAAAAAAAAAATAATTTTTGAATTCCCCCTTTAATTTAAAACATAAGATCTCTCTTCAGTTGTTTTCCTTTGATGCGCCATTTTTGAGTAAAAAAATAAAAACCGTTCTATTGTCCGAGAAAATTAATGTAATAATTGAAGAATGCAATTTTTATTTATTATTATTAACTTTTACTACGTACTAAATATTAATGAAACATCTGAAGCGGCTCTGAAAATATTATTTTCAATTAAATTAATTTCTATTTTTTCCCTTAAACTTCAACACCCCGAGTTTCTGTAAGGAAACACTTTTGGGCCATTGTTTATAAAGCAAACTAACAATAATTTTTCATGTAGATTCACGCCCTTAAATATTCGCATATCATTAAGGAACACCCTGTATATATATTTTTAAATTTATTTTTAACTATTACCTAAAGTATAAACTTTGTCTTTTTTTAGTCATTTTAACAGCAGTTTTAAGAAGTAATTAAAAAATAATAAATACAAAACATCAATAGAGAAACATAGCCTGATCTTTTTCCTACAAGCCCTGCAAACTTTTATTTAAAAAAAATAATTTTATTTTATGTTTTATGGGGATTTTTAAACCCTTGCAAAGCATTATTTCCTATTGGTAAGGTGCAGTAAGTAGGAAAGGTACGGATTTAATTCCTCAGTCGGTTCTAAATCCTATCGGTCGGTTACCATTTGCTTCCACTTTTAAACCACAACATGGTCGTGTTGCAAGTTTAACTGGAAAAACCACCACCCTGATTGAGTTCTTTTGATAAGAAAATACACGATTGTGTCATAATAAGTGATTCAACTAATTTACGATGAAAAACATGGAGTAATTTTTTAAAAAATTTGAGTACCTATCTCTTTTTTTTTGCAATGATTGTTTTTAAATTTTGTTAAATAAACGTTTATCGCAAATTTTTGTTCAAAAATTAGAAATTTGTTTCTAGGTAAATTACCCGTCACAACAACTAACATTATAGTTACGTTTATGATGAGACAAATATTACCCAAAATTAAATTATTGCGCCTAAATTTAAAACAATTTTTTATTTCTTATTTTAACTATAAGTACAATCGGTGGGCATAAAATTTGAAACAAATTGAAAAGTGAGTAATGTCAAGAATGATGTAATTTATACCGCCTTAGAGGCCTATTCTGTAACATTTTGTTAAAAATAACGGGTAGGTTAAAAATTTTTTGTCCTCCCGTATTGTAAAGTAGGCTATCATAGTTGTGCATCCACCAATAGTAAGTCGGACTTTTGGAAACTGTGCGGTAAAAATGAGAAAAACACCGGGTCTCACATTGTACGGTTAGAACTACCACAGGAGATGCTTGAGGAAAAAACTAACCTTGCAGTAATAAAGTTTATGTATCAAAGTGTACGTACCTAAAATATTGCCACAAATAAAGCTATATTTAATAGAAAAATAATATATTGAAAAAATCGCTGAAACGTCACAGGTCTTACGTCAAACGTTGTGTGAGACCTTAGACAACGCACAGCGTAGTTCAAGTGTGGATCCCCATTACTAACAACAATACGAAATTATAGGTATAAAAGTATATTTTAGAAAAAGTTGCAGTTAATAAATTTTAAAAATGACAACGTGTGTATTTAAGATAATTTTAAAAATAATATGCAATTTTATATAGAACAGAATGTTAAAAATAAACCGCTACAGCGCCATCTATTCAGAACCTGTGTGTTCCTGTCTAGTTAATAAATGTCATTATTCTATGGATCCGTGGCCATTATTGTTGAATGTTGAATCTCTCAGTAATTATCAATTTAGAATTAAAAAGTGTGAATAAAAGTACTGGAAAGACCATTGAACATGTTTTAAAGAAAATTATGCAAGCAGTGACAGAGTATTTAAGCCGCATTTGGGTACGTTTTATTGGTTTTTAGAATTTATTTGTACCTAACCTAACTTTTGAAATGGCGCAAAAAAAACAGAATTTGACTCTTTCGGACAAAAAAAATTATACAAATCTTATGCGGTAGTTAATTTTACAGGCTCCAAAGTTGTCGCCTGTAAAATTAAGCCTACCACATACGAATGTAAATAGCTATTATTTTAGCAATTCTGTTAAGAAATTTACCGAATTTTCTAAAATTAACAATGCAGGACAAGTTATTATCTAACAGAAGTCTACTAAAATAACATTTTAGAAAATAACAAGTTTGTGTAAAAAAAAATAAAGAAGCCGTTAATTTTTAAGTTTGAACAAAATGCGGTACAGCATAGCCTTCTTAATCAGTTTTTTTTCTACTTTAGCTGCGGATTAGAAAGGATTTTGGGGAATATAAACTGTACCAGTTTATCGTCCTCTTTGTTGGTTGTAGATTTTTAGTTTTTTACCTTACCGGACCGGGTCTTTTGCTTATTTTTCTGCCATAATAATCAAAAATTCTGTCTTTCGCTAGCAAGGCTTTATTTTTGAAAATAACCAGTGCGGGAGCAGTAGTAAGCACGGGTATTTCGTTTTAGAAACGCGTTTGTTCTATACCGCGCTTTAGATTGTCTGGCAAATTACAGTTTGTTTACTAATCAAAAAACCACCACCTGTTGAATTACGTTTGTCAAAATTAAATTTACTTGAATTTGACATTGTCAAAATTTTTGGTTAACTTCCAAAATTTTTTAATGCTCAAAAGAATTGAAAATTTTGGTTTTCAATTAAAATAAGAATGTTAGAATACTACAAACAGTTTGAGATTTGTTCGATCAACAACTGCAACTAACTGTAACACGCTGTTACAGTTTAATATAAGAATAAATTGCAGCTCCAAATACCTGTCAAATTTATCAATGTTAATGTTGCCAGATGTATTTTACGTGTAATCTGCAAATGTTGGTAGATTTTTGAAAATTAAATAAACTTTAGATATTATCTTACTGTGCTAGTTTTGAATGTGACAAAATTAACATACTAGAAAAACTTTAGTATACTCAACATTTTATGTCTACCGATGGTACATAAAAAATAGGAAAAGTCACAAGAATGCAATGTTTCACTCGTAAAACTGTCTAAAATAATACAAATAATACATTTTGTTGAGTAGGTAATTACTGCGTTACACACAGTATAAAGCTTTTCTTTATAAACTTAATTAGTGTAGGCAATATTTATTTTTTAAATATTTTTTCTATTGCTCGTTGACATATGAGAGTTATTAATGCACTCCAAGTCATTCAAAAAAGTTGGTTAAACACCCCTACTAACGACCTGTTAATACCAACCATACAAATCAAAATTTTGACATTTATAAACTGTCATTATTATAAAAATTTATAAAAACGGTATGTTTGAAGATAAATGTTTTATTAAAAGAAACTTGAATTTGCTATAATTAATATTGTAAGTTTATTTTAACAAATACCTGCTTATAGAGAAATGTGAGGCCTGATTAATACTTATTAATGACAAATGAAAGATTTTTTTGGGTGTTTTGTAGCCAGATAACAGAAAACAATCTATGTGTTAGTAGAGAGAGGCAAGTTGAAAAATTTTGGAATAAAGTTTTTCAAGTTTAGTGTCATAAGAGCAACAGAAAAATATTGTTATCAATACTTTTGTTAATATGCGATTAATAATCTCAACTTCTATTAACGCGTGAGCGAAGCAAAGCCTTCATTAACAAACTTGTTGGTTAAATAACTATTAACTGCTCAGTGTAGTCTCATTATTTTACCGCATAGTATGCAAAGTTCTACTGAAGTATATACAATTATAAGTGATTATTTTGAATTCTTAAGGCAAAAAAAGACTTTTGTGGATTCATTTATAAAGCAGACCAAAAAATCCGTAAAGTAGACAAAAACTTGTAAAATGTTGGTGTCTTGTTAATTGCATATTTCATAATTTTACATAATGTAAGAAATGCTATTTCAAAGGAAGTATTTTTATAGTTACAACGTACCTAATTAAGATAAAATTCCTAGTTTGACGAACTTTAAATGCATTCAAAAAAAAAGTTTGCACTGTTACCTGTTTATTATTATTCTATAAATATTATTCTTATAGGTATATTATTCTTGTTTAAGATATGAAAATATTTTTGTCTATCTTCTGTCTATGCTAACGTTTTCATCGGATCGTATCAGTAACTTTATGGTTTCTCAAAGCACGTTTGACGAAAACGCAGTAAAAAGAAGTACGATTTGTCTGTTACCTGAATTACTTTTTGTCTATTTTTTCTATGATCCTTACTTATTTTTGTTATTATTACCTTATTTTTGTTATTTTAAAACAAAAGTTTTATTAATTTATTGTCACTTTTTTTTTGGTGTAACGTTATAAACATAAAATGCCTGTAAAATAATAATAACCAGTTAACCATCATGATACTCTATCCTAAAAATCCTTATCCTTGAATTACTTAGTGCTAGTGTTGTTAGAACCTGTTCTAGGATCCTAAAAGATTTTTTAAAACCTAAAATTCGGGCTTTATTAATGAGATGTTCTTGTGTGGGTTTAGGCCATTCAACGCGAGAATAGTAATAAGTCAATAATCGATCTTTGTCGACATTTCCGTGTCGAAGATGCGATCAGTTGTATGACAAATGTCCAGTCATAAATCTACGTCGAACGTTTCGAAACGATGATTAATATTCAAAGCTCTTTCAGACGTCTTCATTGCCTCAAACGTTTTAATTTGGGTAATTTTACGCCAAGTTTGCTATATATAAACAAGTAAAAAAATAACTGAGGGTATTAAAATGTCAACACATTGATATATTCATCAATTGCGCGACGTACGTATTATTGTAACTTAATAAATATTCGGTGTTTGACCCCACAAACCACAAAAATACAGCAATTAATATCCTTGAAAAGGTCAACTAATTGGTTGACTCTAATCTTTCAAAAAGCGATTTGGTCTCTGTAAAATATGTAAGAGAGTTAATTTTATGGATGTATCATGTTTTTAATGACAGAAAATAAATCTTGATGAGAAAAACATACAATGTTACAAAACCAGAATTTCCACGAAACTGTAACAAACTTGTCATAATAAAATTACTTTAAGAAAGAATATAAAAGTTGTTATAACGTAAAATTAGACATTTATGAATTACGAACCAGATAATTTAAAAAATAAAAGACAACTATGTTTTCTAGAAAAAACTGAATGTCATTTTTTTTAAACGTAATATTTTTTATTAGTAGGTATAAGTGATACACCTTCAACTGTATTTTTTTTCATAATATGAGCAATTTAAGGAAATTAAATTTTTATATGTTATATGTCAAGTTCTGTTGGGTAAAATTACATACACTTCACATCGTTATTTAACACATTAAACCTAATATTTGTATGTATTTCCTTGAACAAGGATATTCGTTTTCTATTTTAAAACACAATAAAAATCGAGGCTTTAAAAACACCGAAACTATATAGTCTGGCAAGCCTAAAAACAAATAAGTTGCATCATTGTCCTATATCCCGACAATTCATACTACCATAATGAAACAGAAAAAGGATATTTGTAAAAAGTTTATAAAACAAGTTTAACAAAAAATGACTGCTCACATTAACAGAATTTTAAAAAAATACAATTTTACATTTACATCATTTGACTTTTTCACCAATTTCTCCTATTTTTAATGTAAAAAAGCAAAATTTTGGGTTCTATAAGATCCTATTATAGCACTGAATGCAACGCCTATTAAAACATCCAAATAAGTGGATGAGAATAGGTTATATAAAAACGCAAACTACAAAATGTATTTTCTAATCTGAAAGTCTTACATATAAAACTATGCAAATAAAAAATTTTACCTTGATTTTTATGGAACTTCATTAAAAACTCTCATTTTTTTAGGGCGTGTAAGATTTTATTTGAAGTCATTTGTTTATTTTTTTTATACAAAAAGAAAGCTCTTTACATATTCTATTATTTTTATTTTAATACTAAGTAAAATGGTCAAAATTCCATAACATAGTTAAACTTTATAGTTGGCTTATCTTACGAATTATCTCCAAGCAACCAGTAACTATTCAAAATATTCAAATCAGTTCTAGAATAATATTTGACGAACTAAACGTTTATAGAGAAAACGGAGAAAATCAAGCAAGAACAACATTGCCATAAAAGGGACCATTGTGTGTAGCTAACACTGGAGAAGTGAATATATCTTGTAAATTCAGCAATATACAAACATATAGGTACATTAATGAGAACTAAGAACAATTTTGGTTATAAATATGTAATATAGCGACAGTTATAAATAATTATATAGTCGCGGCCATAATTATATCAACAAGAGAAGCGAGCCAAAACACAAATTAAAATGCAATGATTTTTATTAGGACAGCCGTTTAATATTACCATTACCTACAATTAATTACATATGTAGCTTACTTTGAATATATTAATAAATGAATGTTACAAGGATTGGTAGTTGTACGTTTTCGAAAGTGTGTATAGGATAATAGTTTGTAATTAAAGCAGACGTTTGTCAACAATAAAAAATACCAACCCTTCTAATGGTAAATTTTAGATTTAATTTAAAATAGCGCAAGAATTCGCTAGTTGTGTCGTTAGAGAAATTTAAAAAAGGTCAAAAAATTTATATCTACATATAATAACAATGCATATTATACCTGGCGCTAAGGTTACAACCATGAATCGATTAATTTAAAATTTTAATCGAATTGCGATTAATCGATTAATTAATTATTTTGCCCAATCCTAGTCACGAGTCACTACGTTATACTAATTCCACTTTGAAGGTGTTTAAACTGAGTCCTCCTTTATAAAGAAAAATTAAATTAACAAAAGTTCTCTTTTATAAAAAACGTTAAATAACTTTTTATTTACTTATAGTTACAGTGCGTCAGCTATTTAGTATTTACATTGCTGAGAGTTTTTTTTACTAATCGTCCTTAGGAAACCAAAATAATGGTTAAATGGTTTTTAAAGTAAATTGTTTACAAACTACTATGGTACTATGGATGATTTGACGTAAATTGGCATTGACAAATTATATTACTTTTGTGACAGTGGGTAGCAGCTGTAGTGTTCTCCACAAAATTTAAATTTCAGACTACAAAATACAAAGGTTAAATCAAAAGTTTGGATACACTAATATAAATAATTTTATTAAAATAATGGCTTTTAATATAATAATAATAGATATGTACCGATAGAGATATAATAATTGGACACAAAATAGTATCAAAAACATAATTTTAGTAGAATAGTTCATTATTATACGTGTTTCATAAGACGATTATTGAGTTCCTCGCTTGGCTCGTGGTGCTCAAATAGAATGAGTGTCACAAGTCGTCTAATAAAGCGAGTGTAATATACTATTTTTTCTACTTTGCGTTGCAAAAAAGCATTCTAAAAGTCTCTTTAGAAGAATTATCACAACTTAGGAATTTTGACAAATTTGATTGGCACTAATGAAGTAATGACATTTGTCAAGTTTATTAAAGTTTTCAACTGATTTACTAATTAACTGATATTTTGCATCAATATTTTCGACAGCTCGTTTATAATTTTATCAACTATTCCATATCATCTCCACTGCGTAGGCGGTAGACGTAATTTTTACCCTTACGGTGCCAACATAACCAATAAAAAAGTTACTGTTTTGCGTGCTATAATGAATATTTAGTGTCATTATTGTTAACGCAAAGTAGAAACATTTAATTAGTTATGCGACTTTTTTGCTGAATATCACACGAACTTAGATTCATTTTCGGGAAAAATCGAAGTTGTGGTGATATTATAACTGAGAATAATGTTTATGGTGGACAACATTTGCAAAACACCATACACGCATTGATGAAAAATCAGCCTTTTTATAAATTTCCAAAGTAGAAACAATTACATGATCTGATTGTATAAAAAAAAAATGTCAATTTTGCTTAATTTTGCTGCCACGCATCTTCAAAGATAAAAAACTTTATATGTAATGAAATATGTAAAACAAGTCTCTAAATGTAAATTATTGGTTTCATAATTTTGGTTTTCAGATTTTAGATGGCATTAAACAAATAATTATTTACAAAAATTATAACAATTTTTATTTTTTTTAGTTTTTACTTTTGTGATATGTGACACGCCACGAAAATTATGTTTCGATTTTTCAAAATTTTAACACATCGAGCTCAAAAGTTTCGCCATCTCTGAACTAGACTCTAGAAATGTTAAATTTGTGAAATTGAAGCTTACAATCTAACCCGTAATATCATCGATAATGATCATATGTGTATTACTAGTTTTAATCATTTAAAAACGTTTTTATTAATTTAAAATTGTAGGTACAATTAAACCATCTCATTACCTTAATCTCTCTACACTATTATTAAGTGTTTTTAATTTCTTTAAAAACCACTATTTTATTTAGAGCATACCGTACGTATTTCATATGGATGTATACTCATCTTTAATGGTTGTATCAAAGTTAATGAAAATAAAAGGCAGTGGCCCGGTGCGAATTTATACCGTTTTGGGTTCGTCCCAAATCCATATATTATAAAGATGAACTCGTTAAATCAAACACCTCTGATTAAATACAGGTTATTTAAAATCAACAACACCTAGGATCACTGGCCTGACACGCCGAAACCTTTAATAAAATCACCTCAGTCTTACTCATACAAAATTGCTGTTATTTTCCCAAAGAACAAAAGATTTGCATAGGAAACGGAAGCGCGAAGTGTTGACTCTTTGGTCGTTAACCTACCGATTTTTGTCTTTAAAAGAAAAGAATTTCGGCATACTGCAACTATTTGAATCCATCCATGAAACGTCCAACGGTTACCACGATTCATTGAAATCAAAATTTTAAAAATAATTTGCAATACTCGAACTATGAATAATGTGAATACGGTAGCTATTACACGCAAACTGTAATAAATTTTATGGCGCTTTAGCGTAAATTACACGGGAACATGACTGTTGAAGATGTTAGTGTGTACCTATCCATTTATTCAAAAACACTCGACGATGAGTGTGGCGAGTCAAGAAGAAGATAATCCAAGGATTAATGAAAACCAAACAGCAAACTAAAAGGGATCCCACACATTTTCAATTGGTGGCAAATCTGGAAAGCGACAAGGTCGAACGAAATCAGTCGCGCTTGTCGCTTTTGTTCGCTGATTGGCAACGATTGTGTATACATGTCAAAAAAACTGAACCGTAATCACGTGGATGTTTACAATTTGAATACAATGCTAAAGAAAATTAATTTTTAAATAGAGATAGATCCGCCTCTCTACTCTTCCCATGACTAATGATGAAGAAAAAATTCAATTAACAAATAAATTAACTGATTAAGTACTCCCTTTTATTGTTTCACTGATTTAATTGGTAAATTCTCGAATTGCTGAATCACCTGATTTTATTTTAAACCACAAGATTTCGTAACTACACCAGCTTATTTTCCGTGCATATTGAAAAAGAAGATTTTTTGTTTTGTCTTGTCCTCCATCATCATAGCAAAGTTAATCATGTTATGGCAAAATAGCTTTCCTGGTGTATTGTTCTTGAAATTATTACGTGCTATACAGAGCGGATAAAAAATTTAAATACGTGCTACACCGTGTATTACACGAGAAGGCTTATTTTGTAAGGTTTGCAAAAATTGTGATGAAATTTCCTATGTAGTAAACAGCGGAAAAAGTTTAAATACCAATTAACTTCTTTATTATGCACAGCTGAAAAGTAAATAGCACAGACGTTAGGTAGCTACAGGTTATAGACATACTTTTCTCAATCAAAAATCCTGAGGAATGTGCGAACAGCTAACTCGGTTTTTTCCTCTTCATTTCCTCTTCAGACAAAATAATGATGTGGATCTCAGACAAACTGTTTTTTGTTTAACTTGACAACATATTTGTCGTGTTTGCCATAAGACAGTTATAGATAGCAGAGACAGCTTCGCAATTTTACAACTAGTCCTGTTTCTTTGGTCAGCTATCACTTTAATGAATTGGTAGCTGAATTAATTTACTAATTGTGTTATTTTTTTATAAAATTTAAATGTGATTCATAAGCTCTGGAGTTAACGAACTTGCGATATTTGCTTAATTGTGGTATTTGAGGTTCAAATAAATACAAACATAATTAAAAAAGTAGCTTCAAATGTTCACGTAGAGCTCCTTCGTTTTCCAAACACAATAAAGTAGCATAAGCTTAAATAAACTAAGACACGACAGTTATTTTTTATGTGTTGCTACTAACATAGCTTCTAGGACAAAAAAGTTTCGATGTGGTACCTAGTAGAAACCTCATGAAAATGTGATTTGGTTTTGCACTTTAGCAGAATACAATCACTTTTTCCACCAGATGCAATAATAATGTATTATTGTGAACCGTTAGCTACAGATTCTAATGAGGCATTCTAAACCAAAATGCGGATTTAGCAGCGGTCAGTTTTAGCGAAAAAACTCTGTTAACAGTCTCAGAAGACACTTTCTATCAGAAATTAGGCCAGCAACAATCGCATCTGACACATGTTTACATTCGCTTTAAATAACAGCACCTTAATTATGCAGAGCTCATCAAAAACTTGCGAAATGGTATCGATAAACAAAAATGCTTCCCTCATTATACTGTAGTACCGTAGCGACCGCTAAGTCAGAGATATTTGAATTGAGGAAACGACATGTGCAACTATACAAATAACTTGTTGTAGTCGATCAAGTGGTATTCTCGTGGTCATACTGTATCCAAGTTCCGCGACTTTTTTCCGATCCGTCAACTCCGGAACAATCTGATTCATCACGCAAAACTCGGAAAATATTTTTATGACCTGCTATGATAATCCGTGGTTACAGTTACGATTATGCTGCAACTGTGCTCATATATAGGTCTCCTTTACTATAATATTGTATTTGTAATAATACCTCGACACGCTTAATGACTGTATTAGAATCCGAACGGGGACTAAAGTCACTTATCGACGATTTGTCGGAGAGATAACACGCGCATTTTGTATTCAAAGAAGCGACGAATTGGGGTTTGTGATGTGAAGTGCGCGAAATGTTAAAGTGGGTGCAGAGACACAATTTCAAGTGCCCTGCGGAAGAGGAACTGATCATTATTCCGGTAAAGTGAATAAAAAATATACGACAAACCATATTTTTCTAAATACGGCATTATTTTTAGTTATTTGTTCATCCAACGTTCAGTAAAAACAAAGTCTAGTGTTCCTTGTAATAACTTTTTGAGAGTTACCTGTTAATTGCGATATCAGAGTGATATCAAAAGCAGTATCTATTGGCAGTGACATTTGATTATATATATATATTTTTTTCCTTTTTTGTGGTATTTTGGTGTAAGGTTAGGGAAACAAATTAAAGTTAATGAACATTATTGAACGTTTCGCCGATGGCCATCGGCATCTTCAGCATGTTTTATTACTAAAAAAGGTTTCGATTACAAGCTTATTAAAATTATGCAAGTACTTACATTAGGATGTTGTAAATAAAACGAATACATACATAAAAACGACTATTGCATGGCGACCCGTCCATTTGATTATATATCTCAAGCTTCGTCCTACGTTTTGGAAGCTATGTAAATCAGGCTGGAGTTTTTATTTGAACAAAATTATCATTATATTTATCATTAATTATCATTTTGATAATATATTACTTTTTAACTGATTATACGGCATTATTTAACAGACGAAGTAGATGGCGAGTGCAATAATGCATACATACATGTAGTCCTTCCACTATTCTGAAACCTATACCTATTAGCTGAAATATTTACGAACTATTAAATTAAGTACAGTGATCAAAATCTTGTACTACTTTTATTCAGCCCAGAAGAGAAGCCGTTCCAGAGCTATGAAAGCAACAGGTGAGACTAATATTTTTATATAGTTAAACCATTTCTGTTAAACTTAATAATATTTTTCACATGCTATGCAATTATCGAAGTTATCAAAATATTGTCACTAAACTATTATTTATGAAGGAAAGCCGACTCAAATTTGTTATATATACACCGACCGAGCCCATCTGTTTAAGTTGTTTCCGAAACATAATATTTTGATCACTGTGATATTTGAATGGTCTGTGAATAATGTAATGGTAAACCTTAAAAGCTTGGAAACATCTGGGTCGGCTTCCTTTTTGAAACGATCTTAAATTAAAACTTAGTGAAAATATTTTGATTACTGTAATTTTTGAATAGACTGTGAAAAGTGTTATTATATTTAAGTGAGTTGGTTGATCATCTTTCTGTATGCAATTTGGAATGTATACAATAATTGCCACAAAATTGAGTAAATTTCAAAACGTATTCTCCCTGGGACATCCACCAGTAGATTATTTCTACTCGTCACAGCGAGGATCGTGACTTCTGTGTGCATAAACCTTTAGGTAAACGTGACCGGGTCCAGTCTGGTAAAATCGATTTTGAATAAATCGCATAAATTAGATTTTGTTGCTTACTTATTATAAGTTATAGTAATTTAAAAAATTTAAGTTTGTCATCACAATAGCGTCACATGATTTATCGAGTGAATCAGAGTTTAGGATTTATGTGTGACATTGATAAGGAATGTGTTTCCCAAACACGCTAACAATGTTGATAACGTGTTGTGGACAAAATAAATTCTTGTTAGATATTTTGTTAGTATTTATGAGTTTCTTACGACTAATTGAAATGAAATAATTGATAAAATCTTGGAATTTTTGGTAAATTAGGTGTAATGCAATTACAATAACCTTGTGTTAACAAGCGTGCATTCCTGAAATAAATTGCATATTTAAATGGAAACTAGTTTTTCCTTTAAGTCCGGAACCTTTTCCTTTTCAATTTCCTTTCTCTTGTTAATTGCTATTCTAATACAGAATCACATTTTTTTCTCACAATAAATGAATTTACTTAACATTGACCTTTCCTTTTGCAAATGATTGTTTTTTTAATTTTATGGTCTAGGACAACTATTTTATTTGTTTTCTATTTTTATAGTTCCGCGACTAAATATGTGTATTTATTACCAGTTTTTAGTACTAAAAAAATGTGATTAAACAAATTTTAGACATATCTTTTTAGAGTGCCTATAATTTTTCACGGGAAATTCGTAATTTGAAATAAAAACAGATAAGTTTAAACATAAAATTTATAGCCTTTTTTAAAGTTCCTAATTCTGATATATCGAATTAGTAAATTCTTCTAATTTTATCTTTTAGCTTATAAAATTAAAACCAATACTACAATCGGGACACTCAAGACACAAATTGTAGAGAATTAAAATGCGAACAAAACTTATTTTGGATCAACTCGATCAGTTCTGATCAGTATTAACGAAGAAAACAAAAAAACACGATTTTTTTCGACAATAATTCACAACTTTTTCCACTGTTGAAGCTGTAGGGGTGACTTTTTGCGAAAAAGAAGTACTTTATGTGTGTACAAAACAAGCGCTAAAAGACCATTAGTTTTGGGACAATTGCAATTAGAATTTTTTAATGCACTTTCTTCCAGGGGACCTATGTATGCATCATAGAAAATCCGATTTTAATTTCTCATCAGTTTTTTAAAGTAGAAGTATAGTATAACAAAATGTATAGACCCATTTTGCGCCAAAATACTATACCTTGTTTCATTTAAGATTTTTAGAGTAACGCTCATTTCCGGATAAAGGATACACACTAAAAGAATAATTACATTAATATATGTTGTTCTCACAAAAAAACTTGACAAGTCTAAAAGTGTGTTTAGTTATTTATTTTTTTATCAAAAAAAGGAAAACTTGGGTGAAATCTTTTCGGTGGACCACCCTGAACGTGAGAGAAAACTGATTCTTTACTCAGATCTCTTAAATAATATTCAATGTATATAAAACCTATTTCTGCATAGTTTTTGCTGTATAGGGTGTCCAATCGTATATGCATAGTAGAATTTTGATCCATTAGAATAAACGAAAAATAAATAAAATTTCTTAACTAACCATTCACTTATCAGGCGCTACAATAATCTTAAAAAATATTAGCGATTTGTTAGTTCGTTTAAGAGAAAAATAGCAATTTATGCAATAAAATTTTATTTTTATTTTTTTTTCTTTTTTTCTTTTTGATCTGGTAAAAGGTAATATGCCAGGAAGTGATTTTGCAAAATCAAAAATTAAAAATCTTTAACAATAGCGGCGAAATTAACCAATATTTAAAAGCAACTAAATTGAAGCGTTATTTATTGGTATCCTAATACTAATTGAAGCTAACCGCAAGGCAACCCCTTTACTTATGATGACAAAAGTTTATAAGCTTTGAGATAGATGGCTTCGATTCTTAGGTAAACAGAGCCCATTGTTAAAACTACCTACTGCCTGAACCATAAATAACTACCCCTCATTTTGCGGTATTACAATTATTTGTCGTAAATATCCTTCTTAAAGTGACGTCTACCTTTAATCAAAGATATCTCAATTACTAATAGAATTTAATTAATTTTAATTGCGCAAGATGACTTCCTGCTATATGAGCATTATTTGTAGGCAAAAGAAAAAAAATTAAAAAAATTAAAATAAAATTTTATAGTACAAATTGCTATTTTTCTCTTAAACGGACTAACAAATCGCTAATATTTTTTAAGATTATTGTAGCGCCCAATAAGTGGATAGTTAATAAGAAGTTTTAATTTTTTTCTGTTAAGATAAACGGATAGGAAGTTTTTTTGAGATCTACTTAGCCCTTTAGACCGGCCCAAATGTACGAACCAGAAATAGAGAATTAAAAAATCAAAAATAAAGTCATGTAGGCACTTATTTTCGCATTAAAATTTTTATCCACAACGAGGGGTTTGTTAAACCCAGAATAGCTTGACATTCTAGAACTCTAAGCAATCCATGCCTTATATTCATTATACTAAAATAAATTAATTAAATTTAATATTTATTAAAATAATTTGTAAGTTTACTTAGTGAGTAGTATTTTGTGTTCCTTTTTTAGCTTGCCGGGGTCATTATTTTGTGTATCTATTAAAAATATTTTCAAAGAATAAATAATAGGTGTATATCAATAAAAATAATTCCTAGTATTTATATGATTGTATTTGTTCGTATTGTGATACCTAAGTAAGATTTGAGACTCTATTATATTCTAAACTAGGATATCTAAAAAAGTTTGTTTTGAAGCCTGTTTCAGATACAAATACCAAATATTTTTCAAAATCATCTTTGTTGGAGTAGATAATTTCATAATCCAAGATCAATAATAAAACATTTCGTGGTAAACAAGATATTTTACAGGGAATTAATCTTTCTTTGTAATCAAATAATTGTCACTATATTTGTATGTATCTAAGTAAAGCTGAGAAGGTTGTAAATTTACATCTGTCGTCACAGTTTATGAAAATTTACCAATTTTATGTGGTTGAAATCAATAAACCGAGTGTTATTAATATTAGTATACTAAAATAGTTAGCTATTTACATTAGAATGCGTAAGGGCAAAATTTACAGTGCGACAACTTTGTTTAAACATAGGTCCGCAGGGTGCGTGTCTGCTCTACTATCTCACAAAAACAGTATTTTTACTGCCACCAACAATTTCGTTTATTTATTTAAGCATTTTCAGGTGTTTTCGACAAAAAAATTTATAGTTTTTTTGAAAAGTTTAATTATCTGTATACTTAAATCAAGACAGAAATTATATAACTGCATCGACACTTTAAAAGTTAAAAATTAAAAACAGATGGAACTGAAATATATACAAAAAAAACTTTAAAATTTTTATTAGGTCTTTTTTTTTAGTTTTTCTTCTTTTAGCGTCACGTTACGTAATATAACATTTAAAACATAAAATTAAATTTATGTTGTGCGTCACATCCATCATTATAAAAAATTGTATTAAATGTTGAAACAATTGATTTTACTTTATAAATTATAATACGATTTGTAACCATCTTAGAAGTTACACTGTTTAAAGAAAAGTTTAGCAAAGTTAATGTTTGAATTTAGTAAAATGATTAACTTTTTATTTTTTCATTTTTTTGACATTATTCAATAGTTCTTAACCCTGACCCGTTGGGTTTGTTGGAAAAGTTATTTGAAATTAGTATATTTTCACATTCTAACCTCTTAAAATCAGTGAAACAAAGAATGTATAATGTATTATATCTTTTAACACCAAACACTGAATTTAAACGAAACGCGCCTTTCGACAACAATTTGATTCTCACCTGAGGATGACAACATTTTGTGTGTTTAAATATATTGTTTATAATATATTTTATAAGTGTACCTTGTTACTTCCTTCTTTTTTTTACTGTCTAACTTTACTCTAAAAGTCGCTGGAGTGGTGAGCAAGTCATATATGTTAACATTTTTCGAATTCCTGCCCTGATCTCGGCGGCGGTACTTGAGCGATGATGTCATGGACCCAAAAGGTTCTAGGCAAGGGACGCGGAAACGCCGGAGGCTGGGAATTGCCGTGACGAGGAACGTCTGGAGTTTGGTGGCCTCGGGCACTCGGTTTCAAGCTTTCGAACTGATTTAAGCTTTGTCGATTATTGTTCAGTCAATATCACTTGGACTTTTATTTATAATAAAACTTGTGGTTTGAATATCCGCATTTTTATTTATAATGATAAATAGTTTTTAACATATATGTAGTTATTTCTGACGTCATTTAATGGGGCAATATTCGTATTTCTCGTTCTCTATGGCCGTCTGTGATTTCTTGTGATAATTTTTTGCTCCCCAAATTAAGTATAACTAACAATAAAGTAATGGTTTTAGAGGGTGGCATTTGAAAGATGTGGAAAACCTGGAAAACCAGCTACCAAAAAGTCTCATGGAGGCTTGATGTTACTAATAGTTGAAGAAATGTTTAGAAAATAAGTGTGTTTTATCATTTTCATTAAGGAAGAACTCTTTTAGAGGGGATAAAATATAACTTTCCGATTCATTTTTAAATAACTTTTTTCAACTATTATACGTATTTGTTAAACTACCCTCGAAACGACAATTTTTAAATTTCATATTTACCTCACTTTTTGTTAAATCTTTCAAATTTGTATCAAATGCAGTATCAGTAAAAGTGTTTACTCTTGTAACAATTGTGTTTACAATAATAATTATTAGCTGTTTAATTGACATTCTTAGGCGTTCAAAAGTGCTTGTTCAGCGATTAATATCGGATGTCAACCTTAGCGGAACAATTACTTAACGCCTGGAAAACATTCACCGTAACTAAAGCCCCCAATGTCTGCAAAAAATCAATATTTTGTTTACAAGTCGAGATAGCAAACCAAATAAACAAAAAAATCGAGTTCCTTTTACCGAAAAAGACGATTAGTTCAACTTCCTCCGGAAAAATCGTACAAATTGTAGCAATTTTCAGAATTACGACCATAACTAGAATAACTTCCTCGTCTAGTGAGGTTTATTTTCTTGACTGTTGTCACGCTCCATCATCATCTTCGACCATTTCATTACGTCATTTATGGATAATAAGCGGTTGAGGTCCCGCATTATAACAATAATTCTACCCACATTCTTGTAAAATAATTTATTGATTGTTACAGGGATCCGATCCCCGGGTGGCAACATGTCGTGGAAAGCTCCAAAACCGCCGTTCAAAGCTCAACCAGGAGATTAACAAGGAGTTGAGGCTGAGAGCAGGAGCGGAAAATCTATTCAAAGCTACGACAAATCGGAAATTGAAGGAAACTGTAGCTTTGGAGCTCAGTTTTGTCAATTCCAATTTGCAGCTTTTGAAGGAACAGTTGGCTGAATTGAATTCGTCGGTGGAGATGTATCAGAATGACAGGTAAACAAATATTTATCTAATGAATTTACAGTCCAATGCATATTCATGAAACATCGATATGCAAGAATTGCTAGTAAAAAAATTAAAAGCATTTGCAAAAACGAATTCCTTTTCAATAGGTACTCTAAAATATTCTTCCTAAAATGGAAGTCGAACACGCAAAGTTAATAACATGTCGGCAAAAAACTAATGAAGCAATTTAAACACGTATAAAATGCTGTAATGCAATTTTTTATTGAAAAATTTTACAGTTTTTGAGCGAAAGCAACGGGAACTGTTATGAATGGATGATTCATAAAAACGCAACCAAAACAAATTATTACAAGGTTTATTTTACCTGGTCCGTGATATTGACTTATAATATAAAATAAGATGCCACACATTAAGACAGTTCACATCAGAAACCTAATTTGTTAATGGTTAATATATTTAAATGCTTCACATTCATTTATGTATTGAGTTATCTTTAGAAATTTAATTAAGTATTGTTTAAAAGCAGCTTAATGTAAAGGTTAGTCTAGCTGTCAAAATAGACCGCAACAATCATAATTTGAATCTCAATTAGTCTTGAAAATGCTTTCTTCCACTTAATTAGACAGTAAATCCTAATTCCAGTAAAATGCCAAGTGCTAAGAACGGTTTAATAGTTGACTTATGCTCTTTTAAGTGCTGTAATAGTGATAATAAATTGCAGTAAAAGATTTAGAAATGATAAGTGTAAATAAATATGCAGTTAATTGAAGTTCCATAAAAAACTCTCTCTTCTATTTAATTATTTTTATATAAATATTTTGTTTCACCTCTATTTAAAATACCTGCTTTTATTGCATTGAATAACGCCAATTTTATGAAAATACCTGTAAACAATGAAAACAATTCAACACCTAAAAGCCAGTCTCAAAACCGGATTAATTGTTACATTACGCAACAGTTTACTAACATATAATAAAAATTTATCTGTTTTTGAAATTTGGTTTTCTCTAAAATAGTAGAAAAGTGATAAATTATTAGTTAAGTTCGCTTTTTATTTCAGCATTTTCAGAAACTTCCAGAAATATAATTACCTTCTGAAGATCCAGTAATCCACTAATCGCCTTTTAATAAAAGCAAAACCGGTTAGGTACAACAATTGTTTATTTGGAGGTCTCCTTTATCCCTTTAATTAACTTATTAGTTCTTACCCAAGCAATTTAGTCAAAATATTAATTAACTGCAAGTCCAAATAATTTATTGTTGTATTTAGATAATTAGTGAGTAGTTGATTTATCAGTCAAATACCTTACTTACTTCTCCACAACCTATTCTACCTTACTTTCATTCATTTCTGATTTTTGCTTGGGTCCAACTTGGTTCTTTCTTTTTTTAGTATATAATTCTTTGACTTGTTCTATCTTCTTAGGCTTCCTCTTCTTTCCTTTCTCCCGTTTTTGCTTTCCATATTATTTTAACTATTCTATCTTTTTTCATTTTTACTAAATGTGCCTGAGCCATCACATTAGAATCGATTGTTTCATTTTAAATATTTTTCTGTTTTTCTATAACATTTTTTTCCCTTTAATATTTCAATCGCAATTTTATTATTCCACAATGCGTTAGTTTTTTCTGTTAGTTCTTCTACATATTTAATCTACATACATACTTCTGTTGCTGCTCAGATAATTATTGTTTTATATGTTTTCCATAATTTCTCTGTTTACTATGTTTTCCCTTAACTTAATTTCCCTTTTTATCTTCTTTTGGTATTTTCCTAATTCTTTGTTTTTCTAGTTTGCTTCATTTGATGCTTATTATATTTTATTTTATTCTCGATTTCCATTACATTGTTCTGTTTTGCTTTACTTTTCATTATCATCTTTACTAGAAACGAAACGTAAAAAACACCTAATAGTACCAAACAATTTGACAATTGCACTTTATTTATTGAATGCCGCTACCGGTTTCGCCTATGTAGGCATCATCAGGCGCTTTTGTCAAATTCTATAATGAAATAAATGATAAAAAGGGGAGGTCGTGATCTACTACTATCTCAGTATCTCCTACTTATTACATAAAACAATAAATTGCACAATACTGTCACTAAATACACTAATCCTCAAATAAAGTAAAATATTATAAAATACACTGAAAAGGTTGAGTTTCATCTGTCAATCCCTGAGCTTGACCTTGATTATAATTAAGTACAAAAAAACCCTTTTTTCCAAATTTAAGAAGACATTACTTTTTAATTATGGTGCACATTCAAATAGAAAATACTAGAATTTGTACTGTTTTAATATTTTATTAGTGACGAAAAATGTGTGCTTAGAAAAATCACCGTTTTTTTGATATTAAAACTTTTTTGTTCATTTTATACAAATTAATTTGTTTTTTATTAGTTGAAAAGTACCGTTATGATACATTTCAAAATCAATTTCCTTTAATAAACCGCTCTAATCATGCGTAACATAATTACGTCATAATGAAAACACAGTCTGGCAGTCCATTATTTATCCATTATTCTATTTATCAACAAATTTTTTGCGATCTTACAGGTGGGTCTACACTAATAAACTATTTAGTGTTGGATAATTTTTACAGTATTCCAAACAAATAACAAGAAAATCGTCGACATTCACTGTCACTTCTTTAAATTGTCAGACTACAACACTTCTCGTTCAATTGACCATACCTAAACTAAACAAACAAACTTATCACCGTATCTAATACTATTGAGACCAGTTCTATATAATAACACAAGGCCCTGCTGCGCGATTTACTTCTTTAACGACTTCATCAGATTTTTTCTATTAAATATCATTGAAGTTGTTTGCGCTTCCAACACCCGCGTATCATCATCATCAACAGGTACAACTTACATAATGAGTGCCATTGTACGGTGTCGATGTGATGTCGGTAACAGTTACGCGAGATGATCGGATGTGGGTCAGGCTAGTTAGGGCCTCAGGCAAGATGAGAAGAAATATGTTAATAGAGCCGGTGCACAACACACCGATCGACCTACAACCACAAACAAGAGGCCGTTCTCTCAACCCGCGTCCTCGACATTCCGCAAACAAAAATAAAAAGACTTTTCACGACATGACACACTTTTCCGAAATTTTAACTACTTACACGGAAAGTTGTCGAACGCTTTTTTAGAAAATTCAGGCCAGGCATTTTCGATCAAAATTTGAGAAAGGAGTAGGTGCTCAATCAGTAACATTTTGATATTCCTACTTCTTTATAAACATATCATGTCATCATATCAAATAATATGTTTATCAAGATAATTAAACCACAAATTAACAATAATTTTTAAGTAACCATTTTCATATTGTGCAATTTTAATTTTAAAAAATATGCTGTACTATTATGGTGTCCCAGTAATTTTCTTTTTTAGGCTTTTATTAAATTTTATTATGGCATAGAGATGCCGTTGTGCCTACCCTGAATTTTGATAACACAAGATCTTTAGATAAATTATATAAATTATAAGAATAAAGTATAACGATTACCTAAAAAAATTACTACGACTTTACGAGTGTCTTATGCTCTTCTAGTTTTTGGAATGGATTGAGTAGAATCCTTTAAATGGTCTTGCCTCGCTGTTACTCGCCTACCATTGGCAAATTCTGTCAAGACTGTTGAAATTCTCGCAACTGAGGACTTGATTACACGGAATTACAAGAGATTCGTTTTAGGAAACGAGTTCCTGCATAAGCAAAATCTCGGCACCGGAAATTCTAATCCTACATTTACTTACGATAGTTTCCTCGGTTTGCAAACTGATTCGCTATTCAGATTTTCTTTTGCAGGCCCAGTTTGTTTTTTGCTTTTAATTTGTTAGGAACTAGCTTTTATAGTTATCCCAATGGGTTGTTTTTAACATCTTTATGTATTTGCCTTTATTATTTACCTTTTAGTACTTTTTTACCAGCTTCTTCTAAGTTTTTTGTAGTACTTTTGCTTCCTCGACTTTACTCATATTCGTATTTCTTGCTCTTAATGTTGCTTTTCTTGTTTTGAGGTGGCTACCATGCACCATGATGTTGTTTTTTGTTCACCAATACACTCATTTTCTGTTTTCTAACTTGCCTTTTTTTTTATCTTCTAATCCATTTTGTTAGGACTTGATCCATATCTCTTCATTTTTGAATAAACGCTCCTTATCTAGTTTGTATTTCTATTTCCCTAAATATATAAAAAAAGGCATCTCTCTAATACTTTCCACGTTATAAAGGTTTTACTTAGTTTTTTAAAGTACAGATTGCGTCAGCGATCCTAAAATTGGATTTTGCTTTTTTGTCTGTTTTCTTTTTGTCATTTCACATTAAAGTAACCTATTATGATGATTTATTGCATGGTGTTTTTTATAACAGTTTCTCTAGCTTTTTCGAAACTACTAGACAAATCGTTTAATTTGGCATAAGTACTAAAAGGTAGCGTTAGGGGTTGTAACATTGTCTTCTAACATATTTATTTTTATTTATACCCAAATAATTGCGGTTGTTTTCTGATATTTGATTCTGAAACTATTTACCACAATCTACATCAAGCTTTCTAACTCGTCTTCGATCGCATTCTCTAAAACTAGACTTGCTTATTCTCTAGAACTTTGGTTAGCTCAAAAAAGTAATTTTTTAAACAAAGGGCATTTTTTTCTACCGCCTTATGTCCTTCTTACTACACTTCTACTATACTTTTTGGTGCTTTTTAGTACGTATTTTTGCAATTTGTTTTACAACTCTAAAGACCTGGTTAAATCTAACGTAGCCAAAGTTTTATTCCATGCTAATATCTTTTACTACGAGGGATGTTTCTAAAGTTCTGGGAATTTAGCTATATTTTTTTTCTTTTAATTTCCGTTAATATTATCATGTAGTTTTACAATATAATCTTTATTTAACTGAAGACATTTTTCTCAACAATAAACTAAATTTTCTAAACTGTTTTCGAGAACTTCTTTTGTCTTTTTACTTCACCTATTTACGACACATTTTACGTCAGTTAAACTCTCAAATCGAATACCCTATAAAAAAATTTCAGTTCTGGGAACAGCTGAAAATCAGATCCGGCAAGTAAGGTAGATACCAAAGCAATTCCTATCGTAAATCGTTTAAAACATCCTTTGTTTTTGTGGCAGTGTAGGGTCTTGCAGTAACTTGTTGCAATAACGGACACTTATGCAACTTTTCAAGTCGTTTTTTGACAAGTTTCTGCAGCATTGGTCTGGATAATAAACTTAAATAAAATTTTGCGTTAATTATAACATCTTGCGCTAGGTAATCCATACAAATAATTCTTTTGCAAGTCCAGAATACGGCTTTAGTTTTCCAATAGACGAGGTGAAGGCATTTTTTCGGGTTTACGTTATTCATTAGATTGACTTTTAGTCTTAGGATTAAAATCCATGTTTCGTAAGTAATTGTTATTCGTTGCCTAAATTTATCCCTATAACGGGTTAACAGTTTTGACAAATCACGCCTATAAAGTTTCTCTTCCGATCCTAAATGTCTTGATACCAAGTGGGTTAAAACCATGCTTACGCCTATACAAACAGGTAAAATATCATAAATTTGTCATGTATCTAGTCCTAAACGTACAATCGTTTGACGAATAGTCTTTCGCTTGTCTTCATTCAGTAGTTTCTTTACGACAGTAATGTTTCTTTCATTTACCTACTGAAGTGCTCGGGTGACCACTGCATGGATCATCTTTTAATGATGTTCTACCAGTTTTAAAACGATCGATCTAGCAATATACAGTACTTTTAGATTTCGCAGACTTTCCAAACACTTCTTGCAAACGTTCAATAAATTCAGAAGTTTTTACACCCTCTTTCCACAAAATGAATATTTTTGCTCATTGAGATTTAGCCGCGTTTTTGATGGTTACAAAAACGCGTTTCCATCAGTCAATTACGTAAATTATACTAAACAATATTGTAATAGGTAGCTGTGTAAACATGTCCAGAGTCTGTTACCTACAGTATTGTCTATAAGTTTTGTGTAATTCAACGAGAGCACGATTCCCAGAACTTTAGAAATATCTCTCGTATTTTTATCTTTTTTTCTTGGCTGACTATACACTTGGTTATAACATGTGTTTTTTATACATAATATTTCGATTGTAAGTCGATCACTTTTGTTACGTTCTCCGCTTCATATAGTTTTGCTTCTAAATTTTTGACATGTTTAACACAATCTAATAAGTAGTAACGTAACGTCAGCTTGGGGTTAGAGCTAATCCCATCAATCAACAACAAGGCAGAGTTTGTCTCATTGACACAAAGATGCAAATAAACTTTCTTCCCGAAAATTATAAATATGTTGACTAAAATTATAGATTACATTAACAAAGAGAGCTTACTTAAGCTAGTTATTTTTGTGCACAGAGCGTAAACGATGTGCTATAAAAATAAAATTTAAAATAATGTATTTGAATATGATTGTGATGAAAGAGCAGTCCATTATAATTTTTACTTTTGTTTTAGTACGGATGCTGTCATGCCTATGATCCCCCTCGGTCTAAAAGAAACAAAAGAGATCGATTTCCGGGACCCCTTCAAGGATTTTATCTTAGAGCACTACAGCGAAGATGCTAATCAATATGAAGATGCCATAGCCGACTTCATGGACACACGACAAGCCATAAGGACGCCTTTGAGAGATATCACCGGTATTTCGTTACTGTTTCGTTACTACAATCAGTTGTATTTCGTGGAAAGACGATTTTTTCCGCCTGATCGATCCCTAGGGATCTATTTCGAGTGGTTTGATTCGTTAACTGGTGTGCCATCGTGTCAAAGAACTGTAGCTTTTGAAAAAGCATGTGTTTTATTTAATATGGGGGCAATTTATACACAAATAGGGGCCAAACAAGATCGGTCTACGGCAAAAGGATTAGATGCGGCTGTTGATAGTTTTTTAAGAGCGGCTGGAACCTTTAGGTATATTCATGAAAATTTCACCAATGCACCTTCGATGGATTTGGGGCCTGAAATGTTAGAAATGCTCGTTCAACTTATGCTGGTGAGTTTTGTTTGTAGTTTTTATTTGTATTTTTTTGTTTTTTATCTATGCGTTTCCACTGTATAGATTATAATTACACGCACCTGACTTGGTGTACGATGAGGGCATGTCACGCGTCAATTATTAAGATAATTCCTGGTGGATTTCTTTAATTCTACATTTCTAAATAAATTGAAATATTGAATGATAAAAAGTCATTAAATATGTAAACTCTTTCAGGGCCAAGCTCGCGAATGCCTTCTCGAGAAACTAGACCTTCAGTCAAAAGAAAACCGCTCGATTGACATCTGCCTCGACCTTGCCCAGGAAGCAGCCCATCTGGCTGATTGTTATAACCAAGTCTACCAACAAATAATGACCGAATCCGTCCATGATTATGTCCCATATAGTTGGATTTCTTTGGTCCAAGTGAAAAAGGAATATTACACCGGCATGGCACATTACCACGTCGCTTCCGGCGTTCTTCACAAAGAAGCAGCAAAAATGTCGCCGACGACCAAATCTACCCTCCAATTCCTACATGCGGAAACAGCTTCGACACAACTTGACATCAGGTTACCGAAAGATGATGCGGAAAGAAGACTTTTAGGTACGTATTTAAACGCATTAATAACTTCTTCTTAAAGAAACATTTATATTACCATTATTAAAATTGAACAAAGTGATTTACAGATTTTAGATTTATAATTTACGGGTGTGATTGTGTCAACTTTATTTTTCAAATCGGCCTATGAAAAAGAGATGTGGTATTAAATTAACCGATCTTGTTCAATTTAAATTAAACCAAAAACATCATTGTACTCTTTAAATGAATATGTTTTATTTTTATTTTGTTATACTAAAGTTCATTTTGTATTCCAAATTTATTCACGCTATAATTGTATATAAAAATATGCTATTTATCTTTTGGAAAACTTTGTACGGGTGACAGTTAACTGTATGATGTTGGAGAATTAAATATCTACTTTGTTGCCACACGCGTTCTATGTGTCATTTTTGAGAAAATATCTTGGCTATTCTAAGCTATTTCACTGGTCAACACATACTTTTTCCTGAGATATCTCTTTCTATATAGGACATGTCTTTATTAAATAATATGTGTTCAATAATTGTTCTGGTCAGATCGCCTATGTGTGGCAGTGTGGCAATTGTCACAAAAAACGTATGTCTCGGTTAACATTACAAAACAATGACACATGACAGCTGTCAGTGCTCCGCTTTTTAATCTCTTGCATACTTTTCGAGTTTATGTATCTTCCTCTAAATTAAAATCAGTTCTTTAACTGAAATAATGCTTGCAGAGTAAATTCTTGAACGTCTGCATACAATTAGTATGATTTGCAATGTGATTTTTATCAAAAACTCCGAAATGCAAAAATAAGACAACCATTTAGATAGTTGACAGCCATAAACTTATGACGTCAACATACGTTCATGCTAACGAATGGACCAAAAGTTTTGAAGTCAAGTTACTGTCGTCCTCCCCAAATTTGGAAAAATGACTTAAGTTATAAATCTTACAACAAACGGGCTTAGGATCGAATTTAAGTCGCCTGCAATAAAAGTGCACCCCTACTTTATACCTGCGGCAGACCGGCAGAGGCTATATACCAAACTTCTGTTTCAATAACCAGAAAAATACCTGTTGTGCACTTTATTGTGGGCGACTTAACTTCGATCCCAAGCCCCTTTGTTAAAAGATTTATAACTTAAGTCATTTTTCCAAATTTGGGGAGGACGACAGTATCTTTGGTGTCATAAACGCAGGGCTTAGAATAAAATTAAAAAAATATTTGTCAACTTATTTTTATAAATGTTTGTCTGGCAACGGTATAAATAAATTGAAATTGCGCTCGGAACGGAGTTAATAATAAAAAATTCTGTCATTAAAAAACGTTTGTGCGTCAAATTGTATCTTATAAAATATTAGGGAATTGTGCTCTAATTCCTCCATACAAGCTGTTGCAGAGTACTGCCACACACCATCGACAGCTTGTACTCCATTACGAAAATAACTTTCTATCAAAAACGGTTTTTGAACAGAAGTAAACATTTTAACGAATGAACAAAATGTTTATGCCGTTTTCATAAAATTCAGTTGACAAATAATTTTTTATTTTAATCTAAGTTCTGCGTTTATGACACTAAAGGTAACTTGCCTCCGAAACATTTGGTCCACTCGTTAGAAAGAGAAGAGCACAGCAAACTATGACCAGAACAATTACTGAACACATGTTACTATGAAATGCCTTTTTATACGATTTTCTTGAATTAACGGCTTCAGGCTGATTCCTTTGTAAGTTCCAACAGTAATCGGCTATCATACGGGTATATCCCACCTTCCTTGATAACTTCCATTGTTTGTAACTTCCAACTCTAAATGCGAGTGCAAGTAATGAAGCTTGATATTCATGTTGCAGCGCAAGTCTTTCAAATTAGCTAGCATGTTCTTAACTAACTCTAAATAGTTGGCCGACTTATTATTTCCGACAAAATTCTTCATCATCAAAACAAATGCTTCCCAAGATTTGACCTCAAGTTCATTCATCGACTTTGCAAAATTTGGATCTTTTACAAGTTGTCTAATTTGCGGACCATCAAAGATACCCGCTTTTAACTTTTAACTTATTCCTGGAAATTTGCATGTAAGAAATGCAAAACATTCACCGTTTCTGTCGAGGGCCTTTACAGACTGTTTTATAATGCCCAGTTAATATGTAACATGTTAATATGTAAAGGTATACTGCGATCCAGGGGCAAGTTAATAACATTTTTTGTACCAAGCGTCAGATTCCCGCGTACTGGCCAAACTTTCTGCGACCAATGGTGTTGTTTATCTCGGCTGTCCCACAGACACATAAAACATAGGTATTTGGTGTATCCACTCCGCTGCCAGAGAAGGAAATTGACCATTTTTAAATCTACGCAAATTACCCAGTTATGATCCCGGTACTTAATTTTGTCCAGTACTAACAAAATTATGTTATATTCTTCGTTCATAGAGGTGGAATGTCTGATTGGAATAGAACTATACTTATTTTCATTATGGAGTAGAACACACTTTAAGCTTCTCTTGCTGCTGTCTCTAAACAGACGCCAATCATTTGGATCATATTTTTGGCAGCCCATCTCTTTCAAGAGACTTTCGATATCGTTAAAAAAACCAAGTCATTTTTGCTGGAAAAAAACCGCAACAAATCCTTCTCTCGGGCACGGTAAAAAGAAATTTTTGTGCTTGGTTGAAGAATTTTTTTTTTTAAACGAGATACCAAAACTTCTAAAGCTTCTTTTGATAAATTTAGATCTCTCACTAATAAATCATTTAATTCGTTTTGATCAAACAATTGTAGGGCTGATTCAACTGTAAAATCTGGATCTTTGTCGGTATCAATTTCCATATTATAGTCCGTTTCTTCGGAACTGGTGGGTGATGATGTTACGTTTTCTTGATCAGGGGAGTGTAGAAGAGGTCGTTGAGCAGGATATGGCCATTGACTGCGATTTTTAGAATTAATGCCGTTAATATTTTCGACACAAAAAATACAGTCGTCGTGGTGGTTTTGAGGTTTTCTCCATATTATTGATGTCTTATACTTAATAGCAGTTTTGTGTCCACTGTCCCATTGATGTAAACACACGACGCATTTTTGACACACAATATGAGGCACCCACTTCTTTTATCTAGATTGCATACGTAAATACGTTGTTTTACAAAGTTTAAGAAGGTTTTCGAAATTTTTTGAATATATACTCGCCACATATGTATCAAAAACTGTCTCGATCATTTAAACAACGTCTCCGAATCGTAACATACCAAAAATTAGCAAATAAGTAATAACTGAGTCTGTGTCAAGTTAAACCTTAATACCTGCACAAACGATCTGAATTGAAGGTAGTTTACAAAAAACTCTAAACTAAAGCTATCAGAAAAAAGTTAATCTCATATTTGATAAAAGAATAGATAATAGAACCTAATTTTGCAAAAACATCGGAGGAAAAAATTAAAACTACAGTGCTCAACAATTGAAATGGAACATCCTAAAATTTTAACAAAGTTTAAAGTCTTGTAACTCCTACAAAAATTTATTAATCGGAATCATCTTTTTTTCTGGGTAGATTATTTCTTATACTTTAAGATATTTAATAAAGTGTTTCTTGTAGATTTGTTGTTTAAGTTATACAGGGTGTCAAAGACAAGCACTGCAAAAAATGAAAACTTTAGACATCTCCTATTTTAACAAAATAATTATTTGGATTTTTCTAATGGGTATCGAAAGAGCGCTGGTTTAAGGTTTCGATACAGTTTTAAAGATATTGAACTACACTTATAAATTAAAGCAATAATAAAAAAACTGTTTTTTTGCGCATTAAGCAATAATTTTGTTAATTGATGTAAAATTTTACCTCTTTTTGGATTATTCTAAAGATAAAAGTTCAAACTTGAATTTCGGAAGGCAACAGTAGACATACTGTTAACATTTTGTGTAGAAAAAAACTTCTGAAGGTGACCAAATTTTTAAACAGTTCCGAATGAAGGATGAAAATTTAAACGTGTATTTAGAAACATAACTTGTTTTTTGTATATCAACATCCTTGTAGCATTATTTTACTTAGTATTGGTCAGTGATTAGATCCGATTCTTAAAAGCATATTTTTAGGAAAAAATTAAAGCTTTTTCTAACTTAAACGCTCGTTAGCACGATACGGACGCTACTGTTAGCTATCCACAATTGTTTCATTGGAAACAAGCCGTTTAGATAAGCAAAAGTTTCATTTTTGTTCTAAAAACATGGCTTCAAAAATCTTAATTAAACACCAACTTACACCGAGTAAACGAATGCTACAAGGGCCCTGAGATTTAAAACACAAGTCATATTTCTAAATACACGTTTAAATTTTTATTATTGCTTTACCAAACTAAAATTCAGAACTGTTTAAAAAATTTATCATTTTTGGGAGCTTTTTATTACATGAAATGTTAACGGTATGTCTACCACTCTTTCCAAAATTCAAGTTTGAACTTTTATCTTTAAAGTAAGCTAAAAAAAAGAAAAATTTTTACACCAATTAACAAAAGTATTGCTTATAATGTTGAAAACAGTTTTTTTTTTGGATTTTGGCCTTAAATTATAGACTTAGCTCAAAATCTGCAAAACTTTTTTGAGGGTTTGACCCAACGCTCTTTAGAAAGCCTTTAAAAAATTCAAAGTTTTTTTTTGTTAAAATGGGAGCAGTCTAAACTTTTTGGTTTTTACAGAACCTGTCTTTGACACCCTATATAACTTAAACCACAAATTTACAATAAACGCTCTATTAAACATTTTAAAGTATGAGAAATGAGCTACCCAGGAAAATTTTTTTATCTCAATTAATCAATTTTTGCAGGAGTTACAAGATTTTAAACTTTGTTAAAATTTTAGAGTGTTTCATGTCAGTTGTTGAGCTCTGTATTTTTATTGTTGACCAGTGTTTTACATGCGTTGCACACTAAATTGAACATAACAAAGTAATTAATAGGAATCAGTGTGAATACTTACAGTAATAAATAGGATAATTCTAACCAAAAATTGAATGAAAAATGACACAATGCGTATATCAAGAAAATAGATGATAGATTATTTTAATTCCTGTCGTAGATTATTTTCAAACAAGTTTAAAAAATGATAATTACTTTCTACATCTTTATCAAAAAATACTGATGATGTTTACAAAATAAAACGAATGTCTAGCATTTTATTCGAATTTTAATTGTTTTAAATCTTGTTTACGGTTAGCGGTGCACATCGTAGCTGCAGATAGGCAAACATGTGCCATCTCATGTAGCGAATGTTATACAGCTTCCTGGCGTTGTGCTTGATTGAAACATCATTTGCTTGTTAACGGTGACTTTTTCGACCTAATTTTTAAATTTATTGCTCACTTAATCAATATTGATTACAGGATTTCATTGTAATTAATAAATTTTCAAACAGAGTACCTAAATAAGATTCGATCCATGTCAATGTTTTTTACTTAAATTTTTTTTACGTACCTATCTTGTAAATTTAGCTTGTTATCCGTGCAAAGTATGTAAAATTTGGTAACAGTCAAGCATTGTACAATGTTTTATGGTATACTGAGTACTTGACTATTTTTTAATAAAAAAACTCTTATTAGCTAATTTCAAGTTAAGATAATACCGGTAGTATTTTTGTCTCTATGAAAAATTAAAAGAATTTGGGGCTGTGATTGGTTGTTGTCATGGAAAAGTAATAAAATTTGCGATAGTATCGTTAGTACCTATCTCCAGTTGAAATTAACAAATTAGATTAACTTTTCTGTAAAACGCGATTCAATCGAGATAGCCCTTGAAATAACAGGATGAACGTTTGTTACTAAGACATTTATCAAAACATACAAAGTTAAATAAAATAAATTCCAACGATGCCATGGTAATTTTAGGGAAGAGCCCGTTATAATTTTTACACGGACTAAATAAAATAATATAAAATAAATTATAATTATTAATAATACGGAATTAATGCAGAAAAATTATAATTAACACAGTAATCAAAAATCATTATTGTTACAGGTCGGGCGCATTTGAGGGAGTCCCTAGTACTACACGAGGAGTGTCAGAGATTACACAGGATGTGTCGTGAACTGCGCGGAAAGCAAGCCCTTACAGCAGTCCTGCGAAACGCCCACAAAACCGCCCTTCAGTTCTACACCAACAATGAGAACGAGGATGATTTTAGCGACGTTTTAGACCCGCCCCGAGTGCAAGGTAGGCATCAATATTTCTAAAAAAAAATGTTTCTAAATAAATATTTGCAGCTGCGACAAAATTTCAACTTTCGTTAACACCTCCCGATTTCGCTCAATACCGAGTCAACGACCTTTTCAGGGCACTAGGACCCATTGCGATTTTTTCAGCAAAAAGGCACTGGACGGCACCTAGGTTAGTCCAACTACACCGTGGGAGGACCTCTGAAGGATTTGGATTTTCAGTTAGAGGAGACGCGCCTGTTATTGTCGCAATCGTTGAACAAAATTCTCTTGCAGAGGTAAATAAGAAGAAGAAAAAAAAGGATTTTTATCAACTGATTTGATTATAGTTCGGCGGTGTAAAAGAAGGTGACTTTATCGTGGCAATTAGCGATAAAGACGTTAAATGGTCGTCTCATGATGAAGTAGTGACTCTTATCAAAAATGCCGGAGATTCTTTAAGTCTTAAATTGGTCACTCCAATGGACAGGAATTATCTTAAAGTAGGTATAAATGTTGTTTGGTGAGTTCGTGTGTGATTTGATAATTTGTAGCCAACAAAGTCGACAAAAGGGTCAATTTCAACGCATAGTAGTAGTTCGGGGGTGTCGAGTGGTATGTCTAGTCCGTCTGGGTCGATGGCACAACATAAAAATAATAAAAGGTTGGGCTGGATTCCCTTCAAGAGACATTCCTCATCAAGGGAAGGAAAAGATTTTTTTGAGAATGTTATTTTAAGATAAATTATTTTTTTAATTAGGTTGTATTTAAATAGAGATTGTGTAATTAAACAGACTTTATGTCACTGTACTGATATGAGATTTATTTATTTTTTTATCATATTTAAGAATAAGGAAAATGAATCTTTGTATGATGTATATGTTATAAAGTGTACAATAAAACAATTTTAATTCTGCAGTTAAAACTTGAATTACGTTTATAGTCAATACTGTACAACACAATTTTTATTTTTATTATTAGAGATTTATGTTGTTAATTTGTTTGTATATTATATTTATATAATGTATATGATACAAATCAAAATAAATAATTACTTTATTCTAAAGTATGTTTAAATTTTAACAAAAACTTTGTTGTTCTTAATTTTTTTAAATTTTCATTATTAATTCTACTTACCTAAGTCATCAGTATGCAACAAAATTCAATTTTAAAACTAATAATAACACGTGCCTATTTATTACATTGTCTACTTCATTCATATAATTACAAACAAGAAAACAATTATTACATGCTCATCTACTTATCAGAGTGCAATAATAAGAAGCAAAAATTCGGCTAAGCGGTAGTGGGTGGTAGTTAAATATGCCTACTGTTTTTCTTATCTTCGTAATTATTGTTCTATTGCCATTCTAATATTTAAATAATCTCGAACTCTTAATCACGTTGTATTATAGCTACAAAACTGCTATAAGGCGGGCGTTTAGCTATGTTACCGCTTATGGGGAAAAATGAGCGTATTTGAAACGAATATCATGTGAGTTTAGTAAAACCAAATTAAATAAACTTGCTCGCATATGAAAGCCAACACTTTCCTCATGGGGCTGGTGCACTTTTTAATCTCCAAAAAGATGTATAAACAAAAGATAATTAAGTTTGAAAAATATTCCGAAATTAAACCTAAAGTTTGGCAATTATTTTCTCAAAAGTACGTGAATAGTTTTATACTAAAATACCGTTAGAACCATCTCCAAAGTGTTGCAAATGTATCACCAAAAAACCAAATGCGTCAGTTAAGCCATTTGACTGTGTTATTCGTCATTATGAATAACCGTCACTTTCACTTGTTTTGCGCGTCATTTATTAATGTGTTAGAGCAAGATAGATCGAAAAGTGAAACAGAATTTTACAGGTTTCTCAAAGAGTTAGTTTGGCTCGAGGTTTGGCAATTGTCTAAGAGAGTCGCTGTAATCGCATAACATTATGTGACATACTAATAAGGTGGGCTTATGCATAGATAAATCTTGTTGCTAAGAGGAAAGAGGAGTCCAGACGGAATAATACAGATTCAAAGTCTACGAAAAAACTGTAAACTACGTATTACATAGGTATAGTAAGATATTGAGATCAGAATTTATTAATTTAAAACTTATTATACTAATAGCTATACAAAATGCAGCTTATAAATTACTAATAATAGTAATGAAATTAAATCACGTTGATTTATTGAGAAAAGTAAGAAAATGCTTATGTGCAAATATTACAAGAGAAAATGAAATATTACAAGAAATGTGTAAGCACTTGACGTTAAGCACGGCGGCGACAAATCGTCTGCAAACTGATTCGAGAAATTGATTTGATTTTTTTTCCATTTATTCATCAATTACCTACGTTAAATTGTAAATAACTATGTATTTAATTTTTTTTTAAACAAAAAGTAACAATAATTATTTATTTAAATAATACAACTATTTAATCATTTCAAAGATTTATTTGTCAAAAATTATTTCAATAATTTTTTTACTTTTTTATTTAATTATTTTATCTAATATAATAATTAACATATCTAATTTTAATTTTTCACCATCTTCTTCAACAGAGTAGTGTCAACATCCTAATCTTAAATTATTTGTGAAAAAGAAGAATATGGCAGCAAGTTGTCCTTCAAATTTGTATTACGGAGTTACGGCCTTTAACCACTTTACGTATTTTTAATAATTGGAGACTTGTTGATGATTCAATTTCGGAGAAGACGATAAAAACTAGTGGCTAGATTTTCACATTACGCACATATATACATCTGTAATTTAATAATAAATCGAAACGAAATAAATAATTAGTATTTAAATTTTACAAGCAGTTCACGCTTCCAGTATTTTATTGCAAATGGTCAGTATGATAATACATGGCCAGTCAAATAATAAATGATCAGTAAAATTTAAAAATTACCAGTCAAATTAATAAATGATTAGAAAATACCCTTAATTATTATTAACATTTGATTCACAATTAATGTGTCTTTTGGGAGGGTAAAAAGCAATTAATAGCGATAGCTCCAATTTGTTTAGACTCTGGGGTATTTTTGAAACAAGTTTAAAGTCTGTTTTTTACGATTAGCAGACTAGTACTAGTACAGACAAGTTGAAGTACTTATTTGTGATTATTGTATTTCGATAATTATTCAATCACAACTGAATATTTCAAATTTTCAGCGATTACTAATTTGCGTACTGTAAAAAATAGATTTTAGGCGCGAAGCGTCTTGCATCATAAAGGCACTGCCTTAAAAAATATTATAATTTGTGGAAGTACTATATTTTTTTATTTTACATATAACTAACTATTGCATACTGACCATTTATTAATTTTCACCGCCCATTTACAATTATAATACTAAACATAGAAATACTGGCTAAATAGCTTTTTTACTGCTTCGAAATGCGGTATTTACTTATCACATTTTATAATCATACTGAGTCTTTAACAATATTTAATAAATACTGTTTAGTTCATCCCAGAATGAATCATTAGAGACAAACATGAAAATTAAAATATATAATTAGTTAGAATCATAACCAATCGCTGATAACTTACGACAGGTTTTTTCACCCTTGGTGCTACGCTGGCTAGTCCCTCTTATTAGTCGTAGAAAAGTTGAACAATGTGTTTGTCAATTAGTTTTTTGACAGTTAGCAATTAACAAACAGATAACTTGAACAAATCCAAACAGATAAAAAGATTGTAAAAAGAAGATTATCTAAAAATTTTCTTATATAAAATAAACTCGATGTACGGTAAGAATGAGAATATGATAAATTAGAGTAGGCCTTACGTCTATTGACTAAATGAACAAAACGATCAAAATATGACATACCATAGCACGCTCTAATTTAATAAAGTTTTGTTCTCACGGTAGCATGGAACAGACAAAACAGACTTATTCATTATTATAATTACATTTTTCTTTAACAACCATATAGATAATGGAAAAAAATTTAATACAGTGGTAGTCAGAATGTTGTACAAAATCTAGAATTAATATGTCGAAACTTATTTTATTAAGTGTATCGAAATTTATTACCATTGGTTAATTTTTATTTTTCATTTTTATGGCATTGCTAATTGCAGGAGGGTCTCTACAAGGTAAGTTAGAACCTATTCTATTTAAAATAATTTCAGGGCCTAAACACTCTTTAAAAAAGAAAATTAATTTGGGCAGCATCATTTCCTTCCAAAATGTTGTATCTTCGTTAATTTCTTCAATAAATAAGTCATTCTGGCTCCCACTATAAACGATAAAATGACAAATTTTTCTCTTGCTGATGGCTAGTTGCCCTTGTATCTAAAAATGTTAATCAAACTAAGGTAGAAAATAATATGACATATGTGTTTAAATACTTGGTAGTAATAATCGTGCGACCTTTTTAGTTTAATACTTTCATTTTCCAACATTTCCAAAGATGCAATTTTTTTATTTTTTACCATGTTCTTAAAATTTTTATTTTTTGAGGCAGTTTTAAAAGAACATTTTACCTCTACGATTTCATCATCGTTAATTATTCCTAAACAATCAAAATAGGTGATTTTGCAATGAGATAATATGATGTACACTAGAGACAATAATCGAAAGCTTTTTCTACAAAGTAGAATAGAAACTTGTGTCTTGCATAATTAAACAAAATAGTACATTTTACAAACTCTGTAAAACTGTTTTTTTCTTGAATAGAGTGTGCTTATTATAAACGTGAGCATAGTTGTCTGATTGAGTAATACTAGTCTTTATGAAAAAAATGCATTTCTTAACTCATTTTGGCAAACGTACACTTTACTCAATCAAATTGCTAGAGAACTTGCTTACTTTTGAATAGGGCAGTAGATAAAATTGTTTTTCCTACTCATGGACATATAAGAATATTAGCAAATTTTATCGCTTTCTTTAAGGGTGGGAAAAAGTAAACATCACTTTAATTCTCGGAATAAAAAACAAAGAAAGTGGCAAGTGGGACTTCTTAGTGTTACACAGGTTCAAGGTTGTTGTTGGGGAATAAATACATAAGTAATTATTTTCACTACGATTTCGTATTTGCACTCTTGATTTACAATGCCTAAAATGCGTTATAACATTAAATTTTAATAAAATTATTTTTTTCTACAATTGTTATGAAAAGAGTATTTAATTTTTTTTTGGTCATATCAGTGTACGAAGCTAATTTACGCACTATTTAAAACATTATATTGCAAATTAAATTGTAAAATAAACGTCGTTTATATTAATTGTGAAGCTGTTTTTTGCAGTTAGAATAAAAAACAGTCACTTCACGCCCTTAATATAAAAAAAATATTTTTTATTCAATATAATCGATTGATTCAACCTTCACATTTATACACTTGAATTGGTGAATAGCTTTCATCAAGAGATTTTCATTCCTCAACTTTAATTTGACTACCACTCAAAAGATACCGCCACGTTACGGCACTTTTTTTTGCCCCCGTGTTCCACTTCGTCTTTGCCCATGGCGAAAACGCGAGACGCCCGTCATAAGTTACAAGCACGATACCGGACCCAAACGAAATAAAGGTTTCGTTAGCATTTCGGTTCTAAATGATTAAAATCATATTTGTTCCGTTACCATTCCGGTTCTAGATAAATGTGAGAATTTTGATTCTGGTTCAGTACTTAAAACAAGTAAAGAAGAATACAGGTTCCGGTTTCGATTCCGGTTCAGTTTCAGTTCTAATCTGGTTATGGATAGATAGCCGCTAACATGGAGGAATAAATAAATAAATAATATTTCAAAATTTGTAAATATGCCATCAACAGGTCAATTTTGTTTTCGAATGAGACATTTTCTGACAGAAATTTCAATGCACCTCCAATAACCATCTAACCTAACCACCACGCACTCCAACTCTGAAATTTTAAATAGCATAAATCCACTTGTAACACCTCAAACCAAAGCTCTTTTGATATGCTTTTCAAAACTTTTTACGAAAAGTTAATCCGCTCATGACATATTTGCAAAAAGCAATTTCAAGTAAAACCATTCCACGAACGACTTTGCGGAGCAATTCTTTTAATGTATTCGGTTGAGTTTCGTAGACTTTAGATTTCAGCTGTCCTCAGAAAAAGAAATTAGAGAAAGGTTCGGTGATCTTGTCGGCTATTCGATAGGAACTCTTCTTCCAATCCACTGATCCGGGAAGTTTGCTATACAAAAATTGTCTAAAAACTAATTTATCCTCCGACAATAGGTCGTTATTTTCATTACCTCAACAATTTATTAGTAATAATTTTATTTTCTAACAAATTGAGATAAGCTGCACCGTTTAGAATTGCATCTACAAAAAGGTCCTATGATATGGTTTTCTAAAATTCTCACCCACACGTTCAATTTCTGTAAATTTGAGTGTGTCTTCGTACATCAAATTCAAATGAAAAGTTCTTTCATCCCAAAAATAAATATGACAAAGATTTGAATTATTAATCAAGCGTTCGGACATTATTTCACCCAATCCAATGCACCTGACGGGATCATCTTCATTTAACTTTTAGATCATTTTATTTGGTATGGAAAAAATTTATGTTTATGAAGGATTCTAGAAATTGGCGTACGACTTAACTCCTGATTCTTCTGACAATTTTCTGATGGACTAAATATTTGGTTTAAAGGAGCAGTAAACCAAAATCTCATAAATACATCTAAAAGTTTTTAAAAAATATCTAAGATAAAAAATCAAAATTGCAAGTCGCTACGACCTTTGGTTTTTGAACAGCGAAACAACAAAGTTGAATGCGTGATGTCATACCGACATCGGACCGAGCGAGCAATTGTGCTTAGTTATTTTTTTTTGTTTATGGTTACTGAAAGCCATCAAAAATTCTGAGCTGTTGTGTTTTCAGGTGCAATAATAATTTAAAAAATTCTAGCGTGACGCTGCATAATTTCTGCATTTCTGCACCTTTTCTTTTCGTCTTGTGAAATACTTTTTAAAATTACATTATGGCACGACAAATTTAAATCGTCGAAACTTAAAACTATGTTCACAAATGCTTCGTGGTATGTACTACACTCGTTTTCATTTCTCATATTTGATCTCAACTCTAGTTTATTTTCAACACAACATAAAGATTTATTTAGTTTTGGTCTAAATAATACCTACACAATTTCCGCACCTACACCAAAATATGTCTTTTAATCTTTCG
Source organism: Tribolium confusum (assembly GCA_029207805.1). Taxonomy (NCBI): domain Eukaryota; kingdom Metazoa; phylum Arthropoda; class Insecta; order Coleoptera; family Tenebrionidae; genus Tribolium; species Tribolium confusum. The sequence goes on from JALGAY010000003.1 coordinate 7,229,230, forward strand.
AGATTTTCGTCGTTCTGCAGATTATTAAGTTATACCTAATTCTTCTTTAACTTGGGTACTTAATTTATTTTTGTTATACCTTGGTTCAAAACCGAACACCATCGAAATTAAAAAATAACAAAAAACTGCAAAGTTTAATGACAGGCGGGATTACAGGACATAAACAATCTCACAACATATCAGACGAAACAGAATATGTCGGTATTACGTCATAGCCAACGTTTTCTACACTTTGGTCTCTAATATTTTTAAAACGGCAAATTGCTCGTATCTGTCGTTTGAAGGTTTGTTCTGGGATTTTTTTTCTATATTTTTGTTTTTGGGTATACCTACAACCCTTTTAAGAGCTAGATGACCTAAAACAGCAACTGAAATGAAATATCTTTGTTGTGAGTGACCTTGGTAGGACGGTGTCTTCGATTTTCAGCTGAGCCAGATTTCTCAAATTTATTCATTAATTCCATGACGTAATTATGACGAATAGGCTTTTTCGGGTGTGCATCATTGAACAATCGAGCTGTAGCTCTTACACATTAATTTATCGTTCTTGTAGTATAAACTAACAATCTCTACTCGTTCGGGAATTGTGTTAAATTGGAAATGATAATTTCTATTGTCATTTTTACAAAATTGACAATAGGAAGAAAACAATTACTATGAAGAAGTAACCTTAACGTAATAATGAGAATAAATACTATTATCCACTTGGCTGATGTACTAGTTAAGTCAGTTAGTAGGCACTAGAGTATGTACAGGTATGTACTAGAGATGGAATAGACTTGTACTAGGCCAGACTAAAGATAACACATTTGAAGTCGCTGTAAGCAAATACGCATTCTTTCCACTCCACTCCTCTGTACTCCAATGTGAATAATATGATAATCTCAGCATTACTAAGAAAAAACAGTAAATTTCTCGCAGCTTCAATAATAATAACAAAATTAGTAAGTTTCTTGTAATGCAATGTAATCTTTTTTAGAAGTACCTACATAGTTGCTAATAAAAAGATTATTTTTTTCGGATATCTCATGGACTAATGATCCGATTTAAGACCGCGCCTGACAAACCCAAGGTCAACCTTGTCTGATAAGACGCAAGCATAGTTTTGCTATTGTCTTCTTGGTGGCGCTGATAGATTAATAAGTAATAATATAAAATATTTTTTGGTACAAAAAACTGTGCTAACTGATAAGGATTTATACGCCGTGGCCGCAGTTCTGCCGCTTCGATAGCGTGCGATTTTTAGTCTGTCAATTATTGCCAAACAGCGAATTTCTCTCATGAATGAACCATTGCATTTAACTATAATCAAAATTATTTAAAATAATTCGCAAGCTCACAATCATATTATTTTAAACAAAATTATATAATTGTTTATAATTTACAATTTTTGCAGTACCTATCAATAAAATTTCAACAATTATATAAAGAGCGACCCAAAAGCCATGGAATCAGAGCAGGCTTAGACGAAAATGAGGTTTGGTTTTTTCCAATTAATTATTAGTGTCATCTTACATGTCAGAAATTATTGTGCGAAATTCTGTTAGAAAATAAGGTAACTAATCTGTGTTTTGTGCTAGAAATATAGTCAACAACAGTTACAATATGAACAAGTTAAAGTTAGTTTTCAGGAAGCAAACCAATATTTAAAAAACTGAAATTTATTTCTGATACCTTCTGAGATGCTGCTGGAATTCTAAAAGACGCACAATCCTTAAACATGATTACTGTACCTTGCTCTTTTTTCCATAGCTTATTGAGCTTTCAAGACTTTTGAATCGTTCGTTATATTATGCAAATTATTGGACATTTTTTTTTATTTTCAATTTGCACAAACCTCTTTCCAGAAAGAAATACCTTTGTTGTTTAAAACTTATTACATGAAAATTTTTAATGAAAGTTTAATTTTACAATAATTATTATTGTAGGAAACGGACATGTCCTGTGTTTTAAATTTTTTTTGAGAACAATTACGAGATACTTATACTTTTTGACAATAATTTTAAAAAGTTGGATAACTAAAGTAATATTTGCATTACAAAATTATATTACTTTACATAATATGAAAAAAATATATATTCTAATATATATCCCAAAAATGAGATATCGACGTCAACTTTGTATTTTTAAATGGCATCCTATATTTTATATTGCATTTTTAGATTGTATGACAAATTCTAAATATATTTTGTGTATAAAGTCTTAACCTATCTTTAACTGTTTTCGAAATATTGACGGTTAAAAAAACAAAAATTTAAACACTCAATTTTTTCTTGAGTTAATTGTTTCAATAGACCTTTTTCAAATGACGTCATTCATCAGCTTCAGGACACCTATTACATGGTGGCTTATGGTGAAATAAATTTTGGGAATTTTTTTCACGTATTTAGCGAACTATATTCAAATTATTACTCAAGGTGGCATAAACAATAGAATTTAGCCTATTTAATAATGTAGTTAAAACTAAATTTCTTTCAACTGTTTTTTTTAAATTAATTATTGAAATTTGATAATTTTCAAATTTGCCCGCATTTTTTTAGTAACTTTTGATTGCTTGTGTTGCTTGTGAAGATTGCTTTTGACAGAAGTCAGTGAACTTTAATGACGTTTGTTATTTTTGTGTTTTTATCGTATTTTTTGGACTTTTGAGTGACTTTTTTATATTTTTTAAAGTAATTAATTTGTAAAGCATTGTAAGTACAACGTTATTCAACCCTACATGTGATGTGAATGATGTTTCCGTGTTTACATTTTAGAGACAAGTGGAATCATAACCTCTGGTCATTCTTCGTACTTTTATTTGGAAAAAATTTCATTTCACGGGTAATAGATTGTGAGGAAGATACGATTTCCAAAAGTCTGGACGATGATGACGGCTCGTTGATGGGTTCCACCGCCTGTAAGCTTGGTGTTGGTGACGATTTGCACAGCTGTTTCGATGGGTTGACCTGGCACCCTCCGGTGAAGACCCTTTCCACAGGGTTGGGCTGGATGCTATTGGTAGTTCAGCGATAAATTTCCTCACCTCAAAGTGGACGACTTGACGTGATATCTTCCCTTGAAGACGATTTCTACTGAGTGTTCGATCGTGATGATGTTGGTTGATCCGGCTCCTTTGGACCAAAATGTGAGGGAGGATCGAAGGAGTCACGGATTCGAACAAAAAGACTTTTCGTTGTTTACTGGTTTAATGATGAAATCGATCTCTGGTGTACAAGATTTTACAGACTTAGCTCCAGACACCAAGGGTAGGGATGTTTACCTCATTTCGGGGGTTAAGGCTGTTTACAGTCATGAGTGGCGTGAACATAGATGCTTTGTTAGGGCTATTCCAAATGTGAGTTTATATTTTCGCAAAAACGGTGACTGTTTACTGAAGTCATTAAAGATGAAAAATCACAATTAAGTGACAACCTCACTTATGCTTTCTCCAGGAATGTGAAGCCAAGTTTGCAAAAATTCTCCAGAAAATGTATTGATGAAAATCCAATTGTCAAATTATTACGAATTATTTTATTTTAAAGCACCAGCTACTGAAGATGTGTATATTATTGAAACAACACAAACTTCACAGAAGGTACGTTTTATTAAACCTTTTTAATTACAAATACTGATTTATTCTTGTAGGTAGACAATATTGTGCTTACATGCCCTTGTGAAACGTTCAATAATGGAAAGGTACTGGTGAAATGCAACAATACAAATTGCAAGAGAGTTTGGTACCATAAAACTCGCCTAAATCTTCAAAGAATACCTAAGAAATAGTTCTGTCCAAAGTGAAAACCTAAAAATTAAATGCCTTATTCAACTTTATTTTTTCCATCTTTTTAATATTAGTATTATATTGTCAGTGTCATACAGCCAATTTATGTTTGTATTTTTTTTTTGTTATAGATCATACAATGAATGATATGCTGTAATATTATAATAAAACATTATGATTGATTATAAATATCCAATTTTTATTTGATACGGTTTTTTTTAGTTAAATACTGGTGAACAAAAATTTACTAAAACGGAACAAACAGTAAGCATTTGATCTCCCACAGATAGTCCATGTTTTTTTCTTTAAAAGGAATATTAGAAATACCTCCGAAAATATCCTGTACTTTGTTACGTAGAAGTCCCACAACTATTTCGCATAATTCTACAAGATATTTGGTTTTTAAAACACTCGTGTTTATGAATCATAAATAGGTACTGTACCTAATTGGTTTTATTTAGAATAGTTTATTTACAGTAATTTATGATTACACTAATAATTAGTTTGTTCACAATAAATGGCTTGAGACCGTGGTGTTATTTTCGAACGCGGGCGAACCGAGATTCTGACCAGATAGGGACCCCCAGGATGCCCTGTTGATGCAAGAAAGCGGCTCCTTGACGATGCCGAAGCGTATGAGTAACTCACAAGACCAGTTGGGACCCCCAGAATGATCGGTTAATGCAAGAGTGCAACTGCTTGGCTGTGGGGTGGATTCTTTTTACTTAGTCTTAGTATTGTCAGTACCCTTCGGTCAAGGCAAGGTAATAGGCGTTTTGTCGCGAGGAACCGTTGACTCAACGGTAAGCGCCCGCAACGTTGTCGCGACTGGTCGGTACACAGCTTTTGGCAGTGAGTGTACTTCAACGGTAGCTGAAATCGAGGACCGTATTGAATAGGATGGTTACTTCGTGCGGTTCTTCCAAGTTCTAAGGTTGTACAACCTAACCTAAAAAGTGGCGTTCTTTGTTATATTATTATTATTATTATTATTGTAGATTGTTGGTGTTCTGAATTGTCTTATTAAAAAAACTGTTAGAAATGGAGGAATCTGTACCTGAAAACGAACTAGTGGAGATATCAATTAACCATAAAGGGGTTGATCTGACAGCTATCGTCACCCTCGAAGAAGCTAATGTACTGATGAATGGTGAGTGTTTTCATAAAAAACATTTTATCAATTCAATTTATAAATAATCTTGGATAAAACATGTGAATGAAACTCGTTTTTTTTGTATTCATAGATGAAACAGCTGCACAGAATTACGCTGAAGCTCTTGTGGCCCAGCACACAGCTGAAGACTTTCATGATACGCCTAAAGTAGTGAAGAAAGAATCTGATTGTTTGAGTACCAAAGAAGCTACTACAGTATTTTTAGATTTAAGAACCGAATATATGGAAAAATTTAACGATCGAAAAACAGCAAAATGTGTCCTGTGGCAGAAATTAGCTGCTGATATGAAAAATAAAGGGTATGACATTCCCCAAGGGAAAGAAGGTGCAGAAAAATGCCGGCAAAAATTTGCCAACCTTCAAAGGGTATATGTCAACTACATAAAGCATATAAGAACAACTGGAGAAGAAAAAAGAGACCCACCGCCATATTTTGACCAAATGAACAAAATTTTAGGCGATAAAGATAAAATAACTCCCCCCTATCTCGAAGATTCTCTAGATACCACCAACATTAATGAAGCCATAGCACACTCCTCAGCAAGTTCAAGTTCATCAAGTGATCATCAAAATTCCTGTTCATCAGGCTTTACCAATAAACAAAAAAAAATAGCAAACAGGTATATGTTATTATTGTTTTATTGAACGTCTAATATGAAATGTTAATTTAGATTCAGTGCTTCTCATACATCTGTTCGGCCAACAACAAATTTTAATAAAGTAATTGAGTTATTCAAAGAACAACATGAGCAGTCGAGAGCAGATAGGGAGAGGCATATAAAAATTTTTGAAGAGGCCATGAAAGTACAAAATGAACAGAGAGCAAGATTTTTGGACTTTTTACAGAACACTAAAAAGCGCAAGAGGTGTAGTAGCAGCTCCTCTGATGAATAATTGTCGAGCGTTGTCCACTGTTAATTATTTAAAGTTATTTTATTTCTGTTACAGGAAGTTTATTTTTATATTTGGAATAAAACGCTTTGTTTTTTTATAAAGTTTTATTATCTCAAATTTTCGGCAATTCGATCCCTTTTAATTGCCCCAAAATTCATGTCCAATCTCGGGTTATATTCTTCTTGGTAATTATCGTCATAATCAAAAATTTCGCCTTCCCACACATCATTATTTAAATAACAATAATTGTGCAATATGCAAGCCGCCGTTGTAATTTCAATAGCTTTCGACACAGAGTAAGTATTTATAAATTGAAGGCGTCTCCATCGTCCTAATAAAATGCCAAAAGTGTGTTCTATACAAACTCTATCCGCACTTAAGATATAATTATGATGTCTTTGAATCTGTGTTCTTGCATTTCTATATGGTTTCATGAGCCAACTAGATAATGGAAAAGCACTATCTCCAAGTATATGATAGTCATCATTTGGAAAATATTTTTGTTTTCCAAAGCGCTCTATTCCCCTTACAAATAAAGAATTGGAAAACACCTACATCATAAACAGAACATATGTTAATTAAATGTACATAAGATATCAATATTATTAATCTTACCCTTGCATCATGGGCAGAACCGGGAAAACCAATGAACACGTAGGTGAAAATTTTCTTGGCATTACAAATAGCCATTAGATTTATGGAATGTCTCAAATATCTATCAGCATAACTATCATGTTGAGCTACTGGTACTTTAATGTTGATGTGACATCCATCGACAGCCCCTATAGCACCTAAAATTAGTTCAATAGTTACAATATGTTACACATCGATATATATTTACCAGGATAACGAGCGAAACCTCTCCTTAACTCTTCAAATTCTTCCTCTGTTTTTGGCCAAAATATGTACTTTGCTTTCATGTTTTTAATTATATATAAAAAGGCGTTAGTCAGTCTCATTACTGTTGATGGAAGTACTCGAAATGCTTCAGCAATGCAATTTAAAGCATCTGGTTTTGATAGAAACCATATGAATATTAATAATCCTTTTTCTGGATGTATAGGAAAATTGCCACCTCTGTATTTTTTTTTAATTAAGTTGTAGGTATCGTTTTCGAGAACTACCCTTAATAATTTTTCAAAAGTTTGTTTTTGCAATCTGAATATTTGGAAAAAAACTGTTTCATTATATTTATCAAGCCAATTAACATTGAAGTCTCTAATAGTATAAGAATGATATGGAGTTCGAATGGTTTTTAAAATCAGTAAGAATTTATGGAGTCTCACTTCTTCATCGTTGATAAGACAAGATGTAATTTCGTTAAACAAAAAATCGTCAAACAATATAAAACTAATCGCAAATATATTAAATTCACTTTCCAATAATTTATCCATTTGAATAATTCTTATACAATAATTTCTAACGTTTATACAATAATTAAGTGACTAAAATAAATATTTTATTATGATCTGTACAACAAAAATATTTCTATACTCACTGTATGATAATTTAGGAAATTTATAACCTCAAAACAACCACAACCTATCTAATAAACCAAAAATAAATAAACCGGTGCGTTTTCATGACAATAGCGGTACGACAAAGATAGAAACATGTTAGGAAGAGACGAGGCTAATACCGTTTTGGTTCATTCGGTACGTCAACGGTTCCTCGCGACAAAACGCCTAAAATAAACTGAACACCAAATTCTGACCTTGACAGAAAAAAATGTGTAAAGCAACCTTTATGATGATTTGGTTTTCCTAACCTCACATTCCCCAACGTTATGTTCCTGAAGAACTGTCCAAGGAACTGTCAAAAAAAATATGTAATGGTCAGTTTACACAATTCTTCTTGTCAATGTCAAAATTTGGTGTTCAGTTTATTTTGTCGCGGATAGTACAAGCGCCACTTTTTTGAAAGAATAAACCAGAACGAACAAAATTTGTCTGCCAAGCTTAATAATCTATGAGAAATTGATTTCTCTGTTTAATTTACAGAAATATTTACTTACTGCACTTACCTAAAACATGGGCTGGAGAAGTGTGTCGTAATTTTAGCGCGAACGTTTGAAGCACTGTCATTCTAAAAATATACCTTAAAAAAGTCGCCCTTATTGCACTAGTGCATAATGTTGAAATTATAACAGCTAAACTTTGACCGAATGAAAATCACATATGGAAACACAAATAAGGCATAAAAACACTCAACTCCAATACTCTAAACATTCTAGTTTTAATCCAGTCAGAAGTTGCAAATAATTCGCGCATAATTGATAAATTAATCGAAAATAGAAATTACCCTGTAAGCTTCGTGCTCTCAGTCAACTTTGTGTTTCAAAATTTCGCGCAATTTTGACGTCACGGCTTCTGGAGCCCTACATATGCAAATACTCTTTGTAAGATATCTAAAAATGATTAAAAAACTTCAAATGCTCTCGCAAGTGCTCTGAAGTTGTATAAACCATTGTGGTTTTAAGCGTTGAGCAATTCACGTCCTTGACAAACAAAAACATAACCTCAATGTTTGACACCTATCATGTTTTTTGAAATTCATCAAATAAACATAGTCCTATTTTATTAATAATTTTATTGTAGACATTTGCTATTGTACGACCATTTGTTGAAAGTGATGGACAATTTGAAAGAAAGCCACTATTTTCATTTACCTTCCCAAGGAAACATTTACACAATCACCCATTTGGAAGCTGCTAACTGCCCCCATAAAATTCTTGTAGCGTCATTAAAACGTGATATTTTTTGTATTGAATATCAGGAAGCAGCAGGCTGTCTGATACCAACAACCAAAGAAGTTTCTTTTACGTACATTCCAAGTGCGTAACCTATAAATTCCACTTTTTAATTTCGTAACAATTTGGTTTTAGGTGGAGCTGAGATTATTTCAGTTGACGCTTTTAATAAATCGGCAACAAAAAATGAGTTCGTAATAGGTGTAACAATAATTAAAGTATTTGCATACTCTTCGTTAAAAATTTGTTGATTGATACTGTTTTTTACAGAATAGTAATTTACTGGATGCATATGAATACTATTTAAATATATATTCAGAATGGGAAGAAAGTGATGATTTTAACATTGATAACATCGCTCAGAATTGTCTAAATGTTGAGTTGAGTTTTACTCCTTACCAACTCACACACACTGAATTAATTATATGGGAAAATGAACAAGTAGTTAATAAGGAAATTGTCTTTTTGTTGTCAGGGAGTGATAATCAAATTCATATTTATCGAGAATATACTACAGATCATTTATATAAAGAAGTTGACAATAAGGAGTATTTTCCAGAATTTATTAAAACTCCAAGTCCAGTTGTTTGGGTTGATATTTACTACAAAGAAGACTATTCAGAGTAAGTTACTTACAATATAAATCAAAAAACCTCCATGAAAATAATAATAAAGCACCACTCATTCAAAAATTTAAAATTTGTTAGGTTAGGGTTAATTTGACAGTTCTCAACCAGTGGCGTAGCATCAGCTCAGACATCGGGGAAGTCAAATAATTACATATTGATATCGACATGTATTTTTTTTTTCACTTATATTAGATTTATGATGTATAATTTCAAAATATTTCGGTTTATAATAACAATTTAAACACATTTGTAATAAATGAGGTTTTTCCACTAACAGTTCAAAACTATACTGAGCACGCGCAGTATCAGTTAAGTGTTACAACAGACAAAACGGTTAGTCCTGGGAGTGTTTAATTCGATTGAAACAAACAACGAATTGAATTCAGAACTGAACTCTTAGGATAATCTGAAGTATTCTCTTAGATTTTTTTGTACTCTTGAGACGCTATTGTCAGTTTTTTGACATTGACACTGTTAGAATCATGTTACTCTCTACTATCTCCCTACTTAGAGGAATAACCCTCGGCTGTTCTAGAGCTATTTCCCATGAATGTGTTGTACCCTAACTGTACAGAAAGTCAACGAATTAATTAAAGTAATTAACAGGAGTTAATGTAAGGACTTACAGTAAGAAATAAAGCAACTGAGGGGAAAACGACACTGACATTGCGTATGTCAAAAAAAATGGAAACACACACACCATTTTTGACATACGCACGTCAGTGTCAGTTTTCACTCAATTTTTTTGTAAAAATTATTATTTCTTACGTAAGTGTTCACACTGACTTCAGTTAATTATACTGTCTCAATTTTTCTGTACATTTAGGGTAAAACTCATGGGAAATAGCTTAAAACATCCGAGATTTTTTTCTCAAAAATGTCACTGACAGTGCGTATGTGAAACGATTTTTCCGAAGTGTATTTTTTGAATTTCCCACTAGGAAACAGTGAATATTTGCTTGATATATTAGGCGAAAACGCAATAACATTGAGTTAAAATTACTGGGCCACATATCTCCCCTAGGTTCACTATTCCTTTCAAACTATCGTGGTGTTTAGGTAAATAAATGAATTTCGTTAAAAGAATTAAGTATCTTTTGTGGAAATATCACACTTAAAAACGATTTTTGCCTACTTGAAATCTGCAAATGTGTTCGACAAACCCATCACTTGTAAATATTTGTGGTTAGCCCTTATTGACTTCACTGACAAGTGTTGTAGTGGCTAAGAACTGCAGTGTCGGCGTTGATAACTACATATACCTGCTACCTGTTTTGTTCGGATCTGTAACGTAAACCTAGTAGGATGCGTTAGCTTCTAGAAACTTTTATTATTCAAGTGTATTTTTTGTTGTACTTTTTATCACGCGCTTTCACTTAAAAAAAAATAAGGACAAGGTTTTATGATGAATTTTTATCGGAAAATATTCCGATGTTTTTGATAAACCGTTTAGGCAATTTTCGCAGTACTTTTTTTTTGAAAATTTCACTTTGACGAATGTGATGTGAACGGTTTGGCAGGTTACTAAAATATCATTAATAAATTAAAAATTTTGATCGAAGACGAAGTAAATTAGTGAATTAGATCTCTGTGATGAATTGATGACACGAACTATTCGACTTCTGATAACAGTTAAATAATAAATATTTATTATTTTTTTTTACAGACGTATTACTGCTGTAGGTTGCGAGTGTGGGTACGTTCGAATGACTAAAGTCTGTGTTAAAAGTAACAAACTTATTTTTAACTTTTCAACCAAATTAAATAATTATATCTCACATCTTCGATTATACCCAAATGAAGAATTAATCTCTCCAAGAGATATTTTAACAAAACCCAAATCAATTAATAACAGTGGTTCCTTAAATTTGGTTGTAGTAAACACAATATTGCCTCCAGTTTTATTCCAGTGAGTTGAAACACAAATTTTGGACTGTACTTAAGTTCTTTTTTTAAGGGATATTTTGACTTATGGCCTAAGTAATTATACTTCTTTACCTCGACACGACTATACTTGTGTTTTAACTTGTTGTCAAGTCGCTGATATTAATTTTGACGGCGAAAAAGAGATTTTAATTGGGAACAGTTCAGAGGTAAATTAATGAAAATTGAAAAAGTAGTTCATTGTATGAATGCAATACGTGGAATTTGGAACTATTGGACATACTCGTTATTGATCATCAATAACGCACCTGTCTAACAGTTCCAAAAGCCACTATTAGAGCACGTATCTCGCTTTTGTTAATTGCCAATATATTTTTTTTCTAGGAAATAATGTTTTATAAACGCGATCCTGATAAGGGATGGTGTTTAGAAGAATTAAAAATGTTTGCTTCTCCTATAATTAGCATGAAATACGTTGATGTTATCGAAGATGGAGTCAATGAACTTGTGGTGTTATCAATGAAAGGAGTGCATTTTTTACAGGTTATTAGTTTGTTTTATATGCGAATTTTAACAAAATCTTTTTTCAGCATGACTTTTCATACGTGGATAAAGTTTTAAGTGAAAAAATAAAATGTCTTAATTTTTAAACTTTTTATTAGTGAATCCAGGCACAGATAAATTCATTTCGTGGGACTATAGTAGCTTAAATATTATCTACGGCAATTTAACTTAACGTCTATAGTATATACAAAAATTGACTAACAGAAATAGTTAAAAATATCACGAATAAAAATCAAACAAAATATAATGTAACTGGTATCGAGGCAATTTGTACTAAATCAATCACGCTTGTGTTATAAATAAATAAAACTGCAGATTTTTTTTATAACAACTACAATATAAACAAGAAATGTATCCTCTAGAAGGCGTAAAATGCTTTTTTTGACAATGTAAATTATATGAAAAGGAAGTCATAGTCTTCTAGAGGATAGATTTTCTTGAACATATAATATAAGAACCACCAACGCCACAATTTAGACCCTAATTAACGACTAATAGTTCATTAAAAAAACGTCGCAGCATGTGATGAAAATATAAAGGACGTCAAATATGAAACAGGCGTTTCTTCTTGCATTTTTGCCTTATTTGCGTAAACAAAAATTGCTCACCCTTCATTCCTCTTTCCACTCAACCATTCTAATAACCTAAAAAGTGACAAACTTAGGACGAGTTAAACGTTATTTCCTTGTTTCACTGTTGTGTTGTTGTCACCTGTTCTTTTTGAAGGTGTAAGTTCTTCAATACTTATTAAAAACTGAAGTATTTTTAAAAAAGACTACACACTGATATTAAAAAAAACATTTTTAACAATTTTTTTAATAGTTTTAAATAAATAAAGGCGATCCTCCAAGCCTAGATGTAGAAATCGGGACGTGACAAACGTCTACATATTTTACATTGAAAAATAGTACTTTCTATTTTTCACATCTTCGTCAACTTTTGTAATGTCACAATTAAGGTCATAAGCTGGATCTGGGTTATTATCATAGGCTTCATCTAAGTTCAAAAAGTGACGTTCCGATATTACCGTATCATCTTGACAAGTAGACAGATGAATTTATCAAACACAATTACGAGATTTTTTTAATGAACAACCGCAATCTGGTCCAATATTATACATTAATTTTTTTCAATTGTTTTATTAGTTCTTACAATCAGCTTCAATTGTTGATTTAACAAATTTCTAGCTATTTGAGGCATTTTTTAAACGTTACAACTTTTTTGTCCGTGTTAGGGGTGCGTTGAGGCAGGCTTCTTCCAACTTAATTCAACAGGTGGTTCTTCTTTGATAAAAATTTAATTGTTTAGAAATTACGTAAAACCACACTTGGCCGTGTGAAAGAGACGGCCATTGTACTTGAGCACGCAATAATTTGTAATTGATAGAGTACAACTTCCTCATCAGAATTTGGGTCAATTAAGTATGTAAAAATATTTTTTCTGTATTTAATAACAAGTGTGGTTCTGGTAAAACCGATTGGGTGTTTTTCGTAATATGAAACATTGCATTAACAGGTCGATTTATAGTAAATACTTATCATATTATAAGCTAAATCCTAACCAGTCTTAACAATTCACGCATTTGCACTTAACGCTTAACTGTTTTATACCGCCATATTTAAAAAAAATCATGATATGGTACAAACTGCAAAAATTTCTCATATTCGATATCAAAGTATTTATATATTACCATACGTATGTACCACCTTCAAGTGCAATTACTATTTACAATAATTACAAGTAATTACATTGTTCATCGAAAAATAACATCTGAATGATCTTTTTGTATTTCATTTTCTAACCAGAATTTTTTAAAATATTTATAATAGGGATCGCTAAAAAAACCGATTATACACATAAAAATATATAAATAACGTAGCAATATAAATAAAGCTTTGGTAAACTACACTACTGAACCATTCTCGCGCCTTAACTTCAATCAACGTTGTCTTGGAAAATTAGGCGAACATAGCCGGGAGAACCCGAAAGAGGCGAAGCGCAGAACGGACAAACCGCATGGAATCCGTTCGTTCCGTGTGGAATCGCCACATTAGCCCAGTACCTGCAACACAAAGACTCAAAAACCCAAACAACTTACTTACACTCTAAACATAGTTCTACAAACCCTTCCTATTCAGATCATGTCTTTCTACAATTGATAATCAAATTTTGTATTGTTAAGCTACTACCAAATGCAAACTATAAAACTTCAATTCTTGTTGGAAGTTATCGTGTTGTCAGAACTGTTAAAATTGTAACGGAATTCACAAAAGAGTCATTCTTCTGAAAAGAGTGCGGAGAAATGTGAGTCAGCTCCGGCACTACAACTTGTTACAATACATACTCGTAAATACAATAAGAAAGATACAATACATAAAAAGAAGGTTTTATCAAATTATTGTAAGTGGGGTTTAAAACAAATGATAAAAGAGATGCCACAATAATACAAAGTGTGTTATCAATCGTGGTAAGCCATGATTGAGATGTTTCTCAGAAGGGTCACTTACTTGACGGTTTTTTCGGTGGCCATGTGACCGCACGGATTGAATGCGAATGTCGGTGGGCCAGAATCGACATAAAACGCCGGTTCCAGGCCCATAAATACCTTTACAACAGGCCCGAGCTATGAAAAGAATATTTACAAATTGCTAGATTTAAGTGAAATTGGGGTACCTCTAGGCAAATGGGACATTTCCTCGCACCAGAGTCCTTATCTTGTCCCCAATCGTGTAAGCCTTGAACGTGGCCGCAGTTGAGATAAACATAAGGCTGTTGTAAGTTTTCGTTCGGTGTTACTTTTCTAGGAATGACTAAAGTATTTAAACCGACAGGACATTGTGGTCTGCCTGCGTTGATTTCGTCGATTTCACGTTCGAGATCGCGTTTACTCTGGAAAAGGCAACAAAAATTCTCATAAATTATTAGGTAGGTCTGTTCCAACAACAGTTCAGAATTCTTGCACTGCGCATGCCCAGGATGACCCGAAGTCTCTATTGCGCATGCTGAGCTCAGTTCTGAACTGCTGTTGGAACAGACCAATAATCTCAGTTTTTAGTTAGGTATAGTTATTTTTTTGAAAAACGCTCGGACAAGTCGAATTTATTTAGAAGTGGGACAAATACATATCTATAACACTCGCGGCACTCATATATATTTCTTGAAGAGATGAAATTAGTATAACTGTTTTAGTCCCTTTTTTCTTTTTTGTAGTCCATTTTTGTTAAAAAGCAAAAACTCGTACCTTGATTTGATGAATTTTTATAAGACACCAAATAAAAAACCTATAATTATACTTGTTATTGTACTAAATAAAAGTAACTATAAAAATAGATAAATGAGAAATTATATTCTGAAAAATTCTGAATAAATCGAAAAATCCATCCAACAACACTAAACACTTTTTCCACGACGCACGTTTCGGCAACGATTTTACCATTCTCAAGTAAGAATTAAGTCTGAAATATTCTGGTGTATTATTATTAGCGCATTATTTACATGAAATAAATTATGAAAAAGAAATGGAATTACGATGTTTGCTCATTAAACTGTTGATAAAAAATATTTTTTGAGAGAATTTTTTGTCGATGGTTCGGACATATTTTTTTAATCGTTTTTTAATCTACACTTATATGTATCATCTCGTTGATTTCCAGAATTTCCATATTATGTTCTAAAATATTTGCAATATGTCAAATATGTTACTTTGTGGTCTGATATTTATTCAACTGAATGACCTCTTGTGGTTTCACAAATTTTATTTCCTCTCACAGAAAAAAGGTATCTAAACTTTGACCTTTTGCATTTTTAAAAAGTTGAATTCGTGATGGAAAAAATTTTATATTTAACTTTTTCTACTGGAAAATAAATAATTACCGGTGACTTCCCTAAACCTTCCGCTGACCGCCATAATAAAGTGGCCCCACATAGATCAATCAACGTTCCATCTTCTAAGATATTCGTTTCATTTTCAACCACTTGACCTTTCTGTTGTGCTGATCTGGACTCCCTCAACGAAAACACTCCACCACCCACTGACGTCTCTAACCAATAACTGCACTTGGCATCACCTCCGCAAAACGTCCCTCTCGGATGCATAATCAAGACGCCGTTCGTGGTCAAACCATCGATCTCGCGTCCGTTTTCTTGCCACTTAGTCGCTTTCTCCTAGAAGAAATGAATCGTCAAGTGGCATGTAATGGTTTATTTGTTCATAATGTTTGTCTTAGAAAGAAAACGAGATTGAAGAAGTAAAAAATTGTTGTAACAATTTGTAGTTCTTAACTAACCAGGGTAACATGGTTTAAGGGCAAGATCTATACTAATTTCGGTTTAAAGGAAAAAACGTTAAGTTTCCTCAGTTTTCTCAAAAACCATAAGTTGGATAAATATAAAGGGAAACACTGTTATAATCTATAAAAAATTTAGAAGGGTTGTTAATACTTAAAAAAATTGGCCTCGGCACACAAATAATTATTTTCAGTAGAGTTTTCTCTTTATACACAAGTCTTTTAAAGACTTAAGTGGCGTCAAATAAGCTGCTTAATATGCAAAATTGTGAACTTTTTGAGTTAGATCGACTTACATATTTTTTTTAAAACGTATCTTAAGGTCTAAGAATAAGAAGTGACTCAAGAATCTAGCCGCTGTAATGTTTTTGAATTTATTCTTAACAATATTGGCAATCGTCACGATGATTTTATTTGAGAAATTAATATCTCGGAAAATATTTGACAAAATAGCATCAAAACAAGTACTCGAGTTCAGTAATAACGATTTTCAAGTCAAAATTAAGAACTAGAAAACTCCCAGACAAAATTGACGCATCAGAAGAATTTTTTAATAATAGATTTTACCTAATAATTATTGTTTACTTAGCAATTTACTTATGTATTAGGTATTTTATCTATTGTACTAAAAGAAAATACTAAATGAAAAGTAATTATCAAATAAGATTCATAAAAAAATTCTTATGTTGCGTTAATTTTGACCAGGAGTTCATTAAAAAATATAGATTTCGGTGTTTTTCAGATGACTGATAACGATGTTGACAGAAGAAATGTAAAAATCAAAATCACTATCTTAACATCGTGATAAAATATTGGACAAAATAATACGAAACTGTACATTTAAATATTTTTCAGATCACTTAAAACGATTTTACCATTAAAAATGTAAAAACTAAAATGGCTAAACTCAGAGTTATTGAATATCCCATTAGAATTATCCCATTCCCTTGATTGTGTAAAAAATGGTTAAAGATACGAAAATTATTTCAGAAAAAAATTAAATAAAAATTGAAAATATGCAGATTGTGAAAGTAAACAAAGCCAATAAAATCATATCTAAAAAAGATATGTATATGTAACCAAAATTTGCAATGTGTTGAGTTGACATTACTTCAGTATTTTAGAATAACAATAAAAAAAAAAAACTAATACCAGAATGTGTACTTTCAACAGTAAATACATATTTGTATGCTAAATTCCATGGAAAGCGATAAAGTAGTTAAAAAATTATTAATAAAAAACTAATTAATTTTTAACTTTAGTTCCTAAACGGTGCAATTTGGAATAGAAATAAGTTGCGTTAAATCGGTTTGTTTTGGCCTTAAGAATATAAAGTTGCGTTATGGGAAAGACTTTCAGGATCTTGTACGTATATAATTTTACTTTTTATGTAATGTTTAATTTTCCACTCATTTGTGTAAAACAATTTATTTAGCTTTTTGTTTTGTAATTTGCCAAATTTTGCTGTTTCATCAAATTAGACTCAATTTTTTTCACTTGTTTCTTTTTGCTTCATATAGGCCTTATGACATTACTCGTAATAACTATAACAGTTTAATGTTATTTTGTTCAATATTAATTGAAACATTAAATATAAAAAAAATCGTTATCAACTCATAATAAAAAAACAACGCCTACGTGCCCTTTTTATAATATTTTGTTCAATACCTATCGTCTGATATACTAGCATTTTTAACTTTTATAGTCTTTTTTCATGAAAAAATTATGATTAGTGAAGTGAAAAACACTTTACACAATAAATCATTGTGAACAAAGCAGTCGTATATCAGCTGCTCCTACCCACTGATTGATTTAAACTCGAAGTAATAAATGACCATAAGCACCGGCATTCTAAAATCAGCATCTAACCCAAAATTTTTACTTACGCTTAGTAAAAAAGTGTGATAAAATAAAAAAAAGTATACCTGACTGTGTAATTTCATGTTATTTTGTCCAATGTTGTCTGAAATATTAGAGTATTTATGCGTATAGTCGGCCGTATTGGGTTCACCCATAGAATTTATTCCTCCATGAGCTCACCATTTTCACTTTTACATTTCTTATGACCTAAAATTGTCTAAAATGTTAACATTTTTATATTTATATTATATTTTTATAGTCGGCTATAGTAAGGCCGCTGTAATTTTGCATTTTTAAAAATTTATTTCATAGTCGTAATCAGTGATCTTGTCAACAGGTAAACGTACAACTTCTTGCCGATTTTGTCAAACATTTTTTTACCACCATAATTATTTATTTTTATTATCCATCATAATTATTATATCCGCCATTTTGAATGGGTCCTCTCGAAAATTCTTGAGTATTTGTTTTGGTACAATTTCCTAAAATATTTCTCGAGATGTTAATTTTACAAATAAATTTTTTGTAACAGGACGATAATTGTAAATTTTTTGTTGACGATAAATTCAATAAAGATTCAGCGGCCAAATTTTTAAGTCACTTCTGATCCTTAGAGTTACGTAACTTTTTTTATTTTGTTTTTTAAGGATAATCGGTGTTAACTCAAAATAAGTTTGAAAAAAAAATAAAATGCTAATTTGACGCAACTACTCCAAGATTTTCAAGTTTCGCTGGATCAATCTCGCTATGTCTATTACCGTACCCCTAAGAATATGTTTTTGGATGTGTCGAATCCCGCCGCGTATATCCTCGCAATTTTGGGGTTCTTCCTGTCACACAAAATCCGACACGCAAACCTCGATATCGTACTCTGCATGACCTTCGTTTCGCCTGTTTTGTCTCCTGGAACCGTGTCCATGACCACGAAGTCGATCGGCGCCTCCGACGAACGACCGATCTGGAAAATATCGCGATTTGGTATTTGGAAAAAGTGGGTCATTATGTGCCAACTTACTTGGAACATATCCGTGTCTTCGTCGTTTGTGTATTCTACTATAACGGCATGGTTTCTGGACAGCGTGTATGATATCGAATGCTGATTGGCATCCAAGATGGCTTGGGACGAATGGGGTGTCTTAACGACATAATGTTTGGACCTTTTGACGCCGTTCGCCGTCGGTCTTTTATATAAAACGAATTTACTACGTCTCCTGCCTCGATCGCCCTGAGGTAGAAAACCATTATATCTGAAGAGAAAGAATGCCAAGGTGAAGAATTTTCCAAAAAATATAAATTACGAGAGAAAAATAAATAAAGGGAATTTATATTTATAAACGAGAAAAATCGCAAACTTAAACATTTACAGCTGCTCACTAGCCAAAGTAAGCAATTCTAAATGGTGGAATGAGGAAATTGCGTATTTTATAAGTGTGTAAACATTTTACTCAAAATATTTAATAATACCGTTTCAGAAGGATGATATTTGACCGGAAAACTTCTTTTTGCTAACAAATTGCAAAAATTATATGCAACATAAAATTTAAGCAGTTTGAAAAGTAGCACATAAATTCATATAGTATGCAAAAATTATACATATTTGATCAATTTATATGACTATAAGAAGGTTAAAAATATGTATTGACGATTAACAATAAGCGATATGTTCTTTGATGGTGGAATTTGGAACTACTAAACACGTGCGTTATTGAAGGAGAAAATTCATTTTTTTTTTTTACAAAATCACTTTCAAAGTGAATTTGCCTTGTATCGTTTCTCCCGCAATAACGCACATGTACACTAGTTATAAATCCTGCCGACAGAGCCTTTTGGTTAATCGTCGATAGATATAAATAAAGAAACCTATATTTATTGAAATATCAACATTATCAATTGTGTTCTGTCAAATAGTTGTTCATATATTTATTTAAAATCTGGTTTTTAAAGTTATTTAATTACTTTCCTTACTACGCAACAATAAATTAATAACTAATGTCACAGACAACTTCAATTCGTTATGTTGTACCTTGTCTGCCGCTTCTCCCGTTCTGCTACTTTCTTTGACTTTTATTGATTGACTAATTGATATTCTAAAGGTGAGTTTTTAGACTATGCGATTTTTGATCGTGTGATCGAATTTTAGGAGGCGACTTAAAGACGCCCAACTTCTTTATTATTTATTAGTTTAATAAAGGGGTTAAATAGTTAATTTTGAAGTATACTTGACGCACCAGTCTAAAATAGTGGGGCCACTGCCTGTATTTATTAAATATAAAAATAAATTCTAATTTAAGTGTCAATTTTCACCAGTCAGATGTCAAAAAAGTCAAGTTAATCAAAGATTAATAGTTAATCGCAATTAAATATTTAATTTACATTCTGAAAATCAGTATTGTCACTTCGTTTCATTTTTGGTAGGTACTGGAGATCATTTGCATTTATGGTCAAGTGATCTATAATTTGTGCTGTTCAGTTGGTGCCGCTGTTTTAATTTTTGACAACTGATAATTTGTCAAATAAAATGAGAGTGATTTTCTGAAAATATGTTTTTTTTTTCGCATTCGGATGAAAGAAATCAATTTGAACACTTACTGCAACTTTATAATAAGCAGATTCGTTCCATTCTCATTATTACGTTCTTCTATCAAATCTTGATAAATTTATTAAACGTACATGAACTTAACCAAAAAATCATCACGTCTTGTCATAATTTTTGTCCAATGCTATCAAATTTGCATGTCCGTCGAGCTGCACCCCCCCATTGCACAAATCGTAAAAAAAAACTATGCAGCATTTACGTGCTCTTTATGTGCTAATTATGTGCTGAAATTAAAAATTTTGTGCTCCAATAGAAATACTTTTTTTAAAATTTTCAAAATGGGGGGTGCAGCTCGACGCCGAGTCACACCCCCCACAGAGAAGGTCAATATTTAAAGTAAAACCAACTACATACAAATTTTGTGGTTTTTATGTGCTCCACAAATATGTATAATACATATACATTATTCGTTGAAAACCAACAGATAACGCGATTTTTTTATCTGGGAGTGCGGGGTCTAGCTCGACATCACTCGATTACACAGAAAAATTGTGTTTTTCGATCTAAAAGGTAATGCAGAATTACATGCTATTTATGTGCTACTGATATTGTTAATAATTGTTAATAATTTTTGTGCTGCATTTTTAGTAACAAAACTTGATTTTTTTTAATTAGGAAGAGCGGGGTCTGACTCGATATCACTCGATTTTCCGGAAAAATTGGTTTTTTCAGTTCAAAATGTAGTGCAGAATTACGTGCTATTTATGTGCCACTTTTTTTTTACAGAAATTTTTTACAGAAAAAAAGAAAATTTGAAAAACAGTTTAACAATTAATAATTCAACCACGAAATAAAGTCGTTGTTTCTGAAAATTAAAAGTCTCAGCACAGAATCCTAATTTTTTTTGTGATTTTGACAATTTCTGTAAAAAAAAGTGTAAACAGTATTGCGTGTCAGATTTGAGTGTAAAAAATTAGTTTTTGTAAATTTAGGTAGCCAACATAAATGGGTTATTTTCTCAAAAAAATTGTTATCTAAGCAATTCGTAAACTTTCCATATATTCACTTTTTATTATGATATATATAAAATACAGAAAAATATACAAATCATATGTTTTCTTAAAAATTATTAGGTAAATAATTGTTTGCGAAATTGCTTAGTTCCTAATAAATTTGGCCACATCCGCATCCTTTTAAAATTGTAAAGTGGGAATTACTTTCGCTTTCACAATTTAACCATGTAGATTTGATGAAATATGATGAATAAATTTTACTACAAAAAGCTCATAAACTTGAAAATAGGTATTCTAACTAAACGGAAAGGGAAATAGTGTGGATGTTCATATTTCAAGGACAACAATTTTCATGAAAGTAAAACACCACAAGCATGGAAGTAATAATAGCTATTTATTTATACGAGTAGGTATTTGTGTAGTGGATTTCATGGCATAGCAGTAGGCTTTAGAAATTCAAATTTCTTCTTTCTAGTAATGTTCATCAATACTGTTTTAACTTAGTACTTCTAATAATGAACATATGCAAAATATGTAACTTATTTGTGAAGCTAGGAGTCCCTTAAGTTCATTATTTCTTTTAAACTTTGAGAAAGTTTAGGTAAATGTATACATATTTAGTAAGAAGCATCATCTTTTTGGAAAATATCACCATTCACCCTTAAAGTTTGATTTACGTCTCGGGCATCGGACCATTTGAATTTGAACAAAGCCAACGCTTCTAAATGTTTGTGGTTAAGTCCAAATTGACTTCAATGACAATACGGTTTATGGTGAGCAAAAATTTCGCAGATATATGTACTATAACTTAAATTGTAAATCTTATTAACAAACACCTCCTACTTGCGCTGTTAGCATTATTATACGTTATAACATCTCTAATCTTGCATTGACATAATCGAAAAAGGGCTGATAACCAACAGTTTTTGTTTTCAGCTTTACCAGTATAAGATAATCCCAAAAAGTATAAACATTTGTATAGCGCAAGTTGGTTTATTTCAACTTTTTTTATTATGTACTACTATAGCTGGTTAAATTTCTCAAACATACTTCAAAGTCACCCTGGATAACGACATTAATTACCGTGAGAAAAAGATCCTAACTTCTAAATAAGATATTTAATTTAAATGTCATTAACTATGCATAATAATTAGAATTCGTTTTTACGTACAACATTTCTACACTTCATGGGAATATAATATAAAATCGGACTTTACTTTGAGATAGAAAAGGTTCAACGAACATTTCAAATTGTCCTTGTGTATCAGAGATAATCAAAGTTTCAGAATTTAAAAAATACTTACTAGAATTAGCAATAAAAACATATCTAGACACAAACAGTACATGAATGATTATCCGCTGTCATCCAGTTGCAGGAAAAATAATAATGTATTTAGGTAAGTAGGTAATTGTAGAATACCTACAACTGTCAAAAGAGACACCTCCGTGTGACTTTAATCGGATCATCAAACTGAAACCTTATACTTACCCTAAAATGACTAGTTCTCCATATTTAACAAGCTGTTTTGGTTTCTCTGAGTTGGCACTCTCTTGTTCTTCTAATATTGGAGATTCGGTGCCATCCGATCTGTAACAAAAACACAAACAACAAATTAAAATAAAGCGGCAGCTTTGTCGGAGAATAGTTTTACGAGCGTTTAAGCAAGACTTGATGATATTCTGTTTGTACGCTATCTATTTTTATGGCAGTGTGATTACTTAAAACCATTCGCAACGGTTTCGCTTATTTCTTTCTTCAATTCGTTATACGAACAGAGAAAACACAGATCTAGACGGGTCAAGGAAGCTTCACAATAAAATTCACATTGCAATAGCACGTATTGAATTTAATTGCACGGTGGAATCACGCAGGGGTGCCCATTTGGTGCCGTGCCACTTTCACGACCTGTTTTATTAATAATTCGGGCTTAATATCTGCATATCGATCAAGAGTATTCGCAAATCTACCGCATTCTTTCCAAGATATGCGATATGTCTTCGCGAATGATTGATGCCGGCATTAAAGACGTCGCTTCAATATAGGGTGTCCTATCGTGTAGACACACTACTTATTAACTATGAAAAATGAAACTTGGAATTCACTACAGATAAAAAAAATCAAAGCAACTTTTTTCTTTTCTGACTTTGATAACTAGATCATTATAATAAACAGCTTAAGAAAATAAGGGTCAAATTGATAAACATATTTATAATTACACTGATAATTCGCAGGACATAAAACTAGCTAAAAGCATGTCTTTGTGGTGACTCGCGACGCTTAAAAAATAGTTATTTATGTAACTAGTGTAGAAAGTAACTGAAATCCTTGCGAATAAATGTTGAAAACACGAGACGCTAGCCGATCAGCTGTTTGTATATCCAAAACAGATAATAAACTATGGAAAATATATTTACTTAATTCTTCGCATAAAATTTATAACAAAAATTACAAAATCCTTCCTTTTAACTATTAGATTTTAAACAAAAAATTCATCGACATCGTAATATGTCTTTAAAATGCCGGCATGTTGTAGTAAACGGAAATGGAGCACAATATTTGACGTGCAATTAACCAGTAGGTATATACTCGTACTGTTTCAGATTATTTAAAACAACAAAAGTTTAATTTTTCTTGTCAATTTAATCTTTTTGTTATATTTTGAAATCTACATTTTTATATTTTTCTTTTACACCTAAGCTGCGTTCGGCTTTGCCACTCCGAGTTCACCGCCTCTTTCCTTATCTACTTCATTGAGCCCATATATCACTAGCTCTATCCGGTGACCAGAATTTAATGCTTTTTGACACTGTATCCAAAACAACACATGCTCTTTGTGCACCCAGTTATTAGATGGGACAGAAAGAGTGTACGTTGTCATGAAAACAGTCTTTAAATTAGTAAATCCTGAACTCAAATAATGCGACATATTTATATGCCCTGAATGAGACAAACAAAGACAGAGCAGGTGCACTCGGAGTGCCAAAATCGAATGCACCTCTAATAGCAACGTAGAAACTTGACAGTTCAGGAAATAATTCCAAGTATCAAATTTTAGTCAATTTTAGTTGACATATCTGATTAAACAAGATGCTTCTTTTATTTTAATGTCCTTAATACAAATATATGTAGCTTAAACCGACGTGACGACAACAGACATTACATAATTTCAAATCCAATTTTTTCTAAGCAATTTTAAAATTCACTACATACTTATAAAAACAGGCATCACCATGATGAAACATCATTGAATTGGAAGAGACTTCTCTACCGACAATGGCAGTATGAAAGACGGAACGTCGACTCACAGCAAACCGCCAATTTTAGCACCTAGCCTCAATTTTCCTTACTGATACTATAAATCTCATCCTAAAACATCAAACGGTATTTTTGTTTTTTTTTCCTGTGAGATATGGTTATACACAATATTTTATTTGAGTGCTGGTAATGTACTTAATGTAATGTAGATGTTTTTCTACACCACAACCATAAACTTCCTACCCCTTATTTAGTTTTTATTTTTACTTTCCACATTAATAATAATAAAAGATAACTTTATATAAAATGTAAAATTTAAAAAAAATACAGAATCTATACAATAATCATACAAGTGCCCATAAGCAATAAAGCAACCGATGAGGGCAATTGCTCGGTTTGACGTTGAAAGCAGTCTTTGGTCTGGGTCGTGTAGCTTGTCTTATAGACAACTTTTGCACCGAGTTAGTTGTCGCACGGTCAATCTCTGCGAGGGCACCCGAGTAGACTAGTATGTATGTACTTTTTTCAACAAAAATCCTTTTTTTATTCATAATAATATATTTATACTCGTATTATTATTTATTAATAATAAACTGCTTTTTTTCGACTCCCATATTTTAATTGATTTATTAGATAACAATTATCTATACTTTAACGATAATCATTAAGATATAAATTTTTCATTACGATATAATATTACAGTTACATATATTTAGTTAATTAAGAATTACCCTGAACGTCCGACACTGTTATTCTCTACAAATAAATTAGCTATTTTTATCAATCATAGATTAAAAGGACAAAAATAAAGTAGACTTCCTTTTTCGAAAATATTTTATTACTCACTTAGATTTCTTTTTTATTTGTTTAAATTATAAAAAGGCATTACCTTGTTTATAATATAATAGAATCGGATTATAATGAGAGAGATCAAACAGACTGGGAAATTGGATCATACTAAGTAAACGTGTTCAAAAGCGAATTAAAATTACATGTTGAAGAATACTTCTGCCTTAAATTTGAAATATAGACATTCAGTTTTTTTTTCTTTTTGTAAATGGGTACACAAGAGTACCAATGGTTTTATCTTATAAGAGTAAGTGATAAGCAGTAGATAGATAGTGGCGGCCTCCGAGATTTTCAGACCTAACCCTCTTGGATTTTTCGTGTGGACCTTAGTACAAAAGTTGGATATTGCGTCAGATAGTGCGGCATAAATGCCAAGCCAACAACACGAAAAACCACTAATTAGCAATGAACCACCGATTTCTCCATTACTTCAGCCATAATTATATAAATTTTGGTCTGTTTTATTGCTATTGCATGTTTAAGCGCCATGATAACTTCTCCGACTTGTTTGTAAAGTAAATTCCGATCCCCTTTCTTAATTGTATTGCGTTTAGTTTATCAAAAGAGAAGATTTAGGTATTTGGAGCCATCTGGTACGTGGTGGTAGTTTAGACATCTTGATAGAGATCAATTACTGTTGAAATTCCAAGTCGGAGATTCGGTTTCATGCTTTTGCAAGACCGTAACTTGAGCATTTTATAGGAATTTTATCATGTTCGGTGATTTTATAGAGGTCCGTATTGTGACTCGATCGCTGCACAATGAGAATGAACGCACTTTATGATGTTTCGATTCATTTCGCTTGCTTTTTGCAAATGTTTCGATATCGATTTGCTTCATTCTTTCTTTTTATTGATTGATAGTTAATTATGCAAGGATTCCACTGACGTTCTCTTCAGGAAATGATTAAATAACGGCACACGAAATGGTACAGAAAATATGCTCACGATATCGAAGGTTCCAATTAAAGAACCTATTTTATTTGTTGTTTACGTTCATTTATGTAATTTTCTTGTTTACTTGCAATTTCTTATTTACTCGTTTCGTCGCTGGGCTGTCGGATCTGATCTATCAGTTGGTTAACCTGACGTTAATATCATATTACACCGCTTATTAATTTTACCGTAGAAATATTTGTAATGACCACTTTAGAAGGACTTCTTGTGAAAATAAACAAACAATCGGTACTATACAATTTAGAGTACTGCATTATTAATTATTTATTTTATTTTTTTGTATTGTTTCTGAATTGGTCCGATACTGAGTGTTTTATAATAGCTTAATGGACTAATTTAAAGTTAAGATACTACCGATAATATCACAAATTTTAATATTTTTCCGTAACAGCAACCAATCACAACCCCAAATTTTATTAATTTTCCATAGAAACGAAGATACTACGGTATAACTTTGACTTGAAATTAGCTCATTACTCTATTTAATTTGTAGATGTTGTAGTATATGGAACGTTTAATAATGACCATAAAGCACAAATTATGTGAAATAGGAAGGAAGGTAGTTCAGTTTGTTAGATAAAATAGCAGCCTTACCTAATGTAAATGTTTATAGTTTTTGAGATACACGATGTAGCCATTTTGTTAGAGACGGATAACATATAAAATTGGTTTCTTAAGTCATAAAAAAGGGAGAATGTGTCAGTGTTTAACGACATAAAACACATTTTTTTTAGTATTTGGTATATGTTAAACCGGCCTAAGAATTCATCAGAGTATTATTATAGAGGTGTACAACGGCAATGAACAATAACTATTTGAAGATGTAGTAACTTAGTAACTGTTGATTTATCCCAACTTGTTCATAAATAAACAAACCCTTGCATGTAATGGCAATGGAACAAACAGTTTGTTTTGTACATAACTACGTCACACGACTAACATCACATAACTAAGAGTTTTAGTTGGCTGCAGCGCGCAATTTGAAATTTAAAAAGTTGTCAAGTACCCTATTTGATATTTTTTATTTTCAAAATACAAAACAAATGTCAACAACACTGTCGCAATAATAATACCTTATGTATTATTTGTTTTAAACTGCATACTTGTGTTAACATCAGCTGTTCGACCGATTGGTGGTAAAACAATATACAATTTGTCATAAGAATAACATTGCGCTGAAGCTTTAAACACATTATTTGTGAAAGAGTGAAACAAACTCTTATATATTGTTTTTTTGTTATTTGTAATAAAAATTTCGTAAGTTTAGGGTAATTTATAGTTAATTTTGTGAATTGTTTTCGAGCTCATAAGCAGTGATAAGATAATAATCGATTAATCGTGACGGTGATCATCGAGTCCAAAATCTGCCAAGATGGGTTTACCAACTAAGCGAAGCAATTTGTGCCTAATTTAGTGAAATTTAATTTTGTTAATTAACATTTATTAGTGATTTTGAAATTTGGATATTATTTTTGCTGTCACAGGCTGTTTACAAATAAATGAAGCATTTTCTAAAGTTGTTTACTTACATTCTTTCTGTACCTACATGTCTTATAACAATTTAACTCATAATTTGACTTTAAATTACAAAATATGATTTAAATCAATGTTTTCATTTATTCTTTGAATATGATATTTCGACAGAAAAGGGCATTTTTAGGAACCTTAATTTTGAATATTTGTGTTGAAAGTTATATGAAGGTGGTTTCTATTTACTACTAATTCACATTTTCTATAATTATAATGTGTTATTACAGTTTAAATAAAATTCAAGAGCAGCCTACAAAGAATCGTTCTAATTCAACTTTTTTTTAACACAAATAAGAAAAAAACAATATTTAAAAAAATTTTTATACTATAAAAAAATGTTATACTATACTATAAAAAATCATTAAGCACTACATAGTTATTTATATTACAAATTCAGAAACTGCCATATTGCGAGTACGAGTGCAGTGTTGTAGTGGAGAGTGCAAGCGAGACAACAATGCAAGAGTTATATAGTTTTCGTGCGTAAAGTAATAAAATAATATGCAGATTTTTTTTTTGTGACATTTATCTTTCTCTTTTTATTTCTTTTTCGCTGACTGCAAGTATGATAACATCAAGATCTAAATGTGCTGTCTTAAAATATGGTTATTAGCACCCAATTCGCTTAACTCTACCATTTGCAAGATTCCATTTTAAGTGGAACTAACTGTACTTCTCTACCGAATTTAAAAAAAAAACATTCTCTTTTTCCCATAATTTATGCACACATTCAAATCTACACAATTCTCGTCAATTCCCATAATTTATTTCCGCTACATATGTAACTTTAGGTCAGCCTGAATAAATGAAGTTAGTTTGAATGAAATTTATTTCGACCTTATCAGTTATTAAATCAAATAACTTTGCCATGAGTAAACCCTTTCAACGGAAACGTCTGCAACAAGACCCAACTTGTTATAGACTTGTCTTGAAGAATGAATACTGTGAGCCACTGAGGCGTTCTTTACTTCTTTTCTTATGCGTAGACAGTGGAACAAGTTTTTAATTAATCGACCAAAAACTAACCTGTCAATGAACAAGATGACCAACCTCAAAAAAATAATCTTAGCCTAGCTAAAGATTGTGAACTTTGAACAATGTGAATTTATAATAAGTTTTCCTAGTTTTCTTGTGGTCGTTATGCAAGAAACCTTCCTCAAATTTAATTAAAATTCAATAAAAAATAATTAATATTCTCGGGCATCAAAAACAGAAACTTAAAAATGATTAATGATAAGCCCAAAATGGATTCAAATATATTTTCGTCGGTATCAATAGAACACCTGTATCCTGTCTACCCCTTTAGCGGTTATATTTTTGCATAAAACTACAGTCAAATGTAATTTTTTCCAATTATCTTACAAATGAGACAATTCGCAATTCAAACAAAGAGTGTCTTGATATATCGATGGTGTAGCATAGATAACAACAAGTACAAAAACATCTAGCAATTTTCGTGCACCATAAAGATTTAAAAAAAAATAGATTTTACGTTTTTTGATAATAAATTTCACATTAGAAAGGTAGGTCTGGCAACTAAAAGTAGAATCAAGATTGGGTTATCGGAAGTAGCGGACTGTGAATCTATGGCTGGGTGGAAAATCATTATTCCGTGAAAAACACAAATTACGGTAGTCAAACGTGAAAAAGCAAATCATGGGCAAGAATCAAGAAAGTTGATTTAAAAATAAATATGACTAATTACATTTAATTTATATGTTAGTTGGGTAATTTGGAAAAATTTCCAAAACACATAATTACAAAAGTTTTGGATGAGACTCCTTGACCCTTACTAGTAATTTCGGCACTACCCTTTAAGGCCTACTGGTAATTTAGGCACTGTGCTTCTCAGAATTAACCTCTACTTGCCTAATCTGATTAGCGGGCGGCTAAGGCAGCTAATGTATCTTTTTTATTTTGCCACATCCAAAAAAATAAAACTAACATACAATCATATGAAAGATAGCCATCTTTAGACAATCAATTTATCATTGTAAGTAAATGAAAGATCTACAAAATAATTTTTATTTAAAATTAAACTTGAACAAAGTTACTGTCCTGTAAAATTGGGTATGAAAAAAGAAGAACGTCTTCTGAACGACAGCACTAAGCTAATCAACAGTGAATTGGAGCAAAAAAATTAAAGCATCATTATATAAAATAAATTCCTGTCAACGAAAATAGAATTTTGAGAAAAGCGAATACCAGAAGAAAACTCCGACAACCTACGCTTCAGAACCACTAGATAAGAGCTTGAGAAAAATTATGAAAAACCTGTTACTGAGACACACAATAGATAAAAAACTATATTTTCGCGTAAATGGCCAGTATTCTTCAGTAGAGAATGTGAATCTACTAGGAAGATCCTAAACCTATCATCAGAAGAAAACTTGTGCAGACTAAAAAAATATCTCGTCAAAGATGCTAAGGAAGTGACTGCCTCCGAAAAACCATAGAAATTCTAAAAAACCGCTTTGCCAAATAATGAAGCAGATAGTATTCGATGCTGAAAGTATTTTCAGCATCGGATACTATCTGCTTCACTCCCCATTCGGATGCAAGCTTTAAGAACTCTGATACACTTCTCTAATGTATTGTTAAACATGGTCATCACCCTCGAAACACTAAAAATAAACAAGTAACTAGATTGTTGGTCCAGAAATTGCCCTGTAACAACCAGCTAACAGAAGGAGAAAAAATGGCGAGTAACTGTAGGAACTCTAACCTGAAACAATTTAGTAGATGGATTGGAAAAAAGACAGATGCAGATAACCTAAGTACTCTGGCAAGAATAATAACTTTGACAAAATGAAGTTTACATTTTTAACAATGGGTCATGAAATCAATAAAGAAAAGAACTAAAACTGGCAAGTATTGTGAAAAAAACAACCATAAAATTGATCATAAACTTCAAGAAATTGAAACATCGTGTAAAGATAAAAAAAACTTTGCAGAAAAGGCGAAAAGTTTCAAAAAGACAACTTCATGAAAACAGCAAATTCACGACACGTTGAAAAAGAGTATACATCAAACAATTTGATTACTACTAGAAAAATAATCGAAGACCCCAAAAACCATCACTGCTTTGTAAAACTAAATTAAGATAGATAATCCATGGCAAAGTAAAATTCTATAAAAATAAAATTACAAAAGCAAAGCTGCTGATCCGAATTTTTTTTTATGTGAAGGTTTCGGTATTAATGACAATTGAGAACTGGAACACAGAAAATAAAAAAGCTGAAGACATCATATAAAAGTTAGTCGTTTCCCAGAAGATTAAAAGGTTCCGTAGAAAAACAAAAACCTAGTCTTATTATACAACAGTAAACCGACAGCTTTCCGCAGATTGGCACAAATTGAAAAAAAAAATATAGATCAAGATTTTGCAAATATGATGAGAAGATCAGAACATTTGGAAAAAGGTTACCACACAAAAGTCAAAAAACATCAACCAATACTTGGTACACACCCTATTTTGGAATGCAATAATTGGAAAATTTCGCTTTCTATTTGACGCCGCAACCAAGACTGAGATAAGTTACCACAAGCTGTCGGTCAGAATAAGCGGATTCCTCTATATTTTTATTGACTATCAAAATATCCCGATTTTGTGACATCTAAAATATCGACCAGTATTTTTAACGCACCAATTGTGTCACTTTAATTTCACACAAAATCAAACTTACAAATTTCCCTAACATAAGCTATTGCATTTTCCAGTGATGATGTCATTAGAACATCTGCAATTCCTTTTTTGTTTTAAATAATACAGTTTGAAGTTAAATTGTATAATAAATTATAACGTAGCATAGAAAGTACTTCACAAAGTCAATAAAACGTTAAATTAAGAAAGAAAATTAGAACTCCATCACAATCATCATACCAATGTTGTTAATATTTTACAAACCAAATTATGGGTACTCTTAATTGACTGTACAATGATTGGTTACCTATTTAGGAATGATTGTTTTGTTATGACTATTATCAAAACCTTTTCCCTCATTCAAAATGTGCCTCTAAATTTAGATTTATACGTTTAATTAATTTCTGTTTCTAGTAACATTATTTCACTAAATGGATATAATAATATTTTTACAATCTCATAAGTGTTAACAATGTTAATGATTTACACAATTTTTCAAAATTTAATTTTAATTTAAAATCGAATATATTGGGTATGAGTTTTCCACTATATTTTTACATGCGACCGGAGACCTATGACCTACGTTTTGGTCTCCACTCTGTATATGGTTAGGCGTTTTGGAACAGATAGTCGGTTGTCGACCCTTCTTGATGTTAATAGACCGTAAATAGGACGCGACTCCTCACACAAATACACGTATAATCCCAGACTGACCAGGATCACGTCTTTGCCACAATTATATAAGGCGAGCTATTAAAAGCAGCAACAGCAACGATCTGGAACCGAAGAGACATTTCCTGAAAGAGCTTAGACTTTTATTTTCATTTTCTAAATAACAGTACATTCTGAATACAAAGTTGAACTGAAAACGTTTCCTGGTCTAGCTTAGTTATTACAAGGAGATGGAAACACCTGCATTTGATAAAACTTGAGACACGACACAATCGACAATCATGATAAATGTAACGCATAAACACCCGCAACTCAAACAATCGAGACTCCTCAACACTTCCTAATCCGTTTTTGTTATTATGTGTGACACTCACTCGGACAAACAATGCGTCAGTCCGTTAAAACTTTGGGGATTCAATTTGGAAAACGGAATAACTAATTCTATTGCCGACGTTCTTTTTTTCGTCTTTGGGTTGACTGAACCGGTAATTGCACCACGGACAAAGTAACAATGCGTGGTCAACAAACTAATGATAGGCCATTGCCTAAAGTTGGTGAAAACACATATATTTCAACACCGACACGTTTCCGATTTATTAGTGATCCTTTAATTAGAAGTCTTGAGATGGTTATTTACGAAAAAAGTCTCCAGAAAATGTATACAGGCTGTTCATTATAAAAGCAGTTATTTAGGCTTCTAACATACCTAACTAACACAGAGTTGAAATTTTTTATTTTGTTTAGAACGTACAGAATACCACATAGACGCCTTTAGAACAACGAATATGCAGGATGCTACTACAAAAAACTTTGCTTAAGACTTCAAAGCCACATAATGATGACGCACCTTAATAAACAGCCTAAACATTTAAAGGGAAGAATGTCTGCCACATTCGTAAGATAGTTTGTTTTCTGAAGAAAAATTATCTTTTAAACATTGTGTTTTGTTTGTAATGAATATCTGATTTGCCTGTTAATTTTACAGTTAGTTTTTCCAAAGATTCCACTGACGGATCATTTAGTTTACTTGATTGGTTAATCACCTGTCAAGTAGTATCGTCATTATCTACTTGATTATAGACACGGAAAAAGGTCAAAAGTTCGAAGGTATCGAATTTTATTACCGTTTCCTATACCTAGTCCTAATTTATTAAGTAATTATTATCTAATTTTGTCTCTTGGTAGTAATAAGAACAAATTACCAAATAAGTCAGAGAGAATGCTAGTTGATTAGTTTCAACCCAATTTGTTATCTAGGAGATGATTAAAAATTAAAAAACCACTTATTCATAACATTACTCAGAAGCAATCTACACACAATTCAAGCGTTGAAGTCAAATTAGAAAGAAAAAAAAAAGATTGAAAACGTTGAGGATGATGCAACTACCCCCCAACCAGTCAGTAGCTTCTTGGTTGCTATGTTTGGCTTGAACAATTTAAAATAAAAAAGAAATCAAATTCCCTTATTATCTTTAATGAGCAAGATTTGGTCAGACTCGTTTTGCGAAAAATAGATATTTATATTATATCAAAGGAGGGAAGTGTATGATTATCGCCAAGGTGATGAAAATACCGAGAGAATAATCGCACTTCGCTCCTGTGGCATATATTCTATTTTTTGCACGACCTAAATTAATAATATTAAAAAAATTAAAAAATGTTAATTTTTTAATAAAATTTAAAAACAAGCATAATCAATCATTCTTTGAAATTACACCATGGCAAAATCAACAACAACAAACATTTTCTTTGACAACGAACCTAGCAACGAGTCAATGTTGTTAGCAACGGGAACAAATATTTGCTTCCTAGGGAGAGAAGTTTGACTTCTCCCATGATTTTGATACTCGAAAACTTGATTTCTACTTCCTGTCGTGCAAAAACGCCTTTTTGACAAATGCGTGTGAAGCGACGTTGTCTGCATAAAACTACCCTAACTTTTTCTATTCAATCATTCATTTTAGTTTATTACCATTGACTTAAAAAAATAATCTTTCTCAAGACTTCATTGCCACGTTTTGTGGCAATGTATCGACAGTTATTTATATATATCATCAGTTATTTAATTGATGAGTAGCAATAAATTAACACTGAAAAAGAAATGAAACTAATAGTTTTTTAAATACGTGATGTATAAGTTTTAATTTAAAGTTTTTTAGAACAAGACAATTTATTCTTGTCAAATAATTACAAAAAAAAAACCGTGAAAGAAGTTATTCATTTTGATATGTCAACCTTCAATGTTTACATTTTTCTTGAGAAAAATATGTTTACAAACTTACATACCACACATTATCTATTGTATTTCAGCTTTGTTGCTAAAGAACTTCTTTCAGTTATTTGCGATAATTTTTCTCCTAAAACATATGTATTTTAAATATTTTATTGATAATAAATTTAATTGACAGAACTCGTTTTAGACGATTTAAGAAATTCGTTTCAATCGATTTTTTTAACTAAACATCATTTTTTAAAATTTTCTATGAGAAAAGAACATAGAAATTAAAATG
Source organism: Tribolium confusum (assembly GCA_029207805.1). Classification (NCBI taxonomy): domain Eukaryota; kingdom Metazoa; phylum Arthropoda; class Insecta; order Coleoptera; family Tenebrionidae; genus Tribolium; species Tribolium confusum. The sequence continues at coordinate 7,263,998 of JALGAY010000003.1, forward strand.
AAATTAATTTTCCTGTGCAATTTTTGAAACTGTATTTTCATTGAAAATGGGCTACTTTAAAAATTGTACAAGTTTATGCAATAGTCACTTATATTATTATAATTAATTTAAAACACGACCCCTCAGGGGATTAATATAATAGAACGCTGTAAAATAGTTATCAACTTATCACACAAGATTTGTATTAAACTTTTTGGCGGACGAATTTTATTAAAATTTACTAAATTATTAAATAACCTAACATTTTTCATTATATGTATATCAAAAATGACGATTTGTTACTATGGTAACTAATTTAAAAACTACAGAAAAAACTGTAATAAACAAGTTGCTTTTGTAACACAAGATGTTGCTTAGAAATGTAAAATAATTTTAAAATTTGAAATAATTTTATGATAGTTTTACCGCACGATCGTGCGTAAAAAATGCAACCGGCTGTAAATATGGTGTCAATTGTACGTTAATTTGACATTTACACTTCACGAAATCAAAAATATTAAAAAGAGCAGCTCGTAACGTTACTTTAGCTTGCAGTTACTAAATTTTGAAGCCCAATGAAGCCAAGATTACAACTTTATTGCAACTTAAAGCTCAAGACACATTAAGCACTCAAGTCATCACAATCTGCATTTTATGCACCACGACCTTGCATGGAAATTCTAATATCATATCGTTCCGGTAACCCTTTATTCTAACGACCATAATTTTGTTCTCTGGTAACGAACATTCGATTTTTGAACATATGCCGCACGTAATATCCTGCCTGAGGCAGTACAACCTTTTCCTCTTCTCTCACTCTTTCGTTATTATAAAACCGTTGACCGTTCCGAGCTATTGTCCGACTTCTCGGACGATAAGTATAAAAATGATAAAACCAAATGGGTTTTCTTTGATTTATTCTTCTATCTGTCGATATAAGCTCGTTCTATCGGTCACGTTTCGTTCTACATTTTAAACCGTTTATTAATTAGTGAATTATTTTGCGTTTTTGGTTTAATTGGATATTTGCTTTATCGGTGTTATGGTCATTAACGAAAGAGGTTATTGTTCAAGTACAATAAGTATTCGAGACGCAAACCTTCGAATTTATGTCGGGTGAAAGGTTTCAAATCATGATTCGGAGTTTTTTCGTCTTCCGTTGACGATCTTCATACGGGGTCAGCAAAACGACCCGTAACTACTCTAATAATACAGACTGATAATAACACTCAAGCCATCAACGAGATTATAATTAGTGATTCACGTTTCATTGTCCATTGAAGTAACGTTTCTCATCTACGTGATTCTGTCGATGCAAATTAGAAACTGTAACGCGTCCCAACTGGGAGTTTACACAATGTCGTAATGTTTATTATTTTAATAAAAACAAACGTAGGTTCTCTTGTTCGCGGTTTGATTATTGCAACACATTCGCTTTTATTATTTTTTTTAAACAATGGGATACCAGAAGCGACCGTTCTTTTGACAAGTGAACGTGATTATATTATGTTTACAAATACATCGGTGAGGAGACAAAAGCTTGTTTATCATTTTGACAACTATGTCTCTGTTTTCACTAATGAGCTTGTTGCGTTTCTGATTAGGAGAGACAGAGGTGTTACAGATAAATGGGTGTTTTCCGGATACCCAATGTCGAATTAAATTGTGTTACTCGGCCTTGATTCATTATCCTATATTAAATATTTGTTATACATAGATTTCTATTGTTTCAAAAGTGGTTTTTTAATTTTTATAAAAGCTTTGGTTAGTCATAGTAATTCTGATAATTATGTTTTGCAATTTTGGTCATTTTAGATAATTTCTTTCTGCGTCAGTATTTTTATTTGGTTTTTACAAGCCTACTTTCAAGTTTGGTATCTAGGTACAGTCTTGTTTACTTGTAATGTCACAGACGACCACTTGTCACTTGGAAACCAGTGCATCAACGCAAATCTCGAGCGTCCGACTATGATATTAAAATTGAACAAGACTGTATATTTTAAAACAAATAATACATTTTTAGAATAATTTTGCTTTCAGAGTTTTGCAAATGTAAAAATAGATCGGGTATATTAAGCTAATTTCCATTTATGAATGAAAAAGAGAAATGCGTTTTAATTTAATAATAATAATTTATGAAATTAAATGAATAATGACAACAATTTCTAACCCAAATACCAGACACTTGAATTTATGGAATTTTAATTTTTCAATTATATATAATCTTATCGTACAAAGTTTGTGTTCGACGGTCGATTATACATCAATTTAATAAATAATTAAAAACTTCAACGTTTTATTTCATATAAACTATCAATGTCGATTTGAAAACGTATTATCTACAGAATAATAATAATAATAAATATATAGAACTTAAAAATCGTTTTTGATACATAACTTTTTAACAATTTTACCGATTGTAATGCGATGTACAATAGTACAACAGTACAACAGATGTACAACAGTTAAAACTTTCTAACATTGCTCTTTTCTTTTAATTTTGTAGTGCTAGATTAGTATCATATTTAAACACTTTTAAGCGTAACTTTTTTATCCGATATTATCCGATTGGGTCAAATATTTTTTTTAATTGTAGAACCACATTAATTTTTAGATAGTTTCTTGTATAATTTTCGTATCTGCTCTAGTTTTTGAACAAAAACTTAATTTAGTTGGCCAATATAACCATGACAAAATTTAATCCAACCATTTTAATTACCAAAGTTTGCTTTTTTATAATCAATTGTCAAAGTGCCGTCAAAGTTTGCTTTTTTATAATCAATTGTCAAAGTGCCGTCAGGTTGGTGCTGCCATTCGTTAATGACAAATAGTAATTTCGCGATGTTATGTTGCTAGAACTAAATATCATTTATCATTTTAAAATGATGTGAAAACTTCCGTATGTAAATACCAATTTTCGAATGTAACTGTAAATAAAGATTATCTGAATCATGCAAAACAAAATCGCATACGAATGTTTTCACATCATCTGAGAAATGTTACTGTTGGGATACTGTTGTGATGTAATAGGGATATGATTTCAGTTAATTTCTCAACAGGTAGTGCAAGCGATGCACGACTACAAACGTCACTTTACTGAAGGACTTCTTTGGACTTTCAGCAAAGACTTCTTTGGACTCTCGCTTGCAAATATTGTGCTTCCTCATCAGCTGTTTTAGATTTTTCATCTGTAATTTCTCATTATCAACACTTCCTGTTTCCTTGTAACGACGATTCTGGATATGTGTCTTGTTAGAGTTTCATCAGTAATTTTAAAATCTGGAAATTAGATACGAAATTCTTGTCTACAAGTGTCAATTAAATAAAGCTAGTGGTCTTCTTGGCATTGACCATTTCGGAAAAAAAATTTCAATAATAAACAGGTTATGTTCCACAGCGCACACCATTTTAGAGTGTTGAGTAAACCACTTATGTGATTCGTTCAAAACTGTGTATTTTTTGCTCTCACTCAAAAAACAAGAAACGAATAACCACAATATTATTTATTGCAGATTTAAAATTTCACGTCTTTGATGAATTTAAAAATGTTGCCGTTTATTATTATTATTAGTTCTACCAATTGTAAGATAAAAGCCGAATAAATTTTAGTTTCAAAATATTACAATCTCAAAATTGTGACAGTGTAAAAAAGTTTTAAAACTTTAATTTTTTTTGAAACAGTTAACTTTTGGCTTGTTAATTTTCAATTATTTTAAAAAATAAAAAATACAACAAAAATGCGCTTTTTCACATACCAAATTATGTTACTGTAAGAACTTCCGTAATAACATATTGTAAAATTTTTCTAATGAAAATATAAATGATGACTTCTATTGTAAATTTTACCAACAAAAACCTCCTACTTAAGCTAACATCATTGTTACGATTTACAACATCCTTAATTTTGCATTGGCAAAACCTAAAAGTGACTAATGCCAACAGATAATTTTTTTCGGTTTTACCAGTACAAGATTAGAGACGTCATAAATGGTAATAATGCTAACAGCTTAAGTAGGAAGTTTTTGTTAATAAGATTTACAATTTAGTCACTATTTCTATTTCTCATGGAAAAAGTATACACACAACTGAGCCACTCAAAGCATCAATGATATTATTGGCACAATTATTTCTCAGCTAACATACGAACATTCTGCATATTATCTACATATAATACACTTTATTTTTATTTATAATTATTGTATTGCATTTTATAAAACTATATAACAAAACTGTTTACATCTATTTTTTATTTCTCTTATTTAATTTAATATAAATTCCAATAAATTGATTAAACGAATGCGTTATTGGACTCACCATCTCATAGGCCGAGAGATAGCAGGTAAAAAAAATAATAATAAAAGCTGAAATTTGGTAGTCTAGTACTTTTATCTTTCTTAGTTATGATGAAATAATTGACTTTCCAGCTAGTTGGTGGTGGGTTCGTGACACAAGCTTTTCAAATTGCAGTTTTTTATGCACAAGAAAATTTTTAATAAAGCTGGAATATGTATCATATAATATTATTATCAATGTATAAAAAATCGACAAGCAATTTTGCCGAGCCAAAATACATCTTCAAAGTTTTTAAAAAATTTAAAACTGTGTATAAGTACAAGAGAAATCTTGCGCTGCAGCAGCATACGTGCAAGAAAGATAGTTTATTGAACAGATATATAGAGCACAGACGTACTCACAAGATACTACTTAACAATTAACTTTTTATTTAAAAACATTTGCAAAGTACAAAAAAAGTGAATCTCTGAACGAGGGTTAAATTCAGAAGTTTTTATTTAATAAAGCAATAGTATAAATGACACCCAACGTTTTCCAGAGGCTACCTAAAACATGAACATTTTCGCTCGTCTGTCTCTTTTTTAATTAGAATTCAAAAATTAAATTTGATAGATATTATAATAAAGATTTACCCATTTTAGAATTTCTTTTTTTTGTTACGTTTCGGTTTCATCTCGCGTTCATGTTATAGGTATTTAAATTATTTCTGCCGAAATTGATTTTATCCACTTAAAAGAAGCAGAAAATATCTTAAAGTGGTCGCTGTTTATTACAATTACTCCTACTGTTCAATGTAATTTTTATGCAAAGATATACCTAACTGTTTTTATTCTAATTTGCGACAATAAAACAATGTTTATTATCAGTCTTCCGTTTCCTTGAATCGTGAATATCATAATAATATTAAAAACATATAAAACGACGCACAAATTTGCACCGACAACAAAGACGAAAATCATTGTTTTGATTGTTATCGTCGTACAATGATCTCTCTAGATAAACGAGGATAATAAATCACAAACATAAAAATTACCTCTAAGTGTCATTGACTAATTGCAGTATAAAAATACGCAAAAAGAAATTTGGTTAACGAATTTTAAAAATTCTCCCAATTTCGGTCGTGAAAGTGAGTCAAGATTAATGTACGAAACGTATTAAAATATTAATGCGAATTTGTTCACGTAGCGAGACCTAGAATGTCGTATCTAATGACATGCATTTTTAACGTGTATTTTGGACGCTTTCATCGGGGTTGCAGCCTAGGGAGAGGGTCAGGCGAAATGGGTTATAAAGAAGGGGAAAAAGTTCATCTGGACACGATCTCCAAGCCCACACATATACACAACACTTATTTGCGGCACGAAACATAGATAAATACTTGATGAATATCGAATCGGACAGATATTTCAGGCAACACATTCGTCTAGAACCTTGTAGCACTTGCACCACTAGGAATACTAGAGTTGGGAGGTTTTTCATGGACAATTTTTCGCACCTACGTTCAATATTGACGAGGCGAATTATTGACGGTGCGATAACAAGCGTTTATTGGTAGCGGTGTGTTGGCGAAAAAACATTTGTTTAATAGAATGATTATTAGTTTAGAAGGTGATACGAGATTTTCAGTAGCGACACGATTTTGAATTATAGAATACAAATTGAGGGAATAGAATTCATAAATTCATGGTAAAGCTTTCAGAGAAATTGGCGATGTCTGTAAAAGCATTGCCGGTGGAAAAATCGACGTTCTTTTATCTGAGTTCTGACGTAAATTTCCATAAAAAATCGATTAAACAAAGAGATGAATGGTGGTGCGTGACCGCATTACTATACATATCCAAGTTGGTAATACTCGTAGAAAGCGAATAGAAAAAAGAGTTGGACAATAAAGACAAATTCAAAGAACACAACAGAAATTCAACTGGATATTGTGTTAATGCTATAGCAGGGAAACCACAGAGAAAAAACTACGTTATCGAGTTTCGAGATGAATTTTCTTGTAGAAATAGTTTGTCAAAAGTATGTTTCAGAAATAGTGATGGACAGCCACGAACTATCTTGGTACGTTTTGCGTATGACCGTTTGTCCCGGTTTACTTTTACAGCATCGTGTTTCGGCATGATTCTATAATTTAATAAATATTGATCGGTAGAACAAAATTAAATTGGCTGAGCTTTTAAAATCTTGATGAAAAATCTCAAAATTCTATTCAAAACTAAAAATAAACTTCTTACACAATAGAATTCTTTTCAAAAATCACTTAAATCACATTGTATCCAAAATATAATAAATAATTTATTTTTGGCAACCGATATGAATCGAAGTAACTAAATCCTTTATTATATAATGTTTAAATACAGCCATATGCAAAACTCAACAAGATATTTCGCGGCCGACCACTACTTCTAAAACGTATTATCAATGAACTATCCCTAAAGTTAACTCATATCGAAACTCGAAGACGTAGTTTCTTGTCGCCGCCTTCTGGTTTTTCCTGACCTTTAAATATTAATTTTAATGTGTTTTTTAAATCTCTAGAACCCTTAACTATTGCCATCAAAAAAGAAAAATATAACTAAATTTACTTAAATAAAAAAAAGTTTTTAATTTAGTCCTGTATTTTTCCGGTCTAAACCTTCTAAACTCGCCCAGTTGAGTGCACCTCTAATCAACTGTCATTCCTCTCTCTATTGTTGAAGAAGCTATGATGACTGCCGAGACGTCGGTACGAAAACTCCATTAACACGGTCCCAACCCGGAAGAAATAAGTTTATTAAGCAGCTTAGGAGATAATTTAAGTGTTGTGAAAACATCATGTACCGCAAAGGGTATATTCAAACTGAATATATTCTATTGGCATAGTTTAATGTTTCTAATCATACATCTGACGGTGTCAGCGTGGCTATTGGTGTATACTCGACAATTCACCTATCCCATATTACCTATAGATTCAAGGCTTTTAGACCAACCTATGCGTGCGCACATATACTGTGATTGCCTGATTGGTCAAAGTGGTCAGGTAAATTTCTGTCAATGTTTGGCATAAACCGCAAAGAATGGGGGGTCATACCGATCGGGGAGAACCGGTAGTCTCACTGGCAAATTGGCAAAAAATTCTGTAATTTTGGAGTACTACTAACGTAAAAAATTTACAAGTTTTGTTGGTGGCCTATAAGAAAAGTTTAAAATTTTATAACAACGATTAACTAACTTAACGAAAAGGTAGTGTTATTTTAAATTTTTTATAATAAAAAATACTGTTTATGTACATTCACATTTTTTAATTCTTATTTCTCACCTTGCCAAAAATTTGGTGATATAACTAAACGTTGGTAGTACTCCAAATGGGTAAAAACATAACCTCACTTTGTGATACATGTGCTTTTGGGAGTTGTTTTTTTGAGTTTTGTGTACTACCATGCCACATGTGTGGTGTGTTCCAATGTGTCGAAGCAAGAGTAGTAGTAAGGTGGAAATACCGTTTTTTTTTACCGAAAAACGAGGTTATTTGCCAACAGTAGTGCCATTAGAACTCAAATGAATTTGTGGGAAAGACAAGTAAAGTAATGTTTTCATTGTTTATCTGTGTGTAACAACTATACAGCACGTTTATTTATCTGATAAAAAAAACTAAAAATGGGGGCCGTACCGTCTAGAGAGTTGGTAACACCATGTGTAATCACAAAAGGGTCCAAACGCAAGATATAACTCTATGTTACATTTGTAGTATTATTATTATGATAGAATGAGCCACTGAACAAATGTGTTATTTTGTAGAAAAGTAGTGTAGAACTTGTCAGTACGTCAGCGTCATTAACGCTACGCCAAGTCAAGTTAAAAAGGAGGCGGAAGAGATAAAAATAATACATAAAGAAACATAAATATCCTGGAAGACTGGGAGTAAAACTAAAAAGAAAGAGCATTAAATAGTTATGTTTTAGGAAACTATTACAGTGGTGGTAGACGACCTCGTAATAATGCGCCATGTCAGTGATAAACCTCAAATAAAATATATTATTATTATTTATTATATTATTTTATTATTATAAAATAAATAAAGTCTCAATAGTCTAATAACTTAAAGCACTTAAATCACAAAACACAACGCAACCACACACAAAGACGAGAAAATACAAAATAGCCACACCACAACGGCACAACGAATGTTTATTTATCGAATCGGTTTATTAGTTGGTTTCTAGCACAAAACATATACGTATCAGAAGCGCAAGCTCAACGTATACCCAGGGAAATTTCGGTGACAGTTTAATGACAGAGAGCCGCCATCTTTTTGCGTTGGCATAGACGCGCGAAATTTGAACGGACTTCAGCTTATTGGAATTTTGCTTTTTTTATTTTAAATTGATCAATTTGCTCAAATTGTATTTTTTTTATTTCTGTTTGAAAAAAATACATCATTTTTCTTTAAACAGAAATAAAAAAAATGCAATTTGAACAAAATGATCAACTTATTTAGGTAAAAAAATAAGTTGAGCATTAAAACAACAAATGTCCTTAATCCTATATAATAAAAAAAACTGTTTAAAAGTTACAAAGTATTAAATTAAATACAGGTTAATTAGAAAATAACAATTTTTCTATTTATTCTATTGATATAAATTGAAAATTAACAAAACCATTAACCATTAACAAAACAGGAAAAGCAGCAAAAGCTGCAGATTGCAGTCTTTGCGATGTCACAACCAGTTAGAAATTGTCGCAGCCAGTTAGAATCTTCACAGCCAGTTACAACAATGTCATATCCAGGTTTCCAGAAGATATCCATTCATATGAAACAATTGGAAAATACAATTTAATGTCGCACTCAAATAGAAAAGAAAGCAGAAACCAAGGAGGTTAGATAGAAAGGAGATAGTACGCCCTATACTTCCCGTGTAAACAGTTTGGTACCAGCTTGGTACCAGTTTATGACAGGTTTCAAATGAAGCGCAGAATCGACAGATTCTGTTTGGCTGTGTCTGGTCTCGCACAGTGGCGTAGCTGACGCAGGATGCTAGTTTTTGTTTGGATGTTTACAAACAAACAATGTTTTGTTTTTTTTACTGATTTTTTTTGGTCTGTGTGAATTGATTGTTAATATTTTTGTTATTGTTGTTGTCGTTTTGTTGTATTTTTATCCTTTATTTAAACTTTTTGCACTACATTGTGTGACGCTACTGACTTCCACCTCGTGATGCGCTTGCTTTCAGTATCAGTTTATAGCTTTGCGCAGTGAAGGCGGCAAGTCCATTTTTTTCAAGTTGTACTCTCTCCGTCCTATCTAACCTCCTTGGCAGAAACAGATATTTTGCTGCCTTTTTTGTCACGCAAATATTTATAAATTGTCAGCCGAACACATTTATCAATAATTGCACTGTGACAATTGTGCAAAGTGCAAAATGAAAAAAAGTTGAGCAAAGTAGAAAACTTGGTTTTAAAAGCGTCTTCCAGCTTTATATCATCGTGACCATGATCATCCAGGAACTCATACAACTTGATATGAATCGAGTCAACGAGTTCCGTCACTTGATCACTCGGATATAGCAAACAATCAAAGTCCTTATTCCTCTCTTTATGGGAAATGAAATAATGACTTCGAGTTTTGTCACTGGCAAAGAGATTTTGTCGTTTCTTGAGCAATTGCAGAAAAAATTAATTTCTTAAAGTCAATTTCAAAACACTTACCACGAAAGTTACGTTCATATACAGTTAATATCACACAGGTTTCAAGATTTACCAAAAATTGCGTTGTATCTTCTATAAAATCAAAACCAAAACGCTAAAAGCCCGCCGAAATAGAACAAGACGCTAAATGACAAGCACATGACAAGACAAGTGACACTTTCGCGCGTGCGCAGTGTTGTCAGGCGTCTTCCTTCCCCTTACCTCAGCCCGCACTTGCGTTGTCAGCTCTCTACAAACTAAACGTCATCCGTCGACCAAGATCGGCAATACAACTTTCATCCCCGTGGTTTCTAGCGTAAGACCCTGTCATCTGTCAATGATCTGTCACTGTGAAGTGTGAAGTTAGCGCCACCCGCTTAGCCGTCTTTCGGTGAATTTTAAAAACCTTTTACGAAAAAAATTCTAATAATAGTGCGGAACATTTATTTTACTCGATTAACATGTTACCTTTTCTTCTTGTTATTTTTGGATGGTTTTTAAAATTTGCTCATCTGGCAACTAACTTCATACCAAAGACCAACCTATGCGCGCGCCGCATCATTTTGTCTCGTTTGTTCTCACCTAATTATCTATTTTCCTCTCGTTAATTAGTTTGGTGGCTTATATGGGATAGGTCAATTGAAGAATAAGTAAAGTACACTGTGGTGCATATAAAAAATGTAAAAAAAGGATCTAAATGTCTTATTTCTGTGACATTTGAAAATGAAGATAATTTATTTTGCTAAACATTGTTAATAATTATTATTATACTAATGAGATAAAGTTTAATAAAATACACAAGATTTTGTTATTGTTATATTTTCACATTAATTACATTAATTTATAAATATAGATACAAAAATATTAGCAGTTAATTACAAAAAATCCAAGTGAAAACATGCAAATTAATAAATTTCAATACACTAAAGATTAAACGAAAACCATGAATAATAAGAGAAATAAATAAAACGCACATGGAATAAATGACTAATACTAGTAATACTTTATAATTTACACGTAGTTTTTCGATTAACTAAGTGTGTCAATAAGTACAAAATTAATTACAGATACGAATAAAAATGTTTTCAACAAAACGCTGAATTTGATTTGTGTAACGTTACAAAACTAAATTTCTACCTTTCAATTTAAAATATTTAATGACACGTTTATATCTACCGCCACTAAACAGTTCGTTCACGTCATCAAAAAAACTACTAAAACGCAAATCAAAACCATTTTCATTACAACTACAATTTGTTTGCTTTTCACAATTCATTCTTCGTACATTTTGCTTTGAATATTAATATTTACATTATCAAATTCATGTTGGAACACTCTACAAATTTGAAATTTTGCTTGAAGACGCAAACTCAATGATAGCAATACGACTCATGTATTTTACCTTTTTCTCTCACGAGATTACAAAAACACTACATTAATTAAAACAGATAAAATTTTAAGTAAAGTAGGCTTTATTACTTTTTCTTATTGTTTTTATAAAAATGTGTCTTATTCCTTTAAACTTTCTATAGATACTTACACGGTAATAGAATGCACCGGCTAAAATGTCCAAGTCATTATTTTATTACTCATGATTAGTTATTAAATTAATGATTTTTTAACAGTGACACGGTTTTTTCTAAGATATTTCTCACTGTGATTCATGACGCTTTTTCATCTTAATTTATGATCAATCACGACTGAAATGAAAGTAATTCAAAAAATATCTAGACAATCTGACAAGCACCTACTGAGGACCACCTACGACATTATTACCTAATTAAAAATTCAAAACGATCGTTTCCCCTCACTTTTATTTACTTTTAATATTTACTAAATTGCAAAACATATTAGCTGAAACAGATAAGCACTTCCTCTTGTAAAACCATCAAACAATATCCTAAAACGTGTTTTCATGTTAATAACTTTTCCATCACATTTAAGGTTAACAACCAATCATGACGGTTTACTTTTTGAATATCGCATGAACAAATAATTTAATTTTCTGGGCCACCATTACTAAAAAAACAACAAATCAACAAGTATCTTTTTACGTATACATATTTTGGAAAAATTTGGAATGTGTGTGGGTTAATTTACAAGTAATATTTCTTCCTTACATGAGAATCTCTATTACTCATCTTAATAAGTAGGTATATCATTAAAGACTATTTGTAATGTATAATTCATACAATACAAGCTACACCAATGAGATCACTATAAGCAATTCGTGATACAGGTATAATGATATACCATATGATATATAATAAATTATAGATATACATGCAAGCGCCATTAAAAAAAATGTTATCTGACAATTGCCTATCAATTGCCAATATTTAAAGAACATAAATATGTGTATCAAGTGTCAACATCAATAAATCAACATTCTGATTGGATTTGAGTTGTCACAAAATTTTCATACCACCAAAACATTTTTTCCGCTATTTTAACTAGAATCAAAAATACATATAAAAAAACACTTGTCATTGCGTGTGTTATCTTATTGCCGCTTATTTTATTTTATCGAATGTAATAATAATAAATGAACAAACTTAAAACTGAACATTTACTTTAATAAGCTATTTACTGCCGCGGAAGATAATGATGGTCGCCAGTCCACAATTTTGAGGTATTTTGACCATTGACCACGATGGAGTGAGTATATTCTCTCTTGGTGTCGAAGAATCAATTAGACGATCAAGGTTAGGTTCACGACTGTATAAAATGTAGTACAAATATAGTGTGTTTAAATAAATTCCTCGACGAATTTGTTTTTAATCTAGAAGTACGTCCCGAACTACTAGAATCAAATGTTTAGCTCTTAAAAAAAAGACAACTCTTGACACATTTATTGTTTATGTTCTAGTACTTTATTTTGTTTAAAGTTGAGCTCGCGTTAATTCAATTTATCCATGTTTTTTTTAATTTTAAAATAAAATTTATGAATCAAAGATAAGAAACAAATAATTTATAACAAATCTCTTGACCGGTTTATTTTTTTACGAAGTGTATACAAAAATACGTTACGTTTAAAAAAAAATCATTACACTCTTGACCAAAAATTTATTTGGTCATACGATATGAATACCTAACAATAAAAAATAATTATCATTGGTGTCACTTCCCAAATCAACAATAAATTTAAAAAAATCCAAATAACTATTATCTACCAAATCCAAAATTCGAATTTCTGTACATTTTCAAACCGTGAATGTTTTTTTCATTAATTTCAATTAATCAAGTCGGTGTGAGACAAAGGCAAAAAACATGTCAAATTGACGTAAACCCAGTGGCGTTCTGTTGAAGTGTTCTCGGTGTTTTGACCAGAACAATTGAACCTTATACATTTGGGAAATACCCAAACATGTGGAAACAACCGGTGAAAAGCATTCAGGAACTAGGTGACGTTACCATCAAATAGTTTAAAGTTAAAAATCTGTAGATTCACTGTAGATTAAAGATCTGTAGATCTGTAGTGTCTTCCCAAATTTTAAGGTTTTTACTCGATGAATTTCTAATATCAAAAAGACAATGGTGAGACCGATTTAAAAAATAGAATAAAGCAAATTTCGGGTCATAGAAATTTCTACTTCTGTGTAAATTTTGCAAATTTCTTGTAATCTAATCCTGATGTTTATTTTTTTTTCAGCCACCTATCTCGCAATGCCCTCTAATACAATCTACTGAAAAAAATAAAGAAACTGCAAATAAAAATTCGACCACTTTTTTGTTTATTGTCACATTAAATGTACAATTATGTTCTTCAAAACTGAACAGATTTTCGTTTTTTATTTATTGTTTTCCTAATATTATTAAACTTGGTCTGTCTAAATGATGTTCCTTCTTTTTTGTTGAATAAACAAAGGATTTTAGTGTGCACTTTTGGTTGATCAATATAAAACGTTGGAACGAAGAAATATATAATATTTTTTTAGTGACCATATGTGTCTAAACTTTGTTTTAAAACGCTCACCGATTTAGCAATAAAAGAGATAGAACTTTTCAACACATACATGGCGAAAGTACGAAATGGGTGTTCCAAATATAAGCATTAAGGCACTAATAAATGACTTTAAGTTCCCTTGATGAGAGTTCGATTTCGTATTCAACAAGTTGGCACATCGCCATCGACGCCAATGGGTGATGTGAATAAAGAGTACATATAGCAAAAGCTTTTACTAGCTACTTATCTTCTTTCAGCAAATGCTAATTGCATAGGTTTGTCTTGTTTCAACCAAGCAAAAGCATTAGCTAAATTTTATTCACACCACTCATTGGATTAAAAACGTGCATTTATTATACCGACCTTTTTGTATAGTACTCAAAGACAGTGTATAGTTGGAGAAAAGAACAGTTTTACGGGTATAGTTCGACGAAAGATGAGTGAGCTGACTTTTTAAGCCCTCCCACTAAACAGAAGTATAAAAATTATTACAGTTACCGCAAACCTCAAAAGAACCATAAAACAAACCACTCATAAAACTTGATTTATAAGGGTGCAAACTTGCACATTTAACAACGACATTGGCAGGGTTTGCTTACATCTTTTAATTGTTCCGAGAAATGGGAACCCACATAAGTCAAGTTTTATGATTGGTTTCATGGTTTATTTGAGGTTTGCGGTAACTGCAATAATTTTTATGCTTCTGTTTATTATTTTTAATTTATTTTTCATTGACCTATACTGGCTTATGAGATAAACCAGAATATTCAACTCTAGACCTAACCTCCAACAAGAAACAGCCTTATTTATACATAGATGCGTTAAATGTCAGAGACTAACACTTAGACTTTTAATTCCATACAGCGGTTCACAATTTACGCATAATGTTATACTTGAAACATATTTAAGAAAGTTGAATTTATAAGAAGCTGCAAATAAATTGAATATAAGAGAACTTACAGCAGGCCAATCCACACGGGCGATAGATTTTGATTTATGACAGTCCCATCCAACAGCTAATCAGATGGTGTGACCAAAGTTGGAAACAAACCGTCTTCTTCACAAATAATCATAAATCAAAATCCGTCTTCAATGTGGTTTGGCCCCCCATAAATTTAACAATAGTAAAAAAAACCTAGTTGTTACTAGGTTTATGTTTTAGGTTCAAATATATTTGAAAACATAATTCTACGACTGTACTTTTCCTCTTACCTAAAAAGATGTCTCGTACTTTCCCCAAAGCTCATTCCCTTTTATGATTAGACCGGTCAGTCATTTAAACAAAGTTTATAACTTTCAAGTTTAACAACTAGGTTTGTGACTTGTTAGCTTGCTTTTTTCTTATAACACTGGCGAGCAAAAAATTGAGGTCACTTTAAAATTATGATTTTTCTTTAATTTTCTGTCTTAAGCTTAATTTGCCACGTGTAAATTATATTTGTTATATAGCTTAGTTCATCACAATATGTCACAACTTTTTTGAAACAGTGTAATCAGCTTTAATTAACAATTCACATTTTTTGGTCTTTCGAGCGATTCTGTAAAATTTATCAGTCGAACGGAGTAGTGTCCACAGTGTCTATAACCCAGGTCAAAATACCTGTAGTATAGATAAATCATTGCAGCAAGAATTGTAGCCTTAACACAAAATAGCCGAAGACAACGAGAAATTGCAAGAATTGTTGTTAAGAGCCTTTGTGCTGTACATAAAGTGTACCAGCGCTATGTGGAAACTGGTCTACTAAGCAAAAAACTAGGATCCGGGTAAAAAAAGTCACCACTCAATAAGATGACCGGAATTTGCGGAATAGAGCAGCTTCTGCAGTTTCACTCCAAGATAAACTTCAAGAAGTTAGAAATGTAAATGTTAGTGGGTAGACTGTTAGGAGAAGACTTTGTGCTGCTGGATTATCTTGTAGAAAGATGGCTACAGATCTACCATTACATCGTCGGTATGAAGTTGCAAGATTGGATTTTGCACGATATTACGTGGCTTTGAACAACGAAGACTGGAGCAGAATACTGTTTTCAGATGAGTCGCGTTTTTGCTTCAATGGGTCAGCTGGACGTCGGCGAGTATGGAGAAGACCTGGAGAAAGATACCCTCCCGCTTGTATTGACGAACGACTTCCATTTAGCGGCAGGTCTGTTATGGTATGGGCGGAAATCACTTCGGAAGCACGAATTGAGTTAGGTAATTTTCATAGAAAATGATTTTCTGACAGCTCACAGGTACAATACTCAAGTTCTGGAAGAGCATGTTATGCTTTTTATGATCACTATGGGCGAGCCTGGATGATAATGATAGATATCATGCAGCTAGAATTGAAATAGAATTAAAAATCTTACAGTTAATTAACTTTTCAAAAAACCATCAACATACAATTTACACCTAAAATACATCTGGCAACATGGCACAACTTTTAAAATGATTTACAATAAAATTAACGTAAATTTGACAGGCATTTAGAGCTGCAATTTATCCTTTTATTAAATCTTTACAGAGTGTTACAGTTAGCTACAGTTGATGATCAAACAAATCTCTTAACTGTTTGTAGTATTTTAAAATATTATTTTACTTGAAAACCAAATTTTTCTAAATCTTTTGAGCATGACAGGAGAGTAACAGAGTAACCAAAAATTTTGACAATGTAATTCTAGTAAATTTAATTTTGACAAACTTAATTCAACAAGTGGTGTTTTTTTTTAAATAAACAAACTTTAAATAAATTTTGTTTGATTGGCCAGCCCTTAGTCCGGACATGAATTCCATTGAATATGTCTGGGATGAGTTGCGATAACGTGTTCGAAGACATACACCAGCTCCAAGAACTGTCCAAGAGCTAAGTGAATTGTTAATGCAGGAGTAGGACAACATCGACCAAAATGTTATCCTCAAACTAATTCAAAGTACGTATATGCCTCACCAAATGCAGGCCGTTATTAACGCAAGGAGAGGAAATACACGTTATCAGGAATAAAATTTTTCATTACTGATGAGTTTTTATTTTTTTAATCCAATATTGATGCTTAGAAAATTTAGTCCAATCTCGTTTAAAATATTGTAATTTGTTTTTTTATTACTTAGTATAAATCTAAAAAAAGAAAAGATATGCTATGCTATTCACTATTTAAAGTTTGAATTCACCTACAAATGTAGTTACATACAATTTGCAAATTTGGGTTAAAAACACAAAATTCTAAGAAAAAAATTGCAATTTCAAAGTGATCTCAATTTTATGCTCGCCAGTGTATTAAATCTTGTTTTTATTGTTCATTATTTTTAAAACAATTTTACTTTCAAACTACGCACACTAAATATAAAAACTTTTCAACATAAGATTTCTTGGACTGACTTGACCAGTCAGTCAGTGTCCTAGAGAATGCCGTTCAGTTACGGAACATCCTGTATATTAATTTTGACCTAGACCTTTCGTTGATGGAATCATAGTCCATTTCTCGAGGGATTATTACAGAAATTAAAAATCGTCATAAACCTTCCAGCAGTCACGTAATTCTTTAATAAAATTCTTAATTTGACGAAATATCTTCGTCAGCATATAAAAAATCAAACTTCCCGCATCCATCAAGCGGCTAATTTAACTTTTTATAATTACAATGCGGTGATTTCAGTCAAAATTCCAGTGGATTTCCCCTTTTTTTTACAAATAATTTTGATCCTTGAAGATGGCACGCGTGAACGCCCCTTACCCTGTCATCCCTCGTGTAAGAAACGACGATCTCGATCAGTGACATTTAGTGACAGCAGGCGACGCGATGGCCCTTTGTTGTGACAATAATCAAAACGCGTCTGACAAAATCAATAATCAACAATATTCGGCGTGGCGCCGAAACTAGGCCCTTGTGTCAATAAAAATAATCCGCCCCCTCGTTGTAGGTACCCACCTTTTCACCATTTCTGAAGCCGTCTTAAACAGTTTGGAGGTGATTGTCGTATTCGAAATACATAAAAGCGCGCACTAAAAATAAATATCACTCAACTCGCTTCACTGAAAAAATCACTAGAGCCGATTCTTGTTTACGTGACAGCATGATTGAAGAAATAAATATCACTGGGATGCACGCATTCAATTCACTAGTCTCGGCCGTGTTGTGTGAAGCACTGGAATCCAGCCGGTCTGGCTGCAGCCTGCAGCTTTCTCAAAGGATTTGCACCGTTTCCGAAGAAAGCACCACGCGAAGGTGGAAAAAACGTGCCGTTCACGGTCTACCACGTTCCGACTCAAACACTCTCCGCACTTTTACGGATAACAATGGCGCGGTGTATGGACGTCGATCGTGGGGGACGGTCAGATGTAAACATTGGATGGGTGCTGCCATCTGTGGCGCCGGAAGTGGACTGGGAAACTCTGAATGCCAGAACAGTGGCGGAGTGAATTCAGTTTTTTAGATTCATTTTTATTACAGCGTTTTATAACAGTGACTTTTTAATTGTCATTCTGATTGCTAAATAACGTACTTTTAAGCACTAGTACTCAAAAATGAAAAATACATTTTTTATTTTATATATTTATTTTAAACGTGAAAAGTACAATTACTTAATTGACTAAATTGAACATTCGAAGATTTCAGATTTCTTTCCGGAACTTCAATACAAGTGGAAACGGTACTAGTAGACGCTACTTCAGATTTGCTATTTTTGTCACAGATTTTTCTTTTCTTTGATACAGTTTCTTCTTTTCTGCTAAGAGTGTTGCGTTCTTGCTTTCAACAGAGTTTTCTATGTAACTATCCGCAACAGAACTCGATCGCCATCCTCCATGTCTTTTGAGTAATGTAATATCTGCTCCTGAATCTGCTAAGAGTGTTGCTGAACAACGGCGAAAGCAGTGCCCGGTATATTCTTTCGAATTTAGAAGGCCGAGACATTCTGTAATTTTTTTAGGCATACCTGCAATAGTATTTATACCAACGGGTAGCGTACAGCACCTGAAATTTCTATAGGTTAAGAATAATCTCTGATTTTCAGTATGAGGAGGTCGAAGCTGTGCGTATTTGCGAAAAAATTCTAAGAAACTAATTCCATATACAAAACTTTCAGTTATTGTAAACATTCGTGAAATTTTTGTCTTAGTGTTCGGTATCTTCATTTTAATTAAACTTGAACAATCTTCTATATCTTCCACCTTTAAAAATGTAATTTCTTCTCTGCGTAAAGTGCCTAAAATCCCAGTAATTAACAACTTTTGCCAATAAATAGTATTTGTCATCAGCTGTTTTTATTAAACGTTCTATCTCTTGCTTGGTGAATATTGTGGATTTTTTAGCCCTGTACCCACTGGCTTTTCTTTTTAGAAAAGCAATCAAGTTTGTAAATTAGATATATCATGGTTCTTAGCATTGAGTAGGTACTCCATAAAGTAGACGGCTTATACATGGAAAATAATTTCGAAAAATAGGCCAAAAGTACCTTTTCCTCACACCAATTACCAAATTTCCTATATGTTTCCTTGTAAATTTACTTAGATTTTTCGGTGCAGCTTTCGCAGCATCTTCAATGTCGGAATCAAATTTAGAATCGCTCATTTTTGTGTTTCTTTATCACAGAACTTAAACACAGAACCCAAGTTGACAGTCTGTAATTTTATAAAAACAGTAAACAACGAAATTTACATCAATAGCAACCTGCCATCTGCCTACTGTACAATGTGAATGTTCGATTGAGTTCATTATTTTTGAAAGAAAAATCCGTTATAAATCGCTGTAACAAAAAAACTTGAATACAATACATTGCAAAATCGATGCTTTTTGCAACTTATTGCATTAATAGCTATTTCGATTTCTATGTCCTCTTAACGTACCTATTATTATACTCCTTTACTGTCATGTGAACTAACCTGCTAAATAAGTTTTTACAGGCCAAGTGCCAATAAAACGTTTTTTGGCAACTTTATTTTAACACTTTTGCTCTTTATGTCAACGCTTCACATTTTATCTCTACCCTTTTAAAAATCAAGTTGATTTTTTTTTATTTTGACAACACAAAAATAGTCATAACTAATTTTTTTAAAAAAATGGTACAGCTCATACCTAAAACTTCTTGGTGTATCGCATAAAATGAAAAATCGACCCCACAAACACACGCGCGTTTCAGCAACGATATTACTATTCTCAACTAATTCTTAGACTTAAGACTGAATTTTTCCAAACTGCAATAAATCAAAACTGGCGTAAAAACGACATGTGTCAAAATAACGATAGTCAACCAGTTTTTTTAATAGGACGGTATATGTTTGTTAGACAGCATGATATTGTAAACAATAATTTTTTTAATTATTTTTCTACCATCCTATGAACATTATTAGATCAAGCATTTTCATTTTTTTCAAAAAACATCTAGATTAACTTTTAGCCGAATCTTAGGTTCCAAACCGTGAAAAAAACCTTTCGTAAAACGCGTTTTGTAAAGTAACACAAATTAAAGTTTATAAAACAAGTGCTAAATGGCATAAAAACTAAGTTCCTACAATAACTGAAGAAACAAGTTCGTTAGACTATTTTTTTAATTTGCCTTTTGCATGAAAAATTATTTTGAAAAAGTTGAATTTTGAGTTCTATAATACCTATCCTATTGTAGAATCGAGTACTACAAAGAATGTATTAAAGTACCCAAATGAATGTTGTAGTAGGTTTCTTAAAAACGCTAATTAAAAAAAAATTTTTTCAAATTTTGAGTGGTTTACGTGGGTTTAAACTTTATATTAAAGAGATAAACTGTAGGGTTGTATTTGAATATTTTTAAATTTTTCAAAATTTATGATGTGATTTAAAAAAAAATATTTTGAGCACACGTTAGGAATGATCTATGGGTGACATAAAAGTATGGAACAAATTTCAGATTTTCTAAGTTATTTTTTTTTAAAAAACGCCAAGACAGGTCGATTTTATTTTTTTACTGCGCACGTTTTTTATTAATTTTCAAATTTTTTTGGCCAACCGGTTTTTTGCTGTGACGTAATCAATATTTTTTTTTAATTGCAACCCCTATTTTTGGTGCTGGAATTCGAAACTACTTTTTTTTTAGTTTAACAGTATAGTATAACAGTATATTTATTAGGGTGGGCCAAAAAAATTGACTATTCTTTTTTTTAACTTTCGACACTGAAAAATTGATTCTTAGGCACCTTTAAAAAATGCTTTTTTAAGATAAGCTCTTAATATTAATAGGAAAGGTTCCCTCATCGCATTTTTCCATTTTTTTTTTTCAGTTCCATATGGTAAAACCCATGTCTCGTTATTGCATGATTGTAGAAAAAATTTGTATTTACATTTTTTGTAGGCAATTAAACGCTCTACAAAAAAGTTATTTTACATTTTTTTATATCTCTTACCATTTAGAAGATATCGGAGGTCAAAGTTTAAAGAATTTAACAAAAATTCCTTTTCTACTTCTAAATTTTATAACTCAGAGATAAATAAATATTATAAAATGCGCGACACATAGCCTTGTAGAAATTTAAACGCTCTATAAAA
The DNA here is from genome assembly GCA_029207805.1 of Tribolium confusum. Classification (NCBI taxonomy): domain Eukaryota; kingdom Metazoa; phylum Arthropoda; class Insecta; order Coleoptera; family Tenebrionidae; genus Tribolium; species Tribolium confusum. Next base: position 7,285,374 of record JALGAY010000003.1, read on the forward strand.
AAGGTCTCTTGTGGTTAATTAATTATTCTAACCATTTAGAAGATATTCGCATTTTAAAAACCAAAATTTGATACTAAATCCCCATTTTTTTAAAATGGTTGAAGTAATCGATTAACCACAAACAACTTTTTTTGTAGAGCGTTTAATTTCCTACAAAACCGTATGTTGCGCACTTTATAATATTTATTTATCCACGAGTTATAAAATTTAGAAGTGAAAAAGAAATTTTTGCTAAATTTTTCAAACTTTGACCTCTGATATCTTCTAAACGGTAAGAGTTATAAAAAAATTGTAAGATACCTTTTTTAGAGCGTTCAGTTTTCTACAAAAAGGTAAAAAAAATTTTTTTATACGATTAGAGTAGTGACGAGATATAAAATTTGCCATATGAAACTAAAAAAAAAAAAAGGGAAAACTGCGATGAGGGAGTCTTTCCAATAAAAATTAAGAGCTCATCTTAAAAAAGAATTTTTCAAAAGTGCCTCGGAACCAATTTTTCAGTGTCGGAAGTTAAAAAAAAATAGTTGATTTTTTTGGCCCACCCTAATATTTATATGCTCTAAAATGGACACTTCACTTTAAGTAATTTAACCAAAATTTAAATGTTTTATTGAATTTTTTAAAATAGACGCAATTTTTAACAGAGTTACTGAACTAAATGTTCAAATTGACGTTCTTCCGTTTCTTAGTAATAATACGACTAATTTTCGAACTCCGTTAGCACACTATTTCTCTTTTTTCACTAATTGAGCGGTGCTGATTTGTAATTCTTTCTCTTAAATTCTCTAAATTTCTTGACTTTGTTGCAAATACTTTTGATTTTAAGTAACCCCCTCAGAAAAGCAGGCAAAACATCAAATAATCTCTGACATCACGAGCATAATGTAGAGATGCACCGTCTTGCTGACACCATACATTAGCTGCTTGTATATCTATATTCTGTATTCTTTTTATTGAAAAAAAGTTCCACTAATGCTGGTACTAATGTGTGGCAAAGAATATCCAAAAGACTTCTTCAGTTAATGAGTCAAAAAATACGATCCCAAAATGTGATCTGACAAAAACACAGCGATCATTCAATTTTGTGGATGTTAAGTATGGGTTTCTCTCATTTAGTGCAAATCTTATCTACCCATATGGACAATTATGTCTATTTTGGGCTAGATCCATTTGACTTTTTATGGGGCTACTTAAAATCAAAGGTATTTACAACAAAACCAGCAAGAGATTTAGAGAAACTAAGAGAAATAATGACAAATCTGTGCCGCTTAATTACTCAAAAAATAATAAATAATGTGCCTAAAGAGTTCAAAAATTAGTTGTGACGTCAATTTAAACATTTAGTTCAGTAATTCTGTAAAAAATTGCGACTATTTTGAAAAATTCAATAAAACATTTAAATTGGTTAAATTACTCAAAGTGTTTACTTTAAACCCTATAAATGCTATACTGTTATACCCAAAAAAAAAAGTATTATAGTTTACTTTGACCATTTTTTGAGGCGTATTAATTGAAAGGAGAAAATTTTTCCTCCCTTCAAGAAAAAAAGTAGTTTCGAATTTCAACAACAAAAAGAGGGATTGGTATTTAAAAATATATCGATTTCGAAAATATATAGCCAAAATTTTTTTTTGATTATATGTTATGTTTATTACAGTGTTACTATGATTGTGTAAACCATAAAAGACTCTTTGATAAAAGTTACAATAAGTACTAAATAGTTTTTTAAAATTTAGATATATTTAAAATATAAAAAAAATATAAATAAGAAATGAAATTGAAGAATTGGTCCTTTTAAACTCTTTAAATTTTATTAAACCTTGTTATTTGATTACAGCTGTTTCGGCATGTGTTTTGCCATCATCAGATCTCAAACTTGAACGTGTTTCTCTAACGATAACCTATCCCTGAATTGGGGTAGGGAAACACGTTCAAGTTTGAGATCTGATGATGGCAAAACACATGCCGAAACAGCTGTAATCAAATAACAAGGTTTAATAAAATTTTAAGAGTTTAAAAGGACCAATTCTTCAATTTCATTTCTTATTAATATACAACTCTTACAGAATGGAGATCAGGAGATCATTAACTTTTATAAAAAAAATATTGATTTTAAAGTCCAGTGAGCCACCAATGCTCCTCTGATTTTTCTGCTAAATTAAAAAAAAAAGTTAATTAGATAACTAAATAAAGAATTATAATTTACACACCTACATATATTTTTTAAATTTGAGCTTTTATTGCATTGGGTTTATTTTTTAATTATTACCTACATTGTTTAGAAATACATATGCTTTAGCAATCAGTGCCTTTTAGATAAAAAACAAAATTCTCAAAAAAAAATTTGGTTTAATAAAAAGCCATAAAAATTAGTGATGGGCAAAACCGGATGATTTCAATAACCGGATTATCTGAATTCAAGTGATTTTAATAATCGGATTATCATTCAAGTGATCACTCGAATTATTTCAGTTCAAGTTATTTATACCGTAACTTGTTTACATCACGATCGTTGTTCGGTATTCCCCTCCTATCACACTATAGAATATTAAAAATTTAAATTATTTTATTATACGACTCTTTTAACCGAGTACGTTATCATCGTTGGTTCGTTGTGGACTGTCTAGTGTCTGTAGTCAGTGTGGAGTAGGTTCAGTTAGTTGGTAGCAAGTACCAACTTATTAGGGTTTCATTCGCAATTCGGTTTCGGTTATTCCAATTCGGTTTATATTTCACTCGTTGAAATAACCGAATGCGGCAGTAGAGGTGCGCACGCTGCGCACCGATACGCTTCGAGATCTGTCAATTTTCATCTATGTAATAATTCGAATGATCACTTGAATGCTCTGAAAACAATAACCGGATTACACAGGTTATTTCAATAATCGGATTACAGGTTATTTTTAATTCGAATTATCCCATCACTAATAAAAATAGCATACTATTGTTACACTCAGATTTGAATAATGATTTAAAAAATATACAGTGTGAACGATTTGTAATGAATAAATTCGTTAAAAATTCAGGGATTTGCCTTTCAGGAAAACGCTCGGCCACGTGTCCGGTTATTTTTCAACGCGCATTTTTTGACAAAAAAATTAGATATACAAGGTGTCCCAAAATTGAGATACGACCTTCAACTTTAAAATTTCAAAAAAGAACCCCAATGTTTTTTAGCATATTTCAATTCTACGTATAATTTTGCGTATTTTTTATGTAGCACACACTATGTCGAATTTCAGTTATTAAAAAAAAATGCATTAGAAAAAAACGTGTTGTTATTTATTTTTAATAATGAAATTATTGTTAACATAAATAAAAAAAAATTTCAAAAACTACTCAAAATCGACATGGTGTGCGCTACATAAAAAATAGGCAAAATTATACGTAGAATTGAAATATGCTAAAAAACATTGAGGTTCTCATTAGAAATTTCAAAGTTGAGGGTCGTATCTTGATTTTAGGACAGCCTATATATCTAACCTATATTGTTTTGTCAAAAAATGCATGTTGAAAAATAACAGGATATGTTGTATCCGAGCGTTTTTCTGAAAGGCAAATCCCTGAATTTTTATCGAATGTATTCATTATAAATGATTCATACTGTATATGAAAATATACACAGTGGTATATTTAGAAAAAAGTTATGGTTATTTCCGGTAAAACCAGAAATACTAAAAAATTGATTCAATTAATGGAGAGTTTCTAACATTATAATTATCCCAAATTTAAATAAATATTATCAAAAAAAGGACTGAGCCGGTTCGAAAATTAGTAATTTAAATAATTCAATTAAAAAAACAAGCAATTTATTACAAATTGTATAGAAGTATCCTTTTTTCTCAATGTGGGGTGTTTTGTGAGAAAAAAACTTACATAAAAGTGGCATGGCAGTGCGGTTTTGAAGGAAGTTATCTCTCATCATTAGTACCAAACGTTTGTCAACCAATAAATTAAAACTTAAGGAATAAAAATATATACTAAAAATAAAACAATAAATCGTTATTTTTTTCAAAAAAAAAAAATAAATGTTAATCGATCTGAATGTATAAAATAAATAAATAAATAAATGCTATTTGGAAAATTGACTAAAAATTTGAAAAATAAAAATGCGGCCATTGTCCCACATGAGTCATCAAATCACAACAGTCCTTTTTCAACCTGCTCTAATTAATAATTATTATTATTTACATTAATATAAAATAAATAAAATCTTTCTTATAGATGCCACAATGGAATTACATATTTTTTTTATATATATAATGATTATCAGTCTTCTTATAAGTACAAAAAAGTAAACAAAAAGTGTTAAAAACTAATTAAAAAGATATAACATTTAATAAAATAATAAAAACACCACTTACAATTTCATTTTTTTGATCAACATATTGTCCCCTGAATCGTTGAAAAACCACTCAATTTCACAATAAACATTAACTAAAACATCCGCGGGAATCTTGTTTGGAATCATTTTTCTTTTGTCCATTATAGCCCCTCAAAGTCACTGCTTTCGAATTCTGAATAAAACTCGCGAGAATCTTAAAATGTTGCAAAATTTTATAGGAAAGATCCATTCTTGTTATGACTTGTGTTGATTTCTCGCCGACAAGTCAAAACAAAGACGAGTTCGACATTTTCGCGTATTTTGCCTCCACACTGTTGGGACCAAATGTGGCAAGATTAAAGGCACTTCCGAGAGAACGAGGTGCGCGATTGGGCCGTCGAACGGTGGATGATGAATCAGCGCCGAGAATCCACCAATCTGACTGGTTTCGACTTGTTCAAAATACGCCAGTGGTGTGGACTAGATTTGGGACGACGAACCACTGGATGATGCAACATGCAAAAAGGATGATGTGGTGGTTTACGATGGGTTGGAGGTTGGAGTATAGCCGGAAGCGCAAGAGATGCAAGATATTAGAAATGTGCAAAAAAAGGAGTTTTTTTGCTGGTCTTGCAATAATTTATTTCCATTCTAACGTTAGTGATTTTAGGCCAAATTTAGGTGGATTGTTTCGGTTAATTGAAAATGCACAGGTTGTTTAATTTCGATGTTTTTTTTGTGGGATTAAAGTTCCTCATATTACACACATGAAAATAATCAAGGGGGCACTTGTAAATATTTATTTACGGCAAGATTTTTTTGCAAAATATAAAAAAGACCAATAAAAGCTGTTAAAGGCTTTATTTTTTAACCAAGAAAATTATAAAAAAATAAACCAAATATAAAACATAAAATTAATAAACAAATAAAAAAATTTAAAACAATTTTTTTAAATTTTACGATAAATAAAAATTAATACAGTGTTTAATAATAATTTATAATAATATTAATTTAATAATTAATACCTCCACGGTTATTGATCACTGCCTTACACCTGTTGGGCATACTTAAAATTAAATTATCTTTTTTTTTCATAGTTTATAGCCCCCCATGGGTCTGTCAGACACAAGACACTTATGAGTTGTTCTTGTGTTTGCAACAATTTGCCGCAACAGACGCCTACCCATCATATCCCACAAATGTTCAATCGGGTTAAAATTGAAAATCAGGGGACTGGGCAGGCCACAGCAAAACGTTAATTTGATTGTTAGCCAAAAACTCGTGCATCACCCTGACTGAATGTGGACGGGCATTGTCGTGCATAAATAAGAAATTTTCACCCATTTATTCAGCAAATAGAAGGGCCACAGATTGAAAAATATTATGGCGATAACTAAATCGCATTTAAATCTCCATCTATAAAAACGAACTGCATTCTTCCACCGATAGTGATACCAGCCAGTGATACCAGATAGTGATATCACTGTTCTTCCTTGGCTCGTGGAGACTCCTTAGAGCCTTAGACAGTTGCCAGACGTTTAGCATTGCCAGGTCGTCTCCACACTCTTATTAGGCTTTTGGTGTTCGGAGTCCGGATGCAAATCAAACCGAGATTCATCGGTGAACAAAACTGTGGCCCACTCCTGTTGTTGCCAATTCGTATATTCTTGCGCTCACTGTAACCTGATAACGCGATTTCCACGGGATAAAGTAGATACTCTCAAAAGACGTATAGCACTAAGACCAGGCTTCGTGAAGTCAATTACAAATTATTTGGTTACTAACTAGAACGTGGTGGGTGTTATAAAGCCCAATTACTAATTTTGTTTCTGTTGTGTTGCGATCCCGCAATGCTTGCAAACGCACAAATCGGTCTTGATTTGCAATTCTTCCTCTTGTACTCACTGTATGACGTTCCAGGACGTCATTAGTTTGCTGATACCTTAACCACAATTGGCTAACAATACTTTTACTAATGTTAAAGACATTAGCAACTGCCTTTTGAGACAAACTTCTATGGAGCATCCCAATAACCCGTAACTGCGTAACGGTGTAATGCGATCTCAATGGTGTCTTTCCAAGTTTGATCAATCTGAATAAAATGCAAAGAAATTTCGCTTTAATCAAACACTGAAACCAAATAATAAGAGTTAATTTGTTAGTCCTATTAAACACAAATTATTTTTAATCATAAAACATTTTAACAAAAAACTAATTAGGGGTCATCCATAAATTACGTCACACTAATTTTACGATTTTTTAAAGTGCTAAAATGCGTAGCCAGTAAGCAGGTACTTTTAAAGACAATAAAATTAGAAGGAAATTAGATTAATAAAATTAAAGAAAAATAATTTTGAGAAAAGGAATAGTCGGATTTGTGGTGTGGTAGATGGTAGATGCTGGTCTAACAAGAGGGTGTAATATAAATACATAATAGTAATATTGGTCCATAAAATTTGTTAGGGAAGCTACTTTTAATAGACATTTCTGGCGTTGTAGTGAGACGAAATGAATATTCGTAAACAAGTGTGACAAATTGGCATATTTTGAAGATGCTTTAAAATAATTACAAGGAATTGATACTCAGTCGACGCGGAATTTAATGCTCTAGATTTTAATTCGTAAACTTTTTTATTAAACGCTTACTTTTGCTGGAATTAAAAAAAAACTGAAAAAAAGATCTTTTTAACATCTACTCAAATGTCAAGATAAACTTAATTCATTAATGTCATGGGGCCACTTGAGCTATTAGAATAGTTTCCAGAACTTCATCAGTACATACCTACTCGTAAAATTTCTTAGGAGAAACAGAAATAAATATTATTAAAATAGACATCCCATTGCCAAAAAAATTGAAAAACGCTAGACAATCTCTTGAAAATTAATTGTACCACTGTATAAAAATTTGTACTATTTTTTTAACTACTTTAAATTGATAAATTACGCATAATTATATTTTTTAAGGCACAAAAGTTAAACTTATTTACACGCATTATTTGAGGCAAAACAGCCGAGAAGAATAACTACATGAGTGTAAAAAAGCAACTATAGGGTCGGTTTACAAAAAGTGAATTAAATATTTAATTGCGATTAACTTTTAATTCGCGATTAAATCGGCTTTCCTCGGATTTGATTGGTCAACATCGACATTTAATCGCAAATTAACTATTTAATCGCAATTAAAGTTAATGTCACCTTCTGTAAACCGGCCCTTAGTGTTGAAATATACACTACGTTTTTTCTGAAATAGTAAGTTTTAGCGTTGAATAGTATTTTCTAAAAATGTGTCAATTGTTAGTTTTGACATTATAAATCAGCAAAAGTATTACTTTACAGACTATTATATTTTTATTTACTTTACAGACTATTTTGTCAAGTTTACTGACTGTTTGAAAAAAAAATAATAAATATCTAAGTTTTTTAATTAAATAGTCAAAAATTGAAGTCCAATTATTAAAGTGACTCATGAAAAATAAAAAGTTTTAATATACCCGATTCAATTGTCTCGTTACCAAAATTCACCAAACACTATAGACGAATTAATTAATTGAATAATGACAAAAATTATGTACTGAAAAGGCTCCTGCTACAGCCCGTAATTTAGTTTAAATTTATAATTTTATATCAATTTTTTTAAAATAATATTTAAAGTTAGTTAAACTCAAATTTTATTAGAAAAAAAAAATTTACACGAATTTATCAGTTTTGTAAATTACATACCTACCACAATTTAAGACAAAATAAAAACGCAGGTACAAAGTGAGTCAATTTTTAGTCTGATGTTTCAAGTTTAAAAAAAAAATCTATAGTTTTTTAAATAAGCTATTTATAAAAAAATTAATACATTTACCAGTAAAATCGCAAATAAAAAATATTGTTTTCATTTTAAATAATCAAGATTTTTTTGCTGGACGTTTCGCCATCTATAGTTTCCACTGGAATTACAACTGGTTTTCACTGTATGACACTGATTATATTTGTATTGATTATAAAACTAAAGTAAAAAATTGAAGAGTTTTTACAATTGCAAAACCACAAAAGAAAAGGCTTTAATAAAGAGAAGAATTTTATTATTATTGCATATAAGATGTTTTTAAAGTTATTTTACAAAATTAAAAAAAAAGCTAAATAAACAAAATTGTCAGATATAAATGTTTTTCTACAAAACTGTTAAAAGTGGGCTTTTTAATTGTCATTTTTAATGTTAAAAGTGTCATTTTTGACACGCGTGTTAAAAGTAAGTAGTTACTTTAACACTAGCGTTAAAAGTAATTTAAAGTTTATGGTTGCTACGAAAATTTTGGTTCATAAACATTGCGATCTGTGTGGTAATATTTTTTGATTTCTTATTTTTATTGAGTTTAAAGTTCTTTCGCTTGTTTTGTAGAAAAAATGGTGTATGATATACGTGTTAAAAGTGATTTTATTTTGTTCGTGGAGTTAAAAAAACTTGCTACGCTCGTTTCTTAATCATCTCCACTCCCAAAATAAAATCTTACTTTTAACACTAATATCATTAATAACTATTATAATAAGTGTTTATAAATGATTTTATGGTTGTAGAAGGCGGTGGAAAAAATAAAAAACGTTCTGCCTCTTAAAGACAAGAATTTTCGCTATTATTATAATTATTATTAGACAACTAGGTATTAAATAATAATATTCCGTTGCGGAAATAGGACATTACAATGTCCAAAAGTTTGTTTTCTTACAGAGGTGGAATTTCTATCGTTTTTCCTGAATACAGCAGTTTTTTTTATTTGATATGTTTTCAGTAGACTCAGGAGTCTTGACAGTTATTGTTTTTAACTGTTTTTTGTCTGTATTGGTATCAATATTGGTAAAAAACACTGGAAATCCCAGTTCTATAAGAAAACAAATTTTTGGACCTTCATTTTTTTTATTCCTGTACCCTTCAATTATAAACACTTTGTTGTTTTCGAAATTAATCTAAATTAGGTACCACCTAATTTTTAAATTTATTGCAATTAAAAAATAAAAAAAACTACAATAAATAAAATTATTGTTAAAGTTTTACATCACTGAAGTTTTGAGTTTGGTGTTTTACGTCTATGCAACCAGTAAAACACCCGTACCAGTGCTTTTAGTTATTGTACGGTTGGTATATTTAGAACCATTTGTTGGCAGCTTTGTTAGTTACAATTTCCCGCCAATTTGTTACTAACGAGTGCAACAAAAAGCGTGTTCATTTTAATAAAAATATTTGTTTTTTTAAAAAAATGGAAGGTTTTGATGATCCTGGAGTGTTTTTTAGTGATAATTTTTCGGAGGTAGATAACCAAAACGATGCACAAATCAACTTGCAAGGTGTTAAGAAAAAGTTCAAGGAGTTCATTCGACAATATCATACCGACAATTTCAACTACAAATATAGGTATGTTTATCACTCAGTACTTTCCGAAATATTTCATTGACAAAAATCTTTTAGAGACAACCTAAAACGCAATTACAACCTGCGCCAATATTATTTGGAAGTTAACATTGAAGATGTGGGCGGTTTTGATGAAAATTTGGCTGATAAACTATATAAACAGCCCTCAGAACATTTGGTTATCTTTGAAGAAGCAGCTAAAGAAGTTGCTGATGAGCTAACAACACCAAGACCTGAAGGAGAGGAAGTGTTACAAGATATCCAAATTATGTTATCGTCAGATGCCCACCCCACAAACTTGCGAAATATGAAGGTAAACTTTTATGTTATTTTGATCTACAGTTTTACATTAAATAATTACAGTCCGATGTTGTGTCAAAATTGGTGAAAATCCCAGGAATTGTGGTGAGTGCTACTGGGATCAAAGCAAAAGCTACAAAAATAGCGATACAATGCCGGTCGTGCAGCAATGTTATCCCAAATTTACCGGTAAAACCTGGAATGGAGGGCTATGTAATGCCAAGAAAGTGTAACACGTGAGTTGTCCCATTTCGATTTGGCAATGAAGATTGTAAACGTACCTCACATTTAAGTGTTTGAGGTGCTTTCACAAACATTGTCACCACTTACTTATTGTGTTTTTTATAAGTTGTTTCCTTAATTGTAACAATACAGGGAACAAACTGGACGTCCTAAATGTCCCCTAGACCCGTATTTCATCATCCCTGATAAATGTCACTGTGTTGACTTTCAAATACTCAAACTACAAGAACTCCCAGATGGTATTCCTCAAGGTGAAATCCCAAGACACTTGCCTCTATATTGTGACCGTTATTTATGTGAGAAAGTAGTTCCCGGAAACCGAATTTTTGTATTGGGGATTTACTCAATCAAAAAAATTGCCAAAATTGGTCGGGTAATTAACAAATATACATTTCTTACGAACTACAATTAAAAAATACGTTTTTGATAGAGGGATGATCGCGAAAAAGGCACTACAGGTGTACGAGCCCCGTATATCAGAGTTTTGGGCATCCAACTTGATGCAGAAGGTGTTGGAGGCTCTTCTAGTTCTGTTGTAACAGCTGAGGAAGAAAATATGTTTAGAAGAATGGCTGAATCTCCCAATATTTATGAGAGAATCGCCAGTAGTATCGCTCCTTCAATTTACGGAGCTCTTGATATTAAAAAAGCCATCGCGTGTCTTCTATTTGGAGGCTCCAGAAAACGCCTTCCCGATGGTCTGACCAGGAGAGGCGACATTAATATACTTTTATTGGGAGATCCTGGTACTGCCAAATCACAGCTCTTGAAGTTTGTTGAAAGAGTGGCCCCTATTGGGGTGTATACTTCAGGAAAAGGAAGTTCAGCAGCTGGCTTAACAGCGTCAGTGATGAGGGATCCTTCAACAGTAATTTTTTTGCAAATTTTTATTATGTTGTGTGATTTGGTGACTTTTAGAGGAATTTTGTAATGGAAGGGGGCGCAATGGTTTTGGCTGATGGAGGGGTTGTGTGTATTGATGAATTTGATAAAATGAGGGAAGATGACAGAGTTGCAATTCATGAAGCTATGGAACAACAAACCATTTCGATAGCTAAAGCAGGCATTACAACTACTTTGAATTCGCGGTGTTCGGTTTTAGCAGCTGCGAATAGTATTTTTGGGCGGTGGGATGAAACTAAAGTATGTACCATTTTATTATTATTATTTTTTTTAGATTGTTTCAAATTTAATGTTTTTAGGGCGAGGAAAATATAGATTTTATGCCAACTATTTTGTCACGTTTTGATATGATATTCATTGTTAAAGATGAACACGATCAGCAACGAGATATGGTAAGTATCACTTTCCAATGACTGTAATTTTACAGTATTTTATAATTCGACAATATACGTATAATTTGGTTCCTGTGATGTGAAGAGTTGGATTTTAACGAATAATTTATTTCTACAGTTTATTTATCATAAAACTACCACCTGTTAAATTAGGTTCGTCAGAAATAAATTTCCTAGCATTTGGCAATGAAACAGTAAAACGACCACGATTATCATTCTGTCGAATCGCTAAACTCAACTCATTTAACTATTTGGCTTCGACTGACTGACTGGTCATTGTCCTCTTACTTGATTATACATATAGTAAATTCTTCGTTTTATCTAGAACGAAGCTTCAGCATTCTTCGAATCCGATCAAAGGCCGTGATTAGTATTTCTCAGAATCACTCTCTAGAATATGAGTTTTGGCGCGACGTCACATTTCCAGAAATATCGAGTAATCGTGCGGTAGATTCTTCTACGATAGTTTGTTACAATATATTGAACGTTAAATTAAATAATAAATGTCATTCGTGATATTTAAACAAAAAGAATAACAAAAAACAAACAACAACAAAATTCTATAAATGAATCCCTTCTTTCTCAAAGTGGGGTGTTTTAAAGTAAATGATGAAAGAACTAAAATCAAAGTCTATCACAAAAGTTGAATCAAACAAATTCTTACATCAAAGTGGCAGAGCGCCTTCGACAGTAGATATCTTTCATCATCAGTGTCAAACTTTTGTCAATAATAAATCAAAAGATAAAGAATAAAAACGTATCTAAATTATCTGATTTTATTTGATCTTTTATAATTTTCTTATGTGCAACTAAATCCAATAAAAAATAGTAACATAACGCCTTTCAAATTAAAATCTTCTGCAAGCAACGACGACGGTATGCGTGCGAACAAATCACTGACCTATTTTACTGAGGTGAAGTGAGCAGATGACTCGCAGACGCTCGACAACACAAATATTGGGTGATTTTCCAATTTTAACCCCCTACCAACATCAGAATACAGTGAAACCATTCAAGAGACTTTCGTTGTTACTTGATAAACAGATTGTTTGGCGAGACTTAAATTTTTGAAGAATTCGTAGTTTCTTGAAGGCACATATTTTTAAGCAGACATCCCAACGCTGATAAAGTAGTGTCAGCATTAGTTTTCTACAAGTGTTTTTCCATCATTTAACATTCTTATATTTAGTTTTAAATAATTATTTTGTTCATAAGTAGTAGCTGTAATTTTGTTTATAGAATCGGTCGCAAAATTTCTATTAAATATTTGTAGCGTGGTTAATTTGTTTGGTGAGGTTTACTGATGATGTTATTTCTTACTTTGTAGTGGAATTTTGATAATATGGGACTCGGTTATAGCAGGCCTTATTCTATTGAATGTTTACGAATCTTTACCAAAGCTTCGAGTTTTTTGAAAGAAATACAGTATTCTAACAGGCGTCGCGGCGTTTAATCGCTTAGGCACATTTTTCTTCGGCGTCTTTTAGAATGCGGTGATTACTAGAAGCGCCTCTTAGAATAATTGCATTATGTTCATTGTAGTAGAGAGACCAGAATCTTATAGGGTAATGGTACATGATATATGTATTTCTTTAAGCATTCGGAACTTTTTACTACTACACTAATTATTGAATCTTTGGTGAGTGAGTATTTTTTTCTTAGGGGACGTACAATTTACGGTCAGATATAAGAGCAATGAACAAAAACATTTCCAACTGCAAAAGTAACCTTCCAATCAAACTTTGTATCTAACACGAGACTGTGTGCTGCACGGGTTTTAAATAAACGCCATCGGAACGATTCCCTATGTTACAGCTTTCTCTACCTAATATTCTTGCTACTTCAATTTCTAAGTAGATGCTTACTTTTAATTATCAATGAATTTTGAGTAGATTGATATAAAAAAGCAAAATAGTAATAGTCATCATATGCTACTGCCACAACGAACCTGGCAAAGTCCCAGAGGAAGAGATGATAGCTATAATGCTATCAACATCAAATCGAATCTTGGTGTGAAGAGCAGGGAATACATCGTAAACATTGGTCCTGTGCTATTCTAACGACTTCTCGTGTCAAGGTTTTCTCCCTTGGAGAAAACTAATCACAAATTGCCACAACAGAATGTTGTACTTTATTATTGATTTATGTTTTGTTTTTGAGTGTGACGTACATTTTGTTTTGTTTACGTTATTGACAACTGATTTACTTTTATTTTTATTATTTGACAACTCATGAACTACAAGAATTAAATAAATATTTGTTTCTACATTTTATTGAACCTTCCCATTTTGAACCCTTATGCAGTCAAAATTCAGCTATCTTTGCTGCCATCTTGTCAAACACAACGTAGGATTCCTTTTCTCTCAGAAGTTGATTAGACTTTTGACTATTTTGTATGAATTTGAATTTAGCGCATTATATTTGAACGTTCTCTATATCATAGATCCTACTTTCCTAAAAGTACAGGGATATATTGTAGTAATTCTAAGTGAGGAGACATAATAAAAAATCAAGCCATATTTCGTAAATGGAAAAACGGCTAATAATATTCTAGTGAACTATGATGTCTTTAATATACTCGTGAATTGTAATTTGATTATCTGTTTTTAACGTTAAACGTGTGTATTTTTATTAAGGTCTTTGCTAATATCTTGTGTTGTAAATAAGTATATTTTTTTCCACTACAGAAAATTAGCCTTGTGAGTGCCAAAAAACATAGGAGTAGTAGATAATTAATTTGTTATCACTGAGGTTTAAGACTTGTTTTTTGATTTTGTTAGACTTTGGCTCGCCACATCATGGGAGTCCACATGAACGCCGGCCAAATCACTGAAGAGCCAAGAGATGGCGAGCTCTCCCTAGAATTCATCAAAAAATACATCAGATATTGCAGAACGTGAGTTAAACTGAGATTTTTTTGACAACTTTATTTCTATACGTTTATGTACAGACGATGTGGTCCTCGGTTAAATCAAGAAGCGGGTGACAAACTGAAACGCAAATATGTTATGATGAGATCAGGCGCTAACCAACACGAAAAGGAAGCAGATCGGCGTAGCAGCATACCAATCACTGTTCGCCAGTTGGAAGCCGTGATACGGATGTCTGAAAGTTTGGCTAAAATGCAACTACTTCCCTTTGCAACTGAAAGCCACGTCAACGAGGCTTTACGGTTATTTCAAGTGTCTACATTGGATGCTGCCATGAGTGGAGGATTGGCCGGTTGGTAACAAAACTATTCGTTTCCGTTTTCTCACCGGTTGTTTTTCTAGGTGGTGAGGGCTTCACCACAGAAGAAGAATACGAAATGATGAATCGCATTGAAAAACAACTGAAAAGACGCTTCGCTATAGGTTCTCAAGTCTCGCACCAGACTATTATACAGGATTTAACTCAACAGCAGTATCCGGAGAGGGCGGTGCTCAAAGTTATTTACACGATGATTCGTCGAGGACAATTACAACACAGAATGCAACGCAGAATGTTGTACCGCATCAGTTAAAAATTACTTTGTAGAGGCAAATTTTATTTTGTTCAATAATAACAATTTTTACTAAACTACCAACCGTCGATTCTCTGTTTGAAAGGGTACTCAGGATGATCTTCAACGCCTTTGAAAAATAAAAAGTCGAAAATCCGGCCGTTTTCACCCCGGTCTAAGCCGTTCAATTTTTCTATATCTTCTGCAGCTAACTCAAAATCAAAAATATCAATATTTGATTTTAGTCTTTCTGGATTGCTGCTTTTCGGGATCACTATGATGTCTTGCTGGACCAAATGACGCAATAGTATTTGACCTGGAGTTTTCTTGTACTTTTCAGCCAATTCCTTGACTAGGGGATGACCCAAAATGTCCGGAAAATCATAAATGCTAAAACAAATTTTCAAATTATATTTGAAAAAAATCTTTTTTAGAACAACTCTGCTGCTAAGGATATGTGACTTCTGAGTATATCAACATTTACGACAGATCTGGTTCAAAACTGATAATAAGGTCTTGTGGCCACTTTTCTTGGTAGACCACGCAGCAAAGTTTTTTGATGCTTCTTTTTATTATTATTTTTTTTTATTAATAGATTTGTTCCAAAAACAGCCCAGAATTGCGCTATTGCGTTTTAACGGTCCAAAAACTTTACTGTACATGCTCAGCAGTATGTTTCAGAATTGTTCTTAGAACAAACTTGTAGTTTATTGTTAGTTCCTTATTTTTATTGACTCAAGTTTGATGGAATTATACAACAGGATACCTATTTCATCTCATTAATAACTAAATGTAATCAATTATTTACAACAATGATATTTTTAGATAAGTGATATTTTAAGCGTTGAAGTTTTTGTTATAATTGATAACTTTTATAAAAAATAACGAGAAACAGAGCTCTTCATCATCAAGAAATTCATTCAATTTAATTATCGAGAAATGGCCGGTCCAAGGAGGTTTCAAGTAAATATCCAAATCTTACAACTTCCTTAAATTTCTGCGAATATTTCCGTACATTTTATGCTTTAAATTGCTACAATAAAAATAATCTGACGTAAAAAAATGTGAGGATCAACTCAAAAACACTTATAAACGGCTGTTACGAAATTAATCTGAATAAATTTCTTGAGGAAGACCGCTGTTCTGTAGACCAAAGTACTGTTTTTATAAATGTTAACAATTATAATCAAAATTTTAAAGCTTACTATTTAATTAAAAAAAAGGCCGTAGTAAAACCTCATTCGATTTTTAGTTTTTAATTGAAAAATATTGGTCGTACTTTTTAGCGGACTCCGTACGATAAACTTAGTTCATTTAATGCGATTATTAAATCAAAAAAAAAAAACTTCAAGGTGTTTACAACAGTACGTTAGTGAAGAAATGGTGTAGAAGTGTTTATGACAATATTATAAATGTAGTTTGTTGCACGAGCCGCATGGTGAGAAAATGATATACTATTATCGCAAGTGCAGTATAGATTTATAAATAGACTAGATTCATTATCTATCTCAGCACTCATCAGAATTAGGGATGACGGTATATACTTCTTTCTGTCTAGACAATTAGTCCTATAAATTTTGTCATTAATCAAAAAAACCGGCTAATGTCTTGTACCTAAGAGCAAGTTGTACTAGAGCACTTCACCAAAAGCCATTAAACCAGTCATAGGCAATATTACTTGGATGGACCGCTAAAATGCAACGAAGTCCATCCTTTAGACCTGCGGTAATTAATAAAACAATTCCTTTTATTGGATCCGGTGCCAATAGTCGAGAAGTAAATGAAAATTTATGGACATTCTTTTAAAAGCAATTTGTTTTTTACATAATATATTCTGTTTTAAATAAAAAACAAATTTTTTAAATGTATTTCGACCAATTAGTATTCTAGTACACATTGGGAACGCAGGTACTAAAATCTTGAAAAATCTTTGTTTAGAAACGGAGGTAAAATATTGAGCCACATGACAAAATTTCAAGTGAAACCCTCTGTTTTATTACAAATCATGAAAGTGAATTTAATTAAAATAACTTACGAGTAATTATATTTTGAATTAAAATGATTATTGGCTCCTGGACTTCCTAGAGATGCGTATGCTGTCACTGCAATGTCTAACTTTTTGCAAAGCGTTCTGACGTCATTTTGTTGTAGATATGCATGTAATTCTATTTGTAAAACAGACGGTTTTATTCTTGCAGCATTAAAAATCCTTTGGATTTGTTCTCCATTGAAATTTGATAAACCAATTGCTTTAGTTAACCCTTTATCAACTTGTTCCTCCATTGCCTAAAACTCTTTGTTAAAATTTTAAAACTTTTAATTATAAATCATTACCTGCCAGGTAGTTATTATGTCACTCTCGTAATCTAAACTAAACGAACCGCTTTCGGTTGTTAGGGGTGTGAAGTTAGATTCGTTAAGATGGAATGCAAAGGGCATATGGATGAGGTAGAGGTCTACATAACTAAGCTGAAGTCTCTCTAGAGACATTTTTAGGAAACGACCGACATCTGAAGCGCGGTTTCCGCAATTGGGCAACTAAAAATTTACTATTTAGTCGAAACAAATTTTTTTTCTTAAATTTTCACCTACTTTTGTCGTGATAAAGAGGTCCTCCCTTTTGCCTTTGCCTTGACTAATCCATTCTTTGATCACATTCCCTATAGTTTCTTCTGAGTTATAATTGAAGGCAGTGTCTGGAAAATTTTGGTGTTGATTTACGAAAAGCAAATGTTTACACTTACCGATATGTCTATACCCAGCATCCAAAGCAGCCCATAGTGCCTTTTCCACCTCTGCTGGTTGGGCCCTCCAGGTCCCTAAACCCACAATGGGCATTTCTAAGAGTGTGTTAACGTGTGCTAATTTAATTAATTTCATGTTTTAGCGTTCCGTGTACAACTGAAAGCTTGTAATTAGGTTGTGATGCTATTTATATGTAACTTGCAAACGAACTTGACACTATTTTTAGTTTGTCAAATTTTCACTTGTTTTAAACAAGTTGTTTATGTTTTACTTTTAAATTGTGTTAAGATCAAACAGGCGGTTTTTCAGGGTTAGGATGTTATCGATTTTCCAAAGGTGCGGGACTTGCGGGGATTTCTAGATCGAGATGGAAAAAGTGGAGTTTAGATAAGTAATAAAATAAAACAGAATTAAATTTCAATATTTTTTTAAAGCGACAACAAATAATTTGGGTGCGAACGCCTATCAATTTTTATCTCGGCAAATTCAAAAATTTTAAAAATCTCTAAAGGTAGAAGTAAAAGTTCCTTTTAATGATGTGATAAATCGATCTCTTTTACCACAGGACGTCTCCTTTGGGAGAGTTATTAGAATTATACAATGATCATCATTTTAGATGTGACTAAAAGTGTTTTGCGAGATAATAAGTAGTAGCAACATCTGGCAACAAGCAAGAACACCATCCTCAACAACATGTGTAAATACCTTCTCCGAGGGCTAGTCGCCTTACCTGCATTGAATTATAACCACTTGCTTATAACATTAAAAAGCGTCTCCGTTGCGATTGTCTTTGAAAGTTCCTCAAAGTTACAATAAAAATTCAAATCAAAATATATTTTCAAAAAATATAGATATACCGTTTAGTAAAAATTGTAAGGTAAGTATAGAATGGCAAAAGGAATCGAAAGAATAGAAAACAAAATTCCTATACATATTCCAAAGTTGACTAGTTTTCGTATAACCTTTTTTCGTCTGTGGTTTGCCTTTCTGAACCAAAATGCTCTTTGAAATGCAATGAGTTAAAACCGCGCTGAAGTCATATTTTTAGTTAAAATTGAAGATCTAAATGATCTTATTTAAGAAAATAACTAGAAACTTGTTACAATGAATCGGTTTTCTTATTAAATTCTATAAATTTCGGCTTAGAACTCTCGAAAGTTAAATAAATAATAGTATATATTCGCTTACTGATCTTTTCTGAAGACCTATTTCGTTCTCTCTAATTATTTTTTTTATGTGTATTGCTAGAATTTTATAAGCAACATCAAATACTTGATAATCTACACACTTTGTCTTGTCGTTTTTTGTATATTATTATCAGGATCGCTGCTTTCTATTCTTTGGGTACCATTCCTTCTTTCCATATTTTCTCCATTAGTTTCTGAAGTTTACTATTATAATCAGTTCTTCTCCATATTTGAATATTCATTTGTTAACTCATCTGTTCCTAGTTTTTTGTTGTTTCTCATGTCATTTATTATACTCCTAACTTTGATATTATCCAGAGTTGAACCCATGTCGTACTTTTTTCTTTTTAATAATTCTCTCCTTTTTCGACTATACTCTTTCCTTATATCCTTTTTAACTTTTCTTGGCTTGTCTAATTCTTTTGTTAACAATTTCATCCTTATAGTGTTCTTCTTGATTTCTTCACCTATTCTTTATGTTCCTTTTCCAGTATTTTCCATCCCTTTTGTAACTTCTTTCCCAAAGATATTTATGTGTTTTGATTTTCTTCTTATCAACACCCAGTGAGAAAATGAATACAAGTTGTGAAAAATAATGAGTAACTAGTAAAAGAGGTACCATTTAAAGTAATCACATTTAGAAAATATAGTTAACTTGCTAATGCATAGTGTGAGGTCTCTCTTAGAATTCAGTAAAAAACAATTGGTTTTGAATGAAAAGAACTAGATCCCAGACCTGAAGTTTTTATTAACAACTAGCATATACATTATTATTTTTTTGTTATAAAATCTGTTTTATTCTGTTGGAAAGACAATCATGCGTATCATCATAAAATTCATTTACTCAGATAAACGTGATATATTAATGATTACAATGTGTTTGTCTAACCTAATTTTACATATCATCTACAGTAACCGTTTTTTTAATTGTCACGATCGCCATTTTTTACAGACCCACGATTCGATCCTCCATTCAAACTACATCAATCACTCGATAAAGACAACTAAATTTTATCACGCATAATCGGTTTAAGAGCACCAACTGCACTTTGAAATCAACCGGTTTTGAACTACATATGTATATACAAAAAAGAACAATATTTATAGAAACAACGCAAGTATACAAAAATATGTATGAAAAATAATTCTATAACAGCGCTGCACACACCCAAGTTTGAAGCCAAAGTGCGTTGATGACGACAAACTACATAACCATATGTAATTTTCAATAGTTTTTTAAAACTTAAGTCAAGTCACTGCACGTTTTGTCCGATTCGTTATTGTTTCACTGAGAGGGGTACTTCTGCACAGTGCTATACATAACCGGCACATTCGGTTGCTGGCCGGGTTGAGCAGTCCATTGGCCTTGTTGTGGCATCATGCAGTACTGCTGCTGATACTGGTATTGCTGGTACGGGTAGCCCTGCATGTAGCCTCCGTAGCCCCCGTACCAGTACCCGCCGTACCCGTACGAGTAGGGCTGAGCCTGCGCACCCGGCGCCACCGCAGCCCCTGACGTCATGGCGCCGGGGTCCGCACCCATGCCCCCGTTTTCTTTGCCCCAGAAACACTTGACCATTTGGCCGTTGATTTCGGTGTTGTGAATTGTTTCGATGGCGTGCGTTGCTGATTCTTTGGTGGCGAATTTGATAAAGGCGTAGCCTTTGTCCTTGAACACTCTGATATCTTGGATCACTCCAAACTGAGTGAATGTCTTCTGCATCAGTTCTTCGGTTAAGCCCGTTGTGAAACCACCGCAGTATACCGTGCAGTTGGTTGGGGAACTCTGGTTGTAAACCTGATGAACATAAAACAGTGAAAGACGATTTATTTGAAATCGTTAATGCATTAGATTTTTTGATTACGTGCAATAAGTGTAACTTATTTAAACAAAAAACCAGATTATTTACAAAACAGAAAAACATAATTTGTTAAATAAAACGCAAAGTTTCCTGGAATTAAAAATTTGCTAATTTATTTATCAAAAAATGTTCGGTCACATAGGGTTTATAGTAGCGAAAATGCATACTTTTATATACATGGGTAGACAATAGTTATTACCTAACGTATTTGAGAAGATAAGGAGTCGAGTTCAGAGGTTCATCAAAGCGAATGTTCGTTACCAAGGAGGTTAGATGGAAAGGAGAGAGTACGCCCTATACTTCCCATGTAAACAATTTGGTATCAGCAGCTTGGTACCAGTTTATGATAGCTTTCTAATGAAGCGCAGACTCGACAAATCATGTTCGACCGTGTCCAGTCTCGCACAGTGGCGTAGCTGACGCAGGACGCTAGTTTTTGTTTGGTTGTTTACAAACAAATTTTTTTACTGAATTTTTTTGGTCAATGTGAATTTGTTATTATTCATTGTTACTGTTGTTGTTGCTTTGTTGTGTTTTTTGTTCTTTGTTGAAACTTTTTACACTAGATTGTGTAACGCTACTGACTTCAACCTCGTGGTGCGCCTGCTTTCAGTACCAGTTTATAGTTTTGAGCAGCGAAAGCGGCAAACCATGTTTTTCAAGTCGTGCTTCCTCCGTTCTATCTAACCTCCTTGGTCGTTACACTGTGTGACTGAGTTATTTATTTATCAAATTACTGTTGGTCAATGTAAATAAATGAAAATCTCACAATTTACGAAATCTAACAATACATTATGCTTCAAGAGCATATGTATTATAACACAACCTTTTATAGCCCATGGGCCAACAAATCCCATTTTTGGATCACAAATGAAGGCAGCTATTGCTAATTTTCAATGTAAGATGGTTAAAAAATCATTAAAATAAGCATAAACCCAGTTCACTTTCATAGGGTTCATTGTGGTGCATATGACTGACCGGTTACTATGGCAACTAAAAGTTAATGCCAAGTGTACGCCATTTGCACAACAATGGACCTTATCAAACTGCACTTGGCTTACCTGCTCTAACAAAATGTACTTAATACATGTTATTATTGCCAAATGAGCTTCAAAAATGTTGATATTTGATTGCCTGAAATTTAGCGGTGCGTTCTTAAGATTTGCCAACAGAGAACGCGCTTCAAAAAGTCCGTTTTGTAATTTCTAGCTTTAATTCTTTTCTCCTAATAGGAGTGAACTATTTAGGATAAACGGTCTTAAGGTGTCTGATTACGATTGTGTTGTCATAGGCAAGATAATAGACTCTTTTTTGGCTTTTCAAATTGTTAAAACCGACGTATTTCTGGTTGTCGGTACAACCAAAAATAAGGAGCAGATTCGAAAATACTTCCTGTTCAAACTAGTTTTAACTCAACTTGAAATAAGGATAATACCACCGCAACTAAAAAGTCATAAAATGTTCGATACTACCCTTATAATTAGCCCATGACGTTTTCTTGTTTGCAAATAAAAACTATTCAAAATATGAAGCTATTTTGACACACTTCTGAAGTGAAGGTAGGTAGGTAGGTAATACACTATTCATAAAATGCAACATAAGTAGTTTAATATTATATTGGCTGATTGACTGAATAATATTAACTGCTCATTTAAAAAAAAGTGAGTATAAGATGACATTTCCACTCTATGTGGGAATAAAAATTCAATTTATAATATTTCCGGAAACCATCCTCTTATAAATCTATATACCTATTTTTATAATGCTTGAAATAAATATCTATTACATTAACTGGACAGGATGATGATTTTAAAAATTTGACCATGACTTTGAATGATATCAAAATTGGACGGTTATAGCACACTCGAATATGCATGAATCATTGAAAATGATTCAGCTCATAATATCAATTTTTAATTCAAATTTATGTTACCTTCTTTGTGGGCCGATATGTTCATCTGTTATCAAAATTTTTAAATTGTTGATTTAATTATTATGCAATTGTAAAAACACCAACTGTGTAAGTTTAACGTTACAAAATCTTTTGTTTTCAAGAAAATAGAAGCAATCTAAAATTTTATAACTTTGTGCGACAATAATACTTTTGAATGATTTATATTCAACTGTAGCAGGTCCAATTTTACAGTGCGATCACATTGTTTTATTGTTATTAAATTGGAGCACTGTAAAATAACTTATCGCATAAGATATAAATAATTTTTTTTGATCGACAAACCTTAGAACATTTTCGTGAAAAAATTTTTATAACTATTTTTTGTATTAACGTTTCATTAGCGGCAATTAGAGTTCTATCGCCTTGCATAGTAAAGCGTTTGATATGGAACATTTATTACAAACGCTGGGGATATTTTTTTACAATTTTTTTTAACATACACTAATACGCAAATTAAAAAAAATATATTGTCATATTTAGCTTTGAACTGCCAGTCGCATCATTAAATCCCATGCTTTATTGTCTAATTAATCAAATAACTATTTTTTTCTTTTAATAAAAAAGAAACTATTTCAAAATTGAAATTAAATAACTCGTGATGCAGGATTTATTAAATACAGATGAGTACTATGATACCTCCATATTACGACCACTGTGAACGACTCGGATACGTACGTCAGCAATACGGATAAAAACGCATTGTTATAAAAATTATGTAGTATACAGTGTTTTTCGTTTGCTATTCCTCTTTTGTCAATTGCTTTTCACTTTTTGTTAAATGATTTTTCGCATATTAAACGCCAGTCTCGTTTGACTTGTGGGAAAGTCATTTGATATAAAGTGAAAAGCAATTGACAAAAGAGGAATAACAAAAGAAAAACACTGTAGTATAGGTTTATTGTTATTATGTATTCATCCTGATATTTACAGATCAAATAAGATCACGATATACAACTAGAATTAATTTCTTTTCAATAATTACTTGCTACTTTGTTTACAAACAAATTAAATGCCCGCTAAAGAAGAGGTTTTAAAAGATTTTTTTCAATTTAATTCATAAAATGCTAATTTGGAAATTGTTTACAAAAAATGCGATTTATTTTCAACATTTCAACACAACAATTAAACTACTGAAAAAATTTAGAAATACCAATTTTTTGTTGGCAACTTTATGAGTACAGTATAATCGCGTTATTTCGTTTCCCAGTAATTTAGAAATAGCGTTAATTTGTACAAAAGTCCGGTCCCTTAAAAAAATCAGGATAATTCGTAAAAAGAACAATGTATGTCGCTCCCCTCGACTTATTTGTAATAACTTTTTAAAATCCTTCTTAAACTGACCAAAATAATCGTAAAGTAAACTTAAATAGTTTGTAAAGAAGTACTTTTTGCGGACATGCCATATAACGTTTTAAAAGTTACGATTTCAGAAAAAATGTAATAAATATTATTTCAGAACTAAAATAGCTTTTTAACACGTTTACACTTTAAACTATAAAACTGGTGTTATCTTCAATATTTTTTACAACACTAATATCCTATACTGTTTTTTAAATGGCCATTAAAATCCATAAAATACATTGTCCGTGACACATAATAGTGTTAAAAAAATAATTTTTTGCATGGCCACCCACCGGGAGTATTTGCTCCCATTGCTAGGGATATTTACTCCAGTCGTCAAGATTTGTGTAGACAACACATAATTCAAAGAGATAAATTACAATTAAATTTTATGGTTATTTTAATAAAAGTCGCGCAAAAAATAGTGTATGTACCACTGGAGAAAAATATGCTATTATTCCTGTGGTGTTTATAACCTTCAGAGTTTTGTCCTCTAACCTTAAATCGCATCTCAGAAATAATCATACATTTCTGTACTTTGATATACAGATCTTACCAGCAGAAGTAAGAAAAAAGTTGTTAAAAAATTCTACGACTTTTTATAAATATATTGAGGTCTAAAGACGCAGAATTTGCAACAAGTTATCTTCAAATAAACACTATAAATGTTGGCCTTTATTTTTATTTATTATAGGTATTATTGTAGTGTAATAATAATCCAAAAGAGATTTTTGGAAATTTTTGGAAAAAGTTGTTTCGTTGTTTGAAAGGTCGCTAACAACTTTCCGAGATCCGAAAAGTGACTAAATACAATTTGAGTAGTGTTGCCGAATTAAACAAAGTTAAGACGGGCGTCCCGCTTTTTCGCTCGGGTTAGAGACGAATTCGCAAAGGGAGGCAAAAATAGTAAATAGCCAAACTAACTTTTTGAAAAAATTAAAATTCTGCCTCACCTTTCAATCTATCTTGAGCTAAACCCATAAATGGCACAAAACAAGTGAAATTTACAATTATTCATTAAAACACATAACACATCCAAATGCCTTAACTGCCGCATTTGGTTTTTTGGTGATACATTTGTAAGACTTTGGAGATGGGGTTGACGGTATTTTAGTATCTACACGTGTTTTTGAGAAAATAATTGCTAAACTTTGGGTTTAATTTGAGAATATTTTTCAAACTTAATTATCTTTTGTTTCTCTAACTTTTTGGAGATTAAAAAATGCGCCATCCCCATGAGAAAAGTGTTGGCTTTCATATGCGATCAAGTTTATTTAATTTGGTTTTAATAAACTCAAATGATATGTGTTTTAAATACGCTCATTTTTCCCATAAGCGGTAACATAGCTAAACGCCCGCCTTAAAAGACGAATACCTTGTAGGGAGTAATTTAAAAAACTATTTTGTAAAATTTTACCCCACACAACGCTCCAAACTCGAAATGCTTTAAGTTTGAGACACACTGTATAAGGTAGTATTAAATATGAATATTACATTTGACGTTTCTATTCAATTTGTAGTACGTACGTAAAACTATTTTATAATTTAAAAAATTTTCAACGTTAAAACAACTTCAGGCTCTTTATACAAAAAAATCAAAGAGAAACAAGCTTAGTAGATTAATTTCAACCTTGGGGTTAAAAATTTGTAAAATTCTGCGCTTTGCCAAACTATTTACGTCAAATAAAACATTGTCAAAATTCAGGTGATGATAATTTATTACGATAAATTAATAAAAAACGACGTGACTATCAAATGTGATTAGAAGTTTCTGAGAAATTATATACAACACAAATAGATAGAATTGGATTCTTAAAATTCCTATAATACTCATGACATGACCATTTACCTAACACCTAAAATACAACTAATAAGGTAAATAACGCCCTTTGATAGTGCTTATATACACACCAAGTTTCATTTAAATTGCTTAAGTCACTTATTTTTTATAACAAATATTAGAATTTTTGTTAAAACCTTTGTCGTTTCATAGCGCCTAAACGGTACACTCTTGTACTAAGATAAGTTTGGTTTAAACATTTTATTTTGATATCAGGAATACATATGTGGTACTCTGTCGTACTGAGTTTTTACAGACACCCTGTACTGTCCTTTGTATGAATAGATATTTTAAATTAAATTGAACCTTTGTAATATGATTGCAACGATATAATTGGTAAATTAATATTCACACATTATGTCTCATTTTTTTGCAGCTTTCTAATCTTTTGTCCTACTTTCGCTGGGTTCAAAAATTAATCTAAAAATTTCCGTTTGGAAACCTACTGTCTTTAGTGTAAATTATTAACTGTAAAAAAATAACTTCATATTAAGTTTTGACTTGAGAAGAGCTTGTCTAATACATGATATAAGTTTTCAGATTTCACCTTTACTTGGTAAATAAGGAGTAAATAAATTTGTTCTTGCTGCCACATTAAAAACCTTATTGATGTTTGTGAACTTCTGAGATAATTTTTTTTTTCATTTTTGAAAATAACTAAAACAACATAAAACATTAAAAAAATAAATAACCTAAAAATACAGTTCCACTTTTGTTATAACTGAATGTAATTAGAGTTAGCACTCTTGTAATATTGCTAACTTTATAACAATCGATCCGCGCTTTGATGGTGGAATTTAAAACTAATAACCTCGTGCGTTATTAAAAGATAAAACCCAAATTATAAAAAATATTTGTAGTGTTTTTTAGATGTTATGCCTTTCTACAACTTGTCACCGTAAGTTCCGCTGAAAGAAAAAATGGACAAAGACCAAATTAATACTTATAATTTTCAATTTTTCGGCAAAGTTTTTCTATTTTTTTAGTTTTTCCATTATGCGTTTACTATGACGATTTTGTATTAAGTTTTCTAAAAAAAATTCAATGTTCTAAAGCCCATTTTTTCTTAAAATCAATTGTCAAAGTGTTTTAAGGTTGGTAACTCCATTTAAAATTAGCCTTTTTAGTTCCGTTTCCACGGCAATCTAACAGGGTTCCAACATAATTTCAGAATTTTTGACATTGACAATTGATTTAAAGAAAAAATAAGCTTTACTTTGTAGCATTGTTTTTGGTAACTTTTTATATTACCAGCACTGTAAGTTACCCTAGTAACGTTTGTTGATTTTGATTAGGAAATCTAAATTTTTTCAATGTTGACAACAAAAAATGTTTAACACAAAACTTACAAAACAGATAAAAACATTTATAACAAAAACAATTAAAATAGCTCAATAGAAAAAATAGTACAAAAAATACGTATTATAAACCTCCCCATTGAGATACCCGTTTGTAGTAACACTCGTATCCCAATGAAAGTGGTTGTAAAACTAGTTTTTTAAAATATGTACTATTATAATTTGGGATTTATTTCTCAGCAACAAACGTTGCTACTAGTTCGAAATTATATAGTACCTACATTTCGATGGGTTTCTGAGCACCCATCACCATGAACCAAATTTTACAGAAAACAACTTTTCTTAAAATACACCGGAAATGTTATCTAAAATGATTTTTTAAAAACGTCTTTAATGTTGTTTCACAGAAATTGGCGCTTATGTTATAAATTCGTAATTAATTTTTTAACTAAAAATTAATTTTTTGTTGAAATATCAAATAATATAATAGTCGTTCTCTCTCAGATTTTATTAATTGAACGCTACAAGTCTCGACACACTAATTGTGGTCATCTTCAGGCTGGTTAAAAGTTACATCATTTTTAAAAATTCACCATATTTGTGATTTTTTTTTTAATGGTGTAACTTTTAATCCAGCCTGAAGATGACCACAATTAGTGTGTCGAAACATGTAGCGTTCAATTAATACAATCTGAGAGAGAAGGATCATTATATTATTTCAACAAAAAATTTATAACTTCTCACTATGGATCGGAACATTTTAATTTAAAAATAAAATATTGCAATTTTTATACTATTTTGTTTGCTTTAAATAAAATGTAACATTGTATGCATAAAATAAATTTGGGATAACGTTGAAACATTTTTAAACAGATGAACATTAACATTACTTTGAGAGAGGCCCACTTGAATAAAAGCAGTTATTTATGTAACAAGTGAATAAAAGATTACAACAACAAAGGATTAAAAAAGAGGACATTTTTTAACGAACGTAGTAAGAAATAGTTTAAAAATTTGAAATAAAAACAGATCTATACAGCTTATCATGTTTTGTCGCTGAGAACACGGTTAGTAATTTATTTTTTAACAATATATTATGCATATTTCTATTATTCACACAAATTGTTCTCCAAAATTTATTAAAAATTTCCGACAGCAATGATGCGTACATTATCAAACAAGAGTAGAAAAATATTTTTATTCTAAAAAAATTCCCAAAAGTAAATATTTAAATACACATATTGCATGAATTATTCTTTATGAGAATATTTTTTTATGAAAAATTAAAGATTTGAATCATTTTGCATTTTTAGAGAATAGAGAATAATAAAAAGCATTTAAAGTACCTAAATTTAATAGAATCACCCAAATTCGATAAGTTTTATAGCTTTGATACGGAAAAATCTAAAAGTAGAACGTGTTGATGACAAGATAGGTTGTGCTTTCATATAATTTATAGGGAGAATATGCCCTTAATTCAAGTATTTGTTCAATATTAATTTACTGATATTTTCTGTAAACCGGTTAGCTGTCTTGCTATATATCACGTGACAAGTGGCATAAAACGTTGTTTTACTTAAAACCCATTCCACTCAATAGAATTAGAGAATTTATTATCTAAATGTAATATACCTGATAGCAGATAAATAAAAACAATACAAAAATACAATGCAACATAGAGACAAATAAATCATAATTTCTTTTGAATGGGAGTGAACTGTAAGTTACTGCATATGGCTCGATTTTTAAATATATTCCCTCAACTCCATTAAACTTATTTTCTGTACAGAGCGCAGTGGAGTTTAATCGCTTTTAAGCTTGACATTGAGTTTTAACATTAATAACTTGAAAAAATTATTAAAATATAACCTTTGTATTCTTTCGTAAAAGTAAAAAACTACAAATTGTATGAAGAATTTAGAAATGTGCTCCTTTTTTCCTCATTCAAAAAAAGAAGTGAAGAAAAGAGTGACATGACTTTTACACCGGATGCCCTAAGTTTTACCTTCATCTCCCATTTTTTGTCTTATTTCGGAAAATTTTTTTAAAAGTTTACTCTAAATTATTTTTCATATCATTTTATTTGTGACAGTAAAATTAATAAAAACAGGTTTCATGAACATTTTCATCAAATTTTTATCAGAGTCAATAAAAAATTTATCAAAACATCAATCTGTAATTTTGTTTTATTTTTTAAAATTATTAGTTTTGAATATAATCGAATTTTATATTAAAAATTGAAAGCTATCATAAATCTTTAACACAAAAGCTACTCTCTAAGCTAGCTAAATCACACAAAAGACAGACCGTCAACAACCCCAACTCTTTTTGGTTTTGGCTGTTGAAATTTACAATTGTCATAAATCGATCAGAAAAAGAGGTTTAACATCAGAATTAAAATATGAAAAAAATTAAGTTATTTAAAACAATGGAATTACGCATTGTATTCTAGTAAATGGAGTAAACCAGAATACATTGGTGATCAAAATATTATTCAAATTATAAAATTAATTGAATCGGTCATTTCAAAAACCACATATGTCACATTTTTTTCAAACATACTTTTTTGCTTTAACAACATAAACATAAACAACATAAGTCAATGAGTTAAGTGGTTTTTGCATACACTACTAAATCGATTTAGATACACAAGGCGACATAAGTATACATAATTTGCGAAGAACTAACAACAAAATAAAACAATCACACTTATCAGAAAATGCAAAACGTTCGTTAGTCGCTGAGTTAATGATTTACAAAAAACGTTCAAAAAATTTTACAAAAAAAATCGTCAGTTTGTAATCTATGCAAAGAACGAGATAGAGTTGCAGCTACAACATTCGATTTTATGTAAAATCTACCATTGCCAAACATACCTGAACAAAACATTTTTTTTTGTTTACCGCAATTGTGAGTTCACTGTTTTGCTATTAAGGTTTTATTGAACATACTAATAAAAAAACTCTCAACTTCTGCTTTATGGGATGGAGAAGTGTGTCGTAATTTTAGCGCGATCGTTTGAAGCACTGTCATTCTGAAAACATACCTTAAAAAAGTCGCCCTTATTGCACTAATACATAAGGTTGAAATTATAACAGCTAAACTTTGACCAAATAAAAATCACATATGGAAACACAAATAAGGCATAAAAACACTCAACTCCAATACTCTAGACATTCTAGTTTTAATCCAGACACAAGTTACAAACAATTCTCGCATATTTAAGAAATTAATCGAAAATAGAAATTACTGTACATGCTTCGTGCCGTCAAACTCACCCGAACAGCTGTAAACCAACTACCGAAGATGGCCGAGTACATACAAATAACAAGATGCGCGGGCAAATCGGAGGGGATTTGCTCGCATTCGGCATGGTTCGCTGGAATTCGTTCATATTGGACCTGCGTTAAAGCTTAGAAATGAAGGAAATCTGTGCATCGAACATTTTATTTTCCATTAAATTCTTTATTAAGTGTAAATTTGTTGTAATTCGTGACTTATCAATAAATGAAATGTTTAGGCTATCGAATGTCGACATTTTTAGGTCTTATTTATTTTGTTTAGTGTATTTATTCATCGCATAAAATTTGATCTTTATCAAATCAACCTTATTTACATGTGCAATAAGGTCGACTTTTTCAAGGTATTTTTATCGAATGACAGTGTTTCAAAATTTCGCGCATTTTTTACGTCACGGCTTCTGGAGCCCATTCCATCAACCCAGTCTGATTTGAGAGTGATCATTAATAGTAAAAAATTAGATGATTTAAAACGAGTTCAAAATAGTATTCTGTAAGAGCATATGCCATTTTATTAGAAAATATTTAGCTGGCTAATTGCAAATGTTGAATGATGGAGAATATGTTAATTTACCTTAAAGATAATAAAACATGAAAAATTAAAACATGTGCCATGTTAATATGTTAATGTTCAAGTGTAATTTTTAATAACCCTGTTTCTTGCTAAAACAACAAAGTTAAGAACAGTTTTTTTATTATTAATATTGATAAACTGTAAAGGTTATTCGACATTTCAATCCTTTAGACCACAAATACTATATTGAGCCCAAAAAAGTACTTTAAAACTCGTTTATTTGTGAACTAAACAGTTTTTATTGATTCCTGGAAAATTCTAGTTGTGTGACTTATGCGGTTTTTGAAATGATCGATTCAATTGCAGTTGCGAGAAGAAAATCTTGGTCATCAAATATTGAAAAAATGCCATAAATAATGTTTCTTTAATTTTTGAGTACTTTTAAAAGATCTTCACAGGTAATAAAAATTTCAAGCTAATTGATAAAACTAGTAGAAACAGTAACTGACAGTTAAAGGGCAAAAGATCTTTGGCAATGAGCATTCTTCTTGGTGTCAAAACGGTTTGACGACCAAAATTTTCTTCTCACGACTGTATTTATTGAGTAAAAACCAAAAAAGTGCCGATTCAATAAAATTATTTCAACTTTGAAAACGATGTACTCCTACAATCGATAATCTCATGTAATTCTTTTTCAGAATTCTTGTTCAAATAGAAAGTGCCTTTTTAGAGTGGAAATATTTTAGGACATCCGATGGTACATATTTAAATAAAAATCAGCTCTCCTGCATGATTATCACGCCGTTGTTTTTTAGCTATAGAACTAACAATGTTCTAAACATGTATCACACTTTATTTTTGTTTAATAATAATAAAAAAATACCATCAATAAGATAGTACACATGTGACCAAACAATTAGCACAATAATTAATGTTAAGATAAGTATGTATTAGTAAGATGGACAATTAAAAATTGATGACTCTATTGTACTAAATAGAGCTTGTAAGATTTAGTTTTTCCCCGAGGTTTTTCCTTTTCGGAAAAGTGACCGTTTTGTGTTAATACAACAAAAAGAAATTTTCGTTTTATATAAATGAGTATTGATAACAAAACCTGTCAAGAATAGGTTGCTGTACCCCTCTTGCACTGACCTCGTCAAAAGTGGGCTGTTTGGCGCGAGTCGAGGGTTTTTCTGTTCTGGGTGGTGGTGGCTTCCTCGTTGACCAGTTGGTCCGGATAGAACGCGAGCCCAGCCACTGCCCGTTCATGGCTTGTATGGCATTTTCGGCTTCCGCCTTTTTGACAAACGACACGAAGGCGTAGCCTTTCGACTTGAGGGTTTGGGGGTCGCGCACGATGCGGCAGTTGGAGATCTCCCCGAAGGGAGCGAAGGCCTCTCGTAGGGTTTCAGTCTCGATCTCCGGCGACAAGTCGCCCACGAATATGTGGTGGTGATTGGAGGTGTCTTGCTTGGGTTGGTTGCCGGGGCTGGTGGCCCAGTTGACCTTCATCTCCTTTTCGAGGAACACGCGTTTGTTCATCGCCGCCAGCGCCGTGGAGGCAGATTGGTGGTTGGTGAACTCGACGAAAGCATAGGGGTCGTTGCCGGGCTCGCGGATGATCTTGCACCCCTTAACGGGACCGATCTGGGAGAATAGCGTGCAGAGGAGGTCCTCTGACACAGACGAATCTAGGTTGCCTACATACAAAGTTTTTGGATGGCTCTCGTCCGACATGGTGACGCCGGCACTAGCTGACGGCGGGGCTTCCACTACACCACACTTATACAATCCTATTGCACATAAAGAGGTGCTTCTTCCCTAAGGGGGCGCGATCACCATCCGGGATTTTCGCGATCAGAACGATAGCGAACTCGATGAAAAAAACTGGCCAACTTTTCTTTTCACCACTTCCAGCTGTCATTAAAAACGGTAAAGAAACAAAAGTCCCTAAAACACGATATGATAACCACACGTATAGATAGGCAACTATGATTACTACGATTTAAAAAAATGTTTTTGACTTTTTAAGTTACAAATATATAAATATAAAAATATTTAGCACTTACTTATTTAGTTTTTTTTATTATAATATAATATTAAAATAAAAAAAATAAAGTTTTTATTGCACATTATGGAAACAATTTATAAAAAATTAATAATACCTAATTGATTCTTAGATTTCTCCCGTTTTCAGATTGTAGATAATAACAGTGCAAAAGTTTTATTAATCAGTATAATAATTGCATTATTAAATAAAATATAATTAAAAGTTTAATAATAATAACCAACACAAATTTTAAACAAATATTCTTTTTTTTGTCCACACCAAATACAATTTGTATTCTTTGTGAAAATGAAAGATTTCAGAAATTTTTTCGGGGGTATGTTTTTTCCGAAAAATTGAGTTGGGAGAATATTTCAGTAGTTTGTGCACTGTGATTGAGACGTTGGATGTGCGACCATTTTGACGTTTTGCTAAAAATTTCTTTTTTCAGAATCTCTTAAAAGTGCGCAAACAAGCTGGAATTTGTTAACTATACGCTTTTATTTGACAGAACATCCAAAAAGATCCGATATTTTTGTTTATTGAACTTACAATATTCATAGATGGCTTCTTGTAAGAAGATTGAAACAACTCGCCAGATAGCATAGTTCCTTCTGGTTCCTTTAATTGCATATTTATAGTCATATAATGGTTGAGGTGGCTGTAAAATTGTTTTAAATTCATTTATGTTATAACTTAGAGTGTTCTATATTTTTTATATTTCAATATTCAATGATCAAAGGTGCCAATTTCTTCCCCAAGGTTTCATTAAGTGGGGAGTCGAAAAAATTATATATGCAATCTATAAAGCCATAATGTAATAAGTTTTGTAATTTTTTAAGTACATCGCAAAATTAAGCAGCTCCTGCTCTCTGTCTTAAATATTTTTATGTGGATTTAAGTCGATAAATAAATACTTCTTTGTATTACTTTAATTTGTGTTATTAGGCATACTGATTTAAAACAAAAACATTATACAGTGTTTAAGGTTTACGTTTAGTGTTACGGTGTTAGGTCTAATAGTGTAATTTTTTTTTGCAGTCAATAAATTTGCCACAGTAATATAAAGTTACATTTATGATAACGTAATTATAAGTTAGCTTTAACATTAATTTTTTTTTATTTCAGCATAATGGATTTATAAATCCATTATTATGTGCAATTTTAATAAAAAATTTAAATAAAAAAAACTTTAGTTTAAAGAAATGGCATATTTAGCTTTTAAAAAATTACATACAAGTGTTCCAAAATTTGCGGACTAATTTGTTACTTAAATATTCATTAGAATTCAAGAAATCAGCGATAACATTTTGCCTGCCTAGAATAATAATGTCCTAACTCCATTTGTAACAAATTTTACAAGAGACGTTTAACTGCTGGAGATAATGGAAAACCCAATGAATGTATTATTTGTTACCATAGATACTAGGTAGTTTTAAGAAAGTTAAAACAAGAAATAAATTTGTTATATCACTCAAAACATGTAAAAGTAAGGCAAAGCGTAAAAGAATAATGACGGTAGGCGAAACAAACTCGCATGATATCAAAGTTGAGACTGCATATTTTAATTTGTTTTAGCTAAAGATGCTTTCCCTTGAGTACTGCTAGTTTGCGAAAACAACAATTTTTTTGAGTTGATTTTTGAATTTCTCGCTTTCCCAAAGGATCAAAATGGCGCGCGCACAATTTTCCGCAACAGCGAAAACGATCAACCTTCTCCTTACTGCTGTTCTCTGAACATGTCAAATCACGTTGTCAAGAATGTCAAGTGTCAAACCACATGTACAGGTTATGTTATGTAGTGAAATTTTCAAAAACTGAGCGATAATTCGACAAGAAAAAGCTCTATAATAAGCAAACATTTAACCCGATAACACCACATGTTCAAATTATGGTCGATCGTCCACAGTTAGCATTATGTCCTCAGAAGAGTCGACTGAAACCCGGCAAAATAACGAGTTAGAAGCTCTACAGGTAATTAATTTATATTGTTTATGTTTTTTCTAAATAATAGACCCTTTTTAGGCCATTTATGGTGACGATTTGAAGGATATGCGAGGAAAGCGTGTTGGAAAGAAGTGGGCACCTTTAAATTTATCAATTTCGTTAAACCCTCAACAGGGTAGTTCAGGTCTTCATGAAATCTATGTTAAAGTAGATTTGCACATTATCTGCTCTGAGACATATCCCAATAGTGTACCTACACTAAAATTAGAGAACAGTAAAGGACTGTCTAATAATTCTATAAAACAATTAGAGTATGATTTAAAAGAGAAAGCCCTCAAACTACAAGGAGAGGAAATGATTTTTCAGTTAGCACAACACGTTCAGGAGTTTTTACATTTACATAATAAACCCACATCAAAAAGTTTTTATGATGAAATGCTTCAAAGGCAAAAAGAAAAGGAAGAAAAGGATTTACAAGCGAAGTTAATGGAGGAAGACAGACAAGTAATTTGAAGGTACATCGTAGTTCATTCTGGTAAAGTTAAAATTATGTTGCAGAGGCAGTTTATGCAACAAGAAGTACAAAGAAGACAGGAAATTTTAAAATCTGAATCACGGATGCGGCGTGAACACAGATATAATTCAGAAAATTCCAATGACAATGATAGCGATAACAGACGCCAATCAATCTCAAACAAGTAAGTAATTACGATGATGATAGTAATTAATTGCATAATTTTTATCTTGTTCGATTTTTATTTATGTGATTTTTTTCAAAAAAAAACCAATATTCTAAAATCTGGCAAACCATTTTTTCTTTGAGTACCATAATGAGTTTAGTCTTTGAGTAAATTTGGTACCTACAGATCACTTTATTTTTATACAGGGTGATTCAAAAGTGTCTGTCCACCGCTTGTGTGGTGATAGAAAACGTTAAGAGAAGCGCAAATATGCTGTTAAAATTTTTGTACGACTTTTTTTTCAAAATATTAAAGTTTAAGTTACTAGTGTCAGTGAAAATATTTTTAGGTTAGTTTAAAAGTCATCATCAAGACTTTTTTCAAAACTAAAACTCCTTTCTTTCGAAACCATAGTTTATTACGGCTTGCTTTTCTCGAGCCGAAAGCGTAACCCTTAAAGGGATGTCAATCATTTTAAATTTTGTTTCTTTTTAGCATGCAACACAATAATTTAAAAATAACTAGTTTTCAGGTTTGCCAACAGGCTGTCAGTTTGACATAGCAAATGTCAAATGAACAACTTATAGAAAAAAAGTGTTTTGTTATTTTATATAATTTAACATCTATTGTTTTTTTAAAGTATTTTTTTTTTACTTGAAAACAATTTTTAATAATCGCAAGTATTTTTTAAATTAGAAAATTGCAATATAAACACTAAAATTTAATTTTCTGCCACTTCATAGAAGCAAATTCTTTTATGACTTCATCAAAATTACAATTTTTAACCAAATCTGATTCAATAGCCAAAAGGAAAGGTGTAACAACTTCTCCTGCCTTAATGGGCTTCTAAGAAATTTTTTTATACTGTGAAATGTCGAAAATTATCTTTCTCTCGAACAATTTGTAACCGGAATACAAAAGAACATTCGCAGCGCAACATTAATATCATACCACCCACGATACAGATACATACCACCATATTTTTTACAAAAAAAGATTCTAATTTGAGCATTTTTTGTAAAATTTCTTTTCTTTCTTCCCTGTGTTTGTTTAATTTTTTTCTTTGTGCACCACTTAATTTACTTTTGCCTGACATTTTTTAGAAAATATTAAAAGACTCATTCAGATTTTAAATTATTGAATTTAAACAATTTGTTTTTTAGTTAATACAAAATTTCAAGCACGTTATCACATTAAATGCTGAATACGGACTGAGCAAAAAACAAATATATTTCCTTATTTTTTTAGAACTTTTTTACAAATGATGCATGCCTAATAAGTGTAAGCATTAGTAAATTAATCCCACTTATTGTTTTTTACTATTTATGGGAAGGTTTATACTGTAGCTTGAATTGTGTGTTAAAGTGTGTAGTTACACCCGTTTTCAGTAATCGGCATCGCCAGTATATGATTTCAATAATTCTGTAAAATCTACAAAATGTTGTTATCAGATTTTTATTACCGATTAGCATGAGTGATTTAGTTTTAAAACTTTTTTCCCCAAAAAAATTATTTTGTTATTATAATTTTTTTTGTTAAATGCGTCCCATTTTTGTGGCGCCCCTAGGCTACAGACTAGATAGCCTATTGGGTAATCCGGCTCTGCTCCGGAGTAAAGTTAATCCGGAGTATCTTTACTACCGAAGTACCTGACTTAGAATTAGCCCGTGAGTTATTTTCTAAGTTTAACTTTATCATAAAAAGGTAAAATTATATTATTTTCTTTAAAAAAATTAACTTTAAAGCTTTAACGAGCTGTATGTACCTCAAAAAAATTAATAAACATTTTTTAATTGCATATTTAAAAATAATTTAATGATTCTAACAACTATGCGAGTGATGGTATGATCATTTCGAATCAGCCTGTATAAGTTATTGTTTTATTTTTTCTTTCTTGTTTTATTAGAGCACTTTTGGACAGGGTTTAAATTAAAGACCTTTGCTTTGTCGGCAGTTTTGCCATTTTTTTATTTTTGGCTAAAGAAGCCAAGATGTCAACAAAATATATGTATTTAATTGTCCCAATAAAACAAGAAAGTAAAAAATTAAAAATGGACGATAAAATGGTAAACGTTATTCGTTCGACAGAAGGATCGGTTTCGCCCAGCAAAAACCTTTTTCGGTTCCTTAATACACAATCTTAGCTAAATAATGGTTTCAAATAGCTAAAATTTTGTGTAGATTTAAGAAGCTGAAGAAGGCTAACTGGCGGAAACCGGTATTCTAGCAGATAAATTAAAAATTTAAATCTATATAAAAATTAGGTGAGGCGTACAGATTAGGGAATTTTAATAATTAGACGACCGGGAGATGCAGTTCTAACCACGTAACCACTAGTTCCAAGGCCCAACATTAGAGCGCGTATCGATTTTTATTTAATGTCAATAATGTATGTTTAAAGGTTTAAATTTAATTAAAAATATAAGAATTGGTAACATGGTAGGATTTATCTAGGTGTTTATTCATTTTTTTGTGGAGTTCGTGAATTTTTATTGTTAATTTTACATTGCTTGCCTTTAAATTTATTTGTAGTTTTTATTACTATTAAGCTAATAATTGGTTTGCTAGGTTTCTTTTTTAACTTCTAGCTCTAATGAAAATAGCGATGAATGTCTCTGCGAGCACAAAAAAACCGAAATCATTGAATTTTCTAATAGGGAAATCAAAAGAGGCCAATGTTTGCGTTAGTTTTTACAATTTTATACGTTTTTCATCTTAGTTGTACAATTTTAGGACACTGTAGTTTTAACCATATAGTGTTCATTGGAATGGACATAAAAACAGGCGAGATTGTACTTTTAAGTGAGTGGACTATAAAAAATACAAAATATCTCTCCAGTTTAGAACAGGAATTTAACTATTTGACAAAATTAAAACATCACAATCTGGCTCACTATTTGAATTTCAAGTATGAAACAAATCCAGATGGCACCGTTGTGGTTCATATTTTAAAAGAGTATGTAAATGGGCCAAATTGTTCATTTTTCCTAAACGAAAATTTTAATGTGAGCGTACAATTTATTAAATATGTCTCGAAAGGTGTGCTCACTGCTTTAGATTATTTACATAGGAATAATGTTGTACATAAAGACATTCGTGAGAGCTGTGTTTACATTAGCGAGAAAGGTGAGTATAATTTTTTTTGTCCTAGAATTTTATGATTTTGCTCGTAGGAGCTGTTGCTTTGACTAATTATAGTCTACATCGCAGACTGACAGATATTTCTTCCCAAATAAACAACAGTTCTGCTAATTACAGCAAAAAGACTGATATTTATAAATTTGGAGTGTTTCTCGTATCGTTATTGCAAGGGTCAAGTCTTACAGAGGATGGTGATGTTGATATTCCACCGTCAGTTCCTTCAGATGTTTACGATTTTTTAACAAGGTATATTTAAATGCACATTTTAATAATAGAAAATAACATTGTTTAATTTTTTAGATGTTTAGCAAAACAGGAAAAAGAACGTTTTACCGCCATACAATTACTAAACCATCCATTTATTAGCCAAAATAATCTTTTATCATCGCCTGGCCATAAAATTGATCATAATATTCCTGATGGAAGAATCTCACCAGATTTAACAGCAAATGAGTTGACACAGTTACAACACCAAAGTGGCCAATCTCGAATAGACAAAGAGTTTGAATTTATTGATAACTTAGGAAAAGGAGCTTTTGGGGATGTTATAAAAGTAAGTTTATTAAACATGCAGGGTGTCTGTTTTGGTTAAGCCCGTAGATGTGTATGAATCTACTACTGTTAAACATTGTTTTAAAAATTTAAATCTATTTGTGCAAAAGTTCCATGCATTGCATACTTAAAATATAATGACTAATTTTTCTATAGTTATTGTGGAACACACGAGAAATATTAAAATAATCAGTTGAACAGAAGATTGGGGACAAGTTGGTTCCCATTTAATTTCTATATGTAGTATGGTTTAAACTGAGTTGGTCGAATTGGTTCTCAAATGGGCAAGTAGACATAAAAGATTTTTTGCGATTTAAATACGGTATGAATATTCAAATTAATATTTGAAATACGTTTCATCATTAAATGTTTTTTTTTTCACTTAAGTAAATTTAAAAAAATATTTGGACCTTACAGTCAGTACTTTTTGAATCACTGAACTAAAAATAACGTTTTATTTTATTTTTATTATACATATTTATTGTTTAATGTTTTAATTCGTTTTGACAAAAGATTGGCACTGAAACTCGAACTTTGGCTACCGAAACCGCTTTGCCACTGTTGTTTAGAATTTTACTTAAACTTGTGGGTTCGACATTTATTTTTATTGTCATTATTTATATAATAATCACCTTACTTCGAGAAAGGATGCTTCCATCAAACGTTAGTATTATTTCATAATCCGATAGAACTTCTATCAGATACAGACTGTACGGTTTTGAAACAAATAACAACTGACTTAACAAAAGGTTTAAGGTCTGCCAAATTATTAACATCACATTATGTAAGTCAATGAAACAAAAAAAAAATGCAGATATTGAATTAAATTTTATGATGGCTAGATCTGCACTATTTGGTTTTTTATTTTTCTTCGCAAATTAATTTTATGGATGAGGCTGGGGAAAAATTAGTGCGTGACTTTGCATTTTTATTAGCGAAAAATCAACGAGAAACACTTGGTGAACAAGATTCACATCAAGTTTGAAGAAATTTTACTCGTAATATGATAAAATCACAAAACAAACTAGAAAGCCCGATCCAAAATCGTCGGCAATTATAGCAATTAAATCATATTTGATGAAGGAAATTATAAGCAGGAGACAAAACCCTCTCGAGTGGTGACTAGTTCTATTTGATCGGAGAGGGTGTTTTTAAAAGCCGGTCAAATTATTTCCGAGCGAATAAATCGGCTAAAAGATGATAATGCAAAAAAATCATATTTCTAACATTTATTTTAGTCGATATTGTTTATTTCGCTTTATATATTTTTGTTTTTATATTTTTTATTTGAAATATAAATATGTTTATATTGTACTTTAAACTTTTTTTGGTTAATTTAACAATTTTTTTAAATTTTTGTGTTGCAATTCGTCACTCAACTAAAATAAGAAATTGCAATGCATAATTTAATTATTGTTTCTTATTACAAAACTGTGAAACAAATCAAACTTACATACCAACACTGTTTCGCTATATTAAAATCTCATTTAGCTTTGCTTAGCTATTTATTTCTTATTTATTTATTGTATTGTGTCAATGAATAAATTATTATTGCTGAATGCGAGCTATGTTTTCTTATTTTCTCCAACATGACTTTTAAGTTGCTCAGTGCAAGAAAAGCGGGTGGATGGAAAACTTTGGCTACTTGGTCCAAAAGTCATATTTCGTGCTACTACCAGATTTTATTCTAGTTTCAATTATTACAGGTTCAATTATTTGACTTATTACAGGTTCGAGTTACCGAAGTTCAAAAAGAATCAAAGTAATTTGAACGTACAACTTTAAACTGTTTTTTGTTTAACGTTCCAACTAAATTAGGCACCCTGTATTCTAAAACAAATATTAAAAGATTATTTTAGGCTAGAAATAATTTAGATGGAAGGTATTATGCCATAAAACGTATTAAATTAAATCCGAAAAATAAACAACTAAACAAGAAAATTGTCAGAGAAGTAAAATTATTGTCTAGACTTAATCATGAAAATATCGTAAGGTATTATAATTCATGGATTGAAAGAACAGTTATAAAAGGTGATGATAGTAGCGACATGGAAAGTACTACTTCTGGTGCAAATGATAAATATCCGAAAATTGTCCGTCCAGATGAGGTTTGCAGAGTTTATATTAATTACTTTAAATTAAATTTATTAATTTTTAGTTCATAATTAATGATAACATTGAAGATCTAGCACCCCCTATTAAAAATGTTGAAGTTTCTGTAACCTACGACAGTATTTCCCAGCCAGCTTATAATTCTTCGTCTTCAGATGATTCCAGTAGTGATGACGAAAACAGTCTGGGAGTGTGAGTTGTTATAAAATGTTATTTTTGCTTTTTTAACCACATCTTTATGCAATTATACAGTTATGATGGCGAATCTGATTCAGACGGTATCGAATTTGAGAGAGATTCTAACCCGCCAAGTGTAAATGAGGAGTCCCCTCAGTCAAGCAAAAGTACACATTCCAAGGATTCCATCCTAGAACTCGGCGGCCGACAAATCGAATTTATGTACATCCAAATGGAATTCTGCGAAAAGAGTACTTTAAGAAACGCTATAGACAACAGCGTTTACTTAGACGAAGACCGCGTTTGGCGATTGTTTCGAGAGATAGTTGAAGGTCTGGCTCACATCCACCAACAAGGCATGATTCACCGAGATCTCAAACCAGTAAACATTTTCTTAGATTCAGCTGATCACGTGAAAATTGGAGATTTCGGTTTAGCTACAAATATTAAAACGAAACTAAACGAGTACAATTTTAATCGGCCTTTTCCGTCCGAGAAAGAAGACACAATGGATGAAAGCAAAACTGGATTAATCGGAACAGCTTTATATGTAGCCCCAGAACTTAGTGTAGCCTCCAAAGCTAACTACAATCAAAAAGTTGACATCTACAGTTTGGGAATAATTTTTTTCGAGATGTGCTACAAACCGCTCACAACAAACATGGAACGAATTAAGATCCTGACAGGTCTTCGCAAAAAAGAAATTATTTTACCCGAAGATTTTGCTCCACGTAACACTAAACAGAAGTTTTTAGTCACGTGGTTGTTGAATCACGACATTTCGAAAAGACCAACATCTCAAGAGCTACTCCAATCGGAACATGTGCCGCCACCTGTGTTGGAAGAGTGCGAACTAAGGGAATTGGTGAGGCACACGTTAAGCAATCCACAGTTGAAAGGATACAAGTATTTGATTGCTTCGTGTTTTGACCAGACTCTCACTCCTGCCCAAAATATCACCTACGATAAAGACTCGTCAGTGCCTACTTTTAACAAACCACAATTGTACGATTTCGTTAAGGAAACTATAATTAAGGTGACTTGACCTGACTTAATTACTGACTTATTCTTGTGTAGATATTTAAGCAACATGGTGCTCAGAATTTGGCCACACCTCTCTTGATGCCTAAGAGCCAATATTACGAGGGAGTGGAATCTTGTGTCAAGCTTATGACACATTTTGGAGGTATTGTTTCATTGCCTCATGATCTTAGAGTGCCTTTTGCACGTTACGTCGCTTGGAATGGAATCACTCTTTTAAGAAGATACTCAGTTGAGCGTGTTTATCGCGAAAAGAAGGTTTTTGGTTTTCTACCACGAGAATTGTATGAATGTGCTTTTGATATAGTAACTCCAAGTCCAGGGAATCATACATCTGATGCGGAAGTCCTGTATGTTATTTATGAAATAATTAACGAACTGCCTGGAGTTAAAAACAAGCAGTTTACAATTCGACTCAATCATACGTCTTTAATGAAAGCGATTCTGTTGCATTGTGGAATTAAAACCAGGCATGAAGAGGTTTTGCAGAAGTTTTCTGATGTTAAGGTTGGTAATTTAGGGAGGTGTATTTGTTTTTACTTAGTTAAATTATTTCTTAGGATGGGAAAGTGTCAAGAAGTGATTTACAAACATACTTAATCCGTTTCGGTCTTTCAGACAATTGCATTTCCAC
The DNA here is from genome assembly GCA_029207805.1 of Tribolium confusum. NCBI lineage: Eukaryota > Metazoa > Arthropoda > Insecta > Coleoptera > Tenebrionidae > Tribolium > Tribolium confusum. Next base: position 7,328,780 of record JALGAY010000003.1, read on the forward strand.
TTTAACTAATATTTTTAGTTCGGAATTTGAAATTAGTAAAGCGGCTAATAACTTCCAATCAATCACTCGGAAAAAAACAAGTGAAGCCAGTCATTTAGCAAAACAAGCGTTACAGGAACTGAAAAATATAGCACATAATGCAGAAGCCTTCGGAGTCACAGTAAGTCTAATTATAGTGGATTATACAAGTTGTTGCGTGTGTGAAGTGAATACACTTACATTATTTCCTGAACTCAACCATAATATTGCTGATTTGCCAATCGGAGTTTTAATTTTAGTTTGAGATGGTGGTGGCACCAGGTGCGGTTTATAACATCCAACAATATTCGGGTATGATATGTCAGTTTGTTTGTGAATTAAAGAAAAAGCATAAACATGGGAATAAAGAAGTTTTGGCCGCTGGAGGGCGCTACGATTATATGATTACTAGTTACAGAAAAATAATGGAAAATGCTAATATGTTAGCTCGGGATATTCGGCAATCAGCTGTTGGTATATCTCTTTCTTTAGATAAACTTGTTCAAGCTGTTGTGAGAGAAGAAAATGAGGATCTCCCCAAAATGGAAGTGTTAGATGTTGCGGTGTGTTCTGTTGGTTCTAAACCACTTCTTAAGGAAAAGACAAAGGTAATAAAATGTTTTGTTAATCTCACATGTAAAAAAATGAAACAATTTGTAGATTTTGAGGACTTTATGGTCGGCTGGAATTCGATGTGCAATGATCGAAGCCACAAATATTGAAGAAATTCAAGAACAATGTGGTGAACTTAGAGTGCCTCATGTGGTTATGCTTAAAGATAGTGAGCAAGGGACTGTGCGAGTGCGGAGCTGGGAACGCGATCGGTTAGTTTGACTTGTTATTATACGCTGTCCGCTGAACAGATAGAGTAATAAAACTCAGTGGGAGAAGACAAGCAGCGTAGAACGTTCTGCGGTGAAGTCAGATTTACACTGTATCATTATTTGAAGTGTGGATGTAGGCGCTTAAAATATGAAATTGTTGATTTTAAAAACGCTCACCCAGACAAAGAAAACAGAAAAGGGTAAACAAACACACCCTACGTTTAGCTTTTATTTTAGGCGCAAGCCTAGAAATTCTTACTTTCAAAAAATATGCTCTAGTGGGTTAAGGACTTTTACTTTAGGCTCTATTTAAAATTTAAAATTGACCAATGAAGAGCCGTTATTCAAACAGCGCGGTTTAAGTGGGCTTTTTTATTACTCTACCTGTTCAGGGGACAGCGTATATAGGTATAATTTTTTGTAAAGATTTCAGGAAAAAACATTCAAAGTGCCTGAATTGGTGGAAAATATACAAAGGATAATAAAATACTGGAAAGAAGGGTCGCAAGAAGTTGTCCCAGCGACAAGCACTGTATTTAGATCTGATAGCAAAAGTAGTTATTTGGAAAAAAATGAGCACCTACATGAGGCTACCATTTCTGTATTGTTTGTGACTGTTGATAAATTGTCGGCTAATGCGAGACGACGATATGATATTCAAGTAAGGATATTTTATTACATCTCATAATACTTTAATATAGTTTAAATCACGCCATGCCTTAATAGACAATTGGCCACTGAGCTAGTCTAAGCACAAAGGTATAAGAAAGTGACGTTTTGGCGGTTTTATTACTGTCTAAAAATTTTCTTATTTAGTTTATACTTATTTATCAAGTGTAAACAAAAAAGAGGGGAAAACTACACTTATAAATCAATTGAAGGTATGTCGCACCTTCATTTGCTATCTCAGTTGCCAGTATGGATTTATGCTATAACTGACTGCTTGTTTCGATTTTATAGTTTTGCAACTCATTTTGACCTGTGCTTTAAACTGTGTTTTAAAGACCCACTTGTATGTACTTATATTTGTACAGAGTTTTAATTATTATTATTTTTTTTCAGATTAGATCTCATTTAGACGTTTTAGTTAAGAAGTTAAGCGGTTACGTGACAGTTTTGGGACTTAGTATTGAATCGAATGTTATAAGAACAATAGCATCGTACTTGGAGTGGGAGACTGATCAGCAATTTCATAAATCTGTTGAAGCTATTATAGAAAAGTGAGTGTTAGATCACCCGACTTGGTTTTCCTGACATCTGTTTTCAGGCATCAAAGACACAAAAAATATTTAACTGACGTTTGTGATGAAATATACGAACAAAGAAGTAAAAAGACGAAACCTGTCGTGATTCTGTTTAGTCTTTTGGACTCATTTTACAGATTATTAATTTGAGATATGAATAGACGTATTTTTACACATACTTTGTAACAGGTTTTCATAAATGATTGTAAGGACGTAGGCGGCTGTGGAAATAATAAAAAATATTCTGTCTTTTAAAGACAAAGACTTTAGCTATTATTATAATTATTATTAGACAAATGAGTAACTCCAGAAACCATTTTCCAATGTTTCGTTGCGTAAATACAACATTACAATGAATATTCGTGATATCAAAAATCTTCACAGCCACTTACGTTGTTACAATCATTTATGAAAACCCTGTATATTTTATTTATAATTAAGATTACAATTGTGATTGCAACTCACATAATTTACGAATTCAATTAGTTTAAAACGAAGTTTGGTACCGGTGGAAAACGGTGTACAAAACGTACAAGACAGTGTGCAAATTTAAAGATTATCCTAAAAACTAGAGAAAAGTGGAATTTCTTGAATATAAAATTTAATAACTATCCACCCTGTACGACTCCCATTGATTATAAGTTTAAATATTTAAATATATAACTTATCGTCAAAATCAGCTCTTCAGACACTGCCAGTTATTAGTTTATCTACAACAATTCAAAAATAGTTATTTATATATTAAGAGAGAGAAATGTATGATTATTGCTGAGGTGCAATTTTTAACTAATTAAGCGGTACGGATTTGTAATTATTTCTCTGAAAAAATGATAAGTAATGTGCTAACGGAGATCGAAAATAAGTTATATCGTTGAATGAGGGAGTTGGGAAGAAACGCAGCTACATTACTAAAAAGCGTGACCCCAAATGGGTCTGAAAATCAGATGGCGTTATAAGTGTTTGGGTCTGAGAAATTTCAGTTTGCTGCTTGTCACTGTGGTGTGCAGATTGAACGAGTCCAACGGGTCGTATCTAGAGATGGGAAAAAAGGTTTGAATGATTTAGATCTTTGGATCTGGCTCCTTGGCGAGATCGGTTCTTTGAATTATTAATGTAAATATATATTACATATATTTTAAGAAATGATGTAGAAAATATTTTCAATAAATGCAAGAAAACGACATTTTTTACCAAGTATGGCGTTTAGAACTAAGAAGTACGGCGTTTTGAACTAAACTAAGAAGTACGGCGATTGAAAAAGTTACAAATATTTTTAAAGTTCAAAAGCTATGGTACAGCATTGTATAAACAACAATCAGGGCCGGATTACCCAATAGGCTATCTAGGCTGTAGCCTAGGGGCGCCAGCAAAAAGGGGGCTCCAGAAAAAAGGGACGCATTTAACAAAAAAAATTACCTATGATAAATAAAAACTAAAATATTAAAAAAAAAATTTGGAACATTATCAGTTATCACTAGACCTCGGTGGGAATATGGGAACAAAAACTTTTTACAGTCGTCTAGCTAACTACTCGTACCCGCCACGCGATAAAACATTGAAACTTAAATTGGTCGATAGCGGTACTAATTCGTTACTACTATCGACCAATTCAAGTTTCAATGTTTTATCGCGTGGCGGGTACGAGTAGTTAGCTAGACGACTGTAAAGGGTTTTTGTTCCCATATTCCCACCGAGGTCTAGTTATCACTCATGCTAATCAGTAAAGTCAGTCTGTCTCACAGTCTTATCCCTTTTTGTAATAAAACCTTTCAACGCAAGTAAAGATTCAGGTTTTTATTGCTCTCTTTCTACATCATGGCCTAAAATACAACGAACATAAAACGTATTGTATTAAGAATGTCACACTTTTCTATCTTCTGTCTTTCTTTCTATCTTCACACTTTTCTTCAATACCTAAAAAATTTAAATTTTGGGTATAATTCCTTGTACTGAATTCTGTTACAGCAACAAAGTTTTCTGAAATTTAATTTCCAAAATTACAATATTTTTGTTATTTAAATATTTCGTTTGTGTTCTGTCAAATGTCAAATTCACACGAACCTATACGTCGTAGATTGAGGCATACTCTAATAATTTGCTTACAAAAGAGGATAAGTCCATGAGGCAGCTTTAATAAAAATATGCTAACAACAACATTTTGTAGAATTCACAAAATTATTGAAACCACATACTGGCGATTTCAATTACTGAGAAATACTTAATTGTACTATTTACACACAATTTGAGCTACAGTATAAACCTTCCAAAATAAATCGTAAAAATATAAGTAAAATTCATACACTTATTAGGCCTATATTATCTGTAACAAAGTTTTTAAAAAATAAGAAATTATATTTGTTTTTTGCTCAGTCCGTATTTAGATTTAATGTGATAAAATTCTTGAAAATTTTGTATTAACTGAAAAACAAATTGCTTAAATTGAATAATATAAAATTTGAGTGAGTCTTTTAATATGTTCTAAAAAATGTTAGGCAAAACTTTTTTCGAATGATGTAGACGATATATTTTTTTATGAATGTCAAGGTACAGTTTAAATATTTTTTGAAGAATATTAGTTTAATTAGTCTAAGTGTGGACTAAATGCTTAAATTAATTCGGAACAACGAAGTCATGTCAATATTTTCTGATGTTGATGTGGCGCTGCGAATGTTTTCATTTCTGTTACAAATTGTTCGGGAGAAAGATCACTTTCAACACTTAACCGAATAAAAAATTTTCTTAGAAGTCTATTAAGGCAGGAGAAACTGATATATCTTTCACTTTTGGCTATTGAGTCAGATTTGATTAAAAATTGTAATTTTGATGAAATCATAAAAGAATTTGCATCTATAAAGTGTCAGAAATTTAAATTTTGGTGTTTATATTTGTAATTTTCTAATTTTTTAATTTAATAAATACTTGTATTTACTTTTTTACTTAAAAACAATTAAGTGTAAATTATATAAAATAAAAAAAGCGACACTTTTTTCTTATAAATTAGTTTTTAAGAAAAGAGAAAGGGGCGCAGAGTAAGATTAGCCTAGGGGCGCTAACAACTATAATCCGGCCCTGACAACAATTGATGTTGTAAATATTTTCAAATATAATACACGTGTCGCACAGTGGGGTATTTGCTTGTTCTAGCTGGCCAAAACTATTTATATTTTTTATTATGTCTAAAAAGTGTTGTAATGTAAAAAAACAGTTAAAGAAAGTAACTCAAAAATATATTTTAAAAATTTAAACAAAGTATTTATTCAAATTAAAATTTCCAAAAATTAAATGTATACATTTACAATGCATGTGAAATGTTTAGTCAGAAGACAATTTTTTTTCTAACTCATTAATGTTACGTCTGTTTCAATAGATTCTGACGCTTCATTAGATGAAATATCGTCCTCTTCATCAGATAATAATTGTGCTTCTTCCGATTCAGATGTTACGGTTGTAGGTGTAGGTTTATCCGGCAGTAACATTTAAATATAGTTTCATTTAGAAATGGTCAAGACTTTTTTCTAATTGTCGGTTTCATGCCAGGTAAAAGATGATCAGAACTAAGAGAGAAGTCCATTTAATGTGTCTAAATTACAAGATTTTCCTAAAATTTTTCGTGCAAATTGTTGACGATACGTCGAAACTTCTTGTTTTTTGCTTCTGCTGCTTTTTCTGAAAGCTAACCAATTGGAAACAAAAATTTTTCCCTAACAGCAGTACCATGAGTAGAATTTTATGCATAGTTGATGTCATTCGGTACCAAGAATAGAGGTGAACCAAAAAATTTTCTAAAAATTCTAATTTACTCTCAAAAGTTGATAAATTTCGTTGCTGCATTTTATTAAATAACTGCCTGCGAGTCATTATTTTAACTTCCGAAAGCCCTACGAATATAATAAAACATTTGATCAGAAAAATTCGGAATTTTTACATTTGTAATAATCTTGTTAATTATGCAGTGTTAAAAGCTCCGCGCTTTTCCGCAGCTGTTTTTACTATAAATGTGTTGAATAAATAAAAGTCTACATATATGAGGAAAGCCGATGTTAGCAGCGCCACGCGGAGATCCTCTAAGTGAGCAAATGAACAGGTTGTTATAACCGTCAATTTCAAAAAAATGTTATTCAGACGGTTGTGGTGTTAAATAATAACCGAGAATTTGATAAAAATTTTGCCTAAACGCACACCTACAAGCACTAGAAAAATCCATAATTAATAACTTTAAAATCTCTTCTCTGAACAAATATAAGACTTTAAAAATGCACTTCTTAAACCGTTGCAAAACAATAGCAAAGTTTAATGCAGTAACTACATTTAAAATGAACCGCTTGACTTGTAAATTTACAGCATTTTTAGAGGTAATTGGTCAGTGTCTTTAGGGTTCCTAGAATTGTAAAAGTAAGTTTTTTGTTAAATACAGTAAGTTCAATAAATTTAAATTTTGGCCAGCTAGATAAGCGAAATACCCCACTGTGCGTCGGGCGATAAGCAGATTCTCAAATATTTTTTTAATTTTTTTTTTATTTTTTTCATAACCTTTTTATAATGGGGTATTTTTTTAAGTAATAGGTATTGGACTTTATATGGTGCTCCTATAAAAAAACCGCATGATTCTAGCTTAATTTAAAGATTTTCTAAATTTTTGGTAACTTTGGGGGCGGCTGGGGGCAGTAGGGAGGATGGTAGAGAGCAACTGATATTTTTTTCTTTATTGTTCGTTTATGTCTATAAGTTCCAAAAAAAAACATTGAAAATCAGAGAAATTTTTTGTCTCCACATCTATCTCAAACTCCCAAATTTTACTGGGGGGCAGAGGAAAACTTTTTTATTTATGGTCCTAAAAATCCGAAATTTTGGGGGTACAATGTATAGATTTTTTAATATTTTTTGGCTTCAACAGATCTTCTATACAACGTTTAGATACTGAGATCTATAGATGTTTATTATCCACTCTGTGCAGCGTAAAGAAACTGCGCATACGCAAAATTTTTGTAGAATATTAAATTTAAGACATGGTCAAAATTTTATTTAGGGGTCTTCTTTCTTCGATTTCATATTTTGGAGTCTAAATGAATTTAAAAAAAAATTTTTTTTTCATATCCCTTTTAAAATGGGGTAATTTTTTTTTATGTAATAGGTATGGGACCTTATATGGTACCCCTTGTAAAAAAAACCCGCATGATTCTAGCTTCATTTAAAGATTTTTTCATTTTTGATAACTGAGAGCGGCTGGGGACAGTAGGGGGTGGTACAGAGCAACTGATATTTTAGTTCTTTATTCTACGTTCATTTGTATAGGTTACAAAAAAAATTTGAAAATCGGAGAAATTTGTTGGCCTCACATCTACCTATCTCACGTTCTCTATTAGAGATCGGGGGGAGGGACGAAAACTTCTTGATTTATGGTCTTAAAAATCTGAAATTTTGGGGTTACAAAATATAGATTTTTTAAAAATTTTTGGCTTTATTAGAATTTTTTATAACATCTTTATTTCATATCCACAAATGGCACAAATATACCCTACTGCACAGAAAATGCAACATCAAGAAATTATAATTTTATTATGTTAAATTATAGTTTAGATAATCGTAAATTTTTTTGAAGATACTTTGATATATATTTTGCTACACCCCTTCCAGTGTTTTTGGAGATTTTGCGTAAAATTCGAAAATTTTTTTGTAAAAGTCTATTTTAATTTTTTTGTGTGTGGGCATTTAGAAATTTTTTACATCACTAGTTGAAAGAGCATAAAAAGTTATGTAGACACACCAAATTTCATTAAAATTGGTTAAATGGTATCCGAGATACGATTTTTTAAAAGTGCTTAAATTGACGCGTTTTCATTGAAAAGTTCGAATTTTGCTAATTTTTAAAGGATATTTTTTTTGCAATCTCATTAAATATTCCGTCGTAAACCCGTTCCTAACAATTCTGACCAAAAGTGTGGAATCGTCAGGGAGGAGTCGCGATTTTATAAAGCGCTTAGAATTTTATTTCAACAACGAGCCAGCAACCCGACTTTCTCATTCAACGGGCAAACTGTGTAGGTGGCGCTACAGAACAGCAACAAATACAGTATTGTACAGTATATTTATATATCCAGTTACTGTAGCAATGAAGTTGATGGTGCGGGAAACTAATTAAAGTGAGATAGCAGTACGGAACGCTGTTGAGCTAGAGTCCGTACACTTTCAGAACAGCATGTTGGGTCATCAAAATCTGTCAGCAAACGACACTAAAGAGAATGACCAAGAATGACGAACGCCGCTGACCTTTAGCTGACCACGTGCTGCTTGGCTTCCTCCCCTTCAATGGGCTGGAGAAGTGTGTCGTAATTTTAGCGCGAACGTTTGAAGCACTGTCATTCTAAAAATATACCTTAAAAAAGTCGCCCTTATTGCACTAGTGCATAAGGTTGTAATTATAACAGCTAAACTTTGACCGAATAAAAATCACATATGGAAACACAAATAAGGCATAAAAACACTCAACTCCAATACTCTAAACATTCTAGTTTTAATCCAGACAGAAGTTACAAATAATTCGGGCATAATTGATAAATTAATCGAAAATAGAAATTACCGTGTAAGGTTCGTGCTCTCAAAGTCACCCGAACAGCTGTAAAGCAACTACCGAAGATGGCCGAGTAGCGAAGTAGCGCGCAAACGCGTGGACAAATGAAGAAAATCGTTAACGTTCGGCGTGGTTCGCTGGAATTCGCTCATGTTGGACCTGCGTTACGCCTTAGAAATGAATGAAATCTGTGCATCGAACGTTTTATTTTCCATTAAATTCTTTATTAAGTGTAAGTTTGCTGTGATTCTTAACTTATCAATAAATGAAATGTTTAGGGTATCGAATGTCGATATTTTTAGGTCTTATTTATTTTATTTAGTGTATTTATTCATCGCATAAAATTTGATCTTTATAAATTCAACCTTATTTACATGTGAAATAAGGTCGACTTTTTCAAGGTATTTTTATCGAATGACAGTGTTTCAAAATTGCGCGCATTTTTTACGTCACGGCTTCTGGAGCCCATTTGCAAATGGGATTGGCCCGACACTATTTTGTCATCGGCACACTTTTATTGGTGTGCTATTCTGAATGTGTACGGACTCTATGTCTTTGCACCTCTTCCCAGCTCTCTTACTCAATGGTTATATTATTGCTAAAAAACGGAAGAACGTCAATTTGAACATTTATTTCATTTCAGTAATTCTGTTAAAAATTGCGTCTATTTTGAAAAATTCAATAAAACATTTAATTGGTTAAATTACTTAAAGTGTTCATTTTAGATCCTATAAATGTTAAACTGTTATACTCAGAAAAAGAAAAAGTTTCGATTTTTCACACCAAAAGTATAAAAAAATTACTTAGAAAATATTAATTTTATTCCATACGTTTATGTCACCCTGTACATTATACATGGAGGAATAAATAAGACTTATTTATTCCTCTATGACATTATAATATAATAATAGATAGCCCACTCTGGACGTTATCTGTCAAAAACCATTTTCTTCTACTTCACAACACAAGAGGCGCTCAGATCAAGTATAGCGGAAAATTTAAAATTGTTTAATTTTTATTCTTGAATATTTTTTAAGTGTAACAAGGAAAATGGTAAAAGGATGACGATAAGAGAAGTTGAGACAGTGCTTACTTGGCTAAAACGTAAAGTCTTCGCTCTGATATCGCCCACTACCGTCATCCTTTTACAATTTGCTTTGCAGTTCATTTAATTATTCAATTTTAATAATTTATTCAATTATTTTAACAATTTAACAATTATTATTCAATAATTAATAGTTTTCTTTTTAATGGTTTATTTATGATTAATAATGGATATACATAAATAAAAAATAATAAGGCTTTTTGTGAGTTACGCTTTTCGAGTAGGTATGCTTTTGGCTAAAGCTAAGACGTCGCCCGGCTTTGACTAGTTAGGCTTTTACAAAAACGGTGTGGTTTCAAAGGTGGTTTTACACTGTCAAGTGCTAACTGATATTTTTTAATCAAAAATATTTCTCAATTTTTTAATTAAAGAAATTACGACAGATAATTTTTGTATTTTCAACTAGCTAATGAATAGTTCTCATAATACGTGTTAATTGCTTTTATTGGCTTGAATTTGAGAGTGTTATTTTCGTTTATTTTTTGAATATGAAAATTGAATGTTTAATTATAGTAATATGCAATTTTACGGAATATTTAGAATGAGTGAAAATACTTGTGAATACTTACTACTTATCATTTATAATAAGAAATTAGTGTCACAAGTATATACAGAAAAAATATTGGGGTGGAAGATTTCCTGTCAAACCTAAAAAGAATTGTTGATTTTCCTTTATTATATGGCCACAGAAGATACACACCGAATTCTCTTGGACATCCATTTAATATATGCCCATCTACAGTGATGCATATTGTTAATCGATGTCTGTATATAGTTGTAGGTTTAAAGAGTACCTATAGTTCGTTTTTCTTTTGGCGCTTGTCTGTCTTTGTTCAAGACATTATGTATATGACATAGCAACGTATACAACAATGTGTTGAAAAGAGACAAATAAGCGCATTAACAAGAAAAACGAACTATATATTCAGTGGCCTAGACTTGTAGATATTGAAACTGTGGCTAATGGATTTATAACATATCCATCTAAAAAACAATGTCATTTATAAGAAAAGGAATTAACAGCAAGATGCATAATAAAGCTTAATAATATTATACCACTTAAACAAAAACTGATGAAAAAGTGAAAATGTATTTTTTAAGTGTCATAGGAGCAATTGATGGTAATCACATAAGTGTAAAAGTCAATAACTGTCATATTTATAGATTCATAATCATAAGACATACAATAAATTTAATTTTTTGCACCTCTTATAAATTGTTTACATATGTAACAAAACACGTAGATATATGCATTTACATTTTTTAAATTCATATTTCCCGCCTTGCCAAAAATTTGGTGACATAACTAAACGTTGGTAGAACTTTAAAATGGCGGAAAAGTTCACGCCAAACGCAAACAGAGAGAAATCTCTGTGATGGGCTAAAGTTTGAAGTCAAGAAAGCGTCATTTATTGAAGTGTTTAAAGTGCATTTTCTTATTAATTGTTCATAAAAGAAGGATTAAAATGACTTCAAGCAGTTCAAGTTCAACTCAAGCAATTGGGGATCAGCCGCAAATCCTCCAACTAAAAATTTCTCTGACGGAAATCAAGCCTAAAATCTGGCGTCGTATCCAAGTGAAGAGTACTGATAATTTCGAAGACCTTCATGAGTTCATCCAAGCTGCTATGGGATGGAGAAATTGTCACCTTCACGAGTTTATAACTAAAGATAAGCAAAGAATAGTTGATCTTGGTTATGAAAACTTTTCGGGTTTTGACACTGATGAACCAATAAAAGGCGACCAAATAAAACTATCAGCTGTTTTCAACGAACCTAAAGATAAAGTGCGATATATTTACGATTTTGGTGATAACTGGGTTCATGATGTAGTTTTGGAGAAAATTTTACCCGTAACTGAAGGGGAAAATTACCCCAAATGCGTCGGTGGAAAACGAGCTTGTCCACCAGAAGATTGCGGTGGAACTTATGGATATCAAAAATTGTTGGAAGTATATGCTAACCCAAGCCATCCCGAATATGAAGAATTAATAACTGAATGGTTGTTTGAATTCTACCCTGACTATGATCCTGAAGTTTTTACGGCTTGATGTTTATTTTTGGAAAGGTACGCTGTTAATAAATAACCAATATGTTTAGATTTTTTTCCAAGTATTAGAGTAGGTTTCAGTTGCAATAGAATAGCTTTTATACTTTTTTCAATGAATTTTTTTTATTAGAATACTTTTTTGTTTGTGATTAGATTATAATACCTGTAGAATTAATACTGTTTTTGTGTTTGTTCCTACTTTTAATAATTAATAAATTGTTTCATTCGTAAAAAGTCTATAGATGAAGCTACAGAGCATAACATCCTACAGTACCTATATATTAGTTTGATAAACACGTATATTTGACAACTATTTTTGATCCAAATTTATGTCAATTGAATGTCATTAGGTCAGCAGCGTCACAATCTTCTGAAAAATGATCGCCACATAATTCTTCATTTTTCGGTGGGACCTTATTCATATGCTTGTGGAGTTCCAACTTTTTGTAAATATTGCATGACACACATAGCGGTATGTGGTCTTAATAAACAAGAATTCTGGTCTTATAAATGGTGCAAATGGAACAACATAGTCAGCAAAAATGTCCCAAATGCAATTGTTTACATTTAAGCTTCGTTCTTGTCGAATGAAAAGATCAGTTTTTGCCTCTAAAGAAATGCCCGCTGAAATCATAACATAACAGACCCTTCACAAAATTTTCGCGCTGTACAACTCTGGCTGCAGAATATCTTTCCGTCTGCCTTCTCCAGACTCTATGGCGTCCATCTGGTGATCGCAAAGAAAATCGTGACTCATCCAAGAAAAAAACTTGTCTCCAATCGCGCTCGTGCCAATCTTGATGCATTCTCGTAAATTGTAATTGCTGTTTCTTGTGGTGACGTGTAAGTCTAGGTACAGTGGCGAGCAAAACTTTTCGGGCAGCAATTCATGTCATTAAAAAAAAAGCAATGTAGTTTGACCTTTATTGTCATAAATGTCATAATAATTAATTTGCTTTGTCAAAATAATAGTGTCAAAGTAATAGTGTCACAATAATAATAATTATGCCTGCAGTCTCATATTTTAATAAAGTAAGAGTTGTAACTTTGTCCCAAAGAGGGATGTCCCATAGACAAATTTCGGAAGACGTGGGCATTCCAAAAAGCACCGTAAACTCGGTATTAAAAAAGTGGAGGGAAACGGAAAGTGTGGAGAGGTTGCCAAGCTCTGGAAGGCGGCTAGTTTCAATGCCAGATGAAGACGCTGTTTTAGTAAATACGGTCCAAAACAATCCATTTATAACAGCTGCTGATGCAAAAAACGCTTCAAACTTTCCAGGGTCTGTTTGGACGGCACGCCGGCGTCTGCGAGCAGGTGGCGTCCGATGTTATACCGCAGCAAAAAAAAATAGCATTGAAGCCGCATCATAAAGAAGCCAGACTTGGATTTGCTTTGCAACATCTGATTCAAGATGATGCATTCTAGAGCAGAGTCGTTTTTTCGGACGAAAAAGTTTTTCAGTCGTGCCCAAATGGCCGATTAAGGGTATACAGGCCAAGGAACACCCGTTATGAAGCGCGATTCATTGAACAAAAAGAGAGAAGTGGACGTTTTTCGGTAAACATGTGGGCGTGGATTTCTGCTGTTCATCCTGGGGTAATGCTGCATGTGGAAGATCGGCTTAATGCGGACGTTTATGTTAGGATTCTTGAAGATGTTATGCTTCCATCGGTGACACAAGTTTTTCCGGATGGCAATTATATTTTTCAGCAAGATAATTGTCCTGTGCAGCGTGCTGGAAGGGTAACGCGTTGGTTCGAAAATCATAATGTAAACGTTCTAGACTGGCCTAGTCGCAGCCCGGACCTTAATCCAATAGAAAACATGTGGGGATATTTAGTTAACCATTTAAAACGACAGCGTTTAATATTTCGAAATAGGCAGGAGCTGTTAAATGCCATTGTAGATGCATGGCATGCATTACCCCAGGATTTCCGCAGAAATGTATGTCTTTCAATGCGCACCAGATTGACTAAAGTTATAGAAGCTAATGGAGAAATGACGAAATACTAGTTCTATCTTGAGTTTATTTTACATTTTAATTATTGTTTGTTTCGTTTTGAAATATAGTTTTTTCAAAGTTTAATAAAAGTTTATTATAATATGTTTTCACTAAAGAATACATGGTTCTGTTTCTTTGATTGCCGTTTATATAATTTTTATAATCTTGACTTGACATTTAAAGTGGCACATTTCAAAACCCGTTGACATCGCAAAGCGTGTTACTTTTCGCAATTATCAATATAATTTGTCAAAATGACATGCGACAGTACTGAATAGTTATTAAATTGAGGTTATTAATATGTCTAACACGTAAAGCTCATTTCACATTTTATATCACTCAAATTTCAAGTCTGCCCGAAAAGTTTTGCTCGCCACTGTACTTGATTCGGCCTATATGCATGTAAACCAGCTTCTTCTACCAACCTTTGTCTGACTGAGTTTTTATAGCCGTATCACGTACATTTCTAAGTCACTGAACCAGTTCAACAGCAATTTGATGACGATTTTGGAGACATTACAGCGTCAAAAACAGATCATCTCTTGCAGATGTGGATTGCGAGAGACCTGAATCAGGACGTCGAGTGTACTCTCGACCCAAGTTCTAATGGCCACTCTGACTTAAATTGTAAATCTTTACGTAATAGATTTCCTGCTGTGGCGCCAATTGCAACTATCATGTACTCTAGTTGGCCTGGGGGTTTTACGATTGTGCCCCAGGTAGAATGTGCCCCTGGGGCATAATCGTATTTTTTTCCTGAAATAGTTAAGTACAACATTTTTTGTAACGAATAAAAATCAACATTTTAAGAAAAAATAATTTAACATGATGTGTGTATGTATAATAACAGTATTTTTACATTTTTTAGTTCATATTTCCCGCCTTGCCAAAAATTTGGTGATATAATAGCTAAACGTTGGTAGAACTTTAAAATGGCGGAAAAATTCCCGCCAACGCCAGAAAGCGAAACGTAAATATCCATAAAGATCTATGATGGGCTAAAGTTTCCGGTCAAGAAAGCGTCATTTGTTGGAGTGTTTAAAGTGCAATTTCTTATTAATTGTTCATAAGAAAAGGGTTAAAATGGCTTCAAGTAGTTCAAGTTCAACTCAAGCAACCGGAAATCAGCCGCAAATCCTCCAACTAAAAATTTCTCTGAGGGAAATCAAACCTAAAATCTGGCGTCGAATCCAAATGAAGAGTACTGATAATTTCGAAGACCTTCATAGGTTCATCCAGGCCGCTATGGGATGGAGAAGTACTCACCTTCACGAGTTTATAACTAAAGATAAGCAAAGAATAGTTGATCTTGGTTATGAAAACATTTCGGGTTTCGACGCTGATGAACCAATAAAAGGAGATCAAATAAAACTATCAGCTGTTTTTAACGAACCCAAAGATAAAGTGCGATATATTTACGATTTTGGTAATGACTGGATTCATGATGTAGTTTTGGAGAAAATTTTACCCGTAATTGAAGGGGAAAGTTACCCCAAATGCGTCGGTGGAAAACGAGCTTGTCCACCAGAAGATTGCGGTGGATCAAGTGGATATGAAGAATTGTTGGAAGTATATGCTGACCCAAGTCATTCCGAATATGAAGATTTAATAACTGAGTGGTTGTTTAGGTTGTACCCTGACTATGATCCTGAAGTTTTTACCGCTTGATGTTTTTTTTGGGTAGGTACGCTGGTAATAAACAACCAATATGTTTAGATTTTTTTCTAAATATTAGAGTAGGTTTCAGTTGCGATAGAATAGGTTTTATACACTTTTCAATGAGTTTTTTTTTTATTAGAATACTTTTTTGTTTGTGGTTATATATTATAATACCTGTAGAATTAATAATGTTTTTGTGTATGTTCCTACTGTTAATAATTAATAAATTGTTCCATTCGTAAAAAAGTGTATAGATAGACTGTAGCGTCAGTGCATAACATCCAAGGCCCACTGTATTATAAGCCTTGTTACGTCAGAAACAATATTTTTTAAAATGTGGTCGGACAGGCAACAGAAATGACCGCACATGAGGCAAGCGTCTGGACAATTCTTCATTTTAAATTTGACAGAATTATGACAAAACTGAGTCAATGTGTTCAATCACCACGGCTTAGGTTTTTGTGATTAAAAAAAAAAATGTACTCACGGCCACAAACGAATTTACAAAAACTCGGAAAAAAATTTTTTTTTTGGTAGAGTTGTAAACAAATCAACAGAGATTTTTTTCTTGACAAATTAGTAACAGGAAATTGACTATCACAATAAGGATAGTCTGTAGTACAACCGTCTGGATGACATTTTTTTGAAATTGACGTATATATTATATACGTCAATTTCAAAAAAATGTCATCCAGACGGTTGTGGTCTGTAGTTATATTCTGCTGTTTTACACTTGTAACTGTCATAATCATTTGTTTTGAATATTTACTTAATATTAACTTCCCAACCAGGTCTCTCCTGGTTGTTTTCCCTCCAGTTTAAAATAGGCCAGTTTAGAATCGTCGTCTTATTCTTGGTCTTGTCGGAGTTTTGCCGAAGTCCATTCTTTGTCCACTTCCATCCTTGTGCAGGCAACGCCCAGTTCGTTTTTATGCCCTTCAATACGCCCGCACTGTTTGCAATCTCCACATGGAGAGCGCATGGGCATTTTTAGGTTTGTTCCAACCAGCGGTTTCTGTACGATATACGGGACGATACCGTGTACTGTTTGTACCGTTTTAGTGGGCATGTGGTTACATGGCACTGCCGAGGTTTTTGCAAGGGGTTGGAACAGATTGATGACCGTCTTGTGATGGTACAGTTTCGCACGAAATTTGAAATGAGAAAGCGTTGGTTGAAGTGTTAACAAAATTCTGTATTTCTTATTAAAATATCTTCATCCTCATCTTTATGTTTGTCATCATTTTCATGTTGAGGAACTGGTACATCTATTTCATTAGGTTGTAACCTATTAAATAGAATTTAATCATCAATCGCTATATTGTGCAATACACATGCTGCCCTGATAAAGTGTACCAATACCCTAATATTTTGCAATTTAATATAATATAACTGACGAAATTTTTGTTTTAATATTCCAAAACAGTGTTCTAAGACATAACGATTTTTTGCTAATTGTAAATTATAATTTTGCTGCCTTCTAGTTAAATTTCCTCTGGTTTTGTATGACGTATGTAAGTTTGCTTTTAATAGAAACCCGCTATCACTAACCATCTAAAAATAATGTAAAAACTATATTAAAAATTTTTAAAACAACAAATATTTCTAAATAATTTTGATTTTTTATGCGGGGTTTATTTATCAACATTTCATCATCACTACTCAAATCAGATATTGATGAAATATCACTGTCTTCTTTATCAATATCGCCCATATTAAGAATTTATTAATATAAATAATAATATAAAAAAAATTCAAACTTATTTAATCTAAGTCTTTCGAAATGACCGCCACGAGATCGTCCCATGTACGATCCAAATGTTGATTGGAACGCAGGTAGGGATCGTACAGTGTACACCGTCACTTTTGGGTTGGAACGCCGTTTATTTATTGCGCTTGAGCGGGATCGTAGACTGTACGGTCCTCAGGGTGGTTGGAACAAACCTATTGTTGTTTTATTTTAAAGTAGTACTGCTGCAACTTTTCGAGCCCTTTTGCTACTTATCCTTCAGGCCTCTTCATCTGCAAGAGCCAAGTGAGTACAGCATGATTGATTGTGATCAAAAATTTCCTTCTGAAGAGATGTCTGTCGAAGTCGTCCACCGGTTTCACGATGGCGAGAAGCTCATTTCTTGTGACAAAATAGTTTTTTTTCTGGCTTTTACAAGATTTTGCTGTAATATTCTCTTCGCCATACTGTATATGCGACAGTACGGCTCCATTTCCTGTGTTGCTGCCAACCGTGTCCAAGATAAACTGGCCCTTTGACTTGGAGTACTTCGAAATAGGACTAGAGCACAAGGCAGCTTTCAGGCTTCTGAAAGCAGTCTGACAGTCTGCTGCCCATTGAAACGGTGTTCTAGGTTCCGTAAGTTTATGTAGAGGAGCAGTTATGGTCGCAAATCCTTGAACGAACCTTCGATAGTACACGCATAGTCCCACGAAACTCCTGACTTCATGTTTATCTCGAGGTTCTGGCCAGTCGCGAACGGCTTCAATTTTGTCGTCGCTGGTTCTGATGCCTTCTGAAGAAATTACGTGGCCAAGAAACTCAACCTCATTCTTGAAGACGAAACATTTTTTGGAGTATAGCTTTAAATTTGCTTCTCTCAGTCTGTTGAAAACTGATTGGGGGTTCTTCAGATGTTCATCAAACGTTTGACCCATGGACGGCGTCTAGGTGGACTAGACAGATTTTTCAGGGTAAACCTCGTAATACCCGTTCCATGAGCTTCGTGAATGTTCCTGGAACGTTGCAGAGGCCAAATGACATGCCATTGAACTGGTAAAGTCCACATCTGGTCGTAAGAGCTGTCTTTTCTTGTCAGTTGTGTCAATCTTAACCTGCCAGTACCCGCTTTTCAAATCCAGTGTCAAACACCTGCTAGACCCAGACAATGTCTTCAAGGTATCTTCAGTTCGAGGCAACAGAAAGCTGTCTTTCTTTGTGATGTCGTTCAACTTTCGGTAGTTCACACAAAATTTAGTTGGCCCACCTTTCTTTGTAACGAAGACAACGGGCGAAGACTATGACTTACAAGACTCTTCAATAACACCGTCGGCTAACATATTCTCGATCAAGTAATTCACCTCTTCTTGTTACGCCCAAAGAGTTCTTCTTGCTGGCTGCTTGATTGGTGCCGTATCTCCCGTGTTGATCCTGTGTCTTCCTAGGTTTGTTCTTCCTGAGCTATTTCCGTTACGAACAAAAAATATAATGGTTCTGTCGAAGAAATTTCATTGCTCTCCTTACCTCCTCGGTTGTCAAGCTTTCAAAGTCGACGTCCAAGTCTGGTATGGTCCCTCCCTTTGTATTGGTTGCGGTTGGGCCGCATTGTTGTTAGTCCTCACTAGCGACTACCTTCTGGATGAGCCTGCATACTCCTAATACGTCACATTCATTGACAGTTACTTCACTTATGTGCAGATTTGCAACTTTAATCGGTATTTTGTTAGTCGTTTCCACTAAAGTCCGGGAAACTAGTAGGTTTTTGGGCGAACCTGAGGTTCCTTCCACCATTCCAACGCGACTCCCAAGGTTCGCCTCCATGTTACTTCGTTTCCATTAGACAGGATCTTCTGTCCTAATTCTAAGAATGTCTTTCTTATGTTCAAACGTCTACCTTTGATGTCACAGGATGTTCATTCCCATATAAACTCATCTTCGATTGCTGCTACCATGATGCGTTGTTCTAAGCGAAGTTTTCCCATACAGAGTTCGATACCTGTTTCGCCATGGATGGGAACGTTTTCAGAGCGTATCAGTGCTTTTAAGGAGACCTTCTCGGTAAACGGTATTATGTCTTCATTCCTAATCATAGCTCTTCTAATCAGAGGGATGACGGCTCCCGTATCGACTGTCGCCCTCACATGTTGCCCAATTATCAGGACTTCTATGCTCAGATTGTCTAAGTTTCGAGATAACTGTTTGATGGTGATCAATTTGGGGGCCGCGTTGATTTGTGGGTGCCTCTCACCACTGGGTGGTCTTATTTACCGTCTTTTTTTGCTGTTGGGTTGAAATCTGCTGCGTAGTATTCTTGACAGCAGCTTCTGGGGCCTTACAGTCGTTCTTCAAATGACCCGGCTTTCCACAACGGTGGCAAGTGAATTTCGTCTTTGGACTCCTTGGTGTTTTTTCTTGCTTCAAAAGAGACCTAGTTTCTTTCAGTATTTGCATCATTTGTGGGTGGGCTACAATAAACAATAAAAAACGGAGACTTAAAAACTAACTTAAATGGTGATCTGGGGGAGAGGGTGTAACGAAGCGTTTCCATATTTACCTAACGGAGCAAGATAAGGCTGATATCGGACCGCGACGTCATACGAATACGTCATGCCACTTCCACTATGTACGCGTCCCACTAACGACCGGCCACCACCACCAAGGCCTCCCTACTCTTCTCCTCTCGTTTCCCGCCTAATCGAGGGTATATATTGCACCTTGCCGCCACCACCACCAAGGCCTCCCTACTCTTCTCCTCTCGTTTCCCGCCTAATCGAGGGTATATATTGCACCTTGCCGCCACCAGAACTTTAATTACGGGCGCATTAACATATATGTCACTTCCCCAATTTCCGTCACCCACTGGTGCATCAACCCAGTGGCTTCCTCCTTCTCGAAACCGCTACCCACGGTGCATTAGTCCGTGGGTATCATACCACTCCTCCTCGACGAGTGCTCGCGGCGCATTAACTCGCGAGATATTTAGGGACCGACACGTGAAGAGAGAGCTGCAGAAGACGACCTGGCCGGAGTGTCGACTTCAGCAGTGTCACCGTTTTATCGAGACAGGATTTAGTTGTTATGAAGAATTATCATGTTATTTTATTTTTGTACATAGTTTTATATTTAATCTCTACGTCACCCAGGGCCCCCGCAAAGAAAACACCGTTACAAGGGTCCTGGTGCTGGCGGATGCTGGGGTTGTCAAATGAAGTTCAGCGGTCCGGATTTCGTTGTGACTTCTTCAGCGCTTCGAGAGGGGTGTCACGCCCACAAGTTGTCGTAATTCCGGTGGAAGGGTGTTGTATGTAGTGGAGAGAACGGAGGTTGGAGGATAGCGAAGTTTTCGTTTGGATATTTTGGGAATTCCGTTGAGGAGACGGTTGTTTCTGGTTGGGACTTTGAAGAAGGTGTGGGGAGTTTGTATGGAAATTTGATTGTGATTGTTGACTTTGGTTTACGTAGGATTTTTGTAGATTGATGGGCCTTTCGGTGATGGAAGTGGTGTTGGTTCTGCTATAGAGGTGGGTCGTTCTCGAATGATTCGTTTGAAATGAACGAATCAGTGTACTGACTCAAAAGAATCAATGCTCGGTTCGCAAGTGAATTGATTCTTTTGTAACGAAGCGTTATATTTACAAAATAGAGCAAGATACCGACAAGATATGGCTGATGTCGGACCGCGACGTCATTCGAATACGTCATGCCATCTCCACTGCCATGACGTATTCTTCCCACTACTCCGGTCACCACCAACGTTTCGCAACTTTACTCCTCTCGTTTCCCTCGCCTATAATCGGAGGGTATATATTGCACTCTGCCGCCGCCAATATTTCATATTTACGGGCGCATAATCCTCGTAAGTAGCCACCCTCAGACCCCGTCACCCCCTGGTGCATTAAACCAGGGGTTCCTCCTTTGCGAAACCACTACCCACGGTGCATCAACCCGTGGGTATCCTACCTCCCCTCCACAACGAGTAAGAGCCATCGAAGACACACGTGGAGGACGAGGAGCCGCCGAACACGACGAGGCCGTGTTACCGTTTGAAGATTCGAATTTAGTTTATTGTTATTCAAAAGCATTATTTTATTTTAATTTATTTTACTGAACATAGTTTTCTATTAAATAAACCCTATCGAAACCGCTCTTCTCTCTCTCTTTGTCACCCAGGACCCCCACACGCTCATCCTCTCTCATTTGCCAGTATGGATTTATACTATAACTGTCTGCTTGTTTTGAATTTATTTCTAAAACTCACTTCGCCCTGTGCTTTAAACTTACTGTAGACCCACTTGTGCTTATATTTGTACAAACTTTTAATCTACATTTTTTTCAAATTAGATCTCATTTAGACGTTTTAGTTAAGAAGTTAAGCGGTTGGGTGACAGTTTTGGGACTTATGGCCTACTCCTTATATTCAATGGCGTAACTTTACGCTCCTCCGATGGAGTAGCATAGGGATTTAGAAGTACCTCAGTATTGAATCTAATGTAAGAACAATAGCATCGTACTTGGAGTGGGAGACAGAACAGCAATTTCATCAATCTGCTGAAGCTATTATAATAAAGTGAGTGTTAGATCACCCGACTTGGTTTTCCTGACATCTGTTTTCAGGTATCAAAGGCACAAAAAATATTTAACTGACGTCTGTAATGAAATATACGAACAAAGAAGTAAAAAGGCGAAAACTGTCGTGATTCAGTTTAGTCTTTTGGATTCATTTTACAGACTATTAATTTGAGATTTGAATAGACGTATTTTTACATAGACTATGTATATTTTATTTATAATTAAGATTACAATCATGATTACAACGCACATAATTCACGAACTCAATTAATTTAAAACGAAGTTTGGTACCGGTGGAAAACGGTGTAAAAAAAGTACAAGACAGTGTACAAATTTGAAGATTATCCTAAAAACTAGAAAAAAGTGGAAGTTCTTTAATATAAAATCTAATAACTGTATCCCCCTCCGTACGACCCCCATTGATTGTAACCGCTATAACCTCCTTGAGGATACTGCCAACCTTGGTACTGATACTGATCGCCTTGTCCATATGTATAATTGTACTGTCCTGTTTGAGAACCTGAATATTGATAAGATCCTTGAGCGGACGAATTTCCATAATTACCGTAACTCCCATATGAACTAGACTGCGACGTAGTTTGATTCGATGCTTTATCCTTTTTACCCGTTGATGTGGCATCACTGCATCAAACAAAAATGAAACACCAAGATTCCAAAATAAAATAATACTCACTTTTTCGATTCTTTCTTTTTGCCAGACTCTTTACTTTGTTTAATATATTTCTGATATTCATCATAAGCTTTTTGTACTGACTGTATATCCGCTCCAAAATCCTCCAAGTACTCCAACTTCCTTTGTGCAAAGAGCACTTTTTGGTCGGCATCGGCAGACTCTTTCTCCAAAAATGAATCAATCAACTCAATTATGACATTTTCTGGTACATCATCTTGTTGTAGGGTGAGGTCAATCAGCTGCAAGTACAGCCTAGGATTGTTTGGGTCTTTAGTTATCGCCGACCTAAGTATCTCCAAGGCTTTTTCTTTATTTTTAAGTATCTTTAATGCGAATCTTGAATATTTTATCGCTATGTTACTAGAAATCATTTTGTTTTTCGAATTGTTTATATAATGTTCATACAGTTGTGCACATCTTTCATTATCACTTCTGCGCCTTTCTAGATTTATTCTCCTATAGGCAATTTGTAACACATTAGGGACTGACTTTTCTAAATTTACAAGGATTTCAGCTGAACGATTAAAATTCCCGACACTTTCTTCAAACATGGCCCACTGGAGGTGTAAACTTGGTTTTTTCAAATGGTGAATAGTGCAAGCTCGTTCATACACGTCGCGGATTTTCGGTTGAAGTTCGGAGTCTTTCAGATTTTCCAAATAATGAACAAACTTTAAATAAAACATATTAGTACAAGCTTTAAGGATGATAACTGGTAAAAATTACCTTTAACCAAAATTCTTCATACAAAGCGCAAGCTATAAGGCAACGTTCGAACAAGACTACAATTCTCACTTGGTCGCCCTGTTCAATTTCGTAATCCAGGTACTCTTGCCAGTTCTTCAACTGACATCTTTCCAAAGGTTTCACGTGGAAATATGGCCTTTTGATCTGAAGTAGTGATTACAAAAATGTATAAAAATGTGGGTTTTCGTAAAGGGTGATTTAAGTATTATATTATTAATCAGATGGCCCTTGCGGCGTCCGCATTAAAAACTCGGGATTACTTCGCAAACTCTGCGAAATAATCATAGCAAAATCATCACATATTTTTTACAAAAAATATCTATATATCGTATACAGTAAGCAACAAAATTATGGAATAACCTTATTAATACTAAAAACATTTTCTTTGACAAAAATTTTACACATATTAGATTTTGAGTAATGACGTCATTGAGATTTTTTTTTTAATGGAAACCCCTAAATATTTTTATTTATTTTGGTAGATCTTTTAATTGTTGAAATGGCTATACCAAAATATTAAATGTTACGTAATAAAGTTTTCGAATAAAAATAATTAAAGAATGAAAAACTTAAATTTTAGTAGTATTGCAAAAAAATTAAACTTTATTATTTCAGTTTAGCGAGAGAACCCGGGACCAAAAATGCAATGAATGTTCAATCTTAATAATGTAATAATATTAGTGTAATCAGTATATTAGAAACTAGCACACCTGAAGAGAAGTCAAAAGTTGACTCTAATGTACTTACACACTATAAGTGCAAACTGTTATTAAATCTCGATTCTTACACTTTTTGGCCACGGGCTCTCAGATTAACGGTGGACCAAAATCCTTAATCCCATCAGTCATTTCTATTACCTAAAAATGCAAAGCCCAAATACGGATCAAGCAAATTTCCTTATCTCAATAGGGAGAAGTCTAGAGCTGCGAATACTCTCAAAGGTTGTAAAATGGGTAAAATATAATATAAAAAATAGGTTTTAAATTTAATTTTGTCTAAATGTATTTACCAGAATTGCGATAGGAAACTACTTCCAGGAAAATTCCGAATTTCTCGCATAAGACTTCTTCCGTTTCTCCTTAAGTCTTGTTGTAATTATCTGAATAATTCAATTTAAATATTATCCCTTATAAAATAATGTTTGTTAGCTTAGATTTTAAATGTTTTTAGGATAGATTTTAAGGAACAATATTTTAATATTTAATTTTAATATTTACTCTCAAATGTTTTCGAAACCTGTTAAAAATTCTGTCTTAATCAAGCAATTGGAGAACCTGTGAAACATTCCCTACCGAGTAGTGCCGATCCCCAGGTTGGTTCGCAATTAGGACACATTTCAAGGATTCCTACGATACTGGTTCACAATTGGAACCAGCCGCTGTGACTTCCTTCAAGAAATAGAAAAACCATGGCGAACTAAGAACGCAACTGACCAGATCAAAACATCCTTCATTTTATAATAAAGGACGCAGTGATGCAAACGCTATGAGAAAAATATCTACTATTTATGCATATACATTTTTATTTAACAAAAAAAAAAATAATAATAATTATAAAAAAAAAGAAATTCATAATAATCGAATAATTGATATTCCCGCTTTCGGATAACTAAAGCGACCTCTAGTGGCGTTCGGGTTTAAATCATTTTTATTTTAAGCAAGAAAATTGTAAATTATTACTGTGCAACATTATGATCTCGCTTTCTATTATCACCTCGATTTTATATTTTATTTTTATATTATTGATACTACTAATACTACATGTAAATAGCTTTTCTCACTTCTTTTTATAAAACACTAAAATATTATTTTTTATGTACGTCCCTATAATATCAGTATTTTTTATTATGAAAAATTTTAAATAAACAGTTCCTAGCTTCTCATTAAGTTAATCCATCATTCTTATAACATTTTAAGCTTTTTTTATAGGCCACTAACAAAACATGTATATGCATTTACATTTTTTCATTCATATTTCTCGCCGTATCAAAAATTTGGATATATAGCAGCTAAACGTTGGTAGAAAATGGAGGAAAAATTCCCCCAATCCCGCGAATTTGTTAAGTGAATATCCGTAGATTGTCATTAATTTAATTTTTTTCTGACAAATAAAAATATAGAAAGCTGTTATTTATCTTTATAATGTTTCTATAGAAACGGCTAAAGATCTATGACGAGCTAAAGTTTTTTTCTAGTCAACAAAGCGTTATTTATTAGAGTGTTTAAAGTGCATTTTCTTATTAATTGTTCATAAAAGAAGGATTAAAATGACTTCAAGCAGTTCAAGTTCAACTCAAGCAACCGGAAATCAGCCGCAAATCCTCCAACTAAAAATTTCTCTAAGGGAAATCAAACCTAAAATCTGGTGTCGTATCCAAGTGAAGAGTGCTGATAATTTTGAAGACCTTCACAAGTTCATCCAAGCCGCTATGAGATGAAGAAATTGTCACCTTCACCAATTTATAACTGCCGATGAGCAAAAAATAGTTGATCTTAATTATGAAAACATTTGGGGTTTCGTCACTGATAAAGCAATAAAAGGAGACCAAATAAAACTATCAGCTGTTTTTAAAGAACCTAAAGATAAAGTGATTTATCTTTACCATTTTGGTGACGAATGGGTTCATGAAGTAGTTTTGGAGAAAATTTTACCCGTAACTGAAGGGGAAAGTTACCCTAAATGCGTCGATGGAAAACGAGCTTGTCCACCAGAAGATTGTGGTGGAACATATGGATATGAAAAATTGTTGGAAGTATATGTTAACCCAAGCCATCCCGAATATGAAGAATTAATAACAGAATGGTTGTTTGAATTCTACCATGACTATGATCCTAAAGTTTTTACCATATGATGATTTTCTTTGGCTAAGTGGGCTTATAATAAACCAAATATGTTTAGAATTTTTTCCAAATATTATTGTAGGTTTCAGTTGCAATAGAATAGGTATTTTAATTATAATATATTATTTTTAATTATATTATAATAATAGGTAACTTTTCAATAGTATTTTTTATTAGAATACTTTTTGTTTGTGACTAGATTATAATACCTGTAGAATTAATGTTTTTGTGTTTGTTCCTACTTTTAATAATTAATAAATTGTTTGATTCGTAAAAAAGTCTATAGATGACGCTACAGAGTATAACATCCAAGGCCAACTGTAATACCCTTGTTACGTCCGAAATAATATTTTTGAAAATGTGTTTGGTCGGATAGGCAACAGAAATGACCGATGAGGGCGGCACCTGAGAGAAGCGTGGGAAGGGTTTTTCATTTCAAATTTGATAGAATTGACAAAACTGGGTTATTGCGTTTTCAATCGCCACGGTTTAGGTGTGATTTAAAAAAAAATGTACTCAAAATCAAAAACGAATTTACAAAAACCAGAGTTGTAGGCAAATCAACAGAGAATTGTTTCGTGACGAAATAGTACCAGGAAACAGTCTATCACATTAAGGATAGTCTGTAGTTATATTCTGCTGTTTTATACTCGCAACTGTAGTCATTTGTTATTATTTAAAACTAAAAAATCGTCCTTTTTTAAGTTTTTTGCTTATAAAATTAAAACTAATAGAGCAATCTCAATGATTTTTGACCAGATCGGATCAAAAAGGACTTCCAAAAATAACGAAGTTATGTTTTTCTTATTATTGTAAATAAATAATGTGTATTTTTTATATCTAAAGTGTAACAAATAATACACAGAAAATGGAAGAAAAAGATACGTACCCCTTCTTCAAAGTTCCACCTCGCCGTAACCGCCGCTACCGTATTCTTATGTATCTTTCTCCTGATTGAAATTATCCTTTCTCTAATCGCTTTTGTTTCTTCATCTGTGCTTATTGCTTTACTTGCATCATCTTCACCAGGAGGTACGTCTGAATTATCAGTTTTATTTTCATTGGCTGCGTCATGTTTCAACATATGCCTGACTTCTTTTCGTAACGCCAAAAACTCATCGACTTCTACCACTTTATTGGGCGGATTTGTTGTAATGTGTTCTTGGAAACTAATCAAATAGATAAATAGACTAAACAAATACAAAATCAATTATGGACTAACTTTTCAAAATGTGTGGTATATCCTTGAGTGGGCGTTGTGAAAAGTCTGTCGTAAATTGAAGTAACATGTTGAAGTCTTTTTCCTTCCGCTTCCCACTTGATGTACGAGTCCCAAAGTCTGTCTGATCTGAATTCCAATCCACTGGCGGTGATTGCCCTCTCGAATTGTGATCTGATGTACTCTTCATCATCTGGTTTTGTAGTTTTGACGTACGTCAGGTAGTGGATCCACAAATCGACGGATAGGGGAATCGCTTTCAAGCCTCTCTCGAATACCTTTATAATAGTCAATTAGAAAGATTAAAATTGGTGATCCCTTTTGATGTGTATTTGTTTGCCAAAAATAGAAGTAAATTATAAATTTTTTTTTAGTTTATTGAAGTTACCTGCCCTGGTGCTCGCCCTCTGGCCGAGCAAATAAATACACACCAAATAATAAAAAAATCATACCTGAAAAATAAAATTAGTCTACTTATAATATAGAGAATTGTATTTTAGTTATATCAGCCTATCACGTGGAATTTATTTTTGTTTTTCTTACATTTTTCGGTTTGCGAAACTATATCCAGCGATGTAAGCCTCGCTGTTCACCTTGCTGAGACTCTTTTGGGGGTGATTTTAACAATTTTAACGTACTTCACTAGGTATATCAAATAATGTAAGATAACACAATTACAACTTAAATAACATATAGATAACAGACTACAAATACATTTACAATATCGTATTTTATATTCACTACAATTGTAATAATTAGCAGCCACCATGCCGAGCTGTAGGGATTGCAAAATAATTATGTGAGTGTATAAAGCATTGCACGGGATATATCTAGAGAAAATTACGTACCTCTTCGCACTTTTTCTTGTTCCCTTTCCTTTTCTCATAGTCGGCGTATTTACGCCAATAGCCATAGCAATATGGGTAGTGGGACAAGAAAGCGTCGTAGGCTTCACGTGCCGCTTCCATATCGTTCTAAATATTAAAAAACAAAGATAAATGGTATATCCAAATTTAAAATATTTATGAAATATTTCTTTCGTAAATGCGCTGTTCAAATCAATTTTAACAACAAAAATATTTATCAACAAAACAAATGTATTCTTCATTCAAGAGATATAGGACAGTCATTAAATTAAGTAGCCGTGGCCTTGATACGGTCGACCAGGTTTTGTTTTCGATGCAACAAAGCGTAAAATAACTAATCATTGTCCAACTGGACAACAATGTCAACATTTCGTTACTAATTGATCACAGAAGTGCAGCTGTGCCCTTGAAACGCTTTGCTACATCGGAAACAAAGCTGGTCGGCTGTATTAAGGCCACGGCTACTTAATTTAATGACTGTTTACATAGTTTTTACGACTATTTTACTTTTACGACTTAATTGGCGAGCCCTACATCTCGTGAATCAAGGCTGTGTGCTTATAGTCCTTGCACTTGTCTACGAAATATTGACTTGTAGCAAATTAAACAATATATGTCATACAGTTGTTTCGTAAATGCAGGTTTGGAGGTGATACAGTGTTTTTTTCTACCCAGTGTAATAGTCCGCAGTGTTAGAAGGGCAAAAATTTATCTGATTTAAAAAACGACTAAAAAATTAATCGAAATTTCATTTGCTAAAATGACAAAATTTAAAATGTTTTTTAACCAGTCAGAAACTGATTTCATCGACTATTCAAAATTATCATAAGGAAAGAAAATCGTTAAACAGGGATAATCTAAAGTAAAGCAAAAGCATTTTTACCAACATTCAAGTTTGGTTCAGGAAATAATCTTAATAAATACAACTTGAACTTGATAAATTATCAACTAGACAAATTTTACTAGTTAATTTTTTAGTCGCTTTTTCAATCAGATAAATTTTTATTCGACTAACGCCCAACTTTATTATCCGATTAAAAATTTATTCGAATAAATTTTAATCCGAGTATTTTTTGGTGCGATTGAAATCTTAGTCATCATTTACGACTACATATTTAATCGATTTTTTTATTTGTATTTTTAGTCGGATAAAATTTTAGTCGTTTCTACGATTAAAAATTCCGACTAATTTTTTAGTCGTTTTTTCAATCGGATAAATTTTTATTCGAATAACGCCCAACTCTGGTTATTAATAAATGAATGAGAGTTTTATCATAATTATTTACAAGCGATAGTTCAGTTGAATAAAAAATATTAAGACTTATAGCTCAGATTCAAGCAAAGATTGTTTTTAAGGGTGAAATTTGAGTGTTACTTGGAAGTAAACAACTTCTGTTGCTGTAATGGGCAAAATACGCAGATATACAGGTGGACCAAAATTATGGACTATTGAATAAACGAAATATGGGGATTAAATGGCTGTAAAAATGCTACCTGAAGACCTGAGACTATGTTTAATTTTTTTATTTGTTTAAATTTTTAAGAAAACTATAACATTTTTGTTTTTTTTTTTTGTAAACTTTACATTTAATTTTTTTCAAAACAAATGTTGCTGTATAATTTTTCTTTAAATAGTTTTTTGTAAAAAATCAAAAATGTGTTTTTAATAAACTTGTATTAAACATATTTATTACATAATTAATTTTTAACTTTATAAAAAAATGCATCTGCGTATGACATCTAACAGGGAATATCAAAATCAAGTCATACACAAAAAAAGTAATAACTTTCAATAAAAAATTATGAAAATATACGCCATTATAAGCTGTTGTGTTATTATATCCTAAAAATCACTATTTATTTTTGCGTTAAATGCATTAAAGTTATTTAAAAATGAGAATTTCAAATCAAGATTACATAACCAAACTTTATTTAAATATTTAGACTTAACACGATTAAATTAATGAACTCTCGAGAACATTTATTGCGTTTGTGATTCTATTAATATACAACATGTTTAGCAACTCTAATTTTTTCCTAACATTACCAACTAGTATATTTTATTAATTTACAAATCTGCTGTTGCAAATTAATGTTAATTTATTGCATCAGAAAAACAACTTGATACTTGAACAAATAAGCAAAAAAGAGAACAATAAACTTTTTAAAACTCACCTCCTGATCTACATACTGCAGCAGATACGTCCAACCGGTAAAATCAGTGGGATCATCATTTACAGCTTTCCAATATTTATCTAATTCTGGCAATTTTTTAGGCTTTACACTTTTCTCTTCTTCTTTAACAGTGGCATTTTCCAGAGAAGGCTTTTTAGCCGGTGCTTCACCTTCCGAAGTTGGTGATCCTGGATCATAATCCCCTTCTGTCAATTTACGTTTATTTGCTTCTTTCTTGACTGTTGGCAATTCATCTTCTGATACAACTTCAGTATCTGCAGGCAACTCTGCACGTTTTGGACCAGGAAGCTCCTCATCAGAGACTTCCTCAGTTTCAGGTACTTTAACAGCTTGAACAGTTGGCAACTCATCTTCTGAAATATTTTCAGCGTCAGGTTCGCCACTCTAAAAATAATAACAATGAAGCGTTTCTCCAAACCCAAGTTGTACCTACCACTTGTTTTTCATCAATTTTTTCAGTGTTTTCATCCAATTCTAATGCATCAACACCGTTTGTTTCCTCTTCGGGAACTTCTTGTACTTCATTATCTACATCTTGAGAAGTCTCTTCTACAGGTTGGGCAAATTCATCAGATTCTTCTACAGGTTGGGCAAATTCTTCCTCAGTTTCTTCTACAGGTTGACCAAATTCTTCATCTTCTATTTTATCTTCAACATCCTCAGAATTTTCATTGATTTCATTCATGGACTCATTCTGGCTGACTTCCATTTCAGTCTCTCTGAGTTGTGCCAACTCTGCGGTCTCTAAGGATTCTTCTGTAACCATTTCCTTGTAAATTTCGTCACTAACGTCATTTGTAGTGCCATTGTTTTGCTCAACATCAACTTCATTTTTTTGTGCATGTTGGGCTTCTTCCTCTTCTTCTGACACTTCAACTTCCATCAAGACAACCTTTTTCCGGGTTTTCTTTGCTGGGGCTTTAGCTGCCGGGGGCGTACGCACTATTTTACCGGATCTGGTCCTCCTTACTACACCGAACAAACAATTGTATCCAGGCGCAAGACGCTATGGATTTTCCAAGTAAAAAACTCTACTTACCATTTTCGTTGTTGATTGTGTCGTCGGTATTATCCATTTTTGCAATAAAAGGCCCTTTGCTGTTGAGAACTTATACCAATTTCGTGTTTTTATCGACAAAATTACGTTCTCGTGTACACAAGACGAAATGCCGAGATAATTACTGAATCGGTAATATAGGTCGCGTTTTCATCGCGGCAAATGTCATTTAGCATTTTAGATTTTTGCGATTTAAAAAAAAATGGATACATAACTAATTTCGATACTTCTCGAGTAAATATTAATCGTTTTTTACTATTTTTATATAAATAAAAAATCCAAATAAACTCACGTTTTAATTTTCGACTTCTTGGTTGTGCTTTAGGAAAAGTCGAAAAGTTGTAGTGGCACACCTGGCTGGTGAAATCAGCTGTAAGTGTCATAAAGGTTATATGTGTATTTTTGTAGTAATTTCATCAAATTCGTCGTTGTTTTTTATGTAACATAACTAATCACTTCATGTAAAATAAAATGTTTTCACTTCAAAACCAGAATCAGGTAAGATTATTGTATTTCTTCGCTATAGTGCAATTTGCGCAATTGGCAGTTTCAGGCAATTTTCACTCTCTCACAAATATCTGCTATTCTAACTCCTCGTCAGAATGCCTTCCTGAGTAAAAAAGCTCTACGTAGCAAGGAAAAGTCCTCACAAATCATGTGTAAAGAAAGCTTTTTGGAAGCTTTGAAAAACTGTGACTTTTCATTCACTAAACACTTGAACGTCAAGCAACTTACAGAGAACAGTTTCCTCAGCAATTTTAAAGTGTCGTATGTGTCACAAGAGAGTTTTTTCGAAAACAAACATGGTTTTTCTGAAAACGATTTGCAAAATCCCGTTCCGACGTTAATAGTTAAAAATCGAAAAAATGTGTATATTCCTCAGAATTTTTACCAGAAAGTTGTGCAGGGACTGCGGCAAGGTAATGCTTTTACATTTGATTTACAAGTGAGGGGTTTTAAGACTGACAGGAGTATCAAAGCGGAACTGCAACGAAATCCCGGTCTTGGAGCGCGGATTAAAAACGCCTTAGGGTTGACTGCTGCAACTGAAAATTTAGATTCGAAATTAGCCAAAGATCTGTCGTTGGGGAATGAGAAAATGAAACAAATTTTTGCGGCTGAGGGAAATAATATGTCTGAGGCGGAGAAACAAAGGATTAAGGTTGCTTTTGCTGAGGGGTATCTTCTGGCGAATAGTCCTGGAACACGTACAGGAAAAGCCGCAAAATATTTTAAAGTTTTCCAACAAATCTTGACTATAGTTATCTTTTTGGCAATAGTTATTAGTTTAATGGTTAGCACGACGGGCTCTATTTTTAGGTAATCTAATTTGATATTCTGGAAAATTAAGAAAAAGTTTTGTTTTTGTAGGATTCAGTTAGGTAATCAAGTGGAGGTGGATCCTGAGGAGATACATGTAACTTTTGATGATGTGAAAGGGGCAGATGAGGCTAAACAAGAACTGAAAGATGTAGTGGAATTTCTGAAAAATCCTGAAAAGTTTTCTAATCTTGGGGGTAAATTACCTAAAGGCGTTCTCTTGGTTGGGCCACCAGGTATATTATTGGTGTTTACATATAATGGTTGTTTGAAATAAAAATGATTTGTTTTAGGTACTGGTAAAACACTCTTGGCTAGGGCTGTAGCAGGCGAGGCTGGTGTACCTTTTTTCCATGCAGCTGGTCCAGAATTTGACGAAATTTTGGTAGGACAAGGAGCAAGGAGAGTTCGTGATTTATTTAGTTAGTTTTTAAGTTAAGTTTGAAGGAGGTTTTTATTTGACAAGAATGAATTTTTTAGAGTCAGCTAAGGAGAAAGCACCCTGCGTTATTTTTATTGATGAAATTGATTCAGTTGGTGCAAAAAGAACAAATAGTGTTTTGCATCCTTACGCTAATCAAACAATTAATCAACTTTTAAGTGAAATGGATGGTTTTCATCAAAATGAAGGGGTTATAGTTTTAGGAGCGACTAATAGGAGAGATGACTTAGATCAGGCTTTGTTAAGACCAGGTCGATTTGATGTCGAGGTAAGTCAAAACTTTTGAAAGTAAATCAGAAATATAAATTTTGTATAACAAGGAATTAAAGCATATATTGCATTTCTTCTAAAATTCTAATTTTTAATATTTTACAAAAATTGTGGAATATACAACCAACAATACTCAAAGGACTTTACAGACTCTTCTATCTAAATTTTTTATTTTGACATGAATCCCAAAATTACTTCTTTACAGACAATTTTGGTTAATTTATGAACTGTTTTATTTATTTCGCGGACAATTTTAGAAAAAAGTTTAATTATTAATTTTTTATTGCCTTGTTTTTGATTTTCTCTTTTTTGGGTTATTGGGGATGAGGGCTGATTATTATTAAATAACAAACTTTACATGACCAGTTTCGTGGATTTTATTGTCCACTTCTTCAGATAATTACGCATAACAAATAAATTAAATCTTAATTTTCAATTGTTGACCAGTGCATAATTTATTTTTTGCACTACTCTACTTAAAATCAAGTGATTACGCAGTGAGCGACAATCGGGACCGTCAATTTTACAATCATCCTCCGTTTTTACCGCACTAGTACCTGCAAAGAGCATAGGGATTTTTCTCGTTTAAAAAACGATTTAAAATTATATTATCGTATCAGAGCCCAAGTTTATAATAAAACAATACACTTTACCACTTTTATTCAGATAAAACAACAGAAATGCATTCACAATATTGCATTTTAAGTTTAAGCAGCGCCATATGTGAAAAATTGTGTAAGACATTAAAATGTCAAATTTTGACAGTAGATTTTAGTAACTTGAAAAATCTGACAGTTAGTTACCTACATTATCGACATCAACGCACTTGATTTTTGCGATAAATTAAAGATAAATTTTAAAATTATCGTTATGTATTTGGTTTTGTGGAGGATCCGTGCAATAATTAATATACAAGATACGTGCGGGAACAGTTTTGCTTTATTCGTGCGACATTCTTTCCTCGTGGCAAAGCGCACTCGTGTAAAAACTGTCGCACTCATATGCAAAATATATGGGCCCGCACTTGTGGTGTAAATAACTATTTCGTTTCTATTAAAGGTTACGGTACCTACTCCTGATTTCACTGGCCGAAAAGAAATTCTTGGTTTATACTTAGGTAAAGTTTTGGCAAAAGACGTTGATTTGGAACTTTTGGCTCGTGGTACTACCGGATTTACGGGTGCTGATTTAGAAAACATGGTCAACCAAGCTGCACTCAAGTAAGTCATCATTGCTCTGTTTAGCTTATTATTCATACATTTTTCTTTTCAATAATAGGGCTGCTATAGATGGTGCAGATTGCGTTAGCATGAAGTACCTAGAATCAGCTCGAGATAAAGTTTTAATGGGACCGGA
The DNA here is from genome assembly GCA_029207805.1 of Tribolium confusum. Classification (NCBI taxonomy): domain Eukaryota; kingdom Metazoa; phylum Arthropoda; class Insecta; order Coleoptera; family Tenebrionidae; genus Tribolium; species Tribolium confusum. The sequence continues at coordinate 7,363,556 of JALGAY010000003.1, forward strand.
ACGCAAATCCAGAATTCCCGATGAAGAGGCGAATTTGATAACAGCTTACCACGAAGGTGGACATGCTATTGTAGCCTTCTATACACGGGATAGCCATCCATTACATAAAGTTACGATAATACCAAGAGGGCCGAGTCTGGGCCATACCGCCTACATTCCGGAAAAAGAACGATACCACGTGACTAAATCCCAACTTTTGGCAACGATGGATGTGATGATGGGGGGTCGTGCTGCCGAAGAACTTATTTTTGGGTCTGAGAAAATCACGTCAGGTATTGAAAGATTTATTTAAAAAAAATATTAATTAATTGAATTTTTTGTAGGGGCTAGTTCTGATTTGAAGCAAGCCACGTCTATTGCGACTCACATGGTTAAAGATTGGGGCATGTCTGAAAAAATCGGGTTGAGAACCATGACTGAAAGCTCAAAACCTTTTCAAGGCGATAGTTTAGGACCGTCGACAAACGAACTTGTAGATAACGAAATAAGAAGGATTTTATCAGAGAGTTACGATCGTGCTAAACACATACTTAAAGCACACGCTAAAGAACATAAAGCATTGGCGGAAGCTCTGATGAAATACGAAACGTTAGACGCGGAAGACATCAAAGCCATAATGACAGAAAAAGCACCGCACGTTGAAAAATCTTAAGTGGACTTTTCCATTACTTTGCCGAAAACTTAATAGACTTTTTTTTATTATAACAGTACGTTCTGTTGAAATCGGGTTTTTTTCGCTGTAGGTAGCCGCAATTTTGTACATATTACATATAATAAATTGTAAGCAGGCCTCCAGTTACTTAATTTCTTGCGTGGTCGCCATAAAGCAGTTTTTAAGTAAGTATCTAATAAATTTATTGTAATATAATAAAACAATAAATATTTTATAATCTAGTTTTATTGAAATTAGTTCAAAGTTGGGTTACAACAATACCATCTTAACATATTGTAAAATACATTAAAACAATAAATATTTTACAATCTAGTTTTATTTAAATTAATTCAAAGTTCAATTAAAACAGTATAACATTACCATAGTGAGAATCAAGAATAAGTGCGTGTCAATTTTTGACTTTAAAAATTCATCTGACAACATAACCTTTTAAACTTCACTATTTCAGCCGTTTTAATTAAGATTTGTATTATTTTAAATTTTGTCATTATTATAATTGTTAAAACAGAAACGGATTTTTTAAAACATTTTTTAGATGCTCCTTGGACCTTAGTGGATAATGTAAATATCAACAATTTGGTCCGCCATTTTTAAAACACCCAGTATTTATCTTTAATACTTCAGGATCTTTAGATGGTTATAGGTGAGAAAGAGTTAAACAACCCTTCTTATATTCAAGTGTAAAGATTTTCTTTAATAACACCGGTATTTTTCCACTGATTTATTAAAGTAATAAATGAATAAATAGCTGTTATTTTTTTTATTATTTTTTAATTAGTTCTTGTGCATCAAAATCGTACTTATTTTTGTAGTATTGTGATCTTAAATTAATTCACTCACGCAAATTAAGTTTTCAATTAAAGTCCAATTACTATTAAGTCTAATTGTAATAAAGTAATTACAAACAAAACAATTCGCCGACGTACTCAATATTTTTTTTAAGTTCTTGGATTAGTGCATTTTATCAAATAAAAAAGGCAGACTTTTTTCCAAATTTATGAGAGAAACATTTAGCCTGTTTTATTTAAAAACGAGTGTTTAAGATAGGCTACATTAATTCTCACAAAGCGCCGTGGCTTCTGCGCATGTGCGTCAAACTGTTAGTGATTTTAGTGGCGAAGTTTAGTGACATTTTTGAAAGTTCATTATAAAAAAAAACTTTACCTATTAAAAATTCAGATTTTCTCTGGTGATCATGTATTCAGAGCTCTTAACTGAGATATTATTCCGTGATTTCTTTTCCAAGAAATACCTTTTCGTACATATTAATATCACAATCTGTTCGTTAAAACAAATTCGCATTTAATTTTAAGACATTATTATTATTTAGATGTAATTTCATTTTATTGTTAGAATAATATAAGAAGAATAAATAAAGAAGATAAAGCAAGTTATAATGTACGTCACTCTCACTAGTATTTGGAATGTCGTGGGTTCGATTCTCAATACCGACTGTTCTGATCGAAGTTTTTGAAAGATTTTCTTTGATCAATAAGCAAATGCTGGAAGTTCCTCTCGAGAGCTCAGTTATACAAGAAGTCTCAATACTTGATCTCAAGTCAGAATGGACTTTTTATAGGTACTTATGTCTTTTTTTTAACTGTTTGTAACTATCATCTTTATACGAATATATTGTGTATATTAAAATGAAAATGAGTATTTGTAAAATCAAAATGTTTTATTTGGGTCTTATTACTTTACAACTTATAATGTCAAATAAAAAAACATTGTTGCATCTTCATGTTTTAAAGAATTTTTTTTAAATTTTTTAATTGCAAAAAAAATCGGTCCTATTTTTCCAGGAAAAAATTTAATAATTTTCTAATAATAAACATAAAAAACATTTTTGTCTAATCAAAATTAAAAACACATTTTAGAAACATACTTCTTAGTGTCGATTTATATAAAGTGCAAGAAATGTTGCTCACACGTTAAATAGTTGATTCTCTATAGTCAATTGTAGTCAGCACAAGAAAAGTCAGAAGTTGATCGCGAATCAAGATTTAATCGGAATTTAATATTTAATTCACCAGTGAATGTAAAGTAGGTAGGTACTGTTTACCGGACCCACAAATTTTTAAAATGAATACCCCATCAACAGTGCCTGCATGAGTGCATGCTTAAAAGATTTGGTTTACGGTGCATCTATTTTTTACTTTACATTATAAATAAATGTATTTATTGTGATTAGTTCAACTAATATTTACCGCATTTCCACGCTCATGCGCAGGAGTCACGACGCTTTGTGAGAATTAATGTAGCCTGTTTAAGATATCACGCACTGTTTCAGGTTCTTGAGTATATACAAATAAATAATAGCGGGGGAGAGGCCTCCTCCATTACACATTCACACCGCGAGGTAGCGCTAGTGAAACGTCAATGTCACTTGTCAAGATTGCCAATGTGTTTGTGGCTGAGTGAATGTGCAATGTCAATATTATTGTGATAATTTCTTTATAAGTTTTAAATAATTAGTGAAAATTAGTAATTATGACCACTGAAGAAAAATTCAACGCAGCTGTCAACGTCATTAGAAGTTTACCAAAAAATGGTAATGATTTCTTGAATTATTCATGTAAAACTTGTTAGAAACAGCCCCCCTATTGTTAAATATAGATTTCTTATCGCTATTTTGGTTTTAATTTATTAATAAATAATTGCACCGTCAAAGAAAACCATGGAATTTTTCTCAGGAAGTCGTTCGCTTTATAGCAATACCAAGGACGTCTTGTTGCAAAGTAAAATTTTTGTTTTAGCTTATTTTTTACAAATCATTCTTTGACGACAAAATTTGATACTTTTAACTGATAGCATTACGATAATTATGTCAATGGTTTGATAATGTATTCGTTTTTTGTATTGTATTAAGGAGGTGCACAGGTCAAGGATATCAACTTATCTCAATTGTTATTATTTTGCTACTCTAAATGAAAATACGAAATTATTTTAGATGTCTGCTTTTCGGACTGTTCCTCATTGCATAACTAATCGTTTTAATTTTGGTTGAACGACCTAGTGAAAGTAAAAATGTATTAGACTAATATGTAAGATTTTACTTATGACGTTATGACCTACCAATCCTAAAACGGCAAATGTCTTCATAAATCTTTATGACCAACAAAAACGAATAAAACAACTCTTTTCCAATGAGTTAATAACAGTTGCTCTGAAATTATAACCTAACGAAAATCTTAAATATTGTATTTACGGAAACAGTTGAAGTGAAAGCAAAATTGCAGTTTGTGATTGGACGATCTCTAGTACTTCACGTGCCGTTTAAAAGTAATACAACGTAAGGCTAGCCTGATCCTACTAAAAACCAAATTTTGACCTTTTTTGACTTCAAAAATGAATAAAGCTTAATGTGTTATACATAGAAAACGTGTTTTTTATATCTCTAGAGCGTTTAGAGCTGGCGTTTAGGCGTACACGGGTACACGCGCCTATGTAAAAAATATTCGTTTCGTAAATCAGGTACCATTTGAGTTTACCAAAACCAAATAAAAAAAATGTGTCTCAGTAAACACTATTCTCTTCTAACGCCATAGTTGAATGACCATAGTTTAATGATAATTATTCAGTTAACAAATTTGCTTTTTTGGTGGTACATTTATAAGACTTTGGAGCTCGTGTTGCACTATTTTAATATAAATCTATACACGTATTATTGAAAAAAATATTGCTAAATTTTAGGTTTAATTTGGAACTACATATTTTTCAAATTGAATTATTTTTTGTTTACTTCTTGAAAATTAGAGGTAAGAAAAGTATTGGTTTTCATATGCGAACAAGTTTATTTAAATTGGTTTTAGAAAACTCAAATGCTATCCGTTTTAAGAAACGCTAATTTTTTCCATAAGCGAGAGCACAACTAAACGCCGGTCTTAAATATTGCCATCAAAAGGCAAATGTACTAACATCTTATTTAAAGAAAACTGGTTTATCTTTTTTTTCTTGGACTTTTTTCGAAAATATTTTTTTCGTATTCTAAATGCAAAATTTTAGGTTTAAGGTTTCTATTGTCACTGTAAATATATAAATATAAATCCCACAATTTACGAAACATAAAATCATTAATATACACATACTTGTTTAACAGAGTATAGTCAATATTATTACTACTAAATAAGCTTCGAAAATGTATTCCGTCTTCAAAAAAATGTTAATGTTTGTTTATCTAAAATGTTGTGTTGAGTTTTTAGGGTTGGTTAATAGAGGATGCAATTCAAAAAATATATGGGCGATCTCCAGCTCGTTGCTTTGATTCGTTCTTTACAAAGTAATGAACTAATAAAGTCACCTTCTCATAATCCCGATTCTGCTGTCACAGGCTCATGAGCTATACTTTTGCTTTTCAGTTTGTTTAAACATATGTATTTCTGGTTGTTGATGCAACAACCAATTGTGTAAATACTTCCGGGTCCGACTAGCCTTAAGAGGGATCCACCAGGGTTTTAAGTTTCTACAGGCTTAAATGGAAAAATCAACCTTGCAGAGCTTCTACTTTACCCATAGATTTTTTTCAAGAATTTTTTTTTAATTTTAATTTCTTTATTAGAAAAATTAAAAAGTTAAAAAAAATAACACTAGGGAAAACCAGTTTTATCGTTTTACAATCCAATGGTATTTCTATTTCTTTAACTTTTCTTAATTTGGTGTTAATTTTATGGATAGAGCGGATGCATGTTTTAGCATAAATACAGATGTGGTGGATACCTGTTAACAGGGTCGTGTCGCCGTATAGGCCAATATGTGTAACGAATACAGGCGGCACTACAAAGGGGCCACACTTTAAGTCAGAGCCGGCTCTGGAAGCTCCAGCGAATTAATGTCTGATTAAATATTAGTACAAAAAATAACAGCACTAATATTCGAATCAATTAAGGTTTTCACTTCTTACCCTTTAGACCAGTACCGATTTTGATGATTTCTTTTTTGAAATGTTTGTTTTTATTGGTTATTTCAATTCAGAAACATTTTAGTACGGGTAGGAGTGAATCTAAGGGGGCGATTGTCACCTCCAAGACAAAGGTTTTTCAATTTTTTTTTATAGTTTTTATCTGAGATCTGCACAATTTATATCATTTTCAACAAATGTTGAGTAGTACAGTATTGCACTATTTCGCACCAAATACTATATTAAAGAACGCATTTCGAAAAGTCAACTTTGTGGCACGAATTCAAGTTTATAAAACGAGCGCAAAGCGCGAGTTTTTATAACGAATTAGTGCCACAATGACTTGAGAAACGAGTTCTTTATGCTATTTTTTCTACTTGCGCGTTTTACATGATTTTAAGTAAAAAAGTTAATTATTCAATCTTTAAGGACTTTTGCGTTAATACGAGATAGTTGGGAATAAATGTCATGAAAGTATCAAATAAGTAACCCACAAATGGTTCTTTTTTACCTACCGTATCGGTTATTGATTGAATACTCCAATTGGCATAAACACAGTAAGGGAAAGCTCCAAAAACATTGTAACATTATTCTTAAATTACCAAATTAATTGCGATTCTCAGCAATTCCTTTCATTAGTATTTCAGAATAAGGGGTGCTATATACTCATCCAGCCAATAACTTGTAAATTATCAAGTGCTATGGGGGTTGTAAATAGGCAAAATAGTGGCTGAAAGCTGTTTCATTTTAAAGCTGTTCTTACCTCAAAAAGAAAGTTGAAGTTACCTCATTGTAACCGCCTCTTGTCTACCCCCATTTTCGAATGTTTTATAGGTTAATTGCGACACACACAAAAACCTAGGTGAGGAAAATTATAATCTCAACGCTGAAACGTGACAAATGACGTTTCATTCCAGCGACAGTGTGTTACCAATCCGAAAAAGTAAATTGTACTAGTACTTTACGCACTCAATTTTGTGTTGACTAATACGACGACATCCAAATCGGTATCTGTTACAGGCGCAAAGTAGAAAAAGTTTTTTTTTCCAATTAAGTTTCGAAAAGCAACTAACTATTTTGTTACGTCATTTCAGTTGTCAAACGTTCTTCGTTATATAACTAGTGATAAAAAGTTACATTATTTTGGAATGCCACACAATGGAATTGCGATAAGTTGGACCAAATTTATAGCAGGAGACAGGCAAATTTAAATTTATAGCAGGAGACAGGCAAATTTTTAATACATTCTTTGTAAAAGTTATACAGTAGATAAGTTAGGTCGCATTTTTACAGCATGGTGAGGTTTAATCTATGTCAATGGCTTACTAAAATGAAATATAGTAACTTGTATTTTCGTTATTTGTTACGGGGCGGTAAAATAATATTCAACACAGACAGCCTCTTACGTGCTCTAACCATGGCGCGTCCCTTGCCTTAAAATATCAATACTTAACACAGTTTTTTATCTGTCATTTCTGATTTTTTTCAGGTTCATATCAACCTAGCAATGAACTTATGCTCAGATTTTACGCTTATTACAAGCAAGCCACATTGGGTCCTTGCACGGGGTCCCGACCAGCTTTTTATGACTTGGTGGCGCGGGCGAAATATGATGCTTGGAAAAAGTTAGGTGATATGAGCAAGGCGACAGCTATGGCCAAATATGTGGATGAACTGCACACGATCGTTGAAACTATGAGCTATTCTGATAAGGTTGCCAATTTTTTGGAAGCTCCAACGGACGAAATTGAATGCGTTAATATGATTATGGATGATTTGGAATTGGTGGCAGGGGATGTTTTGGAAAAGGTGCGATCGCAGCCTAATTCACCGTTGGCATCTAGAGAAGCTTCCCCGATTCGGATGTTCAGAAGTAGAGATGTTTCCCCAGTTTCAACACCCAGTTCAGCAATGGATGAGTCGGATCATAGCGATGACGAGTACATAGACACCATTGAGGTGGGTTTTTGGAAAATTATTTTGACTGTAAAATAACGTAGTCGTTCTGTTTTTGTGGCATGCATCAATACCAGCTTCCAAACTTGTAAGTTTCGGTATCAGAAACAAAGATAGAATTAGCCTCTAAATTCTTGTGGAAAAAAAAAACAGAAAGTTAGTGTTTTCAATTAGGAAAGCGTTTTTTTACTTGGCCTTTAAATTTTTAATTAACAATTTTTAAATATATCCCCATGACTAAATTAATACCAAAAAACTAATAACAAAATTCAAGTAAAATACAACAAATATAAATGCTGTATAAATGTAATATTTTATTATTATTAGGTACCTTTAGAAATAAGCTCAACCCATATGACTAAATAAAGATAATGGGCTGATTTCAAGTTGAGGTAATACCGGTAGTATCGCAAATTTTAATATTTTTCCATGACAACAGCGAACCACAGCCCGGAATTTGTTTATTTTTCCATGGAAACGAAGATAATACCGGTATTACCTTAATGCTGGGTTTACACATGCATACATTTCACAGCGCCAGTTAAATGAAATTGCATGTATAAACTTTAACTTGCATGCAATTTTACACAGTTTACACATGCAATTTCATTTTACTGGCGGGTCGGTTTCAACTGGCGATGGCGCTATGAAATTTATGCATGTGTACACGCTCCTTAACTTAAAATCAGCCCAAAAATAGTAATAAAACGTTTGTGAATCACATTTTTAATTGTTAAGCAACATTTGCTTTAAATAATACCAATTGTGTAGCTTGATTTTATATGCAAGTTGATCATGTGGGTTGAGATAATTTCTGAATGCACTGTGTTTAACAATTTTTATTTATTTAAATTATCTTGATAAATATAACATTTTTTTAAAATGTAACCTTAGCTTATTTTTTTTCCTTCACAACAAACTTGGAGAAAATGTTATATATCGATTTTTTAATATTAATAAATTAAAAATTTTAAATAAATAGATATTTGTGTAATAAGTATATAATTTAGGTCTTTATTGTACAAGCCCAACAGGTTATCTACGAGCGAGTAGATAAGTAGGGCGCGTACAAAAAGACCTAATTATATACGAATTGCATACAAAGCTTTATGTCCGACTGCAAAAGTAATAAAAGAATAAAAATTAATAAAAAAATCATAAATCTAATGAAGTAACTCAACTAAGTGTGCATGTTGTCTTCTTGGTTACGAAGAGTTTGATATTTTCTTTGTTAAAAATTTGTGCGATGCAAAATTCAAGCGTGCAATTCTAAGAGTTCTAATGAGAAAGAAATCATAAATATTGCTGCTACTTCTGAAGATTCAGTTTTAAGATTTCCTAAGATTTCTTTGACGTTGGTGACTAATTAGACTTATTAGTGGAACGCCTGGACAACAAAAAAGAATATTTTTTTTAATTTAAAACTTTGAATGTCAATATTAAAAAAAATACAGCCACATTTCCTTCTAAAAGCTTATTGCGGAGAAAAAAAATCAAGGTAGTTTTTCATTAAAAAGTTATGTTTATTTCAAAACTTGTAAGTAAATAAAAAATTCTGAATTCAAAGTTCGTTATCTAGTTTTCCTAAAAATGATTATAGTTTACTTGAAAATCGTTTGGTTTCACATATTTAATTTACCCCAGTACAGGGTGAGTCATCGTATATGGCCATATCCTTTTTTAACGTTAATAATAATTAAAGGAATTTTATGAAATTTACACATAACAAAGATATGGTACTAGACCATCTTTTAGGGCTTCTAGATCTTTGCTATCACTTCAATTATACTGTTTGTTTGTTTTTATACTGCCATAAAGCAAAAAATAAAAGAATCTACATGTGAAATTAAAAACAACAAATAACAAGTTTATTTTATTTTTGAGAGTCTGGCAAATGATTTTTTAGTATACATATATGTAGTCAAATTAACATTATACTCGTATAAATGGCAGACACGAGTTAATGATTTAGAAGATATTTTTTTTAGACGTTGTTGATCAGTAAGACTTGTACTGTGAAACTCCCACTCCACCCTGACTTGGGGTGGAAGATGGCGAGGCGTTAGAATGTCAAGCCAACGAATTTATTTAGATTTTATTTAAAACCTCAAATGTTAATATTAAAAAAATTGATACAGCAACGCTTCATTTAAAAAACTTGTTTCACAGAAAATAATCAGGATAGGTTCCCATTAAAATAAAAGCTAAATACGCTAAAATAAAGTTGCATTTTTACAACCATTCAGTCTTTATATTTTGATTTAAAAATGTTTAAAGTTTAGTCGAAAATCGCATGGTACCAAGTCTGTAGATAGTCAAGTGATCCATGACGGCGGCGCATCGCGTAAATCGAAAATTTTAACAAAAATTTGTCGCATCACATCTAGATATTGAAAAGAAAAACATAAACTAATCTCTTGTCAGTTTTGACATTGATAGTAACAAAAATTAAAAACTGCTATACATATTTTTTTGTTAATTCTTGATATGTAAATTTATTGTCACACCTCAAAGAATTTGCGATAATAAATTTGGAACGTTAAATTTTGACATTGATAAAAAAAATCGTGTCAACTTACCTTACTTGTCAACTCTGACGTTAGTTATTGTCATCGTGGCTGATTGTGCTTAATGGAAACAAAAATTATACATTGCTTTACACCATTTTTTAAATGTGAAAATTTGATGTTCCAAATTTGTTACAGCACATAGTATTGTTATTTTAGTATTATAAGAAAATAACCAAAATTTCTTTAAGTTTATTTTTTTAAAAGAAAGAAAAAATGACTGTTATTAAATGTGACATTGACTTTCCATCATTAAAATTACGGTCATATGTAAAATTATATAATAGCAATCTGTCCATTTTCCAATATGTAATATTTTTTATTTCACGAGACTTGAATGTTAAACTATTATTTAAAGCTATTCTTATTACGGGTACCTATAACGCTCCAACAACTATAATTTATCAGTTACTCACTTTAATTAATTTGGAATAATTATACAGGTTTATTAACATATATTTTTTGTTACATTCACTTTCTCTCAAATAGGAAAATTTTGATAATATGCCAACAGTTTTATCAGGTACTTTATTTCCCCTTTATAGAATATCTTGTTCTTGAAAAAGGCACAAGAAATTTTTTAATCGTTCACTTACCTGGGGGAAATTAAACAACTGATGAGTTATATTATGTACGACAATAAATTTTGGATCAAATTTTGATATCGACCTAAAATATTCTGTAAAACATTCTTTATTGTTTTGTTACATTAAACACAGTCGCAATATAAAAATAACTAATGTCAGATTTGGCAACAAAGGTTGGTATACACTAGTTTCTTATCAGTGATGTCAAAATTTAAGTCCCAAATTGTAATAGAACTAAATAAAAATTCGTAGTTATTCGAATTTATTTTTGATTTTCATTTTGATATTAAGCAAAAACAAATAAATAAATAATGAAGAAAGTAATAACTAAAGATTTCTGAGACTGTAATAATATGAGTTAGTAATAGCTTAATGCCTATTGGCGAAAATCAGCAACTAACAGATTCTCCTATTAGGATGCTTGATATTTTCGCTACGAGATGTTGTCATTTCGTTAATTAGTGTCAAAATCAAATAAAAACAAAAAAGTATAAAGATAGCCGAAGTTTTGTTATAGTACAAATCTAAATAGAAAGTACAATTTGTGTCAATTAAATTTTGACACTGACAAATAAAATCGTCTAAACGAATCTTTCTTGCCGGTTTTAACATTTATTGTCGTAGTGATCACCTGATATCGTAGTTGTGTTTATTAATGAAAACAAAAATTGAAGCATGATTTACACATTTTTTATGTCAATATTAAAATTTGATGTCCGTCATTATTGTCGCGAACTTGTGCTGTTTTCGTCTCCAGTTTTGACGAATACATTTTAAGAACCTGTTGTAAGTCTATGCCTTTAATAATTTTATCCTATTAGCAAATTAAGTGACCGATCTTCGCGCTCCGGAACGAGCAAAACTGTCATACCTAACTTGCTCTCGAATATTTGAAATTACTCCCCTCGCCATTCGATTGTAGCGCTTTTATCGATAATTTCAGTTGTCAAATTTGTGTTTTTTGTACACGATGAATTGAGGAGACACGGTGGTGGCATCCGTCAATGGGGCCTAAGACAAACTGCAATCGGTTACATACAAGCCGTTATACTAGACCATATGTATAAATTGTATGCATTAAATAGAAAGGCATGATAAAGGGTAGCTCCATTTGCAGTTTAGTGTTGATTGGTTAAAAGGTTTTGGAAACCACCACCTCAATTAATTCACCGTGTTTTTTGTAAATATTTTTAAAGTGTTATTTATAGTTTGCTAACCATTTGTTTAGTTTCCAGAATCGAAAAAAGTCAATTCCGAGCAAATGTCAAATGGGTACATTCCAAAAGAGCATGTTTCACGCTCAAGAACGAAATCACAAACCAGTGTAGATGTATCTCAGGAAGTGTCTAGGGCTGTGCAGAGTCTGAAGGCTGATATTGAAAGGCTCACCACTAAAATAAATACATTAGAAAGGTCAACCGTTGCTGTTAGTAAACAACGATTTACAGGATTGTCATTAGAAGCCATCGTATTTATAATAGCTTGGCCATTCTTGGCCTCATTTATTATGAATAGGTATGTTTATAACAGGAAGTAATGTGGTCGGTGTTATCAATTTATTAGGTTCATGAGTATGGAAAATTGGCCTTTATTTTATTTTGTTATACTATATTTTTTTGTTTTCGTGTTATGTAAAGTGTAGACTTTTATATGGTTTGGAAATACAAAGTTTAGCTGAAAATGTTGTGTTTATTCTATAGGGACGGTTATATCGTTTTAGGAACAGGAATTATTAATTTATTATTATAAAAGACACGAGTAAAGTAAAGAAACTTTATTTAAGATAATAAGTAATTACGTACTTATAAAGAAATAGCAACTGAATAAGGAATGAATAATCCTGTGAAATACATAAAATTACTTACAATTACTTATACACAATTATACAATTACACTTAATTAAAACAAGAAATAATGCTTAAAAAAGTATTCTAAAAGAAAACTTATTAATGCCAATAAACTAAAAGAATTATTAATTGTCTTAATCTCGTTTTTTTTGTTCTTTTTTAACAATTTTATGATTTTTTTTTTATATTTTCATATTAATATAGGGGCAAATAATTCCGCACTACCAATACAGCTAATAGCAACTTTCTTAACTTTTACCTCTCATGTTTATCCACGTGTTCAAAGTACATCTAAAATACATTGAATGCTTAATGATAATACAAACAAATCAAAATTCTACATTAAAATTCACAAGTCGTTGCATTTATAATCACACTTAAAAATCTCTGCAGAGTCTAAATGATAGCAAAAAAATGTCTAGCTCCTACCTAACCTATCTATATACTATTGAAATTAAATCCATGCATTTAACATTAAAATCCGTGGACAAACCTGAGAGGCCCGAGGCTTTTCTGGGGGTCGATCACTCGATATTATAGAGCATGCACACGTAGCCCGAGGACAACGACGGCGGCACTAGAGGGGAAGTGGGCGACAAAACAGCAAATCCCAGGAACATGAATGTTCGGACGAGCATGGCTCGGTCCGGTCGCTCGCTCTCAAAAACCTTTAAAAAAGAGTTAATATTTTTATTTTTAATAGTTTAGACCTTAGAGACGCTGATAGATGAGAGTTAATTAAAGAACTCTATCACATTAGTAACTGTGAAAATGGGTAGTCTTATTAAAGTTCGTGAAAAAAATTGTGATATAAAAACGAAAATACGAGTACTTACAACGACGACATGCTGGCATTTAAGCTGTTCCTCTGCCGCTTCCAGGAGTGCGACGAAGGCCTCTCGGGAGCCTTCAGGCAAGACGTGCGGTGGCAGAGCTATGTAAAGCGTTTGCCCCCGCAAAACGGCATCCCAAGGCTGACGGGCAGTGCGGAAAGTAAGTCGCAATGGCGACGGGCCCCTGGTCTCCCCAGGGGCATCAGGACCACCACAGAGGCCCGGCGCCCAGAGACATGTTGTAGCAATCGGCCTCACTGGCGCTACAAGCGGAACGCTTACTACTCAACATACTCCTGGAAAAATATAGTTTTAAGGAAAACAACAAATTACGGAAAATTTTGATCAGGAAGAACTTTTCGCTTCTGGTGACCTCGGAAATATATAGATATATTTGTTAATTTGGCTTTTTTAAAAAATTACAAAGATATCTCAAATCTTAATTAAGTATGTATGTGTATTATTTCTGACTACGTAAGACCAGTTCCATCGTACTTATTATTAAAAAAAAAAGAAGATAAAATTCCGTTTTTTCATCACTGCATATTGCATAAAGAGATGGCCTGTTTAACTAGACACAATGAAATTGGTTCAAGGTTTGGATCGCAATTCTGATTATTCAACAAATAGAGAGGTTCTTTACATTATCTCATTGCCAACTGAACTGTTATTGATGGTTATTGATTAAATTCTGTTAAGTGGCGTGACGACAAACTGTACTTGCTATATATAGCGATATTTTTAATTATAACTACAATAAAAATCAAAACTGTAATTCATATTTTAATAAAGCAACCAAAAGATATTTTAATTTATGTTCATATGTTTTGTTTGTTGAAATATACCTAAGTACTAGTGTAAAATATATAATAAAGAAAATTAAATAAAATCTATGAAAAATACTTTGTGACCAACAATCCTTAACAGGTCAAAATTTTATAATAATTAAGTTTTGTATTATACCATATGTTTATTATAATTTTTGATCAGAGGCTGTCATGAGAAACAAAAATTCTAAAAACGTAGCGCCTAGATTAATTCACTTGGTAAATGTCATTTTACTGTCACTATCAAAAGTAAAATTTAAATTTGATTTGAATTATGGGGTTTACTGCAGAACAGAAGATTTTTTAGTAGAATCATATTTTCGTAATGGGCACTTAGCGAAAGGAGAATGGTTGTTTTGACGAGTTTCGGGAGAAATTTCCAGAAAAAATCATAACGAGTCAAATTTTTATACCAGTTTGAAAAACACTATCACGTCCTTCCGAGAGACTGGCAGCGTCAATCGCAAGAAAGGTACTGGAAAATCAAAAACAAATCCCTTTGTGAGTGATAGTAAAATGATTTTATTATCAAGTGAAATAAGTTACGCACTACGTTTTTAGAATTTTTGTTTGTCATGACAGCCTCTGATCAAAAATTATAATAAACATATGGTACTTATATGGTATGCTTCAGTTACTCAAAAAATTAGCCACTCCGCTTTTTGTTCATCGTTGCTAAACTTTTTGTGACTAATGTATCATATTCCACATACCTATAACCATTTTCGGTTTCTGTTGAGTGAGTGAAAGTTACATTTTATAATACTGACAAATTTGCTTAATGATTTTTTGATAGAAACACGTTCATTTTATTTAAAAAACCCGGATCAGGTTTATTAAAAGTTATAAATTAAATTGTATTTTAAATTAGTTATAGTTGCAAAAAGAAAATCTTGGACGGTTAATTTTTGATTTTTTGACCCCAAAAAAAAAAAAAAATGCTTAACTCAAACATTCTTACCGCTGAAAACCTCTTTATAAAAAAAAAGAAAAAATAAATAGATAAAAAATCATTTGTGAAATTATTTGATATTTCGATGACTATAAGATATTCTTCTTGCCACTCACTGTATGTTTTAGTTCTAAAAGTTTCTAAAAAAAAGCTTTAAACCGGAAACCAGCAACCGCCAGACCTACGTTATAGTATAAGATAAATATTTTGCGTGTTAACATTATATACAGGTGAGTATTTAACTGGAATAAATTCTATAACTGAACTCTCACTAGATAAAAAAATATTTCTCCTGTTTTTAATTTATTTGGCACATTTTATTTGTATTTTCTCAAAATCTTCCTTCCTATTTAGGGTAAAACAAACTACCCTTAACTTTTTTTTAAATGCAAAGATATCTATTGTCATAGCTCGTTAGAAACGGCTTAAACAAAGTATATGACCCACTTGTAATGGCACTAATTTTTTTATTAATTCCTAATGATTTATGTGTAATTTGAAAAGATTTTATTTTTTGTATAAAATGTACCTAATTTGCGATAATTAATTTTGGACATCAAATTTTGACGTCGATAACAAAAATTTTGCAAACTAACCTATCTTGTGTTACACGAAAAATAATACAAGAAATTGATTTGCATGATTTAATTTACAAAACACCACAATACAACTCAAATTAAGCATTATTTCACCGGACACCGTTTCGACTCCCCGAACTGCGCACCAGAAGTGTCGACCTGCGCCCGCATCTCTTGCTTCACCGTTTTTCCCGCGCTGTCACCTGTCGCTTGTCATCTGTCACTTGTCATTCTCCCACCATGACCCCGCGGTTTGACCTTCACCGTCGTCGGTACGCCCCCTCCCTCTTGATGACCCCCTTGTTTGGCGCACTCGGGACCCCATTGCGCCCCAGTAGTTGAACCGTCCGTAACATTCGACCATCCTGAAACAGATTAATGTCCTCATTAATTAAATTATTCCATACTGGCCAACGTCTTGCTATTTCCCCGAGAGCGCGTAGCTCTCTAGGAGATCAAGCAAGTCGTCCGCCGTCTCCGCACGCTCGCCACAATGTTCAGGTGCGTCCACCCTCATTACACTGTTATAGCCCCTAAGTGAATCACTCGCCACAGTGAAGCGCCTGTTTCGGTACCCTTTCACCCCCTTCACTGCCGTGATCACATAACGATCATTGCCTAGAGCTCTAGCCACCACAATAGTCCACCAAATCTCCGCGTAAGCTTACTATTGACACCTTCGGTAGTGGTATAGGTGGATGCACGGCACCAAATCACTCCTTTTGTATTTTGGTCGCGACCTTTCTCCGTTTATCATATGGCACCTTCACCATGAGAGCTTGCTCATCAATACCCCGTTTTGCCCTCCTGCACGTGGTGTGCACATCACCTCCACCCTCATCACTACCCACCAAAATCACTCACCGCTGCCCCACCAGAAGAAAACACCAAGTCAAGGGTACCTATTTGGTGGTAGCATAAATATTCATGCTCCACACCATTTCGGGCAGTTTATCCTCCCAGCTGGACTCGTCACCAGGAGTACAGCCCACCAAAATTGCCTCCGTAAGAGTCCTTTAGACTCTTTCCACCTGCTCATTTGCCCTGAGCGTTGCCACCGCATTTATTACATGCATCACACCTTGTGTAGTCATGAACTGCCTGAAAGATTTACAATCGAATGCCTTGTCCTTATCACTCACCACTTTCCGGGGACCAGATATGTCCCTCAATTTGTTCACCATTTCTTCAGCTCCCACCGTTCGGACAGCCCTGACTATCACAACTTCGTGAAAGCGTCGATCACTACCAGCATGTGCGAATTTCCTCGTCCGCTCTTTACAAAAGGCCCCAGGTGAACCACATGTACTATGTCGAATGGTTTGTCTACCTTTTCAATTGGATGAAGTTTTCCCTCCTTCTTACCATAATTTCCTTTACTGAAAGCACAATCGAGACAAGCTGAAACATATTTCCTAACAAACCTCCTCATTTGAGAAAACCAATAAGTCTTTTTAACCAATTCTAGACATCTTTCATACCCTGGGTGTCCTACCTCGTCGTGACATTTCCCCATCAAGTTAAATTTTGACATCGCTGGTACATACAATCGATCTCCCTCAAATGTTCGTCTGTAAACTCTCCCATTTTCACCTTGAATTCACTCTGCATCTGCCTGTCGGCTACTCCATTTCAGCTAAGAGCTGAAAATATGGCTTGAACCCGTTCATCTTGTAGTTGCACCGTTAGAAACCAGTCCTCCTCGTCCACCAGCATGTTCACCTCACCGATCACCGGATTCCTACTCAGAGCATCTACATGTTTCATGCGTTCACCAGGTCGATACTCTATGTGGAAATCATACTCCTGTATTGCTAGCCACCATCTTGCTCCCCTGGGGTTCAAGTCTCCTTTCAGAAAGGTTGCTCGTAGAGCCACACAATCGGTCATCAGTTTGAAGAGCACACCCTAAAACTCTGAACGGTTTCACAGCTGCCAACGTCTCCAGGTTATAGCTGTGATAATTGTGCTCCATGAGAGTGGTTGCTCTGCTATAATAATTCACCGGTTTCGAATCACCAGTTGCTTGTCTTTGCAACATTATTCCTCCTGTGTCAAGTTTGCTGGCATCTGTATGCACCTCAGCCTCGTCTTGCTGTCGTACAAGGCTACTATGGGTCTCTCGCTCAGTGCCTGCTTTAACTCCTAAAATCTTCCTCCTGTTTGTCTCCCCAATCAAACACCACATTTTTCTTGGTCAGATCTATCAAGGGTCTCACCTGGTGCACCTGAGTAGACCGAGAAAAAGCCCATATTGCTTCTGTTTTCCTTAGCCCTGGTCGAACTCCTTTTGCTAAAATTTCATGCCCAAAATACTCCAGTGAGTTCTCCAAAAGATGCATTTCTCCAAGTTCAACTTAAATTCGGCGTCTCCAATTAATTTCAACACCTCAGCTAACAGCTGCATTCCTTCTTCCACCGTCACCGTTGAAATTAGCAGATCATCCATGTATACCAGCACCTCTTAGACGGCCTAACATCTTGTTGAACGCTGTCTTATGCACCGATTCGGAATCCATAGACACCGGGTGGAAACCCTGTGCCAAACCAAGTGTTGTATAGTAACATTTCCCCGACATTTTACTGAGTTGATCTTCCACCAGTGAGAGAGGATATCTGTTTTTCACCGTAATTTCATTCAACGCTCTGTAGACCACACAAAGTCTAATATCTCCGTTCTAGTTTGACACCACAACATTGGGACTACCATTATCTGATTCGCTCTCCCTCACCACACCTGATTTCATTAAATCTTCCACTTCGTCTTTCACCTTCTGTTTTTTTTTGATCTCTAATTCAATTAACCCCAAACCACCCTGAGCACCCACAAGACACCAGGAATTGGTCTACTGCAGTTCCACGAACTTCGCTCACTCTGATGTATCCAAAACACATCAAATAAGAACTTCCAGTCCATTAGCCACCAGATCTTCAAATTACCATGCACCAGGACACTCACCAGTTTCGTCTCCCAGATCCGTTACTACTAGGATGGTTGTCTTTATGTTATTAGAGAGCAGCACACGCACACCCTGTTACTAACACGGACTCAGTGAGCATATTCTCCACCATTGTCATCATTTTTGGAGCAGTATTGGTCTCTTCACCAATCGTCCTGTCCGTCTCGCACCACTTCGGTTAAAGTTAGGTCCCTAAACGCATCGCTAAGTCGCGAAAGCTCCGCTACACTCAAAATGCTATCATTTGGCACCGGTTGTCCTAAAATAAGATCAATATTAGTAGCTGTTTTTTGCATCACCAATGCCACCAATTCTATGTTGTAGTCGACGGCCACTTCAAGCCAATCAACTAAACCCAATTCACCATTTCATTAATTTTAAGTCGACAGCTACTCCACGCTAATCGACTAAAGCCACCAATCCACCAGTTACAATCAGTGGCCACTCCATGTCAGCTAACTAAAACAGACCCACTAAATCACCAATTCTAGTTAATGGAACTAGAACTAACTAAAACTCGACAACCAATTTGTTAGTTACAGTCAGTGGCCACTCCATGCCAACTAACCATGACTTACACAGAAATTCACCAGTTGTAGTTAGTGGCCACTCCATGCCATCCAACTAAAATCCACCCACCAATTCACCAGTTATAGTCAGTGGCCACTCCATGCCAGCCAACTAAAACCTACACACCAGTTCACCGGTTATAGTCGGTAGACACTCCATGCTAACCAGCTAAAACCCACACAACAATTCACCGGTTATAGTCAGTAGCAACTCCATGCTAACCAACTAAAACCCACACAACAATTCACCGGTTATAGTCAGTAGCAACTCCATGCTAACCAACTAAAACCCACACAACAATTCACCGGTTATAGTCAGTAGCAACTCCATGCTAACCAACTAAAACCCACACAACAATTCACCGGTTGTAGTCAGTAGCAACTCCATGCTAACCAACTAAAACCCACACAACAATTCACCGGTTATAGTCAGTAGCAACTCCATGCTAACCAACTAAAACCCACACACCAACTCTAGCCCAATCCGCAGCACAAGTTTAGAGATAACCAACACCGTAACCTCTACCACATGTCACCCATATCACCGTGACTCCTACTTCGAGAGTAAATCGTTGTACAACCCCCATACAATTATTAACACCTAAGTGAATAAACATGAACCTCCACATGTGAGGGAAGACTGTGAATTATGCAGGAAATGGTGTTCGCACTCTCCTTGTTTTTTCCACTTTTCACCAGTATTCTGAAAATAAAACATGAATCTACCTCCTTCACCCTCCCAACTTCTCCACAAATGACACGTCATTATATTACCCAGATTATTATGTGATAATTTGTCACCACACCCTCTAGTCATTTTCTATCAGCCATGCTGATGCGGCTATGTTTTTCGTCAGGAACAAAAACCGAAAACCACCAAAATCCACCCTTGTGACGTCAGGTCACTTATAACGTGTCAAGCCGTCATTTATATTCCCACACCTTTGTTTGACACCGTTGGGGCTTCCAGCTATGCACGTTTTTTTTCCATACCTATTACTCCGGTTGTTTACGCCTGTTGCTGTTTTTGCTAGTCAAACTCCATTAACAATTTATCACCCCAAGTTGAAAACGTCCTCCAAGTAATCTACATCCACCACCGAGTCGTCCAAGCTCCAGGCAACTGTTGGTCGTTTCGTGCACGTCATCGTGTCATCCATTTTTCCGACCACACCCTGCCGAATCACCGAATCACAAATACCCACACAAAACGCCAAAATTTCGAGCTGAGTCTATCCCACTTCTGATCTGTTACACGAAAAATAATACAAGAAATTGATTTGCATGATTTAATTTACAAAACACCACAATACAACTCAAATTAAGCATTATTTCACCGGACACCGTTTCGACTCCCCGAACTGCGCACCAGAAGTGTCGACCTGCGCCCGCATCTCTTGCTTCACCGTTTTTCCCGCGCTGTCACCTGTCGCTTGTCATCTGTCACTTGTCATTCTCCCACCATGACCCCGCGGTTTGACCTTCACCGTCGTCGGTACGCCCCCTCCCTCTTGATGACCCCCTTGTTTGGCGCACTCGGGACCCCATTGCGCCCCAGTAGTTGAACCGTCCGTAACACTTGTCAATTATGACTATTATTATTACTGCCATCGTGATTGATACTGGGATTTTGTTTAATGCAAACAAAAATTAAACATTGCTTTACACATTTTTGTGACATTATAATATGTCCCAAATTATTGTCGCGTATAGTATTTAATGACATTTGATATTAGAATTTAAATTTCCTATAAAACAAACGAGGAATTCTTTACTGCTCTGCTAGGTGATAACACTGATAACTATTTTATGTCTATCTATATCTGATGCAAGTATTTAAGTATCGGATTTTTTGTGATAAAACTTAGTAAAGATTAGTTGTCTAACTGACGCAATTTTATAAAAGTATTTTACAATAACAAAACAAATTTTAAATAAATAAATAAAAATACAAAATTATCAGGAGGAATTCAAAAAGGGGAAAAACGTTGAAACACGGAATTGTTCCGTATAAAACAGATGTTTAAAAGAGCGACAGGGTCTTGTGTCTAACTGACGCAATTTTATAAAAGTATTTTACAATAACAAAACAAATTTTAAATAAATAAATAAAAATACAAAATTATCAGGAGGAATTCAAAAAGGGGAAAAACGTTGAAACACGGAATTGTTCCGTATAAAACAGATGTTTAAAAGAGCGACAGGGTACAAGGACTGCTTGACCATAGCATGTAAAGAAATAAACATAAGTACAGTATTCAAGAAACCACCACTTGTTGAATAAAGTTCGTCAAAACTAAATTTACTAGACTTTGACATTGTCAAAAATTTTTGTTATTCTGTCACTCTTCTGTCATGCCCAAAAGAGTTGGAAAATTCCGTTTTTTAAGTAAAATAAGAATGTTAAAATAGTACAAATGGTAGTTAATGTAACACGCTGTTAAGATTTAATAAAAGAATAAATTGCAGCACCAAATGTCTGTTAAATTTAGGTTAATTTCATTTGTACGTCATTTTAAAAGTAGTGCCATGTTGCCAAATATATTTTAAGTGTGAATTGTGATGTTGGTGGTTTTTTGAAAAGTAAATAAACTTTGGTTTATTGTAGGGCAATCAACCTTTGTCCCAAACGGCATTGTTAAATTTATAACTTAAGTCTTAAGTCTAAATTCATTATTATCGTTTCCCAATTATACCCTTTACGCATTTTTAAATTCCGTTTTGATTTTCCTCAAATACCTAACATACGATACCGTTTATATGCTATTATAAACTTTTTGGTTTAAATTAGATATTGTTGAAAATATTAAAAAAATGAATACATTCTTACCAAAAAAAAAGATGACAGTTTTGACTAATTTAATTTTTCATTTATTGTTCAAATGAACTTGTTGTATACCTTTTTTTATCTAATACTTCAAAGTTTTAGTATTGTTCTATTGTTAACTGAGGATTTTTCAAAATTTGGTGATGATTTTAGTAATTCAAATGTTTGTGGCAATCTATTCAAGTTCTACGTTTTCATCCGCAAAGATAACTCAATGACGATAAATTTTGGGCACTCGTTACTATCAATTTATTATTTTTACAGCCACATTAATATAAATACTGACGTAATTAAATAAACTGAATAAAAGTACTGACACGATAAATAAAAGCCACAGGAAAACAATTTTTGAGTATTACATGTACCTCTATTTTAGATCACTAAATATTCGAGGAAAACTTGAAGTCCATGACTTTGACCGGTAAAGAAATACAAGAGGTAGAGCTTTTCAACACATGTTAAATTCAATCATAATCAGCTGGCCTTATATAATATTGATACGACGCGACGGGGTGGTTGCGCAACTCGGTCTTTGGATTAAAGACATTCCGTATTCCGTACAGGAAGTTGGTTAACATTGTAAATAACTATCCTAGCTATATAAATGACCAAAATAAGTAATTTTATCTTTGAAAAAATATATATGCAAAAGCGGGATACAAGATAATAAAATATTGATATTTTACCTTTTTACATAAATTATTGATTATTTAAACCACTAAAAGGCACTAATGAAGTACGAACGTCAGAGATCTTTTTTATTGTTTATGTCTTTATATTCGTATTTCTCGATGTTTTTAAACAGTGTAGTTGTTATATTCTTTGTAGGTAAATTTAACTATACAGATTATCATACATAATTACAAACATCTTTGGTTACCGTTTTGAACTTTGTTCTAATTATTTAATTACAATATTACAATTATCACAAATGTTTAATAAATAATTGGAATTTTAGTACATAGTTTCTAACTAAAGTATCAAGGTTCTGATAGGATTTTTTAAAGGATAATAATTTATTTAGATAAAAAATGGAAAGGAATATTCACATTTAGTTTCCATTTTCAGATTACATTATGTTAGCTACATTACGTTATCTGCAGTAATAAAATTCTAATCTTTCATACAGACTGTTTACAAATGTTTCTTGATCAAGTTAGCTATGAATATGCCATTTTATCGAGAACTGTTATCGCTTTGTCATCCATCCTTCAGAAACGCCAATTATTGTTAAAAATCCTTATTTACCTTGCCCAGTGAGTTGGGTGCTAGGGTTGTCAACTGCCCAGGACTGACGTAACTCGGGACACGGAATAATACCGGGATTCTTTATTTTAGATATTATTTTATTTATGATTTATCTGGATATTATCCTCATAGACCAACTAATTTATTTATTATACTAATTACAGAAATACTCTCCCAAATTATGTATTTGTTTTAATTACCATTTACTTTTTCACTCGGTATTAAAATTAAAAATTGGTTTTCACGATGTAGAAATTTCCCCCTCACTTGTGGATCTATATTCTATATTACGGATTAAAATAAAAAAATAAATGATGTAGGCCGAAGAAGGCAATACGCAACAGCTAAACAGTAAACGGGTTACCTAAAGGTTGTCTATATTTGGATGAATTTTATGGTTTTGACTTACAAACTAGTATATGAGGGTGGTTGTAATGAAGGTGGTTGTAAAGATAAGTGACCCCTATTGTTACGGAACCGACCAGCTGGTCTTTCGAAGGAGGCAAACAACGGGTGCCACGCGCCGGATCTTTACAATCCACTTAAAATTCAGGGACTGGGGTTTCTTTATCGGTGAGGGACCGAAAAGTTAATTCCTCTTTTGCACCATAAAATTCATTCAAATGTACACAACCTTTAAATATGTAGTAAATAACAAATAATCTGAAAGAGCGTTTTTATAATTTCTATAATTCAACATGAATTATTGTTTGTACTAACCAATAGAACTGTTGGTTTTCAGATTTTAATAGGTTTTTTGAGGAATGGTGAAAAAAAAAATGTTGCGGATTGATCAACAATAGAGTTGGCAACCGTAGTGCTAGTTATGGGGTGATTTTATAAAGAAAACTCAGATATTCACTCTTAAAGAAGAAGTACTTTATATGGAGTCAGGAATTTTAAATTAAAAAGTGTTTTGTAAGGAAAGAGTTTTTAGGTGTAATCCAAACGGATTTAGTGGTCTTAAACTGTCTCAGATCTGGGTAACAAGCCAGGCAGCTTCTTTCGCTGAGAATTATTAAATTTGTTTTCGTTTTTCTGACTTTTTGACATTCACAATAAAATGGTAGATAAAAATATTCGCAAGGAGAAGAAACTAAGAAGATTTGAATTATTTGAACGAATAATGTAAAAGAATATGTAGGTATAATTAAATAATTCTAAAAAGAAACATTTATAAATACTCTGTATTAGTTGGGATTATACATTCAATGGGATATGGAAATTTTAAATTATATATTTTGCAAATAAGATCCACAAATACCATAAGCTAACTATCACATTATTTTGTTCAAAAAAATATTTCCATCTTTTTTTTTCGTCTTTCTAAAAAAGATTTCAATTTCTAAGCATTTTTTTAATGCTGATTTTAGTGATGACATTTTTCCCGATCTGAAAGGTCACCTGATACGCACAAGCTCCTGTCCCGAGGCTAATTTTGTCTAAAATTAAATCAATGAAAATCAGCAAATCAGAGCCTTTTATTTACGTGGGAGTGATGAATTTGCATGTCCAATGACCCTTTTACGCACGTTTGCATAATTTGTCCTCAAAAATTAGTCGGTAAATGGGTCAATAACACAACGAAAATTAACTTACTCATCCAAGTGAATATTTTGATCACATTTTAAACCATCCATTTTTGACCTAACCAGTGTACCACACGTTGGTAAACTGACATCAAGACTACGAAAATCAAAAATATAAAACGTTACGAAAATATTTTTACCACTCGATCGTATAATTTTGGCAAAATCGCCAAGAAAATAATACGCAGTTATGTTATTCAGGTGCGCTAATATTTTTTTATCAAGATTGCGTGTGTCAGAAAAAAAACAAAAGCGTAAAAGTGTCACGTGGTCGTCTAATTGATCCAATAAAATACGTGGATTGAGTAGAGCTATGGAAAAACACTGGGTCAAAACTGCGGTTTTTTAAAACAGACAGCCAAATAAATCTTGTGTAGAACGTGCTAACTGACATCTTCACAAATGGTTTGTTTGTTTGGAAGGTTTACGTTGGTAGGTCGGCTCAGCAGGCTCCAACAATGCAACTATTTACTTTTATTATTAATTATTTGACGACTTACGAGAACTTTCTATTTATAAAACACAATAATGATAAGAAAATTCATCTTTTTCTTTAAATAATACTAATTTTGATAATGTGGCAGTGAACGTGGTCTGCGAAAGATGTGACAGCAGTTGAGAAAAACGTGTTAACAATTCATTGGTAAAGAAAAAAATGTGGCCCCCCAATACTTACGAATTACTACTTAATATAGCAGGCATGGCTTGATCACTATTACTGTTACCGTCTGTACTCGAATCTGAATTCACTGCCTCTATGGCACTTATAAACATAATTAAAACGAAAAAAACGAATCAAAACACTGAACTGTTAGCTATCCGAATCAGGTTGATAATGGCGATTTTTGTTGCCCACAATTTACATTACTTCCGAGATAACACACGTCTGACAAATGACAGTTGTGACGTCATATTATCATCGAATTTTCTCGAAATCCCATTTAATAAAACGACAAATACAGAATTCATTGTTATCCAAATTTGAGACTGTGATATTATTATGTTAGAAAAGCTGTTCAAAAAATTTTTGGTCTTTATAAATTATATTTTTAACAAGTTGATTGTGCTGTATTCTTGGTTGCATAACATACTTTTCTAATTTTGTCTTGCGGGAAATTTAAAAATATCAGAAATTCAAATATTGTATAGTAGTTTATCCAACTTAATTTTTTCGTCTAAAAACAGATACAATAGTGACTGTGACGGTTTCAAGGCCTGGCGTTGTCAAAAAAATGATTTTTTGCATTCGATCCCTAAAATTAGATTTTTGCGAACTCAAAAAAACGCCAAAAAATAAATCTTTAGCGGTCTAGGTCGCTAAAGTTGTTATGGCAACTTTATAGAATTATTTTTATTGAAAAGTCGATAACCTACAAAGAACTATTTATTTAGATGCATGAAAATGAAATTCACAGTTTTGAGCATATTGGAAACTATTATCGCTAAATGAAAAACCATTTTCTTTCTCATTTACAACAGCAATTTAATGTGATGAATTGCAAACAGATGATGATGTTTCTGCTAAAATTGAAAAGTCAAAACGAAATACACTCATGTAGGTGTACTTACTTTTTTCGACGACTGAACTTGGAAGTAGGCTTTTCTAAGTGTCATTTCACATTCGAAAGTTGACACTTGCCGCGGAGCGAGCGCAATCACCAAAATTGCCGCTCTATTGATTGTGTTGGCAACGGAGTAAACAAAAATTTATTTATAGCATTGCATAGATAGCCAGACTGTTTATTATTATCAATAATTTTTTATGACGTTTCTGATAGCTATTTAAATTAAGTGTGTGATCAGTCGTCGAAAAAATAGCGTGTATATTTCAAGCAAAATGCATTGTTGCCGCTGTACTTTTTGCTCTTAATAGACAATATACTATTTTATGAAGATAAGTTAAAATTGCATTTTTATTTACTGTTGTTACTTCATTTTTTGCTTTCCACTTACAAAATACCTATACTCTTTCTCATATTGTTTACAAGATTTAGCAGAAAGTAAATTAAAAACAATATTTTTTGCTTTTTCAGCGATTGCGCTTGGATTCATTTTAATTTTATAGTTTTTTAATTTATGATGTTGTTATATTAGCCAAATTAATGCCAAACTAACTATAATACTTAAAAACGTATCAATTATCAATTCTCTTAAGAATCAATTTGGTGATTTAATAAACTCATGCAAAAAAATCTTGTATGCACCACGTCTGCAAAATAGTTTTAGGGAACTTATCTCATGTGTATCAAGAAAAAGTAAAGTTTAAAGTAAAAGTTTATTTACGTAGCCCAAGGTGAGGCCACTTATTTTACAAGTTAAATTTTAGCCCTAGTTCTACAATACAGAATAAGTTGCATCCCGTTAGGGTTGCAACACACTATTCCGGTATGATAACCACTGCAGGCCAAAAAGGGTTAAACCTTGATTTAAATACAGAGCTGATTAAACAACTCCGACTCAGAAAATTAATAGATAAGAGTGCGTAAGAGCTTGCTCAAAGAACCAACTACCGCGTTCTATCTTTCTCTAACATGTTCCATTTTTGTCTTTTTTGAAAAAGGTGTCTTTTTGTTTATTTAGCTAGGCAGTCTTTTTGTTTATGTATTTTATTTAATACATTTAGCCATGTTTTGAGTTTAAGTGTGCCATAGTGCTATACACGGACTAGCTTAATTTTTTTCCGGTTGGTATGGAGTGATCTCCGGCTTGGCCAGGAGGACAGTAATAGTGGAGTAAAATTGTGCTAAAATAACGCCTATTTTTGAAATAAAGATATAACCAGATGAAACCTTTACTTTACAGTCTTGTAAAGTATCGTCTTGGCCCGAACTTTGTGCACAATTTCGCAACTAGTGAATTTGGAAACCCCTTTCTTAAAAACCAAAAGCTTTTTTTAAAATTTCTTATTACTGTTAGATGCGCTCTGATTTTCTCTATACACAATTTCAAAATTTTGGCCTAAATAGTTAATTTATAAGCGCGATGTATGTTTTAAAAAACACAATTTTGGAAATTGTTGCTCCGACATAAAAAAAATAATTTTACAAAGTTCGGTTCTACTAAAAAAAGTTGTAGCTAGCAATTTCAGATAGCTAAAATGACACTTTACAAGACTGTAAAGGTCCCGTCTAGTTATACCTTAAAAAAAAAATTTGCAAGAAAGAAGCCTTGTAGGACGGCGATTTTACTCCACTATAAAGAGATAGCTGTTTATATTCGTATGGGGTAGCTTTAGTTTTACAGGTGACAACTTGGTTTCACGCCCGAACTGAAAGTAAGTGCCTGAATGGGTCGGCAGTAGCTTAGCGGTAGCGGATGAACACTCCGAGTCGTTAGTGTGAAACCGATGCCGGTTCGAGCCCGGCTGAAACCATGGGTGTTTGTTTCGTATGAAGGGATGCTCACAATGGGTATTGCCTCAGTGAGCGGTCCGTTCACGAAGGCCACTGAGAACCCCTCACATCTGGTGGGCTCGGTCGGGCACGGTACTACTGGGCTCGGTAAGTCGGGCACGCCACGGCCAGTCGGACCCCCTTTTTTTCAATTAAAAAAAAAGTTTGATTAGTTGGAGCCTGTATAATTAAAGCTACCGCATAAGACTTGTATAAAAAATTTTGTCCGAAACATTCAAATTCTGTTTTTTTTTCTGTAAATAATTAATAATTTTGAAAAAATAAATAACTTAAACATTAGGGTGGGCCAAAAATCAAATATTTTTTTTTAACTTCCGACAATGAAAAATTGGTACCTAGACATCTTTAAAAAATGCTTTTTAAAGATGAGCTCTTACAATTAATTTTAATAGGAAGGACCACCTCATCTCAGTTTTCTATTTTTTCTTTTGTTTTATTTGGCAAAATCCATATCTCGTCACTGCTTAATCGTAGGAAAAAATTTTATTTAGATTTTTACAAAAAAGGTTGCTTGTGGTTAATCCATTACTCTAACCACTTAGAAGATATTCGCATTTTAAAAACCAAAATTTGAGACTAAATTCTCAATTTTTTTAAATCGTTGGCGTAATCGATTAACCACAAAAAACTTCTTTTGTAGAGCGTTTAATTTCCTACAAAACACTATGTTGCGCATTTTCTAATATTTATTTATCTCTGAGTTATAAAATTTAGAAGTAACAAAGAAATTTTTGTTAAATTCTTCAAATTTTGACCTCTGATATCTTCTAAACGCTAATAGCTATAAAAAAATTGTAAGATATCTTTTTTAGAGCGTTCAATTTTATACAATTTTTCTGTACGATCAAGTAGTGACGAGGTATGGATTTTGCAAAATAGAACTAAAGAAAAAAATTAAGAGCTTATCTTTAGAAAGCCTCTTTAAAGGTGCCTAAAAACCAATTTAGTGTCGAAAGTTAAAAAAAAATATTCGATATTTTTGGCCCACCCTAATATACAGTTGGTTAAAAAAAAAAACGGAAACTGTCAGAAAAAATTTTGTCAGATTTTATTAAATTTCTATATTTAAACGTTCTTTTAGAATTTAGGTTACAAAACTGCACTTATGTGTCAAAAATGTAGACACAAATTGACATTAATTGACAAATTAAATTTCCAATTCACATTTAGTCAAATTTTATTTCCCGATTTTTTTGAAGCCAACTGTATGTATATCACTCGTAACAGCTAATTTATCAGCGCTATGACAATGTCATCATGTATTTTTTTAAAATAGCATGACATGATTTTTTTTCTATGATTAGATGCTCTAATAAATTATTATTATTATAATAGGGTTTTACAACTATGTTAAGAAAGTACTAACATAAGAAGGTACAATAGTACTAAATAAAAGACTTGTTTTAAAGCAGCAAAATGTTATTTATTAAATGTAAAATGGCAAGAATTATAAATTTTCGTAAATATATAAAATGCCTACTAAAAAAATAATTATAATAAAAAATATAAAAATATTTAATTAAAATTGGCATATGGTTCAAATCTGTTAATATAAAGTAAAGCCGCTTTATACAAAAATTCAAACTGGTTTTGATCTTGCACAAATTGTTCGCGATTGTGGCGGATGCTTCTCACGGCCTGACAAACATCGCAAATTTGCTCCAGTTTCATTTTTTCAATAACAAAGCAGAGAGCCACGTAAAGACCCGATGCTTTAACACCGTCACTGTAATAAAATTTTATTAAACAAAAAACAACAATTAAGAAATTTTAATGTAAAATGTTAAAAAAATATAAATTAAATGAAATGTGCCCCTCCAGGGGCTAATTTTAAGATGAGATAATACTATTCTAGGCTAACAATCAGTCATAGCATAGAAACAACGATGCCTCTGATATTAACTCAACTTAAAATTAAATCTTAAAAAAACTACTTACTAGCAAGTGACGAGCACAGGATTAAATCTTCTAGTTAGAGCATCTGCTTCTTCCCAAAATGTTAAAAAATTACCAATTTTATCTGGACAATTCTGTTTAAATGACCAATTCTTTATTGCAAGGATCTGTATTGACATATGTTCTTCTCTAGACTTAATATGTAATTGTACAGTTACGATATAATAGCTATCAGAAGAAACTGTATTTACATGTTTAAGTGTTATATGAGGTACTGGCACCATCTCGGGATTGCTACGAGTAGGCCAAAAGTTACACGAAGTTTTATCTTTTACATTCACTTCATTTAATGATAATATAACACCGATATTATTTTCTTCCACAAGTCTCCAGAAATCACCCAAAGTGTTAGGCAAAGGCTGTTGAGTGACTATGAATCGGCCAGGACACCGAAAACCATCGACTTTTACTGCGTTAATATAAGAAGAAGTCTCATCGTCTGTTGGATATCGAGAAATAAAAACACGACCTTGAATTTCTAAAAACCGAAATTTTAAAATTTTACATAATAAAAGAAAGTTCCACCTGGAATAATATCCTCAAAACGATTTTTTTCGGGAACAATTAACATTTCTTCGTCTGTTTGTCCCACCGTTTTCATCGCTTGGTCTTGCCATTGTGTGTCTTTTAGGTATTTCATTTGTATAGTAACTGCTCCATTTGTTAAAATTTTGTTGACTGATTCTTCGATTTCGTTGCATGGAATACCTGTATGCATTCCAACAAGACACTCCAATATTACCAAATGAGCTAATTTGTATTGTTCAATATTATCAACCATGTTTGCTCTCTGTTCTCTTAGATGGTGAAGATTTTTTAAAACATCAATGGTACCTTCTCGGGCAGCCATTCTCAAGCAAATGTCACATAATAAAACTGTACCGGTTCTGCCAACACCTGCACTGCAATGAACAACTATGGGAGAGTTAGTGTTCAGAGGGAATTGGAGAAGTTTTTGCAAAAAAGGAACCAAGCTTTGAGAGTAAAGTGGAACTCCGTGGTCTGGCCAAGACATAAAATGTAACTGATCTATCTGAAATAAACGGAAATTTTATGAATACTGTAAAACATCTAAAACTTTTTACTTTTCGAGTCTCGTTGTTTTTAGATACTGAGAAGATTCTGTGTTCAAAGTCCGCAAAAACTTGACTTGAAAAATGTTGGACAGAGATGGATCCAAATTGTAAAGTCTCATTTATATCGGGCCAATATTTTTCTACCTTTTTCTAGAACAAAAAAATATTGCATTATTAATGCAATGTACAATATGATCAAAAAAGATTGTTATATGGAAGGCTGTGACTTTGTTTATTTCCATACAATTTACACTAACAAAACCATTTTATAGTCTCTTAGAAGATAAACTTTTTTATCATATGGTAGTATAATGAATTTTTTTTTTAAGTGGAATTGAATATTAATATACTACTTGTTTAATTATATTTACAAATTTTGTTTGTGTTTTAAGAATGATTTGGGGGTGCGGATAAAACTTGATTCCTGGTACAATACGAATGTCGAGAAAATTAAATTTGCCTAAATGTTAAATTAATACACTTGAAAGTAGCAAAAAAGTCTTTGAACAAGTATTAAAAAAAATAGGTAAAGGGCCACTGATGCTCTTTTGGTCTTCTAAAAATTATGTAAAGAACAATCAAATCTAAGGAATTTATTTCGCGATTCAATTTTTAAGTGTTCAAACAACGCAAAGTCAAAGTAAGGTCACTGGACAGTTTCACATGAACTTAGATACCGATTAGCCATAAAAAGCTTTTAGCTTATAATATAAACAAATCTTGTGGAGTTGTGACTCACACTTTCGTGGAGACAAAGAAACTGAAGCATATATATAAGCTCGTCCGATTAATCGGGAGAATCAGTATATGACAAGTTACCAGCGAAGTAGTGATTGAAGTTTTCCCTTTTGAGTTTTGAAGTTAAAAAGTAAAAGTGTTTGTGAAGAGAACCGATCGTCTCCACAAGATGTTGCAAAGTAAGTCCTTTTTGATTTAATTCTTCTCGGTGTTTTCAACAACCATGGCAGCCTTTTTGAGGTTTCGTTTGGTAATTTACAATTGCCAGAAGGGTGCAAAATGTTACGGTTTGGCACAGTAGAACTAGGTTAAAAATGTGAACTGTTCGGGGATGGACCTATTGCTTTTGTAATTTTTGTTGTTTTAAGTAAGTCATTTTTACACCGTTTTGAAATTAGTTTTGGTTTTCCTACCCTCCTTCTAGATTAAGGAAACTCTCAGTATAAGTATAATATTTTGTTTATGAACCAACTCCGTCTGTTATCTGCACGTTTTTTCAATGATAATCCCGAGAGTCGGAAATGTAAACATTGTAAGCCCGACCAAGGGATTTATGAGCTTAAAATTATTGAAAAATTAACTGTCACAAATTTTCTTTAAATTAAAATACCGTAAAGTACCCACCATTAGTTTAATACGATGGGGGTGATTTCCCATGTAATTTAGTTTTTCTCGCACCATATAATTCTTGTAAGGTAATAATTTGTAATTTGATAATTAGTCATACTGTTTGTATCGACACATTTTTCCATTTCATTTTTGGTATGTTAAATTTTACTCTAAATTTTGATAAATTAGCTTATTTTGTATTTGTAGAACTTTTATTACTTTTCTTTTTATTTTTATTAAATTTTATAATAATATCTAATTTGAGTTTTAATAACTGCTCACATTCCCAATTTTTGCTGTCCCTTAATTCCAACCTCTCAAAGGGTTGTTCCTACGAAACAAATAAATTTTATTCAATGTAGTGGCAGATCGTGCTCGTGCCTAAATTGCCATTTTCGAAATGAAAAACCTGCCACAAAATGGTTTGGGTCTTAATTGGCAACACTAGGTAAAAAGAGGTTTTCTAGGTATTTTAGGTAAAATAATGTAGGTGTTAAATAAATTAAAATTGCTCGAATCGCGTTTATATTTTATTGATTTTGAAATGCCTTGCAAAATTAATTTAGAAAATTTTCCTAAAATCGGGGCTTTATTTACAAATATCAATAAAATAAAAATTAATTACCAAAATTTCTAGGAAAGCCAACAAAAGTACTGTGCGTTGTTGGTATAAGTACCAAAATATGTAGGGATTAATTTCAAGTTGAGATAATACTGGTAGTATCTTCGTTTTTATGAAAAATTAAAAGAATTCGAGGTTGTGATTGGTTGTTGTCTTGGAAAAGTGTTAAAATTTGCGATAGTATAGATTTCACTCATAGCTAAAATATATACCAAGGTAATCAAGTTTTACCCCAGTGGCGGCTGGTAGTCTTTTCCGTGGGGGAGGCAAGAGAGACAGACATTTTTTTAGAAGCAAATATTAAATTTGGTACTTGTTTAAAAAAATATCAGGACTGTTTATTAAAAGTATAATCTCTACTTCGACAAAATATCTGTTATTTGGGTATATGAAAGTAGTAGGTACATAATCATATAGAAAATAGAAGATATCTTATTTTTCCAATAAATATTCCTAAGTGTAATTACATTTTTTTATATTAGATATATGTTTTAATACACTCATAAACTCCCCGTAACCAAGAAGACAGCATGCACACTTAGTTGAGTTATTTCATTAGATTTATGATTTTTTATTAATTTTTATTTTTTTATTATTTTTACAGTCGGATATAAAGCTTTGTATGCAATTCGTATATAATGAGGTCGTTTTGTTCACGCTCTGCTTATATACTCGCTCGTTTCACTCGCTCGTAGATAACCTATAGGGCTTGTACAATAAAGACCTAAATTATATACTTATTAGATAAGAAGCTATTATTTCTTACTTTATTAACTTATTTTTTTGTGAATAAGTAAAATTTTGTGGACGATGTGCATGATTGCTACACACAATATTTGTTGACAATTTCTTTTTTCTTTTTTTAATTTGTAGATTGCAAACTAGTTATTAATGCAATAAGTTGCAAAAAGAGAGTCTTTTAAGCACGCGACGTAAAAACATGGATCTAGCAACGTATTGCATTCAAGATTTTTTGTTACAGCGTTTTATAACAGATTTTTCTTTCAAAAATAATTTCAATCGAACATTTACACTGTACAGTAGGCAGACGGCAGGTTGCTATGGATGTAAATTTTGTTGTTTACTGTTTTTATAAAATTACAGCTACGCTAGTGCCCGAAAAATCTAAGAAAATTTACAAGGAAACTTACAGGAAATTTGATAGTTGGTATGAGGAAAAATATGTAACAAGTATTGAAGAAAAAGTACTTTTGGCCTATTTTTTGAAATCATCTTCCATGTTTAAGCCGTCTATTTTATGGAGTACCTACTCAATGCTAAAAACCATATATCTTAACAAAATTGTAGATATCAAAAAAATTACAAAATTGATTGCATTTCACAAAAAAAATACCAGTGTGTACAGGGCTAAAAAATCCAAAATGTTTACCAAGCAAGAGATAGAACGTTTCATAAAAACAGCTGATGACAAAGACTATTTTTATTGGCAAAAGTTGTGCTAATTACTGGGATTTTTGGCACGTTACGCAGAGAAGAGATTACGTTTTTGAAGATGGAAGATATAGAAAATTGTACAAGTTTTATTAAAGTGAAAATACCGAACACTAAGACAAAAATTTCACGAATGTTTACAATAACTGAAGGATTTATAGATGGAGTTAGTTTCATAGAAATTTTCTGCAAATACGCACAGCTTCGACCTCCTCATACTGAACATCAGAGATTCTTCTTAACCTATAGAAATTCCAGGTGCTGTACGCTACCCCTTGGTATAAATACTATTGGAGGTATGCCTAAAAAATTGCAGAGTGTCTCGACCTTCTAAATGCAAAAGAATATACCGGGCACTGCTTTCGCCTTTGTTCAGCAACATTCTTAGCAGATTCAGGAGCAGATATTACATTACTTACAAAACTTTGAGGATGGCGATCGAGTTCTATTGCGGAAAGTTGCATAGAAAACTCTGTTGAAAGCAAAAACGCAGTTTCGATGAAAATTATGGGAAAAGAAGAAACTGTATCAAAGAAAAGAAGAATCTGTGACGAAAATAGCAAATCTGAAGTGGCGTCTACAAGTATCGTTTCCACTTGTATTGAAGCTTAGGAAAGAAATCTTCGAATGTTCAATTTAGTCACTTAAGTAATTGTATTTTTCATGTTTATAATAAATAAATTAATTAATTAAAAAATGCACTAGTGCGTAAAAGTACGTCATTTAGCAATCAAAATGACAATCAAAAAGTCACTGTTATAAAATGCTGTAACAAAAATGAATAAAAATAGTGACCTTCAAAAAAATTTAAAAAAAAACCAAAAAGCTCGGTTTGTTTTAGTTTTCGTAAAGTCAAAAGGCATGTGCAAGGAAGAATATCAGAAATTTTAAGAATGGTTGAAAAAAGTAACACCGGAAACAAGAATTTAAACGCAACGATATTATTGGCGTTTAAAAATTGTTGTTTAATAACATATCTTCTCTTTACATAATTTTAGTGCGCTAGATTTGTAACCCTTTTTAATATACAAATTAGAGTTAAGAATTCTTAACTCCTTTCTGTAACTCTCAACGGAGTTATGAATGTCTTGATGGTTATCGTAACTAAGGTAATATTTGGCCATAATGACTCAGTAAGAAATAATAGTTATTTATGTATCAAGGCAATTATAAAGATGTTACGTTTATTATTAATTCTATTAATTCACGTGATTTATAAATAATTTTATTTCTTACTTAATTAACGTATTTTTTGTGAATAAATAGAATTTTGTGAACGATTTACTTAGTTTCCGCAGAATATCAGAAATTTCAAGAATGGTTGAATAAATAAAAGTAACACCGGAAACATGAATATAAACAAAACGATATTATTGGCGTTCAAAAATTGTTGTTTAATAAAAAATTTTTTCTTCCTATAACTTTCGTGCACCAGATTTGTAACTCTATTCAATATACAAATTAGAGGGAGTTAAGAATTTTTAACACCCTTCTTTAACTCCTAAGGAAGTTATAAATAACGGTTACTGCAACTAAGGTAATATTTGGCTATATGGATTTAGTAAAAAATATAATTATTTATAAATTATTTACGTGAATTATTAGATGTTAATTATCTTGCTACCCCAGTAATTAACATTCTTATAATTCTCTTGATACATAAATAACTATATTTCATTAATTCATTAAATTTTTTGTTTATTTACATTTGAGTTTTTGTTGACTGCAAAATTTCTCAAAATGGTTGTCTCTTACTACAAAAGTCTTCGAGAGTGATTTCTACCAATAAAAAATTTATTCAATATCTATTGGCTGGCCAAACGCTCGTGTCAAAATTTGTGTTCTAACATTAAGCTTTTGAAATTAGCAGGAATTTTATCGGATATTAAACTAAGACATTTCAATTTTATCTTGTTTTTGCATAATAAAATCTCAACTAGAAGTTTTTATTTTATTTTAAGTGATTATTTAATCTTAATTATTTAGCAGTATGTAACATTTGGTACTAAATCGATTTTATTAGGCAGTTTATCAAAATAATTTCGATTACATGGCAACAAGTAAATCTATGAAGAAAATTTTGAAAAGATTAATATACTAATCTTCTCTATTATTCGTTAAAAAAATTTATATCACAATATATGTAGTTTTATTTACCTTACCACCTTCATATATGTTTGCAAGATTTGCTATGTGCTTAACATTGTTCTCCCAGATCATTCTCCAAAAGTCATTGAGGGTGACTGCTTTCGGTCCTTGAGTGGCTATATAAGCTTTGGACACTTTATGACCCTGTAAATAACAAATTTTATAAACAGTAAATAATAGTTGTTTATGTTTTAAGGGCACAATAAAGGGGATTATGGTACGAAAGAATGCCCGGCAACAGAAAACTATTAAATTCTCGAGAGCCATTAGTGACGATTATGCCGGTGGTAGATAAAACGTTTTATTGTATTTTGCATTGTTTTGGCTATTTAAATCAAAAGAATTTGTTAAATTTTTGTCAATTTAGCGAAAACTGTGTAAAAATCGATATAAAATGAGTGCGTATCATAATATTGTCTTTGCTCGTTTAAAGTATTCTGAAATAAAAACTGAAAAAAATCGTATTTTTTTGTCAATTGTTGCTTAGAAAACCTTCCGTGTCATAAAATGGTATTTTAATTGTAGTTACTTTATCTCAAAATTAAGTTGTACACCAAAAATTAACCTAAACCAGAGAACCACTTTCCAATGTTTACTAGGTTTTCGGCAATATTTACTAATAATGAATATAAGTTGTACTAGAAAAAATATTTATATTAATAATTAATTGCAAGGTAAATTTTCGAGGGCAATGTAATCCCAGACTTGTATAATAGTCTGTTAGGGTAGAGGGTAGCTTTGAGAGAAAAGCCAAAAAGTTTGTGAGATGAGCTCAGAGTGCAAATCGAATTGTACTGGCAGGGCCATAATAATTATTAATGTCATAAGGCCGGTTTAAAGCAAATAATAGAAGCAGTTGAATGTTGTAAAATCGAGACAATAGCCTATATTTCATAAGCAACCGAGTCTTTTATTTGCATATCGGCTGTATGGCGTGCAGCACTTTTTGTAATACCATAGGTAAATAAATATTTAAAAAAAAACAAAATTAAAATTTACGAGTAATCTATTCATTAATTGTAGTTACTGTAGTAACAATTATATAGAATATTGATTAAGCATAGAGTAGTTAAGGCATATTTAAGACAGTGGCGGCTGGTGATTTTTTAATACTCTGTATTTTGAAAATGGAGCATGGGATCCAAATTCTGTTATAAAGGATTATTATTGAGACCACACTGAGGGCAACTGCTAAAAAAAGAAATGATCGAAATTTGCGAAATTTGATTTTTAAAAATGGTGGCCCTCACCTGGGATTTCCGAAACGGCTTATATTAGAGCGGTGGCGATTTTTTTTCAGCATTATGAAACAAATTAATGACTAGGTTTTTTTGGTTTTTTCCAAAATTTTAATGATAGAAAAAGTTATGAGCATTTGAAATTTAATTTTCGAAAAATACTTCTTCTCTAAAATTTCATTACCTTATATCTTTTTCAATAATTAAAATTTTGAAAAAAAAAACAAAATACCTAGTCATACATTTGTCTCATAATGCTGAAAAAAAAAATCGCCACCGCTCTAATATAAGCCGTTTCGGACATACCACTTGAGGCCCACCATATTTTAAAAATCAAATTTCGCAAATTTCGATCAATTTTTTTTTGTAGCAGTTCTTCTTAATCTGGTTTCAGTAGTAATGCTTTATAACAGAATTTGGATCCCATGGCCCATTTTCAAAATACAGAGTTTTAAAAAGAGCACCAGCCGCCACTGATTTAAGACTAAGGAACGGCTATATGTACAAGTGTCTCAACAGAACTGGCGGATCAGCCGTAAACTACAAGTTCCTCTCGTCAATTTAATACCAAATTCCGAAAAAAATATTTTTCTAAAGTCTATCGTTTTCAAATTACAGCAATTTTATCTTAACCAATGACATAATAAATATTAATTATTAGTAAAGGTATTATTCAGGTTACTCGTACTAGGCAATAAAACTAACCCTAAAACTTTCAATATTTACTTAGTCTACTGAATAATCGCGAAGATGAAATTGATGTATGCTGCTGATTTTTTAAAATTACTCAAATTTTTTAGCAATTAGCTTCCAGCAAATTGTTGAATGTGTTTGAACCACCTATAGCGTTCATTCATATCTGCCCGATATTTATTCTAAACTAAAGAGGTTGAATAGTCTAAAGAGATTTGCTGTTAAACAAGTCACAAAAACTAATAAAAAATTTGCGTTATTACTATTAGTTTGGGTTTACAATTAACCACCAACGAGTAGTCTCATTTTTTTCTAATTTTGTGATTTTAAAATTTATAATGAATTATGTATTTAATATTAAACGATTAAAATATAATTGATACTAACAGGCAAAGCACCAATATTCATCTATGTCGAGAGAATAATGGTAAATGCTATTTATGGAAATTTATAACTCAAAGATATTTATGGTGCGGTTTCAATTCAGCCTCTTCCGACCGGGAGAATTTTATAGGGGTGACAATCTTTACGCTTCTGACAGTACATAGTGACGAGTATGTACAATAGGCCTTTTTTGTATTATGCCTATAATACGTTTATAATTATGTATATTGTTGTTTGTTGTGATTTGCGTTGTTATAATGATTTCAGTCGTCTTTAGAGACGTTCCTTACCGCTGCATCTTCTTAAAGAGGTTGTTTACATAGCAAAAAACAGTCCGTAAAACAATGTTTAATAATTAAATATTACAAAAACAAAATATAAGCTACTAAGATATAGTATAAAATAAAATAAATTATCAATTTAATGGATAAATATTTTTTGAGTGATGTAAATGTACAGGGTGATTTAAAAGGGTCGGACCACCGCTCTTGGGGTAATAAAAAACGATAGCAAAAGCGCAAATACGCTGTTAAAATTTTTCTACAATAAAAGTCATATAGTAGATTTATAACATTTTTTAAATCAATTAATCAGAGTTTAATCTCACGTTAATTTTCATTGAAGTTTCTGTAATCATTGCTGAGTTTTATGTAATCTCAACTACAACTATTATTTCTTATTAGATTAAAAAAAGTGTATGATAAACACATAAATAAAAAAAAACTTATTAATAGAACAAATCACAAATGCATCAGAAATCAGTTACTTACGTCAATATAGCTAGCGTTTATGTAGTCAGAATAAGGGTCATTATTGGTTTTTTGAAGAATAACTCTGCTGTGATCATCTGAAATCAAAATTATATATTTATATCTACATCTAGTTAGACAAAAATAAATTATTTTATGCATTTAGTTATAAAGCTTATTATCTAACACTCTAATTGAGTCAAATAATATTTTTTTTACATAACTATGTAATAATTAATTTTTGATTTTTCTGTCATTAGGAATAACACCATGCTTATCGTATTTTACTCAGATTTGAATACTTATTTTACAGCATTACAGCAAATTTTTAAAACTAATCGAAGAAACAAATTGCCTATTTGCCATAAGGTTGCATTAATAGTATTATAAGCGTCAATAAATTTGGCACATCATATTTTGACATTAACATTAAAAATTATGTAATTATAATTTTTTATAAGCACACTCACAGTTTTTTTTACACTGACAAAGAAATGTGCTCAATTTTTAAGGCTATAACCTTCAGAATACGAATGAGGTACATTTGTACTTTCAAGTCTATTGTTTTTAAATGTCTTTCGCAAAATGAATTGTTTCTAATTTTTTTAACTGTTTTTTTTTATTATCTAGTTTCGTATGGCATTAGTTTTATTTATATAATTTTAAATATAAATTTTGAAGACTTAAAGTACGTGACACTAAGAAGGATAGCCAAGTTACAAAGTTCAAATTTACACAATATATTCCTCTTAAATAAAGAAGTAACTGTTTTAAATTTGAATATGCTATCTCAAATATGTTTTATAGGATTTAAATCGGGACAATGCGCTGGCGAAAAAAAAACAACTTTTAGGTTTCCTTATTGCAAAAAGTTTCTATAAGCGTGTGTAACATGGGATCGGCGATATTCTCCTGGAAAGTTACTCCAAATTTTTCTAAAAAAGTGAGCGGCACAAAGAAGCTGAAGGGTAGGTATCTAGCCGGTCGCAAAGTAAACTGGCAATGCTGTCTGAAAAAAGGTCTTACAATACGAATAAACTTTATTAGTTTTTACAGTTTTATTTACACTTTTTTTTTAAATAATTTTTTGCAAAACAGTATTTGAACGTCTCTTCATTTAGAGTGACCTTTAAAAAAATGTAAATTTTATATTTAAAAAAAAATAATATTAGAAGGAACATTAGAAAAATTCTAAAAAAAATCACCTGCAACCTTTGAAGTTGATGTGATGTGATAACTAGCTTTTAAGAAAAGATAAGATAAACACTTAGCAGACCCACCCTGTATATTAACATAAATTGCTGCGTTATAATTCAAGAGTAAATATTACTAAAACAAAATGGGATTTAATGCGCTTTTTTTAAAACATTATAATTAACAGAATACAACCAACCGTTAAATAAAATCTGTCCGCCTATGTACTAAATTGTCAATTTATTCAATCTAAAACGTCATTTGTGGCAATTTCAAAGCAAAAAACTGTAAAAACCGAGAGAGAATTGACGTTTATAGTCACTAAACTAGGTGCGTTCGACTTCGCCACTCGAGTGCACCTACTCTGTCTTTGTTTGTCTAATCTCATTTAAGACAGATAGATCTGGCGCATTATTTGAATTCAGGATTTATTAATTTAAAGACTGTTTTTATGACAACGTACGCTCTTTCTGTCTAATCTAATAACTGGGTGCACAAAGCGTGTGTTGCTTTAGATACAGTGTCAAAAAGCATCAAGTTCTAGTTACCGGATAGAGTTAGTGATTGATGTAGATAAGGAAAGAGGCGGTGCACTCGAATGGCAAAGCCGAACGCAGCTACTCTCTCTCAATCGACAAGAAACGTCAGCATGACAGAGACTCTAACCACGACAACAATAACTAATGTCAAAATTAACAGAAAAGATTGATTTAACTGTTTATTTACCAATGTTAAAATTTGATGTCCCAAATCTATTTGCAATCTTTATACTTGAATGCTGTAAAGATGTCTGTGTTGGTAATTTCGGCACCAAGTATCATTACCGCACTAATCCTACCGATAATTTTAGCAGTTTTTAAAGACATGCTAAGCCTACCTTAGCCTATTAACACAGATTATCAAAAAAAAATTAAAAAAAATTCTTCAATCTTCTTCTGGCAATTTCTTTCATCCATTCTTTCCCTTCTCTATTTTCGCTTAGAATTTTCATCCTTCCATACTTACACATTCTTAACTTTATACACTCTGACAAACAATGCTCTATCGTCTCCCTTTCTTTTCTACATAATCTGCACATTCTTTCCCAATTTTCTGTTCAAAACTCATTTTTTCTTTTTTTATTTTTACTTTTCATTTTATGTTGATATTTTGGTAGTTCGGTGGTAACAATTAAGGCATATTTGGAATTGTACCTTGATTCTTTTATACCCACAATTCTTTCTTGTTTATATATGTCAGCATCTTTTTGTTTTAGTTTTTTTTCCATTGTTCTTCCTTCTTCTCTCATTCTTTCAATTTCTGCACACGCATACTCCTTTTTCTTATAGTAGTCATCTCGTTCTATCCACCTAACATTACCATTTGCTCTTTTAATTTTAGCCCAGCACTGTTGTAGTATTCTGCATTCAGGTTGCATTCTTAGATTTCCCTCGAGTCTCACCGCTCTTTTTCCTGTTTCCACTCTCAACTTTTCTCTCCTACTTTCTTCTCTTACTATGCACTCTGGCGTTTGTTTATTTAAACCTAAAATCTGTTTTATATACTTTTCTTGCACACGCTCAATTTCTTCATATTCTTTCCATTCCCATACATTACAATGCTTTTCACCAAACTGTCAAATATCATCATTCTTCTTTTAAAATTTTTACCAAATTTACGTTCTCCCAAACTCCAGACACTTTCCATTACTTTGTTTGCTTTTTTGAATACTTCCTTTATTTGTCCTTTGTCTGTCATACTATATTTCGATTCTCACCTTCTTTCCAAACACCATCATTTTTGTTTTATCTACATTAACTTGGAGTTTTTTGTTTTTTACATATTTTTCTATAACTTTTATTATTTCTTTCATTTTACTCTTGCTTATTGCTACAATTACTATATCATCTGCAAACGCCAGGGACCACACTTTCTCTCCGCCTACAACTATCCCTCCTACTTGCGCTTTACTTAAAACTTCATCCACATCTCCCATATATGCTAAGAATAGTGCAGGACTTAATGGACAGTCGTGTTTAACACCTTTATTTGTTCGAAAACATTCACTTACTTTTTCGCCCACTTTTACTTGGTTAATAGTTTCCTCGTAAATTTCTTCCATCTTGCTTACCAACCACTTATACACCCCTTTCTCTCTAAGATACTGCCATAATTTTTTCCTACCCCTACTGTCATAAGCTTTTTTGAAGTTCATGTATGTACAAAGCATACATACGTCCTCCCGCCTTGTCTATTTCTTTCTTCGCCAGATGTCTCAAAATGCACACATTGTCCATGGCTCCCCTTCCTTTTCTGAAACCTGCTTGTCCGTCTGGTAACGTACTTTTTTCGTCCATTTCCTTTCTCAATCTTTCCTCTAGAACCATCGCATATATTTTGTAGGTCGTATTAAGTAAGGATATACCACGGTACAAACGAAAAACTACTGTGTGAGTACGTAGATTGAACGCATGTTGCGCGCCTTGTTTTTAAAAAAATTATATTTTGGAAACCATAAGGTTTATTATTCTATTAAAAAAAAACATATTTAAAGTTTTGTAAATTGTAAAATTGAAAATGTACATTATATGGTCAAATTTTTCATAATTTACATAGCTTCCCGCAGGGTAAAATTGTCAATGCACAATTTCGAAACTAGTGACTTTGGAAAACCTTTTCTCAAAAACAAAAAACTTGTTCTAAAATTTCTTATTACTGTTAGATGCGCTCTGGTTTACTC
The DNA here is from genome assembly GCA_029207805.1 of Tribolium confusum. NCBI lineage: Eukaryota > Metazoa > Arthropoda > Insecta > Coleoptera > Tenebrionidae > Tribolium > Tribolium confusum. The sequence continues at coordinate 7,407,457 of JALGAY010000003.1, forward strand.
TATAAGTAGACAAAATTTCAAAATTTTAGCTTAAATAATTAATTTATAAGCGCGATGTATGTTTTAAAAAACACGATTTTAGAAATTGTTGCTCCGGCATAAAAAACATAATTTTACAAAGTTGTGACCTACTAAAAAAAGTTGTAGACAGCGATTTCAGATAGCCAAAATGATGCTTTACAAGACTGTAAAATATCAAAAATCCATTTCAAAAATAGGCGTTATTTTAGCCCGATTTTACTTCACTATTAGGATTTCCCAACTCCTCTCTTCAATCGTCTCGATTAGTAATGAGCCTTCTTTATTTTCTATTTTATCTTTTGCTGTTTTTTTTTCATTGTCCTTTCGCGTTGAAATCCCCTTCTATAATTAAACACTTTTCTTCTGTAGCTTCTATATTTTCCTCTAGTGTTTGCTTTGTTCCTTTCATTTGTTTGCTGTATACCGTCACTATTTTCTATTCTTCTGCATTTACTTTTATTTTCCTTTCTAAAATACCCTATGTTTTTTCTTTTTTCAGTATTTTTTTTACTCTAGTTAGGATGTCACCTTTGGCTCTACCTTTCTTTTTTTCTTTGGTCGCGTTTTGAATCTCCCGGTTAAAGTCTCCAGACAGTACTTTTTCAAATTCTTTCTTCCTTTTTCGCCAACCCATGTTTCTACTAAACCAACAATGTTAAAACTATTGACATAGTTTCCAAAACTAGCCTCTTTTTTGCCTAATTCTGCTACATTCTAGAAAAGAATTCTGAGATTGTTTTCCTCTTTGGAATTTTCGTTTTTCGGGGTTACCACTTCGTCTGTTGCTTCACTGCGTTTTGGTTTTTTCTTAAATTTTGTCATCCATTTAATCATACTCGTGTCTTTGTTTACTGCCGGTAATGTATTAAGTTTATTGTTGGAAGAATTACTTTTTAGTTTTTTGAGTCACTCTTAAAGAGTTTTTTTCCATTGATTTTTTATCTTTTTTATCCCAAATCCAATATTTTTCATCAATACATATTTTCTGGAAGCCCTACTTAACTTTCTTACCTTCCTTTCTTTTTCTCTTTGCTGTTTATCGTAATTCTTTTTGTATTTGTCTTTCTTTTGCCACTATTTATGTATATCGGGTTACCTCCTTTATTTTTAGTTTGTTTTTGTTTTCCATTATTCTTATCTTGTCTTGTAGTTTTTCTATTTTCACTACTCATCTGTCACTTCCAATTTTAATAACTTATTGTTCTACCTTTATTTCTACTTCTAATTCTTTCCTGGCAAAATTTTCTATGGCTTGTATTAATTCATCCTGATTTTTTGAATTTATAACAATTCCTTGTATAATCACATTTTTCTGCCTTTTATCTCTACCTAATAGTTCTGTTTTTTCATTTACTTCTCTCAATTCTGATTTTAGGGTTTCATTTTCTTTACGCAAAAATTCATTTTCTTTCTTTATTTCTATAATTTCTTTTTCATAATTTTGGTGATTAGCTTTAATCCCTTTGATTTCTTCTATTACTGTTGCCATCATACTCATTAATTCGAATTATTATTATTCGATTTATTAGAAGCCTTGAAGAAGAATCAATAAAGGATTCGAAACGTTGGCCTTATAAAACAGTTTTTTTTTCTCTGCCTTGTCGTCCACTTCCCCGTAACACCAAATTTCGAATACTCATTAATTTCTCGATTTTTTGCTCGATGTGTTGCTTTTGTCTGTTCAGGGCTCCTAATTAGTTTTTTGCTTTTTTTAAAGCAAAACTTTCTTCTTCTTCCGGTACCTATCTCCCCACAATAATTTTTGTCCTGATCTGACATCTTAATTTAATTTCCTTAGTACGGCACGGTTCTTTTAAAATTCATCTTATCGGGTTTTTAGCGCGCTAGGCGATAGGAATTGTTGATCGGATCAACTCCTCGAAATCTCCGTTCCTTTACCTCACGCTCTCTACTTTGCCTTACCTATCTTTTCTTTAATTTTTATTTTTAGTGATGCCACCCTTCTTTCTGCACCTTTCATATGTTTTTCATTAAATACTGAAACTTTACTACACTCTAATTTGTGCTTGTTTTCGGAGCACTGTTCGGCAGTGTTTCCTGCACTGTTTGCCAGGACCGGACTCCCATAAAATAAAAATCCACAATTTTTTTTTTTTTTGCAATGGCTAACATAAAAAAGCATTCTGTTCAAAAATTTAAAATTTTGCCAAGAGATTAATTTAAAGTCAAGATAATGACGCCCGTATCGCAAATTTTATTACTTTTCCATTGCAACAACAAATCATTTTTTTTAAATTTCTTATAGAAATAATGAAGTTACCGGTATTGATTTAACTTGAAATTTCTTTATAACAAAAATTAAAAATTCTATTTAAATTTTTGAAGTTCTTGTTTGTCTTGTTGTCAATCATTTTTATGCAGTTTATTTTATACCGTATCGAGATCCTGTTTTTACTTTGAGGTGTAAACATCTTAGCAGGTCAAAAGGACAATTTTTTATAATCGTCATTAAAAATTCAGAAAAATAATGGTACCGGAATTTCCGATTGAATTAAACAAAACAGGTAGAGGTAACGGCTTAAGATATTTACTGGTGCTGAAATTACTTCTCTCCAATGATGCCACCCCACAAACCATTTAAATAGCTATTATATTACTGAGTGAATAAAAAACACTTTTTTCTTCCACTTTTGAAATACAGACAATAATGTACAGTTGCACAAACGTTTATCAGAATTGATAGGCCAATAATTTTTTATTAACGCATTTTGAGCCACTCATGATACGGAATTTGGAATTAATCAGAGTTTACTAGTGCGTCAATTTTGATTAACGTTTTTGCAACGGCGGTTAGTGTGTTTGATTGACTCTCTACATGAAAGTAAATATAAAATTATTATTTTTAAATTTTTTGTTACTTACATGCTATCAAATTATTGTAGCGATTTTTTGACTTGTTTTCTTTAAGAGATCCATAAGACCAAGCTTTAGTTTGGCCGCGAGGAAATAACTAGAAAATATAAATAAAAAATATATTTCCGCTAAAAGTATGTGTAGTTTTACATTGTGTTGTCGATCCAATTCGCCATTTTGAATAGATTCTTTTACGTAGATTTCAAAATCTATGATTTTAACAAGCTTAGAATGTATTTTGGCTTGTTTGTTAGAATCAGGATTTCTCTAAAATAATCTTTAATAAATAAAATTTTTAGTTAAACTTCTATACCATTTGCGCCTTTGTATTTTTTCTTCGAACTGATGTTGCGACGTCTTCTTGTTTTGTACTTGATAAAGGAATTTTCTCTTCCTTAACATCCAAAATTTCTGTTGCTGAAATATTATTACCACAGTTGTAAACATGTATTTATTTAAATTGTACTCACATGTATTTTCTCGATAAAATAAATTATTTTTATAGGAAATAATTTTTTGACGTTTTCTAAAGATAAATTAGTATACAACCATAAGTAATAAATGCAGTAATATTAGGTGTACTTACACATACAAAATAGCAGCTAGAGGTATTATAAGTAACAAAACCAGGAGAGCAAGTAAATTTAAATTTGTTTCCGAATATAGTGGGTCACCTTCAGTTTTCAAATTTAGCAGATATACGTTTGTTCTATTTATAGAATTAAAATAATTGACCAACACTATTGCAATTTTGTAGAAAGTTCCTGGTTGTAAAGCAGGATTATTCATTTGTTTACAATTTGTTCTTTGCTGCTCGTTTCCAATAGTAACTACAAAAGTTGAATCAGGTGCTCTATTCAAGTCACAGTCAGATACTAATCTAAAATGTTCTAATCCAAATAATTTAAAATTGTCTAACATTTGACCAATATTTGATTTATCCCATATTAGTAGCATTACACGGTAGTTATCTGATGTTCCTTTTGGTTTTTCTGGTAAAATGTTAACGGTAATTGTCTCATTGGTACTATAAGTTTGAGGAATATTGTATAGTTTTGGAATATCAGGTGGACTATTCACGTTTGTGGTTACTAAATCTCCTATAAAATTATTGCAAGCTGCAATTTGCAATCTGTAAGTCGTAGTGGGTTCAATTTCTTCCGAACGTATCTACAAACAATTTTAATTTTATCAAATTAGAGATACCCAGACTGATTTACTTTGAAATAATATGTCAAGTTATAATTGCTTATCGTCATATTTTTTTCAATATTTTTTTCAATATTTTTTTGGGAAGAATACAATCTAATCCTAAAATATTGAATTTCTCCATTTGTTTCATTTGGATGTTTCCATTCTAATTCCAAGTCATTTTTAGGCGTCCATTCTATTTTTAGATCATAGGGTGCTCTTGATTTTTCTAAAAATCAAAATTATTTTTAAAGTTAATCCTAAAACTTAGTAAAAAGTAACCTGTTTTTGTTTGGATGTTATTAATTATTTGAGAATCTCCAAAATCTTCTGGTTTATTATTTCTACATTGTACCTAAGGAAAAAACGATATGTTAAAAGTAAATATCACTTTTGTAAGTTGTTACTCCAAATGTATAAGTCTGATGAGGGATTAAATTTTCCACATAACCACAGTAAAAATCAGGCCATAATTTACATTGTGTTAGATATAAAGTCCTATATGAATGTTTGTTCCAGTTATTAATTCTACACTCTTCTAAGACACCAGTTGGTGGGTAAGGTGGTTTCCATCTTAGTGAAACAGAACTTTTGTTTTTTGAGTAAACCAACAATTCTCTGACCTTAAAAGGAACTGAAATAAATCATGATTAATTGAAATACTAATTAGTAATTACACATCTTTTCTTACTAGTTGGCTTAGTTTTGAATTGTTCTGAATATTTGGTCTCGTCATAGTGGCCGCTAACATTTCTATAAAATGTTATTTGTAATTTGTAATTCATAAACGGTTGTAGATCTTTTAATTCTACAGAATTCTTAAAGTTGTTTAAATATCTACTGGAATTTGAACACCATGCCTTAGTGCATGTATAATTTACCAAACTAAATAAAGGACCACGCATTTTATCACAATGTATTTCTGAAAATTTTATATTGGCAGCGACGTGACTTGTAGTAATGTTATGTATTGTGGGTACTTCATAATTTTCGATTCTATTCAAAGCAGTTGTTGCAACAAATATTACTTCTGAAAAACCTTGAAATTTTGAATTAACAGCAAATATTGAAATTGAATAATTAGAGTAAGGTGTTAGATTTTCGATTTTGGCAAATGTCGTTTCAGTAGTTAATTTACTCTTAAATTTTTGATTTGAAGACATGTAATTACAAGACAAAGAAGCGAAACGCTGAAAAACTTTCATCAACTTTTTAAAATCTACATTATTGTTACTACCTGATATTCAATGGTGTAATGTTGAAATCCACCATTTATTGATTTTGGTTTCGACCATTTCAGTTTGATGAAAGAATCTGAGATGTTGGTTACAATTAAATCCTCAACTTGTTCTGGTACTAGAAACCAATTAAAAATAAGTGTAATGTAAAAATTAAGCTAAAAGTATTTTAATTTATAATTTTTGCAAATATATTTTTAACAACAAAATAAACTGATTTTGCTTGTATGTTGTTAATAACACTATACAAGGTACAAAGGAATAGTTTAGCAAAAATTTTTATGTATCATGCTCAGACAAGTTTTTCCATAAAGTGCACACTTTTTCGAGTAACAATAATCTGCTTGTTTAGAGCTACTACGTGCATATGGTAGTTTACTATCATCTAATGGCAATTTCATACAAGTCTTAATAGCTTGTTATATTTTAAATGTTTTCCGAATTTTATTCATTTGTGAAGTAGGTTTAAATCTTGGCCATGGCTATTTTTTTGTAAAATTTTATAAAAACGCATATTGACTACAACTAAATTGGACAAGATTTTATTTAATTTACTTGATTTACACAAATAATTTGTTTTTATCCAAATTAAAACAAAAAAATCAGCTTCCAGCGCAAGTTGAACTCATTGTATTGGTCTACAAAGTCAAACCATAATCAAGTGGACCACCAAGCATACTTACGTTTACTGTTTTGTCAATAATTTTAAACTGCATAATAATTTTCACATAACAGTTCCAAAATATCGAACCATAATTCCTAAACGATTTGTTAAAAAAGCTGTGCATTTTCGGTATATGTAAATTTTATTTTTTCAATTCTTTTTGCCATTGTGTGTCTACCTTTAAATTTTTGCTAAACCACTTTCTTCTAAGGTAACAAGAACTTTATAGACAGTTTAAAAATTGAGATCGTAGTTTAAATTCAATTAACCCTTTACAAGCAATAAATTTAATAGACTAATGGGCTAATTTCAAGTTGAGATACTACCGATAGTATTGCAAATTTTAGTACTTTTTTATGGCAACAACCAATCACAGCCGAATTTTATTAATTTTTTATAGAAACAAAGATACTACAGGTATTATCTCAACCTGAAATTAGCCTATAAGAATTTTAAACTATAAGATTCGTGTTGTCTTTAATATTTTGTTCTAACACTTTTCTTAGAGTAGATTAGAAATTTATTCTATGTATTTATAACTTAAAACGGCATAAAATATTAGGGCTAGAAAATATGTAGTTATTAATTCCATACAAGGTGTCTCAAAATTTGCGTATCAAATTGTAAATACGTTGTCAGTGTCCAAGAGAAATATTTAAAAGAAAACTATTTTGATTTTGACAATTTAGCATTTAGAATGACACAGATTTTCTCGAGGATTTTAATTAATATAGTTAAAATGTGAAGTTTAAAACAATATGTTATCAAATGATGTTTTTAACAAAATTAACAACAAAACAATTGCTACGTATGTAATAAATTGTAGACTAAGTGCTGCAAAGAACAAAACGCAAAAACTTTATCCCTAGTAAAAATTTTCTTTAGATGTATATGCGTTCAGGGTGTGAACAATGTGTAAACGCCAAATGGAATAAATTCATTATTTCAGTTACAATATATATTTATAAAAAAATTTGAAACACGTCAAATTTAAATTATAATTGACATTCGTCAACGTCAAAATGCGATCTCTATCTTCAATCATCCTTCGAATGACATGTACAATCAAAGGAAGGTACAAAAGGAAGTATAGTCTTGTGATACATCGTTTGAAAGGTCTCTTCATTCTCTACTCAAAAATGTTGTCGTTTTCAAGTTTATCGCAAAAATGAAGATAGAATTAAATTTCGATATAATATACTCAAAATGTAAAATGTAATAGAAAATGTTGCCAAGACGTTCGCGGTGAACATTTTGAACATCTACTTCATTGAAATTCATAGTTCATTTTAGTGTTTTACATTTTATTACATTTTCCATTACATTTTGAGTATATTATAACGAAGTTTAATTCTATCTTCATTCTTGCGATAAACTTGAAAACGATAACATTTTTAAGTAGACAATGAAGAGACCTTTCAAACGATATAACATAAGCCTATACTTTCCATTTAAAAAAATTGGAGTATCTGTCATTCGAAGAGGGTTAAAGGTAAGGATCGCATTTTTGCGTTAAAAAATGTCAATTTACAGTAACCGAAATAATAAATTTATTCTATTTGGCTTTTATACACACTAAAAAACTTACACCTCTTTTAACTTCTATTTTTAAAGTTTTTTCTATTCTGTAAGAACGTTCTGCTTCGAATTTTACTTTAGTTTTTAAATCAATAAACATACTTACTGAATTAAAAAAATCTAAGTTAATTGTATATTGATTCGTTTGAGATAATTTTTCAGTTTTATGATAATGATGTTGATAATAACTTACCTCCTTCTGTTGTGTGAAACTCTTTTTCCAAAAGCATTAATCCTCCGTCTACAGTAAGCTTATAATTTGTAAATGGTGTTAAATGATAAAAATGTACTGTAGTGTTATTCATAAATGTCCCTTGTTTTTCAGAAATTGTTATTGCGTATTTCTTCAATTTGCAAGTATTTTTTCTTAACTACAAAAATTTTGTTTAAATATAAATATGAAGAGACAGTTTATCTAATTACCTCAAGTAAAACTATTGCACTTGTATTTGAGGGTTTAATTTTAATTTGGTTGACACTTATGTCTATAAAAAAAAATAAGAAAAAGGAAACTAGTTATATAGAGTTAACCAAATATATGGAACCATGCAGTTTTAAACAAACTAGGTATTTAGCCTTAACTACCCTTTTATTTTAACATCTGTGCTTGATTTCAACAAAACTAAACATATATGTTAAATGGTTATAAAGCTGCTTTCTTTATCTTATACTTTATTTCTATTTGTTTAAGTTTTTGAGATAAACAGAGAGATAAACAAACAATTTTTTTTAAATAAAAACCTACTCTATTTTTTAAACAGCTTTTTAGTTCTAATTTAATTGGTCTATTACCTTTTTTATTTTCAACATTAAAGATTTTAAATAAAATGATTAAAAGTTGCTATATATTATTTTTATTTGCCTAAACTAACAATGTTTGAATAAATAAAGTAATGCATTTTAAAGAGTTGTTAACAGATTATTACAATATTAGTCGTCTTCTGTTAAGAGTTTTATAAAAAGGATTATGCGGCACGCACAATTTTAAGGTAGGACGACCGTAGCGAGAAAAATTCGTGTAAGAACGAGTAACTGGGCACACTTTTTTTATTTTAGGAAAATAAAAAAAACACTAATTTTATGAGTTACTTTATAATCAATTAAAATATTTTTTTCTCTTGTTTCGGCTATCCACGTGCAAAATAATTAACATAGTTGTAAAGCCCTATTAGTAGGACATCTAATTATAAAATAAAAATAAATGATAACGTTATAGCGCCGCTATATTGGCCGCTGCGAGTAATTTAATTACGTCAAAATTAGGCTTCCTTAATATGACAAGTCACTTGTTTTTGTATTTTTTTAAATTTAATAAAATCCAGAAATTACGAATTTTATTCGTTACTTTAAACTTAGGCTGTAGGTTAGATTTTATTCTGACACGAATTTTAAATCTTCCTCTAGTGTTGTTAAAAAGAATAACATGACATCTTAAATTTTTAAATATATTTTAAATATTTTTAGACATTTTTAATATAAATGTCACTAAAAATTACTCAAATTTATGATAGACTGACGTGTACCTTTACGACAATGTTATAAAAAGTAGTTTTTATTATTTGAAAACAATTAGTAAATAGGATATAATAAACAGTGTTAAAGTATACGCAAAGTTACTTGTTGTTTACATTACTCGAAAAAACTATCTCGTAAAGAACATCATAATGTTACTTATATCTATTTATTATAATAGTCAGCCAACAATCTTTAAAATGCATTACTTTATTTAAACTAACATTTGTTAGTTAAGCACATAACAGTTATTTATGCTATAAACAAGTGTGTTTCGTCAAATAAGTCACGAGAAAAACTGTTAACGGAAGATCCACGAAGTGGCGAGTGGATTATTGTTTTGCATTGATTTAGGTCTACAACACACGAGCTGCCTTACAAAATTTTATCCAACAACTGTCAACAGCCAACCTTACATTATTAAAAATAAATTTGATTTAAGTTGACTTATTAAAAATCAAGCATTCTGTCACGTTCTGATGACAATACCAAACAAAAACTGTGCAAATTTCTACTATTAAAACAAGACAAGATACAAAAGAAAGAAGTTTTCTCACTAAATTAAAGAAAGTAACTGTACGTCTGAATTTTCAAAAGGTTAAAAAAAATTTTTAAATATTCTTCGTGATAATTTTCCAAAAACCAATTTGTGTGAGTTATGTTGCCATACGAGTAGTAATTTAAGAAGCTATTATTTCGTTAGTAACTTAAATGGATTTTTATCTTACTAGTGACTTATAGAGCATTTTACTTATCTAAAATTAATTTTAAACTAAAAAGGTTGGTGCATCAATATTTTATTTGAAAAACATATTTCAGAAAAATTAAAGTGAATGTGTTTTTATTTAAAAAAATGTTAGTATGTAATCTCAAAAATTTAAACAAATAAAAATGAATGAAATGTTGGAGAAAGTAGCATTTTTATAGCCATTTAATATCCATATTTTTATTTTTTTCAAAAATGGTTATGGCTTAGCAAAATATGTTCCATATATTCATATAGTCAAGTCTATAAGAATAACGTAATTTTAGGTGTACCTAAGCACCTTGTAGTAAATTCTGTAATTTTGACAAAATCCGAAGATAAAGTGCCATCTTTATAAGTAACTATAGCTCTTACAAAATATTTTTTATCTGCTTGTAGATTTACAATTTGTATAGATTTTGTTTTACCAAATGGAATGGATGAGTTGTCACTTAGCCAATTATTGTATCTATCTGCTGCTTCCTGAAATAATTAATTATAATACAATTGTTATATTACATTACCAGGATAACTCAACTTTATATTGAATAAAATATGTATCTGGATCTTTAGAGGATTGTTCATTGTATGAAATTGAAGTAAAATTTGTCACAATCACAATTGCGTTTGTATAAGACACATTTGTAACTTCTAGAAGTGCTGAGAGTGGTTCTGCGGTTATAAAAAATAATACATAGCAAAATATTAAAAAAACATTTTTATGTATACTTTTGTCGCATTTTGGTCCAACAAAATTATTTATACAGGGCTGGGAATCACAAACTCCGTTAACGTTATTACAACCATGATAACAATTTTGGCAATTTTGCTTACATCCATGTCCAAACATTTTAGCCTCACATTCTAAATGTTTTTATTTCTTAAATCATTGTTATTTGTTGCAAAAAAAACTTACTGTTAGCACACCTAGAGTATTGTAAATTTCTGTTATATCCTGCCGAGCACGCACATTTATTTTCAGTACAAATTTGTATTTGTTTACACTCTGGATAAATCCATTCGCACGGAACACAAAACTTTCCAATTGTATCTTCTGGACATGTACTATCTAAAAATATATAAATTAATTTTTTACCTACACTCTCTTAGCATACAATGAGGAAAATAGAAAAATTTCCTTGTTAGTTTTCAGGATTTTTCAAAATTAAGGCATTCTGACTTTGAAGCATTGTAGGAGGCAACCCTTAAAATAAGTAAAAATGTACACATCATTTTTTTAAATTACCCCCTACAAAATATTCCTCTTTTAACTTTGCTCAATACGGCAAGATTGCGCCAGTTGTCACTCAACAGTTGAGTACATCTTCAACTATTTGTCACTCATTACTCAAGAAGATACCTACGATGATTGGCGAAACGTCGAGTGTTAAAACTTCATTCACACAGTCTCTCAGTCAAAAATTACATACTGACTGTGGCCATAGAAGCGTTTGCTCCAAAATAATATTCTAGCCTTGTTGACGTTTATTTTTGGCCAAAATTTGTAAAAATGTAATATTTAAGCTACTATTTCAAAATTTTGTTGAATTGTTATTACAAATAATAAGTCTATAATAAATAAATGTAAATCTCAACATTCACAACACTACACTTAGACTTATATTCCATCACTATGTATAAAAATTACATTTACAAAATTACAAAATTACAAAAATTACAAATTCCCACTTTGTGAAGGAATGTATGCTTCCATCAAACTTTACATCTTTGTAAAAACAGGTCGTCAGATATTTTAATACTTTTTTTTATTTCGGGTAACATTTTTGATCTCGCTTTCAACTCGAAATGCCTTAATTTTAAGACACCTGTATAAAAATATAATGCTAATATTACTTTCTAACAAAAAAAACATTGAAAATTTAGTTATTGTACCACGTATAAACATAGACTAAAAAGATAGTTGCAATCAATATTCAGTGCACTGACGTCCGCAAAAACACAAATTAATAAGTAACGGTTAGGTCATTAGTACTGAAAAGTGTCGTGTAATAAATATTACATTTATTGCAGCTTTTTTTAAAACTGCATAATGAAATGCTCTGAATTCGTATCATAGACGAATTCGTAAGGGCGGTTAGCTAGATCCGAAAATTTATAAATCCGAAATTTTTATTTTTGATGACGTCAAGGCGCTGTGTGTTACTATAGTTGCGGTTATATCACTGGCTCGCAAGAAAAGTGGCACAACTCGAAAAAACTAAATTTTCCAGAAGACACTTATCCTGTTGCAAGAAGACTAAACTTTTATTTGTGAAATAAAACAAAAATTAATTTTTTTTAAGTTGTGTCACTTTTCTAGCGGACCAGCGATATGTAGGTTTTATATTTCCTTAAACCAAGAGTTTTGCCTTATTTCCTCTTCTACCTTAAAACAAAAAAAAAATGTTTAAAATTCTTACCAGAATCAAACAGTTTTTTATCTACTGAAATTGTGTTTTCACTAGACATAAGTTGACATGGCTGCTTTTCGGAGAGACCTATTATTCGGAATTCTAAAAATTTTATTAATAACGTTAGAGCTTTAAACATTTTATTTTTTTACCATTTTCTTGACAAAATCTAATTTTATCGATTGCCCAGTAACTATCAATATCAGATCCAATAGTTGATACAAGCAGCTGAATTCCATAGTTAAAGTTAATTTTCTTGTTGAGATATTTAATTTGAAACCACTCTGAATTCTGTATAAGTAATATTTATCGTAATATTAGATAATTTTAAAAGATACCTAATTTTGATTTGTGCTTTAAAATGCATAAAACAAAATGAGAAGATTATCTGGTTTATCTAAAACACAAAGCGCAACTAACCAAAACTTTACTTTATAAATAAAAATAAAATAAAAATGACTTAAAGTCTCCCCACTGTCCAGTGTTTTGATGTTTTACTATGAGGTGGAATGTATAATAAATTTGAAAACGCTGGTACTTGGATACCCAGGAAATACATTGGGACGTTTAGCTTACTGCAGTTTATTGTTGCGGTCCCAGAAATGTATAATTATGTTATTTGCAATAGTCGAAACTGTCCACTGACCGAAATTTTTATTCACAACTTTCAATAAACTCACAACGTGTTAAGAGTTTGTTTTTGCGGTTCATGGGTAAAACAAAAGAATTATAATGCAAAGTGGGTGAATTTATTTGTCAACAAGGCGAAATCGGTTGGAGCTATTAAAAATTTATAGGTAAATTGAGCTAGTTTGCTTGATCTAGGTATACAATAGTTGGTACAAAAACACGAGTCATAACCTTTATGTGTTAATGTCCTAACACATGTTCTAATCTTTTTTAAGTTTTTTGTAAAAATTTAATTAGTGAGTAAACAGTATTATTTTATTCGAAAGAAAACTATTTTTATTAAAAAACAGCGTCTACTATTTTTCACTTTATCTTTAAATTTCTTAGATCTTTGCACCTGCTACCTCCGTTTTGTCAAGGGATTTGTAGACATTGCTAAGCTACTTTATAAATTGACTAAAGATAAAACACCTCTTATCTGGAGCAAATGGTATGAGTAGGCATTCAAGACGTTTTCAATATGAGGCCAATTGTTTCTTATCCAAGAACAAAAGGGCTTTACATCTTGGATACTGACACCAGCAACAACAAAATTGGGGCGGCGGTGTTGATCCAGGTATGTACAAGACAGTGAGGAGAGAGTAAACAAATATCGTCGTCTGCGTTGATTCGCAGTTATGTCAAGCCGATCCATTCAGTTTCCAGTACAATTAGATGCACTCTATTCATGAGAGAATAAAAACTGTAACTGCAGGTGTAATACTTAAATAAAAACATTTTCCGTCAAATTATGCCAAATTATGTTAAATTTTAATGATGGACTATTTTTCAAAATTAATTAGAATTATTATTTCCTGTTTATATTGAATAGAAATTAGTGTAATATGTTTTACATTTATGTATGTTAACAGACAAAAAGTTTATAAAATAATTATGTTTTTTTAGATTGTTTTTTATTTAGTAACGTTACAAGTTCCTACAATACGTCAGGTGATGCCATCTGAAGATACTTTTCTTTTTTTCGGACGCACACTTTTTAGTTATCGAAATAACCTTGTATAACTGTTAGCCAAAAGACGTCGAATATTATAGCAAATTACTCTCTCAAATAATTTTTCAAGCCTAAAAGAAATTATTGGGTTATTTGGAAGAAGTTGCTGGCTATTTTCATCACATCGAACACATCAAATTGTGCTAAAATGGGTATTCAATTTGAGGAAAGCAGAAGAGCAAACTGCCAGATGGTTTCAGCATGAATTTAATATTAAACATCGCACAAGCATTGCACCCAACGAGAGAAGTCCGGAGATAACGAAGGTGTTAGAGGGTTGATTTGGCAACCCCAGCATGGATAAACAACGGCACAATTGAATGATTGTGATCATTATCCCGATATCAGAAAATATAGAAGACTGAAATCTAATGCCACAATGGCAAGACATTTCCAACAAACCCTAGCCTTATAGAGGTTGTGGGCCCAATGAGTTGAAAATGAGCTGCTCGAAAGAGCACGATAAAGTGCTGAAGGCAAGACTGTCACGATGCAGTTAGTCTTACTGAAGTCCCAACGAAAGAGGTCCTAATAGTTGGGGTGATCGCCGTGGCAGGTTATGGGCTGCCTCGCATTCTAGAGCATGTACGAGTGCATCTGTACAAATGTCATACCTTTTCAGTTATCAAAGAATGTCGCAGATCGACATTTTACAATCCACCAATAAAGGCACTTGTCTCAAGTCTATTGCAAACTTCTATAAGTAAAAGCAAAAAAAAAAAAATTAGTCAGGTTTCGATTTTGATGACATATTCGTGTTTTTTCTCTTATTTATCTTCTGGGCTCTTGATTTTAACGTCGACTACTATGTGACGTTTATATGTTTTTCTTCACACCGTAGTTGTAATGTGTCAACTATTGCATACTGTTTCTTGTGGTCCTGCTCCTATATGCTCTGTATCAGCTGAAGAGCTGGTTTTCGCAACGGTAACACAAGGACTTTGGTCTTTTTTCTGCGTTATCACACTTCATGTTGTTCAATTGTTTTTGTACACTGGCCTGCGCAATTAACCGTCAAGGGTTGAAGGTTTTACTTGTTGTGGTACTGATTCTGCTTCTGAAATTTGTACTGTTTTTATTTTTTTTTATTTCTGTTTTTCTTTTGTAAATCTTTTTCAAGTTCTTTAAGAAGTGTTGTTTCTAATTTAATAACTTTTTTCTAGATTTTCTTAAATTTATACAATACTTTATTCTTATTTGTATTACACTTCTAAAACATTTTCTTTGTAAATTGTCGAGTTTTTTAAGATTTTTTTGTGGGAGTGTTCTTGTCTACTGTTTTTTTCAAAAAATAGTTTTTTAAGATTCTTTAGAAGTTTCTTATGTTTTTAAATGTCTTCGAGTTGCTGTTTTCTTGTTCTTCTATTTCTTCTAATCGTTGTTTTTCTATTTTTTTTTTTACATTATTTTTTTGTATTTCTAATTGTCATTTTTCTTGTTTTTGTTTTACGTCTAATCGTCGATTTTCAAATTTTTCAAAAATTTTTTGTTCTGAATTTTTTTCTTGTCTTCGTTTTTATTATTTTTCTTGTTCTTCCAGTCTTCGTTTTTTTTTTTGTTTAATTTTTTTGACAACAAACAAATCTGTTTTTTTATTGTTTTCGACTTCTTGTAGTTAGCTTCTGAGACATAAATTGTTCGAGCTTTTGTCCAACTTTTTCAAATCCCACTTTTTACATCAGTGTAACAATTTGTTATATTTTGTAATGTAACAAGTTGTATTTTAACGAATAATTTATATACAATTTAAAACTACTATATACAAGAACAACAGAAGAATAACTCGAAAAACAAATAACACACACGGTGTAACGCCCACGATTCTCGCTCAACTGTTCGTTTGTCGGTATGTTGAACTGTTGAATTCAAGTCGACTATTCAACTTCGACTGACTAGTCATCGTCTTCTCATCTGTTTGTACAAATGAAAATGACAATCTCTCGTCTCTTAGTGCTATCCGTTAGCATAAAAAGAACGATAATTTTGCACCCCGTTCTGATTCAGAAAAAACAATAAAAAGCTGTTCTACCACTCTTATAGGTATCTTGAACTAGGTCGGAGATTATATGGTACTATCTTACACCTAATAACTATAAACTAACCATGAGGGTATATCAGAAGTGGGTGATAAATAAGTACTTACCTTATCCCCACTGGGCAAATTTTGATATTTTTTATAAGTATTGTTAATTTCTAAGAACTAACTAACCTTGGAGACAGTGGTCTTTTTTTAGAAAGAAAGATTTTTCACTTTATATTTAATTACTACGCCTCCTCCCTTCAAACTTCTGGATCCGCCTTTGCTACTAAGTAGCAAATTTTAATGGCAACATTTCCAGATAACAAAAAATGCCAATGGCATAAGGATTTACTATTCGTTAATACCAGTAAAAAAATATATAGTAACTCAATAAAAAGTAACAGTAATAGAAATAAAAATAACGCTAAATTTTACATGTTGTCAAGGACTTACATTAGAAGAAAATGTTTTAGAATCCAAATACTCGTCTGACTGGCGGTCTTGAAACGTTAACTTAATTTTACACGTAATGCACATTGAAATATACATGGAAAGGCATAGTGCATTATTATTAAGTTTAATGTTTGGTCCTAACGAAATATTACTTGATTCCTCATTAGTGTATAAGTATGTAACTGTAAATTAAATAAGTTAGTAACAAAACAATTACCTAATTACAAATATCAAATCAATTTACTTAGTAACAAATGTCTACATTCTATATGTATTAATTTTAGCAGTACTGACCTTTATGTACTTTCCAGAGTCCTTGCACGTGCTTGCTATGAACAATCAAGTGCCTTACAGTTATAAAATTTTCTTCATTATCTTCCCACTTAAAAATATCTTTGGTTTCATGTCCGGAAATTTTTGTAAATACTATGGTCCCTTTTTCTTTTTTCAGTTTGAAGTGAGTCCATTTGTCTTCGAACAGATAAGATGGAAACTGAAAAGGATGCTAAAAGTGTATTTTAGTGATTTAGTTAATGCTGAACAATGTAGAAAATGAATGAAAACCTGAAGAGAAATTTTTTTTTCTTTACATGGTGGCTTTGCATAAACATATTTTTTTCTAGGTATAAAGTTTTGGGAACATTTACGTATTGCAGTTTCGTTTCCATCCCACGCTTGCAACATAAGCCAATAACAGTTCGAACTGGGAGGATCTTCTCCATCACATAGAAATATATGAGCTTCATGTTTTGTACGAATAGAAAGTGGTATTTCAAAATCTGATTTAGATATTTCAAGAAGTGGGGTGTACAACAACTTTGTACCATAATACGAGTCAAAAACTGTTTCTTTCGTCATTTTAGCATCCATTTCTAAAATGTTTTGATAAAAACTATTTATTATATTAGAAAGCACTTTAAAACCTTCCCATCTTTCATCTAAAACAATTTTATTAAAATCTGACTGGAATGAATTTGTTAGTTTCCAAGGTCTTTTTATAAAACTCATAGTATTCGGATCGGTTTCTTCTATTTCATTGTTGAAACTATTATTTATCGGTGGAATAAATGTTGAACGTATTGCTAAAAATTGAAAAATTTGAGTAAACCTTTTAGAAGTAATATTTTTATTCCAATATTAGTGCAAATTTTGGTCTTAATAACGAGCGTCTCGAAATGAATGACGTTATAGTGTGCTATGGATCTGCGAACTTTAGGGCTTAGCTTGGTGCACATAGTGACCAATTTTGACATTATTAGTTTATAAATTTTTATCAAACTTTTGATAAAATGAAAAATTAGAATACTTCAAAGCATAAATTTATAATAAATTATTTATTAATGAAATTAGCTTCTAAATTATTTATACCTTCAGGTGAAACACTGTATCTAGGTATTTGAATCCAACTTAATGCGAAAGTACTATTTGTCACACAATAAACTTTCTTCTCACCATCTTTGTTGCTTAAAAAATAATCATTTTGTGTAGTTTCTTCTAAAAACCAATGAGCAAGAAAAATGTATATTGCACTAAAACTAGAGAATACATACTAGTAGTAAGCATCCACGAAAATGTAATATATCTACTTACTTTTTTACAGACATTTTTAGAAGTAGTTAATTAAATAATATTGTTCTCAATAACATTTTATCATTTCGAACTTGCATGCGTCATACCACTACAAGTTTTGTCGTTTATAAAATTGATATGAGGTTTCCCGGTTGACACATTTCCGATGAATTTTAAAACGGATAGATTTTTGTTTTGTAACAATTTTATTTAAAACTCGTAATGTTTATTAATATTATTATTAATTAATTAAAACTATTAATTAATCAATCTGGTATTATCAGCAAAGAAAAAGTAAAATAAAATATAAGAAATATTTTTTTGAATATACAGAGTGTTAAAAAAAGTGTAAAATATTTAAGAGGATAATAGTATAAACCTAAATAAATAAACAAGTTTTAATAAACATGTAGAATTTTATATATAATACCTTTTTTGATTTTGCAAAGATTTGCATTTCTTATCAGAGTAGACTGATGATAATAGAAAATAAATAAATATTCAGAATTTGACGTTTGTTGTCAGTGCACAAATTTTTGTTTGCTATGGCTTATGTTTACCTTAATGCAGAATTAGCCGACATGCATTTTATCTATATACATGGTTGTGCTAGTGGGATTTCGCTAGATTTCGCCATATCGCTAGATTCCTTTCACATCGTATGTTTAGAAGAATTCACCAAAGATTGCATAATCCCGGTTCATTTCGCAAACACTGCCATTTATCTGAAAGACCATAGTCTGCTATCTACTAATCTACTGCTAGGACATTGGTCCTAGTAGAAGCAATTCTAGCACAGATAGAGCATAATCCAGAAACAAGTGTGCGGAGAATATCAGCCGAGGTAGGAATTATTGCTTCTTTTGTTTCGAGAATCCTCTACGAGCAACAGTTTTAACCATACCATGTGCAACGAGTACAGGCCTTAAATGTATTTGATTATTAAACACGTTTGGTTTTTGCCGCTGATTTCTACGTAAGGATGCTGAAGAGCAGCATTTTTTTGACAATATTCTTTTTGCGGATGAAGCCAGATTCACACGAAATGTAGTTGTTAATTTTTACAATACGTATGTTTGGGCCACAAAAATCTCATCAGGTACGTTTTTCATTAAACATTTGGATGGGCATTGTAGGTGACAGGTTTCTAGGTTCTGTTGTTTTACCAAACCGATTAACAAGTGGTGCTTACCTAAACTTTAAGCAAAACACAATGTATGATTTTTTGAACGACATTCCTTTGGACTAAAGACAACAAATGTGGTTCCAGCATGATGGTGCTTTAGCTCATTTTTTTTATTGCCGTTAGAGAGAGTTAGAGTTATTGCCATTTACACCAAACGTTTTCACGTAGATGAGTAAGAAAAGGCGAACCTGTTTTATGGCCCGCAACTGTTTTATGATTTAAATTCTCTAGATTTCTTTCTTTGGATACTTGAAAACATTAGTCAATGGTACAAACATACAATGTAAATAGCCTTAAAATGCTGCAGCAAAAAATTAATCAAAAATGCCAACAAATTCGAACCAATGCGGAGTTTGAAGATTCTTCAGAAAAAAATGACATTTCTGCTTATAAATAGAAGGAAGGCATTTCAAACATCTACTGTAATCCTTTTTTTTTTGTTTTTTCTAGAAACTCCTTTTGTTTGGTTGCACATAATAAATTATTGGAAAATAAATGTTTCGAAAAAAAATAATACTCCTCATTTCCTAAACCGTTAGTTAACTTTACGAGCTTTTAAAAATTAATGTTTAAATTATTTTAATGTTTTTAAAAATTATATTTATTGATTATTTATACACTTTAAGTATTAATTGGTACACTTTAAATATTGATACACTTAAATATATTTGAATACACTTGATAATAACTGATAATAAACTAGATACAATAATTCAGGGCTTGATTAACTGTTCAGGATGACTCTCGACTTAAGACTTAAATTATAATTCTGAATGAATCAAGACTTGGTTCAGGACTGACGATGTACTGACTGAAAACGCGGAGACAGGTCGATTTTGTTTTTTTATTGCGCACGTTTTTCACTTGTTTTTAAATTTTTTTGGCCAACTGGCTTTTTGCTGTGACGGAATCTATATTTTTTTTAAGTAATAATCTTTTTTTTGGTGTTGAATATTGAAACTACTTTTTTCCTGCGTATAACAATATAACATTTGTAGGGTCTAAAATAAAAACTAATTTAACCAATTTTCACCAATCGAACCTTAAGAAAGCTGTTTTAATCGCGAATTAAAAGTTAATCGCAAGTAAATCTTTAATTCATCTTCTGTAAACCGACCCTTAAAATATAAAAAAAATATAAATGTGTACTAAAAATAGAATAAATCAACATTTTTAGCAAAATTGTTCTGATTTAAATAAATTCTAATCAATACTTATAATGGTTGGTGAGTACTAGTAGGATCAACAATTCTTACTGTGTCGCAAATTACATTATGTCTTTTTCTGAATTTGATTCTATCAGCACGTATTTAAAGCGTTACTAAGAATAGAAATCGAGCAGTATTGCTAAAAGATATACATAGAAAATCTTGGTAGAATGAGTTTTACAAATAAGTATTTACTTTCCACTCAAATTTTCGTCTGTAAACTTTGCTTTACATCAGAGTTTGTGCTCAGACTCATAAATGTATCACAAGCCTATATTTCCCATTTAAAAAATTGGGGGTTGATCATTCGAACGGGGTTGAAGGTAGAAATCGCATTTTTACGTTGAAGAATGTCAATTTATAATTTAAGTTTGATGTGTTTCGAGATTTTTTATAAATATGTATGTACATCCATCAGTAACCGAAATAATGGATTTATTCCATTTGCTTTAATTTAAATTTAAATGCTTTAATTTTTTTCAGGTGCAACATTTAACAATTATTGTATAGAGCGTTGTATAATGATTACTATCTTGGGAGAAAATTGAAATTTAATTTAGGAAAAGAGTATTCACTAAAAATGATTTTGACATTGTGATTTTTAGTGGCAAACAAAGTTGTTTTTATAAATTCTTTTTTCTATTTCGCGTTTCTTATGACAATTTTGTAGTCCTGTAGCACAAAAAAATGTTTAACACAAAATTTACTAGACCGCGGATGACAGATAAAAAAACTAAAAAATACCATTTAAAATAGCTGTTTAATCTTGACGGACCATGCTACTCTCGATGGACCGTGCTCTAACAATGAGTAATGAACAAGACAAAGCTTCGATCAATACTAATTTATTAAAACAAAAACATAACAATATAAACCTAACCTACAGTGAATATAAAACAAATTATAACTTATATTAAATTGCTACTCTGTACATTTAAATGATATAATAATTACATTTTGTCGGTCGCTGGAAAACCGTGCAACTGTCATAGTACTTTGCCCCCGCTGAAGTAAGCAAGTCTGTGCTTACACACTTTTTGTCTAAATTGTTTCAACATGCGGAAATATTTTGTTGCAATTTCCTTGAGCCATAGATCCAGTTAATGACCTATTGCATCTTGCCATACATTTGTGTTTTACAGAAAAAAAAAGGAAATAATCTGTTTGACGATGGTTAAACAATAGCTCAATTAAAAAATAGTTGTGTACACACATTTTACTACCTCCAAGGGTTTCTAGTCGAGATTTCTCAAAGCGAAAATTCTAGGGAAATCAAGACGAGAAAAAAATGTCGAGAACTCTAGAATACCGGAAAAACCAATTTCGTCCCGTGCGTCGTTTCCTCCATCCCGTTTTCGGACCGCACCTCTCTGGAATAATTCGATATATCGAATGCTAAATATCAATGTTTTAGAATCTCGATATACGATGTATACTAATCCATAAACGCTAACGTTATAGAGCCCTAATAAAATAGATGAACTTTAATAATGACCAAATTACCTACCACTTCTAATTTCTTTGTTTAGCATCTATAAATCAGATCGAAACGCAGGTCAAAACATTCGACTTTAATTTAGTTAGTTAGTTTAGTTTTGTTAGGACCGAAACTAGAATAGTTTCAGAGACGGATTTAGCCCTTAATTACTTCAAAAAATTTTTTTTAAAAGTACTATTAAAATGACAATATATAATACACATACATTGCCATTGTTAATAAACCAGTTACATAAAATTCTTTTAGAAGACATAATCAAAAAAAAAATTTATTTTAAAATAATTAAATTGAGAGGATTATTTTGTCCCTGAATTGCTTTTTTAAGATCACTCCAAATGAGTTCGATTAGATTTAGGATGCAGCAATAAGGTAGTAATGTTAATACAACATGTCCTTTTTTGGCAATTTTGTCTATTCGATATTGCTCAGAAATATCTCATTTCCTAATTATGTCTAACAAATTTTTTTTGGTGGCATTTTTGGGCAATGGAATATTATTCGCACTCATGTAATCAATAATTTCTTGTTTTTTATTGGCTTGACTCGGTTTTTTTTATTTAACTGTTTTGTGCGATATTTGCATCATCTATTATTATAAATGTATTTGGAGGCAAATGTGGCAATATGTAGTTGTTTGAAAAACCAAGTTTCAAACAATGTCGAATTCATACCCTGGCGATAGTCCACTCAACATTTTTTTAAATGTTTTTGCTGAGACAAAAAGCGCGTTTCTGGCCTAACCACTTCTTCCATCTGCGTGAAGAATTATTATTCTCTTGCCATGAGAAGGAGGAGTGTTCAGAGTGCATTAATGGTTCCATCGCTGAGATCTTTTTTAATCACATCGTAGGTGTTGAACCATGTTTCGTCTAGGTAAACGATGGCGATGTGACGATGGCGCCTTCGTTTCGATACTGTTTCGTTTGTGAAACAAGCTTAATTCGCATTTTTCTTAAACGTTGTGTTTCCATCATAGCCATTCTCTTATCCAGCACTTTATATTTGAGCCAAAATTGAAGCCAAGTGTCTCATCGCTGTCCTCGATCCGATATCAAATCCAGATTAAATTAATTTTTGTTTTAGAGACGATGTTGTATGCAACACATTTTCTTTGTACATATTATAAAAAACATTTTTTATTTCTACTCCAAATTTTTCCCCGATCTTTGCAAAGTTTCTTTTGTAGTTTATTCTTCGGTCGTAACAATCTTTTTTCATAATTGATTGAACTGAAGTGTAAGGCACTTTGGTCAGTTTACTTGTTGCTTTTAATGGGTTGGAACATCCTTTATTAACCAAACAGTTTGGTTAATACAGGATGTTCCAACATTTGGTCCAAACCATTGTATACATTTGCAATTATTTCTTGAGCATCGAGATGTAGACGACGTCTTTTTTTTTTGAAAGCGACAGCTTTTCACGAACGTCAATTTGCTATAATTCACAGGAAGGATCTGTTTTTTTTGCCTCTTTCTATAGTTGAAAAAACATTTTCGAAACGGTAATTTTAAAACGCAACCAACACGGTAAAAGCTCTATTTTTTTTCTAACCCAATTTTGTTAAAAATTAGAAAAAGCGCCTTTTCAGAAATGATAGAACAACCCAAATAAATAAAAACAGTTTTCACCTAAGTACAAATAAGAAAATTAAAGTGGTATTATGAGTACCTATAATGCAAATAATACAATTGCTGATCAAACCTCTTGTGATTGAAGGAGCATAAGATATTGATGTAAATGTTGTTTTCTCTGGTTTGTTTACCAAAGTCGTTAATTCAGTGACCAATTTCTTATATTAATTTAATTTTTCGAATTATTTTTTCAATAATTTCTGTCTCAAAGCCATTATACCTGGCTGCATCTTTTATAATTTTGAGCTCTTTTTTAAACTTCTCACTACTCAAGGAACACATATTTTTGAAAAACACCACAAAATTGACAAAGCTAATATTAAATAGGGCAATTAATAATTGTAAATTCGAGAGTCTAGAAATACATAGAAACAAAGGACGTTTAATCAACGCCGATTTTAGACCAATCCCCACGTCTTCGATCTTCTCATTGGTTGAAAAGAGATGGAAGTGAAAGTTGGTGGAAGTCGACACAATTCGTATATAAGCTAAGAATGTTTGTAAATTATTTAGTTTAAATTCCTACCTGAGGATGACAAATTTGTTGTCGAAACGTGCGTCGTATCACGTAAAGAAGTTTGGTGTTAGGGGGTGTTTTACTCTTCATTTTTCAAGCATACATCTATCATTTTTTGAAATTACACATCAAACATTTTAGTTGACAACGAACCTAATAAAGAGCCAACAACAAAAATTTCTATTTAATGACATTTTTATTCAAATAATTTTGTCCTAAATACATTCGCAACAATTTTTGTTGAACAACTATCCTAGGATTCTCAAAACGTTTGAATTTGTCCATTATTAATCTAGGTTACCAATAGAAAAAATTATTAAGCACTAGCAGAGAAATTTATTTTCTCAGTTGGCTAGGAGACGCAATAATGGTCAACTTTAGGACTGGGCAAAATAATTGATTAATCGATTAAAAATCGATTAATCACAATTCGATTATAATTTTGAATTAATCGATTATTGATTACTTGATTAACCGAATAATCGATTAAGCAATAATCGATTATCCAATATTTGTAAGGTAGTAGGATCTAAGTTTTATAATTCTAAATTTTTATTTTAAATACTTAAAACAATTGAACAAGATTAATTAAATCAAAGTAACAAATAATCCATTATTCAGAATAATTGATTAATCGATAATCTAAATAATCGATTAATCGAAATAATCGATTAAATTGAATAATTGATTATCGATTATTCAAAATTAAAATCGCCCACCCCTAAAAACCGCTCAGTTTTAATCATTATTAACCTTTTGACATTCAACTAATAACCTGAGATCGAAATGTAACTGAATCAGAGTAGGCTGTGCCAGCGTAACTGTAATGATTAGACATATCAGCGTAACTGTAATGATTAGACATATCATTACAGTTACGCTGACACAGCCTTCTCTGATTCAGTTACCTTTCGATCTTAGGTTAGTTTTTAACTGTCTTTTTTTATTTCTTTGATCAATTAGCTCAAAATTCCTCTCACTCTAAACACCACTTAAAAGAATTGAAAAAAATTATAAAAATATTTTTGTCATTTAGTTGACATTTAGATGACGAAGATTTTCTTCTCGCCGCTTCTTTAGTCTTCTTTTGCAAAAAATATTTTTGGCCTCCTGTTAAGTAAACGTCAACATACAGTTGACATCAGTATTTACAGGCGACCGTGTAGTTTACACATACAAAACTTACCAAACTTTTGTCAAAAACGAAATAAAATTTCTAATTTAATTTTAAAATATTTTTTTTATTCTTGAATATTTTTAATTTTAACAAAAGTTTTTCAACATTTCTTAAACTTTTTTATACAGTTTTTCTTTTTACATTGTTATTCAGGCACTGATGATGGGACTTTAATTCCCGAAAGCGCTTTGCCACTGATATATAAGAATGTTGATTAAACTTGTAGGTTTGACTTTGTTTTTTATTGTCCTTGTTTATAGTATGTAAATATGTATGCCTTTTCCGTCAACGAACGAAAAGTTACTTTTTAATATAATTCAGTAAATGTGTTCCAAAAATTTCAGTCAATTCAGTTGAATATTATGAAAAAAAATCTGTAAAAACTGATGACGATACTTGTAAAACGTCCTCTTAAATAAAAAACAAGTAACGTCTTTTTTTAAAAAAAATCTGTATTAATGTCTAATCTACCAATTGTGAGACATATAAAACAACCAAGTATGTTTGTTTTCATTTAATCGCATTTATTATAAAATATAAGTACAGGAAGAACAACCAATATTTCGTCAACGTTTTAGAATATCAGTCTCTTGCATTTAACCACAAACATTTGTGCATCAACCTATCTAAACATTAACAGGTTCATCATTTTCTTGCTTCTTATTTTCAACTTTTTCCGAACCACTATGCCACCCCGAATCAATCGTCCCATCACTATGACACGCTTGTCCTTGAATTTCTTCATCATCCGCACTATTAGCTTCACCATACAAAAGTCCTGCTGGATTTCCCCCCAGATTCTGTATTAATGCTGAAATATTCGAACCGATGTTCCTCCGACTGGGCGATTGCGGATTCAAATTCAAACTCTTTGGCGGCACGTTCTTTGGACTGGAAGTGTAATTAAAATTAGACTTGTTCTGATTGTAGTAATTTTGTCCGTAGTTATTCAAACCGGAGATTGTATTAGTTAAATTACTCGAATTCTGACGGACTTGCTCTTGTACCACCTCGTATTGAGCATCCGGTGCAAGAAAATGCTCCGTAAAAGTCTTCTCAGGAAAGTAATTGCAGCAATCGACTGGTGTAAGTCCATCATCTGTAGTTTCAGTCATTGGTGACTGAACACTGCTACATAAACTGTTCTGAGACATGTCTTTAGGTAGAAGCTGCATGCAGGGCTCGGCTGAGAACTCCGTTAACTCTTCGGAGGTGGGAAGAGGAAAAGGCATGCGACTCCGTGTGGACATCTGTCGGTTGCCCATACGGTGAGCCAAGTAGTCCTCGTCTTCGGTCACCGTAGATGAAGAAATGTTTTCTTGGAAGTTTTGTAAAAGTTGGTTGTTAGGTTCCTTACATTCAGGCTTTTGTAAAGACATAAGCCGGGATTTTTGTGATTCTAAAGCTTCATCATAAAGTGAAGAGTCTTGACCGTCGTTGCGTACAGAAATATTGCAGCAGCTACTAACGTCCGCAAAATACACTTCAGACTCGGATGTTTCCGGTTTTTGAGGACTGTTTTCTTGTTTTTGGAAAGCAGCATTTTCGACGCCTTGAAGCCTTGGCAAAAAACGACACTGCTGCATTTCGTTTTTTCCTTTACTTTTTTCAGGTACGTTAGGTTCGTGGTAATTGTGTTCGTCGTCGTTTTTCTGTTCGTCTTTGTTTTGATTGAAAACGTTTTGAACATTAGTGCGACTGTTGGCTTGATTTGTCGATTTTACTGATGCCATGTCAGTTTTCTTTTTTATTTTTCTTACTGGAAGTGTATGAGAAATTCTGTCTACACAACTTGAACTATCTGTACTTTCGCCGTTATCATTGACTTGCTGTACTTCAGCTTCAGTTGTGTTTTCGTAATTGTCTTTATTACAGTGAAGTCTTGTTCTTCTTGAATTCCTAAACTGATTTTCTTCGTTCATTTGACAGTGTGACTCGTGACCGTGCAGATGGTGATGTATGTGGTGGTACCTTGCTGGTGATTGTAAAGGTCTTCGAGCTGGTGAATTAGGATTAGAATAAGGAGGAGGAGGACCCCAAACGTACACTCCTCCAATTGGTGGACGATTATCAAGAACACTGTAAGACCCAGTCGATCCTGTATTAGGATCTCCCTGGAGAATATTTTCCCCTCCTGATCTACTACTAAAACCATATTGGCTATCAGCACTACTAGAACCCACTTGGTACGTTAAGGAATTGTCTCTTTGATTATCATTTTGGTTGTTTGTTCTTGTCCATGGAAGTCTCCGCCAACTCCAACCACTTGGCGCTCTTTCTCTGGTCGTGGAATCTCCTGGAAGACCTTCCTCACCTGGGTTAGGTGAGTAGAAATTACCTACTCGGCTAGGTGTCCAAAACCTATACAACAGTAACAATAAAACAAATAAATAAAACAACAGAGATATACCTATCACTGGGATGGTGAGTGTCCCAAGGAAACACCTGTGGTCCCATTGGTAAAGGAGGATATCTACATTCTTCGCAACAACTACAATAAGTACTGGGAGTAATCGGAGGACCTCTAACTGAACCATGGTTGCTTGTAGGACCACTTGTGTGTTGTTGGTAGAACGATCGACATCTGAGCTCCAGTTGTTCCCAGTACATTTTCTTTTTTTCATGACTTAATAATTGATAAACTAACATACAAGAAAAGATGCACACTAAGATACCACTAACTGAAAGTCCAAACATAGCACGTAAACATGAATAGAGGGCACCATGAATCACTTCACAGTCAGGAGTTGAATTAAATACAAACTTAATTTCTGCAAATAATAGATTCAAATGATTGTTTTATTCAGTATATCTCGAATAACTTACCGTCATCCGCATGAACGTGTGACTCTAATAACACCGAATAACAAATACAGGTACGTGTTTTTTGAGTGTAGACACACTCCCTCAAGGTTTGTAGTCGGTTCATATGAATTACAGTGGTTGTGATTGTGACTAAAACACAAGTTAGGGCACAAACCAAACAACACAAACCGCAGACTTTAATCTGAAATGTAATAAATTATGGAGAGAAACCGGAAGATAGTTATATTTACTAGATAACTGTATCGATTTTTTCTTCTGGCTAGACTCATCACGCAAAGACCCGTTAGTATTAACTAAAACAAAATTAGTTGTTTATAAATGACAAAAAAATGGGGTGGTTTAAATTACCATCGTAGCCGGTACAAAAGTAGGTATTGTTTCAAAGTAGCCTAAAGTCGAAGTGTAGGAGCGTAGTAGAAAATAAACAGCCAGAAACATAGTGCCTAAAACTGTTGCTAAACCTCCACACGCACAGCACCAGAAGACGTATTTTCGAACACCACTGTGGCTGGGATTAGCTGAAAAAAAATTGTTGTAAATGAATTATGATATTTATTTCAGGTAATAATTGGTGGTAAGGTGTATCTTACCATGAGGTACCGGATGAGGAAACGGTTGTATAGTTGGTGGTATGTGGTATTGTACCACCTGCATAACCGGATAACCATGCATTGTAACTACAGGTGTTTCTTTCAATTACTTTACTTTTGTAGAAAAATACGAGTATAAACAACTTCTGTTGAGGTTTCAATATTAAGACGTGTAACTAAGGATTTTATTATCCATGTTAGTTAATTAAAACTGTAATTTTCACATTTTTTCAAAACGAAAATCACTAACTTATTATAAGTGTAAAGTGAGTTTGAGATGATTTCTATGCGAAAACAAGAAACCCTTACTATCAAATCACAACGAATCATGCGTTAACAGCGCTGTCTTTCGCTGCGTCACCATAGCGACGTCGCGGCGCCGTTTCTCTCTAATAGTCAATAACTCACCCTCTTACTACTATATCCTTAGAAATGTTAAGAGAATGTGAATAGACAATGAAACATTTTTTACAATGTTTTAATGTTTTTAATACTCATTTATATGTACGTATTACCTATTTGTTTCACATTTGCACTCTCAGTATCACGTTTCAGTCATTCTTTTCCAGAACTACCGTATTTCTTATTGTAAGTGTTCACATTGACTCCTGTTGATTTATTTGTCAACTTTTCTGTACATTTAGGGTAAAACACATGGAAAATAGCTTATTAGAATAGTCGAAATTCTTTCTTAAAAATGACATAGAGTGCATATGTTCAAAAAATAGGTAATAGGTAACTATTTAAATTTTCAAAGTTGATTGTATGAGTAATGTACAGCAACATTAGAAGCCACTGCAGGCTCAACTCAGTTTACATAGAATTTGTTAGACAACAATATTTTAAAATAATTGTTCTCTGGTGGGTAATTTGACTAAGTTGTGACATCTTCCCAAATTTTAGTTAAGTTAGTTTTAAGCTAAAGCTTTGGTTTACTAATAAATACATTAATTTTTGAAATAAAGCTGTGATGTGACCGTATAAAATGTATAATTTTAGAAAACATCATCTGTTGAATTTGGTTGGCAATAAAAAAGTTCACTAAAATAGTGAAATAAATCTACCAATATTGAAAATCTTGATGGCAAACATTTTTTTTAATTTATAAAAAATTTTTTTGCACTACTCTACTAAAAATCAAGTAATTAGACACTGAACGAACAATCGGGATCGTCAATTTTACAATCTTCCGTTTTTACCGCACTAGTGCCTGTAAAGAGCACAGGGATTTTTCCCGTTTAAAAAACGGTTTAAAATTAGATTTAGAAACATCTATAAATCATTGTGATATTATTGATAATGACTAGACTTAGGCGTAAGCGCCTATTATTTACACTTTGTTTCGCGTAATTAAATGATAGTTCTCTCCACCAGCTATTTCGCACGCAAATATATATTTCTGGCGGAGGGAACTGTCATAAATCCTTACGGTGGTTTGCCCCTACATAAATTGAACAATGGTCGTTCTTTGGTTTATTAAGGACGTTCCGTAAAAAATCACTTTTCTTACAATATCTTTCAATTTTTAAATACACATACTTCTAACTGTTCTGCATACGCAGGTATTTTTTTATTCTTTATTTTTTTTAGTCTTTGCGGTACTAAATTTCGAAATATTAACAATTGCAAATCGTACATTTAACATGTATTCCCTATCCCGACCGTAGTTAGAATAAGCATTTAATTTGATAGGAACCGTACTTTTCTTAGGATTTTTTCTAAAAACTGAGAATAATTAATTGAAGATATAACAACAATTTTTTTTCAAGAATAACATAAACAAGCGGTATTCATTTTTTTATAAATAATTCTTAAAGTTTGTTGAAACCTGACAAACTAATTTCAAAACATTACATTTTGATTGATTACATTGGGATCCAAATTTTGTTATAAAGGATTACTATTGAGACCAAACTGAAGGCTACTGCTGATTTTACTGCTAGAAAAAAATTTGATTAAAATGTGTGCTCCTAAAAGGTGTGCCCCCCCTGGTTATTTCCGAAACGGCTTATGTTAGGCTAGTGCCAATTTTCTTTTTAGCATTATAAACCAAATTGATAACTAGTTTATTTTAGTTTTATTCAAAATTTTCAATTAAAAAAAAGATATGAAGTAATGAAATTTTAGAGAAAGAATATTTTTCGAAAATTAAATTTCAGTGCTCTTAACTTTTTTATGATTAAAATTTTGAAAAAAACCAAGAGAAGACTAGTCCTTAACTTGTCTCATAATGCTGAAAAAAATCGCCATCGTTCTAACATAAGCCGTTTTCAAATTTCGCAATTTTTTTTTGTAGTAGCCTACAGTAATCCTTTATAACGAAATTTGGATCCCATGCCCCATTTTCAAAGTACAGAATTTTAAAAAATCACCGGTCACCACCTGAGTGGAACTACCTTAAAAAGTCTTAAAAAGTCAACCCACTTTTAGATATTTTGATTAAACATAAAATTGGTTACTAAAAAAAGCCACATTCGTTATCTAGCTCCATTTTCTAAACTTATTTACTATTGCTACCGTAAATTACCCTCCTTTTCCGGTCTCTACAAAAAAAACACACAAGGTTTATTAAAACAAAGATAGGAAGATAATAGCAAAATATTACACAGTATCTATGCTAGAAATCAAATGTTTCTTGTTTTGAAAAATGTATTTGTCAAAATATTTCTAATTTTTAGTTGTCTAGAATTGATAGAATTGTACAACTTAATATTTTTTAAAGATTATCTATAGCTTTGTGTGAAATAATTTCAAAACTTACAACTTCTAATTCTGTGCCTGGATCCTAGCGTTCCATCAAGCCGCGGCCTCGGTGGCGGTCTGGGTGGCAGCGCCGGTGGTAGGTTAGATACTTCAATACGATCGTCAGGTTCCAATTTCCGACCCTGTGTATCGGCTTCAACAATGACGTCAGCGTCTTCTTGTAGATGGCAAGTGCATGTGGATGGAATAATTTTGGGTGTATGAGCAGTCTTTGGTGAGGCATGTACGTGAACATGAACCGATTGGTTGATAGGGTGTATGTGGTTTGTATTTGCGGGCACATGGCTTAAACTGATAATATTATGATGGTGGGTGGATTTCGATATGCAGTGGCTGTGGAGGTCAGTCTTTGAGGAGTCAATGGCGGATTTGTCGTTGCAAGAGCATGTGTGACCATGGTTGAGGAGGCCGTGGTCACTGGTCTCACTTGATTGATAGGTATGATCAGGAGATTTCTGTGGGTCGGGCGAGGGAGACGACATGTTGAGACTGAGATTTACATGATTGTTGATAGCTGGAAGATCAAATTACAGATATCAGTAATACGAGAAGTTTACTACGCTACATGTTAAGCAACCAAATAAATTATCATAATATATCATATTGTATGTATATCTCTTAAGCATTTATTTTTTAATTTACATGTAATACCTAACTAATTTAATTAATAACAGATTAAGAAGAACTGCTACAAAAAAAAAAATTGATCAAAATTTGCGAAATTTGATTTTTAAAATATGGTGGGCCTCACCTGGTATGTCCTAAACGGCTTATATTAGAGCGGTGGCGATTTTTTTTCAGCATTATGAGACAAATGTATGACTAGGTATTTTGTTTTTTTCCAAAATTTTAATTATTGAAAAAGATATAAGGTAATGAAATTTTAGAGAAAAAATATTTTTCGAAAATTAAATTTCAAATGCTCATAACTTTTTCTATCATTAAAATTTTGGAAAAAAACAAAAAAACCTAGTCATTAATTTGTTTCATAATGCTGAAAAAAAATCGCCACCGCTCTAATATAAGCCGTTTCGGAAATCCCAGGTGAGGCCCACCATTTTAAAAAATCAAATTTCGCAAATTTCGATAATTTTTTTTTTTTAGCAGTTGCCCTCAGTGAGGTCTCAATAATAATCCTTTATAACAGAATTTGGATCCCATGCTCCAGAGTTTTAAAAAATCACCAGCCGCCACTGAACTAAGGTGAGATCGAAATATAACTGAACCAGAGCAGTCTGTGCCAGCGTAACTGTAATAATGTGTCATGTGTCTAATCATTACAGTCACGCTGGCACAGCCTGCTCTGATTCAGTTACATCTCGATCTCGGGTTATATACATCATGCATGAAGTATAGTCCGCATTGAAATAAGTGGAGAGATTTTAAAGAAAACATATTATATAATTGATTTGTATAAAATATAATATTATATATATTTTGATTTATATTATTATATTTTTTAATTAAATTTTTATAATATTATATTTATATTTTAAAATATTTTTTGTTAGATATATTATGTAATATATTATATACAGTGTGTCAATTTTAAAAGTTGCAATCGGCAATATCTCTAGAATTGAAAGAGTTATTGAGAATCACTTAAAACCGTTTCGGTGGTTGCTAGAGGGAATCAAAATGACATGGTAAGTGACGCACCCCCATCCACCCTTTAAGCCACAGCCACCCCAACTTGAAAATTTTAAATGGCACTACCCTACTTGTGATACATGGTTGGAAAGCTCATAACAAATATGCAAAAGCCTATTTGACAAAGTCATTTTTCCAAATACTCGAAAAGAAAGACTTTAAATTTTCATTTTTGTCATTCGCTGTAGTAAATGCACTCTGATTTAAATTAAAATAAAACATTGCCTAAGTGATTAATTTTTATTAAATGCTATAATAGATGTTGAAAATGATTTCCGTTGTTTGCTAAACAAAAATAGAGCCTGTTTTGAAATTCTTCACGAACTTTTTGAAAAGTTTCTCTGCGAATAGCTCGACACTCTTGAATGATTCTTTGTCTCAATTGTTCAAGTGAATCTACTTTTGTCTTATAAACCACAGACTTTAAATGGCCCCATAAAAAGAAAATCCAGTGGTGTAAGATCTGGTGACCTAGGAGGCCATTCAATAGGTCCTCTCCTCCCAATCCATTGATCTGGGTAGTGGTTATCCAACCATTGCCTAACTGGAAGTACATAGTGTGGAGGTGCTCCATCTTGTTGAAAATGCAGTAGATGTTCATTTAATCCGGGATTTTCCAATTCGTCTAAGTGATTTTCAAGCTCCCGAACTATAAGAGGCTTAATGGTTGTCTCCAGCATATTAGCGTATTGTTCGCCGTTCAAATTGCCATCAATAAACAGAGGTCCAATAATGGCATCTCCTTATCCCAGCCCAAACATTTAGTTTTTCTGGATACTGCGTATGTCCCTTTCTAAATATGTGGGGGTTTACATCACTCCAATACCTGCAGTTTTGTTTATTTACATTTCCATTTAAATGAAACGATTATTCATCCGAAAAACAAATGTTTTTTACGAATAATGGTTCGGTAATGCATTTTCAGTAACCATTTCACAAAATTCAATGCGCCGATCCGAGTCGTCATCGCCAAGTTCTTGGAGAATTTGCATCTTATAAGGATAAAATTTATGAAGTTTCAATACCTTTCGTACTGATTCGTGTGATAATCCAGTTTCCCTAGCTGCGTGACGAATTGACATTGTTGGATTTATAGCATATGTCCAAGTACTTCAATTTGGGTTTCCTCACTGAGTACTCTTGCACTCTTGGTTGACTTCTTTTTTTATTCTTAAAACATCTTGTTTCCTCAAATTTGGTGACTAACTTCTGAACGTACGCATGACTGACATGTTTTTCTGGATATTTATTATTGAACACTGCCGCTGTTCGAAGAGCACAACGATTTCCAGAACCCTAAATAAATATCAATTCAACACGCTCTGCCGTACTATAAACCATTGTCAATATTTGACAATTTACAATATCGTTACCAGGTAACATTTAATAAATGAAATGTATAATAAATCTACAAAAATATACATTATAATCTAATCCCAATAAACATAGGAGTGCAAATCCCATAATGTATTGCCATTTTGATAAGTTTCAAAACACAAAAAAATCATAAAAAAAAGAAACGTAGTCTTTACGGTTTAAATCATATTTTTGGTTGTATATTTTGTAAATAACGGCAATTTTTCCTTTAGGACATCGCATAACAAAAATGAAAATTCAAAGTCATTCTTTTCAAGTATTTGGAAAATGACTTTGTCAAATAGGCTTTTACATAACATTTTTGAAAAGCGTTTGTTATGAGCTTTCCAACGATGTATCAAAAGTAGGGTAGTGCCATTTAAAATTTTCAAGTTGGGGTGGCTGTGGTTTAAAGGGTGGGTGGGGATGTGTCATTTACCATGTCATTTTACCTGTAGTGCAATAGACGGCACATTCATACACAGTTTCAAATTTTCTAAAAACTTTGAACGGCTGCCGGTTTTTCGGCCCGGCAGAATCGCCTGCCAATTATCTCTTTCACTGATATAAACTATACTGTTCCAAACTAATTTTGGCAAAGTTTACTTTAAAGGCAAATCGTCCGTTTATTACTAGTGTAATAAAAATTATATTGTTACCAAACGTAAGTAATTTATGGTCGTTAGACTCTTCGATTTTATCTGAAAAAACCGCCCAAGGCAGATCAAATCTACGTAAAAGTGGTGACAAATCTGCATGCCCCGGGCGGTTTCCGCAGATTGTATCGAAGGATCTAACAACTATAAATTACTTGCGTTTGGAAACAATACAATCTTCATTGCACTAGTAATAAACAGAAAACTTGCGTTTAAAGTCAGCTACGCCATAATTAATTTGGAACAGTATACCAAATTTCAGCTTTTATCCCAAATTTCCTCCAAATAGTAACGTACGTTGTAAGTCCGGTAAGTAACTTGTAACTGTACGAGTTAAATACGGAAGAGGCGCTAGCCGAATCTGGAATATAATATATTAAAGGCGTGGCATTACAAGTTTATTCAGAAGTATATCGTACAATAAATTTTATTTCATATTGTACCTTTCAAGTCTATTATCTGGAGCAATTTGCATCCGGTAAGTGAGCCATAGCAGTATCAGTAAACGCAAATTAGTCCAGAAAAGAGGCCTGAAAGATAGAGCATGGAATAAATTAAGGTTTGAAACATGCAGTATGAAATATATACGTAGTAGTTTTAATATAATAGTTCCGTTTGTATTTTTGAATTTAAATCAATTTATATTGTCTTGATTGCATTGAATCGCAACCATGGTAGAAAGAATATTATTATTTGTAGGAGGTATGATATTGCACCTAGTGACAACCTAGTTTGACATCACTCAGAGATAAAATTTTGCGTTGTTTATTGGTGTAAATTTGAAAAACATCATTCAAAGGCGAAAAATAGCGGTTTTTTTTTAAACTACGCAGTATAAAATCAAACGTAACCGAATGCCGTTCAAGTTAAATTTCATCTTGGTTCACCTAAGAACACAAGACATTTGCGCTTGAATTTTACTCTCACACCGGCTGACAAATTGATGATCAATGGGTGTATAGAGCACAACCTTATCTTCATGAATTTCGTGCTGTAATCGGTGTAAATTTTGTAAACACAGACAAATATGTGATAAAGTTATTTTAAAAAACTGGCAGCTGCAAAGAAAATCAGGAAAGATTAGGCTACATTGATTTCATTGTTCATTCATAAAACAAACGGTCACATTAGAATTTTGCAACTTGTTTGAGTAAACAATGCAAAAATAATTACAAAAAAAAATTCATTCAAGTTGCGTATGTAATTTGCTAGGTCCTTTTTCGTTGAAGAACTCAGTTGGCTAGATCCAAAATTTAAAAAACCGAACGGTTTTTTAAATCTCTAATGGGCTAACTTCAAGTTGAGATAATACCGGTAGTAACTTCGCTTCTATACAAAATTAAAAGAATTTGGGGTTGTGATCGGTTGTTGCCATAGAAAGGTATTAAAAGTTGCAATATTACCGGTAGTATTTCAATTTGAAATTAGCCCATTAGGCTGCTAAATTATAGATGGCGCTGCGGGCACCTTGCTTTATAAACCAAACTATATAAAAATGACAGAGCAGATTATTTTCGTTCGCAAGGTATATTCTGGTACAATAGCTTAATTAATTTTGTTTAGTCTCGTAATTGTTTTGTGTTTTATCAAAATCCATACAATTTGCGTAAAAAAGCATTTCAAGCAAATACATAGTTCTTCTCGACGAAGGCAGTGTAGAGACGAAATACTTCTTCATATTTTCTTCTTTATAGACTTAATTGTAGGTGGTTGATTAAATATTTAGTTATTTTATAGATGTCTCAAAAATAATGAGTTGACAGAACGGGGTTGAAACAGAATTTGAAACCCATTAACCTTTGCAAAAAAAAGTTTTTTCTACTGTTTAACCCCCCTTCCCCCCAAAATCCAATTTACACAAAAATGCGCTATTTTTGGCAGAGTTCTGTCAATTATTTTTTGACAAAAACATAATAAGTTCCCCGCTCTCTTTCAACCCCTTTCGGTCGAATAAATGTTATTTGAGCATCCTGTATATTTATTTATTGCCACTATCCCCAAATTATTATTATTTTTAAGTTTAAATTTATTAAACTTCTGCTTAGAACTAGAAGGTTCTAAATAAATTTTTTTTTAATTACTTCATTTTAATGATCAAAACCATGTTTTATTGTAATTATACTTTTATCTACTATACTAACATTTTCCTGAGAAGTAAACACAAAATTATAATTTTTGTAAAATTTTGCAAATGTCACAACCAATTTTGGTTCTCACGTCGCGATTACTTCCATTCGTTACGCCAGTCTTTTCACCTTTTCTTATTTTACTTACTCGCACAGTTCATAAAGGATATTATTTAACCTTCAATTGCAAATACAAAAATCACCTTCTGACGCTGTATTTAAATGTTGTTTCTACACAATTCTCCACCCATATCCTTATAACGGATCTATTAATTGTGGTACATACTGAGTGACCAAAAATATGCAACCAAACATATTGTTTTTAAATTATATTTGCCAAAAAAATTATTATTGGCGAAGCTACTTGAGGGCTGAGGTGAAATAGTCTTGAGGTACCTACATACACTGTTAGGAAGCTGAGCTGGTACAATTTCGGTAAATTTATATATGATAGCTCGTCGTTGGGATTGATAGGTTAGAAAATTTTGAAACTAATGTACCAATTAAATTAGATGACAAAGTCAGGTGTCGCTGATTTATTTAAATAATTTTCAAAATTGCAAAAAAATAAATCTCTCTTAAATCATTAGCTCGTGTCTATCATTTATACAGTGTGAGTCTGTTAAAAGTATATCTTAACTTTTCTCAAAAACTGGTTATCACACCGACTTAAGGGTTTCTAATATTCCTTATAATAAATATTAATTAATTAATATTAATTCGTTGAAAAAAATATAAAATTTTCATTCTTTCTAATGTCATTCTAAATGACAAGATGTTGAAATTTTGTTCCGTAAAAAATATTTTAAAAAAATTGTAGATAACCGCAAAAAATAATAAAGTTTATTCGTTTTGTAAGATCTATTTTGAAGCAGCATTGCCAGGTTACTCGACGATAGGTTGAACATTAGGGTGGGCCAAAAAAATCAACTATTTTTTTTAACTTCCGACTCTGAAATATTGGTTCCTTGGCAATTTTAAAAAATGCTTTTTCAAGGGGAGCTCTTAATTTTGATAGGAAAAACTCCCTCATCGCAGTTTTCCATTTTTTTAGTTCCATATAGCAAAATCCATATCTCGTCACTACTTGATCGTACAGAAAAAGTTTATTTACATTTTTTGGAGAAATTTAACTCTCTAAAAAAGGTATCTTACAATTTTTTTTATAACTCTTACCGTTCAGAAGATATCAGGGGTCAAAGTTTGAAGCATTTAGCAAAAATTTCTTTTTCACTTCTAAATTTTATAACTCGTAGATAAATAAATATTATAAAGTGCGCAACATACGGTTTTGTAGGAAATTAAACGTTCCACAAAAAAGTCGTTTGTGGTTAATGGATTACTTCAATCATTTAAAAAAAATTGGGGATTTAGTATCAAATTTTGGTTTTTAAAATGCGAATATCTTCTAAATGGTTAGAATAATCAATTAACCACAAGAAACCTTTTTTATAAAGCGTTTAATTTTTTACGAGACCATATGTTGTGCATTTTATAATATTTATTTATCTCTGAGTTATAAAATTTAGAATTTGAAAAGGAATTTTTGTTAAATTCTTTAAACTTTGACCTCCGATATCTTCTAAATGGTAAGAGATAAAAAAAAATGTAAAATAACTTTTTTGTAGACCGTTTAATTTCCTACAAAAAATGTAAATACAAATTTTCTGTACAATTAAGCAATAACGAGATATGGATTTTACCATATGGAACTGAAAAAAAAATAAAAAACTGCGATGAGGGAGTCTTGCCTATTAAAATTAAGAGCTCATCTTAAAAAAGCATTTTTTAAAGGTGCCTAGAAAACAATTTTTTAGTGTCGGAAGTTAAAAAAAATAACCGTTTTTTTTGGCCCACCCTATTGGACATCCACCCTTCAGCTTCTTTGTCCCACCCACTCTCTTGAGCATGGGGCGCTCTTGAGCAATAATGACCAAGTTGCCGCTTAGAACAACATTTACTTTAAAAAAGTTAAATATAAATGATGAATTGAATTTTGTGCAAGTGAGTGTACAGTGTACATAAACTACATAAATTATTTACTTTTTATAATTATCGCAACATAAATACTAGTGCTATGCAAATTAATTTTGAATATTTTGTTGTTTTTCATGTATAATTACTATCATTTTACTTTGAGTTTATCCTTTTTTTTTTCATGTTTCTGTGTGTGCCAGTGCAGAGAAGTAACAATCGTGAAACTGAAATTCGCGGACGGTTGTGCAAAAAAAATATAATCTGAAAATTTATTAGTACAATTGAATCGGTCATTGCAAAAACCACATAAGTCACACAATTAGAATTTTTCAGGATTTAATAAAAACTGTTTAATTCACAAATAAACGGATT
Source organism: Tribolium confusum (assembly GCA_029207805.1). Lineage (NCBI taxonomy): Eukaryota > Metazoa > Arthropoda > Insecta > Coleoptera > Tenebrionidae > Tribolium > Tribolium confusum. The sequence continues at coordinate 7,446,947 of JALGAY010000003.1, forward strand.
TTAAAGAACTTTTTTGGGCTCAATATAGTACTTGTGGTTTAAACAATTGAAATGTCGAATAACCTTTACAGTTTATCAATATTAATATTATTAATAATAAAAAAACTTAACAAAACGGTTCTTGACTTACGTTGTTTTAGCAAAAACACAGTTATTATTAAAATTAAGCTTGAACATTAACTTATTAACATGTCATATGTTTTAATTTTTAATGTTTTATTATCTTTAAGGTAAATGATCATATTTTCCATCATTTAACATTTATAGCTATCCAGCTAAATATGTTCTAATAAAATGCTCTTATAGAATGCTGTTTTCAACTCGTTTTAAATCTTCTTATTTTTTACTACTAATGATCACTGTCAAATCATAAGCCTTGACTGATGGAATAAAGCAAAAGTTGAGAGTTTTTTTTATTAGTATGTTTAATAAATCCTTAATAGCAAAACAGTGAACTCACAATTGCCGTAATAAAAAAAAATGTTTTGTTCAAGTATGTGTAGCAATACTGGCAATGGTAGATTTTACATAAAATCAAATGTTATAGCTGCAACCCTGTCTCGTTTCATTTGCATAGATTTTGAGCTGATGAATTCTTGTAAAACTTTTTGGAACGTCTTTTGTAAATCATTAACTCAGCGACTAACTAACGTTTTACATTTTCTGTTGACTGTGATTGCTTTATTTTTGTTGTTGAAGAAGGAATGTATTGACTGACGTGATTTTTACCCAGAATACGCATCTACCTTTAAAAAAGCGTTTCCAGCAAAAAAACATTTTTGAAAAAAATTTGACTTATGTGGTTTTTGAAATGACCGATTCAGTTATAAATTCAATTAAAAAAAAATTATAATTTCATGAAAGCGTCTAAAAATTCTTAAAAAATATCTAAGATTAAAAATTAAAACCGCAAGCCGCGCTACGACCTTTGGTTTTTGAACAGCGATAGAACAAAGTGGAACGGGTGACGTCATACCGACATCGGACCGAGCGAGCATTTGTGTTTTTTTTTGTTGTTTATCATTACTGAAAGTAATCAAAAATTGCAAACTTTAAAAGACTCGAAACTTTAAACTATATTCTGAAATGTTTCGTGGTATGTACTACAGTCGTTTTCACTTCTCACATTTGATCTCAACTCTAGTTTATTCTCAACACAATATAAACATTTTAGAAATAAATTTTTCGTACATTAAGAACAAATGCAAAAATATTCACTTTTCATCTTTAAACTAACAAAATTGTAGAAAGAAAAACATAAATATGAATATTTATACATATTTATTTATATAAATACGTAAATACAAATATTTATGCAAATGTTTAAATACGGCCGTATTCATATTTACACCTGTAAATACGAATAAATGCCTATTCACTCCTGTAAATATAAATATATTCGTATTCATATTCGTTGAAAATTTATATTTCTAAGTATATTCTTATTCGTATTTACGAACACAAATATGCCTATCTTGCATCTCTGATTCAAAACCAAACACCATCGAGATCAATAAATAATGAAAAACTGCAAAGTGTTATGACAGGCGAGGTGACAAGACATAAACAATCTTACAATATTTGAGACGGAACAGAATATGTCGGTATGACGTCATATCAACGTTTTTCACATTTTGGTCTCTAATATTTCCAAAACGACAAATCGCACGTATCTGCCGTTTAGAGATTTGTTCTTGGAGTTTTTTTATCATATTTTTGTTTTTTGATATACAACCCCTTTAAACAGAAAATACTTGCCTTTATATTTTTTTGTATACGTTTAAGCATGTATAAACTAATTACGTGATTATAATAATCTTATAACAGTGAAAATTATATCAAATATTATAAATAAAAAAAAGTACAAATATTATGATAAAATGACTTAATTTAAACTCATAATTTTGTAAAATTTTGAAAAAAAATTGACGTGTCCTTCATATACGAAATAAAAAACTGTCTTAACACAAACGCCTCTTTAGCTCAGTGGTAGAGCACTGGTCTCGTAAACCAGGGGTCGTGAGTTCAAACCTCACAGGAGGCATCACTTTTTTCTAATTCTACTGCCATCTTCAAATTCTATGCATTCATAATTGCCAATAAATCAAACTTTTTTTTAATTAAAGCTATAGTGCAATTGTTTAACCCTTTCATGAATTTTCATGAAGGAAATAAGTACGTAGGCTTCTGATAAATATCTTGCGTGTAAGTAGCAAAAGTGCTGAATATTTTTAACGGATAGTTTCTCACGTTCTGTGAGGGTCATCGACTGAAAATCTACCTGATTTTAGGTAAAAATTTTTAACTTTTGTTGAAAGAGGTTTGTGTTGTATGCACCTATTGTAGTCTCCGCAATTTTTAACACAATAGGGAATTTTTCGAGTGCATTAGTTCTCCCACGATCTGCCTTCCTAGTGGCAATAGCGTATCATTTATGTTTATATAAAGTTTGCGGTAGCTTTACGACCCTCCCACGTGTGACAGGCTGACAGGTGAAAAAAATGTAAAAGTATATATACGTATAATATGTATAAAAACTTTTAAAAAAATGTTAGTACTTAGTGCACCTTTTGATGCACTTTTCGATAGAGGAATGTCCTAATTTTCTAACCGGTAAAGTTACGAAATCGCTATAACATACCTTATATGGCTCTTCTCCGATAACAGCTACTACATATCGAAGTAACGGTCAAAAACTGTATCCTTATAGCACCAATCCACCAAATACTTTATCCTTCGTTGCTTGTTTCACATCACTTGCCACATAACCGTCTAATTGCTGTGCACCAGGTGGTAGTTTCGGGAGACGACCGTTTGATACCGTGTGGAAAGTATGCGAGAATGTCAGCGAACTGGACCACTGGATGCTGTCTTTCTCGCTCTTAGCATTCAGCTTGGTCGGATCGACTATGGGAAAGAAGAAGTGAGAGACCTTGACGCTGCGTTGGAATGCTACCCCTCCACTTGTGCTGCCTCTGAACCCGATCCGGTTAAAGACGTGCACAAACCTCTCGCGTTAGAGTACCCGGAGGAAGAGCTGTTGACCAGCTCCTTCCTGTCGACGAGGTCGTCCACAAACTGATGGTTCTTTTTTCACCGACTGCTGAGACTTTTGTTGCTCGATTTTTTAGAATTTTATTTAATTTCGTGTTCGTAACGTGTTATTTAGTGTCTTGAAGAACTTGCAGATACAAGAACTAAATTGTTACCTTTCAAGAAAAATCATAATTTTGTGACATCTGGCAACAACATACCTGGCATTTTGTACAGTTTGAATTAACAGAACATTTTCTCTATCTAACTAGGTAATTAAATTATTCAGACATCTACATTCTTACCAGAAAGACTTATAGTTCAAAAAAACGAGCAAAAATATTGTCGGGGTAGTGAAAAAATTTGAAGGAAATTCTCAAATTTGGAATACCAGTAAATGGTCTTTGAAGTGTGAAAAATGACCCAAACATTTTTTTGCAATTTTTGGAAATTTGTTTAAAATCTGAGAAGTACATATCAAAAAATGTTTCGGATAAAAGTTACAGATTAGTAAAAAATTTAAAAATTTACGAGTACTCTCTATGAAATTTTAGGTAACGCAGTAAAAAAAAGCAAAATCGCTTGGACGGGTCGATTTTGTATCGAAGGGAACATGTAGGGTTGCCAACTTTTCGATATTGAAATAAAGGACATTGTCGAAGAAGTATTTAGGATTGTTTTTTATGGAGTGGAAGAGAGAAACTTTAATAGTAAAGTAACAAAAACAAAAATAAAAGTCTAAAAAAAAGAGTGTCATAAATAGGACCATTGCAAATGTCCACTCTATACTCAAACTTTTTTCTTCATCTCGCTCGAATGATCATACAGTTGTGAACTCACTTTGTGAGCCGAAGAACAACTAAAATAAAAAAGTGTTTCTGCAGTGTTTATAAAAAAAAAAAAAATTAAAAGCTCGCGAGATATTGACACTTTTATACTAACACGAAGACGTTTCTCTTCATCTGGCTCAAAGCACCATAAAATATATACACTTTGGAACCCAAACGCGACGATTATTACAAAAATAAATATTTACTGCAAGTTTTATAAAAAAGAGTGTAAACTGTCTTTTCCAGCTCCTAAATTTTATTAAAAATTTTAATATAGATAACAAAAGTAGAGATTTGTGGGAGTTTGAAGCAAAAATTATTGTAATTGCTCTGTATCTACCAAGACTTTTCTCAGTATCCGGCTCGAAGAATTATTCTTTTCTTAATCTAGAATTTTTTTTAGTTTTTTATTATTTTTAACTTTTCTTTTAGTAGTAGTTTTTCTTATTCTTATTTTTTCCAAATATTGTTTTTTAAATTTGCCTAGAATTTTGTTCCTCCAGGACCTTCCAATTGACGTTTTCAACTTCTTAAATCTTTTTTTATCGTTTGTTTTAATTGTATTATTCTTAATTTTTTTCTATAGATATAGAATCTACAGACCTTTTAGTATTGTCGAAACTAGGCTTCTAAAATTTTTCTAAAATCTACTTCTGTTCTTTCACTAGTCGTAATTCTACTTATTGTTCTTTCCTCTCTACCATTAATTACCCTATTTACGAAGGTTTCATAAGTCAAGTCTGGATAGAACTTTTGTCTGTTTATACGTACTTAAAATTTATTTTGGTGACTTAAAAGGACGTCTAGGTAATTGAGTTATTTTTGAAATCAACCAATTACAAATATAGGTATATCAATTTTCTGACGCTTGCTTATTTCTCTTTGGTAAAAAAACTAGATAAAAGGACAAATTGTGTCATTTAAGTACATGTTAAAGACTAAAGAACAGTTTATAAAATTAAAGGACTGTCCTTTGAAATAAAAAACGGTTGGCAACCCTAGGAACATGGTTCTACAGTGATGTCAACGCTAACCCTCAAAGCGGAGAGTACTTATTACTACCAACTTCAGAATTTTTGAGTAGTACATTGTCACTAATTAAATTTTCTGTTTAATGGTATTCTTGTTTTTATATTTCGATTAATATTTTTGGAAAAAAATTAAAGTTAAATTTTCAAAAATAATAAAACGTTTATGTATTTTTTATTATTTTTAGTGTTTTTTTGTTTGAAATAGGTTCAGAATATTTTGTAGCTATTTTAAACAAAATATAAAATAAAAAAAAATTTGCTCAATACTAAAAATGAAATACAATTAATTATATTTACCATAATAAAGACATGCATCTAATGTTTCTTTTAATAAATAGAAATCTTAAAAATAACAAATTCGGAATCATTGAAGGATATGACTTCTTCAACTGAGGCTGATTTTGCTACTACAAGGCTGTGGGTTTCTTTTGCCGACCAGCGACGGACGTAGGGGTCTTTGAAATATGTCCCTTTTGCGGACCAACCTCAGTATTAGTGCTGTTCGACACGTAAAGATAAATATGGTTTGAAATATGTAGAAAGTTAATGAAGAAAGTACTCATAAATACATTTGTAAATTATATTTGTATGTGAATTATAAATAATTATACTGCCCAATTTTTATCTTTTGAATAAATTGTTGTTATTAAAACTACCGTTGTGACATCTTATCAAAGAAGAATGGGATAGAATAATTGGTGCTTTTTAATAAGCACTCGAGTTGAAAAAAATAGTTAATCTATTATCAAACAAAGAATATACTTAACAAAATTTTATTAAATTTACAAATACAGACTGGTCCAATGAAAAGTTTGCACCTAGTCTTACCTTTGTGAAATTTAATGCAGAAATGCTCGGACAGGTCGATTTTCTTTGGAAGGGGGACACATTTTAAAAATATTTTGCAACCCATATCTTTAACCCCCTGACGGGGGTGAGCCACAACCCTAAAATTTTAAATGAGAAATGGGGTCAAGTGACACATCGTTTTAAAGAGCACAAAATTATCATTGTAATGTACCTTATTTGTTGTATTTTACTTGAACAGGTAATGTAAAAACGCCTAACAAACTTCAATCACATAGTTTTAGTATTAGTGAAAAAGGCATGTAACTTTTAGTTATTAGATGTCATAGCCACTAAAAACAACTTTTAAATGTATTGTCTATTTAGGATTACAAAAGTAATCTTCAAAAGTAAATGTATTCCATGTAATTCATGTACTTTTAGTATTAGTAAAAAAGGTATCTAAATTTTACTTTTAAAGATTACTTTTGTAATCCTGAATAGACAATACATTTAAAAGTTGTTTTTAGTGGCTATGACACCTGATAACTAAAAGTTACATGTTACATGCCTTTTTCACTAATACCAAAACTACGTAATTGAAGTTTCTTAGGCGTTTTTGCCGTTTTTGCCGTTTTTACATTTCCTGTTCAAGTAAAATACAACAAGTAGGGTACCATTATAAAGACAATTTTGTGCTCTTTAAAACGATTTCTCACTTGACCCCACTTCCCATTTAAAATTTTAGGGTTGTAGCTCACCCCCGTCAGGGGGTTAAAGATATGGGTTGTAAAATATTCTTAAAATGTGTCCCCCTTCAAAAGAAAATCGACCTGTCCGAGCATTTCTGCATTAAATTTTACAAACAAAGGTAACGCTAGGTGCAAACGTTTCATTGAACCAGTCTATATAAGACCTATTTTACAAAATCATATCTACTTTTTTCTTTATTTTTAAACAAATTTGTATTTGTAAAAGATTTTGTTTAAATTTTACATGTTTGTTCTTAATTTTAAGTGGAATGTTTACACATAATATTTAATTTTATTGAAATCGAAATGATAACTTTTGCTTGAATTAGTGGTAGGTGTCGTTTTGAATATTGTATAGCGCATAACATTCGTAAAAAATTTTTTTTCAAATATGTATCTATGTACTAAGTAATCTGATATTATTATTACGTTTTATAGAATAAAATAATAGTATTTTTCAACGACTGAAGGTTTAAACTTGGATTTTGAAAAACAACGGTAGATTTAGATTTAGTGTTTGCATTTTGTGTAGAAAAAGACTCCCAAAATTGATCATATTTTTAAACAGCTCCGAATATTTATATGATAAAAGAAGGATACAAATTTAATCCGGTATTTAGACACATAACTTGTTTGTTGTATCTCAAGATATTTGTAACGTTGAGTTACTTAGTTTTGGTTGGTGATTAGATCCATTTCTTAAAAGCATATTTTTGGAGAAAAATTGAAGCTTTTCTAACTTGAACAGCTAGTTACGATGATACGAACGCTATTGTTAGCTATCCACAATTGTATCATCGGTAACGTGCCGCTCAGGTAAGCAAAAGCTTTAATTTTTCTCTAAAAAAATGGCTTCAAATATCAGATTTAACCACCGGCTAATATCGAGTATACTAATGCTACAAGTATCTTGAAATTCAAAAAACCAGTCATGTTTCTAAATACATGTTTAAATTTTAATCATTCTTTTACCAAACTAAAGCTCGGAGCTGTTTAAAAATGTGGTCATTTTTGGGAGTTTTTTTATGCATGAAATGATAAGTCTACCACTGCTTTTAAAAATTTAAGTTTAAACTTTTATCTTTACAATAAAGCAAAAAAGAATTTTTTTTACATCAATTAACAAAATTATTGCTTATAGCACAAGAAAACAGTTTTTTTGATTTTTAATAAACTTAGCTTAAAATCTGCAAAACCGTTTCGAAGTCTAGCGCTTTTCTGAAACCAATTTAAAAAATTCTAATTTTTTTTTTTAAATGGGAGCAGTCTAATCTAAACTTTTCCTTTTTTGCAGAGACTGTTTTTAACACTTTGCGTTACTTAAACAACAAATCTACAAGAAACACTCTATTAAAGATCTTAAAGTATAAGAAATAAGCTACTCAGACAAAAAAATCATTTCAATTAATAAATTTTTGCAAGAGTTACAAATCTTTAAACTTTGTTAAAATCTTAGGGTGTTTCATTTCAATTGTTGACCACTGTATTTTGGTTAATTAGTTTTCAAACTGTTCCTGGAGAAGGCTCTACCCTCATAAGTTTTGGTTTAAAACAGGTGTTCATGCTACTTAGGGTTTGTTTAACCAAAAATTAAAAACGTGGGGTCTGATCATATTTGGTTGTCGGTGTAACAAATTTGGAGGGCCACTTATAATTCAAAGTCAATAAGCGTTCTGAAATGGGTTTCAGCATAGGTCTTCCCGCAGTAAGCAAATTTATCTAATAATTAAAAATCGAATGATAAAAACAATTTACAATAAGTTGTTTAACAAAAATAGCAAAAGAATTATGGTGGGGAAACAATGTCAAGTTATATTTACTTTACATACAAACAAAAATAATGAAATAATTATTCCAATAATAAATTAGTGGACAAGATTTTCCGGACTTTGTTGCTACCAATACAAATTTTTGGAGCCGTTTTTGAACGGTAAGAGTTGCTTTCCATGTTTTCAACTAAAGTTTTCGTTGGCAAAAAGTAAACGAATTTGCGATAGCACCAGTAAATGTTTTTTACTTGAAAATAAACGTGGTAAACTATCAAATAGAGTATAATTGAAAAAAAATTATACAATTTCAAGTATGTTTGTACATTAAAAATAACTCTATTTACGTTTTTTTAAATCACATGTGCAAATAAATATATTGTATGACAAAGCAAAATTTCTATCTTCAAAAAATTAAGATTTTTTGATTAAATTTCTTATCTCCTATCGTTGCTAGTTCAAAGTAAAACGTTATTGTATTTATTATTTGTCTATTTAGGTTTTATATGTACCTACAATTTTAAAATTACGTAAACTTTACTTTATTATTATTTAAATATTTATAGTAGAATTTTTACTAATTTGGAAATCAATACATCAATTTTAACAGCGAACTACCGACTGTTTATTGATTTTATTTTGGTCAAGTTATGTAAACCCGGATCACTTTTGTAATAATAAATTTCAAAATTCAACCCAAAACTTTGGCCTTGTAAATTACGTTTTTTACCGAAAATTCGGGTTTTTAAAATGTAGGTCATGTTATATGACAATGTCACGTTGATGCTGTCATATATCATAATTCACAAAGCCAAAATTTTGAGTTCAATTTTGAAATTTATTATTACAAAAGTGATCCGGGTTTAGCTGTGAAAAATTTATTCGTCGTGTGAAAAACTTTAGCTTTTAAAACTTCACTTTTAACCTAGAGCAAGGGTCGGCAACCTTTTTCAAACGGCGGGCCATTCTCAAAATAAAATTTTTTATGCGGGCCACATATTCAAATGTAACTTAAATCTTTTTTTTAAATAGTGCTTTTATATCATGTACGAGTATAAATATTATTAAAAATAAATTATATTGATGCTTTGACGGGCCGCACAAAAAGCTGCAAAGGGCCGCATGCGGCCCGCGGGCCGCAGGTTGCCGACCTCTGACCTAGAGGGTTGAGTTTTATTTATGGTACCCCTCTATAAAGAAGATTTACTATAAAACAAAAATTGTTTATACGTGTAAAGTATTATTATTATTTTATAGAAAGTAATAATAAGTTTTTTCTAATTTTTTTGAATTTATCATTCTTTTAGCTTGTTACATCTCCAATTAAACGGTAGAAAAGACGAGATGAATCGAAAAGAAACCAAGTATGTTAGTAATACATATTTGTAGCGCGATAAATAAGTATAATAATTTAGTTAATTAATTAAATATAAATAAATTTAAAAAAAATTATTTTAAGGAGGTGCCAAACACAAAGGAAAAAAATTTCGTCTGGGATTTTAAATTTACTTGCACTTGATTATTGGTGGGTAGTTGATTCGCAAATAACTAGTTGTTTTTATTTAATTTTTTAGAAAAAACTTTATTTTCCATTATTGATGCAATTAAAAAAATTAATTAATTACAACATCAGAATTTTCTGCGATCCAGTCCAAATACTTGGTAACACGCGTGTACACAGACGGCCATCCAATTTCGCAGCCGAAAGAAATTCCAAAAGAAGTGATTCCAATCTGCAATTCAATTATATTGCTACTACCTAAACTCAAATATTCACTTACCAATTCTCCAGTTGAAGCTACCAAAGGACCGCCAGAGTCACCACTGCATGTGGATTTACCATTTTCTCCAGAAGCGCAAAGGTGTGTCTCTTGAATAACACCAAAGTAGTACAAGTTGCAGACATTGTTTTCCCCAACAGGAATCTGAACAGAACGAAGGACATCGCTGATGGTTTCTGCACTATCAGAGTCTTTTCCCCAACCACTAGCGGTGGCTACATCGTTCAAGTAATCCTTGTCTGCATCAGCCTTAGATGGCAGTGGAACGATATTAATGTTTTCTATAAAAAAATCATAAAAATTTATTACTTTATTAAACTGAGGAACCATAGTAAAAGCTTGAATTCTAAGCCGGCGGTTACAAAAGTAAATTAGCGACATTTTCTACTAGTAACAAGACTAATCTATTATTGTTAAGCTGTTGTTTTGAAATTACCTACCATTAAGTTCGACTCCTTCGGCAATTCTAAGAATTGCTATATCATTTTCAAGAAGTAGTCTGTTCCATTCAGGATGAACAATAACTTCACTGCTATTAACTCTAATTTGTTCTGGTTCGTCCTCACGGATTTTGTGGGCTCCCAACACAATTTCTATATTGTTTGATCTAAAAGAAATTTTGATAAACTTGTAAGATCGTTTTATTGCTTTTCTTACAGTTCTCCACAGTGAGCAGCAGTTACTACAGTAGTGGGTGAAATAAGAGATCCTCCACAGAATGCAGTACCTTCTTCTGTAGGAATGAGAAGTCCAACTTGGTAGGGCAAAGAGTGTGGTACAACTTCATCACCTCCTGTAATTTTAACATTTGGCTTAAAATTAGCTACTCTTCTTGGAAGTATGGCAGGTTTGATGTGAGCTGGTTTAAGTTGGCTAGCCTAAAAAAATAAGTTATTAACTATTAAAGTACCACAGATTTGAGAAAAATTATATACATGTGCTAGAGCTGCACTAATTGCAACAAAAATAATTAGCTTCATGATTCCTATTGTTAATTAAATATCTATTTCTGAGGTTTATATAGAAAATTTTGAGTGGTTTAAAGTGGGCCTTGATTTTATCTTTGTGATGAAACTTGATATCTCTAAGATGATGTCTGTAGATTAACAGAACGATTATTAATGATGAATCGTTTTTTTTTAAAAAAAACAAACAATTAAAAAAAATTTTTTAATGCGATTAGAATTATTGTAAAGTCCGTCTCACCGTCTTATTCCCATTTGTAATAAAACCTTCAACGCAAGTAAATATTCATGTTCTTATTGCTATCTCTTTCTACAACGCGGCCTAAAGTGCAATGAACACAAAACGTATTGTATTAATAAAGTCACACTTTTCTTTTTTTTAGCTTAACTTGACGACAAAAACAAAGCTTTTAGGGTATCAATGACCTCAGCGTAATTCAATACCTAAGAAATAAAAATTATGGGTATAGGAGTATAATTTCTTATATTCAGTTCTGTTGCAGCAACAAAGGTTTCTGCAATGTAGTTTCCGGAATTACAATATTTTTATTATTTAAATTTATCATTTATGTTTTGTCAAATAATGTCAAATTCACACGAAGCTATACGTCGTAGATTGATGCATACTCTAATAATTTTATTACAAATGAGGATAAGTTCATGAGACAAACTTTAGTGATTTTTTCTCGACTGAAGTACATATTTAGAACATAATTAAATGGCATTAGATAAAGTATTTAAAATTTAAACCTAACAAGAAAAAGATTACTACATATATATATATATATCTTAAATTTTTATTAATAAAAGTCAAAAAAATAAACAACAATGCCGATTTCAAAAGTAAGAAATAACTTAAAAACATTATTTACGCTTTGTAGAACGAGTTTTTTTTGTAGTTCTGTAGTTTTTATTATCATCAGTATATTGGGCAAAGGTCTGTTTTAAATGCAGAAAAATTTCATCTTTCTGCATTTAAAACAAACCCTCTTACTCAATATATTGTCCATTATTTACGCATTTGTAATTTTTGAAACATGTTTCTATTAATTAGTTATTTATTTTATGAAGAAGATTGCTAAACGAGGAAAATTTAATATTAACGAGAAACTTATATAAAATTTTAAAATTTTAATATCTCTAATAAGGAGAATGCTATACACCAACACTATAGACCAACGCTAATAGCGTTTATATAATTTTTACAAATTTTTATTTTAAAGATTGTGTTACAAAAATCTGACATACTGTAACTCAGAAGCAGTTGAAAATTGTTTTTCTTTCTTCTTTGTTTTTTAAAGCAACTTGTAATATTATTCGTGTTCTTTTTATTATGATAAATAGAAATTGTGACTCAAGTTGTAAATTCTACTAGCAGACTTTCTTTTTGAGCTGTTAGCATTATTAGAAAACGGACTGATGCCATCAGATGCTTGTTTTCTTTTTGTTTTACCAATACAAGATTAGTATTGTTTACAGTTCAAATTTCTATTTGTATTTCTTATGATTTTACCTCAATATTTTGACAAAATAATAATATAAGATGTTGCAATAGGTCAACGTCTTAACAATTCTAACCGAGAAGATAGTTTTCCACTATCATCAATTTGGAATCCAATAATCAAATCATCAAAAACTTCGTACCTACTAAATAGTTATTTTGCGGACGAGTCGTTGCTGTTTCCGGACAAGGCAAAGCCGAAAAACTATATTTTAAGTACTTGTCACAAAAATAACTATACTGTCACTCTCGAAAGTAATATTTGAATTTTATCTGAATTAAAATAATTTTGAGAGATTGTAAGGATGCATTTGCAGATCATTTTGACAACATTTCCCCAGCTGATAAGTGTTGAGATAATCTTCTTAAAGACATTTTAGCATTGTTCTCCATGATTTGCCTTACATTCTCAATATTCTCTGAAGAGCGCACCGTTTTTGTTTTTCCAGTAGGTACCTTCCTTCCGATTGACGCTGTAAACCACCTGCAAAGTAAGATATTCAAGATGCTTTATTTTAATTATTTCACTGACGTTTCTGTATTGTAAAGTTACGTGGAATACATCATCCCTCTCAGAACAAGTTTTTTCACTTCTAAAATTTGATAGAGACAAAATGACGAATGATACCTTATTCTGAAGCACAAAAAAGTAGATCAAGAAAAAAAAATTAAAAACTTTTAAATTAGTGATACCTCACTTTTTTCTTATTTAAATTCTTGGAGTGTACAATCTTGTGTTTAAGGGTGTGACAGGTGGTGAGATAAACGTAATTTTACCACCAAGATATTTTTTTTTAATCGATAAAATTCAGGTAGACTGTTCTCAAAAAATTACCTTGTAAAATAATACAATACTTGAATTATCTTGTTGGATCTTCTTGGTGTGTCAAATAAAACGTATTGTGTGTTAGTAGGTGTTTTATGTTTTAATATAATACTTAATAATTAATATTAATAGTTATTTAATAAGCAAAATGTTAATGTAGGCGATTAATAATAATTGATACTATTTAAAGCAAGAACAATACAAGTTGATGATTACAACAGTTTTTTGTTAACCGTAAACTATTTATTTGAAAAAAATCCACTTTTATTATTTATTAATACATATAAAATCAGACAATAATCTTTATTTTAAAAAACCATTTCGATAAAATTATTTATTAATATAAAATCATACATGAATAACCTACAATAATAAACAATTTTTTAGCGAAAATCATACACTAATTTTGTTGTTAATTAATTTAAAGAGAAAATATTTTAAATGAGAATTAAAACCATCAAATCAACGTCAAATTAAAAATGTATGCAACATTTTCACACTTCTGTCTTTCAGAATTGGATATTAGTATTGCATGATAGTTCACTCATCTATGTCTTATATTTACAGATAAATGTATAAAAGCAGAATTAATAGTTAGACATAACGTTTTGTTTAAAAATAATGAAATTATTATTTCTAATTCTTATGTTTGCATTTAACTCTTCTGCATTAAAATATCGAAATATTCAAAGTCATCATTGTAAGTAAAATAACGAAATTATTCTTGATTAAATTTGAAACTTCAGATGGCATAGAAGAACTTAGACGAGACCATGGAGGAGATCTGGTCAGTGCAGCATTTGAAATTGTTGCTGGTTTTTTATTTGAAGAAATCTGCATATGTTTTGATACAAGTACAAGTAATTTAGTTATTCATTAAACTAGGTATTTAGTTAATGTTTATAATTTTTTGGAAGACATTAATTTTTTACAACCATTACTAACCCGACTTTTGAGAAATAATATCGCCATCAAACTTTACAATATTACTAATGTAGACATTCAAGACAAATATTTTGAATTTCTTGGTTACCAGGTTCAAAATCATCTTGGTGCTAATACAATATTTTTTTGTTCACATCGATTCTATGAACACGTTGTTCTCGAAGTATTTTAGTACTTTACCAGTATTATAAGCTATTTGTTTTTTTTTTTTAGATTTATGAACGCGATTATATTCGTCGAAATTTAATTTACATTTTTAATTGGGGACGAAAGCCTTTTAGCAGATATTTTCTTAGAAATATTATGTACGTAATGAAAGTTTTTGTAATTACAAATCCTCGAAACGATACTTTTCGAATCTTTTATAACCAAGCAGTACCACATAAAAAGCATCATCTGGAAATGGTAAATTGGTGGCATCATGGTGTTGGACTTTTTAATCATCCTACTTTGCCCGCAAAATACAATAATGTTTTTAAAAATTTTAAACAGGACGTTTTCAGAATTCCGGTCATTCACGTGAGTAATCTGATATTTATCTAGTAAGTACCAGTATTAAAACGGTTCGGTACCCAAGGTTCGCCCAACAATTAATCGAAATACTTTTTGAAAATAATAAAAATATTTGATCTAGTAGTGTTCACAGATTAGTAGAAAAGTAATAAAAAAAATATTTTACAATATTAAACTGACAAAAATGTTTTTGTTAATAACAGGGCTTTAACACATCCAGATCTTTATTTATTTAGCAAAAAAGTTTGTTTAGGGTATTGTGATTTAGATACACTTTCTTATGTCATACTACTCTGTTTTTTGTTATAAACTTTAAATTTTTAATAAAAAAAGCTTTAAAATTAGTTTTTGTACTACGCTAAATTTACATCTTTTTTTATTAAAAAATAAAAGTTGATAATAACATGTCAGCTTGATATTGTAAACAAATTTTTTTTTAATTTTTGACCAATCTGTAAACACTTAGAAAATCAAGTTATTTTGAAATAATATTTTGATTAATTTTTGGTTAAATCTTGAATACCGAACTATCTTAAAAATTTATAATGTAATTCGATGTTTCTTAACTAATATGTATTTTTATGTAGAGTATTCCAAAGTGTATTCCATGCCAAATTGACTACTTTTAAACCCGACTACTTTTGATTTAACTGAAATTCTGATATTACATAATACTCAGCCAAATATTTTGCTGTGATTTTTAAAAGTTTTTTATAATAGTAGGTAACATTTGAAAAGACAAGTTTGGATATATAGTATCTTTTCAACAAAGGCTATCACTTACTAAAATTTGTAAAGTTTTTTCAAAAACACCCTGTATCTCTGATTTTAACATTAAAACTAGAACTAAGTATCACTAGAAAAAATTTCTGCACATGCTTCAATCACACACAGCATATTGAAAATATTGCTATAATAATCGTATCTCGTTCAAATCAACTTTTTAACAAAAACAAAAAACAGTGTTGTCATGCATCGTGTATCTCAAAAATATTTCCGGTATCTCAAAAATGTTTTGTAAACATTTGTATAAAGCAAATTTAGTTTTTTAGCATTCTTTTAACAAAAGCTAAAATTTTTAACATTACTTCAGAAACATCCTGTATGTGGTATTTTCAAAATTTTGGTTCAAATAGAAAGTGCCAGTTGGGTTGTAGAGATAAAACTTGAGACACCCGGTATATATGTGGTGTCTAGCGCACCCGAAATTACTAAAAGAAAAAACCTTATCAGGGATTTATACTTAGTCAGAGCTCAGGAAGCTATTATGAGATCATTATGTTTCCGTTTTTAAAACAAAAAAAAATACAACAAAGCAAAATCTTATAATATTAAATTCTTGTGGCTCTTGTTTAGACTAATTCCAGTAATTTTAAATTTTGTTTCAATGTAGTCTATACAGTTTAAAAGTGTAGACTTATATTTTTTTTTCAACTAGTCTTTGTTTAACTGTTCTCAAACTTTCTTCTAATACAAAAATTTTAAAAATTCTTTATTCTATAATATCCAAAAAATTCTTTGAGAATTTTTTAAGTTCTTCTATGCAGTAATCAGCATGATCACTTAACTTCAGTCCTATCGATAACTTATGGAAAGAACCACAAACTTTCTAAATAAAGTCTTTGACTGATCAAATTATAGAAGACTAGTCAAATCTCCCGATTATTACTATTCAAAATTTAATTTTATCAATGTTGTATCCGTGGCAGCCAACAATAAATATCCCATTAATAATTAAGTTAATATTTTTATAATAATGTTAGTTCTATTTGTAATTCCACCCATATTTGTAGTTGTTCAGTAAAAAAGAAATTTTTTTCGTAAAAGTTGCTTTTGTGACGTAAAAATTTGCTCCATTTCAAAAAATAATTATTCAAAAGCCTTAATAATAAATGACCCTAATAAAAATGTATTCTTATATTTTATACATAATATCAAAATAAGGAAAAATACATTCAGTTGAATAATTTAAAGAAGTTCTAAAATACATATACAATTTACTTTTTTTTAAGTAGTTGCTTCACTTTTGTCCGATAGTATAAATCTACAAATTTTTAGCTTTCTTGACCGATAACTTTAGGACTATCTACACATACTGGATGTATCAAAATTGATGGTCAAAAATTTGGCCAGTGATAGGTCTCGTTTAAAGAAGATTATTTTCTAGATTCCTTTTTTTTCCGAATCTCAACCGTTATTAAGGTAAAATTATTTAATAATTTAGTACAAAATGCCATACCCATTCTTACAAAATTCAAAATTTTCAGCTTCAGTCGTTAAAATAGCAAATATATTGAGTTATGGTTTTAACATTTTTAATTCGTTTTGCAAATTTGTCTTAAAAATTTGATTTTGCGACCGTTGTCATTAGTAGCTACTGCGAATTAAAATAAAAATTACGTTTGCACATGAATTCATGAAACGTTGTACGTATCAAATTTGCGAAATCTTTTAACGTCCTTTAAAAACGTCCAAAAATTATTTTGCGCCTTATGTACATACACAACTATTTCAAATATTAGAGAAATTTGAAATTATTCTACAAGTTGCTATAGTTAAAGTTTCACTTCTATGTCTAGGCTACATGTATAAAAACTAGCTGTTGTAATTACTAAAAGTTCATTTTTTGACGTTAAAAATTTATTTTATGTATCTAGGTAACAGCAAAAATATTTTTGCTGTTGTTAAATCTATGTGTAAAAAAATGCGGCGTTAAATTTGCTATTTATTTTATCTTACAGGTGCAGTTTTGACATACATTATACTTTTGTTTTAAGTGACAAAAATCAAAATTTATTCACAAGTGAGATAATATGTGAAATTACTCACTAGTGAGTAGAACTGTCAGTAGATACAAAGTTTCAAAATTTGCTTTTAATTGTTTATTCGAAATAACTACAATGTAATTTATGTTCTATGTGTATAAACGTTAACATTAATTGTACAATTGTTATTGTTGAAAGAAATCGCAGTTTTGTGTAAATTCAACTCCTTCTTCTGATATCCAACTTTAAGCTCTTGGTTAACTGTACTGTTGCTGCTTTCCTGCCCAAGAACTTGTTGTGCAATATTTACTTTGTTTTGTAAGGAATCTTCAATATAGCCATCAACAACTGCATCACTCTTCCAGCCACCAAAAGGTTTCAGCGTTCTTACATCAGCCCCACAATCCGCTAACAAAGTTGTACCTGACAAAGTTGTACTTGAAACGCATGGCCGATATACATTTTTGAATTCTCTAATTTGAGAAATGTAGCTTAGCTATCATTGTAGGCATCTTTCCAAACGTGTTAATACCTATTAGTTGCACTGTGCATTTCCCACCACGATAGCCAAGAAACAATTGCGTGGATTTTCCGTTTTTAGGGCGTAAATTAATATATTTTTTGTACAAATCTAATGGATTAATTCCAAATCCTTTATTCAAAATAGTAAACGATCTTTTTTATGGGTTTTCGTGTACGGCAAGTGAATTAAGAGAAAATCTTTTTTAATTTCTACAACCTTCAGCTCCACCTGCATCCACCCGCGATTGCGACAACAGCAATAAGCTTTTTCTAGAAACGTGTCATCAAGGGCAGTTTGAAGGAATTTGTCGATTTGATCTCTCGAAAACGTCAACGATTTTTTCGCCTCGTATCCAACATGCTGTCTCTTCAAAAATGCAGTCAATCTGTAATATTTGCCTATGTCTACATCTTCATAAACCTTCATAGAGGTTTTGATCATTGAGTATTGCGTCCAAAGCGACGATGACTTGTACTTCTGTGCCTACAAAACACAATGCATGTAGATACTAATGCATGATGTAATTTAATTCAACTCACTTTTTTAGCAAAATATTCCAGCATCACTTCTTCCGAACTGTCACCTAACGAATTTTCCGTCTTCCAATTTTTGAACAAACTATACTCCTTGTCCTTGTCGTAATGATCCTTCGATTTTGCCAGAATTAAATTCGAGATAGCAGATTCTGCGTCTAACTTAATATGTTCTTGCAGACAATCCATTTTACGGATGTAGTTTAGAATGCAAGCAAATGCAATGTTTATTTCTCAAAACAATCAATTGTTTCGTTACTACGAACCTTCATATCTACAGTGATACGATTTTTTGTGATTTAATTTTTATTTACAGTCTTTAATTCTTTTTCTGTTGGAATCGCACCTGTAAGATAAAACGTCGTATTTCACACGTGAGGCAAATACATCATTCGTTTCTGAGAAATTGCCCCACTCGCATGCAAGCACGGTCTTGGGTCAAAATTTTCACTCACGTATAATGATGTATTTGCCTCATTTATAAAATAATATACTATTATATCTCATATGTAGTGGTTTTATGTCAGACTCACTGCGTTCGTTCGTTCGTTACACTAATGCTTTGCGCTCCTTGACTGTTTAAGCAAAAATTAGAAAATTGCGGAGCTTGCTCTCATTTAGCAATTTTTTTTTATGAAATATCTTTTTTATTTAGAAACCTCCATGGCATTTCGTGCAATACGGCAATGACTCTATTAAGGTAACTGGAGGGCGAGACGATCGAATCTTATCTTTATTATCAAAAAAACTAAATTTCAAGTATGAGTATTTTGATCCTCCGGAACGAATTCAAGGGTCTTCGGCGTCTGAGAATGGCACTTTCAAGGGCGTTTTGGGTCTAATTTGGAAAAGAGTAATTAAAGATTGACGCGTATAACATTTAAAAAAAATAAAATTTACTTGTAGCAAGCCGAATTTTTTATCGGTGATGTGGCTTTAAGTCATGAAAGAGCAAATTATGTTGAATTTTCCTTTATTACTTTGGCTGATAGTGGTGCATTTATTACTCATGCCCCAAGTAAATTAAACGAAGCTTTAGCTCTTCTTAGACCTTTCCAGTGGCAAGTATGGCCTGCTATTGGCGTTACGTTTGTGGTTGTTGGTCCTGTTCTTTACGCTATTATTGCTTTACCAAATGCTTGGAGACCTAGATTTCGAGTAAGGTCTCATGCAAGACTCTTTTTTGACTGTACTTGGTTTACCACAACCGTTCTTTTAAAACAAAGTAAACTACAGTACTGTAATTAATATTCACCAGTAAAAAGTTTTGGTTGCAGCTGGAAAAGAACCCAGTTCCAGTCATAAAGCTCGTTTTTTTATAATTATTCTTTCTATTTCTTCTACTTATGTCATTAACGATATGTATTCTGCTAATTTGACTTCACTTCTTGCTAAACCTGGAAGAGGTAGGTTTTATGACTTTTATTACCCAACATTTGAATTAAATTTTGTTTTTATTCTTAGAAAAAGCTATCAACAATTTAAATCAATTAGAAAAGGCTATGGCTACTAGAGGTTACGACTTGTATGTAGAAAGACATAGTTCTTCATATAGTTTATTTGAAGTACGTAACTATATAATGTTAATTATTAAGTCATATAAAAAAATAATTTTAGAATGGAACAGGAATTTACAGTCGATTGTGGCAAATGATGAACCGACGTCAAACTCATTTTCTTTTAGAATCTGTAGAAGAAGGTGTTCAACTTGTAAGAGATAGTACCAACAAGGCAGTGATTGCAGGACGTGAAACTCTGTTTTTTGATATACAACGTTTTGGTAAAATGGCAGACATGATTTGTTGCAATTTGTTATTTTTAATTCTTTGATACTTGATAGGAGCTAGTAATTTCCATTTAAGTGAAAAATTAAACACGGCATATTCAGCAATTGCTTTACAGTTGGGTTGTCCTTTCATAGAAGAAATAAATAAAATGTAAGTAGAATGCACTATTACTATACTCAGTGACATTAGAAGTGTTACACCTAGAAGAAATAATTTTTAGACGTGATTCTTTGCCAATGTGGTAGACTGACATCAAGAATGAAACGATGAGATTTGCAAAAAGATTTCATAACATTGAGTACACTCCTACTCCTGTATGTACATATATATATCTAGGCATCGACAATATAAGACGGTCAATGTCTGCTTGTGGCACTTTATTCCAAATAACTTAAACCTTATGGATTAACTGTGCCAAAGTCTGTGGAAGATGGTGCAAAGCGAACAGTCTTCTTGCCATCATATCTCACACATGCTCGGTAGAATTTAAATCCGGTGAACAGAGTGGCCAGAGTAAAACATTAACGCCTTTAAACATTAACAGCTTCTTGGAGGAAATCCATATTTTGACGAACAATATGTGAACGTGCGTTGTCTTGATAAAAAAGGACATGTTGACGGCCATCTAGATAAGGCAGTAAAGTGGTTTGTAGAACGTCATCATCATAACGCACAGCGGTCATACTGCCTCAAATAAACACAAAAGGTAATCGGCTTCCTTAGGCAATAGCTTCTCAAACCATTACTCTAACAGTTCTGTGTCCATGCCTCTCAACAGCAAATCTAATATCACGTCGCTATCCACGACGTATTTAATATCATATTATGCCATTCTGCCTCCCAAACCTGGCGTTCTCTGCACCAGTTCAAATGTTGACGACGATGTTCCGTAGTTTAAAGAAAGCATTAACCGTAAACAGTAAAAAAAGTCCAAGACGTTTGCATATTAACAAGTTGACTTTCTTCTACAAACCATTGGTCACCAAGTTGTCGCGTAGTAGCAAAATGGTTTCAAAGAGCCAGTTGATTAAAGCATTTATCTTGACGCTCTGTTTCATGGTCCTCTATCTTCTTCCTTCTACACCCGAAACACACGTATTACCATTATTGCTGTAGAATCAACACGGCGGGCAATTTCGCAATAGAACAAACCAACTACTCGAAAGGCTACAATTCTATTCTACTCTGGTCGAAATCGCTAAGATAGTGCCTTCGGACTAGAGGCATTTTGTTACTCTTAAAAAAAACAAGTAGTTGGAGACGCAACAACTGCAAATATCTCTATATACTTACCAGCTCTGATAAGACTTTTTTTTGTAACAAAAACTAAAATGCAAAAAAAAGTTTTGCTTTTTAGTTTTTGTTAAGAACTGCAAAGATAAACCGTTGCAATCATTATCATAACTAGGTTTAAATCACTTCAAAAAAAAAAAATTATTATTGCTGAGTGTAACACTTCTAAGGTCACTGGGTATTACACACAGATTATGACTAATTTTAGCACACGTATAATTAAGTATTAAACATAATAATATTAAATTATCAAATTTATTTTAATACATTTCAGTCTTATGGCAATTTTTGAGGCTGGCATAATTACAAAAATGACTGAAAATGAATACGAACAGTTAGGGAAAAAGAAGGAATCTAATTCTGAAACAGAAAAGGATTTGATTCCTGGTGTCAAAAAGGAAAATAGAAGAGTGGCTAAAGTTAGTGAAGATAATGAGAAGCTTCAACCCATCAGTCTTAAAATGTTGCAAGGAACATTCTATCTGTTATGTATTGGAAACATATTTTCAGGATTTATTCTAATAGCTGAAATATTGGTGTACAACCATAAAAAAACCTACAAACAGAAAAAGCGGCGACATAAGATTATTTGTTGGAAAAAGTTTAAACATTGTTGTGCTTTAAAATTTGTATGTGTTGTAAATGCTGTGAGGAGAACTTATAGAAGAGTAATGCATAATGCTTTTGTAGCGACTTTAGAATATTTGGAGTGATTTGATAACTAATAAATGTTTTTAAGTGTATGATTTAATTTTTTCAAGTAGCAGTATTGTCTTAACAGTCTAAAAGGTACTTATGTAATAACTTGTAAAATGGTTGTATTTTAAGCATATGTACAAGGTTTTCGGGGTATAATAAATAATAATTAATAATACGTCGAGTAATTAAAACAAATAAAAGTTATGTAAAAATTGAAAAAAAAATAACTAAATAAAATTATTTAATATTGAAAATAAGTACTCAAAAAATGCAAAAATGAAACATATGAAACTGATATGTAGAATAAAAAGTGTCTATTCTTAATAGGTTATGCAACAAAAAACATTTTGTGGAATTATCTTAGATCTAGACTCTAACTATGGACTATTAAAAAAAAGATGACGCGTAGGAAAAGATCGGAGGTATGTTATACCAGCAGAAACCTACAAATCTAAATTGATGTTGATATTCTTTTGAAGGAAAGTAAACTGTGTACGTCTAAATTCTCTAGAGTACAGCATTTGTCCTTTTGTACTCATCGCCTTTAAGAGGCTATTATTTTTTAGTAGTCCTCGACGCTCGAAAAAATTGTTTGCCCAAACCAGGGTGTTTTTTATTTCCTGCAAGGAAACAGTCAAAATTTGCTTGAGCCATTAGTCGGTACATACGTAATGGTAACTTTCTGTTGCCAAGATCTTTCATTCAGGTCTACCAACGCATTAATGTAGAAGCTAAATTCTTGACTACATTATGCTAAATTATTCCAAACATTATTTTTTCTTAAAATGTTGGCTTTTATTTGTTACAAAATATGTTGTACCAGTGACTGTGTACCTAACTATTTCGGGAAGAAATTTAATTTCATACTGTCCGGTAGATGTGCGCTTACATTATCAATTTGAGTCCAGTAGTCCAGTAGGTGAGTTATATAACAACATCAGAGCCGGTAAGTGTTGCTTAGTAAATATTAAATTAAATATTGAAAGTAAAATAACAATAACAGCAACCATTGAAACGAGAAGAAAGATGATGCAATTTTCAAAAAAAGTGATATTTGAATTTAAATAATAAAGCAGAACCAACTTACAGTATGGAATAAAATTTATTACGATACACGTCCAGTAGGACTTGTAACAAGACGAGTCAGACATTATGGACGAGGCAATGTCAGGAGCGGAAGTTATGATAAGGGACCAAGGGTCACAAGAAATATAAACAAACAAGCCAACAATCTAGACTTTCGTCCCTTATCATCTTAATCAAACACCATATTACTTATATATTAGGACCAATCTTTGTAAATTCATTTATTACGTATTACATTGTCATTCTGTCAATTAGAAAGAAAGTTTTTTTTTTAATATTTCTAAATTATTGAACAACATAATTCGGAGACTTATAACGTAAATAACTATATGCTGTTATTGCACTAATATAGCAACAACTAAACAACATGCTTACCGACGAGTTTGCGTTAACAACTAGTAAACAACCCTTTGAAACAGTCTCGACAAACAAACAAATAAAGTTCAGTCGCACAAAAAAATTTAAATGGAAGTAAACTAAAGTCAATGCAATACTGCAAGCCAGTCTTTTTTCTCTCCTTAACTAATGTGATTTGAGCGAGATAAAAAAATCCCTAAATTTTTGTACGTCGTAGCCGTCATGGTCGTCGTAGCCTAAGTAACCTTAGTTCCGTAGCCGTATGAATCAAAAATACACGTACAATTGGTTACTAAAAAAATCACATAATTGCACTGACTAGCCCTATTTCCACGACTTTACATAAATTTAAACGTTATGGTACTTTAGTGCATTTGTTATGTATTTTTGTCTGTTGTTTGTATATTATCAACGCTTTTGTGTTAAAAACATTTACTTTATTTACGCTTGTTCGGTAAAGTAGTTATTTACATTCACATGTGGTAACTTTCATTTTACAGCGCAAATTAATTTAAAACACGACTCGCCAGCGACGCGGCGTATTTACGGATAAACTCAAAGTAAAATAATTAAACAAATTAAAAAAATAATAAATAAATAAATTAAAAACAACAAAACATTCATTACTTATTTATATCTGTGTTTATATTCGCGTGTGGTAACTTTAATTTTACAGGGCAAAATGAGTTTGAAAGCCGACGATGCGTCAGCGGAGTGTTTTAATAATAATTAGGCGCTGTAAAATTGTTAACACACAAGATATGTATTAAAATCTTTGGGCGACAAATTTCATTAATTTTTTTTTAAATTCGTATTTTATTAGATAACCTATCTCTCTTTTATTAAACGTCAAAAATGACGGATTGATCCGTTTGTTACTATAGTAACCATTTAAACAAATGTAGGGTAGACATCTAATGTAGTGGATGTAACAGACAATACGCTTTCGCAGAAAGAAATGGCGGCAATCTAATTAAAGGTAAAAATATTTAAAGTAGTCTAATATTTGTTACTTTTTAACTCATATTATTATGTCTAGTTGTCTTAGTCATTTTCCTATTTTCTATGCATTTTGTTTTTAACAAAAATCCTAATTTTTGCCAAAACATCATGAAAGAACGTTGAATTTAATTTTTTAACCTTTTTTCTAACTCGGATTTTCCAAAAAACATTAATTTTTTAGAAAACTAAGCCGACTTTTAAGTTTGTTGAATTTAAAAAAACAGCTTATTGAGGTCTTTTTAAAAACACAAAAATTGAGAAAATGATTTGTTTTTAAGCCCGTTTTATCCATTAGGACATCGATTTTTTCTGGATAATACATATCTTATTTTTTATGGCGTCTTTAAAAATGTAAGCCAGATTTGAATCTTGAAAATAAAGAAAACTATCCCGTTTTGTAAAAATTTCTTAAAAAATGTGGACCAGACGTAATAAATAAAGCTGTGGTTTTGTTGAAAAAAATGCATAGAAAATAGGAAAATGACTAAGAAAACTATAGGCAAAAATAATCTCAGTTAAAAAGTTACACATATTAGATTACTAAAACTGAAAATCAATTAGTTTTTCAAGTGTGCATCAGACAAATTAAGGTATACTTATCTAATTTATGTTTTTGTGGAAATTTTGAAACAGCATTGAATCATAAACATAAAAGACCAAACTGGCGTGAAAATTTTTAAAATCGAATTCCACAAAAATCGGACTTTTTTCATCATTTAAAACTACAACAAGGGCCCTTTCAACACACATCTTTTTTAAGATTTCAAAAGCATATTAAAAAACCTCTGGGTCCAAAATCACCCTGTTTTTCTATTGGGCCACTTCAAAACTTTTTGTTTTTAAGAATTTTTACAGGTTTTTAAAGCATATTAAACAAGTCTTCGGCTCATAGATCTGTTCAGCACAAAAGTACCATATTAAAAATTTTGTCCCGTTTTTGTAGTATGCCTTCTACCTTAAAACCCGCATTTCATAGTTTATGTCCCCCATTGCACAAATCGTAAAAAAAACTATGCAACGTGCTCTTTATGTGCAAATTATGTGCTAAAATTTAAAATTTTGTGCTCCAATAAATATACATTTTTAAAATTTTTAAAATTGTGGGTGCAGCTTAACGTCGAGTCACACCCCCCACAAAAAAAATTAATGTGTAAAGTAAAACCAAAAAAAAAAATTAAGAAGAAAAAAACCCCACAAAAAAATTATGAAAAAAATTTCTAACTCCTAAACTCTATTTTGCCCTACGACGATTTTAGAATATAAGTAGCTACTGTATACCTACGTCTTCTATTAATTTCATTTGTATTTTTTTTCAAAAACAGGTTTAAAAAAATATTTTCTATAACTTACTAATAAATTCAAATATTGAAAAAAAATTTTAAGTTCTAACTCCATTTTGTCTCACACGATTTTTAAGTATGTTAAATGTGGTAGCGTTGTTTTTTAGGAAAAATAAACTTTTACTTTATTTAAGATTTAAAGGAAAATCTTAAGGGATGTTATTAATAAGGCCATAAGCGGTTCCTAATCCACAAAGCAAATAAATTTATATTTTGAACGTAGGCCTTCCCTAGGGTTTAATATTATAAAAATACCAACCCGTGGATCGGGAATCAAGTGCTTTAGGGGTAAGGGGTGCAGTCTAAGATCTTTACCATTCTTTTAAAAACAAGACTCAGTTTTTAACTTAAATACAAAATATATTGAAAAATGTTTAGTTAGTACAACAAATTAAAATAATGATATAACTTTTGATAAAATCTTAAACATTAATACAAAACTCAAGTAAAACTTTTAGTTATAAACGAAACGAGATTAACCAATTTATTACTCTTTAAATATCAAATTAAACTATAATATAACATAATAAAATCTACAACCGTTAAAATTACTTTCAAATCATGACAAACAAATGTAAAGGTTTTTAAACTTTTTAACACGATCTCTAGCAATTTTCCTATTTTACATGTTTACAAAAATTTAGATTCATTATTGTTTAATCAATTTATAACAAAATAATCACTTGAAAACTCAAGAGTATCAATCATTAATTTTCATAAAACTGAATTTACTAAAGCACATTTTAACTGTCTTAAAAATCTAAAGCGGTTACATAAACAATAAAACTATAAGTTTCGAAATTAATAAAAGAATGATTAATCAACTACGATTTAGTAATTAATCTGACAATCAATGAATTAACTAATTTCAACAATAAATAAATCAAGTTAATTTTACCTTAAATTAATCGTTCTTTTATTAAAACTGATTATCAATTATTTTAACAAATTTTAAAACCAAAAATATTCTTAAGTGAAGGAGAGGATACTGCGTTTCAGATATGTGATTAAATACGCAAATTCATTACTCAAACTCAAAATTTAGTATGCACAAACTCATAATTTCTTTAGCAAAGTTTCAACAACAACTCTCAATCAAATCAGACTTTCTTTTAAATCAAGGGTCATGAGTGGTTAAAAAATCAAATAATTTCTCTATCAAACAAAGTTCTCTTTTATAATTAATTTCTAATTAATTTTCAATAAACAAAGCATCTTTTAATTATTAAAACTGCAGTTACCAACAACTTTTTATTCCAAAATCAAATATTCAACTCAAAAACGTCCAGATGCAAATCCAGTCCCAAAGCAATTACATATTTAACAACCTTTTCGAAAAACTATGTGTAATTACCAAAAATCCCGTGAATAAGTTACTTAAAGCCATCTCATAAATCAGAATAAAAATCAGTTTAGCTTCTAAAGCCATAGTTAGAATTTTGAATTACAAAAACATTCGGTTACAAGTCAAACAAATCGGACTTACTGTCTTCACTGGGTCACACTTGGGCTCAGATGTCTTTTGGACTGGCTTCTAACTGGCTTCTATTGCACACACATTTATGAACTTTTTCAATTATTTAAGATAATTGAGAAGAAGTGCACATATTAACCACACTTGGAGGTCTATATTGTTATACCACTTTTGGGTGGAAGCTTTTATATCATCCCAAGTAAGGCCACACGTGGGAAACAGCGTCACTTTGACCATGTAAACTTATTTTTGACTCTCATGATTTCAGTCATTGCCTTGAAAGTTGAATAACAACGCGTCATCAGTTACAAATCTCTTTGTTTAAGCTGAATTCGTCATCTGACTTTAAGGAGTCATTTCATTGAAAAAATCATAAACTTATTTTTGTGAACTAGCCTTGATGTAAAACAAAGAAACTGCGTGCTCTCATAAAAATCTGACCATGTTAAACTCATAAAAATCTGGATCGCTTCCGTATGACACATTGCTTTGTTCTCTCGCTGACATTGAAACGTTTATATTTAGAAATAATTCAATACAATGTAATGAATTTTAAAGACTTTTAAACAGGGTAGTTTTTCTACCCCATCACATAAATAGCTACTACATACATATATGGTAAGTCCTTTATAAATTTGATTGAAATTTATTTTGAGGAACAGGTTAAAAATAATATTTTCTATAACTTTTAAAATAGAAAAAAATTCATAACACCTAAACGCCATTTTGTTCTACGATTATTTTTAAGTATGTCAAGGAAAGTATGAAGCTAATTTTTCTTGAGAGAATCTCAATGTAAACGCGCGAATATAAAAAAAATGTTTCTAAATAAAATAAAATAATTATTAAAAAATTATTAAAATTTAAAATCAACAAAATTAAAAAGTCATAATATAGTTCATGTCGAGGTTCATGTTATTACAATACTCATCGCAAAAACCGTTTTTAATTTTTTTATGAATAAATAAGCTACAAATTCGCGCATTTACATTGGAATCTCTATACTAGAGAAATTTGTCTATATTTTCTTAAATGGCTGCTTTTTTGGCTGCTTTTTACCTACGCTGATTATAAATTTCATTTATATTTCTGTACGGCTTTATTGTAAAAAAATATTATTTTTTAATTAATAACAATAACGTATAGGTAAAAATGAAACCATTCAACAATTAGCGGTAATTTTTATTCAATGTAAATTTACTGAAATCATTTGTTTTTCCTTATTAGGTATTTCTCAATTTTAATTTTTAACC
Organism: Tribolium confusum; assembly: GCA_029207805.1. NCBI lineage: Eukaryota > Metazoa > Arthropoda > Insecta > Coleoptera > Tenebrionidae > Tribolium > Tribolium confusum. The sequence goes on from JALGAY010000003.1 coordinate 7,475,788, forward strand.
TAAACCAACCGATTTTATATGTGCATGCACGACAATGCATCCACTGCATCTATCTGAGCCGCTGTGTTTTGATGATGCCCGGAAAAGCCAGTAATATTTCTATGAGGTGAAGAAGTGTGACGTCAAAAATCCGCGAAAATTCAAAGCACTGTCATTCTAAAGACATACCTTAAAAAAGTCGCCAATATTGCACTAGTACATAAAGTTGAAATTATAAGGGCTAAACTCTGACCGAATAAAAATCACATATGGAAACACAAATAGAGTGACAAATAATTTTCGCATAATTGCTTGTTTTCAAATCAGCTTCAGGACAGCTCCTACATGGTGGGTAATGTGAAATAAACTTTGGGAATTTTTTTCACGTATTTAGCGAGCGATATTCAAATTATTACTCAAGGTGGCATAAACAATAGAATTTAGCCTATTTAATAATGTAGTTAAAACTAAATTTCTTTCAACTGTTTTTTTTAAATTAATTATTGAAATTTGATAATTTTTAAATTTGCCCGCATTTTTTTAGTAACTTTTGATTGCTTGTGTTGCTTGTGAAGATTGCTTTTGACAGAAGTCAGTGAACTTTAATGACGTTTGTTATTTTTGTGTTTTTATCGTATTTTTTGGACTTTTGAGTGACTTTTTTATATTTTTTAAAGTAATTAATTTGTAAAGCATTGTAAGTATAACGTCAATCAACCCTACATGTGATGTGAATGATGTTACCGTGTTTACATTTTAGAAACAAGTGGAATCATAATCTCTGGTCATTCTTCGTACTTTTATTTGGAAAAATATTCATTTCACGGCTAATAGATTGTAAGGGAGATGATGTGATTTCCAGAAGTCTGGACGATGATGACGGCTCGTTGAATGAAGGGTTCCACCGCCTGTAAGCTTGGTGTTTGTGACGATTTGCACAGATGTTTCGATGTATCTTTTCAATGGCTTGACCTGGCACCCTCCGGTAAAGACGATTTCCATAGGGTTGGGCTGGATGCTATTGATAGTTCAGCGATAAATTTCCCCACCTCGAAGTCAACGACTTGACGTGGTATCTTTTCCTGAAGACGATTTCCACTGGGATGGAAGTTGAGTGATCACGATGATGCTGGTTGAACCGGCTCCTTTGGACCAAAATGTGAGGCGTGAACATAGATGCTTTGTTAGGGCTATTCCAAATGTGAGTTTATATTTTTGCAAAAACGGTGGCTGTTTACTCAATTCATTAAAGATGAAAAGTCACAATGGAGTGGCAACCTCACTTGTGTTTTCTTCAGGAATGTGAAGCCAAGTTTGCAAAAATTTTCCAGAAAATGTATTGATGAAAATCCAATTGTCACATTATTACAAATTATTTTATTTTAAAGCACCAGCCACTGAAGATGTGAATATTATTGAAACAGCACAAACTTCACAGAAGGTACGTTTTATTAAAGCTTTTTAATTATAAATACTGGTTTATTCTTGTAGGTAAACAATGTTGTGCCTACATGCTTTTGTGAAACGTTCGATAATCAAAAGGAACTGGTGAAATGCAACAATACAAATTGCAATAGAGTTTGGTACCATAAAACCCGCCTAAATCTTCAAAGAATACCTAAGAAATTGTTCTGTCCAAAGTGAAAACCTAAAAATTGCTTTATTCAACTTTATTTTTTCCCATATTATTAATATTAGTATCATATTGTCAGTGTCATACAGCCAAATTATGTTTGTATATTTTTGCTATAGATCATACAATGAATGATATGCTGTAACATTATAATAAAACATAATTACCTACAACCTTATGATTGATTATAAATATCCAATTTTTATTTGATATGGGTTCTTTTAGTTAAATACATACTGGTGGACAAAAATTTACTAAAACGGAACAAACAGTAAGCATTTGATCTCACACAGATAGTCCATGTTTTTTTCTTTAAAAGGAATACTGGAAATACCTCCGAAAATATCCTGTACTTTGTTACGTAGAAGTCCCACAACTATTTCGCATAAATTCTACAAGATATTTGGTTTTTAAAACACTCGTGTTTTTGAATCATAAATAGGTACTGTAATCAGTTTTATTTAGAATAGTTTATTTACAATAATAAAAATTACACTAATAATAGTAATAATTAGTTTATTCACAATAAATGGCTTGAGATTGTTTGGCACTTAAGTCGAGATCGTGGTGTTATTTTCGAACGCGGACGAACCGAGATTCTGACCAGATAGGGACCCCCAGGATGCCCTGTTGATGCAAGAAAGCGACTCCTTGACGATGTAGAAGAGTGTGAGTAGCTCACAAGACCTCAGTTGGGACCCCCAGAATCACCGGTTAATGCAAGAGACGAACGCTGTGGGTGAATGCTTTTTATTTAGTGTTGTCGGTACCCTTCGGTCAATGGTGGTTTCTTCCGGACTTCTAGGAGTTGCTACAAACAATTTATAAATTAACATGTAATGTGTAGAGGGTAATTTTGGAATATTAAGTTGAAAGAGATTTCCTGTAAAATTTTACACTTTTAATAAACATCGTCACCACTGATGATTGGAAGAATTCTACCTACCTTTGAAATAGTCTTAAAAATAAAAAAACAGCAATAAAAACACTTTAAGGCACCTAAAAATCCACAAAATGTTAACTTAAAGTTGTTTATTATGTCAACAACCTGGTCAACTGTCAAGACATTATTGGCACAGAACACTTCTGATTGGTCACAGATCACTGTGAAAAATTTAAAATTTGCCCGCGAATTTATTGTAATAAAATAATTAATTTAAAAAAAACAGTTGAAAGAAATTTAGTTTTAACTACATTATTAAATAGGCTAAATTCTATTGTTTATGCCACCTTGAGTAATAATTTGAATATCGTTCGCTAAATACGTGAAAAAAATTCCCAAAGTTTATTTCACATTACCCACCATGTAGGAGCTGTCCTGAAGCTGAGGTGTCAGGCGGGTTGCATAAAAGTCTGAAAACGCCCCATTGAGAAATTAATCAAAAATAGAAATTACCGTACCAGCTTCGGGCTGTCAAAATCACCCGAACGGCTGTAAACCAACTACCAAAGTTCGCCGAGTACTTAAAATTAGCAATCTGAGCATACAAATGAGAGGAACTTCAGTTACATTCGGCTTAGTTCGCTGGAATTCGCTCATGTTAGACTGCGTTGAAGCTTTAAAATAAAGGAAATCTGTGCATCAAATGTTTCATTTTTTATTAATTTTTTTAGTAAGTGTAAGTTTGTTATGATTCGTGACTTATCAATAAATGAAATGTCTACGGAATCAAATGTCGGCATTTTTAGGTCTTATTTATTTTATTTAGTGTATTTAGTCATCGCTTGAAATTTGATTATTGTACCTTACATGTGCAATAAGATCGACTATTTTAAGGTACTTTTAATGACAGTGTTTCAAAATTTCGCGTTGTTCTGACGTCACGACTTCTGCACTCCATTCCTTTCTTCACCGACATTCTCTTCTCTTACCAACATTCAAATAAAAAAAAACTAAATAGAAATGTCGCGTTGTTTAAACGTTTGTATTTCTTTATTTGTTTATTAGCGTATGATTAATTAAAGCAACAGTAAAATATGGTTGAAAACCCTACAAAAGTAGTAGCTCCCACGGTGGAGCAAATTAATGCTGATCGAATAACTGAAGTAAGTTGACTTCAATTCTAACCTAAAAATTTGTTTATATTTTTTATTTTCAGCTTGCTGAAAAATACTGGGCTCCTCATTCAAGTCAAAACCAACAAGCTTTTGATTCCCACATTGTAGAAGATATCTACTTACAAGACATTCGTGGCAGCAAGTAAAAAACCGATATCCCGTAAAAGTGAGGTTATATGTATTTTTTTTAGTTTTTCTATAAGAAGAATAATGGTATTAGAATTTAGTCAGTATTTGGAGAATTATTTGTGGCCAAATTATAAGCCGGGAGCTTCGTATGCACACATGTTATCTATTGTTAACATGGTAAATGAGAAATTCAGAGAACGTGTGCAAGTTTGGCAGGTAAATTTATTCTAAACCAATTATTAACTTCTGTTGATTTATATCGTATTTTTAGGCTTTCCGCAAAGACCCTACTTACTTTCCTGATTTTTTCAAACAAGTTCTTAAAGGGCTTCTTGAAGACGAGTTAATAATTAATCTAAGAGAACAAACCTCACTTTTGGTTTTTCTGAATCATTGTTTCAATAGTATGGAGGAAGTTCTTTGCAGAGATCAAGTTAAAAGACTGGTCTCTTTATCAATGTGGATTTCACTACAACCTGGTCGTCGCGAATATGAATTTAAGAAGAATCCAAAGTGGCGAAAATACTGGAAAGCAATTCAGAAGAAAGACAAACCAGAGGAATTAGATAAATTAAACTGGGAACGCACCTTTTTACAAAAATTGATGCTAAAATTTTTAAACATCCTTGAAACAATTTCTGAAGAAGGAATTTGTCCACCTGACAAAATTCGGTATTGCGAAAGATTTCTTGAGCTAGTAACTGACTTGGAAGCTCTTCTTCCTACAAGGCGATTTTTTAATACTGTATTAGATGACTGCCATTTGGTTGTGCGATGCCAGTTATCTGCTCTTATCAGGCGACCAGAAGGACATCTTTTTAGTCAGGTAAGTCTTTTAGATCTTTTATTATAAATATGAGTGTTAAGTACATCAGAGTGTAAAATAATTTATAAATAAATTGAAATATAAATTAAAATAATACGGTGCTTTCATAAATAACTTCAAACCACGTAAATAAATGAAGAAAACGTAATAAAACATTTGTTTATCACTTTTTTTGAAGTTTGGCTACTGATAAGAGTAAAAGATCGCTGAAGTTAAATAATATCAACTGCTGGTTAGATTTTATCAAGAAATTGGTCACGGGGGTTGAGATCATTTTTGAAGGCACTAAAACGTATGATGTTGATATTAAAACAGTAGGCTTTGAGATGCAGACATTTCTTTTTATACTAATTTGTGCAATCCTAACAATTTCGAATGGACTTTTTTCGATTTTTTCTGTTTTAATATCAGTACTATAATGGAATGTCATAACAGCTGCCATCAGTATTTCTTTTCTTCTAATAAATTCCGGTATTCATGGCCGTCATTTCGTCACCCCATTCAGGCTCAGGTTCCGTGCGACAGCACTTGCAAAAACAATTTTCATAACAACACGTTTTTTTCACCAGATATCCGACATGTTTCTGGTTGAAAATACAAACGTATAAGATTAGAGGACCTTGAAAGGCGTTAACAATTATGTAACAGTTAACTAGACCAGTAAATTTGAAAAACGACATTAAGAAAAATAGCCATGTTATGGTCATTATTAGCAATAATAAGATAAACATGCGAAAGCTGCAAAAAGCGAATTAATTGTGGGTGACATGCAATATTGGTGTTTTTACCTATGCGTCAATTTGTGGTGTATACGGCCGTAGGTGTGCATTCGATTGATAATCTTTAATGTCGTTGCAAAGAAAAATACATCCATTATTATTGTAAACGCTACAGGGACGAAAAATAAGATGATTCCGAGAGAACCTGAAATGATACATACTATGTATTATTTATATAAAAAGGTTGTGAGAAGGTGTACAAAAACTCTTTTTTATGCTAATCAGTCGACGTTTCGGATGTTTTATTTATCTTTTATTAAGACTTGATCGCTAGTCTCCACAAATTATTTCACACGGTTGATGGCCGCCAGAGAATATTAACTGATTTATATTCTCTGCTTATAAAAATAGTACATTGTGTAAGTGGAAAACTCGCTAATTGCAACAGCCACAAAAACGATATTTCTAGCAGTAGAGGCCACCAAACATGCTTTTTTGGTCGGTTGTACAAAAAGGTTTGTAGCCGTCCACAAAAAGCTCTATAGCGGTTTTGAAATTTTTTTTTTTTGGCTGTTACGGTTAATGATTATTGCCACTTTAACTTAATTGTGTAATTTTTATTACATCATTGATGTCTTTTTAATTTTTTTGCAAATTTTAACTTTTCTTGTTGAAATGATGTTAGTACCCTCGTATGAAAAACGGAATAAATATGTAACAAATGTATTACATGCCCATTGCTATTATTCAGTTGATGAATTTTGCCTACATCAGTTGACCAGTAGACCAGTTGAATGAATAACATGCAGTCTGCTGGATTACACCAATTAATTATCTGGTCGTGTTTTACTATCTTATATTTGACTCATCTTGTTTGAGTTTTCCTGTGGTCAGATCAATAAATCCCTTTTTTTGATGAAATAATTTCTGAGCCTAATATACAAAATTATTTTCAAATATAATATACCAATACCAAGTATGCCAAATGGCAACACGTTTCAGATATTCTAGAAAATTCTTTTCTAATTTATCGAACTCTCGTGTTGCATTCGATAGATTATTTTTTGACGCCGATGATTTTGTTGATTTCTTCAAATGATAGCTTGCTAAACCTTTTTGGGTTTATTTTATTTCAATTCAATTTCAATTATAAAACAAGTTTGACGTCAAGTAAAAAAATAGTCAAAAAGACGTCAAGTAAAAAAAATAGTTGTCACAATAAAAACAATACTTCAAATTATTCCAGCGGGAATAAGCTAGGTAGAAAATTCCCACTATAAGAATGTTTTGATTGGCTGAAAAGTACACATGTGACTAAAATTAAATTTTTTTATTGGTTTAGAGAAACGTCAAAAAATAATCACTATAATCAGTCTGGATTGGTTGTTATATAAATAATTCAAACTTGTGATTGATCAATATCAATCATGTGACATTTGAGAGTGATTCTCCATTTAAATTATCCTTCCGAAATTATTATTCTAAGATTTATGTACAGGGTGACTTTGAAGTACGTTTGGGAAATTTAACCAGCTATAGTAAATAATAAAAGAAGTCGAAATAATCCAACTTGCCTTATACAAATGTTATTAGTTTTTGAGGGACTCCCTGTAGATTTTTTTTCAAATAACGTTATTTTTAAGATACACGATGTATGACAACACTGTTTTCAAGCATATAGATTTACGATGTAAAAGTTTTTGCTCAAAAACAGTGTTGTCGCACATAGTGTATCTCAAAAATAGTGTTTTTTGAAAAAAATATGTCAACAGCGTATATCTCAAAAACTATAAACACTTGTACAAAGCAAACTGGGTTTTTTAGCATTGTTTCAACAAGGGTTACCACCTGGTAACGTTTGTAGAAATTTTTTGAAAAACATCTGTATATCTGATTTTAACATTAAAACTAAAACTATCACCAGAAAAAATTGTTGCATACATATATTGCAATCACACACTGTATATTAAAAAATGCGGTAATACATTGTAACTTTATCAATTTTTTTTTCTTAAATAAGTTCTACAAGGTGTATCTCAAAAACTATAAACATTTGTATAAGACAAGTTGGGTTATTTCGACTTCTTTTATTATGTACTACCACCAAATGGGTTTTCGTGTTAGTCTTCATCTTTGTACCACAATGGGTTGTCACACAGGTCTCTTTGGATTAAGGGTTTATGATATTTACGATTCGACTAAAAATTAATCGAGATATTTTTTGAAAATAATGGAGACGATTGATCTAGTAGTGTTCACTGTTCACAGAATGTTAAAAAATAATACAAAAAAATGTTTAAATTATCAAGCTGACAAATAATTGTTTTTGTTGTTCTTGGTATTGTAAATTAGTCACTTTTTCTTAGGGCATACCATTCTGTTTTTTGTTTTCAACTTTTAATTTTTAAATTGTCGGACTAGGTTTACTTTTGTAGTTCTGCATATTTTTTTACATCAATATATTAAGGAACGGTCTGTTTTATTTTAAATGCAGAAAGCTGAAAATCTTTTAATTTTTAGTTACCGTAAAATAAGAACCGGCTTATTATCTAATTTGTAACAAATTTAACATTTACCAATTTCTTCTTTTTGTTCTGGCTGCGGTTTGTCTTCAGGATAATCCATGGTAAAATGAGCAAAAAGGGCCAAAATTCCCAATACAACGGTACAGGACCATGAATACATTGAATAATAACAGTATTTTTTCCCATCAGTAATTCGCAAAAAAACGTTCCTTGACCTGTAATGACGTGAGAACATTATAAATTTATGAAACTTAATTTTTAAGAAAACTTACTTGAACGTTTTCCAAATGTAATAACCCAAACTATTCAACCAGAAAAATGCACCAAGTAGGCTAAAGTAACAGATGGTGTCAGTTATAATAAGGCTTATGTGGCTATCAAAAACTGTTAATAGTCTGATTAAATCAGCGACTTGACTTAGTATAAGGCACATACAGATTGTAGTAACAATGTTACCGACAAGATCACGTAAAGTTGGCATTATAAAATAGATAACAGCGATGATTAAAAGGCACACGATACCAATACCGTGGGTTATGGGGGATACGACATTTCTCATTAAAAATTTCGTCTCAGTCCAATGAGTGTGATGATCAGGGGCACAAACGTGAGCAAATTGGCTAACGAACTTTTCGTCAACTTTCTAAAATAAATAATGTGAAATAACGTTTTACATCACTAGACTGTACTTTTTCCAAACAGTATTTGCCCGGTTCATAATCATGATATAAAGCGTTTCTTGTATTGTCTTCTAATTCTTGTTCATGAGGAATATTTCTGTCGAAATAGTGTCTTAAAACGCCGTTTGAGAGTAATCTAAGGCGATCGGTTGAGTTTTCGTAGTGGTAGATAGGCCATGGCGCTTTGGGGCCACAATCTGGTAAGCCAGTTACCAGTCTTAAAAAAGAGTTTAACAGAAACTTGCCTGTTTTTTTAAATATTTTACCTGTATTTTACTTGTAAGTTGGTTTTGCCGTCCTCACTGTAAAACATGGGCTTCCATGGGGGCCCATTTGTCATGGTTATTTTGGTGCAAAATTTTCCTTCATACAGTTCGTTCTCTTCGCAACATTTATTTACACGAACGGTTGTATCTACATTATTTGCTAATTCGCAATATGTTTGTGTGATAATGAGCAAAATTATATAAATAAGGTACATGTTGTTATTTTCTAATTGAGTATTTTGAGGTTATGTCACACAAACATTTAGCATTAATTGGTATTCTTTTAACTTTCACTCGTCTGGCCTTTCGTGAACGTTTCATCTGTTCAATATATTGACTTTTAAGTACTAATTTGCTGGGATTTATTCTAAAAACATAGGAGTTTGTTATTTATATCAGAGGCGTGCGTACTTACCTACCCCTGCCTGTTGTCTCTTATTGTGTAAATTTCTCCCTGTTTAACGGAAATTCTGGTAATTGTCAGTTACTAGTCACATACAGGTAAATCATCCTACATTTCCGTCGTAATAGCGTAATTCGAATTTCCCCCACTGTCTTTGTATGTGTTAAATGAGACAACAGATCGTATTCAAGGATGAGTAATGGTCAGTGGCGTAGGAAATTTTTGAATATTCCGAAATTAAAATGGTTTATTCTTTTTCGATTTCTTTATCTTTTAAGATGTATTAAATAATTTTTTATATTTTGCGATTGTTACCTAATTTTTTTTATATAAAAAAGTAAAATCTTGCATTTTTGCTTGCTTTAATGGAACTAAATAATCCACAAAAATAAATTGCGCCCTAGAAATTTTTTTTTTGTGGGTTGGTGCTTTATTTGAATTTGACAATGTCAGTTTTTGAGGTTAAGTTGCATTTCAGAAAATCCGAAATAGAATTATCAAATTTTGATTCTGGTTTTTGTCCATTTTGTAATTATTTTTAATTAGAATGTTTATTGGGGTTGGTTGTTGGACCTAATCAGGCCCGTAGCTGGGGTGTCAAGCGCCTGTGTGTGAGAATAAAAATGCGCCTTTTTAATAATTATTTTTTATTATTAAGTACATTAAAAATTAAACATACAGATAAATACATTAATTACCTATACGACTGCGGATAAACAGACAGTTATTTTTGAAAATAAGCGTACCTTACAAAAATAATCTTAAAATAAGAAACTTTTTTGACGTAAATTGATAAGTTTGTACTTTTTTAGGAAAGGTAAACAAATGTAAACACCTCCTTAAGTCAAAATGCCCCACAAACATTTATTTAACATTTTGTTAGAAATTCGCATTCTATGATTTTACAATTGTAGTGTAATTGTACACACCGCGCTATTAATTGTTGCAAATTCATTTAAATTATTATTCAAATCAGTGTTATCTAGAATTTCAGTTTCTGCTGAAATTATGGCTAAATTTGACAAACGACTTAAAAACATTGAACTACATAAATAATTTTTTATTAACATTAATTTTGAAAAGGATCTTTCACCACCTGTTAGAGGACTTAGAGAGACGGAAAGGTTACAAAAATTTTTAAGACTTGTATATAAATTTGGAAAAGCCGAAAATAAGTTATTTACAGCAATGTAATTTAATATTTTTGTAGGTGTTGTTTGGTCGGTAACTATTGTTTTGAAAATATTTATTTCATCAAATAATTGGAACTGTTGATGTCTTTTTATCGCCCCCTTCTGTTGAATAGACATCTAAATTTGAACGACTTTTTTATATTTACTAAAAAATTAAAGACATTTGAAAGGTCTTCTGTTGGTGAAATTTTTGTGTACTAAAATTTTTTATGATGTCAAAAATTGAGAATTTTTTTAAATAATCTTTCTGTCTAATAGCACATTTTTTGGCTAATTCATCTTGAAAATGTTTTTTTTAAATTCTCTTAATAAAAACTAGCAAAAAATCCATACTTTCATCAATATCTTTTTTAATGTTTTTTGCCATTTTAATTAAAACCTCAAAGTTTGCGTTCTCTTTCTTCAATAAAAACAAAATTTTGTAAATTGTAGATACTCATCTTCTATTGTAGCAGATCCATTTTGAACCATTTTACTCAAAACATTATTTTTTTCAATATTGAATGAAAATGCTATATTGTTAAACTACAGATAAATTTCAAAAAATATATTTTTGTTGCAAAATAGTCAGCTATAAATCTTGCATTGGCATCTCTTGATTGATCAGTTGATATTTCTAATAAACTGTCATATATTTCAGGTAGCTGAAAATAGAGAGGTTTGATCGCCTTAACTTTACTTTTCCACCGAAAATAAAAATAAAGAGCAGTGGCCATTAGTTTTTTGCAATTTTTGTTTAACATGCCCTACCACATTTTGAACAGTGAAAGAAGTTTTTGATAAATTCTATAATTAATTGCGCCCATTGCTTTAGGGGGCAGATGAAGTATTGTTAGATCTTTTATTTATTTATTTTAGATCCCAGAAATAATTTCTTCTAATTTTTCCAGTTTTATACATTGAATTATTTTTTTCCAATTTTCAAGTTTTCATATGTGTTTATATAACAAAAAAATTTCCAAAAATGCGTCCTTACATAAAGGCGCTCGTGTGAAAATCATGCACTGAACGCCCACCAGATACGGGCCTGGACCTAATAAAAAAGAGTCTTATATTTGTTCTTTTTATTAAAATTAGATTGTAAATTCGCAGGTGGTATTGTGTAACCTGTGAGGTGGGAAGGTGGGATCAAAATTACAACCGTATGTATTTTGTTCAGGAACAGGTTTGCTTCGATCTTTCTGTTTTATCTTGCTTTATTAAAATTATTGACTTTTTTCTCAGGAAATGGTGTGCTGCACCTTTTCAACTTACTTTTACAAAATTATTTTTTCTAAAGTAATCAAAATTACAACCTTTTTTTGCTTCTGGCATTGGTTCGCTTTACGATTTTATTTCAATCTACCTGTCATTAGGGTTATTATAACTTTGATAGATTTCTCATAACAAAAGATTTTTAAAAACATCTCCTTTGAGCGTAAACTTCTCTGGGCTAATTTCAAGTTAAACTGCAACCGATACGTTTATAAGTTTTAATACTTTTCTTCGGCAACAATCAAACACAAATCCGAATTCTTCTAATTTTTTTTGATAACGAAAATTATTTGCCATTCTACTAATACCTACTATCTCAACTTGAAATTAACATCTTTTGGGCTAATTTTAAGTTAAGATACTACCGGTGGTATCGCAAATTTAAATACTTTTTCGTAGCAACAACCAATCACAACCTCGATTTTTTTAAATTTTCTATGGAAACGAAGATATTTACAAGACAAACTTAAACGCTTTTATCAAGTATTTTAACGTGCAAGGTAATTTGCACATTCCAGTTTAGAGGTTTTTAAAATTTGGGATCATAATTTTCAATCAATTATTTGGAAAGGCTATACATTTTCGATATACATAATTTTTACTTTTTCGATTTATTTTCCATTCTGAACCACCTGTAAATTTTTGCTAAACCATCTTCTTTCACCCTGTATACTGTATATAACTATGTATAAAAGTAAGGACATAAAAACACCCTTGTTTAGAGCTCTTTGTAAGAAGCTATCTATGGATATTCTAAGGTCAATGGACAAAATTATTAGATCTTCTGCGTATGATTGACGAATGGGGAATCGGCATGATTTTTAATAACCATAGCGAGCAGAAGTACTGCATAAATGAAGCTAAGTTTAAGTCATAAAATCTTTGCGGGTATCTCATTGGCGTTTACCACCAACAATACACTAAGATCACTAATGATAATGAACAACAAAGACAAGAGCGAAAAAATGGAAAAGTGTGGGGTCTATAAATTAAAGTGCGCAGAGTGTAATTCAGTATATGTAGGAAAAACAATTAGAATGTTGAAAACTAGAGTGAAAGAACACATGGACGACGTAAAACACGAAGACCCGAAATCTCATTTTGCGAGACACGTAAAATACACAAAACATAGTTCAACGGGGATAGAACTATTACATCACAATAAGAAAGGTCAAGTCTTACATAACTTAGAGAGTTTAGAAATTAAATTCACAAATGGATGCCCAGAGTTCTCATAATCCTTAACTTTAATAAAATAAAGAAAGAAAACAAAATTAGTGAGGTTAGAGATAATCCAAAAAAGTGAGGTTAGAGTAGTTTGACATTTTAGATGTTTATCTATTTCTTGACAGATCGTTTCGTGACGAAGCACATGTTTTTATTGTTTTATTGTTAGTTTATTGTGAATTCAATGTTGATTGTTTTGTATTATGTAAGTCTAGATTTTCTCTATTGTCAAATACTAATAATATCTCTTGTAGTCCCTTTGAAAATGCTCAGAATGGAGCGAAACTAGTCAGGTTTTTGAAAGAATAAAAAACGTTAAGGTTAATAAGACAATTATTTCTAATAATATAAAATCTTTGGTTTTTGCATAATATTTAAATGCGAGACCAAAATCTGTTTTGGCGCGCAGACCTTTATGACGTCACAAAGGTCTAGACTTGGCATAACGTGGCAACTCTGTCTACTCTGATTAAGCACGCGTCTTTCTGTCAGCTGTGGCTGTCCCCTTTCTTGAAATGTTTTCCGTGCAAGAAGGGTTTGCAAAGGCGCAGTCTAATAATTTGCCTGCTGTGGATGTTTTCGTGGTGGCAAATTTTTTGATGAAAAATGAACTTCAATGAAAAGTAAAACACGGGAAGGCGTATGTGAAAATTACCAAGGTATTAGTGGTTGAGTTCAATGCGGGAAAAATGAATTAATAAGTTGTTTTGTAGATCTTGCAAAGCAAAAGTATTATAAAATGTAAAGTGACGCCTGAACATGAAATCTGAAATTCTGAAAGAAAGGCTACAAGGTCGAAATCGCCCGAAGTGGCCTGCTCCAATTCAATATCACACACTCAATAAATAAATACACAAAGTTTGAATAGATGTTGGGTTTTCTTTTTTCTTTTTAGAATTAAGACGCTTGTAGGTTTGAACTGACAGATTCTGCGACGTTGCCACATTGTGCAGTTTTACTACGCGCCAAGTTCAAATCCAGACTGACTTTTCATTATTCTTTTTGCCATATTACAATTTTTAAAAAAAATCAAAATGTGACATAATGTGTTCCTATCATCACCTACTTTCTCTATATTACATTATTTTACAAATAGCCGTCACGCGCCGGTTCCCCATTCCAGCTTGTTTGTGCATGTCCTAAAGCCGCTCTTCTCAACCGGTGAGCTAAGAAATTTTACTACTCTGTGGACAATTATTATTTATCCGCAAAAAAATTAAAAAATAATAACTACATTTTAATTTATCAAATTACTAGTTTCCTAGAGAAATGTTACAACAGGTAAGAGCCCCACAAGAAAAAGTTGTGTCACGCTCCGTGCGTTTGTAGTGTTTAACAGTTTTTGAAATAAATGATGATTTTCTATGATAATTGTTATTTAATGTAAAAAGTGACGTTTACAAAATTGAAGACGTTTATTTGACAGTTAGACGAATGTACATTTATTTATTTGTTACTGTTGCGTAACAACTTTAAAAAATTCAGTGCTATAAATAATTTGCGGGCGTATAAAGTAGATTATCGTTCCAAAATAAAATATAAATATTTTAAGTTTTTCTAACTGTGGAAAAAAATTTGTTATTTTTACCTGTAATAGTTTATAAGTCGTAGAATGCGTAGACCGTATCAGAAAGATTGATATCTCCATAATCTATGCCTGTGTAAATGGCATCGGCATATGATTAATTTGACCAGATTAACCAGATTAATTTGTCAATGTCAAAAAAATCACTGAACTTGTATCAAAGTATAACATATTAAACATTGTACGCTAAGAACGAGAATAAACTGAGTTAGAATTGGCTGTACGCTTCTTGATTGTGCAAAACTTGCAGAGCTTGCTCTAATTTAGTTCATTTTCATTCGCACGGTATAATATACGAAATAATAATAAAAGCACTAAAAAAGTTTAAAAGTATTAAATGGATAGCCGTGTATATTCACATGAAAAATGATAAAAAAACGCATTGTAACAGATTTTCTAAAAACACCTTTGTTTGCCGTCAAAAATGACAATGTCAAAATCGTTTACTGGTTACTGTTTTTCCAACTTAAAATAGAATTATTCTAAAACGCTCTAAATTCTTTGGGATGTTCTGTAGGTTTTAAAAAAGTTGATGTTACAGAATTACTCGCTATTTAGAATTGGTCATTTATTTGTAAAAATAAATTTTGTAACATTATCAGAGTTTAATACTCGTTAATATCTTTGGTTCTTGATTTCACTTCTACTTACTAATTTTTGTAAGGAAGAAAAGAAGGTGTGATGTAGACCAAATTAGGAAAAGCCTTAGTGTAATTAAATTTTGAGCGGTTTTTACAGAATTTATTTTCTTATTTAACCACCATTGGTTTTACATTTTTTAAAAATATTTTTTTTCAATTACGGAACTACACCGTGATCAACAAAACTATTTAAGTTGGCAACACAAAATTTATATTAGAATAATTTTCTTTGGTTATTTCAGACATGGTTTGCAGTTACATTTTTATCAAATATTTTCAGTGAGACAATTTATAAATTTAATACTTTTTAAACAAAAATTTTTGGTAACTTTAATAGATACCAACCTAATCAGTATTTGTTGATCACGGAGCATTTTTTAACTTTGGAACTAGTAGGTTTTTTGTTGTCCAGTTTATCTGAATCATGGAGTCTATTTCTACAAATAGAAACAAGTTACTTAGTTCAAGTGTGACATATTGTTTTATTGACAGATACTTTTTTAAAGGTTTCAGCTGATAACATTTTATTTGATAGATCCTGCTAATTCTGACGTAGTACTCTTATTCCAAAATTCTAATTGTTGGTTCAAATTATAAATAAATTGATGTTAGATGTAACGGGTAAAACTGTCGGATCTACGCTAAAATTCGGGCCACCTATTTAAGTATTTACGTCACCAGATAGAAATGTTATTTGCTAATGACCATGTTTACATTCATACGCTAAAGCGAATAGATTTAATTGGTTGTCTACTTTACAGGTTTTTTATTAAACAATTTTATAATAAAAACCCTATAAAGCCTAGGCGATCAATTAAATCTATTCGCTTTAGTGTATGAATATAAACGTACTTATAGATTTAATATTTAATGATAACGTTTCTAGGGGGTGGCGTAAATTTATTGCTTCTTGATTCCGGTTTTCGCTCCTTGTTTGTACATACAACAATGACAAAAAATCTCAGACATTAAATTTTAACATTGACATAGTAAATTGTGTAATTGGTTCTTTGTATAAAGCACAATTACCATATTAGTTACAATGACTGTAACAAATGTCAAAGTTGACATGAACAAAAATTGATGACCGGAATTAATTGTCGCTCAATAACATTTCAGCTATTGAGAGAAAAACGATATTTAAAAGTAGCAAATGAAAGGCTTAACTTTTTGAACCCCTTATTTTACTTATTTTTATAGGGTCTGTCCACTATATTTTAGTACACTGAGTTTCCTGCGAATGCTTAATGAGCGCTTTAATTGTTACAATTTTTTTTCAAATGGCGTATATAAAGTTTTTTTCTTCCCCACACAAATTGTCCATTTTTAGTTCTTAAAGTTGTAAGCCCTTTGTCTTATTATCAGTTCGATATTTGTACAAGAAACTCCTACAACTATTTGACTTCGTTTTTTTGTGGTCGCGTCTCTGATAAATTTAATTCTTCTTCGATTTCGCCACATTCATCATCAGCAGCTGACCGCCATCGACCGGGTAACCGCACTCCACAAAAGCTTCTGCTTGCTAAACCGCGAACTACTCGTTTCCTGAATACCACCAGTATCAGGAAAATCAAGATTCCTTGTAAAGTGTTAAGTACATCCGTCACGTACCTACAAAATTATGACTGAAAGAACTTTCCAAGTTTTTGTTATGGAATTTTACCATAGCGTTCTTAAACTGTGGTCCATATCTTGAAAAGCGGCAGATAATAATTCAAAAATCCACGAAATACCCATTATGAAGAACAATTTAACGCAAAGTAGCAATCTGTATTTCATTATTTTGGTTTTTCTCTCATCTACTTGTGATAAACGCCGCCATAATATGGCTATGGTAGACCCGTAATAAATTATGTTTAGACATAACAGTATTGCCATAGGTGCGTAAAAGTACAAAAATTGAGTTTTAGTTGCTGAAATAACATTGTTGTAAAAACAAGAATCGAAAGTATTACAAAAAATTACATTTGAACCAGCATTTTGTCTCTCCGAATCCTGGATGAACATCAGATTGCTTCATGGATTGTGCTACAGAAAGAATTATTGTCAAAATAAAGGGTCCTCCAACTCCAAAAATCCAGTAAATGTGGGGCCAATATTTGGATAGTTGTGGTAATTTCGGATTGCTGTAAATAAGGAAAAAATTTTGTTAATACATTTTTTTTTTAAATTGGTATTTGATCATGGAAATTTTAAATTTTGAACATCCCATTAAAATCAAAAATTTTGTATTTAATTTTATGTTGGCGAATCTATACAGATTTTTCATAAAAAAAACGCGCAGTTTATCATGAGAAGTACCTAGAAGCGGTTTCGGTTGCTTGTTATGCTCTTTAAGTTTTTTGTCATTCTAAAATCTAATAAAAGTCGAAACATGCTTTCGATGACAAATAGGAGCCTGTTACAAATATGGGAGCGCATTACACGCAAAGGGTTTTAGGTTTGTGAGAAAATTAATAGTTGTTCCAAAGAAAGTTGGTGGGATTGGTGTAAATCGTGTTAGAAATAAAGGAATTTTTAATAGTTTTTGAAATAAATGTTTAGGATAACACATTCAAAACAATTGTTTTACAATTCTACATCATTCTAGTTTTTTTTTAAATGAACATACTGTATAAGAAACAATAATTAATTTAACCATAATACACGCTGTAATAATGTAATAAATTATAATGTAATACACAGTGTAATAAACACTCAAATATATACTAGGTATACTAGGCAGTTTGTACAGATTTCGAAAAGAGTTTCAAAATTGTGATGCGTTCACAATTTCATTGTCACCGCCAACATTACAAAGACACATTACTGTTCACGGTGCATTGATTTAACACGATGATGCTCAAAATCTTTTAAATAATCAAAACTTGAAACGTCATAAACTGCAACTAGCTATTCTTTATGTGACGTTAAAGCCTTGTGCCTCGTCTATTTTAATGGCGGAAGGCATCACCAAGTTATTTATTCACTATTGTTAGCAAACTTACAATGTAATCCTCCAAATGTGAAACGAGACTACATTGAGCCAAAAGAAGGAATATAACATGGTAAAATAGATGATGTAGGCTAGCAGGACACAAACAGTTTTGTCCAAATTTCCTGGAAAGAGTTGATTTAAAGCTAAAGTGATGAATGAAATCCCTAGGCCTGTAATTGAATTCAAAATGCATTGTCCCTGCAAATCCAAAAGATCTTCTCGAAGTTGCAAATAAACAAATATTGTGATCAAAATGAAAAACACGGAGATAAGCTCTAAAATAGCGTGAACAACGTAAATGGTGTTATCTTGACTTTGGGAATCTTCACTGAAGCAAACGACGTACACAACTGTGTTGTTCTTCTTAGATACGCAGTATCTGTAATTTTGTTTTTATAAAAAATGTTTTGTTTATACGTACTACCTGTCTTTTGGTATTTGTGATGAAGAGATGATAAGGTTATCATTGTCACCTATATTTATATCTTGATCTTGTTCTACCAGGTATTTGTGTGGACACGAAATACCTTGTATTGCTGTACCGTCTGCACATCGTCTCTCAGTGATAGAATTGTTTTTTGGACAGCAAGGATTGGTGGAGAGGCAAGCTGGGATCAGAAAAAGAATTATGTGTAGTAATAAAATGGCCATTCTGAAATTGAACAACACCTTTAGATTATTATTTCTGTATCAAAAAAGTTTGTAGATAAGATAGAACAATGAATTGATTTTTATTTAAGAAAATCGGAATTAGAGCATGTACTCACATAAAAAAACATTTTATCTCATCATTTGCACTGGTTAATTCTTAATTTGCATGTTTGTCAATTTTAATATCAGTTTGAATAATTAGCGGGTCAAATGTCAATTCAATTTTGTAGTTTCAATGGTTTGAATGGAGATAACGATAGGCACCTACTAATTTTTGATTAGCGAAATTCTTATCTACAATAATCATTAATCTAATTTAAAAAAAAAACATTTGTGTCGCAATTTATTTTAGACAAAAGACTTTTTTACTTGTTTTTTGGTATTTAAGCGATTTATGTCTTTTTTTATGAGTAGCCCACTTAATTTAATTCATCAATTAATCATTATTATTATTGAGTTAAAAGTACATAGTGTTTGTTCACTTGACATCAACATAATTACTGGCATTTGTCATCCAATTTTTGGGTAGTAATGCATGGAGATCCTCGATATCATTTTTCTGACGTGTTTTGTCGATTAAAAAATAGGTCACAAAATCCCTTTTTGCTCGGTTTTTCAGTTTTCTGATTTGAAAAACACATGTAAAAACTGTCACAAATAATGTTTTGGATTGAATAAATTGACAACTGATTAGTTACGCCCAAAAATAAATTTTTGGAATATTAAAAGGAGTAAAAAGATCGTACAAATATCTCTGTCGCAAAAGTGCCTATGAGAGCCAAAAATAGAAAGACGGGGAGAATCACTGTTTTGACTTTTAATAGTTTTGATCGACAAAGAAACATCATGGAGATCGCAGCTGTGAAGTAAAATAGGTAGGTAAGGCATAAGGTAAATTACAATCGGTAATATGCAGTCAGTTACACCATACCATATTTAAATAATATTATTGGCCAAAAGATTGATGTGACTACCGTATTTTTATTGTAAAAATAGATACGCTATAAGATTCTAAATGAAAAAGGACTCACGCAAAATTTCGCCAAAAGATATAGAATTCTTATTTCAAAATTTGGCGCCTTCAAGCTCCTAAACTGTGCAACCATTCTGACCTGAAAAATCTCTAGTTTTTCTATAGCCACTTTTGTTGCAAGTTTTATATTAATTACTTTTATATATTTTTCTTATCAGTTAAGATAAGATATTTTTTGCTGATTTTTATCAATTGTGGTGCTATATTTCAAATTAAAATGATGTTCCATACTTTATCAAAGTTTTTTTGAAAAATAATTGAGACAATTAAAAAAAAGTAGACGTTCTAAACAAAAACATAAAATGGGTTTCTTTGAATTTAGCGTAAAGGGACCTTAAACTTAAAACATAATTTTTTATTGGAAAATTCAGTTCTTATGAAATGGTTTATGGTTTTTTTAATAGTTCTACTGCTTGTCAAAATTTATGACGATTTATATTTTGTAAACAGTTGAGAACACAGTTCGTGTTTCAAATTCGTGGTCATACCAAGTAAATGATCATTCGTGATGTCACCAAAAAATATTCGACATAACTTTGACTGTAATAATAATTATTTTCCAGAATAAAAATATACAAATCTGAGTTTTACATGACTTCATTTTACTTTAATTTTATTTTCTACGTTAATTTCGTTAATTATAATATCAGAAATTTTTATTTGTTTAAAATATATACAATTTTCAATAGTGAAATATTAATTAATTAATATTTTAAATATTTTTATCCACCAACTTTAAAACGGATTTGGTGCATTACCATAACTTCAACGTTTATTTGTCAAAGTACAGCTACCACAGCATGCATGTAGCTAGCAATTTTTTATTAAATTAAACAAAACGATGTTGTAACTTTTGAGAATTTGTTACTGAAATGAAAGATTACTGTAACACAACATAAATACTTAAATTGCATGTGTTGTGGTCAGAAACATTGCGGGCGCTTAACAAAATGAAAAATCACAAAATATATTCATTTTAAGTTGTTTTTTTGTAGTGTTATATGTATAATTACAGGTGTCCAGCAACTTGGAAAACCTGTAAATGTCAGGGAATTTATTTTATTATTTGGAAAATTACTCAGACATTCCATGCAGTAAAAATTGCTCTAAGGTACTTTTTGCACTACTCTAACTAAAAATCAAGTAATTACGCACTGAACAAACAATCGGGTTCGTCAATTTTACAATCATTCTCCGTTTTTACCGCACTAGTGCCTGCAAAGAACACAGGGATTTTTCTCGTTTAAAAAACGGTTTAAAATTAGATTATCGTATCAGAGCACAAGTTTATAAAACAATGCACTTTACCACTTTTATTCAGATAAAACAAAGAAATGCATTCACTATATTGCATTTAAAGTTTAAGTTTAAGCAGCGCCTTCTGTGAGAAATTGTGTAAGACATTAAAGATTAAAATGTCAAATTGTGGCAGTAAATTTTAGTAATTTGAAAAAAATCTGACAGTTAGTCACCTACATCATCGACATCAACGCACTTGATTTATTCGACAAATTAAACATACATTTTTAAATAATAGTTTTTCGGCCTTGTGGCGGATCCGTGCTAAAAATAATATACAAGAGACGTACGGGAACAGTTTTGCTTTATTCGTGCGACATTCTTCACTCGTGTGCAGCACTCATATGCAAAATATATGTTCCCGCACTTATTGTGTAAATAACTATTTTAGTCCATTTCTTTGTTATTTGCAGTCTAGACGTTGAAGTGAAATTTTAATAAACTATGGCATCTCAATTCAATCGATTTAAATTTTTCTTTAAATTTTAAAAAAACTTTTTAAAAAAAATATTTTTGTAATTATTTATGTTTTTTTTTACTGAAAATTATTATTCAAATGTTTATAATACCATAAGTTTTCTGCTGGCAATAAAACGTTTATTTTGTATTAATAGATTTTAATCTATCATTAAATAGTTTTAAAACATAATTAGTCGTCAATAACAATTTTTTATATAAATAGGTTTTTCCAAATTGTCCAAATTTTGTGTATTAGTAATCTTTTTTAATAAATGATAATTATGTTTTTCTTAATTTCTAATTAAATTTTTATACTCACAATTTTTTGTAAGGTTATTAATATATTATTGGAGGGCGTTTTCTTTGTGTAAGTATTGAAATTAAAACTCGGACATCTGGAAAACAGTTTTAGCATAAGGTAGGCTAGACATCTCTTATTTCAAATACCAGGAGTATTGAATTTTTACGGATTTAGTTTTAATACTCCCAACAACGGGAAAACCACTACAAACCGTTGAAAATTTATAATTATTTCTTATTAACATTAATTATAAACAAGGTAGTAATAATAGTAAAAAAGTGAAGCAACAGGTTTTCACGTCTGATGAACATCTTTAATTGAGAATAATAATTTTAAAACTTATATTTAGGTGTTTTTATTAAAATTAGGTAGGTATTTATCTAAAATATTTCTTGAAGCGGAAAAGGTTGCATTCTTACCTTAACTACGATGAGTAATCGGTGATTAGAATGTTATTTAAAATGATAATTCTCTTTAGTAATCATTTGGTTAACACAGCACGTCTCTGAACGCAAATGACCGAAAACAAATCAGCGTTGTTGTAGTCTTCGCGGAATCTTCACTGAAATACGAGCTAGAGTTAGCAATGTTTCTCCACCGTCTGACAAAATAGTAATATTTAAATTTGTTTGGTTGGGACGGTCTTTGGAAGTGCTTTCTCTAATTGTTTCTTCGGAAATACGGTACTAATGACGCACTTTGTTATTACAGTTATTAGATAAATTGAGCTCTTTTTGTTTTACAACCACAACAATTGCAAACAACTGTGGTCAGAATATTTACGTCAATTAAAAAAAAATACGATTATAGAAAAGCATATTTTTTAATTTTTTCAGTATTAAGAGAAACGCAAGATGTTTTGTTATTGAGTGTTTGTAATACTATTATTTTTCAAGAAGATTTGATTAATGATTTATGACCTCGGACTGATTAAATAAACTAGGTTAACATTTTTTATAAGGCAGTTAAATTTACTGGATTTTTTATTATTACTTTATAATATTTTTTATATTTGTGATAAAATAAATCATTTCCAAAAATAGACTTTATATTTTTCATTCATTTATTTGACTGGTTATTATTAGAGAATGAAATATTTGTTATTGTTATTATCAAGGAAGTAAATGAAATATTAAATACAGATAATTGCGTTTATCTACAGTAAGCAAATGGAAGAACCGTTAATTAATTGACTTTTTGAATACTGTTGGCTATATTTATTTTCAACAACTTATCCAGTTTTAAAAACATTTTTCTAATTATTTTAGATATAAAACTTTAAATTTATATCATTTTTTGATGTTGAAAAAAATATTTATTTGAAAGAAACTTTAACCATACCATAAGTAAAAGCAATATATTCCTATATTTTTGAATATGTATTTTATTTGCTGACTGTTTATTCTTAATTTATTATTTATTCTATTTTTCTTACTGGAAGATTGCTGAAAGCAAGAAAAGCTAAAAAAATGACAGTTTAATTTTTTTAAGATAAAATTTTAAAAATATTGATAAAAATTTTATGAAATAATTTTTTAGTTGTTGGACATGTTAAAATTTTACGCAAGATTTGAAATCAGTGATGAAACGGGAGATCCCCTAACAGACCACGACATGACACAGTTACACTACTCGAAAATCACCTCACTTCAGGTAATTCCAAATCAGCACTTTCAGTTCATTCTTAGATACTAAATTGAATTCCAGAAAGCCGCGTTTGCCAAATTTCCAGATTTGCGTAGTTTCTCCTTAGCTAACGTTGCTAGTGTGGATACTAGAAAGGCATTAATCAAGCATTTTGGTCCTTTAAAGTAAGATGTAATTTTTTAATATATTTTCTAAATGTGGCCAATTTATAGTCGGGATAAACTAAGGCTAATTGCGACATATTTGAAATTGGTGCCAACACCGGAGGAGGAAAAGGAGGTGGACTGGTGTAGATTGGATGAGGAATTTTTGCGTGAACTTTTAATATCCAGACATGAAAAAAGGACATCGCAATTGGAGGCACTCAATGAGATGCCACTTTACCCCACAGAGGATGTAATCTGGGATGAAAATGTGGTGCCAACTGCGTATTTTTCAGGAGAGGGGTGTCTTGCATTACCTAAGTTGAATTTGCAGTTTTTAACGCTTCATGACTACCTTTTAAGAAACTTTAATCTGTTTCGGCTGGAGTCCACATGTAAGTTAATTTTTAATTACATAATTTCTTACTATTAAAATAGTTAGATAATAAGTTAGGATTTCATTAACAAATTTTTTCTTTTGAAATTGATTTTATATTTTATTATAATAAATATATAATTTATTATAATTAATAAACAGTTATTATTTTTTGCAAACAGATTAAAGTAAGACATACGGTTTCAACAATTACAAAAAGCAGTTGTAGTTTTGCTTATTATATTAAGTTTCTAGATTATAATTTTTCGGAAGTCGTTTTAAATAGTGAAACGTTAAAGTCTGTTTACCTATCCGAATATATTTGTATACGTTAAAGTAGTAGTGTAATCCGCCAAAGCTTTTTATTAAAGAATATATTAAAAAATGTTTTATTATAAAAATGTACATACTTACTAAAATGTCAAAAATAATTTGTTTCTGTCAGAGAATATGAAAATTAAAAGCTTGGGAGCGAATGGTCATAATGTAACACTACTGTACAATTACTTTGCTCAATTGATGATGATGACCCAACTGAGTGACTGTGGACTGCTCAAAGCAGGGCTTACTCTGAAAGTCTTTTCTTCCGCTCCTGTTTGGCTAGTTCTTTAACTTTTTTAGGGGACTTTTGGACAAAGTTAATACCTATATGGAACCTTGCGTGAGAAGATGACTCAGCGGGTTTGCGAAAATATTACGTCACACCATTTTCTGGCTTCCTGGTAGCAGTTTGATTCGCAGTTTCATTCATTCACTCTCTTTCTTTTTCTGTCTTTTTTATTTCTTGATCCTGCTTTTACTGTTTCGGAAAACTTGCTTCACGATTTTGTAGACTCTCATCATGAGTACATCTTTTATTTCTTTTGTCTTTTTGGATTGTCTGAGAGTTTGATAGACCTTTAGACCTAGAGAGACTAGACATGGGTCACAGATTTTAGTTTCTTTTGTTTCTTTTAAATAGAATT
This sequence comes from Tribolium confusum, assembly GCA_029207805.1. Lineage (NCBI taxonomy): Eukaryota > Metazoa > Arthropoda > Insecta > Coleoptera > Tenebrionidae > Tribolium > Tribolium confusum. Next base: position 7,500,757 of record JALGAY010000003.1, read on the forward strand.
AATTAGGTCGGGTTTAGTATGTAGTGAGTTATTAGGGTTGATCATTTGATGGACAATATTATTTTTTTCTAGATGAAATCAGGCAAGACATAGAAGACGCAGTAAGTCGTTTATGTCCTTGGTAAGTATTTCTCTTTTTTTATTGTTTTTTTTTCTTACTTATATTGCATGTAGGAAAGCTGAAGATGACAGTGTTTATTGGGGAGGCTGGGCTCGTATGGCTCAACCCATTCTCAACTTTGCGGTTGTTGAAGTCGCCAAACCCAACATAGGCGAAAAAAGACCTAGCAGAGTTCGAGCTGACGTCACTGTTAATCTCTCCGTACGTCCTGAAATTAAGGCCGAATGGGAAAATTTACGCAAACATGACGTTTGCTTTTTGATCACTGTCAGACCACCCAATTCCATCGGTACAAAATACGATTACAAACAACCTTTTATTCCTCAAGTGGGTCTTCATTGTGTTAGAGGATGTGAAATAGAAGGAATGTTAGATACAAATGGAAGAGTTATTGAAGATGGACCTGAACCCAGACCAGTTCTTCCCGGAGATAAAAGAACATATCGAGTATGGTTGGACTGCAATCAATACAGAGACGATATGAATAACGTTAATCAAGGCAAAGAGGACGTTTACGAAGAATTTAATATTTTAATGAGGCGCAAGCCAAAAGAAAACAATTTTAAGGCAGTACTTGAAACCATCCGCGAACTGATGAACACTGAATGTGTAGTTCCCGATTGGTTACATGATATTATCTTGGGGTATGGTGATCCCAGTGCTGCCCATTATTCGAAAATGCCAACACCGAGTTCAACCATGGATTTTAATGACACTTTTATCGACATGGACCACTTGCGTTCGTGTTTTCCGGATTATCAAATCAAGGTTAAAACTGATGATCCTAAAAAGTTGGTTCGACCTTTCAGACTGACTTTCGGCGATTTGGGAGCCGAAAAAGAAGAGAAAGTAATTACAGTTGAACCGTATATAACACCAAAACGGGGCCCTTATCATTTCAATGAACCAAAAAAGTAATAAAAATTTGTTTTATTTCTTTTTTCCTAAGTCATCATTTTTGCAGAAATACTATTCCATTTACGCCAACGCAAGTCGAGGCTATTAAATCTGGCATGCAGCCAGGTTTAACCCTTGTGGTGGGACCCCCAGGTACGGGAAAAACTGACGTTGCGGTGCAGATCATTTCGAATATTTATCACAATTTTCCGAATCAACGCACCTTGATTGTTACCCATTCCAATCAAGCACTTAATCAGCTCTTTGAGAAAATCGTGGCGTTAGATATCGATGAGCGTCATTTGCTACGTTTGGGTCATGGTGAGGAAGCTTTGGAGACAGAAAAAGACTTCAGTCGGTACGGAAGGGTCAATTACGTGTTGGCTAAGCGTTTAGACTTGTTGGTGGAGGTTCAGAAGCTTCAGGAGTCACTTGAAGTTAAAGGGGATGTTGCGTATACGTGCGAAACTGCTGGTCATTTTTATCTTTACCAGATCTTGTCGAGATGGGAGAATTATCAAAGTATTGTTAGACCAAAACGGCAACAGAATGTTCCTGTTGAGAAAATTAATTCTGAATTTCCGTTTCATAAATTTTTCGCCAATGCGCAACCACTTTTTAATGGGAAGAAGTTTGATGAAGATCTGGAGATTGCTGAAAGTTGTTTCAGGTAAAATTTATTTTAAGATTATTTGCATGCGCTGTAAATAACTACACAACGAAGGCAATGGCCTTCTTTTACTACTTTTATTAGTTTGGGAACTCCAACCATCTAAAAAAAGGAGTAAATGTTGCGGTTTTTCCTGTGTTAAATATAGATTTATTTTTACTATTTTTATTTTTAAATAAGGAACTGTATTTTAATTGTATACACTCTAGGTTTAATCAAAAAAACCACCCAATAACATCAATTTTTTTAATATGACGTTTGTTACGGTTATAATGTCATCATTCTCAAACGAGAACTAAGACTCATATACAGGCTTATGCAAAAAGGTCGAATTACTGTTACTCAATAGTGAATACTAAATACTGAATGTCTTGACCCGAGAGAACCACCACCCTACTTTTTGACAAAAGGGTGGTGCTCTCTTCAACAACCACCGATGGGTCGACATCCTTTTCTTGGGACTCAACAGTCGGTCTAGGCTATTTTGATCCTTACAAGTTTAATAAAAATTTTAATACAAGGTGTTTATAAATGATTGTAGGGTCGTAGGAGGTTGTGGAAATAATAAAAAATGTTTTGTCTTTTAAAGACAATAATTTTAGCTAATTGAATAACTCCAGGAACCATTCTTTAATATTCCGTTGCGGAAATAAAACATTACAATGAATATGTTCAGTTCAACCGAGTGCGTCTGGTAACAACACAATCTTTATTGCACTAGTAATAAACAGATGACTTGCCTTTAAAGTCAGGTAAGCCAATATTGGTTTGGAACAGTATACGAAATTCGTTTTGTAAATTGAACTCTTTCCAGTTGCAGAATCTTGTTGAAATAATAATATTGGTTTTAAAAGCGTTTTTGTGTGTACACTTACGATATAGGTCAGCAAAATAGCAAAGGGTACAACAAATAAAGACAAACACAATAATTGTTAAAACTGTCAATCGTTCGACTAGGCATCTAAGCAGCGCAGCAAATTCGTGATATCGAAAATTTCTATAACCTCCTTCGATCGTACAATCTTTTATAAACACGTTGTATAACAGTGGCAAAGCGCTTTCGCAAACTAAAGTTCTATCATCAGTGCCTAACAATAACAATGTAAAAAGGAAAGTTATATAAGTAGTTAAAAATGTTTAGTTTTTATTAAAAATAAATTTACATTTATTTTTACACGGTTCGTTTAATGATTTGCTGTTTAGAGGCGGATTCTGGATCTTCAATTGGTTTTAATCTTTTTTCGAATTATTGTTCTTTAATTGATTAATTACCGCAGCTATAACAATGAGTCATACAAAAATTATTTCAGAATGAACACGTATTAGATGTTTCTTTAATGACGGGTAGTTTCAAAAAGAAGATTTTTTCCAGACAAGCCAATTTATTGGTTATTCAACATGAGATGACGTTACGCTCGACGCGCTGTTATAATAATTTCATGATTTTTTAATAGTAGTCGTCGGACAAAAAAATTTACAAACCTTATGTGTTAACTATTTTACAGCTCTCAGTTTTTATAACACTCTGCTTTAACTGATTTTCTCTCGTTTTCCAGATACATTGAGCATATATTTAAGGAATTGGAAGAATTTCGTGCTTTTGAATTACTAAGATCAGGTTTAGATCGGTCCAAATATTTACTTGTAAAAGAAGCAAAAATAATAGCCATGACGTGTACGCATGCTGCCCTAAAGCGAAAAGAACTTGTCGAAATGGGTTTTAAATACGACAATATCTTAATGGAGGAAGCAGCTCAAATTTTAGAAATCGAAACTTTCATTCCCTTGCTTCTCCAAAATCCTCAAGATGGTTATAACCGTTTAAAAAGATGGATAATGATTGGCGACCACCACCAATTACCTCCAGTTATTAAAAACATGGCTTTCCAAAAATATTCCAACATGGAGCAAAGTCTTTTCACTAGACTTGTACGATTGGGTGTACCTACAGTCGACTTAGACGGCCAAGGGCGTGCAAGACCTAATATTTGCAATTTGTACAAATGGCGTTATAAAAATTTGGGTAATCTATGTCACGTATTAAATTGGCCCGAGTACCGCACAGCCAATGCTGGCTTTGCGTACGATTTCCAGTTAATTGATGTTCAGGACTTTAATGGAATTGGTGAATCTGAACCAAGTCCTTACTTTTACCAAAATCTGGCAGAGGCTGAATATTGTGTTGCTGTTTTTATGTATATGAGATTGATTGGTTATTCTGCTCATAAAATAACTATTTTGACAACATACAACGGTCAGAAGCACTTGATACGTGATGTCATTAATGCCAGGTGTGCCAACAATCCGTTAATTGGAAGACCCCATAAAATTACCACAGTTGATAAATATCAAGGACAGCAGAACGATTTTATTCTGTTGTCGTTGGTAAGGACTAAAGCTGTAGGTCATTTGAGAGATGTGCGGAGATTGGTTGTAGCCATGTCACGTGCTAGACTAGGATTGTATGTTTTTGCAAGAGTTGCATTGTTTCAAAATTGCTTTGAGCTGACTCCAGCTTTTGAGCAGTTGACTCAAAGACCGACAAAATTGCATTTAGTACTCAACGAGTCGTATCCAGCGAGTAGATATAACGATGAGAAACCACAAACTGAAATTGTGGTTATGCAAGATATGACGCATATGGCTAACTTCGTCTATTCCTACTACACAGAAAGAGTTAAACAAATGAAGCAGTATTATGAGGTAGGTTGATTGAAGAGTTGTTTTGTTGTCTTGATGATTTGGTTATTAGCAAACACAAAAGTGGAAGAAACCTGGAGATTGTGAAGTCAAGGAACATGAATATTTTGTGTCTGCGCATCCGGGTGAAGACAGAGATACTGATAGTGAAGATGAAAGAGAAGAAGAAGAGGAAGAAGTAACCCAGTTGCCTGTACCTATTGAGGATGAACCAATAGAAGCAGAAATGGTTGAAGATGATGCAGAAATGGAAGAAGAGGAAATCAGTGAGGTTAGAGATACTGGAGAAGTGGAAAATGATGAATAATTTAATAAAGTTTTTTTTTTTGCTAAATTGAGTTTCTTATTTTTCTTTTTAAAAAGTGTAGCACGATAAGTGAGTGCCTTGAAAATCAATGGAATTTTTTTATTGGGCGAAAATAAAATGAAAATTAATCAAGTAGTTAAATAGTCAAGTGTCATTTATCCGTCATAAGCAACATCTTTTAGCCTTAGGCTCAACAAATTTTTGTGACAAAATTTCATGGTAGAAAGAATTTAAGTTTCTCGCAGAAATTCCAAGTAGTATGGAATGATTGGTATGCTCCTCTTGATGGATATAAAAGAATTAAATTTTTGTACTTACGAAAAAGTGTTGTCTTATGGCTTCTCGACTCAGTCCCAGAAATTCTGAAGTAAATGCTTTGGAACAACGAGGATATCTAATTGGCAAAAAAATCGGGCAAGGTTCGTACGCAACTGTACACTTGGCCGAATATGTCGACGGTCCAGGTCCAAAACGAATGCGACTTGCTTGCAAGATTTTCGACAAAGAAAAAGCCCCAAAAGACTTTCTAGAAAAGTTTTTCCCGAGGGAGCTTGAGATCCTCACTAAGATCGAGAATCCACACATCGTCCAAGTGCACAGCATTCTTCAGAGGGGAAGCAGGGTTTTTATTTTTATGAGGTAAGTACGTTTTATGCTATTTCTATCTCAGAGTACTAATGAACGTAAGTAAAGTACTGTAGTTGAAATTCAGGGTGAGTACAAAATGGCGGCTCAACAGTATAGAGCCTTGGAAAAATTATTTCCTTTTAAACAATTAAAGGTAAATATTGTCTTAGTTACGGTAACCATTAACATAGCCGTAATTCTTATAGGATATTATAGAAGGGAGTTACGCATTTTTATTGTATTAAAACATTGGATAGGGAGGGTCTGTTATTTATGAAAAAAATTATAACAAATTAATTTATTATTAAAGAGAGTTAGATATAAGAGAGTTATTGTTTTAATATACATATATAATATTTGATTCGACAGTTCATCTAAGACTGTTTACTGTTTGTGAATACTGGTTTTACTTTCTGAGATGTTTAAATTTTTGTATTGTTTTGAATCTTAATTTTTGACAGTCTATTAATGTTTTGGCACGACTGTTTTGGGCCACTTTCGATCGTCGAGGAAAAGGCTAGTAAAAAAAGAGCTGGAGAAAGGACAAATACAGTGCTCAACAATTGAAATGGAGCACCTAAAATTTTAACAAAGTTTAAAATCTTGTTACTCTGCAAATATTTATTAATTGAGATGATTTTTTTTCTCTGGGTAGCTCATTTGTTATACTTTAACGGGGTGATTTCAAGTTGAGATAATACTGGTAGTATCTTTGTTTCCATAGAAAAATAAACAAATTCGGGACTTTGATTTGCTGTTGTCATAGAAAAGTATTAAAATTCGCATTACAACCGGTATTATTTCAACTTGAAATCAGCCTATATAAGATGTTTAATAGAGTGTTTTTTGTAAATTTGTAGTTTGTTATACAGGGTGTCAAAAACAGGCTCTGCAAAAAACGAAAAATATAGACTTTTCCCATTTTAACAAAAAAGAAAAAATTGAATTTTTATAATGGGTTTCTGAAGAGTTTTGGGCCAAAGTTTCGAAACGGTTTTGCACATTTTGGGCTAAGTTTATAAACTAAGGCCAAAAACCAAAAAAACTGTTTTTTGTTACAGCGTTTTATAACAGTGACTTTTTGACTATCATTCTGATTGCTTAATGACGTACTTTTTTGCACTCGTGCGTAAAAGTGACGTACTTTAAAGCACTAGTACTCAAAAATGAAAAGCACATTTTTTATTTTATTTATTTATTATAAACATGAAAAGTACAATTACTAAAAGATTTCAGATTTCTTTCCTGAACTTCAATACAAGTGGAAACGGTACTTGTAGACGCCACTTCGCCTTTTCGTCACAGATTCTTCTTTTCTTTGATACAGTTTATTCTTTCTAAGAAACTAATTCGATCTACAAATCCTTCAGTTATTGTAAACATTTGTGAAATTTTTGTTTTAGTGTTCGGTATCTTCACTTTAATAAAACTTGTACAATCTTCTATATCTTCCACCTACAAAAACGTAATTTCTTCTCTGCGCAACGCGTCAAAAATCTCAGTAATTAGCACAACTTTTGCCAATAAAAATAGTCTTTGTTATCAGCTGTTTTTATGAAACGTTTTATCTCTTGCTTGGTGAACATTTTGGATTTTTTAGTCCTGTACCCACTGGCATTTTTTTTGTGAAATGCAATCAAGTATGTAATTTTTTTGATATCTACAATTTTGTTAAGATATATGGTTCTTAGCATTGAGTAGGTTCCATAAAGTAGACGGCTTATACATGGAAGATGATTTCGAAAAATAGGCCAAAAGTACTTTTTCTTCAATACTTGTTACATTTTTTTCCTCACACCAACTACCGAATTTTCTGTATGTTTTCTTGTAAATTTTCTTAGTTTTTTCGGGCACTAGTGCGCTTGTGCAACATTTTTAAAGTCGGAGGCAAATTCAGAATCGCTTATTTTTGTGTTCTTTTATCACAGAACTTAAACACAGAACTCAAATTGACAGTCTGTAATTTTATTAAAACAATAAACAACGAAATTTACATACACAGCAACGTGCCGTCTGCCTACTGTATAGGATGTTCCATCGTATACGCATAGTGGAATTTTGAACCCTTAGAATAATTGAAAAAAAAAATAATAAAATTTGTTGACTAACCATTCACTTATCAGGCGCAACAATAATCTTAAAAAATATTAGCGATTTGTTAGTTCGTTTAGGAGAAAAATAGCAATTTATGCAATAAAATTTTATTTTTATTTTTTTAAATTTTTTTCTTTTTAATCCGGTAAAAGGTAATATGCCAGGAAGTAATTTTGCAAAATCAAAAATTAAAAATCTTTAATGATTGCCGCGAAATTAACCAATATTTAAAAGCAACTAAATTGAAGCATTATTTATTGGTATCCTAATACTAATTGAAGCTAACCGCAAGGCAATACCTTTATTTATGATGACAAAAGTTTATAAGCTTTGGGATAGACGGCTTTGATTCTTAGGTAAATAGAGCCTATTGTTAAAACTACCTACTGCCTGAACCATAAATAACTACCCTTCATTTTGCGGTATTATAATTATTTGTCGTAAATATCTTTCTTAAAGTGACGTCTCCCTTTAATCAAAGATATCTCAATTATTAATAGATTTTAATTAATTTTAATTGCGCAAGGTGACTTCCTAATATATGAGCATTATTTGTAAGCAAAAGAAAAAAATTTAAAAAAATAAAAATAAAATTTTATAGCACAAATTGCTATTTTTTTCTTAAACGGACTAACAAATCGCTAATATTTTTTAAGATTATTGTAGCGCCCAATAAGTGCATAGTTAATAAAGTTTTAATTTTTTTCTGTTTATTCTAAAGGTTCAAAATTCCACTATGCATATACGATGGGACACCCTGTACAATGTAAACGTTCGATTGAGATCATTATTTTTTAAAGAAAAATCTGTTTGTAAAACAATTGTGTTGATTCATGTCGCGTGCTTAAAAGACTCTCTTTTTGCAACTTATTGCATTAATAGCTATTTTGCCCTATAAGCAATAATTTTGTTAATTGCTGTAATTTTTTTTCTTTTTTAGCTTATTCTAAAGGTAAAAGTTTAAACTTGAATTCTAGAAAGAGTGGTAGACATACCGTCAACATTTCTTGTAATAATAGACTCCCAAATCAATTTTTTAAACAGCTCTGAATTTTAGTTAGGTAAAACAATGATAAAAATTTAAACGTGTATTTAGAAACATGACTTGTAGCATTAGTTTACTCGGTGTAAGTTGATGTTTAAATAAGATTTTTGAAGTCATGTTTTTAGAAAAAAATTAAAACACTTCGCTCATCTAAACGGCTTGTTTCCCTTCATACAATTATGGATAGGCTAGCAGTAGCGTTCGTATCGTGGTATCGAGCTGTTCAACTTAGAAAAAGCTTCAATTTTTTCCTAAAAATATGCTTTTAAAAATCGGATCTAATCACCGATCAATACTAAGTAATCTAATGCTACAAGGATGTTGAGATACAAAAAACAAGTTATGTGTCTAAATACACGTTTAAATTTTTATGCTTCTCTTATTAAACTAAAATTCAGAGCTGTTTAAAAATGTGAAGTGTTTTTCTACACGAAATGTTAACAGTATGTCTACCGTTGCTTTTCCAAATTCAAGTTTGAACTTTTATCTTTAGAATAAGCCAAAAAAAGGTATAATTTTACATCAATTAACAAAAGTATTGCTTAATCCGCAAAAAACAGGTTTTTTTGGATTATTGCTTTAATTTATTAGCGTGGCTCAAAATCTGTAAAACTGTATTGAGCCACTGGCTTAATCCAGCGCTCTTCAGGAACCCTTTAAAAAAATCATTTTTTTTTTTGTTAGCATGGGAGCTGTCTAAACTTTTCATTGTTTGCAGGGCCTGTCTTTGTCACCCTGTATAACTTAAACTACAAATTTACAAGAAACACTTTATTAAATATCTTAAAGTATAAGAAATGATTTATGAGTTACAAGACTTTAAACTTTGTTAAAATTTTGGTGTGTTCCATTTCAATTGTTGAGCACTGCATTTTGCTCCATTTTTATGAATAATTTTATAGTATTTATCACTTTTGCACTACCATCTTTAAGTTGTTGAGATACGGCAATTTTTTAAATCTTTGTTCGATATTAATAAAATTTCGCAATCCTTATTTTTTAACAAATTCAAAAAGTAAATTTTTGTCATAATTGAATAGTGTAATAATATTTATTTATGTAACAAGTGATTAAAGTATTACTTTTTGTCACGATTAGACGCACGAGTCGTCATGGCGAGTGTGTCAAGCCCTAGAAATAACAAAGTTACTTTAATAACGAATTGTATACAAAAAATTTTCTATGTTCGTAATATCAAAAGTTACCACAAAAATTTAAATGGAATTAAAATATGTGTATCTCACAATATTTTCATATTTAAGTTTATGTGCATAAAGAGGACAAAAACGTATAATTTTTCGTTAAAGTCGACTAAAAACATTTTTTTAAGGGGACTATCTTTAAGAACTAATATAGAGGGTTGTTTGAAAAAAAATATATACGCATTGATCGTGGAGGAAGGAATAACAGGAGTGGGCATAAGCACTGAAATCGTGGTCATTGCACAAACACCTTTTATGGTAGTTTAACAAGCTCGGGATAGTTTTTGCCCTCACTATTAAATTTGTAAACGGTAGTCTTTAGATCATAAAAGGTGTTTGTACCTCGACTAAGAACCTAACATTGTCGGTATAGGGCATGCCAACTCCTCTTATTCCTCCTTCCACGGTATTGATATAGTTTTAGTTTTAAATCGGTGGTTGAAATATTTTTACTCGTTTTTTGAACAGGCTGTTTAAAGACAGTTATTAAAATTCGATTATATCGTATTTTCAGATATGCCGACAACGGGGATCTTTTGGATTTTATAAAGAAAAACAGTATAATTCCGGAACCTCAAGCTAAAATTTGGTTTAGACAAATGGCAAGTGGTTTGCAGTACCTTCACAGTAAAAACATAGCTCACAGGGATTTAAAATGTGAAAACATTCTATTATCACGCAGATTTAACGTAAAAATAGCTGATTTTGGCTTTGCTCGATTTTGCGTGGATTCAGACAACCGTCGAATTCTCAGTCAAACCTATTGTGGTTCCGCTGCTTACGCCGCTCCAGAAGTTGTCAACGGCACTCCCTACAATCCTAAATTATCCGACGTCTGGTCTTTGGGAATTATCTTGTTTATAATGTTGAACGCTTCTATGCCGTTTGACGACACCAATTTGAGAAAATTGCTCAAAGACCAAATGACGAAAAACTGGGTCTTCAGATCCAGAGTACGCGACACTTTATCATCTACGGTTAAATCCCTAGTGCGACATTTACTTGAACCAGATTTAACTTTGCGACTGACTTTGGACAGAGTGATGGCCCATGAATGGTTAAGAATGAAAAAGGAGAGAGTATCACCTCTCATTGGAAGATTGATACATTCCGCGCCTCAGACCCAAGCAGCTTCGACCAACGATGCTGAAGGTGGACATGACGAGAACGAAACGGTTTCCGGCGATTTTCAAAGCCCGGAAAACAAGAAAAGTAAGATGATGATTAATGTACCGGACGCTCAACTCAGATATTAAAAATGTTAAGTTTTGAGAAACTGGCGAAAAATTCTTATTGATGAAGGAGGGCTTTTTACAAAATTTACAAATAATAAATTACTTTACAAAATCAATTTTTCTTATATTTTTAAAAAGAAACTGGGTAATTTTTTTTTTATATTTTGCAATAGAGTCTGCAAACGTGACGCAAAATTCTAGGAAAGCGCTGTTTGGATCAAAACAAAACAAGAACATAATTTTACATAACTTTTTAAAGTTTTTTTTTTGGAAATGGAATCCTGACGAATTAAAGAATTTTGACGTTAATACTTGGCAACTCTATAACTCTATTCCACTTAGTTCAACGACTCACTTTGTTAATTCTAATAATACTACAGGGTGTCGCACGGTGATGGCCATTATACGTATCAGGAGTACTAAAAAATATATTGAAACGCAACTTTGGACATAAACTAAGTTTGATACGATCTTACGATCTATCAAAAATGTTTTTAAAATGGTAACACTTTAGGTTATACCAGAAGTAGTTAGGAACTTTGTTGGTTTAAATAGAACTTTGTTGAACTTTGTTGGTTTTAATATTTTTATGAATTCTACATAAAAAAAACTTTTAGGTACCTAGCTGATATCGTTTTTATAGAAATAAATTTTGGAGTGTTTTTTTTTATAGACAAACACGATCTGCTTTAAAAAACATTTCTTATGTAACGAATTGTCTTAAGTGTTCAAAATTTTTACCCTAGATAAAGTACACTTTAAGAAGTGTAGCAATGCTAAATTCACTTCTCATTTTAATAACAAAAAAATTATATCTTTTTTTAAATTCTGACAACAAAAACAATTATAACTCAATTTTTTTAAATAGCACACCTTATATCTTAATATATGATTGCATAGAGGAATTTTTTTCTATTTTTTCTATATTGATTAACATACTATGCCCACCACTTCCAGTTGACCTATTTAGTCTTTTTTACAGTTTTTACGTTTTTCTCTAGAATGGAATAGCAGGATTGCATTTAAATAGTAATTTGTTTTACAAGTGAAGAAAAGCGATCTTTTCATGCGAGTGTTTTAAATAATAAACACGAGCAATGAAGAGAGCTATTCACACCAGTGAAACACATTATTTTTTCTATGACCTCTGGATAGATTTAAAAACGTTTTGTAAATAGTGTCAAAATGTTGATTAAAATTTCTTTTACACATATCTGTCACTTTTCACATAGAAATGTCATTTTTCATTCGAGTTTTAAGATACGCATCTAAAGATTTAGTTTTCATAATAACTTGTTGCATGGAAAGCTTGGAGACTTTCATAGTGAGAGTAGAAAAAAGAATATTTTTGTAAATAATAAAAATAGCCGATTATAAGACAAAACTATTTGTTTTTAATCTATTGCAGAAAATGGTCGAAATGTGATCTTTCCACTTTTTAATTCGAATTTAGTGCATAACTGTCAAGTATTAGTGCATAATTTTACAAATCCCTGTGGTATTCAAGATTTAATATAGGGAGTGAAGGACCATCCCTATCATTTGGGCCTCACGGTTGGACCTATTGTACCAACTCTTCTAAAAGTAGACCCCACGCGGTATCGATGAACTTGAGGAGCTTCTCAGGTACGCCATTACGCACCGTGGAAACTTACATACAATGCATATCAGCTCTTGCATTCTCTATATAACAATAAGTTGAAGGGTGGTAACGATACCGATGCATTGCCTCTCGTCTATTCAAACAAAAATGGTTGTGGTCTTTTACTTTGTATGGACAACGTTTTAGTGACGTCACCCAACTCTACATTAAAGTTTGTTCACTTATCAAAAAACCACCAACGTCGCAATTTCGCGTAAAATACATCTGGCAACATGGCACAACTTTTAAAATGACATACAATAAAATCAACCTAAATTTGACAAGCATTTGGAGCTGCAATTTGTTCTTTTATTAAATTGTAACAGCATGTTACACTTAGCTGTAGTTGTTGATCGAACAATAATATTTTAACATTCTTATTTTAATTGGAAACCAAAATTTTCAACTCTTTTGAGCATGACAGGAAAGTGACAAATTAACCAAAAATTTTGACGATGTCAAATTCTAGTAAAGAACTCGCGCTCTAGATCCATACTGTTCAGCGCCTTCTTTGACAGTTGACCATCCAGTAAGCTTTGTTGCTCGGGTAGTGTTTTTTTGCACTTTGTGGGAACTGTGAGTCTTATTTGTCTGCTCTCTATAGTATTATTTTCTGTTTTAGTTTTTAGGATCTTCACAACGCTGATCTGCATTATTCTCCAAATCTGCTTTATTTTTAGCATGATTTCTACGAGATTGTTTGGATTAAACCTCTCCTCTACGAGTATTTCCAGCCTATGCTGCATACTCTATCATTTCGACATGTATAGTATTAGTATCAGTGCTCTGCTGCCTCCATTTTGCCGCAGTACTCGCTCCTATCGTTGGTTTTCTTTTGCATTTGGTGCAAACGCCAATGCAAATCTTCATGTCGTGAATGTATTTGGGTTAGTAATTTACCTGTCCGGTGCACTTCTTTCGTTTTATCCACTGTCTGATGTTGGATACAAGTTGGTGAATTTATTGTTTCTTGGTATAGTTGCGTCCCATCGCCATTCTGTTACATACTGTTTATTTACGCGCTTCATGTTTATTCTCCCACTTTTCTCGTTTCTTGGATCTTAAGAATAATGGGTACGATTCTTGCAATGATTTGAATAACTTCTGCCGAGATTGCGGTATGCCAAGCATACCCGAAGAGCTGCTTTTCTCTAAAGATTTAGTGTCAGTTTCTGTTGGTACCTTTCTTTTCGAAAGTGATAGTCTTTTTACGTTTGACGTTAGTCTTCTTTATATTGCCATCATTTTCTCTGCCTTTTCGGCTGCCTTCGTATGTGATGTTCATATACTCTCTCTTACATTCTCTGTGTTTGATCGTATATCAATTCCGAATATGTTCACTCTGGTTCCGCTTAAGTACCCCCTTTTTCAGGTCTTAGTTGGACATTTTTTACTATGGAGATGATATTTTTATCCGATTTTTATCTTTCTGCTATTAGCACAGTTTTTTTTATTTTTTGGAGCTAATTCTAGCCCTTTCCTTTTTATACATTTTCTAGTAATACTGGGCGTTACCACTAAACAGTTTATCAAGTTTTGGATACGCTTTTCTACTATTACTACGCCTAAGTCAGATTCCTGCTCGTTACTTGTATGACTTGTTCGTCTCTCATGTCTCCTATCTGATAGGTAATTGTATATAACTATCCTTAAGTACATATTTTAAGATGTCTTTTTTTATAGTTTTTATCATATACTCCCAGTTTGATGTGTTAAAAGCATTTTACACGTCAAAAGTGAAAAGAGAACACTTTGCTTTCATGTTCTCTCAATTGGCTTATTTTACCAGCTCCATGACTCTCTCTATGGCACCTAGCATCGACTTGCCTTTTTGAAAACCATACTGTTCTCTGCTTCGGTCTTCATGTTGCTTTTTTTAAGCTTTCTGAATATGTTTTGTATTATGTTTGCTAGTACATTTAGGAGGAAAATCGGTCGATATTCTGTTCGTTCTTTTCCTTTCTTTTTTTTTTTAACAATATACAGGTTGGGCTTTTTCCAATCTTTCGGAATTAGGAATGAGGTTCCTGTTCTTGTGCAATGTTTTTTCAGCCTAATTATATCTAAACTTATAATTAGAAATACCTAATATGTTCAAACTCATGGTTTGCTGCAACTCTGCATCTAGTACTTCATCTCCAAACTTTCACATCATGTACAAATTCTTAGTGGGCAATCTACTTCGACCAGTTTTTAGTTACATTCTCTGTTTCCGTATTTTTATTTTGAATTTTTCGAAAGATTTATATTTATTTGTTGTTAATTTTTGTTTCCTTTCTTAGTTATTGTCCATATTCTATTTATGCATTGTGCAGAGTGGATCAGTAAAACATGGTTGTGGACAAATGAAAACAACTTCTTTCAATGTTTATTACATTTATTTTTACACAAGAATCACAACATACAAATATAATATTTTAATTATATTGTTCCGCATACCAGATGGGAATATATCTTTGCAACAATAGGACTTTGCTTAAAATACTCTATAACATTGGTTAGCCGGCTTTTTTGTCAACGTTTTTCAGAAAGTCGAAAGTCTTAGCGTTACAAAAACCCTAATCTCAAAATATAATTATTACGTACTTTGGCAACCGTCTCAGTAATTTTCTTTACATTTTGGCAGTGGAGTGACTTTTATATGTTTTCACACATTTTTTTTCTATTTGCATTCTAATTACGTTCCATTAAAGTAAATTAAGCAAAGTTGATAGAAATAGAAAGGTACATGTACAAGGACAGGAACAATCCAATAAATAAACTTATAAAAAAAAAAGAAAAAATATAGTCTGGATCTGCTACCAGCACAGTCCATCAAAGTGTTCTTTTTGCTCCAAAAACAATGACAAATAAGCACGACTCGGAAAATTCTTAATTACATTTAAACAATTCCTGTGATAATTGAAAAGAGTTGAACTATTTCGGTCAGCACGCATCACTCTCCTTTAGTTCAAAAATTTTGCCGGTGTTTTCCGTCACTCCATATGTTTCATTTTCTTCGTTCGCGTCTATACCAACTCCTGTTAATTTTAAAATAGTGACTTCTTCTTCTCCTTCCAAAGCCAAAACTATGTAGTAACCACTGGATGTCAATTCAGACGCAGCAATGTTTTTCGTTGGTGTATAAACGGACACCAAATTGCCTAAAACATAAATTTTGTAGAAATAACATTATTAAATGTCTACACACCTTTATTGAGATCCCAAAGTCGAATGGACCTATCTCTGCATTCCAAATCCGTGGACAAACACAAACCTCCCGTTGGGTCAAGTTTAAGGGAGGAAACCGGAGCGGTGTGGCCACATAAAGACCAACGACAGTTACCTAAATTTAAACAATGATCAGTTCTAGGATTAATAAAACGAAATTTTATTATCTCTTTATAAACCGGAAGTCAGCGACCGCCAAACATACGTCATAGCATAAAGTGTAATAATAGCACAAAATACAAGAACAAAAAACGGTTCTGGAAAAACAGAAAAAGATCTGGAAGAGCTTGAAAAACTGTGTTTGGAAGAAAAAGAAGAATTTGAGATACGATAATTGGTAGAAAATGAAGAGCAAGAGAAAATTCTAGAGGTTGGAGAAGTCAGTTGGGAACAAAAGCAAAAGAAAATTTTAGAAAGAAGTTGAAAAGCTTTTTCTGGAAGAAAAAGAGGAACAATGGAAAATTTTAATGAAATAAGAGAAATTTTTAGAAGAATTTGAGAATCGACGGTTGAAAGAAAAAGAAGAGCTAAGGAAACTCTTAAAAGAACAAATAGTCATTTTGTTGAAAAACTAATGACTGGAATAGAATAATGAACAAAGAGAAATTCTAGAATGACCAGGAAAGATACTAAAGGAGCATGAAGGACGGCATTAAAAAAAGATAATTTTGATAAAGCAAAGGAAGTTTCTGGGAGATAATGAAGAATATGTAAGCTACGACTGAAAGAAAAGGTAAAAAGGTAGTTTTAGAAAGATTTGAAGAGCGATAATTAGAAGAACAGTTGAAAATTTTTGAGGAATTTGACAATTTAAAAAAGACCTGGAAAAGAAAATTTCAGGAGTAATAAAGGAAGTTTAAGTCAAAGTTTTAAAATTTAATGAAGACTTGGGAAGAAAGTCAACGAAAGAGAAAGAGAAGTTAAAGAAGATCTGCAAACTAAGATTAGGACGTAGGGCAAATTATCAGGATCGAACCGTATCACAACGAATGAAACTCTCGATATTTAACGCTTAAGTTTTATAGACAGTTTAAAGCAGCAATAAAAATGAACGGCGGGAATGACAAAAAAAAGTCATAGCTCTCTTGTTGTCGTTACAAAGGCGAGCACTCCAGCTGTTGCAGGGCATAGAATAAAACCAGGAGATTCATGTGTTGAAATGGCGATATGGATACTGGCATATGAAACGTCTTATATCTGACGCTGTTCAATAGGAGAATTTAAAAGCATAACGAGAGCTTGCGAGAATATGGAGCTGTAATTTCCGACCTACCCGACCATACCTGTGAAAGTTCGTAACCAACTAGAGTTACCGACTACTAATTTTACCGATGTTACCCTAAAAGCTTTAGAACACCCTAAAAGCTAGTCTGACTAGACGAACTAGCCAGCCTCTGTAACCTGTTTCATTAAAGGAAACTATCTGTAAATAAAATAGTGACCTTTTATAAAAGTTTAAAACTAAACGTTTTAACTGTGGTAGTAGGATAGGCTATCTAGAAAAAGAGACTGTTATCAACGAAGAACGACAGAAATCGCGTTGTACGGAAGTTCAATACCTCTTACAACTTACAACAAGGTATTTGTAGCAGACCTTTACAAGTACGATAGTCAACGGGAGAGATCACAAGACATTGCCAAAATTGAAATTTTTTTTAGAAGGGGACAATATTACGAAATAATCTCGAGAATTCTAGATATTGACGTTATCTATTGAGCTCATGCAACGAAAGCATTATGTCATTTTGTTCTTTAAGCGTGCTAGAAAACATCTTGAGTAGTTTCGTGTTCGACTTTGGCGTTATAAATAAGCGTGGGATAGTAAGCAAGTTAATTTGGTTCAACGAAAAGACCGATCTCTGAGTGATTATTCAATTTAATAGGTGTGTGTTATTCAGTAGTATATTATTGAGAATTATTCTTGAGTTCTTTGTGTAAATTGAATTATCTAACTCTAAAATTGTAAAAAACCCGAACTTAGTCTGGTTTCGTTAGGCTTTAGTCTATTATTTGTTTTCAGAAATGATGCAAAATATAACCATGTATATTGAAAATTAAATTTTGAGTTGTGAACTGTGTAACGGTTTTTTTTTTGAAAAGTAAGTCATTTTTATGTTTAATAAACCAGGAGTGTAAAGACACAATTTTATAATCAAATTTAAGAACTATTTATTTTACCAGTAATAAGGTCCCAAACGAGTATTCTAGCATCCTCGAGACCGGATATGACACAGCCGCCTTGTGAGCTAATTTCTAAGGAAACCGTATTACATGAAGGTTTCCATTTTTTAAATAAAGTACCACTTTGCAAATCATACACAACGATGAAATTCGGATTGGGTTCGTCTATTTCATGACAAACACAGCATACATAACTACCTGAAATAAAAATTACAATTTAGAACGTAGTCTTTTATGATGGTTGTAATCGTACCTTCATAAGTGATAGCTGACAATGAAGTTATAAAATCATGATGAGGTATTCTAAGGTCATATAATAATTTTCTGGACTGTAAATTCCAAACTAGGAGCGGAAACGGCTTTTGTGTTTCATCACCACACACAAGGACTCTGGAAAAAATAATTAGAAGTGTTTCTAAAGTTTTTTTACGTACCTCCCATCCCCCGAAACCAGCAGGGAATTGAGAAAGCGGTCTTCCCCAGCCTTGAATGTGGTAACACAATCGCCTGTAAAAAATGATTCATAATGGAGAATTTATAATAAAAGGTACGCACCAGTCTCCAAGTTCATAAGATTTACATACATCCGGTTTCTACTAAGTGCCACCAAATGGCTTTGGTCATGAAGCCCGAAGTAAGGCATTTTTTGGTTCATGACTCCTTTCAATTTGGTCACGAAAGTACCAGAGTCCAGATTATATATCCTCAGTTCTCTTCTACAAAGTACTATGCATCTGTATTGGTCGATCGGAATCAAATTGGTCGGATGCGGGACTCCTCTTATAATACGCACTCGAGTACCCCTAAAAATATATTAAACATTTTTGAAGGTATGTATAAAATTTTCGTACCGTTTGACGTCCCAAACGCATATTTCTTCTTTGCTTGTGGACACACTAACAACAAATTGATTCGTTTCTGGTAATCTTGTAACCAAATCAAAATATTGAAAAACAGGTGCAGATTCATCGCTTTGTTTCTCTTGAGTTGGTTTCAAGGGCATGAGCGACAAAACTGGTGGATTTTTCGTTAGGCTGTACACTTGGGCTAGGGTGGAATTGTTTGATTCTAAACTAATCTCTTTACGTCTAATTTTATCTTCTAAATATTTGTACAAGTGCGAATAAAACTGTCTACCATCGTAATTGAGGACGCTCGCGTGGGTTTCTATAAAATGTCTTAACATTAATGTCAAATCATTCTTCACACTTTTTTGCAAATTAATATCTTCAAGGATTTGATAACAATTCGAGCCACAAACTTTGTCGTAAATCCACGTTAAATCCGTAATGTACGGAGAGTTTTCAATTTCTTCATTCAATTGATAATAATGGAATGGCAACTCGTCCAACTTCCGCCTGTTATAACTAGAAAAGACACAAGGAGAACGGTCAAGTCCACCTCTGTGGACAAATCAACTAAATAAAAACCAAAATAAAAGTGAATGAAGCTTTATTTCAAAGTATGTACATGCAAAATTAAAAGGAGTACATTGTGTGGTAATGATTTGTGTTAAGAAAGCGACATGCAAAGTACCGTACCATTTTCCAAGCATGGTTTCTTGAGATACCAATCTTGCTGTTACATTCGCGGGTTTGCTAGTCCACCATTTACCCTAAAAATATCATAACTTATATTTTTTTTTTTTTAAATGAGTAGACCTACTGCATAATAATCATAAATCATTTGGTTGGCCCACTTAGCATGTTCTTTGTACCGCACGGTCACTGCTTGTCTTAACATATTATCTCTCCATTGAACTCCCAAAACTCCTCCAGTTAAAGTCCATTGGAGGAAAGGAGCTAAATGTTTGTTCAGTCTGGACCATGTCAAACTAGCTGGGGCCCAAGGTACTACAACTCAAAAAATAAATTTTGAACATTAATTTGTATCTAGCAAATCTTACCATAAGTAGTGGTACTGTGAAAACTTTCGTCAAAAGCCAACAAATCGATCATTTCCGAGTCAGTGACTCCATGCTTGGTGCTTGTAATTATTGCAAGGGCGTGTTGAACTTGAGTAACGCCCAAAATTGACTCAAGTTCCTCCAACATGAGACTGAGTTGGTCGTTGACATGTCCTTTGGGAACGATATCGTGTTCCTTATCGGCCCACCAAGAAGTTTGCCATGCTAGAACTTTGGAATAAAGGGGCAACGTGCATTCTTGTACCGATTTTAGAACGCAGTCTTGTATTTTAGAATTAACGCTATGATTGTATTGCATTACACTAGACATGAGGATGCCTTTAGCCTCGGCTTCGCCCAGTAGAGGCATCTTGATAAAGGTGTTTTGGTTGATCTTTTTGCTGATTTGGAGGAACTCTTCGCTGCCTTCTGATACAGAAAGCACGAGTTTGATGTTCTCGGGGAGTTTTGTGGGAAGCCACTCGATCGATTTGGAACTGTAATTGCGGACCTGATCTATACCGTCTAAGATTATTATCAAAGGTCGTTGAAGACAACTAGCTGCTAACAGATTTGGAAGGATTTTTTCATAAGTTTCTATATTCTGAAAAAATCATTATCAACAGTGTTCTCTGTTATTAGATACAACTCACATGTGTACAATAACATTTATGTCCATACGTTAAAATAGAACATTGATTCGTTATTGAACTTAATAATTGCTCTATCGTGCTTGACTGGGCACTGATACCGATGAATCTAAATATTAGGAAAGCCTCTGGTAGCCACTGTTGGCAACACTGGGCAACTCGTGCTAATAAAGTGGTTTTGCCACAGCCACCAGGACCATATAATACTAGAGGAACAGGGTTATCCCCGATTATATACCTATAAACATCCGATGAAAATTTAATCAAATCTTTGTTGTTATTTACGTTTTAATTTCGTTTATTGTTTTCTCTCTATTTATGCTACATTGTGCTGCCTTTTGGCAAAAGCTCGTTTCTTGGTTCAGTTCTTCAAATAATGGCGCTTCGATGCCATAACTCGGTTTCAACATGGTTTTACCCTGATGTTCTTCAATGATTGAATCCATCATTTCTAAAAGATGTTTTTGAAGATGAGCAGTAACTTGAGCTATATACTGCGCATGTTCCGGAATTTCCGTATTTAACCCGCCTTCCACGTATTTCACCGGAATTCGAACAATATGCTTTTCAGCTAATTGATTCTAAAAACAACATTAAGCCATATTTGGAATTAACTTATCTTGACTTACTCTAAGATCTTTTTGCAACGTATTAAGTCTTCGATAAAGCTCAGCGTCTCCGGGACTTAAATTATCCGGAGTTTTAGCAGTGGGTGTATAAACCCTGTTGATCCAAATACAACGTTTAGCCAATTCTTGACTCATGAAAACCGTGTTGTGGACTTCCTGTTCAACAACTGTTGTTAGGTAAGTATCGCGGAGTTCTTGGGAGAAAACTGTGATAAGTACAGCGAGCATTTTATCAATTTCGGTTCTCCATTCTTCAAAAGCTCGTTCGCGCTCTTCGGGAGATGTTTCCTTAAATCCTGGGATATGATAAGATATGGGCTGGAGTCGGTAACAAGGGGGTTGAGCGTCACTGTCAAGCTGGTACCATTTAGAAAGAAGGGTTTGAGCAGATTGATTTTCAGCACTTTCCATAGCCATTTTAAAATCTGTGCTTTCTATAGTAATTGGCAAAAGAGGTGTTCCTAGAGAGTTGTTTAAGAAAAGGACTGGGATAATGTACGCAACTTCCATTTGTCCTACAAGAGATTGTTAAGTGATTTTGAACTTGAAGAAAAAATTCTTACTGGTAAGCTCTCCGATGCAAAGCTCAGGAAATTCATGGTCTTGTTGTTTTTCCAAGAGAGTTTTCCAGTGAAGATCCACAATGTGTAATTCGTAACCTTTCGCTCTGCAATGCGCTCTTAATTCTGGATAAACACTATTATGAAGTTCTCCTTTTTCGACATAACAATCTACAATTAATTTGTCATTTTGGAAATATTTTTTCAAGAACGTTTTGTACCTTGTGAGTCAGCAGCACACACATAGATAACAATTTTTCGAGTCCTTGACGCCGTTTTTGCTTGAGACACTCGCCCCATTATCAAATTTTGCAGTTGTTCGGAAAGACTAGAAACTTCTTTTGGGACGTGCCCATCTGATAATTTATCAAAATCTTTGGGGCTTTGTGTTCCAGGAGGTGAACTCAAAGACATGGAATCGGCTACAATTTTTTTATTTGAATTTTATTTTTGCGGGTGTTAATACTTTTGCTTACCGGAAATACTGGATGCTGCTACTCCCTTAAGAACTTTGGAGATGTTGGGTTTTCTTTCAGAGACGGTAAGTGTAGATGGTGCTGTAGGTGGAGGAGCGGAGGTTTGAAGGGGAGGTTGACCGGCGGTACTTGGCTCGAGGATCACTCCAGAATGGGATGTTATATGGTTGAGAAGAGTTTGTTGTTTTTCAGATGGCAAGCTGGCGCGGATTTGGTAGCTGCCAGACCTACATTATTAATAATTTTTTTCTGAATATTTTTTGGATGCAAAGTAAATTTTAATTTCATAAGATGAAAGGTGTGTTTTTCATAAAGAACAAACTCTAAAAATTTAATATTTTGGCGAGTTTTTACCCACAGTAACACAAAATTATCAATGTTTACTTGTTTAATTGGATCCTAACATAACCTGAGTAAAAGAAATTAAATATTTAAATTTTTACGACTTAAAACTTTATTTCAGAATTTATGCTTAACGCAAATTGGGGAAATCTCAAATCTAAAAAATATCTCAAAACAGTTAAATTTATGTAGAAATATTTTAATAGTAACAGGATCTTTGTATTTTTAACATATATATTTTAATAATATATGAAATTTCTAAGTCAGCTGCTATCTCTTTTATATAGGATGACCATTCTAAAACGAAACAATAAAGTTTTTGGGCATTCGTAATTATTTTTTCAAAAAACAGATTGATTTTGTTTACAAGGGGTTTACAAGAAGTTTATGAGAAGTACCTAGCTTAATGTTAACACTCGTACATACTTCATCCCTTTAGCGGGAGTAACTATTGTTTTCGGAAACGTAATTAACCCTACTTTTCAAATGTAAAAATGCTTTAAAAATCTAATCAGTATTTTTGGAAAAAAATTAATTTTGCCAAAATTTTGATGATATTTTTTATAGTTTCTAGTGTTTTTTATTAAAAAAGTTTTAGGGTGCTTCTACAAATATTTTGTGCAAAAGATATTGTATTTTAAATGCAACATCAAATTTAAATAAAATATAGAACATCTTTAAAAAACCATTTAACATTTTTTTTGTTAATACATTTAAGAAATAATTATTTTTTCTAAAAAAAGATATGTAACAGTGATAAATGTGCAGTTATAAGCAATAACTTATTTTATTTAAAAAAATAATAAAAATTATATCAATGTTTTATTTTTCCAAATTTGATTTTAACCTTTAACTGGGGTATGATTTCCTAAAAAGTATGTACTTGGTATGGTTGGTCAGATATGAATCATTATTTAAATAATATATTTGTATATAATCGTAAATATAAATATACAAAGGCGAGGGTCAGATGAGTTTAAGCATTGTAAATTACCTATCGCACGACATTTGTATCAAATTTTTTGGTCAACCAAATTATTAAAACATATAATTATTATAAAAAAATATTTTGCAGTTACGGCAGCTTCAATGTTTTTCCTTAATTATAGTGGTTACCATATTTTTCTTAACGCAGTTTAAATAGCTTTTGATATGTGTTTCAAAAATATTCTTATATCATTAATAACATCATTATTGTGTCTTTTAAATCCATTTTTGTTCAAAATAGACTTCAGCTGGAAGTCTATTTCTAGGTAAACTACCTGCTAAAACACCTAATATTATACAATGTGTAAAAGCCAAATGGAATAAATTCATTATTTCGGTTTATGCACATATTTATAAAAAATCTTAAAACACGTCAAATTTAAATTATAAATTGACATTCTTCAACGTAAAAGTGCGACCCCTATCTTCAACCCCCTTCGAATGACAGGTACAATCCCCAATTTTTTAAACGGGAAGTATAGGCTTGTGATATATTGTTTGAAAGGTCTCTTCATTCTCTACTCAAAAATGTTATTGTTTTCAAGTTTATTGCAAGAATGAAGATAAAATTAAATTTCGCTGTAATATAATTCAAAATATAAAATGTAATGTAAAATGTTGTCAAGACGTTCGCGGTGAACATTTTGAACATCTACTCCATTGAAATTTACAGTTCTTATTAGTGTTTTACATTTTATTACATTTTTCATTACATTTTACATTTTGAGTATATTATAGCAAAATTTAATTTAATTATTATTTATAATTTATATTTGACGTGTTTTGAGATTTTTTTATAAATATGTACAGTAACCGAAATAATGAATTTATTCCATTTGACTTTTACACACTGTATGTAGTTACAGTGTGGTGGGTCAAATATGACCCGAAAAATACGGTAGGGGTAGGGCAGTAATTAAAATATATTCGCTATTGCTCTAGCTTTATTCATCTTATTGCAATTTATAAAACATAAATCAATAATACAAAGAGATATTTTAAAAAATGTTTTTTACGACGTCTGTTCTTAATAAGAGGTAAATGTTACAACAGCTGATTTTTGCGTGCTGAGTTTTGGCTGATTAAAAATGAAAATGTAAATTAAAATTAAATTAAAATTTATCTGTACATAAAAATAAAGGAAAAGTCACAAGAATACAATGTTCAACTTTCAAATCTGTCTAAAATAATACAAATCAAAATATTTTCGGGGTCATATTTAACCTACCACACCAGTTAAGTGTTAATTTTTTCCGAAAATTAGAAGTCGAATAGTATATTATATCACAAGGGCATAAAATAAGCATTAGCAGTTTGAGGTTACGTTTTATGCTGGGGTACATCAAATGAAAGTGCTGCAATTAAATAAAAATCATAGAATAGAATTTTTATCTTTAGGTGAAAAGTATTAAATTAAAAGTCAAATTAGCAATTCTAACATAAATGACTAGCTGAAATGGCAGATGCTGACTAAAATGAAATGTTTTGCTTTATGGCGTTAAAGGTAGACGAAAATAGCTATTTACATTCGTATGGAATATATCTCGAAGGAAGAAATTTACATTAATCTTGAATATTGGATGTCCATAAACCTGCTTTTATACTTTTACAGCCGCGAGAAAATAATCTTGATCATCATTTAACATTTTTTAACGTCACAAAATATTTTTTTCTTTTGCGCTTGTAACAAATACTGATTTGGATGTCGTATTAGCCAATTCAGCACCCAAATTGCGTGCGTAAAGTACTAGTGCAATTTTCTTTTTTTGGGTTGCTAACACGCTTTCGCTGGAATGAAACGTCATTTGTGACGTTTCAGCGTTTATGTCAGCGTTGAGATTATAATAATTTTATTTGAATAAATTTTGTTGCATTTGATGACGAGTATTCCTCACCAAGGTGTTTTAGTGTGTGTGGTGCAATTCACCTATAAAACATTCGAAAATGGGGTGGACAAGCGGCGGCTACAACGAGGTAACTTCAACTTTCTTTTTGAGGTTAGAACAGCTTTAAAATGAAACAGCTTTCAGCCTCTATTTTAACGATTTACAACCCCTATAGTGTTTGATAATTTACAAGATCTTTGCTAGGTGAGTATATAGCACTGCTTGGTCTGAAATAACGATGAAAGAAATCGCTGAGAATCGCATTAATTTGGTAATCTAAGATTAATGTTACAATATTTTTGGAGACTTTCTTTACTGTGTTTATGCCAATTGGAGTATTCAATCAATAACCGTTACGGTAGGTAAAAAAGAACCATTTGTAAGTTATTTACACAGAATTTTGGACAAATGTGAAAACACTTCAAAAAACCTGACCTGACTTGACACTTTCATGACATTTATTACCAACTATCTCGTATTAACGCAAAAGTCCCTAAAGATTGAATAATTAACTTTTTTACTTAAAAATCACGTAAAACGCGCAAAGTAGAAAAAATAGCATAAAGAGCTTGTTTCTCAACTCATTGTGGAACTCAATCTTTATAAAAACTCGCGCTTTGCCCTCGTTTTATAAACTTGAATTCGTGCCACAAAGTTGACTTTTCAAAACAAGTTGGTTAATATACTATTTTTGAATTTAAACAGACGTTAAATAACAATGTAATTTCTTAATCTAAATGATTAGTATATCTCATAATGGAGCATTTTTGTTAGTGTCAAAAAATCAATTTGACGACTATTAATAAGACTGTGACTGATCTATTAGAGCAAAGTGTAAAAATTTAATGTTGTTTATGGAGTAAAAGTTAAAAAAACTATAGATGTGTCAAAGATAAAGTTGAGTTGTCGTTTGGTGATTTAGATCACCAGAAGTGTTTATAAGTGCGTAACCAAAGTCTATAAAAAATAAAAATATTTTCTTATTAATTACAAAAGTTCTTATTAGAAAATATCTCATAATAATTAATATTGCCAAAATAACATTTAGGATGTAATCAAATGTTGTGTGAAAATTTGATGAATAAAATGATGTTAAATACTCAAAATTGCTTTATAAAAATACATGTATTTAGTATTATTTTAACGAAGACTATCACCATTCGCCAGCAGGTAAATTTTTATTACATCTTTTAATGTTACCCTGTATATTAACAAAGCTGCTACATTGTGTCTTGACCAATAAAAAAATCCTGGAAAAAGTCTTACTATATTTCGAAAACCACCAATAATTGTACTACTAATATTTATGGTATTTAGCTTTCTTCCAGCGATGACTACTAGCAGGTAAAATTTTGCACATAACATTTTTGATTAGGTACAATCTATATTTATTGATAACGTGATTATCAATCAAAATTTTGAATTAAGTTTGCTTTCTTGATAATACCACAATACATTGTATTGAAGCAGTGGTACATACATTTTTAAATGGGTCTAGTTTCTTAATATCAGTTTTAGTACCTAATATTGAAAGATTATTTTGTAACAAAAATATTTTTTTTAATTTCCTGAAATTCTTAGAGTAATTTTAATTGTTATACTCAAATATTTATAGTTCCAAATTTGCCGATGGGTTTGTCTCTAAGAATTATTTACAGTGAATTAATTTTTGGTAGCCATACAGCGGACCTTAAATCTGTCGTCAGATCGGCTTAATTTCAATTTATTAATTAACCCCATTTGTTTACCGAGATTATGTTTATCTTTATAACTAACATTTGCGTCATAGAACCCAACATCCTCAAAATCAATCCACTTAACTAAACAGATGGAAATTGAAGCGAATTGTTTGATAATACTTTCATTGTCGATTGAAATCAAAAAGAGATCCAACTGGTAAATTAATTTTTTCTATCAGATAATTAATTCTAATTAAATGTAATTATTTTGCTTTTATACAGTTATCCAAGAAGCGCAATTTAATCCAATCACTAATTATTTTTTATTAAAGTTAATTAGTCGTAATTGTGTTGTTTTGGCATTTGCTTAGATAATAATAACTTATTTTTATTAAATCAACGCCGATTGGAAAGGAGAAACTTGCTGACGTCACCTTGATGACGTCAAAAGTGAGGGCCACAGGAGCCCGATAATCCTGTGACCTATTTTCCCCAGATCCAGGCCACTAGGAATGAAATAAATAGAAGTGTGTCCTTGAACAGGATAACGGCGGAGATGTTTACCGGGAGCGAATTTGCAAGGGCTGTTTGCATTTAAAACATGATCACATACTGCAATTATCTAATTGTTAGAAAGTGTGTGATTTTTATTTTTGTTTTTTTTTATTTAGACTGGCTATAGAATAAATTGGTTGAGTGTAATTTCAATTTTTATTTTCCAGGAGTATTTGCAGTGCTTCACCAAACAATATACTTTGATGGGAAGACCGCTTTACTCATTTACAAGGCTGGTTCATTTTTGATGGTTTTTGTAGATTTGTCATATTTTTGAACATTACAAATAGGCATAAAAAGATCAGAAGCCTTTAGCACCTTAATAATGCGTCGTAATAACCTGAGATCGAAATATAACTGAATCAGAGCAGGCTGTGCCAGCGTAACTGTAAGGAATAGACACGTCATTACAATTACGCTGGCACAGCCTGCTCTGATTCAGTTACATTTCGATTTCACCTTATGTAAGACTTTACCTCCGTACCATTGCTACTTTAATTCAATTGAAATGGTATAGGGAATAACAAAATAATTTTATAATAAAAATATTGGCAAAACAACTAGAAAGGATGAAAAATACGTCTGTACAAAACCAAATAAATAAACAATAACAAAAATTTGACAAAAAGTTGTAATAACCTGATATTTATGCAATTTGTTGTATAATAGTTTGTTGGTATAGAGGTAACCTCAACACTTCATGACGGTATTATCTCAGTTAAGTGCACATAATATTCAGTTCTAATTTAAATTAGTCAAGAAAGTTTTTATTCGCAATTTATTTATCAAGAAAATATTTACTCGCTTTTTATTTATTGTTTACAAAATTTGATCCAAAAATTTTTGTTTAGTAAGATGCATGGCGCACGTTGTAATGTTTAGAGATCTTATCCACATTAACTGATTTAAGAAATAAACCTTATTTATAAGTGCGTTAGAGGTCATGACACAACACGTGTTAAACGACACCACCTCTATTATGATCCCACCGATAAATGAAGTTTACTTTAGTTAGCCTAGGTACTGTAAGTTTAGTATGATACTTAAAAAATGTATAGATAAGAATATACCGGGTGTCTCAAATTTTACTTCCACCACATTTCTTTTGAGTTAATCCCTATTAAAAATAAAGTATATTTTGTTAAAGGTCTATTTCAATTTTATCTACTTACTTTTTAAAATTGTTTTAGTTGCGGCTGTAAATTAAAATAAAAACTAATTTTGCTAAAATTTTGATGTTTTAGTTTTTAAAAGGATCACTCAAAAATTAATTAAGAAATTAATCTGTAATCAGTAATCTGTAATCTGACACACCGCAAAGCGCAAACGCCTCATTTTTTCGTTGAAAAAAATTATGATTCGTAAACCTGTAATAAAAGGTTTAATAATAAAATTAGAATTAAAATTATTTAAAAAATAAAGTAATCGCCTATTCAAAAATGATTTCAAATTTCGACAGTTGTACTTCTACAATAGATAATTATATCTATTTTTTTTCAGATTTCTTGTTCAAACAAAAAGGGCCATTTGGGGGGTAGAATTAACTTTTAGGACACCCGGATCCCTCGATGATAAAAGAACAAAATTGTTCTAAGCCACAAAATTATGAATGAAATATATACAATCGAAAAAAAAACAAAATCAATGCGCTAATAACTGTAACAAACAATATATTGTAAATTATATAACAAGAAGCTGTACGTGCTCTGATATTGGATTTTGGAACTTCATCCATTGTTCAGACAGAAAATTCAATTTGCTAACAAAAAGGTCAAACCCACTGCAAATTTGAATTTGAGTTTTATTATTTTTGTCTAAATTAAGCACGTGGCCTCTTATTCTAAATTCTGCCGCTAACGTATTGTATTCTGAGCACGTATTGTATTTATTAATTAGCAATATCATCACCGCCTACTACCACATTTGGTAACTTTTTCTCCTACTTTTGTAGCACCCTGATCGGTTTATTTTTTTCACCTAAATATAATCAAAGTTTTTATTGGAAATGTTGCCATCTTATCCTTTTTGGAATTTAGAGAGGAGATAGGCGCATCGTCTTCACATAAAAATAGGCTTCCCTTACATTCGAAGCAATAACCATGGACAATTTACGAACGTTATAAAAGATATTTTCTGACGAGTTACCAAAAATGTTTTCAAACGACTAAAAAAAGGCTTTTAAAAAATAAGTGTTTAATGAAAATTGTAAAATTTGCCAAATTAAATTTTGTAATACCATTTGTTAGCTTTTGAAAAGACGATCGAAATATATCGTTGCGCTAAATTGATAGTTTTTTAAATAAGGTGGAAAGAAAATTATTTTTTGTCCTCCCGTATTGTAAAGTAGGCTATCATAGTTGTGCATCCACCAATAGTAAGTCGGACTTTTGGAAACTGTGCGGTAAAAATGAGAAAAACACCGGGTCTCACATTGTACGGTTAGAACTACCACAGGAGATGCTTGAGGAAAAAACTAACCTTGCAGTAATAAAGTTTATGTATCAAAGTGTACGTACCTAAAATATTGCCACAAATAAAGCTATATTTAATAGAAAAATAATATATTGAAAAAATCGCTGAAACGTCACAGGTCTTACGTCAAACGTTGTGTGAGACCTTAGACAACGCACAGCGTAGTTCAAGTGTGGATCCCCATTACTAACAACAATACGAAATTATAGGTATAAAAGTATATTTTGGAAAAAGTTGCAGTTAATAAATTTTAAAAAAGACAACGTGTGTATTTAAGATAATTTTAAAAATAATTGCTACAGCGCCATCTATTCAGAACCTGTATGTTCCTGTCTAGTTAATAAATGTCATTATTCTATTCTATGGATCTGTGGCCATTTTGTTGAATGTTGAATCTCTCAGTAATTATCAATTTAGAATGAAAAAGTGTGAATAAAAGTACTGGAAAGACCTTTGAACATGTTTTAAAGAACATTATGCAAGCAATGACAGAGTAATTAAGCCGCATTTGGGTACGTTTTATTGGTTTTTAGAATTTATTTGTACCTAACCTAACTTTTGAAATGGCGCAAAAAAAACAGAATTTGACTCGTTCGGACAAAAAAATTATACAAATCTTATGCGTTAGTTAATTTTACAGGCTCCAACTAATCAGGCCCTCGCTTCCAGCTCGGGCCTGAAACAAAGCTGTCGCCTGTAAAATTAAGCCTACCACATACGAATGTAAATAGCTATTACAATGTTGTATGGAATGTTTAAAAATCTCTTTTCTTATACATTAACACGACACTATTTTAATTCTTCAAGAGAATATATTACAAAATCGAACCATATAAAAGTAAGTAAGGTCTCGATATAGGTGATTCTAACATTATTTGGGAACAATTTAACTACAGGTAGTCTAATACAGTAGACTATCGGAGTTAGTAAAATTATCTTTCTGGGGTGCTTCTTAAAAAAATACGTGTTCATAGTTATGTCATAAAACATCTTTAAAAACTTACTACGGTCTTAAATTTCTACAACTTCAATATTAGTTAATATTTTCTGAATTTTGTTTGTATTGTTTAACTTTATTAAATGTATGCAAAAAATCACATCTCTCATTTACAAAGCAAGCTCTGAAGTCTGAATCAACATTGCATTAACTTAATGAATGGTTTAATCAATTCTATTCAAAGCTGAAAGTTAACACTTAGTTTTTTTATATTTTATTATTACTTTTCACTAACAATATTAGGTAATCAATATGCTTAATAATAACAGTTGTTTAAATGTTGATCACTCTTGTTATAGGTATAAAAAGAAAAAGTCATTTCATGATAAAGTAATAAGATTTTAAAAAATCTGGAAAATATAAAATTTTGTTAAAAAATATGAACAATTTGTATTAACTGTTAAGAACGTAACCTTAACAATAATAATAATCAGGGACAAAATATTCAAAAGGAGATGTTCAACTGTTAATCATATATTACAATTCCAAAAATACTGAGATATCCAACGCCGTATCTATTTATATGTCCTCGTTTGAGATATATAGAGTTGGAACGACGCAGCTCACACATATCGTTGATGTCGGTGCTTCAATACGCTTTAATTTGAGTCAAAATTGATTTAAATTGACTTGATTATAAGCTCAAAACGTAAGAGAAGATATTTCTAATTATAATCTGAAGGTTTAAGAGTTTCACCTGCTTGACATATTGAAAATATTTTTTCTTTTAAATGTGTTTCACGTTTAATGGTTTACGTTCCCAGTTTCAAATGTGATAATAAACATAAATATTTTTAAAATTTTAATACAGTATATTTTTAACTTTATTTATACCAAAAGTTTGATATCCATATTTTTGAAATTATAAAACTGTCCACCTCAAAAAGGCTAAATGATTATATTTCATTCATCATTATACTCGTACTTATACATGAGTTTGTAAAAAGTATATTCAGGTAGAGTTAATAACTTTGCAGTGGCAGGTGGAATCCCCTAATTACGATAATTGGACCGAAAAAAAAATTCGAATTAATAAACCACTTGATAAATTTATAAGCTGCCGAGAAAATTGTTTATTGGTTTTCTTTACATCAAGTACCTCACATTTACGCTATTAATAGGCCAATAAAAGTCAATTTATCTTGATTTACTGCACATAAAACTTGTTTTATTTTAAAAATGCTTTGTTTTTGCAAATAGTAATTAATTTATTCCGTAGGGGGTGATATCCTTTAAAAGATTTTATACAATATATAGGTAATATATCCGAATATAGAAAAATAGAAGCTTTGTGATCTAAGAGTCTTTGTGATCAAATCAGTCACAAAACTGATTTGATTTCACAGATTTGTTTTAATAATAAATAATTACTCTAGAAACAATGAATAATTTCTTGTTCTATTACAGTTAGTTATAGTTGGGCATCCATTCTTAAATACAAAATATATTCTTATGATATGACAAGTCGAGGGTATAAAAGCTCCCACTTGATTATACACGGACGTAATGACGTAAAAAATAGTATATTAAAAACGCGTTTCGAAAAGACAGTTTTGTCCACGAATTTAAGTTAGAGCTTCGTGGTTGTTCTATAAAGAATGAGTGCTTATAATGGCTTAAATAACAAGTTCTTTATATTATTTTTTCTAATTTGCGCATTTTACCTATTTTGTTTATTTATTTTAGCTAAAAAAGTGAAATTCTAGGTTCTAAAATATCCTATTTCAGCACTGTGTCCATAACAGCACCGAAATGAGTTTTATAATAGGTTTCTTACAGATGCAAATTATAAAAAGTCTATAATCAACATCTTCATTTTAACATTTACTTAAATAAGAACTTTTACATTTTTGATTATTATATTTTTACAACTATATTAAAGACAACCCAACGTATGTTATAAAATCTCTAGAAATTATTCTAATAAAAGAGTAAACATTAATAAGTATAAGTGAAGTAATATGTACAGGAATAAAGAGAGAATGGTCCAAAAAATTGTTTTCTTACAGAGATGGGATTCCTATAAATAACTCTTGAGTAGACTTAGGAGTGTTGACAGTCATTGTTTTTAACTGTTTTTATCTGTATTGCAGTTAATATTGGTGAAAAAACGATAGAAATTCCAGTTCGATAAGAATCGAATTTTTGGACATCGCTCTTTTAATTTCTGTACCCTTCAATTTATTTTTAAATGTTTAAATAAATTGAAAAACTAAATTTGTGCAAAATAGCTCTAAACTACCCCATATTTTCTTTTATGGGGACCTCCGAACTGCGGTTAGAATTTAACCAGATAAATGAGTCATAACCAAAAAATATTTTAGGGACCGAACTGCGGTGCGCTCTGAAACCCCGGGGGGTTCTAAAATCCTAATCCTATTATCGGTGATATTAGCTTAGTGGTGTATAACAGAATTTTTCTTCTTTGCTTGTGGCATGGTGAACAACAATTTTATTAATAAACTGACAAAAAGAAATTAGGGTCTATCTAAAATCCCAAATTTAAGCATGAAGTTTAGTTTTCAGTTTAAACCTTAATCATGTTTTTTTAAATCTGTGATAAGTAAATTTTCATTTTCAGGTAAAACACCAAAACACCAAAATTACTTATTTGAATCCTTTCCGGCTAGTTTCCATAGTTTGGTTCTCACAATATTTTTAGATCTTCCGGCTTAAAGTTTATATGACAATACTTTTCACCAACTCCTTAATTTTATTTAAACTTTTGCTTATAACTTTTTGTCTATATAAGTTAGAATCAAAAGCTTTTAACACAGTGGTAGATAATATCTAATATTTACTACAAAAAAGCTCTTTACTAAATTTTTATTGTATGTACCAGGTGATTTAAGTTTTATCAGCACCCCCAAAATACTGCTTTCTAAACACCAAAAAATTATAAAAAAAATTGAGGTTGATTTTTACATATAGAAGACTTGAACAAATTTTCAAATTGTTTACTTATACGGTTAGTTTTTTTTTTAATTATACCTAATTAATTATAATTTTAGATAAATGATTTTTTGTGTGTTGGTGTACTTTGATACAATGCACCAAAATGTCTAATTACAACGATTTTTAACAATTTAAAAAAAAATCGCAGACTTATTGTTATTATTGTGCTACACATTTATGATTGATTGATACCAACACAACCAAAAAATTTTTTTGAAATTTTATTTTGTTTTTATTGATATTCTGGTTTTATTACTTTATAACGGCTTGTGAGACGTGGCTCCCTACTCTGAATAAAACCGCAGTTAGAACAGGAATTAGGTTCGGACAGGTAGGCAGATAGACTTCAATCGCAGTTCGGTCGCTACCTGAAAATCCACCGCAGTTCGGACGCACCGTTCTTTTATTTATCATTTCGTGCATAGTTTTTAATGTTTTTTTTGCTTAGTTTTTATTATCACTTTTTAACTTCTATTATTATTTCTTTGTTTGGTTCTCATCTTGTTTTTTTTGTTTTGTTTCTACATATTATAACTGTGATCTTATACAACATAACTGAATTGTCTTTATCTCTTCTAACATTTCCCTTTCCTTTCCACTTGAAGTCTTTGTATTTAATTTTTGTTTTTTATGAATCATTGGTTATTTTCTTTTCTAAAATTTTTAATCGAATGATAATTATATCTATTAATGATAATAGTATATGATATCATATCAATGTTGAAAATGTGGTAATCTAAAATAAAAGAAATCTAAAAAGTGAATTATACAAAAATTGGTTTGCTGAAGTTTTTTGAAGGTGTTTCATTTTTATGCTTCCTACAATGTTTTTATTTATCTATTCTGATATGAATATTTTCTTTCAGTTTAGAACGTGTCGTTATTTTATCGTAGTGAATTTGCGTAGACGATGGTCATTACCTGTCTGTAATTATTTTAACACGGCTGTTTATTTCCAGCCAATCATTAAGCTGGAATTATCATCACAAAGCATAAATATTTGAGTTACAATTTCGAAATTGGTAGTATGCGGTGTTAATTTTGCTAAAGCAGTGTCGCATAATATGCGATTAGTTTCATTCCTATTGTGAGAAGGTTTAAATAATTTAGTATTAGCCGACGATTGACGTCACGAGTAATAAGACATGGGAATTTCTCCATCATCATAGTACAAAAAAGTTGATGATTATTTACAATTTTATCGATTTAGAAAAGACGCAACAAAACGCTGAATTACTAAATCAAACTTTTTGACACGTCATTCAAGAGTAGGTGCAATTTTTTTTTGAAGTCTAAAATATTATCCAAAAGAATTTTTATTTTTAATTATGGACGAGTAAATCTAATTTCCTCACTCTATCATAAAATGTTCAATTTTACATCAATTTTTAGCGTTATGTAATGACACTTATTACATCATTAGTTACGTAAAATGCGATATTAAATCACTAGTAATAAAAAATATTTTGAGAGTAATTTTCTTTTTCGACGGAATGAGGAAAATTTTTGTACCTAATACGTTATGAAAAACATTATTATTGTTTAACTCGCATAAATTGCAAAACTCGTTATCTTCGCATT
Source organism: Tribolium confusum (assembly GCA_029207805.1). Taxonomy (NCBI): domain Eukaryota; kingdom Metazoa; phylum Arthropoda; class Insecta; order Coleoptera; family Tenebrionidae; genus Tribolium; species Tribolium confusum. Next base: position 7,536,363 of record JALGAY010000003.1, read on the forward strand.
ATGCTCGGTAAATAAAATCGATCTTTTTATAACTGGTTACGTAAATAACTAAAACGTAATATTTTTTTGTCGATCTATAGTGAACACCAAATTTGTGTATAAATAAACAAATTTATTGACTAAACAATATATCAGTATTTTTATGGACTAAGTAGTAATCCAAACATTTTAAAGCCGTTGGGAAATTTTCCGCTGTTAAAAATTTGAGGATAAATGTCAAACAAAAAATTTTTCTAGAAAAATAGGTAAACTGGTCGGATCGGCGAAAAAATTAAATGTACAATATGGCAATAAAGTAGATTTAATGCCTTGCTTTAAAGGCTCGGCTGTGCCTTGCCTTTGAATTACCAGTCACAGCATTTAATCAAATGCTTTATTGCCTAATTAAGCAAATACCTATTTATCGTAGTGTTATTGTGTTACTACTGACAAATCCAAGCACGAGCTCACTTCATTTCAACATTTACGTAAACTAAATGACATGTAATTATGTAACCCTGTACAGATAACAATTTTAAATAAACGTATTTCATGATTTTTTACTTTGTTAATTGTCTAGTATTTCTAACCATATATGCAAATTTGGGTTCTATATCGTGCTACAGCTAATGTATGTACATATATGTAGGTATTTAAGACATCAGTCTTTCATTTCACTTACAAAATTTTCAAAAATGACGATTTATTTGACAAAGAAACGTAGAGGTTATAGTATTGCCCCAGATCCATACGACAATAAAGTAGATTCAATGCCTTGCCAGTGACGGCATTAAATTGTGCGCTTTATTGCCTAATTAAACAAATAACTTTTTCGTGTACTTTATGGAAATGTATCACATTGTTTAGACAAAAGTAACTAGTGAAGAAAAGTAAGACTTTTCTTGTTAGGAACACACAGAAAATATTTACAAAAAAAGTTGTATACTCCTAGAATCAAGCAGAGAACGAAGAGGCCAAATCTCTCTAATAATATCTTGCCTGAAGTGGCACTGCATCTTTGTGTCTATATTTTTGAAGGTGGTTTCCCACAGAAGTTTCTCACAAATACAAAAATAAATGATATCAAAGACAGGGTTGCAGAAGCCTTAGATAGAATTATTAAAGGGAAGAAAACGAGGACATTTTGATGTTCCAAGGCTTTCAGTTATAACAAAGCACCCTCTTGGTGATTTACATGATGAGGACTCCAGCAACTGGCTGAATAAGCTGATACTTCATCTTCAGCTAAAAGGAATGTGGTTTTGGTTCAAAATCTTTGCCTAAACAGCCAAATTATACCATAACGTTGTGGCAATCGGCTTTTCAACAAGAGGGCCAACGATGCTTGTTTATTGTTATTGGCCTTTGGTGAAAACCTAGATTTTAGGGGGTAGATGTCAGGGGGGTTTACATGTCTGAGGGGCTTAATTATAATAGATCCTCCAGGCTGCAGACCGAAAGCCTATCTTTTTATTCTCAATAGTATAAAAGCTGCGTACCATTAAGAGAACTCTGCTCTGGAGACGGTGTAGCAGCCAAGATCACTTACATGAAGAACGAACTTGAAAGAACAGTTGTTGTGTGGTTTAACGTACTTCTTTTAAAACTTTTCAACTCTTCTACAATTACAAGAAATGGTGAAAATACAAATCTAGAGGTTGACCCCTCATTTTGGACTGCGGTTCGAATTTGCAGAACACTGTGTAACAAAGTTAAGACGTCATTACCCGAGGGAAGCACTTCTAGGATCAGCATTAAGCCTGGATATTCAAAATGTCGGACAAGGAAACACTTTTGTCACTTTGGTGAGGCAGGAAGAAACAATGAATATTGCCCGTGGCGTCCAAGGGTGCTATGTATCGACAGAGCTGAATGCGTGGAACAATCAATTATAAACATCATGTTAACAACATGAACATCTTGTTATAACTAGGTACTTGGAGGTCGGTTGTCTTTGATTTCGCTGGAGATCAAATGTACGGCTGCCAGTGTGCGTTTGGAGTTGCGATACGTTCGTTACTCATCAAAAATTGATACAAATGTAGATCTAATTTTGAGAACCATACCCATCAGCTAAATCGGCAAGGGCAGATAAAATTATTGGTGCTCTTTTACAAAAGGGTGCAGAACATCTTTTCGGCCCGATGACTATTCAGAGGCTGACTTGTTTAGAACCAAGTGACCTAGCGAAGGTCAAGGTAGTTTTTATTCCCAAACCAGGATATGCTGCATACGTCAAGATTTGTTTGTGAATCTAGGATTCTCGTAAGTTTGTTTTTTCTTTCAAATTTTGGAAATATTTAGGTAAATGTATTTGGTGAAAAGCATCATCTTTTGGGAAAATACTACCCTCAAAACTTGCTTTACACCTCCGGCATCGGCCCATCCAGATTTGAACAAAGTTACCGTTTCTTAATGTTTGTGCTTAAGTTCTAATTAATTTCAATGACAATAAAGTTCATGGTGGGTAAAAGTTTCGTAGATATACTATATAAGATTATTCACAGAAAATAAGGAGTCAGTCCAGGTAAAAATGCAATCAAAACAACACATTACAAATTCAAGTTAATACAAATTGTTTTTGTGATGAATGCAGACTAATATAGTGCATAGACTGCTTATCGTTTGAATAGGTAATGTCAATTTTATCCAACTTCAAACAGAAGGCAATTTCGACTTCTAGGCATTTGTTATCCAAGTTTTTTAATTAGAATGTTTTGTATTTATTAAAAGTATTTCCAAAGTTAAGCTTTCTCGTTGTTGGTGAAGACTTTAATGCGAACAAAAATGTCAGTTTGACTTGTGACTTTTTAAAATGCCAAGAAGTATCCACCGACTGAATTTATACAATGTGTTCTGTGTTGAGTTATCAGAATTTAAGAGTCATCATCTTATCTATACATAAATTAAGATCTATATTCACTTTTTTTTTGTTTTTATACTATGAAGCTTAATTAAACAAAATGCAATGACCTTTTAGTCAAAATTTGCTTCAAGTGTCAATATGGTAGGTAAGAGATTGATTTTTACAATATTTTTCTCGTGTTTTTTGAACCTCAATTGACATAGTAACAACAATTTGGCACGGCTTTTTAAAACACTCTGTATTTGTAGGTACACATAATAACTCTGGAAATGTTAAAAATTGAATATCAACATAATTTGTTAATATATAGGTATACCTAATTGTAATAATTGCTAATTCCATGCCAAAATTTGTAGCATATCGCATAAAAACAAATTTAAATAATTTTTAGTTTTTTATATTGTAATCAATGCTTAAGATTTAGGTAAATGTATTAGAATTAGTTTTTTGACTTCAGACTACAATGCAGTATAGTATTTTAACTGATTATATTATCATTTTTGATTGAAACACTCAGCTAGGCGTCGTGTTTCAAATTAATTTTTCGCTATAACATGTAAGTTACCATAACTTGTGGTAACTAACATGTACCACAAGCAAATGTAAAAAATCATAGAGAAGACTAAAATTTTTATCTTTAGGGTAAATTAAAATTTTAGAAAACTTGTTTCTTCTCTAAATAAACATTATTTAAATATCCTGATCCTGAATTATATTATTTAGCAGCATGTTAAATATCATGAACTTAATAGAACCATAACAGAGTATTGATTGTAATAACAGATAAATTTAAAAACCTCATAGATCTAATAGATGCGTATTGAAAGAATCTGTGTAGGTATCTATAATAGTAAAACTATATTAGTATTAGTTGAATGCAATATCAAACCTATGTTAGGTAAATTATACAAAATAAAAGTTGAACAATTCCTTTTAGCTAAGCAAGGTATTCAAGTTTGAATTCCTTTTCTGTTCTTCTTTGCGAAATGTAGTCTCAAAAATGGAAAATGGAGTGACCTTGAGGTAATCTTGGCGCATAATTTAACGTGTTTAAAATTTATCTTCAATAAAATAGTTAACGTCGAGTAGCGTAGCAAACAAACAAACAAATTTTAATCATTCATAATTGTTTTATTGCGATTATCTTGAACAATCCGTCTCTCAGAAACTGAAACTTTACTTACTCTTCAGACCTCTGGGACATATTGTCCTTATCCTTATGAGCCTGTCCACTGCTGCAAGAATTCCCCATGATGACTCCCTCAATTCACACCCTTCTCATAATAAATCAAATCGACGCCTCCACCATTCGAGATGATCACGATTTTTGCCATTTGCCACCGAATCGCTAATCGCGTCACTCGAAAACATCCAAGAATTTCCAAAAATTTATCGTTTTCAGAAACTTCATTTCGGTTTTTGTCAAATTCAAAAATCGTTCTAGTTTTCCAATAAAGATAAATTTTTGGAGATAGCGTAGTCGACGTAACTATCCGAAGGTGATTTTCTACACATTTACACACTACACGGACATAAATAAATAGTAGTATTTGAAAGCGCTCGACTGCATGTCTGCCTTGATGTATGTCACACACACAGTGGGCAATAATCAATGCTTGGAGCGGCGGAATCAGGCAAGCGCGTCGTCGTGACGTCAACGACGCTCGACTGTTTACGGCAACTATAGGCGTCGCGACGTTCACCAGAGGCGCCACAACTCGTATTCTAAAACAGTTTACTACATTAGTGATCTTACAGAAAATGCTAACTCTTGTCAAAAGTGGTCTACTCATCAAAATTAAAGGTTTCTGTTTGAAATTCCAAATAAAAACTCTTTTAATACGCTTTTTAAAACTTTTTACCAGAATTAAGAGGGCGCCTGAGATATGCGAATTCGGTAGATGGCGAACGTGTTGTCCTGCAAACTGATATAAGGGTACCCTGGGGGGCCAATCCTTCGACAACAACAAACATTACAAAAGAGAAAGTAAGGCAGCTTACAGATAAAGATTCAATGCTTGTCTCGGCGGTTTTTTAACGAACGTTCTTTCCGATTAACTCGGTAAATAGTCTTTAAAGTCGATACTTTTTGGGAATTTCACCACAACAGATGTACATAAAAAATCGTCAGAGTGAACGGCTCGTTGTGGACAATGCATTCGTAAAAAAAATTCTTGCAAAAATGTTACCATTCCTTTAGGATTAGCCCCAAACGTATTCATGACGTATTAAGCATAAAAAAAATGTTATAAAAAATGTCAAACCGAGGTAAAGGTCAGTGAACGGTCTGAACGAAAAGTTTGGTTACTGTCTGATAGATGGCGCTTCAAGAACGTAAATAAAGAAATGTCAAATCTGTCAAATTTCTGTAATGATTTATTTACATTGATTTACATATCTCACTATTTCTCAATAAAGTACTCATATAAACAATACCTGCAAATGATATTGTGGAATATGTTTATTTATTTATTCCAGTTTAACGTTAACGTGTCTCATCGAACAATTGAGGTTATGTTGTTGTTTAACGGATTGTTGCTAACTTTTTTTTTTGACTGTAAAATTTAATACGTAGGAAATTAAACAGTCCATGTGATGTATTATTAAAATCGTAAGTAAAATATTAACAAACAGTATTACACTATCCTTGTGTAAGGTACTCTTTTCTTCAATGCTCAAATGAGAATATTATAACCCGGATTTGCCAATTGAAAGCTGCTCCAGTACATACCTAACAAGATGTATGCACATTCCTTGGCCTGGTATAGCAATGTGCAAAAGCTGTGTTGTAGGTATGTAAAATACTGTACTTTATTACTTATTAGTACTAAATATATTGTGACAGCAGAAAATATGGGCATTATTATGTAACATCCTAAGAAAGAGTGGCAACAAATGAAGCTACATCAGTTCTATTTATTGTCTTGGTGCTTTCATGTGAAAAATATTTTTCTTCAAAAAACCACCTATAATTTAAAACGAATTAATTTTCAAACAGTGCTATATTTGTATGTATTTTGTCTACTAAAAACTTTTACAACCATCCTTTATTACTAAGTAAGTGAAAGTCGAGTACAACCGATGTTATAAGATTGAGAAAAATAGACATGTTTACCCAAACATCACACTTTAAAACGATTCCTGCGTGGAACAGTGTCAAAAATCCTAACATCTCTTATTCGAAAGAACTAGCGTTTGTAAATAGTTGTGGTAAGCTCTCATTACTCTATTCTAGTAAGGGATGATTGTAAAATTTTATAGCGGGCAAAGGACGCACAGATATACTCTACATTCTTCTTGAGAAAAAGATTAATGAATGATAACTACAAACAATAATTGTAACGTAATTTATTTTATCTTACAAAGGATATGAAATGTTATGGTAGGTAATTGGTATTATTATTAAACAGTATCGCACTAAACCACTGTTATTTACCATCTGCAAACGATCAAATAAATTCCACCATTTATTAAAAAGAAATTTTGAAATATGAATTAAATATTGTTATACCTATTTCACTAAAATTGGTAATTTATAGTTATTTTGAAGGGGTATTAAAACCTACTATGAAAATGAAACTAGTATGAATTATAATTAAATCACAATGTTGTCCTGGTCTTCAACCAACCACTCTTCTTTGCCTTCTTATGTCTTATCATTTATCATTATGACATTAAAAGAAACTACATAAATGATAATTATTATACAGTGAGCGGCAAAAGTATGGAACATCTAAAATAACCTCAAAACTATTGATTTTTAAAAAAATCGCTCGAACAGGTCAATTTAATTTTTAAAATGAGTATTTGTAAAAAAAATATTCAGAGTGTTTTAAAAATGAGATACTGACATCAACTTTGGTTTTTTAAATGGCACTTTACATTTTTTTATTGCATTTTTGGATTCTATAGCAGATTCTAGACATATTTTATATATGATGTCTAATAAAGCCTCCCAAATAAGAAAAAATGCTATTTCTATTGAAACTTTTTTATTATTAACGGGGATTTGACAGATTGGGAAAAATTAAAATAAAAGAACATTTCAGCTGACGTTTCGGTTCTTCACTGCAACCTTTTTCAAAGCTTGCAGTTTGCAGGCAGCAAAGTTGGAGTAAAGAACCGAAACGTCAACTGAAATGTTCGTTTAATTTAATTTCTCCCAAACAGTCCAATCTCCGATAATAAAAAAAAATTTCAAGAATAAAAAAGTTTAGACTATTCTTTGAGTTTCTGTTATGTGCCCCATTAATAATACGCAATTTTTTAAAATTGAAGTGTCAATTATTGTTTTCAACAAATTTTTAATTGACACTATATTTTAAACTGTCAAGAAGTCATAGGGTACGGTACCAAATTTTAACAGTGAGTTCAATAATAATATTATTTTTTTATTTTATTCCAACTTTTAATAACTTAAAAATGTGTAGGGGGTAATTTTGGAATATTAAGTTGAAAGAGATTTCCTGTAAAATTTTACACTTTTAATAAACATCGTCACCACTGATGATTGGAAGAATTCTACCTACCTTTGAAATAGTCTAAAAATTAAAAAAAAACAGCAATAAAAACCCTTTAAGACACCTAAAAATGCACAAAATGTTAACTTAAAGAATGAAAAAGTTGTTTATGTCAACAACTGTCAAAACTCATTATTGGCACGAACACTTCTCATTGGTCACAGATCACTGAAAAATTTAAAATTTTGCCCGCGAATTTATTTTAATAAAATAATTAATTTACAAAAAACAGTTGAAAGAAATTTAGTTTTAACTACATTATTAAATAGACTTAATCCCATTGTTTATGCCACCTTGAGTAATAATTTGAATATCGTTCGCTAAATACGTGAAAAAAATTCCCAAAATTTATTTCACCATAAGCCACCATGTAAAAGGTGTCCTGAAGCTGAGGTGTCAGGCGGGTTGCATAAAAGTCTGAAAACGCCCCATTACCACCCAATAATTTTTTGACAGTAAGATGTCTATCTTTAGGCGTTTTGTCGCGAGGAACCGTTGACGTACCGAATGAACCAAAACGGTATTAGCCTCGTCTCTTCCTAACATGTTTCTATCTTTGTCGTACCGCTATTGTCATGAAAACGCACCGGTTTATTTATTTTTGGTTTATTAGATAGGTTGTGGTTGTTTTGAGGTTATAAATTTCCTAAATTATCATACAGTGAGTATAGAAATATTTTTGTTGTACAGATCATAATAAAATATTTATTTTAGTCACTTAATTATTGTATAAACGTTAGAAATTATTGTATAAGAATTATTCAAATGGATAAATTATTGGAAAGTGAATTTAATATATTTGCGATTAGTTTTATATTGTTTGACGATTTTTTGTTTAACGAAATTACATCTTGTCTTATCAACGATGAAGAAGTGAGACTCCATAAATTCTTACTGATTTTAAAAACCATTCGAACTCCATATCATTCTTATACTATTAGAGACTTCAATGTTAATTGGCTTGATAAATATAATGAAACAGTTTTTTTCCAAATATTCAGATTGCAAAAACAAACTTTTGAAAAATTATTAAGGGTAGTTCTCGAAAACGATACCTACAACTTAATTAAAAAAAAATACAGAGGTGGCAATTTTCCTATACATCCAGAAAAAGGATTATTAATATTCATATGGTTTCTATCAAAACCAGATGCTTTAAATTGCATTGCTGAAGCATTTCGAGTACTTCCATCAACAGTAATGAGACTGACTAACGCCTTTTTATATATAATTAAAAACATGAAAGCAAAGTACATATTTTGGCCAAAAACAGAGGAAGAATTTGAAGAGTTAAGGAGAGGTTTCGCTCGTTATCCTGGTAAATATATATCGATGTGTAACATATTGTAACTATTGAACTAATTTTAGGTGCTATAGGGGCTGTCGATGGATGTCACATCAACATTAAAGTACCAGTAGCTCAACATGATAGTTATGCTGATAGATATTTGAGACATTCCATAAATCTAATGGCTATTTGTAATGCCAAGAAAATTTTCACCTACGTGTTCATTGGTTTTCCCGGTTCTGCCCATGATGCAAGGGTAAGATTAATAATATTGATATCTTATGTACATTTAATTAACATATGTTCTGTTTATGATGTAGGTGTTTTCCAATTCTTTATTTGTAAGGGGAATAGAGCGCTTTGGAAAACAAAAATATTTTCCAAATGATGACTATCATATACTTGGAGATAGTGCTTTTCCATTATCTAGTTGGCTCATGAAACCATATAGAAATGCAAGAACACAGATTCAAAGACATCATAATTATATCTTAAGTGCGGATAGAGTTTGTATAGAACACACTTTTGGCATTTTATTAGGACGATGGAGACGCCTTCAATTTATAAATACTTACTCTGTGTCGAAAGCTATTGAAATTACAACGGCGGCTTGCATATTGCACAATTATTGTTATTTAAATAATGATGTGTGGGAAGGCGAAATTTTTGATTATGACGATAATTACCAAGAAGAATATAACCCGAGATTGGACATGAATTTTGGGGCAATTAAAAGGGATCGAATTGCCGAAAATTTGAGATAATAAAACTTTATAAAAAAACAAAGCGTTTTATTCCAAATATAAAAATAAACTTCCTGTAACAGAAATAAAATAACTTTAAATAATTAACAGTGGACAACGCTCGACAATTATTCATCAGAGGAGCTGCTACTACACCTCTTGCGCTTTTTAGTGTTCTGTAAAAAGTCCAAAAATCTTGCTCTCTGTTCATTTTGTACTTTCATGGCCTCTTCAAAAATTTTTATATGCCTCTCCCTATCTGCTCTCGACTGCTCATGTTGTTCTTTGAATAACTCAATTACTTTATTAAAATTTGTTGTTGGCCGAACAGATGTATGAGAAGCACTGAATCTAAATTAACATTTCATATTAGACGTTCAATAAAACAATAATAACATATACCTGTTTGCTATTTTTTTTTGTTTATTGGTAAAGCCTGATGAACAGGAATTTTGATGATCACTTGATGAACTTGAACTTGCTGAGGAGTGTGCTATGGCTTCATTAATGTTGGTGGTATCTAGAGAATCTTCGAGATAGGGGGGAGTTATTTTATCTTTATCGCCTAAAATTTTGTTCATTTGGTCAAAATATGGCGGTGGGTCTCTTTTTTCTTCTCCAGTTGTTCTTATATGCTTTATGTAGTTGACATATACCCTTTGAAGGTTGGCAAATTTTTGCCGGCATTTTTCTGCACCTTCTTTCCCTTGGGGAATGTCATACCCTTTATTTTTCATATCAGCAGCTAATTTCTGCCACAGGACACATTTTGCTGTTTTTCGATCGTTAAATTTTTCCATATATTCGGTTCTTAAATCTAAAAATACTGTAGTAGCTTCTTTGGTACTCAAACAATCAGATTCTTTCTTCACTACTTTAGGCGTATCATGAAAGTCTTCAGCTGTGTGCTGGGCCACAAGAGCTTCAGCGTAATTCTGTGCAGCTGTTTCATCTATGAATACAAAAAAAACGAGTTTCATTCACATGTTTTATCCAAGATTATTTATAAATTGAATTGATAAAATGTTTTTTATGAAAACACTCACCATTCATCAGTACATTAGCTTCTTCGAGGGTGACGATAGCTGTCAGATCAACCCCTTTATGGTTAATTGATATCTCCACTAGTTCGTTTTCAGGTACAGATTCCTCCATTTCTAACAGTTTTTTTAATAAGACAATTCAGAACACCAACAATCTACAATAATAATAATAATAATAATATAACAAAGAACGCCACTTTTTAGGTTAGGTTGTACAACCTTAGAACTTGGAAGAACCGCACGAAGTAACCATCCTATTCAATACGGTCCTCGATTTCAGCTACCGTTGAAGTACACTCACTGCCAAAAGCTGTGTACCGACCAGTCGCGACAACGTTGCGGGCGCTTACCGTTGAGTCAACGGTTCCTCGCGACAAAACGCCTTTTGTCGCAGATAGATGGGCTGGAGAAGTGTGTCGTAATTTTAGCGCGAACGTTTGAAGCACTGTCATTCTAAAAATATACCTTAAAAAAGTCGCCCTTATTGCACTAATACATAAGGTTGAAATTATAACAGCTAAACTTTGACCGAATAAAAATCACATATGGAAACACAAATAAGGCATAAAAACACTCAACTCCAATACTCTAGATATTCTAGTTTTAATCCAGACACAAGTTACAAACAATTCTCGCATATTTAAGAAATTAATCGAAAATAGAAATTACTGTACATGCTTCGTGCTGTCAAACTCACCCGAACAGCTGTAAACCAACTACCGAAGATGGCCGAGTACATACAAATAACAAGATGCGCGGGCAAATCGGAGGGGATTTGCTCGCATTCGGCAAGGTTCGCTGGAATTCGTTCATATTGGACCTGCGTTAAAGCTTAGAAATGAAGGAAATCTGTGCATCGAACATTTTATTTTCCATTAAATTCTTTATTAAGTGTAAATTTGTTGTAATTCGTGACTTATCAATAAATGAAATGTTTAGGCTATCGAATGTCGACATTTTTAGGTCTTATTTATTTTATTTAGTGTATTTATTCATCGCTTGAAATTTGATCTTTGTAAATTCAACCTTATTTACATGTGCAATAAGGTCGACTTTTTCAGGGTATTTTTATCGAATGACAGTGTTTCAAAATTTCGCGCATTTTTTACGTCACGGCTTCTGTAGCCCATTAGAATGAGAGACATGATAAAGAAGAGTTATATTTGCAGCTTAACGTTGATACGCTAAAAGGTTGATGCGGCTACCGTGGTATACTCCGTTTTCCAATCCATTGCCTTTGTCTGTCTCTGTCCAACACATAATCTATATGACATAGCAACGTATACAACAATGTGTTGAAAAAAGACTGACAACGGCAAGTAAACAAAAAACGGAGTATATTCGTAGTCGCCAACTGTGCAACAAAAAAAAAGTCAAAAATATTAACTTTTTGAATTTGACTTTTATTGTTTCAATAACGCACGTGACTACTAGTTCCAAAATTCATTCGACAGAGCGGTTGTCGCCTTAGTTGATTGTCAATAGGAAAAAGACATGTTTTTTTGATAGTTGACAAAATGCAAACCAAGAAATAGTGTGTATAATTTTTATTTATTTGTCATTTTTATTTACATTAAGAAGCGCGGTCCATGAGTTGCGAATGAGCTGTCAAGACTTAATTATAACTTAGATATGACTAAGTTGATTTCTACTAGTAATTATATTACTATTCTATATCATAAATGCAATTATTTTAACGCACTTTAACGTTTAGAATATAAAACATAAATATTGCCAGCTCGCTCGCTTTTCTATGTACAATGTCTTAATTGGCATAACAATTTATCGAGCAGTCGATATAAGAACGTATATACAATCAAAATGGGCTAGTGTTGAATGGCAATCATTTTTTATTCTAGCCTACTTGTATCCAATTTACAAGAACAAAGTTGCCATATTTAATAAAAACTTTATATCACAATTTTAACTTGATTAGAACAAATTAAAAGGAATAACTTCCAACAGTCCACATTTTAAATGTGCAAACATAAAACAATAAATATCAAACATGGAAATGTTTGTGTAAGTATCTAGGAAACTTGAGGTTAGCTCCACGTCAAGTCGTACCCCTTCCAGTTTAAATTGGGGGCTAAATGCACCATCCGTCCCTTGTAATGAAAAGTAACGACACCTCTATACGCAGTCCGCGGAACACCACTCTACAAAACAAATATAGTAATTTTGTCAAAATATTAATTCAGTCACCTTAAAATCATCCATGAGCCCCAATTTTTTCGTGATCAACTTGTACTCTTCTTTTGTGCGATAAACTATCCTAACAGGTCCGTCATGAGCAATTTTCCCTTCTTTTAATTCCTGGTAACTAACTATAACGCTTTGGTAAACTTCTCTAATAAAATCTTTGTCATACAACTCCTTTACTAAATAACTTAAGTTCATTTTCGTAAAAGGCACAAACTTTTCGTTCAATTTAATGTACTTTAAGTGCTTCTCATAGAACATTCCACTAAAAAATTTAATGAATAATTTTTCTAATCTTTATGTACTAAAATTACTTGGAAACTCCAGTTTTGCCAAATGTTCTCGTCCTTGAAAGTTCTGGTCTAATACACGCTCTTCCTTTCCTTTGCAAGGGATCTCGGATCCAATCATCCCAATAAGCCCTAGGCCATTTGGTATACAACTCCAGCCATAGGGATTTTGTCAACATCCAACCCAAACCAGGGAAAAAGTCAGTTCGGTATAATAAATCTGGACGACTTTCATTTACTAAACCTTCTTTTCCATTGTCATTCCAGGCAGAAATGCACCAAAGTGATGGATCCCGCATCAAAATTGGATAAGTACCAAGGAAATATTCAAAGAAGTCAGGCGCTACCTCTAAGTCATCTAAAATGCATTTTAGAGCTTTTTTTAGTTTTTTTTAATAATACAAACCTTCAACTATGATAACACTACTAAAATTAAAATTAAAAAACATTTGGTTTAGAGCCCAGCCGTAGTGGCGCGCTATTTTAAAGTATCCCTTGAATTTCTTTTCTTTAGGGGGTACCTGAATATCAGATTGGTCAGGCTGTTGTATAAGCGACACTTGAGATCCGTATCTTTTTATAGTCTCAGTAGTTTCTTCATGATTGCAGTCCTACAACCAATTCTGTAACTTTGAAATTATTAAAAACAATAATATTTACTTGGCTCACTATAATTGGAAATTTGTCAGGATCAGGTCTATATTGCAAAAGTCTATCTAGGCATTTACTGACACTAACTCTATTGCACGCAAATACTAGTATTGGTAGTTTGAAGTCTTGATAGTCCCTTTTGTTAGCATCCCCTTGGCTCTTCCTCTTCTCTAAAAATCTCCGAGCGTCATGGATCATGTCATTATTAATTTTAAATTGTTCTGATATGCCTTGTTCCAATGACATAATCTGTTTATCTACATTTCCACTAGTTTCACTCTTACTTGTTAAATGGCTCAGAAATGCAAAATATAACACTAAAGCCCATGTTATTAAAAATATTCCTAGGATGAAGTTTGTGCGTTTCAGTCGCATGTTATTTCTATTATCTTAGAGTGTCCCTATCCTACAAAAATTGATAAAACTTTGAAAGTTAAAGTGGGGCAACCAGGGCAACCTCTCACCTGCAAAGTCATAATGTTTTGATTTTTATCATTGCCGGATGTTTAAACATTTTGCGGATGTGCTATTGTTCATCACACATAGGATCATTTACATTAAACACCTAACATTTAAACAAATTAATGAATTTTAATATTGAGGACCCCTCACTTAAACGTCACCATCATTGACATGTGAGTGGCCTACATTACCGACATGATTTTTAATACAACAAAATTTAAAAAACAAGTATTTACAATTAAAATAAAATTTGTTAAACCACCACAACTATTACAATAGGTTTTCAGTTATTATTATAATTAATTAATTAGCAGTTATAGATTTTGTGTTTAGAAACTTTTGTTTTATTAGGTTGTTGATTGATGACGTTTGTCACCTTTTGAGGTTATGTTTTTGTAAACAGTGAAAAAATGCAACAACGAGAAGAAAAACAACTTGAATCGTCTTTAGATTCGATAATTCAACGTGTAAACGACTTAAAATCATCAATAGCGTCAATGATATATAAAGTGGAGAATGAGTACGAAACCCTTAACTGGCCAACATTTTTGGACAATTATGCCCTAATGTCCGGACAACTCACATCTCTTTCCAAAGTTTTGAGCCACGATAAATGTCCTACTCTTCGGAATCTTACAGTACTGCCCTTATTGCTATCCCCTGAAAGGGACGACCAACTTGCACAAATGACTGAACATAGGGTAACAACTTTTGCACATGACTTAGTACCAGATTATCTTAGAACAAAATTAGAACCCTTGGCTGAGAATAAAATGCTGCAATTAGAACATAAAGCTTCGACTCTTTCGTACGAAAATGCACAGGTGAGACAAATTTTTTATTCGGTTCTGTTTTTTGGGGCTATAGTTATGACTTGGTAAAGCGATTTTTACTACATCTAGTGAATTTGAAACCTTGCTTCAAAAATTTACTCTTAAATTTTCAATCCCCTACCTCTAAAACAAGTGGCATAATAAAATTTATTTTCTAATGGGCTGATTTCAAGTTGAATTTTTAATACTTTTTCATGGCAACAACCAATCACAACAATAAATTTTATTAATTTTCCATGGAAACGAAGATACTACCGGTATTATTTCAACTTGAAATCAGCCCATAAGATTATTGTCATTTCAAATTATGTGTGCGACACTAGCGGAAAACCGCTAAACTAGTTCATAGTATACGTATAGTATATAGTATTTTATACTATGACTTGTTGCTGTGGCGTAGAATCGAGTATAAAATATAATTGCAGTCACATATGAACGAATTTACATCAAAAATCAAAATAAAACTCAGTTAATTAGAAATATCGTTTAGTGTCACAACTGTTTTTTATGTAATGTACTTTAACTATTTTGTTCTCTAAATTTATGCCACAATATCAGCAATGCGAATTTTTGAGTGATGAGTTGCGCTGGCAAAAGGATGTAGTCGTCCTCTGAAAAGAACAAGGCGAATTAACCAAAATTCCATTATTTTTTAAAATTACGTGATTTGTTGCGCGCAGCACCTTTAAATAAAGCTTGTCATATACTGACGAAGTTTTATCTTACTACCCCTCTTGGCTGATAGAGAGTTGAAAATTTACAGATGAGATTCAAAACCGAATAAATAAATAAAAAATAAATACAGCGAGTCAAAGAACCAAACGAATTTTTTTTTTTTGTAAAATTGCATTTATTTTTTTAGAAACAAATTGCTGCGTATCAGAAGGTCGTATCGCACGTTTGGGAGTTAGTCAGTAAGGCACGGGAAGAATGGGAGGTGGAATCTTCGGCTAGAGGGAGTACTCAACAAAATTCAAGTGTGGCTGACACTCATTCTCTTGTTGCGGCTGTTGGTATGGGAAAGGGGCTCAAAATGGGGACGAATCCAAACGGACAGCCCAATCAAACGTCGGGGGGAATGATGGTAGCACCTCAGGGACGGCCTGGAGGTACGCCTGGACAAGGCCCGATGCCGCCTAGTACCCAGACGATGAATAAAGCGCCCTCTGCTATTAAGACAAACATCAAAAGTGCCACACAGATTCATCCTTATGGACGTTAAAAAATATAAACTTTTTATTGTGTACGGAGATATATTTATTTATTAAGATATAATCTTACAAAAATAACTAAATATAACAGTGGAAACAAAGATTAACACTTTGTAGCGTAATTGAGTAGATAGATTATAAAAAAGCATTAATTTTATAGACTTTGAAAACTATACTATCAACAAACGGTTGAGAGGTGTTTATCTGGTCGGAACAAGTGCCTTGTGGCATTTCCAAGTAAGTACTGCGGAACTTTTAACATTTTCACAATGCTACGCGTTATTATAAAATATAAAACATATAACATTTAGAATTAATACTTGTGGGTCCAGTCAAATAAAAAATAACAACTTAAAAAAAATATTTTTTACAACATAACGTGGGTGACTGAACCCCGGGTACGTATAATACGCATTTAAAAAAATATAACAAACAACAAATAAAATACTCTTGTGCATAAATTGTAACTATTCTATGGTCATAATATTTTTCCTTACATGGCAAGAGAATTTTCCTAATTTTTTGTTCCCTATATACAAAGTGATACAATAAAAAGAATTCAACTTTTTATACTCTCTAATTTGTTAATATATTTTTGTTTCTTAAAATACTGACCAACAATTTATAATAATATGTACAATTCTAAGTTTTTTCGATTTGTTTTAAAAATAAACTTCCAGTTAAACCATTATTGCACAATTAAATCACTGATGAAACACAACAGATAAACAGTTAAAATGGCTACTAATAAATTAATCTATAAAGATGTTCCGAAAGGCACCTCCAGTTGCGTCAATTTATTTATATAAGCAACAGTGACGTCAGTCAGTACTTCAACGCAATAGGATAAAATAAAACAAAAACAGAGTATTATGTAGATAATGAGATTGTCTATGCGACTATAGCTGCCAATTAATCAGGGGGTAGGTAGCTAAATAGTTTGAATTTGTTGCGAATGTGTGGTCGGACATCCTCCTTCTGAAACAAAGACATCTCCAAGTCAGTAACTACAAACGCCAAAATGCTAAAATATTATCAATGAACACAAGAAGCGATACGCGCTCTGGTAGTGATGTTTATAACAAGTGAATACGTGCGTTATTGTGGGAGAAAGTCAAAGTCCCAATCTCAATTTATATTTTTTCAAAATTGGTGCAGTATATAAATTTTCCAAATAATGACGAATTTGTTAAATACATAAACAAATTCTTTTTAAAATTCGTCATTAATCCTTGCCATTCTAAACTGAAAGTGTGCAAGTGCTGGTCCGCAAAAAATAAATAGTGAGTCTGGTCTTTGAAATTTCTTACAAGACTTTAAGCCTCAACAATGGTTGGGTGCAAAGTTTATGATTATTATATTGTAAGGGGTGTTTTGAGGGTGCAGATAAAACTTGATTCACCCGATACAAACAACACATTTTATCTAATCATTGGATAGCAAGAACAGCCCAAAATCAATATAACTTGCTAAATATTGTCTTCAAGAACAAAAATTTTGCTTAATATGAAAAATCTGGTTTAGCTAAATTGAAACCGAATTAAATCTACATATTTCTTGTCAATTAAACTTTTTAATTGCCATTTAATGTTTTGCTTTGTAGATTGTTCACAAATAGTTATTTGTGTACCAAGGCCAAAAAGTGATTTTTTTTGGCCGAGTCTAATTTTAATGACCGAGGCGAAGCCGAGTCCAGAAAGCAGACGAGGACAAAAGTAACCCTCTTTGGCAGAGGTGCTCACAAATTTTTTCCGGTGATTTTAACAAAAAATTTAATTTTTATTAGTATTTTTAGGTTAGCTTTTTGACGCAGCTGCCAAAAATGAGCACTGTCAAAAAGGTTATTTTTCGGCCGCATTTGAGGCGTAAAAATTCAAGTTTTGGTGAAAGTCCACTAAAAACAATATTTTTTCACCACTTTACTTTAAACCACAATGAAAAGTGTGGAATACTGCAATTTCAAATAAGTTCTACCAATTTGACGAACAAGTCCTTTATAACATAAATAGTACTAGTTGTTGAGAAAATTTCTAGCAGATTTGACAAAAAATCCAATATAGCTGGGATAAAAGAACGAACAAAAGATAGCCTGGTTTTGCAGTAATTATAATTTTTTACATTTGTGTAGTAAAAACACTACAACTTTTTATGATAGTAATACAATTTTTGTGTTTTTGTTCCTTTATTGTTGTGACATACATTTAGTTTCTGTTAAAGGATCGAGAAGATGTCAATTATTATACCATAGAACGAAAAACAACGACGCCTTCTTGGCAAAGAAAATTTCAACTAGAAAGTAAGAGATAATATTTTGCCATGATTTTGACGACAAAATTAGTAGTTATTTGTTCAATTAGGCAATAAAGCATGTGATTTAACGGCGTGAACGGCAGTTTAAAAGCAAGGCACAGTCGATCTTTTGAAACCAGGCAAAGCATTGAATCTGCTGTATTGCAGTATTGAACATATAAATTTTTTCGCCGATCCTACCAATTTACTTTTTAAAAAAATGCTGTTTGACGTTTAACCTCGTAATTTTGTGACAGCTGAAACTTCAGAACGGCTTTAAAGTGTCTGATTTACTACTTAGTCCATAAAATTGCCGACATATTGCCTAGTCAATAAAAGTGATGGTTTAGTGGTGTACTTAAATTGTCCCTAAAATGTTATGTGTACTGTCGATTAGCAAAAAAAAAAAAAAAAACGTTTGTTGTGGCAACTAAGTGTAATAAAAGTATAATTAATCTATTGCTATTATGTCTAGAATGAAATGAAACCGATAATTTTAAATAGTAATATGAAACGTTATTTTTAAAAAAACCATTTCATCAACCAAGAAAGAAAACGTGATTAGCGTAACTAGAGCTATGGCGTTAAAAAATGTATAAGATTACATATTTTTTCATTTATGGATAAGATAAAATACAATAATTTACATACCACGGATGATTCATTCTTGTATATTCTATCTAAAGTTATAATTGATATAAAATGTAGAAATAAAGAGAAAAAAAAAAACATAAAAAATAAGACTTACCATTTGCACAAGATCTTCTAAAAATGGTAACAATTTCATAAGCTCTGAATCGGTCCTGTCTACAAACCAACTCTCAATCGGTATGCCATTATTAAGCTATAAAAATTGGATTAACAATTTGGAAAATAGCCAATTTAATAACTTACGTGGTAACCAAAGGCTTGTGGTGAATTATCGATAATAATAGTCTTTGAGAGATCTCTTCCTAATATGGAAAGATCCTTAATATAGTTGCCGTTGACGCAAACGCAATGTTCCCGAAATAGTCGATACTTAATCCACTTCCTCTCCGGATCCAACAGATTCAATAATTTGTCAGCATAAACTCTTTTCGAGGCCGTGAACAGGATCACTTCGAACATCTGTGAAACCTTTTCCATGAATTCGCGGAAATAAGGACGAGTACGAACGTAAACAGTATAGGAACAATCTTGGAAGAGGACAGGAAAGTGGAAACTTGCGTCGGAGAGTTCTTGTAAGCTGCAATGAACAAGAGTTTCGTCTAAATCAAGGACTAAGCTGAATTCAGGACTGGATCGTGTTTTTAAAGGGAGAGCAGGACATTTTGATCGCATATCAAAAGTTAGAGGAGGAAGGTGTTTAATAAATGAATAAGGATCGAAGGCTTCCCAAGTGTCTTCGACTTCTACGTGCTCCGGTTGTTTGTCAAGACGATCCTCGGATTCAGGGGTGATGTTTGAGATCATGTGACCTTGGAGAAATTTTGTGTAATTATAATTACACTCCAAAATGTATAAAGAAGAAATCATAAACAGTGATAGCTTACGTTAGTGTGAAATCTAGTAACGGCAATAGAGCTAGTCAGTGTCCTTATAATGTAAATTTTTTCAGTAACCAATCGTATGTGTATTCTTATTTCACATAAGTATTAACATAATTTCAGGGGTTGCCTTAAGTTAGAAGTAAGTATAAAAAAATATATTATCACAATATAAACAAAACAAGAATAAAATATGTAATAAAAATAAAGAGAAATTTCACTTGTCTAGGGATTTTTGTCTTATCCAGTTCAGATTAGTTGAAAAGAGATAAAATACTGTCCTGGGGGTAATTTCCAGAATATAAGTCTGTTTCAAAAATGTTTTGATTTTTGAAAAAAACAAAACATTAATTTACTTAATAAATCCCGCTGTATTTTTATTTTAAATATTTAAGTGTCCCATGAAAAAATTAAGCTGGACGGTTTTCATTGTCAAATCTGCACCATTGATTATTTTTTTTAAATATCTCAAAAAGTCTTTAATATATTTTAATGAAACTTGGGTAGGTTATTTACTTTGCTAAGATACACATCTCAACCAAATTTGATTGAATTTGTTTAACTACAACAATAATATCTGTGAGGGCCATACAATATTTTTTTCTCGTAACACCTGTTATTTAAAAACATGACTATTATTTTTAGATGGAGAATTAAATTTGGAAACTTATTTGTCTCTAGTAAAATTTTGATTGAAAGCACTGTTTGTAAGTAGAATTGATAAAACCGAAAAGATGCTCAATTCTCTAGTGCTTGAGAAAGCATCATTTAAAAAGTGGGCTATAAAAAATACTTATTATACAGTGATAAATATTGGTTGTACGGTGAATATTCTGAATTAGAGTTGGCTTTGCGTCCCTTGTCTGATAAAGCAAAACTGTCAAAAGTATGACAGAATATTATATATTCTATTTGATAATAAAACGTGTCTTTTCCAGTTTTCAGAATATTTTAAAAACATTCTTTTTTTCTTTTTTTGGTAAAAAATTTCCAATTATGGCAGTTTTTAAAAAATATTTCAAGGCGTCTTATAAAACTTTTTTATTGCATGGCGGCCTTTTTAACTATTACTTTGTGAACTTAAAAGTCAGCCCTTTTATCTCCTTACTATACTTCGGTTAAGTGGACTCCCGAACTAATACCAAGTTAACCACAACCTGCTATAATTTAGAGTAACTCATTTTTTATATACAGGTGTCTTCAAGTTCGCAGACCAAATTGTTAAAACATTGTCAATGAAAAACAACAAAAAAATTAAAAGAAAAAACGTCTTCCTCGTTCCATTATCAAATGTTGAATTTTATGTCAATTTTTAGGATTATATAGTGGTGCACACTACATTACTGTTATGGTTATGAATGAATGTCATTACATTACTAATAACGTAAAGAATGACTTTACAATATTTATGAAAACTAATTTGAGAATAAAATTTGCTTCGTTTACTCGTTTTAGCAAACATTTCGCTCGTTAAACAAAATAGGTGTTTTCATAACTGGTTACTAAATAGCTATTGCTTTGACAATTATTACAATAATGATGGCATTTGATATAATGTAGACCGTAATTAATATGACTAAAATGGTGAACTTTAAAATGTTATGGTGTTGAATTATTTTCTAAGGGGGTCAGTGCCTGTGTTTATCATTATGGGAAATGTACACTTTTCTCAGGAACCACTGAACGGATTTTAATGAGGTTTTGCACACTGTTTTGTGATGAAGGATACATGATATGCTATAGTAGAAAATTCAAAAAGTTTTATTATAAAAACTTATGGTGTTGCAAAAATTCACTTTTTTTAGTTTGACATTTTATTTTTTATATGTTCCAATCTGAATTTCGGAAAGTTATCTATCATATTTACCCTCAGTTCATTACTGTACATGATGAAAAAAAAAAATTGTGCCGATATGTTAATTAGAACCAAAGAAAAGTGTACCTTTCTCCAAAAAAACGTACTTTTCAGGAAGCGCGAATATATGACAACTTCGTCTATGCAAAACCAAAAAAAAAGCAATTTAAAAAAATTATGTACGTCACTTCCAGTGCTCGGATTTTAATTTTGCAAAAAGCAAAATGTACAGGAAGAGTTGTAGTTTTGAGAAAAAAATAAAAAATTGTCATTTTTTTTAATTTGTGAGGCACTGGCCCCCTTAAACAAATTAACAAGAAAACTATTTCTAAAAATGAAGTAAACTATAGACTAAATGCTGTAAACGAAGTAAAAATCAAAGTAACTAAAAATGTATGTTTGGGACATTGAAATCTAAAAGAGCTAAATATTGTTATGGAATTCCCTTAGTCCTAAGAAAATACTACGTACTATTTTGATGGCCTGCGAATTTTAGAACACCTGTATTAAATGGCTATTCTAATTTTTTGCACAATAAAAATAAATCACATAACAAAAACGAAAAAATGATAATTACCATCTGGTATAGAGACTGGATAGAGCGTGGTATAGTCGTATACAACGTTGCCCATGTTGGCTTGTGCCATCTCCTCGTCCAGCATATTGGTGAATTCCTGTGTGTTGACATTATTCAAATCATTAACATCAAATTGCACATCCTGGTAATCGTCCCTCAAAGACCCATACTCGTAATACATGCTTTCGCAGATTTTTTCCGAGAAAACATCAAAATTGTATTTATCGCATGCCTTCTTATCAGTGACATGGAATTGCATATTTGAAGCATAATCAGGATGGGTGAGTGTCTCGTTGCAATCCATTGCGAGCCCACTATTGAAATTGGAATATTCAATTTCTTTCGGAAGATCGGAATTTAAGACAATCTCTGGTGGTGTTTTCTCATAAGAAACCGCATTGTTGGCCTCGAAATACTCGAAACATTTCAGATCCGCCTCCAGAGTGGGGCCCTCCGCGGCTTTACCAGGGCTGTATTCGGGCACCACTTGGGCCTGGTAATTCTCTTTGCATTCGTCGGACAAAGTTGGCGTTTCGATTTTTTTCTGCTTCACTCCGACCACTTTGCTTTTCCGGCCTTTCCGGATTTTGTTGAAGTAAATCGCGCGGAAGTTTTTCCGTTTTTCACTGCGGAGCCACATTTCTCCAATCCATTTATCTGGCTGGAAAAAATCATCGTAAATTTTGGAAAACTAAAAACGCGCCAAATTCGACTTTATGTAAACGGGCTTTTAGGCGAGTTTCCCTTGATGACTAGGACGACCCAAGCTTCCCGCCTTGTCAAAAATCAAAATAAAGCCACATTTTGGCGAGTATTTTGAGTAATGCTGCGAGAATATTACATGAAATTGCCCAAAGATGCACATTTTCGCGGCACGAGTTGGGAAATGCTTGTTTACAAACATTTTTCGGCTTTTAAAAGGCAGCGATTGTAAAATCGACTCGATTTCTCCTGTCGGGTCGGAAAATGGCAAATGTAATAAAAGAATAGTGTTTTTGCTTACCTTGCGACCCTCGCGCACACTTTTCACTTTGTTATTTCAATGCATCGAAAGTTTTCATTTTAGGAAAAATGATGATGCCGTACACAAAGCACTATATCAAAATGGCGTCCCACGCGATTTATATTGATAGTGATGGAATACGCATGCGTTAAACGGACATTCGCGACTTGACGAGACAGGTAAAAATGCAGGTGAATTTCGTTCATGGTTTTTTATTTTTTACATGAGAAATCGAAGCGGGACAAGCGACGCATGCATTTTTAACCCCTTTTGACCCTACGACCGCTAAATGTCAAAGCAAAAACACAATGTCGTTTTATGCAATTCTTCACGCTCTTATCCATTTTACGATCATCCAAATTTTCCGTTGGTGACTGATACAACCGAGATTGATATCGATACTGAACAGAAAACTGTGTAGACTTTCCAATTTCCAAAAAGCCAAGTCCTTATTATAGAATAGAATAGCATAGACACAGAACATTATTTTATAATGTACGCATATATACAGAGTGACGAATGTATGGAATAAAGTTCATATTTTCTAATTTTTTTTTTTTTTTTTAGAAAAACGCCAAGACAGGTCGATTTTATTTTTTATTGCGCACGTTTTTTACTAGT
Organism: Tribolium confusum; assembly: GCA_029207805.1. Taxonomy (NCBI): domain Eukaryota; kingdom Metazoa; phylum Arthropoda; class Insecta; order Coleoptera; family Tenebrionidae; genus Tribolium; species Tribolium confusum. The sequence continues at coordinate 7,560,325 of JALGAY010000003.1, forward strand.
ATCAAAAAAAAAATTGTTTTTTTTTTGCTGTGGCGTAATCGATTTTTTTTAATGGTAATCCCTATTTTTGGTATTGAAAATCGAAAATTTCTTTTTTTTTCTTCGTATAAGAGTATAACATTTATAGGGTTTAAAATGAACACTTTATGTAATTTAACACATTTTAATTTAAATAAGTGAAAAACGTGCGCAATAAAAAAATAAAATCGACCTGTCTTGACGTTTTCTTGAGCATTTTCCTAAAAAAAATTAACTTAAAAATACAAATTTCTATGCCATCCTGTATATAAGATGATCATATAATAACATCGCAGAATAAGATCATTTTTAATGTTAGGTCATTTAAGGCTGTTGGTTGGTCATCAATGTAACGGCATTCACAAATCAGCCACTGGCCTAAAATTTCTACCTGCTTTTTATAATAGTGTATACTAAAATTCACAGCTATTTTTACACCACCTGTTGATTTTTCTGAAAATTCGGCATTGTACAGATAACTTAATTTGGTGTGAACTAGACTTTTGGTGACGTTTCTTAATTCTAGTTACAAATCTGATGTCATTTTTTGACAAATTTTATTCTAATCTCTACGAATGCAATAGCATGGGTGTTATAAGTAAGACATGCATGGATACAATTTCCTGATCTCTGGTGCAGTTAGTGAAAATAAAGTGACAATATCAAAATAGTGTTATATTTACCTCATTTTCTGAGATATCAATTACCTACCGCATATTTACCAAATGATGAGTATACGCAGCTCGTATACACGCAAGTGCCACGTTCAAATAGAATTTGTTACATGATGTATTTTGGCTTTTAAACAAACTGCAGGTTTTAATACTATTTGCTTACTTAGAAATATTTCTGCCACTTCTTGCGAGATTTTTCGCTTTGACAACTCAGAATGATTTTTGGAAAACTTTTCAAACAATTTTATTAGTGCTGCCTTCATTTGGGCGAAGATAAGAACTCTTGTTTTTTTTTCTGCTTTTTCTTCATTTTTAAGAAAAGCGCAAGAATCTATTGTAATACAAGATTAAATTTAAACATTCAAATAATAATTTGACTTTTGACACTTTGCAATTATTTCGCATATAACCAACTTTGTTTATAAAAATTACTACATAGGGGATTTTTGGTTTCCAACTTAAATCAACAGGTGGTGTAAAAATAGCTGTGAATTCGATTATATATAATAAATTGAAAACTCTTTAACAGAAGTACTCTATTTACGCTTCCTTTGTTAAATAATTTATGACTTAAGTCAGATTCTCATTTTCTGTTAGAAGAAGTATACCTCTGATGTACTTCAACTTGTCAAAAAGCTATCATCCCTTCAAGTTAAATGTGTAAGATGGAGCCACTAATTTTTAGATTTACTATAGGCAACTAATAATACTTAATTTAAATTTAAAGGACTATAATAGCAATGGATAATAAATAATTAAATTTATTTTTCTGATGTTGGTTAACATATGAGAGGTAATAATACACTTCAAGCCATTCAAAGGAGTTGGTTAAACACCCCTATTAACGACCTGTTAATACCAATCATACAAACCAAAATTTTGATATTTATTTACTGTCATAATCATGAAAAAATTATAAACATTGTCATAATTTATATGGTAAAATTTGTTTGGGTGTTTTGTAGCCAGGTAACAGAAAATAATTTAGATGTGGACTAGAGATGTGTTATTACTTATTAGAGAAAGGAAAGTTGATAAATTTTGGATTAAAGTTTTTCAAGTTTATTTATTTAGTTATGAGCAACAGAAAAACATTGTAATCAACGCTTTTGTTAATGTGCGATTAATAATCTCAACTTCTATTAAGAGGGCGCCTGAGATATGCGAATTCGGTAGATGGCGAACGTGTTGTCGTGCAAACTGATATAAGGGTTCCCTGGGGGGCCAATCCTTCGACAACAACAAACATTACAAAAGAGAAAGTGAGGCAGCTTACAGATAAAGATTCAATGCTTGTCTCGGCGGTTTTTTAACAAACGTTCTTTCCGATTAACTCGGTAAATAGTCTCCAAAGTCGATACTTTTTGGGAATTTTACCACAACAGATGTATATAAAAAATCGTCAGAGTGAACAGCTCGTTATGGACAATGCATTCGTAAAAAAAATTCGTGCAAAAATGTTACCATTCCTTCAGGATTAGCCCCAAACGTATTCATGACGTATTAAGCATAAAAAAAATGTTATAAAAAATGTCAAACCGAGGTAAAGGTCAGTGAACGGACTGAGCGAAAAGTTTGGTTACTGTCTGATAGATGGCGCTTTAGGCTTTAAGAACATAAATAAAGAAATGTCAAATCTGTCAAATTTCTGTAATAAACATTGATTTACATATCTCACTATTTCTCAATAAAGTCGTCATATAAACAATACCTGCAAATAATATTGTGAAATATGTTTATTTATTTACTCCAGTTTAACGTTAACGTGTCTCATCGAACAATTGAGGTTATGTTGTTGTTTAACGGATTGTTGCTAACTTTTTTTTTGACTGTAAAATTTAATACGTAGGAAATTAAACAGTCCATGTGATGTATTATTAAAATCGTAAGTAAAATATTAACAAACAGTATTACACTATTCTTGTGTAAGGTACTCTTTTCTTTAATGCTCAAATGAGAATATTATATTATAACCCGGATTTGCCAATTGAAAGCTGCTCCAGTACATACCTAACAAGATGTATGCACATCCCTTGGCCTGGTATAGCAATGTGCAAAAGCTGTGTTGTAGGTATGTAAAATACTGTACTTTATTAGTACTAAAAATATTGTGACAGCAGAAAGGATGGGCATTATTATGTATCAACCCAAGAATGAGTGGCAACAAATGAAGCTACATAAGTTCTACTCATTGTCTTGGTGTTTTCATGTGAAAAATATTTTCCTTCAAAAACGACCTATAATTTAAAACGAATTAATTTTCAAACAGTGCTACATTTGTATGTATTTTATCTACTAAAAACTTTTACAACCATCCTTTATTACTAAGTAAGTGAAAGTCGAGTACAACAGATCACACTTTAAAACGATCCCTGCGTGGAACAGTGTCAAAAATCCTAATATCTCTTATTCGAAAGAATAAGATTGTAAATAGTTGTGGTAAGCTCTCATTACGCTATACTAGTAAGGGATGATTATAAAATTTTATAGCGGCCAAAGGACGCACAGATATACTCTACATTCTTTTTGAGAAAAAGATTAATGAATGATAACAACAAACAATAATTGTAACGTAATTTATTTTATCTTACAAAGGATATGAAATGTTATGGTAGTTGGTATTATTATTAAACAGTATCGCACTAAACCACTGTTTTTTACTATCTGCAAACGATCAAATAAATTTCACCATTTATTAAAAAGAAATTTTGAAATATGAATTAAATATTGTTATAGCTATTTCACTAAAATTGGTAATTTATAGTTATTTTGAAGGGGTATTAAAACCTACTATGAAAATGAAACTAGTATGAATTATAATTAAATAACAATGTTGTCCAGGTCTTATCTGTACTTACTTCAAACCAACCACTCTTCTTTGCCTTCTTATGTCTTATAATTTATCATTATGACATTAAAAGAAACTATATAAATGATAATTATTTTACAGTGAGTGGCAAAAGTATGGAACATCTAAAATAACTTCAAAACTATTGATTTTTAAAAAAATCGTTCGAACAGGTCAATTTTATTTTTAAAATGCGTATTTGTAAAAAAAAATTATACAGAGTGTTTTAAAAATGCGATACTGACATCAACTTTGGTTTTTTAAATGGCACTTTATATTTTTTTATTGAATTTTTGGATTCTATAGCAGATTCTAGACATATTTTATATATGATGTCTAAGAAAAATGCTATTTCTATTGAAACTTTTTTGTTATTAACGGAGATTTGACTGATTGGGAAAAATTAAAATAAAAGAACATTTCAGCTGACGTTTCGGTTCTTCACTGCAACCTTTTTCAAAGCTTGCAGTTTGCAGGCAGCAAAGTTGGAGTAAAGAACCGAAACGTCACCTAAAATGTTCGTTTAATTTAATTTCTCCCAATCAGTCCAATGCCCGATAATAAAAAAAAAATTCAATAAAAAAGTTTGGACTATTCTTTGAGTTTCTGTTATGTGTCCCATTAATAATACGCATTTTTTTAAAATTGAAGTGTCAATTATTGTTTTCAACAAATTTTCAATTGTCATTATATTTTAAACTGTCAAGAAGTCATAGGGTACGGTACCAGATTTTAACAGTAAGTTCAATAATAATATTATGTTTTTATTTTATTCCAACTTTTAATAACTTAAAGATAGACATCTTACTGTCAAAAAATTATTGGGTGATAATTGAAACAATTAACTCAAGAAAAAATTGAGTGTTAAATTTTTTTTTTAAACGTCAATATTTCGAAAACAGTTAAAGATAGGTTAAGACATTATACACAAAATATGTTTAGAATTTGTCATATAATCTAAAAGTGCAATATAAAATATAGGATGCCATTTAAAAATACAAAGTTGACGTCGATATCTCATTTTTGGGATATACAGATTGAGTCTGCTGCACCAAAATAGATCTTACAAAACAAAGAAATTTTATTGTTTTTTCGAGTTATCTAAAAAAATTTTAAAATATTTTTTGCACAAAATAATACTTTCACATCTTTTCTTTTAGAATAATGTTAAAAATTGGAAATATTTTAGATTTTTTTGACCAAATTAATTAATATTTATTAGAAGGAATATTAGAAAAATTCTGAAAAAATTCACCTGTGTAGCGCAAAAAACAGTGTTTTTAATGACAAACTTTGAAGTTGATGTGATAACTAGTTTTTGAGAAAAGTTGAAAAACACTTTTAGCAGACTCACCCTGTATATTAGAATATATATTTTTTTCATATTATGTAAAATAATATAATTTTGTCATGCAAATATTACTTTAGTTATCCAACTTTTTAAAATTATTGTCAAAAAGTATAAGTATCTAGTAATTTTTCTCAAAAAAAATTTAAAACACAGGACATGTCCGTTTCCTACAATAATAATTGTAAAATTAAACTTTCATTAAAAATTTTCATGTAATAAGTTTTAAACAACAAAGGTATTTCTTTCTGGAAAGAGGTTTGTGCAAATTGAAAATAAAAAAAATATGTCTAATAATTTGCATAATAATAACGAACGATACAAAAGTCCTGAAAGCTCAATAAGCTATGGAAAAAAGAGCAAGATACAGTAATCATGTTTGAGGATTGTGCGTCTTTTAGAATACCAGAAGCATCTCAGAAGGTATCAGAAATGAATTTCAGTTTTTTTAATGTTGGTTTGCTCCTGAAAACTAACTTTAACTTGTTCATATTGTAACTGTTGCTGACTATATTTCTAGCACAAAACACAGATTAGTTACCTTATTTTCTAACAGAATTTCGCACAATAATTTCTGACATGTAAGATGACACTAATAATTAATTGGAAAAAACCAAACCTCATTTTCGTCTAAGCCTGCTTTCTATAGCTTTTGAGTCGCTCTTTATATAATTGTTGAAATTTTTTTCATAGGTATTGCAAAAATTGTAAATTATAAACAATTATATAATTTTATATAAAATAATATGATTGTGAGCTTGCGAATTATTTTAAATAATTTTGATCATAGTTAGATGCAATGGTTCATTCATGAGAGAAATTCGCTGTTTGGCAATAATTGACAGACTAAATCGCACGCTATCGAAGCGGCAGAACTACGGCCACGGCGTATAAATCCTTATCAGTTAGCACAGTTTTTTGTACCAAAAAATATTTTATATTATTACTTATTAATCTATGAGCGCCACCAAGAAGACAATAGCAAAACTATGTTTGCGTCTTATCAGACAAGGTTGACCTTGGGTCTGTCAGGCGTGGTCTTAACGTTAAAATTTTTATTATTAACCACTTCTATTATCAAACTTGTTGGCTAAATAACTATTAATCTTTGACTGATCCTTGTCTTTCGATTATTTATCAACAATTTTACAACTGTAGTCTTTTAGATTTAAGCTGTGTATTATTAGTTGCCTATAGTAAATCCAAAAATTAGTGGCTCCATCTTACACATTTAACTAGAAAGGATGCTAGCTTTGTCACAAGTTTTGAGTTTTTATCAGCTGTCCATACTGATTCATTTCTATATTGTGTCTAGACGCTCGTTAGTATGATAAATCATCGAAAGACATAGGTCAGACAAAAATGAAAATTATTCTAAAAATACAAGGTATAAATTTATTAAAAAGTAGAAAACATTTTAGTGTGTAACAAATAATAAACCCTCTATAAATCGACGTCTTAAGATGACTGCAAGGTGCAAATACGAGAGTGATAGATATACTACTGAAATAAGAGAGACACTATTTTCTATTGCGTGTGTTGGTTTAATTTTTTTAAACTTTTTTTAAATGATAAATTTTTAAATGCCTGCTCAAATTGAATTGATATGTTGGATTAAATGTATATCCTCCTTGTTTTTCTAATAAAATCAAATGAATTTAGTAAAGTGTCTTGGTAAAGATGTCTGGGTAAAAAATATTAAATCCAGCGGGTTCCCAACATTTAAACTATAATCCTAGAACCACTGAAAGTAAAATTTTTGTAAGCATAACAATTTGGGGATTAAATTTTGGATAGAAAGTATACCTAAAAAACTAATGTTTATTCTCATACACACAGTGTGAACCATTTGAATGGAATAACTTCGATAAAAATTTAAGGATTTATTTTTCCCAAGATCGAGATACAACCCTCTACTTTGAAATTTTAAATAGAAACCCCAATTTTTTTTAGCATATCTGAATTCTACGTATAATTTTGCGTATTTTTTATGTAGCACACACTATGTCGATTTGTAGTTGTTTTTGAAAAAAAAGGTGTAATATATTTGCAATAAATAAATTTGATAAAAATTCAGGGATTTATTAAAAAATGGGGTTCTCAATTGAAATCAAAGTTGAGAGTCGTATCATGATTATGAGACACCTTGTATATCCATTTTTTTTTGTCAAAAAATGCGCGTTGAAAAATAACAAGATAAGTATTCAGGGGTTTTCCTGAAAAACAAATCCCTGAACTTTTTATCGAAGTTATTCCATTCCAACGGTTCACACTGTATAAGAAACTTGCTATAAAAAACTCAAAATTAATTTAATTAAAAGTACTGTTAATGATTTTGTTTTATATATTTTTTTATAAATGGTAAGACTCATTCTTTAAAAGAAATATTTTTACTTAGTAGTAAAACATCTGATTCATCTAATTCTCTTTGAAAGAAGTATTTTGAAAAATTATTTTAGTCAACAAAAATTACATATACTATGGCTCTACCTAGTGAGCTCTATTTGAACGGATGCTAGCTCGGTCATACAGAATCAGAAGATTTAAAGTGAGTTCTATGTATATGTAAATAACAATAATTATTGAGTAGAGCAGGTTAAAAAAAGCAGAACTGTTGTGATCTGATGACTCATGTGGGACAATGGCTGCATTTTTATTTTTTAAATCTAGGAGTATAGTCAATTTTCCAAATAACGTTTATCTTTTTATTTACAAAAGTACTTTTTTGAGACTTTCTAGAAGTTTATAATAACATAAGAAGTTTTTATTATGTTTTTCGTTGTCTTCCATGTGTCGTTTTTTTATTTTTTCCAGAATTTCTTGTTGTTTTATATTACATAGTCGTTGTTTTTTTTTGTTCCCCTATTTGTCGTTTTTCTATTTCTTTTAGAATTTTGCGTTTAAATGAACAGTTGTTATGAGTGTTGTATGCATGCACAATAAAAGCATGGCGCTCATATGATTGCTGAACTAAAATAAAAATTTATTTTCTTGCTTTATTATTCCTGTATTTTCAAAAATTCAACGTTCTTGCCTACTATTTAGTAAGTGATTTGCTCTCTCACACACATTTAATTTGTGTATTGTATATACTATATATCTCTCTCTCTCTCTTATACCATGTTGTTCCTTTGATTATATATACAAGTGGATACCTAATAGCCTAGGGACCAACCGAACACATAAAAAGAAATGGGATGAAATGTAGGATGACAAGTTGTGCGCATGACAGCGCCTAATTTAAAAATATTGAACATTTCAATTCAAATATGTTAAGTTCCAACATTTTCTAACTGAAAAGTGAAAAGACTTGAAAAAAATATATATAAATAGGTTAATAATAAAAAACAAACCGTACGCAAACAAAATTTATTGATTTTTAAACAATATAATTTTTGATAGTTTCCGCCTAATATAATTTTCCTTATTTACAACAGTTTTACAATAATAATGTATTCTAATTTTGACAAATAAATCTATAATCAATTTAATTAAATTCGTGCGATGATTGTCAAAAATGTCTTGGTCCGCTATATGATGAAAAAAAGCATCGGATAAAAAAACATGCTGATTTGCTTGGGCAAATGATCTATGCTTTATTACGTTGATATTTTTTTTTAAATTATTACACATTTGCCTGAAACAAATTTCTGTAATTTTACAAATTTTTGTTACATCATCAGATGGGATTTTTAGGTTTCCGCGATTTTTTATAAATAAAAAAGAGTCTTTAGATGATTGCTTATTATTAAGGACGGCCTGACAAAAGTGGCACGTTATTTTTTTCTCTATTTTAAATACAGTGAACCCCGCAATATACTCAACCACTGTAAAACTAAATAAGCTTAGTTCCCATTTTGTATATAGGTAATCATGATCGCTAACTTCTATCTGCACATCAGGCTCAATGATATTATCACAACTTGCTTGTGAATAAGTTCCAACTGACAAAATTTTGATGTCACCAAAATCCTGGCAATTGCCAGAACTTTGCACTTCATGCCTCACAAGCAAGCGACGATAAGCACACTTAAACTGATGTGCTGATGGATTATTGTTAAAACCTCCCTTACTCCTAACAGCACTAAAAAAAACTTCCAAATGGTCTTGGCTTAACTTATAAGTTAACAAGTAATTGTAACCTGCATATTTTTCTTTTAAGAGACAAAACAAACTAATTGAATTTTTCAAATCTACGATAATGCCCAAAAAACCTGTCTTCCTATCTGAATCTATAATAAAAGTTGTTCCTATTTTAATTTGTTTTATGTATACAATGATTTCATCTATTTTTTGACGCAGAAATTGCAAAGTTTCCTCACATATCTTTTTTTTATATACAGATTTTGCCCATACACTCCTACTATTTAAAATGTCAAATGCATCATTAAACATTTTTAAAAATGTAGACGTGGCTTCAGAATTTTGAAATTCTGGGAGATGCTTGGAGGCCCATTGCAACGATGTTGCTACACTTTCACTTAAAGTTTGAATGGCGAGTTTGGCATTCATTTTTTCATTTTGCCATTGAATGTGTCGTGTTGTCAATTTGTTGCCTAAGCGAAGTCCTTCGGTTGCTTGCACTTGTTGTAATTGTTTGATAAAACTCCACTTTACAAATTCTGATTCCACATTTAGTATCTCCTTGGCCCCAAGTGCATTTCTTACGAGCTTAATCATGTGCACAGCATCAAAGAATACAAATACTTTGTTCTTGGTTTCATAGTGAATAAACCAAGGCTGAAAGCGGTCGAAGCTGAAATTGCAGCCTAAAGCTGTGCACATTTTAATATTTGAAGCCGTCCCATCGAAAGTTAGTGAATGGCATTTGACATTAACATCCTCAAGCATGTTGAGGCACCTTGATATCAAATGTGATCGTTCTTCTCCAGTCATTCCATTAATAACAAAATATCCCAAAGGAATTTTCCAATGGGAATTTAGCGAAACTGCCATTATGACAAGGACATTTTTTCCCAGCTCTTTAATGTCCTCATTGGAAGTATTGTCTTCAGTTCCGACATCTACATACCCGTAAAACTTCTTTCCATTCCAATGGACATTTTGTCTAATTGACATCTCATCAATAACTAAATTCACAAGGACAGGACCATTTGCTCTGCTTTTCAATTTCAGTGCTTCAAAAGCCTCTTTCGTGAAGCCTGGTTCTGCATCAATTGCCATGTACCAATTTTGTAATGTGCTTGGATTTGGCAATTTATTATTAAATATTTTTCTCACATATTTATAGGCTTTTGGAGAATAAAAGTTCAAAGTAAGAGCGAAAGCTCGCAATTCAGGAGGAAACTTCTCTTTCTTTTTTTTACTCATAAAACGTCTCCAAATTGCTTTCACAGAATCTGAAGCTGTGACCTTAAAATTAAAAAAATGAAATAAACTTAAATTATCAAATAAAATAAATCATACAAGTAGTGTCGCTTCTGCGTTAACACTTATGAGATTTTTATTCTTTAGGTGCAAAACCAAGTCTTCAAGCTTTGTGATTTTCCTTTTCAATTTATAATTTTCTGTACGAGCAAAAAGCAGTTTCCTCTTTAAATCATTCATCTTTTCAATAGCATTATCATAATGTCTGCGTGCACTCCTTGGAGAATTAAACAGTTTTCGACGTTTTTTGGGAGTGGTCTCTAATGAAACATCTGGAGTTGTAGAAGATTTCGAAGCTGGCTCATCATTCACTGCTGCAAGATAAAAAAAAACAAATTTTCTCTTTGTGAATACATATTTTTCAAAGAAAACTTACATAAAACAGTATTTGATTGATAAAAAGACGTTTGCAGATTGGCAGTTGATTCTTGTATGTTGCAAGAATTTACCAGAGCTGGAAAAATAAAAAAAATAAATAAAAATTATCTAATTTTTTTACTTTAATGAAAATCTACCTGTATTATTTATAGTAGTGTTCAATAGCAAAGGCTGATCAGCCTCTGATAAGAAACGTGTATTGTAAATATTATTTACAGATGCAGGGGCTGACACAACTACAAGAGGTGACTCCACTGTCATCAAACTGAGCTCACCACTAGCTTTTCCGTAGCAATTTGGCAAATTAGTAACTTGCTTTTTTACTTTCTTTGATCTGCTAATAACATACATTTCATCAGTAAATTGTAAATTTACAGGGCAATATAAACATTACTTTTTCTGCAAAAACATTGTTGGGACTGAATTTTTAATCAATCTACTTCGACCACTTATAGTATTACTAAAGCATGACTTGGCAAAATGTTGGCTACAAACTTGAGTACTTTTCATTATATCATCTTCACTGAATTTAAATGCAGCAAGCCACTGCTTCCTAGAAAGAAGATCTTTTGGAAACCTATGAATGAATATAAAATTTTATAAAACCAGTGCACAAATTAAGATTTCCAAACTTACCGATGATGGGATAACGATGGATCCTTTGTTTTGCAGAAATAACACAGCTTATTATTGCCGGTCATATTGTTTTCGCCAAACAAAAAACACAAAATTAACTCAAAAAAGCAACTTTTTATAAAAACACGTGGTCTCACAAAACTTCGCACAATCGACACAACCAGTCGGCACAACGCACAAGTCAAAAAGATATGTCAGCTGTCTAAAAACTTCTGTCAATTGAGAAACGGTACTTGCGCAAAAGATTGGCATCCTACATTTCGTTGCATCTCTTTCTGGCGTACGCTATTTTTGAGGGTATCCTTGTCCCCCAAATCTTTTCAAAATGTGTACTCCTCTAACACATTGAATTAGGTATCCACTTGTATATATAATCAAAGTGTTGTTCGTCTATGGTTGTCACCGCAGCTCGCCTCGGCAATATCTCGATACTCGTTCGATATACTGTAGCAATATATACGCAAGGGGCAAGGCTTGATCCAGTCTTATTATTAGATCCACGTAGATCTACGTTTTTTACTGACCTGTAAATAAGTTTTTTATTGCACTCATGCATTGACAGTAGATCACAGAGAAGGTAGTTCGTTTACATTCAAACTCCCTTCTCTCCCCGCCTAAGTTTTTGACTTTTCTTTTTGAGGTTATAAAATGAAATTCTTAGTTTTCTGAAAAATGACGAAACTTTTGTGGGGCTGCCAAATTATTCGATCATCGACACGAAAGATTAGTAAATATGTGGATAAGGACAAAACCGGTAAAGCCATTCGGCAAAAATTTCTCGATTATTTCATTAACAAAAACAACCACAATTTTATCAAATCAAGCCCAGTGGTACCTTTTTGTGACCCAACAGTGGCTTTTGTAAACGCTGGGATGAATCAGGTAACTATATACAAAGCAGACAATTTCAAAACTAGAGAAACAACCAGTTTAAGGGAGTTTTCTTGGGAACACATCAGCCCCACTATAAAAAAGTTGCAAATTCCCAGAAATGTATCCGTGTCGGGGGTAAACACAACGACTTGAATGTTGTTGGAGGCGATGGGTATCATCACACGTTTTTTGAAATGCTAGGAAATTGGTCATTTGGAGACTATTTCAAGGTAAGAAAAAAAAATTAGAAAAAAATAGGTCCTGGAGCTTTGTTTCATAGCAAGAAGCTTGTGAATTAGCGTGGAAATTATTAACTGAAGAATATAAAATTCATCCTTCAAGGTTATACGTTACATATTTTAAAGGGGACCCAGCTTTGGGTATAAAGGAAGATTTAGAAACTAAAGAAATTTGGAAAACGATTGGGTAAAAATGTATTTAAATTTACAAACTACTAATATCGTTGTTTAGGGTGTCAGAAGACAGAATTCTACCTTTTACCTCTAAAGATAACTTTTGGGAAATGGGACCTACCGGTCCGTGTGGCCCTTGTACTGAAATTCATATAGATCACGTAACGTCCAGTAATAGAGCAAAACTAGTCAATAAGGGCCTTCATGATCTCACCGAACTCTGGAATTTAGTGTTTATTCAATATAATCGGTAATTTATTACAATTTTTTAACAATTTTTACAATTCTTCTTTAGTAAAAATAATGAATCAGTTGATTTACTCCCTGAAAAACACGTAGATACCGGTATGGGCTTTGAGAGGCTTACTGCAGTTCTCCAAGGCAAAATTAGCAACTATGACACTGATAATTTCACTTATCTTCTCAAAGCAATTCATAAGGTCTGTTTCTGTCGGTTTAACAAACAAATTGGATAGAATAATTGAATAGAATTGCAGTAAAATCCCGGAATATCAAGGAAAATTTGGAGAAAAAGATTGGAACAGTCTTGATGCGTCTTACAGAATTTTAGCTGATCATGCCAGGATGGTGACTGTATGTCTTGCTGATGCTATGATTCCAGAACAAAAGTAATACCAAATAAGCAATATTTAAACAACTGATAATTGAGTTAATTTTAGCCAAAAACTCAGACGCATAATGAGGAGGTCTTTTATTTTGTGCGAAAATGTTTTTAATAAAGAGAAAGGCCTGCTTAAAGAACTTTCAAATTACGTAATTGAACATTTAGGGTGTGTTTATCCTGAAATGGAACGCAACGTCAAACAGGTGAGCTACCCCTTGTATGTAGACAACTGAGATGGCCGATGAGGGCTCCATTGTCAATCAGCTGATTTCTTAAAGAATTGCTTGTTCTCAAACTTATTACTCTTTTAGGTTATTATTTATTCTTTTTTACACTTGTACGTTTAGCAATAATAAAAACTAAGTTAGAATCATATTAATCTGTAAATTACGTGTGCGCTTAATCAGCTGTTTAAATTTTGCGTTATTTTCCTGTGAGGACAGGTGCGTCTATTGTGCAATAAGTCTGTCTATTGTAATTTCAAATTGAGCGTGCGACACTAGCAGAAAACTGCCAAACTAAGAGGTTAGATTGAAATATAACGAAATTAGGCTCACCCCTTTTTTAATAGTATTTTTTTAAATAGAAAAACGAAACTGGGGATAATTATTGTGTTAGAAAATCCCCATTAAATGAGTAAAAAATAAGCTTTCTATTACTTCCGGTTTTACCGGAAACGACTATAACTTTGGATTTTTAAATAAAACACTATGGGTATTTTTATATTTATGGAATCTACATTAAATTTTGAGTCTAATATTACTACTTTTTATAACATTTTGTGAAATAAAAAACTTTTTTTGTAATATTTGTTTTTTTTATCTAGAAGGCTGTGATGGTCAAAAATATTTCTAAATAATGTAGGCAACTATTAAAAAATAAAACTAGTCCGAGAAATAATCTAATTTGGAAAATACACGAATTTAAATTAGAATAAATTGGTTTTAACGTTTTTTTTTTGTTAATCCAAAGATACCAAAATTTTGAAAATCTACTCAAAAATCAGCAGTTTTTGTAATATTTACTAAAATAATTTTTTAAAAATTGAAAAAATTTTTATATTGAAGAAGTTTCAAACAAGCTAGCATTTTAACAAGTAAAAAAATAAAATAGACAGCTACTAAACATAATTTGTTACTTTTTATGGTTTTATTTTTCAGTTGTTCCCTACATTATTTAGAAATATTTTTTAACCATCACAGCCATCTATTGTAGATAAAAAATAACAAAAATTACAAAAAAAGTTTTTTATTTCACAAAAAGTTATAAAAAGTAGTCTATTAGACTCAGAACTTAACGTAGATTCCAAAAATATATATAGTGTTGCATTTAAAAATACAAAGTTAAGGTCGTTTTCGGTAAAACCGGAAGTGATAAAATAGTACAATATACGTGTTTCACAAGACTATTATTGTGACACGAATGAGTTTTGAGCACGACGAGCGAAGTGAGGAGTACTTAAATAGAATGAGTGTTACAAGTCGTCTTATGAAACGAGTGTAATATACTATATTCTTTTTTTTGTCTACTTCTACTTTTCTACTTTGCAAAAAAAGCATTCAAAAAGTCTCTTTTGATTGAAGAATTATCACAACTTGGGATTTTTGACAAATTTGGTTGGCACTAATGAAGTAATGACATTTGTCAAGTTTATTAAGGTTTTCAACTGATTTACTAATTAACTGATATTTTTCTTCAATATTTTCGACAGCTCGCTTATGATTTTATTAACTAAATATTCCATATCATCTCCATTGCATAGGCGGTAGACGTAATTTTTACGCTTACGGTGCCAACATAACCAATGAAAAAGTTACTGTTTTGCATGCTATAATGAAAATTTAGTGTCATTATTGTTAAACGCAAACACGTTTAACAATGACAATATTGTTAACGCAAAGTAGAAAAAGTTCATTTTTTACTCGCTAAATGGAGATTTTCTAATATAATTATAATATAATTATTATTAATATAATTATAATTCTAATATAAAACGGTATTGAATTTTAGTTTTGAGGCACCAGTAGGATTGTTCAATCAACAGAACGGTACTGAGCATGCGCAGTGACTTTTTATAGATGCGAAAACTCTACTACGCATGTTGAGTACGATTTTAAACTGTTGTTGGAACAAACCAAATTACTTCTAATAATTTATTTCCCGTTTAAAAATCAATAAAAATTATAGATACATCAAATTATCGACTATGAAGAAGAGGTTTATAAAACCGTGCGCAAACAAGCTACAGAAGAATGGTCTAAACTTGCAAAGCATCAGCCTGAACTTCTCTCTCTTGACATCAATGAAAATCCTAGTCTAGCAGCTGGGTATAAAGAAATCAAGTCTACCAATCCAAAATTCATTGATGCCAAACTCGCTTTCAAACTGTATGACACGTTTGGTCTAGATGAAGAATCAATTTCTAATTTAGCACAAATTTTGCATTTGCCTTTCAATGAATCAGATTTGCACAAAGAGCTAGAACTCGCCAAAATTAGAAGTAAGGAACAAGGAATAATGTTAGGCCCCAGTGTTTACGACCAACTTGTCCAAGCTAAAGTCCCCAAAACAGACCGATCAGATTTGTATTCCTACTCCAAAAGCCAAGAAAAGTACAATTTTAAAGACTTGGATGTGAAAATTTTAAAAATAGTGAGGAATTCTGAAATAGTTGAACAAATTGAACCGGCAAATTTCTGTTCTTTAGTTTTAAACAAATCGAATTTGTATACAGAGTCCGGAGGCCAAGTCAGTGATAAGGGTATAATTCAGTTTGATGATTGCGCTTTTGAGGTCACAGAAGCACAAAATTGCAACGGATATATTCTACACAAAGGCTTTCTCCGGTCTGGGGGAGATATTTCAGTCAAGGTTGGCCAAATTGGTACCCTAAAAGTAGACCAAGATTTTCGTCTCAAAAATATGAGAAATCACACCGCCATTCATTTGTTAAATTCTGTGTTAAAAAAATTGAAAGGAGCAACATGCCAAAAATCAAGTAAAGTCACTCAGAACTACCTTAATTTGGATGTTGGAATTTTCGGTGAGAAGTTGTCTGTAGATGAAGTAGCATCAGTAGAGAACACTATTCGAAAAGTGATTCAGAATCATCTCCCGGTAAATGTAACGAAAATAGACAGTCAAAAATTGACCAACTTAAATGAGGTTATTTTAATTCCTGGTGAAGTGTATCCAGAGACTGGAATTCGGCTTGTGGAAGTCAAAGGGGATGAAGGATTTTTGTCACGTGAGCCTTGTTGTGGCACCCATGTATTGAGTACTGGTGATATTGAGGATTTTTGTATCGTCAGTACTAAGTCATTAGGAAGGAGTACTACTTCAATTCATGGAGTGACAGGTGACAGAGCTAAAACTGCCACAGCTAATGGAATTGAACTTTTACACAACTTGGAAATCTTCGAGAAGAGTATCTCGGATAACATTGACAAGGTAAAATGAATTTTACTGATTTTACTTACTTATGGACTAATTTCAAGTTGAGATACTACCGGTAGTATCGCAAATTTTAATACTTTTCCATTGCAACAACCAACCACAGCCCCGAATTCCTCTAATTTTGCTTAGAAACGATGATACTACCGGTATTATCTGACTTGAAATTAGCCCATTAAGCTTTCTATCTTTAGCTATAAGACTGGTGGGGTTAATTTAAATAAAATTACGTTAAATATGCTTTATTGCCCCCATTGGACATAAATTTTATTTTACCAATTTATCGTTTTTTTTTAATTTTTGCTTTTTAACATTCACATCAAATTTTTGTGACAGCTGAAAGACCCTGACCGGCTCTAAAGTATCTGCTTTACTGTCTAGTCAATAAAAGTGTTGACATTTATGCTTTACTAACTAGTCAATAAATTGCACTTCACTAAAATGTGGTGTTTACTGTCGATCGGAAAAAAAATGTGTTTTCTGGTGAAAAATCTCGGAAAAATAACACGAATTAAAATGTGTTGGTATCACGAAAAAAGGCACTTTTCTTTTGACCTCGAGCTGCGCGTTCGACCAAATAACTATTTAGTATAAGCGAAAATTGTTTTCAGCCGGATGTTTTGAATACAGCGATTGCCTCTTTTAAACAACAATTGAATTATAATGTTGAGGATGAAACAATATTACCAGTGACTGTCAAACAGCAATGTATAGATATCTTGAACAAGATTAGTAAACAAATTAAAGATTCAGGCAAGAAGAATTTGAGGTGAGTTGTTTTAGATAGAAATTCTAAAGATCTAATTTTCAATTAAAGGGAGTTTATCGAAATTGAGATGCGTAACGCTATGGACTCAAATGTTTTACAAACAAAAAAGAAACAAAAATATATGGTACACTATCTGAGGACTTCACTTGTTTTGGAAAATGTTCCATTACAAAAAGCAACAAAGTTATGCCCTGACATTCCTGTTTTGATAATATCTTACTCAGATAGTATAGTGAAAGCTCGTTGCTGTGTTCCTGAGGTAAGTTAGTAAGTTAAAAAACCGAAATTCTCATGTTGTGTGTGATAGAACCTAAAAAGTGAGTCGTTTAATGCTGAAAAATGGCTGAAAGATACAGTGGCTGCTGTATTCAAGTGTTCTGTCTTCCCTTCTAAAGGCTACGATACGTCTGTAGTGTGCAATATGAAGGCTAAAAAAATTAAATTGGAAGATTGGGATCCGTTATTACAAGAGAGTCTAGATGCAGCAAAAAGGTTTATTGAGGAAAACTTGTAGGTGTACAGTATAAATAAAATTGTTGTTTTTTAATAAACACTTATTTATTTTTATTAAATACATAGTCAACAAGCTTAACATTTAAGCAACATGAAAGTTCGACAAGCACAGAATTTGTCTCTTTTTTTTTGTTTGTTTTTAATGCTGTGGATAATCACATTGTTAAAATCTGGCTAAAATTCGAACAAATAACAATAATACCAAGGCATTTTTTCGTACTAAATCTCACAAAAATATTTTGCAGTCTTATTGTTAGTTTCGACTATTGAGACTTGATAAGCGCTATGTAAAATGTCAAAAAAATACCCGGCCAGATGTACTATATGCGGTACAAAATGGCGACCATTTTAGACGGGTTCGTTTTTTTGCCGGAACAAAGCGGACGGCAGACTAAACAGTTACACTATTGAAGGTTAGGGTTGGTTCGGGCGCCATTTTATACACTTCGTGGGGTTACACTGGCCGCATAAAAGGCAATGCATTACGATATATACTGGACGAACTTTACTCTAAACGTGGTCAAAATATAGAAACTAAAACGGGAATGGGAGGGTCTACAGTAACCCAAAATAACTACAGCGGCTACGCAACCAAGCAAAACTCCAGCCGTCCTATTTACTAGTTATTAATTGTTATTACAGTCTTACCGCTACGTGAGAATAACATACAATCTACTGATTATAAAAAATAATTTAAAAACAATCTTATGTAACTATCAACATTGATGTTTAAAGATCTAAAAATCAGTTTACCATCATTTCAAAAACAGGCATGTCAATCAGTGTTTGATTTTTAAATATTTTAAACTACTTTATTGCTCGATTCACCGAATTCTCTTTCACCCGACTTTAATTGAAAAACATGCAAGTTCGTGTCGATAAAACAAAATTCTAAATACTTTTTATAAGGAATGCTTACACGATGACTGAGAAGAAGGAATGCGAGAAAAGTTGCTACAAAGTTCCGCTTTGATTAGGCCTTGCGTTACGTCTCACATCCTCCAATTGAATGAGCTGAAAAGACGTCCACATAAACCACTATTGACAATTAACAAGAAGCGATACGCCCTCTGACGGTGAAATCAGCTGTTCGACAGAACTGTCGATCTTCAGTCTTTCAGCACAAAACACAGACTGGTTATCTTATTTTCTAATAGAATTTTGCTTACCAATTTATGACATCTAAGATGACAGTAGTGATTAATTTTGAACGAACAAACCTCATTTTTGTCTAAGCCTGCTTTAATTCTACGACTTTGATCACTCTTTACAAATCCTCCATAAGTCCATATGATAGTTTTTTTATTCGTTTTAATCGAACAAGTTTTGGAACAGAGTTGTCCCAGTTTACTTAGGTCTCAAATTCCACCGATAGAGCACGTATTGCATTTAAAACAAGATAACATTTATGTTTTGTTTTTCTTTTGCCCGAGAGATACTAGTAAACGTTGCAAATTTGAAATACCCATTTATGATTGACTGATGAAAAATTAACCAATCACAAATGAGTATTCCAAATTTGCAACGCTTACTCTCTGGTCTGTGTCCCTCTGGTAAAATACTCATTTGTGATTGGTAAATTTTTGAAATCAGTCAATCACAAATGGGCATTTAAAATTTGCAACGCTTACTAGTGCCTCTCTGGTAAAAAAAAACAGACCATAGATTTAAATTTTATTAATAATTATTGCTAGTCACCATTTGTACTCAACTCACCTTTTCAATGGGTATGCACGACAGCTCACCGCCTCCACACTGGGGCGGAGGCAACTGTGCCGTTGGCGTAACCGGCTTATTCGCCGCCTTCTCCTGCGCCTCTTGTCTAGCTCTACGCTCCTTCAATTTCAGCGAGAAGATTGCCACAGAACGGGCACGTTTCATTAGGCTTTGTTTCACTCTATTTTTCTTCGCCGCTAATTCTTCAGCGGCTCGAGCCGCATCGTCCGCCTCCTGACTCGACACGCTGCGAGCACTATCACTCAACGAGGCGTCAGCGGGGGCGGGAATAGGGCGTGCTCGGTTTGGAGGCTGAGGCGGTGAACGCGGGCGTGGCGGCCAAACGGGGCTGCTTTTCAGTAAGTCGGAATCAGAACTAGAGGCGTCCTGAAATAAAATTTGTACCAGATAAAAGTATTGACCACTAAAACCACCCATGAGGGTGCCATAGTCGAATAGGGAACTAGTAACACATATTATTATATACTAGTAACATATGACTTATTTTCTTTATGTTCAAGTAAACAATTAAGGGTCGGTTTGCAGAAAGTAATTTAAATATTTAATTGCGATTAACTTTTAATTTGCGATTAAATTGACGCTTCTGATATTTGATTGTTCAAAATCGGTATTTAATCGCGAATTAACTATTTAATCGCAATTAAAGTTAATGTTAAGTTATTTTGGTGTTTTACGTCCATTATTTATATAGTTAAAAAAATATTATTAGTAATGCCAAACAAATGGAGTAATGTCAAGTAATGCCAAACAAATTTTGACATTACTTTTAAGGTAAATAATCTATGTATTTCGCAACCCTAAATTAAATCAATTCCAGCCTTGATAAAGAATCCAATAAAGATTCGAGACGTCGCCGTCGGCGTTATAAAATAGTTAATGTTAAGTTCTGTAAACCGGCCCTAAATCTACGTAATACTTTTAATTTGGATATTGTTGGACCGTTTCCCTGTTTCCCAAAATTAATTGTTCTTCGCTATCCACTTATGGGAGCCACCTACCCTCAAATAAATTTTATTCGTTTTGTCGTGGCAGCTCTCCAGATTGATTCGATATTAAGTCCACGATTCAAACATAAATGTATAAAAACCGAAAAAAAGTTAATTACTTCATGACTGTTATGACTACTGTTTCACACTATATGAGGCCTATCTTAAATGTCATCTGATCATTTGTTGGATCGATTTCAACTTACCTTTGAAGTAATACAGTCAGTACTTCGATGTATATCTGATTCCTCCTTAATTCGTTTAGCCCATTCGGCTCCTCCCCCAGGACCTATAGTCAAATGATGACCATGTTCTGGTTGTACTTCTGCCGGCACCCACTCCTTTGATTTTCTCGGTTTAAAAGGTGGAATTTGTTGAATACTATCTGGAGTGATAGACACAGGTTTATAATGAGTAGTTGGAGCCGGTGAAGTAGGTGTAGGTACAGGCGTGACATTCTGAGAATGTCCTGACTCTTTCAAAGTCTCAGTCATTTCACGTAGTTTTATATCTAGTTTATTTTCGTTGCCGGCGACGAGACTGTGACTCGGCGAAACTGAAAATCTAAAAAGGACAATCAAAATCAAAATTTTGTGATAATTATTGAAATTTGGGCTAAGCGCATTTTCAAAGCGATATGACTACGTCAAAATGGATCGATCGGTCAAAGCGAAGTAGATGTGCTAGAAAAGATCGGTATGTTTTTGCAATGTGATAAGAGAATGTTTGAAATGGCGAAGCACATACTATTTTTACCATTTGGGACGTACGGTGCCGGCCCTCACCCGAGACCTAAACGAAATAAGCCGATTACGGACTAAAATCACTACTAGAGCCGGAATCACGCGGTTTGAATTGGAAAACATAGACATAGAGACATGGACTGCACTAAGTAACTACATACTAAAATGTATGTCGGTATTCCTAGCCAATTTTCCCTCGAAATTTCTAGAGTGGAACATTTGTGCAGTCCAGTCTCTATATCTATAGTTGGAAAAAACTTACCTCCCAATCATTTTGGCCGTTTCTTCGGGAGATGGCGTTGAAGTATTAGCTAATCGACTGGCTTCCCTTCTCGCCCACTCAATTTTGGCCATTTCGGTAGCCAACCATCCAGGAATATCTGGTATGGCACACGTGATTATGAACCGAATAACCAACATGATGTGTTCCAAGGCAACTATCAAGAGGATGGTTTGAGTGGCGGTCATATCCGGAAACATTCGATGAACCTGACCCGACAACCCGATCAGGGCACAATTAACCAAAACCGCCATTATGCTCATGTATTCCATACAGTTCTGAAACAGATAACAAAATTTCCCTTCTTCGAATTTAGGTTTCAATTAAAAATAAAGATTATGATTAATCAAAATTTTAGGTCGGAACTAAATGATTGGACCTTTACCTGCCACGTGCCAATATTTGGCACTCTTTGGCCGAACGGTCTCTGGCACACATAAGCCAACTTGAATGCATCACTCCTGATTTCGATTAAATTATTCAACAAGGCGCAAACTGCTGCCGGAGGAAAAGCAGAAGAGAACAAAATGACGTAGCCTAACTGCATTGTCATTTCAAGATGGTCGGCAAAAGTACCGTCATACTAAAAAGAAAAATATCAAAAAATCAACTTTGAAAAATTGAAAGTAACAAACTTTGTATAGAGAACTTTCGAGTTCGGCTTGACTCATACTACGTTTGTTCGTCTGTTCACTTGATTCTTCTTTGATTTCAGGTACTTTTTCGGTTTCTTCGCCAGGTGGCGGTCTTGCATTTTGGGGACTTAAGGCACCCCACAAATCAAAACTCATTTTTGCCAAACGCAAATGTTCAAGCATATAGGGCAAAGCTGACTCTTTCAAATTACCTATTACTTGTCTAGATATCAACAAAGCGGCCAATTGCTGAAGACAAAATGTTTTAAAATTGCTATTGGAAAAGATGGGGACTAAGTTACCTCCTTGAGGCGCGCCTGATCTTGTAAATAAAAGGCGATGTAAAACAATGAGAGGAATGAATTGACAAATTGAAACTGAAACACAGAACGGCTCTTGTAAATTTGATTTTTTAAAAGACTGGTTGAGGGGTGTTTAATGAAATATGGATATGATCTTGCAGCTATGGAGATGTTGGCAATAATTTTTAGATGATTTCATCGCTTGGCAGATGTTGATAAAAGTAAAAACCGATCTTTACCAGTAATTTATTGCTGCGGTGTCAAATAAATGCTTGTGAAAAATGTAAAATGCTCTATTTGAAGGAATGTATGATAAATCAAGTCTAAAGTTCATGCGTGTTCCAAAAATAATGCAAAAGTGGATCTCCCACGCAGGATTGTTAAACAAAGTAACCAATAACGTGTTACTAACTGAAAAAAAAAAGAGAGAAAGAGTAAAAAGCAGTAACATGAATAAATTAACGCAGCTCATGCAGATAATATCGTCGTCTTGTTGATGAAGAGAAATTTAAAGTAATTTCGAAGAGAGTGTGACAACAAAGCGTATAGGGGAATCAAACTCTTTCTCAAATTTAATTTTTCCCTGCTTTCCACTCGTAGGAGTAGCCTTTGTTGGGTGGTGCTAAATCGGTATCTCTTATTAACATTCTGCCCTTTTGAAAAAGTATGATTTCATATTATGTAATATGAAAATGAACGAAAACTTTTAAAAAATAAATAAAAAAAAACATAAAAGGAAATTCAAACTTAATGCAAAATATTCCCGAAATGGTAAATGCTAAGGGGACCGCTAAACTCTTATACAGAAATTGCCACCAGCTCCATAATTACTTGTATTGGACGGATATACTATTATAACCGGACATGCATGAGGATGCAATGATTGAATTTATTTTTAAAAATAATTTGGTCATAAATTAGGGTTCATTAGACTATTTCGCAGTTAGAAGAAGTAAGTGCAAGAAGCTTTATACGGGTATAGAAGAATACAAACCAAGGCCACTTTGCCGATGAGGTGGTTTTCGTACTTGGTCTCAAGACGGTAGTTCTCTGAGCAGCGTGGTAAAAACATAGCTCACAGTTAAATAGTTAGCATCTACTCTAATATAACTACTAATCAGGTACAATCAACACAACAAAAATGTACGTATATTTTGTTACACTGCTTTAGTATGATAAATATCCATGCCAAAACACTATTTTAATAAAAACGCTTATTATTTAAACTCACCTTTATCGTTCAGCCAAATAGCTATTTTAAAGTAGGCCTCGTCCATTAGCGATATTACAACAGCCAACATGATTTTGGGGAGGTAACCAAGCCACAATGGCAACCCTCTCGCACTTAAAAGGCCATCCCACCAATCCTAAAACAATCTAAATAAGCCACGCCCCCGAAAATAAGCCAAACCTACTTGAATTTGCAACGAGACAATCATTACGAAGAAAACCGTGGATAAACAAACGACAATAATCGGCACCGAAACACAATATCTGAAAACGTGTCGCTTCCACGTAGGATGCCATGGTTCTAAACGACCGGTGACCGGACTAGGCTGGAGAGGTCCCTGGGAACATATCATAACATGTCGCGCAACCTAACACGTCGACATGTTACAGCACTATAAGCTCTCTAAAGAAAAAAAGCAGCATACGAAAAGTCAATGTGAAATTAATAGCAGAAATTGTGCTCAAAGCGGTGACATTTCGTAACTGATTTACAGTTAACGGAAATGTCAAGTGTGTTGTTGCTATGGTAATAGTGGGCGTACCCGAAACAGGGGGCGGGGCTCGGCGAGGAGGTCATCGCGTTGATCGAGAGTACCCCATCTGAAAGCTAGTTCAGCTGAGTACCGTTTCCAAGCCTGGAGGTATGTAGTGACCCAAACAACGTTGAAAACTGAAAATAGGACGTAGCCGACGTCTTCAAGGGTTTGGTGTTTACTGTTACAACATAACTAAAAGAGGGAAGTAATTATGTGTTTTATAACTGGTTAGTTGAGATGAGACTCACCCAAAAGAAAAAGCCGACGATAGCCGGAATACTCAAGGCGGTGGTGTAATGGCCTAACCAGGCGAAATACATACCAATTTTGACACCGAAATATTCGGTTATTTCGTCTGAAAATAAAGATTAAGTACAGTCTCGGTAAATCAGGCATTCCTAATGTCGTCATAGCCGAAAAAATGATCCCGGTCATGTAAAACACGTGATTACAGTTGGAAAGGCAATCACTTTTGTGTTTCTTAAGTTTGGCATATAGAAATACGAATCAAAAATATGCTATTGATACACAATAAAATTATAGACATAGTGACTACATAATTGTGAAAATGAGTATTTAAGAAAAGAAAAAAAGTTAATTTCTTTTAAAATTACAAAAATAAGTAGATGACGAAATAAGAAAATAAAGTAAAAATAATAAGTAATGAGCAACTTGAATAGAAGATTATGAAATAAGAGTAGGTTCAGAAAAGTATATGGTAAAGAAGAAGTGACCTAAAATAATAATCTATCATTATCCTTTTGAAAAAATTTTCGTTATGACTTGCGCGACGGTAATTAACGGTATTAAAACCATGCTTTAAATATTGGTTTAAAATTTTAAACCGCGTTTCAAAATACTTTAGCCAGATCCTAGGGGAATAAGAACATAGAGAGCGTTTATGACTTAAACAATAAATGAAGAGTGGAAATTCTAAAGATTCTAAGTGCAACGTTTTAAATTTTTCTGATTTTTCTTTCAATAGGTTCTATATGTAAAAGCATATTTATTTTTAAATGATTTTTAATCAATCGAAGGACACAACTGAATTGTTAAAAACCTACTTCAAATAAAAAAAGTAGATAAACCGATAAAAGTTGTCATTGTAACTTTTCTCTGATGGGCATATGCCTACGAGTAGAACCTTCAGAATTTATACTCTTCAAATATTGTTTTTCCAATTCATTTACGAAAAGCAACCATTTTGATATGTCGTTTCAGTTGTCAAATTTTCTTCATTATGTAACTAGCGATAAAAAGTGACATTATTTTATAACTATGTACATACTTATAAAAGGTGACATTAATATAAAAAAACTAAGGGCCGGTTTACAGAAAGTGAAATTAACTTTAATTGCGATTAAATAGTTAATTCGCGATTAAATGCCGATTTTGACCAATCAAACACGAAGAAAGCCGATTTAATCGCGAATTAACTATTTAATCGCAATTAAAGTTAATTTCACTTTCTGTAAACCGGCCCTAAGTTTACTTATTTAAAAAAAAAATATTATTAATATTGTTGCTTTTCGTAACTTAATTTGAAAAAATCTTGCATGAAACAAATAAAATGTATGAAATGGCTGATTTTTGCACACGACTCTTGCAACTCGTTGCATATAAAGTTATTATTAAATAAATTTGTAGATAAAAACAATAAAAGAGCCACCTCTGTCACCATAAAACTCTAAAAGTAAACACACAAAAACGCCATTTGATGAGATGTTTCAAGTTGCTTGTGAGAAGCCACCATTACGCGTATTGCAGGGTCAATGGACGGACATGTCAGGTGTTATATCACTTTTGTAATATTAAACAACAGCGCATTAACCCAAAATTTTGGCTTTGTGAATTGTTTTTTACCGCAAATTCGGGCTTTTAAAATGTAGGCCATTGTCATATAACATAACGTGACATTGTCATATAACATAATTCACAAAGCCAAAATTTTGGGTGGATGCGTTCTTGTTTAATATTACAAAAGTGATCAGGGTATATATTAAACAAGAAGCGTATGCAATATGCAAGGTTCCTTAAATTCTCAGGTTGTCTGGTAACTATGTAAACAAAAGAGAGAGACAGATATAGTCGCCATGTTTATACGTCATCAAGCGTGCCCAAACTTTTGGGGTTTGTGGTCAAAAATTTTTTTGGCTGTGTTGATTGATTTTAAATTTATTTTGTAAGTGTGGTGTTGCAGTTTTGGTATCAAGCATTAAACTGTATTGTTTATTAAAAAAAAACTGTGACTAAATGATCGCGAACTGTTCTTTTTAGACAATATTTTTGGGTTTAATGTGAAGCATTATTTCAGTTATTTCTGGGGCTGTATTAGGGCCTTAAAGGTGAGTAATAACAATAGTTTGTTAATAGACGTCAGTTTTCATTTGATATCAATTTGATTTAGAAAATTAAATAAATAAACCAAAATTTTGAACCTAACTTCAAAACTATTTTATATGAGTTTTCTTAATAATTATATTTTAGAAGATGCCGGGTGGAAGTAATGGTTGCAATTTGCAAGAAAATTTCAAAAGGAGCTAAAGAAATCGGCGAAAATCTTTTATTTTTTACCTTTCCAAAGGATCCAGACGTACCGTTGGCACACAAAGGGTTAATTAAATTATACTTTTTTCTCTTTGGTTGTATTTTTTATTTTAATATAATAAAATGGTTTGTAATAGGCAAAAATTTTAGGTTTTTAATAAATCATACAATTAATTTAAATTATTTGATTGTCACAATCCCAGATATATTTTTGTGAACCAAAGTTCACTCTCTTCTAAAACTTTAGGACAACGAATCAAATACAGAGTAGGACAAAAAAAAAAGGTTCGTACAAAACTTTTATTAATTTTTTGACATAAACGATTTACCTCCTAATTACAAAAACCATGGTTTAAATTACCAGAAACTTGAAATTAAACAAAAACAACTACATTGTATATAATTTCTTAATTAATAAATATTTATACAGTAAAAATAAACTAAAATTTGTCTTACGTGTGGTTTAATTTTTAAAAAGGCACGCTGAGTGACGTCACTTTCGCGGGCTTTTATCTGACTTCTGATTGGCTTAAAGTTACCAGACAACCTATAAATTTACGAACCTTGTGCAATATGTACGATTAGCGCATTCCAACTTGTTTAAGCATGACATAAGTCATTTTGAAAAAGAGATAGAGGAAAATACACAAGCTACAAACCCGGCGCATTCACCATTTTTACTTATTCTCTATAAATGTTTATTGTTTATATTGAAAAACAAAACAGCCTGAGCCCGTCTAAAAATCAAAAAGGGAAAAATCAATCGGAAATTATTACTTGGCAATAATGAAACTGAAGAGGGAGAAGAAAGAAAAAAGGATAAGAGAGAAAGGTAAAGGGGAAAAAAATGTTTATGAATATCAATAAATGACATACATGATTCTGAAGACTGGTCATAAGGAATATCAAGACATATTAAAACTAAAAGAAAAATCATAGGCTTAGGCAAATTGGGACGAATATCGAAGAGAAGAGTGGTAAAATAAAATTAACTAACAAATAGAGCAAAGGACAGTAGAAATAAGTACAAAATAAAAAAAGAAGTGAGTTAAAAGCTTAGAAGAAGAAGAGCTGAAAATTGAAACTTGAGAATTGAAAACAGAGACAAAAAAAAATGAAAAAAATTGGATATATTACAGAAAAGTATCAAGAAAATAAAAAACTATTTTATAGTACAATAAATTTACTTAGAAGAAAAGATAAATATAAAAAAAAGGAAACAATATAATAACAAAAGATATAATAATGAAACAACTCTATCAAAACCAACCAATGAACAGGAAATATAGAAATCATAAAAAAAGTCTAGAAGATGCAATAAAATGGTTGAAAGTAGGTAAAGCTCCCGTACAAAGACATAACTTCGAAAATTGCGTGTTGGCCCGAAAAATACCCCAAAGGAACAAATCGAATGATCTTTAAAATACGGAAAATTGGCTTGATTTAGCAGAAGTTACAAAAAATTTCTTTACCTGTAAATATGTAAACACAGATCGGAATCAGAAGTTGAAAACACTAGTGGTAGGAAAGCAAAGCAAACGGTAGTCCAGACACTATATTAGTGTTGAATTATTCGTTGTAAAATTATCGTATAAATAATCGCACGCTGTTGTCATTATTATGCTTGATTAAGTAAATTAAATAACGATCAGCGCTACACTTATTAGAACTCACTGATCAATAGAAAACAACTGGAGATACAGACATTGCAATTTGAAAAAAGAAGTACATCATAAGCAATAAAGAGATGTATGTACCAAGGAAATAGGAACAGAGTAATAATAAATACCAAAGAATCTAAAGAATTTGAAACAGGACAAAGTGACAACTCAATATACTAACATTCTTAACGATACTAGACGATAGCAGATTTAAAGGAAAACTTGTAATACAATCTCAATAATGATTGCAAATACAAAGAAAACTCTTGAGAGAAATTCTTAAGACTAACTTCAAAGAATCCCCAAAGCTTTTTTAAATGAAAATAATAATAAAAAAATTAATCCTAAAAATAATAAAATAATAATTTAAAATTCCGAACATGGTAGCCAGCCACCTCCGCCAAGGAGATGAAGTATCATTGTTGACAGTATTGTAAGTAATATGTGTTCAATAATTGTTCTGGTCAGATCGCCTATGAGTGGCAATTGTCACAAAAAACGTATGTCTCGGTTAACATTACAAAACAATGACACATTTATTAGTGTTTTGTTTCACTGTTTTTTACTCGCCCATAAATTTTCTTAAAATTGTAACGGAAACAACAGAATGGTAAATCGTAAAAGGATAATGGTAGTGGAGACAAATTTGCGCGATACCAAAACGTTCACTTTGTTTTAGCTAAATATGCTGTGGACTTCTACTATCAACCTTTTACTATTTTTAATTTTTAAGAAAATTTTTAATATTTAATTTTCAAAAATGCGGAAACTTTTTCGGCGATCTAAAATAGAAGTAACAAAACATTTTCATATTATATGGGGATAATTTTAAAAAATCGAGCCATAGTTATTTGAAATCTATTACTTACCTAAAGGTTGGCGTGCACAAAAGTCTCGTACCCATGTGTTTTGTAAACGTTCGAGTGCAGCGGGTTCGTGTAGAGGAAACACCTGCGATATGATTCCAGAAGTTAAACATTTGGGAACTAAAATAAGGAAATCAATTTCCGCGTCGAATTATGCATGTCAAGTACCAATGGGTTGTCCTTCAAGGAGTGTCAATCCGGAAACAGCTTCCGTATCACTAACCTTCGCTCTGATACTTTCTAAAAGTCTCAAAACCAGCCATTGTCTCTCTTCAGTAGTAAAAAAATGTTCTTCATCTTCCGACCCTTCATATGACTGGAAGTCTTGTACTAGAAACTCCTTCAGACCGCCTCCTTTGCTTTCTTTTAAAATTTTAGGAAGATGGTACTCTTCAGCAGCTTTGAGCAAACTGTAACTTAAAAACTGGGAAATTTGCTTAAACAACTTGTTTGCATTTACATTGAAAACGGTGCTGTGAGGTAAAACGCACTGCTTTGAGTGGAAGCATGGTGTCTTACATGTACTGTAAGGCCAGGGGACTGTCTCAACTTCGACAGCAACCACAACAGAACCGCATCCTCGGCGCCGGGCGGGAAAACAACAACAACATCGCAATTCGGCGTCGAAATCCGCTTCAACCAGAGGCGTTTTGGGGCCAGGAAGTGGCCGGCACACGGGATTTTCTTCTTTAGTAGCTCCGAGGCTGTAACAAGTGTTTTTATCCAAGTAGTTAAGGGAAACAAAAGAGTTACCTTGTTCGATTTTTTCTTGGGCGCACTCGACCAACTTGCGACGACGTAAGTTGCTAGCAGGGTCGGATTCCTGCGTCGCCATTTCACCCTCATTTGACATTCGAAGCAACCTAAATACCCAGTTGCGATCACGCAAGAGGAAGTAATCAATGAGAATGCTAATGTTAGGATTGTTAGGTAATAGGTTGACGTTACGCCTACTTCTGACATAACGCCATTTTTAAAAGGTGTCACTTGTCACACTGACGTTTAGGGGTGCCAACGTAAACAAACAAACATCAAAAAAGAATTTAATAAAGGTTAATACAAAAATAACTTATGTACAATAACAAATAATTAAATACTCTTATTATCGATTTGTGTTGTTCACATCAAACAAAGTCTCGTCATCTTCGTCCTCGTCAAGTGGAAGTGGGGTCATTTCTATATCACTGCGCCTTGTCCTTACACCGTATTTACTTATCATCACAGGTTGTTTGGTTCTTTTACTACTAATAAAACCTGTTAGCGATAAAAATAATAATTAAGTGATAATTACCCGCAATAAGTCTTCAAGGCCATGTAAACAATTACTAAAGCTGTTAAAATCACAATTACTGAAACGCCCCTCAAAAGGGCACCTGACTCCATCTCTGTTGACTTGATTATCTTGCGATCTTCTATTTGGGTCAAGTTTCTTTCAGACTCCTTGGTGATACTCTTTTTATCCGATTCTGGAGGTGCTTCCGCTGGTGGTACCGCAGGTTGAGCTTTGATTTTTTCTTCATTTTTTATGTGTATTGTTATCGCACCTTCTTTAGGCTCCTCCGCAGGGGCTTCCACCTTTTTCTCATCATTCTGAATAGGCATAAAACTTAGCAAATGCCGGTTATTTACATAAGTCACATTGTTAGTAGCTGCTGTATAGGTTAGGTGATACAACAAAATGAAAAACAAAGGAGACATTGGATAAATTAACCGCAACTAGACATTAAAAATTATTCAATCACATTTCACTTTTTTTGGGAGAATCAACAATTTAACCATTATTTTCGATGTTTCTAAACACAAAAATACATAGATGATGACAGCGAAGATGACAGGCACGTATGCACGTCAATCAAATGTCAAAATATTTTTTACAATACATCGTTCTATATTGGTTCTATTGAATAATAAATTAAAATTAGCGGAAATTCACTTGTTTGCAGCTTTAATAAATTACTGAAATGATAAATTAGTAATAATTTCTCATCATAAATCTGTGGTTAACTTGTGCAAGAGAAGTGCGATCCACCGAATTATATATTATATTGCGTAGTAATACAAACACTTCCGAACCGAAAACTTTAATTAACTTAATGGTTATCTATTTTGATAGTAATTAATATCATGTCGCTACATTAAAATACAACTTTTCACAATACATTGCGCAATAATAACGTTAGTCGTTACCTGAATTTTTTTTTTCGCAGCTCCGTTCTTAATTAAGGGTTTTCGGTCGCAAACACACGGCAAAGTGACATTCCTGTCAAATTTTGGAGGTTAATTGGTCAAATAAAGTAATAATTTTTGCCTGTAATAAAAGTGATACGCGTTTTTTAGGTGATAGAGGTATGGCACTGAGCTCTTCCTCAAAATTGTTGCGTGTTGTGGAGCCGTTGAAAGTTCTTACAGCGGCTTACCACCCCAAAGTAATTGATCACTACGAAAATCCCAGGAATGTGGGTTCCCTTGACAAGAATGACGAGTCCGTGGGTACTGGTCTTGTCGGAGCCCCAGCGTGCGGTGATGTAATGAAACTACAGATAAAAGTGGACGAAAATGGGAAAATCATCGACGCCAAATTCAAAACATTTGGTTGTGGCTCAGCTATTGCTAGCAGTTCCCTTGCTACAGAATGGGTTAAGGGCAAAACTGTTGATCAGGCACTTGAATTGAAGAACACAGACATCGCCAAGGAACTGTCTTTGCCTCCTGTTAAACTACATTGCTCCATGCTGGCAGAGGATGCAATAAAGGCGGCTTTATCGGATTATAGGATTAAACAAAACAAGAAGAAATCAGAGTGAATTATGGATTAAAAGGTTGTGATATTGATTAAATTGTAGTCGGATTAAAAATTCAAAGCTTTACTGTATAAATTTCCTAAAATTAATAAAATTACAAAATTTGAATTTATTTATATTTCTTCCCAATATTACGTTGACCTTGTGCTGTACGAATCGTTATGCATTTTTTATCTAAAAACATCAATAAATCCTGAAAGGACACCTAATTACCGACAACAAATTACCAAATCTTTAAAACTTACCTGGATGTGATACTTAAACCCTTGCTCTTTCAACATCAAATGTAAAACTTCCAATTGGAGGGGTTCATACAACAATATATCCTCTCTAATTTTGGGATTACTCATTACTAAATTATGCCAAGCTATATGAAGTGGTAACCTACACGATAAAACACGTTTTGATTGAGTTCTTTCAAAAATTAAATCCTCATCTTCCCCTACATCCCCAATAATATCATCAAACTTAACGAAATTACTACGCCGCTTCTTCACAATCTTACCATCCTCATCTTCAATCACCGGATGTGTTGAGTCATAAATATATTTTAAAAGTTTAGCACCTTTACTTCGTTTAAGAGGCTTAAGTCCGAATTTATCTAGTTCTTTGCGGATTTGTGGAGTATTCATTGCGTCATAATTTGCCATGGGTGTCACATTATCAGTTTTTAAAATTACACTAGTATTGAAGGATTTATCTGGAGTCTCAGTGAGACAGTTTCCAAGTAGAAGGGGAGAAAAAGTCTTCAACGGAGAAATACTTCGAGCTTCATTGAAAGAATTAGGTTCACTATATTTTGGAGGAGAAGAAAAAGCCTTCAACGGAAAAACACTTTGAGCTTCATTGAAAGAATCAAGTTCTTTATTTTTTGGAGGAGAAGAAACAGTCTTTAACGGAGAAACACTTTGACCTTCATTGAAAAAATCAAGTTCTTTATGTTTTAGAGGAGAAGAGAAATCCTTCATTCGAGGAGTAGACAATTTTGGAGAACTACTGCTCCTTAATTTCAATTTTAATCTTTCAGCCAATGAAAGCTCCGTAATACCAAACTCCTCATCATCAGAAAAATTATATTCTGCTTTCTTTTGTGGATGTGGTGTACTAAACACACTTGAATAATTCACTTCATCATCACTTAGATATATGCTACTTTGACTACAACTCTCTTCTTTGGAATCGTCTTCACTGGTGCTTATTTTTTCTAATTTTCGCGGAGAGGGTGTTGTTCTATTTGTAGCTAAGAGATCTTTTACATAATCGGTAATATTGAGATCTGATTGTTGGTCAATTGAGTTCTCAGGACCTGAGAAATTGAGTTGGAAACTTATACGATCTTCATCTTTGGACTGTGTTAAATCAACGCAATCTATTTTTTCTTGTGAAACTTCTTGGTCATCTTCAAATGATTCAAATAAATCAGGTGAGAGACATTCTCGAGGACGTTTGAAAGATTTATTAGTTGTTGTAGATGATGAAGCTAAGTCTGGAGACTTTTCTCTTTCAAGTGAAGAATCTTTTATCTCAAGAACTGGTTCTTCAGAAGTATGACTTCTACTTACGTTGACTTCATCACATTGGTCTAATGGCAAATTTCCTATTACAGATCTTTCTTCTTCATTGAAATGTGCCCAGGATTCTTCCCCTAAAGAAGCATCAAAATGTTTGAGAGATAAATCCTCCTCAACACATTTTTTTTTCTTCTTTTCATCCGTAACAGACATTTTTTGGAAGATTTCACTTGGTCCTGGTTCAGTCATTATGGAGAAACATTCTAGATCGCTCTTCTCATTAAATTCTTGGGTGTTCTTCTCGTCTATATTCTCCTCATCGCTGAGAACGTATTTTCCAATCACAATTTCATCTTTTGTTTCTTTTTCACAAGTCGTTGAAAATTTTAAAGGATCGAAATCCTCAACATTTTGTTTCAAAAGTTTTTCTTCATTTGAACTCTCATCAGAATTAGTTAAATCAACAACATGAGCTACATTCTTCTGCCCCAAGACCGAAAAATCTCTTTTATTATCCTGAGTTGGGCTAACTTTTAAAGAAAAGAGTTTGCTGGGCTCCATATTCTCTTTCCCACTTTCTGAATTTGTTGGCGTTAATGAAAATAAGGGAGTTTCACAACTTTCCTCATTTACCACAAATCTCTCAGGTGAAGGTTCACGACCTGGAATTTTCCTCCAATCCTTCAGCAAACTCCCACAGGATAAAAAATCAGAACTTGGGCCAAATCCTTCAATATAAAAACGTCTCTCCATATTTAAATCCTCCAATTGTAAATTATTTATTGCAAAAATCTTTTTCTTAGAGAATTTTTGAAGAAAAGCAGAAAATAAATCTAAGTTTTCTTGTTGTAAACTGAGGGGTTGTAAACGGTCATTTTGAGCTAAAATTAAAGAAACTTTTGACGAAATTAAAGACTCTCGTTCTTCAGAAGTACGAATTTTGAGGGTTGGTGTTACATAACGGAAACGCGATTTTTTATTCTTTTTAGAGTTCTCTGCTCTTTTCTTTTGCTCAACTGAAATTTTACCTTTACCGTATCCAAACCCAAATTTTTCAAAAGCTTCTCTGAAAGAATTAATTTTTTCCTGAGAATTGGGATTTTCGGCTTCGTATGAAGATTCAGAAAGAGCCAAAGCCATTTGGAGATGGTCTGCATTGACATCAGTGTGACTCAAATTGGCTTCAACGAATTTCGTAAGAGGCACTTGTGTCTTTTTTTTCTTTTTTATATTTTTGCACGGTTTCACATTAAGTATCTTTGACACTTTATTAATAGCTTTGGGCGTTTTAAAATCGTCCAAATCACTTTTAGAGTCATTAAATTTAGAATTTTTCACTTCACTTAAACAGTTCTTGTAGGGCGAATCTGATAAGTCACCTGAACTTTCAGAATCTTCAATTTTGGCGAAATATTTTGAAATCTTCTGTGTTGCACTAATAAAACGACTTGAATCAGTTAAATTACTTTATTACAAGTATCTACAAGAAACTAACCTCTTCTTTTTTACATTTTTAGACGTCTGGCTTGGTGATGTTGATGAATTTGTTGTACCACGGTTCCGGTTTCGTTTCGTCTCTGTACAACTCATCTTCTTTAGCGTCTTCTCTTGCTTTCAAGTGACTTAATAGTTCCACATAACCAGCTTTCGTGGCCAGTTCACCCACCAAGATTCGTCGTTCTGTTTCAGGGCTGTTGTTAAACTTGCCTTCTCGGAGACTTTTTTTCAGTTTCTGGGCTTCTGGCCACAATCTGAAAACAATCACAAATGGAAAAAGGCTTTTTTTAAAGCGTACTTACTCATATAAATACCAGGTTAGACCTCCAAGTGCAATTATTCCAGCTGAATAGTAATTTCTTTGGTAATAGAAAGGTGTGCCTTTAGTTCTACGAGGTTTTCTAATTGATTCGTCAATGTTTCTGTTTGCCATAGTAAAAGGAAAAATTAAACGCAAAGGAGTCCATTCATAACCTCAAAATTTAAATTGCTTTGATTTCAGGTTTGACCGCATAACTGATAGTGGCGCCAGTGTGTTAAAAAAAATCTACGACGAATGGGGTGCAGAAGCCCTGACGTCAAAACAGCGCGAAATTTTAAAACACTGTCATTAAAAATTTCCTGAATTTTTGTCGAATTTATTCATTACAAATAGTTCATACTGTCGTTGAATGAGGATTTTTAGTATCCTCATTCAACGATAATATACTAATAAGTATCCTCATTCAACGATACTGTATAGAAAAATATTTTATAAGTTTTTTCAGAAACCTGACGTGATGGCCAATTTTTGAGTACATTTTTGGAATGTGCATAAAAAAGTACACAAGAGACACGTATTAGATAACAATAAAAAAAATTATGTTGACCAGTGTAATTGGTTAATAAAATTGAAAAAAAAAAATCATTATTACTTACAGTACTTTTTTTATTTATGGCAATAGTTAAGCGCCCTAGGCAATTAAAAAACACGTCTTTTGATGTATAATACATTAAAAAAATACATATTTAAAGGCAAGAAAAATGTCATAGAAAAATTTCTAGGAGGGTCTGACTAGCCTTAAACATAGACGATGTTAAAAAAATCATAAGTAAACCCTAAATCATTGAATTTGTTTTAATTTGGATAAAAAAATATAGAAAGCAACGGGCGCCGTCGATTCCGATAAAAAGCAGAATGCAATGTCGTGTTATTTCCATATAGAATGACATATAGGGCGAAAATGTCGTTACTGTTGCTATTTTGTAGCTATCATATCGGTGCTTTCCTACAAGAGTAATCAACTAGCTTTGCGGTTATTAACACAAAAAAGTGATTAATTAAAAGATTTAGTGCAAAGTACAATATTGTTTAATCTTCTTACATAATGAGAGCAACATATTTGATAATAATTCTTATAATCACCTTTGGTTGTAATAAAAATAATCAGACAATTTTTCAACTAGTTTCGTTGTTGGTCGCAGGAGTTAGGTGGCGGTAGTGTAGTAAAAAGAGTGCAATGTACAATTTTATTTAAATTTTCTTATATAATGGAAGCAATACAATATTCGATAACTCATGCATCACTTTTACACAATGTTGCCAATAGGGGAACCTAATGTTATCTTAAATTTGCACTAGACTTGAACAAGAATCAAGCATCAAAAACTGAGCATATTCTTATCACAATGTAGGTATTTTATGTTTCACACAAAGCACATAACAAATATAATCCTTTTTAGGCGATTTATACATAACAAAGTTCCTATATTTTAACGTAGCGTTGTAAATACATAAAGGCTACAAAAGTAACATAAATAGATTCAACAATAGATTGATAAACTACAAATATTTGATTATGTATATAAATGACAAAATAAAAGTATAAAGGGGACGATTTTGGAAACTCCTAGTGCGAAATAAGAGTTTGAAATTTATACATATTAAATTTCAGGAAATTTCCAATAGGAATGTCTGTTCTGCTATTCTTTGCAGATATCCTCTAGTCAAGCAATCGCTTTGGCTTGCGGCAAGAAGGCTTCCCAGTATTTGACCAACTAAAACACCACAGTAAAACATAGAATTTCATATTTACTAACTACCTGGGCTTGGTGATTTAGATGGTTTTCAAAATATTTTATAAACATCAATTTAAAGTCTTGAATGCGACACTTTTCAAATCTTTCTACTTCGGTTTTGATCATTTTCGAGATTTTATCAAAATTTTCTTGACCACGTTCCACCTTTGCTTCCCACTGAAACACCACAATTAGGAATTTTTATAACAGTCGGTAACACTTACCTCGATTACTTCGGCGCCGGCTTGATCTACTTTATCCGTTCTATTTGTGAGTTCCATCTTAGCTTTGGCTTCTCTTTTTTTGGCTAACATTTGCTGTGAGTGTTGCCAATGTTGAAACAGTTTGGTTCTTTCATGGAATGCATCACGAACAGAACCGAGAAGTCCCAAATAATCCTTCAATAACTCACAAAGAATAAAAAAATCTGTGTTGGCCTGTTCTAAATGCAACGCTTCAACTTTCTCTTCCGTGTCTGCCAGATGAGACAAGGCCATTGATAGAGAATTGTGGTCTTCACAAGCGCTTAACATGGCAGCAGAGCGCGAAACACCGTTGGTTAAATGACTCAGTTCTTTTCTGTAAGCCACCATTGCTTCGACGTTCGTGTGCAGTTTCCTCAATTGGGTCTCTAAAGCCTCAATATGGGCCAGCCTGTCCTCGAACCACTGAAATTTGATTGGTTACTACTAGAGATGGGAATTATCGTTCTTTTGAATGAACTAGTTCGCGCGAACTAGTTCATCAAAAAGAATCGTTCGTTTTTATAGTTCGTTCGCGAACTAATAAATCGGAATGTATCTTTGCGACCGAGTCAGACCGTTTAGTTCGCGACCGAGTGATACGTTTACTCGGTCGCGAACGAATTCATTATTATAGTTCGTTCGCGAACTAATAAAACGGAATGTATCTTCGCGACCGAGTGAGACCGATTAGTTCGCGACCGAGTGATACGTTCACTCGGTCGCGAACGAATTTATTATTATAGTTCGTTCGCGAACTAATAAATCGGAATGTATCTTCGCGACCGAGTGAACGTATCACCGACAGAAGCACGAACTACTACCTACAATTGAGCCAATTTATGCAATATTAGGTCTTGAGAATGTGAATTACCGGCACCAGGTTTTTACACAAATTGAAAAGTATTATTAGTTGTAAATATTTAATGGTTTCTGTTTCATCATGATTAGTGAGAGTACTTGATTCACATTATAACGTGTACGTATTTAGGTAATATTAGTGGATCATTTGCACACAATAATGCGCCCGATGCCTCTTACTAAATTAAGTTTATGCCGTTATGGCTATTACTTATTAGAAATAGGTGGTATACCTACATATGAAGTATTTATTATGAACATGTAATTAAGTTTTATTAAAATTAAAAATTTAGAGTCAATATGACGCTTGTGCCTCCACTCCTGGCGTGCTCCTTTCCGCTTCCTAAGAGTATTCGTTCATCATCGTAATTCGTTCGTAAGAGAGCAACTTCGACAGATAGCAGAGACTCGAAAGAAAAAATTGTCGTTCGCGAACGAACTAGTTCATTTGTAGTTCGCGAACTAGTTCAAGTAGTTCGTATAAAAGAACCGTTCTTTTTATTAGTTCGTTCGCAAACTACCCATCTCTAGTTACTACTAAGCAACAACTGAGTTTTGATTGACTTACAGGATCTGTCTCATCCATCTTGTAGGTGATTTTGTTGACAGTTTCACCGACTTTATTAAATAATCTCATAACACCGGCGCTGCTTAAAGCAGAAGTGCTTGTTGCCTTGGGCAACTCCACATCTGACTCCAGAAACTCCCTAAAATCTGGATCCAACACAAGGACTGGGTGTTGAGCAGTTCGTTTCAAATATCGTTCAAGAGAGGCACGTCTGCGTTCGACAAAGTCATTCCCATTTGAAGGACTGCCTTCAGGTTGACTCGAGATCTTGATTTTCGTCATACCAATCACGCTTTTCTCAGGTGCCGGTGGAATGATCCTACCAACTTTGAGATACTTCTCTGATAGTTTGTCATGGAGCCCCAGAAAGTCACTAAAACGTCTCGTAACCGAAAATTCACGTCTTTTAAATATTGGCATATTTGTCTTTGTGGTGACTCTGTAAGCCATGTAGGCACTCATACCATCTCCAACTTTCTGAGGCTCTGTGATTGATATTTCCAAGAATTGGTCACCACTAGCCGCCTCGACCTACAACCCCCTTAAATTGACCACAAACGCATTCATTAGATTAAAAATTACTTGTTCCATAGTGTCTGGTAAGGTTCCACTGTTGTTGATGGGGACATTCTCCATTTCAGGTTTTTGATCGTCTAAAGACAGGTTGGCCAAGTCTGCATCGCCATTAAGGCCTTCTTGGGTTTCATCTTTGTAAGATTCGGACTGTTCCTGACACAAGTGGGGGGTTATCAACAGAAATATCAGATTACAAGCCAAATACCTGTCTCGCTGATACAAATAAATCATCATCTTCCTTATGTTCGGAAAGAATGTCCACGTTTTCAAATAAAGGGGGCGGCTCCATGGAATCTGCCATTTTATTTCAAAACGCGATTAAAATTAATTATTTGACGCGGCCGGTTCTTGATAGATAAATGACAAATGTCAATCAAAAAAATTATCAGAATAGGGGTACCAACTTAAATTTCTGACATTTCGCAAAATTATTTTTTTATGTTATTACAGACATTAAAATGGGATAATTAAGCTTTGAGGTTGAAGCTCAGTAATAGTGTGTTCTAAAATAATATTTACATATTTTTTATGTAAACAAATATTGCAAAAAGTAAATAAATTTTTTAGTGGCTAAGTTCACACATAATGGAAAATCCCTAGTGTGCCACGATTGCGTTTACAAATCAAAATCATATGTTTACAATAATCAACCCATAAAAAGTAAATAAAATGTTACAAGAAGATTCAAATGGTGAAGCCTCGTTTGAAATAATCGACAAAAAACAAGACGACACCTCGAATGACAAGACAGGTGACAGATAACCTCACTAATGTCCTAATTTTAATTCAACAATTCCAGAATCTATAAGCAGTATTTCATCTCCGTACTCGATACCATCCC
Organism: Tribolium confusum; assembly: GCA_029207805.1. NCBI lineage: Eukaryota > Metazoa > Arthropoda > Insecta > Coleoptera > Tenebrionidae > Tribolium > Tribolium confusum. The sequence goes on from JALGAY010000003.1 coordinate 7,600,739, forward strand.
CAGGTGGGGTTCCACTTCCAGGAAATTTACTCTCAAATCTGCCACCTCCTACAAACCTTCCGGATTTCACATTATGGCAATCTCAACCCGTCCCAGCACCTGCCCCTTTGCCTCCAAATATTGTTCCCCCAACAACCCAAGAGACCAAATCTGCACTCCCAGTAAACGTCCAACCTTTTCCTCAACCCCAATTTAGTGCGGCCATACCCCCAAGTAAAGGAATCCAACACGGGCCTATACACCAGGGCAGCGTAGACTCGAATCAAGGAACGGGAGGAGGGTTAATAGGCTGGATGAAGGATGCAGTCTCCACTGGCGGAATTCTATCGAAAGTTGCGGAAAAGGCAAAGAATTCTGTGGATTCACTTATCACAACTTTGGATCCACAAATGTCTGAATTTATTTGTAAGGACCTTTTAATTAATATCCTAATTTTTGAATAATTATTTTGTTAAGATTCTGGGGGAGATGTGGAAATCTCAGTGGCGTCACAAGACCCAGACGAAATTGCTCCTATTCGAGAGGCAATTTTTTCAGTATTTGGAAAGGCGTGGGTGAAGTAATCTTTGTAAAATTTTATTTATTTGTATTTTAATTAATTTTTTTCAAGTGGGATTAATGTTAAAGTAGACGAAAAGAAGCATCAGGCTGTTGGTTTTGATGAGGGCATTAAAAGGGCGGAAGAGAAGTTAAAAGCTTCTTTAAATTTGACCAAAACTCCCACAATCGCAGTTGAGAATATTCTCTTGCAGCAAGACGACCAGTGGTTTGATTTAAGTGTCTTAATATTAAAAGATAAGGAAAAAGATATTACTTTAAAAACTTATACTCAAACGACTCCAATTCCGTTAGATTCCTTTTTGAAATTGACTGAAAAAGAAATGCCAGGATATGCAAAAGGGTGTGATTCTACTGAAAAACTGCTAGCGGCATATTTACAAGTAAACTGAGTAGGTTTTAGGTATCAATAGTAATTTTCGGTTTTTAGGTTTGTAAAAATAATTGGCAACACGGAGTTGGTGGGGTTGCCAGGAAAGAGACTTTGTTTTTAGCAGCGAGGACACTTGCAACTTTATATAAAAACAAAATTGTTAATTAAATGTCAAGTACTTAATGGATATCAAATGTGAATTTATTATTGATGCTAGAACAATTGCATTTTATCCTAGATTTTATTTAATGTACAAAGTTCATTTTATCAATATAGGCTTTAATACATTTTCAGGAATTTCATTCAACGGAAATTAAGGTTTATAAATTAAAGGCAGTAGTGCTTTTAAAAATTTATTAATTTTTTTAGGATTCAAGTTTTTAAATAGATATATTTTCACTGCATTAACATTTACGAACACGAGAACCTGTAACAAAAAAAAATCTTCTAAAAACTATAAAAACTTAATGAAAGTTAGTTTGGAAATGTTAAGTCAGAAAAACCGATCAGTCACCGATATCAGACTGGGGCGGTCTATAAATCATCATTTTTTTTCGTTGTTCGTTCAATAATAACATTTATGAATCATTTTGAAAGTTTGAATAGTTATTTTTCATTATACGATAGAAAATGATGTTTGCGTGTATGTCTTTAAAGCACTTACAACTTTTGGAGTATTTGTTGTGTGTGCTTTGAAGACTCTTAGTACCTATTTAATATCATTTTATTTCTAAAAATCAGTTTTTTTACTCACCGTTTTTGTAAATTATCGATTTCAACACATCTAAAGTTTACCGCACGAATCTGTAATGAAGACAAATCTTACAAAAACAGCAAAAACTAAAATTTATGTATTGACATTAAAGTGACGGAACATGTCAGAAAAACCAATCAGTCACCGGTATCAGACTGGGGCGGTATGTTAGTCATCATAAAAAAATGCGTATAAAAGATTTTTCTGGCATGAAAGTACTACTTTTACTACTCACCAATTTATTTTGGCTACGAAACTCAAGCCGGAATTACTGAAAAAAATTTATAAAATTTTGTTATAGTGTATCTAATCTTCCTTTGGTTAGACAGATGAGATACTGAATAACCATACACATGAAAAGAATTAATGTTCCCACAACGAGCACACCTCTTCATTTTAAGACATGAAACGGCCGGCTTAAATGCGTGGGGTACTATTTTTACTTAAACTCACCAATTTATGTCATAACGTTCAATTCTGGAAAAAGAAAAATGCGAATTTGGATCAATCTGTCTTTGTATTTAGTTTTTTTTTTATAACAATTATTAATCAGAATCCTTTTGGCAAACTACATTGTAATTTTTTTATATTACTTCAAAAACTAGAAAATCTCATCATTTTTGCATGTAATTCAGAAGCGACACGTATTCTAGTGGCCGAATTTGCAAGTAGACACGTGCTTTATTGAAGGAGAACTTAAATTAGTGACATACTATTGCCCAGTGGCGACTGGTGATTTTTTAAAACTCTGTATTTTGAAAATGGAGCATGGGATCCAAATTCTGTTATGGAGGATTACTATTGAAACCAAACTGAAGGCAACTGCTAAAAAAAAATGATCGAAATTTGCGAAATTTGATTTTTAAAAATAGTGTGCCTCACCTGGTTATTTCCGAAACGGCGTATATTAAAGCGGTGACGATTTTTTTTTTCAGCATTATGAGACAAATTAATAACTAGTCTTATTTTGGTTTTTTCCAAAATTTTAATTATAGAAAAAGTTATGAGCATTTGAAATTTTAAAGAAAGAATATTTTTCGAAAATTAAATTTCAAATGCTCATAACTTTTTCTATAATTAAAATTTTGAAAAAAACCAAAATAAAACTAGTTATTAATTTGTCTCATAATGCTGAAAAAAAATCGCCACCGCTCTAATATAAGCCGTTCCGGAAATAACCAGGTGAGGCACACCATTTTTAAAAATCAAATTTCGCAAATTTCGATCACTTTTTTATTTTAGCAGTTGCCTTCAGTTTGGTCTCAATAGTAATTCTCCATAACAGAATTTGGATCCCATGCTCCATATTCAAAATACAGAGTTTTAAAAAATCACCAGCCGCCACTGCTATTGCCATATGTTTCTTAGTAATAAACATGTCCACTTGTTCTTAATCCACCATTAGAATGCGTATTGCATTTGTTAATTGTCAATAAAAAATGAACATTTCTTACCTCAAATATTTTTGAATTGAAATCATGAGGTTCAGCTTTTTACCTGCAACAAAAAAATTGAGAATTAGAACGCTATGAATATAAAAATCGGATAATAGTTTGTTCTATAAATTTCAGACCTGTTGAGCTTAAGTATTTACATCCATCACGGTATTATGGTGTAAAAATATCATCATATAGATCACGAAATTTAAAACAAAATATAACAACACTCACCTAATAATGAAATAGATGCCAGAAGTCGGATAAACATTACTGCAACAAACTTTATTACAAATAAATTTAAGACAAATATCCCCAGCTAACCTATTGTAAAAGAAAGTCCAATCATAAAAATTCCTTTTTTATTCTCAACTCCGTATGTTAAAACAATTGCTTATAAATAATCAGTTCAACTAGCTTAAATAAAAACTTGAAAACCGCTGGTAACAATAAAAAACTTAATTCTTGGACACAATTTACTTGTAAATAAATTGTCATAATGTGAAGTAAAATACAACGTGTTGGGAAGCAATAAACAAATAAGAATTAAAATTACAACTGATTTTATGTATTTCCACCCTGCCAGTAGTATATAAAAAATTATAATTATGATCGTTTTTTATTGTATAATTTAAGATGGATCTTAAATAAACTGTACATAACTAAAACCCCTTTTACAATTTATCCAAATATTGAGATAAATCTGGTAGACCTTCTTTAAGCCCTTTCCTCTTACGCGTTTCCTGTAAACAATAAAATAACATTACCATCAGTTCAAATTTGAAGTTTAAACCAGCGACCGTTAGACATGACATAAAGCTTAGACTTTTTTGTGTTCACATTGCAGTTGGTAATAACGTCAAAGTCAGCCTTACTGGGGGGTTACAAACTTATTTTGGCTTGGGAGAACCCACTACGCAGTACAATGAGAATACACACAAAAAAATAAGTTTTATATCTTGACGTATATAGGCGATTGCTGGCCCTTGGTGTACATGACCAATTGTCAAATTTACAAAAATGTCAGTCCCCCTATTCAGGCCAAGAATTTTACTTCAAGACCGAAACTAAAAGACTAATTTATCTCCCATCAAATGCAAACCCTAGACATTTAATTCAATCCAGAGTTGTCTGAAGATGGAAAAAAAAATCCCTGAAACTTACCTGTACAACGGTGTATGGCCTTGATGTAGTTTCAAGCGGATCTCCTGGGAGGATTTGCCAATGATCAAATACACATTGTGGGAAAGCTTGTCCACCGGTGTTGGAACGAAGATCAGCAGTAAAACCAAACGATTCATTTACAGGCAAATAAGCTTTAACCACGAACATAGGAGTACCAGCAATTTGTTGTTCTTCAAACACGTGACCACGTCTTCTGTTCAAGACACCGTAGATACCACCAACAGCAACTTCAGGGCACTACGAGAAAATTTTATCAATAGAGACAAAGTCGAATTTGATCACTTTTATACCTGAATTTCACATTGGTACACAGGCTCCATAAGCCTTGGCCCTGCCGTCAATAGACAGGCATACAAACACCGACGAGTAGTTGGAATAATTTGACCACCACCACGATGGATAGCATCAGCATGGAGGGTGACATCATAGATGTTAAACCTGACACCTCTCAAGTTCTCTTCAGACAACACACCTTCCTTGGTCGCCCATTGAAAACCAGCAACTACAGAATCCTTGATTTCGTTCAAGTATTGCACACCTTTTGTACAATCGACCAAGATGTTGGGACCAGTACCGTCAGGACCGAAACACCAGATTTTCCTAGCTTCAGTAAGATCGTAGTCGTAGTGTTCGCCCAAGTAACGGGCACGTGATTTGAAATCGTCACGTGGGTTAACTTTGCCATCATCGATGTCTTCAGCTAAACCTTCAGGCATTGGTACAGCTTTCATGAACAAACGGTTATGCTTGTTTGGTGATTTTGATAAGCACATCTGGTTAGATTCTTCACTGACTGTTTCACGGTAAGATACCACAGGGTCGGACTTCTTGATTGGAATGCAGGCATGGTCTTCTTCAAGATCTTTAAGACAGATCTCCAAGTGGAGTTCACCGGCACCGGCGATGATGTGCTCACCGGATTCTTCAATGATACATTGGACCATAGGGTCAGATTTTGCCAAACGCTTGAGACCTAGAAAAAGAGCCATTTTTTAGTCATCTTTCTAAAGGTATTAAGTAAAAACAAAATTTTAAAGTAAGTCAGTTGGCCGTTCTTTTGTCAGCAAATGTTTTCAGAACAGGTCTGTGAGAACAATCATCACTTGGGACTTCGTTTCAAAGTAACGTCATAATTTTGAGTTGTTAAAAAAAAATTAAATAAAATATACCTTCCACCAATTTGGGCAAATCAGCTGGATTTTTGGGTTCGACAGCAACACGTACGACCGGCGATACGCTGAATTTCATAACTCTTAAATTATGAGCATCCTTGAATGTCGTGATGGTTCCAGTTTTGACCAAGAATTGATCAACGCCAACTAAACCACAGATGTTTCCTGATGGTACATCTTCAATAGCCTCAACATAACGTCCCATCATAAGAATGGTACGTTGGATGGCCTTCTCGTACAAATCTTCCTTCTTGCCGGGAGTGTAGTTGGGACCCATAATACGTGCTTTCATTCCTGTGGCTACTTTACCAGAGAAAACACGACCAAAAGCGTAGAAACGACCTTTGTCAGAAGTAGGTACCATTTTCGAAACGTACATCATAAGAGGGGCATTAGGATCGCAATTCTTGATACCGATGGCGGCTTCGTCGTCATGAGGACCTTCGTATAACATTTCCATTCTGTATTTCTGGGCGGTTACTGGTGAAGGGAGATGGATGGCAATCATCTGGAGAAGAGCCTCGCCAGCGGGCAACCAGGTGCGCATCACAACTTTGAGAAGAGGCTTGCCGTCTTTTTCTTTATCTTCATGTTTCAATTGAATGCCAAGTTTAGGGAACAGAGCTTCGTATTCTTCTTTCCTGTAAATTAATTATATTAATCTAGATTCTAACTAGATCAAAACATTTTTTTTTGTGTATGTCAGTTGGCCGTTCTTATTGTCGTCAACTTGATCAGAACAGGTCTGTGAGAACAATCATCATGTGGGAGTCACTAAAATTAGACAAGAAAAAATGTAATTACTTGTAATTCATGATGCTGTCAAAGATCTTGTAGATGGGATCCAAGATGTACATACAGAAGGAACGTTTGTTGTCGGCTTCCTTTTGTTTGGCCCATTTCTTCGTCTTGGGATTGAAAAAGTTTTCACCCCAGAGTCTGTTCATTAGCTTGACAACGTCAATCTTGAATTTTTCAGAGTACATTTCAGCAAATTGTTTAAGAGTAAAGGCCCAACCGTGGAGACCTGAACCGAAACCTACTGAACCCTTGCTAGGATCGACCTTTAAAAAAACAAAAAAAATAATGATAATATATTTTTTTCTACCAGACAGCAGAAAAAAACTGTAGATCGCTTTCGGGGTTATTGTTTTTCATCATTATTACGGCTAGACAAAAACAATGAGTCGCTTTCATCACATCACGTCAGCAGCCTCCAGATAACTAATACACGAGTCTTATGGAGAAAAACTTCAGTTTCTTTTTTTCACTTTTTAGTGACAAGTATTCAAAAACATCTAAATTATAGGTTTGTTCTAACAGTTTAAAACGGTTCAGACATGTAGCGCGTTTGAGCTGTCCTGAAATCACAAATACGCATGCTTAGTAAAGTTCTAAACTGTTGTTGAAACAAACCTAAGAATTACAAGTTATTGAAAAATAATAAAATTTGTGTCATTTGAAATAAATATTTCAGGTTAACCATTTGTCAAGACGTGTGCTTTCTGTTAATTTTATACAATGAGCCATATTTTTCAAAAGAGGTAAGTGTTAAGTGGCAGCAGCACAAACAGTAAAAATGTTGAAGGAAAACACATACTCAGAAACTCAAGTTGAACTTTAAAAATGACGGTCCCCCATACTGTATTGCTATCTATATTCTTACTTAAAAACAATAATCTTGCTTTAAACCCCGTTTTGATTCAAAAATGGCGGCGAGCTGAACTACCAGTCTTATAGGTGTCTTTTTTGAGAAAATATTAAAAGTAAAAAATCGTAAATTTTAACGTATCTGCTAGGACGAATTTTATTATATTACATAAGATAATAAAAAACGCTTTTTTAGCACTAGTGGCAGTATCTAATTTATAATTTTAAACCTTACGTAAGGATGATTAACTCAAAGCAACTCATTCCGAAAACTAGTGTTCCTTTTAGAATTAAATGAATTGTAATATATTAACCATCAGAGCAGTTGTTTCTGCCTAGCCGTTGAGTAAGGTTTGTTGGCTTTCAAGACAATCTAATTTGTCATTGATGACATGTTCCACATCAGGAAACCGCTTTAAACGTGTTATATCAAAAGCAGGGCAAATAGTGGACCGTAATCTGCGAGTTCCTTCTTGGTACTACTCAATCGATAATTAAATAGACCTCCCGAATTAACTCGCCTTTATAGTAATTTTTTATTCTTTTAAACTTACATGGATGTTACCCATGGGACCACTATCGTCGGCATAGGTGGCAATAATAACATTAACATTTTCAACAATACGTTGGAAAGTTTGATAAAGTTCTTCTGAATCCAACTGTAATTCCAACAAAGCTCTGTCCATTTTGTTCATGAATAAAATAGGCTTAATACGTTCGGCAATAGCCTGTCTGAGTACAGTTTCGGTCTGGACGCAGACACCTAAAATAACAGTTCTCTCAAAATTTCATTTAAAACTTTAATTAAAAATTTGTTTGAAATGTTTGACTTGTGCCGTAGCATGCCACAACCGGACATAAAGATAGAGGTCCTGTAGCAGCGTTTAAACCCAAGTCAAGTTTTTCTTCTTCCATTGCACTGCCAGCATCGTCGTCGAGTTTTGGTTGCAGAGCCCCCAAAGCTCTATGAAGTGGCTCTTGTTGTGCTGGAAGGTGTATTTTCAGAGTGAAACTTACCAGAAACACAATCGACAACAACAAGAGCGCCATCAGTTACACGAAGAGCTGCTGTGACTTCTGATGAGAAGTCAACGTGTCCGGGAGAATCAATCAAGTTGATCAAGAAACCTTTTTCGTCTTTTTCGCGTTGTTCGGGATTGGTGATAAAGACGAGATCCTTGTCTTCGAGTTCAAAGAACATAGAGATGGCCCTAGAAGTGAACCAATTTGGTATTCACATAGTAACAACAGTTTCGAGGTACTCACGTTGATTTGATAGTAATACATCTATCCTGTTCATCCTTTCTTGTATCAGTAAATCTCGTTTCTCCTGCTTTGGCCCCAGCAATAATACCAGCTTTGGATACTAGGGAGTCCGTTAAAGTTGACTTGCCGTGGTCCACGTGAGCAATGACGGACATGTTACGGATATTCTTCTTTTTGTCCATCATAGCACGGATCTCGTCGACAGTAAAGTTTACCTAAGGGGGCCACATAAAATTAACAGATGTCCGGTAGAACTTTCAACATGTGTTGACACTTCACATTCCATTTTCTTCACATAATTTTCACAGTAAACGGTTGGTAATTCAAATTTTAACATATTTTATTAATTATACAAGAGTAGTAGACCGGAACAAGGCCTATTTGTAAACATAAATACCCCAAAAAGTGTACTTTCATCTTATTGTGCAATCTGAACAAATCCGTTAAAAAACCGTGAAAATAAGTAAAAATCGCCGACATAAATTATCGACAATATAAAAGAATGTTTGAGGAATCGTTTAAAATTATGAAAATTGACAAATTTGACTTACCATCTTGGATGTTTCTTGATTTTGTCAACACACACAAAAATACGATACGCCAGTAATGGCGCACTCCCGTGAAAGGACGAATGACGTGAAGTGGGCAAAGAACTGCCACGCAACTGCATCTTCACGGCATTGCCAACATAACAAAAATCCCTACACATAGATAAAGAAGTCCCTACATTTTTTTATTTTGGGGGAGAAGTAAGAGCGGGTTTATAAAATTACGTTTATTATCAATTCTTTTTGTACAATTGTTAAGTTTTTCGATTTTTATTCTTTAATTCAATACGAGTGCCAGCACAAGCAGTTCGGTGGGTTTCTATTCGATCAGGGAAAAATTTGCGGCCACATTTTCCACATTCCACAAGTTCCGCCAAGTGGTTATCCCATATTCTGTGAAAAGTTCCAACGTAATCTACATCACCAGTAGCTGAAAAGAAAGATTTTTCCATTATGATGTAAGAAGTGATAGAAATAATGTAGCACTTATTTCTTTAGAATCTGATCAGCCGCCAAACAACGACGCCCTCTTAGCGGCGAAAGTTTCAACACAGAGTTTTGGCGGGAAAGTGGTTTCAGCATATAAATGTGGAATAAAAATAGAATTTTTGAGAGTAAATTGACTACTTTAGGCGTCTATTTGAGGGATTAAAGTGTCACATTGATGCTCGGTTGCACAAACGTTCATCATAATTGATGGCTTGTTAATCTCTCATTACGTATTTGAAGCCAACCAGAGCACGGTATTTTCATTTCGGGTTAATCTCTTATTCATTTTACTTTCGCAGGGATTACATTTCATATTTACTGCCGCCAAAATTAAATGTTAAAAAAATACTTAAAAAAATAATAAAATTTATTAATTTTTGTTTTTAAACAAAATTAATTAATATACAACAGATTATACTTTGTTAGTTCTTTAAACTTTAATTTTCAAAATTAAGGCAAAGAGGGTTGTGAATTAATGTCAACATTGTTGACAATACCTTTGACAGTACTTCTAGAGTCAGTTCATTTGGAGCATTTGTAGTTTTCCCAAAGCTGCTTATCGTTTGTATAACGTGTTCCCTATTTTTGAAATCTCGGGCTGGGGCAAATAAAAAATCACCCTGTATACTCATTATGTTTACATTACTATCTTCTGACATATTATAATTATTGCATTTCATTAAAAAAATTGATATGAGTGCTACGGCAGGCAAAGAGTAGTGTATACCTGGTGTAAACGAAATTAGGCTCACCTCTCTTTTTAATAGTATTTTTTAAATAGAAAAACGAAACTTGGGAAACTTATTATGTTAGAAAATGAAAATACTTATTAACTGAGTAAAAAGAAACTTTCTCTCACTTTTTTATCGGACATGACCATAACATTGGTTCCTTAAAAAGAATAGATACTATATATATTATATACCTGAAATCTATATTAAATTCTAAATCTAATACACTACTTTTTATAAACTTACTTTTTGTGAAACAAAAACTTTTTTTCGTAATTTTTGTTTTTTTTTTGTCTAGAAGGCGGTGATGGGTAAAAAAGATATCTCAATAATGGAGGTAATAATTAAAAGTAAATCCAGTCCCATAATGCTCTAATTTAGAAAATACAAAATTTAAATTGAAATAAATTAGTTTTTTAAATTAAAATTTAATTAAAACTTAAAAGTTTTATTTCCTACCAGAGGATGACAACTTTGTTGTGAAAACGCGCGTCGTGTTAAGTGTAGTGTTTAGTGTTAGTGGATCTTTTACCCAAAAAAATGGATCTACTCATAAAAATTTAACACTACTTGTGATGACGCCACACTGCTTCTATTAAAAGAGAATTAAGTTGATTTAAAAAAGCACACCAATAGAATTTTTAAAACACCTCTAATTCCCACAAAAAATGGCAATGTCAAAATTAACTAGTGGACATTTCGTGCTATTAACTTAAATTGGAATTTTTACAATTATTCAAGATGCCAATTCTTTTTGAAGATAATTGATGCAATCCTCCACGAAGCACTACGATTAGCTCTGGGAGCATTTAGATCCAGTCCCACACTCAGCTTGTCTTACCAAGCCGCAGAGCCCCCTCTCTCGGTTTGAAGAGAACAACTGTGTCTGATCTATGCAACAAATGTATATATTATATACTTTATACAATCCTTTAAACATAAAACATTCCTTTTCTTGCAAACGATCCCAACGAAGAATTGTATCTAGGCAAACCTAAGCTGTCTCACCCACTTAATATTCGAGTCTTCCACATAATCAAAGACCTCAATATAGAAATACCTACTTCCGATTAAACCTACCAAAGCATCAGTAACACCTCCTTGGTTAATCCAACCTCCGCAAACCGATAACGACCTAGCAAAACATCACAAAGAACATACAAACGAGATCATCTACAAGAAACTCTTTCTGGAAAAAGTACAAAATTGTTATCACGACCACCAAAGAATTTATACTGATGCGTCAAAAAATCAACACGGAACGGGAGGCGCTATAGTTACACCAACCGTCACCAGGAAAATTAGCTTACCTCCAATGACCAGTATATTTAACGTAGAATTAATCGTATTACAATACGCCCTAAAAATTATTGAATCCCAACCACAAAAGAAATTCGTAATCCTCTCTGACTCGTTCTCTTCTATCAAAGCCATCCAACAAAAATCAAATACTAACCAAATAGGCCAAGAGATCCAAGAAAAAATTTCAAATATAAAATCGGAGATTACCTTTATCTGGATTCCGTCACACACCGGAATCAAGGGAAACGAAAAGGCTGACAGATTAGCAAAAGAAATAGCAGAAGATAACACAGAAGTAGAAGAAACTATAGATACCGTCACAAAAAAAATTGCAAACACTACATTAGAGAAAAGATGCAAAAAAAATGGACCCTCATATGGAATCTTAACATCAGTAAGCTCCAAGATATCAATTCCTCCAAACAGCAAGAAAAACTTCCCAGCCAACAGGAGAGAACAGGTCATATGGAACAGATTAAGGATTGCATGCACTAGAGCAACCCACCAACATCTGATGGCTAAAACCCCTCCTCCTAAATGTGGTTCTTGGAAAACCCCTGTATCAGTAGGACATTTATTTGAGAGCCCAAAGTTTGGAAAACACCGAAGCGCGCACAACATAGAACTAAATCATGCCCAATTGCCCATGCCCTCAACCAAGACGTACGTACCTACCAGCAGTATAATGCATTATATCAAATCTACCAGCTTTTATAGTACAATATAAACCAAATAATATATAATTTGCTTCAATATAAATAACTGTACCGAAACACTAATAACCTCAGGTGTTGATGCGTCTTTAAGCTTTAATAATAATAATAAAAAAATCTTTTTCAAATATACTATAGATTTTTGTCATTCTCATACATATGTGAGGCAAATTTTTTGGAATACGAGCAAATGCGATCCATTTCTTTCGGTACCCAAGTTTAAAAAGATTTATGATCAACGATGTGATGTGATGAACTCAAATGTTAATGAAGCGACGTATTTCCGATAATTAAAGATGCTCAATTACCGATGCTCGATTGTGTTCTAAACAGTTTTGATTATTAATCACCTTCATTAGCATAATAATACCACACTAATTTAAAATTTATAAATAATACAGAATCATTTAGTATTAGCCTAATTACTGGAGTTAAATTTCATATATCTCCTTTTGAATACGTTCCGTTATAGATTGTGTAAAAAAGTAAAAGTAGAAAAAAAAACTCTTTATGTAACAAAACATTTTTATGTATGTAACAGATAAGTCTGCGTTTATCACTTTGGCAACAAATTTACTTTTTGTGGCTTTTCTTTTACTTCCTCCTGTTTATCATTTTGATGTTGTCGATACAACCAACTGCAACAAATTATTATTAGCTCAAAACCTGCACGTCTATCTTAAACTTACAAGAAAATAACAACAGCAGGTGTAGTGAGAGTTCCTCCTAATAAAAAGAAAGAACCTGGTAGAAATTCCATAGTAGCTTTATAAACTAAATTATACATGGGACCATAAACAAGAGGCATTAAAGCCTCTGATACTCCAAATAAAGAATTAATTTTTCCTAATTCTTCTGGAGGAACCAACTTGGATATAATTGATCTCATTGCAATGAAAGAAGTACCATTGAGGGCTTCAATTATAGCTCCTAGAACAATGTTTGTGTATTTTGTTTAAAAAGTATTATTTTGAAGACTCACCAATATAAAAAATTGTACCACTGGGAGCGAAAGCGTAAAGAAGGGACGCGGCAATTTTACTCATACTCGAGATCATTCCGAGAACGGCATCGTCAACTTTGAGGAACTTGCTAAAGAACATTAAAGAGAATACGGTACCACTAACATGGATTACAAATTGAAATGTCGAGTACAAACTGTAATCAATTTCATTCCACTTGAATCTGTGTCGAACGTAGAGGTACATGACTTGCATTTCACCATGCATAGGCCCTATGATAACCATGACGAGGATCATGATGGTACATATTCGTCGTTTGCGGTTGCGGGGACCATCCTTAAATGCAACTTTTAACGTTTCTTTGATGTGTTTAAAGTTAAAAAAGTCGATGATTGGATTGACTTTCTTTACTTTTTTTTCTACAATCACCTCTTCTTTCTTTGGTGTTTCTTTAACACGGAAGAGTGCATAAGTTAAAGCCGTTACATACATCGCCAACGCTAGAGAGAACACTCCGTAAGAACCTACTTCATTGTAGAGAATTCCACTAAGGGCAATTCCGATAGTCACACTGACATTTGAGAAAAGATTTACAGCACCAATCCTCAATGTTCTTGTTTCCACAGAGGATAATCCACTGACATAACTGAAAACAGCCATAAACATTGCAAACCAACCTCCGGTTAAAGAAGGAGGAACGGCCTCAATGAAAGCATTGTATTCCATCGGCAATTGATAAAAATAATACGTCGACAGGAGAAACCCTATACAGGTACAAATCTCTCCCAAAATGGGAAGGATAATACAAGGTTTACGCCTTTGATGCCTGTCACTCCACGACCCCAAAAAAAGGAGTAACAGTGATGGTATCAGACTTTGGATGACGCTTTTCCAAGTATTCATTGAAGCCATTAGTGTATGCGTCATAATCTCATGTGTGTCGTTATATCCGGAATGGTTTCGGATACTTAGAGCGTCACAAATTTCGTTGTCAAGACGCAAATTGACACGGCAAGCCTTTTCGAGGCTCAGGTTTTGGGTGGCAATACTTGCCATAACACTTGGAAGGACATAACAGATGAGGACTGGTTCGACGGTAATGTTGGTGAAGATGAGTTTGACTTTCTTGCATAAGGAAATATTTTGGGGTTTTGAATCTGGAGGCTCTTCATCGGTTAAAATGGTCTGAAGACCGGCTTCAATACTTCTGGATTTTTCCATTTTCTTCGTATTGATGTTAAGTACCGAGTTCACTTACCGATAACGTCAATCACAACACAATAACACCTAATATTTGGAGAGAATTTTTTGAAGAAAATTAGGAGTTTGTACTTTTTACATTTTTGAAGATTTTTGAAAGAGACGATGTTGTAGACAAGCAAAGAATGAACGAAGAGAAATTTATCGAGGGTATTCAATTAGTTCGGTATCAACTGTTTACTGATCTGTGCGACACTCGAAGATGCATTGTGTTTCACTTAAATTTATCTCTTGTACTTTGTTTGATTTAAAAGAGAATTAAATGGAATCGCAAACATGTATAACGCATTTTTCAAGATTTAATAGGATTTAAGGATCATGAATAGTAAATTTGGCTTCTAGTGATAATAAGAAACGAGACCTTTTACATTATTTAATGGAAAAAAAAAATACAATCTCATTGTGGTTTTTATATTATCCTTTGCAGCTCCTCTCGTGTACTTCTACCCGGTCCGGGTTAAAAGTCCTGGAGCAGAATTGACAAGGAACCAATTGACTTAAGTGACTTTGCCATTTGGCTTCATTCGTCGCTTCGTAATCTATTTTACCATCTTCTGCAAACAGAGTGATAAAACGTAAAATCACTAAGTGCTACGCAAATACTTAACATTTACACAAAGACAGAAACAATTTAGGGTGGATTAAAGTGAAGGTCACCAACCCCTCCACGAAAACAATGTGCCAAATCATTGTGGTACGCCATTCTTAGATCTTAAATGCTTTAAAATGAACTTGTGAATCATTTAGGGGTGAGAGGGTGGCTAAGCTGACCGCGACACGGTCGAGGTCGACAACCTCTATTGATTATTTTTTACCTTCACATTATTATTGTCTAAGACGTATACACGTGCATAGGCGATAGCTGTATTTTTCTGTAAGGAAGTAGTGGATAAAATCAAGCTACAGGTAGGGTGAATGAACTGATTTGCAAAGTTTGACGACTTCACCCTTAACCAACGAACTAAAAATATAGGGTTTCATTTACAAGGTCTATTTTGTTTTTTAAGTGGAGATTAAGTTTTTATTATGAAGATACGTTAGAAATTCATAAATAGAAAATTTTGAACTGCGAAGACGAAACGTTTCGTGTTGACATTCAATCGTAAGGAATATTTTATCAAGAGGCGTGTGACAGTGAATATATCTGTTTTCGACGTAATAACTTCCGATAAGTGAATCATATTCTGGATTTTATAACATAAAAACAATTCATTTGTAATAAGTGGGTTATCAATGTTTTTTTTTGTAGTTATCTTTGATGCACACCAGATCTATGGAGGTCAGTGTTAATACCACTTAACACCAACAAATCTAATAATTAAGCGTTTTGCTTGTCACATTTATGTCACTCCTAAATTTAAAGTAATACCGACATAACTAACTAATTCATTCATTTTCATGGAAAGCAACACCCCCTCAGAACGATCCAGAAGCTTGCCAAATATTCGACGTTTGTCTGGAGCAATTGTGGAAAATGTTCATCATGCTACTTCAACGGCTAGAGATATTGCCGTAAATGCTCGACAAAATCTAGAAGAGATGGCTCCGAGAATGAGAGATAGAGCAGTTTCCTTCAGAGCTACTGCTGTTGATACTTTCGAAGACCTGAGAGGTCGTGTAATACGCAGGACTAGCACTTTACCGGATATAAGACAAAGCTTTTCTGATTTGAGAGAATTAGTGACATCATGGATTAATATCGCAACTGAGAGAATCAGGTCACAGGAAAACACTACTAATAATTAAACAAATTTTTTTGACATATTTTGTAATGACATAATATTCTGACAGTAAAAATATGGACAGTACAAAATTTCTGTGTTATTTCGATCAGAGAGACAACTAGGGTTTCGCAAATAATGTCGCTACTAAATACATCTAACAGTCTTCCTAATCTCCGAGATATGATACCGAAGGCAACGGATAAAGTTGTCATCTCAGATTCAGATTTGCTCAATCCTATCGGTAATGATCAAGCAGCAGATATTGTCAGAAATTCTGAAGAACCGACACCAACAACTCCACATTCAAGTTTTATTGAAGATGAGTTTGAAAAAGAAAGAAAAGAGCTTGAATTGATTAAAGGGATTATCCAAAGTCTTATTTCCCAAATATTGGATACAAATTGTCATCCAATCGAAGATTCAAACTTGACAACTGTTCTAAATACCGGAAGTCTAAATGAATGGTGGGTCAACGTCCTCAACACAATTGTAACAAGAATCGATTTATTATCAGAGAGATATAGGATTATTGCGGAAGAGACAGAAAGACGCACAAGATTTGTTAAAGATCTAATGTCTGGGGTTATAAGCTTTGCAAAAGATTTCTGGGAGTATTTGCGCCAACTCCCTGAACACTTAAGAACGAAATTACTTCTAGTACCGAAACCAATTGTGTAACCTTTATGTAATAAAATGCTACTTACGTGTAAATTTAATATCTGGTTTGAGTGGTTGTGGTCTCCTTTTATGCGGTGGCAACTTGTCATTTTCAATTTTCCACATTTTAAGACATTGTGGTTCGTGAATATAGATCGAATTGACCGTAAACAGGCGGCCACAGATGTAACAAGGAAACATTGGTGATTTCTTCCCGGATGAGGGTTTCTCCTCTTTCTCCGCACTACTCCTCCGTGAACTTTGTTCCGGACTTTGGCGCACTTTAGGAACTCCTGAAATATCCTTTCTTGTAGGCTCTGGCGCTCTGATGTCTGACGGTAGGGAGTCATTTTCCGCATGCCATTTTTTAAGGCACTGTTTTTCGTGGATTTTTATGGAATGTGTACCGAACATCTTTCCGCAGATGTAGCATGCCACACTTGGAGGACCCATTGGTGATGCAGGTTGAATTGATTTTTCTACTGATGATTTTGACTGAAAACCAAAAGTTCACGGTAGTGCGATTATTGATTTTTACATGCACTTATTATTGCTAAACCGCAGACAGACACGCGAACAGGGATACACATGAAAACAGAAACGAAAATAATTTATTTTTAATTTATAATTGAATTTTACAATTTGTAATTTGGGCGTTCTCCTCGATGTCTTTTTTGTGCTCGCTGTGCAACCAACTAAAAAGAAAAAAATAGATAAATGTAAATAAGTTTTCTGAGTAGGTAGCTACCAGAATATAAAAAGAGACGGTACTGTAAGGGCACCTCCAACAATAAAAAAGGTTCCAGGAAGGTAGTTTATTGTGTGTTTGTACACAAGACTATAAAGTGGTCCATAAATTATTGGCACCATTGCTTCAGATAATCCAAATAGAGAATTTATTTTTCCTAATTCGTCAGGAGGTACCAATTTTGATATTATAGAACGCATAGCAATGAAAGTGGTACCGTTGAAAATTTCTATTATGGCTCCTTAAAATATAATATTATTGGCAACGTTAGAACCGATTTCTTATTCATACCAACATAAAAAACAAATGGACTGGGAGCAAAAGCATATACCATTGATGCTATAATTCGGCTAGTACTTGATACTAAACCAAGAGTTGCATCATCCATTTTTAAAACTTTTGAAAACAATATTAAAGAAAATAAAGTACCTACGAATAAACTGTAATATTTTCGTAAATTTAGTTTTAGACATACCGAACATATGTGTGACTACGTAAAACGTTGAGTAAATGCTATAATCAATTTCATTCCATCCGAATTTATATCGAACAAATAAGTACAAGACGCTTACTTCACCTAAAAAGATGATTTAAGAACACGAAGGATAATTTGGTGATATACAATACCATGTATAGGTCCCGCTATCACCATACATAAAACCATTATTGCGCAAATCCTAGCTTTTTGGTTTCTTTTGTTTTTCTTGAAAGCTACTTTAAATGTTTCACTGATGTGTTTCATGTCAAAGAAATCCTTCAGAAATGATTTGTTGTTATCAACTTTTCCTTCATTTGGAATTTCTTTTACCCCAAATAAACCATAGAGAAATGCCACAACATAAAAAAATATAGAGAGTGAAAAAATGCCATAGAAGCCAATATGTTTAAACAAAATCCCACTAAGAGCATTACCAATGGTAAAACTTATATTTACAAAAATATTAACAGCACCAATTCGAAGAGTTCTGGTTTGCACACTTGTGATTCCTCCAATGTAACTAAAAACAGCCATAAACATAGCAAACCAACCTCCAGTGAGAGACGGTGGTACCGCTTCAAAAAACACATTGTATTCCACCGGTAGTTCATAATAAAAAAAAGTTGAGAGTAGGAGTCCAGTGCAAGTCATCATTTCCCCAATAATGGGCCCTAAGAAACAAGGTTTTCGCCTCTTGTGTCTATCACTCCAAGATCCCAGAAACATGAGAAGTAGACAAGGTACAAATGACTGGATCACGTTTTTCCATGCGTTCATTGTCGCTACAAGCTTCTGGACAGCCACTTCATCACTTTGATTATACTTTGTCGAGTCTCGAAGAGCTAATCCATCACAAATTTCTTCATCCAAGTGAAGATTAACGCGACAGGCTTTGTCCATATTGAGGTTTTGCGTGGCCAAGTTGGCCATCACGCACGGAAGGACGAAACATACCAGAATGGGTTCAACAGTGATGTTATTAAAGACTAAACGGATTTTGGAACGGATGGTTAATTTCCCGTTGGAGGCACTGGCCATTTCGAACGGGTCATATTATCGGTAGAAAGGAACGACAAGTCGTTCGAGCAAATAAACCCGAATGAGGGCCATGTCTTTTTGATTGGATAATTGCACACGCTTTGTGTAGGAGAAGGTCGCGATTTGTAAAGAAAGCGGATCCATGTGTCTTCATCAGCGGTTTAGCGAATGACAGGTTTGGGCCAGTACTTACTTGGTTGTCTTGGATGATCTTGCAGCTGCGTTGGTGCACAATGAGACGATCGGGGTAGAAGGTGCGGCCGCACTTGGGGCATGGAGTTAAAGTGGTCTAAATATTAAAAAAATGTACATGAGGTATTTTCAGGGGAGTGAAAAATTTCATGATAAAATTGTTTCAGTGGAAAAACCAATTGACTTTGTTGTTAATAATTTAGAAGACTCCGATTATACAATTACGTTCCAAATTGTTTCGAATAAAGAAATAAATGACGCAGGTGGGGTCGATCGATGTGCCGGAAGTTCAATCGACAATGTTAAGGACAATAGTTTTAATCGAAAATCGAATCCTTTTCATCCATTATTTATTTACCACCGATAAAATAGATACGAATGCATTTTTTCTGATTTCTCGTTCCAAAACACGTTCGATAAATTTAGCTGCCCCATGACATTTAATCGTGGTTTGATGGGTGTTAGACCAGCAACGGATCGATGGACCCACCGTGTGTACATTTTTGTGTCGCATGCAATAGCTTAATCATAGAGGTGAAGGACGAACCTGTGAGGCCTCCCAGGCGAATTGGTTCCATTCTTCAGGCGAAAGGGCATGGTCCGGTTTAACCGGCGGTTTTCTCTGCATATGCGTAGGCAAACTACCGTTTTCCCTTTCCCATTTCTACAAGAATAATCACTTTTGGTGAAAAGTAGGTCGTATAAATTGCAAGGTTTACGGCTCGATCATGATTTTACAATATATGGGTTAATTTATTCCTCCTTGTAGGTCAGTTTTGTTGCAACTACTTGATGGATTATGCAGTATGAGGAGATTAAGATTTTTGCGTTTTCATTGTTTAATTAAATTAGGCAGTTTTAACTTGTTTGCTTGGAAATGTTTTGGCGATCCTTAAAAATTATCTTGATAAAACGAGCGAATGGTGGCTTAATAGCATGCAAGAGCGATGCAGCAGTCTTGCTCTAATTTTAAGATTTACGAGTATTAAAAGAAAAGAATTGGGCGGGAGGTTTTCATTGAAGTATTTTTAGGGGTGACCAAGGTTGAATGTTTAAAATTTTAAAATATTCATGAATATTACTTGAATAAAGCAGAAATTCATTGCTCGTTTGGATTGTGGAGCTATTTTAAGCTCGTTAATTTATTTATAAGTATTTAATAGTAGTATTTTTTTCGGTAAGTCTTTTAGTAAACTTACTAACATATTATAGATAGATACTTCTATGTAATAAATAATAATACTGATTTAAACACAAAACTAAAATCGGTGGGCCTAATTTAAGTAACTTAAGTAAAAATTAAGTGCAATTAACTTGCGAAAATAATATTTTTGTGCAATCGTTTCGTCTGTGAATTTCGATTTTGCGGCCGTTGCCACTAGTAACGGTTACGAAGTAAAATTTCGGTTTAAGAATAAACTTTGTTGGCAAAACCGCGGGTCGAAATTTTTCTCTCAGAACCTCAAATTATTTTTCGGCTTAAGTATTCAATAAAAAATAGAATTAAATGCGCCATAAATATTAAAAATAAATAGGTATCGAGAAAAAAACAGCAATTACAAAACAATTTTGACGATGATAAAAGACTGTGCGGGCAAGGTACCTATACAATCTACACAAGGTTTTGTTGTGGAATCGTAACAACTAAAAATAGTAAATCATAATCGTACTTCGCGGTGGCAAAGGCTGAGAAACGGTCCGCGAAAATAAATTTCGAGGTGCATACAGAGGCCGTAAAATAACTAAACCCGGATCACTTTTGTAATATTAAATTTCAAAATTCAACCCAAAATTTTGGCCTTGTGAATTATGTTTTTTACCGAAAATTTGGGTTTTTAAAATGTAGGTCACGTTATATGACAATGTCATATAACATATTTCACACATTTTTAACTATTTAACACATACCTACATATATTTAAAATTTAAATTACAAAAAATAGAATACAAAGTTCATAAACAGATGTAAACTATACGAATTATTAGAAACTGAATTTACGAGTTGCAAAATGAGCTTTCTGATCAGTTTTTTTGCACTAGACTTGAAGATTGGGCCAGATTATCAACGAAAATTCTTCGTTTACAGAAATTAGGGTTTTACTCTTTTTGTCATAATTGAATATTGCTCATGTTTAACAGAGTAGAACGTGTAACAATAATAAGAATGACAATATTAATACGTGGCCTATGCGCCCGTTAAACTTATGATAAACAAACCTTACTGTTTAACCGAATTCGGCCACTAACTGTTTTTTCTCTCGAAAGCTGATCACCTTAGAACGGATATTTGTGAATTAAAATGAATAGAATTCTCGAGACAATAGACTGCTTCTTCATAAATGTTAACAATTACAACAAAAGCCTAAAAGTTTCTTGTTTTATTTGACAGGGGTGGATGGGGTAGGCAAAACTGGCCAGGAAAAATTACAAAATAATAAAATTACAATATTTCGAGTGTTCGGTATGCTCAATACAGTAAATAAGCGACTTTATTCTTAATGCCTTAAGAATATTCTTAATGCCTTAGGAATATTCTTAATGGGTCAAAACCTCCGTTATGCCTTAGAGTTTAGGTTTTGTTACCTTAATAAATAACACCTCCTATTACATTATACATATCTCTTTTTTTAATAAAAATTATTATTATAAGATTGTATTAATTTACTGACAAGTTTTGTGTTTTAACTTACAATGCCGTCAGTGGCAAAATCATGGCAATCCCGGAATAAATGTTTTAATATTCAGTCGCTCAACAACGCTGTCGAGCAACTCAACAGTCGCTCAAATTTTGATATAACAATTTTTTTTGGCTGTAGTTATAAAACTTACAAACACTTAACGATCTCTAAGGACACAAGTGCATTTTTAATTTCATTTGAATCATGCCAAGATAGCTCTCACTTCTAAATTAGATTTTTTTGTATTTTAAATCAGATTCAACGGTAGGATACACTGCACTGAACATGGGTGAACAAACCTGAAACCGGTATGCAGTTGCTGATGTCTTTGACTTAAATGTATTTTCATTTTAGTGAAAACGTTTGCATTTTGCATTAATAAAATGCAATTTTTTATTAGGGCCAGTTCAAACCTGCCCTCAAGCGGATTGGCCGACCGGGAAATTTCTCTATTTCCTTACGGCCCATCCACCTCTATTTAAAAATATCACCATTGTAAACACAGTTGACTAGTTGAGTCAATTTTTAGTTAGTAACTAAATAAGATAGGTCGGTTTTTTGCCAGACCTTTTGTAATATTTCCTCTCTACTTTTGAACCAAGCGGGCAAGTGTTAACGAGATATCGAGTATGATATGAAATTTAAAATAAACAAAAAACTTTTGGAAATAATTCATATTGCTTTAGGTACTTTTTTATTTTCTAATTATTCCAAAACATGTTATTTTTTCACAAAAAGTAAACACTTCAAACCAGGTTTTTTAATAGACGTTTTTTGTCATTAGAATTATTCGAACGACTCTAGAAAATCTAAAAAAAGCGTATATATGTTCACACTAGCTTAGTGCACAATATTTTTTTACTGTGTATTTAGTTCATTAAATAAGTAAGTTTGGACTAAAAAATATTTTACGCTTTTTTTGTAAAATTATAATAATCTTGTCATGTAACAGATATACGGGCTTATTCAGCAACGCATTCTATATGTACATTATATACATTATATATATATATACATTCCATATATAACATTTGTAGTTTGTAATATTTTTTGTTTTTTATTTATAGCACCCGAAAAAACATCTCAAATTCATGCCTATACACTAGAATACCCCCTTAAGAGAAAGAATTACAAATCAGTACCGCTTAATTAGACAAAAAAAATCATAAAAAAAAGGAAATAATGTGCTAATAAAGTTTGAAAATTAGTTGTATTATTGCCAAAAAACTTAAAATTTGCGTCTATTTTGAAAAATTCAATAAAACATTTAAATTGGTTAAATTACTTAATATTTTTATTTTAGACGCTACAAATATTGTACTGTTATACGCAGAAAAAAAAAGTAGTTTCAATATTCAACACCAAAAATAGAGGTTGCTATTTAAAAAAAATATCGATTACGTCACAACAAAAATCAGTTGGCCAAAAAAATTTGGAAACAAGTAAAAAACGTGCACAATAAAAAACAAAATCGACCTGTCCCGGCGTTTTTCTAAAAAAACATTAACTTAGAAAATATGAATTTTATTCCATATTTTTATATCACTCTGTATAAACTGAAACAGTTTCAATTTTTTTAAACACTTTGACGATACTTTTAACTCTTCATACTTTTTCAGGTATCAGGTATGCTATTCTCAGATGTTCCTCAACCCAGACTGTTGATTCTAGTATATTTACATTTACTTATAGGTACATACCTAGTTTTTGATAATGTCTATAACTCACTATATTTTTTGTTAAAAAGATGACTTATTAAGAAATGCGAACAAGTTTCGGGTAAAAACCCACCATCAGGGCAAATAAATTCAGACTAATAGAAAAACATTTGTAGAATGAAGAAGTGTTGAAAATTATATGATGAAAAAGAAAAAGTAAGGATGTGTTGTTTACTGAAGTCAAACAACCCTAGCGTATATGAACAATTTTGTAAAGGACATTTTACATAAATCTCTTATACCTATTGTTTCTATAAAATACGTCATTGTCAACATTCTACAGAAAATATACTTTCGGTTTTTTTTTGTAATATCAGTGTTGGAAAAAAATCTTGAAGACAACACAGGTTTTTAAAAAAATGTCGGTCTATTAAAATCTCGCTCTCTAACTCCTTTGTGTTAATTGTTATTTTTTAAAATATTACTTTACTGAACTTCTATTAGATAAATTCGTTCTGTATAGTTAATTTTAGCAATTTGGTTAAATTTTTTAACAAAATCGCTAAAAATCGAATTTTAAAAAGCCTCTTGTTTGAAACAGAATATATGTAAAAGAAAGCAGTTACCATTTAATTTGTATTATAGAATAGTTCTATAAATACACTTTTATTTGTAGAAAAGAAAAGTCTATATAAATTTGGATGTATAACTTTTAGATGAGTGTGAAATCAACCATTCATACGAAAATTCGGTCAATCTTTTTTGGTGTGCCCCAATTCGTTTTTATTTGATTAGCTCTGTTGGGTGTTAGACTAGGGTGTTCTAATTACGTCTTGATGGAAAAAATAAATTAGTTTCTTTGTATGTCAAGTTACATTGTGTATCTAATCAATTCTTTGTGTGAATACACAAACATCAACTCGATCAATATTTTGTATGAAAAACACTGATGTATTATAAAAATTCAATCGAATTTCGTACCTTTTGATTATTTTGATATTTTATCAAATTATTATTGACTAGGGAACGACTTTAATTAATTTATTACATTTATTACCAATCGAAATTTCAACGCAATAATTGCGTGACCCACCTCAAACATTGTCATTGATTGTAGTTAACCAAATTAGCGGGTAATGAGTCATTTTTGTATGTATTATATAAAATTATTCAAAATAAAAAAAACGTAATCCGAAGGGATTCCTTCCTTATTTTTCCATCATCGATTAATCATACATTTGCATTTGTTAGTACCCAGACTTGAACTTGGACATAAGTTTTTATTTATGAGATCCGGTGGGAAGTAACAGACTGTTCGATTCTTGTGTGAACATGCAATGGGGTTTAGTTGAAGCACGCCATTATTTTGAGGGTACGATTAGATACACGAACACAGAATATTCGATATTTAATCGCATTGACACCCACCTGAAGACACTTGGGCTCATGTAGTGGCAGGGAAGCGGTGCCAAACTCGCGTCCGCAGATGTAACAAGTAAGCGTCCTCTTCGCCGATTTCACCCTAGGGGTGGCACCCTCCGGATTCGCCCCCACATTCGGCGGACTATGCACCAGTTTCTGTGCCGGTAGAGATGGTTTCCTCGGGGGCGGCAAATTCTTCTTTTCCGCACTTTGCTTCGACTTGTACTTCATCGCTACAGGCTTCTGAACGGTACTTTTCACTGTTAAATTAAGTAATAAGCTAAATTTAGAGATGATGAGGACTTACTTTTGGGTGGTTCTTCCTTTTTGGCAATTTTTAAAGGGGTGGCTGGGTGACTGTGAAACCGCTCGGGTTGGTCCGGTCGGCCGCAGGTTTTGCAAGGTTCCGGCAGTTTGGTCGATTTGCCTAAATCACTTTTGTTAACTTCTAGTAATTTAACATTACCAACACGCTTGCGTGGGATTTTGAATGTTTTTGTGTTGTTGTTAGCATCACTGATAGGTTTCTTTTTGGGTAAAAGAGTGATTTTTTTAGTGTTTGTTTTGGTTGTTTTGATTTTTGCGCTTTGGATGCTGATACTTTCTTCTTCTTCGTAACTGTCTTCACTGGTTTCCGGCCTCTTTTTGCCACCTTTGAGCTTCTCGGGGGATGGAAGGCTAAGAGGGCGGTTAATCACAGCCGTTTTCTTTCGTTTTGTTATAGTTAAAGCGATTGGGAACCGACAGAGATTTGAAATGTTTAAAAATTCTTTTCGGACAGTACTCATATCTATTATCCCTATTAGACTTATGTTAAGGACAGTGGGCTTATCTAAAGTTGCTGTAAGGGGTCTGTCTTCTTTCTTCCCGTCTTTTTTTGGTGGCCAAGCTTTTGTAAACAGTTTCAGATTTGTTTTCTTAGGCATGTTGAGTTTTTTCAATGAAAGGTTCTCTAGTAAAGGGAGTACCAAAAAAGGGCGCGATTTTCGTTTAGTTTTTTTGGATTCAGTCTGAAGCGTCATATGTTCACTTAATAATTTAACGTTAGTCACTTGTAACTAAATAAAAAAAAAAATAATTAGCGAGGCGCATTGAAAAAACGAAAAACCGCGCTCGATACAAACAAGGATAAAGCTTCGGTAATACTGGATGGATGTATGCAACTTGTTTGTTAGCCGAGTTCTTTATGTCTACCTACGCGCAAAATCCACCAAACTGAGAACATGACTAACAACAAACCTAAATAAGGAGATTCCATGGCAATTCACACTGAATACTGCGGCCCACGATTAGGTTTTTAAGGATTTCAGCGCAGAAATAATTTTCTTTAAAGGACGTTGCTCCAGTGACGTCTGTCCCACACTTGAACTCCGGAAAGTTAAGAACATAATCACCGTACTGTTTAAACGGCTAATAGTATGAGCACATTATTCACGAGCGTGTTATAATACTGATAATGGACCTTAAACGCGTAAATGCACTACAATGCTTTTGTAGTGCAAAAACGCTTGAAAATTTGAATCTCAATTTACCTAAATTAGGTTTTTTTTGTTGTAATAATATTTGCTGTCAGAAGTGCTACATGAATTCGTTGTAAAAAGATTGAATTTGTTAGACAATTACCTAAAGCTATTTTTTTTTATAGAGTTGTCTATATAAATACAGTAAACTGGATAACAAATACTTAAATAGACATCGACTTCACTTATTGAGCAAATTCTACGGAGGCCTTAAGTCTCTGTGTTCTCTAGCTTAATAGAAGCAATGAGTTCTAGGTGGCTGGACGCATATAGAATAGTCGTGTGTCTGACTCTGGCTCTGTATAAGCGAGCGATAAGTCGTCGCCGTCGGTAGTAGTTAGCGAAACAGCAATTATTGTTGGAAGCTATAGTATAGTATAGAAGCTATAGTGTTATTTAATTGTATAATTATTAAAAGTTATTTAATAATTATTACCTAAATTATTTTGTTGAATACATTATTTGTTTCAAAATCATCGTATTTAAATTGCAATAAGAAACCCGAATTGTACAAGAGTCAGATTTCAAATGACATATAACATCGGTTGGAAGAGAACAAAAGTCAAGGAAAATTTTGGAGGAACTGAAGAATATTTTAGAAGAGTTCTAAAAAGAGCGTTTGAAAAAACAAGAAGAACAAAAAAAAACCTTAGAAACATTCAGAAAGAACATAAACGGATTCTAAAAGATCATAAAAAACGACAATTGGTAGAAAAGAAAAGAGTGCTAGAAAAAAATTCTAAAAGACTTCAGTCGAAAGAAAGAGGAGCAAAGAAAAATTCTAGAAGAGAAAAGAAAAGTTCTAGAAGAGCTTGAAAATTGACGATTGCGGTGATAAAATTGAGCAAATAAAAATTATAGAAGATGAACAGAATTGTTTCACGAAGAGGGTGAAAAACGAGAATTGGAGGAGAAAGATAAAGCAAAAAAAATTACTAGAAAAACAAAACACGATTTTAAATGAGCTTGAAATAATACTACGGTTGGAAAAGAAAGCAAAAAGCGAAGAGTGATATGCAAAAACAGTAGCAAAAAATTTCCATTTAGAAAATACTAATTGTAAGGTGACCAACCGCCCTCATTTAGGGAGGGCAGTACTCCTTTTGTAAGGAGTAAGTACTCCTTATGTCCTCCTCTGAAAAGTGTCCTCCTAAATGTCTTTATTTTTATTGTTGGAAATACAGTAGTCAACAATTGAAATGGAACACCCTAAAATTTTAACAAAGTCTTGTAACTCCTACAACAATTTATTAATCGGAATCATCCTTTTTTTCTGGGTAGATCATTTCTTATATTTTAAAATATTTAATAAAACGTTTCTTGTAGATTTGTGGTTTAAGTTATACAGGGTGTCAAAGACAAGCCCTGCAAAAAAACGAAAAGTTTAGACATCTCCTATTTTAACAAACAAATTTTTGAATTTTTTTAATGGGTCTCGGGAGAACGCTGGCTTAAGGCTGACAGTCCCGTTTTCAAGCATAGAGAAAATCAATGCAATTTTTGACAAGTAATAACTCGTTAACAAATAAAATTTTTTCATTGCGGTTTTCACTATATGAAAGCACACGCCTCCCTGTGTGGGCAAAATTTGTCAAAAATTATAAAATACATTGAGAAAATAGATTTTTCAAATTTTCTTTACAAAAAAATAGCCTAATCAAATATTTATAAAATTATGCCCACACTGTTAAATGTAAGAAATCCGGGTAAAATTTAGTTTTTCCAATCCAATGCACAATTAATTAATGGGAACTTGCGGAAGTTTTGCGTTCGAAAATGCATCTATCCTTTATACCTATCCTTCAACAGCGTGGGTCTCAAGTTAGCTCGGGACTTAGGGTGCCGGTTTATGATAGTGTTGTAAATAACGAGGTTTAAAGTCATTTGTGTACGAAAACATTCATTCAGTAATTTTGGAGGATTTTCTGAGCCTAACAAAATAAAGTTAAAGTTAATGTTTTATTGTAAAATTAAACTATCGGTAATAAATCAGTAAAATAACCTGTAAAATCAAGATTAATAATTAAATTTTTTTATTGATAATCTGAAAAATAATTAATTGTTTTTAACAATTTTTTTGCTATTTAAAGTGTTGTATTAATTAAAAACAATTGATTGTTTTTATTTATAACACAGCGGCATATTTTACAAAACAATAACGTATTTAACAAATTTAACCGGATTTGTTGTTTGGGAAAAAATGTACATAACAATGTTGATTGAAGTGTCTTCCGAAACAAATTACACGGCATTACCAATCAACACCGCCAACTCTAATAGCTTAAAAGAATGATTTTTCGACATTTACTCCCTTGATAGAAGCAATTAGTTCGGTACTTTAATGAATTTGGTGGTAATGGTAATAGAAGAATGTCATAGGTAATTTTACATTATATACCTACGTAAGTAAAAAATAGTTTCGTCAGAATTTAGAATTTGAATTGCACGTCTCCAATGAACGTTTAATGCTAAAAATTGTACTCCGGAGGACGCATTGTCTTCTAAAATTATAAAATTTGCCAATTTGCAAGATGGAGCACTAGTATTAAAAACAAACCACCATTACTATTACCAAGTTCAAGGTCAGTTATTTATTACTGAAAGAAATTATTGTTATTTTATAGTCTGGACGCCACTTTGTATGATGTGTCAAAAAATTGAAAAGGATGAGGCATTTTTCACAAATAAGATGCTACCCAAATTAAAAATATTTTATGACAATTTTTATTTGCCAGAGCTTTTAAAAAAATATTGACCACCTACATTACGGGCTGTACCTATTTATGTTGAAAAATATGTAAGTTTTGTTTTAATATGGTTGTAATTAATTCAAAGTTGTTACCAAATATTCTTATTCTTTAGTTTTCTTCTTCCTATTACACTTTTAGCCATATATTATTATAAAATTTATTTATTATTCAGTTTTTTGACATGCGCACTGTCACTATAATTTATGAGAAAAAAACTCGGTTGTTCTAAGTTGTTTCCAACTTTACCAACTGTTAAAAATTATAACAAAGACGATTATAATATTTTCTTTGTTATTACGTTAATTTTTAATTACAATTGTAAATAATTTAATAAAACATTATAAACCATACAGTTTTTACTTTTATTTCCTAGCTTTTATTTTTAAAAGCGACACTCTTTTTTTCGTTTTATAATATTCCTACAGGTAAAAATCAATTTAAATTTGACGAGAAATAACATCTAAACAAATTAAAATTTTTAATTTTGGCTTACGCTACATGGAAAAAACTTTCGTTTTTGGGTAAAATTCTTTAAAAGAAAAACCAATATAAACCAAACAAATTGATTTAATCAAAACGACGTTTTATTAATAATTTATGCGTTTGTTAAAAAAAAAACAAAATTTTACCTTTATTTTTTTACATTAAACAATCTGGGTACAATTTGCTAATTCAGTTCTTTTTCGTTTTACATTTTCTGATTCATTATTTATTTATTTGATAAAAATGAAAATAAAAAATCGAAACTCTAAAAACTTTATCCCTACAGAAAAGATATGCATGCGGTCTGGGCCAAGCCGTTACCTACTTTTATTACTTAATCCCTGTATTGTTTGTTTATGACCTACGAAACACTTTCTCTGGAAAGCGGGCTACAAATGCATTTTAGTTACGTCGTTCCTAGTTTTGCTACACGTCAGCTCTAAATCTGAAATTTACCGCAAACTTTTGGGCATTTCCCCCTTAAAACGGTTTTTTTGCGTATTAAGCAATAATTTTGTTAATTGATGTAAAATTTCACCTCTTTTTGGCTTATTCTAAAGATAAAAGTTGAAACTTGAATTTCAAAAAGCAAGGGTAGACATACTGTTAACATTTTGTGTAGAAAAAAACTTCCGAAGATGACCAAATTTTTAAACAGCTCCTAATTTTAGTTTGATATAAGAAGGATACAAATTTAAACGTGTATTTAGACGCATAACTTGTTTTTTGTATTTTATTTACTTTAGTATTGGTCGGTGATTAGATCCGATTCTTAAAAGCATATTTTTAGAGAAAAATTGAAGCTTTTTCACGGTACGGACGCTCCTGTTAGCTATCCAGAATTTTTTCATTGGAAAAAATTGTGAAATGAAAGATGAGCAAAAGTTTTAATTTTTTTCTAAAAAGATGGCTTCAAAAATCGTATTTAAACACCCACTTATACCAAGTAAACTAATGCTACAAGGGTCTTGAGATTTAAAACACAAGTCATGTTTCTAAATACACGTTTTAAATCTTTAAAACAGTTTTTTTTGGATTTTGGTCTTAATTTATAAACTTAGCTCAAAATCTGCAAAAACGTTTTGAGGGTTTGTTCAGCGCTCTTCAAAAACCTATTAATAAAATTCATTTTTTTTTTTTTGTTAAAATGGGAGCAGTCTAAACTTTTCGTTTTTTACAAAGCTTGTCTTTGACATCCTGTATAACTTAAACTACAAATTTACAAAAAACGCTCTATTAAACATCTTAAAGTATAAGAAATGAGCTACCCAGAAAAAAAATTATCTCAATTATTAATTTTTTGCAGGAGTTATAAGACTTTAAACTTTGTTAAAATTTTAGGGTGTTCCATTTCAATTATTGAGCACTGTATATTGTTACAAGATGATACATTGACAAAAATTATTCATTCAGTTGATAAGTAGGTACTCATTTAAATAATAATTAATTAGTATAAGATTTAGTCAACTTATTTTATTTACGTTATTAGTTTTTTTATATTTATCATATTATAGTGTATTATTGTTTCAATGAATGAAATGATTTTTTAATAATATTTCATTGTGTCCTTTTCATTGTAAATAAGTTGGTAATTGCATGGATTTGTCTTGTTGTAATCAAGCAAAAGCATTTGCTAAATTTTTGTGCATTTCACTCAATGTGTTGAAGAAAAAGGAGAAACATATCAGAGTCGGCTATGATGAGTTTAAAATCGAATGTTTACAAGCATTTGATAAAGAATGTCTGAAGCTTCTAGACAAAGAAAAAGACACTGTCACTACTCTAGACACATAGGGGGTCACTGTAACTGTTTTTTACCTATAGCACAAAAATTCTTAGAAGGGGCTAGTATTTCTCCGGCGCCTTAACATTTCTACAGTCATTACTTGACTTGTGTAGATATTAATATTTTCTAACTTTTTAAAAATTTTCCTTTTTACATTATTATTCAAGCATTGATGATGAGACATAGTTCTTGAAAGCTCTCGCCACTTGTTTGATTAAATTTGTGGGTTTGTACTCAACCCTACCCGTAGAAGTTTGTCATCAATTGATGGGGAGGGGTACTTTTACACAATGATAGAAATCTAAAACGCTTTCTAAGAGATGTCATGACAGCAAACTTTGAATGTGCATGATCAGCGTTGCCCAGAAATAGCTCATTTTTTTTACAGGTTTATAACCTGTCCAAAAATTAAGTACTGTTGTGGAACTGGCTCTTAGGTGTTGACCTATTTTATTATTTACTTGTTAACAATATTGGTCAAATTATTAATTAAGAGTGGGAAAAAGATCAAAATATTTCCCTTGTAAAAAGTTTATTATGTACAATTAAAATAGTAATAATAATAAAAATTTACAGCATAAATGAGTGTAAGTTATCTTCTGTATCTGTATCTCTTAAAATGGAACCACAGTTGAAAAATGTTATTATGAAACTGACACCTGAATCCTCTTTTGTACGAATATTCCCATTCTCTATTCACAATTTTAAAAGCAATATCTTCATAAGGAGGCCCTGCGTGAAATCTCAAAATCGCAAATTCTCGATTTTCTGGACACGGAGTCTGAAAAAAAAAACAGAATTAAAACAAACAAAAACATTTAGGATATAATAATCTTACCAAGAAATACTCCGGTGTACTATTCTTATCTATTAAATCTGGATAAAAAATATTAAATTTGTATCCTTGTACAATTTTGGGTGGTGGATTATCCATATCGTAATGGGTCTGGTTATACTTATTCCATTCAAACCCTGTATGTACTCTATTGAAATACCTAGGTTTCCTAGGCCTGTATTTGTCAGACCACAAATAGACTTGATTATCTAAAGCTGCTTCTACTGAAAATTGAGCTTCATCATCTCCCATTCCCTTTCGGGCTTCGCGTTGTAACAAAAGTTCTTCTTTGGTGATAACATTTTCGTGTTTTTTGCCACCTCCAGAGACTTGCATACGAGCGAATTCGAGACGTTTGAGGTCGTCTTCTTCTGTTACTACGATTGTACCCGGTTCGATATCATCGGGAGTGAGGAATTTGGGACTATAGCCGCCAGCTTCGTAAGCGTCGAAATACTCGTTTAGGATATCTGTGGCGTGCTCTTCAGCCGTCCTAAATTATAAATATTTAGTAAATTTAAATTGACAAAAAAATGTACTAACTTTTCGTTTTCGTTGTCGCTCTGGCTGTCTTCCTGGGAAGTCCCTGGTTTAGGTTCGGGTTTAACTTGAGGTTGAAGCTCTGCAAGTGGCGCTGTATTTTCTTCTGGAGCTGGTGTAGTGACGGCTTGTTCGGCCTTGAGTACTTGAAGTTTCTTTCTCAGATTATCTTGGTGGCGGTCTCGTAAACGAGCCCTCGCCATGTGTGCTATATAATGAAATTTATTCAAGTTATTAATAAAATACACAATCTAAAGTATTTCTAAAAAGTTAAAAAACTAAAATTTTTTTAACATGGTGTGTGCCAAAAAAAAAATTAAGGCCTTGAAAATGGGCTAATACCTAAGCGCCAAATTGGTCGAAATAAAAATTTTAACAAAAAAGAAGGATTCCATCTAATTCTCTAAACGTAAAAAAAACAGAAATTTTTTCTACACAACGATGTTTAAAAAATATATATATATTACAAAAAATATTATAGTTCTGTCGAAGATTAAAAGAGAAAAACATATATAATTAGAAGTACCACTCAAATTTAAATAGTTATATCAATTAAAAAACGTATTATTCGTTTTTTATTTAAAAAAAACCCCAACACCGTAATTTATTCCAAAATACAACTGACAACACTGGATAAAAATTGACAGTGGGAAAAATTGGAAAATTCACAGATAAATACGGTAAATGTTTGTTGAGGTTATTGCAGGAGCTCTTGGAAATTTGTTATAATTACACAAAATTGCGTTAAACGATCATATATTTGGGGTAAATCATAATTTTTTATCTTTTTCTTAAATAATTTTGTACATAACATAGGAACTCATTTGGATTTTGTGGTTGGATAAACTCAAACCAGAGCTCTAACTCTCCTTCAATAAATCAATTATTTTTAATCAGAAGAGTTTAATAAATATATAGTGGTGTTCAAAGTCGAATCAATAAAAAGTGTTAGTGGAACGAGGCTGTTCTTTTTCTTTTATCTTTTGTTTTAAATGATCCCAATTGTTGTATGGATATAAAATGTTTATTATGGTTGAATGAGATACCAACAGGCTGTTTTTGAAGTAATGTTAAAAATTTGAATAGGTGAGAGCCTGTTCGAAAGAAAAAAATAAAATTTCCCTTATAGAAATGTTTATAGATTTTGAGATATACGATGTAGAAAAAAAAATGTTTTTTGAAAAAAAAAATAATGTTTTTGAAAAAAAATCTAAAGCGTATATCTCTAAAACCAATAACATTTCAAAAGACAAATTGGAATATTTAGCATTTTTCCAACAAGAGCTATTACCTGTAATATATTGTAAAGTTATTTCAAAAACATCCTGTAGATCTGGTGTTAACATTAAAACTAGGTCTATCACCTAGAAAACTTGCTGCATATATTTCAATCACACACTGCATACCAAAACAAACAAAAAAAATAATACATCGCATTTTGTTCAAAAACAACTTTAAGAAAATGGTCTACATGGGAAATTATGAACATTTATATAAGACAATTTTGGTTATTTAGCATCCTTTTAACGAGAGCTATCACCTGTTAAAATTTCTAACATTACTTCAATAACACCTTGTATAGTATGGTTGGAAAATATATAAAAGTATCGGAAAGACTCCTGAAGGTTTCATGGGGGTAAACCACTGACTATTTCACTTACGGATTTTTTAACCAATCATAATCAGACACTCTTATTCAACAAAGAAAACGAAAGTTACAATTAAAAAAATGAGCTGTCAAAATTATTCCGAGGGTTCTCAACTAATATCTCGTTTTTCAGCGATTATTTCACTCATGAATTTTTTAACCAATCACACACTCTTATTCAACAATGAAAACGAAAGTTACAATTGAAAAAATGAGCTGTCAAATTTTTTCCGGAGGTTCTCAGATAATCCGAAAAACACAACGTACTTCGTCTTTCAGCGAAAAATTTTTGGCAGTAGTAGTGTTGCCTTAGTTACATAATAAGTTGCTTTAGTTACATAATAAACGAAAAAAAATTAATTTGCAAAAAGTTGTAAAGGGAAAAGCCACGTAAATTGATTCGAGAAATAGTCTTGACGAATGCCATTCAAGTTCAGATTTTGCCTGAAAAAAATTACGGATTGTAAACTTGAGTTCTACAAAA
This sequence comes from Tribolium confusum, assembly GCA_029207805.1. NCBI lineage: Eukaryota > Metazoa > Arthropoda > Insecta > Coleoptera > Tenebrionidae > Tribolium > Tribolium confusum. The sequence goes on from JALGAY010000003.1 coordinate 7,635,779, forward strand.
TAGCTCGGCGAACTCTCATAACAATCGGTAAATTTTTTCGACAAAATTTGAACTCTTATGATATTATAACTGACAAAATTTGTACACTAGATTTCTCTTTTCGTCATAATTTCTTAGGATTTCTACAAATCTCTATGGAAATCGTAAACATTTCTATAAGATTTCCAAGAATTTCTAAAGATTTTAATGAGATTTTTTTAGTAACTTTTTATGTTACTAACACTGTAAATTACCATAGTAATGTGTGTTGATATTAATTAACTCTTTGATTTTGATTAAGAAATCAAAATATTGTGCAATGTTGTGAACTAAAAATGTTTAACACAAAACTTACTAGACAGATGACAGTGATTGACAGATAAAAAAATAACAAATATTTAAAATAGCTCAATAGAAAAAATAGTACAATACAAAAATATGTGTAAGACTAATTTTCTTCACTAAAAATTCTAAGACATGACTACTGTCTATCCCTTTTTTCCAAGACCTGCTTACATATATCTTACTATATATCTTTTTTTCATTACATGTTTTATTCTAGGCCTTTTTAAAAAATTTTGACATTGACAAATAACGCTCTTTTGATTGGATTTACGTGTATGAAGAAGAAAGCTCAAATTGCTGACTTGTAAATTTTTTGAAATTGTTTTTCTTCCAATAACCCACATGTTCACTAGTTACAGCCTCTAACGACAGAGTGCGTGTTACATTTGTTAATCGTCAATAACTCGAAAGACCAATTTTTCATGACATATTGTGTTACGAATTTGCTTCCCCCATCCTTAGATTTAAGTTTGTACATATCTTTGTAAATAGACTGAAAATAGACACAGAAATAGAAATCGTCTAGAAAACATATAGCTCTTTTTCTTCAACTCCTGGTCCTTCGATTAACATATTGCCCTATTTTTTTCCTAAATTAAATGCATTTGTTTACATTAATAATTACCTTTTAGTTGTGACAATAAAGACTCCCAGTAGCCAATATCAATCCCGTCAGCTTTTCCATTAATTTTACTTTCTATTTGCTTCTGTAAAGCAGCAAGTTGTGACGACGTCTTTCCTTTAAAAACCGAAGTTACATCTGCAGCAACTGCTTGATTGATCCCTTCTCTCCTATTAACCCCCATATCAAACTCATTTTGTTTTTCTAATTTTCTGAGTTTCTGCAACTCATCTTCAACAATTACCGTAATATCATTCCAATAATCTAAATTTTTTCCGCGTTCCAACTCCTCATAAACTTTAATATCTTCAACAAGATCCTCTAAATCTTTAATATGTAGGCCATTCAGGTAAGTATACGGCTCGTGCATCTCTACCGCATCCACTTCTTCCTCCGCACTGATGTACTTTGCTAACAAATCAATAGGTTTAGCTCTTCCGTCTTGTATCCTAATATGTGACCTGAGTCTAGCTTGTTCTAAATGAAACTGATCTTCTTGTCGTTCCCACTCTTCAAACTGTGCTGCTTCTTTACTCCTTTGCAACAACTGCATCTCTTCTTCCCTCTTCTGTCTTTCTAACTCTCTTTCCAGTCTTCTTTTCTTCACTTTCTCCAATTCTCGTTTATTTTCTTCCTGTTTGTGACGATTGCGCGCTTCTAATTCCTCAGAACTCACACCTGTGAGCCCCTCTTTTGCTAATTTTTTTGTCCAAACAAACGTTGATAGTAAATTCCCATCACCAAACGGATTATCAGTGTTTGTGTAATGCAAATACTCGTTATCCCACCCCATACGTTCTTTACGTTTTCTTTCTTTAGCTTGCTTTTTGGCTAAACGCCTCAGACGTTTCTCTTCCGGCGTTTCAGTTGCTTTTTTTAACTCTTTTTCACGTTTACGTTCTTCAAGAGTTTTAAGTCGCTCTTCTTTAAGTTTTTGAAGCAGGATTAGAGAGTCATCAGAAGAGGTGCTACTGCTACTCTCACTGCCAGAGTCTGATTCCGAATCACGTCGTTTGTGTTTCTTACGGTCTTTTTTACAGTTATAACGATCACTCTTCTTGTGTTTTCTTGAATGGGAACGCTTTTTCGAACTGTGTCTGCGGTTATCATCTGAATCTGACGAATATTTGTAGGATTTGGATTTGCGAGAGCGGTTGGGTGACCTAGAACTACATTTTAGTTATTTATTAAAATGATATTTTATCAATACTTACATGTAACTGGAATAATCCGTTTTGGGCATTTTTTTACATTACACAGAAAATAAATTAAATAATTGTTTAGATTTTTAGGTTAGGTTGTCAAACTTTGACGTTTGACGTACGTTGTACGTTTTAGCGTGATGACAACTAGACGGCAGTAAATGTAACTAAAAGGCCAAAAGGAGTTTTTATTATTTTCTAAACAAGTGGAAGAATAATTTTACGGAAATAACAATTAGAAACCGTGGTAAAGTCCAAAAAGTGTAACTCACAATTTTTGTGTAAGCGTTGTTGTTAGTATTGAATTACTTTGAAATTCTTTGTTGGGAAATTTGTTTTCTTCCGTTTATAATTTGTAATGTTGGCAGTAAAATCAAAACTTTTGTCCGTTTGAAAGAAGTGAAAGTTTTTTGTGGTCAAAAAGTGTTCTTTAAAGTGTCCTTATATCTCCATTAATCAAAAATTTTTGAAATGCAAAGGAATAAATTTGAAGAAATGCAGAGAAAGATCTACTATTCTGATAAATATTATGACGACGAGTACGAATACCGGTGAGTCAAAATATCTAGAATTTTAGCTTATAGCACGAATTTTCTTATAATTGTTTGTTGTTCTGTTGTCAGACACGTCGTTTTACCTAAAGAAATGGTCGAATTAGTTCCTAAAACTCATCTGATGTCAGAAGAGGAATGGCGAAGTATTGGAGTGCAACAAAGTAAAGGTTGGGTGCATTACATGACACACTCTCCAGGTAAATTTAATCTCTGTGTTTATTAGTTTTACCCAAATTGTTGCCTTTTTAGAGCCACATATTCTACTCTTTAAAAGACCTATAACGACACCTCCAACCCGAAATGGCAATCAATAAAATGAAAAAAACCATCCTTTCTAGTATTGTGTTTATGTTATTTTTATGTTATAGGCATTGTATTATTTTTTATAGCATGTTTGTAATGTTAGGGGCCATGCTTCGCTCCAGTGAAATTATAAGGCTGTAATTTCATCAAAATATGTATGGGAGAGTTCCCAATATGTTTTTTTACCAACGAGTTTTTGAGCCATTTCTTACAATGTAATCATTAACTTGTCTTTTAATAGTTACTTTTTTCAATATAATAATTAATAGTTATTGTACATTAGTGTTTTGTTCCTTTTAAGTGGTAAGGTACCCAATTACAATTCAGTACACAAGTGTGACGTCATATTCTGAGAAAAACTCGGCATGTTTCCAAACAAAACAAAAACATAACCTGAAAATTTGTTTGTGCATCTAAAGTGTAAAATCTTATTTTGTTACTTTTTTAACCTTGGTTAAACCAAGCCGATTTAACCTCTATTTTAAGTTGCATCGTTTAGAAGATAGAGGGTGAATTTAAAATTGTGTTTTTATTAATTATTTTTTTAACCAAGGTCATTCTAGAGAGGTTGCGTACAAACTGTTGCAGTGGCGTCAGGGGTATTTAGTAGGGTAAAATGGGGTTATTGTTATTCCAATCAGAAGAAAATGCCAGTTTACCTATAGTAAATCTAGCGAGATATTAAACTTTTTTAAATATACCTACATTTTTAAGCCAAATTTGTCTGAATTCGCTTAACTGGAAGAGTAATTTCTGTTAAGACCCTAATTTTGTCTCATATTTATTTAAAAAATATGGTTTTACTACTTTTGGTTAGAGGTTTTATTCAGAACCTTTTTTGTTTCCTTCAATTTGGAGTAAAACTGAAAAAAACCGAAAGGATGCACAAAAAGCCTTGAAATATATATTTTTTTCAAAAGATATTAAAATGACAATATGCTTTGCGTAGGAACTAAAGTGTCAAATTAAATCTTAGCTGCCATAGAAATCTTTAAATTTTTAACTACTCTATTAGATAATTTTTGTCGTAGTTTAAAAAAATAATTGTATATGTTATTCGAGCATAAGTGATTTTATGTGGCTCAGCTGGAATTATCTGCCTCGCTACGCTCGTTAATGTCAAACAGAAAACTTTTCTAAAAAAAAAGTAAATTACAATCTCGTTTTATTGCTTAATTTCCTAATTAAACAAATAACTATTTTTAAAATGTTATAATTGGTAAAATTTTAGCAAATTAGAAAAATAGAAGCACAGCAATTAGAAAAAGTGTAAATAGTATCTTTATATAATAGTATATTTTTTTTATTTTTTAAATGTGGTTTTTTCAATCTTTGTTTGAGTATCCTTTTGATTTTTGCAATTTTACTCACAAAGGTAAATAATCAAAAGCAATCAAAATTTTGCAAGAAACAAAAAAAAGTTCTTAAAGCAAAATGTAGATAAAATAATATTTATTAAAGTAATATTTCTAAATAACGGGTGTTAAAGTTATGGATCGAAATTTTAGGGCCTTTACAGAAATTACTGTTAAGCAAATTCAATCAAATTTGACAAAGAGCAAAATAAAAACTCTATCCAAATTTCGTTAAAATCGATTACAAATTTTTTGAGATCATATGTAGAGATCATCTACATATTTCATGCTTTTCTCTGTTTCATTTAGAGAAATCTGAGATGGAGAGAATCTAGGTAGGTTATATTGCAAAACCATTAAAATTTTTAAATAGATTAACAAAAAACAATATTTAAAGTAGCACTTAAATTTTGAAAAATATTGTCTTTTTAGCATTCCACGGTCGCCTAGTACACACAACCTATACACTTCTACCTCGATTTCTACATTTTTATTTGACAGAAAAGGTCAAATTAGTGGCAGTCATCAGTCGTTTAATACTGAATTTTTAGTACATATTTACTACACTTTTTACAGATTGCGCAAATATCAAAATTGACATTCTATAATGTACTTCTCTCTGAGAAAGTGAGAGCCGAGGTGAGAACCAGAAAAGAAATCTGGAACTAAAATGCAACTGGCCACCCTGGCACTGACCTCTATAATAGAGGTCAGTGCACCCTGGCCACATAAACACCTCCTTTTTTAATAAAATCTAAGAGACCGTGTTTCGATTTAAATTTGTGTCGCTTTTTATCGATAGATGGCGCTGTTTCAAATATTATTTATATTTTTCTAAAAATATTTTAATAATTTATTTAGACAGTACCCTAAAATTTATTAACTCAAACTCAAAAATAAAAAAAAATACAAAAATGTGTTTTAAATTCCGGACAAATCCTTAGACCTGGGAACCCTGGTGCCAAACATCATATAACTAGGACGTCAGCACTTGCACAGCGAAGTCAGTAATTTCCAAAGTGGTGGTAGGGATAACCAAGCTTACCTGACTTATCTCCAAATCTGTGCTAAAATGAATGATATTTTGAAAGAAATATCAGATAAAGACCTCCTTTTATTAGGCAACATCTACAAAAAACATGTAAATTGGGCCCCACATGTTTTAAGCCTGATTCACACAGGCATACAGTGGAAAAAGGCCAAAAAGTATGGCCAGTGTATAAGATTTTTCTCTGTTGGTGAATGTTGGAAGACAGATGGCACTGTAATCGTTTTAATGGAGGTAAATTTGAATTACATTAAATAAATACTACTTTTTCACTTTTAGTTTAATTGTTATGACATATTTGTCTTTACATTAGATGAAGAATGTTCAAATTTGCGTCAAGGCTTGACTTACACCAATCTATTAAATTTTACAAAACATATCGGATCATTTTTTTGTGTACATGAAAAACATATTTCTCTTGTGTTACAAGTTATGAAAGAAAAAAATGTACAAATTTCATACAAAAGTGACCCATACCTAATGTTTACATTACTTCCCGAAAAACATGTTTCGATTGAGTGCCCACCGTCAGGTGTTCATGTAAAAAAAATTAATGAAAAATTTGCTGATCAAATTAATTCGTATTGGTCGTATAGTTCTTTGGGATCGGATAGAAATTATTTAGCTATGTTACTTGAATTGAATGGCGGTTTTGGAGTATTTTTGGGTGATAACAATAATGAAATGGCTGCTTGGATTGTGAAACATTGTCTTGGTCATATAGGAATGCTCCAGACTAAGGAAGAACATACACATAAGGGTTATGGGAGACTTGTTACTCAATTTTTAATAGAAGAAATAAGAAGGGAGGGTCATTATCCATTTGCTACAATTCATTCTAATAATATAGCATCAATTCGTATGTTTGAAAAATTGGGTTTTTGTAAAATTGGAACTTGTGCATATTTGAATTTTGGAAATAAATAATTCTATCTGAGAAATTTGTACATTTTTTTAAATGTTTTGTTTGCGTCATAGCCATTTTTAGGTCAGGTCAGACGAGGTATTTTGTAGTATGTAACGTTTTTTAGATAACTACATAATAAAAATTGCATAATGAATTAATGAAAAATGTATCAGTTACTAGTGGCAATAGCCGCGAAAACAATTTTTATGATGGATACGAACGTTTTTTTGCGGCTGTTAGCACATTTTTTTGCGATAAAACCTTACTTGAAATTGTCCTTCTTAACTCCTAAAATATTGAAATAGACAAATTCCCCACGATTTTCAAACCCCAACTTTTCAAACAACTTAATTGAGGCAAAATTCGTTGCAGCAATAGTTGCACATGGCCAAATTCCCTCCTTAATTATATGATCAGCCATAACTTTAGTCACATAAGTCCCATATCCTTTTCCTTTATATTTACCTTTAGTTTGAAGAATTCCAACATGACCTAAATTATACCTCAAAATCCAAGCGACCAATTCATTGGTTTCTTCTAAAAAAATGCCATAGCCACCATTTATTTCAATCAGAGAAGCAATATAATCTTGCGATCCTTTAAAGTTGTGGGGCCAAGCCTGATTGATTTGTTTCACTAATCCTGTATTTAGTTTCTCTACAATAACTCCTTGAGGTGGGCTATTAATTTTAGAGTATTTTTTTTCTGGAGACAACGCATACATCAAAAAGGGTATATGAGATTTTGATACTTTCAGATTTAGATCTGCAACTACTTGATTAATTAGAGGAATGTGCTTTTCATAAATGCAAGCAAAGAACGCATTTTCGTTTTTGTAATCTATGAGTTCTGTGGAGATAAGAGCGTCACGTAATTTTGTGTAATCTTCGTTTAAAGTTGATACAAATATACTATAGCTGTTACACTACAAATAACTCATTTAATATCAGATATGATTTGAAATCTAATACTCACCGTTTTTAAGATAACAACTATTGTGCCATTTTCCGTATAAGTTTCTCCAATAGATAAAAATGTAATGCAATCAGAATATTTCTTACAATTAGATTGTTTCCAGAAAATCCCTGTTTTAATTAAAGTGAAAATATGAGGAGCCCAATCAATTTTTCTGTATAAAAGAGCCAATTGTGGCAAATTTTCATTTGGAATTTCAACGAGAATGTCAATTTTATGTGAAGACATTTCACTTTCTCTCAGATCTTATGAAATATGAAACTTATGACTAAATCCCTTCTTTAACGTATCGAACTGCTCTAATCACTTTTATTGAAACAGTTACATTAAAATACAATTAATATTTGAATAAAATTTACTGTTTATTATTCATTTTTATGTTAAATTATTGTAAGGCACATGCAGGAGTAGCATTATTGTTCAGAACGATTAGATATATTTTCTGGAAGATGTTATATGCCGTTATTTTGTAAACAAATTTTATTTTATAAAATTCAAACATAGGTGTTGTTAAAACATCTATTGAGGGTGGGGAATCAATTTTTTGTTTAATTTAATGTGTGAAGGGTCACTAATGCCCTTTTTGTCTTCTAAAAATAATGTAAAGGAAAATCAAATCTAAGGAAATTCATTTCGCGATTCAATTTTTAAACGTTTAGACAAAGCAAAGTCAATGTAAGGTCACGGGACAGTTTCCCATGAGATTTGATACCAATTAGCCATGAAAAGCTTTTAGCTTATAATATAAACAAATCTTGTGGAGTTGTGACTCACGCTCTCGTGGAGACAATAGAAATGAAGCATATATATAAGCTCGTCCGATTAATCGGGAGGTTCAGTATATGACAAGTTACCAGCGAAGCAGTAATTAAAGTTCCCCTTTTTGAGTTGTGAAGTTAAAAGTAAAAGTGTTTGTGTAAAGAACCGTTCCACAAGATGTTGCAAAGTAAGTCCTTTTTGATTTAATTCTTCTCGGTGTTTTAAACAACCATGGCAGCTTTCCTAAAGTTTCGTTTGGTAATTTATGATTACCAAAAGGTTATGGTTTGGTACGATAGAAACGCAAGTTAAAATGTGAACTGTTCGGGGATGGACCTATTGCTTTGTAATTTTTGTTGTTTTAATAAGTCATTTTTGTACCGTTTTTGAAATTAGTTTTGGTTTTCCTACCCTCCTTCTAGATTAAGGCAATGCTCGATATAATTATAATATTTTTGTTTATGAATCAACTCTGTCTGCTATCTGCACGTTTAAATTTCAATGATAATCCCGAGAGTCGGAAATGTAAACATTGTAAGCCTGACCAAGGGATTAATGAGCTTAAGATTATTGAAAAATTAATTAACTGTCATAAGTTTTCTTTATAGTAAAATACCGTAAAGTATCAACCATCATTGTAATCTGGTTTACTTGCACCATATAATGCTTGTAATGTAATAATGTGTAATTTGGTAATTAGTCATGCTGTTTGTATCCACACAATTTTCGCTTTCATTTTTGGTATGTTAAATTCTACTTAAATTTTGCTAACTTAGCTCATTTTGTATTTGTATAACCTTTATTACTTTTATTTTTATTTTGCTTTTATTAAACTTAATAATCATGCCAAATTTGAGTTTTAATAACTGCTCACATTCCCAATTTTTGCTGTCCCTCAAATCCAACATCTCAAAGGGTTGTTCCTACGAACAAATAAATTTTATTCATTGTAGTGGCATATCGCGCTCGTGCCTAAATTGTCATTTTCGAAATGAAAACCCTGCCACACAATTGAATTGGCGCAGTCAGTAGGATTCCAGTAAATTTTGGGAAAGTCAAAAAGGTCCTAAATGAGCAGAAAAAGAAAGATTTTTTTGAGTCAAAATTAAAAATTTTTTCAGTAATAATTTATGTTAGGAGACCACTAAATTGCGTAAAAGACAATGGTCGAAAATGAGCCGAAAATGGACATTGTGAAAGGGTCAAAATTTTGCTTTAAAACGGTAATGAATTTCCGTGAGAACGCGTTGATTATTTGGTGCGAGAAATCGGTGCCTCAATTAGGATGTATAAACAAAAATCTGTGAGATCAAAAACGATATGCACGTGCAGACAGAAATACGATACGTTGACGAATTCTTTTAGCCAGCGAGGTCACGACGCCGCCACCGATGCGTTATCACAACGTAAGGCGTGAGAATCTTTGTGTCCACACGAAACAAAGAAAATGCAAAATTAAATTTCGGGAGCCTAGTATCATAATTTGGGTTAACTACCTTTACGTGAGAATTAATCGTGGAAAAACTGAAAATTTTTGGGCGTTAAAATAAGTCAAATGTCACAAAAACGGTTATCATAAATTTAAAAATTTTCGGAGCTTTTGTCCGCAGTCAAACTCTTTCAGGTGACTCAAATGATTTTAAATTTTGTTGTTAAATCGGTAATTTTGGCAGAAAGAAAGGGGAATTTATGGAAAAGATCCCTGAAAAATGCGTGTAAATAACGGAAGTTAATAAAATTTTTTGGGAAAATTCCGTTTTAATACAATACCGGGTGAATAGGGATTTATTCAAAATTCTATTTGAAAAATTAATTAATAACCTTGGAAAAATTAATGTTAATAATGTTCGAAAAACCGAATCCCGATTAAACGCAGTGCTTAGATGTGGATCTGTAATAATTAAACAAGTCAAGGGCAAGGTCAGCAGTAAATTATTGAAGACAATAATTCTAATTTGATAATTCATCTAATGAAATTCTAATTCTTTTTTTATAAATAAATTAATTAGTAAAGTTTTGGCTGTCGAGTCAAATTTCAGTTGTTGGAAAAATCTAAATTGTTTAAAAGTAAGAAAGATTTTAATTAATAATGTGACTTAATCAAACGGTTTTATTTAATTTTGTTTGTGAACTAAAAACTGGATTAAAATTTTTGTGTTTAGAATTTTTGGTTATAATCTCTCTATTATTGTGGAATATTTTTCAAAATTTTCTGGTCTAATTTCAATTAAGAATTATTATACTCTAAAAGTTTATAGTAAATGGGAGCAAGGTCAAAGCTCGAGTTGAGTGACTCCCGATAACACCTAATAAATAGCACAGATCCGCACTAAGGGGTTAAGAAACACTTTAACTGTCTGTAAATTGGAAAAAAAAAAGAAGAGAACTTTCTTAAATAACTTAAAAATAAATCAGGCTGAAAAACTACAAAATTGTAAAAGTTAAATTTTTGTGTTTTCAAAAAAAAAAAGCAAAGAAAAATTAAATATGAAGTGGAATTTGTTTTAAAATTATATGGCTCCCCAAAGTTTATAGAAAGTTGGTCATTTACGGTAAATAACCTTGGAATTATCGGGGGCAGTGAGATAACGCATGTGTTCGTAACAAATGCTCGCGTTGATGCGAGTCGAGGAAGGTATGCAGATGACTTCATCGTTCTTGTGAGAAAAATTTCGATAACGATAGGGATACATGTTGAACAATTAAAAATCAAATCTAATTGTGCCTAGGTCTCAAAATTTTAATCGGTGATAGTTTGACAAATTATGATTACAGTTAGGTTCATCATAACAATTTGAATTACATAAATAAGAAAGTAATTTTGTGAAAATAGTTCGGTAATTAATTTGGGTTTAAAAATTAATAGCACAGGTGGTTGAAGCACAGGCTTTCAGTTAGATACTAACGATGAAGCATTAATGCGAGGGGGCGGGACGTGAAAAAAAAAAATTTAAAATTAAAAGAAAAAAAGATTTTAAAATGGTTGAATATCGATTAGACAAAAAAAAAGTTAAAAGAAATTTTTATTTTTGAATTTAAATTCAGACAGAAAGTAGTTAACGACTTTTTTTTTTGAAGATGTAACTTTCAAAAAAAAAAATTAGTTGAAAGATACGGTTCAATTAGAAATAAAAATCTTAAGGTAAAGGTAAGGAAGGGCGTCTAAAGCGGATTGTTTTTATTATAGATTTTGGTCAAACAAAAAGTAACTAAGACGGAATCGGAATCTATAAATACCAACAAGAAAGACTAACACTTAAATTCAGGATCGATACAAAGATAACTATGTATAATAGTAATAATAATTCGGGACCAGCGGATCCAGTCACATGTAATTTAGTTCACCTTATACCAACATTTGAAGGAGATGAATCGGTAGAAACATTCTTAGGTTATGTGGAAGATGTAGCTGACCTGGAAGGATGGTCTGAAAAACGAAAGGTGAAGATAACGCGACTCAAATTACATGGTGCGGCTCGACGAATGATTGAATTAAAAGAAAATTTTGGAACGCCACTTAGTTCGAAATTGAAGTACATAAGAGAAAAGAAGGAGGAAAAATAGTGGAAGACGTAAGTGCCGTTGAAATTTATCCGGCCAGTAGTTCCAGTAAAAGTGTTATGGAAGAAGAAATTTTGGTTGAACACGTAAGTGCCGTTGAAGCTTATCCGGCCAGTGGTTCTGATGAAGTGGTCCCGGTTGTAAGTGCCGTTGAAATTTATCCGGCCAGTAGTTCCGAAAAGTCGGTTCCGGTTGTAAGTGCCGTTGAAGTTTATCCGGCCAGTAATTCCAGTGAAGTTGATAAAAGAAATGAAGAAGCTCCGAGTTCCTACGTAAGTGCCGTTGAAGTTTATCCGGCCAGTAGTACCGATAAGGTGGTTCCGGTTGTAAGTGCCGTTGAAATTTATCCGGCCAGTAGTTCCGAAAAGTCGGTTCCGGTTGTAAGTGCCGTTGAAGTTTATCCGGCCAGTAATACCAGTGATGTTGAATAAGATAATGTTACAGTTAAAAATTTTGAGGATAAAAACACGACTTTATCGGCCTGTGTACAAAATGAAGGTTTAAGAGTGAAGGAAAAACCGGATGAATGACCTATCTCATAAAGTCTATTCTTTTCCAACATGGGTCCTAAAATGGAAAAGAATGAATTTTAAAATTCTACTAAAGAATGAATTTTGAACTCTACAGAAGATGGACAGCAACAAAACACTAATGGTAACTTTGTAAACGAGATAGAAATTTTAGCTCTAAGTTAAGGAATTTGTTCAAGTACCTTTGAAGAAAAATAATATAAAGAAAAGCAGAAGAAGCCTATAAAATAAAGTGCTCCGTTCGTAAAAGTTTGTAGTGAAACTGAGAAAGGTTAAAAAAAAAATAAAAATAAATAATGAACATCTTAGAACAGAACTGATAGTAAAAATCGTAATTTTACCGAACTAGATGGTCGCCTATAATAAAAAAAAAACTGGTAAACTGGTAAGCGTTTAAAAGTGTTAGTTAAGGTAAAATATAAGAAATATGAATTGCGTCCATGCCTACATAGAAAAGGTGGTTAGAAATACTTACTGAGTGTCATAATCAAGTCAAATTTGTTTTTACAAAATCGTAGGGTGTTTTAATAAATAAACTAAAATAATACGTAGGTCCATCCCCAAGTAACAGTACCGCCGATCAGAAGGGGTATAAGAAAACGTAGAGGTAGTAGTAAGCAAAAGTTATATACCCTGAATTTTAGTTTGTTTGAGTTAAAGACATATCGTGCCAAACCATATAACAAGTCAAATTTATCATATAGGTTGTAACGATTATTCAAGTAGGGTATGAATCATGGTTGTTTTAAGCATTAAAAAGAGAGGAGTTAAATTAAGGTGGACTTTGAAGAGTGGTTCAATATCACAAGAAGGGGGCTGGTTATGGTGTTTACTGTAGCAAGTAAGAAAGCTGAAAGAAGAATAGAAGAAAGAAGGCTAGAGTGACCAGGGTGGTCACCGAGTCAATGAATTCTCAACTTTGCCCATTTTCAAGTTTCATTTGCATTTTCAAGTTTCAAGTTTCAAGTCTTGGTCTACATAAGGAAGTCTGCTATCAGACTGATAGTTAACGAGTTAGGCAGGGATCTGACAATCCATTTTCCTTGGTCCATGTCCCAACATCGATCTACCCAGCAGCAGGTAAAAGTTAAAAGTGTTGTGTTAATTAAAAGCAGAGCTAGTGAGTGCGCAATGTGAAGTGAAAAGGTGTTTCGCGATACAACCAATGTACGATCCAACCAATAATTTGTACTCTACGCCTCTAGTTTTGCTACTGGAATTAAATATGGTGTTTCTGTAAAAGTAAAGTGAATTTTGGTAATTCAGTGACGATTCCAGTAGGAAAGTGAAGGGCTTATAGGTCGTAAGTTAGTTGTAAGTAAAGGAAAAGCCACGGGTTATTAAAACCCGTGTTTTTCTTTTAAGGGGGGAGTGGTTGTGAAGGGTCACTAATGCCCTTTTTGTCTTCTAAAAATAATGTAAAGGAAAATCAAATCTAAGGAAATTCATTTCGCGATTCAATTTTTAAACGTTTAGACAAAGCAAAGTCAATGTAAGGTCACGGGACAGTTTCCCATGAGATTTGATACCAATTAGCCATGAAAAGCTTTTAGCTTATAATATAAACAAATCTTGTGGAGTTGTGACTCACGCTCTCGTGGAGACAATAGAAATGAAGCATATATATAAGCTCGTCCGATTAATCGGGAGGTTCAGTATATGACAAGTTACCAGCGAAGCAGTAATTAAAGTTCCCCTTTTTGAGTTGTGAAGTTAAAAGTAAAAGTGTTTGTGTAAAGAACCGTTCCACAAGATGTTGCAAAGTAAGTCCTTTTTGATTTAATTCTTCTCGGTGTTTTAAACAACCATGGCAGCTTTCCTAAAGTTTCGTTTGGTAATTTATGATTACCAAAAGGTTATGGTTTGGTACGATAGAAACGCAAGTTAAAATGTGAACTGTTCGGGGATGGACCTATTGCTTTGTAATTTTTGTTGTTTTAATAAGTCATTTTTGTACCGTTTTTGAAATTAGTTTTGGTTTTCCTACCCTCCTTCTAGATTAAGGCAATGCTCGATATAATTATAATATTTTTGTTTATGAATCAACTCTGTCTGCTATCTGCACGTTTAAATTTCAATGATAATCCCGAGAGTCGGAAATGTAAACATTGTAAGCCTGACCAAGGGATTAATGAGCTTAAGATTATTGAAAAATTAATTAACTGTCATAAGTTTTCTTTATAGTAAAATACCGTAAAGTATCAACCATCATTGTAATCTGGTTTACTTGCACCATATAATGCTTGTAATGTAATAATGTGTAATTTGGTAATTAGTCATGCTGTTTGTATCCACACAATTTTCGCTTTCATTTTTGGTATGTTAAATTCTACTTAAATTTTGCTAACTTAGCTCATTTTGTATTTGTATAACCTTTATTACTTTTATTTTTATTTTGCTTTTATTAAACTTAATAATCATGCCAAATTTGAGTTTTAATAACTGCTCACATTCCCAATTTTTGCTGTCCCTCAAATCCAACATCTCAAAGGGTTGTTCCTACGAACAAATAAATTTTATTCATTGTAGTGGCATATCGCGCTCGTGCCTAAATTGTCATTTTCGAAATGAAAACCCTGCCACAAATGTTTCTAACTGTTACAATAAAACAAAAATAATGTAAAATGCAGCTTATTTTTCTCGTTGAAACCGTTGTTGAAGCATAAAAAGATGTGACAAATGGCTTAATTTCAAGTTGAGATAATACCGGTAGCATCTTCATTTCTATAGAAAAAAAAATCGGAGTTGTGATTATTTGTTGTTATGGAAAAATATTACAATTTGTGATACTATCGGTAGTATTTCTACTTGAAATAAGTCTATTAGAATAACATTCCTTATGCTTCTGCTTGATTTATTTGGACCTAATGGTCAGTTTGATAATATAATATAAAATATAATATAAGTTAAAACATTCGTAACGAAAAATTGTTTTTTTTTTTTTGTATAAATTTTAATAACATTTTTATTAAGTTTAAATTAAAAAAATGCAGTAAATAACAAAAGGATAAATATTGTAGGATAATCATACTCAGTACGCACTACTGAAACAAAAAAAAAAGTTAAATATATAGTAAAATAGTAGTAAAAATGTAGGAAATAATTTGTAGTTTATTTTGTCACAATTTGTAGGGTTCCTTAAAAACATTTGTGTTAAAATGTTTACAAAGCATTTCAGAATGATTAATATAGTAAGCCATGATTGTGTGGATCACATATTGCCTTGTAAATGCAGCATTAGGAAAAAAAGTTGAGATTTCACCAGATTATGATATTATCGTACTGTTATAATTCACCAAATTATAAAAATAAGAAAGTTTATTGTTAATTATGGTTAATATTAAATGAATAATCGTCAAAATTGTCACGAAAAATGATCTTAAGACAGTGCACGGGAACAGAATTTATAAAAACACTTTTGCTAGCCAACAGAAATAACGTCAAATTACTGTTTTACTAACCAAAATTTGGATTTTTAGAGCCGCTCGAGATATCAATAGTTCTGAAATGCTTTTATACATTAACCTAAAATGATTAACTTAAAATACCGTGCCCTGATTGGCTAAGAATGCGTTAATGAGAGATTAATGGGCCAGCAATTTTGATGAACGTTTGTGCAACTGGTCACAAAAGTCCTACCTGTTGTTGTGTAGAGTATGATGTCTTTTCAACTCTATATGAACATAGAAGTCAGCATGAATTACACCTCGCTAGAACTTAGCGCTCAATTGTATTATACAGGGTGTTATGGAAATGAGTGCAAATATTTTAACCTGAAATACAGCACCACAAATAATAAAAATCTGTAAAAAAAATTTTGTCCTATCTCAACTAACAACAAAATTACAGGCCGTCAAAGTTGGGTATAAAAAAACATCTTTTTGTTATATCTGGAAAACCGCTTAACCGATTAATACCAAATTTGGTACACAAATGAAGTTGACTGTACTCTTTTTATTTCTACTAGCAAAATTTTGCTGCACATCTCAATTTCAAGTTACGGCACTTTTTTTTCACATTTTGGGTAATTAACCAATTTTCTTCTTATTAATTTCCAATTTTTGTAGCAAAAATGAATGTGCCAGTAGATTCTGCATAAAACTGCAAGAATGCAATATTTTGCTAAAACGTATCGTTTTCGAAATATTTACGTTTAAAGTATTAAACTGACTTTTCATCTTTAACTTTGGCGTCCTCTAGCTCCTAAACGGTGCAATTTAGTATAGAGGTAAATTGTGTTAAATCGCTTTATTTTGATCTGAAACACCTATGATTGCCCTATGTTAAAAAAAATGTTATACGTTTTGTAATAATTAATTTTTAGTTTATAATTTTGTTATCAGTTGAGATAAGACAAAATTTTTTTTACAGATTTTTATTTGTGGTGCTGTATTTCAGGTTAAAATATTTGCACTCATTTCCATAACACCCTGTATAGCAACTTTTAATTTAATATTTAATCTACAACAAAATATTAGTTGGGTTGTTTTTATGTGGGTCTTTAGCCGGCGAGTTAATAGTCTTTTTTAATATTTTACTTCGTGGTAGGTAAATAGGTACTTCTCAAGTTTTATAGTTTTATTGTTTAATAATTTATTTTAAAATTGCAGCAAAATAGAAAAATGTTGTGGTTATATTTACCATGCATATGATAAAATGTTTTGCTAATTTTTTAATTGCGGTTTTTAACATCTCAATTAATGTTGAACCTTTCTTGTTGTTTTTTGCTGATTTGAGTGTCTATTTTAGTTGTGTTAAAATGGACTAGTCTTTGATACCACGAAAATGCTCACTCGAATTACTGCTCATGGTACGACTTAGTTGATCCTGAAGAAGTCACCATTTAAAACGACAATGACCGGATATTTAACCACTACTTTAATTACTATAAATAAATAATTAATAAATAGTTATAGTTTTTATAAAAAAGACTATTTAATTTTAATAGGTACAATAAATTATATCAGTTTTAGAGAATAGCAGTCTTTATTTTAAAAATTTGTTTACCAGTACAAGATAGTCGTAATAGATTTCTCACTGAGTTTAAGTTGCGCAACCCCTTTATTAGAGTCAACAAAACTTACAGGTACCACTTCGTCATTTCTACAAAAAAATTTTTATTTGTTATTATAACTTGGTTCTATACTTACTTGTTTAAAATTACAACAACAGTAGCATTATCTGGTCTTTCAAAACCCACCACTTTAACATTTTCATTTGCAGTACTACTCAATTCAACTCTTATAGAATTTCGTGGTATAAACTTCGAAAAATGACCTAAATGATAAAACATGGGTTGTTTATAAAATTCTCCAGCTGATGCATTTACAATAATTGGCGAATCAACATTATTATTAATGTAGGTAGGTCCTCCTTGTATATCGAGCACCATGTTCCAATCAACCCAACCTTCGACCCAATTTTGCAAGTCCTATAATTTTTGGTTTTGATATGTATCACAAGGTAAAATTACAAGTACCTCAATTATATCAACTGAGTAGTACTCTCCTCGCTCCCATGAACCTAAAACCACCGGACCTACACCTATTTGTACCTCATTACAAGCTTCAGTCGCTAAGATAAATTTTTCAGGATAATGAGAATGAGTCGTGCTTAGTAGACTTGCAGGTGCAAACATGTCGTAGTACCAATGTACTGCAATTCCGTCTATAAATTGACTAGTTGTTTCGTTTCTGAGGGCCTTAAAAATTTAAAAATTATCTAAATTTATTTTCGTTCTATTTAGTAGCATACAACGTCAATGAACCATGGAAGAAATATTCTTTGGTCGTCATGTATCATAATCTTGAGATCGGAATATAGCGACTTTCTTATTGTCGGCCCTAAATTATTTAGTACCCATTTGCCCTACAAAATGTGACATCAGCTAGTTCTTATTTAAGTAATTTTTGATTTTGTACTAGGTTTTCGGCACTCCATCCAACGGTATTAATTTGACTAAAAATCGCCAAAGCCAGACTTGGTTCATTTCCTGTTGTTATGCCCCAAAATTCTATTTCTTGTTCCTTGTACTTGTCTAGAAATTTGACATAATAATCTGCCCATGTTTGGTACATATCGTCTTTAATGGTTCCAAAACCAGCATAAGCTCCATTGGTTTTCACCCATTTCGGAGCAGTCCAAGCAGAAGCAAACAATTTTAAATTGTTATTAGTCAGATTAAAGGCTTTTTTGATATAAGGAATCTGTAATTGTATTAGTGACAAAAAATGTTTTTACAAAATATGCTATATACCTTATATTTATAGTCTTCTTCAGCTAATTTGAAGTTGGTCAAGTTTGTATCAACGTCTCCATCGTTATACGAATATCCACGAGTTGAAAAATCTGTACCACCAATCGGGATTCTACACAAACTGTATTCTAATCCATTTTCAGAAAAGTACGAATTTAAGAGTTTGTTTTGAAGATTTTCGTTTAAAGAAGCTATATTTATACCAGTTGAGTCCGTAAAAGCACCACCCCAACCTAAAACTTTTTGGTATTTTTCAGTGCGATTTATGACGATTTGATTGTCTGAAAGTTTTGTTTTTTCAAAAGTTTTCTTTTCTAGTTGGAATCTTAAGCCAGCTTTGTTGGAAGTGTAGAAGAGGTATTGAGATGGCTCAGGTTTTTCGGGTTTTGGTATAGTATCACAGTGGTCCGCATTGCAAACACATACAGTACCTCCAAGATTGTAGTCTCTACTCAAACAATCTTGTGCTTGAGAACATCCTGAAGATTCTTTTATGTAGTTTTAGTTAAAAAAAATAGATCTCTTACCTGTGAGTAGAATTGCTATAAAGAAAAATTTTACAAACATCTTGTGCCGGATCCGAATTTGCTTAGCGGTTTAGATTAAATAGCGGCAGATTTTATTATTAAAGTATCATTATGTCAATAAGTTTGTTTACTTGTAGCTTATCATGTACCTACATAAGTATAGAAACAATATATTTTCAGGTGTTAATTTAAATCTTTTTAACCTTTAACTTTAAGATAAAAAAAACACATTTTTTCTCAATTTTTTTATTTAACATTTTACCAATACAAGACTGTTGTAATTGAATTTTCGGTAATTTGTATTGGGGCAGTACCTCTCGTGCTGTCGATAATATTGACCAATACTTGCAGTGGATTTCTTAAAAAAAAAAAATTAAGGGTATTTGAAATAATTATTACAAACCTGTTTAGAATGATGACGGCAGTACTATTATCAGGTCTTCTGAATGCGACACTATCTACAGTAGTTGAGCTATCACTAGATACCACATTTGAATCAATTCGAACAGAACCTCTTGGTACAAATTTCGAAAAATGACCCAAATGGTAATAAATTGGTTGTTTATAAAATTCAGCAGCGGTGGCGTTTACAATTATGGTGGATTCGACAAAATTGCTGATATAGTTTGGTCCCCCATTTGGGTCTAAAGCCATGTTCCAGTCGACCCAGCCACTAACCCAGTGGAGCATATCCTGGGAAAAGTTAATGAGAGCGTGTTAGGTTGAATAAAATTATACCGTTATTATATCAATAGAATATGCTTCACCACGACTCCAGGAACCTAGTATAACTGGCGTTTCAAAAGGGGCAGGTGTAATACTAGCTTCAGTTCCTAGAATAAACTTTTCAGGAAAAATTCTTTTAGTTTGGTCAAGTAAATCCGGCGATGAGTATTCGTCTAAATACCAATGCACAGCAATTCCATCTATGTATTCTCGTGTTCTATTATTGTTTAGTGCTCTTACAATGTACCATGGAAGGAAAACTCTCTGATCATCAAGTATCATAATTGTTAGATTTGAAAAACTTGAACCTCTGATTGTTGGACCAAGATTATTTAAAATCCAGTCTCCCTTAAATACTCATGTCATTTAACTTTACTGATATAATATTTGATTTTTATACAATTAACCAGGACGGCCAACCCACGACTTCAAGTTCCTCGTTAGGATATAAAGTGTCTGATGGTTCATTTCCTGTAGTAATTCCCCAAAAATTAATTCCTCGACGTTGGTACTCTTGTAGAAATCTCAAATAATAGTTAGCCCAAGTTTGGTACATGGTTCTTCTGATAAACCCATATCCGTTATATTCTCCATTAGTTTTCATCCACCTTGGAGATGTCCAGGCTGAAGCAAAAAGCCGGAGATTTCCATTTGTCAAGTCTAGTGCTCTTCGAATATTTGGAATCTGTAAAAATTTTAATACAAATTTGTTAAAAAAATTATTTCCTACTTTATAAAATAAATCTTCTGGTTGTAAAGCAAAATTGATTAAGTCTGGATCTAGTGGGCCGTCATCGTATGAATAGGCACGTACTGAAAAGTCTGTACCACCTATAGGTACTCTTCCTAAACTGTATTCAAGACCGTTTTGGGAAAAATATGCTTCTAGTAACATTTCTCGCATGTTTGGTGGCAATGTGTTGATATTAATTCCTGTAGCGTCTGTGAAAGCTCCTCCCCAACCTATGATAGTTTGATAGGTTCTACTCGAGTTAAGGTAAATTCGGTTTGGTGAGTTCGGTGTTGTAACAAAACCTCCATTTGTTCGGTTGAATCTCAAACCAGCTAGATTAGAAGTGTAGATAAGGAACTGTGGGGCAGCTATTCTTTGAGGTCTTGGGACTGTATCGCAGTAGGTTGTGTTGCAAACGCATACAGTTCCTCCATTACCGTAATCTCGACTTTGGCACTGTTGGCAGTTTGAGAAACCTATTTTGATCAGTAATATGAAGAGTGGATGAGTTACTAAACTTACTTAGCAGACAGAGAATCAACAGCAGTACCAACATTGTTGGTTTGGCACTGCCAACAACAATGGCTTAGTTGAGGCGAGGTTTGAGTTTTATGAACGTTTTTGTTTTTGATAAGGGAAACTACCGTTAATAAATTTTGTTATCCACTATGCAATTAGTGGTATTTGTCTGCTTATAAATTGTGTTTTGACATTAATAAGAAAAATGAATTGGCTTTTTAAGAATTAAAACAAGATCGTATAGCATGTTTTTGTAGATAACAGAAAAAAATGGTTAAAAGTTTTATTATTGAATTCGTGTATTAGAGCTAATGTTACAGCTTGTGTTTGATATTGCAAACATTAATATAGTATATAGAGAAACTACAAAAAAGTGGTTATTTTTTTATTTCTAGAGGTATGTTGTTAAATCTAATGTATGAGTTTATTCAATCAGTTTTTGTAATTTTAAAATACTGTTGTCTTATTATTATTATTGATTTAGTTATTTACACCAAAACATTCTGAGAAAGATTGTGTTTTTTTGTCTTATAACAGTAGTAATGTGTCTCGTTTGCGGTGTTTTTGTTATTTGTGAAAGATCTCTGCTTAGAAAGCTTCTGTGAGTTCTCGAAGCTTACTGATTTTTTTTAAATGCTTACTAAATACAGCTTGATGTTATAATAAAGTTATCTCAGTAACCAGAAAATGTGCAGTTTTTGGAAGGATATACAGGGTGTGTCAAAAGTCGCGAAGATTTTTTGGAGGGATACTTGATGGAGACCCTCAAGTAACACAAAATTTATTTAAAAAAATTTAATACTTACTTTTCTTGTATTTTCTTGAGATTTTTCGAGAAGAAATCTTACGTTCTGTTTTTTACATTAACTTATCAAAAATGGCTAACAAAACCAATCTGCAAAATTTATTATTAAAAAAATAGATTTTGATTAAAACCCACTTTTATATTATTTAACAAATATTTTAGTCTAATTTATGACTTGATAAGTTGGAGTAGTAATAAATCCCCGGCCAATACCCCAACAATTGTAGTAGATTTATGACCTGGAATTTGCTGACCAGCTGGCTTAACCTTCAAGTTTCCACAATAGGCGTATACCGATTTTATGGCAAATATCATTTTCAAGAAACCACAACTCTTATGGGGTCTCTTTTTAAATAAAACTAACGACTCTCTCATAAATTATAAGAAAGTAAGTGCTTCAATATCAAAATCGAGATCAAAATGTTAATTAAAAACAAACGACACATTTGCTCAATAATTTAATTAGCTATTTTGATGCATTGTATCAAATACATCTGTACACAAAAAAATCGTTAACATTAATTTATAATCAAATGATTAAAAGTGAAAAAAGAAACCGTACAAGTAAAAAATTTGAAATTTGGAGAAAATCTTTTTCTATTTGTAAATATCACCTACAAATTTTTGGAGAATTTTCGCTTAATTAGAAATGGCTGTTTTTGGAGTGCGGGTATAACTTGGTTCGCCCGGTACAACAGATCTTATTGTACCCAAATATCACCCTTAAAAACGGTCTTTGCTTGGGACAGTGCCATAAATACTAACATTTCTTATTCAACAGAACTATCGCTTCTAAATAATTGTGGTAAGCTCTCATATTGACTCACTAATGAGGGATGGTTGTAAAATTTTTTAGTAAGTAAAGAACATACAGATAAACCAGAACAAGTGAATTATTTATCCTTTCTCTAAATATTTACCTCGAGCCATCAACATTATACAAATTTTTTTTTAACGACATGTTAACATAAAAGGAATTGAATAGAATTAAATAGAAATTGCTTATTATCTAGGATGCAGCTAGCTTTTTATACAATGGAGAATGGTGGGATCCAATAAGTAATAGATTAGTAAAAGAAGGCGAGACAAATAGCAAGGGTAGTCGATCACTGTAATTAGTTTTTTGGTTAAAAACTCACAAACCACAAGTGACATAGTTAACAATGATTTGCAGATTTTCAGAAATGCATTTATTGAAATTTACTGATGGTGTCGGAAAACGAGTGTTCTAAGTTGTTTATGAAAAATAAAAATATAAGTTTGAAAAGTAGGTATTGAATGTTAATAACGTCTTGGGATTTAGCCATCTAACAGAGGAATCTTGTTTGGCTTCAAATCTCTTTCGAGAATGTACTTTGACGGACAATTAAATTAATGTGCGCGATGGAGCAGGTATCGGTTATCTATGATAGCACTGATAGATCTTTCAATAGGACACTGGTCAAAACATCAGTTAAAGCTGAAGGTTTAAAAATTAATTTCAAAATGTCAACAAAAAGACTGTTGAAACGCTATAATGTATTGGGCTACAATGAGGGCTGCATGTGTAAGCTGAGACAAGAATCACAATTTACAGAATGAAGTCGATCGATTAGGGGATCATGTATGCGCAAAGGGTACCACACTGAAAATATTCAAAAACTTAAAAAGGATCGCATTTTTATGATGAGGTCAGATCGAATTGGGAACATACACGACGTCCATAGCCCTGTCAAGCTTATACCCGCAGAGTGACGAGGAAAAAAGGGAACTAAGGAATCGGGAACAATTCGTCTAGTATACACCGATGGATCAAAAACTGCTAGAAGTAGTAGGATTGGGATATGGGGAGACATACTATCAATTTTGGCTTAACGATAACTATTGTGCACAGGAAATGACAGGGAAATCCTGTACAAATAGAAGAATCCTTGTGACTGATAGCCAAACACTACTGCAGGCAATTGAAAGTGTAAAGAGTAACTCTAGAGTATGCAGTTAAGGAAGGTCTTGGTTTTCTAGTAGGTAACACTTTGAAATGGATATTTATTTCAAGAAATGGAAGCAAACGAGCAAGCGCCCATTCTAGCTAAGAAAGGATGTGAAACGTAACTAATTGGTTCTCTACTTACTTGCAACTTAAATTACAAGACCGCAAAGAAGGAAAGTAAAGAAACTATTATATATATATATATATATAAAGCTCTTCAGGCCCTTGGGCCCATGGCTTTAATTTTTTCCACAATTTTTCTCCATTCCTTTCTGTTCTTGCTACCTTCCATCCAGTCTCGGAATCTTACTCCCTTTAGATTTTCCTTAACCATCTCCAACCATCTCTTCTTCGGGCTTTCTCTCTTTATTTTACTTCCTTCTCCTCCCAGCAGCGCTTTTTTGTGTGCCTATTCGACGCCATTTTCGCTACATGTCCTAACCACCGCACTCTTTGACCCTTTACCTTTTGGATTATGCTTGGGTATCCATATATATCTATTACTTCCTTATTTGTTCTTCTTCTCCAGTTGCCTTCCTCGTCTTTCACTCTTCCAAACACCTTTAAATTAACTATTAAGGCAAGATAATAATTCGCATTGGAATGCTGCCTCAGGATTGAGGCAATTGTAGATGTTTATTGGCAGACATTTAAAGAAAATGCTAGTCAACTGCTACAAATGAGCAGACAACAACTTAAGAGAAAGTTTGACTTTTTACAGGACACTGTGAACTTAGGAAACATGTTCTTTAGGACAGGACTAGAAGAAAATTTTCAATGTAGGAAATGTAGAGAAGAGAAATTCCACTGTACATTGCTTATCAGGGGCCAGCTTTTAATGTCAAACGGCAGAGTTTATTCGGACTTTGGGACCGTTACAATTCTTCGAGGATTTTAGGCCTATTTTAGGTGAATTGTGAGAGGAACACGATAGGATTAAAGCTTCAATGTTAGTGGGTCGTGTACCACAACTTCAGACCGAATAATAATGTTGATCCACATCAATATTAATAAAGAAATATTACGTTATTATTTTAAGATGAATCTCAAAGTGCAAAAATATATATTGATATTTAAAATAACAAAGTAAGTGGTTGTTTTTGATGTAACCGGAAGTGCCTCAAGGATAAATATATTTATTCACCCATGGACGGTAAATATCACATTTTAGTAACAATTGATGCACACCCAAGTGTCACATTTATTGACTATGTATGTCAGCATTTTTATCGACTAATATCGCAGACAGACACTTTAGACCCGGTCAGGGTCTTTTAGCTGTTACAAAAATTTGACGTTTAATGTAAAATAGAAAAATAAAAAAAGGCCAATTTGTTGATTCGGCGAAAAATTCATGTGTTTAATAGGACTTAATTTCTCCCCTGTCTTTAAAACCACGCCTCTGTTTTGGCTTTGAACTGCCAGCCACAGCATTAAATCACATGATTTATTCTCTAATTAAACAACTAAATATTGCACAAATATCTCTCGATATGTAAAAATTTAAATTAAGATATTTTGGTGATTTTTCGTAATTTTTTTTCTAACGGTCCACTTAAAAAAGAGAACTTGTATGTATGTGTTCTGTTTACATCTTTAAATAAATAGGTAGATACATACTTTAATTTTTAAGTGGGTATTACATATCAGATTATATTTTTTATCATTTTATTACCTATTTTTTTCAACTAGGTATAAGCTGTAGTATTATTAGTATTATGTATGAGGCATTAATGTATTAATTTACAGACATATGACTAATTTTCTGTTTTTATTTTTGTTTAATTGCTAAACGTTATTTGGCTATCAAATTTAGGTATTTCTATATCTTAATGGTTTAGTTAAAATATGTTGGTCATTGTCACAAACTTGGCTTTAATTATTTTGCGTCAAAATAATTTCAAGGCACCATTTTATTACTTTTTTAAAATATTTATTTTTCAGGGTCATTTTCTTCACATAACCCTAAGCCTAATTGCATGGATACAGTTGTTACAAAACGTAACAATTTATATTTTACTGTACGCACGTTTTTTTTATGGAATTTTTAAACCTATTTGTTTAATTAAATAAATAGTTGATTTGTGTTCACTTATGGATTAAGATATTAGAAACACTAGTGTGGTATTATTATTATAACATGTATTTAATTAGCTAGTTTAGAAACTTTTTTAATGTGTTTGTATATCAAAAAGACTTGGTTAAAATGCTTTTAATATTTTTATGTTTGATACAATATGAAATTAAGACATTTAACTACCAGTAAAGAATAGTATTAATCGATTTTTCTGTTATGTCAATTGTTGCTGTTCCTCTTCTTTTGTCAACAAGTGTAACACTTACAGGTTCTTCTTTCCTAATAAAAAAATTATTAAAATTATTAAAATTTGTAGAATTAAAAAATAAATTTGATTACTTGTTTAATATCACCATGGAAATACCGTCATCTGGTTTTTGAAACGCCACAACCATAACATCACGTTGATTAAGTTTTGTTTTTGATTTAATTTTTATAGATCCAACTGGTATAAATTTAGAAAAATGTCCCATAACATAAAACATTGGATTTTTATAAAACTCGTTAGCTAAGGCGTTAACTATAATGGGAGAATCAACGTTATTATTAATATAAGTAGGACCACCTTTTAAATCCAGACATATGTTCCAGTCGACCCAACCGACTACCCAGTTTTGTAAATCCTACAAATTGTATAAAAAATAAGCAAAACTTTCGAATGTATTTTTGGACCTCCATTATGTCAACAGCATAGTTTTCACCACGTTTCCATGATCCTAAAGACACAGCATCACTCAGAGGAGAAAACCCAGCAGACGCTTCTGTTGATATAATAAATTTATCCGGAAAATTCTTGTGGGTTTTTGCCATAACACTGGGTGGAGTGATCTTATCAAGATACCAGTGTATCGCAATACCATCAACGTAATTCTGTGTTGCTTTATCTTGCAAAACCTTAAAGTAAAATGTACGTCAGATTCCATTTTTGCTTTAATTAAGTACTTACTATGTCGACATACCACGGCAGCAAGGGCTTTTGGTCATCTAAAATCATAATTTTAGTATCTGGGAATGACGAGTTTTTTAAAGTTGGTCCTAAATTTTCTGTCACCCATTTTGCCTGAATTGCGTATTAAGTAATTATTTATTTGTAAAAATAACTTTTAATTACTAAATCTGTAGCATCCCATCCTGCAGAGCCGACAGGTTTAACTTGAGTTAGTGCCAAACTAGGTTCATTTTGTGTGGTAACTCCCCAGAATTCTATCCCTTCATTTTTATAACTTTCTAAAAATTTTACAAAATACTCAGCCCACGTTTGGTACATTTCTTTTTTAATAAAACCAAAACCGGTATATTCTCCATTGGTTTTTATCCATTTAGGTACCATCCAAGGTGAAGCAAAGAATCGCAAATTGTTACCTCCTCGTAATTCCATTGCTTGCTTCATATAAGGAATCTAATTAAGTCATAAATTGTTAAATGAATTCAAAATTTATTAAATTTGAACCTTATATTTGAAATCTTCGTCAGTAAGGGCAAAATTATTTAAATCGGGATCTTCTTTTCCATCATCGTAGGAATAAGCACGAGTTGAAAAATCAGTTCCTCCAATTGGTATTCGACACATTGAATACTCAATTCCATCATCAGAAAAATATGATTCTAGGAGAAGCTTTTGCACGTTTTCGTCTAATAATTGTATATTAATCCCAACTGAATCTGTAAAAGCACCACCAAAACCTTCAATTTTTTGGTACTGTTTTTTGGGGTTAATAAAAATTTGATTTTCTGAAGAATCTTCACTATTTTGTGTAAATTCTCCTGTTTGTTGTTGAAATCTTTGGCCATTTTTATTAGATGTATAAATAAGGAATTTGGAATCCTCTACTTTTTCTGGTTTTGGAATCGTATCACAATGTTCGGCATTACATACACATACAGTACCGTCGTTGCCGAAATCTCTGCTTAAGCATTCCTTTTGTGCATTACATGTTATTACTAAAAAATATTTAATTTTTTTAAATACACTAATATTTTTTTAAATATACCTGTTATTAATAGAGTAAAAGTTATTAGATGCAACGTCATATTGTAAGTGGTCGTTATTTTAATAGCGGAAACTTAATTTTTCCGTTTTATAGTATTGAAGGTTTTTGATAACGTATAAGTTTAAACTAAAAGCAAAATAGTTATTAATATGAAATTAAAGTTTTTTAACGTCATTGTAGATTCTTAACTAGGTTTTCATGACATATTTTTATTTAATACGTAAATTTATATAATGCACTTTATAACTTATATATATTTTTAAAAATGTTATTTAATTTTTCATTGAAAATTTTACCTTTTGTAAAATTGTACTTTTTTTACTAAAAGTATTATAATAATTTTATAATTGCTTAAACTGCACTTTAACTTAAGTAAATGATTAATGTTTTGTTTTTATATTTTTTAAATGAAAATGCAGCTACTGTCGTTTGTTATCTAACAGTTTTAAATATTTATGCCTGTTTTATTTTGGTTACGTGTCATAAATCTTTTTTTATTAACAATAATTTACCTTTTTTTCATAAAATAAGTTTCAAAGGTATTTTTAATTTTTTTATTTTGTAGACTTGTACATACATTTTATATAAGCTACTATAAAGTGAAAAAAAAATTATTTAAAAAAAAACTACGTAGCATTGCAGGATCTTATATTGCACAACAAATTACAATTTTCAAGTCCAAACTAGATCTTACCTATTCATTTAACATACGCACAACTAACAATTGTTCACTTAAAAAAGTTGTCAACAGTGCTACGAGATTTTGCTAAAAAAATGTAGCGGAAAATATAAGTCGGAACTTGATACACTGTAACTATGGAAAATATAAATAAATAAATGAATCATTTTGTTTATTTTTTAGTGCGTGTTTACAAGATTCCGAGTCATTCTCATTGCGAATAGTTTTGTTGTTTAATTTTGTTCCTTCTTTTTTCGTTTAGTTTTTGTTTGTTCTTTACATAATATGAAAATTCTGATATTTCCGACAAGTATCACTGATAGTACGGCAGTCGAATTTAACTAAGAAATACTTCAAAATGTTTTTGTTTTGTTATGGTACTATTGACAACTTTTTTAAGTGAACATTTGTTACTTTTATTTTTATTACAATTACACTCTTTGTCACTAAATGTGTTTTTATTGACTCTTGTTAATTTAGTTGGTATTTTTTCAATAGGTACAATTGAAGCAAAACACATGGGAAATAGTTTAGAACAGGCAAGTTTTTTTCTTAATCACACTAATACTGGTTATGTCATATAAACAGTTTGTATGCGGGGCATCATTATCATTTAAACTCGCGGTCTGAATCTCAAAACTCAAAATTTATTTTTCAGAACTAATAATTACACCACAAACTTAATTACGCACAGTAATTGTCAAATCATTTCACGCTTCTTCCCGCTTCCGTCCACTGTCGCTGTTCGCACTTCATTGACTTGTTTCGTTCTCGCTATTTGACTGACTAATCGCGGTCAGTTTTTTTCATATATGTATCACGGCCAACTGTATCAATCTCTACTTCGTTCCGATACGGCCGCAACGCTCCTCGATTTGCCCATAAGGAATAAAATTCCTGACCTTGAAAACGAACGGTCCGCAAGTGGCGCACCCAAGTGACAAGTGTGCGAATAAAACTGACAAGTGACGGTGTTTCGAACCATTTTGAGGTTAATGCCGCTGTCTCGTTCCTGTCAACTAGTCAAAAAACAAGCGTTCGTTCAGCTCACTAACAGCTACTTTGTTTACAGAAATACAAAAACAATAATTAAGGTTTAATTCAATTTAACTGTTTAATTTGAAAACTACATAGATTATTATTGACAAACTATAATTTTAAAATTTTTCAACTGGTGGGTTTATTGTGAATAACAGTTTTTTTCAACAAATCTGTTCGTTCTAAGCAAATATTTGTTAAGGTAGGTTTGGTTGTCGCTTGAATTATAAATTTGCATAATTCTTTTTTGTGTAACATGCATTGAAATAATTTATTTTTTTGCAGCGAGGGGCTTAAAATTTCAACAAGTTGATGATAAGTGTTTTCATATTCTAAGAAAGGTAGAATATTTTGTATAAGTAGAATATTTATATGTATAGGTAGAATATTTATAATGTCTGCTAAATCCATTATGACACAGACAAATTGAGAGTTGGGATAGGTTAGAGCACCGTGATCTTGCAGACTTATAAGTTGCATCAGAGGTCCTGAAGTAGTGGTGGCTAGCAGTGATGAAGGACATTCATTGCAATGAAATTTGTCGTAAAATTTTTTTAAAATGTATCCTACCAGGAAAGCTACAGATGCAGAGTATATATTGGTGTCAGGTATTGCATTATCTTTATGTAATTTTTGAATCTTGACTCTTATATTATTTGGTAATATCAAGTCTTCTTTAATCTCAGTTTCAGAGGAATGTCCTTCAGCTCTCTCTGTCTGTATATTAGCATTGCTAATGTACTCAATTTTGTCAGCAATATTGGCCGACTTTGAACTTTTAACGATGTCACATCTTAAAATCTGACGCATTGCGTATTCGGCGGTTCTGGCGTCTGTGGCATCGTTGGATCCGCCTCGAAGACGTACTTGGGAAGACATTTCTTCAACTGCGTCAGAACTGAAAGACCTGGTAAGTACATAATAGAATCCTGCTTCTTGCAGTAGTAATTTGATACACAAAAATGTACTTATTGCTGTAAACTGTAGAGCATGGGCAGTTTCTTCTGAAAAACCTTTCAAACCAACATTAGCTGACACAATTTGCACTTCATCAATGTATTTTGTAAATGTTTCTATTAGCCATTGGAGTCGTTTATCAGAAACATCAACGTAAGGAGCAATATGACTATCTAAGGTACGAATGTACTGGGATCTACTTGAGACATTGTGAAACTGAATGTAAAAGTACATGTTTCCCATGAAAGATACAGTGCTACTTGCATCTGTGAACTGCTCGTGTCCATTTTCTTTCAAAAATTTTAAAGATGAAGTCACTGCAGCTGAAAAAACTTGAACAGCTCTGAGAACATTCATCTTCTCAAAATTTGTCGGATAAAGGTGTTTTCTGGTTAAATATCTAACTGGTTTAATTGGTAATCCTCTTTGTAGACTATACAGCTGTTTCAGATATGATGAGCTAATAGTGCCTTCATAAGAACACATGTCGTGGTCTAAGAATAGGTTTCTTGCATTTTTAATAGCATGACAGTAATCGAAGCTAAGAAATAGTGGCATTTTTGGCAACAGAGGATGGTCGATTACGTTTTTGAGAACTCCACTGGAGTTAAATAGTTTCTTAAAGATTGCTACATTTCCAGAAAAATTGTCAGTCACAAGCCTTAACACAATAAACCCACAGTCAGTCAACATTTGTATCACTTGCATAGTCAAGGTATAGAAGCTATGGGTTGTCAGTGTTGAATGAAAGAAATATCTGGCAGGTATGCAATATCGTGGTGGTAACCTGTATATAACAAAACAAAGCATTTTGCTCGCAATTTTGGGCTTCTCTTGAATAGTTTTATTAGAATGACAATCATCAAGCCCAAAAAAACGATCTTCAAGTCGACTATAGTACATTTTTTCTTTTATAGCCATATCATCCACAACTAACGAAAAAATTCGCTCTACTGGAACTTTAAGTGCAGCTATTTCGGATTCTAAACGCTGTTCATAACTCTTTTGACCCTCTATATTCACCAAGATGTCTGGATATGGTAGTTTTGGATGGAAGTTTGGCTAAATTGATTCGACAATACTCGTATCCTTTTGGCGAGCAAAAACGCCAAAGAGTACACATACGAATTTTTATTTCAGACCACTTAGGTGACTATTTTGCATAATTGTTAATAAGATCTATTAAAAAGAGAGCTTTGTCATCAGATTCTTCAGCATCCTGGAAAATTTTTGTGATTAATTTAGAGTTATGGCTTTGTCTTTGAAGTTCCACTTCGAGAAATTGAACTCGTGACGGGCACTTTAAATACTTATTAGTCATACGCTTTAGTTTTTGATTTAATATTTTACAGTGGTAACGTAAATTCTCAAGCTCAACAAATGGAATGGAGGCTTGGATTAATTTAGAATTTGTGTTTTCTTTGCCATAAACATTTGGAGAAGTTTCGGCAGGATATTCGGGTGTGACAGGAATATTCTACAAATAAAATTTAATAATTATTTTACCTTTATATAAATATTTGATTGGACAATTCTCATTTATCCTTACAAATATTGAAGGTACAACTCCTTTTATCAAGCGACAAGAATTTTTTGTGAAAGTAAAGGAATTTTCTTCGAAGTGATCTTTACAGATAACTGATTGATCTTTTATACTTGCAACATCTGTAAAAACCAAATAAAAATTGATAAAATTTATACTATTTTGTTAGTGTTTGTGTAAAATTACCACAAAATTCTTCAATTATTTCAAGCCATTTAGTGCGTTGATGAAAATCACTAGGGAATTTAAAAAGCTGTGTATTGCGCTTGCCACAAATCAAACATTTCTTCACCATTATGCAATGAGAACGTACGTTTCAAATTATAATTTGACAAGATACAGCAAAAATTTTGAATCTGTCAACTTTTAAAGTTCACCGTTCAATCGATTTGGGGCAGCACTTGCGTAACGCACTTGGCGACTAGATCAGAACAGCTTTATAAACGGAGCGTTATGGCCGTATCGGAACGAAGTCTGTGACGAAGTGGAGATTGATACAGTTGGCCGTGATATGTATATATTGGTTGCTCCATCTTCTAGAATTATTCTACAATAGAAGCATGACGTTTCAAAATTATTCTCCAAGCACAACATTTCATACGTTCCTATGAATGATTAATCATCTAATGAATCATCCGAAGCCTCTCAAATCTTCCCGAAACGTTGCTCACTATAATCTACCTTAACAATACTATAAGTAAGAGTAAATCTCGAACATCAGATTTGAACACTTCTATAAAAAAATGTGTAATTTTTGTTTACAATAAGCAAAAATCGCATATCAGACACAATGACAATAACGAATGTCAAAATTTTTCTTATATAATTACGATCAGCCAAAAGTGCGCGTTAAAATTTTCAGTTGAAATCTCACCATTTAATCATAGGCGTAGTATAGAAAAGTATATACATATTTTATAAATATTGGTTTTTTGGACCCGAAACAATTTTTAATGTTCCTTAGCCTTTTGATCAAAATTTGTCCAAAAATTGATTATTTTTTTATTCCTCGTTAAAACTACGTTTTCAAGATTATTTTTGTATTGTTATTAATTACACATAACAATGTCCATACTAAATAAAATTAAACGCCAACGTTTATAATCTTTGTTTCAAGATAACAGAGAGGTCGTAGAATTACTTAATAATTTTTCTCTTACTTCTGGTAAAATCTTCTAACAGGTGTTTATAAATGATTGTAGGGTCGTAGGAGGCTGTGAAAACAATAAAAATGTTCTGCTTTTTAAAGGCAATGGGCCGAATTCTTTTCTCTATATTAGCGCCAATAACATCCATTAAAATTGTTAGATAACGTCTTTAAATTTAACCTATTCTTTACTCTTGATTAAGGATTTAGAGACTTCAATTAACGATCATATTTAGTGAATATTTTAAACAACGCCAATCGTTGTTTAAAATGTCTATTAACTTGACAGTTATAAAAAAATATCTGTTTTCTTTGAAAATGGCGGTGTACGACTTATTGGAAAACATTGAATTAATTGAAAATAATTTTGATGAAATCAGAGAAGTCGACAGAATACCGAGAAATCCAAGAATATATCGAGAGCGGTTTGATCCATTTGATGAATTATCAGATAATGATTTTAAAAAGCGATATCGCTTAAGCAAAGAAACAACCCGATTTGTTGTTAATATGTTAACACCTCAACTTGATTCTGTATATCACAGGAGGATTGATTTAACCCCCGAAATTCAAGTTTTAGTGGCTCTTAGATATTTTGCCAAAGGTTCTTATCAAGTTGAGTTGGGTAAGTAAGTACCTAACTAAGGTAGGTGCAGTTTTTGTAAAGATTTTGTTTAAAATATACCTACCAGTGTTTTTTCCATAGCTAATTAAAAAAGGTAAATAATTTCCTATATTGTAGGAGATCTGCATGGTATGTCACAAGCGTCTGTGAGTAGAATAGTTAATCGAGTTTCCAGAGCAATTGCTTCCAAATTACCGCAATTTGTGAAGTGGCCAGAAAATTTACAATTGTTGAAAAGAAGATTTTTTGGGTTAAGATAATTCCCAGGAGTAGTTGGCTGCATAGATTGCAGTCACATAAAAATTAAAAATCCTGATGGACAAAACCCGAGACTATTTTGGTGTAGAAAAGGGTTTTATTCTCTGAACGTCCAAGCTGTTTGTGGACCAGATACCAAAATATTTGATATAGTTACAAGATGGAGAGGTAGCTCACATGACTCAAGAATTTTTTTTAATAGTCGAATCAGAGATGATTTTGAGGTAACGATAAATAATAACAATATTTAGGTACTCATAGAAGTCATAGAACAGATTTTTAATGAATTAATATTTTTAGAACAACTGCAAACAAGGTATTCTTCTGGGCGATAGTGGGTATCCATGTTCGAGATACATGCTGACACCTTTACTTAATCCAAGAACAGCTCCTGAAATAGCCTATAATCGAGCTCACAAAGGAACCCGAGTTTAAATCGAATGTATCTTTGGCAGATGGAAGAATATGTTTAAGGCTCTACGAAGGGGATTGGAGATTAAACTGTCAAGGGCAAAGATAGCTATTTCAGCAATGGCAGTCCTGTATAGTATAAGATTGTTTCGTGACAATGACTTTGAAATTGATTCAGAAGAATCATCGTCAGATGAAGAAGCAGAACATGAAGGGCCGCCTAATAATAATTTAGCAGGAAATATATTTCGTAGACAATTTATAGCTAGACACTTTAATCAAAGATAATTTATTTTGAATAGCAGATAAAATACATAAATTTAGATTTATTTTGTACTTAAATAATAAAAATGCTTTATGTCACCAAAATAATTTATTTAAACTAAACTCGATTTATTGTATTTTATTATAGAATAATAATTAATTTAATGATAATTTTGAATCGAATAAATAATACCTGTAGCTACCCACGACGAAACAAAGAATTAAACACCTAACTTCCTTTTGAAAATTTCTAGTTCTAGACTATGTTTTTCAATTTGAATTTGTAATAATTTCTGGTCCAATTCTGCTTTCTTCTTGGTGTTTTCAATCATAATTTGTTCATATTCAATTTTTAAATCAAGAAGTAATTCTTCTTTTTTCTTGGGTTGCAATTTTAGAGGAGATGTAGCAGTGAGAGATGTTTCTGGAGAGGTTTCAACAATAGGAACGATTGGATGTGGTGTTGATGTGGGCTCATTTCTACAAAGGAAAGAATAGGTAAATTTAGGTACTTAATACAAACAGCATCGGAAAATGCTTATGCTTAAAAATTAAGTAATAGTGTTTTATTAAAAATTTAATTTTTTCTCTTATTTCTAACATAAAAACAAAATTATTTATATAGGTAATAAATTCAATATGATACTTACATGTTAACAAATCCCGTTTCAGGATCTATTAATCCTGTTGCAATAGTATCGTTTATAATCGTATATCCTCCTAACAATTTTTAATTTAGATAAAAATTTATTTTAAAATTAACACTAAGGCCCGATTGTACAATGCGCTATTAAGTTTAGGTTCACCAAAGTTGCGGTTCAATAAAGTGTTACCTTAAAATACATATTGATTGTACAAAAGCTAGTTGCTAAGCGTCATTTGTGCAATCAGATAAGAGCAAATTTTTGAGTTTAGTACAGGTTCAAGTTGAACGTAAGTTTAAGTGCGCAATGTACAATCGGGCCCAAAACATAATCATACATTTTCCTTGATATTTTTTGTAGGGTCATCTCATCAGAATCAAAAATTGGAATATCTACTTCAAAATCTGCGGGGCATATATCGACAATGGCCCAATCCATTGCCGAAGGTTCACTTGATGGTCCTTCGCCACCTCCGTTTTTTTTAATTTCTTTTTTGTACTTCCCTACTACAGATTTTGCTTGCTGCTTCATTCTATAGTACGCGTTTCTAATTGTTTTACTGTCTCGATAATAACCGCTCGTCGCTCTTAAGTTTTCTGCTATTTCTGCCCTCAGTTCCTGTTTCTTTTTATTTATACGAGGTTCTGACTTTTTTGATTCCAAAATATGCTTGTGCCTGGCAACAAAGTCCACAACACTCACTTTTTCGTCCTCAATGAAGTTCTTTTGTCTTTCTCTTTTACCAGTAGCTGCCCTAAAAAACGCTTACTTACCCTACACACCCTAATCAATTAATAAAACTTACATTGTTTATTAGTTTTCACTGTTCTGCACTTTCAAATCACTTATAAAATGTTTAAAATTTAAAGTCTGCGATGACATGCGTACATACATTAATTTAATACAAATGTCATTTTATGACAGCTGGCGAACGGCGCCCTCTAGTATAGATTACTGTAATTACAAAAAAAGCCTGATTTAAAACAAACAATTTGCCTAGAGACGTCGATTAACAAATTGATGTGCAAACGAGGATTAGAATAAGCCCTTCACTAAAATATTCTTTAAAATATTAATTTAGGCTAATCAATTACTTAACTAATAGATATCTAAAGAACATTTTAGTTTAGGGAAAAGAATTCGGCCCAATGATTTTAGCTATTTTTATAATTATTATTAAACAAATGAGTAACTCTAGGAACCATTATCCGATACTCCATTGCGAAAATAGAACATTATATTAAATATTTGTAATATCAAAAATTTCCACCGCCTTCTACGACCCTCCAATCATTTATAAACACCTTGGCCAAGGCTTTGAACTTGGAATATCATTATTTTGAGGCACTGGTATATACATAGAATAGAATATTAATTCAACAGCTACTTTAGCGCAGCATAATCTAATTATCTAATCTTGAAATGTTACC
Organism: Tribolium confusum; assembly: GCA_029207805.1. NCBI lineage: Eukaryota > Metazoa > Arthropoda > Insecta > Coleoptera > Tenebrionidae > Tribolium > Tribolium confusum. Next base: position 7,672,518 of record JALGAY010000003.1, read on the forward strand.
TGTATAAGTATTTAGATGGGTGACACAATATTTTTTCGGGGGGCTTACGAATATATTTGAAGATTTTCGATTCTCTGTCTTGTACCTAAGTCAGCAACGTTATAATTTCGTTATTGCGGCGCGGCGTCGATATCGTTGAATTTATGGTTCATACAAAATTTGGAACAGACTTCTTGAAATACCGGCAAAATTCTTTTTTTCTTTTTCCTCACCACTGTTTGCTTGTATCAATGACTATACATCTCCTACATACCCTGTTCGAGAGAAAAGATGTTTTATCTTCTGTTAGCTTACAAAGCTATTTGACGATGTCTGCAAATTTTTTGTTAAAAAGAGTTTTTAGTAGATGAAAAGGCCCAAAAATTTTTGCATTTGGTGTTTATCTTGCGGTCGGGGCCAATTTTGGGCGGCAGCAATTTTTTCAGAAAGTGTTACCACTTAGTCCAGGAACTTAACATTTTTTGGAATAGACTATATTTCTTGGGGTTGAGCTGAGGTTGGCATTCCTTGGAATGTTTTCTTAATTACCATAACATCATCGAGGTAATAATACGAGGCAAGCTCTCAAGAAAGTCTTCGTAGGACAAATTTCATTAGCTGCTCGAAAGTAGCTCTTACATACCAGAGCCGAAATGAGATGATATTGAACTGATAGAGCCCAATGCAAGTCTAAAATGTTGTTTTCTTCTATAACCTTAGTTTGAATCCTAATTTGCCAATACCTTCTCTTCAAATTCAGTTCATTCGACAACCGTTGAGAACCGGTCAACATTTAAATCATCTTAATTTTATTTGGTAGGATTATTAGTTTCTTGTGGCAGTCTATTTGTGTAAATACCTTTAATGTGTTTGCTTGTTGCTATGGCTTTCAAAAAAGAATTATTACTTTCAGGTATTGAGGTACGTTTAAAAATAGAGCAATATTTTTTATAACATTTTATTAAAACAAATTTGTACACAAAATAATTAACTACCAATACAAAATGGTAGTTATAGATTTTTTGCTGAGATCAATTTCAGTAATACCTCTTGAATCGTCAACTAGCGTGACCGATACTACTTGGTCTTTCCTGTAATTTAAAAATATGTCATTATTATTAAATATTTTACAGAACATTAAACTTACTTATTTAAAATTACGACTACGATTCCATTATCAGGTCTTTGGAACGCAGCTACCGGAACATGTTCGTCAAAATTCGACGAACTTATCCGTACAGAATCTTTTGGTACGAATTTAGAAAAATGACCTAAACAATAAAACATTGGCTGTTTGTAAAATTCTTCTGCTGTAGAGTTAACAATGATTGGTGAATCCACAAAGTTGTTAATGTATGTTGGTCCTCCTTTTAAATTAAGAGCCATGTTCCAGTCCAGCCAGCCACTTACCCAATTAGTCACATCCTAAGAGGAAGCATTAGAAAATGTTAGCTTTTATTTCTGTAGTTACCTCAATTATATCATCTGCGTAACTTTCGCCACGTTCCCACGAACCTAAATTAACATCTTTTTCGCTCACTTTTTCTCCTATTACATTGAACATATTAGATATTTAAATTTTGATTAAAACACTATATGTTCTTACCTCGACAAGCTTCCGTGGCCAGTAAAAATTTTTCAGGAAAATTGTCATGCGTTTGTTTCAACAAACTTGCTGGAAATACTTTATCGTAGTACCAATGAACAGCAATTCCGTCAATATAATTTCGAACTGTTTTTTGCTTAAGAACCTTAAAGTATGTACAATAGTTATTTATGAATCAAGGGAATAAACCGCTATTAACGAAGGTTTATTCCTAAGAAGCATACAAAGCTTTCTTCCCAAGCGGCAGAAGTGTAATTCTAAATGAAAATAATTTGCCGGTACGGTAAGATCTAGGTAGTGTTGGCTGGCGGTTGCCACGACACACTTTTGTAAACTTCAATGTTAATAAATAAAAAAATTCAAATTCCCTAGAGAATAAAGTACCTCATTTTTAATCAAAAACGATGGAATAAATCTTCACTTTATTCCCGCTTGGGAAGAAAATATATTTTTTATTTATTGCAGGGGAGCAATGATCTTACAATATTGACAAACCAAGGAAGGAAAAATCTTTGATCGTCAAGAGTCATAATTTTAATATTTGCAAAACTGGAATTTCGAATTGTTGGTCCCAAATTGTTTCTGATCCAATTGGACTAAAATATTGTTTGAATTAATTATTATTTTTATAAATTGTTGTAAAATACCATCGCTATGGGTGTCCATCCTACTGAATTAATTTTACTAAAAGGAGCAATCCCTAAACTTGGCTCATTTCCAGTCGTCAATCCCCAAAATTGTATTCCTTGAGATTTATAATTTTCCAAAAACTTAACAAAATAATCAGCCCATGCTTGGTACATTGATTCTTGTAGAAAACCAAAACCGGCGTACTCTTTATTAGTTTTCATCCATTTTGGTGCAGTCCAAGCCGAAGCAAAAAGCTGTAGCGTACCTTTACTTAAGTCTTGTGCTTTTTTAATAAAAGGAATCTACAAGAAAACTGTTGGATTTTTGTAGATAACAGAAGATTATAATAATACTTTGTATTGAAAATCTTCAGGTGCTAGACGGAAATGCGATAATTTTGCATCTGCATGTCCATCAGCATAAGAGTAGCCTCTTTCTGAAAAATCAGTACCTCCAATGGGTACTCTACACAAACTGTACTCAATACCATTCTCGGAAAAATACGATTCTAGAAGTTTCGTCTGAGCTCCTTCATTTAAAGAGTCAATATTTATGCCGGTGGCGTCGGTAAACGCTCCACCCCACCCAAGAATGTGTTGGTACTTTTCGTTGGCATTGATAACGATTTGATTGTCAGAATACTGATTTGTTTTAGTGAAAGTTCCAGTAGTTTTATGGAATCTTAAACCGGCTTTGTTCGAAGTATAAATTAGGTATTCCGGTTGTGCTACTCTTTCGGGATTTGAAACTGTGTCACAATGTGCTGAAGTGCAAACGCAGACATGTCCTCCGTTTCCGTAATCTCTTTTATGACATTCCTCAGCGAAGGTTATGCCTTTACAGTGGGTTCTTAATTTCTATTAAATATTGTTTTTTTTTCTTCTTACCAAGAAAAAGCAAATATGTTATCCACATGATATAAATTGTGGTACTTTCACTGGTCACAAAGATAGTATAGGTACTGAGCTGTGGTACCGATTTTCGTGATATTTATTTGATAATACTGCTGACGGGAGTTACTTCCGTCTGCGAGTAATAATTACACTTTGGACTTTTGTTTAGCTTCTAATAAGGTATAATTTTTACTGAGGTTAAGTGACAAATCAAGGAACAAATACAAAATATTGTAATACTCATGGTTTTCTGAATTTTACGGTTGAGTAGAATTCGTAGTAAGTACGCAAAAATAAATATAAATAATTACACATTAATCGATAATTATGGATCATTATCCAATCGTTACTTATTTTTTATTACAATTTCTCAGTCACAATTTTTATAAGTTTTATTTTCTGAAGAGTAGGATTTCGTACGATATGTTATATTTGATTCATTTTTGTGCATTGAAGTGGAAACGACCATCATTTTTATCGAAATAATTAATCCAACTTTAATTACTCTTTGATAACCTATTTTTCCAATGCTTATTTTTCTACGTTGTCCATCTTAACGTCCTCCAACTCCTGCGTACTGAAATTAACACTGAAGGAAGAGCCACAAAGTATCTAAAATGCGATAAATATTGCACTTCAAAAAAGTCAAAATTGGTATTATTTACTTTTATATTGTTTTCTAATTTTTAATTTCTAATAGATATAGGAGAACAAATTTCTTCAACTCTCTGGTTGCGATCACAGCATCTGATGTATGACAACACTGTTTTTGAGCAAAAACTTTTACATCGTAAATCTCCAAACCTATATGCTCGAAAACAGTGTTGTCATACATCGTGTATCCTAAAAATAATATTATTTGAAAAATAAAGTTCTACTAAAGTTCTTTTATTGAAAAAAAAGTTCTACAGTGTGTAGCATAGGGTTTATAGAAGCCAAAATACGTACTTTTATATGCATGAATAGAAAAATTAATTTATTTTTATTTATTTATAACAATTTAGACACACAATATAATGGTATATTTTCGCCAATAATAGTGTCTATAGTTCTACACAAGAACTTCTCTACTCTACTGACTCTATACCGTTTACTTGTTGGCGGAGGGATCATTAATGGTTTTTGCTCTGACATCAATATCATTTTCTTTGTATAGAAGAATTTCGTACGATTTAACGAATTGTTCCTTCTGATTTTTATTAAAAAAAAATAAAGAATTTTCTATATTGAATGAATTGACTTTTCCTATTTTAATTTCTCCTTCATAACTGATTCTTCCAATGTTTATTTTTCCATATTCATCTTCATGTCCTCCAATGACTGCATGTTGATCAATTAAAAATAAATGAAGGTGTGTAGAATTTACAGGAGCCCAATAGAAATTTTGTTGAGGGCCACAAAGTATCTAAAAACAATTGTTATTATTGTATTTAAAATTTTAATTAATGTTTTAATTTACTTTTATATTGGAATTTATTTCTTTAATTCCATTTATGGGTACAAAAACTTCTTTGCTTCCAGGATATATTTGCGAAACTATGAGTCCCCCATTTTTCACATACACTTGACCGATGTAAACGTTTTTACGGTTGATATCTTGACCTCCGACTACGGCATCTTTAGGTATATCTCCGGTATATTCTCGCCAGTAATAATCTACACAAAGTTATTTATAACCATAAGTATGATAGGAAAATTATTTACTAACTTTCCTGAAGACACAAATATTGACGATTATTGATTAATATAAATAAAACCAGTAGAAATGTGGATTTCATCTTTGTTGATTTATTTTGGAAGTGATATGTGAGAAAGAAGCTGTTGACGACTTGTAAGCTGGATTTTTACTGTATGAGGTTGCCGATATTTAAAAACATGTTAATATGAGGGGAACCCCATCTTGAGATAACTTATTATTCAACACAATAATTTAATTGTGCTCATAATTTGATTTACAATCAGAGCCAGTTTATGGCTGATTAAATGATCTTGTTTGAAGTCAAGATTAGGTCATTACGATAAGAAGAAAATGCAATATTTTAAATAGTTATTTTGATAAAGCTTCTGGTAAATTTTATCTAAATAAAACTATAATTTTTAATAGTCTACTATCGTAACAGAAAACTTGCTAGAAACAAGCAAAGTGGTTAAAATTTTGTGAAGATGTGATATGAACTGTTCACGTATATACTCAAAATATCTAAAAATGGGCTGACTTGTTAAGAACTTTCTATAAACCAAAGAATAGCTATTTATGGACATTTAAAGAATACATTTTATGGACAGGCAACCCACCGCAAGGATGGATCTTGATTTATAACATTATTTTCCCCCAGATAAACATCCAGCAATGGAACAACAAAGGGAAGTGTCATAAATCAAGAACTATCTTTAAGGTGGTTGCCTGTCCATAAATTTAACAATGACTGTTCTTTGGTTTATAGAAGGGTCTTAAAAAGTCAGCCTACTTTTAGATATTTTGGGTATACTTATTAGTGAGTTACCTCTGCGGATTCTAGTTTTCTTTTACAGAATGAATATTTTTGATTTTTGTTTTAGCCGCTGTTTCAAATGTGCTCTAATTATTCCGATTTTTTTTTTGTTCTATACATAACTGACTTAACCAAGTTGGGCTTTGAGCGTTGTGTTTTTGTAATTATATTAATATTACTGTTTTATATTAGTAGAGGTTCTTTAATATTTAGATATGTATGAGAGTTTTCTGTCCCTCTTGGATTATAAAATAGTTATTATAAAAATTAAGTAAAATCAAGTCGATAACCGAAGTGGCAAGCATTGAACTATCGGAGGTTGAAATATCACATCATTTGTTTTCTAACTATGCAAAAAGTATTTATTACAAAGATATGTAATGGATGGATGTTTCTAAATTATTATATTAAAAAATAGAGGGTGGCTAGGACTAGTTGTTAAATAACCAAGTTAAAAATCAAGAAATTTAAATTTCAATTACTAACAAAACTTAAAATGATGTCAGAATCAACTAAAATTGTGGAATATTCACTATCAAAGGAATCTGGAAATTTGTCTAAAAAGGTGTATGAACAACAGTGGAAGAAACAAAAAGAAGTCCAAAAAATACGGAACTATTAAACAATAAGAGTATTTAATTTGTAGTATTTAAGTACTACTTACAAAACAATAGAAAACTATTTTATTGTAATTTTGAAATTGAAGAACAGAATAATGAAACTTTATAGTTAGGAAGATGGTGACAATTTTGATATATGATTAGCTCGTCGGTGAGATTGGTAGGTATAGTCGCCTCGGAAATCTAAGATCTCAGACTTCTAAAGTCCCCAATAAACCAAATAATGGCCATTGTTGATTATAATGGTAAACTAATCTTTAGTGGTGAGATGCAAATTTTAATTATCCTTAAGTTTTACGGTATTTGCCGATGCCTCAGGTAGGGAACTACTCCGTCCAGATGTTAGCTTACATATGTTAGCTTAAGTATAAGTTCGTGGTTTACATTTAGATTTAACCATGACCATTTTTTGGTTATTTATTGCGGATTTTAGAAGTCAATGCTCTTGGATTGCCGAGACGACTATAATAGAGTTTTGAAGCTTGTGAAGCAACTAAATGAGGTGGCAAGATCAGGTGTTGCTGATTTTTTGAAAGAATAATTTTTAAATTGCAAAAAAATAAACTTGTTCTAAATCATTTGCTCGTGTTTACCATTTATATAGTGACAGAAAATATAATTTTTTAATTACCTGTTTTTTAAATATGTAAAAATAAATAAGGGCTACAATTACAGCAACAGTAAGCAACAATTACTGCCCATGTAATTATTACCGTGACTTTGCTTATAATACTAACCGTAAGCAAATTAATTCTTTTTGAAAGCATTTGAGACCACGAAAAATGATTACGTTCTCGAGTTTATTTATTTAAAAAAATACTACTTTTTCAACCGCCTGAAAAGATCATTTTTCTCGAGTATATTTAAATGGCTGCGCCTATAGCTAGCTTATTCACGAATGACGACGAAAGATTTATGCAACCAATCTTACATTTTCGCATGATAAAAGGCTCTGATAAAATTTAATTTTAGAGAGCGAAATTCGAGGGCTATAAAGCACCGAGGGAATAATCGCACTTTGCTCCTGTGGCATATATTCTATTTTTTGCACGACCTAAATCAATAATCTTAAGAAATATGCTGTAATTGTTTAATAAAATTAAAAGACAAGCATAAATCTATCATTCTTTGAAATTACATTACGGCAACATCAACAACAACAAACATTTTCGTTGACAACGAACCTAACAAGTCAACGTTGTTAGCAACGGGAGCATATATTTTCGCCCGTCGTTAGGCTCACTTATCTCACCTTGGGAGAGAAATTGGACTTCTGTCACGAGTTTGACACTTAATAACTTGATTTCTACTCCCTGTCGTGCAAAAATAACTATTATTTGGCCCTAATTATCATTATCTTTAAACAATTTTTTAATGTGGAAAATAGTGAAAATTAGGGTCGGACAGCTATATGTTCTTTTCAAGTGGTTGAAAAAATAGTATAAAAAATAAATAGTGTAGACCATAAGTACTTTTTGTAATCTGGAACATTTACTTTGGGCTTTAGCGAGATCTATTTTACGTTACTTATCAGACCGAAATCTGCAGTTTCAATCGCGGCTAGTAGAGTCCCATCGTCTGTCTGGCTTAGCAAAGCGTTTGACACAAAAAAATAATAAGTAAACCTATAAAAGTACGAGTATATTTAATTGTTAACTCAAACTTGTAGACAAAACAGACAATAAATTTAGGAAAAAATAAAACATCTAAACTAAAATAGTGGAATTTCTTAGTGAATTGTTTTAGGAACAGGATACTATCACTTACTAAAGTAAAATTTTACGTGAAATTTTGCTAAATTTCGTGACATAATTTTTTAAACCAATTTTTTTGGACTTTATGTATTAGTGTTTGATATAATTGCTACAATATAAGGTATAACTATGGAGGAATAAATAAGATTGGAGGGAAGATCGCCTACAGTATATTAATATATTTACCACGTAAAATTATTGCGTGAAACTCAAACACCTTTTATGATTTTTTTTTGGACCAATGCACACAGAAAGGCGCATCGATTTTTGCCGATTACCGACGAATTTTGGAGTTCTGTTAAGCATCAGTGGCGTCCTGTTTTTAAAATACTGAATAGTAGCGTCATTGTTTCACATATCAGTAATGAATTCGTTGTATTCAACTTGCATGAAACGCTTATAACGACCCCTTATTTTATTTGTAAATCAATATTGTAAAACAATTTTAAAAATTTATTTTTATCTTGTGTTACTTCCAGAAAAAATATTAATGCTACGCCTTTGGAATCCGACACTAGGTTCAAACTACTTTTATGACTTTACCGCTTGGCGCGCAATCTCAACTTTTTAAACATCCTTCTCTCTAGTCTTATTTATTCCTTCATAGGTATAACTCATCATTACAATTTTGAAAAGTAATATATAAATGAAAATTTATTCTTAATATTTTTTACTAGGTTAGCAGTTAGCAGATCTTAATCTTAAAACCATTCTTGAATTATAAATTCTTGAAATAATAGCCAATTTTTTTGAGTGCGTATGACTGGTAGGTGACGTAGGCCTCGGCTTTACTCTCGATGATCTTTACTCTCGGTTCCTAGGCTTTTGAAGTTTAATAAAATTTTTCTTCTTTATCAGTACAGTAAATTTTAATTTACTTGATGCTTCCATCGAATTCAGTACATTTTAATTAAGCCCCGTTATCATTTATGCTTGTTATTTATACGAGAAATTGAGATTTAATCTAACACTTTTGATATATAAATAAAAATCCGTTTTTTATTTTTGAAATTTGTTAAAATGACAAGTTATTTATTGCTAATTTATATAGTTATACATATGCATAAGGTGTCTTCAGAAATTACCACCACCCACCTGACTAAATAAAAATAAAAATCGTAATAAAACGTTTGTGATTTGATAAAAGCAAAAGATATTAAAGTAATCATTGAGTTACATGATTAACAATCGTGTTGTTACATTTTATAAGCAAATTGGTCACGTGGATTGAGATTATTTCGGAAGGCATTGTGTTTAGTTAAGAAAGGTTTAGAGGCAAACTCCTGGCCCATTGGGTGGCTGTGCCGCAATTCCTCTATTATTCATCCTACAAGTATGTTCCTCTAATCTGCCTCTAGCAGCCACAGTATCATTAACATTTTCCGCAGACCAAAGTTTTTCAGCAGCTGCACTAGCTCTTGGCCAAACTCTTGGCATTATATTGTACTCATTAACTGCTTCAGCCCACATACAAGCCTCTCCTCCTAAAACCAATTTCTTCTGTTCATCACTTCCAGGAAAATCTAGTGCTTCACATTCATAAAATTTTTCCCAGTCACCCCCACTAGACAAATGATCCAAATACCAACAACTAGAAAAAATTCCGTATTTGCCAGCTTTTGTTACATCATTTAAAGTATCATGACCACCATCTTTCCAAACATGAACAAGAGTGCTGTTTGGAATATTTACTCCATTTACGAAAACTTCTTCCCAAACTAAATATTTCGAATTCAGAGAGTCCAAAAGGTCAACGACGTGTTGGATGAAATAGCTTTCTAAGTTTTCGTAAGTTAAGATGTTTTTATCTTGCATAAATGCAGTGATGTCAGGATTGCTTTGCCTGCAAATTTTTTTACTAGTTTTTACGAAGTGGTTATTGCAGTTTTGTAAATTACCAGCACGTAAAATCGACTTCATCACCTCCAATATGAAAATAGGAATCAGGAAAAACATCAACAACTTCAGTAAATAATTTTGTCAAAAAATTGTAAGTTGAGTCTTTAGTTGGATCCATAGGTCCCAGTTCTCCATTTGGTTTGTCATCTGAATAGCAAGTTGTTAAAATTTCAGGATGTGAAACTCCCCAAGATCTAGTATGCCCAGGGGTATCAAATTCTGGAATTACACGAATTCCTCGAATACGAGCATACTCGATTACTTTACTGATGTCACTTTGTTCGTAAACTTTGGAAATAGGATGATAGGCTCCTTGGTCACTGAAAATTGTCTAAATAAATTTAGAATAAACAATTTTCAAATGAAATACCTTAATTCTGGATAGGTACGACTCTTGTAAGGAAAACTGTGATCATCTGTAATATGCCAATGAAAAACATTAAATTTATTGTAAGACATTGCATCAAGTGTTTGGAGAATAATATAAACTGGAAGAAAATGTCTTGATGTGTCTAAGAGAAGGCCTCTGTGAGAAAATCTCGGGAAGTCTACAATGTTTGTTACATTTATAAGAAGCTGGAAAAATTTGTTAAATATGTGTGGATTTTTTCTTCTAAATACTTACACTATCTTCTTGCAAGTAAATTAATTGAGAAAATGTTTCTAATCCACGTAATACTCCCCAAATTGTTTCAGCTGAAAGTGTAGCTCCATCTGGACTGACATTGATTGTATCTTCAAAAAATATTTGTTATGAACAATTTTATCACATTATTAGCATACAGTTTTCATTATCTCCAAACTCTGGACGAACATTTTCACTCGAACACTCTCCTTTTAAATCCACAGTCAAGTTTTCTAAATTTGCAAGATAATTTTTGTCGCCTTTCCAAAATTTATTTTTTGGTTTTTGGCCAACTTCATGTAGACGACCTCTTCGTTCCAACGAACTTGAAGCGGCGATAATTGTCCAATATCTCGTAAAAGCATCGTTGAGCAAATTTGGACAACCGATATTATCAGGCCCCTTAAGTAATCTCAAATAAAATTCAGGCAATTTTTACAGATTTTGTTACCTTGAAACTAAAAGTATGTGGTCGAATTACGAAATACTGTTCGGTCTTTTCTTCTTGTTGGGGTTTGGGCCATACTCCACCTTTTGTTGCTTTGACTACTGGACCGGGATTTATAGCACTACAACTGATAGCGAGAGGAAGCAAATATAAAATTAATTTGATCATAACAGTGGCTTTGTTATCACGAGCGAGAGTTCACTTGATGAGATCTATTGAGTGTTTTGATTTATATACAAATCAGTGTAGTTGAACAATCATTGACGACACTTATAATAAGATAACATTTTTGGGGATAATGGCAAAACAGAAGTAACTTGAAACAAGGCCTGACCAATGAGTAATGAATGAATAAATAAATAGTATTGATTTAAGTTTATTTATTAGGTTACTGCTTGCTCTATATGCTCTATATAATCTCAGATTTATAAAACTGTGATTATGAGTTATCATTAAAAATCATTAATAATATTACATATAATGACTAATATTGTGGTTATTGTTATATAGTACATGTATGGGAATACCCTTTCTTTTACGAGTGCTTTATTTCTGACAATGAGTTAAACAAATATGTTTTGAAATTTTTACTTATAATGAATAATTTGGTAAGTACTTAATATTACCTATACTTGCTTGACCTTCGCATTATTAAGCATATATATTGTCATTTTGCTCATAATTTTTGCTAAGAACTGTGTTATTTCTGAGGGAAAATATTTTTAGGGTAAAACAGCAAATTAGCATAATACAGTTGGACGGAAATATCATTAAACGATTACTTTTGCTGTTATCAGTTAACTTCAAAATAATTGTGCTATTTAGACAGCTTATTTTGATTTGTACCTTTATATAGTCACGTTTACAACAACGATTTAACTCTATAATTAAGATTTACTCAGAATTTGAAGACAGATGATCCGAATTAGGGAAGACGTTATTAAGTGCAATATGATTATTGATTATACTTTGCTTTCAATCTGCTTCAAAACCGATTTCCACGTCAACTATAGAAAGATAACAATTCAGGTAACCCGAAAGAAAAATGGAAATTTCCGATGAAGAAGCTGATGTCACGGAGGATACATCTATTGTTTAAATTTATAAATAACTTATTTTCTCGATGAGTCGTAGGAAGAGTTTTACATTAGAATGTGGAAAAAGAGGAGGATTTTTACTCTTCAGAATTTATCAAGAATGTGATTTTCTTAATACATAAATTTTAAAGAGTAAAAGACCCCACTCTTTTTCCACATAAATAAATTAGTTTTTTATTTCGAAACATACGGTCTCAACACCGAAGGCATCATCATGGAGTCCACAGTCGTAACTCCAGACCCGATCATAACATACCGGAGGTGTTGGATTGAATTAAGAGGAGGGTCTAAAAAATTTCGAGCCTCAACATGAAGATGACATTCTATATAAATAATAATAGTCTGACAAAATAAAAGAGTATGCTTTAAAAGGTACGTGTCAAAATATCAGCCATTTTGTACGCTCTGTTTTTGTTTAATTGTGAATCAATGTTAGTGTTGTTGCAAAAATGGAAAAGGTTTAATATCGAGCAGTGATAAAATTCTCCCATTTAAAACGGAATAGATCTTTGCAAATTGAAGCTGAGTTAAGTGCTGTTTATGTAGACTCTGCACCATCATTTACCACAGTGAAATTTTGGATAGCTGAATTTAAACGTGATCGCACAAGTTTGGTTGACAAAGAGCGTTCAGAGAGGCCAAAAACTGTAACCACTGCCGAAAACATTCAAAAAGTTTACCAAATGGTGTTGGACAATCGTCGAATTAAGATTCGAGAGATTGTGGACATTTTGAAGGAACGTATTTGTTATATATTGACAGGAAATTTAGAGAAGAAAAAGGTATCCGCTTGTTGGGTGCCGCGGTTGCTCATTCAAGACTAAAAATGCATTTGTTTGAACATTTTTTGAACTCTGTTGGAGCAGTTTAGGTGTTTAGGTGCAATAAATCGGAGTTTTGACGTCGAATTATTATTGTCGACATAACGTGGATTTACTATTTTACTTTCGAAACCAAATCCCAGTCGAAAAAGTGCATAACAAAGGGAGATCCGGCTCCAAAAAAGTGACTGTGCCATCGACAGGAAAAGTTATGGCAACTGTTTTTTGGGAATGTTATGGTGTAGTATTGATCGATTATCTTAAAACAACCAAAACGATAACAGATTGACAAGCTGAGGTTGTCACCAGGTGGAACAACACAAAAGTGTTGTTCCACCTTAATAATGCACCGTCCCACACCTCAGTTGTTGCCATGGCAAGAATTCATGAATTATACGATTCGAATTAATGAACCACCCTCCGTATTCTTCACATCTGGCTTCCAGCAACTTTTTTCTGTTTCCTAAACTCAAAGCTTCCCTATGAGGACAAAGATTTTTTTGAAATGAAGAGGTTATCACACTTGTAACCAACTGTTTTGCAGAGCAAAACGCGAACTCTTATTTAGACGTGTTAAAAGGATGGAGCGTCGCTGGAAAAAATGTGTAGAATTAAAAGATTATGTTGAAAAATAAACCAGAATTTAACAAAAAAAATTGCTTCTATGTTAGGCTAGAAACTTTTCAGATCACCCTCGTACTTTAACACAGCAATAAGTAACTAATTTACCGTGGCGATACGAAGACCAAACGACTCTATATCTCCAAAAAGGGAACTAAAATTCTGGGAAAATCCGGACTAAATAAGATATTTAGAGTGTCAAAAAATCGTCGCCGCATTCTTAATTTCGCGGAAAATATTTCGAGTATCGATAACTGAGGCCAGAACTTTTATTACAAAACCGTCTACGTAAATATCGAGCAAAAATATTTTGTATTGGCGAGGTGAGCAAAAAGATCATAGTCATAATGACTGCTAAAAACAAACTGTATTGGTGTAAGGTTTGAGATTTATAGACTGCGCTTAGAAAAACCGACAAACTCGTACAGTTCTCAAAGGAAAGTTAGAAATGAACAGTACTTGGTGAGAGACGTACAACCATAACTCAACAAGCCTAGCTTATATGTGAAAATGCAGGGAAAGCACGTGAAGCGTTTTCAGACGGCTGGAAGGCTAGAAAAATGGATAAACAAAACGACTTCTAAAAAAAAGAAACTTTGCATCTTAGCAACTACTCGATATTACAGACTAAAAACAACCGGTCCAGGTTTTTCTCTATCCGACTAGACTGTAAAGATTTGCAAAAAACAAAAGATGTGAAACATATCCTGAAGCACTCGTGAAAATAAATTGTGCTTCAGAATTTAAGTGTCCCAATTCTTCTAATCACTAGCCATCCATTTTATTCAACCTGCCATTGTTACTACCATTGTCGGACCGCTGGTTTTATCATATCACCTTTTTTATGGCACTTTTGTCCACCTGATAATTCATACAAGAGATAGCGGATACAATTTCTGACGTGATAGGTGAAGCTTCGCTCATGTTCAGGAAGTGCTGATAAACTTTAATTGCAAAATTTAGAAAAACTGTAAAGTTATCAAAAATTCCCTAAATTAACTTTTCCCGTTCTCTCGAGGTAGCTTGACATACCACGATTTAAGACCCAGTCTAAAATAACTGTGATAGCGACGCTGGCCGTTGCATTTGTATATAGTATGACAAAGTTTTTTTTATATTTTGTTGAAGAAAGATTTTTTCTGAGTTATTTTATACTAGATCCATCTCCAACCAATCTTTCGTAATGGTCTATACTATAAATTTAATGTAATCTGCAAGTGTTGTAGGTATTATTAATAAAATTACTGTCTATCTTCAACGCTTCGTTATTAGCAATTTATCACACATTCGTTTAACAAATCTTTGCCTTTTTTAAATATGTAAATCAAATATCGCGTGGATATTTGGTTTAAATATCAATTCCCAATGTACCAAATTTACTTGCAACCTTACATTAATTTGGGATTAATTTCCTACTGAATCATTTTTGGGAGTTTAGATGAAAAAAATTGTATTTAAAGTCAGCTTGAATGCACTTTGGTTTGCTTCATAAGTAGACATGTGTTAATTTTTTGGTTAGATTTATGTGTGTTAATAGATACATGGAAAAGTAATGAAACAAAAATGGAAGAACTCTAATTATTATAAAGAAACAGGAGTCAAGTGTTTAAATTATTTTTTCTATACCTATGAAATTATGGACGCGAAATCAGGTTATTTGTATAAAAAATTGCGTCAATTTTATTTGGCAAGTTTTAGTGGTCAACAAAAACACATTATAAATCTTGAATAGCTTGACCATAAATTGAACTGATCTCATGGTTATCATAAACAGAGTGCGTCACTGGACATACTAGATTAGTTTTTATAGATTTTTTTTAAATACAATTGAAAAATATTTAATGAATTTCAATAATATTTAAAACATAATATGAAAAATAATAATTCAAAAACAAACACTTGGGCCTGTAGGAGGCTGCGCTTTTATTCCTCGTCTATTCATTCTGCACGTCTGCTCTTGTAATCTATCAGCTACAGGCCAAAGTTCGCCCATTTCAGTTTTATAGGTATCCTTAGCTGACCAAAACTTCTCTGCAGCTACACTGGCTCTGGGCCAAACTCTCGGTTCCAGATTATTTTCATCAACAACTTCGCTCCACATGCAAGCTTCACCCCCGAGAACAAGTTTCTTCTGCTCTTCCGTACCATCAAAATCTTGAGGATCGGCGTTATAAAACTTTAACCAGTCACCTCCCGTTTTGAGAATATCCAAATACCAGTAAGCTGAAATGATAGTAGGGTGGCCAGCTTCTGTCACTTTCTTGAGGGTTGTTTTAGGGTCATCACTGATCCAAACATTAACAACAGTGGATTTTGGTAATTGGACACCATTACTAAAAACTTCTTCCCACACAATCGAATTCAAGCCTAAAGAATCAACGTGGTTGATAAGTTTTTGGACATAGTAACTTTGTAGAGCTACATAATCGTCTGCTATTCCGTTTTCAGCCATCCATTGATTAATTTCAGGATTACTTTTCCAACAGGAAAAATCAACTTCATCGCCACCAAGATGCGTGTACTTATCTTTAAAAACGTTTTTGATTTCTTCAAATAATTTAAAAATAAAATCATAGGTGCTGTTTTTGATGGGGTTTAAAGGTCCCCATTCTAATTGAGGCACATTATGGCATTTTGTTAGTAAATCTGCGTTTCCTAAACCCCAAGAAAGAGTGTGCCCGGGGGTATCAAATTCGGCCATTACTCGAATTCCTCGTTTTCGGGCATATTCTTGGACCTGTTTGACAAAATTTTGGTCGTAAATCATAAGAGTTGGATGGAATGCTCCTTTTTCACTAAAAAAATTAAGAAATAGGAGAAATGGTATTGTTACTCTAGTAGGCACTTTTTCTTACCTTAATTGTGGAAATGTTTTGCTGACGTAAGGAAAACTATAATCGTCTGTGATATGCCAATGAAAAACATTAAATTTATTAAAAGACATTGCATCTATAAGCTTTAAAATACTGTCTTTTGTCTGATAGTGTCTTGAAGTATCTAAAAGCAACCCGCGATGCGCAAATCTGGGATAATCATGGATTGAAGTAGTTTCAATTCTGTGCTGTTAAATGAAACATGTTTTAATAATTGATTGATGTGTGGACAAAAATAACTTACACAACTGTAATCATCTGTTAAGTAAATTAATTGGGAAAAAGTTTCTAAACCGCGAAGTATTCCCCAAATTGTATCAGAAGAAATTTTTTGAACAGTTGAAGTGACATTTACAATATCTAAAAAATATTATTAGGTGTACCTAGTTCTGATTACAATTTAACAATTTAATTTACATTCCTCTTTCATGTCAATAGAGGGATATTCTTCATCGTTGCAAACACCAGTCAGATCAATTTCTACACTAGTCAAGTAACCCAAAAAATTAGAATCTTCAATATCGAAACAAGTGCGAACTTTAAAATAAATTTCTTTGATTCGACGTTTATTAAATATAATTATTTTTCTGTATCTATCAAGGGCTTCTTTTAGAGTACTGCAAGTGTTTCCCACTGTCTAATTAAATTTTATTTTATCATAATTTGAAGAGTTACATTGAAACCATACCTTAAATTGAAAAAATGTGGGTAAGACTGAAAAATATCCTGTGTCTAATTTATCTTGGTGCTGAGGTTTTGGCCATACTTCTCCTTTGGAAGCAGGTATTAGAGGACCTGGTTTAAAAACAAATTCAAAAGTAGAAATTAATGGAACTGTAAATAATAGAAAGAAAACTATTAACATGATGAAGTTTAGTTAAAGACTGCAATTTTTTTATAACTTTTAACGATGAAACTTGTAGTGATAATGAGGCAATGATAAAAGTAATAAAGACATAAAAATTGTAGCTAATATTTAAAATCTAAACGGTAATAAAATGAGATATACCGCAATTTGTATAAATTCCCTGCTGATAGTATATCAAATTTCTGTCTTAGCTATAATAAAATATTATCTTTTTTTTTATCTTGTAAACAGGCAAAAGATGTTATTATACAATTATAATAAATTATAATAAGTAAAATATGTTTGGTTGTTAACATTGTCTTTTGTTTATTTTTGTCAAAGTTTTAAATAATAGGTATGCAAAGCCGTTAGCAGTAAAATTTGATGTTTTACCTATACAGCTGATCTTTAAGAACCAACCATTAATTTAGCTCGAATAATGGTTTAAATTAACATACACTCGTGCAAAAAATTTTTCGGCCATTCAAGTTATTTTCCATTACAATTATTTTTTTTATACAATCAATAAAATATTATTTTTAAATTAAAAATGAAAAAGAAAAAGAAGTAGTGAACATTTTGTTTAATGAGGAAAACCTATAAATTACAAAATTGTCTGGGTATTTTGTTTCCTGGCAATAATACAACCAATTTTTAAACTCTGTTTGCACATTATTTAATCAGTTTTTGACTAATTAAGCGACACTGATTTGTGATTATTTCTCGTATTTTCTCTAAATCTCGTGGTTTTGTTGCAAATACTTTTGATTTTGAGTAGCCCTAGAAAAAAAGTCAAATGGTTTAGCTCAAAAAAGTCATAATTGCTCGTATGGGTCGATAGAAAATCCGCACTGGATGAGAGAAACCTATACTTAACATCCAGAAAAATTGAACATTTGGTGTAGTTTTGTTAGATCACATTTTAAAAACTTATTTTTTGACATTTCATTGACTGAACAAGTTTATTCGGATGTGCTTTGCGACACGCTAGTACCAGCATTAGCAGAACTCATTCCCAATAAAGAGGATCTAGACATACCAGCAGGTAATGTATGGTTTCTACAAGACGGTGCACTTCCACATTACCCTCGTGGTGTCAGAAATTATTTAGATGATGTTTTGCCCGCTTTTCTGAGGGGGCTACTTGAAATCAAAAGTATTTGCAACGAAATCAAGAAATTTAGAAAATTTAAGAGAAAGAAGTGCAAATCAGTACCGCTTAATTAGTCAAATAAAAATAAGAATCAATGTGCTAACGGAGTTCGAAAACTAGTTGCATTATTGCCAAGAAACGAAAGGACGTCAGTTTGAACATTTAGTAATTCTGTTAAAAATTGCGTTTATTTTGAAAAATTTAATAAATTATTTACATTGGTTAAATTACCCTTAAAATTCTTATTTTAAACCCTATAAATATTATACTGCTATCCTGAGAAAAAAAGTAGTTTTAATTTTAAACACCAAAAATAGGATTTGCCATTTAAAAAGTAATCGATTAGGTCACAGCAAAAAAACCGGTTGTAAAAAATTGGATATAAGTTAAAAATGTGCGCAATAAAAAATAATATCGACTTATCTTGGCGTTTTTCTAAAAAATAATTAACTTAGAAAATACGAATTTTATTCCATACTTTTATGTCATGCTGCAATTTTGCATCGCTTTTTGTTAACTATTTTGCTAAAATAACATGCAGTATTCTTATAGTTGTAGTCCAGATCGGTTTTGATTCTGTTCAACTGATAGCAGTGCAGTAATCATCAGCAATTATAATTATAACAGTTTTTTTTTTCTCATTACAGGAGTATTATTGTTTCACAATAGATATGCAGTATAGGTTCCTAAAACAGTACTTTGGGGTATGCCTGTTTTTAGTCACTCCTCAAGTTTTTGTAATATTTTTTCTTCGAAAGCTGTTACGTTTGTTTTAGTTTGCATTTTAAGACTTTTGATTTCCTTTCGTATACAAGGTGAGTCTGTTAAAAGTTTATCTCATTTTTTTGCAACATCAGGGTTTGCCATTAAAAATTTTGTTTTTTTCTCTATGCATGTGAATATTTTCAGAATTTTTCTAATATTACTAATTCATTAATATTATAATTTATATTAATAATATATATATATATATATATATATATATATATATATATATATATATATATATATATATCCTGCTATCATTAGCACGGCCATACATTGACCGATCCCTATCATTAGGACGTCCTTGTGCATAGAGCGCCCGTATATGGACGCTCTGCTGCAACCCCATGTAAAAAAAATTTGGGAGCCTTCCTACACCGAGACGAAGCGAATGGCAAAAATCGATTTGGACGCTTTAATGATTTCTGGATGAAAAATTCGTATAATTTTTAGTTCCGGCGTATATAGGGTGGTGGCGCTGGCGTAATATACGTATATTCAACCTTGGTGTATTAGAGCATCCGTCAGTTCGGCAACACTGTAACGATAAGAATGAAATTAAATAAGCGGTTCCTGACTTGAGTTGGACGCGCTAATGCTTCAAATCTAAATCTGTTAAAATACAGTAAGCGGTAAAATTGTGGAATATTTAAAAAAACTTTAAAAGTATTTATTTAAAAAAAAATCGCTCAAACAGGTCATTTTTTTTAAATTACGCATTTCAATAATAATTTGTTAATTAATTCTATTTTTTTTTTATTCGGTGTAGCCTAAAAGTGAGATACCGACATCAACTTTATTTTTTTAAAGAGCACTCTATACTTTTTACTGCATTTTTGGATTCTGACAAATTTTGAACCTATACTTATCTTTAGCTGTTTTCGAAATATTGACAGTTGAAGAAAAGAAAAAAAAATAATTATTAAATTTTTTCTTGAGTTAATTGTTCAAATTACTCCCCCAATAATATTTGACAGTAAGATGTCTGTAAAATTTTTGTGAAATTCTTAAGTTATTAAAAGTTGAAATAAAATAATAATTAAAAAACTAAAATTTGTCTTTATTGAACTCATTGTTAAAATTTACCACCCTATGACTTTTTAACAGTTTAAAAAATACTGGCAGTTAAACATATGTTGGATACAATCATCAACACTTAAATTTTTTTAAAGAAAGCTTTAATTATAAATTATTTGTTTTTTTTTAATGAACTGGTATTGTCAGTTAATAGATAATATCCGAGCGATTTTTTTTTAAATAAATGGTTCTAAAGTTATTTTAGATGTTCCATACTTTTCCCGCTTACTGTGTACCAAAAAATTTTTGTATCTTTTTGCCTACATTTCGGGGATCCTAAAAAAATACTGAAACGTCGAAAAATAATAATAATTTAAAACAACATGAATGTTACTAAGGAAACTAATATTACTTAAAGTTTGATAAAAAAAATCCAAGTTTTATTTTCCTATCGAAAACTATTAATTCTAACTGCTATTTATTATTAATTATACAGGAATAGTTATTTCTATGACAAGGCCAGAAACTGTCGCTTTGCGAGTATGAGCACGGATTGTGGTCTGAGGCGAAGCCGAGTCTCACAAGTGCGAACAGTCGTAAAGAAGTTTCTGACCGTGTGATAAACAACGTTTTTAAAGCCCAAAAGTAGCCTAAACTTAAAAAAAAACTATTTTTATTATTATGATAACTATTTTAAATTTAAAATATAATTGACAATAAACAATTATATATTCTGTTAAATCGTGCTTTTGTGCTAAAATAAGTAAAACTTCTTCTAATAAATCAAAAATGAAAGACGATAATAACCCAGAACATCTAAAAAACGCAGCCAGAAAAGCAGTTGAAAATTTGCTGTCTGAAAAATCATATAACAGGTTTTGGAATAAATACAATTTAGAAATAGAAAATCCTTAGATTTTACTTTTAATGTCTAGACAGTGCAAATTAGTGATAAATGCAAACAATTACCTTTCGGACGATTTATACGACTAGAAACTTAGTGTTTCTGAACGCAGGTCTAAAAAAATATTTTAAATTATTAGTCAAAATTTTACTAATACCATTTTTTTGCTTTAAGTAATTTTGTTTTGTTTTTCAATGCTACTGATTATTTATTTAATAAAAATGTAGTAAAATCTAATTTTAAAATTAGTAAAATTAAAAAAAAATTATTTAATTTTTTTTAAATTATTAAAATTAAGGTATTCATACATAAATTATAGATAAAAATGTTGCAATAAAAGGTTTCTTTAATTTGTTATAACAAAAAATTTTATTTCCAACATAAAGTAACTTTTCTCCTACTGTCAGTGTAATAATTATAAATATTGACTTTTAATAACTTTTCGGCCATAAAATTTTATAAAGTTGTCGTTCGATAGGCAATTTACAGCGCTTAGACTCAATTCATAAATTTTAATTTTTTAAATTACAGTGAATTTTATGAAATATACGAAAAAATAACATGTTCAACACGTTAAAAGAGTGAGTTTTCTAGGTTTGTGTAAATTTTATTATAATGAAACATTAACACTCACTGGAAAACAATCAGATTTTTTAACTTGTCAAACAATCTACTGTTTACTTAATAATTTTGAGTTTATTTCTAATAATATCTTCTCTTTGTTTTTTAAGTTTTCTTTTCTTAAATTGTTTACAATATTGTACACTATTTTTGCATGGCCTAAAGCGGTTTTTTTATCTTTATTTCAAACTCTTTTCATAACTTTGCTTTACCGTTTTTACTATAATTTTTATGTTCTCTTTTTGTTCTTTATAGAGTTGGTAGTTATCTAGATTTTTGTTGTTCTCTAAGTACTTTTTCGATAACAGTTTTTTCTTAATTACTTCTTGTTTAATTTCATTGTTCCACCAGTGTTTTAGTATTTTCGTATTTGTTGTTTTGTTTACTCTACATATTTCTAGAACTAATTTATCAAAAATATTTTAGGGCATTTTTGTTTTTTCTTTGTATTTTTTATATTTTTGTATTGTTTACAAAATTATATTGTTATTTTTATCTTTTTTTTATTTTTGATTTTAGTAACTTTCCTAATATGTATTTCATTTTGGTTTTTGGTTTCTGTTGTCTACTGTCAATGCTGTTGTATTATTTTTGTCTTTAACTTTTTCCCTATTTTCTATTTCTACTATTTTTTTACTATACTCTCTTATTGTCAATTCGTCAACTTGATTATCTTTCCTTACTTTCTGTTTTCTTTGTTTTATAAATGAGTTTTTTTCAATTACGACTAGTTGTCGATTGTCATTGTCCCAATTTTCGAATTCAGTATTTTATCGTTTATTGTTAGTTTCTTTCTTCTTCCTATCTTCCTCTTTCTTTTATTTCGATTTCTCTAATAAAAGTTTTTATTTCTTTTTTTTCTGTGAAAAATTCTTAATTCTGCTAGATTTATAATTATTCTTTTGAGTCTTAGCATATTTATCTGCTCTTCCCAATTTTTTCTAAGTATCAGATATATATTACCTTCTTTTTGTTTTGCATTTTAATTTTTGTTTCAATTTTTCGAAATTTTGTCTATATTTTTCAAGATATTTTTATTAATATTTTCTAAATATTATTTTAGTATATTAATAAAATTTTACAAAAATCTTTTATTGTAATATTATTACGACATACAAAAATAATATAATAAATAGTTATTTGATTAATTAAGCAATAAAACATGTAATTTAATGCCGTCATTGGCAGTCTGGTAAGGCAATGAGCTTTATTGGTCATATATAATTTTTTTGGATATTATCAGTTCATTTTGTTTTAGAACTACTTGATGTTTGACAATTAGCCACAAAATTTTGTGACAACTATAACACGGCGGTTTAAAGTGTTTGCTTTACTGCTTAGACTATAAACATGCTGACGTATTGCCTAGTCATTAAATGTGATAGTTTAGTGCACTTAAATTGTCATTGAAATGTGGTGTTTACTAAGTTTTACAAAAGAAAAAAGAAGAACAAAAAAATGTTCTAAAAATGCAAATTTCATTATAATGAAACATTAACACTCACTGAAAAAAAAAATCAGTTTTCCTAACTTATCAAACAATCTACTATTTACTAAGTTGTAACTTGCTTCATTTTGTTTTTTTACAATCTGCTTTTTATTGAAATTTTATTTAAATGACAAATTCTGAAAATCATTCTTGATTTTTTGTTAAATTTTGTTAAATTATGCTTATAATGTGCTTATATATAATGTTTAGAGCATAAACGCGACGATTTCAAATTAAAAAATTACTCTTTTTGCACAAATTTTTCTAAATTTTCATAAAATGTTTATTGGTTGGAAAACGAATAAACAGCACACATTTGTCAAATTTTTTGACTTATTGTCAGAATTTTAGTTAAACATTCACTTAATAAAATCAATCTCTAATTAACCCGTTAACACCCCGTGTCATATGAACAGGACAGCAATTAAAACAAATTTCAAAAATAAAGTATTATCTAAGCCCGGGTTTTCCTTTGATTTTCTCAAAAAATAACGTTTCTTATATGTGTTACATAAAAAATCAATGTTAATTTACAGTAGTAACTGTTATACCTTTTGTTTTTATAAAAACTTAATGTTTTATTATTTACAATAAAAAATTAATTTCAAAAAAGCATTTACATATGAAGTAATGAAAGATGTAGTTACCTAATGATCTAAATTTTTGGATTGACGAAGATGAAAGTAGAATGCAATATTCCCGAGATTAAAGAAAGATCAAAAGACGAAACTTCTAAGCAAAAATAAGAGCGATTGTGCAATACATTACCAAATTGGAAAAAGTGTGTACCAATCTATGGTTTTTAGACAATTATTTTTCAACTATAAAAAAACAAAAATGCACAGTTAAAAAAAAGATGTAAAGCTTTCTCACATTTTTACAACTCCCTTAAAGATTTTTAACTACTGACATTTTTAAACACATTAGAAAAGATGCTTTACGTTATGCTAATTGTATAAAAATGAAGCAAATTTTGCTCTAGAAATTAATGAATTTAAAATGCTTTAATACTTTTATTTTTTGGTTACCATAAAGCACCATCGGAAACTTGTTACATGATACTAAATTTAAATTAGTAACACGAGAACCGGTGCTTTCAACGTGGTATGGTCGTTGCCAAATTAGTAACATTTGAACTAATAATTTAAAATATTTTATTTGAATAACTAATAATAAATAGCAATTGGAATTAATAGTTTTCTATGGCAAAATCAAACTTACATTTATTTTTTATCGACCTTTAAGTAAAATTAGTTTTCTTAGCAAAGTTCATGTTGTTTTAAATTGTAATTGTTGAAACTTTTCGACGTTTCGGTAGTTTTTATTATTTTTTTTTTCAATGTCCCTATGCCCCAAATGATAACGGAGAGAAAGAGAACTTTTTTGGTAAATAGCCTACCTTTTTGTTCAAGTAATAACTATTTCAACCAGTAATAATATTTTTATAATTAAATTAATAATTATTCATAGAAGATATTTTAACTAAATCTGCGTACACTGATTGCGGCTTATTATTAGTAAGCTTGCACTGGTCGTTAAAAAATTGACTTTCAAACCACCATTGAAACGTCCATATATTTACATGCATAAAGCGTCCTTTTGTGTATATTATATCTATAGACACAAAATGAGAATTACAACTGGCAACACCGCATGTCGCTCTATGACGGTCTATATACACCAAGGGACGCTCTATGCACCAATATACGGACGCTTCAATGATTGTTCCGTAAAAGGACGCTGCAATGGTGGTAGATTGGATTTGAAAACGTTAGATTTGCTTCATATTTAGGCAGTGCCACCTGTAAGGAAATAGACAATGTATACTGTTGAAAAACTTTTAAAAAACAGCTTACTTCAGTGAGTTTTTGATCCGGACGCTCTAATAATGCTTTTCGAACGGACGACGTGCTAATGATAGCGAGATGTATATATATATTATTATATTTTTATATTATATATTAATATTATTATAATTTGTCGAAAAAAATATAATATTTATATTATTTCTAATTTTAGAATAAATTCACGGGAAAGTGGACTGAGGGAATAAAAGATTACAGTCTTTTATTGTCGACTACTAGACAATACAGCCAACGTTTCGAGTCCTTTTTGGCTCTTTCTGAATGCTTAAACTAGTGTCAAAAATGTTAAGCATGGTACCAAATTGTTGTAAGGTGAATGGTTATCGGAAGAATTCTTCAGAAAAGATGAGATAAACTTTTAACAGATTTACCCTGTATGCGTAGGCATATGAAAATACTTGTAATATTTTGTTATTTCTTTTTCATTGAAAAGTGTTTGGTAAAGAGATCTATATAGTGCAATTAGTTTGATTATTTTGTTTTCATAATTGTTTTTTATGTAGATACTTTAATTTATTTCTATTTGCTATTGATCTTCGCTTTATTTGTACTTTCATATATATCTTATTTGCTGTTTGCAATTATTTGAGTTTTTTTATCTTTATTTTTAGTTTATTTTTTTACACTATTTTTCAATTATGTTCTGCAATTCGTTTTTATAGTTATGGTTGGTATCAGCAGATTACTAGCATACATTTAACTGTTTTATGCGTGGTGTCCATTCGAAAACAAAACACACATGTTTTTGGATTATTTCTGGTTATTTTTTCAACAAACGTTTGGACAGGTCAATTTTGTTCAGAGGGAGGACAAATATCTAGCATAATGTCAACTTATAAACTAATACTTCATCTTTTTGGTGGGAGTAGTTGCTACTTTCAGCAATTTAACTAAATGCCAAGTGGAGTTGAAAAGATGCACATTACTTGACAATTTTTTATTTGTTTTTCGTACTTCCAAAATTTTTTTGTGATGTGGGACAACGGGCGATTTATAGTTAGAATTTTTTACTTAACATAGTAAGAGGAAAATATCTTTTTGTTGACTCGACCAAAAAGTTTGTCATCACTTTATCAGTATTGTTCAACTTTACGGATGAAAAGTATTGCCTCACTTGTTCTGTAATTTTTTCAATTAAATTACTCCACGTTTGTGTGAAGATCACTCATCCGGTCTTTTGAAAAAATTATATATATAAATAAATTATAACTTATAGCCTATTGTAAATTTACTTAATAATAATCATGGGGATAGGTATACGGAATCTTTTACTATACGAATTTAAAATTGAACAATATGGGTTTCATCAAAGTGGTCATCTACTTATTTACTTTACTTGTTTGTATTCACTTATCATGTTTCAAAGTTAAAGTATACTGTTGTTCTAATTAAGCTAAAAGATAAAGTTAACAATTGACAATAAGATATAGAAAAATTAACAAAATTGTTGTTTGTTTTTTCTAATAAAGTAATAAAATATAAAATACATATTTTTAAATAGTTCATTGATTGAAAAAAAAATTTTAAGTAGGTAATTATTGTTAGGTAGAAAACTAAAGGTATATTCGAACAATTTCTTAAATTAAACAATAAAATGTCAAAGTGTTTACACTTGCCAAATATTACTATCTATATGTAGAAAATTAACATAAAATACAAATCGATAGATTGTCCGATTAGATAGTCCACTTTAAAAATCAAAAAGTGGCAATGCAAACAGTAATCAGAGATGAGACTGTTCGTAATTTTGTGTATCTTTTTTCTTTCTTCGGATGCCATACGTCCAGGTCCTGTAATACAGGCATCTAAAGGCGCAGTATGGCCCAAACCTCAACAACAAGAAACTTCAGACGCCTATTATGTAATTCGACCCCATTCTTTTTCTTTTAAGGTATGAAAATTTTATAAAATGTTTAAAATCGCATTTTTTGACAAACTGTAGTCACCTGAGAATATCGCTTGCCCAAATTTCCTTGACGATGTCTTAACGAGATACTGGACAATTATTGCTACAACAATTACTTCAAGGCCGAAGCGAGATATGTGGTTATTTGTTCAAGAAGAACTCAACAATCAATATTCGGTATTAAACGATAATTTTCTTGGATATTTGGAAACATTGCAAATTAATCTAGAGGGAGATTGTTCTAACGAAAATGTTTTACCGGGTTTAGGCGATAATGAAAATTGTAAGTGTGGTATAAACAAACTAGAATAAATCTTATTCTAAGTTTTTAGACACTTTAACTGTCGATAACCAGGGAGCTGTTCTCACGGCGGAGACAATATGGGGTACATTAAGAGGCTTAGAAACTTTTTCTCAATTAATTTATTCAGAACAAGACACAGTAAGTGGCGCTGAGGCTTGCAAAAGTGTATTTTGACCAAATTTTTAGCTTAGGATTAATGCTACTACAATTCTTGATTTTCCGAGATTTCCACATCGGGGTTTTCTTTTAGACACATCGCGCCATTTTCAGCCTGTTTCAATCATACTACAAATGTTAGACGCTATGTCTTATAATAAATTTAATGTTTTTCATTGGCATATCACAGATGATCATAGTTTCCCATATAAGAGTCGAACTTACCCAGAATTAAGGTCAGTCAGTAAATACAAAATTTTTGATCTTCAAAATCTTATTTTATCTAAATTAAAGTGATAAAGGAGCGTATCATCCTGTAAAAGGAGTATACGAGCAAAGTGACGTAAAGAAAGTTATTGAATATGCAAGACTCCGAGGAATTCGAGTAATTGCCGAATTTGATACTCCCGGCCATACCAGATCCTGGGGAGTGGCTCATCCTGAACTTTTAACAAGTTGTTACACAGATAATGCATTGAATCGAGAATTAGGACCAATGGATCCATCCAAGGACACTACTTATGATTTTATAAAAAAATTGTTTGCAGAAATTGTAAATGTTTTTCCAGATTTGTATTTCCATATTGGAGGTGATGAAGTCGAATTTGACTGCTGGTAATTTTTTTGACTAAATTTAGTAGCTCTTTTCAAATCTTTTTTAAAGGAAAAGTAATCCAGCCGTGACAACTTTTATGGAAGAGAACAAAATTTCGTCATATGAAGAACTCGAAAGTTATTTTATTCAAAATGTAGTCGATATTTTAAACAGTTTAAACACTAATTATCTTGTTTGGGAAGAAGTTTTTGTAAATGGAGTTGACTTGCCAAACAATACTGTTGTTCACGTTTGGAAAGACAACGGGCTTAGCACTTTAAAGAAGGTAGGTACTACACACATTTTAGTATTTTGTTTATTTAACTTATATTGTAGGTAATTGAATCTGGAAAATATGGTCTGTACTCTTCTTGCTGGTATTTATCTGTTCTACACAGTGGTAGTGATTGGGACGAATTTTATAAATGTGAACCAGGATTACTATTACATACTGAAGAAGAAAAGAAATTGTTATTGGGAGGTGAAGCGTGCATGTGGGGAGAATATGTTAATGAATATAGTGTTATACCAAGGGTTTGGCCACGAGCTAGTGCTATAGCTGAACGACTTTGGTCTGATGTAGGAGTTGATGATGTTGCAGATGCTCAAATTAGGCTTGAAGAACATGCATGTAGAATGAACAAGAGAGGAATTGCAGCACAACCGCCGAATGGACCCGGAATGTGCTTTTAAATAATAAAAGGCATTTAAAGATTACAAACTGTTTTACTTTAATTTAGAAGAATCACAGACATTACCACTATTTTTAGTATTATCATATGATTAAAAAAGATTATCCTCTAAAAAGTCTATCGCAAAATTCTTTTCGGTGGACCGCCAAAAATTTTTGAAAATAGAAATTGAAGTTTTTTAGCAAACTGAAATCTTTTTTACCTTACAAGTGCGCGATAAAATGTTTTTTCTTTTAAAAAAGTCGATCGCAAACATGTTAATTGACAAAGTGAATCTTGTGAAAAAATTAGTTGACACTCCTGCTCTAGAAAGCTGTGACTAGGGTAATGGACTGATGAATTAGGTAAAATTGTTTGGATTATTGACTGTATATCAACAGGTCCAAAATGTTATTGTTATAAAACAAATATAGGAGAGGTAGTTTGTAAAATAAAGTGATTCACATTAAATTATGAAACATCTTTAAACATTAATTCAGATAGTTTAAATACAATTTTATAAAAGTTTGGTATTAAAATTTCAGGCGAAGTCTTTGAAAAAATAAAAAAAGATTTATGGGCTGATTTCAAGTTGAGATAATACCGGTAGTATCGCAAATTTTAATACTTTTCCATGACAACAGCAAATCACAACCTCGAATTTGTTTATGTTTCCATGGAAATAAAGATACTACCGGTATTATCTTATACTTGAAATCAGCCCCTTAGGCGGTTTATATGTCACTATAAATGATATTAATCGCAGACCTTCAGGTGCTTCAGCTGACACTATAAGCGATAAAATACCAATAACATATAATATATTTATTAATTATAAATTAAAAATAAAGCAGAAATAGAAGTATCCATTTATTTATTTAATACAACCGCATTTGCTTATTATTATAAAGTGTTGGGGAGTTGATGGTTAGGATGGTAAAATAAAAGTCGGTGCTACTGGAGTTACTTATATATTACATTTCGGACCTTTCTACTTGTCTACCTACTGGAACTGCTAGCAACCACCGCCACTGCTACTCTCCTCGGGCTTATTGGTAAACATCCCTTATAAACCCTCGGCATAATGAGGGTTGCTGGTGGGGGAGTTATACATTACAACACCTCCCCCCTAATAAAAAAAATTGTACATTGTTGCAATTTTTTGAGACAATAAAAGTGTAAATTTGTGTCCAAACGGGAAGAAAATTTTGTAAAATACTATTATAGCTTAAAACTAGAGACAATATCAGGAACCTAAAACTATTTACAAGAGATGCCTAATTATTTAAATAATAAAAAAAACCTAATTCTTAATAAGGTAAACAGAGAAGAAAAATATTTTACAGTAAAACAATTGTTGAGAGAGAGAGAAAAAAAACTTGTTGCTAGAGATCTAATTATAATGAATTTAAAAAAAAAAAAAATTAAGTAATAGCGAACAGTAATTGAGCGAAAAAAAATCATAAGTTTAATTGATTTATGTCCCCTTAGGAATAAATTTCTTTAATCTATTTAAATGAATTACGACTGGCTTTCTATTTACAAGGACAGTGCAATTTTGTTCATTTATGTTAATAACTTCAAAGGGTCCATTAAATAGTGGTTTTAATTTTTTTCCTATTACCGATTCGTTTGATACTAGAACCTGATCACCTACGCAAATGTGAAGCGGATTTATATTTTTGTCGTACTCCTCCTTAGATTTTTGTTTGTGAATTATTAATTTTTCTCTTGCTAATTGCTGAGTATATTGCAAACGCGACTTTAACTCTTTACAGTAATCATTATAATTATATACAATTTCGGGTTTTCTTTTGATTGAAGAGGGTAAGACAGCGGTTCGGCCATACATTAGTTCAAATGGAGTAAATGTTGTGGCCGTATGAGGGGTTGTATTATACATAAAACTTCCATAGGGCAAGAATTCATCCCAGGAATGAAAGATTTTATATTTAATTAAATCGTATGCGGGACCAGATAATTTGGTTTTAACTACATTTAATAAACTTGTTCTGTGACCGTTTGTTGTACACATGCCATTTACAATATTTACACAGGTAACAAATTTGTGCAAATCGTCTCGATTCCCGGCGAATTCGGGAACCATTTTTAGCGCTACATCGACCGAATATGCCATTTCGTCGTTATCCGGGTCTTGGGATTTGTTTTCAAGATTTTGGTTCTCATTCATTTAAGTACAACAAATACTGATGAATAATTGATTCTACTACTACTAAGTACTTTAAAGTTATTAACAATTTATGAGTTTAAACATAAGTGGCGACATAACAGAAATTTGCATTTAAAGAAGCGAGAATACTGTTTTTACCAAACAAACACTTATCGTTAACCGCTGCAGGATGAAACTTGCTGTTGTAGTGATTTGCAGCGCGCCCAGATGTAGTTGTCCAGGATATCACAGGATGCTGCTCCAGGTTTTGATAAATCGTGAGGCACTCGCGCACTCGCTTACACCCTATCACACTGACACATTCGCTGATTTCGCGTTTCACTTAACGCAACTTCAACCGGCACAACTCAAAGTCACCCAGTTCCAAACTAAATTTCACTTCACAATTGAGAACTTGAGGAAAGAGGGAAAAAAAAAATCCACTTGATTTACAGAACATGTGAGAACTTCGAATTTTCTTGAGTATGTATATCGCTACGATTTAGTTATCAATTAGAGTTCCAACCTTTTCTATTTTAACACCGGTACCATCTTCCCCTTTTTTGAATGATATTCTATTGGTGCGATGATTAGTAAGTTCTAACAAAAGTGTCTTACACCTGTTTGCCGAAGGACTACTCGTCGAGGAGTGCCATTTTCGGTCTTTTGCATCGCGATGGTCCAGCTTCGTCATAGGAGAGGGCTTCCCTGAGAAGTGGGTTCGGATGTGTGGTTGCTTTCTTGAAGGTGCGCAGCGCCATCTCGTGGAGGGTTTCCTTCATCAGTGGCATGTTTGCTTCTCTATGCAGTTGGTTGTTTCGAACGAACCAAGGTGCATTGAAGGCGATGCGAAGGAATCTGTTCTGAAAAACTTGAAGCTTATGCATTCGAGTGTTGCAAGGCTGGTAGGCCCATGCAGTCGAAGCATAAGTGATTTGTGGAAGGATGACTGATTTGTACAGCAGCAGCTTGTTGTTGATGGACAACTTGCTTCTTCTTTTTACGAGACATGACAACTGTCCCAATGCCATCTTGCCTTTGCTTATGGCATAGTCAAGATGAGCATTAAAGGTCAGTCTTTTGTCCAATATCAAACCCAAATATTTCACCTGGTTAACCCAGGGAATATCCCGGCCGAACATTGAGACGTTCATGACATCATCGTAGTTGTTTCGCCACCTACACATGATTAGAGCCTGGCTCTTATCAGGGTTGACAGTGATTAACCACAATTTACACCATTCCTCAATCGCATCCACGGCCTCCTGCAAATAGCGAGAAGCCATGTGTGGTTGCTTTGATCGAGTTAGGATCGCTGTGTCGTCTGCGTAAACAGCAAGTGTTGTACGAGCAGTCTTTGGGATTTCAGCCCCCTTCAAGTGAGGAAACCAACTTCTTTCCTGTTTTTCAGAAAGATGCCAAAAGTTTCCCTCCACTGAAGGCCCCGAAAACCGCAGCCCCCTCGGACTCCACCCAGGCAGCCCCCTCGGGCTCCACCCAGGCAGCCCCCTCGGGCTCCACCCAGGCAGCCCCCTCGGCCTCCACCCCGACAGCCCCCTCGGACTCCTCTCAGACAGCCCCCATGGAAACGACCACGGAAAAGGCACCGAGAATCCCCCCAATTTTCCTGCGAGACGCAGGAAAATGGCCCAGGGTCTCATCAATCGCCAACACTCGAGGAATCAGGTTCACCAAAGCCAAAAGCGTAAGTGACATGATTCGGATCCAGCCAGCCTCTGCCCAAGATTTCCGATCATTTTCCAGGTTCATGGAAGCGGAGAAAATTCCCTTCCACACATTCACGCTCCCAGAAGAACGAAACACCAGAATCGTCTTCAGAGGAATTCGGACAAAAATCCCAGCAGAAGAAGTCGAGTCCGATCTCCGAGCACAGGGGATCGCCCCCATTCAGTGCACCAGAATGCACTCATTTGGCCGGAAACAGCCGCTTCCACTTATCCTGGTGGAAGTGCCTTCCAGCCAAGGTGAGAAGGCATTCGAGGTTCAAACTCTCTGCAGTTTGAAAGTGAGGGCTGAAAAGCCACGAAAATCTGGCGTGGCATCTCAATGCCACAGATGCCAGAAATTTCACCACTCGCAGAAAAACTGCAGAGCAGGGCACCGATGCGTCAAGTGCGGCGAGGAGCACTCGACAGACTCTTGCGAGAAGAAAAGAGAGACACCAGCGAAGTGCGCAAACTGTGGAGGCCCCCACACAGCAAACTTCAGAGGATGCCCCCAATTCCCACTCCCGCCCCCAAGGCAACCGCCCCCAAGGCAACCGCCCCCAAGGCAGCCGCCCCCAAGAGCGCCGCCCCCAAATGAAAAACGCAGCAAACTGCAAAGCTTGCTGCGCAAAAACAACAGCTCGCCATCTCAATGGCCTCAGCCAAAACTGCCAAGCAATTGGCAACAACACTTTTGGCTTTCATCACACTCTTGAATGATGAATAAAAACTTTCTCATTCAACGTTCTTTTCAGGTGGCATTCTGGAATGCAAACGGGCTCCGAAGGGCTCGAAACGAACTCGAAGAGTTCATCGAAAGGTTGCAACTGGACATCGTACTCGTGTGCGAGACCTGGTTGCGAGAACACCACCCAGACCCGAAAATTCCAGGCTTCACCCTGCACAGGAAAGACCGGGAAACAGGACGAGGAGGAGGAACCGCAATCTTCGTCAAAGAGACACTAAAACATTCTGTTTTAGATTCACCAGAACTTCAGCATTTGGAAACCGTGGGCATCACCGTAGCCACTGCAGACGGGCCTCTGCGCCTATTTGCATGCTACCTTCGACCCCAAATCCGACTGCTCGAAGAAGATCTCGAAGCCCTCTTCGAAGGAGACGAACCAAAAATCGCCGCTGGCGACTTCAACGCCAAGCACAGAGAATGGGGATGTCACACCACGAACACAAAGGGAAACGTTCTCAAGAGATTCACGGATCAGCATCTGGAGGTCACAGTCAAGGCACCAGAAGTACCAACATACTTCGGGAACCGAAACGACACACGACCAGACATCCTTGACATCACACTTGTCAAAAACGTCAGACACCAGATCAGACTGACGACAATAAACGACCTCTGCTCGGATCACAATCCAGTGCTAATTCATTTTGGCAATGAGGCAAATGAACCAATTGCAAGTCGTTTAGTCTCAGTTGACTGGAGGAAATTCACCAAACACTTGGCGGAAAACTTCGGTCAAATCCCACAAATCGACGAGAAAAAACAAATCAAGAGAGCAGTTCAGCACTTGGAAACAAAAATCCAAGAGGCGATCTCCAGCTCCACCAGATCAACCCCAACCCCACAGAGGCGACTGGGAATCCCCCAAGAAATCAGGGACATGATCAGGGCAAAAAATCGGGCACGGCGCGTTGCTCAACGCAGCGGACTCGCCGTCGACCGAACAGAAGCCAACCGACTGAGATGGGAAATTAAAAAAAGCACTTTTTGATTTCAGGAACGCGAAATGGGAGGAAAGACTCAAGTCTCTCACCACTGAAGACAACTCCGTCTGGAACGTGGCAAGAGCTCTCAGATCCGATCGAAAACCACTTCCACCAATCCACGGTGAAAACGGGATCGTCTACACCGATGAGGAGAAAGCAGAGGCATTCGCATTGAGTTTGGACAAACAATGTTCTCTCAACTTCGAAAACGCCGAACTGGACCACTTCGAGACGATCACGGACCAAGTGAGAACCATCGTTTCACGAGAAACAGAACTTCCAACCGAAATCGCTCCGACATCTCCCCAGGAGGTTTACAAAATCATTTGTAAACTGAAGAAGAGGAAGGCACCAGGCCCAGACGAAATCAGCAACAAAGCGCTGAAGAATCTCCCGAGGAAAGCCATCGTCGCCATGACAGGTATCTTTAACGCCATGTTTCGTTTCAGGTACTTCCCCAAAAGATGGAAACTCGCCACGGTGATTTTCATCCCCAAGCCCGGCAAAGACCACAAATTTCCCCAAAACCACCGGCCAATCAGCTTGCTGTCGGCCGTGGGGAAAATCGCAGAACGCCTCATCCACGCCAGACTCCAAAGAAAGGAAAATCATCCCCGACGAACAATTCGGCTTCAGAGCGAAACACTCGACAAGAGATCAACTTCTCCGAGTCGTAGAACACGCTTCCACCAGCATCGACCGAAAGTCAGTGACTGGTGCAGTGTTTCTCGACGTGGCCAAAGCCTTTGACACTGTCTGGCACGATGGACTTATTTATAAGCTCTATCGGGCTGGGGTGCCTTTGGCAATGGTCCAGTTGATCCACTCGTTCCTCAGAAAACGTCAAGTTCAGGTGAAAATTTCCAATTCTCTTTCAGAAATCCGCACTCTAGAGGCCGGAGTCCCTCAGGGCTCTGTCCTCTCCCCACT
Source organism: Tribolium confusum (assembly GCA_029207805.1). Classification (NCBI taxonomy): domain Eukaryota; kingdom Metazoa; phylum Arthropoda; class Insecta; order Coleoptera; family Tenebrionidae; genus Tribolium; species Tribolium confusum. Next base: position 7,707,727 of record JALGAY010000003.1, read on the forward strand.
TCTGTATGCAGTTTTCACTGCAGACATCCCAAAGACTGCTCGTACAACACTTGCTGTTTACGCAGACGACACAGCGATCCTAACTCGATCAAAGCAACCACACATGGCTTCTCGCTATTTGCAGGAGGCCGTGGATGCGATTGAGGAATGGTGTAAATTGTGGTTAATCACTGTCAACCCTGATAAGAGCCAGGCTCTAATCATGTGTAGGCGGCGAAACAACCACGATGATGTCATGAACGTCTCAATGTTCGGCCGGGATATTCCCTGGGTTAACCAGGTGAAATATTTGGGTTTGATATTGGACAAAAGACTGACCTTTAATGCTCATCTTGAGTATGCCATAAGCAAAGGCAAGATGGCATTGGGACAGTTGTCATGTCTCGTAAAAAGAAGAAGCAAGTTGTCCATCAACAACAAGCTGCTGCTGTACAAATCAGTCATCCTTCCACAAATCACTTATGCTTCGACTGCATGGGCCTACCAGCCTTGCAACACTCGAATGCATAAGCTTCAAGTTTTTCAGAACAGATTCCTTCGCATCGCCTTCAATGCACCTTGGTTCGTTCGAAACAACCAACTGCATAGAGAAGCAAAGATGCCACTGATGAAGGAAACCCTCCACGAGATGGCGCTGCGCACCTTCAAGAAAGCAACCACACATCCGAACCCACTTCTCAGGGAAGCCCTCTCCTATGACGAAGCTGGACCATCGCGATGCAAAAGACCGAAAATGGCACTCCTCGACGAGTAGCCCTTCGCCAAACAGGTATAAGACACTTTTGTTAGAACTTACTTATCATCGCACCAATAGATGGTGCTCTCTGTTTCAGGACCCCTCTCCAGGATTTTCCAAGGACCAAGGACATCGTGGGATTCCCCAGGACCAATTAATCATTTCTTTTACAGCTAACTGTTCCAATGGCACGCTTTCAGTGTGTCATTCGGATCCATGGAGGAATAAATAAATAAGACTGGAGGTAAGGTCGCCTATGTTCACCATGTAAAATTCTTGCCTGAAATTTAAGCACCTTTTACGACCTTTTTGACTAACGCGCACACACAGGCGCATCGAACTGTGCCGATGAATGACGAATGTTCGAACTCTGTTATTCGTCAGTGGCGTTTCGTCTTGAGAAAAGCATCAAAGTAGCGTCATTTTTAAAGTTTTGTTTTATTTTATTATAATCGTTTTTGCGAAGTGTTTTTTTGGATAGTGTTAGTGTTAGTGTAAGTTAAAAACATTAAAATGGTGAGCTGCAATTTTCTTTTAACCTATTTTTTAACTTATCTTGCCCCCAGAAAAAGATTTGATGCTACGCCTCTGGAATCCGGCACCATATTGAAACACCTTTTACGACTTTGCCGCATGGCGCGAAATCTCAACTTTTTAAACATTCTTCCCTCCAGTCTTATTTATTTATTCCTCCATGTTCGGATCCGACAGAGAACAAGGGCCAATGGCCTGAAATCTCTACGTCAGAGGAGGTTTAGTGGGTATGTCCGACTTGCACACACCATCGGCACGAGTCCCATACTCCCAGCCTTCCAAGGCTGGCGTGTGTAATCGCATTCCTCCATTCCTCCTTCCCAAAAAAAAAAAAAAAGTGTTGTGTATATGTGATATGGTACCTCAGTGGTATGAAGAAATGCATATCATTCAAAAAAGGGGAAGATGGTACCGGTGTTAAAATAGAAAAGGTTGGAACTCTAATTGATAACTAAATCGTACCGATATACATACTCAAGAAAATTCGAAGTTCTCACATGTTCTGTAAATCAAGTGGATTTTTTTTTTCCCTCTTTCCTCAAGTTCGCAATTGTGAAGTGAAATTTAGTTTGGAACTTGGTGACTTTGAGTTGTGCCGGTTGAAGTTGCGTTAAGTGAAACGCGAAATCAGCGAATGTGTCAGTGTGATAGGGTGTAAGCGAGTGCGCGAGTGCCCCACGATTCATCAAAACCTGGAGCAGCATCCTGTGATATCCTGGACAACTACATCTGGGCGCGCTGCAAATCACTACAACAGCAAGTTTCATCCTGCAGCGGTTAACGATAAGTGTTTGTTTGGTAAAAACAGTATTCTCGCTTCTTTAAATGCAAATTTGTGTTATGTCGCCACTTATGTTTAAACTCATAAATTGTTAATAACTTTAAAGTACTTAGTAGTAGTAGAATCAATTATTCATCAGTATTTGTTATACTTAAATGAATGAGAACCAAAATCTTGAAAACAAATCCCAAGACCCGGATAACGACGAAATGGCATATTCGGTCGATGTAGCGCTAAAAATGGTTCCCGAATTCGCCGGGAATCGAGACGATTTGCACAAATTTGTTACCTGTGTAAATATTGTAAATGGCATGTGTACAACAAACGGTCACAGAACAAGTTTATTAAATGTAGTTAAAACCAAATTATCTGGTCCCGCATACGATTTAATTAAATATAAAGTCTTTCATTCCTGGGATGAATTCTTGCCCTATGGAAGTTTTATGTATAATACAACCCCTCATACGGCCACAACATTTACTCCATTTGAACTAATGTATGGCCGAACCGCTGTCTTACCCTCTTCAATCAAAAGAAAACCCGAAATTGTATATAATTATAATGATTACTGTAAAGAGTTAAAGTCGCGTTTGCAATATACTCAGCAATTAGCAAGAGAAAAATTAATAATTCACAAACAAAAATCTAAGGAGGAGTACGACAAAAATATAAATCCGCTTCACATTTGCGTAGGTGATCAGGTTCTAGTATCAAACGAATCGGTAATAGGAAAAAAATTAAAACCACTATTTAATTGGACCCTTTGAAGTTATTAACATAAATGAACAAAATTGCACTGTCCTTGTAAATAGAAAGCCAGTCGTAATTCATTTAAATAGATTAAAGAAATTTATTCCTAAGAGGACATCAATCAATTAAACTTATGATTTTTTTTCGCTCAATTACTGTTCGCTATTACTTATTTTTTTTTTTTTAAATTCATTATAATTAGATCTCTAGCAACAAGTTTTTTTTCTCTCTCTCTCAACAATTGTTTTACTGTAAAATATTTTTCTTCTCTGTTTACCTTATTAAGAATTAGGTTTTTTTTATTATTTAAATAATTAGGCATCTCTTGTAAATAGTTTTAGGTTCCTGATATTGTCTCTAGTTTTAAGCTATAATAGTATTTTGCAAAATTTTCTTCCCGTTTGGACACAAATTTACACTTTTGTTGTCTCAAAAAATTGCAACAATGTACAATTTTTTTTATTAGGGGGGAGGTGTTGTAATGTATAACTCCCCCACCAGCAACCCTCATTATGCCGAGGGTTTATAAGGGATGTTTACCAATAAGCCCGAGGAGAGTAGCAGTGGCGGTGGTTGCTGGCAGTTCCAGTAGGTAGACAAGTAGAGAGATCCGAAATGTAATACATAAGTAACTCCAGTAGCACCGACTTTTATTTTACCATCCTAACCATCAACTCCCCAACAATTCTATTCTTAATTATAATTGGTGGAATATTAATTCTATTCTAGTGGGCCTCTTTTTTGACGGAATTTTAACTGGGACAATTTACCTGCTTTTTTAATTAATTTTTAGAATTTTTTTATATCGATTTTAATTTTTTAAATTATTTTTTATAAAAAATAAACGGCCAACGTAACTTGAATGGAACTTGGTGAATAACGTTATTATAGCGTTTTATTTACTATTATTACGTATGTTACGTAAACCGTCAAACAATGGTCATTAATATATAAAAATGAATAAAATTTTTTGACCAGTAAACGGATGTTTTTAATACTTTTTTCCCGGTAAGCAAATTTATTCAAAACATTTTTATTAAAATTTTATTAACACATTTAATGCCCGATAAAAACTGGGACAAGAATGTTATTTATCATTTGTGGCTACTCTGTACCAGAATTCAGTTTTATCCAAATACCCAATATTTCTCGATTTCTGTTATAACCATCTTTTTACGATTTGCTTCACAGTACAAATTTATTAATTTTTATAAGTTGATTCTTGAATTTTTTGCATGCCTAAGCGTCAAAATGGCAACCTTGCATATTTCGCTAGTGCGCAGATTGAATCATTCTTCCACACACCCCATTCAGACCCCATTCCTGAGGTAAAAATATTTTTATTTTTGATTTTGGTTGTCAAAACACTTAATTTTGACAGTTGACGTGTTTGGGTCCGTCTTGCGGTCATGCCTATTGTTGTTGTCTGTTGTCCGCAAGTCTACAGTAAAAGATGAGTGCTAAAGAACACTTATTATCATCATTACCAATACCAATAAATTATCCAAATCTGAATAACAGTAAGTTTTAATACATGTATATGTTTGTCTTTTAATGTACATACAAAAAAAAGTGCCAGAAGGGCACATATATTGCACATTTTATATACAGAATGCCAAATTGGGCATGTTAGGTTATAATTATAACAGTATTATTACTCTAACCGTTGAATGAGGATACTAATAGAAGAATATTGCCTGTATATTTTCGGGTGCGCCGAAAGTGGATACAAGATGTGAGCTTTTGGATACAACTACTTTGAACAAGAGTCGCTACCGGCGCATTACAGGTTTCTACCAGTAGAACGGTTTCGAAATAAAAAATTAGTTAGCGGAACGGTAGAGGGCGCGACACAAAAAGTAGATAAAATGCTAATATGAGGAAATTGTCCTAATGGGATTTTTATGGAACACTGCATATTTTTTAAAAGACTACTTTTTATAACTTTTTATGAAAAAAAAAATTTTTTGTATTCTATTTTTGTTTTATCTGGAAGGCCGTGATAGTAAAAAAATATTAGTGAATAATGTAGCCAACAACTAAAAAATAAACCCAGTTCCATAAATAATCTGATTTAGAAAATACAAGAGTTTAAACTAGAAATAAGTTAGTTTTTCTCGTCTTACTCAATTTTTTCAAATGGAACAATCGTCTCGATCGATATTTTAAATTAATTTTTTTTGTAAATCTAAAAATATCAAAATTTTGAAAATCTATTTTGTAGTTTTTGTAATATTTACAAAAATATTTTAGAAAAATTCTTAAAAGTTAACAAATTATGTTTAATAGCTGTCTATTTGATTTTCTTGTTAAAATGCTAACTTATTTGAAATTTCTGTTTAATATAAAAATTTGTTTAAATTTGGTTTTTTACTCAATTAAGAAGGTTTTTCTAACATAATATGTTTTCTGAGTTTCGTTTTCTATTTATTTATTTATTTATTTATTTTATATTAAGGGAGAGAAATGTATGGTTGTAGCTGAGGTGCGATTTATTGCCACAGGGCGAAAGCCCGAAGGCTGTAAGCACTGAAGGAATAATAGCATTTCTCTCCATTTTTACTCCTGGCAGTAGAAAAAAACACTTTATTTTTCTAAAAAACATTTATTTCAAATAATAAAACAAGCTGATGAAAGATGTTTAATGGAAAAGTTTACCAAGTTAACAACTTTGACTTGTCACATCTCTCAAGAATACATCCATATTTGACATAAAATATTTTACTGATACAATTATAAACAAAAAAAGTACAATTGGAAAACTACTAAAAACAAAAATATGCATTAAAAAAAAGTTCACGCAATTAGGTATAATATTTATGCAAAATATATATAATGATCGTGTAGACAAATGTAATATACAATAAAACCGTGTAGACAAATAATAATATACAATGTGAACCATTTGTATGGAATAACTTCGATAAAAACTCAGAAATTTGTTTTTCAGGAAAACGCTTGAACACGTATTCTGTAATTTTTTAACGTGAATTTTTTGACAAAAAACTTGGATATACAGGGTATCCCAACATCGAGATACGACCCTCAACTTTGAAATTTTAAACGAAAACCCTATTTTTTTACACATCTGAATTCTACGTATAATTGTGCGTTTTATGTAACACACACTATGTCGATTTTTAGTTGTTTTTGAAAAAAAGACGTGAACCATTTGAAATGAATAAATTGAATAAATAAAAAAAATGGGGTACTTAATTGAAATTTCAAAGTTGAGGGTCGTATCTTGATTTTGGAACACCCTGTATGTTTATTTTTTTTGTCAAAAAATGCGTGTTCAAGCGTTTTCCTGAAAAACAAATTTCTGAGTATTTATCGAAATTTTACCTAAATTTAATAAAAATAAATTATCGAAAATATCATGTATTTACACATTATGTAATGTAAACATACAGTGGCCGCTCGTGAGAATGTCTGGGGGGGGGGGGCATATAAATGTTAATACTTTCTAAATCTAATTTAGTTATAGGCGTAAAACTCTTTTAATAATAATTTCAGTAGGTTTCCACGTCACCTAGGAGGTACTACTGACAACGCGTTGACCTATTATAAGGGGGTCTCGCCAATAGCCCTACTCCCAAAAAAATAAATGTAAATAATAAGTATATATATTCTTAAAAAATTAAATTAAAAAAAAAATAAAAAAGTAAAATAAAACTGTTAACATTAAAATATATAAGTTATATAAAAATCAAAACTAAACGGCTTATCGTAAAGTTGTATGTTGTAATGTTTATTTATCATCTTCATTTTCAATTATATAGGTACTCAAAAAAATTTAATCTTAATGTTAATGAATATTAAGTTTTTCTAATTCATTGAAAATAACTTTACTAATTTCTTCAGCACTATAATCCGGCGGTAGGTATATTGAATCTTAAGAAAAGTTCATGCACTCGACCATCTTTTACATATCTAACAATAAATACTAAAGAAAAGCACACATTGCAATTACTTGTCAGAAAAAACTAAAAACAAATAATATTAATGGGTTACTTTAAATACAATATACTAATAACCCATAATTAAGCCCATTAATTACTTTTACACAAAATAATAGCGAAACAATTAAAAAAACGCAAAACTCAATAAATCTTAGCTGTGTTTTAAAATGTACAAAATTAGTTTTATTGTTTATTATTGAAAATTATTGAGAATTATTGTTTTTGCAGTTTGTAGTAATTTAAATATTATGTAAATTTTTTTTTAGTTTATTAGGTTTTCTTGCTGAATAGCTAGACCTCGGTGGGAATATGGGAACAAAAACCCTTTACAGTCGTCTAGCTAACTACTCGTACCCGCCACGCGATAAAACATTGAAACTCAAATTGGTCGATAGCGGTACAAATTTGGTACTACTATCGACCAATTCAAGTTTCATTGTTTTATCGCGTGGCGGGTACGAGTAGATAGCTAGACGACTGTAAAGGGTTTTTGTTCCCATATTCCCACCGAGGTCTATGAATAGCACACGAACTTGGAATCATTTCAAGGAATTTTTTTCTGGTGCATTTTAAATACGTCTAATTTCAAGAAAATTTTCTAGCTGCCATGAAAGTCTTTTACAATTATGACTTGCTATTGATTCTGTGCAAAACCGTGAAATTTTTAATTTATTCTCACTTTCTTGTAAAATTACGACCGAAAAATATTTGTCAGGTACGTGTCAGGTAAATTCAAATTACGTAAGCAACCATTCTATACTCCTCTTGTAGAACGCTACAGAGAAAGATTTTGTATTCTTGTAAGTATGCTTTCAAAATATATCATTTCGCTACTCCACAATAGGGGGCGACACTTCCTGGGAAAAAAAATGACAAATATTGGCGCACGCATTAGCCCATAAGGATTATACTTCTATAGTATCCTCATTCAACGCTCTAACTTACAGTTTATCATAAACTGTGATCATAAACATATAAGTTGGACATTGAGCAATATATAAATTACATAAAACTCCTAAACTTAAAGTACTAGATACAAACACGCCCATCTAATAATGTACATACATATAAATATTTTAGTGGAATCGCCTTTATGCCTTGGATGTGTACTGGAAACGGCACAAGACAAGGCTATGAATGGTTTTCTGCGAACGTGTTTCGCCGAGGTTGAAATAACTGATGTAGAAGGTTTCAAAAGAAATTGCGAACTACTTTGCTTTTGAAGAGTTTGCTACAAAATTAAAAATCGAACACATGATTACCATGAAGAGGGGAGCAAAGCCAAGAAAACTATCTATATCCCTCTATTGCCAAAAAGCGATGAGGAACTAAAAAAATTATTTTTAGATATAACGAAAATTTGTTGTTTCATTGAAATGAAAGTAGTGAGAAAGCAGTACTCTAGAAATAGAAAGCTTGCAGTAGTGTACTATAGTCCAATATACTGTTCTTGTGGAGTACATGATTTTAATATGGCCGCAGAAGAACCTCACATGCAGGCATTAATTTCAGAGGTGATGATGTATTTATGTAGCTTGCAATTATAAGAGTTGGGCGCAGTTAGGATTGTGTTAAATTAAATTTTTAATGGGGCTAAGAAATATGTACCTTAATTTATATTAATAAAGTGAAAGCATTATATGTATATGTGTGATTTTTTTTTGTTCACTTGAAAAAGTTTATATCCCTAAATTTAAAGGAGAATATTATCTACAATTCAATTTAAAATAATCAAGTATTTTAACTTATTCCTGATAAAGAAGAATTTGAGTTAAAAAAATATCTTGGGAAAAACCTTAGACCATTTACGCAACCGCTTCGCTGTAATGGACTGCTAATACGGTTCAGAAACACACGCAAACATCTAAAGGACAAAAGTATATCTTGGTCCTTTACTGTGCCGGAACGATTTCAAGTTTTTGCTGTGTAACGTTGCCATATCATGTTTTTAAATTTAAATACAGTGTAAGAAAAAAATATATAAGTCTGCAGAATAAAATAAATTGTATCAGCTTTAAAAATTTTGCAAATGTTACATGATGTTTCTATTTAAAATTGGCTGTTTGTTTTTTTTTAATCCCCAACTTTGAAGCAAAATAAATTTGACAACTGCGTACACCGGCGCGCGGTGCTGAAAAGAAAGAAACAAAATATATATCTCGGTCACTTGCATGTTGGCGTGTAACTCACGCACAGGAAGGTTAGGAGGAGATTGGCAGTCCATTACAGCGAAGCGGTTGCGTAAATGGTCTAAGGGAAAAACAAACAATATCACATAAACAAGATGTTCCAAACAATTCTTAAAACAACACTGATTTTATTAATACATATTATAAGATGTAATTATTTGAAAAATGTTAATTTTTAAATATATATTAAAAACAGACATTAACAATCAGCAGGTGTAGTTTTTATATACAGCTGGAAAATTAATTGATTTTCATTTTAGTAGTCTAATATGTGTAACTTTTTAACTCAGATTATTATGTCTAGTTTTCTTAGTCATTTTTCTATTTTCTATGCACTTTTTTTCAGCAAAAACCATAGATTCAGTTGTTACGTCTTGCTCACATTTTCAAAAAAATCAGGGTAGTTTTCCTTATTTTTGGCTTAGAAAATCTGGCTCACATTTTTAAAAAGGTCACAAAAAATAGGGTAGTTTCCATAAAAAAATGATGTTTCAATAGATAAAATAAGCCTAAAAACAAGTTATTTTCTCAATTTTTGTGTTTTTGAACTGACGTCAATAGGCTGTTTTTCCAAACTCAACAAACTTCAACGACAAAACTTGAAAATCGACTCATTTTTTTTCCTAAAAAAAATGATGATTTGGGAAAATCTGAGTTAGAACTTAGGGTTAAAAATCAGGGTAAATAATAATAATAATACTGAAGAAAACTAGAAAACAGAAATAAAATAAAGAACATTAATAACAAAATACCAATTAACACTTATCTAAATAATAGAATTTCACTTGTATTTTAAAAGATCTTACTGGCATTGGTTTTAAATCCTTTGGTAGTTTATTGTAAATAACTACAGAATTGTAGCTAAAAGATCTAGTAAAAATTGCTGTACGGAAGTAGGCCATAGACAAGCGATAAACATAAAGTAAGTTAGCATCGTGTAAAGAACGACGATGAACTAGCTTTTTCTTCAAATAGAAGTTTTTAGGGGTTGGAATTGGAGTGCTAATACTTTAACACTTACAGACCAAATAACATACTCATCCTTCTTCCCCCTTCATATTGTCGAAACGTTTTTTTTTATTTTTTATCTTTACCTGTTTAAAAGTTATTAGAGGTAGAAGTTTTCAATGTTACATCCTGAATAACATTTTTTTATCAACATATCTATATGATCTTTAAATCGTAGATCTTACTCGTAGAACAAGTAATTTTAACATTCTACAGATTTTAGTTTAGTATTGTCTAACGTAACATTAAGATAAGATTTAATAAAATTGTTAGTATACTTAGGTCCAAAAAAATTATAGAACATTTATCGAATTAAGTTTTAGATTGTGCCTATCTGAATAAGGTTGAATAGCTTGCAAATCAGAATTCGTGTAATGATTAGCATTGGCAATCTTCTTATGGTTAAATGAAAACTCAAGTTGGGTGTCATCAGCGAACGCATGAATCGATGAATATTTAACACAGCTAGCCATATCGAAGGTGTATAGAAGATATAATATGGACCCTAGGACGAAGCCCTGGGGAACACCTGACGTAACGCGCCCAACGATAGAAAGTTGATCATTATATTTGACAATTTGGCGCCGATTTGATAGGTAGTGATAGAAGAAATTACAGCTAATATCATTAAACCCTAAAGATTTCAATTTGGCACGTAATATTTCATGATTGATAGTATTAAACGCCTTGGAAAAATCTAAAATCAAAGAGGTTTAGGTCATTGTCAGAATTTCTAATAATATTGTTCTCAATATTTGACAGGGAGGTTTTAGTGCTAAAACCTTTTATGAACCCGGATTGACACGATGACAAAATATCATGAGCACTGACTAAACAACTCATTAGCTTGAATACTACCCTTTCTAAAATTTTTGATAACGTTGAAATAATACTGATGGGCCGTAAGTCACTAAAATTTTTGGGTTTGCTAATTTTGGACAAAGGAGTAGGTAATTAATGTGATCTGTAAAAAGTCAAATTCATCATTGTTTTTTGATGTTTTGGTAGAAATACGAGTTTTGTTGAAAAAAATGCATAGAACGTAGGAAAGTTATTATTATTATTATTATTAATCAAATGCGATCGGGCTGAGCCTTTTAGCCCGCGCTCTTGAGTGAGATATCAATTAGTTGGAAGCAAGGTGAGCAATTGAGCATCATATTTTGTTTTAAAAGCCAAAGTAGAATTAGTTAATATCAGGATGTAAAGAGTTCCACTTGTTAAAGATTCGATTCGAAATAAACGAAGGTACTCTGGTTTGAAATTTACCTTTAGCAAGTTTTAGACAATGTCCCCTAGTGTGACCAGTTGTGTTAAGAGGGAAAATGTGTTTAATAGGAGAGCATGGATTATTAAGTACTTGAAACACAGTAATTAAGTCACCTCGTTCACGTCTGACAGAAAGTGGTGGTAAATTCATCATGATGGATAATCGCTCAAGATAGTCTGGACGAATACGGCCAAAAGGCAATCTAGTAGCACGAAGCTGAACGATTTCAATGAGTAACACATCCCGTTGCAGAAGAAGCGCCCACACATTGTTGCCATATTCAAGAATTGGTTTTACATATGATTTGTGAGCTTTGACAAAGGATTAAGTGTCTTTGCGACTCTTAGAATGTATTCAGACCATGAAAGGGTAGCTGTTACAAGCATTCCCAAATCGACACAGGAATTTGTTACTGTCAAACATGCACCATTTATTTTAGATGCGATTTTAGGGCCCTTATCACCGATATGAAGCACGGTGCATTTATTCACATTGAGTGATAGAAGCCACAAGCGAGACCATTCATAAATTTGTTGTAAATCGCATGCTAAGTCTGTGTATTGGGTGCTGTTGTTAAAAATCTTGATATCATCGTCATACATTTATACATTGGGATTGAGATTTGAAATATCGGCAGTGTAGATTATAAATAATAAGGGACCAAGAGCTGAGCCTTGGGGAACATCACTTAAGACTTGTTTTTCCACACTATATGAGTTATTAGCTTTGACTTTGAAGGTACGATTGCTTAAAAAAGCGTCTATCCATCTGAGCAGATTGCCACGCAATCCATAATGCCCAAGTTTATAGAGGAGACGTCGTTTAGGTACTCTGTCAAAAGCCTTGGAGAAGTCTAAGTGTGCCACGTCAACAGAATGACCGGCATCTAGCTCCTTGGTCCAGTCATCAAGACAACACAATAAATTTTTAACAGTTGATTTGGATGATACGAACTCATGCTGACTGGATGGTATGACACGATGATAACTAAGAAATTCAACAATTTGGTTGTATACCACAGCTTCCATGATTTTGACGACTGGTTAGATTATTGATAGGTTAGGCTGATGGGCCTATAATTATTTATATCAAATTTATCACCTTTTTTATATATAGGCTTGACTACTGCTGTTCTCCAGTCAAGTCGTAAAACACCGGCTTCAAAAGATTGTTTCATCGATACAGCCAAAGGTATAGTTAAATTAATTGCAGTTTTTTAGGAAACTAGCTGTAACATTATCAGGACCAGGCGATTTAGTAACACCCAGTTTCTGGAGTTTCGCTAAGACCATATTTTCAGAAAAGTTGACGTTACAAATGCTGTCTCGATTTGGTGGTGCTTCTATTAAAGGCATCTGCGATAGCGGATCATTTATATAAATACTTGCTACTACTCGCTACTCGCAAAAACTATCTGCGAAAATATTAGCCACCTCAGCGTCACATACAATGATACCACCGCTATTGTCTCTAATACTAGGTGTCTTAACCGACCTAGAAATACTATTTCTAACATATTTAAAAAAACACTTAACATCTTTTTTGCTAACAAGACGCATCTCGTATTCCGCTCTGGCTTTTTTTATAACAGACGAGAGATTGTTGAAGTAAGCCCTATGCACCGAATATTCAAGGTCATTTAAACTCAGTTTACACCTTCTCCACAACGACCTCTTCTTTCTGATCATTTTAAGAATCTTATGATTTATTGAAGGTTTAGTGGAAGAAACCTTGTATGAGACCGTTTGTGAATTAGCAGCTACTACGATTTTAATAAAATTTTAAATTTAGTCCAATTATCTTCTACTGGTGATTCAGTGAAAAGACAATCCCAATTGGATGTTGAAAGTATTTGATTTACTCGATTGTAGTCAGTAAATTGTTTATGTACTTGGGATATCTTACTTCGACAAGTAAAGCCAATCTGCAATTCACACCTTAACATAACATGGTCAGACTTTCCTGCAGGGACAAGATATTGAAGATTGGAGAGTAAACTATCATCTGAAGTTATTATTAGATCCAAAACAGATGGTTGTTGATTGTTTCTAAATCAAGTAGGCTGAGACATAATTTGTGCTAGATGGCTGTTAATCAAAATATCAATAAGTTGTTGGGAAAAACTAGAGACGGAAAAGGTTAGATTTAAGGGCTATATGATATCAGGCATATTAAAATCTCCAAATTTGAACAATTTTCCGTAGGTTACTGCGTACTGTAACAAAATATTACAAAGCAACGCATCATCAACGACAGAGGTTCCCGGAGGACGATATAGACAACCTAAGACAAATGTAAACGATTTGTTAGAGATTTTGAGAAACAACACTTCTATGCCACCTACATCAGCGTTTAGATCAGTTACTGTAAAAGTGCTGGATATTTGATCAGAAAGATAAATACATACGCCTCCTCTCCTTCTGTTTCACCGATCTTTTCTAAAAAGAAAATAACCTTGCATCTCAACAATTGAATTTGGAGTATCAGGACTTATTGTTAGCCACGACTCGGACAATAAAAGAAATGAAGGTTTATCAACAGCAATGTAAGCAGATAAGTCATTAAACTTTGCTAATAGAGAGGCTATGCTTGTGTACACAAAATGTTCGTAAAATAATTTTGTTGCGTATTATTTATTTTATTGAAAATAACAATTTAAAAAAAAAGAAAAGAAAAAATTAATTTAGTTCAAGGGGGAGGGGTTATCTGTGGTTTGTGAGTTGTGCATTTTTTCTAATGCTTTTTTAATTTTCTTTTGGATTTTTTTGCACCTATTTTTGATGCTACCAACGGGACAATATCGTACAGCATAGAAATGAAACTTTCGGACATCGTCAGTATATTTTTTAACCAGGAATACATCTTTTTCACCTATAGCTGTTTCCAGAAACTCAACAGCTTCCGAAAAAGTAAGGAGTTACTGTGCATTGTCTAGTAGTGCCCTAGCCTGCTCTAGTAATTCAGTGACCGGAGTTAGACTCTCGGTGGAATCAGAGGACTTTATTTTTTTTGTTTTTGCATCTTTAATTGGTTTACTATTTTGCCCAAGTGAAATTACACACTGTTCGGGTATAGATTCACTCGAGAGCTGTCTTTTCGTCGATATGTCAGTGGACACGTAAAATAATATAAAAAAAAAGAATTCCGTGAAAACAGATAAATTTTACTCCCTATCACACCATTTAAATAGGTTGGCGAGACCCTTCCGGCTAAAAAACATTGGTCTGTCGAATTTTTTCTGAATAAGTATGAAATTTTGCACAAAATTATATAGCAAAAATTAAAATCCATAATGGCAGAAAAACATTAAAGACATTTAACAATATATTATTGATTTAAAACACTTTCGGCTAATAAAATCCGCGCCGACCAAGCGCATTTTATTCGTCTAACAATAAGTGTAAACTTTCAATTTTCATTAAAAATTTTAGTATCCTTGATCACGGAGCTTTCAGAATTGCTGGCTCTCGGCCTATTGTCTTTAATGCTGACATTCAGGTACGACATTTGAGAGGCCATTGAGAAGTCTAAAGTTTTTATCAAATTTTTAAGAACAACGTGTGGCACAGAGGAGCAGATATTTGAAATGATAATACGACGTGCAGGTGATAACAGGTGGCGCAGTGATACGATTGAGTCTTTAATTTGGATGGTAGGATGTTCCTGTACGATCTTGTCGATTAATAATTTCGAAGCCATAAAAATACAAACGCGACTGTTTGAAATCCGGGAAGCGAAAGTTACATTTTTAGGTAGGACTATCTTACCGATAGCTCTTACATAATCGGTTAGGGTAAGCCCGGCTATAGCAGCCTGATCTTTTTTAGGGAATTGGGACGGCTCCGCCGCCGCCGCCGCCTCCATCGCAATTGGAGCGCAAGTGCCGGCCTGAGTGGCGAGCGCAAGTGCCGGCCTGAGTGGCGAGCGCAAACAACCACGAAGGAAGTTATCGCTCGTGTCGCAAAAAAGCCAGAGATAACTTAAAAACTTTACTGCTTTAATAAAATATCAAGTTTACGCCGCTAAGAATAGCACAAGACTAGGATTATTCAACACGAAAGTGGTCCACTCGGCTTTTGAGTCAAAATATTCCCAGAAAAATAGAAAAGATCTCACCAAAAGTGATCCAAAACAAAGAGCTCACAAAACAACACACGCTCGATTCGATATCTCACTCAAAATGACCAAGAAAACTAGACATCTGAGTTAAAAAGTTACTTACTATATACCCTATATACTACTTATAAGAGACAGGTTGCACAAAAACTTGCGCATGCGCATGAAAGATGGCGGCCTGTGCGTCATAGTTACGATAAAATTTAAATTTATTTGATAGTATTTATAACATAAAAAATGTGAAAAGGATTTTCTACACCTGTAAGCAGTAAAACTCTTTGGGAATTGATATAACATATTTATTTAAAAAATATAGACATATAATTGTATGCAAAATTACCAAAAAAAAATACAGAAAATTAAAAAATCGGCTTCTTGAAATATTATGATTTTATAATTTTTTTCATTTTCTTTGCAATATTGGATGAAGAAGCTGTTGTTTTTCTTTTTTGCGCGTACAAAAAGCCTTCTAATTTTATATTTAAAACTTTAATTCAGAATACAGTGCATCCAAATGGGTCTCATTAATATTCCGAATTTTATTACTAAACTTGCAATGGCAGATGTGTTTAAGAGGATTATTTACCAATTTCTCTAGTATATTTATAAAAAAAATAAAAACGGTTTTTGCTACGGGTATTGTAATAAAATGGACTACATTTTGACTTTTTTAAATTTTTAATTTTGTTGATTTTAAATTTTAATGTTTTTTGGAAAATCATTTTATATTAATTATAACTTTTTTTTTAGAAACACTTTCAGTTTTTTTGTAGTTAATAATTAGAAGAATGATTGTGTCATATTTCGTTAAAATATTTATATAAATAAAAGTGCTACAGATTCGCGCGTTTACATTGGAATTCAAATTACAGCGATAAAACCAAATGTGTAGTCAGGGGCGTGCTGGCCCACCGGGCGACCGGGACATTGCCCGGTGGCCTGGCCTGGGCTGGTCCTGGATTTTACAAAAAGTTTTGAATTAAAAAACCAAACAAAAGTAATAATTTAATCGCCTGATTCTAAAAGAATCGTTTCTTAAATTTTAAGCTTATAGTATAAGCACAAAAAAGCCGCAATGCGTATTAATCAAATCACAGCATTCATTTAACGTTCAAACCTAAAAACCAGTCGGCAAACACAACCATATCATCCACCTGCCATGCTAACTGACCAAACACCCCACACATGTGTTCCACATCTGTCTGCAAAACTACTTAAGTTTGCGACATTCAGCCACCACCCAGATCACACAAGCATCCCTTATTCTTTTATACTCTAAAATATGTTTGTCACTACTTAGTTGAGTGTTGAACTGTTGAGTTTTCTTCATAATACGAGTATAAAGATGAGCAAATCAGAACATTTAAAACGTAAAGGTGGTGCTGAAAGATTGCGTGATAAAAAAAGCAAACTTTTAGAGCAGGAAAGTGAAAAATGTTTAAAGTTAGATTCATTTTTTACCGCCGCTGGTCCCTCCAATACAACCCAAACATCAGCACAGGCGCAAGTAAGTTTATTACGAAAATCTTAAAGTAGCGGAAATAATGTCAAAAAACAGTTGTTTGCAGAATCTAGTACTGGTTCTGATGTTCAAAATGTAAAACCCGAAACTCCAAAATCTTCTGGTGAAAAGAATTTATCACTTATTTTTAAAAAACCTGCAGAATGTTTCGTAGATGAATTTTTTAAAAACCATCCTCAACAACCTACGGAAAACGAAATAACATTACCATTTGATTCGAGAAAAGTTTATTTTTGCAAGGATGGAACTAAACGAATGTGGCTTAGCTATGATATAAAAACATCTAAACTCTACTGTTCAGTTTGTTTAGTTTTTTGCGAATTTCCAGAACAAATTTCTTTTTGTATCGGAACCAACGATTGGCGTCACATACATCAACGCATCGTAGAACACGAAAATAGTGCAGGTCATTCTGATCCACGGCTTATTTTCTCAGGTTAAAAAGTAAAGACATAAAAAGTTTTTTTGGGCCAATCAAAGAGAGCTTAGAAATGAACATGTAAAAAAAAAGCGAATGTTGATAGAAAGAATAATAGACGTTATTAAAGTAATTGGTAAACGCGGACTTAGCTTTAGAGGTAAAAGAAACGAAGCAGCATATAGTTTGGATGATTCAAATTTAGATCATGGCACTTTTTTGGAACTAATTATTTTGCTGAGTAAATATGACGTTATTTTAAAAGAGCATTTAACAAAGATTATAGATAAAAGCAAAAAAAATGAAATCCAAAACCGAAGATAGTGTCGGAAGTCGTGGTCGAGGTAACTTATTAACATTCTTATCTAATAACACAACAAATCTTATTATTAATACTATTGGCTCTTGCATCCAAAAGACTTTGTGCGATGATATTAAAAAAGCCCAAATGTATTCGGTAGAAATCGATACTTCGCAAGACATATCAGTAAAAGATCAGTGTTCTGTTATTTTGCGGTATGTTAAAAATGACGAAGTTAAAGAAAGTCTTCTTGCGCTTAAAAATTGTACAGATTCATCTGGCAAGGGTCTTATAAATTTGTTACAAGGTGTACTAACTGACAATGATTTAGACGTGAAAAATTGTATTGGAAATGCAACGGACGGTGCGGCCAATATGAGAGGAATATGTAATGGTTTCACAGCATGGTTAAGTAAGGACTTTCCCGAACAAATACATGTTTGGGGCTACAGTCATATTTTAAATTTAGTTTTATCTGATGCTACAAAGTGTTCAATCGCTACTGCTAATTTTTTTGTACTTTTAAATTCTGCTGCTGTATTTTTTAAAGAATCACATAAAAGAATGGATCTATGGAGACGTATTCAAAACGATAAAGGAAACTTGAAAAAAAAATTGCAAATAATTGGAGAGACGAGATGGTGGGCTAAATATGCAGCTCTAAGTAAAATTTTTGGCAACTTCAAAGGAAATTTTAACCAAACATCTGCTCTCTACATTGATGTAGTAACAGTTTTTTTTCAAATTGAAGAAAATGAAGAGTTTAGAGCAGAGATAAGAGTAAAAGCAAAAAACTTTAAAGAAACTTTTTTAAAATATGAAACAATATTGCTAGCTCAAATGTTTTTGAGAATTTTCAACATAACAGAACCTCTGTCAAATTATTTGATTATTTGAAAAAATTGATGTAGAAGTTGAATCAAATTTACCTGAGAGAAGAATTAAACGAGTAAAAATACAAACAGGAGAAAAATCTTATGACAATCCTGTTAACGACCCAATTCAAAAATTCAGTATTGAAGTTTACAATGTTGTTATGGACAAAATAATAAACAGTATTGATACTCGTTTCCAAAGTAATAAAAAACTTTACATAGATTTTCAATTTCTGTCACCTCTTTCATTCGAAGACATAAAAAATGGCCGGCTACCAGATGATGCGTTAGAAGCTCTTTGCAAAAAACTAAAATTTTTTGATGAAGAAATCACCAAGGAAAAATTAAAGAATGAACTAATACATTTTGCACATAGTTGGGATCACTTAAAAAATTCTGCCGAAGAAGAGTATTTGTGCAACAGATTATTTAATAGTGATAGTGAATATGATTGTGATGATGAAAATAATTTTAGTGTTGCAGCAGACTCCTCAAACATATGTAAAACTTGTAAAAATTGCGCAATTTGTTGTTATAAAGTTTTAGTAAGATATAATCTATACTGTAAAGCTTACAAACATTTAGCCCTAGCTTATAAATATTTGTTAACGTTACCAATAACTCAGGTGGCCTGTGAGCGTTCATTTTCTATTTTAAAATTTATAAAAAATAGGATAAGAAACACTTTAAGCGATTCAAATTTGGAAGCGTTTATGTTGATGTCTGTGGAAAAATCTGTTTTGAATTCATTAGACAGCGACTATATTATTAACAAAATATCTGAACATAGTGAGCTAATGAGAAAAGAGTTATCTCGTCTTGAAAATATTTCTATATAAGTGCATTTTTAATAATATTAAAAATTTGAAAATTTTTACTTTTACTGAGTTTTATTTCTGCATAATTATAAGTACCTTTCTCAAATTTTAAACGTTTTAAATTTTTAGAAAACTAATAAATTTGTGGTGTAAAAAATTAACTTATGTTTTTATATATGAATATAAAAAGTGGTCTGCATATTGTCGTTTTGTCCCGGACTGCACTAGTCGACTCAGCACGCCCCTGTGTGTAGTTTATTCAGCTAATTGCCTTGGTTACATAATAAACAAACAAAAATTAATGTAATTAATTAATGTAAAAATTGTTTAAAAAAATGTCACGCAAGTTGTTTCGAGAAATAGTCGTAACGAATCTCACTCGATCATCAAAAATAATCGATTACTTTCCTCCAGCTACCTAAACGTTTTCCTTACCAAAATTTTCCCGGAAAGCGTCTCGTTGATCAATAAGTAAAATAATCGACTACTTTTGTAATTTTATAAGTGACTAAATATTTTTCTTGTGGAATAGAGTGCATCCAAAAGGGTCCCATTAATATTCCGGAATTTATTACTAAACTTGCAATGCTAGATGTGCATAACAGTATTTTGAGTTAAAGAATTCGCGTTCGTGCAGTGTTGCCAGACTAACAAAATTTTTATCCCGCCATGTGCAAACAAAAATCCCGTTTTTATGTAAAAAATCCCGCGAATTTTTAAATTTCTTGTTTACATTAAAATAACTAAAAAAAGTAATGTATTTTAAACAAATTTTTCTTAGAAAAATCCCGCCTATTGGAGAAAAAATCCCGTTTGTTCCAAAAATGTCCTGCAAAATCGGGATAATCCCGGTCATCTGGCAACACTGCGTTCGTGTCCGAACAATCCGAATATTTACGAATGCACCTCTCGTTGATATATAATGTCAAAATATATATATCTTTTTCGGGTGCGCTTGGAGCGAAGCGTAATTTTCCCTACATAAGTGATCAAAAAAAAACCATAGTTTCCCTAGGACATTTCAAATTTGGTCAATTTCCCCCTACATGTAGGGGAATTTCCCCAACAATTTTCCTAGGGTTACCATTACAGCTTGTGACGAATTGTGAACACACCTATAATATGTTATACAAATATGTTGTGAGACCATCCAGGTCTGGCTGGCCTTTTAGTATATGCAACCAACAATACGCCGTTATTATTTTAATGTTTTATTATAGGAAAGGGTTGGTAATAGCACATACAAATGAGATAGGGTTGTGCTACATTTTTGCGCTTTTATTTGGTAATTGTTTTTACTCAAATTTAATGTATATAACTGCTATTTGTTTAACCTTCTAATTTTTCAGCAATTTTATGAACAATAATGATACTAATTATTGTTTTAACAGGTGAATATTTGAGTGGACGATGTTCAGTATTATTGTCTATTTATTTACAATCATAAATTGTTTATTTATCTCGGGCCCGAGTATTATAATTTGTTGTTTTCACTTCCACAGCTTCTTTTTCAGCCATTCCACCCCGTAGCGAGTTATCTATCAAGATACACATCATGAATACCGAATAATTAACATTGCTATTCATCTACATATTACAGGAACCAAATAATTGTTTATATTTTAGCTAAATTAAGAATATTGGAGTCGAAAATCGAAAATTTTGGAAGGCAGAACGAATCGCCGTTCGACGGAAAACAGGTCACCGGGTCACCCATTAAAGAATTAGTTACGCTTAGGGGAGAGTTCTCCACAAAATCTTTTGGGTCGAAAATCATCAAGTTTTTAATGAAAAGAAAGCCGTAAGAACAAACCCTTCTTTGGTCCGAAATCGCTAAAAATTAATTAAAATTCCAAGAAACTGTGGGGACGCACAAGCAACCCCTGCGAACAGTCACGTAGGCACCCTTGACGTCACTAAAAATTTGGATATAAAAGGAACCCCCAGAAAAGCCATCGTCAGAGAGTGCTTTGCCATTCTCCAGGTTGATGAGAGCCCCTCTGTCTGTGACGAGTTGAGCATCATTAACTATTCTGCGATAAACTTATTTTTTTCCTTTATTGGAAAAGACTGTTTATTGCACCTGTTGTCCAAGGTGAAGCCCCTCTGTCTGTGACGAGTGAGCACGCCGCGGATAACCCTTTGAACGCACTACACCAATTATTTTCGTTCTTGTTGACGAGAAATTGGTTACCTGTTGTCCAAGGTGGAGCCCCTCTGTCTGTGACGAGTGAGCACGCCGCGGATAACCCTTTGAACGCACTACACCAATTATTTTCGTTCTTGTTGACGAGAAATTGGTTACCTGTTGTCCAAGGTGGAGCCCCTCTGTCTGTGACGAGTGAGCACGCCGCGGATAACTCTTTGAACGCACTACACCAATTATTTTCGTTTTTGTTGACGAGAAATTGGTTACCTGTTGTCCAAGGTGGAGCCCCTCTGTCTGTGACGAGTGAGCACGCCGCAGACAACTCTTTGAACGCTCTTGCAACGAGTTAAACCTTCTTCAGGTTATAAAATCGCCTAACTTAATTTCTTTTTATTAATTAGTGGACCAGGATGCCGAAACCAACCGGAGGACATCCTCTCATGGGCGACGATCGTGCACCCAGTCCAGATGTTGACCACAATTCCGCAGGTCGGTATCAAAGGGGTAAAAATTAATTTGATCACTTTATATTTGTATTCAACAACTTATAATCACAGGTTAGTCCCTGGTGGTTATGATCAAATCATTTAATTGTTATTTTGTTAACTCTTTGATTTACTTATTATTTTTATTATTTACCGATTAAGCTAGCTCCGCGTATTCTTTGTACGTGTCTAACTACTAACGGCCTTTTTGCTGTAATTAACTAATAGTTGATTACACTCATCTGACTCATTACTTGCACTTTAATTGCAAACTCTTTACTATCCTCCTGGCCAAGCCGGGGACCACTACCCCACCACGGGAAAAAACCGAGCCAGCCCGGGTGTAGTACACTAAATCAAAACATGGCGAAATGTACAAAGTACATAAAAAGACTGCCTAGCTAATTATTATAAACAAAAAGACTTCCAAAAATGGGACATATTAGGGGAAGAGAGTACGCGGTAGTTGGTTCTTTGGGGAGGCTTCTACGCACTCTTATCTATTAATTTTCTGAGTCGGAGGTGTTTAATCAGCTCTGCAATTAACTCAGGGTTTAACCCTTTCTGGCCTGCAGTGGTTTTGACACCGGAATAGGTGTTGCAACCCTTCAAGGGATGCAACGTATTCTGGGTTGTATAACTACAAATAAGGTTTGAATTGTATAACGGGTTGCCTAAACTTAGGCAAATCAAATATACACTTGTAATAATTTTGAATAAATGTCTTTATTCAATTTCAGCTGTTTTACTCTTCCTTGATACACAGTGCTTAAACAACGAACAAATAAATACAAAACACAACGTAGAGTTCAAATAACAAAAATCCTAGACGATCATTCAAAAATCAAATTTTTTTGAACAGGCCAGGCCTTAGAAGTGTCACAGTTGCGTTGTTAACATTATATTATCTCTTGTTCCTTTTTGTCAAACTTTTAAATAATAGGTATGCAAAGCCGTTAGCAGTCAGTAGTCGATTATATTTTTTTTCTTTTAACACCAAATTTAATGTGTTAACTATTACAGCTGATCTTTAAGAACCAATTATAAAATAACTCAAATAATGGTTCAAATTAATGTACACTCGTGCACAAAAATTTTTGGACACCTAAGTTAATTCCCATTTTAAAAAACTTAATTTTTGTATTTTTTATAGAATTTATAAAATATTATTCTTAAACTAACAATAAAAAAGAAAAAGAAGTAGCAAATATTTTGTTTAATGACGAAAACTCATAAATTAAACAATTGTCTAGGTTTTATAGTATGTTATCATACAATTTGGGAAATCTCTACAAACAATGAAACTTGAATACACAAACTATCAATATACAGGTGTTTTTTTTATTTGTTCCCGCCCAAAACTCCAAAAATAGGCAACATCTTATTCTTTCCTAGTTTAACATTTAATTTTCAAAATTAAGGCATCGTGAATTAATGTCAACATTGTTGACAATACCTTTGACAGTGATCCCAGAACACACGAGTTTATTTAGATCATTGTAGTATTCTCAAAGTTGCTTATCGTTTATATAACGTGTTGCCTATTTTGGAAATCTCGGACGGAAGCAAATAAATAAATCACGCTGTATATATTATTTTGATTATTATTAATTTTGCGTAGTTTTTAATTTTTGTTAACTATTTTGTTAAAAATAACATGCAGTATTTTTATAGTTGTTTTACCGATCTGTTTTGATTCTGTTCAACTGTACTATTCTGTTCAAATGCAGTATCATCAGCAAATTTAACTATTACATTTTTTTATTAAAGGAGTTTTATTGGCCCGCAATAAATAAGCAGTATAGGCCCCTAAAGCACAATTTTGGGGTATGTCTTTGATTTGCTTCTGCACATGCATATATGAGAAGACTGACTTGTAAAAACCTATTTTTTTTTTTTTTTTTCGTTAATAAGTATTCGGTAAGGAGTTCTATATAGCGCAATAGTGCAATTAGTTTGCTTATTTTGGTTTTATAATTGTTTTTATGTAGATATTTTAGTTTCTTTATATTTGCTTTTGATTTCTTATAGTTAAATTCGTCGATTTAACACTCGAATTTTTAAAAACTTTATTTGATTTTATTTTACTCTACATATTTATATTTTATTCTTGAAATAACACTTATTTATTATTAATTAAAAAATATACTTAATATTTGATTAATTATATTGACTAAAATACTGAGACATGTACACAGCACAAGGCTAAGTTAGATACATTTTCGTCTGTCCTACTCTAACTCAATGGTGGTATATAGTATATTGGGTGTTTTTTTAAATTTGACGTCAAAGTCGACTGTGCATGGTCGTTTGTGAACAAATCAGAAAATGACATCTAACCTCACTTTTGTGATTAAAATTAAAACTGCACTTACGATTTATAATTACAATTTATTAATCGAAAAAAATTATAACAAATAGTCGAAATGTCCACTACCTTCATCTGGGCACATTTGGATTCGTCGACACATTCCATTAGCAACGTTCATCAGCATGTTAGGATGTTCATTAATTTTATTAATTCTTCCAACAATTCGATGTCGTAACTCATCCAAGTTATGTATTAGCCGTTCGAAAATGGAGTTTTTCAAATTATTCAAACCTTGACGATTGACTTTTACTACTTTGCAAATAATTACAAAAGTGAGGTTAGATCTTATTTTATGGTGCGTTCACAAACGACAATGCACAGTCGACTTTGATGTCAAATTTAAAAAAAACACCCGATATATTTACTAGGTATTCTAATATGCTAACTCTACTATAATGTTGCACAAAGGGGTTACTATCCTAGGGATATTATTACTTTCTTTATTTGTACTTTTATATGTATCTTTGGTACTGTTTGCATTATGTCAGTTCATTATTTCAGTTTTTTATTTTTTCCTTTAGTCTATGTTTTTTTTGTTTCTTTACACTATTTTTTAATTATATTCTATAATTCGTTTGTATTGTTAAGTTGGCAAATGTCAGCAGATTACTAGCATACATTTGACTGTTTTATACGTGGTGTACAGTAGAATAATAGTTCATCTTTTTGGCGGGAATAGCTACCACTTTTAAAACTTTAAATGGCAAGTGGAGTTAAAAAGTTGTACATTACTTGACTATTTTTTATTTGTTCGTATTTCCAAAAAAATTTTTGTTATGTAGAACAACGGGCAATTTGTAATTACAATCTTTTACTTAACACAGTAAGAGAAAAATGTTTTAAGAAATGTTAATTCAGTCTTGTCCAAATACCCAATGGGTAAAAAGTATAAAATTTAGTAAATGCTTACTTTTTATGCATATCATTTTATTTATCGATTTCTGTTATTACCATTTTTATCGATTTGCTTTACGAAACAAATTATTAGTTTTTATAAGTTGATTCTTGAATTTTCTGTATACCTAAGCGTCAAAATGGCGACATTCAGCTAGCGAGCAGATTAAATCAGTTTTCTACATACTCCATTGTTGTGGTAAAAATATTTCTTCTTATTGATTTTTGTGTCTATGATTTTTGTTGGCAACACTGAATTTTGACAGTTGACGTAACATCGACTGTCCGTATTTTGATATTTGAGTCTTTTTCACAAACTGAAACTGACTTTTTTCGAATGGCTTCGCTAATTTTGCGTTCACGGGCACTTCAAAAATGTCCTAGTTTGAAGTGGTGAGTTTCCAAAACATTTATTGACATTCTAACCTCAAACTCAGGTCACTTGCTAGCATTTCAACAACTTCGAGTAGACAAAGCGATGACATTTGTAAAGCTATTAATCAGAAAGAAGCCCCACAAATCAACGATTTGGCACTACTTAACCCTGAAGAAGTCGAACAGCGTAAACGTTTACAAGGTTACATAACAGTCGACGCAACTGTAAGCTTGTAAAGCCCTTTTTTGGGTGCAATATAACACTAGGGTTTTAGACTGAAATTTCTCCCATTACTGGTGTTCCAGAAGAACACGTAAAGGAACGTTTGGTTCGTATTTACGAACCCGCAAAAAATGCAATGCAAAGTGGTACAGATAATATAGGGCATTGGGAGATTGATTTTGAGTCACGCCAGAGATGGGAAAACCCCTTGATGGGATGGTGCTCGACGTAAGTTTGGGGAGTTTTGAGAGAGTTTGGCGTTGTATTGAGGTGTTGCAGTGGTGACCCCTTGTCTAACATGAAGGTGCAGTTTTCAAGTAAAGAGGAGGCGATTCGTCACTGCGAGAAGAATGGGTGGCAGTGGTATATCCAGGAAAGTTCACTTGAAAAACCGTTTAAGCCGAAGTCTTATGCTATTAATTTTGCATGGAACAAACGCACTCGAGTGTCTACAAAGTAGTTTGGTTAAAATATAGATAAACACTGATACTTTTGCCAAAATTGTGTGAAAGAAACCCTACCTTCAGAGTAATCCCTCGTCCGAATCGGTAACAGTTTTCATCCTTAATGTCGCCTTCCACAATCAAATATTTAGACAGCAAAATTCAATTTTTAATTTTTTTTTATTTATTGTGTTTTTATCTTTATCAATGTTAGAAGTTGTGATAAAATACTTCTTACAACACAAAGAATATAAAGTCATCTAAGCGTTTGTGTGTGTGTGTTTTTTTTTTTTTTTGAAGTTACATCACTAATGAAAGCAAAGGTATTAGTTTAATATTATTTGCTTTAAATTATATTATTGTGTGTGTTTGATTTTATAAGAAAATTGGCCACGTGGGTTGAGACTATTTCTAAAGGAATCATACAAACAGGTTTCTGCTAGGGTGATTAAAAAACCGATTTTTTTCAATTTCTTGTTTAATAGTTGCAGTAAAATGAAATAACACTCCGGTTAAAATATGAGCTTTTAATAATACAGCGTGATTTTTTTTATTTGCTCTCGTCCGAGATTTCAAAAATAGGCAACTCGTTATACAAACGATAAGGAACTTTGGGAAAACTACAAATAGTCCAAATGAACTGACTCTGATAGCACTGCCAAAGGTATTGTCAACAATGTCGACATTAATTCACAACCCTCTATACCTTAATTTTGAAAATTAAATTTTAAAAAAATAGCAAAGTATAATAATGTGTTGCCTATTTTTGGAGTTTCGGGTGGGAGCAGATAAAAAAATCGCCCTGTATACTGGTTGTCCTAAACTGTATCTTCACCCCCAAATGACATTTTCTATTTGAACAAAAATTCTGAAAAAAAAAATCATACAATTAACTATTGTAGAAGTGCATCCTGTCCAAATTTGAAATCATTTTATGGAATATATACAATCTTGTAGAAACAATAAATGAAACTAACTATATAGGTTTCCATAAAAAAAATACAATATTTTTTGCAAACACCTAGTACCTAGGATACTAAACAAGATATCAGAAATAGAACGTATTATTAAAAAACTAGATTAAAATACGTAGCAGAATGTTTTTACAGCATTAAAAATCTTTAAAAATAAAAAAGATAAAGGGGATGTGAGTTTTAAAGTGCACAT
The DNA here is from genome assembly GCA_029207805.1 of Tribolium confusum. Lineage (NCBI taxonomy): Eukaryota > Metazoa > Arthropoda > Insecta > Coleoptera > Tenebrionidae > Tribolium > Tribolium confusum. The sequence continues at coordinate 7,735,114 of JALGAY010000003.1, forward strand.
CCTGTAAATCCATATTGTGTTTTATATAACAGTAGAACAGAATCCATTTTTTCCGAAGTGCAAGACAAATATTGGAGGTACAAAAATTAAAACTAGATTTTCTTGCACATGATTTATTTTAAAAAATGAAATTAGAACATTTTTCGATGTGCGACGATGTCATCATCAGCCTTTAACAAAAAACGTGGTGAAAAATTTAAAAAAGTTAAAAATAAATTACACAAATTGAAAAAAGCATATGCGATTTTAACACGAAGATATACAGTGTGAACCGCTTGTATGGAATAACTTCGATAAAAATTCAGGGATTTGTTTTTCAGAAAAACGCTTGAACACGTATCCTGTTATTTTTCAACGCGCATTTTTTGACAAAAAAATTGGATATACAGGGTGCCCCAACATCGAGATACGACCCTCAACTTGGAAATTTCAAATGGAAACCTTATTTTTTTTAGCACATCTGAATTCTATGTGTAATTTTGCGTATTTTTATGTAGCCCACACTATGTCGATTTTCAGTTGTTTTTGATAAAGAGGCGTGAACCATTTGAAATGATTAAATTCGATAAAACCATATCTGAATTCTACGTATAAATCCCTGAATTTTTATCGAATTTATTGATTTCAAATAGATCACGTCTTTTTTTTAAACAACTGAAAATCGACATAGTGTGTGCTACATAAAAAATACGCAAAATTATACGTAGAATTCAGATATGCTAAAAAAATTAAGTTTTCATTTGAAATTCTAAAGTTGAGGGTCGTATCTTGATTTTGGGACATCCTGTATATCTATTTTTTTTTGTCAAAAAATGCGCGTTGAAAAATAACAGAATACGACTGCAAGCGTTTTCCTGAAAAACATATCCCTGAATTTTTATCTAAGTTATATACCGGGTGATTCAAGTTATATCCGCACCCCATAAACACGTCTTAAAACACGGAAAAAAATTATTAAATTTATAGATTATGTTAAATTGATATCTAATCTACCTCCAAAAAAATTTTTGTTCTAGCAATTTATTTGACTTATAAAATTGAAGAAAAATGATTTCGGACAAAAATCTTACGTCCTTTTTTTTACATTAACTGTTTAAAAATGGCTAACAAAATCAATCTTCAAAATTTATTATTGAAAAAAGTGTCAGACTTTGACTAAAACTCATTTTTATATTATTTATCAAATATTTTATCATTGGGTGAGGGATTGTTCTTATTCTAGTGGTATAACCACTTCAGAAGAGGTCGCTTGTAGTTTTCTCTATTTTCACGGATAATTGAGAAAGACTTTCAGAAATTTAAATTAATTTATCGTTAATTGTTAAATCAAAAATAATTTCTATATACGTACCTTTCGTTTTACCTCATGTTTCGATACATAACATTACGACTTGTGTTTATAGAACATTTTCTTGGAAATATTTTTATCTTATCCAACTAAAGTTGAACTAATTCGTGGAAAAATTTGCAAATTAATAAAAAAATAAATTTACATAAGTTATTGAATAAGTATTGCATTTAGTATCAAAGGGATAGGGAACCGGCATGATTTTTAATAACTTAATTTAATGGTATTTTACAAGTAAACCTAAGTGTAAGTCATAAAATTATTTACTTTTTTCTCTTATGGGCTAATTTGAAGTGGGCTAAAATGGGCTAATCAACCCTGAATTTTATTAATTTTTCATAGAAACGAAGATACTACTGGTATTATCTCAACTCGAGATTAGCCCATATAAGTTTTTAAATGGGAAGCATAATTAAATGTGGCGCGCATAAATTAACGGAAAATTTTCAGCACGGAAAATTAAGAGAATTAGCAGTGTTGGCAACTATGGGACATAATACTTACCAACAGCGGCTATATTCTACTCGAAACTGGGGCGGAAAATATTACTGGCAATAGTGGCAATCTTATTGTTTCTGGAAATTTGATTTGTCAAATCATGTCTTTTGCTAAACATTGTGGAACAGCACTTCCTTTTTAATATTTTTTTCTCCAGGATTCGGTTGGCTGACCACGCGCCAAGTTCAAAAAAGGACAAGATTCTTATAATTTTTTCTTGAGTATTGCAAATTTTTTAAAAGTGAAATGTGGCAAATTGTGTTTCTACTTTTAATTACGTGTACAAAATATTACAATATTTTACAAATAGCCGACAGGTGTCGGTTCCTCATTAATTATTTGTCATGTGATTCTTTTGTTGAATACCATACGAACTTTGATTTATTTCCAGTTTTTTTTCTTAAACAAGATATATAGGCTATATTGACGGGCTCTGATTAAAAAAGAGTCAGATTAATTTGGTTTTATTTTTAATTTAAAAGCTATAACTTTGACAATTTAAAGATTTGTACACAAGTCTACTCTAGTGTTTGTCTGCTACTATATATTAAAATTAACAATGATATTTAAAATATCTGATGAAGGCAATCTAGGTAAACATTATCACTAGCAATATAAATAGCTAACAAAACAGCAAAAGCTGCGTGTTGAAACGCAGTTTCAGGCACGCGGCCCCCATAACTTTGGCGATTATATACATTTATTAAATATTTTGGCAATAAACTTTATTCAAATCTGCCTCATAAAATGCAACAATACGTTTGTAACAATTTATGAAAGTCCAGACGGGAGGAGAATGTCCTCCCGTTGGGACTCGTCCTTTGATACACAATATCACAATGAATAAAACCGTTTTTTAGTAAGGAAGAAGAAATCTTTCATAAACAATTTATAATTTTATTTTCAAGCATTAAAGACAGACTAGTTCTCTACATGATCAGTTTTATGTACACTACTGTTTCAATGCACACGTCTGGCCCCCTGATTAACTTCAATTTTGTCATACAAGCGAACAAAAGCGAATTTTGGATATACGTCAAAGAAGAATTTTAGGAAGAACAAGTTTCATTTCCAACTAAAAGTGCAAGGATTTGAAAATTGTGGGTGTTTCTAATCAACTTATAGTAGCGCAGTAAATACATTATTTTAAATATCGTAACAATTGTGTTGATTGCATTTTCGCCCCTCCACTTAAACTTTATTTACAGAAAAGTGGTTGATATGTAATGATGAGTGATGGTGAAAAAGAAGAGACAGTGTTAAATGGAGGGTGAAAAAGCGTACAAAAACTGTAGTCTTTTTGTGTAGGCCTTTGAGTAATGTACAGATATTGTCAACATATATTTACACATTTTTATTTAAATATTTTTTCTGGATGATTAATAAAATAACGCCAACAAAAATATGTCATGCTAAATTATTTAATATCCTTAAACACTACATACTATTTTCGCTACTGATTGTACGATGTCTCTTTTTGTAGAGATATAGTCATAGTTTTAAATTTAATTGACTTAATAATAACCTGTACGTTAAGTTATTGATTAATTCTCTTATCTATACAAACTTCTGATTCGAAAAATTAAAAAAAATCACTCATAATCCTCTATCTACATATTCAAATTTTTTTATTTTTTGTTGGTTTTTCTTGTTTTATGTACAATATGCCCAAAGCATTTGAATTAGAATTAATTCGCTTTATCATTTTTCTTTTACAATAATCTTAAAAAATTAAACTCTAATCGTATCAAATTAAAAAATGTGTGTTCAACACCAGGCGTCGTAATTCTCAAGACATCATTTTTATTTAATTATATCAAATTCTACTAAAAAGCATTCATACAATTGAATTAGTTCGTGACTAAAGTTTCTACAACTAAATGGTATAACATTGCACTATATCTAATGTTTGATCAAAAATCAAAAGAACTACATTTTTGTTTAAAATTTTAAAGAATTATTAAATAAAATCTAAACAGTTTTAGTTGCCAAATAAAAATTATTTGTATGCAAAGGATCTGAAAGTTTATTCGCCGACATGATAAGTGATGAGGGCACTACAATTGCATGAAATTAATCAGGAATAAATTTAACGATTTAAGTTGTGGTTTAATAGTTTCCCAATAAGGCGTACTATTGAGCAAAGGGTCTGGTATTAAAAGAAAAGTTCAAACTTTTTACTTTAATGAAATGAAAAATTATAGAGTACCTTTCCTAAATCCTGTTACATTAAAACTACATATCCAAAGTTTTCCAGAAAATGAAGTGCACTTACAGTTATCCCGGTATTCCTTGTGCTATGTAAACAAATATCAGTATCTTGCTCCTCTTTCTAACACATTAATGCTAATGCCATTTCAATTTACAATTAATCGATTCGTTGTTGCAAACAACTTCATGGTTTGTTTCCTTACACTTTTTTGTTCTGGTTCACTATAAGAATTTTAATTTATTGTTACAAATGAATATATATTTGTCAATAATTTGGACGATGTTTTATTTTGTATTTATAAAAAGGAATATTCTGATGGACAATTTTATAAAACAACTCAATTCGAATATTCAGTTTTGTTCGATAGCCAATAATGAATCGTGTGGTTAATTCCATTGTGATAGAAATAGAAATACAATATCTTCAAGCATAAGAAGAACATTTTAGACATAGCTACCAGATAAGGGTGTAGCATACATAAAGGTAAGCTTTATGTAGCATGATCAATGTTCTTAAATGGTCATTTAATTTCCAAATTAATTTATGCGTAATGCCAATGAAAATTGGTTTGATTTTGAACAAAATGTTGTTGCAAAGAAAAAGATTATATACTAATACAACGTGGGCCTGTACGTACAAAAATTTTTATTGGTCATTTAATTCAAAAGTTTTATAAATATTACATTAATATGCTGTATAAGTGCCTATAACAAAGGTTAATTTTATGACCTGAAACATCGTACAATAATTTCGTTTAATTTTGAAAATACACAGGGTGAGATTTTGTATAAAAAAGTAAATGGTACAGTTATGATGAGCCAAAAGTGCACGGTTTTTTGTTACTACCGCAATTTTTTCCTATATTAAACTTGGTCTTTGTGAGTGTTTTTTTAAATTTTGTTTCAAATAATTATTTAGGAAAAAAATAAAAATAGGGCGAAAATATGTTATGAATCTTTTAAATTAAGACAATGTTTTTATAAAAAGTAGAAGAATATTATTAGTTTGGTTGTCAGTTAGTAGCAAAACAGACAATGATCTTTCATCAAGAAATTCTATCAAATTGAAATCTATTTCGGGAGAAAATGCACTTTATTAGGGGAGGCTTAGTTGAGATGGCATACTTGTTTCGAATGGTATTTTCGCTGATAAAAAACGGTGGTATTTTTAAAAGTTTTTATTTTTTATTTCGTGAGACATAAAAGTATTGTTTTTTTCGTGAAATGTTGGGTTATTCAAGAGTTGTGTTAGCAGCGAGTAAGAGAATCACAAGAATAAAAAACCAAACTTTATGTCGAGTAATAAATACTACTTTTTCTACGATATTGAAATGCTAATTTTATCTTCGGAATCCATAATTATATTTGCAAACGCAATATCCCGCAAAGAATACGATTTTGCAAATGGCGCAATACAACAGTTGGATCGAGGGTATGTTTAATGTTTATTTTAAAATTTATGTTGACTAATGTAATAAACGATAGATGGCGCATCCTCATCCTCTTTGCTGGTAATAAATATTCTATAAAAATTATGTTAAAATTACTCGTACTATAACTAGTTTTCATTTTCTATATGCAGTTTATGTATTTTGTAATATTTTTTGTATAATATGTTCACATTATGACCTTATGTGGCGTAGTTCTTTTGATTTCATTTCAATTTTAAGTGTTGTTTTAAGGCGCATACAAATACAATATAAAAAAATAGATTCTATTGTTAGCGTGAAAAAAATAGTAGAATGTAAAGCATTTTATTGAATATTGGCAAGTAGTCAACAAAAAAATGGTGCATATAGTATGTTAATGTGGGCTTGTTTGAATTTGGTGAATTTAGAATTGACGACGCCTGCTCCTGACTTCCTATTCTACGTTTAATAATTATTGCAATAGTTCGGTGTGTGCAGGTTCAGATCAGCTATCTGTGGTGTTACCGTTTTGGTTATTCGCGTCAGTGACATTCACTTGCGCCAAGTCCGCATCACTAACGTCCTCAGTAGTGACTTTAATGGTAGGAGTGGCTTCGTCATCGTCTTGATTGTACTCCTCACTCTCCCTATGAACTAACACTTGAATAACGGTGGCCTCGCTCTGTTGTCGTTGCAGAGGAGGCTTAAGGATGGGTGCTTCTGGCGAGGCTTCCGTCACTAAAATACTAACGTCCGCACTGTTTAGTGGTTCGGATTCGGCCCTGTGGGCGGGCGTGATGCCGCCCCCCGTCGGTCTGGCCTTGACCGAACCTACCCGTTTTCTTCGGATGATGCTGCCCCGTTTTGGCTTGGGGTCCTCGGCCATGGCCGGGTGCAACGATTGCGCCGACTTTTTGGACGTCGGCGGCGACGCCGAGTCATCGGGCGTCTCCACCGCGTCTTGATGGCGTAGGAAGAACGGGAAGTTGTAGATACTGCGTCTCCTCGGCGGCGGTGCCGTGGACGCCGGCGTCGTGGCCTCGGGGGTGGCCTCGCTTACCTTTATGCTGACATCGGCGGCGTCGCGACTCAAATCCAGCTCCTCTGGGTCCATGTTGGTGGCGCTCGATAGCAACAACAGCGGCAAGTTCAGCCACGGCCCGCCCAGCTCGCTGAGGTCGCTAGCGTCAGAGGCCCTAGAGGACTTGCGAGAAGAGGCGCGACTCCCTCGATGCACATGCAGGAAAGCGGACAGACGGCCCTGCCACCCGCCACCAGGCGACGACGTCTGCGTCATCTCGTCCACCTCTTCCTGAACACGCTCGCGCTCTTTTTTGCGCCTACAACAAAACAAAGTTTAATCACACAAGAAGATCTTACACGTCCGACTTACTTCACGTAATCTCGGAAGGTCTTTTGGATTAAACGAGCGGCTTTATCTTGCCGTTTCCATATCCTAGTCGATGAAACAATTTCCAGTTCCTTTCGTGTCGGAAACTGTTTCTTGAATTTGATATCCATTTGTTCTTGTAACTGGAAGAGATAATCTTAATCTAACAACTCTCTACAAGCATTTGTAACTTACCTGTCTAAAGTTATCAGTCTCTTCCACGTGACCGAGCACGTGTTTAACTAACGCGTGTAGAATATCTAAACAATGGATCTTGTTGCCCTTTGCGATGGGCAAATTGAAACTCACTAAAGCTACTGTATTAGGCTTCGAAATGCCTAAAGGAGGATCTAAAGAAGCGATGAAATCCGAAAGTTGGGAGAATCGAATAAATTGAGTTGCATGAGGATCATACCTAACAAAACTCAACAGTTAACAAAGTTTCTTCTTACATTAATTTAAACTTACTTGCTCCACCGAATGTAAAACATCTCGAGATCATCTTCGACAATTCCGATTTCTTCTTCCTGATGGGCTTGATTGAAATTTTCCAAAATAATAGCTATATACATATTTATCACTATCATATAGTTTATAATAATGAAACTGGTAAAGTAGATGATGGCGAGGAGAGGATAACCACAATCACCATTCGACTGATTTCTGTAATGAGGATCACATTCTGGAGGTTCAATCATTAACGATTCCAACACGTCGTTCCATCCAGCTGACGTAATCAGCCTGAAGAGCAAATGCATCGATCTTCCGAAAGTTTGGAAGTTGACCATGTCGTCGAGAGCACCTTGTTGTTTAACGTGGCCGAAGAGGAACATTCCGATTATAGCATAAATGAAGGTGATTAAGGCTAATAGTGCCCCGATGTTGAAAAGGGCAGGTAAAGATACGACGAGGGCAAAAAGCAATTTACGGATCCCTTTGGCCGCCTACAAAAAGAAAAAAAATTAAAGAAAAAATAACAGAAATTTACGAGTATTACTTTTATTAAACGCAGAATTCTTCCTATCCTAAACACTCTGACCACTCGGAGTAGAGTCGGTGATACAGGAAAATCGATCATAATGTCTTCCATCAAAATACCGAGAATGGAAGCCAACACTAATAAAAAATCGAACACATTCCACGGAACTGTGAAGTAGTGATACCTTAGTCCTATTATCTTGACGATGGCCTCTGGAATTGCTAAAGATAAATTTTGTTCTTTGTAGAAATGTATTCTTTACCTAAACCAAATACTGTAGTGAAAAACGCATTACTAACTTCTAAAATAAAGAACACAGCATGGGGTTGGTTGTAATGTTCAATCCCCATCGATAACATATTGAGAAAAATCAACACGAATATTGCTATTTCAAACCTGCGTGAGTTTGACAGGTCATAAAACATTGCCAGGAATTGATTCATGGGTCTTTTGATGACCTTCTGGGGTTTCTTCCTACCAAGTTTTTTCATCGCGGTATAATAATGTTTCTGACTTTCGGTGAGAAACATTTCCAGGACACCACCTTCATACTAAAGCCAAATTATAATTTGAACCGAAGTTTTGGTTGAAACTTACTTTTTTTTTCAACATGTTAAAATTGTCGATGATGACTCCGATGAACAAATTTAAAGTAAAAAAAGAACCACACACGATGAATATAACAAAGTAAATGTAAGCGTAAAGATTAGCTTCACGTTGGGGTTGTAAATCCACCCCTCGAGCATCTACTGCATCAGCCATTACTTCCATCCAACCCTCGAATGTGGCCTTAAATTTGCTTTTAAAAACTGTTTTTAGCACATTTAAACTAACTTACCACTTGGAACAAAGCAAGATAAGCGATTCCGACATGATCGAAAGATATTTTTGAATTGATCCAAGTGTAATTGAGGTTGAGACAATCTTGCCGAGTATTAACAATCTAAAAAAGGCGTTTGTAAGTGATGCGATTTTGTCTGGAAATTCTTACTTTTATGGGTACTAATTCATCGTTTTCATCGAGACATTTGTAGAATTTTCCTCGGAAAAACTGTACACCCATAATTGAAAAAATTAACCAAAATACTAAACACACTAATAACACGTTGAAGATGCTAGGAATTGCGTACATCAAGGCATTGACCACGATTCTCATCCCTTGCCATCGGCTAATGGCACGTAACGGTCGTAAGGCTCTTAATGTTCGTAATGAACGTAAAACTCGCAAGTTTTCGTTTTCCTCAATCAGCAAACTGAAGAGGGAAACCTGAAATTCGATAATAGATGGGTCGCCCAATGACGACATAGCAATACACACAAAGACGAAAATTTGTTTTTATTTATAATTACATACATAGGAAACTTAAGACAGTGAATACATTAAATCGTAGTATGCGCTGTTTACAAGAAAAGTGGCAATTGCGTAAAGGCAAGTGTTGATAAATCCCAAACCTCCTGCTACAATCCCGGTGATATCTAGTCTTTGGAGTGAATCTAGGAATTGTATGATGGAGGCCAAGGCATAGTCAATGCAAGCTACACCAGTAAAAATTCGTTCTGCCAACACAGAACACATTACCGAGGTAAGGATAGGTTGACCAACTAAAATATACAAAATAATCAGAATAACCGTACCCAGTAATGCTACAAGAACAACAAAAAGGAAAAACACTCCTGAGGAATACGCGGGAGACGTCAGAAACACGCATAAAATACCCAGTAGGAGTTCAGCAATTTTTATAACACCACGACATGTCTTGAAATATCCCAGATTTCTTTTTAAATAACCCAAAACATAGCGAACGCTAGCAGTATCAGATTCTGATGATGTTTGTGTTGTAGTTTCTGTTTCTGGTTGCAACATTTTGCGGTCTATTTCATTACTTGATAGCTTTTGTCAGATTGACAAGTTCGGATGTTTGTGTCTCAAATTTTCGTCTTTGTTTGCTCAACTTTCATCTACTTACGAAAACAATTAAAAAATCCAACAACGTCCAGAAACTGGTAAAGTACTTGTGAAACCCCAACGCGATCCATTTTAACAACATTTCGATAATAAAAATAATAGAAAACGCTAAATTTGTCCAGTAAAGAACACGTTTCAAGTCTGGACTTTCGTCCAAATGAATATCTTCAAAACACAATGTCACACTTGAGGCAAAAATCAACACCAAAATAAACCACTCGAATGCAGGAGTGTCAACCACTCCAAGAACCATCGTCCTTATTTTTGTCCACTTTTTACCAATACTAGTGTTCAAGCAATAATTGAAACAAGCGCACCTATAAGCCAAGCATTAAATTTAATTCACCAGAGTTGTTTCAAGTCTTACTGTTGGTAACAATGATGAGGAAAACAATTTGGTGGTACTTTAGGTGGCTTCTTGTTGCCGAAACCGGGAAAGTTTCCCATTCCATCGATGTACTGTCCTTTGGAGTTTCTTCGACCTCCAACCGTTAACTCGTCCACATACGACACTAAAGTTTGCCAGGGTTTTTGACTATCTTCCTCATGGTCGTTTCTCCTGTTGCAATTTTTATCCGAATCCGGACATAAAGCAGACTCCTCGTCGTGTTCAGTATCGGCGGAAGTTCCCCTGTTTATATTTTTCATTTCCACGCTTTCGGTATTTTCATCTAAAAAATTTATTATTTTTCTGGTCATTCAAACAAATTAATCACTTACCTTTACTGTCATTCGTGGTTCCTCTTCCTGAAGACATATTTTGCAATAATCTAACGTCAGTCTTTTTGTTTTCGATGAGTCGTGTCTTCTCTGCATTATCACTCTCTTCTGAATTTCCGTTTATCAATGTCGAATACCTCCTAGTGTACTTCTCCTCAACCTCTCCTTCTCGTATTGTCTAAAATCCCATTATTGTTACGCTTCCATTTATCAATGAATAATTATGTTTACCTGGTAGTCCGGTGGATGGTCATAACTTATGATCGAAATTGGCCTATTCATCGCTTCTTGGTAACTACGTTTGTCTCGTGGAAACCCAACAACAGTTTCCTGTATAGCTTTAGTCGTTATTCCTGAGGGAAGAAGGGTCACGTTAGATCGACCGAAGATAATAAATCTTGTCAACAGGTTATTGCAGAGATCGCGTATAAATTGCTTGAAATTAGGAGAATGCTAGTCAAGTTTTAACTTGCAGTGCTAAAATAGATACATAATGTCCTAGTTGCTGCAATTACCATCATTTCTTGACTGGGACGTGATACAAAAGAGTATAAACAAGAGAGAAATCGATATCTAACCGCTGCAACTGTCAAAAGGATAACGAAACGAAATAATGCAAATTGAGCTCGTTAGAGCAGGGCGGCTGCAAAGGTTTACCGGAAATGATTTTCACGTCAATCTACTGAGCGTAATGTTTTATAAATACTTATGCCACTTAAACAACTTTTATACTCAACGTAAACTTATTCAGAGGAATTTTTAGATTTAGTGCGTTTTTTTGAATAATTATGAAACAAATTTACAAGTCTGTTCTTTTACATCTTCTACAAAAAGTTTTAAAAATTAAAAAAAATTATTAGTCTTGAAGAGGGCGGTCGCTTCTTTTTGGATCCACGCTTGCTCTCCAAAACGTTTCTCATTTCATATAATATTTAAAAACAATTATATTAATTTTTTAATCGAAATTGTTGCTGTTTTTGAAGATTTTCAAGGAAGTTTTAATATCTTTTTTGGCTTTATTCACTTGACTATTTGAGAAATTTAAAATTCGATTAATTCAATTTAAAATTAAAATGAAAAACAAAAGAAGATAAAGAACCTGAGGGTAAGTTTCTGTTGCTTCTAAAGTTTTTTGCTGAAACTGAATCTATCGAAACTCAAATAGAGGCAGTTTGACTGACATGACTGAGTTATAAATGCTTTGCATTACAATTAATAAATAAAATGGATCATTCTTATGGGATTGTCCTATGGCGCTACGTAAACTTGTAAAAAGGGATTTATGCCTTTTATGGAAATTTACGGCGCTACTGCAGTTAAGTTATTAAGCGGATAAAATAACTGTAATGATATTATAGCTTCTACTTAAAGCCTACAGCAGGGTGGAGTACCATAATAGCGTCGAAATGAAGTTTTAAGTGTCCTTTCGACTCTTAGCGTTTCATAGGTTTGTAGACCATTTTCTTCCATTCTTCTCTGTCTTTTGCTTTCTTTACTCAATTTATTATTTTAATTTCTTTAAATTTTTCTCTAGCTCTTTCCATCTTGTGCGTACATACATTTTTTATTTTATTATTGGATGTTTGAGTGCAAATCGTTTTCATCTGTATTAGTAAAAGTATTTTCTTCTTTAGCTAAAACAAGTTGTCCTTTCATATATGGTAAAAAAGCGTACTTTTATATGCATAAGTAGAATTTTTTTTAATGAATTTTATTAGATTTTTGTATCGACACAAAGTTTGAATCTTACTCTAATTCTTGATTGGGTTTTTCTATTTATATACCGGGTGAGCCTGCTAAAAGTGTTTCTTAACTTTTCTCAAAAATTAATCATCACATCAACTTCAAAATTTGGCATTAAAAACTTTGTTTTTTGCACTACATAGGTGAATTTTTTCAGAATTTTTCTAATATTCCTTCTAATTAATATTAATTAATTTGTTGAAAAAAATCTAAATATTTCCAATTTTTAACATTATTTTAAAAGAAAAGATGTCAAAGAATTATTTTGTGCAAAAAATATTAAAAAAAATGTAGGTAACCCCAAAAATTAATAACATTTATAATAATAACAGCATTGCTAAGCTGAACCTGCTGTAACTCGACAATATCTTACCCTTAGCGTCTTGGTCCCACCGAGATTCCACCCACCCTCTTAGAAAAAAATGACGTATTTAAGTTTGAAATGTTTCGCTTCAGTGTTGGCTCTTAACTGTGATAATAGGGGGACCGATAGATCACAGACATTAACAAATACAAATTTTGAAATATTTAGATTTTTTTGAACAAATTAATTAATATTAATTAGAAGGAATATTAGAAAAATTCTGAAAAAATTCACCTGTGTAGTGTAAAAAACAGTTTTTAATGCCAAATTTTGAAGTTGATATGATAACTAGTTTTTGAGAAAAGTTATGAAACACTTTTAGCAGACTCACCCGGTATAATAGGTTGATTATATTATACATAATATTTATAATAGGATGATTGCCTATTTACATTTCACTAAATGGAGTGCTCATTTAAAAGAAAGTATCTTTGACGTACTATTTGCGACATAATATATTTGGAACCAATATCAAATTTTGACACTGTGCCAAGAAAAATCATATATTATCTCTTCAATTAACATCCTGCACTAACAGTGTTATCTACAAAATCTCGGTTGTATTTAGCCATTATCCATGTGTTTTAGTTTAAGAATCAGTAAAAAACGACAGTAGTTTTGCGGATATTAGTGGAGTAGTACAAAAATCTAAATCAGGTTATTCTGTCAATTTTGACATCAGTTATTACTAAGCTTGGGTGCTGGAGAGTCTTGATTAAACGACCAGATAATTAACCGGTGTAATACAGCGGGTTGCATGTTATTTATTCAACTGGTCTACTGGTCAACTGGTGTAGACCAGTTGAATATATAACATGCAACCCGCTGTATTACACCGGTTAATTATCTGGTCGTTTAATCAAGACTCTCCAGCACCGAAGCTTAGTTATTACTAGTGACTGATAATGTTATTGTGTTAAACAATAATAAAAAAATATGCAGAACCGAAACAATAATAAAAATAAGGTGTTTATGCCGAAGTTGGTTTAATCGAAAGTACAACATTATGCCCGTCGACCGAAAAAATATTGAATAGCCTGTTGTTTCACATCACGGGCATAATATTGAAAATCCTTTTTTCTTTTGGCCTTTTGTATCTCAATAAGTATTAAATTATGCGCTATATGACTATAACGTTAATAGTTACAAAATGATTGGGTTCTTTGAAAGAACGCAAATAATATGTTATACCTCAAGGATCGTAAGCATAAGTTTTTATACAGGGTGTTATGGAAGTGAATGCAAAAAATTTAACCTGAAATACAGCACCACAAATAATAAAAAACTGCAAAAAATTTTTTGTCTTATCTCAACTGATAACAAAATTATAACCTAAAAATTAATTATTACAAATCGTATAACAATTTTTTTAAATATAGGGCAACTATAGGTTTTTCAGATCAAAATATAGCGATTTAACACAATTTACCTCTATACTAAGTTGCACCGTTTAGGAGGTAGAGGACGCCAAAGTTAGAGATTAAAAGTCATTTTTATACTTTAAACGTAAATATCTCGAAAACGGTACGTTTAAGCAAAATATTGCGTTTTGCATTTTTATTTAGAATTTACTGGCATATTCATTTTTGCTACAAAAATTGGAAATTAATAAGAAAAAAATTGATTAATTACTCAAAATGTGAAACAAATGTGCCGTAACTTAAAATTGAGTTATGCAGCAAAATTTTGCTAGTAGAAATAAAAAGAGTATACTCAACTTTATTTGTCTATTAAATTTGGTATTAATCGGTTAAGCGGTTTTCGTGATATAACAAAATAGTTATTTATGTTATAAGGACGAAAAACGAAATTTTTCGGGCGATTTGCTGGAATTGCTGGACGAGGCAACGCCGAGCAACGCCCTAAAATTTTTATTCCGTTGTCAATGTGACATTCAGTCAACAACGAAAAAATAAAGCATTAAAATGTCGAGTGAAGATGAGTTAATGTGTACTCCTCCTGAGGTGCGGGAGACGCAAACCAAGCTTCCATAGAGTTGCTCCCGCAAAAATCTAAAGAAGTTTATGAGAGGGCATATCAAACGTTTGAAACTTACCGCCAGGAAAAAATAATTCGAACTGTCTCCGAGAATGTTTTACTGGCATATTTCTCGAATTTAACTCAACAAATGAAGTCTTCTACTGTATGGTCTCATTATTCTAGGGTAAGAGCCATGTTGAATTTAAAACATAACATGGATATATCAAAATTTATGAAACTGCACGCATTTTTAAAAAGTAAACATAACGGCTATTTACCCAAGAAATCCAGGGTCCTACCTCAGCAAGATATTCACAAGTTCCTTAATGATGCCCCAGACGCCAAGTATTTAATGTGGAAGGTATGTTACTGTTACTACTATTATATTCCAAAATTGCACCAATTGTACGTTTAATATTGATAGCAAGTAGTTAATTTATTGTTAAATTTATCTTCAACGAACATTTAATAAATAATTAAACAACCATTAACATTTTCATTTTTGCCGCCGAAAAATATTTTTTTTACTACTAGTCTCAGAAGACATCATTATTTAGTTTGTCGAGAGGGTGTGAAGTTGTTTTTCTCTCCTAGTAGTCAATAATGATTATAAACCAAGGGAGATAAAGTGCTAGAGTTGAGTGGATACCGACATTTAACTGTGTTGCCTGATGCGAATATCTTCCCAATTTTTATAAACGATAGATATAAGTGTTCACCGAAAAAATAATGTCCGGAATTAGGTGCACTAGAAATACCTAATAAACAGTTTATTTAATATTTGTGATTTCAAGGCAAGTTTGTTTAATACCGCACCTCATCTCCAATCAGCCAAAACAAAATGGTGCGCTTGCCATTGCTTGCGCGAAATATCTTCTCAAATGTCAAGTGTGTGTTAGACAGATCATAACCTTGATAAAATCTATGCCAAACGTTAAAAAGCGGATTAAACGCATAATTAAAACGTTGATGTTTTAATAATGAAATATTTTTAATCCAAGAAAATTGAAAAAGGTAGGTAGTCATGCTTCAACCAACCAGTGATCAAATCCGTTGATTGCATTAAAAAAATATTGTAATTTTTTACAGCTTTATACATGTATTTTGGTCTTGTCTTATTGTAAAAAACACTTTGTAGTGTGACGAAATGGAAAATTCTTTGAAAATTGGTAGGTAAATAAAGTTGTAAATAACATAACCTCAAACACAAGAACAGAAAATTTACTTTTAATTTATGCAGAATTAATAAAAATAACTGCTATTAAAGTTGTAAATAATGAAAATGGGCTTTCCTAAGGTTACACGTCAAGTGTGGAGCCCTATGTATAGTTAATTTGACCATATGTGTTGTTGCAAATTCCATTGTTCAAGTTTCCGACCAGGAAAGCGGGGGCTGTCAACTTAAATCCTGAACTGGGGGTTCTGAAGATTTCAGTTGATGGAAAATTTACGCTATTTTGTTTTTCAGTACATAAATAGTTGCTTACATAAAAGATGCTTACAATAAAACGTCCTTTTCGGTTTTTATCTGTGAAGTTAAATTTCCGAAGTGGAAAAACGTAAGTAGTTAAATATCAATCGTTTTTATTTTCATCAAATTTACTTTTCGACAATAAATAAAGACACGTTATGTTTAGTCTGGATGTGTGCTCGTTAAATGAGGTTATATTATTATATGACAATTAATAAATTAATGTGCTAGTAGTGAAAAAAATCATATATAAACCACGGTAGAGAAAACTATTATAGCCTCGCATCTATTATTGCCCTCGATGCTACGCATCTTGGGCACTAAACCCGCTCGGCTATAAAAAGTGTTTTCTCTACCTTCGTGTATAATGTACTATTTCGGCTTTGGACGAAAAATCACGTTACTTAGCAACTATGACCTTTAACAAAAAGATGGATTTTTCGTCCAACGTTTCGAACCGAAAAATGTCATCTTTTAATGCAATCGAATAAAAAAATGTTTTTTTATACCCAACTTTGACGGCCTGTAATTTTGTTATTAGTTGAAATAGGACAAAAAAATTTTTGCATTTTTATTATTTGTGGTGCTGTATTTCAGGTTAAAATTTTTGCATTCACTTCCATAACAGTCTGTAGTTAGCCGAGGAGACAGCTTGCAAAATCGATGGTAAAACCGACAACTACGGAAAATGTTTGGAGCCTCGAGGTTTACATACTATTTTTTTTACCACGTGAAAAAAACATTTTAGGTTTAGGACGTAATTTTCACTATTTCACATATTAGAAAACAAATTTAAAAAAGTGCTAATTAAGGTAAGATAAATGTTTTTTTCGGGTGGATGAAAAATAGTATAAATAGTAGTAGTATTAATATACTTAAGGTCCGCGCTTACGGCTCTACGGACTGTAAGCAGAATCATGATGGTAATCAGTACATGGAGAGTTATTGTTGTTTATTGTTGCTGACATGCTTATTTGAAAAACAGTATTAAATAATTGGTTTATTATGACTACTGTGTATAATACATGGTATCTTTAAGCGTTTTCAAACATCCATAATAAGAGGTTGTATGTTCTAACAAAACTGAAAATACAATTTATGTTTTGTTTATAATAGACCGGCCGTTATTAGCACGGCGGTTATGAAATTTAAAAACAATATAAACATACATATTATAAAATTTAAATTCTAAACGACACGCGGCCAATATGCAAATAACAGACTTATAAACCAAGGCGATAGCCCAGTCTTTAGCCGGGTTATACCTATTACATTATTTATTTGCTCTATGCTCTATTTATTGGTCTAATGACAAGTAAATTTAATTTAGTTTGTCTCTTTGTTTTTGGGACGCACCATATTTTTGAGTAATTAATTACATAGTTTGAATGCGGCTTTGATCATAGTAAAGGCAATTTATCCTTTTGTCCCTTTAAGATGCGTAATTTGTCACAAAATGGCTCGTTAGTTAATAGCGTAAGTTCCGTCTTGTGGGTTGGAAAATGAATATAATAGTTAAGTACCTGTTTTGAATGCTTCTTCCTCAGCACGCCTCTGCATGACTTCCCGGACAATCTGCTCGAGTCGTGAATTGTTTTCGTTTTGTTTTTGTTCTTGCATTCGTTGCTGACGCCTTTTCCTTACCAAGTCCCGGATCCGTTCAAAGCTCTGAGCTAATTTCGACTCATCTCCAACTTCCTGTACAACATTTTTGTTTGTTTTGTAAATTACTCTCTGACGCGAATATTTTCTAGACACATGCATTCTGGTAAGTTCCTCAAAAGTTCTATCGTTATTTTGTGTTTTTTTATCCCGATCCAAAGTGTCAAGTGGTTAACTTTTGATACAGTGAAAATGCATGTTTTCGTGTATTTTCCTCTAAACTAAACTAAATTTTTGTATAAGCTAAATCATCAATTTAGTTTTTTCTAAATTGGCGATTTTTGGCGAATCTACATGTATAGCGATTGCTTTTGGCTTGGTGTCGTGCTTAGCACTGTTATTTTTCAGCATTTATTCAATAAAGCGAAGCAATTAAACAGGAATTAGTTACTTACCTAATGCATTAACACATATATTTATGTACATTTCGCTTGCAAACGACAATATCACAGGGATTTAGAAATTGTGCAAGATTATCCTTGTTAGAAGAGTGCATGCACACATAAATAAAACAACAAAGAAGATAATAATTAATCGAATAAAATAAAAACCGGTCACTAACCCGCTCTTCTTCTTCAACTGGATAACAAAAATCTGATTCAGGTCTACATAAATTTTGTGTTGGGAAAAAATAATAAACCTGTGAAGAATAAAAAACATAAAATAACATAAACGGGCATGCAGGTGAGATGGTGCGTGAGTTCGGTACCTCTTTTCGAGTCTTTAGCTCTTCTGAATTGAAACTGTTGAGTAACAACGCCAAGAACAAGTTCAGAACCATGAAATTTCCCATTACTAGAGTCGGAAGGAAAATTGCGAGACACGTGCCAGGGCCCTGAGATTATCACAATTACGTCATGTTCGACGTAAAGGCAATTCTCACCTCTGTGCTTTCCGCCCGCATGCAATCCCATAAGGGTTCGATCCATTCGCCACAAAGGATCCGAAAAATCATCATGAACGAATGAAAAAAATCAGTGAAGTTCCATCTACAATCGAAAAAAAAAACTAAATTCAAGGAAATCGCGTCCCTGTCTTAAATGTCGGTCGTTCTGTGTTTAATTATCCCCCCAGAACAATTTCCTCGGTCGTAAAAAATATCACCCTCGTAAAACCCTGTCTTTTGTCGTCAGATTAAATATGAAGCAGACCACCCATAACTTACCTAGGGACAGGATCGGGATAGAACTTTTCTGGAGTATAGTCTTTTGCGAAAAGTTGCATCCCTATCACGGCGAAAATATAAATGACGATAACAAGGACGAAAGTAAGATTCCCCAAAGCCCCTATTGTACTAATTATAATGCTGAGCAACACTTTCATGGTTATCCACGATTGAGCCAGTTTTAGAACTCTTAACTAGAAACAAAAGTTAAGGGAATGCCTACACGTTTTTTTAACTCACCAATCGCAAGCCTCGCAATACCGAAAGTCCATCGACAAGTTCAAAAATCAAGTCTAATACACTTGCCGAGACTATAATTAAATCGAAGATGTTCCAGCCGCAGTAAAAAAATTCTTTGCTGAGCGCCATCAGCTTTAGGCAACATTCGAACGTAAAAATGGAAGTAAAAACCTACAAAGATATTAAGTTTGGAGATACAGAGTGTTTTTGAAATTTGTTTAGGAATTGTAACTGGTAATATTTAGTTGTAGTTGAAATGATGAAATATCTAAAATTTCCTTTTAAAAATATTTAATATTGATGGTTTTTGAGGTATACGAAAAAGCAGTTTCTTTTTTTGAAAATAAGCGCTTCAGTATAATTTTAAATTTGGCGTTTTTGGTCATGACAATCAATAAATTTAAACACAAAAGTAAATAGATACTTTGCTTTTTTTCTCCAAATTGAAAACATATAGATAGATCGAAAGATAGATAAAAAGATAGAAAAAGAAAAAAAAAAGAATTAAAAGAAAAAGTTAACATGAACAACTCGGGCTGTTTACCTGACATGAAAATAACGCCTCGAAAACTTTATTATACGAAGTTTAATTCTATACAACTATTATCTTTACATTTTTTTTAACCTTTACCGTTTGTACAGCGTTTTCAAACAAAGCTAGAGTTGCACAAATCTTAAATTTGCAATATATATATTTTAATATATTCCAGGAATTTTTGTTATTTTTTCTTAAATACAAGTATCTATTAAGAATTTAATCCTCTGTATGACAGCATTTTTTTGTTCGTTTTAAAACTATTTAAGTTTTATTATTGAAGCAATTTCATGTGTCTATCTCTCTCTCAGCCGCTCTTTCCAATACCAGAAAAAAGCGATTACACTAAGTCTTAGTCTAAATGTTCTAATAAAGGACACTATTAATTAATGAAACACCGTACAAATGTAGAGGGTGTCTCATCGTATATGTATAGTAGAATTTTGAACCTTTAGAATAAACGGAAAAAAATAAAATTTATTAACTAACCATTCTCCTACGAGGTGTTACAATAATCTTAAAAAATATTAGCAATTTGTTACTCCGTTTAAGAGAAAAATATAGCAATTTATGCAATAAAATTTTATTTTTATGTTTGTTTTTTTTTGATCTAATAAAAGGAAAATGTCAGAAAGTGGTTTTGTAAAATAAAAAAATTAAAATCTGTAACAATAGCGGCAAAATTAACCAATTTTTAAAAGCAACTAAATTGAAGCGTTATTTATTGATATTCTACTGCTTATTGAAGTTGACTGCAAGACAAGACCTTTTTTTATGGTAACGTAAATTTATAAGCTTTGGGATAGACTCTTGGATTTGCTCTTGAGAAGCATGTGCACAGGAGTTGGAGTAATCGTTTAAGGGGCTATTGCCTATAAAAGCCGATCATCTTTTGTGTTTATGGGAGGCACTATGACAGCTGTGCGTTATGTTGATGACGTCCTACGAATCACTGAACTGCCTTATCTAGATGGCTGTTAACATGTTCTTTTTCAGCAAGACAACGCACGTACATATTGTTCGTCAAACTATGGATTTTCTATAAGAAGCTGGCGTTAATGTTTTGCCGTGGCTACCCCGTTCATTGGATTTTAATCCCATTGAGCATGTGTGGGATATGATGGAAAGAAGGCTGTCCGTTTTGCACCGACCTCCACAGACTCTGGCACATAATTCATAAGGTTTAAGTGGCTTGGAACTAGGCGTCACAAGCAGACATCGACTATCTCATTTAAACTCAATCGTTTCATTCTTGATACAGGTGTACTACATTGCCAAAAAATCTCGTTTAAAAAATTATTTCGTCTAAGTGTAACACTTCTAATTTCACTGAGTATATATTATATATAAAAAACTTAAAATATTAAAAAAAAAATGAAACATATAACTACGATATCATATATCACGTTGCAAAACTGGCTTGAACACAGTTTTGTCAAATAATTACTACTAAATATCTGGAAACTTTTAAAATGGATAACGAACACTGTAATACAGGTCCACTTGGATTTAAAAATATTTATTTAGGTAAGCGACCATCACAAACTTAATAACTCTTTTGCAAAATATTGTTGCTTCTTGTTCTTTTTATCACTTCAGATGCTGGGGTAAGTAGCCAAGTGATGTGTAGAAACCTCAAAGGGGGCCATAGGCTTCAGAAAAAGAGACTTTCAGTTGCGGTTATTTTGCTGTTGACTTATAAGTGTTTTCCTTGGTAGCAGTAGCAACACAACACAGAGATGTACGGACTAACAAAATTGTAACGAATAAATCTGGAAAATTTTGCAGAAGCTTGAATCAGACGGTGATTTAGCGTTTGTGGATAACATTAGTTCATTGACAAAATTCCTGGTAGTCTCGAGAATATTCCTTGCATACAGCAGCCTGGCTGTATATAAAGCGTGGAGAGGACGGACGAATGACGATGACCAAATAGTGGAATTCAGTCGAGTTTAGTATAGAAGCAAAGCGGCAATATAAAGTGTTATATTTATTTATCGAGTTATCGTTGTGTTGTTCGTGTAAATAGTTTGTTGTTAGATAAATTATTCGTTAAAATCCAACTCTTTAAATTTCAAGAACTCGAATTTGAGAGATCTTTACAACATTGTAGTGTAAGTACACTAAGAACTTATTTTTCTGACTTTTTTAACAATGGAAAAAAAATAAACAATAAATATCAACTCTCATATACGTCACTAAGGATGCGTTTAGAAGGCTTCTCATAGAAGGCTACATCGTGTATCTCAAAAACTATCGCATTTGAATAGGACAATTTTTGGTATTTCGCATACTTTAAACGAAAACTATTACCAATTAAAATTACTAGGGGACTTTCAAAAACACCCGGTATATACCACCAAAAACTGATTTTATTTTTTGTTTATATTATAGTTAGTTTAATGTGTCTATTGATATTTATTTATTTAAGGAAAGCAAACTGTGTTCCAGTCGAATACAACACCAGCAAGCTGGAGACCGGAGTTTTTATCTTTGGTCAGTACAAAGCCTTCTTGAGCGTTGTGTTCGATTGGTACAGATTAAAGCTTGTTCATAAGAAGTGGTAGCAAGACTACATTGGTGAAATAAGTTTTAGTAATTTTTGTACTGGAATTGAGAAGACAGTTTGTTGTTTCATAATTCGACTTACTTTATTGCCTACGTCTAGAGCCCTGAGCACGTCGTCGCTCATGCCGTGGTGCTCCATGGCTAGGAACATGGTATTGAGCACAATGCAGACCGTGATGGCGAGCTCGAAGAGCGGGTCGCGGACTATCCGATAGAGAGCTTGCTGAAACTGCAGCCATCCTTCATAATCCATACAACACTGTTCACAGCCGGAACAGTTTCGGTCTAGTATCTGGTCGTCTAAAACGTATTTTTCAATTAAGGGAAGGAATTAAATTGGAGCAGAAGAGAAGTAATGGCGCTTAAATGTCCGAATTTGTGGCCGTAAAGTTCAGAAGGGTTGGTCGAGGACAATTAAGTTTTTAGACATAGTTGGAATTGCCGAAATTGGATGAATCCAAGGTGAAGTCGGTCACAAGAGAAAGAGCGAAATTACAATTACAGCTCCTTTTAGGGTGAAATTCCAAAGTGTTATCTCTGAAATTAATTGCGAACGAACCGAAAATGTATCAAGCAAATTGCTTGACAGGACATAATCATAAGTTGTTGTGTTCTAAACAGTAAGAATGTCGGCTCCAGAATTTTATTAGTGAAAAGGGTCATTATTTGGGAAAATAAATGTTAGAGACTTACCGATAACCACAATGTGTGATAAATAGTCCGGCGGAAGGGAGTACATTTGCTTCTTTTTCTTACAGCTTCCTACTCCATTGCACTTGATCACTTTTATCTCCTTCGGGCTTAGAGCAACTGTAACAGGTGTCACCTCTATCCTTTGCTGCAACAGATTAGTCGAATCGATAAAACGAGGAACTCGCATATTATGAAGAAAAACCTACGCGTGGCTGCGGTCCATGTGAAGCCACATCCTCGGACGTAGCATCGCCTTCGGTTTCGTGGTCATCCACAACTCCTGAATCGTCCAACGAGGATTCCCGGTTATTGCCCTCGCCACTGTTACTACTCGCCTGGCGGCTGCTAAGTGGTATCCTCACAGGCGCTATACCGAAAAAATTTAACGTATTATACTGCTGCTGTTATTTCCCTAGTATTCAAATTATTATAATCGAAACATTTACTTTTGTTGCTCACTTGAAATAAATTTAAAACATCTTATTTATTCTTCAATATTGTACACTAGATAGTCATTTTAAATTTGATCCTCTTTTGTGAAGGCAGCATACATCCTAATAGGTTATTTACGTGACAAACCTGTTAAATCAGTTTTTATGTGTGAGAGACATAGGCGCAAGTCTTGCAATGTTGTGAGCTCAATAAAGGCTAATAATGAGCTCATAAACTTTGATTCAAATTTTGGTTTTAACTACACCATTGGCATTGGTTGCTTCTCTAAAAATGAAGAAAACCGTATTTTTGTCTTTGAAATAGTTAAAATAGACCCAAGGGTCTAAATGCAAATCTTAAGACGAGTCCAGTCGTCTTTGCTTTTGCTTATTTTTATAGTCTTTGTAATTCATAGCCGTCATTTTGTAAGCTGTTATCACGTCGCGACGACATTGAAAAATTTAAAAAAGTTTTTTGAAAAAGAAATTGTTGGATTATCAACTGAGATAAAGTTATTATAAAGTAAAATATTAATTATTGACAAAAAACAAGTCTGTTATGTAACATAATGAATTTGTAAAGTTAGCCTGTAAATACTTATTACGAGTATTTAGTTATTTTTATCTATTCAGGCCACCTTTCTGCAGTAAATGAGCGTTTAATAAGTCAAGAGGACATAATAATAGATAGTATATTTCTATCGTCTGAAAATAAAGATTGAGAAGCCCTTACCAAGAGTGTTGGAAGGATGCAGCATGTCCGGACACCTGGGGTCGGAGAGCTGCACATGTCTGGGAGGCGGCAATGGCAGCGGGAGCATTTGTGGTCTGGAGGAACTCCTGCTGTGACGCGGACTGGGACTGGGACTCGGCGTAACAGAGCGGTTGGTTTTTGGGGAAGTCTTGGCCGAATCCTTGCTGTCTTCTTTAGCGTTGGCGGCGTCAATAGCGGCGGCGGTGCTTGGAGATTTGTTTGGATTATTAGTGCTCCTCGTCCGCTTTCTCCGTCGCGTTTTTTTCCGAGTGTACGACGAGAGAAGGACGCCTTTTCTCGCGTCGATCTTTTTGATTTTATGCTTCGACAGTTTTTTCACGTTTAAACTAGATGGGTCGAAGCTGAACGTGGAATCTTCGCGGTGATCCACGAGCTCTTTCTTACGTTCCTGTGAGCGGTAAAGGAGAATTAATCTTGCACTTCCTGCAATTGGAAATAACTTACCTCTTGCGTTATTTCCGCTTCTTCTTCGTAACTTAGCGCTACCACAGCCAACATTAGGTTAATTAGGTAAAATGAACCGAAAAAAACTACTACGGTAAAAAACGAAACACTTATTGGACCACACGATGACAGCACCATATTGTAAACGTTCTCCCAATAGTCGAGCGTAATGAGCTGAAAGGTGGTGAGCATCGACCAGAGGAAGTTATCGAAGCTTGTGTATCCGTGGTTGGGGTTTTCTCCAACGCAGATGCACGTGTGAGTCGAGGGGCAGTGTCGAGAGCCCGTCACGTTGCCGCAAAGCAGGGGCTCGCCAGTTTCGTTGCGCACTATCCAGTTATTGGGGTCGCTTGTCCAACTACAAAAAATACGAATAAACTCAAAGACCAAACTGTTGATAATTGAAATAAGCAAAAACTAATATATTTGCTCCATTCTTGCCGGCCAACCATTAAAACCACAGCAGGGGGCTGCTGTGGACATGTAATTGAAATGTAATTTACCGAAACTGGTGGAACTTTTACCGCTAAATTGAAAGATTAATGGAAATTTAATAACAAATCAAAACACTGAATGTTTTCTGGTTGCAAAAAGTTCATTAAAACACAGGAATGTTATGTACAGCCGAAATTGGAAAATGATTAATTTACAAATGGAAAAAAGGACAACATTTAAAATTTTACTAAGCAGTAAGTCTCAGTAAGCACATATACGTTAACTGCATACGTTTGACCAGCTGTTATCAGCAATTAATTATTATATAAATGTTTTTTAAGAAAGTAATCTTATACTAGTCTACTTCTTGTATTTGTACTTCGCTGGATAAAAGCGCTTTGTACAATAATCCGGTAGAAAAAGAATAAGAACAAAACGTGAATACTTTACAAAAGTGTAGCAACAACTAACTAATTAAGATTGACCTTAAAAGCAAGAATAACAAGGAGAATTATTCTACTGACTCTTCTGTTTATGACAAGAATCACGGATGCAGTGAAACAACTCTATATTGTGCAATATCCAAAACTTCGAATGTATGTACATATATTGTTAGGAGGGATATTTCTGAAGTTTTGGGAATTGTGCTCTAATTAAATTACACAAAACTTGTAGGCAATGCTATAGGATAGGTGATATACAACTCTTGACATGTTTATGCAGCTATCTATTGCAATATTGTTTAGTCTGATTACTAGGTCGACTATATAGACGCGTTTACATAGTTTTGTTTTTATAACCACGGAAGACGCGGCTAAATCTCAAAAAGCAATTATTTTTTTGTGGAATGAGAGTGTAAAAACTTCAGAAATTATCCATTGTCTGCATGAAATGTTTGGTGAATCTGCATAATCTAAAAGAACTGTATATCGGTGGATCGATCGTTTTAAAACTGGTAGAACATTATTAGAAGACAATTCACGCAGTGGTCGTTTGAGTAGCTTGGTAAATGAAGGAATCATTACTGCCGTGGAGGACCTACTAATAATAAACAGGCGAATGACTGTTCGTCAAATGAGTGTACAACTAGAAATAGGTACAAAACAGTAGAGAAAACTCTATAGATGTAACACTTGTCGACAACTTCAAGTACTCTTAGTCCGTTATGCTAATAAATTTTGACAACGATAATAATTACTGACAAAACATGGATTCTTTATTTCAATAATGAGATCAAAACTCAATCTAAAGAATAACGTAAACAGGAAGAAAAGTTTCCTTTTTGTCTATTGGAAAGATAATGCCGTATTCTGAGATTGCAAAGGGATTATTTTAATAAATTACCTGATAGCAAAAGGTGCAACAATTAACCTAGAATATTATTCGAATTTATTATCCAGACCACTGCGTCAAGCACTTGTCAAAAACCGATCTGGAAAGCTTTTGTTACTGCAATAGGATAATGCAAAACTCTACACCACCAGAAAAACGAAGGATGTTTTGAACGATTTAGGATGGGAATCGCCTTAATTGTCAGATCTGGCACTCTCTAATTTTTATCTATTCCTAAAATTGAAAAAACTTATACGCAATGTTCGATTTTGGAGTTTAACTGACGTAAAACGTGTCATAAATAGATGGAGTGAAGAGACACCGAACAAGTTCTTTGACGACAGCTTAAAAAATTTAATTCATTGTTGGGATAAATGTATTCAGTTTAATGGAGATTATGTTAAAAAACTACATTGTAATAATGACAAAAATTGCCAAAATAAAAACATTAGAGCCTAATTCCTAAAACTTTGGAAACATCCTTCCTATTACAAAAAAATGTATTGTAGTTTATAACACAACGCTAGATGGCGCTAAGTGAGATTGAAAGCCTAGATCTAAAAAATACTAAATCTAAACAATTTAAATCTGCGTACGAAGGGTGCCAACATTTCTGGAAGAAATAATGACAATGGTTTTAATGATGATTATGGATTCGTCAAAATGAAAATGAACAATATGTGCTCCAAGAATTATCAAAATTTAATGAAACCAACAGGGTCACCAATAAAGTGAAGCTCTTTAGGGAAACAAGGAATTTAGAGCATTCGAAGATCAACATTAAACAGGAAGTGTTACCAGCCTGCTAAGCAGTACTTACAACTTGATCAGATCAGAGGAACGATCGAGATTATAATTGGTGTCGGATATGGATCATACAAAAAGCTATTGCTCGGATAAAACAATCAGCAACATGAAGCTGCAATCTTCAAACAACAGAAAAATTCGAGCTAGAATTAATTTTGTGAAGAAAATTGGCGCAATAGTTCACCGATTCGCGTTTCCGCGACATCAGCAAAATCAGCAAAGTGTTATAACAAGGTCACCTGACCAGTACCAACCAAACATAAACAAGTACATTTAAATATTTTAAATTAGGTTGTTGGATTATAATGAGTACAATCTCTGTTTTGACAATTTAATATTTGGAATAATTGAGATCATAATTGTTATATACTTAACTACAATGGCGAATTTCAAAAAGCTGTGCTGTCGGATAAATTTTTTAACAAAATTACAAAAAGACTTAAAATAATTTGAGATTTACCTTATAAAACAGAGTTTATAATCAAAGTTTCTTTTAGACATAAAAATTAAAATAACTAAAAATGAATATGTTTCGGATCTTGTATCTTGAAAACTAAAAGGAAATGAGTTCTTTTGGAAAACTTTCTGGAGCTTTCTAACCATAAAAAAATGTAAACTATTTTGTTGGAGTGCGAATTTTGAGATATTTGTATGTAATTAATTTGGCAATAAACTTAACTCCGAGTTCTCAAGAGAAGTAGGGAAGAAGTTTAACCTTGAGATGAGTACGATTTTAGCTTATTTGTGAAACTTTAACTTATTTGAGATTTTACAATGTTTTACAATAACAAATTAACAGTTTTTTAACTATTGCAGCCAGCTGTAACGACTTAACTTATAAAATTGTAAATATTAAATATTTCTTTTTTACAATTTGGGGTGAACAGTCAATGTAATTTGCCAGTGATTATGTTTTAGACTGAAAACTGCAAAAAGCTGTAGCCATGGCCAACTGCATATATATCCACTAACGTTCCTATATGGCCGTCCCACTCGAAATTTGAATTGACAAAATTGGTCCCAATTGTGGCGCCATCTATACATCATTTATTGAAATAAATACAGTTACCTACTTTACATTTAATTAAATGTCATTAATCTGGCATTTAAAATTTGAATTTTATTGTTCAGTTTCAAATTTTCCCAAAGTAAGCAAGCAAAAAATAAATAAAATGAGTAAAACATGTTTTGTTTATAAAAACAAAAATCTTCCTTTTTGTGAAATCCCGGTCAATCCACAAACACGATCGCAACAATGGTTTACACTTTTGCAAAAAATGGGCGGTGAGTAAAATATAAAAACGCTTTTAAATTATTCTGTACTTTTAATTTATTGTTGTATCTAACGGTCAATTCATAATGTTTTTCAAAAAATTCTTACGTACCTAGCACATTTATATTCGAGTGCTTTATTTTTACCCACCAAAATCTGGGTAGATATTGTTTGTTTGACCATAACTATGGTATCAGAAATCATCTTCTCAAATCATCGTTTTTAAGATTGTCTCGAACCAGAAACAGTTTTGAATACTTCAATAATAAACAAAGTTTTAATAATTTTTTCGACGTAACCTAACTTTTAAATGTCACTTGAATTAATTTTATTTGTAAATAAAAACGCTAGGGGTCGCTAGTTCTGGGACCGGCAGTTTTGGAGTGAAACGGCCGTAATAGTATTTAGCTGGCCGTGCTGTAGCATGCTTATTTATTCAAATTTTAAAAATGATTTTTACTACAAGAATTAAAATAATATAAGCTACACTTTGTTCTTTGAAATTTTTAATTACATTAATCTCAATTTTTGCTAATTAATTTTTATTGTTATAATTACCCTTTTAAAAGTTTGGAAGAACAATTGATCTTGTTTTCTTTGATGACACATTTAACGGTGAAAGATACAGAAATAATCTACAAAGCCATTTTTTGAAAACATGCGGTTTGACGAATTATTTAGTTACAATCTACCAGAAAAACAATCCAATTAATTCAGCAGTTTTATCATAATGGCATTATAACTTTTCCTCCAAGATCACCTCACCTATTAAAAATACGATTTTCAAAAAAAGATCACTTACGTTTGACGAACTAAGAGAAGCCGCTGCAAATACTTGTAATTTGTAATGCAATAACACCCGAGTCCTTAAAGAATGCTTTTGAAAATATGAAAGAAGGATTATTGTTTGTATTCAGATGGAAAGCAGACATTTGGAGCATTTACTATAATTTCATCTTAATTCTTTGTTTCAATAGTTTCTACTCATAAATTTAAACCAAAAGATTAGCTCGTGTTGTGAGGTGTCACTGTTCTCATTTTTTTACAAATGCTACCAAACTTATCTGCAAATCATGAACATCTAAACCATAAATTCAATCGATCGCTTGGTACTTTCTACTAGTAGCTTTTCCTAGCAATAAGATTTAAAATTGCAAATTTTTTAAAATTTTGTTTGTTGTAAAATAATATAATCAAATACTGAAAAAATGGTGTAGATTCGACAATAAAAAGCCTGCGCCCAACGGGTGTCGGGAATTTTAACACTTGTCAAATGTGCATTCTTTTTCGTTTCTGATAAATTTAGAGTTTCTTATGGTATTATTCTACAGATTAAATAAACCATTTGGTACAAATAATTCGAAACATGCAAGTGTAAACAACATAAAATTTTTTAAAAAGCATTATTTTAACAAGGTTATGCGCTTAGGTTTTATGACCGTAATCCGAAAACGTAAAATTTCCTTTATATGTTAAACGTTAATGTTTATTTAATAACTTTTTAACGTAAGTGTGCTCACTGAGAAACACATAGGAATTTTTACTTACATGGATATTAACATATGAAAAAAGGATTGATAAAATCTTTTTGGGGAAAAAACAGTTAAACACGAACTCTTACCCCTATTAGATAGGTAATCTTATTATTCAGTTCTTCTAATGAAATTTTTGGGAGACTAAAATATTTAAGAGTTTAGTTTTTGATTAAAAGAACGAATACAATTTTTGATAAATATCTTAATAAGATTGATGTTAGAAAAACCTTCGCCAAATGAGTCTTTTGTGAGATTAGATTGTGTGGCATTTGTCGCAAGCAAGATGGCGGCGCCCAACATCATCATTCATCCGCTTTTATCCACAAATAGGAAATTTTCAGCGGATAAATGAGACCAATTCGGTTTCCAATGAATCAAAGTCTTTTGAGCAAAAAGCTCCTGGAGGCAAACAGGTGTTTGAATTCCCGATTTGAAATCTAAAGCTCCGTTGTTACGTCATGCAGAAAAGTCGGACTTCTATGAGTTCTATGCAACATACTTGAACCAAGTTTCGTAGGAGGCGTTGTGATCGTCCATTTTTAGAACGCACTTGTTGCGTAGTTCCCCCTTGTAAACTTGCAAGGCGAATAATGCGAACACCATCAAACAGAAAATGGTTAACGTCATGACTTCCGCGAGCTGTTTGAACGAATGGAGAAGCGCGTTGATGATGGTTTTCAGACCTGGAACAAAAGACAGAAATCAGTTGTGATTCATGATATAACTCCGTTCTCAGCGAACTTGTCAACCCTGTCATTAGAGCAAAGCCTGGGGTTAAGGCCGGTATTACACTTGTAACGCAACAGTTGAATTAATAACGTACGAAAATGTGATTGATGAGGCACATATTTAAAATGGAAATTACTGTTCCTGGATAATAAACAACAGTTTATGAGCGCTGTTGGCTAGTTTTAATGTAATTCACTCGTTTGTCCGACGATCTTAATCTGGAATTGTTGACAAAACTGTCTGCAATTCTGCCACTTTGCCTGCATTCCAACAAGGCAAAATAAATGACGTGACTACCCCCAAGTTGCAAATCCAATCCTGTCAGTCCTGCACTGTCGCTTTACTAACATGCACCGTTTTATCGCAGTCGCGATAATTTGCTCGCGTGTGAGTAAATCCATATGTTGCCATTCTTTCAAGGGCACTAATCTAACAATGGTATCGAAAATGGTCAGCGGTATTACGTTTTGCTTTCTGGTTAGGTACATTCAATCACCGTGACTGAAAGCTACGCCAATATAAACTTCTTGCTGCTTCAAAGAGCGTTTTTGAGCAGTTTGCTTAGGGATTCATACAACAGCCGATCATAAATTGAGAGATTGAGCGCTTACTTTTACATTAAAATCGTACTTCGCTCATAGTTATTTACTTACACATTGTGACTAGGATTTGTGCAAACTTCTGATTTCTGATGTATATACAAATCATATTGTATATTTATTTTAGTTTGTTCAAAATAAACAGTAGTATAAAAAGTAAACTTATGTAATAAAACGCTTATTCTTGTTTGCTGTTATGTCTTGTTATTCAAATAATGTATAATAAAAGGATCGATGATGAGATTACAGGAAATTATCTAGGGAAATTGAAACTGATGGACCCACCACTGAATAAACATTGTGTTAGACTAGATAAATAAGTCTTTTAGATATTCTCGTGTTAAGTTCATTCAAAGTGAAGTATCCAAAACAAACTATTGTTTCCTTTTAATAGAATTATAAGAAGTGGTATTATTTTTTTACATTTTCTATTCCATTTAAAACATATTTTTAAATATTATTATAACGTATTATAACACTCATTTGAATGTTTTAATATCTATTTCTGTTGCTCGTTTGCATATAAGTTTCATTAACGCACTCTAAAAAATTTGTTAAGTACCCCTGTTAACGGACTGTTAACATCAACCACTTCTCCATATCCATACAATGGGAAAAAAATTATGGGAATGCTTTGTAAACAAAGAGAAAATTTAGTTAATTAATTTAAAAAGAAAAAATTATCACGACAAACATAAAAGAGTTTTTCTACTTTGCGTTAACAATAATGACACTAAATTTTCATTATAGCACGCAAAACAGTAACTTTTTCATCGGTTATGTTGGCACCGTAAGCATAAAAATTACGCCTACCGCCTACACAATGGAGATGATATGGAATAGTTGATAAAATCATAAGCGAGCTGTCGAAAATATTGAAGAAAATATCAGTTAATTAGTAAATTAGTTGAAAACCTTAATAAACTTGACAAATGTCATTACTTCATTAGTGCCTTCCAAATTTGTCAAAAATCCCAAGTTGTCATAATTCTTCCAAAGGGACTTTTTGAATGCTTTTCTTTTGTAAAGCAAAATAGAAAAAATAGTATATTACACTCGTTTTATAAGACGACTTGTGACACTCATTCTATTCTATTCTCGCTTCGCTCGTCGTGCTCAAAACTCATTCGTGTCACAATAATCGTCTTATGAAACGCGTATAAAAATGTACTATTATTACATGCTAGATTTGACGTTGGCTATACCTAGCTATAACACTTTTTTATTTTTTTTTTCAAAGTTTTTGAAATTTTTTGTTAGTTGCAGTGTATTATCAAGATGTATGTAATAAAGTTGTCTCATTTTGTTATTTTCAAAGTTTAATAGTAACAAAAAAAAATTGTAAGTTATGATCATAGATATTGTAATTAGTACTGCCTGTTTAAAGTTTTTTTCCGTCGAGCAACGAGGAGATGAATTTTCTAAAACTTGGACAGCTGTTAATTTTATTTGTTTAAACTTTGGGAAGATTGTTGAATTTTTATTTTGAAATCAAGAAAAGAATCACCAAATAAACCAGTTTAGGAGGTTGAAGAAACCAGTGTGCAGTAAGAAATAAGAAAGGGGAGATCGCAGGTAGAGCTAAATGGCAAACAATACGCGCATGCGCAGTTTAAAAATACATTTGTGTAGGGCGCACATTTTAAAAGATTTCGGTAAATTTTAGGAAATTATTTGTGTGCCGACAGGTACACCAATCAGCTGATAATCAGTTTTAGCATATTTTGCGCATCCTATTATATATTTATTATAATTATAATTTATTTGCGATTCATGTTGACTTACGCATTTTTAATACCTACCGAAAATAAAAAGTTTCAAATAAAATTAGGCTGTGTCGATTTTTATTATAGCATAAATTCATTAACGATAGAATAAAATGAATCAAAAATAAACAAAATAGTTCGTACAATAAAAATTTGCAGTTCCTAGTTGCTAAAGAAATACCATTCTTACTTTTACGGTTATATTTGTGTAATGTTGGTTGCATTGGATTTCAAATTTTTATAAATGCAATTTATATGTATAAATCTTGATTATTATTACTACTTATTACATAGTTATTGTTTCTAGCATGTAGGTACTAGGTAATACTTGAATGTAAGTATATTTTTGGTAAACACAATTAAAAATAGATAAAATATTTCTTAATAATCTGTTGTTCTACATGTTTCAATTGTTACTATAGTATGTTTAACACAAATTATTGACAGACGCTTTTTTTTCGATAAATGCCCTGTCTATATTTTTAAGTTATTTCTGGAAAAATTAATTCCCGCCTAATGTTTCGCGCCTATTGTTTCGCAGACTCTGCAGATTTATTTGAATTACTGACCAGTATATTTCGTAATCTATACAATTAGTGATCTATTTGGTTTTTTCACTGTGTGTAAATTAAAAACGGGATAAATAGACGTTTTTATTTAGTTAAGTGTAGTTTTAATTATCTATTAGTTATACAGACTTATTATTAGTAGTTAGATATTAATTATGGATCCTACAACGGCATTAAGGTAAACTACTGATACAAGACTAAAAATTTTGTTACAATTAGTAATTTATATTTTATTATTTAGTTGCAACTATTGCCAGAAGAAGCTATCTTGTACTTCAAGCTTATATAGACACTTGAGAGAGATACATCAAGATGTGTTTAACAGTAGTAAAAAGCAGTGTCGAATCGTTTGTTGTTCGTGTCAAGCTGAAACAAAATTTAATTCTTACGAATTACTATACACGCATCTTCAGGACGAGCACAAAATTTATTTAAAAAAGGAGGACAAAGTGTTTAAAGACCAGAAGGATTTTCAAGAGTGGAAAGAAAAACAAGAAAAAGAAAATAAAACATTTTTCAGGAAACATGGCACTTCAGAAAGTACCCTTGGCTCAGTTTCATACTATGTGTGTCATAGAAGTGACGTGAGACAATTTAAAAGTAAATGTCAAAGCCGGGCTCCAAAACAAGGGGGTAGCATTAAAATAAATGGAATATGCCCAGCACGTATTAGAGCTACATTTTCAAATCAGTC
The DNA here is from genome assembly GCA_029207805.1 of Tribolium confusum. NCBI lineage: Eukaryota > Metazoa > Arthropoda > Insecta > Coleoptera > Tenebrionidae > Tribolium > Tribolium confusum. The sequence goes on from JALGAY010000003.1 coordinate 7,769,445, forward strand.
AAATGAAGTATTTGTAAATTATGTGAGCAATCATCTTGGACATGATCTCGAATTAAAATGTCAGCCCTTGACAGAACAAGAACAAAAAACATTGGTTGAAAAAATTAGAATTGGGGTTCCTTTCAGAAATGAAGTGTCTCGGTTAAACCTTCTCAATACTAAGGATCTAAGATATTTGGCAAAAAAAAATAAAATGGATGGGAAGAGGGACTCGTCTGATTTGGTTTCAGTAGATTTAAAAGTAGCAGAATGGAATGCCACACAGAAAAACGTTTTTATTTTCAAAAAACCAGGTGAAGAAATGGAATCACTAGAAAACAAGGATTTTATATTAGGGTTTATGAATGACGATATGAAATATATGCTTACCACTTATGGGCATAATGTTATATGTATGGATGGTACTCATGGCACAAATCCTTATGGTTTTGAATTGACTACCATTTTAGTATTGGACGACAAGAATATGGGATATCCTGGAGCAATTTTGTTAACCAACAGGAAGGATAAACAAATCCAAGAATTATTCTTGAATGAAATTAAAAAAAATATTGGTCCTATCATTCCCAAGTACTTCATGTCAGATGACACTGTAGTATATTGGGATTCCTGGAACAAAATAATGGGACCGGTATCAAATAGACTACTATGCACGTGGCATGTAAAAAAAAATTGGATACAACAAAGCAGACATAAAATTAATAACAAGGATATCCTAAAAAGTGTACAAAATAATTTAGACCAAATACTAAAAGCCACTGAAGAACCAGAATTTCTTCGTCTCAAAGAGGAGTTTATTATTTTTTTAAATGAAAATAATGAAGCCAAATTTTTAGAATACTTTGAGAAATATTACCTACAAAGTAATGACAGAATTCAATCGTGGGCTCATTGTTATCGTGTTTATGCTGGAATTAATACCAACATGCATTTGGAAGCGATGCATAAAAATTTAAAATATAATTATTTTAATGGCAAGAGTGTCCAGCGTTTGGAATCATGTCTCGATGCTATTGATCAGCTGGTTACAGACAAGTCGTGGCAACGTGTCGCTTTGCTTTTGCGACCTACTGCTACCCATAGAGACTTGGCTATAAACAAGTCACACAAAGCTGCTACAAGAATGTCGTTAGAGATGGTAGCAGAAGCTGATCACGACACTTATCTGGTTCATTCAGCTTCTTCTATTTATTTCTATGAAGTTCGGAATGCAAATAACAACTGCAACAATTGTCGACTAAAATGTTCATTGTGTGATATATGTATCCACGAATATAAATGTTCCTGTCCTGAGTCATCTATTAGGAATAATATGTGCAAACATATACATTTGGTTGGACTCTATAAAAAAAGTGTTGCTCCAGAAACTGTTTCTACATCTGCAAAAGAAAACACCATAACTTCAGAGTTAGAAGTTAGAATAAATACATTACAAACAACGCAGAATGATGATACACTCAATAATACTACGACAGACAAAAAATCTGTGTGCCAAGAACTGTTCAACCAGGCTCTTGCTCACTGCGAAAACCAAAATAGTTTTGACGAATTAGAAAATATTTTAAGAAAATTTAATTCGAAGAGAGTTGGAGAAATGTTACCTCGACCAGGAAAAAAACGTAAAATAGAAAAACAAAAATTTTGAAATCCGTAAATTGCACATTAAAAATGTCTTCTTCTTCCTCTCCTTGACATTGTTCAACCACTTGCTTCTATCATCAAGAATAAATTATCAAAATACTAAAAGGGGTCACGAAAATGTAAATAATAATTGTAAACAACAAAATGACAGCTGATAGATAATTGACAAATGACATTTCAACACATGCGCCGTGACTCGCGTATTGTAATTGTTGTATTTCTTCTTTAGCAACATTTACATACCAACTTCAAATTATTATTGCACGAACTAATTTGTTCATTTCATTCTACCGTTAATGAATTTATGCTATAATAAAAATCGACACAGCCTAATTTTATTTGAAACTTTTTATTTTCGGTAGGTATTAAAAATGCGTAAGTCAACATGAATCGCAAATAAATTATAATTATAATAAATATATAATAGGATGCGCAAAATATGCTAAAACTGATTATCAGCTGATTGGTGTACCTGTCGGCACACAAATAATTTCCTAAAATTTACCGAAATCTTTTAAAATGTGCGCCCTACACAAATGTATTTTTAAACTGCGCATGCGCGTATTGTTTGCCATTTAGCTCTACCTGGAGATCGCAAGTTAGCTTATTGGCGATTATTCGAGATCCGAAAGAGGGCGCTTAAACTGACAAAATGGCGGTTGTAGCAGTGAACAACAAATGCTGTTTATAATGGTTTACATGTGGTGCGTGTAGGTCTCGCCGGTTTTGTGTATATTTTAGTGTCGTAGTGTCGGCGATAATTATTCTAAAAATTGATGGTAGTGCATATAGTGAACTACCATAGCTACCAGGCAACAGATTCTTACAAAATGATCAAGATTTTGTTCGGTCCCACGGTGGAAAACTGCGATGAGGGAGTCTTTTCTATTAAAATTAAAAACTTATCTTGAAAAAGCATTTTGTAAAAGTGCTTGTAAAAGGAAATAATTTTTCAGTGACGGAGTTAAAAAAAATTGTTGATTTTTTTGGCCCACCCTAATAACTATAGACAAAGGTGAAAAACGAGTACTTTATTCAAAAAATTTAATTAAAGCAGTACAAAAACATATCTCATAAACATTATTTGATTAATCTAACCTGGCACATTTTTTGTTTATGGGGAGAGGGGGGGGGGGGGTATAGTGTCCTCAATCCTTCTAAATATAATATTGTAACTTCCTCATCTACGCCTTCAGTGCAAATGTTTGAATGCGGATCAGGAGTAGAACAAACCGGCACGTCCCCACGGATGCAGTTATTCGACCTTTGAACTGTCGCACACATGTTGTTCAGCCAAAGCAGAACCTGATCCAAACAAGAGCATTTCCACGGATTGCCATCTACAGTCATTTCATCAACTCTAATCTTGTTCAATGCTTTTTCTGTTATTGCGTTCAAGTAATTCGCAGCGACAGTGATAAAAATTATTTTAATTGCATTTGGGAAAATTCTTGAATCTATAGATTTGAGTCTGTTGTACCTCAAACCCAAATATTTCAAATGGGTGATGCCCTTAAAAGTTTCCGGTTGGATAACTTTCAATTCGTTGTAGTTGAAATAAATCTCTTTAAGTTTTTGGAGCTCGAAGAACGCCCGTCTTGGCAGAATTTTGATTTTGTTAAATTGGAAGTTTATGATTTGCAGATTTGTACTGTTAGCAAACCATTGTTGAGGCCAATCTCTTAGATTGTTATGATCACACGAAAGCTCCTTTAAGTTGCACATACTTCCAAAACTACCGACTTCAATTCGTTTTAATTTGTTATAACTTAAATTTAATGTCTCCAATTTTTGCGCCAACAAAAACACTCCCGCAGACACATAACTTAAGCTTCCATTTAGGATTTTGATGTTTTGAAGATTTGGAACATTTCTGACTGCCACAGGTTCGATACTTTTGATTCCACAACTATCAAAAGTTAGCGTATGAAGATGCTTCATGTTTCCCACGGAATCTCGACCTAGTTTTTGGATATTCTGGTGGGGAATGTGGACTTCGGTGATTACATTTTCATAGGCTCCTCGTTCGATACATCCAGTGATGGTGGTTTCGTAAGGTTTCTCGCGATCGGGATGTACTTGGGCTTTAACATTTTGAAATGATTCACAACGTGTTTAAGTAGTGTGTTTTATGAATAAATGGAGTGTTAAGATTAAGACCGAATGCATGTTTCACGTTAAAAGTACACTGCAGAACTGTCGCATTTGATCAGAAAAGAGGTCAAAGTTGCAGTCAAGTGGGAAGTCCGCTTACGACATTCTTTGTTTTGATGAACTTGATCAATATGTGTGGAACTACATTGGGAGTGTCGGTAGTTCCCGATTTAATTTATAAACAAAAACAAACTGAGAAATATGGAATCGGGTAAAATCCAAGGTCTAAATTGCGAGTAGGAGTCAATAAAGAAAAATCTCATTTAAACGTCAAATCTTCTAATATAAATTGTATATCACAAAAGTTTTGTAAATAAAATTAATAAAACCAAAGACGTTTCCTAAATTTTTGATAAAAGAGTTCAATTTCCATGACCTAAATCTAGAAGTGCTCTAATATAATTGTTTATTTTTTTTTATAAAAGACAGCCAGCCACCTTTCGGTGGCGTGCGTTGACTTCATCATTGAAAGCTAATTAAACACAAATTAACAAAAAAAAAAAAAACGGTTTTTATTAAGACTGTCGTTTAGAATTACGATTATTATTTATGTACTTTACTTTGAATATCATTAATTAGAAGCCCTAAATTATTCATGTCACAAAATTGTTAATTCGAAATTTTGACTGATGATGTCAACGCACTTAATGTTATTTATGGAACGTATAGAGGAGGATTTTAAAGATGTAATCTCCTATTTTTTTAAGAAAGAAATAACAGTAACATTTTTTAACAGTTAGCAATACTTTTATTAATTTTGTGATGTGTGTGATAAGTGATAACTATCCACATCAATGGATTTTACACTGTTAAATGATTACAAGGTAAAGTAGTAACCGTACACCAAATTTTAAAAATATTTAAAAAAAATATAAACATTTTATTTTGGGCCTATCATTAAGAGCAGATAATTCTGCATGAAAATGTTTTTCGGGAAAAATTAAAAATACGTATCGATTTATTTTTAGTTCTCAATTTAGGGTTAAAATATTTGCACTTCTTTGTGAAACACTCTGTATAATAAAATAAATTCACTCTTTAAAATTTAAAATTCTTTTTAGCTTTTTTTACACAGATTGTAAACTTGTAGAGAAATTAAACATCCGTTTCTTGTAAAAAACTTGTAGATTGTAGTTGCAAGTCACTTAATGTTGATGCAAAAGAGAAATGATGGGAGTGATTGATGACTTTAACCTAGAAAATGGATGGATTGTTTAAAAATTGATTTGTTGTGGATTGAAACAAGCTGTATTGACGTTGAAAAATAGAGCTAGTTTTGTTGTGAGATTATATGATGATTTTGTTACAAAGTTCTTGTACCTACCTACTTATATAGGGTGGACAATTAGAAATATCTATATAGAGAACCATAAGATATTTTTATTTGAATTTTTGGTTGTATTGTTTGTTCACTCGAAATCTGCACTCTCGGTTTTATTTGTAATAAAAAAATTCGGCTGTTCTAAATTACTTTTCGTGTGCTTTACATTAATTGCGTAGAAAAATAAATACCAAATAATGAAATAGCTTATAGTTAAAAATAGCTAATTGGGGGTTATGCATGGAAGACGTATAATGCGGTTATGTCTAAAAATTAGTTGCAGAATGCTACTAATTTGGATGTCAAGTGAACAGGTAATTTATATGTTTCTCTCCGCAAAACAATACAGTCGAGTACGTTTCCAATTAATTTTAACTCTACTCCTGAAGAAACTGTTTGCGATGTTTGCTGGAAAGTCGAGTACGAACACTCTACTGACACCGTCCAATTCCGGAAAAAAATATTTTAATTTAGACGTCTGTATTCTCTAAATCATAGTATTTATTGCATTGGATTAATTTTTTCAGTTGTTGTCTACATTGCTTAGAATAGTTATTTTCAGGATAAGTGCGGGAACATATATTTTGTATATGAGTGGGACAGTTATCAGAGTGCACTTCAGAGTGCTTTGCGCACGAGTGAAGAATGTCGCATGAATAAAGCAAAACTCTTCCCGCACGTCTCTTGTATATTATTTTTTGCACGGATCCTCCACAAGGCCGAAAAACGATAAGTTTAAAATTTATCTTTAATTTGTTGAAAAAATCATGTGCGTTGATTTCCACAATGTAGGTAACTAATTATCAGATCTTTTAAGTTACTAAAATCTATTTTCTAATTTGACATTTGTTTTATCTGAATAAAAGTGGTAAAGTGCATTGTTTATTATAACCTTGGGCACTGATACGATAATCTAATTTTAAACCGTTTTTTAAACAAAAAAATTTCTGTGCTTTTTGCAGGCACTATTGTGGTAAAAACGGAGGATGTTTGTAAAATTAACGGTTCCGATTGTTCGCTCAGTGCGTTAATAACTTGTTTTTTGGTAGAATAGTGCAAAAATATTTTTTAGTAATTAAAAATCTTTTAGGAAACAAAAATTATAAATTGGAGAAAAGTTATAAAAAATGGTGTATGTATTAAAAAATTTATCGAACAAAATTTGAGTATTGTTGAACTCATTTATGCATTAAATCTTAATCTTGTGAATTGAAACATCTAGTCAGTTCTAGTGATAAAAGCATGTACATACTATACATCATAAAAATGTGAATGTTTTTAAACAAATTTTGAATGGGAAGAAATATTAGTAAAATTGTTGGGCAATTAATTTTGTCAAACGTTTGAAACTCTGCATTCGTAAAAAAAGAAAACCACTCTGAAACCCTTTGAATATGTTGTTGCACAAAAATTGTTCTTTTGTGATTTATTGACTTTTTGTTTCAACTGTTATTAAAAATTTTATTTAAAAAAATGTTTTTAGTATGTGTAATGATAACTTCACGCGTTGTCATTCTGCTCCTCTTAAATTTACACACCGGAAATGCTAGAAAGTTTCAGCGATCATCTAACATCTAACATAATAATTTCCCCAAGTTTTATTTTTTATTTAAAAAAATAACAATAAAAAAGCAAAGCGTTGTTTCATTTAAACGCAGTACACACAGATTTTTGTATCCAAATAAGTCGTAAAACCTGAGTCTAAAGTAGGACTCGTTTTTATACGTAAGCTTAATAATTTCGTTCACAAAAACTTTCTCAATTTTTAAATTTAAAAATGAAATAAACATTGGGAACTTACATAACTTCTTTGTTTCAAGAATGTAAACCGATATATGGAAAGACGTAGATTTTGTTATATTTTTTGAACTTTAATATTAAAATGATGTTGAACGTAGAAAGTTTTTGGCTACTTACCTTAGTGCTTCTTTCGGGTTTAAATGATAGGAAAAGCTATAAAGTCTAATATTTAAAAGCACGAAAAATAAAGATATCAAAGTTTTGAAAAGTAATAAAAAATTTATTTTTCACAGAATATTAAATCATTTAGTAGGAAAAAGTGTACAGTCACGTGCGCAAAAAAAGTCACCTTGGCGGTTAAGAAGCATTCATACTAAAAATATAAAGATCTAAATTCATCTATAGTAAGCGTTAAAACGCAAAAACTATTCTAGAAAATGTTTGTTAAAATTTATAATCTGCAAAGATTTATGTTTGCGGCTTCAGCTCCGTCTTTTATGATGACCGGATCGGACTATAGGGATGGCACTTTTTAGAATCTGCACGTGACTGTACAGGGTGTCTCATCGTATATGCATAGTAAATTTTTAAACCCATAGAATATATAAAAATTTTTTTTAACTAACTATTCACTTATCGGGCGCTACAATAATCTTAAAAATATCTGTTCTTAAACATCGAATTTGATTCGTACATAACACCACAAAACGAACTTAACAAATTCAACTTCCGCTTGCAATTTCTTAGTTCGTTAAAAAAAAATTAGCATTTTTTGAAATAAAAATTTATATATATTTTTTTAAATTTTGTTTAATTTGAGAAATAATTTATGACTGCAGGTAGTTTTGCCGAAAACGGGTTTATCATAGTTTTGTCAACTATTTTGACCGCCTACTGATAAAGAGTTGCATTGTTGGAATAAGTATTATTGCTTGGGGATTATGAAGTTATTCTACGAGCATTTGTGGACGACTATATCCTACTGATAATTGAAGTTAACCGCACCGCAAGACCTTATTTATGGTGACAAAAATTTATGAGCTTTGGGATAGACAAACGGCTTCAATTTTTAGGTAAATAAAGCTCATTGTTAAAACTACCAATTACCTGAAACATAAATAACTCGGTACGTCGGAAACGGAAACAGAAACGGAACCTTCTTAAAAACGAAACTGCGGTCCGTTTTTAAAAAGTGACGGAATTGTAGTCAAAATATTTCTGCTTACTTAAGTAGGTGTAATCCTTGACGAACTGCGTTCAAAATGTCAGCATGGGGCATCACTAGAAATTGCGCTATAAGAGATCAAAAAATAATAAAAAAATTTAGTTACTTATGAGACATTTATTAATCTAAATAAATTATATTACGTTTCCAAACTTGTGACTGACACATTTCACAAAGTCATACCTGCGAATATCTTTGCTTTTCAATAGAATAATTTTGTTTTTGATAAATTCTTGTTTTAATAGAATGTCGCGTCTTATTGAGCGTTTTCCATTTTTCACAATTGAATTAATTTTTATATATGTAAAAGTTTGAAATTTTTTTAATGTTTCAATAAAAATATAAATATTAGAATGTGGTGATGAACATATTTCTTTAAATTTTACATGAAACGATTCACAAGCATTGATGTTCTAAATATACTTGCACTGCATTCGGCCCACATAGGGGTAGAAATTTAGAATCTTCATCTATATAATTGTTAACCAAATAGTCGACAAATTTATCGACTTTTTGGTCATTTGGTTTCTCCGACATAAAATCTTCCACGAAAGATTCTCCTACGTCTTCTGGCGCCAAGAAAGTTAAACCAAAAAAATTTTTCAGACATGCTTCTATTTCAGAATTTTTTCAGAATTAATTGACAGCAAGACCAAAATTTTGTATCTTTCGCCACCTAACAATAAAAAATGTTTTTAGTTAGAAAACATATGCACCTTTTTCAATAAAAAAAAACATACCATGATTGGGACAGATAAAAACGGCAGCCAATAATATTTGCTTTTTCAAAAACTTCTTTTACACTTAAGTTATTGCCGATTCAAAGTCAATGACAATAGTCCTTGGATTTAGTTCGCAATTTAAAACTTCACGACATTTTGATTTAATGAACTGAAATAACGTTCGGTAACTTGACTTTTGTTTGTCTTTCAACAAACAAAATGCTAGTGGGATATGATTTTCATTGGAAAGGGCATGGATGATAAACATTTGGAAAAAATGATTGGTACAGTAATCAAAAATGGCGTCCATGTATAGTGTATGTTGACTATACATAAATTGCATGTTTGAGATAGTTGAATCGTTGACAAAAATAAAATCTTTCTTTTTGGAGGTTGTTATTGTTATTCTCTTCAAAACTTTCTGCAGTTCTTTCGATGATTATGGCAATTTTGGAACTGTCTGTAATCTAGAATACTTGATAGTTTGACTAATCAAACGGACATCTTTGTTTGTTAATACATCTAGATATTTCTTATTTGTACTTATTTTAGGGTGTATAAGTTTTGAAGTCGTTCGGAGATATCTTCTTTGGCTTTTCTCTTCTGGAGTGTGATAATATATTTTCGTCAATCCTGTGATTGTGTATACTTTATTTTTTTGAATTTGTCCGCTGTGATCATAGAAAGGGTTGTACCGTTTAACAGGTGGTGGATAAAAGTGCGGAACATAATTTCACGTAAGCGGAAAAATACTGTTCAAAGAAATGCGCTTTCAGGTACAGCCGGGACCAAAGGAGAAGCACAGGTCAGGTAGTCGGGCCGCTAATACGCTTTCATACATAGAATTGGGATTTGGATTAGCGAATCCCTAGAGATAAGATAAGACAGTGACCCCAGTTCCGTCAAGAAAAACACCTCACTAATCAGCCCTTTACCTGACTGAAATTTGGACCGCATTTCCGATGCGTCCAAATAACCAACCTTCATTTTGCGGAATTACTATTACTTGTCGTAAATACTTTTGTTAAAATGCCGTCTCATTTTCAATTCAATTCAAAGATATCTCAATTACTAATAAATTTTAATTAATTTTAAAAGCGCAAGGTAACTTTGTAATATATGAGCATCATATGTAGGCAAAAGAACAAAATTAAAAAAAATTAAATTAATGTTTTTGTATAAATTGATATTTGTGTTAAAGGAATTAACAAATCACTAATATTTTTTAAGATTATTGTAGTGCTCGATAAGTAGATACTTAATAAAAAGTTTTAATTTTTTTGTTTATTCTAAAGGTTCAAAATTCTACTATGCATATACGATGCATATACCTGTACATATTTGCAGGATTTTTTTCTTCAAACGGTACACTCACGTAACCTAAACATTTTTATTGTTTAATAGCATAACTATTAAGATATATAATAAAAGTGCATTTAGATTAATGAAAATTGTTTTAGTAACAGTGATCTAAGAACAATTTCCATTTAAATTTCTATTTGCGTTTAATGGTCAAAATTTGGAAATGTTATTAATCGAATTGATCACAGCAGTGTTTGGTAATCTGGATGATAGTTTTGTAATTTATATAGGTACTAAAGTTGCAGAAAAATGTTAAAAGATTTTAGCTCGAAGTATAAAAAAAATTTCAAAACGATTTGAAAGCGTTTTAGAAAAAATCAACTGTACAATACTGGAAGTATTTTAAGCTTTTTAAGCTTCCAGTATTGTAAAGCGTTTGTACTGTGTACAATACATTTTTAGCCACTATATTAACAAAAAATAATTATAAAATAAAAAAAACAGATTTTAGAATAGTATTTAGAATAGTTTAGTATACATATATTTAGTCAATAGATCGCGGGTGTTGTAATAGGTCATGGACCTTTTTTTGGTTTATAAATTTTTATTAGAAAGATTCAAATTAGTTTAGTAATAATTCCTCGCAAATAAAACTTAAAATTTACTACGTGTAATAGCAATTAAAAGTTAAAAAAACTTTTATAAAAATTAAAATGATGCAAACATTTTGCTATCACCCGCAGATAGAAAAATAAGTTAGTAAAAAAGCTTCATCCGGCATTGACGATGATAACAACAACAATTAATAGGTGAATTTTTGCGAGTTACCAGCAACATAAGTTGTTTAACAAATTTAGTTTTCCTTTTGATTTTAGAAACTGCCAAATTTGTGTTTAGAGGTGGTGAGAACTGTTTTTTTAAGTAGTTGAGAAATTCAAATTTTATGCTCGTTTATGTAGACAATAGTTTAATTTTATTCAACATCAACATGTATAAAGTTTAAAAGTTAATTATGATAAGCACAAAGAACACGGACGTCGGTTTAATTTATATTAAACCTATTATTTGTAATGCAAAGTTGCCAAATAACGACACTTTAAGCACTGCTTTAACAACTTAAACGACCTTTAAAATAAAATTCACTATTGCATGTTTGAAATTACCAGCACTCTTTGTGCACACACACGACATCGACACACCTCATACTCGTACGTAGTATAATAACAAAATTGCTATTATTGAGAAGAACCTCTCATAAATTTTAGAAAACCATTTACGTTGATTGTTTAAGCTGCACCTGTGGCTTTGACACTTAATTTTATCATCACATAAAAACTTGAGCAGCTATAAAATCACTACTTCAATCACATAATGGCCATTATAATAGTACGGTGGTGGCCATCGACAAGTGACGTTAAATTGATGATATTCTTTTAGTTTAAAAAATTTTACGAAATACATATTTTTTGTTATTAATAGTTATTTATTATATCTGTAAAATATAACAAATTAGTCACAAAAAAAGGTTTAACCAAGTCGCCCAAAATGCGGAGAAGTATTGTACACAAGTGCAATATAAAATTTTAGCCGAAATCGCCGGTAATTAAAATAATTTAATATTAAAATATTTGTTATAAATATTGTCAATTGTTTGTTAAATGTACAAATGTCAGTGAAGTGAACGAAGAAAACCCGGAAAGCTGTTAAATACTATTATCAAAATCTCGAATTTTTTGTTTCATCATCTTTTACCATAAATTAATATTAAAGTTAGCGTTAATTCAAATTTTATTTTATAAACATTTCGAGTGATTTAATCATTCCCTGACTTTCTGTACTTCTTCTCCCACTATACGTGGGTAATGAGCAACATTCTTTACACATGATTTTGGATAAAGTTTTATTATAAGGGTCATTAAAATGTTATTAATGATAAATCATATGTGTGCTGTAGTAAAAATGTCGCAATTTTAAAACAAGTTTACAAAGTTAACTTAACAAAGTTCAACTTTTCAATGACTGCCACTGTATTTTATTATAATTTTTGTTTTTTGTGTGGGTTAACCTGGACTAACCTGGGAGAATTGAGATGGTCTTGAGGGCACGTAAGACGCGAAAAGTTCGCAGACCGGCGAGGTTCCCCACTTCCATGCCGATGGTAGCGTAACCGCTGGTGATGACGACGAAGTCCAACCAATTCCATGGATTTCTCAGATATGTGTACTTATTTAATATAAAACCCTTAGCGATGCTCTTTATTATCATTTCAGCCGTATATATGGCTAAAAAAATATACCTGCAACAAAGAAAACATCTTATTAAAAAATTGATAACTGATGTCTTACATGGCTGTAAAGGAGAAAATCACAATTTTTACTTAGTTTTAGGATAGATAGTTTGAATAGAGGCTTGGTTTAATGGAAGGAAATGTGAGAACTTATTAACAAAATTTACCGACATTAGAGCAAATAACTATAATTAAAGTAATAGCTTGAGGCAAAATCAACGGAATTTCACGATTATAATATTTTCCAACGGAAAGTGTATGCATCAGGGTTAGTAAATTAGATTTAAGAGTTAACTCAGTGTTAAAATTAAATAACTACTCTAGAGACTTTTTTGTTTTTTGAGTGCAAGTTTCGTTGTTAATTTCTGGGAGATTATTTTAAAGAGATACGTTATTTCTGTGTATAAACATAAATAAAGCAAATCTTGTTGCTCTTTTTGGTTTTTTTTTTAATACTAGTATTCGCTGTGAGCGAAGGCATGGTAGGGGAAATGAAATCGACCGAAGCGCTTGTAGTGGTCACGTTCAGCAATTCGGGAGGCTATTATAGTCGATACTGTATGTAAACACACGCGGAAATATTTATTTTGTTTTAATTTTAATAAATTAAATAAAAATGAGACACCAGAATTGTTGTATTGTTAATTGTACAAATACTAGCAGAAAAACTAAGTGCAAATTTTATAAATTTCCGACCGCTGAATGGAAAATAAATCAACGAAATCGGTGGATAGCTGCCATTAAAAGGCTAAAGTAAGTAGTACCATAACCTTATAGTTATCGGAAATAATAATTCAGAGTATTGTAAATTTTTTAAATTTAGATAAAATGTAATTTTGTAGCGTTGATGGATCACCGTCACTGCGCATGTTTTTCTTTAGAATTGTACAGATAAGACAGGCAAGACATGTCCGGAATGTCATTTAAGGGTCTCCTTTTTTCGATTTTAAGTTTAGAGGTTGAAATTAATTTTTATTTTTTTTGTTTTTAATTTTTTTTATGTTTCTTTATAAATGAAGTAATTTTTTTAAAGTAATAGGAATGGGACCTCATAAGATACCCCTATAAAAAAAACCGCTTCAAAATTTTTGGCAACTCTGGAGGCAGTAGGGGGAGTGGTACAGAGCAACTGATATTTTACTTCTTTATTGTACGTTCATGTGTATAAGACATAAAAAAAAAATTAAAAATCTGAGAAATTTTTTGACCTCACAACCTTTACAAGATCCCTATTAGAGATCGGAGGGAGGGACGAAAACTTTTTTATTTATGACCTTAAAAATCTGAAATTCTGGGGTACAAAATATAGATTTTTTAAACATTTCTGGCTCTATCAGAATTTTTAAAGGGTAACTAATTACGGAGATCTATAGACGTTTATTGGGGAATCTGGGAAGCCCAAACGACCCTACGCATGCGCAAAATTTTTGTACAATATCAAAGCCAGAATATGTCCGTGATTTCATTTGACGGTCTGCGTTCTTCCATTTTAATTTTAGAGATAAAATTTTTTTTTTGAATTTTAAGAATGTAAAATTTACCACTTTTTAACCCTTTTTGAGGGGGTAGGAGTAAATTTGAAGAACTGAAATTGTCAAATTCGTATTCCCCAGATCAAAAGACGTCGGGATTGTCAAACTTACCAGCCTGAAGTTCGGTCTAGTACCCATTTTTCATCTCTAGTTGTTGACATACATATAAAAACATACTCTGACAGCCTCCCGTAGTTCATATTTTGTCTGGCGTTGGAGTCACGCTCGGAGCGAATATATACCATCAGTAAGTTTATACAGGGTGGACCAAATGTATGAAACGAGCCGTTTTTTGGCTAAACTATAAAGAATTTTGAAAAAAACAAAATATAGGTATTAAATGGCTAGGAAGGTGCTATCTGAGATAATGTTTAAAAAAATTTTATTTGTTTAAATTTTTAAGATAACTGTAGCAAAATTTTTGTTTTTTTTTTGTGAAATTTATTCCTGATTTTTTTTAAGAACAAGCTTTTTAAAAGAAATGTTGCTGTATTAATTGTTTCAATATTGACTTCATAAATTTTCAATAAAAAAATTAAACATTACCAAATATCATCGTTGATTTTTGCTAAATCTAGAAAGTTTTCGGTTAATTCAAGTTATGCACGTTAAAAAAATAATCACTGTTCTTTAAAAAAGTTACAAAAAAATAATTTATTTAAATAATTAATAATTTAACAATAAAAATTAATGTGTTTTTTCTTATTTTTTTATTATTTTTGTAGTGCATATTACGAGTATGTTGAAGTACTAGATATATAGATATTATCAGGTTTTTTCCACCATTCTAAATTGTTATTGAGACTAATTTATAAAGTTACCGACGAGGTTGTACACTGAGTCTTATAAAAGCAAGAATGTTTTTGTAGTCAGATATTTCATCACAGCAAGAATTTGTTTGAGTTAGTGGAATTACAGAATTACAAATTTTGTAACTTTAACGTTGATTCAACATTGAAGTGAAGCATCGATTCCGATTTTTTAGTTTTTTTTTCGAAAACAGTGCATTTTACCATAATTTAGCAAGAAACAAAAAAATTCTAAACAAAATTTTCTACGTATAAAATATCATAAAACGATATTTTTCGGATAACATTTGTAAAAGCTCTGAAAGAAATTTATCAGAGGTATTAAACAAAAATTTATGTATTAGGTAAGCAAATATAATAAAATTTGACTTGTGTATCTGTATTAATAACGTAAAATTTTTTTTAAAATAATTTCAAAAATCTTAAAATCGTCAATTTTTATTAACTGTAGCTTTTCACAGAAGCGCCATAGAACAATAATTTACCAGACTTTATTTTTTACTTGTCTAGGTCTTGCCTACGGTGATAGTGGTTAACTTTTTCACAAATAATTCTGAAACACACTGTACAAATGATACCGAAAAGAAACTTATACCTATACAAAGATTGCGAGTCTGTTGCTAGTGGAGGTCAACAGGTAAAAATTTTAGTGATTACTAAAGTGCTAAAAATCAGTAAACAATAAATACAACAAAAAAAAAAGGGAAAAACACGTAGCGAGGTTAATAAATGACTGATAAAGTAACCTATTTAAAACTATGAAGTAGTTTTAAACTGAAATAAACTGAACTAGTACATTAGTTTTGCTGTTTCTATTGCTTTGTCATATTAGTTGTAAATTTAATGGGTTTTCTTAATTTTTGATGCCATTTCTATCTGGTGCGCTAGGTTACTGTTTTATCTTGTCGCGAGCCTTACTATTACTTGTCTCACTACTTACACGTAATCTTAATCTACTTTGATGACTTTACAAGATCTGTTAACTTGCAGTGTTTTACTCAAAATAAATAATTTAAAATATTGTGACAAATTTACATCTAGGAGTTTAGTTATTTAGTTGATATTAAATTTGCAAATTGGCATGGAAACCTAGTAAACAAAAAATAATTAAAAAGCTATGAAAGGGTTTGTTCAAGATTCAGCTAAAGGGGAGAACTAAGAGAGGTGAGAGAACTCTAAACGCTATATTGTAAAACAAGTTGCTTAACAGAAGTTTCAAACGTAACAATTATTTTTGGACATTGTTTTATTAACTATTATACAAAAACTAAAAAAAATTGTCAGTTCCTTAGGGCATGTTTTTTGGTAAAAATAAAAAAGGCAAAGATTCTATTAAGGACCAACATTTTGAAGAGATCTAAATCTTTATCGGGATCAACCACAACAAAGAACATTTTATTTGAGTATTTAATTTTGTTTCTAACAACTGTAAAGTCATCACTAGTACATCGACAGTAAACACACTGTCTTTAAAGTGCCATGCAGTTAACTTTATTCACAATAACTGAATAACTCCGAGGAGGTGCTCTACTGCCTGTACTGCCTTACTGCCTCTACTGAAAACCCAGTCCACGGTATATCCATAGAGTTAGCTCTTTTGGGCATGTCTTTCGGTAAAAAATAAAAAAATTAGAGGCTCTATTAAAAATCAACATTTTGCAGAAATCTAAATCTTTATCGGGGTCAACACCAGCAAATATTATTTGAATATTCTTGTGAAAATCTAAACAAGTTTCCAACAACTGTAAAGTTATCACTAGTACATTGACAGAAAACTCATTGCCTCGAAGGTGCTATGACAGTGAACTTCATAATAAAAGTGTAGCTCTGGGGAGCTGTTGCCTTTGCTAAAAACCCAGTCCACGGTACAGCTATAGTGTCAGCTCCTTAATTAAAGACTAACATTTTGAAGAGATTTAAAGCTTCACCGGTATCAACCACAGCAAAGAACAGCTTATATAAATATTCGGGTAAGAATCTAAACAAGTTTCCAACAACTGTGAGTCATCACTAGCACATCGACAAAAAACACACTGCCTCTGAGGTGCCATGGCAGCGAACATCACAATAACTGAATAGTTTCAAGAAGCTGTTGCCTTTGCTGAAAATCCAGTCCACGGTATATTTATAGAGTCAGCTTCCTTGGGCATGCCTTTTGGTGTAAAATAAATAAAATCAGGGGCTGTATCAAGGACCAACATTTTGAAGAAATTCAAAGCTTTATTGGGGTTAACCAGAACAAAGAACAACTTATTTGAATGTCCATGTGAGTATTTAATTTTGTTTCCAACAATTGTTAAGTCATCACTAGTACATCGACAGAAAACACACTGCCACTAAGGTGCCATGGCAGTGAACGTCACAATAAATGAGTAGTTCCAAAGAGCTGTTGTCTTTGCTGAAAACCCAGTCCACGGTATATTTATAGATCTGCTCTTTAGGGCATACCATTCGATGGAAGATAAAAAAAATTATAAGCCTCGTTAAAGACCAACATTTTAAAGAGATCCTAAGGTTCTTTGATCTACCACACCAAAGAACAACTTATCTAAATATTTTTGTAAAAATCTGAACAAGTTTCCAACAATTATAAAATCATCACCAACATATCGACAGAAAATGCACTGCTTCTGAGGTGCCATGACAGCGAACATCACAATAACTGAGTAGCTCCGAGGAGGTGTTGTCTCTGCTGGAAATCCAGTCCACGGTATAGCTACAGAGTTAGCTCTTTCGGGCATGTCTTTCGGTGGAAAAAAAAATTGTGGCTCAATTCAAGGCTAACATTTTGAAGAGATTTAAAGCTTTACCGGTATTAACCACAGCAAAGAACAACTTATATAAATATTCTTGTACAAATCTAAACAAGTTTCTAACAACTGTAAAGCCATCACTGTCACATTGACAGAAAACACACATAATTGAATAGTTCCCAGAAGCTGTTGCTTTTGCTTAAAACCCAGTCCACGGCATATTTATAGAACCATCTTTCTTGGGCATGCTTTTGGTGTAAAATAAATAAAATCAGGGGCTCTAACAAGAACCATCATTTTGAAGAGATCCAAAACGTTGTCGGGGTCAACCACACGAAAGAACAACTTATTTGAATATTCTTGTGAGTATTTAATTGAGTTTCTAACAATTGTAATGTTATCACTAGCATATCGACAGAAAACACACTGCCCCTAAGGTGCCATAGCAATGAACATCACAATAAATGAGTAGTTCCAAAGAGCTGTTGTCTCTGCTGAAAACCCAGTCTACGGTATATTCATAGAGTCACCTCTCTTGGGCATGCCTAATTTTGTTTTTGGCTTCACAATGTACAACTTTCTCTTTTATACTATAAAAAAAATAAGGGTCTTTATTTCTCATAAAGTTTTATTCTATCAGGTTAAAGACTCTTGGTAGTAGTGCGTTTTGTAATTTTTCGCACTGACGATGAGCTTTGTTTCAAAACTAGTCTGCCTTTTGTATATTTTTTAAAATAAAGTTTTACATAATTTTCCTGGGTTTTGGACTTCACTTTTTATCTTCGAATTAATATAAATATTTTTGTGAGAATTTAAACAAGTTTCCAACAATTGTAAAATCATCACTAACATATCGATACAAAATACACTGATTGTGAGGTGCCATGACAGCGAACATCACAATAACTGAGTAGCTGTGAGAAGTTGTCTCTGCTGAAAACCTCGTCCACTGAGAGATAGCGTCAGCTCTCTCGGGCATGTCTTCTGGTGTAAAATAAATAAATTCAGGGGCTCTATCAAGGACCAATATTTTGAAGAGATCCGAAGCTTTATCGGGGTTAACCTGAACAAAGAACAACTTATTCGAATATCCTTGTGAGTATTTTATTGAATTTTTAGCAATTGTAAACTCATTACTAGCACAGCGATAGAAAACACACTGCTTCTAAGGTGCCATGGCAGTAAAGAAACATCACAATAACTGAATAGCTCCGAGGAGCTGTTGCCTCTGCTGAGAGCCCAGTTTACGGTGTATCCATAGAGTCAGCTCTCTTGGGCATGTCTTTCGGTGAAAAATTGAAAAATCAGAAGTTTTTTATTAAGGACCAACATTTTGAAGAAATCAAAAGTTTTATAAAAAATTCAAACAATTTTCCAACAATTATAAATTTATCAATAATATGTCGACAAACTACACACATTTTTGAGATGTCATGGTGTTGTTATCACGTCGACAACAAGTAAAGTGTTTGTTCTGACGAGGATAACTACAATTGGCTGATATACATAGTGACAGAAAACAATTACAGGAATTGAAGAATTTGCAAAAACAGGAGCAAAAACTATTTTAAGATGTAGCATTTAAATAAAAATTCACACCGGAACAACAAGAAAAAAGTTTGAGCAAGAAAAAGTGACTTTTGAGAGAACTTACAAAAACAGTTTAAAAATGTTTTAAACATTTAAAGCAAAGAATGCAAATTAAGAAAGCCAAAGCATACCAAAATGCTGAATTACGCGCAATGTCAAAAAAGATCCGAAGCGAACAAAAAGGTGAGTTAAAGTTATTCTGAGCCGGCTTGAAGCAAGAAGTGATATTACTTAGAGTAGAGACTGATTTGTCACCAAAAGATTTTCGAAAGGCCGAATTTAAATTTAGAGCGCAAGAAGGCATTTCTAAAAAAGTTGTACGAGAATCAATCATGAGAGTTGCCGTCGACTAGTGATTTGCATCGCGAGAAAATTGCGTCAATAATAAAGAAAGTTTTTGCAGCAGTAACAGCAATTTATAAGGACACGTAAAGCTACGCTTTAGAAAATAGAAAAAAGGCCGATTCATAGTAAACATCAATTTATAAAAAAACAGATTAAAGAAATCTTCACTTTTCAAAAGCATCAAATGTTGATAAGGTACGAGAAAGAGAAGGAAAACGATTTGGTCTGGTTCTACAACCCGAAGAGAAGAGTTGGAAAGTGCCCAAAGCTCCAACGGGACTAGGAAGGACCATACGAAATAGCAAAATGTCTAAATAATCTAGTGTTTAAAGAGCGAGTACAAGCAACTTCAAAATGCAAAGGTGGTTCAAGTTAATCGTTTAGCCCTCCAACTGTCGACAGAGATCCTACACTAATCGTCGAAATGGCAAATTTTTAAGGAAGGGTAGTGTGGTGAATTTACATTTAGGAGTCTAATTAGTTGTTCCTAAATTTGCAAACTGGTATGAAGATGTAGTAAATAAATTATTAAAGGGATCAGCTAAAGGAAAGAACTTTGAACGTTATATTGGAAAACAAGCTGGATAAAAACTGTTTGAACCGCTCGAAAGTGTATCTATAGAAGCTTCAACTTCATTTGTTACGTTATGAGCTTAAAAATATTTCATTAATTGCCGCTACAGTACGTCGCGCTTATCCGTATTTTCAGACATGATCATTTTATATATTGTATTTTATATTCCCATAACCCAGTGAGATTTCATTATTTTTTATTCGTTTGATATTAATTAACATTGAATTGTTTATTTTTTTGTGTCCGTAAATTTAACATTTTATTTTTTTATTGTTCAATAAAAGCACAAAAATTTTTCAATGATCCGCATTTCATAATAATAAATTATTTTTAAATACAAAATAGCAACAATTTAGTTAAAAGTAGAATAACATATGTATACTGGTTATTATTAGAATTAAAAGTTTATAAATTGAATATTAATAAGTCATTTAAAAAAAATTGAAATTAAATTTACAAGTAGGTTCACGAGTTGATAAAAGTGGGAAAACAAAATGAAGATAAAAATACGCACATAACATGTAACAAGGTGGAACAAAATAGACATTTTCAGCAAAAAATCTGCAAAAACGACAATTCACATAAAAGCAGATTACAAGGGATAGGCGGATGATGGATGGATGGAAAGTGTTTTTATATTGTTGTTCGCTCAACCTTTTCATCAAATTTTACAGGTGCACTATAAAAATACCGAAATCATTATTACAATTGCTACTATTTCAACCAGAGAGGTAGGTGGGTAGAAAACGTCAATGTAATTTGTCTAATTTTTGGATTTTTATTTATAGAAATTAGTAAATTTATATTGTAATGGAACTTAACTAGATAATAAGTGAAATTTATTGATTTGTTAATAATATTCTGAATAAAAAGTCTCAGGTCAAATTACGCTTTCAACTGGTAGCTGCCTACATTCGACTCACAATTATTTATGACTCCGGTCAAATTAAAGCTGGAAGGGCTGGTCCTTAATCTTCACATGCCAGTAATTACCCTGTGAATGAGTAAGACCGGTCGTATTTTAACTCTCTATAATCCCACAAAGTTAACAAGAGACTTTTATCGACACATATCGATTTAACAATTAAACTCGTCAAGGACATGATTTTGTTGTTATAATAATAAATGATAATGAGTGTAGACACTGCAACTTTGTTGGGTGACTTCTAAGCTTCTATAATAATAATTAACAACAACATAGTCTTAATTAAATTCAAAGTGCACTCGTCAGGATCTCAAACTCGGATATAAACAAAGTGTCATCAACTGAACAACAAGAGGTAGTTGCGGATTACGGCCAAGAATGGAGAATCTCATTATATTTTTCCATCATATCTCAGTTCTCACCAGTTTTTTGTTGCGGAAACTTTGTGTGAGACGGTGAACATCTTCTATTTAAATTTTTGCAGTTTATTTTTTTCCGCAAATTTAACAGCAGTCGACAAAATAGGTACTACTATTTAAAATGACACTTTTAAGACAGTTTCACAGTTTGGGTTTAGAGAAAGTTAGAAAGTTGTTTTTGAGTGAATAGGTTTTTGGTGCAGTTTATTTAAAAAAAAAAAATTTGAGCAAATTTTTATAGTGCCAATAAATTTAGGCTTCCTAAGCAAAATGAGTGTTCATCAATTTTCTATTTGATCGGATTTCTCACTTTTGCCTTAGTTATATATGTGAGAAGTGACGAATCTGAATTGATCCGTGTAATTGGCAATTTACACTGTCGATTGATTTTGTTTATAATCTTGAAAACTGGATTCTATTTTGAATAAGGTTTTGATTTGGTTGGAAAAATTTAATATGCGTGAACTAATTTACTGCTTGTTGCTTTTCTGTTGAAAATTCTGACTTGTAATTATCACTCCTATTGAATGCAAAAGACAATAATTTCTTTTACGTTCAGTCATGCCTAATGTTGTAATGTGTATTAAATTGGAGTTTTTAGTTTGAGTCTATTGGATTTTTGTTTTAATATTTTAATTTAAAACAAATTGTACAATGTTTTTTTATTGAAATATATTTTTCAATTTTGCTTGTGAATTACGTTCTACTGGTCATGTCTATTTCTGAGTTATGCAAAAGCTTTGGTAGTTCCTGTAAAGACATTAGAAACTTATTATAACTTCAGTATATATAATATAATAGAATAATATAATTATAACATAATGTGAGTTAAGTGTACCTAACACATGTACAACACAGCACATTCAAACTTGTAAAGGGTGTTGGTAAGATCTAAATTTATGAATAAAGATTTGAAATAGAAACACACAAATTTTGTTTAAAGCATGAATCAATGCTCAAATTTTTAATTTCTTTAGATTTAAAATATTTAGGGTTTGATATTGTGACGTTTATTATATGTGGGTTTCTGATTTAAAGAGCTGGAGATAATTTCTCGGCAAGTTTATTTACAAATCAAATTAATTACAACTAATTAACACAGCTAATATTCTAAATCACTAACGGAACACAAAACACTTTAATTTATCGCTTTCTAAATTCGCTGGATATCGCCGGAGTTCGCCTTTATGTCGCTCTCCCAAAACCAGACTGACTGACTGACTCGCTGTCTCGCATATATATAGGGGTATGGACTCTTTCCAGAACTTTCGAGTATTTTCTCGCGTTTCTCCTGAATTATTTCAATTCGGCAAGATGATTGGAATTCAATCACAATAGCGACAAACAATGCCGACGTAAACAAGAATAAATAAACCCATTCAAAACGTAAATAATACTCGAAGTTCTATTCAGTTCCTAGAAGTGAGCGGTCCACAACACAATACTCGATACTCTGATTCACCGCTTCTTAGAATTGAGTCGTTCGCGTCACACTACCCCCCTCTTAAGAATTGTTCGTCTCGAACAATCATTCATCGTCATTTGAACCCGCATAGGGGGCTAAACGGTCTAAATGCACTACCTTCATCTTAGCCCTGGGGTTCTTTTGGATTCTATACACCACGTCGTTAAGTCGGGTCAGTACGGTATAAGGGCCTTCCCATTTCGGCTGAAGCTTCGGACATCGCCCTTTCTTCCGTTGAGGGTTAAATAGCCAGACCAAATCTCCCTCTTGAAACCCTACCGAATTCGCCCTCAAATCGTACCGCGTCTTCATCCTGTCACTGGCAATCTCAATTCAGTCTCGAGCCAAGTCGTGGATATGGGACATCGTCTCTTGAAGCTCTTCTACATAGCTTCTAACTTCCTTGGGTTCTTGAGTGGGTGTCCCAAACACAAGGTCACAAGGCAAGCGGAGTTCCCGTCCAAACAAAATCTTGGCTGGAGTTTGATTTGTAGTTTCATGGATCGCCGCTCTGTAAGCCAACAAAAACAACGGTAAATGGCGATTCCAATCTCTTTGATGGGCCTCTACAACTTTCGATAGGTGCTCTTCCATGGTGCTGTTAAAGCGCTCGACCATTCCGTCGGACTGAGGATGCAGCGGTGTAGTCCTGGTTTTCCGAATACCCAAGAGATCACAAATTCCTTGGAAAACCCCTGACTCAAAGTTTCGCCCTTGGTCCGAATGCATTTCCATGGGAAGCCCATAACGAGAAATCCAATTATCCACCAAAGCACGAGACACAGTAATAGCTTCTTGGTTTGGTAACGCGTATGCCTCAGGCCATTTACTGAAATAGTCGGCAACAACCATAATGTATTTGTTGCCCGAGTCGGTGACTGGAAATGGACCCGCAATATCAAACGCAATCCTCTCAAACGGAGCCCCAACGTTGTATTGCTTCATGGCTCCCCGGCTACGAGTTTTCGGGCCTTTACTCGCAGCACATGTTGTACATTTCCGGCACCAATTAGCGACATCTTCTCGGCTATTGACCCAATAAAAGCGTTCGCGAACCTTCCCCAAGGTTTTGTTGACGCCGAAGTGAGCTCCAGATCTTCCATCATGGATTTCCCTTAAGACTTCCTTTACACGACTCTTCGGTAGGACTAGCTGCATTGTTACCGTCTTTCCATCCGCGCTTTCCCAAGCCCTTTTGAGCAGCCCATTTTCGACTTTCAGGGAGTCCCATTGTGCCCACAACGCCTTCAGAGCAGGACTCTTATTTGAAATGTCATGCCATTGCGGTCTTACATTTCCGTTCTCCTTGCTTTGTAAAATCGGTCCGATCTCATCGTCTTGCAGTTGCTCTGTTCTTATTTCTTCAGCTGTCCATCCGTCAGTAGGTTGCAAAACTAGCCTTCTAAGGTTGCACAGGTGGTCAGCTTGTTCTCGTTGGCTACAATGTTTGCAGTCGGCTCTGCACGGTCTTCTGGACAAGGCGTCTGCATTTTGATGAGACCTTCCCGAGCGATGCTTGATTTCAAAATCATACTGCTGAAGTCTCTCAATCCATCTCGCTGTTTGACCTTCAGCATTCTTCAAATTTAACAGCCACTTTAAAGCGGCATGATCTGTCCTTATTGTAAAATGTTGGCCGTATAAATATTTGTGGAAATGGCTTACCGCGTTCACGATAGCCAACAGTTCTCTTCGGGTGACACAGTAATTCCTTTCAGGTTTAGAAAGAACCTTACTATAATATTCGATAACCCTCTCTTCGCCATCCTGTACTTGAGTTAATACTGCGCCAACTCCATTATTACTGGTGTCCGTATCTAAAATAAACTGACCTTTTGCCCTTGGGTAAGCAAGTATTGGTCCCGTACAGAGTGTAACTTTTAATGTTTTGAAGGCCGATTCACACTCTTTGTCCCAAATAAAAGGCGTCTTCTTTTCGGTCAGTTTATGAAGAGGTTTGGCAATATCGGCGAATCCTTTGACAAAACGGCGATAGTAGGTGCAAAGCCCCAAAAAGCTTCGTAGTTGGTGCTTATCATTAGGTCGGGGCCATTCCCGTACGGCTGCAGTCTTCTCAGGGTCAGTTTGTATCCCATTCGATGAAACAACGTGTCCCAAAAACTTGACTTTTCTTTGGAAAAGGCAACACTTTTTAGGGTTAAGTTGAAGACGAGCGTTTCGCAATCGGCTGAAAATTTCTTGCAGGTTACTTTGATGTTCTTCGAAAGTTTTCCCAATAACCATCACATCATCAAGGTACACAAGGCAAGTTCTCCAAGTCAACCCTCGAAGGACAAGTTCCATTAGCCGCTCGAACGTAGCTGGCGCATTACAAAGTCCAAAAGGCATAACATTAAACTGGTAGAGCCCAGTTCCAGTCGAGAAGGCAGTTTTCTCCTTATCCTCAGGGTGAATTCCAACCTGCCAATACCCACTCTTCAAGTCTAAAGTAGAAAACCATTGGGAACCAGCTAACATGCTCAGTGTATCGTCGATGCGTGGAAGTGGGTAACTATCTTTCTTCGTTACTTCGTTGAGCCGTCTATAGTCAACGCAGAAACGAGTTGACCCATCTTTCTTTGTTACTAGTACAACTGGTGAAGACCAGGGACTTGACGAATCTTCAATGACGCCATCTTCTTTCATTTTTTCGATCATTCGAGCCACTTCTTCCTGTTTCGCAAAGGGGAGTCTTCTCGGGGGCTGACGAATAGGTTGTACTGATCCCGTATTAATTCGATGCTGTACCAAATTAGTTCTTCCCGTAATCTTGTCCCCTATTGCAAAAATGTCTTGTTCCTTTCGAATAAAAGCAGTGGCTGCTTTCCTCTGATCTTCTGATAAGTGTTGCCATTCTTCCAGAAAATAATTTTCCAATTCCGGGTTATTTTTACCTTCTCCTTCCTGGTAACTCTTGTTGTCCTTTTCTTCACAACGAACAACTCGTAATGCAGGCTGAAAGAAGCCAATCTGTTCCCCTTTCTGCAACGTAACTCGATTTTCGCTGAGATTGGCTATGCGAATAGGAATCTTTCCACCAGCCTCAACGAGTGCTCTAGCTACCAAGATCTGTTTATTGTGTGTCGCATTCGTGAATTTCGTCATGTCCGGTTCAACAACTCCCGTTCGGTATCCCCCAGGATCTTTTTCCAACTCTGCCAGCACAATTTTCTCAGAATTGCCGGGGACACGAACTGATTCTGAGACGATGATGTTTACATGGTCAGATGAAGCGGTCGCAGAATGTAACAAGATTTCTTCGTTTCCCATTTGTAACATCCTGTTCTTAATATCCAGCACAAATCCATATTTGTCCATAATGTCCAAACCCAAGATCACTTCATCAACTATCTCAGCTACAACCATTCGGTGTACAATATTGAATGGTCCTATCTCAAGTTTGACATTAGCTTCTCCATGTACTTGTGCTGTTTCACCAGTAGCGGTTTTCAAAACGAAGTTACATCTTGTCATGTAGATATTTTGAGATGTTTCCAGCATGTCCCGTCTCACTAGAGAAAGTGTTGCTCCCGTGTCAACCGTCATCTTGGTGTCTCGACCGTTGATTCGTCCATCCAGCAACAGACTATCATTTCCTTTTCCTAGCTGCGAGACGGAGATGATCCTAGGGGCTTTGGGCGTATCAGCTAGCACACGCCCCAAAGTGCTAGCTGAAATTAGTTTTTCCTGATGCCGGGAAATTGAGGGGCCTGTGACATCTTCCTGACCCCTCCTTACATCCTCAGACCTTCCCCGTTGGCGGCAATCCCTTCTTATATGGCCTATCTTACCACAACCATAACACTTAGGCCGTCCTCCAGTGCGTGCTGGTGTCTGCTGCATCTTTTCCAACATACTCTTCAGTTCTTCGCAGCAGCAATTATTTGTTGGAGTTTCCTCTGCGGACATCAATCGCACGCGTTGAGCTGGTCGTCGTGAAAAGTCTTCATTTGCCGCCTCATATTCTAACGCGTGGATAAGCGCGTCAGCACAGGTTTTATATCTATGTAGACGTAGATAACGTCGTAAATCGCCATCTCTTAAACCATCAATAAATGCGCTGGCTTCCATCTCATGGCGAAGGTCTGCAGGTGCGGAAGGATAACCTAAATTAACCAATCTTTCTATTTCCGCGGCATATTCTTGCAAACTTTCGTTGCTTTTCTGATGTCGGGACTTAAGCATCATTTGGTATACTCTGTCCATGTGCTGGTCTCCGTAGCGCAATTCCAAGGCGTTGACCACTGCGTGATAGTTTTTCTGATCACGATCAGATACATTCTGAAGCAGCTGGAGAGCTGGTCCTCGCAGTGCTAACACCAGAGCTGTGGCTTTTTCTTCATCATTCCAGCAATTTATCTCCGCCGCTGCTTCAAACTGCCTCCTATACATTGACCACGAAGACTGACCATCGAAAGTTGGGGGTTTTACTCGTTGCGATGTTACTTCGCTTCCTAAAATTTGTCCTGTTCCAAGTTTCTTCATTTTACTTTCCAATTCTAAAACTTTCTTTTCTAATTCTTCCCTAACTTCTTTTATCTCTTCTTTTACTTCTTCTTTTACTTCGAAAACTTTTTCCTCAAATTCCTTTTTTACTTCTTCGACATCTTTCTTAAGAGCATCTTGTAAGGTATCGAATTTTTCGAAAATTCTTTCTTGCTCTTCCATTCGACGTTTTTCTTCTTCTTCTTTTTCTTGCAGTCGTCGTTTTTCTTCTTCTTCTTTTTCTTGCATTCTTCGTTTTTCTTGACCTTCCAGAAATTTCTTCTGTTCTTCTTTATCTTCCAAGCGTTGTTTTTCTAGTTTCTCGAAGAATACACGAAGTTGTTCCTCCATGGTTCTTGTCTGACTTCTTGTTGTTCTTCCAGAAGGTTCCAGAGACATAAACTTTTCTTTGTCCACCAAGCTTCTTTAAATCCCACTTCTGACACCAGTGTGACGTTTATTATATGTGGGTTTCTGATTTAAAGAGCTGGAGATAATTTCGCGGCAAGTTTATTTACAAATCAAATTAATTACAACTAATTAACACAGCTAATATTCTAAATCACTAACGGAACACAAAACACTTTAATTTATCGCTTTCTAAATTCGCTGGATATCGCCGGAGTTCGCCTTTATGTCGCTCTCCCAAAACCAGACTGACTGACTGACTCGCTGTCTCGCATATATATAGGGGTATGGACTCTTTCCAGAACTTTCGAGTATTTTCTCGCGTTTCTCCTGAATTATTTCAATTCGGCAAGATGATTGGAATTCAATCACAATAGCGACAAACAATGCCGACGTAAACAAGAATAAATAAACCCATTCAAAACGTAAATAATACTCGAAGTTCTATTCAGTTCCTAGAAGTGAGCGGTCCACAACACAATACTCGATACTCTGATTCACCGCTTCTTAGAATTGAGTCGTTCGCGTCACAATATATTTATGAAAAAAATTATATAATAATAGAGAGGATTGATATAGAAGTGTTCATAGAATGTAAAAAAAATAATAATAAAAAGTTAAAATATAAAGCTGCCAAATATTTGTTTGTCGAAAACAGGGCTTTAGTAATACACACCCAAATCTGTTATTGATACACCAAAAACATCCTGTTGAAAAGTAGACATTTTTTCTTAGAGTATACCATTCTGATTTTTGATATCAATTAATAATTTTTGATAAAAAAAGCTTTAAATTCGGTTATTTTACGGTAATTTTAAAACTTTTTTTTATTAAAAATTAAAAGTTGATAACAAAAAGAATAATGGTGTTCCCTAAAAAAAAATGTTTAATTTACGGTACGGAACACGTACTTTCTTAGACAACAAATAGAAGATCTAGGTGTGTATTACTGAAGTCCTGTTTTCAACAAAAAAAAAATATTTGTCAGCTTCATATTTTAAACATTTTTTTAATATCTTTTTAACATTTTTTAAACATTTATTAATAGATTAATTTTTTTCATTATTTTAAAAAAATGTTTTGATTAATTTGTAGCCAAATCATATGTACTGTAACCCTTTTTAAGAATGTTTTCCGGCGCCTCCACCAAAGTGCAAATAGCCTTTATAACGTTGTTGATGGTTAGGCTACTGCAAAAACTTTCAAAATAAAATTTTGAAAAAAATAGATAATTATCACAACGTGGATAATATTTTTGTCGTGGTATAATTTATTTTGTCTTAAATTTCATTTTTTGACTAATAGTCAACTTGGATATGCGACTTGAAATAAATTAAATTCAAATTTAATCAGTTAAATAATTAAAAATAAATTTTTGAATTATGTATTGCCTACCGTACAACAAAGTAATTTAAAATTCAAATAACAAATTTTGTATCTTCTTATTTATTTAATATTCATGCAACTTAATTTGCATTCTCAGTTTTATTAGTATCTTCTTTAGATTACTCAGAGCGCAAAATTATATAATTTATTTAGTTGTCACAGTAAACCTTTCATTACTAATCTACGAGTTCTTAATAATTTACTTAAGCGGAAATATTAAATTAATCTTTCATCATTTTAACATGATTTCAAATATAATAATAACCAAAAATATTGTTATAATATACTGGGTGAATCAGAAATAATGGCTATAAAAATTTAGCCACTTATAGGCGTCGCCTAAAGAAAATAGTAACTAGCCTATATTATCATGATAAGTAAGTGATCATAAACGTATCGCGATTTTATGTGAGGAACAAAATTAAAATTTTTTAGCATCTGTCGCAAAAATGGTATACTGGGTGTCCCAGAATTGGCGGATCAGCCGTAAACTACAAGTTCCTCTCTTTAATTCAATACCGAATTTCGAAAAATTTTTTTTTTTAAACTCGTTTTCAAATTACAGCAATTTTATTTTGACCAATCACATAATAAATAATAATTATTAGTCAAGATAGTATTTATGTTACTAGACAATAAAATTAACTCTAAAACTTTCAATATTTATTTGGTCTACTGTATTATCGGGAAGACAAAAGGAAGACAAAATTTAGGTCATAACATTTGTGTTATTTAAAAAATTTACGCTTTAATTAAAAATTAATTTTTTGTAATTTTAGAACTTGTATCATCGTTAAATTCAAGTTTCTATTGTTCAGTTTGCTTAAAATTCTATATCTGACAATGATCGAACATTTAATGTCAAAGTGACAAATAAGTAGTTAATGGCAGCGTTTAATTGTAATTATAATATTGTAAAAAAGTAAAATGAATTAAAAAGCGAGTTTTTTGCGCCAAAACCCCTTTTACATTATCTGTGACTTTATTTTAAATGTTTATTTAAAAATTTTAGAAAATAGAAAAAGAGCTACCAGATTTTTTTTGATGATATTAAATTGGTGGTGAAAAGTGAGGACCTACACATTCGACTTACTTTTTATACAGGTAGTATATTATTGAAAATGGAAGAAAAAAATTAAACATTTATTAACTTTCAAAATTTTAATTAATATAGAATCTACAAAATTATTTGAGTACTCCTGAAAATAATTACTTGCAAAAAGTAATCAAAAGAGCAATCTTAAAACCAATAAAACAAAACTTATCTAAATACCTATACCTAAGAGGCAACATACTATCGTATGTAGAGACTGTTGCTGGTCATCTTAACTGCTGGTTATCCTAAATTAAAAACGATGTCATTTTCAAGCAGAAAAAAGTTTAGGAAAATAAATAATTCGATTCTCAACTCTGCTATCCGCAACACTGTTTGAACCGCAGCCGTCTGAAAGAATTTTTTTTTCAAATTGACATATTTATAACAGCCTGTTTATTTGCTTACTTAGAGAAATCTCCGCATGGCGCTTGTGAATAAATAGTTAATTCGTTATTAAGTGTCGATTTTGACCAATCAAACGTCACACAAACCGATTTAATCAGGAATTAAAGGTTAATCGCAATTAAATATTTAATTCGCTTTTTGTATGTCGGGCCTTAGTCTCAAAGAACTTAAAGTAACATTTATTTTTTTTGGGATTTAAAAGTAGCATTTAAATCGCTTGTAATTGAAAAATTAAGTTTAAAATGCCTTGGGGTTTAAATTATGGACAAATCCAAATCACAACTTTTTATATTAATTGTAAATAAAAATTCTCTCTAGAGAATAGAGCCCTCAGGTTTTTCGGGCCATCAGACTTCAACCTTTCACTCTCGCGACTAAAATAATTAAAACAAAGTTTTTTTTATAAACGTATCAAAAAGATTAAATATATAAGTCATTTTGTCGAACATGTCCCACGGAGAAACTTAAGAGAAGTAGTTACTAATTTCTCTAGTATAGGAATTCCAATGTAAACGCGCGAATCTGTAGCTAGTTTATTTATAAACAAAAATAAAAACGGTTTTTGCCACAAGTTTTGTAATAACATGGACTACATTTTGACTTTTTTAAATTTTTAATTTCGTTGATTTTAAATTTTAATTATTTTTTTAATAAATTTTTTATATTATTTATAAACATTTTTTTAAAAATCACTTCCAGTCATTTTGTAGTTAATAATGAGATGAATGATTGTGCCAAATTTTGTGAAAATATTTTCATAAATAAAAGTGCTACAGATTCGCGCGTTTACAATGGAATTCCCATAAGAGAAATTACCTCCATACTCCTCTTAAGTGATAACCTAGACGGAGTTTTCCTATTAGTCAATTTTTCGTTAATTTTTCTCGACATGAAGTTAAAATAATTATTAAGTATTATGAGCTTAATCAAGGGCATTAAAGCTTAACGTGCAACAAAAAATTATTAATTTTTCGAGAATCAGTACTGACAATAACTTGATGAGTCAGTAGATCAGCCAGATAAGTGATAGAAAAGTAAATGAGAATAATACAAATATGTAATAATTAAATGATACAAAAAGCACTTTTATACAAATTTAATCAAATATTCATCGTGCTAAAATAAAATTTTATAACTGTATTCTTTTTCTTATAACAGCTTCCCTAAATTCTAATCCAATGAAAGAATATTATACCTAATGGTTATCCACAAAGTCAGTTAAACTTTGAAACAAGAACCATTACATGCAAGAACGAATCAGTCTCAACATGCTTTGAATGAAATTTTATTGATGCACATGTCAAAAAATCTTTTGAAGAAAAAGTATTGTATTAAAATAATTGAGCAGCAGGCTCAATGAATAACTTGGATAAAATGTATTAGATTTATCTATTTTCTCCGACTTCTACAAATTATTTTTGTAAAAGCTATAAACGGTCATTGTTGTCAAGTTTTAAACGTTATGAATAAATCAAAGAGCCGACCAACAAAGAACTATTATCGTCTTTTTTGTAATTTTGACTATGCAAATTGCTTTGGCGGCGCTCTGTTTTGTATGTGCAATAAACTTTGTAGGTATCGAGAAATGAAGTATTTAGAAATTGTACATTATGGAAACGCAGAAAATATTTACTAATATGATTTATTTTTATTATATCTACATTAATTTAATTTTAAATTTTTTTAGGATTTTGTATTTATGTAAACAGTGTAGCGACACATGCCGCAGTACTGGTAAGTGCAAGGAATGGCGAGTGTGTTGTTACTTGAAACCAACGACATTATTCACAACGGCTGGGTAAATACAACTACTCCAAGAAATAAAAATCGGCCATTAAACTACACCATTTGCTGTGATTTGTCGCTACCCGTTTGTCTCATTCTCAAATAACGTTTCTCACGAATTTAAAGTTAATTATTTGTTCCTGCCAAGCAAACTATAAGGTTACTCTTCACTAATGATAAGGTAATAACCCCAAGACTAGTCTTCAATATCCTGGCTGTTGTATTTGGCTAAAATGTTTTTAGTTATTTTCAGCACTGTGAATGCTTTTTAACATTAGGAGAAATTTAACATTACTGCCATAGTCAAAGATTTGCTTCTCCGCCTAGTCTGCAAAAGATTTTTGTTTAATTAGGCAATAAAGCATATGATTAAATGCCGCGACTGGTAGTTTAAAACCAAGGCGTAGTAGTTAGTAGCTTTGAAGTCAGGCAAGACATTAATTCTACTTTACTGCCGTATTGAACAAATACCTTTTCTTTTAATCCTACCAGTTTACGTTTTTTTTTTCAGAGAAATTTGCTGTTTGAACTTTAACCTCAAAATTTTATAACAGCTGAAGATTCCTGTCGGTTCTAAAGTAGGGCTGGGAGAAGTATCGATACTTACAGAAGGTATCGATACCTGCTCAGGTATCGTACACCAATACCGACTGCAATCAGGTACCGAAGTATCGATACTTCCGATACCTCGATATTTCCAATACTTCGATACCTCTGATACCTCGATACCTCCGATACCTCGATACCTCCAATACCTCGATTCCTCCGACACCTCCGATAGCTCGATACTTCCGATACCTCGATACCTCCGATACTTCCGATATCTCCAATACTTCGATACCTGCGATACCTTGATAAAGAGTGGCTATAAATGAATATCCTATTCAGAGTGCTTTGGATGTTGGAAACACAAGCTATTTTGACGAAAACAAACAAATTCACAATCTATTTGATGCGATATTTATTTATCGCCACCCGATACTCCCGATACCTCGATACCACGATACTTCCGATACCTCGATACCTCCGATACCTCGATACCGCAATACCTCCGATACCTCCATACCGCGATACCTCCGATACCTTGATACTTCCTGATACCTCGATACCCACGATACCTTGATACCTTTGGCAAGTATCGATACTTTGCAGGTATCGATACTCGATACCTAAAAACAGGTATCGCCCAGCCCTATTCTAAAGCGCTTGCTTTACTGCTTAGTCAATAAAAATGCTGAAATATTTCATAGTCAATGTGATAGTTTACGCGCTTAAGTTGTCATTAAAATGTGTTGTTTACTGTCGATCGGCGAAAAAAGTACTTTTTACGCCGGTGAAAGCCATTTTCTTCCGTTGAAAATTCATTTTATGTCGATGACAACAGCAAAAATGACATTTTGTTAATGTTATAAACTGTACGTTATAAAAAAAAAATAGCGTTCATCATGCGACAGTGAAGTGACTGTGTCTCATTTGTATGAGTTTTATGTCGGACTGGCTGAGTTTGTTTGTCACACGTAAAGTGTTACAAGTTTGGCACTAAAATTATGACTTTTCTGCCTTAAAAAAAATACTAATGTTGAAGTAAATAAAATAATTTTTTAAATACAAGGAATAGCTGCTTGAATTATTAGTCTTTTAACTCTACTCGATTTTGATAATTTCTTTTTTAAATATTTGTTTTATCTATTATTTGAAATCAGAAACATTTTACTAGGAGCAGGAGCGCATCTAAGCGGAATCAATAAGGACAATCGCCTCTTCCAGGCTATTTGTATAATTTTTTAACAAGTATTGGGTAGTACTGCGTTTCTTCGGCTATACTTTAATCCCGACTATATTTTAATCTCAAATTTTTTTATATTTATCCAATGTGAATCAACAGACTCAAACATAGAATAAAGAATCTTATTTAAAGTAGAAAAGAACAGTAGATAACTTATATCATATTTTTTTGCTTAAAAATACAGAGCTTGTGTTTTGTATTAATTACAATTACAAGTCGACAATCTTAATTATTTTACAAATTAATTTTATAAAAGTTTATATATTCTTTAGGGCTTCCATTCTGGGTATACAATGTACCTAATTTTATAAATGTATATTTTAAAATTCATGCTATAGAAATAAAATATCAGATATCATTTCAAGCATTTATTTTAGTAAGGTTAACTTGCAGCAAAAGCCTATTTTATAAGTAAAATTACGTTAGTTGTGTTGTAGGTCATATAAAAATGTGTTTTGAAATATTTATACAGGATATATCTAGATAAAACACAAATTTGCTTAAAGGTAAGTACGTATAAACATTTATTATGCAGTGACGGTGTTGTACCTACTAATAAATAATAAATAAGTTTTGCTGGCCTAATTAGTGATTACTGATTAGATATGAGTATTTTGGAAAAAAACAGTAGCAATAATGCAGTAAACTTACACTTTCGAGTAGCTTAACGTTTTTACCTTGTTCTTTGTTTCAAATTTTAATTATTAACTGTTGTAATAAAAGTCGAAAATATGAGTTTTATTGTAAAAAAGTTGAAGCTTTATCATCATTTATTATATATCTAGATAAAACACAAATTTGCTTAAAGGTAAGTACGTATAAACATTTATTATGCAGTGACGGTGTTGTACCTACTAATAAATAATAAATAAGTTTTGCTGGCCTAATTAGTGATTACTGATTAGATATGAGTATTTTGGAAAAAAACAGTAGCAATAATGCAGTAAACTTACACTTTCGAGTAGCTTAACGTTTTTACCTTGTCCTTTGTTTCAAATTATAATTATTAACTGTTGTAATAAAAGTCGAAAATATGAGTTTTATTGTAAAAAAGTTGAAGCTTTATCAGCAAAGCTTAGACCTATAATGTTTTTATTTTAATTGTGGCATCTCTTTAGAATAAGTGAGTATTCAGTGTCTTAGAAGGGACTTCTTTTATTATATAATATATTCACATCATTGGAAATAACAACTAATTAGTTCAGAAATGTTATAGAAATTGGGAAAATCATAAAAAGGTTACAAGTACAGAGAGATGCAAATAAAATATAAAAAGAGAAAAAAAACCTGTTACTGGCGGGTAAACTGGCAGTTCTGGCTAAAAAATCAGACTGATACCAGTTATTTGCATTATATCTGTTTGACGTTTGCCGTGAAACGTCAAGACTGTGATGTAATTCAATGTCGGTCTGGTCTTTTGTCCGCGGAGTATTTCGTTTTCACCTAGTCGTTGGGACTGATGTGCAGGTTGCAAGTGGAGGAAGTGTTTTTGCCCGTCAATACAAAGACCATTTTACCTTTTACTGTACTTGCCAACGTACAACGACACTAAAACATGGCGCCAGTCAGTTCATCTCGTTGCGGAATCAATTTTAAATTGAACCTCTTTTAGATTTATCTGCTTTAACTCATCCTGACAAGCGCCGCTCATATAACTCATAAATAAAATAACCTTGAAATAAAAGAACAAAAAGATACGTACTAAAGATAAACACATATAAAAAACAGAAATAATGCAAAATTGCATAAAAGACTAGGTATAAATAGAGGGCAAATTAATATAGAATGCAAATGAACTAAGCTATCTAGAAATAATTATGGAAACAGGTGGAAGTATAAAAGAAGTATTATTATTATTCGGTCTAATGGTGTGGTACGCGCTGTGGTAAGCTTCTCTTACGGTTCACTTAAAATAGAACCTTATTCTCAAAGAATCAAAGAATATAGTTTTTAGATAATTCCGTTGTTCTTTCGGGTTTTATTGTAACAGTTCCGATATAACCGTTGAATATTAGAGGCAGGGCACTCACAAATAATGTGTAGCTCCTCTCTACATTTTTTGCATCCAGGATTTTCTTCTAGTATTCTAGAAGAGGTAACAAATACAACAAGCAAACTTATTGCACTATACAGAGCTTTACAACAAATATTTTTATTAAGAAAAAAAAGCACAAAAATGGACAAAGACTAAAATGTACGAGTCAGTTGTCGTGCAGATGCTAATGCATATATAGAATTGCAAGATAAAACTATTACAAGAAAATTGTTGTAGTGAATATACTAGATCAAAATAAAAAAATATAATGCGAATCTATCGTAATGAATAATAGAGGATAGGGAATAGTTAAAGTAATACATATTTTAAAACAGAAAAACAAAAAGGGAAGAAGAGAAAAATTAATCAAAAGATAGAACGAAGTAGTTGCAGAATTACTAAAAAGAAAGAACTAAGCTGGTCTCAAGTTTAATGCAGGCAAAACGGAACAGAAATAAATGAATAAAATAATTACATTATATTATTATTTTATAACCTTCTTTTGTGTTATGATGGTAGTGCATTGTAACATTCCTAACTACGTCACAAACCACGGTAACTTGACTACATATTATTAGGTAACCGCATCAATCTTTTAGCCAATTAACGCCAAACTGCAGATATAGCTATCTTTTATCATGCTTCTTATTATAATGCATACAGTTCATATGCTATACCACTACCCTATAGGCTATTCACCGTAGTCACAAACTGTTCATACAGCAATGACAAATGAGTGTATAATGTTTTTTTAATAAATTTACTGTTTTAGCAACTGGATAGAATAATATTAATTAAAAATGTCAACAGTCATTTGTATCTCACATGTTAGTGTTAAAAGGAGATCGTTTCCATCTTATAGAAATATAGTGATCACTTAAAACAAGATTTTTTTGTATTAATCGATAGCTTTTGAAATAAGGAGCAATTCATATCATTGCGCGAACTTTGTAGCTCTTTAAATAAAAACTAAAGTAAAGATTAAAAAATTAAAAACGGCAATACAAAATGCATTGGTAAGAGTGAGAGACAGTGAGACCAGACAAATTGAGAGGTATGAATGTTTGGAAGTCTATAAATTATCAAAGCTAGGTTCTGACCGTAATACTCTGATAGTTTTAACAATAGTCTTAACGCCATAATAAAATATTTAGATATACTGATATAACGGATAAACTGTTGTAATTAACTAATGTAATATTAAATTATTAATTGAAGTACACGCGAAACTGATCTAAACATATTCGTTGTAAACGCGTGGTACCAGAAAATCGGAAATTATTTTAAAATCTAGGACTTTGTCTAAATAAGTTACGAAAACCAACTATTGTGATACTAATTTTTGTTGCCACATGTTATTTTTTAACTACTGATAAAAAGTGACCTTATTAAATTATTCTTATAGCAAATCTACAATACTATATTATGCTATTTTATATATCGCGATATCAAAAATTAAATGGATCGCAGGCGCTTCTGGTTCTAAATATACAGCCTGATTCAGATAAAATAATGAGCCCGATGTTTAGGCGATGCACCCAAAAAAAAACACAAATTTTATTTACGTCTTGATCTACTTTTAATTACGAATTGCATTTGAAATTAAGTTACCTTATGTTACTTTGACAGTGCTTTGACATTACTTAAAAATGTGTGGTATACCTGTTTATTTTTGCAAATTATGACTTAAAATAGATCTGTAGAAAAATAATTTTTTTATTTTTTCTTTCTGGCACAAATGACCGTTAAGCAGATGATAACTTGGATTCAAGTTAAAAACCTTAAATTAGATCAAAAACGTAAATGAAAGTTGTTTTTTGGGTTGAATCGCCAGATCATTAGGCTCATTATTCTATCTGAATCAGGCTATATTTGTCTTAGCTTGTATCATCTTCTTTTAATGAAATTTTCAAAATCTGTCACGTTACGTCAGTGGTCCAATATATTGCCTGAAAATTCTATCAAAGATTTTTTCACAAGCCTGACAAGTTTTACATGAATTTTAGCCAGAGATCATCAAACTGAATTTTTTTTTTATTATTTTTATTAATAACATTCTTATTTCTAAAACAAAACTTTGCAAAAAAATTCTGGCGCGTTGGTAAAAAGGTTTGATTTTATAAACACTACTAATGTTTCTATGCGTTTCGACTAGATCATTCATATTATTGTAATAAGAATTATTATAATTAAATCAATACCTAGGTATATGGTAAGTAGTTGCATCTTATTTCTATCACGATAATTGCATATTTCAATACAAGGTAAGAAGAATATATTTTTTCTGAAGTCTGGGGTAATAAAATGTAAATACCAAAAAATAACCCTATTTCACCCCGGAACCTGAAGACTCAGGGATCAACCCACTTAATCCCCATAAATAACAAGTGAGAGTTTTATGAACTTAAGGACAGAAGTCATTTAAACTTTTAATTAATCTAGCCACTTTATTTGAAGAACTACAAAGTTAACGCAATGATACCAATTGCTTCTTGTTTCAAGAGCTATCGATTGATATAAAAAAATCTCGATTTGAGTGGTCATTAGATTTCAATAAGATGAGAACGATCTCCTTTGATATTTTAAATTTTTGGTCGCAAATTGTTGTTACGTAGATCTCTAGTTTTTAAATTTTTTAATAGAAATGCACTTCTGTTTAACATTTACATCCAACTGTATTTTGCACCCTCTTCTATTAAATATTTTATGTGTAATTTCTCGCGTGGTGCAATGAAATTGATACAAATCACGCCATTTCGGTCGCGTTTGTTTTTATTACTTGTCGTACGAGTGTAGGAATCTCTTTTATCGCGGCGTCGGAACGGCAGATCCAGCGTCTCAACGCCAGAACAAACGATCGCCTTCCATTGTTTACTTATCAAACTAACCTGAACAAACAGAGGCATTGTGTCCCTAAAAAAACTCCCTTTCAAAGTTTACTCCGGTCATTTTGCATCTCTTGTTCCTTGTTATGATCCGGAGTAAACTACCGTACAAGCCTTATTGAAATGTTTAAAGATTTTTTCATAATATTTACGTGTGCTGAGGCGGAATTTTGTCGGAGCGGACGTGCGTGCCTTAGTTTGTGAAATAAAAATGAGAGGTGCAAAGGAATTGGGTTGGTTCATTTGAATTCCGGACAAGGGCGGAGCACGCGGCGTGAATTCCAGAGGTGGGCAAAAAGGGCCGAGAGTTGATTGTTGCAACCTTTCTCAAGGGACGATGAAGAAATTACCACGATTACGCTTAGCTGAGCGAAAAGATCGAACATTGATACTCACTCGGCTTCTTCAATAGTTTCCGCCATGGCAAGGAAGACGCAGTTGAGCAAAATAGTAGCCATAACTAAATAATCGAAGAACTGGTTGGTGCACAGGTATATACACGCTTTCCGAACTGAACTAAACGGACTGAAGAAGAAGAACGAACTCGTGGCGGTGAAGCGGTGGATGTAATTCTTACGAAACCTCTTCGACACCACGCAGAAGGTCTGGAACGAAACAAAACAGATTAAAATCATTTTCAGAATTTATTTTATAGGAAGTAATTTGAATTATTCAACCTTTAAAATCAGATTAAACAACTCTGTCTAAAGTAAATATACAGCCATATTGATTTTACCGTCTTGAATTGCAAATTTTTTTTTTTTTTTCGAGTAAAATAAGCTTTTGTTATTGTCGAGGGATTTGGAGAGATAGAACTAATCTTGTGGTTTCTCAACCTACTACTCTAATATTCTGTTTTTCCGATATAAAATCGATTATGGATTAAATTGAGACCCGATACAGACAGAAGGGTTGATTAACCTACACTTTACTGCGAAAAGTAATTTCCCCTTACTATAAGATTTATACAGTCCGGAACAAATATTTGAAAACAATTTTGTGAAAAATAAATAAGAAGTTTGTTTGTACAAGTTTCATATGAGTATTGGCATCTTTTCTATGCTCGTAGCAATAGATTTTTTATTATATTTGACAACAACTATAATTTCTTTAAAATATCATTTGAAAAAAATTATTTTTTACTAAAAAATTTTTAAATAACTACACTACAATAATTGCTGTCTGTTTTTTAAGAATACAATATTAATTATTAGAGTTAAGAGCGCTCCGCCGATTTCGTCAACCACCAGATAGCGTGCGAGTTGTATTGCAAGGATTTTCTGGAATGTCAATTGTGTCAAATTGGAACATTACAAAAAATTCGAAATTTGTTGTAACGGGGAAGTGGACAAGGCAGAAAAAAAAACTATTTTATAAGGCCAACGTTTCGAATCCTCTATTTTGATTCTTTTTCAAGGCTTATAATAAATGTCAAATTTGTTTGGCATGGTACCAACTTGTCTCGGCCAGTGGTAGCCGGAACAATGAATGTTCTTCATTCTCGTTCTCGGAAATATTCATTCTTCCGGCGACCACTGGCCGAGACAAGTTGGTACCATGCCAAACAAATTTGACATTTATTATAAGCCTTGAAAAAGAATCAAAATAGAGGATTCGAAACGTTGGCCTTATAAAATAGTTTTTTTTTCTGCCTTGTCCACTTCCTCGTTACAACAAATTTCGAATATAAAAAGAATGGACGTAATTTACCAAAATAGTATAATATACTATTTTTTTCACGACCTTTAATAAAATAAGGAGAAAATTTAACTGTAATTAACACTTTTGTATAATGTGTTGCCTATTAAAGCCCTGGCGATGGGAGCAAATATCAATAGCAATAAAAACTAAAATGAGTGTTTTAATAGGTTTCTTAGTGAGGAAAATTATTAAAAAAAAAATCTGTCATTGTTTACTAGTAACTGCTTACTAATAACATGTTAATACAAAAATTTTGTTAGAAAATTTTTTATTAATATAAAAATTAATATCATTAACAAATATTTTAAAATTAAAAAAAAATTATCTCAAGATAAAATGACTTATTTTATTTTGGAACCATAATTGTGTTAATTGTTTATTATTTATTAAAGCTAAATCTTAGTCTTTGTAGCACTAATAATTATTTTAAAAATTACTAAGCAACAGTGTTAAATAAATAAATACTAAGTATCAAAAGCGTCATGAATGAGTTATTAAAACAAACTTAATTACTAGCAACGGCAAAATAGCCGACTACTTTTTTCTCAGTTTTTACATAATAGTATTTGCTAAATTGGCTGGAATTTCGAATCTTCTTTCGATTTATAGGTATAACCAAAGTAATCCAAAATAAAATAATCAAAAAATTTAAAACTTTTCGTTACATTACATGTCAAGTTTTAAACATTAACATGTCTCGTGCTATAATCTCATTGATTATGCTTTTAACCCTTTGCACTCGTATGCTGCCGTATAGGCGGCACACCATGCCTTATCATTGTAGCGGGTTGACCGGTCTGTCATCCCCTAAGCCCATTTCTAATATTTCTAAATTGTTTTTTTAAACCTATACAGCGGCATACGAGTGCAAAGGGTATGTATTGTGGTGGCTATACGGCGGCATAAGAGCGCAACGGTAAAACGCATCTTGCCGCTCCTACGGCGACATAAGAGCGCAAAGGGTTAATACCTAAATAACTATACCGGTTAACGAAAAAACATTGTATTGAACTAGAATATTGATGGGCGACTAATAATCTCGACAAATGAAAACAATCACATTCATTAAGGGTTCCAGAATTTTAGTAAAACACTTATTAGGCCCTGTTGGGCTGTTGGAACTTATTGGGCTACCAGTATTGTCAACTGTCAAATCCGGATGTTTTTCTATTGTGGCTGTGAAATAGCAACAACACAACACGTGTTTACCGCTAATTTGTTTACTGCGTTTACTGCTTTGTATTGAGTTATAGAGACACAATGAAACATGAAACTAAAATTACTAAGTTTAGACAACAACCCACGCGATAGCGTTATCTAACATTGTTGGCAAGAGCACACTAAATTACATTATTATATAATTACATAATATAAAATATAAATTACACCCCTTGTAACAGAATTTATATCTCATGTCTCGTTTTGAAAATTGTAGATTTCAAAATTTAGCAGCCACCATGGAAATATTTAAAAACAATCGTAATGAGATGCAGGTGGGTTTCGTTCTCGTCTTGTCAAACGTATAATCCCTAATGAAAATGTAAATTCATCATCAAAGGAAAACCTCCGTTTATTAGAGCAGAGCATAATCAGTTGAAAAATTCATCGTTAATTCATTTACATAAAGTCCCCGTTGTTTTAATAAAAACTTTTCAGCTGCTTGTATTCACAAAATATCGTCAATAAACGTAAATTTTTGCAGCCTCAACGGCCGCTATAACGTTCGCACGGTGTCACTCTAACGACATCCGCGTTTGCATAATACAAAATGATCCCCTTACTTAGCAATTTTGTGCGATATGTCCAACCTGCTCGTGTTGTCATTAAATTTAATCAGATAAGATTTCGGTCGACTTTTATTGGTCGTATATTTGTCGAAGGCAATGTAGTAAATTTAGCAAATTTTTGCTTCTGACTCGTAAAGCCGTTGGGTGTTTTCCCAGTTAATTATGTAAGCTTGAAACCACGTGGAATTTTTTATTAGATAGACAGTTGAGAGGAGTCATAAATCGCATTCAAGCGTAAAACTGGAATTGTTTCTCTGAAATTAGATTTTGTGAATGAACCGGCCGTACGATTAGCACAATTGGAAGTTTGGCATTTCCGACCTGAAAAATTTCGCATTGTGTGGAGTGTCTCCTGCTGGGGTAATTTTAATCAGGAAAATTGATTATGATGTTGAAAGAATGATTTTCTTGTTGTTGAAGCGGAAGCTCATTACGTCCCTGCTGATTTGACACATGAATGAACTTACACCAAACAAAGAACTATTTTCTATACGATCTGAAAAGAAGAGCTTACGTAATTTGCAGGAAAATGTGTTAGTGAAATGAAAAGATGGTAACTTTCTGATTGGAAAAAAAATTAAGGAAGTTATCTCGTTTTGTGTGTTTGGAGGTTCTTTAATTAATCTACGTAAACAAGACCTGGAGAGATATTTCATCTTGCAGTGGGATTACAAAGGGATTGGAAATAACTCCCTCTGAAGCAAAACAAACATTTCTCAGCTTCGAATCAGTTTAACACAGCTTAATAACACATTTTTTGTACGTTTTCTTTAAATTTATAACAATTACATATACATGACACAAAACACATGACACAAAAAAAGAGTGTATAATATTAAAAGACTTAATATTTCAGTATCAACCAAAATAAACAAAAAAGTCTAAATAAACATGAGTCTGCAAAGAAATGGTTTGGGAAATCTGGAAACCTATTCTTTTTTTAAACACTTATTTTGTCATTATTTATTACTTATTTATTATGTACAAACAAACTAAGGGAGCTTCTAAAAAACACAAAAAAACAGAGTTACAGAAAATATTCAAAATGCCCTTCTTCTATTTCTAATCAGGCATAAGCACTTTTTCTGAAGGATATTCCAACTCTTTCTATATTCTCCGCATTGATTAGAATTTGTTGGCATTTTTGATTAATTCTTTGCTGCAGCTTTTCTAGGCTATTTACAGGACCAATGTTTCTAAATATCCCCAAAGAAAGAAATCTAGAGGGTTTAAATCAGGCGATCATGCAAGTCATAAACAGGTCCGTCTCTTCCTACCTACCTAGGTGGAAATGTTTGGTGTAAATGCTCTCTAACAGCAGTCGAAAAATCAGCTGGGGCGCCATTATGCTGGAATCATATTTGTTGCTTCTGATCCAAAGGAATGACGCCCGAAAATCATACATTCTGTTTTGCTAAAGTTTAGGTAAATACCGCCTGTTAATCGGTTTGGTTAAAGAGCAGGACCCAGGAACCTATCGCCTAATATCCAGATTCACAGGATTAGAGAATGGAGAATTACGTTGGCCCAAACACGCCTATTGTGAAAATTAATAACTCTATTTCGTGTAAATCCGGCTTCAAGAAAATATTTCTAAGAAAATGCTGGTCTTTAAGATCCTTGCGCAGAAACCAGCAGCAAAAAACCTAACGTGCTTAATGATTAACTACATTTAATGTCTGTGCGTTGTATGTATCATAGTATGGTTCGGATAAAGCTGTTGTTTGTGGAGGGCTCTCCGAACAAGGGGAGTACTAACTCCTACATCGGCTGATATTCTCCGCAGACTCGTCTTTAGATTATGCTCTATTCGTGCTGCTAAAATTGCTTTTTTTGTCCTAGGAATAGATACCGACCTTGGTCTTCCAGATAAGTGGCACTGTTTGCGAAATGAACGGGTATCATACAATCTTTGGTGAATTCTTCCAAAGATAGGATGTCAAAAAATCTGGCGATTTGGACAAGTTTTA
This sequence comes from Tribolium confusum, assembly GCA_029207805.1. Classification (NCBI taxonomy): domain Eukaryota; kingdom Metazoa; phylum Arthropoda; class Insecta; order Coleoptera; family Tenebrionidae; genus Tribolium; species Tribolium confusum. Next base: position 7,813,978 of record JALGAY010000003.1, read on the forward strand.
ACTTAAAGACGTCGCGTTTCGGTGAGGATTCTATTAGCACGATCATACATAAAATGCATGTCAGCTAATTCAACATTAGAGTAAATATTGAGCCATAGCAAATAAAAACTTGTGCACTGACAACAAAGTTTAAAATCTGAATATTTATTTATTTTTTATTATTAGTCTACTCTGATAAGAAATGCAATTTTTTGCAAAATAAAAAAGGGTAGGCAGAGAAATAAAATTTCATATCTCTCAAACCGTTGCTTTGCAGACTTATGTTTATTAAGAATTTTTTGTTAATTTTTGTTTATACTATTATTTTCTTAAATAATTAATTTACACTCTTGTTTAACATCTTGTATACAGACTGTTTCACAAGTGATAATAATAATGAACCTGCAAAACTGAAAATACAACCAGCAATACAATTCCAAAGTTAACGTAGTTTTTTAATCATTCACTTAATCATTCGGTTAACTGAAGACAAACAAATGGCATTTGCTTGTGAGAAATCATTTTTTGGCTTACATGTGGACAGGATCAGTAGCTGGTCTTGCTTTTGTCCTTTTTAAAGGTGGCCAATTTTTTTAAGGCAGTTTCAAGTCGTTCGAATATGGTGTGAGCAAGAGTTTCTTTACCCGTAAAACGTTGTCTGTACAACATTCGCACCGCGGCAGAGGCATTTTCTCCCATATATCAACATATTTCCGTTTTTTTTTCCATATATCTTGTCCATTTTTTCATCGTTTGAATACATTTTTTTTATTGGTGACACATTTGACAAATAAAATTTGAAAACAATATCATCTACGTTAACTCTGGAATTGTATTTCTGGTTGAATTTTCTGCTTCGCAGGCTCATTGTCACTCATAAAACAGCTTGTATATAGGTACAGGGTGTAACTGAAATAAGAACAGAAATTTTACCTGGTAATGTTCCTTGTCAAAACAACCTTGAATACTCAAGTTCGCCTTTCCAAATATTGGTGGTTTATAAAATACACATTGTAGAACTTTATTGAGAAAAAACTTTTAGTTTTTAGATAACATTTGATTACACCTTGTAATATGTCGTAATTTTATTTTGAAATTCGTCATTTTATACATTTCACGATCTCTGTTACTATACATCATACTTGCTGATTGCAGACAAAAAACTTTTTTTACTTTATTTAAAAAAATGAAACTGAGACAGAATTTTGATGATCTATAATTTAATTTTCTACTTGAGACCAAAATTTAATAAAAATTTACTGAAAACTTTCAAATTCTATCGAGAATCAAAATTTTTTTGGTAATAAAAGAATATTTTTAATCACAATATTGTGCTTTATTGTGCTTTAATGTGCAAAAGTAATGCTCCTAAAATAAAAAAATAATTGGCAGTTCATTTTACCCGATACGCGAATAAAGTTATCATAGACATACAAACAATGTTTTTGCAATTCTACAGCAGTTTAGAGTTTTTTTAATTAACGAGAGGTATTTATTACTTTTATAATCGTTATTTAAATAATTAAAAGAGCACGAATTTTAAAACAAATAAATGGGAAAATGATCTTTTATTCTACAACTAGTCTCAGGTTTCCTCGTAGTTTGTAAGATCGATGCGAAGCCGGTCTGAGTTCTTCCTTGTCCACACAAAATTTCCATTTCAGGGTGCTTTTCGTCACGCCAACTGCATATCAAAGACGCAAACGACCTCTCGTAGCTCATTCGTGATTTGGATGCGCGTTAATGCACGTGATTTATTTAGGTGTATTTTTTCGCGGTCGAAATAGCCCAGATGCGATAGACATAAAGTCGAGTTTTTATGTCGGTTATGAAAAATGGGTTTTATGGCAACCATTAGCAATAAAAGTATCCGACTTTGGGATAATTTGTCGGGGTTAATATGGACGGTTAAGTGGACGAGGAGGTTTTCGGAAAGTAATAAAAAGTGTATCGTCTTGCTGAATGTTTGGAGAAGTTTCTCTTTTTTGTGTTTTGTTGGGAGCTGTGCAAGAAGACAGGAAGATACCTTTTCTTGATGCTTTATTGAACCGTTAACTATTGATGGTTACGTTCCAATTCTTGACACATTGTCTGAATTTTGTTTGTTAGGATGTTTAGGGTGTGAGTGTGAGAGGCAAAGAATGTGAAAGGAACGCGCTGGTACAGGATTCTTCCGACTAATAGAAAAGTTTAGTTTCAATACTGTTAAAGCTTTACTTTTAGGTTTCAAACACACTATTTTATGACACTTCAGTTTTATCTATTCCGATATAAATTTTATTTATACAATGTGTCACTTTTTAAATTGTATATTTGAAGAAAATATTGCAAATGTTCAAATCAATATAACCGCTGTTTTCTTAATTGCCCTTAGATATGATTTTTATGTCGATTGATACTAAACACATTTTAGTGACAATTGAAGCGCAAAAATGCATTATATTGTTAGAGTCTGACACAGTTTTAGTACTAATTTAAGTACTGAAATTGCACGCGCAGCTTTACGGTGAATCATCGAGAACAAAGTTTCGAGAAGATTCGGAGCACTTTGGATGATTTATCGAGTGATTCATCATTTTGTAGAAACGGATAGAACGACAGTCAGTCAATCAGATAGTGAGAACGAGACAAGTTAAATTCGCGAAGTGCGAACAGCGACAGTAAACGGCAGCGCGAGGAAGCCTGAAGTGATTTGACATTTACTGTGTTTAGGTCAGATCGCGAGTAATTCAGACCGCGAGTTTAAATTACCCATAGTTGTAAAGTTTGCCAAAAGTACACCAGTTTATTGGTCTTTTTTGTATTTAAGGTTTTGGGTCGTTCATAGTAGACCTGGTTACAATCCTAATAAAATAATTTGTACTGTGATTTTCTATATCACATTATAATCACCGATCCGAGCAAACCATTCATCGAACTATATAGGTATCTAAAAATAAATTTTGTACTATACTCGTAAACACTTTCTAAATCATGTAAAAATATCAACACGTAAAAAAAACATTGAACTGCTGTGAACAAAGTAACATTTAAATTTATAAATTTGTCATTAATCGCACACATCGGGACTGTCCGTTCATTACTACCTGGAAATTTTGAACATTCATATAATTGTAAAAGATTCAGCTCAAATTAATTTAGGCAAGAACACTTTTATTGTCCTCTAAGATCATCCAATTTGAGACATCTTTCGTTTATTCTTGTGAGGTTATGTAAAGACAGGTTTATATTCATGAACCAGCATTAATTCGCTTCTTACGCCAACACTATTCGTTTCATAATATAAATAATAAATGGAAAACCGAAAAACATTGACAACTTTAATAATTTTTTTTTGTTTCACCATTGTAAATAAATTTAAACTCTTGTAGGTATGTATATTTTGATTTAGTTTGACTATTTTTTGCACATTTTTTTATAACATACAAAATTGCAAACACTTATCCATAAATTCCGTTGCAAAAGAATATAATTCTGCAACATCAATTTTCAAAGTAAAAATGCCTGTTTTTATTCAATGCATTATAAACTTATACAATATGTTTGGTGCGTTTATCTAAAATAAGAAGTCAATAAACTGACTTTTATTAGAATTATAGCATTATATTCAAAGCCTAGCAAAATATGAAAAACAATTCTGTCATGGGTGATGTACAATTTCTGTTGCGCCTGCGCAAAATTTGAAGAAAATAATTCTTATTTCTATATTTTAAATATTTTTATATTAATTTCTATAAATTTTTATTAATTACAGCAGTACGTTATTATTATCCACTATCATTTCAAAGAAATAAAAATAAACGAAGAATATCGTATACCTTTGATCGTTTAGAAAAAAGTTTATTAATACCATGATTTTTTCTAAAAAATCGTTGCGAAAAAGAAGTGTTTTTACCACTATACGTGTGGGTACAATAAATAAATAAGTAAGAATTAAAGTTCTAAGAATGATTACAAGATGTAGTAAAGGTGAAGTGAAGTAAAATTATAAAATTAATTTAAAATTTTCACCGTTTTGCCTCAAACTAAGTTAAAATGTTAAAAAACTGTCAAAAATTATTTGAAAGACAGGCAACTAAATATACTTTTTGTTTGTCCAATGAGCGATAGATGGCACTATGACTAATTTGTTTAATTAACTAAAGTTTGATCAACCGAAAAAGTTTGTAATCAACTTGTTTGTTATTTCATGTTTAATAATCTTTACTTTATTAAGCGCATTTGCTGCACCCATACGTTGAAACTTCTCAATTATTACACAAGATTGACTTATTTATTGGTGCAAAAGAAAATATTATTTAATTTTTTTAAATTTTAGGAAAAAATTGGAATTATTAGTTATAACTCACAACTTTATTACAAGAACCAGGAAGAATGCCATCATTCAAATACCAAATGTTAAGTTTTGAATTCAGTTTGTTAATGACGGACTAAATGACCTACTAAAGAAGAAATCTGATGTTGCTGGTAGAATAAATTTGAAAGACAAGTACAACAATAAAAAAGTAGGAGGATAATTTAGAAATTATATCCTTAGCATTGTTTTTAAGACATTTTTAATGTCGACCTTAAGTAATACTATTTTAGAACCGGCGTTTTTAGCAAAATATGTTCTGGTAGCATAAACTGCAGCCACAATGTCGCGTTTAACACCAACTCTAAGCTATTGTAAATAGATTTCAAGTAATGAGCAAGCTTCTCTGAAGTACGACGACAAATCAAGTGTCAAAGGTACAATTAACAGCAATTGGAGGAATGTCATAAAAGTGCATCACACAAAATAAAATGAGTAATTTTACAATTTACTTTGCCGACAACATAAGGTTACAAAAGCTGGTAATCTGGAGCAATTTATGCTGCTTTGTTTCTCTTATAGACTTGTCATTCAGATTCTTTAGATTTTGGAGTCTTTCTTTTTTAAATATAAGAGGGGCCCGAAGCACGAACCGCACATCAAGGCTTACGCCCATTGTGTGCTACCTCTCGGAATAGTACTATACTGCAGCAGCTCTGTGCCTCTGATGAAGCTCAGTACCTTGTCTGCAGGAGCCTTCTCGATAGCACTGGGCTTCAGATATCAAGAGCCCAGGTATACATCTCTGATGCCTGCAAATGCAGGGCAGTAACAGAGAATATGAAGAGGAGTTTCTTCATCTTCAGCACAACCTTTGCGTGCCTTGCCCGGTCCTTTAACAAAAAGCCTGGATTGCCGCATGACATCTTGAAACTGCCATTCAGAGAGATGGCGAGATTCTATCCACTTATGAAGTGTGTCTTTCTGTCGTTTTTTGGTAACGCCAAGAGCCGGTTCTGCCCCGAAAAGTCCATTTGTGAACCCTCTCGAGCCAGAACGTTAGCCCTCTCGTTACCCGTTAGACCACAATGTCCTGGTACATACCCAGCAAAAGTACAACCTCTTTGTTGCACTGCGCCAGTTCCTGTAATCTGTTGTGACATTCCCAAACAAGTCTCGATGAGTACCTGCACGATTGCAAGGTCTGCAGCGAAGCCTGACTGTCGGTGCAAATGCAGATTTGCCTGTTTGACAAAGCCCTCTGCAAGCACCCAGTCATACAAGCGAACAAAGCGAAGATTTCCGCTTGGAAAACGTCAACATGTTTGTCCAAAGGTCAATACCGAGCCCACATATAGATATCCCTGAGCCCCCCCAATGGGGTGAACCGACCCGTCAGTATAGCAGACGAGCCAGTCCCCCGTTCTGAAGCTGCTCGTTTTTTCACGCCAGTTGTCACGTGGTGGAATGTAGCAATCCTGTGGGTCATACTGCCGTCCCCCATTTCAAAAATGGGGTCCAAATTCAATATTCTAGTGCATATTGTCTGATGACCCTTTCCGGTTGCTGTTTTCCACTGATTTGTACCGCGAAGCCGTAGGAAACCCATTACAGCAGACTCTTCCACAACAAAATGAAGTGGCCGAATCCCCACAATGAGCTCTTAATTCTTAATAAATCTTAATTGCTCCTTTCATATCTGCACCAGTTAGTTTAGATTCGGCAGTTTTATGAGATGGTTTATTAGGGTTGAATGTTTTATTAGTAAGCTTTGTAATTTGGTACAAGTTGGCGTTATCCTTCACAATCGCAGTAAGAGACATTTTTTGTGTGACTTAATTTTTAATTCAATAGTAGATTAAACCACAAGTCAATAATAGCTATTTTTGCGAGTGGTATACTCTACTTTATCTACGACTACTCTAAATTGCACTACGCGTTTGACGCATATTCTTTAATTACTTTTATTTTCATTTTGGTGAATTACGTCCATTCTTTTTACATTCGAAATTTGTTGTAACGGAGAAGTGGACAAGGCAGAAAAAAAAACTATTTCATAAGGCCAACGTTTCGAATCATCTATTGATTCTTTTTCAAGGCTTATAATAAATGTCAAATTTGTTTGGCATGGTACCAACTTGTCTCGGCCAGTGGTCGCCGGAAGAATATTCTTACATTATACATTCTTCACCCTTTATTAGTCATAGATAAAAATGATTAAAACTTTGATCGTTAGATGTTGATAGTTCGACTTATTATGACGGTGATCTGATTTCCGTACTTTGTGATGTTGTTTCCAATTTCCTAATTTATATTTGTATTTTTTAATTTGTTTTTTGTTTCAATTTTAGATTTGTCTTTATTTTATTCACCTTTTTTTTAAATCTAGAACCTTTGCTGCAAATATTTTTTCTCTATTCTAGGACGGCTTCTAGTAAAAATATATTGTAAATATGTTTTTATCAAATTTCTCTTGTTTACTTTGATTTTTTTTTGTTAAATTTTGATAGTAAAACATACATTCAACATGTCGATTTTTTTCTAAATTTTAAAAATATTTTTTTTATATTTTATGGAAAGACTTAATGTTAAAAAATTCAATTATGTACAAATAAGTAACATTTTTTAATATTTATAACTAATGTAATCTATTTCTGTAAAACTCTGTTTACACTTAATTTTAAGTTTTACTTAGTATCACTCAATAGTTATACTCAATGGTTAATGGTATAACTCATTAGATAACGTGTTAATACAAGCCGATAAAATGTTGAATATACCGCAGATACTTTTTCCATGAGAAATAGAAAGAATGACTTAAACCGTAAAATAATCCTTCAACATCTCGCACTTGGTAAATTGAAAACAGTCCTCAAAAGAGACTTGTCACACATTCAGAGACAACTCGGCCTTTTTGCGCTACGTCAAGACTGTCTGTTAACTTTATCGTGTTATTCAAATAAAAAAATCTATTCCTAAGCATAAATAAATCAGAAAACTTATCAGTAAAATAATTACTCCAATTTTTATTAGAATAAGAATTAAAAATATCAAATACAAATTTTTAATATCAACGCAATGCCTTGCTACACTAATGAACTTATTTTGGTGAAGTGGATCGTTTACATATTGCTGGTGTGTCGTGCGCAATCAACTTTTCTATGCACTAGTCGGCTCTTCGGGTCATTTGTCCGTCCTATACGTATCATAGATGTTTGTTTTCGGTTAGTTAATTTTAGTAAGATGTTTTTTTTTTACATTTTGAACATTTTTTACATTTTTTTTACTACATTTTGAAGAAATAATTTACGGTTTATGACAAATTTAAGTCATTTTTTATTTCCCATAGAAAAAGTATTAGCATTGTCATACCAGTTTTAGATGGCTTAAAATCTTTGTTAGCAAGCTTACTCAAGATTAAACTAAATCCTAGGTATGTTAATAGCCGTTATGTTATATTTATGTTTTTACATTTTTCTGAGAGCTTTTTTTCTCTTTTACAAGTTAATACTCGTATATTAATGTTATCTTTGACATTGCGACATGTGTCGTGCGGGGACATGTAAGGGGCGGCCACACGCTTTCATGGCAAATGAAAGTAATTGCTATAAAAGGCCAATGAAAAAGGGCATAAACTCGAAACAGGACGATAAAGCGAAAGTACTTGAAACGTAAAATGATCTATTTAGGGTTTCATCGGCATGGTTCTATTTAGACAGTAAATAACAAAGGAAATTACACTCAAAGCGGACAAATTATAGCGGAATTGGCGTCTAAGAAGCAACCGAAATGTTTCGAAATTTCCAACATTCGTGCACAAAGTAATTAAACTTATGACAGTAGCGTCATCATCATCATGATATATACCTAGACAACCACAATTTGCGCGTAATTCAAAATAATGGTCGTAGGAAAAAAACAAAGCAGAGTTTTAATCGTTAGTAGTCAAAACTAACTTTTTACATAAATTTTAATAAAAGCAGCAAACTTTTTTACGATTAGTTATGCAGTATGCAATACGTACTGGTTTAACATTGGAATGAGATGTTTTTTAAAGTCGGTTTAAATATTGTGAAAGTTTAATTTGTCGTAGAGTTGTAGTTGGAATTCTTGGCAAAGACATTAATGAGTTGTAAGCAAAACTAATAAGTAATAAGTAAGCAGGAGTAAGACGTAAAATTTGTTTCATTAATGTTGCTTTAATGTTCCCTTTGACATTAAAGTGTAACAACAACGTGGTGGTAACAAATATGAACTGGGACATAAATACATTGGTTTCATGGCGTTTATTATTATGACTGAAAAGACGTTAAAATACGTCTACAAATTTGATGCAAAGGAATGGTAATATAAAAATTAGAAAAATGTCAAAGCTTGTCTACACTCAGAGACACAGGAGAACAGCGCAGCAGTGCGAAAAGGGAGAGCTAAAAAAATTTTGCCTGTATTTTTAAGAGGTCTTTTTTGAATTTTGTATAAACCATTCGCTCAAGGATAGCAAGCGCTCACTTACATTGGTTGACCTTTGGCAGTTATTGCAAAAAATTTAATCTCTTAGTTTTGTTAAGAAAAAGGTTTACCAGAGCTGATATGTAAAAGTATTTGCAGTTGTTGTGTGCCTGACTTCTTGTTTTAAGGATAACAAAATGCCTCCAGTCCAAAGGCATAAACAATATCACCATTTTAGCAATTTAGACAGAGTTAGAATTGTGGTTTTGCGAGATGTTGATTTGTCTTATGGCGAAATTGCTCGTCGTGTTGATTCTACTGGAATGGTGGTAATGCGTGTGTTTTGGATGTAGTTAGAAGAGAAACACTAAACGAAAAGTGACGCGATATTGGATTTACTATGAAAGACATATGCACAGGACTTCTGGATTAATGGTTTAGAAGCTAGAATACTGCCTATAAAAGCCGATTTCCTCTTATGTTTATTCAAGGCAGTATGACCGCAATGCGTTATGTTAATGACGTTCTACAAGATCCTTACGACTGTCTTGTCTTGATGACGGTCAACATGTTCTTTTTCAGCAAGACAACGCATGTTCACATATTGCTCTTTAAACTATCGACTTCCTCCAAGAAACTGGCGTAAATTATTTGCCGTGGCTACCCCGTTCGCCGTATTTAAATTTCATCGAGCATGTGTAAGATATCATGGGAAGAAGATTGTCCGCTTCGCAACGTTCTTCTTGCTAACGTTCTTTCTGGCACAGTTAATACATGAGGTTTAAGTTGCTTAGAACGAGGTGCTACAAGCAGACATCGACTATCTCATTTTGCCAATGCTGTGTACAGGAGAGTACTCAGTTACGGGCTCTTAAAACATATATTATTATTTTTTTTTTAATTCTTGATGTAAGTCAAAACATTGTCAAGAGGTCATGCTAAAAAAATTGTTTTTTCTGGGTGCAACAATTGTAATGACACTGAGTGTACTTTAGTCCCTACTGAAAGTGACTAAAAAGCTACTTTTAGTTCTAAGAGACTTAAAACTACATTTAAAATCTCTTAAAGTTTAAAATAAAAAATACCTTATCATTTAAAATAAGTGTTACATAAAAGATAGAAAGCTAGATAAATAAAAATAAGAAAACAAAAAGTGTTCACAATAATAAACTTATCTATTTACATTATGATTTTTATTTTTATAAATTTTAATCCCAGAAGTGCAAATAAATGCGTACAAATCTCAGAATTAAATTACCCTAATTTCTGTAGTGGCTGGAGGCTTCAGGACTTTTGGGCCCCTACCCTCCAAAGTTTCACTCTCAGGATTAAATGTACATTAGTCCTTTTATATAAAAAATACTATTTTAACGTTGAGGTTAAAATGCTAGTTGATCTATTACTAAAGCACATTTTAACATCTGTTACAAAAAAAAAGAAACAAATATTACACTGTTAGAAGCCGAAGAATTTCAGAGCAAACATTACTAAAACTAGAAACAATATCACAATTAACTATAATTTAATTGAAGTTACTGCATGTGACATAAATGAGTAACTTTGCGGCAATGAAAGGTTTTGTAAACTTTTGTGTCTGTGTTTAGGAATTTATAAATCTATTGTAACTAGTCCAACTAGTCTAACTTGACGAGTTTCTGGAAATTTGACGTCGATTCATGACTTACTTTTATAACGCGTGATTCTGAGATATATTAGTCCCGCCCATTGACTGTATTCGAAAAATTCTGACGTATCGTTTTGGTTAAATAAAGAATGTAGTAATATAACAAATACCATTTTTTAGTATTTGTAAATAAAAATGCGAACTCGAATATCTATCGCAGATATTTACGAATGCGAATACAAATTTGACGTCATTTATTTATGATTCAAATTGGCACAGTTTGCATCTTATTCCGAGAATTGCCGAGTTTATCCGGAAAAAGTCGATGGTTGTTTGTTTACCTAATAGGTAATTTACCTGTCAACAGATCGCAAACAGAAACAAGTGAATTTTAACGTTAGAAGGTTAGATAGTGATTTGTTAACATGAGTAAAACAGTTTAAAGTGAAATATAGACTATTTACAAATTCACCTTTCAATTCATTGATGCTATTATCAAAAAAAAAAAAATCATGGGTAATCGAATTAAGGTCAGAAAATATTTTTCTGACGTTCGTATTCGCATGATTCTGACGAATGCAAATGTAAATAGTTACTGTTGTGTTGTTTGTGTAAATAATAGTTTTAAATAAATTATTCGTTAAGCTAAAAAATGATAGAAATAGTTCTACACTTGGATGTTGTTAACACAAGTATGTAAAAAGATGGATCATATATTTTCGATATTTTGAGTAGTAGGGATAATCATATTATCATTTCTTGTTGCTTTTAAACGTCGCGGATATTTACCTAGAATTAAATGAAACCCCTATCCTAGCAAATGACAAATACTTTCCTATTTGCTGGAAATTGTATAGATAATTTCTATATTACGATATTTTTAGAAAATAATAAAACATTTTTTCTACTTTTGGTGTCATATTAGCCAATTCAGCACCCAAATTGCGTGCTTAAAGTACTAGTGCAATTTATTTTTATGGATTGGTAACATACATTTGTGACATTTCAGCGTTTATGTCAGCGTTATGAGATTATAATAATTTTATTCGATTAAATTTTGTTGCACTTGATGACTAGTATTCCTCACCAAGGTATTTTTGTGTGTGTGTCACAATTAACCTATAAAACATCCGCTAATGGGGTGGGCTTGAACAATGAGGTAACTTCAACGTTTTTTCTTTTTGAGGTTAGAGACGCTTTAAAATGCTTTAGAGATTTTTTAAATTTTTAAAGATTCAATCAATAGCGCTTACGGTAGGTAAAAAACACTATTTGTAAGTTACTTACACAAAATTTTAAACAAATTTTAAAACACTTCAAAGAATATTTGACACTTTCATGACATTTATTACCAACTAACTCGTATTAACGCAAAAGTTCCTAAAGATTGAAAAATTAACTTTTTTACTTAAAAAGCACGTAAAACGCACAAAGTAGAAAAAATAGCATAATAAACTCGTTTCTAAAGTCATGTGGGCACTCGTTCTTCATAAAAACTTGTGCTCGCGCTCATTTTATAAACTTGAATTTGTGCCACAAAGTTGACTTTTCGAAACGGGTTCTTTAATATACTATCTTATGTATTCAATTGCCGTTTGAATCGTTAGAGACCAATAAAACAGTGTGAGGTTTTTTGCTTAGCATCACTTTTCTTGTTAGTAACAGTTATTATTCCGGTTAGTAACATTTTTCTTTGGTTTGTTTATCTGTCATCATCTATTTTTTGTGTTTTTTAAGAAAGCGTGTAAGTAGTCAATTATTGTTTAGTGAATAAAGAGTAAATACTTTCTATTTTCAACTTTTTACTGCTTTCTTTCAAAGTTTTCTCTATTTTGTATTGAGTAGACAAAAAATTCTTATTTATACACTTCTTGAAACTTTTTGCAACAAGGAAAAGTAAAAGTCCTTTTTAGACCAGCGCATTTTTTATATTTAAATCTTTTAAAACGTGCCTGGAACAAAAAAAGTAACGAATAAGATGTTTTTTACAACAAGCAAAAAATGTGTAGAAGCTGCGTTTTTACATACAGCAAGCATGGGATTCATATCCTAAGAAAAAACTGATCACCTAATTAAAAGCATGTCACGGCGAGTTTGGACACAAAAATTGTTATTATTTTTTACTTTCTTTTAGTTATTTTTCTAAAATTAAAAACAGTTACTTTATTATGTAAGAAAAATATACTGCAGAAAATTTTGGAAATTGATTTCTTCTTGGTGCTGCCTTTTATTGGCACGTAGTTTAATGTCATTTAACTAGAAAATGACTACAAAAAATATTATGATAATAAATATTATATATTAATATTATGAAAATATTAGTAAAATACTTAATGTTTTGGAGCAAAAACTTCTACATCTTGTATCTCGAAAATACACATTTACAATAACAACTAATAAAAAAGGGAAAAGAATGAAAAAAAAAATTATTAAGAACAATATTAGGTTTTAACGTAACAAAGAACAAACAAATATTATTAAAAAAAATATATTATTTAAATTAAAAAAACAAAAAATACAAAACGGACTCGTAGAAGAAAATATTATCAAACACTTCAAAGTGAAACCATTCATAAGTCAAATCAATTATAAAAAAAGTAAATCATTAATTAAAAAAAATTATTAATCAGAAAGATAACACAATAATTAGTCTAATCAGGTCCAGGAGTAAAGAAAGATCAAGAAGGAGAAAAAGAAATGTTTTTAAGCAAGATGAAAATTTTGCTACTCTCTATAAAATAAAAATCTATTTGACTGATATTTAATTATTTGATTAACAGTTTTGTTAAGATTTTTTATGTATACAGTATTCTATCACATGTGAAATTTATGAACAGAGATGCTTCCAATTCAGTTTATTAGTGTCACTTCTCCAATCAAACCAGTTTACTCAATCCACAAAGCACCCATCCGGCGTCAAAACTGTCAATCTGATTTATGGCATCAGATTCAATTATCTGCAATTTACCCCCTTCCGATTAATCAAAATTAAACAAACTCCCTTGAATCAATCTCGCTTTCGTGTGAGCCGTCACCTTAATTCTCTCTTTACAACGCACGAAGTCAATCGATATCAGCGCGTCAGGTGGTATTAGACCATTATGATATCCCTGAAACAAGCGGCGACCGAATGAAGTCAACCACTTTCCACCCTCTACACTGTTCTAATTCAAGTGTAGGTCTTTTCTTTAGACTCTTAACATTCCAGTCGGTTCTTTGTTGGTATGTTTTTTGAGGGCTCCACATGAATCTAATGCATAATTCCGTATGAAAAATGAGACCACACTGGTCGGCGCCCAGGGGAATACCTCCCAACTAAAGACGACGACTACACCTAGGTTTGGACGGTTGTGGTACAGTAGAGGAATTCAGTCTCTGTTTCTCCTGACAGGAATTTAGAGGTTACGGCCAGATTTTAGAGACTGAAGGATGAGGATTATTAAAATGCTATTACGCTGGGGAATTCACAAATTTGAAACACAATAACGCATAAATATTTCTTCCAAAAAACAATAAAAGCAATTAAATATGAAATTTTGTAATAATATTTTATTTGTAAAACGGTGTTATTCGTTTTATCGACAATAAAAAGCTTGACGATCAAATGAAAAATGTTCTGTTTCACAGAATTGTTTATATTGATAAATAAATAAAAATATACAACCCAAAGCAGAAATAAATTGCTTGTTTTCATAATGATTTTCTTTAAGCTCATTTATCTACTACATAGAAATAAGGGGAACAATTTATTTTACTCGAGGTGATTTTACAATAAAAAGTAAAATAATAGAAAAAAGGTTTCACTTGCCGCCCCAAACGAAAATCAAAATATCCAAGAGAGAAACAGCATCAGCTGCATAGCGTTAAGATGCTCTTTGAATTAAAAATTAAAAAACTAATATAAAATTTTTGTTATATAAATAATGTCAATAAAAGTCAATGCCAAACCCAGTTTAATCAAAATTATAATACAACAGTGGCTAAGCGCTTTCGGAAAATAAAGATCCATCATCAGTGCTAATCTCTTGTCAAAAACAAATTAAAACATTAAACAATAAAGTGTATATTAAAAACAGAATGAAAGGTTAATTTTAGTTCAGTACCTACTTTTTGATTAACTCAAAGGAAAAAATACAAATAAACGTTACTAAATTACTTTACAAATTTCTTTACAAATTAAAACATTTTTATTGTTTAATGTTTTAATTTATTTTTGACAAAAGTTTGGTAGGTTTTTCTTTACATTTATAACTTTTTGTTTAATTTTTCTTTTTAGATTGTTATTCAGGCAGTGATGATGAATCTTTGGTTTTCGAAAGCGCTTTGCCACTGTTATATAAAAATTTTGATTAAACTTGTGAGTTTGACTTTTATTTTTATTGTCATTATTTATAATATAAATACGTTATGTACTTTTGTGTTATTATTTCTTATATACTTCATGATCGAGAAAATTCATCCTCTAGATTCTAGAAAGCAGTGACTTAGTTTTTTCTATCAATTTATGTTGACAGCGATGAGCAGTACGTATTGATAGATAAGCTCATTTTTAACAAAAGTTAATAACAAATTTGTTTTTTACATAAGCATGTTTAAATGGTATTATAAAACCGCATTCAAGCAAAAATGTTTTTGTTGCAACTAAAATAATCATTGAGTTAATATTACGTTATAAATTTGTTGAATTGCTACAAAAATGACAAATATTATCATAAATTTTCAGACATTCCCATAGATTTCCACAGACTTTTACAGATTTCCAAAAATTTTCAAGAACTGCTTTGGATTTCTATGAATTACTAAGTGATAATCTAAATTTTTAATTAATTTACATACCTACTTGTTTAAAGTAAAACATAATATTTTGTATGAACATTACTTTATTCTATAGCTCTCAGGCAACTTACAGTTACTTACAACCAGTTTTATTCAATTTACCAACCATAAATCAATGGATAATAAAATTCTTGTGCACTTGAACTTTGTGTGCATTTGGATTTATGCCTTTCAATTATGCAGTCAGTCGTAATTCTATTAACAAGTGACACTATGGAAGTCGATAAATTAGTATGTGGACTTTTGAACTAGCTATTTCATAATCGTAACTTATTATGTTCAAATATGTAATAAATTAGGAATTAGAAGTGATAAATTTTCCGTAAAACTAGATATCTACCTTTTTCATACAGTTTTAGTCATATTTACTTATATTCCGTAAAATAATTTTTTAGAAACATTGGACCGAATGTGAAATTTGAGGTTCTTTTGAGTTTTAGAAGTTAGATTAATAACAAATAGTTTATTTCTTTTATATACACGAATAGACACCACAATAATTTAATAAATAATTAAATAAATTGATATTTACAAAGGAATAACTACTAATCCTGATTAAATAACGTCGCTTTGATAGACCGTCTAACTATACTCGATCACTCTTTGTTTCCCACTAAGTACCTGGTCTTCGCGCTGCTTATAAATAACGATACATTGTCTAGCAACTGTCCGAAAGTGTTGCCAATCTTTTTCCATTCATGCGAAACGATGACATAATTTATCTCGATCAGTCCATGGCGTGACTATTAATGGTCTCGCAAAATTTCGCGCTATAGTATAAATCACAAACTCGATGCCCTGGTATTTACTCGAACTATTTACTCAAAACTTTTTTTCTGGAATTGATTGTAACAGTATTGTTTGTTTTGTTTATATATTACAAAATCATTTATAATAACACTAGTCTACAAAATTAAACTTTAGTTTTGTCTTTCGAGTGAAATATATTTTTTTGCATAAGCTACTAAGGGTATATTTACATATTTACTAAGGGTATAATACATATTTTTTTGTTTTTCGCTAGCATGTCACACTTCTCAGAAAAAACGTCTTTTTTATACTTTTTTATACAAAATGTCATTATTTGACTGACGATGACGACTACATTTCTAAACCAATTTTAAGTGTGAGATACGTATTGGACGCAGAGTTTCATGGTCTTTAAATTACTGTAAGAGTTTTTGCTCTAAGAAACGCGGTTTAAAAGTTATAGCCAAAAAAAATGATAACTTTCAACAGTTCTGTTGCTCGCAAAATTAATATAATCATGACTAAAAGTAATTCGGAAAAATTAAAAAGATGGACAAGAGAAAGAGTAAGAAAAGCATTTGAAAGAACTAAAAATAAGTAGGGCAACTGAAAAAGAAAAAACAAATAAAGACATAATAGAAATATGTGAATATCCTAGCGTAACAAAAAAAAGTAAAATGGCAAGTAGCGCAATGGTTAGAACATACAGGAAATATTGGAGGGTGAAAAAAAAGAGAGGCCGAATAAAAGATAGTTGAAAATGACAAGAGTTTGTCGCTGGATAAAAAGTACTAGAACAAAAAAAAGTAAAGAAAAACATTGCAGAAAATTTAGTAAGATCCGAGAAACTAAAATATACCTATTATACAGGTGTAAAAGTTAAACAGTTAGTATAAAACGTTGCAATTAATGTTTTATTTTTTAATTCTCATTTTTTAACTGTCTTTGTTTGACAGTTTCTGTGATAATTAGGTTTTAATTTATTTTTGTCATTTTATGTTACTATTTTACTCTTTCTATACAGCCCTTTTGATGATAACCTAAGTGCAGCTTAAAGCTCTAGGTTGGTGATAAATAATAAATATCGTGTGGGTGGATTTCTATATTGATTTATTTCGTCCCTCTTAAAAGTGATTGGTTAATCAATATTTTTTATATTTTAAATTTTAAAAACAAACATTATTGGAATGCTTACAAGATTTAGTCATTTTCGGAAAGCTCTTGTTGCACACAAATGACGGTAAGGTCATTTTAAAACTTCAAAACTCAAGTTTAAACTTTTACCTTTAGAGTTAAGACAAAAAATGAGAATATTTTACATCAACTGACAAAGTTAGTGCTCACAGCGCAAAAAACAGTTTTTAAAACTTTTGTTGTAATTTATGAACTTAGCTCAAAATCAGCAAAACTGTTTTGAGGACTTGGTCGAAAGCCATCCAAAAACCCACTAAAAATTTTACAAAAAAGTTTTTTCGTAAAATGACAGCAGTTTATACTTTTAATTTTAACAGTGTCTAGTTGCGACGTTCTGCATAACTTAAACAAAAAATTTATAGAAAACGCCTCACTATAAACCTTAAAGAATAAAAAATAAACTACTAAAAAAAAGATTATCCAAATTAATACATTTTTTAATTAGAGTTACAAGACTTTAAACTCTTAAGAAGTTTTTCTTCAATTCTTGACTACTGTAGTTTATTTTAGAGATAAGAGACTGTAATAAGTTTCACAAAAATTTTGAGACCTTTAAGCAAACATTGTTCATGGTGTGAAATACAATATCAGCTGCAGCGCATGGCAAGAAATTTTGTCAAACAATAGTAAACTGTTTGCTACTCTGCATCTACTCAAAAAAAATCATTTCAAAATCCTCTAAATATGTTGTCACACATCATTTTTTTTTGTTTCTTGTTATAATTTTTGTTTCAACTCTTAATAAAAATTTAATTTAAATTTAATGTAAAAAAATGTTAGACTACCCTGTAAACACTCATTATGACATAATTTTACTGACTACGGGTATCTTAAAGATTATGAATCTTAAGGTTTTGTTTAAGAACTGATTAGGGTTACTTTTTGAATTTTGAAAAGTATCTATTAGATTTACAAATTTTTAAATTTTATTAGACATAAATCTGGTTATAAAGAATATATGGTCAGACATTGTATGAAAAAAATATAATGTTTTCTTATTCAACTGGGATGTCATTTGGGCCTAGATTACGTTAAAGCAATAGAGCCACGGTCTAGATCTTTGCCTTAAAAAATTAATATTTCTGAAACTATTAGGTCTATCGAACAAATACTTCTTAAAACCAAAAATGTACATTACATACCATGGTCAACTCTTTAAAAAATTATATAGACCGGAAGAAGGTTACAAAAAAAAACTACGCCATCACGACTAATAATGTTTGAGAAGTACTGGACGACCTCACAATGTGTTGGTACGTTTTGTCTATGACCGTAATAAAACATTAACAAAAAAATTGTTAATTGTTGAACTTCTCTTGTCACGCTTTATTTTTTTTAGTAAAAAGAAAAAAATGTTTGCCAAAAATGAATTATGTAATCGATTGTGAGACAAGTTGACTACATATTTTTAAACCAAATGTCCGACTAATTTAATTATGTTCTCCAATGGGTACCAGATATACGGTCATTCCTCATAAACATACTAAGATATTTTGTAGCCAGCCACTATTTCTGAAACATACAATCGTTGTTTAAGATTCAGCTAAAAACTCGATGACGTAGTTTTTTTGTTGCTGTTTCCCGTTTGAATAAAAACACTTGTAGTTTCCCGCATGTAAAATTTTTAAATCACAATTTCGTTACTAGTGACTATAAAAGCCATTTGCTTAAAAATTTGCTCTAGTTTTCTTTATAACAATGCAAATCTTTTGTTAATTTAAAACAGCGATGTACATTTTTGAAAACATGACTGCTGCTCAAACATAAAAAATTAATTTCAAAAAAACTCAGTGACCTACAAAAAAAATTTATACAACGATTTCAGGTAGTCAAAATTTTTGTGAAAGAGCAGCGAGGTAGAATTTTACCGCAGTTGACTTGAGACGAACACAAGTAACACTAAATAATAACAATAAAAATCAAGTTAAACCAACAAGTTTAATTAAAATTCTAAGACAACAGTGGCAAAGCGCTTTCGGAAACTAAAGTTCCATCATTTGAGAAAGACAAGATGCTTCCACCACATTTAAACAGGTAAATCTATTTAATCGTGTTTTTAAAAACAGTCATTGTTGTTGTAAATTAACTACACACAGGCTTATTTACAAATGGTGACAAAAAATTTATGCAACTAATCTTACATTTTCGCATGAGAACTTTTGACACAATTTAATTTAAAAATGTTCTTGCGATTATAGTTACTGTATATCATTTTATGTTAACTTGACTGTTTTTGAGCAAATTTAGCCAAAATTTTCACTGATAACGAAAAGACTGACATGATCTTGATATATGGCGAATGTAGAAAAAACGCTTCATCTGCAGTAAGACTTTATACAGACAAACATTCCCGTCAAGTTGTTCCAACTGAGATAAAAATTGTTGAAAACTTGAAGCAAAATTGCGTCAAGGCTGGCCTGTCTTGAAAAAGCCATATAACAAAACTGCGACAACCACAAAAAATCCACATACTGAGCAAAATGCTGTGGTACAAAATTTAGGAATTAGCCATAATTTTGTTTTTAGAATAATACGCGCTAATAAATTCCATTTCTACCGTGTTACACTGGTACAAAAACTAAGAATAACAGATTATTAAGTAGTCATTCAATTTGACAAGTTATGAAAAAACTGACAGTAATCGATAAGTTTTTGGTAACTTTGATTCAATATTTTCACTGATATAAAAATTTTATCAAAAAAGTTGCTTAGTAAGTAAATTTGGTTGCATATAGATTTGGCATCATTTGCGAATAACCTTGTATAGTAGTCAACAATTGAAATGGCTCAACGAAAAGTTTTGTTGAAGTTTAATGACTTGTGACTTCCAGAGAAATAAAGTAATTTGTATTAAAAAGAAAACCTGAGGTGTCATATTGTAAACTCTGTCAAATGTACATCAATATCTCAAAAACAAAATTTTTGAGTGGGCCAAAAAATTATTTAAGCTGAAGGTTTAAATTTTTATATATTTCTAAACAAACCAGAGCACATCCAACAGCCGTGGCTGATTTTCAAAAAAATTTTTGTTTAAAAGAAAGTGTCTCTACATTCGATCTTATAATTGTACATTTCCGGATTTATAAAACTTTACTATAAGTTTAACAAAAATAGAATGCTCAACTAAATGGCATTTGAAATATTAATAATTACGAGTTACACAAGTTACACTACCATTTAAACGTGTGCTACGCCACATATAACGTCACCCAGTTTTTATTTTCTACCTATTGAGCTACAACAAAAAATAGCCCAAACTGCTCCTTTAATCTGTTAATAACTGACATAATGTAGCCGAAACTTTTGTCACAGAGTTATGTCGCAGAGTGTAAACATAGGATTTGGATAGAGTGTTACATTTTGACTTTTACAAAGTTTGTACAAAGTATAGTTAAAAATAACTTTAAACCAGGCGTAAAAAAATCGTAAGTTAATGTTTGTCTAGCGTATTTTTTTAAAGTCATGCTAGTGATTAAAGCAAAAGTAATCAGTAATCACGTAGCAATATTTGTATTAATTTTTTTTTTTATTTTGTTAAATTTCTATTGAATGGCATTGGCTAACTTACGCTTAATTTTAGGATAGAAATGCATTATTTCTTATCAAAAATGCTTTCCTGTCTCTTGTTATTTTCAAAAGGTCAGATCACCGCTTCTGTGGTAAAAAACGTTTACAGAAACGCAAATGTGCCATTATTTTTTTATAAAATAGGTTAATAATTCTAAAAACCATATGCGAGTAATAAATCCGGCACTTTTAAATCACTTTTCAATAAAAATTTCAATTCAAAATTTAATAATACTTCAAGTTTTGAAGGAGTTAAGAAAGATGGATCTTACTATTATTTTTCGTTGCGGATGTATTGTGAAATTTTTAGATCTCTGTAGATTTACTGTTATGTTTGTTAAACTAAGTAATCTTATCAAAAAAAGTGTGATTATAAAATACTCTCCTAACACGTATTATATAAAAAAAACAATTTCAATCTTTATATTGAAACACCTATTAGTAAAAAACATTTTAACACAATTATCTTGTCCAGAAATCGCTTTTAGTAGACTTCTATTCCGATGACTTCTACATCTCGGAAATCGTGCGAAAACTTAATTTATCCAAATTGTAATAAATTTCATATCTCTTCCATCATTGAAATGAAATTTTATCGAATTGCACACACGAAACGGCTCCAATTTCTGTAATTTTCATGAAATTTATGACACGTAACGAATCTCGTTTTAATCAACCGTTAGTCGAGCATGCTGTGAAAATTCTTCATCAACTACGAGAATAAGAAGATACTAGTGAACATGCAAGAGTGTCTCTTACAGTACCAATAAGTAAAAATACTTGTACAATAAATGTATAACAGTAAATAGAAAAAAAAGTATACAGTTGTATTACCTTTAAGTTGCATCTACGCAGGCAGAAGTGAAAGAAGAATTTGTAGTGTACTTAGTGCTAGTATTTACAAGACGAAAGAATAAAAAGTACAACTACTAATACATTATAAATATAATAAAATCTACAGATGCTTCCAAAAGAAGAAAACGTAAAGAGCTTGTTCTAGTTTATTTCCAGAACGAACTCTTTGACGTTACTGGCTTTAATTACTCACCAAATAACGTAAACTTTACTTACTGGAACCTGGCAAAACACATTCTATTAAAATTTTATTCAATATAAGGAGACGGTTTGGGATATTGTGTAAATAGGGATTATGTATACGTGTACGAACAAATTTAACTTCTCTCTGTGTAATAATAAAACCGCACTCTAATTGGACGCTGTGCTTCTTTTAAAGCACGCCAAATATTTCACGTCAAAAATATAAACAAGGTAATATTAAAGTGGCAAGACAGGTGTTTTAATAAACAACTGGTAGATTTGAGAAAGCTGTGTATAATGAAAACAAAAAATTTACTCGGAAAATTGAGGTATTAAGATTCATTTTGCTATCGTCATTAGAGAAAATCTTTCACAAAATTTAGCTATTACACAACTTTGCGAAATAAAAATTATTATTGGGTCAATTATAATAGAAAGTATACAGTGTGAATCGTTTCTATTGAATAAAATTGATAAAAATTCAGGGATTTGCCTTTCAGGAAAACGCTCGGACATGTATCCTGTTTTTATTCAAAGCGTATTTTTTGAAAAAAAAAAAAAATTGGATAAGCAAATTAATAATATTGTTATTTATTTTTAATAATAAAACTATTAACATAAATACAAATGTAGAAGAATAAATTTATAGTAAATGCTCAAAATGTAAACTATTCCCTTCCTCACAATATGCAAGCCGACATTCAAACTCCTCAAACATATTTTGTATGATCTGAGGACTTATTCGTTCAACTTCTTCTTGTATTTTACGTTTAAAATCTTCTACATTAGCTGGCCTGTTGACGCACACTTTCCACTTCTTGTAGCCTCACAAAAAGCAATCCATTGAACTTAAATCAGGTAAACGGGCGGGCCACTCTATTACATCACGTCTACCAATTTATCTACCGAAAAAGACAGTATTCAAATAAATCCTAACATGATGTGCAAAATGTGGTGGCGCTCCATCCTGCTGAAACCAAGACGCCAATCAATTTTATTCCGGTTGCCATCGGCAGGTATAGTCTTTTCAATGTTCACAAAAAAAAGTTGATAGATTTTTGCCTTTCAAATAATAAGTAAAAATATTTTTACTTCGAAAAAATAAGGACTAATTCTCCGATGTTCAATCATCCTAGCTCACACGTTAACTTTTGTTAGGTATTGAGTCTTGGCTTCCATCATCCAATGAGGATTTTCTCTGCTCTGGTACCGACAATTTTGCTTATTGACGGTGCCATTTAAACAGAATGTCTCATCGTCAGAAAAAAAATTCTGCTTATAAAGTCAGGGTTTGTCTGACACAAATTCATTACTTTTGTGTTTGAACATCGGCTTGCATAGTGTCAAATTATTTACATTTTGAGCATTTACAATGAATTTATTCTTTTACAATTGTATGTTAATAGTTTAATTATTAAAAATTAATAACAACATTTTTTTTGAAACCCCTTTTTTCAAAAACAACTGAAAATCGACATAGTGTATGCTACATAAATAATACGCAAAATTATACATAGAATCCAAATATGCTGAAAAACAGTGAGGTCCTCATTTGCAATTTCAAAGTCGAGGGTCGTATCTCGATTTTGGGACACCCTGTCTGTATATCCTATTTTTTTGTCAAAAAATACACGTTGAAGAAAAACAGGATACGTGTTGGAGCGTTTTCTTAAAAAGCAAATTCCTAAATTTTTATCGAATTCCTTGATTGCAAATGATTCGCACTGTATATTAAATACAATTAATATCCAAAAAATTTTATAATTCTTATCACTAATAATAATAATCTGAGTAGTAATTTAAAATAGCTTAGTGTACCCGACGCGACGTATAGATAAAAGTAACGCACAAAATTATAAAATTAAAACAGGGCAGTTAGTTACTGTGACAAAGGTAGAACGTCATAACATTTTTCTAATGTAACAAAGTTTTGATTTTCTTCGATTCTGTCTTATTTTAGAAATCCAATCATAATTTTATTTTGCTGCTGCATATGCGACCTTAAAACTTTGCCATTTTATTTGTTTTTTTTTGTAAAAAAAAAACAAGCCACATTGGCGCAATTAGAAAAACGGTTATTGAACAAGTGATATTTAAAAAAAATTGCACAAAAAATTAAACAAGCAAATGTTCAATTTGTAATTGTCCATTCACAATTTAGCTCATCTAGTCAATCTATATAATAACTATAAAATAAATCCCTATTTATCTAATGTATTGGGGAAATTAAAATTTCCCCAAAGCACTTTGTTTACAGTACGAGCGAAAGAAGTGCTGCATTATTGTGAATGCACGAAATAGTTATGTACAACAATTTTTGTATAAAATGAAAGTTAATTTAAAAAAAAAATTTTGAAAATAATATACATTATTTGTGTCGATTTTATGCAAGTCTTATTTACAAATAATACTGATCAATCCAAAATTACTTACACAAATTACAATTATAATATGATGTATAGAACTAAAGACAAAAAGCAAGTATTAAAAGTTAAAATTTAAGCAACAAAAATGTTAATATTCTTACAAATATTATTAATATTCTCATCTGTATGAACATGAATCTATCTCTTTTTGCATTTTTATTGTTTTATAAACTTTGATCATCAAACAATTTTCTAATAGGGTTAGCACAAAAAAGCATTTTTTTGTTATGTTTTATTGAATATAACGAGTGGTATTTTTGATCATCAAAAAGATTAATTCTCAAAATAGAAATTTGTAAAATATTATTGACGATAACCATACCACTACTAGTTATATTATTATAAGAATTGAAGATAATTTTGAGGTAGATAGGTTATTTACAATTGCTCAGAAATGATTTGGTATTTAAATTAGTTGATATGCTTTCGCATAAGCATTATGATAATTTTGTGTAGCGGTATTTTGCTTATTTGATGATCTTTCTGTCATAAATAAGTCGGAGAAAGGTTATCAAAAGCCTTTTCGATCGTCAGATTTGATTCCTTTAATTTATTTCTTTGCGGTCATTTAAAAAGTATAGTAAAGTTTTTTTCAGTGACTCTGAAGTGCCGAGCAATAATCTGTTTATATTCAATTATTTACCGAAGGCACCGTAAACGCTGTTAAAGATACTAAGCGCTTAATTCTAAATTCATCTTAAAAACATCTTAACATAGAGATAATTTTGACCTGATTCGCCATTCTTGTCAAATCTGCGGTTAAAACCCTAAACAAATATGTATTCAGCTCCTCCTTAATAAGTTTTTACTAATATTTCATTATATTTCTTATATCTCTAATATTTCTTATATTAGTTCTTACTAATATAATTCTTAATAATCGTTAATTAATTACATTTAGAGAAATGCAACTTCAAAATGCCGCTTTTTCCATTTGGTAAATATTATAATTTTATTGGTTGGGACCTGAATTAGTAAAATTCTTTGTAGTATAAAGTCCTCAAAAAGATATTTCGTGTTTACAACTTTTTATGGCTTTTATTCTTTAAAAAGTTTATGGCCACCCTAACACCAGGACAATGCTTCGCACGTGCACGAGCCTGGCCCAGCATTAACGAAATCTGTTTACCTCTCTTTATGAGTCTATAAATAATGTTTTGCGGTTAGATTTTTATAAACATTTGTGAAAATTAAATACCGGATTAAGTCGTAAACACAAAAAATCTTTCTGAGAAATATGCAGACTATTTACGTACATTAGAAGACTTACAAACTTAAGTTGAAATATTATAATATTGCTCCTAATTTTAAGCGAGTGTCTAAGTTGTCTATTTGTGACTTAAGCAATGTCAAGTGGTACTTAAATAACTCTAATTTTAAATTTGAAGGGTTACTTTATTAACGTTTTATACAGGGTGACTTAAAAATGTTAAAATGTTAAATGTTGTTCTACAACTTTTCCTTTTTAAATATTAAAGTTTAAAATTAACATAAGTAAACAAGCCATAGTGAGTCTTAATACACTTTCTATCTGAAACAATATTTGATTACCACATATTCATAGTAACGCCAACTTTTTCATCTGCTGTCACTAGTCAAAACTGTCAAAAAAAGGCAATATTAGTCTGAGTCAAGGAGGTTAGATAGAATGGAGAGAGTACAACTTGAAAAAAATGGACTTGCCGCCTTCAATGCGCAAAGCTATACTATAAACTGGTACTGAAAGTAGGCGTATTACAAGATTGAAGTCAGTAGCGTCACACAATGTAGTGTAAAAAGTTTAAACAATGGATAAAAAAACAACAAAACGACAACAACAATAACAAAGAATATTAACAATCAATTCACACAGACCAAATCAAATTAGTAAAAAAATTAAAACAACGTTTGTTTGTAAACAACCAAACAAAAATCTAGCGTCCTGCGTCAGCTACGCCACTGTGCCAGACCAGGCACGGCCAAACATAATCTGTCGAGTCTGCGCTTTATGAGAAACCTGTCATAAACTGGTACCAAGCTGGTACCAAACTGTTTACACGGGAAGTATAGGGCGTACTCTCTCCTTTCTATCTAACTTCCTTAGTCTGAGTCTTTTTCTAAGGTTAACTTAATCATAAAAACAATAAAATTTTAAAGCAGCATCTTTAAAGAGTCGTATCATATACATCAGTTAAAATAATAGAAAATTTTTGATTGCTTTTTTGAAAACAATTTTATGTATCTAACAGCCACGTAAGTGATGGTACGATCTATTCGAATCACCTTTTATAATTCATGTATAATATGATCATGTATAAATGATCAAATCGAGCAAATCTAAAAACATAATGTTTTCAGCTACATGCTATCAAAGCAATGATAAAAACGAAAATAATCGTATTTTCAGTCGTGGTAAGAATTTTAATAAATTAATTTAATAATTTGACAAGTTACGTAATAGTTTTTTTCTGCGAAAATGAATTTTATTTTTTATACTTTTTTCCAGGGATAAGATTAATGATAGAAGGTACTAAATTCTGCACATTTTATTCATTCTTCGGTTATGTAGAATTTTTAGCTCATTTTATTTCATAATGTCTTGGACAACAATAATAGCACCAGATAATTTGTAATTAAATGTAAAAATTTATACAAATATACAGGCTGTTCCTTAATGATATGCGAATATTTAAGGGCGTGAATCTACATGAAAAATTAATGTTAGTTTACTTTATAAACTATGGTCCAAAAATGTTTCTTTTCAAAAACTCGGGGTGTTGAAGTTTAAGGCAAAAAATGGAAATTAATTTAATTGAAAATAATATTTTCAGAACCGCTTCAGATGTTTCAGTGATATTTAGTACGTAGTGAAAGTTAATAATAATAAAAAAATGCATTCTTCAATTATTATATTAATTTTCTCGTACAATAGAACGGTTTTTATTTTTTTACTCAAAAAATGGCGCATCTAAAGGGAACAACTCAAAAGAGATCTTATGGTTTAAATTGAACGGGGAATTCAAAAATAATATTTATTTGGAAAAAAACCATTGGCGTACCATTTTTTATTAAAAAATATCGAAGTCAATACCCGTACGCACGCCACTGTTAAAGCTAAAAATTCTTTTTGCATTGAAAAATATGCACCTTTATTAACTTTCACTACCTACTAAATATCACTGAAATATCTGAAGCGGTTCTTAAAATATTAATTAATTTACATTTTTTTCCTTAAACTTCAACACCCCGAGTTTTTGTAATGAAACATTTTTGGACCATAGTTTATAAAGCAAACTAACATTAATTTTTCATGTAGATTCACACCTTTAAATATTCGCATATCATTAAGGAACACCCTGTATATGACAAATAATTTTATTTCCTTTATGAAAGCATCACCATCAAGCTGCTTGGTAATATAAGAGATCTTATGGAAGAAAAAAAAAAGTTCCAAACTAAATTAAGAATTGAGATAAAAGGGGAAGAGACAATAAAGCTTCAAAAAGAAGGCAATCATTTTTATATGTTGCTATTATGTCATAAATAAGTCGGAGAAAGGTTATCAAAAGCCTCTTCGATCGTCAGATTTGATTCCTTTAATTTATTTCTTTGCGGTCATTTAAAAAGTATAGTAAAGTTTTTTTCAGTGACTCTGAAGTGCCGAGCAATAATCTGTTTATATTCAATTATTTACCGAAGGCACCGTAAACGCTGTTAAAGATGCTAAGCGCTTAATTCTAAATTCATCTTAAAAACATCTTAACATAGAGATAATTTTGACCTGATTCGCCATTCTTGTCAAATCTGCGGTTAAAACCCTAAACAAATATGTATTCAGCTCCTCCTTAATAAGTTTTTACTAATATTTCATTATATTTCTTATATCTCTAATATTTCTTATATTAGTTCTTACTAATATAATTCTTAATAATCGTTAATTAATTACATTTAGAGAAATGCAACTTCAAAATGCCGCTTTTTCCATTTGGTAAATATTATAATTTTATTGGTTGGGACCTGAATTAGTAAAATTCTTTATAGTATAAAGTCCTCAAAAAGATATTTCGTGTTTACAACTTTTTATGGCTTTTATTCTTTAAAAAGTTTATGGCCACCCTAACACCAGGACAATGCTTCGCACGTGCACGAGCCTGGCCCAGCATTAACGAAATCTGTTTAAATCTGTTTAGATTCACACCTTTAAATATTCGCATATCATTAAGGAACACCCTGTATATGACAAATAATTTTATTTCCTTTATGAAAGCATCACCATCAAGCTGCTTGGTAATATAAGAGATCTTATGGAAGAAAAAAAAAAGTTCCAAACTAAATTAAGAATTGAGATAAAAGGGGAAGAGACAATAAAGCTTCAAAAAGAAGGCAATCATTTTTATATGTTGCTATTATGTCCTCCTCACGCATTCTAGTAACTGCCCCATTTTGTACACCCCTTGGCGCACCTCATTACGTACAGGCCAGAGGAAAACAAAATTAAAGCACCGACCGGAAAAACAACATTCCGGATAAACTCAGCGGAAAAACTTGTAAATTTTTATTATTCTGTTTACAACTTTGGTGGCCACAACATCGATAACCAATTTAGAGACCGAAGGTAGCAGAGGTCGTTGTAAGAATCGAAAACTACCC
This sequence comes from Tribolium confusum, assembly GCA_029207805.1. Taxonomy (NCBI): domain Eukaryota; kingdom Metazoa; phylum Arthropoda; class Insecta; order Coleoptera; family Tenebrionidae; genus Tribolium; species Tribolium confusum. Next base: position 7,842,764 of record JALGAY010000003.1, read on the forward strand.
CCTAATAGGATAAAAAGTTCGCATATAAATAACAGAAAAATATTTCAATTTTTAGAGTTCTTTTCGGAAAATACATAAATAACTCAGGGCTCGAAGGGCAACTTTAATTACATCCCGGATATTCGCTGGGATATTTTATGGAGGTGCACTCTCCAATCGAGAATGTCATGCGTTCACATATCGACATTTCTACAAAACCCTGCGGTAATTAGGAAAAGAAAATGATTTTATTGTTCTGGAGGCATTTAGTGAAATTGTATTCAAAAGCTGAAGCATGAATAAACCATTAGCGGCAAAGTTGGAGTCGATTTTTTGGAAACTAAGTACAGTATACTGATAATTTACTAGGGGTAAAAAGCAGCCATGTTATGATTTATAGATCAGATAACAACAGGAAACTGTCAGTTCAACTAGAATTAATACATTTGCCATTAAACACGTCATTGCACACGCACGCACGTTTACCGCGTCATTGATAGTTTCGAAATTTACTGCAATAATAAGCCTGAGAGTAAGATAACACATCTGTTTACGGTACTAATTGATATAATACTGTAGTCAAAAGCTTTATTATATTGTATCAAAAAATAAACATTTTAACGACAAAGTAATTTCACTGAGGTGATGGCTGTTAATAATTAAAGCAAGCAAACAAGATCTTGCAAAATTGAATTTAAAAATTGTTTCGCTATATAGTGTGATCAACAAGTAGAAAAAACGGTAGAAAATCATTTAAAGTTCATTATTTTTTTGTCTGCACCAGTTTAAAGTTATTAGAGGTACAAGTTTTCAATGTTACACCCTATATATTTAAATAAATTTAGTTTCCCTGTTTTTTCTTAGTATTTACTTGGTATACATAATATTTTAAACATATTTTTGTTACAAATACATTTGTAACAAATATCGGCATCACGTATAATTACAATAGATCAATTTAACCACATCCAAACAAAGTTTTGTATTATTATATGCCAATTTAACCACAATTTGTTGATCACGGCGTATTAAGGCCTTTGAATAGTGTACAATTTTGTTTCCAAGTTTGATACAAATACCATACAGTGACATTGATTATTCATTTGTTCTAGTCGAACAAATCCTCATATTTATTTCAAATTTGATAACAAATTGTAAAATGTGACCAAGTAAAAAAGCCCTTATTTTTTTAAAACTTGACATAGCACAAGACTAATCTATTACAATTTGCGATTAATTTGTCTTTTGATATGGTTCTACATTTTATTTAATTCGATTTTGTTTTGTTCATTCATTAAAATGTTTACTCCTGTTCAAAAAGCGTTTTTGATAAAAAGTTATTTTTGTAATGGTGTACAAGCTGTAGATGATGTGTAGCAGTAATATAATGCAGCTTGTATGGAGGAATTTAGAGCATAATTCCCTAACATAATTGTTAGTGACCGTTAATTGATACCACAGTTTAAAAAAAATGGTGTCTTGGCTCTCCTGAAAAGTTTAAGAAAGTAAAGTTTGCAAGTTTTGTGGCAAAAGCTTGAAAAGTGGTCGTGTCAGGTTAGCATAATATTAACTTTGGTTTACTTATTTAAAAAACCACTTTTAAAGCAATAAATTTTTATCTAACGTTTATGACGTTTTTATAAAATTAATTTGACAAATAATTCTATTATTTTAATCCAAGCCCAACGTTTATGACACCAAAGGTAACCTGACTCCGAAGCTTTTGAACCTCGCGTTATTTGTTGTATTAAATTATGTACACCCGCAGATCATTTGACATCACGAATAAAACACTAAAAATCTATTGCATACTACGCAAGCATAATAGTTATTTATACACTAAATGATTAAAGTGACCCATTTAATCCCGCGGGTGGTGTTTGATCCACCTTAGCAATCCACCTAAGGGATTAATGTCACTTTAGTCGAGAGGTGTATACGCTATTTTTTGCAATTCCGATAACTCTACATACATTTTTAATAAAAATCTGCTGACTTTTGAAGCCCTAATGCAATAAACATAGTAGATATGCTGTTTGTTTCTGTGGCAATGATAAACAAAGTCCATGTGAAAACGGCGCCATTGTAAACGTAGAGAAAATCAGTGAGAATGAATAAAAGTGAAGAATTCAACGTAGATCGGGCTGCTGAAGCAATTACTCAAGAACTAATACCACAAAAATCGAGAAAACTATATGAACAACAGTATGAATCATTTATAAGGTGGTGCAATGAGAAACACGTCACGGAGTACAATAAAAACGCGTTGGTGTATTTCAACGAGATATCCAAAAGATTTTTTGCAAATCCGAGACTAAAGTGGTCATTTAATACTTGTCATTTTAATTCAACAAATAATGATTAATGTTACTATGGTACATTTTTATTTGTACTTTAAATCTCTTGGGATTTTAACTGTCACTTTATATCCCTAGGGAATAAATGATTCACTTTAGTTCCTGTAAACTGAGACTAAAGTATCAACTTAGTCCCGAGAGTGCAAAAAGTAAATTGTAAATAAGGACGACTGTCAGTTGTCACTCCACTCCTGAAGAAGCTACCTACGATAGTTGGCAAAACGTCGAGTACAAACACTCTATTGCCGCAGTCTAATCCCAGAAATAAAAATTCTTATAGACTTTAGCAGGATGAAATATTTTGTTTGCAAATCCTCACATTATACAACGGATGTGTTATCTTTAATAAAAAGTACTAAAAAATCATTACGTTATCATTACGTTTTTGAACATAAATTGCTATACCGCCGCACGCCTCATTTTTGACTAGGAGTTCATATCAATAAATGTATTGTATTTTACAACTCCCTCAAATTTAGCAATACTATTTCAAACACTACATATGTATAGACATGTCAACCAAAAGTAAAAAGAAAATAGATAAATTTTACAATTTCTTGTTTAGAATTCCTATCTTTCTTATTTTGTTATGACTGTAAAATAATAGATTATTCAAAGTTATTTTGATTTAGTACTGGTTGTGTCACAAACCAATTTTTCAGAAAAAATATTGATGAAATATTTGCAATATAGCAGATTGTCCTTAATGTCTTAGAGGGCATAAAATCTGGCGTTGAAAACTAAAACCCTACTAAAACAAAAGTAAGAAAAGTTCTCACTAAAATAAATACTACAGAAAAAAAAGATTAAAAAAAATCAATGTGAATAATATTAGATTCACTTTGTACTAGCTCCCGATTCCTTGTGTTATACCCCCTGGACACAGTAAATCAAGCATCACTTTTAAAACATTTGTTTTCTATTTGATAGGTATAGATTTGTTAAGATAATCAGTCAGGTCAAACTACAATAAATCCTGATTGTAATAACGTTTGAAATATTTATGTATCTTAAAATCTCTCGGATTTGTGTATGTATGAAAATGTGGGTGGTTCACAGTTGAACAGCTTATATCCTACATAATTAATATACCTAAAAGGAACTATTTAATTACAGTAAAAATAATTATTAATATCATCGTGTCACATTGACAGTTGCAATATTTCTAATTTTTGAAAATAGGTTAAAATATTCGCCCGAAGTTGTATAAAAATACTATTTTTGTGATTAAACTTAAATGGTGATGGTTTACTAGGTCTGTACTTTATCCTGAGCAGTAAAAGTTGTTTACTTGTTGTACACTTGTTAGTAAGTTACCATTTGACAGTAAATTTTACTTAACGTTCTATACCCTAGTAGCACAGTTATATAACGGCTATATAACCATTCAATATAACCGTTAGGTCCAAGATGTGACGCTTTTTTTAGCTAACCGTTATATAACCCGGGTTAGATTCAAATGGAAATGTTATATAACCGATATATATCCGTGGGTATATTGTGGTTATATAACAGCAGTTATATCTCGGTTATATTTCGTTATCTAACCGTTATATAAGCGTGGTTATATTGTGGTTACATAACAGCAGTTATATCTCGGTTATATTTCGTTATCTAGCCGTTATATAAACGTGGTTATATTGTAGTTATATTACCGCCGGCATACCTTGCTTATATTGTGGTTATATAACCTTTGTTACATAATTTTTTGTAATTTATTGAATAATACACATTGCATAAATGCATACGTTATGATATTTATTAAAAGTAACAAAATATTTATACATAGTATATATACAAATAATTTAGTTTGTTTTAAATTTTTTTAACTTTTTCTTTAACCTTTCTGGTCTGCACATTAAATACTGCCCAATCCTCTTATTAATTTCTTGGAGTAGTGTTTTAGCAAATTTTCTGGTTACGGCTCCTACAAGAAAATAAAATAATATTATTATCAAACAACAAGTTTTTAATTAGACATTTGGTACTCACCAACTATGCATTTATATAAAGATGTATTGGAAAATGTTCTTTTGTTTGTTTTTTCACATAGACAAAATTGTAATGGAACTTCGTATTTTATTAGCTTATTCAGTTAGAGATAAATACTTTTGTGTTGATTGATCTCTCCATAAAACAAAAGATGATCAATCTGTAAACAAATTACAATTGGAAATCATAAAAAATGATTTAAAAAATTAACTAACCATTTTTTCACTGTCTTTCTTCTTTTTCAAATGTTGTGGACTGTATCTTCATTGGATTGGGGAGTAAAATATAATTCGGAGGTTTCTTAATTAACGTCTATTTACACTATTTACATGATTGAGTACAGTTACGCGAGAGAGAGTAGAAGACTGGATGTCTCGAGCTTTACCGTGATAATAATGTCTGAAGTCTCAAAACTCTGGGAGTGGTTGTGTCTTATCGTTAGCAGGTAGAATACCCTTCTTGCAGATACCTTGCAATCCTTGCATATTTTAACACCAAACTTATGGATTCAAAATTATCAAACTGTTCTATTGAAGTAATGGGCAGTTGAAAAACACTGACATAGATGATTTTTACTAACAAATAACAAAATTAAGATTTCTTATGACTTTGATACTACCCCTAAAAAAAAAAAATAATTTACCTACATGTTTGTGTTAGTGTTAGTTTGTTTTTGGCATTTTAAAATACATTTGAAATAATCCAGCTACCTGTTAGGTATTAAGGGTTTATTACCTTCTTGGAAATGCAAAGCCGATCTGGCATTTATACCTAAACATTTTCCTTTAGTGGTTTAAAACATAACTGTTGATAGAAGATTAAGAAACACAATTATTTATTTCTGAAAACTTAATAATGATGTAATGTCAAACTTTTTATTTCAAAGATTTTTTGTAAATTTTGAATATGGAATTATTGCCCAAAAATTTTTAGATTCTACTTTTGTCTTTATACTTATTCGTAGAAAATACAATTACTCACAAAAGATTACGTTTTAATAAGCTAAATGTTCCAAATTAATAAATAAAATTTTGTATACTTACATGATATACAAAAAACTAAGCACTATTCACAGCTATTTGCACTAGAGAAAGACCCCAAGCATATTATTTAAAATAAAAAAACTGCATTTTTAGTTATTTTCTAATAATATTATAAAATACAGTCATGATTATACAAGTGATGTGCTTAAAAAATAAATGCCGTAGCACTTTATTTATTAACCACTTAAATTTTGTTTTTTAAACTGTCACAAAGACAACTTTCTAACTCCATATATTTTTTTAAAGGCATTTTTTAATACCTACGTAACTTAAAATCAGACAATAAATAAACATACTACAGTTTTGAAAAAAAAAAGATTATCTTGTATAACCGATATGTAAACTGCATCTAACATACAGGGTGTTATGGAAATGAGTGCAAATATTTTAACCTGAAATACAGCACCACAAATAATAAAAATCTGTAAAAAAAATTTTGTCCTATCTCAACTAACAACAAAATTATAAACTAAAAATTAATTATTACAAAACGTATAACATTTTTTTTAACATAGGGCAATCATAGGTTCTTCAGGTCAAAATAAAGCGATCTAACACAATTTACCTCTATACTAAGTTGCACCGTTTAGGAGCTAGAGGACGCCAAAGTTAAAGATGAAAAGTCAGTTTTGGCATAGTACTGGCATATTCATTTTTGCTACAAAAATTGGAAATTAATAAGAAGAAAATTGGTTAATTACCCAAAATGTGAAAAAAAAGTGCCGTAACTTGAAATTGAGATGTGCAGCAAAATTTTGCTAGTAGAAATAAAAAGAGTACAGTCAACTTCATTTGTGTACCAAATTTGGTATTAATCGGTTAAGCGGTTTTCCAGATATAACAAAAAGATGTTTTTTTATACCCAACTTTGACGGCCTGTAATTTTGTTGTTAGTTGAGATAGGACAAAACTTTTTTTACAGATTTTTATTACTTGTTGTGGTGTATTTCAGGTTAAAATATTTGCACTCATTTCCATAACACCCTGTATATATATTATATAACCACTGTTATATACGCCACATCTAACCAAGGTTAGATAACCGTTATATATCTAATATAACCATGGTTATAATTCTGGGATAATGTGCTACTAGGGTAATTATTAAAATTTAATTAAATATTTTTTACGAAAATTGCAATTTATTAAAAGTTGCCGCTTTGCTGCATCACCAAACAATTAATTGTTTTCAATAAGTAGAATGTGCTTATAGTTCTCGATATTTAACATACTATTTTTGTAAAAAATTTGAACATTGATTGTATAAAGAAGTTAATTACAAATAAATTTGAGATATATATATTTCAAACAAATTTAAAAAGTAAATAGCTATTGATAAACTTTCTTTTGACTCGACTGTTAAAAAAAATGTTAAAAAATTATATTAAATTTCTTTCTGTAAGCGTTTAACCGGGTGGTAACCCCAGAACGTTTGAAACCTTTAATTGGTGTAGCGCGTCAAAAAACCCGCTGTCTACGTTTGAAAACTGTTAAACCGTTCTTTTTCGGTCCATGCTCCATACCTCGCCGATTAAAACTTTTCGTCTCGGTATTTCCGACGAAGAAAAACGAACACTGAGCATCTTCTATCGTTTATTTGCGAATTCCGTACGGCTCAAAGGCTTAATTTAAAAATCCATTAAGTATATTAAGTTCTCTTCGTACGTACCACACGGGAAAACAGCAAATTGCACTCGAACCTTTAAAATTTATATTCAATTCTTCACAGGGGCAAGATTTATTGTTTTCCAACTCGCCAGAATGAATCTCCTGGTTTTAAATAGAACCAGCGCAACCTGTTTGATGCAGCGCGATAACATTTCTACATTACACCTGCAAGAAGCGATCGATAAGTTCGAATTACATTACATTCGGTAAAATCTTCTTTTCCTTATTTGGTGAGGATCGTGTTCGACTAATAAAAACAGAAAGAGGCAATGAGACGAATAGGTGGAAGGTCAAACAGAATTGGATTTCTATCGATCATTTGTACCTAAACTTGTAAATATTTTCTTTCACTTCTTTCAATCGTTTGTTTTCTGATTGCTAACTCGGTCTTGGGGAACTGTGCCAATTTTGGAAACTGCCGGCGATCGATTTTGGTGCGGAAACTCGCAAGCAAAACTGGAAATGAATTAGGAGTCGGAGTGGAACCTAAAGGTGGAAGTTTCATCTCCGAAACGGAGTTTTTGTGGGAAACGCAGCTGATATTATTAGGCTGATTAATTGCCTTGTTTGGGACCTCGAAAAAATAAAAAAATAATATGTTGAAGTTAAAAGAATTAATTTGCGGATTTTTTATGAATTAAATACATATAAGAGTCTTATTGTTTTAATTCAAAAAATATCTATTGTTTTAAATTAAAATATTACACATTTATTATTTATTAGTTATTAGTAGAAACAATAAATTCTTTAATAATTAAAAAATTAAAATTGAAAAATTTTTGGCCATGAGAAAGGCAATGCCTAACGTATACCAGACTCACTTTCAATTGGTCTATTGTGGTGTAAATAACTGACCTATTACTGTAGTAACTTATAAAAGTAATGATGAATAATAATAAATAAATAAATTTAGAAACAAGTAAATTTATTTGCGTTGCTGGCATTCAGCACTAACTTAAAAAAATTCTAATAATCCGAAATATATATTTTTCATTTAAATAATGAGCTTTGGTACAAAAATTTAATATAAGGTTAGTGTAAAGCATTTTTGTCATTAATAATAATTATTATTTTAATTATTATTAATTAAATTTAAATTAAATTAATTAATTTAATTTAAATAAGTTAAAAAAAATAATTTAATTTATTAATAAAATTAATTAATTCATAAATTAAATAACAAATATTAATTAGTAAATTTAATTAAATATTAATTATTATTTTTTTTATTAATAATATTTATTATTATTAATAAAAAAAATGCTTTACACTAACCTTATATTAAATTTTTAGACCAAAGCTCATTATTTAAATGAAAAATATATATTTCGGTTTATTAGAATTTTTTTAGGTTAGTGCTGAATGCCAGCAACGCAATAGTATATTAAGTATGGAGAACGGTAAGGAATGCTTACCGTTCGAAGACAATTGTTTGGAGGAGGAGCGAAGCGACAACTCCAATTATTGTCTGAGAACGGTAATCCTTAACGTTCGACATGCTTATAACGTTTTTTGCGCGATTGGAGTTTCTAGATTAATAATAATAATAATTTATATCAATACATTTGTGATAATTGGGAAGATTGAAACTGAAAACTTTGGGTGGCTGTTCCATGGTTGCTATGGTTTTGTTCCAAACAAGTAAAATTGTCTTGTTGATACAATCATTCCTACATAGTTCTGTTTTGTGGTTCCGTTTTCGAAGCAAATATGAGCGATAGTGATGATCTACCGGATGATTTAGAAGACGCTTGGCAAGAAGGATGTTTGGCAATAATTCCAGAAAAATCTAAAGCCCGATATGAACAGACATACAAGTTGTTTAAGGAATGGCGTGAAGCAAAGAAGATTTCTGTAAATGAAAAGAGCTTGTTAGCGTATTTTGTGGTGAGAAGTGGACACTTGAAGGCCCCAGGCAGTTTATGAGCGGAGTATTCTATGCTGAAGAGTACAATTTTTCTCCATGATGCTATCGATATTTCTAAGTTTGCTACATTAATTGCTTATCTTAAGAGAAAAAATATTGGATATCGGCCTAAGAAGGCTAAAATTTTTACCAAAGAAGACATGGAAAAATTCTTGAATAAAGCACCAGACGAACAATTTTTAATTCAAAAGGTATATTGTAGATGATGAGGTGGTACATCTGAGTTATAAGGAAACAATATATTTTTAGGTAGCAATGATATTGGGAGTATCGGGCGCTTGTAGACGAGAGGAATTGAACAATATTAAAATGAGTGACATAGAAGAACATGAAGAAATGTTTATAGTAAATATTCCAAATACAAAAACGAATATTCAGCGAACGTTTACAGTTATTAATAAAGAAAATGAAGCAGTTCATTATTTGGAAATACTTCGAAAATACATAAGAATTCGACCAAGCAACCCAACGTCAGATCATTTATTTCTGAACTATCGAAATGGCAAATGCACTAGGCAAGTCACAGGAAAAGGCACAATTGGAGGCAGGCCGTCAAAAATTGCAAAGTATTTAAAGTTGCAAGCCCCTGAAGGTTTTACTGGACACTCGTTTCGACGCACATCGGCTACGCTTTTGGCGAATAACGGAGTTGATGTGTTGGGACTAAAAAGACATGGTGGGTGGCGTTCATCAACGGTGGCCGAGAGTTACGTGGAAGATTCCCTCCAAAACAAAATTGAATTTGCTCATAAAATTTTACACAGCGATGTTGGTGGACTATTACAACAACCTGGGACTTCTACGTCGGAAAGTTTGTCTATTAACACTAAAAACTCAAATGCGAGTGGTATTACTGCTATTAATTATAATAATTGTACATTTAATTTTAGTAAATAAATCGCAAAATTGTTTTTTTTTTTTTAGATTTAATTGTTTACCGTTCACTGAACGGTAAGTGAATTACTTACCGTTTTGTTACACGTAGCAACCAGTAACAGCAACCTACCGTCGTGGAAACAGGCACAGTAAACTGATAAAAACAACCAATGGCGCAAAAATAAATTTACTTGTTTCCAAATTTATTTATTTATTATTATTTACCATTATTTTTATAAGTTACTATAGTAATAGGTTAATCATTTACACCACAATAGACCAAATGAAAGTGAGTCTGGTCTATACATATTAATTTAATAGCAATAATTATTATTATTAAATTAATAATCCAATAATAATTATTAACTAATCCAGGAAGACAAAATATGTTAAAGTTGAGTGGAAACCGATATTTTTATCGATGCTATTATATTAATATTGACTATAATAATAATGTCCTACATCCTAATGTCCCATTACTTATCACCAAATCTGTTAAATAAAATTTCATAATATTTTAGGACAAACAATAAATCAAATCGTTATAGCAACTGCCCTTAACCCCACCTGTGGCTCTTTAAGTTGTTTAATATTATACATGATATTATAACTTGGAAGATAAACACTAATTTTATGCTTATATCATACGACTATAATAATTTGTATTTAACCATAGGACTGGTAAGATTTTTATAAATATGTAACACTGTTGCAAAGTGAGTTGCAAGTCACTTATACTAAATGGGGGTTTATGAAGGTAAGTGAGAAAGTAAGTAATGTTTAAGTTTTATTCTAATTGACAGCGTAAGGGGTTGTCAGCGTTGAATATTCAACACAATATTCAAATATCTAAAAAGCTGATGAGTGAAGTTTTATTATTTTCGCATTAACCATTGAAATGTAGTGCTAAAAAATTAAAAATTTATAGGTTTACAATATATTTTGAAAGTGTTTGTTTTTATCATATACAGGCTGATCCAATAAACAGTTTGCACCTAGCGTTACCTTTGTTTGTGAAATTCAGTGCAGAAATGCTCGGACAGGTCAATTTTTTTTTTTGAAGGGGAACACATTTTAAGAATATTTTGCAACCCATATCTTTAACCCCCTGACGGAGGTGAACCACAACCCTAAAATTTTAAATAAGAAGTGAGGTCGAGTGACACATCGTTTTAAAGAGCACAAAATTATCTTTATAATGGTACCCCATTTGTTGTGTTTTACTTAAACAGATAATGTAAAAACGCTTTAAGAAAATTTAATTACGTAGTTTTGGTATTAGTGAAAAAGGAATGTAACTTTTAGTTATTAGGTGTTATAGCAACTAAAAACAACGTTTAAATGTATTGCCTATTCAGGATTACAAAAGTAATCTTCAAAAGTGAAATTGAACAGGTAATGTAAGAAGATTACTTTTCTAATCCTAAATAGAAAATACATTTAAACGTTGTTTTTAGCTGATATGACACCTAATAACTAAAAGTTACATGCCCTTTTCACTAATACCAAAACTACGTGATTGAAGTTTTTTAGGCGTTTTTACATTACCTGTTCAAGTAAAATACAACAAATGAGGCACCATTATAAAGATAATTTTGTGTTCTTTAAAACAATGCGTCACTCGACCCCACTTCTTATTTAAAATGTTAGGGTTGTGGTTCACCCCCGTCAAGAGGTTAAAGATATGGGTTGCAAAATATTCTTAAAATGTGTCCCCCTTCAAATCAAAATCGACCTGTTCGGCATTAAATTTTACAAACAAGAGTAATACTAGGTGCAAACTTTTCATTGGACCAGTCTGTATAAACCATGATAGAGAAAACGAGTCATGTTTCTAGAAAGAACACTCTTAAATTTTTATCCTTGTTTTATCAAACTAAAATTCAGAGATGTTTAATAATTTGTAATTTTTAAGAGTTTTTTGTTACACGAAATATTAAAGCTTAAACTTCCACTTTTAGATTAAGCCAAAACGAAGAAAAATTTTACGTTTATTAACAAAATTGGTGCTTACAGCTCAAAAACAGTTTTTTTGGACTTTCGCTTTAATTCATGAACTTGGCTTAAATTCTGCAAAACTTTATCCTGACTTGACAAATTTTACTTTGAATAATATTGTATCACAAATAAGGTGTTCTCATTTAAATTATTTTATAGATGACTTTATGAGGGTAAAATAAATGAATAATGTCACACTCGCATCTTAGTCATCCAAAGTAGTTATCCTTGACATAAAAGTCAAGTTGTTTTTTTTTTAAATAATAATTTGCTCCAAACATAAGAAAAATTAAGAAAACAAAAATAAAGGTAGATCGGTAAAAAAGTGTCCAAAGATCTTCAAAAAAAGTATTATTCAACCTATTATTTTGTGAAAAACCCTGTGCACAAAAGGGTAGTAGAATCAACGTAATTTTACCATAAGAATGTGTTCTTTTGGCAATAAAAAACGACTTCTGTCGATTTTTTAAAAATAAAACTGTTACCAAGAAAATTGGGTTAAACTGTTTTTAAAAATTTACTTTGTATAAGTAATATATACTACTTTAAACAATAAACAATAATTTTTGACTTTAATTAATAGCATTAACAAATATTTTCAAAAAGATGGACATTACACAAACAATTTAAATTCCAATACCTGTATACAGGCTGTTTGATATGCTAATATTTAAGGGTGTGAATCTACCTGAAAAATTAATGTTAGTTTGCTTTATAAACTATGGGCCATAAGTGTTTCCTTACAAAATCTCGGGGTGTTAAAGTTTAGGGAAAAAAAAAGAAAATTAATTAATATTTTCAAAACCGGTTCAGATATTTCAGTGATATTTAGTACGTAGTGAAAATTAATAAAGGTGCATATGTTTCAATGCAAAAAGAATTTTTAGCTTTAACAGTGGCGTGCGTACGGGTATTGACTTCGATATTTTTCAAGAAAAAAATGGTACGCCAATAGTTTTTTTCAAATAAAAATTATTTTTGAATTCCCCGTTCAACTTAAACATAAGATCTCTCTTGAGTTGTTTTCCTTCGATGCGCCATTTTTGAGTAAAAAAATAAAAACCGTTCTATCGTTCGAGAAAATTAATGTAATAATTGAAGAATGCAATTTTTATTTATTATTATTAACTGTTCACTACGTGCTAAGTATCACTGGAACATCTGAAGCGGTTCTGAAAATAATATTTCCAATTAAATTAATTTACATTTTTTCTCTTAAACTTCAACACCCCCAGATTTTGTAATTTTTGGACCATAGTTTATAAAGCAAACTAACATTAATTTTCTTTGTAGATTCACACTCTTAAATATTTGCATAATATATTATTCTATAAACAGATATTCTATATCTGAATATATTTTGAACAGGTAGATGTATGATGTAAATTAGCTGAAATAAAAATATCTGATTTTTTTTATTGCGGAATAGGTTTTTATATCTAAAATTTTGATGAAGAGGTCTATGAATTCTTCAAAATCTAATGAATAGTTTGACGACTATTTATGCTTGGACAGTAAAGTCGCACAACCGAAGAATCATAAAGTATTACTAGACGGATTGTATTAAAAAATAAGTAAGTTTTAAACAAAATGTTCACACACATAAAGTAAAGCTTTTAGGACACGGTTTTACCTAAATACATTTCGTTCTTTTTTGAACGCTCAATACTTTGCTAATTTATATAGACAAAAATGGTGAATGAGCCGGGATACTATTATAAATATGAATTTTATTAGCTATTTGAGTTAGCTCCTAAATATTAAAAGTGCCTAAACTCTTAGTTATGTAATTAATATTTTTTAAAAACATTAGTGCATACTAAATGCTTTTGCAATTTCTGTTTATATACGAGTAAATAGGAAAAAAATACCATTTAATTTTTCACTATTTGTAAAACTAAATCGCAAGTTTAAAATTGCAGTTCATTGTTTTAAAAACTTCACTGCTAATTTTGCGATGATGTTTTTGCATCATCATTTAAAATATTTGGTTTGAAAATTTACTGTTTTGGTAATCTGTTGTACATGTACATTCTTTTAAATAAAAAACCAGAAAATTTCACAGAAATAAAAAACGCTTAATAAAAAATAAACTGTACTTGTGCAGTCTATTTGTATATGGGTATAAACTGTATTTGTATCAGAGAGGCACCAGGTAGAGTTTTTATCCTCAAGAATAAAATTTATTTTAGTTTTTATTAATACACTTTCAGTAAACTAATCTTTTAATCAACAAGATATTTTTTGATTAACAAGAGATATGTACTGCAAATAGTTTATTACTTTGTTCATTAGTTTCTCTTTATTTTTACTTTAATGCTGTTGTTTTGCTTTTATTATTCAGCTTATATTTGTTGTTTTATCAAAATATTAATTTATAGTTTATAAGTTAAAAATATGGCGAATGATGTCTGTTGTTTTATTTACAAAAACACGTCTGTTTTTGATTTAGTTCTAATTTATGCAATTGTTTGAAAATTACATAATTTATGTTTTTTATAAAGCGCAGCGGTCGCAAAATTGGTTTTTCTATTTTGCGTTAACAATATTGTCATTGTTAAATGCAAACGCGTTTAACAATAATGACATTCAATTTTTATTGTAACACAAAAAACAGTAACTTTTTATTGGTTACGTTGGCATCGTAAGCGTAAAAATTACGCCTACCGCCTACGCGATAGAGATGATATGGTTAATAGTATAATATAGTTGATAAAATCATAAGCAAGCTGTCGAAAATATTGAAGCAAAATATTAGTTAATTAGTAAGTTATTGTAAATAAATTGACGCTGTTGATTTTAAATTCAAAACTTGACAAATGTCATTATTTCATTAGTGCCAACCAAATTTATCAAAAATCCCAAGTTGTGATAATTTTTTAAAAGAAACTTTTAGAATGCTTTTTTTGTAACGCAAAGTATAAAAAATAGTATATTACAGTCGTTTCATAAGACGACTTGTGACACTCATTCTATTTGAGCACTCCTCGCTTCATTCATCGTGGTCAAAACTCATTCGTGTCACAATAATCGTCTTATGAAACACGTATAATAATGTACGATTTCACGGGTGATTGATTTGTAAGCGTTGCCTTCAGTAACGTATTATATAAAAATGCCTTTTTTATTGCCTAGGCCGACATTGATACTAAAAATTGTGGCATTTAAAATGTCAAGTGTCAGAAATAATTTGAATTTTTTTATATTTGCCTTGCCATTGAAAGATATCAATTTACTTTAAATTAATTTTTTTTTGTTTTAGTTTGTTTTGATTTCACTAATTTTGCATTACTTGTTACATGTGTTTTGTAACTTGGAAGGTTACTTACCACACATGAGTAATAAGAAATCACCTACACGACTAAAATGGATAAAATTATGAAACACAATACATTTGATGTTTATGAGAATATTCAATACATATTCCCAAATTTTCCGTTTATTATGAGTTCAAAAAAATTAAATTTTTACTCGTTTATAATAACACATTTTTGCTTATTTAGTAGTTACTACAGAAAATATAATATTATTAATTCAATTTTTTTTTGTTTTAAATTTTATAATCTGCGATAATCAAAACTCTAACAAGTTATTCTGTCAAGTTAAATAACCTCGAAAAGTCATTAAAACTCCAAGTTGTACTTTAGTTTTGCTGTACAATGCAAGACTAAATACAACGCCAAATCGCAATTAAGATCCCATCTTGTTATTCGAAATTTTGCAAGTTTGGTTAAGCACAAAGTTTGGGTGAATGGTGACAAGAACCTGCTTTAAATGTGTACATATACCTGGATCGGATCGATAAACTAAAACGTACAGAGCGCTTTCCTATCCTCACAGCTAGAATGTGTCTTGCTTACATTTTCGCATTATACCAAAATGTAGATTGAGTAAATGTATAAATCACTTCTATTTTTAGAAGCAATTCTGCACTCACATACAATACAACGGATTAAGAAAAATATAGGTATTAAGGAGAGAAGCACAGTGTGTCTCAACGATTTTAGAGAAATTACAGCGATCGACAGTGTTGTTTTCGTACTAGAAAGCGCTAGATTAATTAGCGAAATACAAATACACAACACTGATTAGACAAAAACACCACACCAAAACACAAACGCCAATTAAAACTTACAAGTTTTTGCCAATTTTTGCCCAATTATTTTACCTGAAACAGCCAATTAATAATGAGTAAGTAAAAATGAAGAAAAAATTTAGTTGTGCTTATGACTACAATGTTCTACTAGTACAGGCTCAGTAAATAATCGGTAAAAAAATGCGAATGTGACATAAATATAAAATTATCAACAAGTCTAAAAAAACTATTTTCGGTTTTTTGTATTTTATTAGATACATGCCAAAATAATAATCGTTTTTATACGCCTCCAAATTAAGGCAATTTAAAGAAAGGTTACTAAACAAGAACGACAAATAAACACATTTTTTTTAGTTTTTATTTTTATATCTATTCTTTATAATTTTTTCTAAATTAACCGAAATTTTGAAGTTTTTTTATTTAAAAACTAAGAAAAATTAAAAATGTATGTACCGCAAACATACTCTTCATTAACGGCATTCAGAAATTTAAACTCCGACGTACAACAATTTCTTCTGCCATAATTTCCTTTATTACGCCCTTAATACATAAGTAACTATTATTAGTTTCATGTAAAATATAGGATGCGACTTTTACAAAATACCTATTTTCCAACCGAATTATTTCCTACTTTCTTACTACAATAAATGCTATTCCACATTCGTTGTATGAGTATATGCAATTATGATACTTAGCTAACTAGCAGAAATGTATTAGTTATACGATAAGTGCGGGAACATATATTTTCCATATGAGTGCGACAGTGCGAATGCCGCACAAATAAAGCAAAACTGTTCTCGCGCGTCTTGTATATTATTTTTTGCACGGATCCTTCATAAGTCTGAAAAACGATAATTGTTGTAACAAGTGCATTGATGCCGATAATGTAAGTAACTAACTGTCAGATTTATTTTCAAGATACCAAAATTTACTGTCAAAATTTGACATTTTTATGTCTTACACAATTTCTGTTGTTTCAACTGAATAAAAGTGGTAAAGTGCATTGTTTTATTAAAAACTTGGGCTCTTATACGATAATCTAATTGCGGTAAAAACGGAGAATGATTGTAACATTGACGGTTCCGATTGTTTGCTCAGTGCGTAGTTACCTGATTGTTAGTAGAGTAGTGCAAAAAAAGCTAAGAAACTGGAAAAAAGAAGACGAGAAAGAAAAGCAGATATTCGTCAGTTAACGACACTAATTTGAAGCAAATCAAAAATTGGAACTACGTTTAAGGATTAGACTTAAGCTACAAAATTTATTTAAATCCCATGGACCTACCAGAAAAGCATCACTTTAAAGCAAATTAATCAACCAAAAACAAGAAGAAAACAGAAACAAAGTGGTAATTTAAGTAACCTTTTTTTATAATAATACAATCAATAATGCTATTACATAGTTTTCCTAACAGTTTTGATGATTTTTAATGTGCATTAGAGTCAAGAGACACTTATGTAGTTGTCTTCACCTAAATATTGAAATTACGAAATTTTTAGATCGAAAATAATTAAGACGTTTTGGTAGCAAAAATAATATAAAAAAACTCCAAATGGTGTTTAGATATTGGTTGCAATGATTACATATTTGCATAATTTTTAAACATTAACAAGACGATTAAGAAAAACCTAAATTTGGTTACTAACTCACCAACAACCCTAGTAGCACATTATTCCAGAATTATATCGCGGTTATATAACCGCTATATATGAACCTAACCATGGTTATATTAGATTCAGGTTATATAACGGTTATCTAACCTTGGTTAGATGTGGCGTATATAACAGTGGTTATATAATAGATATATAACCGTTATATTCATTAGACAATATGGCCTAGGTTAGACTAATGTTATATAACGGTTATCTAACCCTGGTTATGTTTGGCTTATATAGCGAATGTTATATAACAGATATATAACTATTATGTTTGTTGTGTCATATAGAATATGTTAGAGACAGTTTATATATCGGTTAACTATCACGGTTATATCTACCTTATATAACAAAAGTTATATTAAAAAAATGTAACCGCTATATTATATATTTGTGCAATATGGTATATGTTAGATGCAGTTTACATAACGGTTATACAAGATAATCTTTTTTTTTCAAAACTGTAGTATGTTTATTTATTGTCTGATTTTAAGTTACGTCTTAAAAAATGCCTATAAAAAAATATATGGAGTTAGAAAGTTGTCTTTGAAACTGTTTAAAAAACAAAATTTAAGTGGTTAATAAATAAAGTGCTACGGCATTTACTTTTTAAACACATCACTTATATAATCATGACTGTATTTTACAATATTATTAGAAAATAACTAAAAATGCGGTTTTTTTATTTTAAATAATATGCTTGTGTTCCTACTCTAGTGCAAATAGCTGTGAATAGTGCTTTGTTTTTTGTATATCATGTAAGTATACAAAATTTTATTTATTAATTATGCACATTTAGCTTATTAAAACTTAATCTTTTGTGAGTAGTTGTATTTTCTACGCATAAGTATAAAGACAAAAGTAGAATCTAAAAATTTTTGGGTAATAATGCCATATTCAAAATTTACAAAAAATCTTTGAAATAAAAAGTTTGACATTACATCATTATTAAGTTTTCAGAAATAAATAATTGTCTTTCTTAATCTTCTACCAACAATTATGTTTTAAACCACTAAAAGAGAATGATTAGGTATAAATGCCAGATCGGCTTTGCATTTCCAAGAAGGTAATAAACCCTATATACCTAACAGGTAGCTGGATTATTTCAAATGTATTTTAAAATGCCAAAAACAAACTATTGATGTTAACACAAACATGTATGTAAATTATTATTTTTTCTTTTAGGGGTAGTATCAAATGTCATAAGAAATACTAAATTTGTTATTTGTTAGTAAAAATCATCTATGTCAGTGTTTCTCAACTACCCATTACTTCAATAGAACAGTTTGATAATTTAAAATCCATAAGTTTTGTGTTAAAATATGCAAGGAATAATGCAAGGTATCCGCAAAAAGGGTATTCTACCTGCTAACGAAAAGACACAACCACTTCCCGAGTTTTGAGACTTGAGACATTATTATCACGGTAAAGTTCGAGACATCAAGTCTTTTACTCTATCTCGCGTAACTGTACTCAATCATGTAAATAGTGTAAGTAGACGTTAATCAAGAAACCCTTTTCGGGTGCTACTTTTAGACCTCTAGATTTCATTTATTTTATTTAAGTATTGTTTGCTGAATTTAATACCTCTGCTTCGGTTTTATCGACTATCACCAAAACTAAATCACACGAAAATGTGGCTATTTTTACTTCTACTGTTATATACTTTGTCTTATTGTAGAGAATATTTCACATCAAAGGTCTAAGAATGTAGTCTAGAGGTAAGTTTAAATAACCAAATTGTGTATCATTATCTACAGATGTAGTTTTTGCTGTCATAAATCGCTATTAGGTTACTTCGTTCTCAGTTAAAAGTATGAACTTGCATTTCAGGAAGAATCCTGTCAGTAAAGCACCTTTTTGTATTTTCTTAAGAAAAAATTGAGTCGTTGGTGAGCTAGGTATTGACGAAATAAAAATAAGCTATTTCTTTAGTAATAAACAGAATCAACTTTCCAACAATACCATATTTCAAATTTGTACAAAAATTGAAGATCTCCGAAAAATGATGAGGCAGCTACAAGAAGTAGTTAATAAAAGCTTTGTTCTGTTTAAATCGGGCCCCAAAATCCGTTGCACTGATAAAGAGCAAAAAACCTAAAAGTAGCCTGGAGCTTTTTAGTGGTGTATTTGTTTGAAATACCGTTTGTAAAAAATACTGTAACTAAAGCTTCTTTAAAACTCTTATTTTATTAATTCTTTTATGTCATATAAAAGTATGAAATCCTAAATTTATTAACTATTACTTAGTAAATACTCATGTATTTATTTTGGATTATAAAAGCTAGAGGCTCTTATAAAACTTTTAATATATTTTTGATAAGTCAGACACAAGTAAATCTCATCTTATTATTACTTTGAAATTATTTTTTTTACCGTAACAATTAAATAAAATTTTCCGGTCTTTCGTAACAACTCAACTTCATTTTGTACAACGCTTAAACCGTGTTTTTCACGTATTTTTGGCGCGTGATGAATGCCATTACGCGACAATACGTCCGGAATTGAAAAGATTGTGAAGAAGTTGGCTTTTGTAAACATAAAATATCCATTATTCAGCGTCTCACGGGTAAGGTGAATCGATGGTGAGAAGGAGCAGCGAAGAATGAAATTCACTTCATGTGTCTCCTGTGTGTCTGAATTTGGGAGCTTTTACAATGATTAAACCGAAATTATCCGTTGTGAATTTTTAAACGTGGTGACAAAATTTTCCCTCCCAGCTAAACTAATTTTGCTCTCAATTGACGAGCTTTGCAATTAAGGCCTTGCATTGATGTTGTGGTTGTTTTGTGGCTGCGCTCGGCAAGATTCAATTGTCAGGTGAATAGATTCGTATTCAGTGAGAACTTTCATGATTTTAGGTTCGTGTTACAGAAAACAACTGATCAAATCAGCGACGATATCTTAGTTTTTAATTAAACGCGTTTCAACCAGTTTTGTTCGAACAGATTGCTAATCCAATTAGACGATTTTACGTTTAAAATACGGTTTACTGCTGTAGTTTACTATTGAAACAAGACAACTAATGGAATTTAGCAGAGTTGCACTCGGCTCAGTCTTAAGCTCGCCCAATCTGCTTCATTTATTGGACGTTAGAGCCTCTCTCTGTTTTCCAATAATGCGACGCTTTTACACCTGAAAGCTTTTAGTTTTTAGGTTGTCTGTGTCGATTTAGGAAAACAAAAACCAAAATTAATGTTAATATTTTATGTCAACGCCACTTTTGTAATATTTTTAACATGTATATAATGTTGTTCTTACCTTTGATTTATCAGCCGGAAATTTATATTGAAATTTTCAGCAACTAAAGTTATAAAACTCTGTTGCTATAAGGTATTGCGCTACAATATCTGCTCTAGTTTTATGAACTCCATACGTGAGTCAATAAAAATAAATCTATTTTCTAGTTATTACTATTTTTATGTTTGATAAACACTTAACCGACCATAACACAACATTTGCTTCTTTGTTTTTCACTTTAATAAAAAACATGAAACAAGGCTATTATTTTAACAGTAGTTTTGTTTTTACTAATAAAGACTTAATTTTAAAACTAATAGTTATTTATGTATTATTAGGTATTTATAGCCGGAGAAAATGTTTAAATTGCGATATGTAAAAAAAAGAACCACGGTTATAAAAATTCAGAAATACTTGTAAAGTACATTAAAATGAACCGCAACCGTGGTGCAGTTCGTCAAAATCATTACCTTGAAAGAAATATCTATGAGTATTTCTGTAGATTTTTAATCTTGAAACTTAAGAGGTGATAGGTAAACGGTGTCGTA
Organism: Tribolium confusum; assembly: GCA_029207805.1. Classification (NCBI taxonomy): domain Eukaryota; kingdom Metazoa; phylum Arthropoda; class Insecta; order Coleoptera; family Tenebrionidae; genus Tribolium; species Tribolium confusum. The sequence continues at coordinate 7,864,141 of JALGAY010000003.1, forward strand.
GCTAGGGCACTTAGTTCGTTACGTAGAGCCTTCTTCAAATTGCGACAAAGCAATTCAATTTGTGGTAAACAGTCGATAGCTTGCCAAAACTGTTAAGTCAAAAACTTTTAAGTAAGAAGTAAAAGTAGGCTTTAACCTTGGTTTTTATAACTCCGATAACAAAATAAAAACGAATAAAAATCCTGAAAAATTTTTTTTAACTTATTGGTTTTATCACTCACAAAAACAATTTATTTTGTTTAAAAAAAGACGTTGACAACATTGCGTAATTCTTTAGTATTACAAAATATGCTCGAAATTACTTTACGGCATGTTCTGAAAGAGGTACTGGTAATAATGGAGGTTTTGGGTATTTTACTCACACGCCTTCAACAGAACAATCTGCGTAAGAAAACTACTTTTGACGCTATCTTAATAGGGTAGTTTTACTGATTTTAAAGCAAATAAATATTCATAAAAAACTCAATGTTTTAATTTTGCGGAAGTCACACGCCAAGAGAGTTTGGGGTTTGATTTGAGCAGAACTCAAATTTATTCTTGAGAAGTAAAGATCATAATTACAAACAAAATTGTAACTAACAAATGTTGCGCTCTCGACACGCTGTTAAATAAAAACAATATTTGCTAAAAAAATTATGAATAAAAACGAGATCCAACTGCAAATACTTTTAAACGTAAAAATAAAAAAACGACTCAGGATTTAAAGTAACAACATAAGAAAAATAAAAGCACTTAAAATAGTCAAAGAATGTGCTCAAAATTTTTCGAGGAAAGTATGTTAAAAAAAAGAACTTTACAACGACCGATATTCAATCTTTCTAAATTAAAAAGAACAGTGATAATAAAAACGATACGGTACAATAAGACAACTTTTAAAATTGTGTAAACCCACTAAACAATATAACAATACGACATGTAAATTCGACGATAGTCTTGCTATATTATTAAACATCAGGTGTTCTGTTCAATTGCAAGGTATTACAAAACACCCAAAATGTCAAATGTGTTTTTTCAAATAGGTTAAGGGTTTGTTGATAAATACGTTGCTTTACCTGATTTATTTAAACACAACAATAATTAATTATACCGCTGTTAAACTATGCATATAGTAAAATATTGTTGTCAGACTTATCTAAAACAACTAAATCTAAAAATAGTTATTTGTTTATTTAGAAAATAAAGCTAGTGATTAACCGTGACTGGCAGTTTAAAGGCAAGACGTTGAAAGGTAGACAGGAAGACATTAAACTTGTATTATTTCTTTATTAAACATATTTTTTTTTCAAATCAATGTTTACCTATTTTAAAAAAATAATTGCTATTTGACATTTATTCATAAAATTTTGTAAAAACCGAAAATTTTGAACGGCTTTAAATTGTCTGATTTACATATACTTGCTAGTCCATAAAAATGAGGAGCTTGCGTGCAAAACCGGATATATCCACTTTTTACAAAAAATCATATTTTGGTGATTTCTGGATCTAAGTTGTGATATCTATAAGCCCATATATGCGTTTAAAACCAAAATCGTTTAAATCCTCGTAAAAGCGTTAAGTAAAGTTCAACATTTAGAGCAAAATCGGTTATATCTATCTAAATTTTGTAAACAACAGCGAATCTATCCAGATCAGAAAAAAAAAGCTTAAAACATTTAATAAAAAAACACTTTGGGTAAGATTGGCTAAAGAGGGAAGACTTTTTGTGGTATAAAAAATTATTACACAGTAATGGGGAAAGAAACGAAGAACAGAATAAAACCCAAGAAGCTATGCGATAACCTGAACGAAGAGGCTGCAGTACTTATTTAATTTTTTTGTTCTCTTTATTTGTGTTACTTGTGAGCAAAACTGGATATATCCAATAGTTTTTTGCTAATTAAATATAAATTATTTAAATTTATATTTAATTATTTTATATTTATATATAATTTTATATATATAAATTATTAAATTTAAACTGATTTCGCTAAATAACACTATTTTTTTGAAGAAATATGTAGGGTGTTTTTTTCATCTCCTGAAAAATTGTGAAAGTGGATATATCCGGTTTTGCACGCAAGCTCCTCAAATGGTGAAATATTGCCTTATCAATAAATGTATTTGGTGTGCTTAAATTACCTAATTGTAAGTTGTCTTAATTGTCACTGAAATGTGAAGTTTATTGGCGATCGTCAAAAAAAATTTCTACAAAAAAGTGTTTTTCATAGCGATTTATTTCCCTCATATATTAGTAGCCAACCAAATGTCTCAAAAATTCAAACGTTAGCCAATGACAATCGAGTTTGCTTGATAAAACGGCATGTAGCTCAACCTAATGCGAATATAGAAAGTGATTAAACTGCATGTAGCTTTTTGCCTGGTTACCATAGCACTATAAACAATTTTTTCTAAAAACAAATGTCAAAAAATTTATTTGTTTGGTGTTTGTAAATTATTGCGAACTTAAAGCCGTGTCGGTGTCAAAATACAAATGGAACGGTATGGAACAACAAACGTAGAGAATATCCACCAAGCCATTGAAAATTGTACACCAAAAAATACTAATAAAACTCATGACTCGATATGGGCTCAGTTTATTGCATTTTGCAAGGAAAGATCGTATTGCTTCAATGAAACCGTAACATTGAAACTGTTCAAATTGTAATAATAATTCAAAGTAGTAAGTTTGTTGTTTTAGGTTATTATTATTCTTGTTTCATATATTGTCATTATTATTTGTTATTAAATAAGAAATGTTTATACTGATAGTTTTGTTGCTTGGGAAATAATCTTGACATAAACCCCTCGAGCTCCAAGTTTTGATCCGTTAATTTTCGAGAATGTGTAGCTTGTCAATTGAATCGTGCAAATTTGACAAAAAAGCCCTCCAGCTACGCTGTCGGGCTTTTAATAATATCAAATTTGCACTCTTCGTTGCCAAGCAACACATTCTCTTAAATTAACCGGCAAAACTTTGAGCTCTTGGAATTTAACCTATGATTAATTTCCTAAATATTACACGTCGATTGATAAATTTCTAGTTTTTGTATAACTGCTTTGAAGAAAAAAATATGTGAATTACCGTCAATTCTTTAAACGTAAATATACACTCGACGACTCGACCGCAAAATTAACGGGACATTAAATTTTTTGGAAAAATTTCAGTGACGAAAATTTGAATCAAAATAATTTTAATTGAAAATGTGCAATGATGAACATTTAAATAGAAATCAATATAATTGTGATTAATAATGTTTAAAAATAAATATTTAATTACAAATTAAACAAAAATTTGATTTCAAGTTAGAAAACAAAGCAAAACAAAATTAAGAAAACTGCAAAAAAAATGGTTTCAGTAGCGAGTGTTTCCTCCTTGCGCTTGAATTACAGCGCTCATTCGTCGAGGCATACTTGCAATCAAGTCTGCGATTTCATCTTGGGCTATTAGCTCCCACTCATTCAGCAATGCCTGTTCCAGCTCAACTGTTGTATGAAACTCGCCGTAGTTCTGCCTAATACTTTTCCTCAGGTTGTCCCTTATGTGCTCAATGGGGTTTAGGTCAGGGCTCATGGGTGACCACCTTAGCACCTGAACATTAACGTCGTGAAGGTACTGACGCGTAATCTGGGATGTGTGAGAGCGCGCATTGTCGTGCATTAAGAGAAACTCTTCCCCACAAATGGCGCAAAAGGAACCACATGCTCTTGTAAACACTCCCTAGTGTGCCAGTCAGCGTTAATGCTACCTCTCCGCACCGTTCCAAAAGCTGTATGAGCCACCAAAGAAATCCCTCCCCATACCATTACACCTCCACCACCAAATGCTACTTAAGGCGCAAAGCAACACTGGTCATACCGTTTCCCCGGGCGTCTAAATACTCGTTGACGACGATCAGATGAATACCTAGTGAAACGCGACTCATCCGTAAAGAGAACGGAGCTCCATTCGTCCATATTCTAATCAACATGATTTTGCGCAAATTCCAATCGCTGTCTGTCATGTTTTGCGTTCAACTTAGGGCCAGTAGCAGGTGGATGTGATGTTAAATTGTTTTCCTTTAACTTTCTTAAAACAGTATCAGGAGAAATCATGGTCTCATAAACATCCGCCAGTCTCCTGGCCAAAGTTGTAGCAGGAAGAGTCCGTTCTCGTAGCATTTGTTATCGAAGAAATCGTTCTTCTACTTCATTTGTTACTTGTTTTCTACCTTGTCCAGATTTTTTGGAATAGGAACCAGTTGCCCCGAACTTTTGTATCGCATCAGATACTGTGCTTTTAAGAAAGCCAAGCACATTTGCAATAAATCGTAAGCTAAATTCCATCATTATGTAAATCAACAGCCTGGGCAGCTTCTTGGAACATCCGCCTTAGAACTGAACCAGATTGCATTGATTGAAATTGTAAAATTGTGAGTCATCAAAAGCTATATTAGCCAAGCTGATTTCTGTGTATGAACAGAAAAGTGAAATGAACAAAATGCTAGTTCATGAAAGATTCTGTCAATATAGAATGAACCCTGCAGACGGTAGAAAAATCTCTTTTGAAATCTGGAGAATTTATTACAAGTGATGTGTGTGGACCTATGATCGTTGAATTTGTAGGAGGTGCAAATTATTTTGTGTTGTTTAAAAATAATTTGACTAGAAATGGTGAAGTAACGTTTATTAAACACAAAAGTGATGTTTTTAAAAGCATTCAAGCATTTTTAAAAATATTTAAAAATAAATTTGGTTATAATGTGCAGAGAATAAGGTTTGACAATGGCAGAGAATACTTAAATCACAGCCATCGACATATATTAGCCGCGCTGAGGTAAACAGCGGCAACACTGTCAGCGGACCGATGAAATGTAAACAACAGTTTGTCATTTCTTAAATTTGTTCTAATTATGCAGTTTTCTTATGTACTATTTATGTTTAATTGATTCTAAGTTGTGTGAATTGTTATGCTAAATGGATTAGACTAACACGTAACATATGTGAGTTTGCTTTTAAAAAAATATTTCTAAATTACTAACATAACCTCAAAATTTGAAAAGTTTTTAATTAATTTTTTTCTTTGATTTTTTTGGGATTTTAATGTTTACATCTGATTGTTCTATTGACATTTAATGGATGTTGTGAGTTTGAGTGCACTAAAAATTACATTTTCTCTTTAAAACCACCTCAAACAATTCCGGCATCAGTGTCATTAAATGTTTGAGAAACCAGCTAAGAAGACAAGTGTGAATATAAACAACCTCACGAAAAGATTTTATATTGTTATCTTCATTGTGGATTCTCAATTATACTTAAATCTTAGTGATATTGTTATTTATACTAAACATTTACTTTCTAAACTACTGAAGTACTTCTTTTAGACAAATCTCGCTTAAAGGTGTTTTGTCTTAAATCTTTTTCATTATACATTTTTATTTATCAAGGCAAGTAGCCAATTAAAGGACTTATCCATAGTCCAGGTGATATCGTTTTTAAAGGACAAGATAAAGTATTAGCAAACTATCTCAAAATCAATGCTTAACAAATGAACTCCCATTAAGTTTATTTGTATGGTTTTAAAATTACAATTATAGGGAATAGTGCGTTCTGTTTTCACCAATATTATGTCTAAACATTTAGTACTTTACCTTTACCAAATACGTTAAAATTCAATCTCTAAATCTGTAAATATATTTATTGATAGGGTTAATAATAGATTGTATTGCTGTAAAAGCTAAGAAATTTAATTTTCTGATTATATAAGATTTACTTTCAACGAGAATTTGTTTAATTTGTTGATTTTCTTAATTGAATATAAAGATTTTAAAACTTATTCCATAATGGGTCGGTCTGTTGACATCGGCAATTGCGGCGTTGCCTTTTTCTCAGCCTGGCTTGTATATATCGATGGCTGTGCTTAAATCAACGTTTGAAAGAGTTGTTGATCAATTATGGTATCGTTCTAGAAACTACAGGTATTTATACGCCAGAACAAAATGGAAGGTGTGAACGAGACAATAGAACGATTGTAGAAAGTGCAAGAGCTATACTAAAGATTTACCTTTAAATTTGTGGGCTGAAGCTGTTAATACGGCTGTTTATTTGTTAAACAGAACTCCTACACAAACGAAGAACACGCCATATAAAGAATGGACCGGAAAGAAAGCAAATTTGAATCATGCAAGAGTTTTTGGAAGTGATGCGTATTTACATGTTCCAGATTGTTTACGCAAGAAACTCGACAAGAAAAGTGAAAAGTTAATAATGGCTGGTTACGATGGTAATTCTACGAATTACAGGTTGTACAATCCTGTAACCAAGAAAATTAAAGTGTCACGCCATGTCATATTTAACGAAAACTGTCAAGTAAATGTTCCAAGAAAGAACACTGTTTTGATTGATATCGATAATTCAAAAACAGAAGAAAATGTTTAAGAAAAAATGTTGACATTGTTGAAATAGAAAATCAAGAATCCAGTATATCATCACCGTACGAAACATATAGGCTTGAGATATCAATTTATTTGCGAGAAATTTGAAAATTGAAATAGAATTCGTACCCAGTAAAAGACAGGTAGCTGATATATTAACAAAAGTATTACCTTATTGTCAGTTTACCTATTAAAGGAATTTTATTGTTAGTGTAGTATCGTAGCTTATTGAGCTAAGTGTTTCCGTGGGAGTGTAACGATGTTGAAAAAATTTAGTCTTTATAAAAAACAATTGGGCGTAACTAATGTAACGAAAATAAATAAGTTTTGGTTGTAACGTTTTTTGAGAAAAAAATACTCTTTTTGCTTTAACTCAGAGCCGAAGCACCTCTGTAACAAAGAAGTTTAGCTCAAAAAGCAAAACTAGAGTATTTTATACTCAAAAGTAAATTTATACGCAAACTGAAATGCTTAAACTTCGATAAAGATTTATTTTTAAAATTTGTGTTTTCAAAATTATTTGGTCGACGTCCTATCTTATTCGACTTGTCTAATGTGCTGATTTCAAGTTGAGATAATACCGGTAGTATCGCAAATTTTAATACTTTTCCATGATAACAGCAACTCACAGCCAAGAATTTGTTTATTTTTCCATGGAAACGAAAATACTACCGGTATTATCTCAACTTGAAATCAGTTCACTAGATATTACCCAAAATAATTAAGGTTCTACTGTGCAATGTATAACTTATAATTGTATACCACAAATAAACTGTCCAAATTTCTGATAGAATATATCGTGTGTTTTTTTAAATAAAAACTCTAGAGTGCTTTGAAACTAAAAAACAATTGTTTTGTATGTCTGTGATTAATCTTTACACACTTGTCAAACTGACAGATCTCATAACCTCACTTATCGACAATTAAAACAAAAATACATTTTTATAAAAATATTCATGTATTACATACAAAAACTGTTGAAAATGTCTTCCTTGATGTTGAACACATAAAGCATATCTTCTTCGAACATTATTTATCACATTATTTAGTTCAACCAAATTTTCATTAATTTCATCAAGTTGTTGTATGGGGTCACGTACGACATACGTAACAATGTCATGGCTTGCTACGAGTTTTTTTTTTAACGAACACACATTATAAAAAGCGTTTAATTTCTTAAAATTAAAACGTTTTATTTTATCTTGTGACTATGTAATAAGTCTAGTAATGTTTTTAGTCTTTTTTTATGTTTTAGTATATTTGTGTAAAGCTAAGTTTTAACCTGCCTTAATTTTTTAACAAACGTTTTGTATAAAATGAGTTCATTTACTTTATAATTAAACTATGATCGACCTCTGTAATAAAAAGCTGTTATTAATCGTTTTATTTGATAATGTTTTATTATATGATAACTGAGACAAAAAACTTGCCAAAAGATACAAAAGAATTAAAAAGTATCTAAATTTGTAGATACCTCCTAAATACTCTAGTGAGTTAATTTTTTTTCTTTTGATATGCTTGAGCTATATTAAAATTTATTTTTGCTTGCTAATAACCTCTCTTATTAAAATTTTAATATTAACTTGAAGTATAACAATAGGTCTGTTTTACTATTGTTATGGTTAGCAAAAAGAAACAATGCTTTGTTTAAAATAAATTAGTAGAATATAACAAAAATAAAATTATATTTGACGCCCTAGAGCAGTTTGATAATGGAAGAGATAGAAATTTTATAATCAAAATTAAACTGCATTAGAAAATGTTGGTAGCGGGTGTTTATAAATGATTGTAGGGTCGTAGGAGACTGTAGCAACAATAAAAAATGTTCTGTCTTTTAAAGACAACAAATTTAGCTATTATTATAATTATTATTAGACAAATGAGAAATTCAGAGAACCATTCTCTAATATTCCGTTGTAGAAATAAGACATTACAATAAATATTCGTGATATCGAGAATTTCCACAGCTTCCTCCTATAATCTTTATAAACACCTTGTATAACCTAAATAAATTAGACGACAGTTGTAATAAAATTATTGATTATTTTAAATGACAAAATATTTTTGCTACAAATCTAGTCAATTAGAAACCAGAGTTTATATCATTAATTTTTTTAAATTATTTGAAAACGAATATTTTAGATAGATTATATCCACACATAAATGTCTATAACTATAGATAATCTACATATAACTACATGTTGAAATCATTAGTGACATCATTACGCATTCACAGTAACCTGTCTTATTCCCTTAAGCAAAATATTAACTTTGATCTTTCCTCTTCATTTATTACTTTTCAATGCGTGTTTTTGCAAATCATTCATCTCTGTCAATGGTTCGAATTTTATTTATCTTCCATTACATCATTGGAATAAAAGTTTTTTGACATCAATCAAACATAACACAAATTTCACAATTAGGTAATACATCATCTCTCAAAAAACCCGCCTACACTTTTCTTCTTTTTTAAATTAGCGTTATTAATTGATTGAATTCAGAAGGTCGTAAAAGTGAGTGATCCTCAAAATATTTCCTAACTGTCGTCCATAAAAGAACATAGGCTTATTCAAATTATTTATTGAGCGGAGTTCTACGTCACAATGCATGCGTGTAAAGGGGTAGTTTACAGGACACGCAACATTGTCAGGGCGAGTGTCCCTGTCGGGCATTATCGACGTGTTTTCGACCACAACCAAAACGGAAAAATGGAAATTGGTCCGATACAATGATTTCGTATCTCTAGTTCTAATTATAGGTAGGTACGAAGATATAGAGAAAGGGTCAATGACTACTTGATCTCGGTGATATGATCGATTGGAATGTCCCTGTACTGTATTATATGGGTATCAACAATGTAAGGTAATTCAGGGTAGGTATAATGCCTTGAGGTAACATTGTTCCTTTGCCACGAAATGAGGGCAGCTGTATAATTATTGTATAATGCATAGTGATTTTAGTTTTAAAATTTGTACAAAATTAAGTAACAATAACGATTTTACTTTAAGTCGAGCTTTAGGTAGGTATAAAAACGCATATTTCTTTAAAAGATTTTTTTTTTTAATATTTTTACTAAAAGTAGAAATTTTAATAAAAATTACTTTTTTTATTGCGTTACAAGAGCTTCACGAAATATTACAAAAGAGTGAAGTAAAAAAAATATAAATCCACTTCTTAAAATAATTTGTTTTAATTTCAAACTTATTCCTAATTACATGCTACTATTGTTATAAATATTAATAACAAAATTTTCACATCTATTTATAGTAGGACAAGCCATTTCTGATACATTTTTTTCGATAACGGCTGTTGATGCAATAGTTCTAACTGTCATGGTATTTTTGTCACACAGAATTTTTGAAGCAATTTGTTTTTCATTTTCTTCTGCCGTGTCTATATACCCCTCTGCCACTGTATTTGAGCGCCAGCCTCCATTGCTGATCAAAGATCTACTCCCAAATTAGCAAGCAACGAAGTAGATGAGCGCCTATAACAATGTTCAGTAAATCCTGCTGGATTAGGTAACTGAAGAAAAGTAGCAATATTCTTGGGGAAAGCAGCAAATGTGTTTACACCAGTAGGTAACTTTATACACTTTTGCTTTCTGTATCCTAAAAAAACCGTCCACTACTGGCGTTATTAGCGCAAAGTGCAGCATATTTTAGAATTAATTCTAACATGTTGACTTCAGCAATTCCGCCTGCCATAATAAAAAATTCTCTGGATATTTTTGTTTTAATGTTTGGTATTAGAACATAAAAGCATTGTCCTTTTTTGACATTTTCCAAACTAATGTTGGTAATTTCTTGGATCCTACAAGTTCCAGCAACTCCAATAATTAAAGCAACCTTGAAATTAATATTACTTAGTAAGATTAATTTAAGCATTAAATAGGTACAGTACCTTTATTAACAACAATTTATCATTATTTGCTTCTTGTAAAAATTTGCTAATATCTTGTTTAGTAAAAATTTGCAATTTTTTAGCACGATATCCTTCAGATTTTCCTTTCAGAAAGGTGATTAAATGCATGTATTTACTGATGTCAACATTTTTCATTTTCATTATTCTTCTAATCATAGAATAAAAAACCCAGCAACTCGATGATTTATACTGTTTTGATAAATGATTAAAATATGCAAGAAAAACCTTTTCATGCGTAATATTTTTAACATTTTTCTCGTCGCACCATAAACTGAACCGTTGAAAAGCCATCTCCTATTTTTCTTTAGACTTCTCTCACACCAAGCAAAAAGCAGCATTTGTCGTCGCTTCTTCGATATTAGAGGGTAAACTTTCTGAGTCACTCATGTTTACAATCTTCTTATTTTTACCACAAAGCACAATTTTTACTGATTGTTTCAAAATAGCAGCTTTGTTTGAAAAATTTTAAGCAGTTTCCATAGTGCTTGCTGAACATATCCATACACCTTACCTTTGATGTAAAAAAAATTGGGGTTATCGGCAGCATTAAATTTTTGAATTTCTTAATTTTTTGCAGTCATAGATGGATGAAGTTTTGTATATCATACGTGGGTTAGAGCACATAACAGTAACTCGAGTGTTACAGATACTCGGGCTAACGCTCTCGTTTTCTGTAATCTACACACTCGTTGTGTAATATGATGCTTGTATAACACTAATAATATAAATAACTTTTATTATTTTGTGGGTATATTATTGGAAACACCGTTTAAAACAATTTATAACTTTATTTAATTATTGATATTGACATGTTCACTAATAAATGGTTAAAAACAATTTCTTTAGTGATGTTAAATACGATTGTTGGTAGTGAAAACAAAGTTTGGTAATATCAAATTTGTATTCTCATCAAAACAATTTTTTGCGTTAATAATAGTATTTTTTATATCAAAGGCGTAAAGTGACTGTTTTTTAGCGTGGGTTGAGGCTAAAAACTATTCGAAGCGCTAAAAACAGCTTCACGACCGTAATGAAAAAAATGTTTTATTTTATATATTATATATTTTATATATCAAATGTGCAAATATTTTATTTTTTTACTGAAACACTGCGTGAAATAGCTACTTTACGCACTGTTAGTATAAAAAAATCCATTATGAAGGTATGTAAAATTAATGTTTATTAAATTTAAGTTAGGTTTTTTAGTTTGAGCAATAATTATCAATTCCAGTCATACATACCCGTAGGTTTGCAGTTTCTAAACTTATTTGCACCAAATTCACTAATAAACCTCATATGAAATAAATTGCCGTCAGCGGAAAAAACTTTGTTGTAAATAATTTTTGAATCGCGTTTTGGCTAATGTAAAATACAATTTTTGCACTACTCTTCTAAAAATCAAGTGATTGTCACTGAGCGTACAATCGGGATCGTCAATTTTACAATCGTCCGCCGTTTTTCTCGCACTGGTGCGTGCAAAGAGCACAGGGATTTTTCTCGTTTAAGGGGATTCTTACACAGCCATCAACTAATGGGAATTTGTGGGATTTTTGTCAAAAAACTGTGACTTACCTATTCGATATTTTTCTACGAAAAAAATATATATAACACAACTCATTATGACTTAGATGTCTTGAACCAAAAAACCCTTGAGAAATTATTAGATTTCTTTTAAAAAAATAGAGAAATTCAGAAAAAAGAAATGTCATCTTTGTAACGATATTTTGCATAGATAATCATTTATTTTCACAAAAAAAATATTCAAGGCAATAAATTCAAGATGTTTTCTATATACTATTAAAATTTGAGGTTCGTCAGTTAATTAGCGGCTCTGTACTTTTTTCAGGAAATTTTCCTGTAAAATGGATAAGAATTAAAATCATCGAACTCTCTATCCTCTCTCGTCGTCTCTCTTCACATTCACAGCTAAGCACGCTCCCTTTGTAGTTCCTGTAAGTACTTATGGTTTCCAAGAAATGTTAATATAAAGAAATTGGCGAATTTGTCTACTCAACGTTTAGTTGTATTTTGTACTTCGTCAGTTTTTTAACAAAAATATGAAAGATAAACTAAAATCGTCTTACTTCACGTATTACTTACCTGAAATTTTAAAATTAGAATACATTTAACAATACTCAGTTTAATATTTTTTTAATGACATATATATTTTTTCTTTACCTAAAATATTTTCTTTTCGATATTTTTAATTACTGATTATTATTGTTATTGTCCATTATTTTGTATTACGTATTCGGTGATTATCGGGTGTTTTGGACGTGCAAAAAATAAAAAACTTTTAATCTCTTGGTTACGTTTCGTGGCCTTTATTACCACTTCTTCAGATCTTGGATTATAATTTTAATGTACTACTTCTCAATATCTTGCAAAAGAACTCCTTTTACACAAGCAGTTTCTTCAGTTTTTGTATATGTACTTTTTTAATTAATAGAAAGTGTTTATAATTTTAATTTTAGATGTTCATTTGAATATGATTTTATTTTTGGCCGGAAAGTATTAAATGGTTTCCCATTTTGTTTTGAACTTCAACAATAGGCTTATTTATGATCACTTCTAAAATAGGTCAGGTTCGCCTAGTTACCATTATAATACTACATAGACCAGTTGCGGGTATGGTATTTTGTACTAAATTTTTAAATAATCACTGAGAGACCTATCACTGGCTAAATTTTTGACCATCATTTGTAATACACCCTGTATAATTGTAATCTTCAATATCACTCAATATCTTGCGAAAGAACTCCTTTTACACAAGCAGTTTCTTCAGTTTTTGTATATGTACATTTTTAAATAATAGAAAGTGTTTATATTTTATCAGTACTTAAATGCATCAAATCAAAAATGCATAGTCAGCATCAGCTCTATCAATTTCTATGTTGCGTTTTCATCACTGTAAATTCTTCGAAATTAACCTGATCGTATAATTTTTCGGTTATAAACGATTACCACATATTTTGAAGTTATGTATAGTCTACAGTGCGTAAAGAATATCACCTCTCTCAATTAAAAAATCTTTCATGATAAAAATGTAAAGGTCCCAATACATAAAAGTAAAAATTTTTGAGAAAATGTTTATTGATATTTATAAGCCAAAATAATTCATGTTTGCGGCTTCAGCACAGTCGTTTATGATCCGAAGTGGACTTTAGCACCTGACTGTACATACATATGTTTAGATTGTGGATCTATTTTTTTTTATGAAAATAATAAAATCATTGCTTACTATGCAGACTGTGTAAGGTACATACTTAAATGGCTAATAAAATTTTGCTATTATTAATTTGTCGGTTTTTTTATTTTGTTTATAAAAATCTATGTAATATTGTACATAACAGTAATTAGGAGCATGTGATAATTTAGTTTCCAACATTTGTTCTTTGGCTTTAAAAATATGTAGTTATTGCAAATAGAACCATTTCGGTAAATGTGATTTATTTCTTGTTTATTTATTTTTTACCCGAATTCAGTCATAAATTTATTGCCTAGCAGCGCAAGAGACCACTATAAATTGTGAACAACTGTAGCCGTGATTATTGTACGTTACTTGAGAGGTCCGCTAGCAACCCTATTTCGCATAAAATCTTGCTCACATAGTAAACATGCAGACCAATTAAACAGAATAGAGAGAAATTCTAACTTCGCCCAAAATGTAAGAATCCTCTTAAAGACCGTTTAAAATTAGATTATCGTATCAGAGCCCAAGTTTATAATAAAACAATGCATTTACCATCTTTATTCACATAAAACAACAGAAATGCTTTTATAATATTCTAAGTTTAAGCAATGCCATCTGTGAGAAATTGTGTAAAACATTAAAGTGTCAAATTTTGACAGCTAGTTGCCTACATTGTCAACATCAACACCATCAACACATTCAATTTTTTCGACAAATTAAAGATAAATGTTAAAATTATCGTTTTTCGGCCTTGTGGAGGAACAGTTTTGTATTCGTGCGAAATTCTGCATTTGTGCGCAACGCGCACTCGTGTGAAAACTGTCTCACTCATATGCATTAAAACATATGTTCCCGCACTTATCCTGTAAATAACTTTTACAACGAGTATACTTTTTAAGACTGTATTAACAGAAAACTTTCTTTGATTGACTTATTAGTGTTTAACCCATAGTTATTACTAATAAACCAATAGGTACTATAAAATTTTGTATTTAATGACATTGATATAAATATATTAACTGCGACACTTATCTGTGATACCAACAACATGATTAAATGTAAAAGGGGGTTAAATTCACATGACAGATTTTCCAGTGTTGTCGATTTTTGTAAAATTAAATTTACAATGTCATTGACTCCTAAGTTTTGATTATAAAAATGTTTGATTTGTAACTCTCCGTTCAGAACAACTTTTGGTTAGCAGCAAATGCGCAATTTTTGACATTCTCGATATATAATTTGAAAACGCAAATTACTAAGTTGTAAATTTATTTCAGACTGCTTTTATTTGCTTATTTTATATTTATAACAAAAATATAAAATCGTTTTTGTTTAAGAAGTGACTGTCATTTAGGTTTTATTTAACGCTTTATTGTGGTATGAATTCATTTTGCACTGATTGAATTGTTGTGGTCGAACGTTTGCTGCGGGTTGTGTACATGTTGAATACCGAACTAATACAAGTTGCTACAGCTCGATCAAGAACTCTGGTAATAATTTTGGGTTATCCGCGCCCCGAATCAGCCCCTCGTGAATAATTAGGAAGCCTGGGAAATGATAGCATATGGGAAAATTCGATAAACCGAATTGGAAATGATGGCGATGGCGGTTCGATCCGATCACTTAGGTACAAAAATCAGATTTCAGATAAAAACCATTTTTAAAAATTATTCCATCAATTTATTCTTGTCGCAATGTAATTTCCTGTTTAAATTTTTTAAATTATTATTTTGTAATGCAAAATTTTAATAAAGCAAAAAAAGTAGTAAGTACTTAAATCTAAATATTAAATTATATTTAAAAAAAATGCTTTAACTAAAATAAATAGATATTTTTAACTTTTAAAATATTAGTGAAATTAGTGTAAACCATGTATTACCTGTACATGATTTCAATTACGAGTAGAGATTGTACGTAATGTATAATAATCACATTGTTGCAAATGAATAGAGTCCTATAACTATTCCAAGTCATTCGCAAACTGAATTACTCCCTCATGAATAATTAAGAACTTTGGAAAATGGTAACATGTATAAATTCGATATACCAAATTGGATGCAATAGAACTTGCGGTTGATTGATCATAAAAATGTATGTGTTGGGAAGGCAATAAAACCTAGGAAATGAAGTACTAAAAATTGTATGTTTTTAAATGTAACAGTTAAACTCAAACACATTTTTTATCTAAAATTGACAAGGGTTCAGTTGTAAAAAAGTTGCATTTGTGTATTTCCAGTTTTTTCGTAAATTATTATACATTACTTAACATCAACGCGATCCAAGATAACCACATTTTGTTTATAGGATTCTAGGTTTATTAATACGTAAATAGATCTTTTTGGTGTAATTAATTTATTTAAATACAGAAATAATAATAACAATAATTAACAACTACTATAGGTAAAACTAACTTGATTCTTTATTTATTTATTGTAATGTGGGTTAGTATATACTGTGGAACACCATCCAAAAAAGTTAAAAATAACAGCAACTATATGGAACGTTGTAAAACATAATAGGATTAACAATAAAATAAAAATGGATCATTTGCTAGAAACAACTCCAGATGCAAAAATAATGTGTACGATGTGCCGGAAATGCGAAATAGGTGCTTTCCTGGAATGGAATTTTGTTTTTCACACAGCACTATTTTATAAATTTCTAATTATGACATCTTAACTAGTACTCTTTTGTGTTTATTACCAAATAAATTTGATATAAAATATCTATTTAATATTTTGAGTAATTATTTAGTTTACACTAAACGGTAATAACCAAACAGTGTAGATTTGTCATAAAGCAACATATTATTATAAACAAAATAAGTACATTAAATGACAAAAAAAGTGAAACACCTAAAAGGAGCGCAATTATTTTCATGAGACTTTGTAAATATGTTTATTTCAATTCAAAAAAAGGATGATTAAAATTTGAACTTAGTTCAACAAAAGACAACAATATTAATCTTAATAATGAGTAGAACCCACGCGTTAGGTTATACACTCTTCCTTGAGACATAGATCTGAGCAAATATCAATGTCTTCCTGAGGCAAATTATCTCATACAATCTGTAGTTGCTGCCCAAATTTTAAATTAGTCGACCCATCATATTCCACACATGCTCGATAGGAGATAATTCAAGAGATATGAGAGGTCAAGGAAGTAAATTGACATGAGCCGCTTCTAAACCGTGCCTAGATATCCTTGCAATATAAGATCTGAGATTATCTTGTTAAAATAATGTTTCTTCCTTTTGTCGAATATAAGGTATTGCCACTGGCTGTAAAACTAGAAGAGAATTGAAACTGGCTGAAAAACTAGAATTTCCTCTTTTACCACGTCGTCTTCTGACTCTTTGGTGTTCGTCGTGATAACCCAAACAAAAGCGAGACTTGTCAGAAAAGACGACGGTATCCTATTTGTTGCTCCAGGGCCTGCGTTTCATACACCATTCTAGACGTCGGCGTCTGTCCCAGAATATTTGGCGTCTGTGCCCTATTTGCATGCTGTGCCCTATTTAAATGTTTAAAGCCCAAACAACCTAACTCAACGTTAAACAGTTCGAATGTTGATTTGGCGACTGACAGCAGCCTATTCGTCTCCAATTCTAGTAATTCTACGTGTTAATTGATGATGATTTCTTAATGCCAACAGCCTAAGAATCCAGTGCCGACGTTCTGTAATCCTTTTGAGTTGATAATTCAGACATGTCTTTGTTGTTCAAGCAATGCCTACAACAACACATTACAGCAGCAACTTCAGGATTCATACGTACAGCAGTTTGCCTGTATGATAAAATTTCTCTAAATGCAATAAGTCGACCTTTTTCAAAGGGTGTTAACCGGGGTAGTTGCTGATGTCTTCTTACGCGGGGAATATTTTAAGTCAAGTTTGTCAAATTCTGATAATTCACAGCTTAATTACTACCAACAGAACAACAAAACACTATCAAATAGACATCCTGATAAATTTAACTAAAAATTAAAGAAAAAGTGTATCATTTGTTAGATGTTTTTCAAAAGTTAATAATTTTTTTATCTAACTTATCCTTGTTATGTTTGCAAAGTTCCATAAAAATCGTTGCACTCCTTCTACGTGGTTCACTTTTTTTGTCATTTAGTCTACTTCTTACATAAAAAAAACAAATATTTTAATTTGTTTAAACATAATTTCATCTAAAAATTTTGTAAAAAATAAAAAGTTACAAAAAAATAATTTGAGTTTTAATAAATTAATGAAAAAAAACAACATCTTTCTAAAGTTAAGTTTTTGCCTCGTTGCCGGATCAATAAATAGAAGTAATAATAAATTTGGAGGGCTTGACTGTGATATTAAAATTGAAAACGTTTTACGCATAATAATAAGCAACAGAAAACTACAATTGGGTGCCAATGACAAGTTTGAGAGATTACGCCCGTGATATAGCAACGTATTCTTATTATAGTCATTATAAGCCAAAATCAGTCGTTTTGAGCGATTTATTTTCTTTGAAGTGAAATAATTAGCTACATATTTAGAAAATCAGTTATATACACACTAAATAAAAACCCATTATTAATTTATTCATAATTAATTTGACAGTTTGAAGTGGTGGTGAATAAGTAAATTCGTAATAATAGCACAATTTATTTGTTGCATTTTTACTTTTTTAAGTTTATTTTAAATAAGTTTGTATATAATTTGATTCATTTAGAAAATTTATATTTGTGAGTTGACCATTTTTTTGTTTATAATACTACGCCTCTTCTTAACAGTAAAATTTTGTAGAGTGTGCCATTTATTGTTTGCGTTAGAAAACACTAATTCAAGAAGATTTTGTATTTTTATTTAACATGTTTGTTGTTCACCTCTAATTTAAGTCACGTCAACTTAAATTATAAAATAACCTTAATATTTTTCTTATACAGGGTTGTTTGCTAAATAGCATCTTTTGCAAAATTTTGCGAATGTCTTAATTTTTGTATAAAGTTAATTGTAGAAGAAATCACAAGAAAAAGAAATATAAATTAGAAAATAGTAAAAAACAGCGCTGCAGGAATCCTAAAAACCAAATTCGTAAACAAAAATAAAACCATCTAAGTACCCTTCAAGTCAGCATAAAGTCCCAATAACACTAGTGAAAGATTAGTTAAAATAGCAGCTTGCTGAAGGGTTGACTGACTGTTGACTATCGAAGGATACCGCAGAAGAATACCTAGAGAGTACGACTCTAGGGCGCGAGTGCGACCTAAGCTAGAAAATGCTGGAAGTCCAGGGAAAAAATAAGCAAACACTAGCTTATTATTAAAGACAAGTTTTACGTCTTGAGCAGAGCAAAGCACGTTGAAAATAAAAAAAACAATAATATTTACATTATTAATACAATAAAATGGTTGTCGGGCCCTAATCATCAAATGAAAATACCTTTTTCACAAAAGATTTTACTCAGGCTTAGGCGCATATCTTAAGATAAAAATGCATTTAGACTTTTCTTGCAGCTATTATATATATAACAATTATATTATAACAAATTATATTGCAGATACTAACTTTCTAGTATGTGTTATGCATACTCTCACTATTTTTAAGTCTGGACCTTTTTATGGTTCTTTCAGTAAACTTTTGTAGGGCTACCTTTCAGGTCTTAGCAGATTATTTTTTAGTTTTTTTCTGCTCTTGCTCAACCTGAACCTGATAGAACTGTTTCGACTAAATTTTTAAATTAACTAACAAGAAAAATATTTAATAAAGAAAGTTGAACTAAATTATGAAACATTTGCATACGATCTCTAAAAATAGAACTTAGTAATTGCAAACTAAGTATGTTATTGGTTTATGTACAATTGATTACTACAGGTTAACTTGATAAAATACTTGTTACAGAACAATTACGAAATTGAACTGAGCGCAAGTATTGAAATAAAACTGAGCCCAAGTAACGCAACTTGTTTTAAAAAAGTTATAAAAATCAAGTTAAAATTTTTTGTTTAAGTAATAATTAAACAACGTTAACATACAACAAAGTCCAAGATTATTGTTATACGAAAATTTTACAATCGGCAAGAAATTTAGAGTCCGGTCCATTTAACTCTTTTTTTAAACAGAACTAACAAGCAGCATTGTGATAACAGTTTTAGGGCAGGTATTTATAATCTGGGTCAGGTTTGTCACGCTATGTGTGCATTCATAAAAATAGGCAAAACAGGTTGGATATTATATAGAAACATAATACTTACGCAGCCGAGGATTTCATTATGACTAGATAAAATCCATGTTACTTCTCTAGTCATGCTACTAGATCCTCCATTAAGATAACTTTAAATTTAATTCAAATTAATCGCAACAGAACAATTTGCTTTTGGTGGAAACATTTTATAAAGTTTTTCTGAATGGACAAAATTGTTGTTGTTTGTTAGACCTAACAGTCGCAAACAAATCCTTTTTATAGAGGGATGGTCTGGATTTATCGGTGCTACCTAAATCGATGGCTTAACCGGAACACAACTTTGTAATTTACAGCAGCGATAGTTAAACGATACTGTTTAGATAAAAGAAAAACACCAGTGTTTTACTTTACGGCCTCCACTGCCTATGAAATTTTTTTATATCAACGGAAACAATTTATTTTCATGGACTAACGCTCATTTTTGCTATACCCACCCTAAACATGTGTGGAATTTTAACCGACGAATTTTATTTGCATTCGATAAAGTGATTTGACCATTGAAAACCGCTTGTATATTAATGCCTTCATTTGTATTCTTTCTGTAAAAATCCACAAAAACTATATAAATACGGGTGAATTTAAATCGAAGACTAATTCGAGAAATGTGTCGCTTGAGTGCTATTTGGGTTCAAAGTATAGCTTAGATGTGCCATAATAGGCGCACGTGTAGAATTTTGTTAGTGTAGCTGAGAAATGTTTGAAATTCTAAATTCGATGGTTTTATTGGCAGAGAATCTTTCAAAGTGGAAAAGTAAAGCGTGCTGCTTTTCAGTGAACACAATGCCAAAAATTGCGCCTCGATATTTCTATAAGCAACAGAGCTGTGTTCGAGTTCGTTGATATAATAGCTTTCGCTCGAAAAGCTTGACTTCTTGTTTCTTGATAAAAACAAATCTTTGGAAAGATTTATAATAATAGTAAAATTGTTTCAGGCTAGTTTGAATGAATAATTTTTAATTAGTACGTTTGTTTGTTTCAACGAAAGCCAAAAGTAGAATCGATGAGCAAGAGAAAAACCGGTAAGACTTGACTTATTTATTTCAATTAGGAATAAAATTATGGCATAAAAAACCATGAAGCAACACAAACCAAGTTTTAGATTAATACTTTTTGCAAATTATAGTCAATATAGGATAAAATGTTGACTATATCCATCGCCGGATGCTAATAACTTTATGTCAGTATTAAAAATTCAAATTTCTAATAATAATGTGGCATAAATTTATTGCATTTAATTGTTAATATTCAAAGTACATAAAAACAGTTGCGATATAGTTTGTTTTTATTTTTAATGTCCTTGTTTGTCTCTGTTTAACACATAATCTATATGACACTGCAGCATATACAACAATGTGTTGAAAAGAAACAGTCAACGGCAAATAAATGAAAAATAAAGTATACTAGAAATATTTTTAAATTTCTTGGTTAAATGTAAAACTGGGTTTTTTATAATTTTTTGAAAACGAAAATTTATTCGTTTATGGCCGCTATTTTATCAAAAAATAAAAGAAGTCATTTAGCTCGGAAAAGCTATGTATACTCTATTAAAAATTAAAATTTTATAATTAAAAAACCAAACACGTAGCTACACACTTTTTAAGCCGGAGACAACGTAGAGAACTACCACATAATTCTACTCTTAACGTTGTATGAAGACACAAAATAATATGACAAACATTGAATCAAGAAGTTGAAACAGAACAACAAAATAATTGTCACGGTACATCAATAATAATTTTGGAGTTGTTTTGAAGTTTAGTATCCAAGCACTTCTGAGACCCTAGAAAAATATTGTGTTATGCGTTAATATCTACGCAAATTTAAAATTTTGGGTTTTTCTAATTTAAAGTTTCTTGCAATAGGTAAAATAAACTGTTTTTTTGCAAGACACTGTTTCAAAATAAACAATTAGTATTTTATCTGTCTAGATTTGAATTATCTTCTTCAAAATTTATTTTTGTAAAAGTGCATTTGCTACAATCAGTTAAGAAAATTGACTTAAATTTTCTTTAAATTTATATTTAAGGCAAATCTTACTAAACGATTATCTTTGTTTTTATCAGAAATACAACTTTAACAAAATGTACTACACATTTGATTTATTACAATTTTTATTTTTATATATTTATTTAGTCATGTGGGTCAATGTCATTTTTGAAAGCGCTGTGTATGTGTAGGAAC
Organism: Tribolium confusum; assembly: GCA_029207805.1. Classification (NCBI taxonomy): domain Eukaryota; kingdom Metazoa; phylum Arthropoda; class Insecta; order Coleoptera; family Tenebrionidae; genus Tribolium; species Tribolium confusum. The sequence goes on from JALGAY010000003.1 coordinate 7,886,033, forward strand.
AGTGGAGTAACCGATAAGCACAAGAGTTTGTTTTTTGAAAATTTATAATGTTATAAAATGTGTTCAATAATTGTTCTGGTCAGATCGCCTATGTGTGGCAATTGTCACAAAAAACATATGCCTCGGTTAACATTATAAAACAATGACACATGACAGATGTCAGTGCTCATACAAAAATGCGGCCAAAAATTCACACGTTCAACTGAGATAACGTTTGCAGAGTAAATTCTTAAACGTCTGCATACAGTTATGCAAAAATAAGAGAACATTTAGACAGTTGACAACAAACCATATAAACTAATCACGTCAACCTACTTTTACAATAACAAAGTGTCCTGAATTTTCGGTTGGCTACGAAAACAGTGCCTATAATATAAAAATAAATGTATCTTTACAAATGGTAGATGTGCCGGGCAATTTTCGTGTTTTTGTTTTTAAAATAAAGTGGTCCAAAAATTTATGACAAAATTTTAACCTTTTTTAAAATGTGTTTTTATCGTTTTTTAATAATACATACAACAAGCTCAAGCCTATTTGTGTGCCTTCTTGAACCAAAAACTTAACCCTCTCGTACCTTTCTAAACCACAGTGTCTACACTTAATTGTTGCATTTGTTAAGAGCATTTGCAAAAACCTATTTCTAAAAATATAGATACAAACGTCGGGTGCCACTTCTGGCAAGACACATCCCTGGCTCTCTAAAAGAAAAACCTAGCGGACACATTTAGCATTTAAAAAAGTAAATAATGAGTGGTAATGCTACACCTAACTGCTAGAGTTTTCAGATCGCATCTACAGCCTCTGACCACCAGTAGTGATCAGGATTAACGCTTAACTTTAAAAGACGAGGTAGCTGCAATTAGTATATGTGTTGGACTCAATACCCGAATTCGGGTAATGTCTGAAAAAAAAATATGCAAAACTAGTTTTGAGCAAGGAAAATGTCCTGTACCCGAAATTTTATTTTTAAACGGCTATTGCGGCATGTAAAAATAAGCAGAACTAGTTTTACGTATCTTACAATGAGCAAAATTAGTTCTGTGCAGTAGGGTTGTTAGAGTCAATATTCGAATTCGGACTTGGTCCGATTCTGTAAAAAGTGGAAAACACAGTGATTATCTTAGAGACGTTACTAATTTTCACTTTATTATCCACTTTTTAAATAACTTTTTAATTTTTGGTATTCTACGAACAGTTCGATTTGAAACGTTGTTAAACAATTTCATGATCCACTGTTTATCCACTGTCGTTAAATTTTATGATTGGGGTTGCCAAGTTTTTTACAGAAAATTATCTTTAAATTAAAATAAAAAGCTAAATTAACGTTTATTAATGTAAAGTTAACTTTTTTAAAATTGGGCAATGCGGATTTACAAACCAATATTTTTTTCCTAATCACACGTTGAGTAAAAATCGTTTAAAAAGTAACGAAATTCCTTACGTGACAACAGGATGAGATGGTTTTTTGTGACATAATTTTGACATTTAAATTCAAATTTATTAATTTGACTATTTTTTAAAAAGAAAAAAGATTTATTAAGAATTCATTTTATTATGGAAACAGGTAAGTTCAATATTGTAAAATTTACAAACAAAATAATAAAAATAAATAAATTTGTACTGTTTGTAGCAATATTCAAGAAAACTCGTAGTAAAAGTGTTAACGCACAACAAATGGAATACTTAATAAATTTTATCAGTGATGATGAAGAAAATTCTAAAATTTTAACTTAAAAATCAACCCCTGTAGAGAAGGTGAATTAAAAAAATGATGGAAAAAAAAGCAGCAGAACTTAACAAAATTGGAGGTCCAATAAAACTCCAAAGGAATTCAGACGTTTTTTCGTAGAATATAAATCAAAGACCAAAGCAAAAGCAAGTTTATACATACAAGAGCAAAAGAAAACAGGAGGAGGTGAAAACGAAGCAAAGGCTTTAACAGCTTTTGAAGAAAAGTTGGTTGGGTATGTGTAACTAAAGCTCCATCAGATTTACTTCTATTTTTATCATTATTTCTTCAAAAATACAGCTTTATTTCAGTATTTTTAGATAATCTGTGTTAACATAAACAATTTTTCTTACCGTCTTTGCACTTCATCAAACATATTTAAGAATTGAAGCTAAAAATGTAAGAGATGTTCCATCTTAAACACAAACTGTCAACTTAATCCCTATTAAATCACATCAAAATGCTAGTGGTTAAATTTTAGGAGTGTAATGATAAACTAATCACTCCACTATGCACTACAAAATACGATATTTTTAAAAGTGGTTACAATTTCACAAATTAATTTTGCTATTAAGCACATTACTAAGTTTTCCACTTTGTTACAAAATCGCCCCAATTGTCCGACAAAAATACGCAAAACTAGTTTTTAGCAAATAAAATGTTTGGTACTTGAAATTTTATTTTTAAACGACTATTGAGCCAGATAAAATAAGAAAAACTAGTTTTGAGAAAAAATTGAAATCTTTATTCATAAATAATTATAAAACGAGTTAGTCACACATAACATTATTATTATGAACAAAAAAAACTTTACTCTTAGAAACCTATAAAACTCTACATAATTGCACTTCATTATTTTATTTGTTGGAATATGAACTTGGATAATGACATCTACAGTTACAGATAACATTTTGTTTTCAGCAAGAACATGCTCTGGTAATACACTTTTCAATACACATGTTTCTAATACAGATAACACACATGAATAAATATTTTTCAGCCTACGTTTATTATAAATAATTAAATCATAGTATTGAAAATAAAGAAAATAATAGCAGCTCAACAATGATCGAACATCAAAATTCGTTATTTATTATGTGTCAAAAACCTATGAACAAAGAGAACAATTGTTTAGAGTGCAAACACAAAATTTATGGTTTCTGTGGTATTTTGAAAACAAGTAACAACTGTAAACCAAAATTTCAATGTTTTCTTGCCAACGTACTTGTGACATAACTACCAATCGTCAAAATGCTAAAAAAAGTTTGGAAGTCAAGCTAATTTAATGCTCGCTCAGTCAAATAAAAAAAATTAAATAAGCCATAGAAGGAGAAGAATGTTCTCCTACGAATACCAGACGTAGATCGCGGAAGATTAGCATCATGAAACGTAATGGCTGTTGTCCAAGCAGTTGATAATAAATTTTAATAATAATTAGCGACAAAGAGTGAAACCTTACAAAAACTGTTTTGTAGTAATGGGTTTCAATTGGCGGATAATAATGTTTTTATAGAAAACAACAATATATGTAACAACAAAGAAATATCGCTGCGAACTACTTCTGTTGAAAATTCTGGATCTGGACAGAGATTTACTAGTTCCATGTGTATTAAAAAGTGTACTACAAGAGCATGTACTTGCCGAAAAAAAATTGTTATCTAGAATTCTAGATGTCATTATTCAAGTTCACGTTCCGACAAATAAAATAATGAAGTGCAATTATGTAGAGTTTTATAACTTTCTAAGAATAAATTTTTTGTTCTGTTTAGGAATAATAATAATAATGTTATATGTTACTAACTCGTTTTATAATTATTTAGGAATATAAATTTTATTTTTTTTACAAAACTAGTTTTTCTTTCATTTTGTCAGTCTCAATAGCCGTTTAAAAATAAAATTTCAGGTACGAAACATTTTATTTGCTCAAAACTAGTTTTGCATATTTTTTCCGGATATTGTCCGAATTCGAATACTGAGTCTAACAACCCTACTGCACAAAACACATTTTGCTTATTGTAAGATATGCTAAACTAGTTCTGCTCATTTTATCATGCGCAATAGCTGTTTAAAAATAAAATTTCGGGTACGGGACATTTTTCTTGCTCAAAACTAGTTTTGTATATTTTTTTCGGGCATTACTGCATTTATGCATGGGTTTAACAAAAAGTCTATGGACTTTTTCAGGGACTGGCTCGTCTGCTATACTGACGGGTCGGTTCACCCCAATGGAGCGGGCTCAGGAATATCTATATGTGGGCTCGGTGTTGAAATTTCAATACCTTTGGGCAAACATGTTGACGTTTTTCAAGCGGAAATCTTTGCTTTGCTCACTTGTGTGACTGAGTGTGTGCAGAGGGCTTTGTCAAACAGGCGAATCTGCATTTGCATCGACAGTCAGGCTTCGCTGCAGGCATTGCAATCGTGCAGGTACTCATCGAGGCTTGTCTGGGAAGTGGGAATGTCACAACAGGAGCTGGCAGAGTGCAACAAAAAGGTTGTACTTTGCTGGGTACCAAGACACTGTGGCCTAACGGGTAACGAGAGGGCTAACGTTCTGGCTCAAGAGGGTTCACAAATGGACTTTATCGGGGCAGAACCGGCTCTTGGTGTTACTAAAAGACGACAGAAAGACACACTTTATACGTGGATAGAATCTCGCCATCTCTCTGAATGGCAGTTTCAAGATGGCATGCGGCAATCCAGGCTTTTTATTAAAGGACCGGACAAGGCACGCAGTGAAAATCATGTACACAGGACATTGCCTACTAAAAAGACACCTGCATGTCATCGGACTCAGCGAGGACGAGATTTGCAGAGTTTGTGCTGAAGATGAGGAAACTCGTCTTCATATTCTCTGTTACTGCCCTGCATTTGCAGGCATCAGAGATTTATACCTGAGCTCTCGATATCTGAAGCCCAGTGCTATCGAGAAGGCTCCTGCAGACAAGGTAATGAGTTTCATCAGAGGCACAGGGCTACTGCAGTAGTACTATGGGATGGAGAAGTGTGTCGTAATTTTAGCGCGAACGTTTGAAGCACTGTCATTCTGAAAACATACCTTAAAAAAGTCGCCCTTATTGCACTAATACATAAGGTTGAAATTATAATAGCTAAACTTTGACCGAATAAAAATCACATATGGAAACACAAATAAGGCATAAAAACACTCAACTCCAATACTTTAAACATTCTAGTTTTAATCCAGTCAGAAGTTACAAATAATTCGCGCATAATTGAGAAATTAATCGAAAATAGAAATTACCGTACAAGCTTCGTGCTCTCAAAGTGACCCGAACAGCTGTAAACCAACTACCGAAGATGGCCGAGTACATAACATTTGCATCTGAGCCGACAAAATGGGAGAGGCATCGTTCACATTCGGCATGGTTCGCTGGAATTCGCTCATGTTGGAACTGCGTTAAAGCTTAGAAATGAATGAAATCTGTGCATAGAACGTTTTATTTTCCATTAATTTCTTTATTAAGTGTAAATTTGTTGTGATTAATGACTTATAAATAAATGAAATGTTTAGGCTATCGAATGTCGACATTTTTAGGTCTTATTTATTTTATTTAATGTATTTATCCATCGCTTGAAATTTGGTCTTTGTAAAGTCAACCTTATTTACATGTGCAATAAGGTCGACTTTTTCAAGGTATTTTTATCGAATGACAGTGTTTCAAAATTTCGCGCATTTTTGACGTCATGGCTTCTGGAGCCCATTCCGAGAGGTAGCACACAATGGGCGTAGGCCTTGGTGTGCGGCTCGCGCTTCGGGTCCCTCTTGTAAAAAAAAGTCCATACTTCCAATCTCTGATCAGCTTAGAGCCAAAACTAGCAAGCCTTTTTCCCGATATTTGATCTCAGCAGTTTAGTACATGAGTTCTGTGAGTCATCCAAATGAACGTTATACCTATAGGACAGAGTGCTACTGATGCTCCATGAATGGTTTTCATAAAGATGCCTCATCTTCGCAATGCAGGTATTTAGCCATCAAGATCTTTGTGTTTCCGCAGAAAACGCATCGGAACTACACAAGTATTGTATACAGTGTAGCAAACGTAACAAGTAAATTTTTTATTTAGTCAATCCTACTAGTCATCCTTTTATCTGCCACCTGAAGACGCTCCCAATTGGTGGTTTAACCACCCGGGGTAAAGGTGTTAAGTAGTTCTAAATTGATAAAATTGGTTAATTATATAGTGTTATATAGTGATATAACAAATATTTTCCCTAATTAAATAAGAATTTTACAGAATTTTACTAAAAACAGACATGAAAATTTAACATTCATAACAAGTCTTAAACTTTTCCAACTAACTTACTTACTTTTATTAGGTTTTTATAAAGTGTTTTTATTTAGGTTTTTTAGGTTTTATTATAAAGCTACTTCGTTAGAAAATTTCCCGTCATATTTTCATCGTTACTCCGTCAACAATAATTATTAAATCATCATACAATCTCTTCATCCAAGAACGTAAATCAAATCCTCACCTTAATTACAATAAACTGTTCTCATCAGTTCTCGCTGAAAGCATACAATTTCCGTCTCCAATCGTCGAATTAACCTTGTTAAACATCTGTCCCATCCGCCGCTATATTTCACGTCCAATCGCATAGTTTTCCGGTCGATTTCCCTTACGCGCTCCGAGGCTCCGAAAGGAAAAAATTTGAGCATAAGGACGACAATAATCGTAGTCTGGATTCTCCACTTACGAGCTCATCAATCACCGGCCTCGCGCCAACAACCGGAGACTCCATCGGCAATTGTGATTAGATGGGACCGACAAGTGGCGTAGAAGTGTTTTTGGCTACGATTCAGAATTGGGGAAGCGAAAGTGATAGTGTCGCAGTCATTCATAAAACAAAAGACAAAGGTTTATCTCCGATCGCAGAGGGAAAAAACGACGAGTGAATTGCTGGTGTGCGGCCGGTAGGATTGGAATTTAATGGAGTCACGTTTGATGAGTTCAACAGGCAAAAATTTCAGGGGAATATAAAATGTTTGAATGGGACAATAGGGAGTTGTATTGCAATAGAATAGAGGAAACCGCGTCTCGATAAGTCTATTAATAATGAAGATGTTTAGGATCAAAGAGTTTACTTTACCTACCTCTATGAATAAATAGAAGAAACAGGTTAATAATACCTATAACCTTGTAGAATAAATGTGAAAAGTAAAGTTGATGCTCTATTAATAGACATTTTAAATAAATATTTTAGTGATAGTGCTTACTTTTTAATGAAATCTGGTGTTAATACTAATTCTAAAAAAACAATTTTATCAATTGGTAGATTTTAGTTATAATCCAGCATTTTTAGTATCATAATTTATTATAATAAATATCAGGTGATTAAAGAGTAAAAAGAAATACATATTTTAATCAAAAATATAGTATTAGAAATAATGAAAATCTACAAGAAAAATTTGTCTTATTTCAAATGGTAAAAAAATTATCATCTAACAAAATTCAACATATCGCTCATTAAATACAACAACGTCATAACTCGAAAATAAGCATTTTTGTTACATTTATGATTAGAATGTACTTTGTATTGTCTTTTAATTGCTAGACAGTCAAATCTGTAGCTAAGAAACACGCCAAAAGATATTATAATAAGCTTGTTTGAGTTATGATGATGTTATTATATTTAATGAGCGACATATCTTGCTTCTACACTAAATTGGACCGTTTAGAAGTTAGGAGGCGCCAAAGTAAAAAATTAGAATTTATGTTTATACTTATACTAAATATAAATATCTGAAAAATGATATGTTTTAAGAAAATCTGCATATATACTTACTCATATAAAATCCATTGGCTTATTTATTTTTTGGAATAAATGAATAATTACCAAAAATCTTTGATGAAAGTACTAGAATGGGAAATTGAGAAAATGTAGCAGAATTTCTATTATCAATAAATTTTTTTAGAGTTTTTTTTTAGTAAGAATATAGAATTCTACAATGCGTCAGATAATGCCCTCTAGACATATTGTTTATTTTTTAGGCGCATGCTTTCTAGATATTTTCTTTAGTATTTTAGTCTTTTATTTTAGCCTTGAGGACAACAATCTTTGCTTTGACATACTAAATTAAAAAAATTACATGACATTCCCTTTAGACATTTTATATTGTAATATTATAATGACAAAGTGGAAGTACAAGTCCTTGAAGTGTAGAAGAAGAAGACAAAGTAGATGCAATTGCCTAAATCTGTTGACAGCCGTAAAATTTGATAGCAATTAGTATCAAAGTTTAACTTGTTTCTTCCTGCTATTAGCTGGTACATATTAGCGGTCATTTTCTGAAGTTTAAAAATTTTGTGGTTTTTTAAACTCTTATATTTTTAGAAGAACATGATATTTTTATATATTATATGCATAGAATATTTTAGAACGGGTACAAAAATCCCCAAATTATTTGGGAGTATTTCTTAGAAGAGACATACCGACAATTTCAAAAAACGTACCTAGAACAAAATTTTCTGTTGCCTCTCTTTAAACAGCGCTGTTTACGTCTGGTAGACTGTTATTTCACAATAGAAACTCCTAAAAAGAAAAATCTTCTGGCCGTCCCTCAATTATAATGCAAGATTTATTTGAAAATGTAAGAGACATAATTGAAAGAAGTTCTAAAAAATCTGTCAAAAAGTTTTTTCTTAAAACAGGTTAAATCTCTTTAATATACAGACTGTTTCATGAGTGATGATGAGCCTGAAAAGCTGAAAATACAACCAGCTATACAATTCCAGAGTTAACTTAGATGATATTGATACCAAATTTTATTTGCCAAATCTATAAAAAAAATAATGTATTCAAACGATGAAAAAACCGACATGATAATCATATATGGAAAAAAATGCTTCTGCCGCGATATGTTTGTACAGACAACGTTTTCCGGGAAGAGAAGAACTCTTGCTGACACCATATTTGAACGACTTAAATCTACCTTAAGGAAAAATTGACCACCTTTGAAAAAGCCAAGAGCAAGAACAGCTACAGATCCTGTTCACATGTAAACCAAAAAATGATCTTACAAGCAAGTGGCATTAGTTTGTTTTCAGTTAACCGAATAATTAAATGATTTTTTATTTAATGTATTTGTAAACAAAAAAAAAATAACAACGTTAACTTTAAAATTGTATTGCTGGTTGTATTTTCAGTTTTGCAGGCTCTTTATTACTCGTGAAACAGCCTGTATGTAATAAGAACACTTCGTATTTTAGCTTCTTTACGATGTAGACATCTTTAGTCCCAATATTCTTCATCCTTATTCTAGGTTTAACAAGAGCAGCTTGTTCTAAGATTTTGAAAAAAAAAATTGAACTCCACATAATTTCAATGATTCAAATTCTAAAGGTACCAGATCTGAGACTGCGACTAGATTTATGTCAATTGTTTATAAAAAAATTAAATGACAACAAAATTTGAGACAGTACTTTTCCCGACGAGTCGTGGTTTTATCTTGATGTTTTTATAAATTCTCATAATTATTGTATATGGTCCGCCGAAAATACTCATGTTACAAGAAATAGAATTTTACATTCCCAAAAAATTGATCTTTGATTAGCAATTTCTAGTCCAAGAATTATTAGTCCAATCTTTTTAAGTTTACAATTAATGCTAAACGTTACATTAATTAGATTCAAACTCTCCTTATTAATCAACTAAATAACAAAGAACGAAATCAGAGTTCTTTCAATAAGATGGTGCTCGAACACACACCGCCGGATTAACGCTTTGATTTTTAAGAAAGGTTAATGGAAATCATTTAATAAGTCGAGACATTTGACCCTTCAGATCACCGGATTCGACACACATTAAATTTTTTGTTTTTGGTCATTTACAAAAAACAAAGTGTTCAGTAAGGCATTGCACACTTTGAAAAAATTACAAAAAGCTATAATATTTTTTTTTAACATAACACTACAAATGCTAGTTAATGTTTTTAAAAATTAAAAAAAAAGAATTGTTTTATGTCAAGAATACAGAGGGGCACAATTTGAACAATTTCTTTAAATATTTTGTTTTAAATTTGTTTTCTAACACGACACAGTTTGAACATTTTTTTTTAGATTTAAGTGTTTTGTTTTGCTTTATTTCTTTTCACTGGCGTTCAGCAGACTCCCGAAGAGGAAGAAAGAGAATGGGGCTGATGGGCACAGATTGTAAAAGCTCACTCTGCTTTTTACTAAATATTACTTATTAAAATAAATTGATAGTATGTGTATTGACAGTATGAGCAAAACCGCTAGTCAAGTCACTTAATTTTAATAAGTTGGGCCTTCAGCTTTCTTTCAGCAGAAATAGCAATGCTGAGTGTAGAAGCCATGTTGGGGCTCAAAATATGGCGTTGCAGTTGCCTCTTTTGCAAATTCAGAAGCCCTTTTATTGATCTGGTATTCGTTTGAGCAATGAAACACCCAAACGAATGTGAACAAAATTTAAACACATGTAGTGAGTGGTTCATCTGAAAACATACCAAAATCTGTTACGAGAAACGCCTCTTAAATGTTCGTTACACCGCTGTTTTCCTTTAGTAAGCTTTTCGCAAAATATAATAATTACTAAACTAAAGTAAAGTATATAATTGTCAAACGTAAACAAGAAAAGACCAACACTTTCGATCGAAAACGTTAAAAAACGACATAGTACTAAATTTATTAGCTTCAGGGTTGCCAACTGATTCAACGATTTACAGCGACAGTGTATGATAAATAAGTCCAAAATAAAAATGTCTAAAAAAAGGTTCAATACAAACCTATGGGTAAAAAAGTGTTTTTTTTAAATATTGACTTTTAATTGAATTGAAGATTGTATGTAATTTATTAAATATAAAGTTATAACAAACTAATAATAGTTATGTGATTATTGCACTGCGACAGCCTGTCGCTTGGATCGAAGTCTGTGCAATTTGTTTAAAATAATTAATTCATTAACCATTTGTGCTGTATTACTACGTAAAATTTATTATTTATTGTAAACGTGTGTAATCGATAAAACACTTATGAGAAGCTTTCTGCATTGCACACCATCCAATTATATTATTATTTTACTTATAAACTAATTAATTTTACAAAATGTGTATATTTATCTAATAAATTAATATATAATTATGAAAAAAAATATATTATAAAAGTTGTAAAAAGTAATAAGAAAAGGTTTCACTTGATCGAGTAGATAATCTACTATTTTTCTTCCACCTCCTACAAACCACCTACACGAAACTTTAGTTCCGGTTTTATTCAAAATTGTGCATTGCAGCAACGCATCGTCAATTTTAATCTAGCTGGCTTTTAAGTTGTTGAGAAACTTCCCCGTTAAAAAGTCAAAGAATAGGGAAGGAAGTGAGGGTGAATGAATGTATTGCAAATATGTTTCTTTTCAATCATCGATCGGTTTATTCTTAGAAAACATTTTTAATAAAGAGGAAAAAACGTTTGTTGTCGACAAAAGAACAAAAGTAAAGATGGATAGTAAAGAAAAAATTCCGGTCATGACGAGTAAAACCTTGTTTGTGAGTTATTACCGTGTTTATGAAAATAATCGCCGTCGTCTATCACTCCAAAATTAGCATGTAATTCTGCTAAGAGTTGGATTAATGTTCGTTTAACCAACAGTGATAAATGAGTTCATTTAGTCCGTGTACACTAACCAGCAAGAAGTTTGCTTATAATCCGAGGTGTTAGTTTGATCGCATTGTTATTCGAAATTAGAGTGGATCAAAGACGGATTTTCTTAAATGATATTGCACCACTTAGCTTTAGAAGCAAATTTTAACGTCTTTTACAAAAACTTATTGTTGCCAAAAAGAAAACTAAGCCAAATAAAATTAAGGGTTGCTTAAAATAAGTTTTAAAAGCAACATTAATAAAACAAATTGCTTAAAGTTTAACATTTATCAACCTGCAAACTACAGTAATTAAAGTGACTAGCAAAAAATAATGCTTTTTAAATACTGATTTAACAAAAATAATTAACTAAACGCATGGTTTATCCTAGCTTTGACTATTTAATTTATTTCAGCTTTTTCTATAAACAAATATTAAATTTACGGGTTTCTGTGAATTTAAGTATCAATATCTAAACCTGCCGTATAATTTAAATTGCATTTTATAAAACGAGATTAGGAAAAAAAATAGGATTTTACCGACGAAATTCCTGTCCTTCAAGAAAGAGGCACGCAACTGCTTGAAGCGTAAAGCTTCCGGAATACCATCTTAGGCGCCACAAAGTGATGTGTGTAAAGAAACTGATTGAAGAGGGTCTGGTTGGATCGGTGTGTTACTCACCTGAAATAAATAATAAGATTTTTAGTTAGAGAAATTGAAGCAATTAAGTTGTTGGGATGGTTGGGAGCCATTCGGTCATTAATTATTTTCAAGTAGAGGCAATTAACGCTGTACAAACGCTGTGCCGCGAAGTGGGCTATGAAAAACGGGTTAATTTACAGCGTTGGAGACTGACACTTGGGGAGATTATTGCCCAATTATTTTCAGTAGGGAATTGGTTATACTAAATGTAATGTAAACAAAACTTAAATAACCCTACAGTTAATTTTTTTTTAAACGGATAGCACATTATAGAATTGAATCAGTATGAACAGCTGATAAAAATTGAAAACTTGTCTAAAAGCTATCATCCCATTAAGTTCAATGTGTAAGATCGAGCCACTGATTTTCAGATTTACTATAGGCAACTACAAAGGCTATAATTGTAAGTAATATAATAAATAATCGAAAAACAAGGGTCAAACGTCAATTAAAATAATTTTTATAGTATTTTCTTTTCAGTTATAACTAAGCTTTGGTGCTGGAGAGTCTTGCTTAAACGACGAGGTAATTAACCGGTGTAATCCAGCGGGTTGCATGTTATTCATTCAACTGGTCTACCGGTCAACTGGTGTAGACCAGTTGATTATATAACATGCAACCCGCTGTATTACACCGGTCAATTACCTGGTCGTTTAATCAAGACTCTCCATCACCGATGCTTAGTTATAACCCTTTAGATTTAAATTGTGGATTATTAGTTGCCTAAAAATCAGTGGCTTCATTTTACACATTTAACGTGAAGGGATGCCAGCTTTTTGACAAGTTTTTATCAGGTGTCCATACTGATTCATTTCTATACTGTGCTGATAGGTACATTAAAAAAATGTGGTTCAATGCGAATAATAAAACTTGCGCCCTAAAACTCTTTAAAAGTTAATATTGGCTATATATTTTCATCAGAATTCTGTACAGGTCTAAATTTACAGTGCAACAATATTATTTAATATAATAATACAATACTACTGCACAATAATATTGCACTACAAAATAACCTAAGACAACAAAGTTTTGTACAAATCTTAATTAAGCTTAAAACAATTTTCATCCTAGTACTTTAACATTTTTTGTGCTATTGAACTCTATTTGCTTATTTACCGAGTTTGTTTTCAAAACATTTTGTTTACTTGTTGCGAACGAAAACTCAACGGTAAACATTACTTATCATTCTTGAACAGTAAGCAAATTTATTCAAAATTAGTAAAATGTATAATATATACAGTGTGAACCATTTGTAATAAATAAATTCGAAAAAAATTCAGGGATTTGCCTTTTAGGATAACGTCATAGCAGCTTTTTGGTAAATGAAACTTTGTATGTAGTTTAATTGTTTTATTAAGACACAATTATGATTGAAAATTACTAAACACAATCACAGGTAACTCTTATTACAGATAACTTGTCTTTATTAAAAAACAAAATTTTTAATTTATTTATTACAATAAATTAAAGTGATAAACATTTAAATGTCGAATTTCAATACTTTTATTGGTATAACAACATTTGTTTTCGTTTTTCGGGAATTTTTATGTCTGCATTAGGAATAGTAAGCAAGTGTAGAAATACAAATTTACCAAAGTGTGAAGATAAAAGTCACCAAAAGTGGCTTTAAAGCAGTGCGATATCTTTATTTGTTCCGTTTTCTTTATCACTTTGTGTGATCAGCGTTTATGCAGATGAAGTGGGTCTGAACTGCCAAAAAGAGGCAAAGGTCAGATCTATTTCCTTCCGTTGGCTGTTATCTTGTCCTTATCATTCGGAAACAGCTCATTTTTCTTTTCACCTGTGCCACCACTTCTCCAGTTTAGTGTTGGGTCATTTCAGTCGATTAAAATTGCGGACGTCTGCTATTCGGTTAGATTAGACCTCCTGATGTGATTGCATCCGAACTCGAATCAAATTATCGAGAACAAAAGACGACGCATTAACCGCCGCATAAAATAATTAAACGCAACGAAGAGACAATGGCGGTGAGATTTGATGGAGGCGGCGCAGAGTTCTATTCAAAACGAATCCGTCAGCACACGATTTGAATAAAGTATGATAAAATTGAGGTTCTCGCTTTAATAAATATGAATAATATGCGAGGTAAACGTGAGGCTTATAAATGCACGTAACGCCGATTACACAAAGTGCCGACCCATTAGCCACGTTCAGTCAACACGAGCTGAAATGTTAACCGTTATTTCGTCGTAAAGCCGCCCCTCGGAGCCACGAAGCCACTTTTCGACAGGTGAGAAGCGAATTATCGGAGACGGTCACGAGGGGGTGATTGGAAGAGGGATGGACCGAGGTCAAAGGGGAGATAATGTACAAGAAGCGGACCAGAAGACGCAGATCTAAAAAGACACTCAAAGTCTTTTTGTGGTTTGTTTTCCGGCTGTCTAACGTGATTTTTGCCACTAACGAGATTTTACAATGACGTTAGAGCAAGAAACAGAACTGTTTTTATATAATTATAAATTTATATTTTTGTAGAAAAGCGACAAAATTTAAAACAAATCACAAACCATGGCGTCTTCACACAAAAGTAATATCAATTTTATCAATAATCAAACTAAATTTATAAATAATTATTTTATTAACGTAACTAGTACCGGTTATTTATCAACAAACCAACAATTTTTATTTATGTACGAAATGGTGTTTATGGTACAGTTTTGCGGTTTTGCTTTATTTTAAACAAGTAGTTACCATCACAATATTCACATACAAGAAACATATGCTCTAAAGAGATAAAGAATGTGCTCAAAACTTTCCATAAGAAGGTGAAAGCAAATTAACCAAGATTCTTTGAATTTCAGAAGCAGTGCGATAGTAAAACAGAGTAAAGTAAAGCAGAGCGATAATATGCCGTGTTTAGTCCCAAAAACTTGTGAAAGTACAAACAATACGATAAATGGCACTAGGAATTAAAATTTTCTCGAAGCTTGTAACTTTAAAAACAAGAAAACGTTAAATTTTGGTTGGTTGGACGTCTGTAAGTACGGCAATCACAATAAAAAAACAAATTTTTTGATGGTTGAACGCGCGATGTTGCCAACCACGATACAATACTCAAATTCCAAGAGCCTATTATATAGCCTATCACATAATGACAAACCTGATAGGACACAAGTACCAAGGGCTGATGGATCCAACATAAAACGTTGGATTACTACCTCATATAAATATTTTTAGAACATAGAGATTTTTGATAGTATTCGCACTAAGCGGACAGAGAGATTCACCAAAGTGACAAGCTAATAATGAACCAACTGTCAAAGAATGCCGCAAAACTCGGTAGACAGTATGGGTCTAGACTCCAGGACCTGCTGAAAGCGCCAGAAAAAGGTGGAAAGAACTCCAAGAAAACGAATGGCAAATTCTGTGGTTCTGACGATACGCTAATGGCGATTTTAAAGCCATAGGTAGAGAATAGTAGCGAAACTAATTCAGTCTTAAGAGCGTATAATTGTTAAAAAAAACTTGTAGTTCCAAAGTCCTTGGCTCTTTGGACCAGCCTAATTAATGTACAAAATTAAATAATAACAATAATGAAATAGTATTTTTTCTAAAATCGTTAAGAAAGCTGATCTCACGACTTACATTAAGAAAACTGATTTCTTCAGGACTCAGTTTGATCTTGATTTTTACAAGACTAGTCACTTTTGCAATGTTTACTACACAGTAATTTGTACATTGCAAATAAATTAGAAGTAGTTATTTACAGAACTTTTTTTAAAATTGCATGTAACGATACCAAAAGTCAACAGAAACACAAATTTCTATAATAACCTTATGTAACTTTTTTCTATTCTATTTACATTTAAGTTTGTTTTTAAAAAACGATTTGACAAAAAGTATATTACTTTACTGGTCACGAAAGTGTCTCTGCATGACTGTTCAATAAACTTCCTCTTCCGTAAAGTTTTATTTTTATAACTTGTAATGTAATGTACTAGTATATTAAAAATCAATAAAGATGGCTAATCTATACGACCTAGCCAAAAAGTTTATAAGGTTATTTCGAAAAGCCAGTCAAATAATACTCGCAAAGCCGTAGAGGTAAATTACAGGTAAATTTATAAATTATTTTTTTTATTTAAAAGCCCAAATAACAAATGGTAAATTTAAAGAGAACATTTTTTTAAGGTTTTAACGCAAACTTAATCAAATTCTCCCCTAATTTTGTGGTCATATAACAGTATTACACAATATTATCTATTTTGCTTAGTTGACACTTTACAAAGCTTTCTGTTTTCAGATGTATAAATTTAAAAACCTTAAGAAAGAAAGAGGTAAGGCAATTCAGGTTTCAACGTCGAAGGTTTCTAATAGCTAACTGACGTATTTAGTAACTTTTGACACTTAAGCAACCTAGCTTTGCAGTCAAAAATTCTTTAGAATTCATAAATAAAATTAAAAATATTCAGTTGCACCTAGAAAAGTTATTAGTTTCCATTGATGTAAGTTCTCTTTTCTCGTAAGTCTTCTTATTCTACAAACTTTTCTTAATTTACCTTAAAGACTTACTAGTTTAAAATAATTTAGATCAGACAGTTAGTTATTGACAAATATATTCACTTACCGATACTTGTACGAGACAAAACATTTTTCAAATTTACGAGAATTTTTTGGAACAGGAAGAAGGTACTGCAATGGGTAACTCATTGACACCTTTCTTAGCTGATCTTCTTATGAGCCATTTTGAAAAGGATTTAGAAAGTGATCCCGATATTTTCCAAAAGTTTGACTATGGTATGTGGATGACACAAAAATACAAAATCGATGATTTTGTCTAAATTTTAAATAATCGTTTTCAAAGCAATAAATTCACTTAAAAAAAGTAGATAAAAGGTTACCATTTTTTGACACTTTAGTAATTAAATCTAATAGTAGATTAGAATTTGATATTTATAGGAAAAATACCAGTACGCTTTCCTACACCACTGCAGACTCTCATCCTTGTCTTCAACATAGGATAACGAACTTTAATTTCTTAATTCATCGGCTCATTAATTTTCTCTTGAGTGATGATAAAAATAAACTAAAGAAAACAACCTTTATATCAATACTTTCTTCAATTGCAAGAGGTTTAAACAAAATTTTCAAAAACTTAGACTTCCAAGTTGTTTACAACTCTGGCACAAGTCTACAAAGTCTTTTTGGTAATTCTAAAAACAAAACAGAGCCTTTAGAAAAGTCGAGGATTTATAAAATTAATTGTAAAATACATAGAACAATTCATATTATATTTAAAAAATACATGGCTCATTTCAAATTCAACAGAATAGAAAAATCTAGTGTTGTTTAATATATTTTTGAAAAAGATAACAGAAATGAAAAACTAATATTAGAATTATTAGGGCAGTCAATAATTGTAAGTTTCTTGAAGCTTTCAAAAGTCTAAATATACATAGAAACTAAAAACGTCTAATCAACGCTGATTTTGGACACCCACTTCTTCTCTCTTCTCATTGGTTAAGAAAAAATCAAAGTGACAGTCGTTGCGATTAGTATATAAGCTAAAAATTATTGTTTAAAATTATTTAGTTTAAATTCATACTTGAGAATAACAATTCTGTTGTTGAAACGCGCGTCGTATTTGTTAGTAGGCGTTTTACGTGTCATTTAACACGCCAAGAAGATCCAACAAGAAGATCTAACAAAAAATTAGAAGTCTTAAGATATGAGACATAAAAATTCAGTAGTTCTGTCAATTTTTTTACAAAGTTATTAACCTAAATTAATAAGCCTTGATTCAAAAAATCCAACACTAAACACATTTTGCAAAAGTAGACGCTTTGTTTATAATTTATAAGTCAATATTCAAATTCAATCAATTGATACTTCTTAGCATTTTAAACAGTCATCAAACGATATGAGAAACAAAACAAACCTAATTTAAAAAAAAATGGGATTACATGCAAAAATTTCCAATTAAAAAACTTGAACGACACATGGCTAGAAGTCGATTTTTTTTCTTGTTGAAATTTAATCGATATGGCATTTTTGAAAGTGAAGTAATCTATGTATTATATTACCGTCTACTTTTATAATAACACAATTCGTATCAACTTAACTTTGTGATTCATAGTTTTGCTTACATTTTTTGCTTAACAAGCTTATTATCTTATGTAAGTAAATTCCATGACCCTCAATATGCAAGCAGTATTATTCTCAAATAGAAAATTTTATTTTTACACTTTATAATCGCTTCCAACATTTAATATTTTTAGAAAATTTAATTATTAATATTTAACGTAAACTGTATAAATAATGATTGAAATAAAACATTAGTTCTAATGAAAAACGTTTCTTGTTGATTGTGTTTTAATTAGTTTTTAGGTAAGCTACTTCTATTTTACAACTCTTTCATTTTATAACTAAAAATATTTTTCAGATACAGATAATAATGGGGAACCGGCATGATTTTTAATAACCTGACCTAGCATAAGTACTGCATAAATGAAGCTAAGTTTAAGTCATAAAAACTTTGGTTTTTGCATAATATTTAAATGGGAGGCAAAAATCTGTTTTGGCGCGCAGACCTTTGTGACGTCACAAAGGCCAAGATGTTATAAGACTGTTAGGAAAAATAGCATGATTTGGCAACTAAGAAGCGCGCGCCGTTCTTTTAATGTTCTGTCTCATTATTATCAGACCATCAGCATCAGCTGTTGTTTGTTGATCTTTTACGCGTCATTGGTGTTTGTAAAAGTTTTGTGTAAAAATAAGTGTTAATAACGTGTGCAGAGGATAGGATACCGTAAGTGAAGTATTCCATATGATGAACACAATGTGTAACGTTACAACACATTGTTTCAGGAACCCTAATTGAAGCCCTTCACTCGAAAATGTCCGTGCAAGAAGGGTTCACAAAGGCGCAGTCAAATAATTTGCCTGCCGTGGGTGCATTTATGGTGGCGCATTTTTTGATGAAAAATGAATGTTTTAAAACAACGGAAATGCGAGGCTAGAAATTGCAATGGTAATAAAAGTGGTTGACTTCAGTCCGGAAGAAAAAAGTAATCAGGTCGTTTGTACATCGTGTAATGAAAAATATGGAGATCAAGATCCAACGGGATATGTACAATGGAAGCGTGATGAAAATGCCTGTATTATAAAATGTAAAGTGACTCGATTCAATAGTACACACTCACTAAATAAATACACACACGTTGAATAAATCCTAGTTTTCCTTATTTTTTCTAATTGAGGTTAAGACGCCAATGCGGTTGCCATGCGTTGTCAGACACATTGGCGCTCTGACAAAAGACAGATTTTACGACGATGCCACATTGTTCAGTTGCATACGCGCCAAGTTCAAATCCAAACTGAATTTTCATTATTATTTTTTCCCCTATTACAATTTTTTTAAAAATTCAAAATGTGACATAATGTGTTTCTATCATCACCTACTTTGTCTATATTACATTATTTTACAAATACCCGTCACGTGCCGGTTCCCCATTATTTTTTTCTCTAACCGCGCTCGCTTATTTTCTTTGTTTTCATTGGCGAACTTCTGTCAATGCCTCTGATTTAGACTGCGGCTGTTTCATTTTTGCTGCTACGAGTTCCACTAAATAAAATCTTTTACAAAGTTTTGTATTTTGTACTTAACAAATTTATTTTTGAAGTTTGTTCTCTGCACTTTTTTTAAATTTTTATTATATAAAAACCTGCAAAACTTTTTATAATTTCGATACAAAATCCTAAAATGCTAATAATTTGCTGAAAAAAATATTTGCTTAAAATAGATGTTACTGCATTGTTATCAGAACTATATGTGTATGCAAAATCAGCTTATTCGAATAACAAAAACTGGTTTAGATTTGACTTGCAAGACTCCTAGCAAAGAGATTTACGTGTACGAGTATATGTAGATCGACAGACAATAGAGCAAGCTAAATAAAAAAAATTAAAAAGGTTAGATCTGGTTTTAATACTTACAATTTCAAATAAAAGTACTCCTTTAATACATTTTCAACACTTTATTTCAAGTTATCAAAATGTTCAACGCATATATTAAAAGTAGAAACATACATAAATTACTTTTCCTTACCTTCATCAACTTTGAA
This sequence comes from Tribolium confusum, assembly GCA_029207805.1. NCBI lineage: Eukaryota > Metazoa > Arthropoda > Insecta > Coleoptera > Tenebrionidae > Tribolium > Tribolium confusum. Next base: position 7,906,162 of record JALGAY010000003.1, read on the forward strand.
AAGCAGTAAATAAACTAATCGGCTTCCAGCGGATTATAAGGGTAGGTACAAACATACTTTAATGATTTACTAGCTTATACACATAATCAAAATTTTGGAATGAAAATTATAACATAAATATTAAGACTAACTAAGATTTAATATTACCACAAAATCTCAACTTTAGACAAAATAGTTAACTGCCTACCTCTGCTCTGAAACAGCAATAAACTGTTATATCTACTTTGGCAGTAATAATATTGCTACATTAAGTCAATAACAATTAATATTATTGCTACCTTCAAATAGAATTGAGGTGTGAAAATTAACATGGCAAAAATTCGCATTTCAGTTTCTTATGTTGGTCAACTACAATAACGTAATTTTTTTGAGGGAATTCTAACTTGTGTCGTTTCAAGCGTGCGTACCCTAGTCAAGAAATTAAAATGGTCGAATAACTTTGTCGGTGGTCAACTCAACAAAACCTATTATTCGGTGTTATTGCAAGTTATTAAAAACTGGGTCTAACTATTTTTGAGTCTGCTAATATCATATGTACCACCGCGCACATAAATAACAGTGTACAGTGCCCTCTCATAGGTGAAAAGTAATTCCCTATATAACTATTGGATGAAATTTTAAAAAACACTTTATTTTTGTGTAGCAATTATTTTGATTAAATTTTAACAAAAAGTCCTTTTAATTATAAATTAAGTAAAAATCTTTTTTAATCAAAGATTAAGTAATGGCACACTAAAGAGTAATGAGTGACAACCTAAAATAATTTTTGAATTAAAGTTTTAAGGACTTTATAGAAGACACTAATGAATTTTCCGTTTAAATTTTAACTTTTATTTTAACAAATTTAATTAGCGACTTTGTACGAGTGCCAGTTAATTAATAATAATTTGTTTAAACTGGCTTTTGTAAAGCACTCACAATTTTGTATTATCTTATTATGAAAGATTCTCCGTCTGCTTTTGTTACTCTAACAAAGGGGTTAGCTGGTTGATTTTCAGGTCTCGTTTTTATCACAATCAATTCATTCGAATTTATGACACTGTAAGAAAAATATTTTTTTAGATAGAAAATAATTTCTAGAGTTTTTACGTAGTAAGCTTTTACATACAACTCAATAATAACTATTCTTTAATTATTTAATAATTTCTATATTTTTTAGTTTTAAAAATTTACATTTACAAACAATTGTAAGTATTTATAGAAAAATTAATTAATATTTTTATTTTGACTTTACTGACTTATTGCTTATTGTTATAAACAGAAAATAGATGGTACTTCTAGATAGTTGACAAAAGGTTTCTAAAAACATGTAAAATGAGCTAATATACTGTCTTTCAAAATTATTTGTTTTGAAAACTATTGCTTTGAGCTCTTCGCAAGTTGAGTTGAACTACTTATCGGGTATTCGCCCAGAGGTAAAATGTAACAGTTCTATCGCGACAATCCTTAGCTAGTTAATTCTCGGGTCCACCGGTTGTTGTCAAAAAATTGTCCAGTTAAAATTCTCTTTGCAGCGACCACACCTTTGGTATTGGTCAAACTCGAAGAGCAATTTGTTAGGTATATAGTATCTACGAGTCTAAAATCACTATATCGGTCGCCTTAAAATCGAGTTAAGTACTAAGAATCGAGAAAAGTAGAAAACTATTTTTATTTCGTCATTTTGCTGCCAAAGAAGCTTTTTCTGTCATGACAAACACTTTTGAGATGGCCGATCGTCGTCTCTAAAAAAATGAAAAACAAAACTTTTATGTAATTTTCGCTGCTTCTACCAAAGATTGCAACAATGCTTTTTTAAACAAAATTTTGTTCCTTAATTTCAAAGTGCAAGATAATATTGTCGTTATCGTGCTTAGTTCTCGTTCTGTTCAAATCGTTTTCACTTCTTCAAACTTTGACCTCTGATATTTTCTAGACGGTAAAAGCTATAAAAAATTGTAAAATACCTTTTTTAGAACGTTTAATTTTCTACAAAAAATGTAAATAATTTTTTTTTCTAAAATCATATAATGACGAGATAAATTTTGCTATACTGAATTTTTTTAAATAAATTTTTGTGTTCCTTGAGGGTCTCCCATGTATCCCTCCAAAAGAAATTCGCGACTTTTGACACATCCTATATGAAACTGAAGAAAAAATAAAATAATTTTAACACCTGTCTAAATGCAAATACCACCTTTAACACGGTAAATACACCACTTTTAATGTTTTGTCTACCAATAGTTGTCACCATACTTCTTTGCTTACCTTCACTCCAGTTTTATTATTACCTCAATGGGTGCTACGCATATGTTCGGAAACTGAAAACAATGGTACCGCTCTGGAAAAATGTTTCATTAAATTGATATTAGCAAATGCCAAAGCATTAGATTGTTAAATTCAGTATCTTCAAAATAGGATTTTGGCTACATTGTCCAACAATTAACCTTATTAACCTGAGATTAATAAGTAAGTTTACTTTAACCCTTAGTTAGTTTACTTTAACTCTTTACCCTCCTGCATTTGTGAAAGAGGTGCAACAGGCTTTTTCATCTTTCCAACAAAAATCTGATTACTTATTAAATTATTTTAAATTGTAAAATTTTAATTAAAATTTGCATTTAATATTTAATTATTTAATTTATTACTATTATTATTCAATTTATTGATAGAATTATTTTATTTAATAATTGCAGAATTAGTACTGGGTGGTCCTTTGGTGACTGAAAGCTGAAAGTCTGGGTTTGAGTAGTTTTGCAGATGTGAGGGACAAGCGTTAGGGATGTTATGCAAAACAGGTGGATGAAACGGTACTGATTGGTTGATTTAAATGTGAGGGTGGACTTTGTGGGCAAATGTGTAAAAATAAGGTCAGTTAGATTTTAGATTGGAGAGTTAGATTTAGACAGTGAGAATGGACAGTTAGATTTAGACAGTGGGAATGAACAGTTAGAATGAAGATATAGATATAGAAGTTAGAGTTAAGAGTTGTGAAATGTTAATTGAGTATGAGTGCAAGGAGTAAAGAAAATGAGAAGATAATAATGTAGTTGTTATTAATTAAATAATATTATTTATACAACATCTACGCCACTACGTGTTACACTACACCCATCTATATTTTTCCCCGGATTATAACATTATTATTATTATTTTATTATTAAATTTTCTCTATTTACTGTAATTGTCAATTTTAAATTTATATAAGTCAATTTATATAAGTTAATTTATTAACTTAAAAGTTTTTTTATTAATTATTTTTTGTGGTTTCAATCTTTAGTGCAAATCTAAACCCATTCTTCTTTGCATGACTTGTTCTTTCTTAACCTAATTTACGAACGTAATAGTTAATTTCAAAAAAAAATTAATACAAAAACTGTTTATTTGTTAAATACAATTTTTTGTTTGTCTTTTTTTGTTAATAAATTTAAGTGTAGTGTGAGTTGACATTTATTTCATTAATTCTTCTATTTATCTTGCAACCCGAGCATACTATACGACACAGTTTTATTTTATTTTTGCTACCGTAAATATTCTTTTCTTTTTCTGCCGGCCAAAACAAAAACACAACGTAGCGTTACCTAAAATTTAAGTTGGACCATCGTCAAATCATAGCAGTAGATATATCACATTACTTATAATTTGAGACTTGAGTTTTATATATGATACTTAGGTTAGGGGACTCGACAAAGCAAGAGAAAGAACACTGTTTGATCTGGTTCTACAACCCGAAGAAAAGAGTTGGATAGTATCTGAAGTTACAACAAGACTGGGAAGAGCCATACAAAATTGTAAAATGATTTATAAACAGTCAAAACTATGAAAGCATTCGAGTGAAAATAATTTATTAAGATGGTATTTTTGAAGTTATTTATTATAAAAAAATAGAAAAATGTAATTAACACTAGTAACGAAAAAAATAGAAAAAAATTATTACTAAAGGCATTATCAAATGCTTTTAAAAAAAAATGCGATTATACAACTCACTGTAATTTCTTTCAGTGTAATAAAAATGTATCTCTTTGTTGTTTCATATTTACATTGTTTTATTTGGTTTCAAAAATTGAAGCACTAATTCCGGATAAAAACACACAAAACTTATACCTTCACCTTGGATTTGTTTCTCTTTATAGTATAGGTAAGCGACGTTAAACATTTGGTGTAACTACATTGTCTTTTTAATTGGATACTCAACACTGAGTTTAACGCAAACTTTTGTGAAGTTCAAAATACCATGCATAATGGTAATAAATACAGCGGCAAAAACTAGGTCAATTGGTTTGAAAACCTGTTAGAAAAAATAACTGTAGGTTAAAAGCAGCAGATAAAAAAGCAAGTAAGAGTAATCTGTGATGTTGGATGTTAATCTGAAATTTTTCACTCTGTATAAATAACGTATAAAATTTGACATTTAATAGTTTAAAGTAACATACTTCAGCACACTGACAAACCGTAAATTATGTCAGTTTATTGGAAATGACGGTAAGCTCAGCGAAGTCAGCTCATAAAATTTTATTACTAATACAAAATTTCTCTTAAGCTCCGATTTTGTATTTTGTGCAGCATTTGGCATAAAATCGAATAGATCACGTGTAATAACATGAAATGCGAAAAATAATTCACGAATCTGGAATCCCAGGTTGTGTTATGGCGTTATGACTATTACATGAAGCACAATCCTGTGTGAAATAAACTCAGCTGCTGCCGTTGCAGCCCATGCACTGCGGCACAACACCCTTGACACTATCATTACCATTTCTGGTCGATTCCCAAATGCCGACAATTCAGTTTGTAATCCAAAATCCTTCGTCTCAAATGTGCATCAATGCTGAAAAATCCCTTCACACAAGATTATGCTTGTGACAAGGATATACGCCTCGTTTTTATAACTGAGCCTAGATTTATCGCACAGACCCGGTTTTCAGCCGCTCAAACTTCATGTTTTCTCTGAAATGTGCTCACATGGATGCGGCTGATATGCATATTTGATTTTTATTTTAACAGAAAACAATTCAAGCTTGACAAACTGGAAAAAAGTTTGCTTGGCTATCGATTAATTAGTGAGGTCGGCCGAATTAAAAGTTTTTCGTTGTATTTAGGTCGGTAATGCGATTACGACAGTATTTACGAGGATGTCAAAGGACACAGTTCGAGAAAAAAGAGTGATCTGGGGACGTACAGCTGATCCAATTAAGGGCACATGCAATTAATGCCAAAGGCACCAAGAGTAAAAGCGGAAAGTGGCACAGATTAAGTGTTATTTTTAAATTTGTGGAAGCTTTTGATGCTGTAGATTTTTGCATAGCTTTGAGTATCATTAATTAGAGCTTTGGTTTTTTCAAAATGATCTTTTAAACGGTTTAGAAATAAACAGGAAATATTTAATTTTTTGTATAATGGTTTTATATACTTAATTAAATTCAAAGTGGTTATTACGAGACTGCAATTGTTATTAGAACCGTCATAATAATGCTATTAAAAAGGTTGTCAAAGTCTGTTGTAATTCAAAGCCTGAGTCGAGGTCCGGCTGATACTAGTAAAAAGATTTATAATTATAGTTTTATTGCCCAGCGACACCTTTTCTTTGTTACTATTATTATTTTTAATACAGTAGGCTCTGTCATAAAAACCACATTGGATTTGGGTGAGTACACACCGTTAGTATTTACATCTTATTTTATTTGTAAATTATTCTAAAACATATCAAAGACTTATAATTCACAAATAATCTAAATGATAAAAAAAGTTCAAAAAACCTGATCTGACCTGACCTGACCTGACCAAACAAATTCGTAAAAAGTTGAAGAAAAGATATAGAATTGAATGAAAAGATCTACTTGCCTTACATATTTATTACCGCTGATAAAACAATATACAATTTATGTTTCTCTAAATAATTAGCAACTGGTGAAAATTATTGTCGTAGTTTGTATCAACGGGTGCAAGGTTATATTAGTTTGGATTAAAGAGCAACAAACTAGAAACTACGGAAATAATTTAAATTAAATTAAGCGCTTTAATGTTGCAATAACCGATACAACTGCTTAATTATATTTATGAGCGTTCATAATTTTGTATATCTATTTAACTAATTTGATTTAACATTGCCCTCCCAATTACATTTTAAGTTAGATTATTAAATAATTGTTGAAATCCTACATATATACAAACAATGTTTATCCAACAACTTTTTCTGTAATAATTTAATTTAATCACAAATTACACAAGAAAGGTTTTTTCATAAACATTAAATTTAAACAATTATACAAAACTACATACTGACAACCAACAACTTGGATGTCATTAGAAAGCAAGCGATAATTCGACTAGTCAGCAGTTAAAGTCTGCAAGTTCCACATAAAAGATCAACTTTATATTAATAATTTCTTTTTATTTAGCTTTACACCCATTTCAAACGTTACAAACACTACGATTGTAACTTTAAAAAAATCTAAAAACCCATTAATATAAAAAATAAAATTAGTTTTTAGTTATTCTTATTTTGTATGACAATTACTTGTAATAATTGTACCTGATAAAAATAATAAAAATTTTATTAATAAATTCTAAAAAATGTTTTATTTAGCTTAACAGGCACTGCATAAATTATTACCTCTAATTTAGAATTTCGTTAAAAATAATATGATATTTCCAAAACGAAGAAAGCAAACTTTAAATCTAAAGAATAATATTTTTTTAAATTATAATTATATTTCCGGAAATGAAATCTTTTTGTCAAGTATACTGCGTAACGGACACTAAATAATAGACACTAAACATAGACTAAAATAATAATAAAATTATTTTGCAAATATTATTAATTTTTAGTTGCAAAGTATGTACTTAATAATTAACAATAATAATTTGAATGTGCTTGCCTTTATATAACAAATATTTAGATACCAAAAAACGTGAAATAATTTTTAGATTAAAATATGTTTATTACAACAATTTTGTAAACCTAAAAAAGTAAGAAAAATAATAAAGTAACCTTATATTGTCCTTGAAGTAACTAAAAAAGCAAAATACCAAACAAAAGTACCAAACATTTCGTATTGGTAAAATACATAATAGAAGAATGAAATAAAACAGTTAACCAGTTCATAAAGTAAAAGGACATAAATTAAAAACATAAATATACAAAATACAAAAATTTTTCAAGGAATGCTAAAAACTAAAACAGTTTTAGAAAATAAACTACCGGAATCACCAACAAATAACATTTACATTTATAACGATAACAAACAACTGCTGAAACTACCTACGGCATACAGTCCAAGAATTAAAAAAGACAATAATTATCAATTATTGACAGTTATCGACAAATTGTCAAGAAGACTAAAAAAAGTGCAGTTTTGTTAAATGTTAAAAATGAATACATGTTTAAGTAAACAAACAGTTTATAAAAAAACAAAATGAAATTTGCAACTACTTCCAGCTTGAATTTTTTTTTTATTTCGTTAAACTTTAAATAGGTATCATTTTTATAAAATTACGAAAAATAAATAACTTAATAGCCCCAAGGCAAAGGCACACAAAAAGGTCACAATAATTACAACTCGAGAAAAGTCTTTAATCAGCAATATGAAGCTGATAAAGACCCAGAACCAATGCAAGAAAGAAACAAAAAAATTCATATAATTCCGGTTACAAAAAATTTGACTATGTCAAAATACGAGTACCTCATGAATCCATTAAAAACCAAAAAAGAAAACAATTAAGACTAACTTTGTAGGCTTTAGTAAAAGAACGGTGTTTAAATAATGTCTTAATTTTTCTACTGCCCAAATTACACAGAAATATTTACGTTCTGTATCTATTGGACGGATTAAGCTCAGAGCGAGTAAAGTAGCAAATAACCTTCTCATCAATTTCAAGTTGGTGACACAACACCTACAGTGCCTAATAATAAAGAAAATCAGTAGTGAAATCCAAGAAAAAAATTTAGACAATTAAATAATAAATTTGCGATAATTATAACTTGTACAAACACAAAAAAATTGCAAAATGATCGCAAACACGAGTGTACTAATTTTTTTCTTAACATTTGCTACCTTTTTGAGGTAATACTATAACAAAAAAAAGCAGAAAAGTTGGTAAGGTTAATTTGATAAACATTCGCAACGAAAAAACTTACTTTGATAAAGTCCCACATACGTTGTTACAGCAATCAAAAGTACGGAATAAAAGATGGATTAATAGGCGAGTGTTTAGTTTTAAAACAGACAATCTTAAAAATTAAAAAAAAGTCATTGAAAGCCAAGAAAATAACTACAAATTTTAGAAGGTTATTTAGAAAGGAAAGATATCAACTAAATTTATTTTGAGTTCACGCAAAAAGAAACAAAGATTAAAATCATTGGCGCTAAAATTAAGATAAATGATGCCAACGCCTTTAATTTTGACACAAGATAAAATAATTAGTAAATAAAATCAAAATTTTGTTAACAAAAGCAAAGGTTTTTAGACTGTTAATTAAAGTTTAATTTAAAATAAAATAAAAAATGTATTTAATTAAAAATTTTATCTTGTGAGAATGCTAATATATATTTTTTCTCTAAAATATTTTTTTTTGTTTTGGAAAAGACAAGCGTTTATCTGAATCTAGATTTCAGTATTCAGAATTTAATTACCCTAAAGTAAGTTACGAAATGAACACTGACAGACATAATTAGATTTTCATCCAGATAATATGTAATCATCACATTTAACATCAGCTTGTCATCCTTTCTTTGTTATGTTCAGTTTTCATGTTCATTTGCATTCTGAAATGAATTATTTCAATTTTTGAATTCGTTTATGGTGAAGGTTAAAACTATCCGAAAACAAAGATTGTTTGTTTTCCCAATCTTCTTTGATCAATACCAATCTGTGCATATTGAAACGACTTGTGAGTCAACAATATTTTGACCCAAGTCACATATAGCTGTTTTACATATCGGCTCAAGTCCGCGTTATCATCCTCTTCTCTTTTCGACAATTCCTTAATCTCCCAATATAATAAAAATCTCAAAACGTGCTTTTTCTCCACCAAATTTCCACTGTTTTTTTTATTGTTTGTATCACAATGCACTCCCGGCACACTCCATCTCCTTGAATCCTTCTTAGGTCGACGAAAGGCTTAGTGTCACAACTTACGACCAAGCTCAGCTTTTAATTCTTCTCAGTCACGTAAAGACAGGCGCTGTGATGTTTCAGAAAAGGAGAGAAAAAGATTACAACATGGAAAAAAAATCCGTGGTAGGGGAGTAATCGCGCTGCATTGCGGGTTGAAAGAAACATTGCGTGCCGATGGTAGCGCTGATTGCGCCCTGCGTCACACGCCGTTGCTCATTTCTTCATCCTTCTGCTGGTCGACAGGATGAACGTCCACTTGGCATAAACCGAAAAAGATAATTGAGTCTTCATTGGAGTGTAATTTGGAGAGCGCCCTCGATTAGAATCTTTATACGGGAGGGGTCGAGCAACTCTAACAAGTTGCACGGTTATGACACGACCTAGTTATCTTACTCAAAGTTTAAACCGGAATTAACAGCTATTAACTCGGCTTACATAATTTTAAAGGGAAAGGCTGCAAGTGGCATACGTCATGGACAAAAACGGGAACAGTTGAAAATGGAATCGTTTGCAGGATGATTGGTTGTTGACAGCAAAGCTCATAAACAGTTGCGTCAAGATTCCAGCGTTTTGTGTTGGTTGAGAGGAGATATAGAGCACATCAGTTTTTGACGAATTATATAAATGGTCAATTTCAGGCACACCAGACCGTTTTTGTACTAATTTATAATAACTAAAAACAACGAAACCGACAGAATCTCTACTTCAATTTAATCCTTGCCTTTTTAATTTTGTACTACAAAAATGACCACGACCATCAATCAGTGTGCACTTGTGTTTTCACTTGCCGTGTTCAATTAGAAACTTTGTAATGTAAATTATCCTATGTCGGGCTTTAAACATTCCCTTCTGCCATCATCTCTTTTTATTATGCCTTGCACCCATAAATAACTATTATTATGGCAAACGATTAAGAAAAACATTTTCTATGATTACAAGTTACGAACTACCTATAATAACACAGGATTATAAACTAATAAGATCTAACAGCTTGTTTGCGCTTCATAGTTATATGTCTTTGTTAAAGAGAGAGGTCAGAGAGAGAGAAGCAAGACGCTGCAATTAATATTAAAATTATAAACTCCAATTTCTCAATTGCAATAGTTTCAAAACAAATAAAAAATACTGTCATATAAAAAATTAAATTCTTATATTTAAAAACATAATAATAAATTCTTAACATTAACAAAAAGCTACTGGATACAATCTTAAAGAAATATTTTAAGTTTAAAATTTGAACAAGGAGAGCTTTATTTGAAAACGCTGCTTCAATATTCAAAGGTACAAAAAAATTTAATAAAAAATATTACACAAAATTAAAAATTGTTTAGAAAAGTCTGCCAGGCAATATTTTTTTTATTTTAGACACTAGAGATAAGAAAAAGTTAAACAATGCGATTTGATTAACTCTTTATTATTTTTTAAATTCTCTATAACTTTTTCAGCGCTGCACAAATTATAAGAATAAAATATAATTTTTATTGTGTTCAAAAAACTTTTTTGTTATTTTTTTAATACAAATGTTAAGAATTTAATTTTCTGCATGACACTATTTTTATATGTATTTATTTACTTTTTTGAACTTTTTTTGTGTGATTAATTTTGCAATTTTTAATTAAAAAGGCACTGCAAGCATCGATGTTGTCTCTCTCAGGCGTATTACTATGTAGGTTCTCGCTGATGAGTCAAAATTTCGGTCTATAGACCGGAAAATATAAATTATTTTATATTTTAATAATAAGACGTAATAACTACCACACTGCTGAGTCCTAACAACCGACTTGAACGCAATCCACTTTAGAAGTAACTTTACCACACAAATTAAAATAATCCTTTCCAAATGAACGCAATACACCAACACCCTAAAATAGTTGTTATTATGAATTACAGTACTCATTAGACCAACATTCAACAATAACATCAACAAGATGAATTTAGAAAGTTTACCTAATAATCTAAGTTGGTAACTTGTTTATTGGCTGTTCAAGATTTTTAACAATTAAACATTAATTACTATAAGTCTTTATAGTTCAGGTAGATTATGCTCTAATACCTTGGTTTTTGGCTTTCTACTTCAAGCACGAAACAAAAAGTTAGGCAACATAATTAACAGCTTAAAAACCATCGTTTTATTTTTTATTAATCTTTTTCTTTTCCCCTACTTTAATTGAACTATTAGTGTCAGTTACTTGTACTTTATTATTATTCACTAAAATACTAATTTCTCATTAAGATTCAAGTTGTACCGACAAAGAATACTATACAATTATTACTTAAAATATTCATTTAATTAAGTCTTGCCTTAAACGTCTAATAGCGCACAATAGTTTAAAATTAAAATAAATATCAACTAAGATACAAATATATGAAACTGACAATGAATTGGAAAATCTAGCTCCACCAGCGATCATACATTAGTTCATTACTAGATCATATATTGTTTATTTTACAAATTAAAATTTGGTCTTAATATGTTGTATTAGTTTGGTAGTACACAAATTCTTAAAATAAAATATTCTGTGATATTTTTGAATCGATAACAATTATTATTAAACAAAACATAGCAATGCAATATATATTAGTAAGATTCTAAAAAAACATCTCTAAAAACAACATCTACGAGCAAGAAAATTTTTTCAATAAAATCGCTAAACAACAAAAATGGTGGAGGCGCCGGGCTAATCGTTGTAGCGTTTTGTTATAACACCTCTATGTTCCCTTCTTTTATCAATAACTTAAATCCGTAATGGTAAGCCCCAACTGTGATTTTCCGCCTCAAAGTCAATGTTTGCCATATGAGTAAACAGCACTGACCATCGATGAGCCATTATCACGTTTACTTCTGCTTACGCAAGCACTCATCAACAAACAAGTGAACGTTGATCATACGCCTTCTAATAATCGTCCACGTCATGTAAACTATCCTATGACACAGTTTTTCCCGGTGGATCGATACAGCCCCCTTTTCACTCTCCGCCGCTGTTTTCACCGTTCATTACCCGAACAGGGCCGTAACGACAAAAATCTGATTCAATTAACTTAATGCAATTACATAGTGAATCAAGGCTTTGTATGCCGACACGACGCGTCTTTTTGTTAGTGCGTTAATTAGGATGTGAACTTTACGAGGTTGTGGTAAAAAGAGAGATTTCGGCGACGACAAAATAGATTAACGTTGAAAGTTTGCCAACAACAGTCGATAAGTTTCAATTTGATAACCAGACGGGTTATGGAGCAACACTTGTGAGAGAGAGGAGATCGAGTGGACCTCGAACGTTATTGCTTTGTTTATGTTGGAATTAAATTGAATTTTAGGACATTTTTGGCATGCTGTGTCGGCTGGAAGTGATTTCATGGGATCATATACTTGTTGAAAGCAAATAATAATAACGCAGTAGAAACGTATTTACTGGATGTAACACAAAGTAATACGACTATAAACATATGGACTAGTTGAATTGAATTCGGAATTAAATGTCATTTAGACCAACAAAATGTTAGAATTAAAACTTAATTTCAATGAAATATTTAAAGTCTAGCTTTTGTAGTAGTTATGTAATAAATTAACAACTGATTACTATTTACGTCCCGTTGGTAATATAATTTTAATTGTTGCTATAAAAATAGATAAACACGAACGTAATATTGTTAATGAAAATTGCATTTAGCACTTACTAATTAAGCAAAATTGGCGTTAACCACAAATTTCTAGTCAACTAATTTTGCAAATACAAGCATGATAAGCATCACATATTGAGAAATAAAAAAAAATATGACTAAGGTAAATCTTACACACAAATTAAAAAATTACAATTAGAAAAAACAAAGAAATAAATAAAGCAAGATACAAATAACAATATTATAAAAAAAATTAGAATAATAATTAATTAATTATTATTAATTGTCATTTAATAATCTTGCAGATGTAAAGTCAATATAATATTCGAAAAATAAGACTTGGTTTTTCAGAATATTGTCATTTGTTTTAGACCAGGCAAGTGAACGATACCTGCGTTCATATCAATTACTAGTCATTCCACTCATATCTACAAAAAACAAATTTGAGTGTAAATGCAAACTGAAAACTTATTCCTCGACTTAGCCTCATAACCTTAAAATACAAACTAATCTGTTTAGCAGTTGGAACAAATGTAGAAGAATACAAGTATTAATAATTTTCTGAAACTAAGCCGTTGTAATTTTTATTTTTCTACCTAGAAATTAATACTGCAGTAATAAATCAATAACAAAATCATATCATCAGTAACGTAAACAAGATTGATTCTGAAGTGATGTGAGAGGGTGATAAGAGAGGCATAACCCAAATATAAACGTGTATTCATACTCTTCTAAAGAAACAACGATTAGTGATTTTACACACTAAGTAAACTTTAACATACATAATTAAAAATGATTAGAAAATTACAAAACACAATTTCAAAAGATGACAACTGATTTTGCGTGTTAAAGTAGAGGAATTATTCCAGAAGTCTATCAATTAGTTTATAAAAACAATATTGAAACGCAATGTTACTGTGGTAATAATTTTGAAAACCATTCTAAACAGCAGTAGATCTTATATTGCAGGATGTCATAACATTAGATTTTGCGACTAAAAATTACAATCACAAAACAAGATACTCAAAAAATTAAAAAGACCTTAAAAACTTGTATTAGAAAAACCAATTTGGAGAAGGAAGGTTACTCATACTTTTGTTTTTAATGTTTTTATAGTTTTTTAGCTTGTAAAATGCAAATGTTAAAACATAACCACAAGAAAAAAAAACGAATTTACACCGTACTCTGAATAATTTTTTGGAGAAATTTAAAGTAAAAATGTGATACACACAGCCAAACATGACATACTACATTTTGAAGACCACTCACTACAAGACTGAATGCCTAATACACGCTTTCTTTCATAAACAAATAAAATTGTTAGAAAATCTCTGTTTATTTTTTATTTATTTCAGAACGGTACTTAGATACTTAAAAAGTACACCTTTTATATTTTGTTGTAAAATAATTATGTCATTGACAAAATTACGTCAAATCATTTATAGTTTTGTCGAGGTCATTATAGTTACACTTGACTAAAAAAAATCACATTTTAGCTTTTGATACTCAAATAGTTATTTTTTAAATGAAAATTATAAATAAAAGTACAAATTTTACCATGAAACAACATTAACCATAAATTTGTGTAATATTTGATTTGTAACAAAAACAAACGCTTGAAAATAGTATAATTAAGCATTTGACAAGGTGTAAATATAAATATTTGTGGCGAAATAAAATTTCAACTACACCGTTACCTCGCGAAATTAAATATTAAATGGCTAACTGAATTAAAGTAATTAATAATAAAAAAGAAATATTATTGTTCCAGAAGATAAATTAGAGAAAAAACATTCATTAATTAATTTCGAAATTTATCTATTTGTATTTTTAATTATTTTCAGAAATTTAACGACATCAGTAGAAAAAACTATAGGTACCCAAGTATAAACTTATTGTAAAAAGTTTGGTTAAAAATTAATACAAACTAAAACTGCAATCTGCACAGTAAACAAAAAAATGCAGTAGATTGTTAAATACATAAATAACTACTGCTGAATGCTGCATTATTCAATAAAATCGAAACAATTACTTATTCGTATAAATAAAATATTCCCAACGATATTTAGACGCAGTATTTTATATTATTAATACTACAGAGAGCTGATATGAATACAATTTCTTTTATTATTAAAATCGACGCCATTGTCTATTCTATAAACGAATTTTCTACAAATGCGGGCAATTTTACGGACCTGCAACATCACTAAATGCAATCAGCACATTTTCAGTTGGAAACATTCCAACCAGCAACAAATACCGTCTAATTAAATTTTATAATTTTCATGTTTGCTGCAATGGCCGGAAAGATCCGTACACCATATCCCATTGCAGTTTAAATATCCATCACGCGACCGGAAACCAATAGCGTTGCTGCTAATGAAGGCAGAAGAAGATCGATTCAAGTCTTTTTCAGGCGGCTCTTATCATTTCATGTGATGACAGTAGCAAAAATGCGCTCTTTATAAAACCATCCGATACGCTAACTGCTCCACCGACAGACTTATTGGCAATTTTTCCCCTGAAGGAAATCGAGGCGAACTAATTCACCCCGGGTGGTGATTTCTGCCAATGTTGTTCTAAGTGCACGCCGAGTTGAATCAAAAGAGTGTTTCTGCACTCTTCAAACATTCAAACAGGTTGACTGAATCCATTAAAAATCCGGAGGGATTCGACCGATTGCTCTCTTTACCTGCATTAGATTGGGGTTGCAAAGTGACGGAAATAAACACCAATTCCGGGGAATTACGCAAAGTGGTAGAGTCGATTTAGGCTCTGCTAACAAATGAATTAATGATGCTCATAGATGGCGCGCTTGCATTTGAATTATGGCGGTTTTTGTCTGGAGAAATAGGGCGATAAATCTGTGACAAAAAGGGGAGTTGTGATCGATGATCATGCGATTATGGATGTTGACGGATCTGATTTGTGGCTTCAGAGAATCGGAGTGTATAATGTCGGGATTAGTTTATCTTATACACCTTTTGTGGCGCGTTCAAATGATTGATTATTACTGTCTCAGAGCAAAGTTTGGAACAAATTTATGCTTATTATACGATAGACTATACCCCCAAAAATATATTTGTTTAATTTTGTTACAGTAGGGAAGAGATATTGAAACATAATATAATTTCTTGATCACCTTAAACCAAAATTTAGTCAAAAAATCAAATTTAGTTACCCCATAGCGAAAAATTGAGTTTTTTAATATATAACTGTTAAACGTTGTTTTATAGATTGTTTGCTATGTAAACAACATCCTTACGAAGAAGCTTCCGTAAAGAGCGAATGGCTTAAATAGCGCTTGTACTCATAAAAGTTATTAAGAAAGTAAAAGATTACGCCCTCAGCCAAAGTTTGAAGCCGGCGAAAAAGGTACTACATTAGGCTACAAACGTAATCTACTTTTGACCTAAAGGTACAATGGTTTACAAGAAACAGTAAGCAAAAACCAAATTTTTTAAAAAATTATGTCAAAAAAATTGTGTGACCATTAATATCAAAAATGATAGATTCATGCTGGTCAGTGATACTACGCCCATGATGTAAGGCAACAGGCGTGTAATAGTGCATTATGTACCAAGGTAAGAAATAGTATATTGTGCACCTTAGCTAGAAAGAGGCAGTTTCCAAGCTAAACGAAGAGATGGCCAACTGAGACGAAGTCAAAGCTGGCCACTTCCTTATGCTTTAAAAAACCTCTTTACTGGTGCACACATTACTTTTTGTCCTACTCAAAATAAAAAAATTTAACTGTAAAATAATCTGATGCATGGGTGAACTAACCCCAAATATTTGGTAATGACTTGGGTGTAATAACAAGAACTTCGTAGAGTTTTTATATTTTTACCTGATTGTTGTTAAACACGTATGTCGAGGCATTTACTGTGTGAAAATTGCATTAACCCTACAACAGATCAGTTTTAAATGTGGCGATAAGTTATTTGATAAAATATAGGTATTTATATAAGAATGACGTTGATTACAACTAAGATATCTTAATATTACAGCATAGTACAGATAGTAATGAATTTCTGTTTTTTTCTCTTCATTATTTTGAGGTCGTGACAAACCAGGCTTATGAATTTGCAATACTTTAACCTGACTTTTGTCTTTCGTATTTACAGCACTCGTAATTTTTTGTATTAGATCTCGTATTCTAACAGTAGAAACCACATTATTACGCAGATTTTAAAAAAACTTGAGGCGTTAGTTAGCGTATAAAACAGCGCCAAATAACGGCTACAAATTGCAACATACTTGTTTCCCAAGCGAAACAAGAGCGATTTTTTGACATGTCAAGAGGTTAGAATTAACCAACTTTGAAGTAGAGTAGAATAAAAAAACATTTTTATAACCAAGCGTGTTTATTACCCAAAATGCGTAGTATCGAACAATAGTTTTACATTGGTTTTAATACAGGTTTTAACTGTGCTTAGAAACTCGTTGCAAAAATTTAAAAAAATTTTTGAAACATTTAAAAATTTGTTTTTGTAGATTATGTGCGTAAGTAACGCCCTCACTTAACTTGACGTATTCTAATAATTTAAGCCGGAGTCAATCAATTAAAAAAAAATATTTTGATAAACTATTGTCACTATAGCCAAAAACTATAAAACTAAACTGACGGATCTAAATAAATCTGAATTTTTAATCTAAAATAATTTGATTAAAATAATATAATTATGAAATTATGAACAAATTACAATGATATTAAAAAATATAATAATTATATTGCAAAATGTAAGTTCATTAAGACTTTCACGGCTCCGCCAGTATTATTCCACTAACATTTCAAACTCGTCTCATAAGTTTTCTGTTTTGTAGATGCTATCCCAACAGACTACTACTGTAAAAAAAAGCTCTTGCCGTTCCTTGTTTACTTTCGGTTTGCACGAAAAAATTTAGTAAAATTAACAATATTCGGCACATTCATCGGTCTAACAAAATTTTTTTATCGTCGTTCATCAATTTGACAACTTTCGATTTACTAAGTTTTGATTTCTAATTTACGTTTGAGCAACCTTATAATTATGACAGAATTCACAAGTTAACTTTTCACTGTCTTTATTTATTTTAAACATTTTTTTATTTTTTATAATTGTTTTATTTTGTTTTTTGTTATTCTTTCTTTATTTCTTCTTTCAAATTTTTTTTCGATTAATTGCCTACATATTTTTGTTTTTTGTTTTCAGCTTTACATCTTTAATCTTTATTTTTATAAGTTGTGTCTTAACCTTCTTATTTTTTTCTTAGCATTTCTCGTCGTTTGTTTTTACTTACGTTTTTATTTTGTATGTTCTGCTTATGTAGTTCTTTTTTATTTTTTACACCATCTTAGATTTTCACCACCTACGTATTCATCGAAGAGAAATAATCACAAACTAAGATGGAGTCACCTGATACAAACTTTTAGACTTTTTTATAGACTCATAGAGTTCTTTTCATCTTTTATCTTTTTATAGAGTTCAAATCACGTAAAAGTGACCAATCGATCGCTGTGTGGCAACAATAGGTCAATATTGTTATTACGATAAAGTTAAATTTTGCTCACTCTTTCAAATAATCAACTAGTAGCTGCCCTTTGAATAATGAAATAAAACAATTTATTAATTAAATCAAATCTAATAATAGTTTACGTTACAGTATTATGAAAATAGTGTATCACATAAATATGACCACATTTTGGTTAGTTATATGTACACAGTTTCATGCTGAAGACTTATCTCCATAGTTATTAATTATCATTTCCTTTTGTACTCCTGTGCTAGTCAATAGGTAAGCAACATATTTTTACCAACATCTAAACAGTAATTTTTTTAAATTATCAAAAGTTTTATACTTAAAGTTTTTACATAAAGTCGTGGCAATAGGGCTAGTCAATGACCTTATAAAGTAACTTTTTTTAGTAACCAATCGTACGTGTATACTTATTTCGCTCGTTACCGTAACGTAACTACCCTAATTTTTTAAGTATTAGAGGTAGCTTGAAGTTAAAAATAAATTTAAAAAATCTAATATTAGAATACTAACAATAATAACAAACACAAATAAAAAAATTAGTACCTAATAAAAATAAAGAACGAAGACAATTTGTGTTGGACAATATGTGTTCCTTTAAACGGTAAATGCGATATGAAACAAAAAATTATTGACACTTTTGACATCTAAATTTAAAGTTTTAGAAGTGCCGCATTAAGTAAACATAAAGTTAAAAAAAAAGATTATCTTAGAAAATTTATCACATTATACATTATAGATTTTTTAATATAAACTGACACAAAAAATAATTAAATTCCTGCTTCATAATTATGTGTTAAACATTTTTATATAAAATGACAAGAATTTAATCACTTTTGTATTGCATTTAAGTTTAAATTAAAACAGAGATAACAGTTGAAACAAATTTATATTTAAAGATTTATGAATATAGTTTAAGTAAAAAACCTTTGCTTTAGAACCTAATTAACTAGATATTAAATTTGCCTAGAAAATTCAATATTAGTCTGTTAGCACAATGCTTTAAAAATTTAAGTGAATACATAATTTAAATTTTCCTGCTCAACTAACTGCAAATTTCGCTCTTTTTCTTCTACTTTAAAAATATGCCATTAAATCAAGCACGAATTGAAAAGAAATGGGTAAAGCGAGCCAACTCCTGTTGATTTGTTACTCTCAAGCTCCTGATTCCCATATCAAACAAATTACTAACACACTTTCTAATCTTCTTGATGTCACAAATTCAAACGAACATCTGTAAGCTTCAATCGATAAATTTTTTGCCACTGGAAAGAAGTGATACTCGAAGTGATACGAGTGCAACATGGTTTCCAATCTAGAGAAAATTGCGCGATCCTTATCAGAAAACCAACGATATTATTTTGTTAAAAAATTGTGTTAAAAAAATCTTCATACAATAAAGAAAGAAATAAAATGTCGAAAAATATCGGAAAGTTGGTAAAAAGCGACAATAAATTTTGTATTAAGTGAAATTTTTATGCGGATCCGTTAGAAGGAAGGGGAAGTTTTATTGTTATTGGGATTGTGATGTGATTCAGGTTTTATTCACAAGAGGATATTGCGCCTTTGTTGAAGAAACGGTGCTAAATTAAATACGGAGTAATTTGACAAATTAGAACCTATAAAAACGCATACATAATTCTCAATTTAAGTTTGTACATTTTTGTACATAATAGACTGTACAACTGCTAACATTATGTAAAGTTTACAGATAAAATATTGTGAACCATTGGATCCAGTTTTTTTTTTTTTTCAATTAAATATACAAAGTAAGAAAACATTCATAGTAGACATAAAAACCGAAAATTGTAACAAAATATGAGTTTTAATACTGGTTCATAGGCATCTCCTACGTTTAAAAATTTAAACTAGTAGTACTGTCCAATCTTTACGCACTATCAGCGATAAAAGAATGAAGCCACTCAAGAAATGTTTGCTGTTGTATTGCTAAGTGGATGACCCAAGAAAAGATGTAATTTTTCAACATGTCACTGAAAACACAGCAGTCAGACATTTTCATCACCTGAATAGCTTTAATGTGTCATCCTAATTGTTTTCTACATTTTTTTTCCACCACTTAAACAGAAAATACTCGTAATAAAAAAGCGTCCAAAGCTGCAATAAATATATAAAGGTAAAGATAAAAAGGCAGCAAAAGTACAAATACGAAAATGTAACACTTGTCATTTTAGCAAAAGAAAGTAGACATAAATAAGAAAATGGTAATAAAATAAAATTATACAAGTGTACTAACTAAACAAGCCTTCGAAATGTTTTCTTGAAGATAAATGGGGCGTAATTTTGTCACTAATCTAACCTAACGTAATATAATAACGTAACATAACGTAACGGACCTTGAAAAGAGCATAGATAGTAAACATTGATAAAAGCGACCATATACCAACTTAACGCACCTCCTTTGAGGATTGATAAACCATAAAATCGACATTAACTTAACTTCAGCAAGAGGCAAAAGGTGAACTATTCTCTACTAAATATATTTACTAGTAAACTGGTGACTATACCCCACCCCCAATTTTGACTGTGTCTACCTTAAACTCCAATAAGTAAATTTAGTACAGCCCAACAAATCTAGCTTGAGCTCTGAGATCTCGATGCGCAGTGGAAAAATTCTCTCACTACCGATTTAACTCATTTCTCTACATGGTCTCGCGGTGCTAACGTTTGTACAGTCCGAAGAAAAGTACATAGTTTGTTGTACTATTATTAATAGTTTTCAAGTTCACAAACATATTTTAGTTTATAAATTGTTTAAATGTTTGATAAATAAATATTACTGTAAAACTTTAACTACAAATCCATTTTCTTTTTATAAATACAAAAAATTGTGCCACTGAGTGTACTCTCGCTCATCTCTCCTTGTCCCACATAGTTCTGTGTCGCTTCCTCGTCTGCGCATCTCGCGGCTCAAGCTTGATTTGTTGGGCGGTATGTCTTTGGGTAATTTGAAAACAAAGTAGCTAAATTAGCATCAAAAAATAATTTTTACGTCATCTTAAAACAATTATTTTTATTTTTTTAACAAAATTTAATATATCATGAGTGCAAAACTATAGCACCTCTAGGCACTAAAACATTTTCAGCAAAAAATAATAAAATAAATGCCACTTTTTTAAAAAGTTAAGTCATAAATTGTTTCAATTATTGTTAAAATGCCTCGCGAGTCCTACTTGTCTAAGCTTGAGAAGGGCAAAATTTTGGCTTTTCAAAACGGAGAGATGGAGTCAGAAAAACTAATTGTTCGCGGAACGTAGTGTCAAATTATCTAAGAAACCCTACGGAAAATAAAGCACATCAAACAGAAGAGCTAAAAAAGAAAATTTTATCTAGGTTGCTAGAAGAATTGTGGCAACCGCAAGTAACAGTTTAAAAAGTAGCAAACGGGTAGCTAAAAAATGTGGAGCAAATGTTTCAAGATGGACTATAGGAAAGGTTTTACGTGGAAGTCAGCATATTTATTGTGCGACAAAAATTGAAAAAGTCACTAATTGGAATTTGCTCAACGAAATAAGAACCGGATCTAGTATAATGTAATTTATGACATTTAGATAAGTTTCATTTTTATTTCCTCCTAGATTCTTCCTACATTTTAAATGTTTTTTAACTTATTTTTTTGATAAAAAAGTTTCATCTAGGTGGTCTAGATGGTTTTAATTCTTATTAGTGAGAGTAGCGTAGAGAGTCTCAATTTCTGAGTAAGCGAAATTTTAAGAAAGGAACTCTGATGGTAAGGAAAGCCTTTACTAAAGAGAGAACATTAAATTTGGTCTATTCTACAATGAGAATGAATACAGAAAAGTACCTTGATATCTTAGAAAATCGGTTAGTACCCTTTTTAAACAAAAACCACAATCAATTCATATTCCAGCAAGATAATTCGCGAATACATGTAAGCCGAGAGGCAATGACATGGTTTAGGAATGCTCCGATACACCGCTGAACTCAACTCATTCGACTATTCTGCTTTGAATGACGTCACCGCCCTCTGACTTGCTTAGGTACAATTGATAGTAATTTATCACACATTCTTTATTCATTTAGAACGATACGTAGCATTTTCTGAATCAAAGGTGACACGACGCAGTGGCGGCCGGTGACTTTTTAAAACTCTGTATTTTGAAAATGGAGCATGGGATCCAAATTCTGTTATGGAGGATTATTACTGAGACCAAACTGAAAGCTACTGCTAAAAAAAATTGATTGAAATTTGCGAAATTTGATTTTTAAAAATGATGAGACTCCCCTGGTTATTTCCGAAACGGTTTACGCTAGAACGGTGGCAATTTTTTTTTTTTAGCATTATGAGACAAGTTAATGACTAATCATATTTTGTTTTTTTCCAAAATTTTTATTATGGAAAAAGTTATGAGCATTCGAAATTTAATATCGAAAAATATTCGTTCTCTAAAATTTGGATCTCATGCTCCATTTTCAAAATACAGAGATTTAAAAATTCACCAGCCGCCACTGACACGACGACATATTTCCGGAAACTTAATCACATAATCGGGCGGTGGCTCCTTACAGAATAATTCATTAAATTATTTTATTTAGTTAATACATGTATTGTATAAACAATTTAGCTGCAAGAAACAAATAAATCTATACAGTAAAACTTTTTTAACGGACTTCTTTTTATTATTTTGTATTTTATTTATTATTTATTTACATGTGTAATTTACTTCTATCTAGTGAACACTATCTGCAACATACGAGCTGATTGATTTGATTTTCTTGTACCGGACAGTAAGCGAAATTAACCGGCTTAATTATTGGAATTTTTGTTCTGCAATGTGGATGCCGTAATATTAGGACAATTGTATTATTTCGCCCAGTAATTTTGCTCTATCTTACGTATTTAGTAAGATGAATTTCTACTAATACAATTGCCAGTCATTTTCTTGCTAATATCTGTTTATTTTTCAAAAAACATAATGGTGCAAATAATGACCCCATAAATATAGTTTCCTATATTAAACGCATTACATTGTCATAGAAACAATAACAGGTAGACATTTATTTGTACCACAGTAGTTTTTTAATAAGTGAACATACCACAGTTGCATTTTATATTCTGTTATTTAGTGCACAGAACAGATTTGCCTACATCATAATCATGTTAAAATTAAACATTTACTAATTCTAAGATATCTCTGCTTTACTTTTCTTGCCTAAATTTTTATTAGTAGACATTTCTCTCTAACAAATAAACTTTCTTTTCCCACAGCTGTCTGTAATAGAGAAGTTTCACTGTATTTTGTGTAGTTGTTTATACAGACTGTAAACATAAAGGAGCCCAAAAAATTTCTTAACTTTTTACTGGGCACTTTCCTATCACAATAAACGATTACACAATAGATACTGCAAACAAAAAACCAAAAAACTCAATAAATATTTCGTTTCATATTGTACTTATTGGAAAGTTATTCTACTTTCCTATCTTACAACCTGATGCAGTCGTATTTTAAAGAACTTTATTGCTAGTTTGTCAAACATAACACAAATTTCCTTTTCTACCAAACGACAATTATGATTTTCGGTCATTTGTTTAAATATAGTTTACAGTATATCCATTTTGGATTATTTACAAGAGTTTTATAATGTACACAAAACAAAGTATCACAAGTATCAAGTGTTCAATTGAAAAGTTCATCAAGTTAACTTTGATAGGTCAAATCTCTCATATATGAGAGATAGTTAAGATAGTTAGTTCATAGTTAACTTGATAAACTTTTCAATTGAACACTTATTACATACTGAGAATATGCTCTTCTTTTAAGCGTTTTTCCAGGAATTTTACGTCGGACTTGTATCCCGAGTTAAAAATTGTATTTTCAGCTGGATGTAAAAACAGCATTTGATTACAGGAGATTCTTCAAACTTTATTTTGCTAATGTCGCTAATTGAGTAAACTAACCTACACAAATTTATATTCTTGTGGTCTAGTGAATTTCTCATTTGATCCAAATTCCACAGCTGATATCAAACGTTGAGTCCAGTTGTGCTGTTGTCATGTCTGTTAGGTTTAGAACAATACAAGCTGAAATTAACACCAATCCCCTGTCAGATAACAACGTTACAGAACCGAGTTATGAGTTTATGGGATCGTTCAACAATGCGCTACAATCTTCTCGAAACGAATACCTGCAAGAAAATTCCCCGTGACATATTTTCTATGTGGGCTCTTAAGACCACTAAGAGCATGGATAATGTTTCGCTCCACATACGCATTACTGACGTACCTAAAAATAAAATAAAAAGCATTCTCGCCGGAAGAGTTTTTGCGTGTTTTAAGAAAATCGTTGCGTCTTTCTTGATTAAAAGAAAACAGAGAGGGTCGCGAAATGGAATAAATTAAACGGACCGTCAATTGCAGCGCAAGAAACATAAACATCGTCAGGACCCGGCAATTTAGGGAATGTTACAAAATTGCCGTAATTAAATTACGACAAGAGCTCGATATTAATCAAGAAAGAGAAAAATTTATGAATTTAATATCGACGAAATATTATTGCATTATTTATTAAATTACTTTGAACTTGACCTAAATAAGATGTTAAGCTGATTTGCTGCAAAATTAACTTCAAGTTTATAACACAGGATAAACAATTTGCTTTTGATCAACACTCAACACAAACTTCAAAACGAAATTTTGGCTCAGCAGTAAATTTCCTGATGCATATCCTAAATTATTGTGACGGCTTAAATCAGCCATAAAGCAGTAGTTTGCTAGCAGGTTTGTTCATCAATAGTTTAGGTATTTAGTTTGGTATTTATAGATGATATTGTCGACACCTCTCAAAATTTATTGACTTTAGAAAATGCAATGGAATTTCTAATAATAATTAATTGGTTTTCAATATACCGTTTTAGCTTATTTTATTAATAGACAAGGCTTGACCTTAAAGGGACTCAATACGAGACAACACTAATTAGTAGAAAATAATAATAGACATCACTAATCAGTAGGAATCTGGCAAGGCTAAATCCTGAACCCACTACTAATTTCTCCAGTTTTAGATCTTGATATTCTGGATGAGACAATTATTAAGAAAACAATAAAAAATCCATCTTTAAAAGAATATTTAAATAACCATTAGAAAAAAATTAGTATATAAATACATATATATCGGGTGGAACATATATGTAGTCACATAATAAACCAGAAGGCACAAAAATACTGCATAATAACGAAAAATAACGTGATTTTGCAAGCGATAATTTTTTAAGTTTTTAATTTTTATCGTGTTAATATGCAATTGAGATAAGTGAGCAAATAGTGTTTAATAAGAAAAAATTTCGAAGATATTTGTAGGTTTTTTACTTGAAATCGGTCAGAAGATCCAAAACCAGTCCTCAAGTTAAGTAAATAAATATAAAAAATTAAAGTTACTTAATTATAACATTATTAACAAAATCTTCTGCATGTAAGAAAATACAAAATCTAAAAATAATCCAGTCAAAGATAATATCAAAGAAAGTCAACTTAGATGCCATAGCCATTTTAACTGATTAAACAATATAGCGTAATTCCAGTAAGATATCCGGTAAAAGATAAATAATTTAGAGCTAATCCCTAGCTTATATATTTTATTATAACTAATGTTTCAAGCAAGAACAAATAAATCTGGAAAACCTACTACTATCTCTTGTATATTTTCTCTTGAATATCGTACTAAATCCCTGTCTTGTGTGCGCTGCACTTTTGTATATTGTTATTTCATAAAGTACACCCCGCCAGCTGCTATTTCCTGACAATTTAATTAGTTTAGTATAGTCTCACAATTTGATTGACGTTAGTTATTCTTTCATTTGCCAAACATTTTATAAATAAAACAATGAAAACGTAATTCTATTCAAATATCTAAATTTAAGTAAAAAAATAAATAAATTTTGTAAGCAGTTTATTATTTGAAGTTTCACTTAATCATTATCGGTTGTCAATAACTTAAATACAAGATGCTTTAATGCCCTACGACTTTTGATGGCTTGCTGTCAAGATTTCTAACCTTCTGCACACTGATTTTCAATGATAAACGTCATATTTATTTTGACACCCAAAGTTTAAAATTTATTTATTTATGAAATAAAGAAACATCAAGTTGTGTATTTTGTATGCACCATGGCCATTATCAAATGTCTACAGCGATTTACATAGCTTTGAACCAAAGACCTTCAACCTTGTAAACTTGTTATATTTGGAGACCATAAGATCATCTTTATAAAAGTTTTGGTACATAACAAGCTATTAGAAGATCAACTTTTTAGAATTACTCAAAAAAAATCGCTTTCAAATATTTATAAGTAAAAATAATTTATTTTAAAGAAATATAAAAAAATACGTGTTATCGAATTTAATTCAAAGTGAGAAAAAAACTTCCGTCAAGACCAATATAAACGATCGATATTATTTTTTATTATTGTAAGTTTTGTATGTAATTGGAGTTTTCTAAATTTGAAGAAAAATGCAATTACATTAATTTTTTAATTTTTCTATTATATGATTACGAAAATTTATGCTCTAGAAGGTTATGACTTTGTTTCTCTTCATGTAATTTAGATTGGCAAAATGCTATTCACAATTTTAGATCAAATCGTATTTTTTCTAATTTCATTGTAAGTTGTAAGCCGAAGTTATAATAAATTTCAAATTTTTATTATTATTAATATTTTTAAAATGCTTGTTTTTAAAAATCCGGTTTGGACTTTTGAAAACAATTACTTCATATCTGTGTTAGAATATAGTCTAATCAAAAATAATAAACAAAACTTCGGATTTCAGTCAATTATTGATTCATTCATTCATTCTTAAATTTATCTACAGTAGCTAGTAAGTAAACTTAAACTTTGCATAATCAAGGTTTTCCTTTTACTAAATTTGGTTGTTTTCACGTCAAAGTAAATAAAAAAGTGACAAATGCATAAACCAATTGATTGGCTAAAACGAATCAAAACGTGTGTATAGTCCCCACTATAGTACCGCGCAAGTTTGCCTCACCTATTGTGACATTTTTACGATTTACCTTGCTGTAACACATGAAAAAAACATTCTACAATTTCGCCAATACCAATGCTATTCTTGTTATTTAGACTTTTTATTTTCTATATAATCCAAGAAATTTATTAGATTAATTACTTTTATAGAACCATTGATTATAAAGTACTTTAAAATGTTTTGCAGAAAAATTTTAGAATTTCTGCTTTTAACTGTTTTGACTTATGTATTTTAAGATACATAATCTTTAAATTACTAAATAAATACTTATTTATCCAAGGCATTATAAAGCTGTTTACGACCTCCAAGGGTAGGAGGTTTACAAAACTAGAGATAGATAAAATCTATTAGTATCTAATAGTAAATCATAGTCTCAGGTCTGTATTCGTACTCAATCAAAATGTCTTATTTCTTTTTAATAAAATTATAGCCTGGCGTTATGATTTTTATGCCCTAGGACTTGGCCAACTCAATATAACTCGTATCAATAGTACAATATAAACATCAATAATAATTAAGTAAAAAATTAAAATATTTTGGGGTTTGTTTGATGTTATCAACCTGTCAATCAACATTTCCCTTAGTAAACTCATTGATTAATTAATTACTTTTTGATTGCATATAAATTTCATTTCAGGGTATGAAAAACGTTTAATGAAAGCGCCGAAAGAATTCTGATTTTAATTCTAGCCTCCATTTCTAAAATAGAATACGGGTATTTTCCGGATGCCCTTTCCGGGATAAATTAGTCACGACGTCACCCCACATCGAATTGAACCGGAGCACAGAACCGATAGATCCGTTATCAGCTTAATTGAGTTGCATCTGGTAATTACTGATTTTGTCGAGCGTACCATAAATTCAGTTGCCAACGTGATGACAAAAAAATCACTGCTGATAAGCAGATAAATAGCAAACGTCGCATGAGCCCATTAATCAATTTCTGGTGTGCTAATTGGAAATAAGCCTTTGGGTTTGTAATTAATGGCAAATGTTTGAGTGTAAAAAGAATTTTACGCAATTTGTCTTTTTTCTCCGTTATTGTGACTTGGGAAGGTGGATTTATAAATATTTAATAGTTGTTTTAAGACTGGAGCTTTAGCTTGAAAGAAGAGAATTTGTTAAATTATGAAGACGGTTTTTGTATTTACAAATGGAAAATGCGACAGAAATAAAAAATTAAGGATTGTACAAAATGACGTCCAACATGCGGCTGTCATATTGAGAGATTCCCAAGGCTTGGTGTAAATATTTTGCAATGTCATTAATCACCTGCTGCGAATGACAATAAAAGTGAAGTGCACTGACAGTTCAGATTTTTACATGAAAAATGTTTTAAAATTTCTGTAGTAATAAATAATCATTTAATTTAACGGTTTTTTTAAAGCAAAGCACATAATGGTATTTTTTAAAATGTTCATTTTTAAAAATATCAGAGAAAACCAATTTGCATAAATCTTGATATTTTGTACTACAAGGTGTCTGTAAATAATTGAGTCTTTTAGGTTTGCAGTCTGGTGATCCTGAAAAAGTAAAACGGGTTAAATTTATTAAATGCAGAACTGCCAACAAACTCAACCTTTTACAGCCACTAAATGAACTAAAATTATTGGTACTAAAATATAGGATAATTCAACCTAACTGTCGTTAAATAATTGTAGTTAGTATTAAAACATTTTGTTATAATATATCGTATTTGGATATTTAAAGGTACACTGGCTAGTGTTTTACAATACTACTACAACTTATATTCATTTAACGCTTGGTCACTGATCATACGTTCGTTATTCTCGGTACAGCACCAAGATATGCTGCAGTAAAGGTGGGGTAATAACCCAAAAAACAGTCTGGTGTTTCCTTGTTGTGATGATAATAGGCTGAACCACTTTTCACTGTTTTGAATTGCTTTTCGCACTTTCCAGAGATTTTTCGAGATATCGCTACAGCTACAGCTACAGCTACAGCACCAAGAAACCGTAAACTGATAGTAATGAGATTAGTCAAGAAGACGAATTTTAGGTAAAATGTCTTTTCATGTTGACATTTTTTTTAGATCTTAAAAAGTTTCAAAAATCAATTTCTGTCTTAAAACATTGTTGTATTGTCTAATTAGTTTTTATAACGATATAGTCGCCAAGGCATGTGTCTTTTTTCATACGCGTGTCTTAACAGCTATCATTAAATGCTCATTGCATAACATACTATTATTTCTTATCCAGATATTTACATACAAGATGCTTTTGAAGTAACTTTACAAATTTTAAGAAATGATAGCTCTTGTTAAAAAAAAGCTAAATAACAAAAATTGTCTTATATTCAATATTTATAGTTTATTAAGATAAACACCGTAGAACTTTAAAAAAAATTTTTTGAACGAAATACCACAGTATAGATATAAATGTGTACGATGGAGCCACTAATATTTAACTTTTTAGGCAACTAATAATACACAATTTAAATCTAAAGGGCTATAACTGTAAATAAAATACTACAAAAATCATTTTAATCGTTGTTTGATCCTTGTCTTTCGATTATTTATTATATTATTTACAATTATAGTCCTTGTAGTTGTCTATAGTAAATCTAAAAATCAGTGGCTCCATCTTACAAATTTAACTTGAAGGGCTGCTAGCTTTTTGACAAGTGTTTAATGTTTATCAGCTGTCCATACTGATTCATTCTATACTGTGGAAATATTATGTATTTATTATAGAATTTTTTTTAGTATACAGTGTATGATTAAGACATATGCAAAAAAAATTTTAGTTATAGTCCTAATTTTAATGTTAAAATCAGGTATACAACGTGATTTTGAAATAATTTACATATTTTAACCGATGATAGCCTTTGAGGAAAAAATGGTAAATATCTAAATTTGCATTTTAAAATGTTACTAGTTTTTGAGATACACGTTGTAGAATTTTTTTTAGAACATTATTTTTGAAATACATCTTATATCCCAAAATCTATAAACATTTGTATAATGCAAATTTAGCATCCTTTTGACAAAAGCTATCACCTCTTACTTTAAAAACACCTGTATATAGTAAAAAAACGTCAAAACATTGAACAATAATAATACAGAGTACGTAATAAAGAATACTACACACATACATACATACGAGTAAACACCACACAATACAAAATATAAAACAGAAAGCATCAAAGAATTAGTATTAAATCTTTGCCTCCTAACACTCGTCTAAACCATAGGATCTAAATCCAACAGCCAATTATAAAGGTGATTTTTAAATTTGGCTGTACTGCAGTTTTGCGGTCATTTAAGGTAGCTTAGGGTAAACTAAGTTCCTGGTCATATAATAATGGTCTTTTTGTGTAATTCATATGTTTTTACGTAAAAACTAGCAATTCATATATACGTATATTGAAACCTGTTATATGTAATTAGTTAATATTCCATTTGTTTTAAATATATTTCTACAAAATTCCCTATAAGATGAAAATTGTTCTCAATGTATTTGTACAGAAAAAATCGTTTAATATTAGAGCCCTGCCCCCCGAAATAATATGTATAGGGAATGAGAGTTTGCAAAGTAGACTGTCCTTAAGGTGTTAGTGTTGGCTTATTTTTTGAGCACTATTATTAACTAGCGAACACAATTTCATTTTTAATTAATGCATCTGCATAAGCCGACCAATTCTAATTACCATTCAGTTACTTACATAGTCCCATTATTTTTAATTTTTTCTGATATAAACAGTAAATTTGGCGAGCAATAAAACTAAATTTCTTTTTTTAATATCATTTAATTCTTCTGAAAAACTATTCTTTCCTAACATTATACTAAATTCCTACACTTTTTAATCAAGTCACAAATCCGACGTTGCAGTTTATAACGTTTCAATTTACGTATGTTGCACGTAACTTGCTAGCAGCCTTTAGATAAACAGGTTAGCTGCTTAAAAAAGTAAAAAAAAAACTTGTATTTTTGCAAATAACATCACCATAAAATTGAGCCTTCAAATTTTTTTTTGTATATGGACTACCAAAAGATCAACAGATAGTAAAATTACACTTAGTGTCTCATGAAATTCAAATCGTAATTGTGATTTTAACTGTACAGCTAGCAATTGATATAAAATGATTGCTTTCTAAGATTAAATGGCATTAAAAATATTAACTTTGATTAATCTTACGATTCCTGTTATACTTACTTAAACTCTCTTTTTTAGTCTTTTAAATAAAAAAGTAAACTGTTTTCTTTTGAAACCAAAACTTTAATTTTTTCTTGAAATTGTCAACCAATATCATAATTACAGGACAGTCAATAAATGAAAGTTCATCACTCTTTGACAGACCAACAACAGTCATTATATCGTAAAATAAAGTAACTAAAAGTGAAAGTTACAAATTTTTAATTTTGTCATTTTGTATTTTTGACTTTATTTGGCTTCTTTAATAAAATTTATGTTGTTTCAATAAAAAAATATACTTCAGACATCATAAAACAGTTTTTGCATGACTTGGAGGTTAGGGGCTTTAAAATGTATATACCTACTCCAACGCTACGCGTCCTCGTATTCTTCAGTTAGCCTCCACGACAGGCAAATAATCTCTTTCATGACTTTTAATGTAAATAATATATTATTTTAATTTATAGAATAAATATTAAATTCTAAAATTGTTTTTGTATGTCTTGTGACACAAATGATCAGAAGAGTTACCTATGGCTTCATACATACGAATCGAAACTATAATATGATAGAATATTTATACTCATAAAAACTAATTTCCAAAAAGATTCTAGGAAACAGGAAAATATATGAAGAATAATGTAGCAAATTTATCTAATATCATCAGAAAACAGAAAATAATTATGTCAATTAACTTGCACAAATGTGGCCAAACCGTACTTACTAATCTTTAATTTAACATGTAAAATGTTGAAATTAAGAAAGCGAGACAAGATTGCAACATTTATTGCCTTTTACCAAAGTAACGGTAAATATACAATGTAAAACTGGTAACTTTAGTATTGAATGTCACTACACCCTGTAAGTGGGGTTGTCGGTTCCGCGTCCATGATCGATATTTTTCCGTTTTGTGAAGGCGCGTTGGTAAAAATCCGTTGTAATATTGATGTTTGTTTATATACACAACGTCAACATAATGACCGCATTAAGTATCGATCAGTCGTGAAAATCGGTGTCGTTTCCGTAGCCACTGACCAGGAGGGCCCACGTATTGCCTACCTCGTCATAAATGAAATTGTCTATTTCCTCGAGCGGCCTGCCGTAGAGTTTGGCGGGGAAGGGCTCGAACTTGGCCGGCAGCCTCGAGCCATCCTCAACACTGAGTTTCCTTCTCGGCTGAAAGCCGTACTCGCGCACCAGTTGCACAGTTTTCTTCTCGAGCCGCTCGAGCGACTCCTTGGTGAAGGGCTTGACCTGGGTGCGGGGCTTAAGAGCGACCGCGGGCGCGGGGTCCGAGTTGCGTTTGGCGAAGCCGGCGGTGCGTGGGCTGCTTTCCGGTCCCCGGGGGTATGACACCGGCCGCGGCGGGCGCTCGGAGGGCGGCGGTTCGCGGCGCACCACCTGGGGGTCCGGCGGCGTCGGCTCGGCCGCGTCGGGTGGACTCGACATGGAGTTGCTAGGGCCTGGGGCCCAGAACGCGAAGCGGCATAGCGAAAATCTCGCGCTAGACTACCGAGCGGAGGCCACCGTGACGCTACGGCGCCGCCGCCAAACACCTCAGCGGCGGCACGTCGTATTCTACCCTCACTAAACCAAAAGGTATTCAACTCGATTCAATAAATTATTTTTAGACTATTCACTGATCAGATTTTTATTTCACCTACAGCTTCGATACTGTTATCCACTTTAAGTAATTGACAGAAATGTGAGCCTTTTGATCATAGTTTACTATAATCCAGATCAAAGTCTCTGGCTCTTAATAATTCGCACTGAGAAACACCTGACTGGAAAATATAGTTACTGGGTTATAAAGATAGTGAAGCACTCTTACACAAAGGTAGTAAACGTTTCAACAACATGTTTTATGAGAAAATACAAAACAAATTGCTTTTTGAGTATATAAGTATGACACGAAGCTAAGCAAACTGTGTTTGAGTTACATACTTCTCAAACTGTAAAAGATCTCATGTAAAATTTAACTCTTGAATCAAGTTCACGCAATGCTCTTTCCGGTTTGATGTATACATGAATTTGTAAACTTGTGTATTTTTTATATCTTTACTTTAAATTTTTTATAAAAAACTGCCGTTTAATTTAATACATTCAACATTAAATGGTTTTAAAAAAGGTTTAGAGTAGAGTCCTCAGAAAGATATTTCATGTTTACGACTTAATTCGGTATTTAACTTTCACTAATTTTTATGAAAGTCTAACCGCAAACCATTATTTCTAGACACCAATAAAGAGAGATAAACAGATTTTGTCAATGCTGGGTCAGGCTCGTGCACGTGCTAAGCATTGTTCTGGTGTTAGAAAGGCAACTATTAAAAAAACAGCTCTGATAGGCAGTCGGCATCTATTTTCATTTAACCAACACCCAATAGCAACAACTATCAGCTTGATGTGGTCTTAATCTGAAAAGCTATAATTAATTGTCTTTTTGTCCGCTATTGTATCGTCTTCAAAGTGAATACAGAATATTTGAATACTAGAGTACTTTGCGTAGAAATTTGCACTGGTAATACGATATAACATACCATGTAATGTAAGAGCAAAGAATTTTTTTTTTAATCTTCAGAAACCAAATAGATTTTGGTTTTAAAATTTTGTTCCAAATTTTGGGAACCCCTGTTTAACTTTATCTGTCTATAAAAGTAGAGGTACCTACATACCAACAAATTTAAAATTTTTAGAAAAATCAAGACACCAGAAACTTTAGGTTTTTTTTAAAAAATAAGGAAGTAAATACAGTAGAAAAAAATTAAACGTTCTTACAAATTTGCGAATAAAGCACTGGATTTACATTTCTACTAATTCACTAACATCCTCTATTATGCTACCTCTGCAACTTGCGCTCATATCTACAGTTTTAATCTCTTTTGTTAAGAAATTCATTTAATTTTTTTGGATCGGTAATTTTTAAAATAAATAACAATTTAAATTCTAGTATTAATGACAACAATTTGTCAACTGGGTAATTTTATTTCATTTAGAAATGTAACTCATTAAAACGAAATACACAAAGATACACAAAGTACTCACTACAAAGTTCAAAGATAATGTTTGAATTTATTTACGACACCATGGCGCCGAATACTTTCAAAAATAATTGGAATGCAGTATTAAAAGTTTAGTATTTACAATCAAATTAATAACTTATATTTGTTTATTTTTTTAAAGCCGCTGTAGTGGGTATAGAAATAGTACTTTAAAGAACGCGTTTCATAAAGTCAATTTTGTGACACGAATTGAAGTTTACAAAACGAGTTTTATAAAGACAGAGTACCCACAATAACTTATGAAACAAGTTTTTTATACTATTTTTTATAATTTGCGCGTTTTACGCCTCTTCCAAACACCAAAAAGCAAATTCTGTGGTTTAGGAAGTTTATGAGGTTGGTAGTATTTTAGCAGCACAAAAGTCAAATGAGAGACAATTTCAGTTGCACTCTTCCCGAAATACGAAAAATTGCCGAAATTACAATTGTTGGTTTGCTTCCCCTTAAATCCAGATCACAATATGAGAAGCAATATCTTTAAAAAAAACTCAATTTACAGTCTTGTCTCAATTTACACACTTGTCTCAGATGCATATACCGCCTTCTGGTGACAAAGTAAAATATTGCATGCTATAATAGTTATTTACCTGACGTATTCGGGAAGATAAATTTCTCGCATGAGCACTTTATTTGCAGCACGAGCGACGGGAGTGATTAGATAATTCTGGGAACCGAAGTTCAACCCAAAATTGTTGCTTTACCATTAACGACTAATAGCTTAAGTAAATTTTAATTGTTTTCTTGCGGGAAATAAAAAACACCTCGGTGTAGAAAAGCAGTCTTTTGATGCGTCGAGGATACCGAAAAATAGCGGCTCACACTTCATGAGTACAAAATAGATATAAATACATCCATATGAATGCTTTTACAACTATATAAAAAACGCAAATTATAAAAACTAAGAATAATTTTTATTACAAAAATAAATACAGCAATTAGTTCTCGAAATATTTACGTTTATATTATAAAATCAAACTTTAATCTCCAACCTTAGCGTCTTCTACTAGATCTAAAACCGTACATCTTGGTTTAGAAGTAAGTTGGGTTAAATCGCTTTATTTTGCCTTAAAAAACCTGCAGTTGTTTTATGTTGATACTTTTTTGTAATATGCTTTATAATAAGTAATTTTTAGTGTATAATTTTATTATCAGTTAAGTAAAGACAAAATTGTTTTTGCAAATTCTCATAATTTGCGGTGTTGTCTTTCGGGTTAAAATATTGCTCCATACTTTTGAATCACCTGATAGAAAAAGATTTAGGTTGTAATAGAAACAATAACAGGAAAACAATGCCAAAGAAGCATTGCACAACTACAAAAAAATGGAACACTTTATAACAGAATTTTTCGACTGTAGTTATCTTGTAATACAACAAACTCTGCTTATATACAGATATTGTTAATAATAGCTTTTGTCATCTACGAAAAATGGTAGTTAACAGCGTTGGCCGAAGTTTTTAGTTTCCACGTTCAAATTTTTTTTATAAAGTTGAAGAGTGCAAAATGCCTTTAAACAAGGCTCTTAATGTTTTAGGTCAACTCGAATCTCAAAATTAAAAACTATTTAATTATACTTGCTGTGATCACTACTTTCTAGATATTTCACTGGTTGGTTAGTTTGACTTACGAATAAATATCATGTGTGTAATAGTGTAATTAAAAAGTTATAAAAAAATAATATAAAAAAATGCGGCGCGAAAACTTTCGAGGAGGAGCGCAGCGATCATTAAATCTTAGTCGGCCACGCTAAAAACTTTGTTTCGATAAAATTTATTGCTATCTGTAAATTAGTTGAAGAAATTATATAAAAAATGTTTGTTTTCTGTAATTTAAACTAGCGATAATTTCGTTTTACTTAGTGCGCCACTTTTTTTGTAACTTATTGTAGGTAGTTGTGTTTATAGAACATTAAAAAAATAATAAAAAAAATTGTTTAAAATATCAAGCCGACAAATACTTTTTTTACTGAAAACAAGGCTTCAGTAGTAGACACCCAGGTATATTATTTCTTTACTAACAAAATTATGTTTTTAGTATATTACCTAAATTAAACACTTGTTCTTAGAGCCTGCTATATAGCTTTTTGTTATCAACTTATAATTTTTGATAAACAAAAAAAACTTTAAAGAGATTTCTATCATATAAAAATCTAATACCACTCAAATCGAGATTTTTTGTTATCAATCGATAGCTCTTGAAATAATGAGCAGTTGGTATCATTATCTCCATTTGTAGTTCTTCAAACAAAGTAGCTAGATTAATTTAAAGTTCAAATAACTTTTGTCACCAAGTTTATAAAACTCTCACTTGTTATTTATGGGGATTAAATCGGTTGATCCTTGGGCCTGTCGGTACATATTATCTGAAATGTTTCAAACCGTAATGCGCCTTCCATGACCTTAAGCCTTATTGTTAAAACTATTATTACGGTCAAAACCAAGATTTGATGATTTATAAACTTTCATACAATTCTACCTCTCGATTTATCTGGCCTCACTGGCTCTCACTTCTACAAATGCTTTTTGCATTTGCCGTTTTTATTTTTTTTTTATTTTAGAAGAGCTACAAAGTTGGCGCGATGATAACAATTGCTCTTTATTTAAAGAGCTATCTATTAATACAAAAAATTTCAATTTGAGTGGTCATAAGATTTCTATAAGATGGAAACGATCTCTTTTGGTTTTTATTTTACTTCAAGGTAACTTCAAAGTTTGTCCACACAACCTTCACAATTAGGTGAAAATAACTACTTCGCGGACTAAAGCACCAATCAACATTGAATTACATCAATTAATCAATTAAGTAGGTAATGTGACAATATTTTTATACCTTATAAGGATAGAGACGTACAAACAAAGTGATTATTTTAGCTGAAATAAATTTTATAACTCGACTAAGTAGATCAAAAAATAAAAACGTTTTCACTGTTTTTAATTTGGCACAATATTATTTTTGTAATGTTTTAAATTCTCCTCCCCATTTCGGAAAAAAAACACTTCTAACTTTTTCTTAATGCAAAGGTATCTATTGTTATAACTCGTTAGAAGAGGCTTGACAAAAATATACTTTTAGATTTTGATAAACTGATAAGCGCAAAACAATAGTAAAACATTTAGTAAAAAATGGATAAAATCGGACAATACTTAAACTCAAGAAATGCTTAAAGATGTAAAAAATGTGATGAATTTTAGAAAAAATAATTTACCAAAAAAAATCATCTTGATTGATTTGCTTAGAAGTTTCAAGACATCAAACTTTGTTAAAATTTTTGGATGATCCTAATCAATTGTTGAAAATTGTAAATTAATAAATAAATAGTAATGACTATTCAACTCACCTGTAATTTTTGAAAACTGAACCAATAGAAATAAGACATTGTTTGGCCAACAACCAATAACAACGAATTTTAGCGACATAACCACGCGTGGTGTATTGTACTGATTATTTTTTGACGTTTCTCTAGACCAACAGCAAATCTTAATTTTGGTCACATGTGTACGTCTAAGCCAATGAAAACATTATTATAATGGGCTTATTCCCGCCTATAAATAGCTTATTCCCGCTGGAATAATTTGAGTTACCTTCTTTTGTTTCTTTTTATAGTGGCAACGGTTTTTTGACAACTATTTTTTTACTTAACGTCTGTCAAATTAGTTTTATAATTAAAATTAAAATGAAATAATAGGTCAAAAATAATCTATCGAATACCACACGAGCGTGAGAATAATTTAGAAAATATTTTTTTAGAATTATTCTCAAACGTGTTGCCATTTGACAACATGTTTTCGAAATTCTGTCAAATCATTTTCAATTATTCTCACTTTCTTGAGGTATTACTACTGACAATACCACTAGTAAAAATGGTAAATATTTTTAATAAATGAATAACACATACTTTTCGCCAAATTTTTGAGGTAACAACTGCGAGTTACAAAAATTTCTTTGCTGGTTGCGATAGAAATTATGTGTAACTCAATTTTGAGGATCTGTTTTTTTTGAATATTACTTGGTTCATTGAATAGTCTTCCGAATACAATTCGAGTCAAAGTTGAGTAGAATATTTTTCCGGTGGTATCATTTATGGTCATTTCACTTGGGAACACCATTTGTGCTTCGCACTCATGGTGCTCATACCAAGGAAATGACCATTCGTGATACCACCACAAAAATATTCGACATAACTTTGACTACTCCTGGTATTATAACTGACTATTTACCTGTTATGCATTTGAGAATGTATGGGTAATTTACATTATATATCGACAATTAAAAATCAATCATAGAAAATACTTATAGAAAATTCTTGTATTTAGGTTATTTCAGTAAACTTTAAACTCATTTTTAAGCTCTACGTAGGTACTTACTATAAAAAAAGACTTACATCATCTCATTGCATAAACTTCTTGTCTGATATATTTTACTTCTTGTCTTACATAGTTAGCTTAGTTTAGTACATGAATTTATGTGAATTTTTTTTTCTTATTTTTGCTAGTTTTGCTTGCTCAGATTTTTTGGCTTTTATATAATTTCTTTTACCTTATCCTTAAAGTCTCTTTATCAATTTTCTTTTCTAGAATAAAATAAATAGATATTTTATTGTATAAGTACATATCTTATAAAAGGTAAATAAATAAAGGTGGTAGTGATATGTTTTTAAGAAAGCAGTATTGTTAAAAACATTTACCACTGCCTCACCTTTATAATAATTTTCTTTGGTAGGTAACAAAACATTAAGCAAGTGTTCGTATTTTACATAAAGTAAATTGTTTAACCACAGTTTCAGATTTGATTGTTAAGTTAGGTAAAATAAACACGAGCTGTAACTATCCGAACTATTATTATAACTTAACCTCTTTACAAAGCAAATGCAACAATTTTAATGTTAATGAACGACTAAAAAACTCAACTGGCGTAAAATGTTTAAACTAAAGTTTTGTTATAAATTATAACAAATTACATTCTACTCGTTTTTTTTATGACGATATGTTTGTTGGCTCACCTAAATTTTTGCTCAACTTTTGCTATGTTTAAACAAGTTTAGTTTTTATGAGTGTAGGTGGAATTTGTTGTTCATGAAGTTATGCACAAGAGAGTTACATTATCGATTTTTGACTGTTCAGGAAAACCCCTAGGTGATTGTATATTAATAAAAGAGTCTGTCATAAATTTGAAGAGGGTGAGTAGGTTGATACATCAGCAGAGACCGGAAATTGATATCCGATGTTACCAAATTGATGCTTTTTTATGCAAGTTTCCAATTGGGCAGAAATACAGAAAATAATATTTTCTGTATTTGAACACAATGTCTAAATGAACACAGTTTTAATTTCAAGAACACACAAGCACAAAAATAATAGAAAACTGCAATTAGTTCCAACACACAAAAATTTAGTTTTACCCCTGTAGTCCAGAAAAATTAAATTTATCCGAATTAAAAAAATCTAGTCAAAATTAGAAAAAAATTAGATACACTCTGAAAACTTACAACACAGCATCGTGTTATAAACGTGCGAAAGTTTCTCATCAATCCGAGTTCCGTCTTATTATATACACGGTGTCTTGACATGCTGTTTTTTTGCATATCTTTTAAGAACAGTCGACATTTCGACAATAAAGCTTTAGGTAATAATAAATTGTAGCTGAGTTCTCTACAAAAAAATCCACAGATACTTTTCTGTAAGAGTGATTATTTGATTGATTAAAGTGCTCTAATGTATTGCCAAGTATTACACCTACATATAATTATTAGCCGTAACAATAAAAATGTGTTTTCCTGTTTCGAAATATTTCGCGAATCTTTAACCGCTTTTTTTTTAAATCTACATAAAATATCTAGTTTTTGACATCTTTGTTAATATGTGGGTATCTATTAGTCGAATTCATTTGAAACAAACGACAAATTATTCGTAATAAATTTACTTAACTTTCTAAATAGGCTAATTTCAAGTTCAAGTTTAGATAGTACCAGTGGTATCTTCGTTTCTATAAAATATTAATAAAATTGGAGGTTATGATTGGTTGTTGCTACAAGAAAATATTAAAATTTACGATACTACGGTAGTACCTCAATCTGAAGTTAGGCCATAATATTTAATTAGGCTAATTTCAAGTAAACATAATACCTGGAG
The DNA here is from genome assembly GCA_029207805.1 of Tribolium confusum. NCBI lineage: Eukaryota > Metazoa > Arthropoda > Insecta > Coleoptera > Tenebrionidae > Tribolium > Tribolium confusum. Next base: position 7,946,753 of record JALGAY010000003.1, read on the forward strand.
TATCATCGTATCCATTTAAAATTTAAAAAATTTGAAGCTGTACAGCTTCAGAGTAATAACGTTATTACTCGTTGCTATGGAAGAGTATTGTGACGCGAACGACTCAATTCTAAGAAGCGGTGAATCAGAGTATCGAGTATTGTGTTGTGGACCGCTCACTTCTAGGAACTGAATAGAACTTCGAGTATTATTTACGTTTTGAATGGGTTTATTTATTCTTGTTTACGTCGGCATTGTTTGTCGCTATTGTGATTGAATTCCAATCATCTTGCCGAATTGAAATAATTCAGGAGAAACGCGAGAAAATACTCGAAAGTTCTGGAAAGAGTCCATACCCCTATATATATGCGAGACAGCGAGTCAGTCAGTCAGTCTGGTTTTGGGAGAGCGACATAAAGGCGAACTCCGGCGATATCCAGCGAATTTAGAAAGCGATAAATTAAAGTGTTTTGTGTTCCGTTAGTGATTTAGAATATTAGCTGTGTTAATTAGTTGTAATTAATTTGATTTGTAAATAAACTTGCCGAGAAATTATCTCCAGCTCTTTAAATCAGAAACCCACATATAAATAAACGTCACACTGGTGTCAGGAGTGGGATTTAAAGAAGCTTGGTGGACAAAGAAAAGTTTATGTCTCTGGAACCTTCTGGAAGAACAACAAGAAGTCAGACAAGAACCATGGAGGAACAACTTCGTGTATTCTTCGAGAAACTAGAAAAACAACGCTTGGAAGATAAAGAAGAACAGAAGAAATTTCTGGAAGATCAAGAAAAACGAAGAATGCAAGAAAAAGAAGAAGAAGAAAAACGACGATTGCAAGAAAAAGAAGAACAGAAGAAATTTCTAGAAGAACAGAAGAAATTTCTAGAAGATCAAGAAAAACGACGACTGCAAGAAAAAGAAGAAGAAGAAAAACGTCGAATGGAAGAGCAAGAAAGAATTTTCGAAAAATTCGATACCTTACAAGATGCTCTTAAGAAAGATGTCGAAGAAGTAAAAAAGGAATTTGAGGAAAAAGTTTTCGAAGTAAAAGAAGAAGTAAAAGAAGAGATAAAAGAAGTTAGGGAAGAATTAGAAAAGAAAGTTTTAGAATTGGAAAGTAAAATGAAGAAACTTGGAACAGGACAAATTTTAGGAAGCGAAGTAACATCGCAACGAGTAAAACCCCCAACTTTCGATGGTCAGTCTTCGTGGTCAATGTATAGGAGGCAGTTTGAAGCAGCGGCGGAGATAAATTGCTGGAATGATGAAGAAAAAGCCACAGCTCTGGTGTTAGCACTGCGAGGACCAGCTCTCCAGCTGCTTCAGAATGTATCTGATCGTGATCAGAAAAACTATCACGCAGTGGTCAACGCCTTGGAATTGCGCTACGGAGACCAGCACATGGACAGAGTATACCAAATGATGCTTAAGTCCCGACATCAGAAAAGCAACGAAAGTTTGCAAGAATATGCCGCGGAAATAGAAAGATTGGTTAATTTAGGTTATCCTTCCGCACCTGCAGACCTTCGCCATGAGATGGAAGCCAGCGCATTTATTGATGGTTTAAGAGATGGCGATTTACGACGTTATCTACGTCTACATAGATATAAAACCTGTGCTGACGCGCTTATCCACGCGTTAGAATATGAGGCGGCAAATGAAGACTTTTCACGACGACCAGCTCAACGCGTGCGATTGATGTCCGCAGAGGAAACTCCAACAAATAATTGCTGCTGCGAAGAACTGAAGAGTATGTTGGAAAAGATGCAGCAGACACCAGCACGCACTGGAGGACGGCCTAAGTGTTATGGTTGTGGTAAGATAGGCCATATAAGAAGGGATTGCCGCCAACGGGGAAGGTCTGAGGATGTAAGGAGGGGTCAGGAAGATGTCACAGGCCTCAATTTCCCGGCATCAGGAAAACTAATTTCAGCTAGCACTTTGGGGCGTGTGCTAGCTGATACGCCCAAAGCCCCTAGGATCATCTCCGTCTCGCAGCTAGGAAAAGGAAATGATAGTCTGTTGCTGGATGGACGAATCAACGGTCGAGACACCAAGATGACGGTTGACACGGGAGCAACACTTTCTCTAGTGAGACGGGACATGCTGGAAACATCTCAAAATATCTACATGACAAGATGTAACTTCGTTTTGAAAACCGCTACTGGTGAAACAGCACAAGTACATGGAGAAGCTAATGTCAAACTTGAGATAGGACCATTCAATATTGTACACCGAATGGTTGTAGCTGAGATAGTTGATGAAGTGATCTTGGGTTTGGACATTATGGACAAATATGGATTTGTGCTGGATATTAAGAACAGGATGTTACAAATGGGAAACGAAGAAATCTTGTTACATTCTGCGACCGCTTCATCTGACCATGTAAACATCATCGTCTCAGAATCAGTTCGTGTCCCCGGCAATTCTGAGAAAATTGTGCTGGCAGAGTTGGAAAAAGATCCTGGGGGATACCGAACGGGAGTTGTTGAACCGGACATGACGAAATTCACGAATGCGACACACAATAAACAGATCTTGGTAGCTAGAGCACTCGTTGAGGCTGGTGGAAAGATTCCTATTCGCATAGCCAATCTCAGCGAAAATCGAGTTACGTTGCAGAAAGGGGAACAGATTGGCTTCTTTCAGCCTGCATTACGAGTTGTTCGTTGTGAAGAAAAGGACAACAAGAGTTACCAGGAAGGAGAAGGTAAAAATAACCCGGAATTGGAAAATTATTTTCTGGAAGAATGGCAACACTTATCAGAAGATCAGAGGAAAGCAGCCACTGCTTTTATTCGAAAGGAACAAGACATTTTTGCAATAGGGGACAAGATTACGGGAAGAACTAATTTGGTACAGCATCGAATTAATACGGGATCAGTACAACCTATTCGTCAGCCCCCGAGAAGACTCCCCTTTGCGAAACAGGAAGAAGTGGCTCGAATGATCGAAAAAATGAAAGAAGATGGCGTCATTGAAGATTCGTCAAGTCCCTGGTCTTCACCAGTTGTACTAGTAACAAAGAAAGATGGGTCAACTCGTTTCTGCGTTGACTATAGACGGCTCAACGAAGTAACGAAGAAAGATAGTTACCCACTTCCACGCATCGACGATACACTGAGCATGTTAGCTGGTTCCCAATGGTTTTCTACTTTAGACTTGAAGAGTGGGTATTGGCAGGTTGGAATTCACCCTGAGGATAAGGAGAAAACTGCCTTCTCGACTGGAACTGGGCTCTACCAGTTTAATGTTATGCCTTTTGGACTTTGTAATGCGCCAGCTACGTTCGAGCGGCTAATGGAACTTGTCCTTCGAGGGTTGACTTGGAGAACTTGCCTTGTGTACTGTAATGAGATTGTCGTTGAGGAAAGGTGTTAAATAATAACCAAAATTAAATATTAAATATTTTCTTTTAAATTTTAAACCATTTTGGTTTAATTCGGCTCGCCTACGTTGTGTTTAATCGTCTAGAGTAATCACTCTCATAGTGATAATTAATTTAACCCTTTCTGTAAGAACAGAAGGGATAAGTGGTAACTCAAATTCGAATTCAAAGTAGTGTCAAACGCGTGGGGGAAGAAATTAAAAGTCAAGTTTCCTCAAAACTAAATTTATTACATATCTTCAAAATGTTTATTACAACAATACAAGAATTATGAGGGTTAATCCAAATTTGCCATTTATTCAAATTTCCATTTATATTATTTAGTCAAATTTTTTAACATCTGTAACCACAAATCTGTTCAAATTTGAGACTATAATTTTATAAATCTCTAGTCGCAGATTTAAGTAATAGATAAATTTATTATTAACATTATTATTTAGAATTTACTTTTTCTGTTTCAATGGTCCTAATTCTGTGTTGTACATCTACCCTAAATTTCAATTTATATTTGCTCAGATTTATAATTTCAAGGCAAAGTTTAAGAATACGTTTGAATAAGCTACTCTTGTACCTGAGTTAGCGGGTTACATGCTCACGGCTCTCTTTTTTTTATACGTGCATCGCAATTACTATTTCGCCCTATCGCCGCCCACCGACCCTGGTAAAAGTCAGGTGCCTAAACCCCTCTTGCAAAATCCGAGCAAAACCAGGATATACAAATCTTTGCAAAATAAACTGAATTACTGTAGAAATCATTTCTCTCACAAATTTCGGTCACGAGCTTGGATAAAGACTTTTCAGAACTTCACCCTTTCGCGATACCAGTTTATTACAGGTAACCCGGGGATGGTTATTTTTTCTCGTTTGTCTCGTAATAGCCTGCATATACGTATATGCCGTTGGGACGGGTCTACTACGTCCAGTCTAAGTTCAACTGTCGGAAGCTACGACCTGACACAGTGAATTAGATCCGGTAAAGTTGGAAGAAAGGGTTCCCGGGAACCACGACTTTCCTCTTCGAAGATGGCCGACAAACGAGCCTATAATTTCAGGTGTAATCTCGCCTAACACGACGCGAGAGAGAAACAACCCTACGCTACCCTAATTTCAAATATGCAGCAGATTCAACCTCACGGGATTTTGTAACAACAAAACTTTGCACTGATTTGAAGTGACCATTTGACGTAATTGTTGAGAACCCTTTTTGTAATAGATTGATGATAGACATCTTAGATTTTAATTATTTGGGTTGATAGTCACATCCAGATCGAGCAAAATAAAGAAAGAATACAAGTTAAAATTCATTTCAAAAGTGACCGCAAGTTGTTGCATTTTTTCACCAAAATTTTATTTATAATTAACTTTTCTAAATTCTGAATATTTATTTTAAACCAATTAAGCTAAAATTATTTTTGAAAATGAAATTTCTAAAACCAAATTAAAAGTAATACAATTAATAAATTTCAATAAAATGATTTAAATAAATTTGTGGTCACGATGAAGATTAAATAGTGTAAATTTAATCAAATGATTTGAAGAAACTCGGATTAAATTAAATAAAATCTTCGTATGAAATTAATTAATTCAAATAATAAATAGATAGAAAACCCTTTGTGGGCTTACCTAGAAAATTAATCCCTTTGATTGTCCTGGGAGCCCTTGTGGTTAAATTGCCAAGTTGGTTGGTTTTTCTTTTAACACAAACCGTCACAATTTAATTTAAATTATTAAATAAAAAAAAATATTATTACTCCTTCACACTAGCACGAAATCAAAAAAATATTTGATGATGAAATAATATTAAATTTTAAAATAAACCCAAAGGGTTGAAATTGGACTTTGTTAAATTAAATAAATTTAAACAAAGAGAATAATTCGAAAATTAACTATCTCGAAAGACCGTCAAGAATCGACTGCCGAAAATCCACGCGAAATCTGTTTTTATGAAATAGGGACGCTCCCTGAACCAACCCCCTCTGGTACTCTCTTTCCACATATGTATGATTATGCAAATTTGACTCTTAAACGTTTTGGCATTAAGATCAACCCTCGTTTAACCCTCCTAAACAAAATATTATTTACTAGTAAGGGTATTTTTGATTCGATTTTTCCCTATATTATTTAACATACAATTTATAAATTTCTTTGATGACCGAATATAATACAATCACAATGTCGAATCAACCCCTATTTACCTGAAAGAGAAATTAAACTCCAAAGTTTGTTGCCGTTTTGTCTGAACTTATTTTTAAACATTATTGTGGCAAATACATGCAGCAACAAATTTCGTTTGTTTAAATTTTAGAATTAAATTCGGAAAGAAAACTGTAATTTCGCGGTACTACCCTCCGCTTGGTGTCGCCACTGGTATTATCTTCGTACGATTTTTCCGAATTTATTCGAAAAATTTACGAAAATCCATCTATATTACTTTCTATCACTATGTTAGTAATTTGGACAACCATTGTATCGTACCAAATTGGTTTACAATGAGTTTAAATAATTTAAACTGTTTACATGCAATTTCACGGTTGCCCTCGCCTAAATTAGGGTTAAATTTTATATTAAAATGTTCAGAAAATTTCACGCGTTTTTTTCTAAAATACTTGTTTTGTACTGGATCTTTTGTATTTAGCAACAATTTAATAATTTTACTAAAACTTTTCTAAATGAACACATGTACAAGTTATTTTCGGTATTCTTCCAGCGCTTGATGTTAGGGCGTGTCTTCTTTTAAGAAACCACTTGACCGTCAGCTTTATCTTTGACAAAATTTAAATTCCAGATTTCCTGTTACAATCGGCCAATATATTTGTAAATATTTAGAATAATGATTTTGACAAATTAGCAGATTTGCGTTAATTTAAAGGTATTATGCTATGAGTGTAGCTCCTTTTTTTTTTATTCAAATTATTGAAAGTTTATTATGCATCTAATAACTACAAATTTTGTGCCTCTGACCGAATTTATTTCTCAAATTGTGAATCTTCATTAAATTTATAATTATCTTTCAGCTACGAATTAATAAGTATTTTTAAAATAGGACTATTAATTGATTATAAAATTATAGTTTTGATTTCTTCATTAACATTAAACAATAATAGGATTATTTGTATTTTTATGTGGTGTGCAATATTTCTCTGACCGACTAGCTTGGTGTGTGGCGATAACGCTATTCATACCGCTTGAAACATCCCCCGTTACCATGTGGCCTTTTTAAAACATGGCTTTGCAATTTGTAATCACTTAAAATTCTCGGAAGAATTTCGTGGGAACGGTCGTTTTCTAAACATTTCAATATTTACAAAACACGTGTGAATTTAAACTAAATCTAAATTTGGTTGTTTCTTTTAATTTTCACGGAAACAAATCGATCGTGATAAAATTTATCTAATAAATTACTAATTTCAAATTACTTTCTTGCTCGATTATTAATAAATAAAATTTATAAATACCGCGTTCATCACATTCGCCCCCTGTCTTGCGTTGCTTCGTAGATGCGGCGTAAGACATCGCGTGGTAGGTTGGAGGAAGTTTGCTGCTGTTAGGGATGGTGGATGCGTCTTGGTGGATGCGCCTTGGTGGATGCGCCATGGTGGATGCGCCATGGTGGATGCGCCATGGTGGATAGACCCCTTTGGTTTTGGTGGATGCGCCAGCCAGGTGGATGCGCTAGCTTGGTGGAAGCACTATAAACCCTTTCTTGAGGTACACCTCGTAGATTTATTCGTCTCGTCGGTGGTAGAACTTTAAGTTTGTCATATTGTACACCCCTTTTACTTCATTCGACACTGGATCGGCAATTTGGTACGTGTTGGGATGTGGTTTAGCAATTATTTTGTACGGTCCACTGTATAATGGCATAAACTTGGCAAACTGTTGGTTTCTTGTGTCCGAAGTAACTTTGTTTTTCAACAATACCCAATCGTCGATTTCCAGTAACGTGATTTCGCCCTTTTGGTTTTGTTGACGGAGATTAGCGTGATGTCGTAAATTTTCACGAACCTTTTCATGAATGTCTTCTATGGCTAGTGGTTCTCGATGTGGCAGCAAACCATTTGTAACGGCGTCTAACGGATTTGGCGGTTTTCTGCCGTACAGGATTTCGTAAGGAGAAAACCCTGTACTAATGTGTGGTACGTAGTTCAAACAATCTTCAATATTGTTCAGATGGCTGGCCCAACTTGCGTGATTTTCTCGACAATAAGCCCGGAAAATTCTACCTAGCTCCCGCATTACACGCTCGCTAGGATTTGATTGTGGATGCCGAATTGATGAAAGTGTTGTTTGGATACCTACGGCTCTCAAACTGTTCTGCCAGGTGTTGGAAATGAACTGGGTGCCATGATCACTCAACACACATTTCGGTTTGATATATTCTGCGTAATTTTCGATAAGTCGTTTGGCAGCGACTTTGGCGGTGGCTTTTCTCAATGGATAGAGTTTGAGAAATTTGCTGAAGGCGTCGATTACCACAAACACATACGACGCTCCTAGTTGAGAGGTCGGTAAAGGCCCATAGAAGTCGACACTCACTAAGTCTCCAACATGGTCGTACAGAATTGGTGTAAGTGGCCCTTGTTGTGGACGGTTTGAACATTTGGTTTTCTGGCAAAGGTCGCAGCTTCGGAGGCGTTTTTTGATGGAACGGTACATGTTTGGCCAATAATATTCATGCTTCATTGCGTTGTACACTTTGGTTGCCCCAAAATGCCCTAGGAGTTGATGGTGGTAGTCTACCAGTTTGTTAACCAGACTTTCAGGCACGGCAAGGCAGTCTTCGTTAGAATTCTGAGACCTGTGAACTAACACATTATTTAATAAATAAAACTGTGCCCAAACCCGTTGAGTTCTCAAATCTGGAGCAGGTTTCCCGGATTCTTTATTTTCGATGATTTGTTTCAATATGGGGTCTTCCAATTGATGTTGATTGAAATCGGTCATCAGTTGCAACATTTCGGGTGTGTTGTGGACTTCAAACATTGCAACTATTGGCTGTTCACGTGGGTATTCATAGCTAGCTTCACCGTCACATGGATAACGTGAAAGAATATCGGCAGCTACGTTATCTTTCCCTTTCACTAACTCGATTTCGTAGTCAAATTGGCTTAACACCAATGTCCATCGAGTTAGGCGTTCACTGAGCAATCGACACCGACTCAGAAATTTTAACGCTTGATGATCTGTGCGAATGACGATTTTTGTGGCTTGAATGTAAATTCGAAATTTGTGTAACGCAAAAATGACACCCAGTAGTTCCTTTTCAGTTGTCGTGTAGTTTAATTCTGGACCTTTCAAGGAACGACTTGCAAATGCGATTACACCTCGTGATCCATCGTCTTGGATTTGGTACAATTCCGCCCCCAATCCATAGCCGGAACTGTCAGTTTGGACGTAGAATACCTTATTTTGATCGGGGTAACGTAACAGCACTGCTTTGAGGAACAAATCTTTAATAAAATCAAACGCTTCCTGTTCCTTGCGCCCCCATCTCCATTTTTCGCCCTTTCGCAGTAGTTTATTGAGGTCTTGTGTTGCTGCACTGTACTGAGCACAAAATTTTCTGTAGAAATTGCAGAGTCCGAGAAATGCTCGTACGTGTTTTGTTTTCTGAGGGACCGGAAAATTGCGGATGGCACTGACTTTTTCCGGGTCTGCTTTAATACCGTCTGTCGTGAGAATGTGCCCCAGAAATTTCACTTCCTTTTGGATAAAACTTGATTTCTCAAGATTTACCGTCATGCTGGCCTGTTTCAATTTTTCAAACACTTGTCGAAGGTGTTCTAAGTGCTCGTCTCGATTTTTGGAAGCCACTAATAAGTCGTCAATGTAATTTACGACAAATTCGCGAACTTCTGTGTCCAAAACTACGTCCATTGCGCGACTAAATGACCCCACGGCAGTTTTCAGTCCAAACGGTAGAACTTGGTATGTGTAACTTCGGCCCTTGTATAAAAACGCAGTGTACTGTCTGCTTTCTGGCGACAAAGGAATTTGCCAATACGAAGACCTTAAATCGATGGTAGACATGAATCGAGTCCCATAAAATCGGCGTAATAATTCATCGGCTGCGGGTGGAGATTCGCAATCAGCAACCATTTTTGAATTGATCATCCTAGCATCGAGACAAATTCTCACCGATCCATCTTTCTTTTTCACTACTGTCATTGGGCTCGCATATGGTGAAGCTTCCCGCTTTATGACTCCCAAATCTAACATTTCCTGAATTGTCGTATCAACGGCAGGACGAAGAGCGAAAGGCACTGGGTACGGCCTTTTTAAGAATGGAGTTTTGTCGTGTAATTTTATTTCATGCGTGTATTTCTGTGTTAGTCCTGGGCGTGAACTAAAAACACACCTGTAATCTTGCAGCAAGTGTTTCAACCTTGTTTTTGATGTTTCAGAAATTTTGAGAGAGTCAACTTTTTCATGAAGTGCGTTGATTGGCTCTAAATAGTTCTCGTTTCTATGATTTGTAGTTGGAGTGTTTGTTTCGATATGTCCGATGAGCTCCTCTACGTAATCTTCTGGCTCAGATTGAAATTCCACGGTGTTTTTGAAAGAAAAAATGTGATTTCCCGTTTCCCCTTTCAAAATGACTTTGTTGTTATCAAAATCAATAACAGCACGCTGTTCATTCAGCCAATCCGCTCCCAAAATTGCAGATTTAATTAAATTTTTCACGACTAACGCCACGACAGTATAAGCGTGTTCGTCGATTTTTATCTCCAAGAAACATTGGATGATGACTTGGCAGCTTCGTTGTCCGATGGCTCCGCGAAGATGGATTGACGTAACAGGTAATGTTGGAGGTTTGTTTCCGGTTGTAATTAGCTTTGACCAAACTTCTTCCGAGATACAGCTGACTTCACTTCCGGTGTCTAATAACGCTACGATTGACTGTTGGCCGATTTGGATGCTCATTTCTGGTATAACCCTTTTCTTGTTTGTCTGATTACCTGTAACATTCGATTTAATTAGAGAACCGATGTTTTTTGTTACCTGAGATGCTCGTTGAGCATCTAGTTTTTTCTCTGTTTGATGTGCTGAAAGAGAACGTTTCCGTTTTCTTTCTTGTCTCCTCTCCTGATTATCGTCGCTTTGAGGGCCTTCGCGCTGTTGGGAGTACATTAGGCCCCGTTTTGTACTCCGCCCCCGTTTCCCGAATCCTTTGGACGGTGTGTGTCATTCTGCGGCCTCACGTTGTTGTGATGTTGGGCGTGACGCCATTGATTGTTTTCCGGACGTCGTTGGAATCGATTCGTTGCAAATCTGTTTGCCGAAGTCGATTGACCTGGGTTTCCAGAAAATCGTTTTTCCACGTTCCGGTCTCCTGGAACTGGTTGCCTAGTCCCCTCGAAACGGCTGTCGTACGGTCTCGAGTGCTTTGCCCCCTTGTTGGTCTGGTGGCGGTGGTTGGCAACACGGCCCTTGTCTCTAGAGGTAGTTTCTTTGACCCCCGGATTTTGCCCTGGAATTTCCTGACCTGACAGGAATTCCGCAGCCTCAGTGATGGTGCTGATTTTTTCTAGAACCCACAAAGACTGGACGTTTTCTGGAAAATGTCTAATTAATTCATCAAGTAAAACTTCCTCCGACAGAGGCGTCGTCAGCATCTTTGCCATGTCCACGAAGTAGGCAAAGTGCGACAACATTGTTCCCTTTGTGTCGTCGTAACGCCCTGTAGCAATCTGGAACCGAATATCTCGTTGTCGCTTGGCTGACCAGAACGTCTTCAGAAAGTCTCGCTTGAAATCCTCGTAGACATGCCAATTTTCTCGGTAAATCCCGGTCCAATGTTTGGCATTCCCTTTGAGGCAATCAATCGCCACTCCCAGAAGTCGGTGCGAATCTAACCCGAAAGAACGTCCGTATTCTTCCACGGCTCTCACAAATTTCATTGGATTTTGTCTCCTCAGTCCTTCGAAAGAAGGTCGTTCGGGTGCAGGAAGTGGACGGTCCAACAGGTTTCGAAGTACCCCGGAAAGCGCGGCCACATTGTCGGTGAGTGTTAAATCCACTGAAGTTCCTGCTGATGTTCCTGTTGAGGTTCCTGCTGATGATGTGGAACTCTCCGGTGTTTGGATGGCAGGTTGTGCGACGGATTCTGGAGAAATTCCCAGGCTGCTGCTTGGCATCAGCGTTATTTCCCAACCATCGTTGTTGGCGGTAGCTCTGGTCCTCGGTACTGCCGGTATAGGAACAGCTGGGCGTTGCGTCGCTGGCGGCGTCGGTGCTGACGGCATTGAAAAGGTTGGCTGCTGCGCGTTCAACCAGCGGATGAACCAAACTGGCATTTCTTCTGATGCTGTTCCGGAGCTTCCGGGATTATTTTTGTTGTTCTCCATGACGTCGACAACCTTCAATTTCGGGTATCGAACCGAGTAAAAATTGGGATCCTAGAAAATTAAATAACCCAGCAGTATCTTTTTTTTGACTATTTTTCCCCTCGGAAATGACACTTTATGACTTTGAATCCTGGTCACGGCACCAAAAATTTTATGTAATGAGATTGTCGTTGAGGAAAGGTGTTAAATAATAACCAAAATTAAATATTAAATATTTTCTTTTAAATTTTAAACCATTTTGGTTTAATTCGGCTCGCCTACGTTGTGTTTAATCGTCTAGAGTAATCACTCTCATAGTGATAATTAATTTAACCCTTTCTGTAAGAACAGAAGGGATAAGTGGTAACTCAAATTCGAATTCAAAGTAGTGTCAAACGCGTGGGGGAAGAAATTAAAAGTCAAGTTTCCTCAAAACTAAATTTATTACATATCTTCAAAATGTTTATTACAACAATACAAGAATTATGAGGGTTAATCCAAATTTGCCATTTATTCAAATTTCCATTTATATTATTTAGTCAAATTTTTTAACATCTGTAACCACAAATCTGTTCAAATTTGAGACTATAATTTTATAAATCTCTAGTCGCAGATTTAAGTAATAGATAAATTTATTATTAACATTATTATTTAGAATTTACTTTTTCTGTTTCAATGGTCCTAATTCTGTGTTGTACATCTACCCTAAATTTCAATTTATATTTGCTCAGATTTATAATTTCAAGGCAAAGTTTAAGAATACGTTTGAATAAGCTACTCTTGTACCTGAGTTAGCGGGTTACATGCTCACGGCTCTCTTTTTTTTATACGTGCATCGCAATTACTATTTCGCCCTATCGCCGCCCACCGACCCTGGTAAAAGTCAGGTGCCTAAACCCCTCTTGCAAAATCCGAGCAAAACCAGGATATACAAATCTTTGCAAAATAAACTGAATTACTGTAGAAATCATTTCTCTCACAAATTTCGGTCACGAGCTTGGATAAAGACTTTTCAGAACTTCACCCTTTCGCGATACCAGTTTATTACAGGTAACCCGGGGATGGTTATTTTTTCTCGTTTGTCTCGTAATAGCCTGCATATACGTATATGCCGTTGGGACGGGTCTACTACGTCCAGTCTAAGTTCAACTGTCGGAAGCTACGACCTGACACAGTGAATTAGATCCGGTAAAGTTGGAAGAAAGGGTTCCCGGGAACCACGACTTTCCTCTTCGAAGATGGCCGACAAACGAGCCTATAATTTCAGGTGTAATCTCGCCTAACACGACGCGAGAGAGAAACAACCCTACGCTACCCTAATTTCAAATATGCAGCAGATTCAACCTCACGGGATTTTGTAACAACAAAACTTTGCACTGATTTGAAGTGACCATTTGACGTAATTGTTGAGAACCCTTTTTGTAATAGATTGATGATAGACATCTTAGATTTTAATTATTTGGGTTGATAGTCACATCCAGATCGAGCAAAATAAAGAAAGAATACAAGTTAAAATTCATTTCAAAAGTGACCGCAAGTTGTTGCATTTTTTCACCAAAATTTTATTTATAATTAACTTTTCTAAATTCTGAATATTTATTTTAAACCAATTAAGCTAAAATTATTTTTGAAAATGAAATTTCCAAAACCAAATTAAAAGTAATACAATTAATAAATTTCAATAAAATGATTTAAATAAATTTGTGGTCACGATGAAGATTAAATAGTGTAAATTTAATCAAATGATTTGAAGAAACTCGGATTAAATTAAATAAAATCTTCGTATGAAATTAATTAATTCAAATAATAAATAGATAGAAAACCCTTTGTGGGCTTACCTAGAAAATTAATCCCTTTGATTGTCCTGGGAGCCCTTGTGGTTAAATTGCCAAGTTGGTTGGTTTTTCTTTTAACACAAACCGTCACAATTTAATTTAAATTATTAAATAAAAAAAAATATTATTACTCCTTCACACTAGCACGAAATCAAAAAAATATTTGATGATGAAATAATATTAAATTTTAAAATAAACCCAAAGGGTTGAAATTGGACTTTGTTAAATTAAATAAATTTAAACAAAGAGAATAATTCGAAAATTAACTATCTCGAAAGACCGTCAAGAATCGACTGCCGAAAATCCACGCGAAATCTGTTTTTATGAAATAGGGACGCTCCCTGAACCAACCCCCTCTGGTACTCTCTTTCCACATATGTATGATTATGCAAATTTGACTCTTAAACGTTTTGGCATTAAGATCAACCCTCGTTTAACCCTCCTAAACAAAATATTATTTACTAGTAAGGGTATTTTTGATTCGATTTTTCCCTATATTATTTAACATACAATTTATAAATTTCTTTGATGACCGAATATAATACAATCACAATGTCGAATCAACCCCTATTTACCTGAAAGAGAAATTAAACTCCAAAGTTTGTTGCCGTTTTGTCTGAACTTATTTTTAAACATTATTGTGGCAAATACATGCAGCAACAAATTTCGTTTGTTTAAATTTTAGAATTAAATTCGGAAAGAAAACTGTAATTTCGCGGTACTACCCTCCGCTTGGTGTCGCCACTGGTATTATCTTCGTACGATTTTTCCGAATTTATTCGAAAAATTTACGAAAATCCATCTATATTACTTTCTATCACTATGTTAGTAATTTGGACAACCATTGTATCGTACCAAATTGGTTTACAATGAGTTTAAATAATTTAAACTGTTTACATGCAATTTCACGGTTGCCCTCGCCTAAATTAGGGTTAAATTTTATATTAAAATGTTCAGAAAATTTCACGCGTTTTTTTCTAAAATACTTGTTTTGTACTGGATCTTTTGTATTTAGCAACAATTTAATAATTTTACTAAAACTTTTCTAAATGAACACATGTACAAGTTATTTTCGGTATTCTTCCAGCGCTTGATGTTAGGGCGTGTCTTCTTTTAAGAAACCACTTGACCGTCAGCTTTATCTTTGACAAAATTTAAATTCCAGATTTCCTGTTACAATCGGCCAATATATTTGTAAATATTTAGAATAATGATTTTGACAAATTAGCAGATTTGCGTTAATTTAAAGGTATTATGCTATGAGTGTAGCTCCTTTTTTTTTTATTCAAATTATTGAAAGTTTATTATGCATCTAATAACTACAAATTTTGTGCCTCTGACCGAATTTATTTCTCAAATTGTGAATCTTCATTAAATTTATAATTATCTTTCAGCTACGAATTAATAAGTATTTTTAAAATAGGACTATTAATTGATTATAAAATTATAGTTTTGATTTCTTCATTAACATTAAACAATAATAGGATTATTTGTATTTTTATGTGGTGTGCAATATTTCTCTGACCGACTAGCTTGGTGTGTGGCGATAACGCTATTCATACCGCTTGAAACATCCCCCGTTACCATGTGGCCTTTTTAAAACATGGCTTTGCAATTTGTAATCACTTAAAATTCTCGGAAGAATTTCGTGGGAACGGTCGTTTTCTAAACATTTCAATATTTACAAAACACGTGTGAATTTAAACTAAATCTAAATTTGGTTGTTTCTTTTAATTTTCACGGAAACAAATCGATCGTGATAAAATTTATCTAATAAATTACTAATTTCAAATTACTTTCTTGCTCGATTATTAATAAATAAAATTTATAAATACCGCGTTCATCACAGTACCTTGATGATGTGATGGTTATTGGGAAAACTTTCGAAGAACATCAAAGTAACCTGCAAGAAATTTTCAGCCGATTGCGAAACGCTCGTCTTCAACTTAACCCTAAAAAGTGTTGCCTTTTCCAAAGAAAAGTCAAGTTTTTGGGACACGTTGTTTCATCGAATGGGATACAAACTGACCCTGAGAAGACTGCAGCCGTACGGGAATGGCCCCGACCTAATGATAAGCACCAACTACGAAGCTTTTTGGGTCTTTGCACCTACTATCGCCGTTTTGTCAAAGGATTCGCCGATATTGCCAAACCTCTTCATAAACTGACCGAAAAGAAGACGCCTTTTATTTGGGACAAAGAGTGTGAATCGGTCTTCAAAACATTAAAAGTTACACTCTGTACGGGACCAATACTTGCTTACCCAAGGGCAAAAGGTCAGTTTATTTTAGATACGGACGCCAGTAATAATGGAGTTGGCGCAGTATTAACTCAAGTACAGGATGGCGAAGAGAGGGTTATCGAATATTATAGTAAGGTTCTTTCTAAACCTGAAAGGAATTACTGTGTCACCCGAAGAGAACTGTTGGCTATCGTGAACGCGGTAAGCCATTTCCACAAATATTTATACGGCCAACATTTTACAATAAGGACAGATCATGCCGCTTTAAAGTGGCTGTTAAATTTGAAGAATGCTGAAGGTCAAACAGCGAGATGGATTGAGAGACTTCAGCAGTATGATTTTGAAATCAAGCATCGCTCGGGAAGGTCTCATCAAAATGCAGACGCCTTGTCCAGAAGACCGTGCAGAGCCGACTGCAAACATTGTAGCCAACGAGAACAAGCTGACCACCTGTGCAACCTTAGAAGGCTAGTTTTGCAACCTACTGACGGATGGACAGCTGAAGAAATAAGAACAGAGCAACTGCAAGACGATGAGATCGGACCGATTTTACAAAGCAAGGAGAACGGAAATGTAAGACCGCAATGGCATGACATTTCAAATAAGAGTCCTGCTCTGAAGGCGTTGTGGGCACAATGGGACTCCCTGAAAGTCGAAAATGGGCTGCTCAAAAGGGCTTGGGAAAGCGCGGATGGAAAGACGGTAACAATGCAGCTAGTCCTACCGAAGAGTCGTGTAAAGGAAGTCTTAAGGGAAATCCATGATGGAAGATCTGGAGCTCACTTCGGCGTCAACAAAACCTTGGGGAAGGTTCGCGAACGCTTTTATTGGGTCAATAGCCGAGAAGATGTCGCTAATTGGTGCCGGAAATGTACAATATGTGCTGCGAGTAAAGGCCCGAAAACTCGTAGCCGGGGAGCCATGAAGCAATACAACGTTGGGGCTCCGTTTGAGAGGATTGCGTTTGATATTGCGGGTCCATTTCCAGTCACCGACTCGGGCAACAAATACATTATGGTTGTTGCCGACTATTTCAGTAAATGGCCTGAGGCATACGCGTTACCAAACCAAGAAGCTATTACTGTGTCTCGTGCTTTGGTGGATAATTGGATTTCTCGTTATGGGCTTCCCATGGAAATGCATTCGGACCAAGGGCGAAACTTTGAGTCAGGGGTTTTCCAAGGAATTTGTGATCTCTTGGGTATTCGGAAAACCAGGACTACACCGCTGCATCCTCAGTCCGACGGAATGGTCGAGCGCTTTAACAGCACCATGGAAGAGCACCTATCGAAAGTTGTAGAGGCCCATCAAAGAGATTGGGATCGCCATTTACCGTTGTTTTTGTTGGCTTACAGAGCGGCGATCCATGAAACTACAAATCAAACTCCAGCCAAGATTTTGTTTGGACGGGAACTCCGCTTGCCTTGTGACCTTGTGTTTGGGACACCCACTCAAGAACCCAAGGAAGTTAGAAGCTATGTAGAAGAGCTTCAAGAGACGATGTCCCATATCCACGACTTGGCTCGAGACCGAATTGAGATTGCCAGTGACAGGATGAAGACGCGGTACGATTTGAGGGCGAATTCGGTAGGGTTTCAAGAGGGAGATTTGGTCTGGCTATTTAACCCTCAACGGAAGAAAGGGCGATGTCCGAAGCTTCAGCCGAAATGGGAAGGCCCTTATACCGTACTGACCCGACTTAACGACGTGGTGTATAGAATCCAAAAGAACCCCAGGGCTAAGATGAAGGTAGTGCATTTAGACCGTTTAGCCCCCTATGCGGGTTCAAATGACGATGAATGATTGTTCGAGACGAACAATTCTTAAGAGGGGGGTAGTGTGACGCGAACGACTCAATTCTAAGAAGCGGTGAATCAGAGTATCGAGTATTGTGTTGTGGACCGCTCACTTCTAGGAACTGAATAGAACTTCGAGTATTATTTACGTTTTGAATGGGTTTATTTATTCTTGTTTACGTCGGCATTGTTTGTCGCTATTGTGATTGAATTCCAATCATCTTGCCGAATTGAAATAATTCAGGAGAAACGCGAGAAAATACTCGAAAGTTCTGGAAAGAGTCCATACCCCTATATATATGCGAGACAGCGAGTCAGTCAGTCAGTCTGGTTTTGGGAGAGCGACATAAAGGCGAACTCCGGCGATATCCAGCGAATTTAGAAAGCGATAAATTAAAGTGTTTTGTGTTCCGTTAGTGATTTAGAATATTAGCTGTGTTAATTAGTTGTAATTAATTTGATTTGTAAATAAACTTGCCGAGAAATTATCTCCAGCTCTTTAAATCAGAAACCCACATATAAATAAACGTCACAGTATTAAAATTTGCGCTACTATCGGTAGTATCTATCAAATCAGAACACAATTTTAAAATTTTTCAAAAATTTGGACTGCCCATAAATTAAAATTTTTCGTAATGACTTCACTAATAAGGGGCTGATTTAAAGTATAAGATAATACCGGTAGTATCTTCGTTTCCATGGAAAAATAAACAAATCCGAGGTTGTGATTTGATGTCGTCATGGAAAAGTATTAAAATTTGCGATACTACCGGTATTATCTCCAACTTGAAATCAGCCCATAAGTGAATAAATTTTGACAAAAGTTCTGGAAAAGAAGTAATTTTTGATTACAAATATGTAAACGTGCCAAATTTCACAGCGATCCTTAATCTAAAATTATTAAAAACATGAAAATAGATTGCAAGAAAAATTTTCCCTTGAAAGTTTTTAAAATTCGGTAGATTTACTCCACCAATAAGTATAATAAATACCTTTTTTCTTTAATTAAAAATTATCCCTAGTGAGGCTAATCCACAATTGCTAATGCCATTTCATTTGATGGTCCTAAAAATTCATCTTTATCTTCTAAATTTGACTTCATGATCCTTAAAGATGTTGTTCTAATAACTACATTATCTTCATAATCTGACTCTTAAGGTTCTAAAATTTGTTTTTAGAAACACTATTTAAGATTGCTTGACCATGACAGCGACTACAAATTATTAAACAATTTAAAAATCATATTTAGCAGCATATCAGAGACTCGCTTAAATAAATTTGTTATTGGTTAAACCCGATAAAATATCGGTTGTAATTTTGTCTGTAGAAGGCTTGCGACAACATTGGGCTTGAAATATCCAAAACCCAGATAACATTTTTTGCAAATGCAGAGTATAAAAAGAAGGTCTCTACTTTTTGACACAATCTCGGCAAATGTCATTTTTACTAAGACCAATAGCATGCAGATTTTTAAGAAGCATATACCACCAACATGTTTTGGTTTCCTTTGTTGAGACAAATCCAATTTTCCTTACGTGTCTTAGGAAAATTTTTATAATAGTCATCTATACGATCTGGGCAGTAAGCTAAGATCTCCGTGTATTCCCCAAATCTTTACACTCTAAAAAATCTAGGATTTGAGTTAAATACAATCTGGTTTATGACGACGACTTTTAATTTGAGTAACGCGCTAGTTTTATGCGAAAGTTTTCGTAAATATACGTTACTAACCAGGAACTACCACTAACCATTTTTCTATTCGTCACGAACTCAATAGGTAGCTCAACCACTTGAGCAACACAGGTAAAATTTTGCCTATATCTCTGGTAAGAAAAAAAACATACACTGAGTGAGTAGCACAATACTCAGAATCCATTAAAGGGCTTTATCTCACAAATAGAACGTGATTAACAAATACTGACTGAGTTGGCAATAAAGTTACTAGAGGTTTTTATTTTGCAAATTGTCGGTTTGTTAAGATTACATATACGGGTTATGTTTGACACTTGACAGTCTACCTCTTGGAGTAAGCTTCTTAAAATTAGACGTTGAGTCCAGAAAATATTGGTAACTATTAATTCTATTGTAGACTCTACTTTTGAAATACGCCATTACAATAAAAGTGTTATGTTCTAATTCAAAAACCATTTAAAGAAAATTTTTGCAACAACTAATGACAACTTATTATTTAAATTTTTGAAATGTCAAATGAAGTTTGGACTAAATAGCCAATTTCAAGAGGCACTTCAATGTTGTCAACTCAATCAGTTCTTGCTGATCACGTTGTAGTTACTGTTACAAAAAAGTACCTACAGACCTTTTTTGTACAGAATTAAAT
The DNA here is from genome assembly GCA_029207805.1 of Tribolium confusum. Classification (NCBI taxonomy): domain Eukaryota; kingdom Metazoa; phylum Arthropoda; class Insecta; order Coleoptera; family Tenebrionidae; genus Tribolium; species Tribolium confusum. The sequence continues at coordinate 7,966,661 of JALGAY010000003.1, forward strand.
CTGTCTATCTATCTATCTATTCGTCTAAACTTAATCTATCTATTCGTATTCGTCAAAAACTCTAACCCGAGATCTTTGACGTCACGCATCACGTACTTATAGTAATCGCACAAAACCCGCATTGATGAGAAACATTCATCTTTCATATAACATTTACAACACTGAAACCAGTGACGCACAAGAGGGGGTCAGCTGGGTACCCTCATCCACTTGTAAAGTTTTGAGGATTTTTGATGGAAAATGAAACAAAACCATTTTTAACACGTTTTGGAAAATATTTTTTAAAATGAGGTTTGGTGGGTTTAAAAATCTCCCGAACGCTACTAGTCTCTTTACTTATCCGGCACATTTAAGAGTTATTTTCTTGAATTCTGTAAATTTAAATTAGCGAATTTTCAGTACCATAATTAGTTCTCTCTCGCACACACAAACTTTATTATGAATGCAATGAAACATGCCTTATCATTAGCGATTTAAGTTACAATCGTATTGTTTTGGCTAAAAGGCGCCTTTTGCTTCAGTCTTCATTTATACTCTTTTAAATAAATGGTTTAAAAAGTAGTACAGAATTGGTTTTGCATTCATATTGTTAGCGTGTTAGTTATTCTGTCACTCTGTGTTTTATTCCAAATGAGTTCACAAAAAAAAATGTCTGGTTGGGAACGTAAGAAAAAGAAATTATTTGAAAATCCAGCCAAAAGTGTTCCTTCAATAAAAACATTGTATTTTAAAAGGTAAAATAATTTAAAAAAAAAAGAGTAATATTTTGATATAAAAAAATATAAAATTATTAGAGTTCGTTTTTTATTTTTGATAAACTTTCTGATGCTTCTTCACAAACATTTTTTAAAATGTTTTGTAATCATTTAGAAAAACTTGGTTTTTTGATATCCAGAATTGTAGGGGTCAAGCATATGACGAAACTTCAAATATGTCTGGTCATATTTCAGGCGTCCAACAAAAAATCCGTCAAACTTCAACCTAAAGCGTTATATATATATAAGCGTTGCTCACAAATTAAATCTAGTTCTAATAGATACAATTTCTAAGTGTTTAGAAGCTAAGTCATTTTTTGATTGTCTGGGAACTTTATGTACTCGTAGTTTTATCACTAGTAGTTTACCTCGTATTCGTTTATTTGAAGAAACTCAAAAAAAGCTAAATGAAGAAATTTGGAGTTTATTAAAAAACTTAATGACACAAAATGGTTTAGTCATTGCAACTTTTGTCAAAAAATGTTTTGAGGCAATTATATTTGCTCTAGACTAGGAGGAAAAGTACATACAACGGCAAAAATTTTATCCGAATGGAATGGAATCCAAAACCAATTAATGAAATTTGAATTTACTTTTATGATTGTTATTTGGGAAGATTTTTTGGTGAAATTGAATAGTTTGTCAATGTATTTACAAAAGTTTTTCATAAATTTTAAAATTGCTGTAGATATGATTAAGGTAACCAAAACCCAATTTAACGATTTTAGAAACGACGAATCTTTTGCCAAATTCGAGCATAAGTATCTCACAATGATAAGCAAAGTCATGCAAGCTTGATTTTAAATATGAGAAAGTAAGAGTTCGTAAGCGGAAACGTTTTGCTGACGAAAAATGTCCTGATGACCCAGTAGAAGAAGACGATGGCCGCCAAGCTTTTAAAGTAAACATTTATTTTTTTATATTAGATAGGGTTGTACACGAAATTCAAGAACGTTTTAAAAATTTTATTAAAAAAGCGGCATATTGAAAACACTGAACATAATATTTCATGCCTGAAAGATTTAATTTTATTTTATGAGGAAGATTTGATAAATCTTAGCAATGTTGTTGATCAGTATTTACAGTTTAGAGATTTGTTTTTAAAAATAGTTTCGCCAACTGAAAAAAGTTCAATACATCTGAAATTTTACCATTTTTAACTTCAAATAACATGTTACATTGTTTCCTCATTGTTATTTCCATTTTGTATATTTTTTTAACCATGTCAGTAGCAACAGCTTCTGCTAAGCTCTCCTTTAGTAGACTTAAGCTAATAAAAAAGTATCTTAGAGCTACTATGGGAGAAGAAAGATTAAGCAATTTGGCTCTGCTAAATATAGAAAAAGAAGTGGTAAAACAAGTTGATTTCGATAATGTATTAGTACATTTTAAAAAAGCAAAATAAAAAAAAATTGTTTTTAATTTTTTTAATGTAAAATATATGATTTTTTGTGCGTATAAATAAAACGTTAATTTCTTGTTTTTATTTTATAAATATGATTATAATTATACTTAGTTCTTTAACTTATGTGATTCAGTGATTTAAGAAGCTTATTTATGTCACCGTCTCGTTCAGCACGTCATTAATTTTGCAAACCCTATTAAACATAAAAAACAGAGTAGCTAACTAGCTACAACTACCCCACAAAATATCAGTTATTAGTATTATTATTATCATATTTACCTATGCAACTTTTTAAGAAGCCTAATACCTTCATAGGTGTTCATAAGGGCTAGTTGCGCCACTATTAGAAATATTATTCGCCCAGGAACCCTAGCAATCCGATTATCCGCAAATATAATCGCAGACTGAAACTACGCAAATTCTAAATTTTAAGCCTGTAATATTTTTTTCTATAATAAATGTCCAATTTTCCTTGATTGTTTTTCGTAACTTGTAAATAGACTTAGGTCCGGTCGCATAAACGCTGATAGTCATCAAAAAGATAATGTGACGCGAACGACTCAATTCTAAGAAGCGGTGAATCAGAGTATCGAGTATTGTGTTGTGGACCGCTCACTTCTAGGAACTGAATAGAACTTCGAGTATTATTTACGTTTTGAATGGGTTTATTTATTCTTGTTTACGTCGGCATTGTTTGTCGCTATTGTGATTGAATTCCAATCATCTTGCCGAATTGAAATAATTCAGGAGAAACGCGAGAAAATACTCGAAAGTTCTGGAAAGAGTCCATACCCCTATATATATGCGAGACAGCGAGTCAGTCAGTCAGTCTGGTTTTGGGAGAGCGACATAAAGGCGAACTCCGGCGATATCCAGCGAATTTAGAAAGCGATAAATTAAAGTGTTTTGTGTTCCGTTAGTGATTTAGAATATTAGCTGTGTTAATTAGTTGTAATTAATTTGATTTGTAAATAAACTTGCCGCGAAATTATCTCCAGCTCTTTAAATCAGAAACCCACATATAATAAACGTCACACTGGTGTCAGAAGTGGGATTTAAAGAAGCTTGGTGGACAAAGAAAAGTTTATGTCTCTGGAACCTTCTGGAAGAACAACAAGAAGTCAGACAAGAACCATGAAGGAACAACTTCGTGTATTCTTCGAGAAACTAGAAAAACAACGCTTGGAAGATAAAGAAGAACAGAAGAAATTTCTGGAAGATCAAGAAAAACGAAGAATGCAAGAAAAAGAAGAAGAAGAAAAACGACGACTGCAAGAAAAAGAAGAAGAAGAAAAACGTCGAATGGAAGAGCAAGAAAGAATTTTCGAAAAATTCGATACCTTACAAGATGCTCTTAAGAAAGATGTCGAAGAAGTAAAAAAGGAATTTGAGGAAAAAGTTTTCGAAGTAAAAGAAGAAGTAAAAGAAGAGATAAAAGAAGTTAGGGAAGAATTAGAAAAGAAAGTTTTAGAATTGGAAAGTAAAATGAAGAAACTTGGAACAGGACAAATTTTAGGAAGCGAAGTAACATCGCAACGAGTAAAACCCCCAACTTTCGATGGTCAGTCTTCGTGGTCAATGTATAGGAGGCAGTTTGAAGCAGCGGCGGAGATAAATTGCTGGAATGATGAAGAAAAAGCCACAGCTCTGGTGTTAGCACTGCGAGGACCAGCTCTCCAGCTGCTTCAGAATGTATCTGATCGTGATCAGAAAAACTATCACGCAGTGGTCAACGCCTTGGAATTGCGCTACGGAGACCAGCACATGGACAGAGTATACCAAATGATGCTTAAGTCCCGACATCAGAAAAGCAACGAAAGTTTGCAAGAATATGCCGCGGAAATAGAAAGATTGGTTAATTTAGGTTATCCTTCCGCACCTGCAGACCTTCGCCATGAGATGGAAGCCAGCGCATTTATTGATGGTTTAAGAGATGGCGATTTACGACGTTATCTACGTCTACATAGATATAAAACCTGTGCTGACGCGCTTATCCACGCGTTAGAATATGAGGCGGCAAATGAAGACTTTTCACGACGACCAGCTCAACGCGTGCGATTGATGTCCGCAGAGGAAACTCCAACAAATAATTGCTGCTGCGAAGAACTGAAGAGTATGTTGGAAAAGATGCAGCAGACACCAGCACGCACTGGAGGACGGCCTAAGTGTTATGGTTGTGGTAAGATAGGCCATATAAGAAGGGATTGCCGCCAACGGGGAAGGTCTGAGGATGTAAGGAGGGGTCAGGAAGATGTCACAGGCCCCTCAATTTCCCGGCATCAGGAAAACTAATTTCAGCTAGCACTTTGGGGCGTGTGCTAGCTGATACGCCCAAAGCCCCTAGGATCATCTCCGTCTCGCAGCTAGGAAAAGGAAATGATAGTCTGTTGCTGGATGGACGAATCAACGGTCGAGACACCAAGATGACGGTTGACACGGGAGCAACACTTTCTCTAGTGAGACGGGACATGCTGGAAACATCTCAAAATATCTACATGACAAGATGTAACTTCGTTTTGAAAACCGCTACTGGTGAAACAGCACAAGTACATGGAGAAGCTAATGTCAAACTTGAGATAGGACCATTCAATATTGTACACCGAATGGTTGTAGCTGAGATAGTTGATGAAGTGATCTTGGGTTTGGACATTATGGACAAATATGGATTTGTGCTGGATATTAAGAACAGGATGTTACAAATGGGAAACGAAGAAATCTTGTTACATTCTGCGACCGCTTCATCTGACCATGTAAACATCATCGTCTCAGAATCAGTTCGTGTCCCCGGCAATTCTGAGAAAATTGTGCTGGCAGAGTTGGAAAAAGATCCTGGGGGATACCGAACGGGAGTTGTTGAACCGGACATGACGAAATTCACGAATGCGACACACAATAAACAGATCTTGGTAGCTAGAGCACTCGTTGAGGCTGGTGGAAAGATTCCTATTCGCATAGCCAATCTCAGCGAAAATCGAGTTACGTTGCAGAAAGGGGAACAGATTGGCTTCTTTCAGCCTGCATTACGAGTTGTTCGTTGTGAAGAAAAGGACAACAAGAGTTACCAGGAAGGAGAAGGTAAAAATAACCCGGAATTGGAAAATTATTTTCTGGAAGAATGGCAACACTTATCAGAAGATCAGAGGAAAGCAGCCACTGCTTTTATTCGAAAGGAACAAGACATTTTTGCAATAGGGGACAAGATTACGGGAAGAACTAATTTGGTACAGCATCGAATTAATACGGGATCAGTACAACCTATTCGTCAGCCCCCGAGAAGACTCCCCTTTGCGAAACAGGAAGAAGTGGCTCGAATGATCGAAAAAATGAAAGAAGATGGCGTCATTGAAGATTCGTCAAGTCCCTGGTCTTCACCAGTTGTACTAGTAACAAAGAAAGATGGGTCAACTCGTTTCTGCGTTGACTATAGACGGCTCAACGAAGTAACGAAGAAAGATAGTTACCCACTTCCACGCATCGACGATACACTGAGCATGTTAGCTGGTTCCCAATGGTTTTCTACTTTAGACTTGAAGAGTGGGTATTGGCAGGTTGGAATTCACCCTGAGGATAAGGAGAAAACTGCCTTCTCGACTGGAACTGGGCTCTACCAGTTTAATGTTATGCCTTTTGGACTTTGTAATGCGCCAGCTACGTTCGAGCGGCTAATGGAACTTGTCCTTCGAGGGTTGACTTGGAGAACTTGCCTTGTGTACCTTGATGATGTGATGGTTATTGGGAAAACTTTCGAAGAACATCAAAGTAACCTGCAAGAAATTTTCAGCCGATTGCGAAACGCTCGTCTTCAACTTAACCCTAAAAAGTGTTGCCTTTTCCAAAGAAAAGTCAAGTTTTTGGGACACGTTGTTTCATCGAATGGGATACAAACTGACCCTGAGAAGACTGCAGCCGTACGGGAATGGCCCCGACCTAATGATAAGCACCAACTACGAAGCTTTTTGGGTCTTTGCACCTACTATCGCCGTTTTGTCAAAGGATTCGCCGATATTGCCAAACCTCTTCATAAACTGACCGAAAAGAAGACGCCTTTTATTTGGGACAAAGAGTGTGAATCGGCCTTCAAAACATTAAAAGTTACACTCTGTACGGGACCAATACTTGCTTACCCAAGGGCAAAAGGTCAGTTTATTTTAGATACGGACGCCAGTAATAATGGAGTTGGCGCAGTATTAACTCAAGTACAGGATGGCGAAGAGAGGGTTATCGAATATTATAGTAAGGTTCTTTCTAAACCTGAAAGGAATTACTGTGTCACCCGAAGAGAACTGTTGGCTATCGTGAACGCGGTAAGCCATTTCCACAAATATTTATACGGCCAACATTTTACAATAAGGACAGATCATGCCGCTTTAAAGTGGCTGTTAAATTTGAAGAATGCTGAAGGTCAAACAGCGAGATGGATTGAGAGACTTCAGCAGTATGATTTTGAAATCAAGCATCGCTCGGGAAGGTCTCATCAAAATGCAGACGCCTTGTCCAGAAGACCGTGCAGAGCCGACTGCAAACATTGTAGCCAACGAGAACAAGCTGACCACCTGTGCAACCTTAGAAGGCTAGTTTTGCAACCTACTGACGGATGGACAGCTGAAGAAATAAGAACAGAGCAACTGCAAGACGATGAGATCGGACCGATTTTACAAAGCAAGGAGAACGGAAATGTAAGACCGCAATGGCATGACATTTCAAATAAGAGTCCTGCTCTGAAGGTGTTGTGGGCACAATGGGACTCCCTGAAAGTCGAAAATGGGCTGCTCAAAAGGGCTTGGGAAAGCGCGGATGGAAAGACGGTAACAATGCAGCTAGTCCTACCGAAGAGTCGTGTAAAGGAAGTCTTAAGGGAAATCCATGATGGAAGATCTGGAGCTCACTTCGGCGTCAACAAAACCTTGGGGAAGGTTCGCGAACGCTTTTATTGGGTCAATAGCCGAGAAGATGTCGCTAATTGGTGCCGGAAATGTACAACATGTGCTGCGAGTAAAGGCCCGAAAACTCGTAGCCGGGGAGCCATGAAGCAATACAACGTTGGGGCTCCGTTTGAGAGGATTGCGTTTGATATTGCGGGTCCATTTCCAGTCACCGACTCGGGCAACAAATACATTATGGTTGTTGCCGACTATTTCAGTAAATGGCCTGAGGCATACGCGTTACCAAACCAAGAAGCTATTACTGTGTCTCGTGCTTTGGTGGATAATTGGATTTCTCGTTATGGGCTTCCCATGGAAATGCATTCGGACCAAGGGCGAAACTTTGAGTCAGGGGTTTTCCAAGGAATTTGTGATCTCTTGGGTATTCGGAAAACCAGGACTACACCGCTGCATCCTCAGTCCGACGGAATGGTCGAGCGCTTTAACAGCACCATGGAAGAGCACCTATCGAAAGTTGTAGAGGCCCATCAAAGAGATTGGGATCGCCATTTACCGTTGTTTTTGTTGGCTTACAGAGCGGCGATCCATGAAACTACAAATCAAACTCCAGCCAAGATTTTGTTTGGACGGGAACTCCGCTTGCCTTGTGACCTTGTGTTTGGGACACCCACTCAAGAACCCAAGGAAGTTAGAAGCTATGTAGAAGAGCTTCAAGAGACGATGTCCCATATCCACGACTTGGCTCGAGACCGAATTGAGATTGCCAGTGACAGGATGAAGACGCGGTACGATTTGAGGGCGAATTCGGTAGGGTTTCAAGAGGGAGATTTGGTCTGGCTATTTAACCCTCAACGGAAGAAAGGGCGATGTCCGAAGCTTCAGCCGAAATGGGAAGGCCCTTATACCGTACTGACCCGACTTAACGACGTGGTGTATAGAATCCAAAAGAACCCCAGGGCTAAGATGAAGGTAGTGCATTTAGACCGTTTAGCCCCCTATGCGGGTTCAAATGACGATGAATGATTGTTCGAGACGAACAATTCTTAAGAGGGGGGTAGTGTGACGCGAACGACTCAATTCTAAGAAGCGGTGAATCAGAGTATCGAGTATTGTGTTGTGGACCGCTCACTTCTAGGAACTGAATAGAACTTCGAGTATTATTTACGTTTTGAATGGGTTTATTTATTCTTGTTTACGTCGGCATTGTTTGTCGCTATTGTGATTGAATTCCAATCATCTTGCCGAATTGAAATAATTCAGGAGAAACGCGAGAAAATACTCGAAAGTTCTGGAAAGAGTCCATACCCCTATATATATGCGAGACAGCGAGTCAGTCAGTCAGTCTGGTTTTGGGAGAGCGACATAAAGGCGAACTCCGGCGATATCCAGCGAATTTAGAAAGCGATAAATTAAAGTGTTTTGTGTTCCGTTAGTGATTTAGAATATTAGCTGTGTTAATTAGTTGTAATTAATTTGATTTGTAAATAAACTTGCCGAGAAATTATCTCCAGCTCTTTAAATCAGAAACCCACATATAAATAAACGTCACAGTATTAAAATTTGCGCTACTATCGGTAGTATCTATCAAATCAGAACACAATTTTAAAATTTTTCAAAAATTTGGACTGCCCATAAATTAAAATTTTTCGTAATGACTTCACTAATAAGGGGCTGATTTAAAGTATAAGATAATACCGGTAGTATCTTCGTTTCCATGGAAAAATAAACAAATCCGAGGTTGTGATTTGATGTCGTCATGGAAAAGTATTAAAATTTGCGATACTACCGGTATTATCTCCAACTTGAAATCAGCCCATAAGTGAATAAATTTTGACAAAAGTTCTGGAAAAGAAGTAATTTTTGATTACAAATATGTAAACGTGCCAAATTTCACAGCGATCCTTAATCTAAAATTATTAAAAACATGAAAATAGATTGCAAGAAAAATTTTCCCTTGAAAGTTTTTAAAATTCGGTAGATTTACTCCACCAATAAGTATAATAAATACCTTTTTTCTTTAATTAAAAATTATCCCTATAATAAACGTCACAATAATTTGAGATTTTATTGGTCTAAATTTGAAAGTACTTAGATTTTAGCCAATGAAACCGCAAATCAACTTTTTGATGATCATTAAATTTTGATTGGCGTTTATTCAGCCGGCCCTTAGACTAGCATTGGTTAGTGGTCAAAGTGTTCCAACAGTTTTGCTTTTTTCCTATCGCATGAATGAAAAATTCATAAAACCAAATCAAAGTTGGTGGAGATTGCGGTCAACGTTGTCGACTTATGGATCACGTGTGACATATTTCTCGCCAGGTTCTCGTGCAGACAAGCAACTTTATTAAATAATAAACCTAAATATAACATTTGGCAAAACCGAGCGCAACTGTAGAAATTTTTAATAAATGTCCGTGGTTTACGCTGCTGTAGTAATTGCTACTGCACTATGACAACACGAACTTAACAACCAACTATTACTTTAGTAAATTGCCTCGCAAGCTTCTAATTTTCTTAAAAACAAGGCAAAACAGTAATTAGCGGATTTCCGGTATTATGCTAGACGGTTGTACCTCTTCATCACAATTCGACTTGCCTGTGGATTCATTTGATATGAATCAAATGAGTGACGTCACAACAGCGAGTACAGGTGGTAGAAAACGGGCTACCAACCCCTCTATATCGATCCCGACCCCCACCATCGTCTGCGGAGCTTGTTGCGTCACTATACGTCATCGTCACCGAGTGTTGCGGATGTCTCTGAGGCCTCAAGAACCATAAAAATTATTCACCAGCGATGGGACGCTTCTTGATTTCGTCGAGTCAAAGCGAATGATAAGTCGCCCCCATAAGCATTTGCCAAATTTATGTTTACTTTATTTATCTTGTTGATTTTTAATTCGGTTACACGTGACCGCAATAATCTTGCCAACAGGGATCAGCCGAGGATCAGTTAATTGAGGGCTGCATCGTTTAATTTTAAATAATAATCCGAAGCTTTCGGACCGAAAAGTTCCCGGAGATTCGTGGAGGCGGCATTTAACTTGTTTATTAAAATTTAAAACTCGCTTCGTTTCAAATAGTTTTATTAAGGTAAAACGATGAAGAGGAGATTTAATGAAAAAGGCCAACAGGTTAGAGAAAAGGGAATGAGATGGATTACTCGAGGTGTTTTCAGATAATTGAAATGGGAATAGAGAAAAATAATAACGCATGAAGTTCAGAAGGTGAGACGAGCTTACAGTGACCCCAAAAAATCGAACATTTAATAACACAGCTCAAGAAAATTAAACAATGATAATAATTTTATTATTATCAATTTGTTGCCCTTGTTACTCTTGCGGATTTTTATGATTACAGGGTTTACGTATTATAAATGATTATAACATCCAAAGAGCGTTGCAATTTTCATCAAATCAATTAAAAAATAAAAATGTGCCTCTTTATATTAATAAAAAAATATTTTATTTACGTGACACAGTTTGGCATTTTAATAATCTCTTGATTTGTTTATACATTTCAGAGATTGTTCTACAAATTGATTCTGTTTTACTTTTTTTTACTTGTTTTAATTTTTTCCACTATACCTGAGACTGTTCTTTTCAAAACTCATCTCTACCTACTTACAGGACGGAGCGTTTAAATAATGAAAATAACATTGTTTTAATTAACAATGCTTAATTCTATCACGCAGTTTTATAATTAGTTAAAATAGTTTTATAATTATGTCGCATTATCGAAATGGTTGATAAAATCTTTTATTTCATTTCTCTAAGTGGTCATATCAAATATTTCTAATTTGTAACGTAAGTCTAGTATCAAAATAACACAATAAATCCAACTGGTTTTGTCATAATGTTTTATTAGTTTATCTATCTTTGCCAAGAAAACTGATAACAATACTTCTTTTACACATTTTTTTTGTTTTTAGAAAAGCTCTGTGATAATTTTATTCAAAAGCATGTTAACTGCTACAATTGACAAGGAGATTGTTACGCAATGTTGACCACATAAAATTTTTGAACAAGTGTTGTTCCATCTGGTTTTGATGTTCAAACATGGTTTTACATAAGACACTTCTTCTATGTCGTAACAATTTTTCATTTTAATTTGTAGTTGCTCAGATTTCCTTATCTTAATAAATGTTTTTCTGAGTTTAGCTATTACAGTAGAAGTGTTACTTTCAATTATTTCCTCCTTATCCTCTTCAAAACCTTTCATTTCTTCGACAGTTTCTGATTCGTTGTAGTCTTCACCTTCTTCTTCGTTCTTTAACAATTTCAGTGTATCTTGTACACCAAGACTTGAAATGTGGGCAAATTAAGAAAAATGCTAATTTTTCTTAATGAAAGTAATATTTGATGACACGTTGCCTACCTTAATTTCTTGTAATTCATTTATTAATTTGTCCGACTTTATACTTTTTATAGATGCTTCTGTAATATTCTTCCCAGATTGTTTTTTCTTTGCCGGTATAAAATCAAAGATTGTAAATTAAAGTTATTATCTATAAAATGTGTCATAATACCAAAATATGTTCTTCCAGCAACCGATGTCCAACCATCGATGTTGAATAAAATTTTAGAAAAATTTTCTGAATCAAAGAAATTTAAAGACAAAATCAGACGCTGGTATTTGATGCTAGTTGAGACAACAATAGCAATAGCAATAGAATTGGGGGTGAGTATGTATAAACGCCTACTTGATTTTCTTATAGGTGTTTGAAAGGTGGAAGACAGTTTTGTAAACATTTTTCTTTTAACAATTTGTTTAAATTAAAATTCGGGTGTTTTAGATATTTATTATTTACATTTTATTTATTTATATCTCGTACTACAACATACTCGTATTATGCACTACAAAAAATAATAAAAAATTAAGAAAAAACACATTAATTTTTATTGTTAAATTATTAATTATTTAAATAAATTATTTTTTTGTAACTTTTTTAAAGAACAGTTATTATTTTTTTAACGTGCATAACTTGAATTAACCAAACATTTTGTAGTTTTGGCAAAAAATAATCATAATATTCGGTAATGTTTAATTTTTTTATTGAAAATTTATAAAGTTAATATTAAATCAATTAACACAGCAACATTTCTTTTAAAAAGCATGTTCTTAAAAAAATCAAGAATAAATTTCACAAAAAAACGAAAATGTTGCTATAGTTATCTTAAAAATTTAAACAAATTAAATATATTTTTTTATACATTGTCTCAGGTAGCATCTTCCTAGTCATTTACGGGCTGATTTCAAGTATAAGATACGTAAACGAGTATGTATATCACAGTAACAGAGTCATGTTTCAAGATAAATGATGATATAGTATTCTATGCAGTATATTCCATAAAATATATACTTTCAAAACAGAACCAAGAAATAAAACAAGAAGCTCACTGCTTAGTAAACTTCACATGTGTTCTCCAACAAGCATTTTGGTGGAGGCGACGGGTGTATATCATGTATACATAAATCCACAAGTGTTCTGTGGCCCTAAACAACATCTTTACAAAATATTCCACCGCTTGTGTAAACACACAGCAGTAAATTAAATTAAGTCAAGAGAGTCATTACGAGAGAACTTGCCAACTTCCACCTTTGTTTAAAAGAAAAAAAACTTTATTGTTAATTTAAATAATAAATAAATAGATTAAAGTAGATGAAAATCGTTTCGTGTGAGAGATTTTAAGCTGGCATTAAAGGTCAACACATAGAGAACTGTTTTACAGTGTAAGGTAATAAAATATTTACATGCATAATTCCGAAGTTATTATTAAACCAAGCCACATTAACAATCAATGCTTGGATTTGAATTTTTGGTATAAAGCTCCATCTACAGGATAAAACGTGTTTTAGGTAGTGTTTAAAGATAGGGTTCTAGAGAGAAAGAAAATACAGGAATTAAATGCTACTCTTGTCTTTTTATAGCTGCCGGATGCTATAATTACACCAAAAACAAATATACATAAAATATTTATGTGATAACTTAAACAGCCAACTCAACAAAGCAGAAGGAATATTGATTAAAAGCATAGATTTACCATAAAAAATGTAAAACAATATAAGAGGATAAAAAAGTTTTTCTCGTTTCTCGTAATAAGCTTTCTGGATTGTGGCTTATACCTTTCTTTTTTATTATTGTGTATAAAAATAAAGAAACAAACAAAACCAGAAAGCGGAACTAGAATGTGAACAAATAACAATGTTGATATTTTCAAAGAATCCTCAACGGTGCTTTAAAAATAAATTCTTTAGTCTCTTATCTGAACCGTGGAGATAGCAAAGAAAGGGTGACCAACATTCTCATTTAAATTTCAAGAGCCCCAACAGTTTCTTGCTTGTCTCTCAACCGTCGGTCGAAATAGCGACTTTTTAAAGTAGACGAAACAATACAATTTTGAACACGTAAATCAATAAAATGGAGTGCGCGACTAGAGCGATGTCAGGTCGATAGGATAAATGGCTGTCCAGGATTGGCTGGATGAAATCAATAGAGGTAGACCGATTTTATCGATTTTTATGCCGGCATCTGCAACTGGCTAAATTCACTTTTGTACGAGTGCTGCTGCAGCCGACGGTGATGCGTTCGTGTTGACCGCCTAAACTCTAGAAGGTAAACGATTTCTGTGTTGTTAACCGTTTTTCGGACGTCGGCGTCGCGATGCACGCGCTCTCAACACACGCCACATTTCAAATAATAAACATTGAGCTGGCTTTGCAAGTTTTGAACTAGTGACAGTTCTTGTAGACTGTATTGTTGATTTTTTGCGTTTTTGTTTGATACACTTGTGAACAAGTTTTCAAAATTGGTTTGGTTCTTTATTTTATTTATTTTGACGCTTACGCACTAAATCAATATTGTAAATAAAAAAGTTGCAGCATAACTGCGGGAATTGATAAATAATGTGACCCGGCTACAGGATACGTTAGCGATTTTTTAAGTTTGCAACAGGTGAAAAATTAATAAGGCATCTAAAATTGTTGCCCACACGTTTTGTTGCAAGTTTAAAGTAATAATAGTACAATCGCCAAAAAATATTTGTTTGAGAGCAGAATTGAGATATGCCAGACGTTTATTTAATTTACATTCAAGTTTGCATATAATGTATTTATCTTATAAAGACTTACAACAAACAATAAATTATGCCAAAATTAAATAACAAAGTAATATTATTTTTCTTTAATAATTGAGAAATTTAAATAGAATTTCTAGAAATAATTTTATGATAAAGATTTTGAATTGTAGGTACAGTAAGGAGCATAAAAACGGGACACCACTGTTGATATATGTAATTGTCATTCAAAGCGCACCAGACCACACTAAACTAGACCACACCGAAACAAATCAAGTCAGATCACACCAAAGCATACTAGACCACTAGGCGTCTGGTTTTTTTGCTCCCGACTGTAAATACCAATTTCACTGTTACCTCAATACAAGTTTACTGCCAATAACTACTTTAAGAAATTTGTCTCTTCAAAATAGTATGCTTTTTAGGTTTTCACCTAAAAATATTAGGAAAAAAATATTTTTCTGTTTTGTCATTACAGTAAAAGTCGGTTATAACGTACCCTTAATGACCCACTTCGAAACACGTTATAAATGAAGTACATTTATACGTAATATATCATAAAAAGACAAAAATAGTAGACAAATAAAGAGAAACAAAACGAAGCTACTAAGAACGTTGTTACTGCTATTTCAAATTTTAAGCATGTGGCGTGTAGTGTAACACTAGTAAAAACCGTCGAACTAGTTTTCTGACATAAACTTGATTAAAAACATGACAATAACCGTTGATAAAAAAGGTTAAGAAGCTAAATATATATGTAGTGGTTTATGTTGTCTATGTACACGACCACTAGCCGTATCAACAAATCCACTTGTTCTAGTCAAGCACAACGCTCTGGGATACGCTGTCCTGATAAAGACGGACACACGAATTTGGTGTACAGCTTCCTGATGTTGTATTTGATTAGAACACCTTTTGCAAGAGATTGTAATTAAACTCGTGCCAAATTTACCTTTCAGAGTATAAAAATTAAAACATGTTGCCGGTAAATATGTTATTAGATACGTCACTGAATGATGTACGGCAAACCTTAGTTTAAATCCTTCAATGAGATAAATATATAAGTAGTATGTTATTTGCGTTTATTAGGCATTCAGTCTTGTACTGAGTGGTCTTCAAAAGGTGTGTGTCACCTTTCGTACCTTAAATTTCCCCAAAAAATTATTCAGCGTACGGTGTAAATTTGTTGTTTTTTTTATTACTGAGGTTATGTTAAGTTTTGACAGTTGGCACATTTGCATTTTACAAGCTAAAAAACTATAAAAACATTAAAAACAAAGGTAAGAGTAACCTCCTTTCATCAAATTTGTTTTTCTAATACAAGGTTTTAAGTTTTTTTTTTATTTTTTGAGGATGGTGTTTTGTAATTGTAATTTTTAGTCGCAAAATCTAATATTATGGCATCCTGCAATATAAGCTCTACCGCTGTTCAGAATAGTTTTCAAAATTATTGCCACTGTAACATTGCGTTCCAAAATTGTCATTATAAATTAATTGATGGACTCCTGGAATACTTCCTCCACTTTTAAAAGCAAAATCAACTGTCACCTTTTAAAATTGTGTGTTTTGTGATTCTCTAATCACTTTTAATCATGTTTGTTATAGTTTACTTAATGTGTAAGTAAAATCGATAATCTTAGTTTCTTCAGAAGAGTATGAATACACGTTTATTTTCGGGTTGTGCCTCTCTCATCACCTTCTCATATCACTTCAGAAACAATCTTGTTTACTCCACTGAAGTTGCGATTTTGTTATTAATTTATTAGAGCAGTATTAATTTGTAGGTAGAAAAATAGAAAGTATAACGGCTCAGTTTGAGAATTTTATTAATACTTGTGTTCTTCTACATTTGTTCCAACTGCTAAACAAATTAGTTTATACTTTAAGGTTGCGAGGCTAAGTCGAGGAATAAGTTATCAATTTGCATTTACACTTAAATATGTTTTTTTTTTGTAGATATGAGTAGGATGACTAGTAATTGGTAAAGACACAAGGTCTCCACTTGCCTAATCTTAGACAAATGACAATATTTCTGAAAAACCGAGTCTCATCGCTCGAATATTATATTGATTTCACATCTGCAAGATAATTAAATGACAATTAATGATAATTAATTAATTATCATGATTGGTACCTGTTCGTTAAAAGTTGATTGATAAATATGAACAATGACTTCAAATTTCTTACACTTTTAACTCTGGACCTGTTGACTAAAATTAGAAATGAGCTAAGGTTTAAAATCGGGATTAAACTACCTTGGCAAAAATTGTAAAATGGCTTTGACCCTAATGTAGAATAATCCACTTTTATGATAGAGCTTCATTAAAAATAACATCAAATTTTCTTTCTAAACTTTTCAAAATTGAATTGTGAGTTCGCATGGAATCTTGTAAGTCAATTTTAAAACAGTTTCTGTTGTCCAAATAGGTTGAAATGTTGCCTACCTATCTAAACATTGTAAAATATAAGAAAAACGACTTTGGAGAAAATTCTAACCGTTGCGTTGTTGATAAAAACCTATTTCACACCATTACCACTTTCCAGTTATCACGCAGATAAGCTTTTTTCTGCTACAGTGCTTTTAATATTAATTTTTGATAAATTTTTCTCATGTACTTTAAAAAAATTTGAAACAGTTTAAAATTTCTATCTTTTTTAATAGCCTTTCTCGGCATTTTTTCAAAAAAAAAAGGCTTAACGTGAAAATGACATGAAACAAGAAAATTTATCCTTTAAATAGGCAGTGAAGTTTAAAATGTCAAGTTGACAAGAATGTACCACTTATACCAACGCCCTAGTAGTTGTTTAAAATTATAAAATCTCAAGATTTTCCGAATGTCAACAGAAGGGTTTTAAAGTCCCAATTGGTTACTCACAACAACAATGAAATCTAACTTAACCGGATTTCACTGTATTAGCTCTGAATGCTGAAAAATGAATGTAACAACAGCGCAGACATCAGTTTGAAATCCAAGCGAGCTTGTGAGTGAAGATTTTAAGAATGGCGTTTAGGTGTGTGCTAGTGCTTATAGAAAAACTGGAAAAAGTGTTTCGTAAATCTAATAACATTTAAGTTTACCAAAACCAAATTAATAGCTATTTATATTCGTATACAATACGGTAGCTTTAATTTTACATGCGACAACTTTGTTTCAGGCCCGAGCTGAAAGCGAGAGTGCGAATAGTTGGAGTCTGTAAAAAGCTGCCGCATAAGATTTGTATAAAAAATTTTGTCCAAAAACTTTAAATTTTGTTTTTTTTTGTGTAAATAATTAATAATTTAAAAATAAATAAATAACTTAAACATAGTGTGCTTTGACCGCATGACGTAAGACCACTGAAGTTTCAGCGATTTTTTAAATTTTCTATTTTTCTAATAAATATAGCTTCATTTGTGGAAATAATTTAGGTACATACCGCTTGATACATAAACTTTATTACTGCAAAGGTAGTTTTTTCCTCAAGCATCTCCTGTGTGGAAGTTCTAACCGTACAATGTGAGATCGGGTGTTTTTCCATTTTTACCGCACAATTTCTGAAAGTCCAGCTTACTATTGATGAAAGAACAATTGTGATAGCCTATTTACAATATGGGAGGACAAAAATACATTTATACGCATGTAAAAGCCAACACTTTGCTTACCGAGTTGACATAATTTTTAATCTCCAAAAAAGTTTATACCTACACAAAAAAAAATTCAATTTGAAAAACATTCTAAAATAAAACGTAAAGTTTACCAATTATTTTTTATTCTACATATTTTTATATTAAATAATGTCAACCCGGAATTTAGTCTTGGGAATAAATTATCAAAAAGGCAAATGTGTGTTAACTAAAAATATTAATTTAAAAATATTTCGCCCTTTGAGAATGTCACCTTACTAATTGTGTCAAAAGTGTTGTACACAGTCATTGAGGCATTCTGACAAAAAAATTAAATTCGAGCCCCCTCCGAAAATCAATCCCAGACACGCCCTTGCTCAACGCTCCTCCAAAGGACAATCATTTATGGACAATCTATAGAATCAGTGTTGGTAGACAACACTTACCGGCCCTGTTACTGTTATCTTTTATAACTCACTTACCGGATTCTTATTGACCCAAAAAATAAGCTTTAAAGAGATAGTGGAAAATAAAACCAAATTTAAAATTTTAATCTAACAGCTAATCTAACTTTCACTTAATATTAAAAATTCGAATATGTCGTTAAGTACTTAATTAGAAATATAAACGCTACTAAACAAAAAAATTTATTTGTATTTTAACATAATGTACATAAATTTACAAAAGTTTCCTTAATTCTTTATTTAACATAATTATTCATAACATTTTTTTATAACATTGTAATCAACAAATACATAAATTTTACTGATTAACTGGGCAATATAAAATGTATATTTTAAGCATAATATTGGTACTTTGGTTGTTTCAAACATTGTCTTCAATCACATTTTCAACAAATATTCTCATTTCCGATCATTTCAGTGAAAACATTCATCAATTAACCAATCAATTAGAAAAAACATAACTAAACTGGTGTTCATTCAACCTTCATTCTTTAAATATTTTTGGACAATGCTATAATAGGTTCCTTCTCACTTTATTACATATTTTCAAAGTTTAAGCGCAAAATCTTATAAAATTTTTTGCTTGAACTTTCACCATTCTTTCATAGAAGCAACTGACATCAATATATCTCATTTAAAATCCAACATAAGTAGGTGTAACAGTCACAAAAATTGTTATTTATGGTTTGAATTGTTAGGTATACCATTTGCATATGGATGAAGTGAGATACGTTCTGTATATTACAAAAACCGCAGATAATAGCTAAAAGTCGATCTCAAACATGTCTTAAAACAGTTCCTCCAAAGTGGACCAAGACCTACATACCACACTTTACAAAAGTTTTAAAAAAAACGTTCTCATAAAGCAGTTTGAAATTAAATTAACGCAAAACTAAAACGGTTCAGCACAACTTACCTTCATAACAAATTGCACCATTTAGGTAGAAATTATTTTTCACTAAACTTTTGTTTTCTTTGGAAAGTAGACTAAACTGTTAAAACCGTTTTTTTTTCTTTCTTAGCCATCATGGACCAAATCGCCGAAAACTACCAACTGAAATGGCACTCATTTGGTTCCTACCTCCACTCCTGCATCGCCACATCTCTACAAAACGAGTCGTTCGCCGACGTTGCCCTCGTCACAATCGATGGCCGCCAAATTATGGCCCACCGTTTTGTCCTCTCCGCCTGCAGTCAATACCTTCACCAAGTACTCAAACTCCAACACCGAATGACCACCACCCTCCCTCTTATGATCATCCTTCCACCTGAAATCAGCTACCGAACCATGAAAACCCTCATCCAATACATGTATAGCGGAGAAGCAACCGTTTCCAAAGACATCCTAGAACCGGTTTTACGCGGTGGTGATATACTCAAAGTTAAAGGCTTATGGCGCCCCAAAGAAGACGAAAATAACGACAATCGGCTAGTGAAGGTTTCACACAAAAACAAGTCGAACAAATCAGAACAGAAGGAAACTCAAGAGATGCCAAATCCGGTTAATCCAGCGGCGCCTAAAGTTTTAAATTATACTATTAATGTGATGAAAACGTACGAGGGAAAAAATGAAGCAAGTAAAGAGAAACAAAGTCAGTTAAACAATGTGGAGGCGGAAAAAAGAGAGAAGCCTAAACAAAACAACCAAAATTCAGTTATTAAGAGTACTGAAGAGGAAAAAAGGGTACAGAAAAGTACGGAATCGGCTGAAAGTGAAAAGACTGAGCAAAGTAACGATTCTCTGCAGTTTTTGGTTATAAAAGAAGAGCCGATTGAGTGGAGTGAAGTCAATGAATCGGATATGGAGTTAGTAGACGAGAAGGAAGTTTTCAGTACGGAGATGACCATCAAACCTGAAATATATATGGAGGATAATGAAGAACAAGGCTTATACTCGCCTCTAACTTGTGAATTGTGCACCGAAACTTTTACGCTTCCAGGCGAATGGGTACGCCATGTGCAGACCCATACGGATATGTTGCCGGCAAAGAGACAAAGGCGAGGCAAAGGCTTGCAGGTAATAGAAGACATCTAATCTAAAAATTTAAGCGTTTTGAATTAGGTCTCATTAAATACAAAATAAAAAACAATGTTTACCGGTTTTAAGTAGGTTGTTTATGTTACGTTTGTTTTTAGGATGATGACTCAGACGCCCCTTTTCCTCAACTCCACTGTGACCTCTGTCAAAAGTACTTCCCCACTCCTGCCGAATGGGTGCACCACATCCAGAACACGCATACAGAATTCGAATTACACTTGTCGAATAAAACGGCGCCCGGAAAAGTGATAAAGGCGCCGAAATCATTCGGTCCCGCTCAGAATTCATGCACGATCTGTTCCAAAAAGTTTCCTTCTCATGCTTCCTTGTTGATACATAAACGCACGCACACCGGGGAAAAACCTTACATGTGTGAATTGTGCTATAAAGGATTTAACGTTAAGAGTAATCTTTTAAGGCATTTGAGGACTGTGCATGATAAGATTATAAATCCCACTGAAGTAGATGACGGAATTAAGGAAGAAACGACGGGGGATTGAGTGTCGATGCATTTTATGTGTACATAAACCGTTCTATTCTATATTCTTAATAAAATTTAATCGACTTGAAATGTATTTTTGTAGTCCCCAATAATAAATAATAGATAATGAAGTAAATGTAAGCTTGGTAGTTTATAACGGGTTTTTTCGGACTTCAGGTGCTGGTAGTCGACGAAAAGCAAGATTCGTTGTCGTCAAACAAAAGTCCTACAAAACCGATGGGTTTGACACAATTTGACTGCCGATCGTAGTGAGGCTGAAAATACCTAACAAAACACAAAAAGTACTTTTAGTCCGAATAGCATAGATTACATTATCTTTTTTTAAAATGTTAAACAATACAATACAATTTCCAAAAATAATTAAAAATTTTAGTAATGTTTTTAATAAATTTGAAAAATTAGTGGAGGGCGGAATAATAGGTGTGGGCATAAGCTTGAAATCTTGGTCTATGCACAAAAATTTTTTACGATAGTTTTACAGTATTCGGGATAGCTTTTTCCCCTACTATAAATTTTCAAATGGTAATCTTGACAATAGAATAAGATCATAAAAGGTTTGTACCTTGAAGAAGAATCTAACATTGTCGGTATTGGGCATGCCAACTCCTTAATAGGTTTTTTACCCTAAAAGCGCCATAGGTTGCAGGTTTAATGGTGGTCAAAGCTGCCACAGTAAAAACAGAATTTTAATTGTATATAACTGTCGGTACAGCAGATATTTTGGAAATAATTCTTAATACATACAGTTTCAAAACACCAGGAAATAGCTGCCAAATTGCTAGCCGCAGTTTTTTTTCTGGCGTCTCGAAATTTACACACCAGAACATGAAACTGGTTTCAGTAGTTTCTTCCAAACTAACAAAAGTGTCGGTAGTTGATTCTGTTTCGACATTCTCATATCCGCAAAACCTTTTATTAGATGAGCGAAATTAGAAGAAAGTTTCTTTTCGAACATTCGCCTACTAATGAGAGAAAACATCTCAAGAATTCCGAAGCAAACAATTGGCATTGTTGATATCGGGGTTCGAACGCGGTTTACTGACTTTCATAGCAGCATTCTTGTGGGTAAAGACGTTTGTTTACAGTTTCCTATTCTTCCATTTACATTTACCTATCATTTTTTAACAAATCATTTTATTAAAAAAAAAGAGCGTTTAATATATCAAATTTTGCAAGATATGAGAAGGAAAATCTTTACGTCTCATACCTAATAATACCATGAATATCAAAGTGGTAAGTAATTTTACACAACACCTCTGTACAAATAAATTATAGAAAACCCATAACTATTTCACATATAATAAGTAAAGTATTCATTATTTCGTAAAAATTTGGTTTATTTTAGAAGTTTTTGGATAAAGTTTTGTATGCCAGTTCGGTGCAAAGCTGTAGCCCTAGAAAAATCGTAGAGAAGACTCATACAGAGTGACATAAAAGTATGGAATAAAATTCATATTTTCTGAGTTAATGTTTTTTAGAAAAACGCCAAAACGGATCGATTTTATTTTTTTATTGTGCACGTTTTTCACTTGTTTCCAAATTTTTTTGGCCAACTGGTTTTTTGCTGTTACGTAATCGATATTTTTTTAAACAGCATTTTTTTTTCAATTTTCAATTTTTTTTCAAGAATTTTTCAAAATAGACGCAATTTTTAACAGAATTACTAAACTAAATGCTTAAATTGATATCCTTTCGTTCCTTAGTAATAATCCGACTAATTTTTGAACTCCGTTAGCACATTATTTATCATTTTTTGACTAATTAAGCGGTTCTGATTTGTAATCGTTTCTCTTACATCATTGATCGATGTTCTAAAATCCTTAAATGTGATTTACAAAACCACACTAAACATTCAATTTTTCTGGATGTTGTAAGTATTGGACTGGTATTTGTTTATCTCATACAGTGTGAATTTTCTGTCGACCCATATGGCAGTTGTGTCTTTTTTGAGCTAATCATATTTTAGGACTGTATTTTTTTAACGTCTCATTGGCTAGACAAGTTTATTTGGATGTCCCTTGCAACACGTTAGTGCCAGCATTAGCGGAACTTTTCCTAATAAAAAAATCTAGACATATCAGCAGCTAATGTATAGTTTAAACAAGATAGTGCACCTCCACACTAAGCTCGTGGTGTCAGAGATTATTTAGTTCATGTTTTGACCGTTTTTCTTAAGGGCTGCTTAAAATCAAAAATATTTGCAACAAAATCAAATATTTAAGAGTAAGAATTACAAATCAGTACCGCTTAGTTAGTCAAAGAAATGGGAAATAATGTGCTACCGGAGTTCGAAAATTAGTTGTATTATTGCCAGACAACCGAAAAACCTAGATTTACAATTAGGCCTTTTAGGGCCTAATTCTAAATCAGATTTACGCCGGTGTAATTTGAGTTGCTAGGAGCAACGTCGTAACTTTATTATACCTACTCTTTATATTAGATGAAGTAACTTTACGCTACTCCATCGGAGTAGCGCAGTGATTTAGAATTCCAACCTTAGTGAACGATTTGCCTCAATTCTTTCTTATTTAGAACTTTCTTGTTCCTCTACTTTATTTGTAATTTTTAGAAGTAGTCTTCTACTCTTTTTTTCCACTCTCTCGCTGGTTTACCTCTTTGTGTTAAGTCCTATTCCTGATTCTAATATTTTTTTAGTAATCTGTTTCCTTTCATTCTTGTTACGTGGCCTATCCATCTAATTCTTTGTGATTTAACTATTCCTACTATATCTGTGTTTTTGTATAATGTTTTTAATTCTTCGTTTGTTCTTCTAATCCAAGTCTCTTCTATGTTTTTCTCTCTATATTTTTTTAAAATCATTATAGTGTGTAATGCATAGACGTTTTTGTTCCAGCAGCTATTCTTGCTTTGATCTCTTCTGTATTTGTTGGTTTCTTTTCTATTACACTTTTTAGGTAGACAAATTTCTTTATTTCTTTGAATTTGTATCTTTCTCTTTTGTTCACTTTTATGTTTATAATCAGCCTTCCTGTTACGTTTGATAGCTCTTTTGTGGTTTTTGTTATAAGTGTTTGACTGTCTACAAATGCAAGGCATTGATGTTGTTGATGGAAAAGCAAATCTTGTTTATATACAGTGTGAACCAGATATAATGAATAAATAAAGATAAATTGTAATTATGATGATAGTTTCATTAGCAAAAGTACATACAACACGTTTTTTCTAACGTCTTTTTTTTAAAAGTAACTAAAAATTGACATAGTGTGTGCTACATAAAAAATACGCAAAATTATGCGTAGAATTCAGATATGCTAAAAAACAATGAGGTCCTCATCTGAAATTTTAAAATCTCAATTTTAGGACACTGTGTATATCTAATTGTTTTGTCAAAAAATGCGAAAAAAAAATCCGTGTCCGAACGTTTTCCTGAAAGGCAAATACCTGAATTTTCATCGAATTTATTCATTAATATAGTTCACACTTTATTTTGTTTTATCTTTATATTGTTTTGTCTTAATATTTTTTCTGGGGCGATTGTACACAGTTCCAAAGAAAGCGCGTCTCTTTCTCTTAGGCCATCAAACACTTCGAACTTTCTTGACAGTTTTCCATTAACCCGAATCCTATTGTGGTTTCCTCCCATGTCATTTTTACTAATCTGGCTATTTTATCGGGTGTTTGGTATAATTGATTTCTGTTTATGCTATCGTAGGCCGTCTTGAAATCAATAAAAAGCATGTATGTTTTACATTTTTGTTGGTGACTTTCCGCTTGTATTTGTTGTAATCTTTTTTTAAAAAGTCGACTTAGAGAAGACTCAAAATTTTTCAGAGGAGACTTCCCTCCCCTGGCGACAATCCTTACTCAGAGTTTCAGGTGTAAGTCTCTCAAAAACCCAATCGCCACTTCATGGCTGTTGGCTTCATGGTAATAAATTTTTTCGCGACTTTTTAATCCGTCATATTTTTGCAAATTTTACGCGATCAGTCAAAGAACGCAGAAGCAATTCCAATTTAGTACATTCTCGTTCTTGCCGTATTACGTATATTAAAACATTTCGCCAGTGAGCCAAAAATATATCTACTGAAAATTATATTTACAAACATCACGAGTCTAATATTACTGAAAACCAATCGCAATTTTAAAATTTATAAAAACTATATGATGGATTTTTCGTCTTCTCACCTTTTTTGAAGCATCTACGTATTTGTTCAAGGTTGGGTACATCATCTTCAGTGGAAAAGTTTAACACTCATGGTACTCTTATCTAGCCTAAGTGTGTTTCGTCGTCATCCATCTACGATTATTATTAAACTGTGGTCTAGGAGTACCTTTTCAAAATGTATCTTTAACCTTTCTAGTTTCATTTTTGATATCTTGGTTGCCATATATCATTGTATTTCGTTTAGTATGTTCTATTCGAGTTTTTATTCTTTCTTCTTATTTTATAAAATTTTTCTATGTAATTTAGTTTAATATGGTACCGTTTTTCTCGTCTGTAAAAAATCCAATTCTCTACCGTTAAGGTCTTCTATTTTCCTTAACCCACAAATGTCTTTTTTATGGCGTCGCTCAAAAAATATGTAAAATGTGTTTTTAGATTGAAACCTACAGACTGTCCTAAATAAGAGATCATAAATTGTCAAAATCTATAACAAAAATTTATATTGACTTTGGGACTAGATGATTACCTATTACTAGTTATTTATTTACATTTGTTTTAGAAATACAAAAACTGATAAAATGATAACAAATAACTCGTTAAGCATGGCTGTTTTCATAATTAAATAAAAGGTCACAGAACAACCTTCACAGAATGATACATATTAAATTAAAAAAAAAGTAATTATAAAAAATAATGGTTTTCTATTTAGGTCTATCCAATTCTTTCTTATATTACTAAGTTTTATAAAACATTCTTAATTTTTTTTTCTTTTTTTGCATGAAATCCAACTGTCAAACGGAATAGGCAATCACAAAATTTCCTAAAACTTATACCATTATGGTATTTAGGCCACGTTTTGTGAATTTTTACGACCTATTTAAATTTATCTTAATTAGTTAGTTTTTTAAAAGTGAAAAGGGTAAAGACACAAAAAATTTTTTTATTAGTCTATATTACTAAAGTGCCCATTTGCGTATTAATTTATATTTGCTTAAAAATCAGTTTTAAGAAAATGTTTGTTTTAAACACAGTCCTAGCAGTTACGGTAGGATTTATTGTGATTGTAAAGTGTTTTTACAAATGGAAGTACCAATACTGGCAAAAAAGAAACGTTCCTTTTATCCCGCCTCATTTTCCTTATGGTGTCTCAACTAACCCTCTGCTAACAAAAAAAAAGGGTGGTACTCTTGTAAGTCAGATTTATAAAGATATGAGATCAAGAGGTTGGAAACATGGAGGATTTTATATTTTCGCAACGCCAGTGTATCTAATAACCGACTTAGATATCGTAAAAGATGTATTTTCAAAAAATTACGAATATTTTGACGAACGTGGATACTATTACAATGAAAAAGACGACCCTGTGAGTGCTTACATCTTAAATTTAGGTGGAAAAAAATGGCATACTTTAAGAAAAAAACTTAATCCGACTTTTACTTCAAGTAAGATTAAAACAATGTTTCAAACACTAAACTTCTGCGTTGAGAGTTTGGTTGAAGGAATAGAAAAAGATTTTAACAATAATGGACCAATTGATATCTACAAAACCTTTGCCTATTTTACAACCCACGTCATTTGTTCCTGTATTCTAGGACTGGAGTGTAATATGAGTCAAGAAGAAAATCTCCTCTTTCAAAATCACATAAACAAGTTTATATCTTGGTCGAAACTGAAATGGATTGCCCAAATCCTAGCTTCGATAAACGTAAATTTCGCAAAAAAATTTAAAGTGACACTGGTACCTAAAGAAGTGTCAAAATTTTTTCTGAACGTCATATCGAACAATATTAAGTATAGAGAAGACAATAATTACATCAGAAATGATTTTTTGCAATTGCTGATTAAGTTAAAGCATAATGGATTGCTGAGTCTAACAGATATTACAGCTCAATGTTTTTTCTTTTTTGTGGCTGGTTTTGAAACTACCTCTTCCACCCTAACATTTGCCTTGTATGAAATTGCTAAGAACCAAGACGTCCAAGATAAAATCAGAGCAGAGGTTAGTTCAGTGTTAGAGAAATACCAAGATCTTGACTACTATTCTGTATCAGAAATGAAATACTTGGATCAAGTTATCGAAGGTGAATTTCAAAGGTTTAATGTTAAACAAAATTTAGTTCCAATTTTAGAAACTTTGCGGAAATATCCTCCACTCACCTACATCACGAGAAAATGTTCTAAAAACTATACTGTAACTGGAGAAAATGTTGTTATTGAGAAAGGAACTTTTGCTGTAGTTTCGGTTTTGGGTATTCATTATGATGAAGAATATTATCCTGAGCCGCATAAATTTGATCCCGAAAGATTTAACAAAGAAAATAAAAACTTGCGTCACCCGTATACGTATTTGGCATTTGGAGAAGGACCTCGGGTGTGTATTGGTAATAAAAATAATCTCTAAAATAATTTTTTTCTACTTCCTTATTTTTAGGTAAACGGTTTGCAATGTTTCAAATTAAATTAAGTATAGCTTCATTGTTAAAAACTTACAAATTTAGTGTAAATGATAAAACAGCAGATCCCATACGGATGAGAACTGATACAGTGGTTGTAGTACCAAAAGATAAAATATTATTAGACGTGCAAAAGTTATATAATAAATAAAATGTGATATTAAAAAATAATGCAACTATAAGAAAGCGTTTTTTATTTTGTTTGAGTTTTACAATTTTAATAAAATTAGTTCTGTCTGTGATATTAATGTTTCTAGCCTTAGTAAAGTTCGGTCTCAAATTTTTCAGTATTCATCTTTCTAATTTTTTTTCTTTTCTCTATTTCTCATTTTCTTACTTCTTTTTTTTAAAAAAACTTTCTACTATTTGTTGTCTTCTAATTGGGTTCGTCTGTTCGTCATAATAATAATAATAATAATAACAGCTTCGAACCTTGCTTTAATTTTTTTATTTTCCAAGAATGAATGATCTCACATCAACACCACGTGAATTAAACAAAAAAAAAAGAGAAAAAAGAATCCTTCCAAAACGACGCTGAAAACATATGAACAGAGTTAAGAAAAAGTAAAATGAAGACTTGAACTACTTAACAAAGTGCTTCTAGAAATTGCAGATAAGAAGAGCGAGAAATTTAAAGAAGACAAAAGATCAAGACAGTTAAGGAATACGTTAATGAGAGAGTTATCCTGAAATATTATCAAAATTTAAAAATTAAAAACTTTCAAGTTTGAAAAGATTTCCTAGGCTTTGTATGCACAAACTGAAGTGTGAGGCAGCATCAGCAAGCTCAGTTTTATACTCGTAATCGACGGTGAACTTTAACTGAATGTTATTTATTGTTGAGCTAATTTTAAGTTGAGATAATACCGGTAGTATCCTCGTTTCCATAAAAAATTAAAAGAATGCGAGGTTATGGTTGGTTGTTGCCACGAAAAGTATTAAAATTTGCGATACTACCGGTAGTACGAGTATCTCAACTTGAAATTAGCCAATGTGAGCTTAGTTATTTTAACAAATTAACTACAACAAATTACCTTCATTTAAAGCTAACTGAAATCAGTCTGACTGAGACGTTAATAAGGGAACTCATACAACGAAGTATAGAAGAAGCCCTGAGAAGTAAAAGAAACATGGAGAACCTGCAACAACCAAAACCGATAAATTTAATTGGAGAAATGGGCCGTAATTGAGAAAATTTCAAAGAAAATTGGCAACTGTATAGTACGGCAACAGGATGCTGTAAGTTAGAGCTAGCAGTACAGGCAGCAACGTTGTTACACATCATCACTGATCACACAGACACACGTAGAGTTGTTGAGGTTCACCAATTATTGTACTATTTATATGTATTTGTATTTACGTTAATATAATAAATATATATTATAACGTAACAAAATACTACTACAGAGAAACTATTAGAGAAATCTAAAAATCAAATATATATTCCATTTGTTTGACTCTGTCGGGTAGGATAATATCGTGGAGGGAGAAGGAAAGAATAACAGAAGTTGGCATAAGCATTGAAATCGTGATCCAGGCACAAACACCTTTTATGGCGGTTTCACAGTACCCGGAATAGCTTTTTTTCCCCACTATAAATTTACAAACAGTGGTCTTGACAATAGAAAAAGTGTTTGTACCTCGATCAAAAACTTAACATTGCTGGTATATACTCCTCTTATTCCTATGTACCTCCACGAACAATATTATATTATTATTATTATAACTATTTAATATATAATTAACAATAAACAATTATATATTCTGTCCAATCGTGCCTCTGTGCTAAAATATATAAAACTTTTTCTAATAAATCAAAAAATGGAAAACGATAATAACCCAGAACATCTAAAAAATGCAGCCAGAAAAGCAATTGAAAATTTGCTGTCTGAAAAATCATATAACAGGTATTGGAATAAATACAATTTAAAAACAGAAAATCCATAGATTTTACTTTCAATGTATAGACAGTGCAAAATAGTAACAAACGCAAACAATTACCTTTTGGACGATTTATACAACTAGAAATTTAGTATTTCTGAACGGAGGCCTAAAAAAATATTTTAAATTATTAGTTCAAATTTTACTAATAGCATTTTTTTGTTTTAAGTAATTTTGTTTTGCTTTTCAATGCTACTGATTATTTATTTGATAAAAATGTAGTAAAATCTAATTTTAAAATTAAAAAAATTAAAAAAACTATTTAAATTGTTAAAGTTAAAGTATTCATACATAAATATAAATTAGTTAAAAATAACAAAATTATAGGTAAAAATGTTGCAATAAATGGTTTCTTTAATTTGTAATAACAAAAAATTTTATTTCCAACATAAAGTAGCTTCTTTCCTACTGTCAGTATAATAAGTATAAATATTGACTTTTAATAACTTTTTCAGCCATAAAATCTTATAAAGTTGTTCGATAGGCAATTTACAGCGCTTAGACTCATTTCTTAAGTTTTAATTCTTTAAATTACAGTGAACTTTATGAAGTATACGAAAAAATATGATGTTCAACACTAATAACAACAATATTTTCTCTTTGCTTTTTAAGTTCTATTTTCTTAAATTGTTTACAATATTGTACACTATTTTTGTATTGCCTAAAGCGGTTTTTTTATCTTTATTTCAAACTCTTTTTATAACTTTGCTTTACCGTTTTTACTATAATTTTTATGTTCTCTTCCTGTTCTTTATACAGTTGGTAGTCATCAAGTTTTTGTTGTTCTCTAAGTACTTTTTCGATAACAGTTTTTTCTTAATTACGTCTTGTTTAAGTTCATTGTTCCCCTAGTGTTTTAGCTTCTTCGTGTTTGTTGTTTTGTTTACTCCACATATTTCTAGAACTGATTTATTAAAAATATTTTAGGGCATTTTTTCTTTTTTTTATTTCTGATCTTAGTGACTTTCGTAATACCTATATCATTTCGATTTTTGGTTCCTGTTGTCTACTGTCAATGCTGTTTATTATTTTTGTCTTTAACTTTTTTCTTATTTTCTATTTCTACTATTTTTTATTATACTCTTTTATTGTCAATTCGTCAACTTGATTATCTTTCCTTACTTTCCGTTTTCTTTGTTTTATAAATGAGTTTTTTTTTTCAATTACGACTAGTTGTCGTTTGTTATTGTCCCATTGTCCCAATTCTCGAATTCAGTATTTTATCGTTTGTTGTTAGTTTCTTTTTTCTTCTTATCTTCCCCTTTCTTTTATTTCGATTTCTCTAATAAAATTTTTATTTCATTTTTTTCTGTGAAAAGTTCTTAATTCTACTAGATTTCTAATTATTCTTTTGAGTTTTAGCATATTTATGTGCTCCTTTTAATTTTTTCTATGTATCAGACATATATTATCTCCTGTTTGTTTTGCATTTTAATTTTTGTTTAGATTTTTCGAAATTTTGTCTATATTTTTCAAGATATTTTTATTAATATTTTCTAAATATTATTTTAGTATATTAATAAAATATTAAAAAATCTTTCATTGTAATATTATTACGACATACAAAAATGGTATAATAAATAGTTATTCGTTTAATTAAGCAATAAAACATGTGATTTAATGCCGTAATTGTCAGTCTGATAAGGCAATATAAGGCTTTATTGGCATATATAATCTTTTTGGATATTATCAGTTTATTTTTTTAGAACAACTTGATGTATAACATAAGCCTCAATATTTTGTGACAACTAATAAACGGCATTAAAGTGTTTGCTTTACTGCTTAGTCTATGAAAATGCTGACGTATTGCCTAGTCGTTAAATGCGACAGTTTAGTGCCCTTAAATGGTCATAAATGTGGTGTTTACTAAGTTTTACAGAAGAAGGTTCTAAAAATGCAAATTTTATTATAACAAAACAATAACACTCACTTAAAAAAAAATAGTTTTCTTAACTTGTCAAACAATCTACTATTTACAAAGTCGTAACTTCCTTCATTTTTCTTTTTCTACACAATTTGATTTCTATCAAAATTTTACTTAAATGACAAATTCTGAAAATCATTTTTGATTTTTTCGTTAAATAGCCTAGTTTTTCTTGTTTTAAATTACGCTTATAATCTGCTTGAATCTAACGTTTAGAGCATAAGCGCG
Organism: Tribolium confusum; assembly: GCA_029207805.1. Lineage (NCBI taxonomy): Eukaryota > Metazoa > Arthropoda > Insecta > Coleoptera > Tenebrionidae > Tribolium > Tribolium confusum. The sequence continues at coordinate 7,998,060 of JALGAY010000003.1, forward strand.
ATGTTTTCAAATTAAAAAAATTACTCATTTTGCACGAATTTTTCTAAATTTTCATAAAATGTTTATTGGTTGGAAAACAAATAAACAACATAGATTTGTCAAATTTTTTGACTTATTGTCAGAATTTTAGTTAAACATCGCCTGGGAATTTCCCATGTAAAATAAAAAATGCCGCTTTAGCAAATAGGGGTAACGAGTAAACCTAGTAATGTCACTAAGGTTGTAACAAGAAAAATAAAAAACCCCATATATTCGGTCTCTCCACAAGCGGCAATTTTTAAAGAAAAAGCTTTCCTGCTTTGGACGTTCATTAAAGGTGAAAGTCCCTTTGCCAAACTTCAAATCTGAATTGACATTTGATTGATAGGTGACAAAATAAATTAGTTCAAACTTAAAGAGTAGAGCGGCACAAAAAAATTAACAAGTAAAATAATTTCAAAGGTAATTAGATGAAAATCTTTTTTTGGGACCTTGTATATAAAACAAGCAGTCTTGATGAAAGTTGGTTAACAACTGAGTGGTGAACACTAAACAGTTTGAGGCCACTGGTTTTTCCCAGTCTGAATGTGAACCTAAAAATCCCACCCACTCAACCGAATTAAGAATAAACCTTATGTGTACTATAAATTTTTGATAAACGTTTGTGCACCTCGATTATATACCAACAATTTATATATAAGTTTTGACGAGCTTAGATACTGTTGCCCAAACCATAACAACCATATTCCACTACAAAATCCTCATTTTTTAAAATTGTTTTAAAACCTCAAACCTTCCAGATTTTTTTAAAACTAACATGTTTGTTGAATAAATATAACCAACATCACACACTTCCAGTTGTGTCGTTTTTGATCGAACAGATTTGTTCATTGAATAAATAACAGAACGTAAGCCTCAATTGTAGTTAAATAGAGCACTCATCACTCCATTGTTGAAAAGCAGAATGCACCAGTCCCAAAAGTGACGACAATAATTTTCTTTGAGCGGGAGTACCAAGCAGGAGCCCTGTAATCTCAAGCCCATAGTGTACAATCTGCGATATACAGGGCGGTCTCGAACTGTCCATATAGCTGCAAATCTGCGTCAGCTATAGACCGTAAAGTAAGACAACAGGCTCTTATAATCATTAATTGAAGATGTCGATTTTCGCGTTATGTAGATTGTAGACTTCTACGACCTCCAGTTTCCTTAACAAGCTGTGACCGTTCTTCCTCTGTCTGTGTCCGCTATGTAAAGCTGGATACAGTGCGTCCTACAGTAATTGCGGATCAAAACACCACGTTTTTGCAGTCCTACAATCCTGTCAAATAAGATAAACTAGGCAAAGTTAACATTGTTGGCTTTTAGAAAGCACCTAATAGCTTACAGTAATGATGTTTTCCGAAAATCGTCTTGGAAACAACATTTTCCTGCTTATTTACGCGCAAAAAAATTGAATTTTACTGACTAGTACTGTAAAGACTTTACAAGTCGCAAAATCTAATTTTTTCGATGTCGTTTACTTTGTAACTATAGTTGCCAACAAAATTGACAAACTTGATTTTTGAGGAATTTGTAAAAAAAAATTCTAAAATTTCTAAATTTCATCTTTTACGATTTTCGGAAAAATTTCATAACACGTCAGTAAAATCTCTTGTATCTAATGTAAGATTTTTTTAACTTTTATTTTTTTTTTCTACATGTTCGACTTTCACTTGCGAGTGATAAAGTTTTTATGAGTTGGGAAAACTACTTAGAAGAAGACTACCCTTGGTATCAGGAGTCTAACGCTAACCCTATACCGTTACCATTACCGTCTAATAACTCAAGCAAATATTCACTCCTTATGAGAAATAAAAGACACCTGTATCAGGAAAAGTGTTTTCCCAAAGTTCGGGGTTAACTGGAAAATAGCTTGTCGAAAGAGATAAGCACAAAACTATCGAGACTCTTCATGAAACAATTAACTTTATCTACTCTTTTATAAAATCTTAAAATAAAAAATATCCATTACAAATAACATAAAACTGTATTTCCAATATCTGCTAATAGCTAGGCATTTTAATAATAAATATACGAATGTTTGTCCAAACATTTCTAAAACTGCATATTATATAAACAATGCTAAATATTCATCAAACGTAATTATGTTATGTACCTGTGTATTCACAAATTTAATTCAATTAGTTGTCAAGCAATTTTTTCCGTTAAACTCGGTATCGGTTTATCTACTTTTAATTTTCCAATAAGTGTTTTATCACATTTGGAAACTATTTTAAAATATTTTTATCACGTGGTAAGCACTCATACGTGATATAATCAAAAATTCAGATCCAACCAGATATAAATATCTGTCAACAATCATTTCCCCTCATTCAAAATGAAAGCAATTTTATTTTTGTTTTGTGCAAGGTAATTCCCACAATTTACTAAGACAAAAAATTCACACTTCAATTCTAGTGCCATCGCACTTGCCGACGACCCCGACTACCATTTCCCTGACAATTTCGTCTTTGGTGCCGCTACTGCCGCTTATCAAGTCGAAGGTGCTTGGAACGAAGATGGCAAAGGTGAGAGTATCTGGGATAGAGGACTCCACGAACATCAAGATTGGGTCGCCGATAAATCCAACGGAGACATTGCTTGCGATTCTTACCACAAATACAAGGAAGATGTCCAACTTTTGAAAAATCTGGGAGTGAATTTCTACCGATTTTCCATTGCTTGGTCTAGAGTTCTCCCAAGTGGGAAAACAGACAATATTAACCAAGCGGGAATTGATTACTATAACAACTTAATTAATGAGTTGTTGGCCAATGGGATTGAGCCTTACGTTACAATGTTTCACTGGGACCTGCCTCAACCTCTTCAAGATGAAGGAGGATGGCCCAATAGAAAAACTGCTGATTATTTTGTTGATTATGCTAAAGTTTTATTTGAAAATTTTGGAGATAGAGTTAAGCACTGGATGACTTTTAATGAAATTATGCAGATTTGTGAAGCGGGATATTCAGGTGGTAGTTTTGCCCCTTTTATCAGCAATCCAGGAATAGGGGGTTATGAGTGTACACATACGGTACTTCTAGCCCATGGTAAGACATACAGATTGTACGATAGTGAGTTTAGAGAAAAACAGCAAGGACAGATCGGAATTGCAATTGATTCATATTGGCACGAACCTAATTATCCTGATAGAGAAACTGACCAACAAGCTTCAGAAATTGATATGGAAATGAATGTAAGCACACACCTCTTTATTATTTTTTAATAATTCACAAAAATATCTTATTTCATTTATGTATTTGTTTTAATTTTTGGAAGTAGTACGGATGGTTTGTCAACCCCCTCGTCAATGGAAATTACCCCGACGTAATGATCGAAAGAGTAAAAAAGAATAGTATCGCAGAAGGCTTTGAAAAATCTCGTTTGCCAGAATTTACAGCCGAAGAACAAGAAATGATGAAAGGAACTTATGATTTCATCGGTTTAAATCACTACTCTTCCGACAAAGTTTACTTGGCTGATGATGGAGCAGGAGATCACCCATCTCATTGGGCTGATACTGGTGTTATAGGATACCAGGATGCTTCATGGCCTGGTTCAGCGTCCAGTTGGCTCAAAGTTGTGCCTTGGGGTATCAACAAATTGCTTGTCTGGATTAAAAACCATTATAATAATCCACCAATTCTTATTACGGAAAACGGATTTTCCGATTATGGTCAACTAGATGACTACGATAGAGCCAACTACTATAAGGACTATTTGTATGAAATATTGAAAGCTATTCATGAGGAAGGTTGTAATGTGATCGGATATACGGCTTGGAGTTTAATGGATAATTTTGAATGGATGGCTGGTTATACGTGAGTTTATTTCTCGGGAAACGTTCTCTAAGAGATTTACGTAATTTTTATTTTTAGGCAAAGATTTGGAATGCATTATGTTGACTTTAATGATCCTGAGAGGCCTAGAACTAGGAAGTTGTCTTCATATGTCTATAATAATATTGTCACGACTAGACATGTTGATTGGGATTATTATCCAGACTGGCCGCCAACTCAAGATATGAAGAAACAATAAGCTATCATTTACTCATATGAAGGATATAAGTATGTACATATGTACTTTTGTGTTTAAAACATTTTTTATGTTTTAGTAATTATGCCTACCAGTTTGCAAATTTATCGTTTTATTTCCTTCAGTCTAGTTCAAAAAATTAAATATCTTGATAACATTCCAATCTAAATATTATGATTGGCATGCGGTTTATGTTTTCGGTATAAAAATTTTATTACCTAGATATTAGATGTTAAAAAACAAAAATTTATAATACACATAGCATTTTTAAGAACCGAAACAGAAAAAAAAAGCAAAAGTCCCCAGTCAAGTCAGCTTGCGTAGTATCAAAAATTTTATAATTATTAATTATGCAACGACTTAATAGAGTGTCCCAAATATTTCGTTATTAAGTTATTTTTATTGGTAAAACTGTAGAGTTTAGATTGATTCTTCTAAGTCACCAACGCGAATGAAATCTGAAGAATAAACACACAACCCAAACTTCACCCCACCCTGAGTTGACCAATAGAGTGGCGGTTTTCCTAGTGAGTTTACAGTTTTACACCTCCCTAAAATTTAATTAGTGTTGGTGATTTAGAAAAACGCTTATTTTTTTTTTATTTAAACACATAGGTAATGCAAATAAAAGGTGTTCATTTAAAAAAGTTTTCAAGAGTGCTATGTGATTTTGATAAAAGAAAATTTAACAAAAATTGGATGTCGGAACATGATACACTGTAACTATAGAAAACATTATAAATAAATAAATACATAAATCATTTTGATTATCTTTGAATGCGTTTTTACAACATTCCGAATAATTTTCATTTTGTTCCTTCTTTATTCGTGTTCAGTTTTTGTTTGTTCTAAGTTTCAGTTTTGTTTGTTATTGGGTATAGTTAATTGTTATTTTGTGGCGATGACTAATTACACTTTAGAGCACAAAAAGTTATTAGTCGAAAGTTATTTTCGAAGTGGTAGAAAGGTTGAAGGCGAGTGGATCTATGCGATGGAAGGGAAAAAGAGTGATTTTGTTCACAGGATGTTAACACTTTGAAATCGGCAAATATTGCACTGGGAATGTGTCCCCATACGAGTTAATGAATAATTATTTATAAAAAGGTTTAGATATTACTGATTTTATGAAATATTCTGTAAAATAGATTTCAGGTCCGATATAATGTAATGTTACCACCATCGTAATCCGATTTTTATTTAATTAGGTTTTCACAAATTCTCTGTGTTGCCTGAATTAACAAACGTCATCAAATCGGTAATTTTAAAAACTTGAACAGAATTCCACAACATTCCATCTCTAAAAGTTGCCTTCTTTGCTAAATTTCATGCAAGGTCATCCCTCGACCGGATGCATTTTTCTACCTGCCAGCCGTCAAACAAAAGAAAGGGAAAAATCTCGGCTCCTGTGCTCACCTGCACAGGTATCCACGTATGAAATCATACACCGAAAAGCTCTTTTTAATCCGAGTCTTTTCGTATAAATTTCATCTCCTAATTCCTACGGCAACGCTATCAAAAACCACGATTAATTAACCAATTAACTCATCTCACGCATTTCTCGATAATTAGAATCGCGACATGCTCAATCTCGCTCTCATTTCGTCAGGTAGGCTTCTCGCGACCTACCTCGCATCACGCAGCCCTCTCGCATGTGGCGGACTAATTATTAAACCGTTAATTGTGTTAATTAAGTTTCTTTCGTTCATATCTCATGAACGGGTTGTCGTAAAATTATGATTCAAACGCTGTTCAATTCCTTTTTCAATTCCGCTCCTCCCACGCTTTATCTCATTCTCGCGATTCAATTATCTCGCGATCTTGATTCGCGTAGACAAACAATTTGATCCCTCGATCTTTGCCGAACCTTTTCGAAGTTCAAAAACTTTCGGTTTAACCAGCGGTTCGGCTGATCGGCTCTTCGGCACTATCGGCAGTCAGTCGTGACCGTGAGTCGTGAGTCCGCAGTCGATTGTAAGTTCATGAAGCTTGTCTTCATCCGTGCTTCTTTCACTCTCTCACCACATTCCTCAATTCACACTCAAACAAAATTGCACCGATAGCCAGGTCGGTGACAGTAACAATTCCCGACATTTCTGACAAAAATCACTGACAGTACGACAACCGATTTTAATTAAGAAGTACTTCAAAATGTTTTGAACACTTGTTATTTAAAAAAAACAATGTTGCGACATATCCTTTCAAAAGATTGTTGTAGAGGAAAAAATAAAGATAAATAAATAATTTTAAACATGATGACAGTAAAGTTGTATTTTTATATCTTTTCAACATCCACATTTTGTTTTGTTGAAAATGTTTAAGATTAGCCGAAAATCGCTAGATTCTATACTTTTGGTCAAGCCTAGTTGGGTAACAAAAAAGTCTAGCCCAATAATAATTTGGGTAAGAAAACCAAAACTTGATCCGCAGCAGACAAAAATTCGGTAAAAAAAACAATTTTTGGTTTTCTAACAACCCAAATTATTTGGCTGAACGTGTTTAGTCAACTTGTTTGCTACAAAAAAAAGTAATTTCAAATAAAATTAGGAAGTGAGACTCAAAAGACACAAAAATTTCAGAGTTTAATCAAAGCTTTTGTTCTTGTATTCGAGTTGTAAAATTTGGTTAACTCAGTATTAAAAAATGTGTTGTTTTTTAAAAAAATCTCAAGGTGCCAACCTCGATGACCAAATTCAATAACCAGAGTCCTTGCTATGTTGAACCAATCACCCAGCCTCTAAATTGGTACTTCCCTTTCTATAGCTCTATTTTGTGTTTAAGACGGTTCCCTAGCGTTCTTCGGTCGCTTTCAAAATGACCCGCTTGCAAAACGTTGTACAACTTTTTTATTAAACGTTAAAGAATGATTTCATGGCCTTGACATACAAATTACTATTTTTTACTAAAAAAAACGCTTTTGATAAATTTTACGATGAGCTAAACAGGATAAAGGTACAAAAATTATTAAAACGTGTAAAAAACTTTATTATCAAATTCTAGAAAAACATAAAATATAAAAGTTTAATGAATTGGAACCCTTTGTGGGTTACACAACATGGACATGCCCCACTTTTTATCCGGATCCAAAAAGGGACCGTTATGGACAATATGCACCATCGCAGCCGTCGAAAATTTTAAATTCGGAATCAACTTTGGCGTTACCAGAAAATACTGAGCAGTTGAAGCCTGACTCGTCAACTCCACCAACAACTCAAAAATCCTCCTTTCATTGTTGGCATCCATTCCCTGATTAATCTCATCAACACATCGAAAAGGCACTGGGGTCAATTCTTGTAAAGACAACATAAACACCGCTGTTGCTACTGCCCTCTCGCCCCCACTTTGAGTCATATTATTCAATTCTTGCATCGGCTCTCCATTGCGGTAGGTCACTTTAATGGAAAGCCCATATTTTGAGTACTCCTTCTCATCATCTCCAGGATTTACGGACACTTCTCCAGCACATCCCATTCTTTCAAATGCCGACGAAAAATTAAGATTAATTTCGGTCACAAGCTGACGAAGAGGTCCTAACCATTCTTCCTGAAGTTGATCCATCCTCGCTGAAGCTTTACTAAGATTGACATGGGCATTTTCAATACTTCCTTCCAGGTTTTTAATTAACTAAAAAAAATTGTCAAAATAAAAAATGGACTAATCTAATATACAAACCTCCACTCTCTCTTCATACTCGCGCATTTCGTCATCATCGGCAATATTCAAACAATCTATCTTGGTATTCAGTTGCACCTTTTCTTCTTGTAGTTGATCAAAGTCTGAGGAAAGTCGCTCGTAAGCGTCTCTAAACTCTGCAAAACCTTCATCATCAGGGTTAAAACCTTTAGACAAGCCTTTGGCCTTCTGAAGCGTTGCTTTAGCTTGACCCTTAATGTTAGCATAAGCGTCTTTAATTTGATTCACAGTAGTTTCACTTTCTTCCACCAATCGCCGCAGTTCTTGCCCTTTATTTTCTAAATAAGCGGCTTGGCGGCGGGCATTATCTATTTTGATATGATTCAATCTACTTTTAACAGTCAGAATCGTCAAAGATTTAAAAGTGTTTTTAAGATCCTGGACCAAAGGTTGCATAGTTCGGATGACTTTCTATTGTTAATTAAAAAATATGAGAATGAAGTGAAAAATATACACTTACTTTAATTTTGTGTCGCGCTTGCGCACGAATTTCGTCACCATTGGATGACTGCTCACGCAACTCTTGCACTTTCCGTTGCATAGCAACGATGCGACTTTCAATTGTTTGAGTTTGTTGCTTTATTCCATGAATATACTTAAGTTCATCACTTAATTTTGATATTTTCTCGCTGATTAACGATATCTGAGAACATTTACTAAGAAAAATAACAAAATCACAATTAGTAATTTTACCTGAGTATCCAATTCTTTAATTTGGTTGTCCCAGGTATTTATATTGTTTCTAAGTTCTTGTATTTGACCTCGGAGTCTCTCTATATGTAGTACATCCACAGATATTGAAAAGCCACCATCAGAGCTAATTTCATTTTGTCTGGTACTCTTAACTTTAGTATATTTTGAGTAGCTTACCGAGTATTTTATATTATCTAAACAAAATTTATTTTTTTACGTCTTTAAAATAAGTAAGGTTATTACTTACCACTAAAGAAAACGTGAATTTGTGGTGGAACATCTTGAAAAACCTGATTTGTTTGCCTATTACCAATTGGAATATTATGCACGTGGTAAGTCTTACATAAATATCTCATAATTGGTTCAGGAGCAGTAAACAAAGAGTGCATGTAAGTATACAAACCGTATCTTCGCAATTGTTCAATTGGTATTGTAGGCTGGTATCGTGACACATGATCATTTGGATCACCAGCATACAGTACGTTAACTCTCAATTGTTTGTCATTTCTTAAATAACGAATCAATGAATTCATATCTTCTTTATTGGTACAAGTAAAGGCAACTCGGTCTCGAAATGGTATAATACTTTCAACATACATGGCGTTTTTCGCATTAAGAACATTGAGCTAACAAAAAAAAATAAGTTAAAGTTATAAAAATGTTGGAGAAAAAACATGTTAGTTTCATTAAAAACAAATTTGCAAAAGTAATTATATATTTTTTCAACATACCAGTTGATAAAACATAAACTAAGCCACTAATCATTGACCAAATCAAAATCAAAATTTATAAAATTTAACAGAAAATTGAAGAAATTGTATTTAGTAGCGTGTGTTCTCTCCTCTTGCGTTTATAATGACTCTACAATGTCTTTGCATACTCTGAATTAAATTTTGTACAGTACATTTGGGATAATCTTTCACTCTTCAGTTAAAGCCTCTGAGAGCTTGCCTAAAGTTTGAGGAACATTTGATCTGCTTGTTACACGTCTCCTAAGAACGTCCCATAAGTGTTCAATCGGATTCAAGTCCGGTGACCTAGCCGGCCAATCCATTACCGGAATTTGAACAGTTTGTAGGTAGTGCTGAACTACTCGTGCGACGTGTGAACGCGCATTATCATGCATAAGAATAAAATCGGGTCGAACAAATAGGGCAAAAGCTATAACATATTCTTCTAAAATCTCTGTAATATACCTCTCTGCATTTAGAGTACCATTATTAAAAACATCCAACTCTGTGCGCCCTCCTGAATTAATTCTGCTCCGTACCATCACACCACCCGCGACAAAGGCATTCAATTCCCGAATATTGCATTGAGTAAATCATGTCCCCAGAGTTTTCCACACTCTTTGAGGTCAATCATTTGATGAAAGAGTAAATCTCGATTCATCCAAAAACAAAACGTTGGCTCATTGGTGGTTTGTCTAATTCACATGATCTCTCGCACGCAAACGCAAGTCATCTTACCCGGTGTTCTCTAGTCAACCGTGGGCCTGTTGCTGGTTGTCTGAGAGGTAAATTAAGTTCATGCAGTCTATTTCTGACCATTTAATTAGAAATTATGTAGTAAGTTTTGCAAAAACGTAGCCGCTGCAAACCGATTTCTCCTTGCAGTAAGTGTAAGGAAACGATCTTTTCTCACACTTGTCGCCCTATGACGAAGTTGTCTACGACGTCTTGAATGAGAATTCGTGTCTCAATAACGCTGGTATACCCTGCTGAAGAGGGCTGGGCAACATTCAGAATTTCATCGACTCTCAGTTGATTATGCCCTTCGCGGAGAAGAATAATAGCAGTCTGCAATTCTGCTTCGGTTAAATGCCGAGTAACACGTCTGTTAATATCCCTAATTCACAATACAAATTAGTTCGACAACAAACCTCAGAAATTATATTAAACTGATTTGACGCTCAGAAAAAAATAGATAATTTGGCGTTAAAAAAATTAAAATAGTACGAGTGAGCATCTTGATGCACAGGAACACATGAAAATACATATATAATACAAAAAATACATATATACATTTTAAAAATAAATTTTAGTTGTATTTTCAGGAATATGCGATAATTCTTTTGAGTAGTGTATTATAATTAAGCTAAAAATATCAATTTTGTGTTGCCAACTTAATAGGTATTTGTTGATCACGGTGTATCTGTTGAACAAATCTAGTCATATGTACGACCAGCGTGAAAGAGTGAGTCCAGTGCTGTACACATTACATTCGGACAAAAATTGAGAAAATATATTTTTATTGACAAAAATTGAGGCTAATATAAAGGGTTATCTAAATATTTTGAAAACTAGCAAATTTTTCCTAATTTTAACTATTTGTTTATTAAGAATATTGGTTTCGGTACTTACGTCTTCTCTTCGCACAGATGATAGAAAAAAGTTATATTTAAAACAAAATTAAGAGAGAAACACATCTAAAATTTGCAGTAGCCGTTCAGAAAGCTAGAAACAGACAACAAACCAACGTTAAAACGTCCCACGGTTGAAAATACATGGAGAATGTCCCCAGGATTCTCCAGGAAAAAGTATGAACAAACAGAAATTGGTACCTAAACACTCTAATTTTAAAATCAAATCGATAATAAAAACAATACAGTTAGGCAAAGCAGTCGTAATGGCACAGTTACGTATTAAATATTTTTCGAATTTTCATTTCTGACGCAAATTCGAATCCAGCCCCGGCTTTTCTTTTAGCTTTTTTTGTAAAATTAATTAACAAAATTCTAGTTATTTTCTTTATTCACACAAAAAGTTTTTACTAAAATTTAAACAAAATAATCTACAGTCAGCGCGGTCCGAAATCAAAACATTCGTCTACAAAGCCAAACCGTAATCAACTAGACCACGAAGCAAACTTCCATCGAGTGTTTTGTCAATTATTTTAAATTACATGATAATTCTCATATCCCAGTTCAGCAGTTCTCAAAATGTGGAACCATAATTTCCAAACGATTATTTAGAAAAATTATGCATTTTCGGTCTAACAAAATTTTACTTTTTCGATTCCTCTTGCCATTCTCTTCCTACCATCATTTTTTTAACCAACCCTTCCACCCTGTATAAGCAGTGCTAGAACAACGACCCAGTTAGTGGAAGCCTAATTGCGAACGAGTTGACTTAAATGGTTCATCGAGGCGATATTCTCAGAAGCAACATTATTAAATAGACAACCGTAGGCGTTATTACTGCGTGAATATTGAGTTATTAAGTTATCAAATTACTGTTGTGTGTATTCGTTTAAATAATAGAAATAAATTATTAGTTATTAGTCTAACTTTTTAAATCACAAGAACCCCAAATTTGCACAATCGTTGCAATAATATAATTGGCTATTCATCAATATGACAACGATATAAAACCAACAGCAAACTACGAAAAGTTAGAGTATGTCAAAGTATCGTGTGCCAAAGTATAATACAAATTTTTAGTTAAGAAATATTGCTATGGAAATATTTTAAAAGCAGTATAGTGTGTTTTGTATAAAACTTGAAATTTAGCAAAGAATTAAGAACACTATCGTATCAATCAACTGATTTATAAAAGAGTTGCTTCATTAAACATATTATTCTTTTACACAGTTATTTATTCCTCTCATGGTTTTACCTTTGATAATGATAAGATCCAAATAAAGATAATATTTAAACAGTACGTAAGCTTGATCAGTTTTGCGACCATCGATAAGCCACTAAACTCTGATTAATTCAAAATACAGTATCCTGATTGATTAAAAAAAAGCGTTAATGAGAGATTAATTGTCCATTAATTTTTATGAACGTTTATGCAACCAAATAACATCACCATGTTATAAATACATTTTTTTGTAAAAGTTATTTGAAATGCAGTGAACAAGTAAGTGTGTTACGTTTTTAAATTTGAACATTATTTTGTGTTACTTGTGACAAAAATTTGTAAGTTTAGAGTAATTTATAGTAAATTTTCCAACGAATCTTGGGTATCTTTTATACATATAAGCCTACAAATATCTCTAAGCTTTATTCTAATTCACAATTTACATAATCAAAAGCTGTCATAATAATTCTGGAGCTTCATTTGATAATATAAATTTATTATTAAAGTTTCAATTTATTAAAGTTTAAAGCAAAGATTTGATTTTACACTAACAACTAACATTTCATTAAAACAATCATACCTACATAAAATTATAAAATAACATAAACAAGCAAAGAAAAATTATTTAAAAATCGCCACAAACTTCATAGTTTTTATATAGGAGGTAAGATAAAATAATTTTTAGAATTAAAAATATACATTTACTAGGTATTTCAAATAGCTTTTAGAAAATATATTAAAAAACGCGTTTCGAAAAGTCAACTTTGTGGTACAAATTCAAGTTTATAAAACAAGCGCAAAGCGCGAGTTTTTATAAAATATGAGTGCCACAATGACTTGAGAAACAAGTTCTTTATGCTATTCCGTGTAAGTAACTCACAAATGGTTCTTTCTCACCTACCGTATCGGTTATTGATTAAATACCAAAGCGTTTTAAAGCGTCTCTAATCTCAAAAAAAAGATGAAGTTACCTCATTGTTCAAGGTCACCACATTTTCGGATGTTTCATAGGTTAAATGCGACACACACAAAAGTACTTTAGGCACGCAATTTATGTGCTAAATTGGCTAATACGACACCCAAATCGGTATCTGTTTCAGACGCAAAGTAGAAAAAGTGTTCAAAACTTGATCACAATCTCTTTCAGTGCACACAATGTACGTTTAATATTTACCTCACTTCGTTTATATTTTAATAAAACAAATAGTCACAAATTAAATATTTTATCAGTAAGCGAACACCTAAAATCCACTATCAGACTCTTTTCTGATAGTTCGCATTTGTACCGCATGGTGCCGTTTAGTCAATCTCGCATGTCTGTAAATAGTTCATTTTAGAACATCTAATCGCCAATAAAAAAAAGTACTTGTTAGAAATAGTTATTTTTTATTCAACATTTGCTCCTGAATGTTCTAAGAATGTAGTTTTAACACAAATGCTTTGTGAGAATAAACTGCAAAAAAGTTGTTTCTGTTATTTTGGAGGAAATTTGATTATGATCGAACATCATGAATAACCACATTAAACAAATTTATTAATTTGGCAATTTTCAAACCCAAATAAAAATAATTTTTTCATTATTTCATTGTCAATTCAATCAACAATATTTGTTGATATCAAGGAGGTTAGATGGGAAGGAGAGAGTACGACTTGAAAAACATGGTTTGCCGCCTTCACTGCGCAAAGTTATCAACTGGTAATAAAAGCAGGCGCATCACGAGGTTGAAGTCAGTAGCGACACACAATGTAGTGTAACAAGTTTAAACAAAGGATAAAAATACAACATAACGACAACAACAATAACAAAGAATTTTAACAACCAATTTACATTAACCAAAAAAATTCGATAAAAAAAATCAAGACAACATTATTTTGTTTGTAAACAACCAAACAAAAACTAGCATTCTGCGTCAGCTACACCACTGTGCGATAGCAGACACAACCGAATAAGATTTGTCGAGTCGGCGCTTTTTTTGAAACCTTTGAAAGTGGTACCAAGTTGATACTAAACTGTTTACATAGAAAGTATAGGGCGCACTCTCTCCTTTCCATCTAACCTCCTTGGTTGATACAGTAAAATTTTCTAAGAAGTACACACCAATAAAAAGACGCAACGACGAATTTCAGCTTAATATTGTAATACGCAAGTTCGTTTGAACACTACTCACCACTCAGTGGCGTCGGGTGATCATGAATTGCGATAATAGTCAGGGTTAGAATAAATTCTTTTCTTTAGTTGCAGTAAAGGATTTTTAATCACACCGGTCGGTTTAAATCTTTTGTCTGAATTGCGGTAAATGATTTTTTGGTTTGTCAGATCGTCCGATGCCTAAGACATAAGATGCTTTTAAATGCAGACGAAAATAAAGATAGCTCATGTTCCACCACTGGTGCACGGTTTTCGCTGCCTGGTTTGAACTTTGGCGCAGCTTCTTAGTCCCGCCCATGTACTTCTTAGAAAATTTCATTCTACCAAGAAATGGGTAATACAAGATTCTCACCTCTAATGTAATAGGCTCAAAAATCTCTCCTTTAAAAAGATGTTTATTACTTCTTAACCAAAGCACCGCTTCATAAGCATGTCTGTCAACTTTTTGCAGATAATTAAGTCTTTGTTGTTTGACATTCTCAAGTCTGTTCATTTCATTTTCATAAGCTCGTAACTGTGGAATATTTGATTGTTTAGTTGAAATAATGTCTTCTCTTTGATTATGCAATTGACTTTCATGATTTCGAAATTTTTGAATTTCAGTAGTAAATTTCTTAATTTTCTGTAGAACTTGCTCATCTATAAAATATAAAAAATATAAACTATTAATAAAAGAGAAAAAAAACTTGGAAAAATACCATTGCCACATTTATTAGCCAATTCTCTTTGAGCTACTTTCATTTCTTCAACTTTTGAAGCCATGGCTTCGATTTCTTGATTTTTTTGGTCAATTACAGCAATTCTATCATTCATTTCTCGTTGAATATTCCTTATCTTATCCTTTGTTTGTTCAATTTTTTCTAAGTAATTCCTTGAAGACAATTCGTGTTCACGTACGGTGCGGGTCTACAAAAATATTAAAATTACTAATTAGTTAATTAACAATTAGTAAAGAATTACAGTGTTCGCATTTGATTGTTGTAATTCATGGACTAATTGTTTCGCTTTTTGGAGATCTCTTTCAGCTGGTTTAGCCGCATTTTTATGCTTCTCATAAATTTGAGTAGCTTTTGCTAGATCAGCTTTAACTTCCGACATTTTTTCATAGACGTCGTCATATTGTAACCAGGCGATTTTCCTATCTATATTCTCAATCTGGCTCAAGTACTGTTTTTTTCTGCCGAAATTTTCAATTTTGCCTTCCAATCGCAAGTTAGCGTCGCGAGTTTCCTGCAATTTAGTACCATTTTTTTCAACTGATTCTGTAAGTATTCTGTGGTTTTCTCTGCATTCTATTAAAGCTAATTGCTTTTCAACTAAATCATTTCTACATAAAGCTATCATTGTCTCTTTTAATAACTGTTGTTGGTTCAATTTCGCAAAATCTTGTACTCGGTCTTGAGGCAAAAACTGGCACAAATTGTCCACTTGTATGTTGTATTGTTTAATGCAATCCATCACCTCTTTTATTGTCACTCTTCTATTGTTTAAAAGCCAAACTGACTTATCTTGTTTGTTAAAAGTTCGTGATACTTTAATAATATCATTATCTCGCTCTCCCTGTAGGTGAATATTAATTGTGGCCTCTTCACAATTGTATTTGACATATTCAGACACCTATAAAATCGTTGGTTTAAAAAACTTCTACAATGTTTGCAATTTGCTTACTTTAACTCCTCTACCGACTGTTTTGGGACTACCCCCCAGTCCTAAAATTATAGCAGCGACAATAGTAGATTTGCCAGTGCCATTGGGTCCAATCAACATGTTCAAGTTGGGGCTCGCATACAGCTCTACATGGTTGTAAGTTCTACAAAATTTCAAGATTGATAAACAATTTACAACATTATTTACAACTTACACGAAGTTTTTCACTTCGATTTTGCGTATACTACCCACTTTGAACATTACTAATTGCAGTTTTACGATATTTTTGTTTTCGTAAACATAACCTCAATTTACACAAAACAAAAGAGTTGTTTCCCACGTCTAAGAACAACGCGGTCGAATTCAATGAAATTGATTCACTCAAAAATGCAGTTGGCCAGCCAGGTGCTGCTTATGATTTTTACTATGGGCATAGAATAGAGATTATAACAGCCCAGATTCAGTACATTCTGTGTTATAGAGCTATGACATTGCTAGTTGCATTCATTTTATACAAAGTGTTTGCAAACGAACTTGTAGTAGAAATTTTGATCAGGAGGTTTTTACCATTTTTAATTTTTACATTTTTACATTTTTAACCCCAGACTTTTATGCAACCCACATGACACATCAGCTTCAGGACAACGTTCTGCTGGTGCTTTTTACGGCACAAAAATTTCAATAATTTTTTTCATTTATTTAGAGAAAGATATATTCAAATTATTGTTCAAGGAGACATAAAGTGCACCTAAGAGTCTAATTAAAAATGTTGTTATTGTGTTTCAGTGTTTGACTTCTTTTTGACATATTTTTTTTTCAAGAATTTGAAGAGTGTAAAAATTAAATTTTGACATATAAATTTTAAAAGAGTTGTTATCAATTATTATTAATAATAATTATAATTAATTATTAAATAAATTAATTAACAAAATACAATATATTATAAAAACAAAGACGTAGCTGGAATTATTTACTTAAGTTACAATAATTAATTAACAAAATACAAGAAATTATAAAAACAAGGACGTAGCTGGCGCTTACAATAAACGCTAAGCATACAAGTGGTCCTACTAGTGGCGTACTGAGCAGGGTTCCGTGGGTTCCGCGGAATACGGGCACGGGCCACAAGGAGGCCCGCACGGGCCCACTATTTCGTCCGTTTACAAAAATCGGTTTTTAAAAAAGACAAAAATTATTCTTTTTATATTAGCTCTTAAAATATTGTGATGACTAAAAAATTCTTATGTCTCCTTGGAAGCACCAAGTTTCAACCACTTGTCTCGAAAAAATAAACATGCATTCATTATTAGAATTCTTTTACATTACACATAAACATATTATACCACAAATATACGTACTAAAATCAACATCTTTAATATTTATCAAAACAAAAGGCTTCGTTGAAAATATTCTTTAGTTCCAAAGCGTATTTCTTGTGGTGTGCATCGTCTGCACTCTGCATTTTTTGTGTTCTCAAATATTTATCTGAACCTACAATGTCTTATAAACATAAATCGGGCAGTGCAAAACGCAAACAAAAATTTGAAGTTGAAGAAAAAAGCTACCAAAAATTGATAAGATTCTAATAAAAAAAGGTGAACTGGCTGATTCTGAACTCTCCATTCCTGGCAATGAAAAAAATGTAGATTGTTTTAATGGTAAGATTAGTTATTAATTATTGCTTATATCGATTAACAATAAAATTTCAATGTGTTTCAATTCATTTCAAAAATGCTCCTGTGAGATGAAAATGTGTGATGAAAAGAATGAATGTTAGGGATGTTTGTCCTGTATCTCTTTTACTAAAACTCACAAGTGCAAAAGAGACCGAATTAATGCCGGTCTAAATCCCTGAAATCTGATATCTAGCTTAAAATAAGGGGCGTGGAAAATAAGTTCGGTAATTGAGCGTATTGTACAAATTGGTCAGGATATCAATAAAGGCCGTTGAACATGTTAACTAATTAACTAGAGCTACTATGCAAAAATATTACTCAACCACTTTCAGCCA
Organism: Tribolium confusum; assembly: GCA_029207805.1. Lineage (NCBI taxonomy): Eukaryota > Metazoa > Arthropoda > Insecta > Coleoptera > Tenebrionidae > Tribolium > Tribolium confusum. Next base: position 8,015,890 of record JALGAY010000003.1, read on the forward strand.
AAATCTGGTAAGGTCATCTGGTATCGAGGCGTTCGGGTGATCATCAATAAAATGACGGTCCACTCGGCTGCCAAGGTACAACGTTATGCCGACGGCCGAGCGTGCAATGGCCGTCCTCTTCATGGTGTTGTGGGGACTAATCCAATCAGCCTCCAATAAGCTAACAAAACATAAAACGCAAAGAGCAAGCAGCTGGGAGTGCAATGGACCTCTTTTGACAAACCACTCGGCTACAAAGTACGTTATGCCCCGAGCGTGCAATGGGTGTCCTCTTCATATAGTTGTGGGTCCAATCCAATCAACCTCTCTAAGCAACAACACCGAGATCTGGGAGTGCAATGGCCACCTTTTGGCACCTCTCTTCCAGCGACTAACCTGCAATTAGCCCTGGGTGTGCAATGGGTGTCATAAACTGGTGACCGTTCCAGCCATCATTGGTTCCAGTAACTCATCACGAAACAAAACCACGGACCTGGGGGAGCCGGCGCTACCTGTCGACTCACCCGGGGCCGTCATGTTACGCTAGGTCTAAATGTGCAATGGACGGTGTCAGCGATTTCCCATACCTAACCGCCCTAAATAGTACCTAGAGGGCGGAAAAGAGGGATGGACAGTTTAATTAGATTAACTTGTTATATCAAGGCTCAACGTTGTAAAATGTTTACCTTTTGCTCGTTAAAGTATAATTCAAACATAACATAATGGTCAGATTCTCAGTAATTAATCAATTGAGAATTAACCATTTATACTCAACTTTATAAAATATATCAACCTTATGCAAACATATCAACTCATATCCAACAACTGGATAACCGTTATTCAAAGTCATAACATTAATACATTTACCATTAAGCAAGTACCAAGCTAATTGCTACTGGACTCACCCTACCGATGATAGACATTTGTATCTCAAAAGCTCTGGTATTGAATTAAATAACTTCACGACACAAAAAGAAATTATAAAACTCAAAACACCAATCAATGATAGCTTAATTAAAAGCTCACTACACGAATAGAAGGATTGCTCTGTGATAAAATCACCTTTTCACACAAAGAACAACTATTTTAACTAATTGCACAAATTAACCACCCCGGCATATTTTACATATGGTCTGAGACAGAAGGTTCAGCCGCCAAAACTCTTAAGTCTGTTCGGCAATTCGTTAAGCTTATCGGGGTAAATGGTTTATGTGTCCCAAGCTCGTAAATATGTCAATCTTATTATGGGAACGTATGAAACTTAAAATTGTTATAGACCTTATATTTTCTAAAGTTTAATTCCAAAAAAAAAGTTGTGCCTAGTTTACTACGTATAAAAAAAATTATAATTAACCTATGCGCAAAAAAAAACTTACACTCCATATTTTCATTGTTTCTCAAAAATGTCGAGAGAGTTAAAAAAAAAAATTTGAATTTGTCGAAAAGATCTATACTTATTTTAGTAACAGTATTTTAAGATGGGGTTTATTATATCTCGAAAAAGATGTTAAGGACATAAAATTAAAAAAAAAATTGTCCCTATGCGGTGGTCTTTACGACAAGATGCTTTACATACCTTGCGTTACAAGTATACAGACATTTTAAAAACATTAACAAAAATAATTTTAACTTCAAAAACAAAAACTGAAGTTGATGAAGCTAAAGTTCTAAAAAAATCATTAGAAACATATGAAACAGTATTTTTGATTGTATTAGAAAGTAAAATTTTGAAAATTATAGATGTTGTGTCTAAATTACTAAAAAAAAAAAATATTGGTGAAGCTGCAAGACTTTTCACAAATGCCTATCAACAAATGAAAAAACTTTGCACTCAGTTTATTGAATTTAACAATGCAGCTAGAACTCTAGCTACAGAGTGGGGAACTTCTACAAAATTTGTCTTAAAAAGAGTTTCTCGGCCAAAATTGTTTTTTGACGAATCTCGTAATTTTTACCAAATTGAAACAGGCGAAGATTTTTTTAGGATTAATGTGTTTTTAAAAACCGTAGACACTATTATTACCCAAATTGAAACCAGATCAAATAGTATTTGTTATATTAATAAAGCATTTTAATTTTTAAATACTCAAATTTTATTAAATATGTACATCAGACGATGAACTTTTCCAAATTTGTCAAGAATTTCGTAACGTACATATCGAACTGGTCACGTCTTTTGCAAATGCAAAAACTAGAAAAAAGTCTTAATTTATCGTAGGTATATCATTTTTTATTTTATAGTGTTTATTGTTTGTTTATATTTTTTATTTTTTTGTTTTGTTATTGCTTTATCCCATGTTTTATTTACTTATTTTATTATTAAATTTTAGATTGTTTTTATGTTTACGTTTTTTAAAGTTACTAATTTTTTCTACATATACTATTTTTTGAATAAATTTTTATAAAATGATTGATTTTAATAATAGTTTTATGGTAGTCTTAGAAGTAAGGGGGGCCCGTGTTGTTACAATGTTGTTAAATCGGGCCCGTTAAAACTCAGTACGCCACTGGGTCCTACGATCACACAAACTTAGAAACCAACTTAACTACTATCTTATCTAATATATTTAAATTAAGTAAGATGTTAGTAATACCAAACCAAGCAATATACAGGATAGTGTTTTTTATTTGCTTCCGCCCGAATCTCCAAATATAGGCAACACATTATACTTTGCTAGTTTTTTAACATTTAATTTTCAAAATTAAGAGGGTTGTGAATTAATGTCAACATTGTTGAAAATAACTTTGACAGTGCTACCAGGGTTAGTTCATTTGAATCATTTGTAGTTTTCTGAAAGTTGCTTAACGTTTGTATATCTTGTAATATCTTTTGACTAACTTGTTGTTTTACATGATTTGCGTTAAAAAGTCTAGAAGCGACACTGGCACAATTGTTACCGTCGCCGTCGCGGCCACTGAACTATGGCCGTCAGTGTCAAAATATAAATTATTTTGTTGTAAATCTGGTTTTAACCTTAAAATTGATGACTTTGTCACTAATAGGTTGTCATCATTGGTGTGCGTAGCACCAAAAATTACATAAATTACAAATTTTGTAATTATGCTGCTTTGAGTCTACACTTTGGTGATGTATGGATTTAAAAAACAGAAGAACAATAAAAAGACGTGTAGCAAAAAAAAATTTAATATATATATTTTTTTTAATATTTAGTCATCTCCCCGTTTGTAGCGAGAACCTTATTTAACCGTTTGTTCATAGATAAACATAAATTTCTAAAATAATGTTCAGGCAACTCATGCCACACTTATACAATTTCATGGAGAAATTCCTCTCTGGTTTCAAAAGGTCTGTTAAGTCTCTTTTTTTTTGAATTTGCTTAACGAAAATGCCCCACGAATTTTCAATAGGATTAAGATCAAGGCTCAAGCTTGGCCACTCAAGAAGATTAAAGTTCTGATTTTGAAACCAATTTGAAACTGCATGTGCTGTATGTACGGAACAATTATCTTGTTGGAAAATAAAATTTTCTTAAAAAACTGGGCGCACCGACGACAACAAAACATTTTTCAAAATTCTTATATAAACTGGACTTGTAAGCCGTTCTTCAACGTGTACTAATATTCCACGATTAATTGCAGAGATCCAACCCTATAAGTTTACTGAAAATTTGCGACTATTTTCTTTTTTTAAAACATATTTTTCTTGAAACCGCTGATTAGGGGGTCTACATACTCTAATTCTGTCTCATGGGAAAGACTGAAAAGTTTTTTTGTCACTAAACACAACACGTTCCCAAAAATCGTTTTCTTCTGCTCGATGCTGTAGAGCAAAAGCAATTCTACAATTTTTATGTCTTTATTGTCTTTTTTTATTCTGCGGCGAGCAGTTCGCACTGACGCAAGAAAATTCGACTCTGCTACTGCATCAAATAGGTTGTTTTGAATTACTTTAATTAGGCCGGCATCTTCTTCACTAGTTGTGAACCTTGTTTTCATTTTACATAACCATGGTCTCTCCATTTTATTGATATATAATTAACAGTACTTTTGCCTGTGTATGTAGCTAGTACTGTGTTATTACCACAGTTAGCCCCATTTACAAGAGCGTTATTATTTCAACTTTATCAAAGTAAGAATTGCCATGTTTTTAAATAAATCACTTTGACAGTATGACACTTTGATTTTATTAATGAAAGGTACAACTACAATGTAAAAATTACAAATTTTTGACAGAATTAAGACATTTTTAAATGACACTGACTACCAGAATTCTGTGGCCGCAACAGTATTACCATAGTAGAGTTTTATTGGTGCAATTCTTTATTCTGTATTATGAATCATTTTAAAAACTACGTTTTATTTTATTAAAACGTAGTTTTTATAACGTTTTTTAAAACGTAGTTTAGTTATTCAACGACAATAATATATGGGATCAAGTAAGATACTGTATAAAAGATGATAATTTTACCACCTACAGCCATAAAACTTGTTCACAATTTAAACGACTGTTCCGGATTAACAATTTTGAAAATTTCAATAAGCCTAAAACAATTTTGTACATACAGAGTGACATAAAAGTATGGAATAAAATTCATATTTTCTAAGTTAATGTTTTTTTTAGAAAAACGCCAAAACAGGTCAATTTTATTTTTTTATTGCGCACGTTTTTCACTTGTTTTCAAATTTTTTTGACCAATTGGTTTTTTGCTGTAACTTTGCTATTTTTAATGTTGAATATTGAAACTACTTTTTTTCTGCGTATAACAGTTTAACATTTGACAACATAACATTTGTAGGGTCTAATATAAAAACTTTAAGTAATTTAACGAATTTAAATGTTTTATTGATTTTTTTTAAATAGACGCAATTTTTCACAGATTAATATAAGCTTTAAAATAATGTGTCACTCGATCCCACTTGCTATTTAAATTTTTTGAAAAAGTGGTTCTGGGCGCTAGAAGGATGTGGTAATAACTTTGAAGTTGTAATAAAATTTGGTCTCCCTTTAAACTAAAATTGACCTATTTTAGCATTTTTTTGAAACTTGAACGAAATCGGAAATTTCAGGGGGTGCAAATTTTAGTTGGGACACTAAAATCATCATTACATAAAAAAGGATAGTGAAACAAAATCTGATGTGTATAAAAATGTATTTCTACAATAATCTTCGTACATAACGTAAAAAATAAAGCTACTTCTAGGAAGTAATATAATAATTATAAACATGATATAAAAGCTTCTAATCCAAATTACAAACTAACATGATTTATGAAGGCATAAAAAGGCATGATGATATGAATAAACTAGTAATATCCGAAGTGTTATATTGCTTATAATGTATACCTAAGAGAGGCAATAAATATTTTATTATATTAGTAACCGTCTCGGAAAGTCGCACTCGATAAATACCTATTTATTTATTAGTGCCCGGATGTTAGTATGTTTTACTTAAAAATATATAAAATCTACGTATATATTTAAGTTCTACAATAAAATTTGGTTTATTAAACACAAAACAAACAGAACCGTAAATGAATGGACGAATTTATAGTAAAGTAAAGAAAAGTCCGGATAAAAACACTTATTCAGTCGCGACGTTCCCATTCATGGGTTCATGGTTTCCGTTTACTATTGGAGTGGAAGTACCATTGACATGGGCAAAACCATTTTCGACAGGTTTTGTCGGGGTCGTAGCTGGGGTCACAATAGTATACACTTCACCAGTTACAGGATTCCTCTCTACAAAAAAAAACCATTAGGAATCTCTGAACTAGAAAAATAATTTTCTTACCATTGTGGATTCTGGGTGTAGTTTTTAGTTTTTGATCCCAAGAGGCGACCCCATTACCAGTGACTGGATTGCGATTTGTGACATCTGGAAGTAATCAATTATCAGTCATTCTACATGAATTTTCATCAAGATTAATTCCAGTCGAATAGATTTAAATGAAGTGAAACATAAGCAAAAAAAAATACTTTTAAGTTTTTTGTTTTAATAAAACTTTACCTTGTTTGGTCAAGGAGGCTCTCCTAGGGGTCACTTTCTTGTTTTCTGGAGTTCCAAACAAACGAGTGAAGGAGTCTGAATGCGAGGACCTTCTAGGAGTTTGCTTTGCCATTGGCGAATTGTTGGAGGAGGGTGGAGTGCACAAAACATTGAAGATTTCGCTGGACGGATTGCGTACTCTGAAACAAAAATAAATTGCAATTCTTCAAGTGCATATCCTGTATTAAGTGTGATGTCCGGATGTGACAATTACAACGCTTTCGACTTCTTGTAGTTAACTGTCATAAACAACGTCAACTGATTTCGTGGTTCTTGCACATCCGGTGAACGTGAGAGGATGTAGGTTACACCACCGGCAAACAAAAATTTCAAGAATCTTATGCCCTTCAGCACGCCAAACACAATGGCGGTTTGTTTCACCCACACGTGGGATGATGATGGACTAGGTAGAGTCATGCGAGAGGATAGTCGCTTTGGCATAAAAGGAAGTCGAATCGGTGATAATTTTATCGTTTGACTTTACTCTTTCGAAAACGTGAGGCATGGACCGTATCGAGGATCGTGGGCTGGGTTTACATGCGTCGGCGGGCCCGGAAAATGAAGAGGATATCGGTATTTAAGGCTTCCTATGCTGTGTGGTTGGGTGATTATGGGGGAAATGGCAAGTTATTATTTTGCACTCATTTTAATAAAGTCAAAAAAATATATAGCTAGCTTATTTGCATAATCACTACATCACAACTAAAAATGGCTAAAGAGGCTGATCGAAATCATGTACTAAAATTCCATTTGGAGTAATAAATAATTAAATTAGAGACTAGGAAGATAAAATCTACTTTAACGCAAATTAAATTAAAAAAAAAAACGTATAAAATATGTATTAAGAACGACAGAAGTTGAGCTAAATTTCTTTATTTAGTATCAAAACGATTTAGGTAGCAATATTATGATGTACCAGTTTTTGTTTAGAATTTATTAATGTATTAATTTTAAAAGTAGAAAAACAGGTGTTTTAAGGCGAAAGGAAATGTTTTGGATAAAATGGTGTTAAATTTATGGCTATTGGAATTTTCTGCAATAATACATAAAAAAGATACAATTTAATTATCTAGTTATGCAAAATATGATGTTTTTGAAAATACCATTCCTAAAGTGTGTATAATCTGCTCTACTAAACTGCGCATAAAATTAAATAGAATTTTGTTTTATAAATTCTTACATTTTTAATTTTATTTTATACTTTTGTATATCATTTTCTGATTCAAATATGTAGAGTATAAGATTAACAAAATTGTATAAGATTAAAAATATTAATTACAACTTCAATTATTTTAATTACTTGTACAATTCATACCGTAAAGCGTAGAGAGATGATCTAAGTTTATCAGCAAAACTTTTAAATAAAAAAACTAAGTTTGTAGTATTTAAAAGTTGTTAATAAATTGCTTTAATTGTTATAATACCTAAGGTATTATGTATTATGTATTATGTATGTATAGTATAGAATCAACTTGACTCAACTTTTAAGAATCTATCCGTTTTTTAACTAAATATACGTTTTATTTTTGTCATAGAACTTAGATAGAATTTTAAAAGTCTATTGAATTTTAGATTTATTAAACTATAGTTATTATATCTGTTTTATGTGTGTCAAAAAATGACTTCTTTTATTAATTGGGCTGTGACCGCAGGAATAATTATTTACTTAAGCTATTCGGGAATATAAATTTTTCGCATGAGCATTTTGTTTGCAGCACGAGCGAAGAGAGGGTTTTGAAAATATTTTCTTAATGGCGACGAGTATTTTGACCACGCAGTGGTAGATAAAACTTTCATTATACCACGCCTTGAAGTAACTTAATAAAATCTTATTCACAAGTTAGAGAAAGTACCAATGATAAGTAAGATGAAGTACCAGTAACAAAAAATTGAAAAAAATATTGAAACATATTTCAACATAAACAAATCAGGAATTTGGCATTTCTTAAATTCCTTTGTGCAAACCACAAAAACTAATAACTTGAGGTATTTCTTATTTTTAGTTCCGCTACCAATATTGGCTATGTCACAAGCTCGGTCATTACCAGGATTTTTTTTTAATTATGACTTATGACTTAGAAGAAAATTTTCCTTAGCTACATCTCAACTACACTAATACAGAAAACTAATTTTTAATACGTTTTATATGAGTAAAGTATCCTCCAAATTTCATTATAGGTTTTGTCTCAATCAGTCCTTCAATGATTGGCTTTTTCGTAGTTTCTTTGATTGTAGAGGAAACGACTCTACAGGAAACTGCATAACAAATACTTTCTGGTAAAAAGTTCATCTTTTGTTTAATTTCGCAGTCGTTTTCACAAAAGTAGATGAAATAATAACATTGTTTATCAACAATTCTTAACCGTAGACAACAATTATTTACAAAAATTAGTAAATCTACAAAAATATGTGAATCATAATATTTGAATCATAATAATGAATACATTTCTTGTTATGTGCGTAGCTACCCATCGTGGGAGTTATGCTTTTATAGAAGACTAACTCCAATCACAAAAAATTGTTTTTTCTTTTGAACGAGAGGTTTCGATACAGTCAACATGTCATCTTCAGCAGAACTACAGAATTATTCAAGATTGTAATTATTTACAAACAAGTGAACCCAAATTCCTTATATTTTTCAAAAATTGTCATAATTTAAACATTCTAAAACAGTATCGTAAGAGTATTAAATAACACGTTTAACGTGTTGTTTAATAATACTTGTACGATACTATAGTTATCTAGTATAGACAACAATTTTAACACTAAAATAAATTCCTGACTTAGTTGCCGTAATTTAGAAGATACAGACGTTTAAATTTAAATCAATATATCAGTTTGGCTGTTTTAATAATCGTAATTGTAAAAAAATGTTCTTTTGAAAAAAAAATGTTAATAGATTTTAGATACATACCTACTAAGAAAAATATAACTAAAATAAGAAGTTTAAAGGATGCAAAAATTTACAGACAAGTTTCACTAAATTAAAATAAAATACAAAACTTGAATTTTATACATAATTATGGAACTGGAATAAACAAAATTGTTTACGTTTGTTATTGACATTGTTATTGAAATATGTATATTACCTTCAATGCAGATGATGTTGTGTAACAGCTTTATTTCAGCTCAGCTACTGACAAAAAAATAATTTATAAATAAAGAATATCTTGTCCCAAATTTAGATAAAATGTAAGTGCGACAAAGACAATTATTTGATACGTTTGGAAACAAAATTTAAAGTTTTAAACGTCAAAAATAAAGAGGTTATACTTTTTGGTTTCTTTGTGTTCTTAGGAAGCAAAAAATTGCATTTTATCTTATTTTAATATGTTATGACACAAATTTGTTCAAAGATACCAGTGCCTAAAATAAATTTTTATGGTGCTTAACTCAGCAAATGACATGAAGGGCCTTAACAGCCAAACTTGGTCCATGGCACGTTACTACCGCTTGTGATCATTCGATTATACACGTATTGCTTGTAAATCTTAAAAACGTTTTAATATTTAAGTTCGCTCAGTTTAATTTAAATAATATCTAACGTACTATTTGAATAAATTCTAGTTATTCAAATTTTTATGAGTATGGTGCAGCAAAGCCACACATTATAAACACAAATTAAATTTATCGCCAATTGAATAAAAAAAATAGCACAATCTAGAGAAGAAAGGATTTATATACATTTTAATTTTAATCATAGATCGTCAAGTATTTAGTTGAATCTTTACAGGTATTGCAGTCAAATAGACAAAATTATTTCTATTTCGCTTCATTATTTAATGTCTCCAACAAAGTTACACATGTATATAAATAATCAGTATTTTTTGCTTAGTTTACCTACTTTTATAAAAATAAATAAATATCTTTGTTTGATGACACAGGGAAGCATGTTGTGAAAGTCAAAAATTTTTCAACAATTCCTTTCTGATTTATAACCGGGCTTTGCTGAAAGGTAACCCAAATTTCTCAGATTGCTATCTGAGTCCATTAATTCCTGAAATCGTTTATGGGTATTTTCGTGTCAGTCGGAGAATAGCAATATTCGCAAAGAAAAAGTGTCGGTATGCGTGTATACCTATTGAATAAAGATTAGATTCTGAGCTTTGAAAAGTTAAAGCACGAAATTGCAACAAGTCTGGTATGTTTCAAAAAACTTGTACTAAAGCTTGATATCTTCATGAAACATTAATAAGTCTAGGTCTGATCTATTTGATCGTTAATAACCCGCAGAACGTGATTCGACATCTTTATCTTATATGCCGGATCCAAAATTGAAAATTCCTGCTTTCTCCCGACAGAAGCCTATTATTAACATTTCAATCTCGGATCTCTTCTAATAGAATGTTTTTTTGTGTCAGTACAAAAAGTTTAACCACTCGTGCGTGACAATAACATGTATTTAAAATGACCAAATTTTAAAAACCGTTAACAGATCTAAAAAATTAATTACCCGCTTCGAATAATTAAAGAAAAACTTCATTGGCCAGCTAAACAGCTCGATTTGCGGTTAGTTACACTCAACAATCTGCAAGAGGTGAATATAACCATTAGTACTTTATGCAATGCTGTTACGTTTTTCATTTAAATGTACAATTAGTAGCGATGAGTAATTTTATTTATTTTTTCTCTAAGGATAAATTGCAGTGTAATTTGTTAAAGCAGTGGAGTGTGGTCGTGCGTCTTCCCACTCATTGTCTGATGGGTTAACACACGATTATCATTGTCTCTTATTTTCCATACTCATACTCTAACATCATCGATGCTACAATTACTACAAAATTAGCACAAGCCAGATGCAGACGCGACAATTCACTCAATTAAACTTTATGATCCTCTTAACTTTATGTAAATGGAAGATGCAGATTAAAAACGCACAAAGTGCAGATTACTTCGACTCAAAGGAAGGCATCGGTTTCGAACCCACACACTTGCAAGAGCATTATCTGTCAAAGAATGAGTTATTATATAATAGATTCAAGTGGAAGAGTTTCCTGGTGTTGCTGCTTTTAATTAAAGAGGAGTGCAGCCGCGGTAATCCTTTTTCACGGAAACCAAATGTGAGGAGATCGGATTTCGGACACTTGTAGGGCTTGACGGGGCGACGGCCCCAACATTTTTATTAGAAACATAAGCGATCATTTTTCAATTTTTTAAACAAAAATTTCGTATGGTTCTTCTTATAATTTCTAATGACAAGATATCTTGTACATTATATACCTGTCTGTAAATTTCAGTGTTCGTAAATAGTACCCAATTACGTACCAAATTAGTTTTGATGTCTTTGCTAGTTCTAAAACAATCGGAATTTTTTATGTCGGTGTCCTACCTATATTGATGCAAAAAACTTTTAACAGAAAGAACTGTTCTGTTTATATAAACAACAAGTTTTTTAATATTCTAATTATTGCTCTAGAAAAGTAGCAAAAACTTAGCGTAACAAGTTCATTCTACTAAAAGGCAATTAGTGTAAAAAGAAGTGCGTCCATTAGGCAGGATGTCCTAACAAGCAGCAACCGGAGCAACCATCTATGAACAAATAGTTTTCCAGAACATTGTAAACTTGTGGGAGGACTTAATGATCCCCGCTGACAATTAAGCAAGAAATACGCTAATTTAGTGGAGGCTGTTGACTCTAGAACATAACCGGAGCATCAATTGACACGTTCCATTGACCCTATCGCTAGGGGCGACAACCCCTAAACAAAAATCGATAGGGATGAGTCACAAATGGACATCTGGACATAATCGAATTGACCTGAATCCTGTATTTTTGTAATGGACTTTCCTACTTTCGTCGAGGTGTGATTGGGACCTATTAGATTCAATTATTGCAATCAAGTTGGCGCGATTTTGATTACACTGCAGTAGAAAATTACATTTAATTGCGGCTGAAATGTAGCTAGCAAGAAGCTCACGATGTTCATATAATTAGAACGTTTCCCAACTCACACCATTAGAAAAAAATTAAGTATAGTTTAGCAACAGGTTGAGAATGAAGAGACCGTTAAACAATGCGAAAGCATTAGCAGAAGTGACACCTCATAAGACCACTTCATTGGTCACAAGTGCCGTTTTATACGCAATCGATTTGTACTAGCTCTATCTTCCGATCATCAAGAACAGTAAAATCGTACGAGGCATGTCCGTTAAAACGGCACGGCACAATTAACGTGCAAATAGCATCGTTAAATTAGAAGCAATCATTTGTTCGTACTGTACTACCACTGAGAAATGTTTAATTCATGTTTCGGAAAAGCGAAACAAAAATATAACGGTCAGCAATTATAAATCTCTTAGTCGCGAGCTAACTAGTTTCAAAAATAGACAAGGAAAAGAAAAGAGCGTGCCGCCTATCAGCATATGCAAAAAAAGAGGAAACAAAACAGGTGAATATTTATGAAGAATGTAACAAGCTACCTTTCAAGGACACGGCGTGATTATCTCTTCTATTTTTGGCGCGGGCTATTTAAGACTAGAATGGAAGTAATAGGGGAAATGTTACTACAAAAACATGTTTTTTTGCTTTTGTTGGTGTGGAAAGTCGGTGAACACTTCTCTAATTAAACCGTATTATTGACGGATTAATGAAGCTGATTTAAACGGAAATAAAAGAAGAGGGCCAAAGGCGGATTCCTGCGGTACAAAAAGTTTATCGTTTACAGTTGCATCAAAGCTACTACCGATCATTTCACACTCCTGTATAAACAGAGTATTTCTGGAAATGTCTGCTCGAATTTAGACCCCCCATGTAATTTTCATTTCTCACGGTTGACTTTCATCTAAATTTAGAAAGCAATTAAATTTTGACTAGTCTCCCGAGATGTGTGTAAGCACGCGATCGACGTGTATTGACTTCGATTTGATCGAAGACACGCGAATCGCAAGTAAATTATTTTGATAGACGTTTTAGGAAATTGTACAGAAGCTGAGATACTCCTTCTCAGTCGGTCTAGCTAATCGATCATTAATGCAGGCATGTGTTTGGGCCACTTCCTGAGATAAAACACACTAATTAGGCAGAAGCAACACCTGTATACAAATCTACGATTCATAAATCAAGTCGGCGCACAGACCGTTAATTTGGGACAGTCTTGTTTAATATAGCTCAGTTTAGTGAGATTGCAAGTTTTCTAACAATGCAATCGATTGTTTACTGATTGTTCCTCGAAAACAAGACTCCGTTATAATAGAAGTAGATAAAAGTTATAATGTCAATGACATATCACTAACTTTAGACCGACAGATGTTGCACTGGGGTCCATTAATCGGTTTTTAACTATTTCCTGCATCTCTTCAGGTAGTTGCGGAAAAAGGAAGTGCACATGAAAAATTCGCGATTTTATCGATTGTAAAAGTCAGCCCCACAGACAACTAATTCAATCTAAAATGACTTGACAGAATAATTAATTAATTGTAAATTAATAAGCGATAAGATTGGTCAGATGGGAGGTGTCTGAAATTTTAATTAAGCTACACAATGCATATTGTCTTCCTGAAAAAAATTTGATAAAAAATTAAGTGAAAGTTACGTACATTCAAAGAACAGTTGGTAAAAGATCAGAAATGTTCCAAATGTGCATTTTTCTGGAATCAATTTACCAAACAAAAGACAAGCTATAAATATGTGCGTACAACTAAGAAAACCACTTTCTAAACGTAATTAATTACTAGTTAACTAAATGGTGTGAAAATTTGGACATACTTTTAACGGTTTACTAAGATTTTAAATCTTTTGTTTGGTAGTTAGACCAAAATTATAAACTTTCTTTCAGAAAATACAGTTTATGGGTATAATTGATCTCAGCCAAGTACAGGTAGCACACCAAAGTGTTATAGCATGTGAGATATACTAAAGCAGTTTAATAAATTTCATGTCGAATCCGGTTTAAATAAGTTCTGACTTTATGGCACAACACAATAATACATCTCGAAAAATAAGTAAACTTAAATGTCAAACTTGTGTGTCAGAGTCGGCTGGGCATAGATATCTGATTTAACCTTTTAAGGAAAAATAAACTTAAAACATAACTACAACACTAAACGTCTACCTTGCTTTACAAAGATTGTATTCTTGTATAATAGGATGCTATGGTCTTTTTACTGCCGTAGTTAAAACAAATGATGTGACATTTGAACCGAGTTTTTACCAATTATATTTTAATGTCTTGTGGGACCGGTAACAACGAGAAATATAATATAACAACACCGGAAAAGTTCCCTAGTAAGGATTTAAAATTTATGTTGGCAACGAAAGTGACGGCATCGTCACTCTTGTAGACCTATAGCTAGAAATGAATTTTAGTAAAGCCACAAGATTTTTTATAGGGCAGATTATTAATATCACTTTACATACTCATATCTGTTCACTGTATTATCTGTTCACTTGAATCTGCAGTGCCAATGTCATCCTTGAGTAAAAATCTCGACTGTATAAATCGATTTTATGTGTTTTACTTTATTAAATAAAAAAAAATTACCAAATAGATAACGAAAAATCAATGAAGATACTCTTGGTGGAGAATAGTGCAATTCTACCCGAAAAAATAGGTGAAAAATGCTCATCTTAAGTGATATTGATATTATACATACAGGATGTTTTTGAAGTAATGTGAAAGATTTTAACAGATGATAGCTCTCGTTGAAAGGGTGTTAAAAAACAAATTTGCCTTATCTAAATGTTTATATAAATATAGTTTTTAACTTATACGCTGTAAAAGCCTTGTCTACAGCGTATATCTCAGAAATTATAAACATTTGTATAAAACAAACTAGGTTTTTTAGCATCCTCATAAGGACTATCACCTGGTAACATTTCTAAAAAATTTAAAAACATCCCATACATCTGATCTTAACATCAAAACGAGAACTATCACCAAGAAAATTGTTGCATATATTGAAATCACACATTGTACGTGTATACTAAAAAAAACTGCTATAATACATCGTATCTTGTTCAAAAATTAAAAAAAAAAGTTCTACAGAGTGTATCTCGAAAACTATAAACATTTGTGTAAGACAAATATTAATTTTTCAGCATCCTTTCCACAAGAGCTATCTATCACCTGTTAAAATTTTTCACATTACTTCAAAAACACCTTGCGTATTTTTGAATCACATAATATCTGCATATCTATTGTCATTTTGCACCCAATTTTTGAGAAGAACTTCACTATTACTCATTAAGTGTCTTTATGGACTGTTGGTAATTTATTTTTTGTTGTGGTAGTATTTGGATATACCTACTTAGTACCTACCAAAGAACCACCAACATAGCAATTTAATAATTAAGCAAACCCTACTGCTAATTACATTAGTCCAAATTCTATTATATTTTTAAAATAATTATAGGAGCAACCGCCGGCTCCTAGGTTTTATTAACAAGAATTCGACAGTTATTTCAAAAATATTTTCTTACATATTTTTTCAATTTATAAAAATAACAAAACTGTCGTCTTTAGCTTCCACATTTAATAGACAAAAATATTTGTCTCAAACATTTTTTAAAAATTCAATTTTTAAAGTAACTTTTAAAATAAAAATTGTGTAGTTCATTTTTTAATAAATTGTGAGAGTCGAAACCCAGAACCCAAATGTCAACCAAATGCAACATCAAATATGCACATTTAGAGATCTTTTAGTTCATTCTTCCTTTTTGAAATATTATTGTTATTGGTCTGAGGGTGTGGTACGTGGGCCTACTGGACTAAAGCTTTCACGATTCACCAGAATGAAACCGTATCTTCAAGGTGTCGAAGAATACTATCTATATTATTTGAAATACTATTCCACAATAATATATTTGTACTATACCACCAATGAATAGTGTTTTTTATTAATATTTGTGATTCAAGAGTGTCATAAAAGTTTAATTATTAGGAACATACCACATCCACAACTCTCAAATAATCTGTCAATTTATTTATACCGTTAATTTAAAATTTCATTGCAAACGATTAACAACAAGGGTATTTAGGGTGGCTTCTTATAAACGGAACACACTGTATAATAATTATCCGATGTATTTTCATATCCTTCTAGTTTTGTAGAGAAAAGGAGAAAATCGTACTACGATGTAAGCCTGTACATAAATTAATTAAACTTTTTCCATTTTTAGTAATTTATTTTTAATGACGTGTAGAGAAAATACGCTCCACCCTTGGTAATTTCACCTAAATTCATCAAATATTTATACACCATCCACCCTTTTATACCGCGGTGACGTACGTCGCTGTGTGGGGTGTATGACCTAAAGTTGGCATAGTCTGACTGCACGCGATGCTTCCCCTGTCTCTATTTACCGTCTGGGAGTCTATTCTATACTTCTACGTCTACAAGATGATAGCACAATTTACCTAATCTTGAAATCGGCTTTTATTCAATCTCTTTGCTGTTTCCAGTTGGATTTAAATTGCCTTCCCCGTGTTTTACTGGCCTACATTTCCAAATATTTAAATCGAGGTGTGATGAATGGCCTGCGATAAGGCCGTACTTTATGGACTGGGTTAAAGAGTGCGAAAATTTGCATAATATTGAAGAGTTCGCAGAAAATTTCTATGGTAATTCATTTTTTGTTAATTGTGTTGCGTTTTAATAAAGATGAAGAAGGTCGATTATGCACAATGCCGAAGATCCTATTCTAAGCAGATCGTAATTCAAGACAAAAAGTCGCAAACTGAGCGGATATTGTTTAGTAATTTACAACCGTTCGATAATAAATGTTCTTGAGAACGACTTACAATGAATATCTAGTCCTATAAATACTTCAATGGTGTTGTAATTACTGTAGAAAGGCAGTAATTAAAGAAGACCGAAACAGTTTAAGAATGTTTAAAATACAAATGGAGAGAAAATGTGTCACATGCCGCCCCGTCTCAACAGTAGTCAAACAATCGAATTTTTTCGGAAATAGATGATAAATAAGAAAAAGCCATTGTAAAATTTGTGCAACTTTTATCCCAGTCATTTCCTCTTAGACACAATGAATTCTTTCTCGTTTTGAAACAGTTATTGGAACGGGAAATTTCACAAGGTTTTCGATAGTAAAAACCCCATCTAGAGAAAAATCAAATACTTGAAGGATAGCAGAAAATCAGATTGATACGGTTGATAATCAAATTGTTACTTCCGGGGTATTTAATTACCGGAAAAACACCAAGCTGACCTTAGAAGTAATGAAGCATAAAAATTTTCAAAGAATGATATCAATTTGTGTCAAAAATATATACAGTGCCTATAAGCATTAAAAATAAATACCTATCCAAATTGATTTAGCTGTAACTTGAAACTAGTTATAATTCCACAGATTCCACACTTAGAAGAATTTTAGATCAATTCAAATAAAATAAATTGTTGTGTTAAATGATCAGAATAAAATAAATTTGTAGGAAAAAAGCGGAAACTGAACAAATCAGCCAGCCTCAAAGTGATGCAAAAAGTATTTTAATTAATTGTGTTCTAAATGTCAATAAAAAATCAGCTAGATCCATGGTAGATTAATGTTTCCCTTTGCTAAAATGTCACGAAAATATTTTTTAGTGTTATGATTTACGTCATATTATTTTTAATATTTACATTAGGCACTCAAAAATTTAAAATTATCAGACAATCTCGTAATGTAAATAGCATCGTAATGTTACTTCTATGGTAAATATTTAATATCTTATTTAAGCAAAAATTTTTAATAAAGTTTTATCCAATAATTATAAGTTGTAAGTTAAGAGTTTGAAAAAAAAAGCGTTCTATAATATTTTATTATCCCGAATCATAGAATGTGGTAAAACGTTAAAAGACAGTTACGTCGTAAATGCACCAAAATTTTGCCAAATTGGATATATCTACTCCTATTGCAGGTATTTAGGTTAGCTAGCACACGTAGTGGAGTTCTAATAAGATCCATTATTCTTTATTGTAATATTTTGTGATATACTAGGCATGCTCTACGCTTTGAAATCTATAGCACAATATGCTCTCGTTCTTATTTAAGAAAGGGAGAGAAAACGCTCGGTATTATAAATATATTTAAATAGATAATATAGTACTTTTATTACCTTTTCAAAATTTTTATTTTATTATAGAAGTAAAAATATAACCCATCAAATCATTGAAATCCACAAGAAAATAGACTTCATCTTAAGAAATTGAATAGGCAATTTGGAGAAGGTATTAGCATCCACATTCGCTAAATTAAAACTAGCACTTGCTTAGAAAGACAAAAAATCATAGCCAAATAGTATTATTGACATATTATGGTATGCCAAAAGTGACGATGTTATTGGCTATTTTCTAAAATTAGATAATTTGGGCGACGATAGCAACACAGTTATAACTAAACAAGAAACCTTGCAAATAATGTGCGATTATAACTCTTAATAATTTTTAATTTTTGATATTTACCTAACGTATTCGTAAAGATAAATTTTCCGTATGAGCACTTTGTTTGCAGCACGAACGAAGGAAGTGCTGCATTAGTGCGAACGCGCAAAATTTCTTTCAGAAATAGAAACAACATTTTTTATAACGAATTATTTAGCACACAAAATTTTTTTGCATACTTTAGTCGAGAATTTGGTTTATAATTTATTAATGGTTTAGTAGAACTGATTGAAAGATTTTAGCAAAAGAAGAACCCAACGTTGTTGCTTGACCATTACCGACTAATGGCTTAAACATGTACCTATTAACTGTTTCTGTTTGGGAAATAAAAAACACCCCGGTTTGGGAAAACAGTTTTTCCGAGTATCGAGGGTAATTAGGAAATAGCTTGTCAAAAGTGATAAATACAAAAAAATAGAATTTTAGAAAAACGGCCTTGGATGCAAAAAGCACTTCCCACAAGCACTTATCAAAAATTTTGTCAATGGCTTCTGCAAAACACACATTGAGTGAAAAATATAATAATCTAACGTAGCTGATAATCCGACTAGAAGCAACAAAGACTTTAAACTAAAATAATTGGTTGATGGTATATTGGCATGGACTTTTTTTGTTGAAGCCAAAGAATCAGTGGCTGAAAAATAAAATTTTTGCAAAAGACCAAGAAATCGAAAGTTCATTCTATGATTGTTAATGTGATAATGTGACCTTGATTTATTAAAAAGTTACTTGAACTAAGTAATCTATCAGATGTAAGACAAATCGTGGAAGAGATTGATTTAGAGAACAACTTACGTTATAAAATTTAAAATTGGCACAGAAAAAAATAAAAAAAAATAATTATTATAACTCTAAGAGAGCTACTAGAGGCAGAATTCTATGGTAGAAAACTTGTAACCATCAACTGCCTTTAGAAATCGAAAATGGTTTAGTTTTCTTGGAAAGAAAAAGAGTCAAACAAATTCTTGATTTTTTAATGAAGTTTTGAAGTTCCGAAATTGGAAAGGATTATTTCTGTCCCCATATTAAATTTTTTATTTATCATCTATATTTTCTTGTTATAAAAAATATATCATAGCTATTAATAAGAATATTACTTAAATTAAGTTTTGCATTTACAACATTAAAAGAATAAATTTGTAAATTTCTTCTTGCTTTTTTAGTTTAGTTTAAGTGACTTCCTTGTTTTTATTTTATTGTTGTTATTTGTTGATTTATAACATTAGTCTCACAATAAGTGAGTTGTCTCTTCTTTTGTGATCCATTTTTGTCTTTGTTGTTTTGGAAGCATAAAAATATGAATTGTTCTTTTATGAAAGTAACAAAAGTAAGCTCAGTCCAGTGGTGCGTCCACTAACTGTATTTAAAAAAAAATCCATTCATTTCCAGCCATTTAAAATCCGGCACAGTTATAATACCGGTGTAATATTAAATAATTCCCAATTACCAAGTGCACATAACACATTTTTATCTGAGCGAACTCAGTCTCGACCAAAACGGAAGAGATCTACACCGTATTATTTCACGCTCTGTAAATCAATTCATATATTTTTTTCCACCACCGCCCACAATAAATATCAGTCTAAACAGAATAGATGAACCTGAAGGGCCACGTCCGGCATATTCATCAAATTTTTTCCATTTGTAATCTATAATGGAAGTCGCCGCCCGTTACGAAACGTTTATATAGATACGGTTAGTCCGACGATTACAAGAATTATCATAAAAACCCGCCAGGAAACGTAGAAAGTCTTGATGTGTTCTATCGCTGATAGAAATTCTGGGAAGCTGACTCGGTGGTCAGCATTCCTGAACATGCTGACCCATATCGGAACATGGAAAATGTAGTTTCTAGTTTCTTGACAAAACGGAAACGACAAGAACCAACCTTTATCTGTATAGTCGAGATAAGCATTGATTTAGGGAGAGTTTACTCGAAGTTTAGTCGATAGTTTTGTGGACATTTAACTTAAACTTATCTCAGAATCGATAGCAATTCCTCGTACGCAATGCGGTTCTTTAACATGTTTTAAAAATGCACAAGTTCCGGACAAATCCAGGTCACTCCGGGAAACTCAAACAAAAAGCTCGCAATTTATAATCGTTGGTTTTTCTCGGATTACAGTGGGTGTGGTTGTTGTTTGACTCTCATTCTCTTCGTTCTCCACAATTTATATTTTTATGCAAATTTGCAATCTACAGCATTGATTCTTCAACCTAAAGAACCAGATATAAATAAAAATAATCTCCAATCTAACCCAAAAAAAGTTTCGTGCAGAATCTAAATCCCATTCCGTATTCAAAGTAATTACGGCCAAATTCAATTATTCATTTCTTGATGGAGAAGGGCTCATAAATTTGCGATTCATGATCGATGTTTTGATACCTTTCACCAGGCTCATCTTTTATCGATACTTTCATTGATGAAAAAAATTCTGATTTAATAGATACCTTCTCCGAACAGATTTTGACAAGTCAAATATTCCGTGCTTGCCCTAGGCTTGAAATAGTTCAAGTGAGAGTTTTTTTTTTTGTTATTTATGAGTATACCTAGTGATTTTGTTCTAACAGGCGCGAGAATTTTGCAAAAATTGGCCCGATTTCGCTAATAATTGTCGGTGGAGCGTACCATGGCATGTATCATGGTCAAGGCGCATTCATCTCCGCTCGTGACGCCATGGTGCATGCTTTTTTAATTTTTGTGCGGAACGGGCTATGCAAATATCACGATTTTCACCGATCGAATTAGAAACTCTGGGGAAAATCAACAGTTTCTAATCAAGCACACTGTGAAAAATCTATTTGCCGATTTTTTCCTTGAACTTGGACAAGTAACCTTGCCCAAGAGCAACTTTCAATTCGATTGCGTTATGGAAGTTGGTCTAGCAACGTGATTTCCATCGCTTTCTTTCGAGATTAGTGCGGTTTCGGTGACGAAATCGCAATTTTTTCCGCCGGAACTCGGAGCATATGGTGAAGAGGAAAACATTTAGAGGTTTATTGACAGTGAATGACAGCTGGGGGCGCATAGTTCACTGCAAGGCTGGTGAGAAGAATGGGTCTCCTGCTGGAGTAAATAAAAATAAAAATTCAAAAATGAACACATGGGAGTCTGATGCGGTAAATTGAATGCAAATCGATTCTTCACTACATTACATGCTGATAATTTCCGGAAAATCTTATTGGTTGTGGCTATTTTGTACAATTACGTATCCTTGGAAAATTTTACATAGAAAATTTTGTTTGTTACAACAAATTACGTTACATGAGTCGCTAAATAGCTAAATCATTATTTCAATCGATAAATATACTAAGCTCAAAAATATTAGGGCCGACTGTTCATGTAACCACCAGCAAATTGTCAGACAACTGGTGTATTCTAATTTATGAATCATTTGTGACTGATAACACCAGCATATCTAAATCAAGATTACAAACTCGGAAGAACTCAGCCAACTTGTTGCTGAAGGTGGCAACAAAGGTTACCAACTTTTCAATACTGAAATAAAGGAGATTCCTAATCCAAAACTTATTTGTTAATTTACGGTACAGTCATTCTCATTACAGTACAAGCATGAGAGGAACTTTAAATGCGCCTAAGACACAGTTTATACAGAAAAACTGATCAGTAATTAGTATGTGTTGGCTGCGCTTCTCAGGCTTTTCACATCTAATTTTGAAAAACTATTGTCTATTAAGTTTTAACAAGAAGCGATACGCGTTCTAGTGGTCAAAAACGCACGGGTCTACTAAGGAAGAACCCGTCGATAGAACGCGTATCAGATTTGTTCACTGACTATAGATCTTAGTTTTCATAAAATGTTGTTAAAAGTTTAAAGTGTTAAATTTTAATAAAAATGTCGCCTGCAGCTCTCAATTTTAAGAAACAGTTTGAAGATTAATATTAGTAGGAGTAAACAGAATTCAAATTTGTTAGCGTAAACTTATGGACATACGCTCATCTAAAGTCCTTTACTGTTTCATAATATAGGAAAAAATTTTAATAAACACTTTTTTCTACGCAGTGAACAAATTTCCTACACTATTCGATATTAACTGTTTCTAAAATAAACGTACATCTAGAACAAAAAAATTTACAGTACGAGTCTGACAAACTTCAAATATGTCCAAAAGACAGTTTGCATGTGTAATTGAATTCAAAATATGTCTAACATGCCACGAACTCTTTTAGAAGTCATATAGTGAAATTATAACATATTTTAAACCACGTCGCTAAAATGTAAACCATCTTCATTTAAAATCTGTTAATCTCGTAATTTTATGTGAATCACTTTGTATATTGATTACTTAGAAATAATATTAATATTCATTTATAAACAAATACAGTGAAACAGAATTAAAGCAACCGTTGTCAATCGATACTCGTATAAACTATATCAAAAAAAAATTGTTTATGTTATATGTTTATATGATAACTAGGCTTTGGTGAAAGCGAGTCTTGGCTAAACGACCAGGTAATTAATCGGTGTAATTCAGCGGGCTGCATGTTATTCATTCAACTGGTGTACTGATCAACTGGTGTAGACCAATTGAATGAATAACATGCAGTCCACTGGATTAAACCGATTAATTACCTGGTCGTTTAGCCAAGACTCGCTTGCACCAAAGTCTAATCATAACAAATAGTTCCGTAAAATTTAAATTCGTATTTTAATAGAATAAACAGAAATTTAACGCTGAAATAACGTGAAATGTTAAAACTCTTTTTGAACAGATAAAGACTCCAAATTAAATTTAAATATCTTAAAAATTGAGCTACCTACCACATGCCACCTACATAATCAGCAATAAGAACACATGTATATTGCAACCTATGAAAATGCCAAAAGTTTTAATGTCATAAAAATAAAAATTACCATAATTACTGCCATTATTATATAAATTAAGAAAAAGTAAAATTCTAAGCTCATTTTCTATAGTGGAATTCAGAATATATCTATGTAGTAGGCTATGAATGTGTAAAAGTTAATATCTGTAGTTTATCCACTAAATATCTAACGAACAAAATTTGTGTAGGTTGTTTGCAAGTGATCAGATGATTAAGCGATTGGTGGTAAAATAGATAAATATTTTTCAAAATTATAGAGTAATAAAACCATTTCTTCTAAATATTATTTAAAGTACAGTAAAGAAATATTAAGTCTCCGGTTTTAAAATCTTTTTTTGGTTAATTTATTAAAGAAATTTTTAGGTTTTTGGAAAATAGCCTACCTTGATTTGTATAACTAAAATTTTTGTATACATAAATTACACAGTAAACAAGAAATAGTAAGTAAAATAGATTTTAGAACTTTATCTGTTTACAAGTTCCCTAAACAGCTCACAGAAGAACTTGTAAAAATTAATTTTGGCTTTATTTTACCACCAATCGGTTGACACTTGCACGCAACCTATTGTCACAGTTCTGACATTTTTTTTGACATTGTCGACTTTTTGAAACTGGCTTTAAGCAGTAAATTTTTGGGTAAGTTTTAGATTTGAGGTACAGATTCTGTTGTAAATCGGTCAATGCTCGATCTTGAAGACAATTAATGCTGTTGGTGTAGCATTATAACGAATTAATAAAAAATCTTGACCCAATCTAAAAGTTTAAACAGAAAAAGTAAGTTGAAAAATAAAACTAAAATTTACTTGAAAGAGTGTCCACATAAATTTAAATTTTATAAAACTTACTGCTATTTAAATTAAATTGAAATTCACTATTTGCACTTTTATAAATTGCAATAAAAAGAGATGAACCCATTAATAAAATTTAAAAAAATTGTTGGTCAATTGTATGGGTGGTATATCTAGTACATCTAAAATGTAAATCATGCCTTTTAAGTAAATCTCAAAGAGTTAAGAACATTTAATAGTATAAAAAAACTGTCTTTTGAAACAAAAGACGATTGGCAACCCTAGCGGCAACGCTTATTCCGTATTCGCTTTTTTACTTATTTTTAGAAAAACTTGTATTTTAATGTTTATAAACACTATTATTAAAAATATGTAATAAATAATCAAAGTCAAAAAACTTGTTCTAGAAATTTTTAGTTTTTATGTATTCTACACAATTATCTATAATCAACATAATTTTACTGCTACTGATTATAATAACACAATAAAATTCTTTTTATAACTTAAACAAATCGGGAACAAAGAAAATATTTGTTTTCATATTAAGTACTGCTATTAAAAATTTGAATTATTTCGAAATATAGGCGTAATTAAAATTTAATTACTTATACAACTCTCTCCTCATAATAATTACTTTTATCATATGAAAATCGTTATAAGCTCTCCATATACCTACTGGAATAAAATTTGTAAGAAATAAAACAAGACTTGCAAGAAATTGATTCAAATTATTGATAATAACATTTGCAATTATATAAGCAATTTATCAAATTCTCGAGATATTCCTAGTGAAATGTAATTGCACTACATCAAGAAATAAATTAATTGTAATTAAGTGAGTTAATTATCGTGATTGGAACTTAAATTGAATTAGGCTTTTTAATGTTCTGAGTAGTGAGTACAAAACATACAATCATAAAACAAAAGATGTACAAACGGAAGCCGTTTAATTCCTTTTGACAAAAATAATAGCTTGTTCATTCTACATTTACAACAAAAAAA
Source organism: Tribolium confusum (assembly GCA_029207805.1). Lineage (NCBI taxonomy): Eukaryota > Metazoa > Arthropoda > Insecta > Coleoptera > Tenebrionidae > Tribolium > Tribolium confusum. The sequence goes on from JALGAY010000003.1 coordinate 8,040,890, forward strand.
TCTTTTATTTTTGCAATCTATTATTTAGCATAAAGGGTTAAAGAGGGTCGTTCTTTTTATTCAATTTTTGAAAGTAGAGCCAGAGGCAAATCGACAAATTAGCACCGAATGGGAATTTCTCGAATTCTTTCCGCTTCATTTTGTGGGTGTCTACACACCGGTTGTGAATAGGTACCCCAGGCAGTTGATGATTATAGTCATTTTTAATGTGGTCTATTGTTACAAAGCCGAGAGGATTTTTTCAGACGCTTTTCTGTGTAATCACTGAAACGCTTTCAAATTTTAATAAGTGGTATTGCACCAGAAGAGATGAATGCAGGGCAAACGCAGTAAACGTTATATTTCTTATTAATAATAACAACACTGAATAGATATTTCAACAAAACAAAAAGTCCAAAATAATTATTTAAAATTATTTTATTACAAAAAAAGAAAAATTGAATTTTTTTAAGCAATATTTTGATTATAATAATTGCAAAGCTACAGATGGTCCCAAAATTCGCGGACCAACAAAATGGTACACATTCCCTTAGGGTTATAGAAGAACTTTAAAAAAATTGAAAAAAAAACAACTTTTTTTTTCGTTTTCAAGCTACAGAGTCCCAAACATCTTGTTTCTTTTATTTTTACATGTAAAAAAAATTTTGTCTTTGCATTAAGACTTCTGTTTTGTTTTTATGCAGCATTTATTCTACACTTTATTACATTTTCAGAAATACTTTTGAAATCAATTTTGTTGAAAAATTATCTAACAACATAACATTTTAAACTTCACCATTTTAGTCATATCTCTATTATATCAATATTTATCATTTTTAAAATTATCAAAACAAAGATAAATTTATTGAAACATTTTTCTCATGTTCCTTAGACCTTAATTGACAATGATTCAAAAAATAGGTTCAGTAAAAGATCGATGCTTATGCTTATGCTATTTTGACATTATTATAATTTATAGCCTGTACCTGTTATATATCCATAATTCTAATTATTTTGCCTTTTGTTGACGTAATTTATTTTAGTCAATATTTTTATTTTTCGTAAAGAAAGTATACAACAAATTTAATTTTTTTTATCTATCACATTAACTAGATAAAAATAAAAAAATATAAGTATAACTAATTTTTTAATAATTTTTAAATATATTACTTATATAATTTTATTATCGAAGTTAATAATAAATATTTTTTTATAATACATACTATGCCCAAAATTTGTGAAATAAATTAAAAAAAAAAAACTTGCACATCTACTTTGTTTGTTTTTTTTTTGTTTAAAAATTTTCTTTGATTTCCTGCTACATTTTGGGCAAAAGCTAATAATTAAATGAAAAAATCCTTTACCTTTTCTTGCTGTAGCCAACTTTGTCAAGTTCAATGTGTCTGTAAGCAGCATAAGTGGCCATGGTCACTGGCAAAGAAATGACAACAAGCGCAAATAGACACCGGTAAAAACGGAAAAATAAACGCGCTCCGGTTAGAAGCTTTCGCTGCAACTGCCAACAGCTGACTGCCTGGCTTGAGGCAAGTAGTTGCTTTTATAGCCATCGTGTGCATTCATCCATGCTTAGATTATTGTTTCACCACTGTTTTCTGGATTTTTCTGTTAATAATACTAGCGACTAAGGGGTGGATTGATTACAATCCACCCTCGAAAGAGGGGCACTGATTTGGTTTCGGTCTGCACCACAGTCTGGTTCATGTTGCGACCTATTTTTCCTGCAACTATGTTATCATCTCGTTTTTGTAGAAAATTGCCGCTAGATCATAATGAAAATGAATGAAAAAAGAGAGGAATGCGGGCTTTGACTGCGAGAAGTTCTCTCACAGCAGGAAAGGAGTATTGTCTGCTGTGGGTAAGGTCTTTATCGTTAATTTTGGGTAGGTGTGTCAAAAATGTCGTGTCAAAAGCGTAAATTTTGATGGAGGTGAGACACTGAAAGAGTGTAATGGCTTGATGACGTGCTTACTAAGCGTTGCAGGAATATGCTCGGACTTGTACAGAAGAAATTATATTTGCTTGTTACTTTAAACGACAAATATTGGTGTTTTATAAATTGTTGTTTCAAGGTTTAGTAGAATTTGTCTGTATTTCGTGCCCTATAATACTTTAAACTTTATTTATCTATTGTTCTACAAACATAAACGTTCTTAAAAATATGATAATAAAAATTAATAATCTGTGTCCCAAAATATTCTTCATCGAGTCTAATAGAGCACTCAAAACTCTTTGACCAGTGACACTCATTAAAATTAGAAATTTAAGGGTAATGAATGATTAATTCCAGCAGGAAAACCTCTACTGGAGATTTATCGCGATAACACCACGTCGCTATAGAAATGATACAAGTGATTTGGAATACATTTTTTTTTTCGGGAAATTCACATAATAAACCACACTCGTGGAGTGGGCAATTATAGAAAAATGTGGATATGTTACGTGGATAAGCGAGTACTAGAAAATTTATATTGGCAGAAGGGCTGGCTAAATTTTCAGTTCACATCGAACGTTCACAGATATCCAAATTTTTAAATAACTAAACCGTCACTGCTTGATTAATGGTAAATTACTACAATTTAATTACTAGTGAAATGATTGATGATTAAACGTTGCATAATGCCTAATTAAAGATAAAATTAAGTTAACTTTTGCAAAATTTAATAAAAACCGCTTCTAACAAATAAACCCGGAAATAATGATAAAATTTTTGTATAATAAAATTGATTGGAAAAGTAAATATTGTGTTTGTTAAAAATTTATCTAATTCCTATGCACCGTACTAACCTAAGTTTACATTATAAGATAATTTGATGACAGTTTTAAAACTCTTGTCACAGTCATATCTGTTTTTCTACAATTAATAACTTTTAGAACACAAAATTTCGCAGTTTAGCTTGATTATTTTTTTAATCGCATTGGAGAACTGGAATGAAAACTGTGGTTTTAAATACGATAAAGCAATATCTCGATAATAAATTTCTGTTCTGAGAAATATGTGTTTTTATAAATTCGCTTAAAATTTAATCAACCGTTTGAAAATGAATGTACTAAATTTTAAATAAGAAATTTATATTATGTTTGCTTTATTGAATTAGGAAAAAATACAATTTTATTGAAAATAAAAACAGTTAATAGTTGTTTCCGGTAGAACCGGTAAGTGTTTTATAAATAAAGTAAATGAATGTAGAATACTTACTGAAGGAAATGTGAAATACCAAGGTTTTTCAAAATCCAGTATGTCACCTAGTTAGTGATTACTTTAAATATGTTCTTTCTGAAATATTTCTTTACAGTTATCTGCATTATCGTCAGAAGTCTGTAGAACTCTAAATTTATTACTAAAGTACAACTAGTAATTAGGCACGGGTAAATTTTGTTTACCTACTAATTTATGCAATAAAATTTTTTGTTATAATTAGTCTGTTTACAAAATGAAACTTGATACTCTGGTCCGTTTTTTACTAGAAAGAAACCAGTAAAAAACAGACTGGAAATTTTATAAATTTTTAAAGTTTCTTTCTTCTGTTACTTACTAGCGAGAAACAAGCAATTATTTCAAATTTAAAATATCTATTTTTGATCATTTGGTTTTAAAAATTAACCAACCATAAATGAGTATTTTAAATTTCTATCTCTGGCAAAAAAAACTTTTGTGATGTAAAACAACATAACTCTTTACAATTTTTTTTCTTATTTTTTATTATGTATTGTATACGTATTTGCGTTTTTGTATTGTTTTTAGATTTACACTCGAATTACGTTTTACTGAAATTTTGTTACAATATTTGTGTGTTTGTGTTATCGGCAAATCTTTTATGCAGTTTAATGTGTCAATAAAAATATAAAAATACAAACTGAATATTAAAATCTGTATAATGTGGGCGCAGGTACTAGTAAGAATAAGCCGCAAACATGTTTATATCACAAGAAATAAAATAAAATATAATTGAGTTACTGCTGATATAGGCAATATTTTTACTTTTTCTTATTATAGCTGTTCTGTTAGATATTTTGGGCAAATAAAATTTCTATTTCTAAAATGTGGCGATATAAACGTTTGCATACCAACAACTCGTTTTTTTTTAAACCGTTGGTCACAAGTTATCGCGTAGTAGCCAAACGGTTTCGAAGAGCTAGTGATCTAAAGCGCTTATTTTGATGTTCTACGGTACGCCTCGGTTGACATGTTATACCGTTTCGTGTTTCTCCACCTTCTACTGTCCATACCTGAAACACACGCATTATCGTCATTGCAGTAATTTCGACAATTTTGCGATAAAACAAACCAACTTTTCGAAAGAGCACAATTCTAGCTTTGTTGAAATCGCTAAGATGGTGATATTGTTAATGCCCTCAGAGTAAAGACATGTTGTTACCCTTAAAACAAGGAGTTGGAGGCACAACAACTGCAAATACGTCTACTTATCAGCTCTTCGAGCATTTTTCTTAACAAAAACTAAGAGCTTAAGTTTTTCGCAAGAACTGTCAAAGATAATCCGTTGCAATGGTTACTATAACTAGCTTTAAATTTACTCATTCTGTTACCAAAAAATTACTTCCGAAAAATTATTTTTTCTGAGTGCACCACTTTTAATGTCACTGAATATATATTGTTAAGTTTAGTTTACCACAAGTAAATCTTCAGTAAATTTAAAATTTATTGATGTAAAATATTTGTAGCATACTCTTTTTGTTTGCTTGAAGCAAAAATATAGTGTTTTATTTTGATTAGTTATTTTTTATAACCATTTGTTAAACGTGATTAATTACAAAATAGAAAAACAATAACATTTATAGTTTCATTCAAAATTTTATCTTTTTTTATTGAATTAGGTATTTTTTCAATCAAAAACACAACACACTACTTCAAGTAAGTAAATAGTTTTTCTGTATAATTATTTATAATATACTCGTATATTAAAAATTAACTATTAATGTATTTTTACCTATTTTTTTTTAGAAATAACAATAATACTGCGACAATTCACGCGAAAAATGTACAAGCTACAGCTTGTATCAAAAACGACGTCGTAGGTGATATTTCTTGCGCTCTCAGCTCTTAAATAATTAATATTTTATTGTTTCGTGAGTAAGAGTTGGTAATAAGGGTTCAATTTTAATTCAAAATAAACAATAAAATAAAAATTTGATTTATTAGTTTAGTCTGCCTTTAAACAACGCTATAAATAGCGATCTTTTATTGGCTGATTTTAAATAGAGCGGCCAATAAAATTATTAGATTTCGTTACAATTATTAAGCTTGCTCAAAATTAAAACAAAAGCTATGTTTTAAGCTCGCTTTGTTTGCACAATATAAAAAAATAAGAAATTAATATTTATTTACCTAACGGATTCGGTAAAATAAATTTCCCGCATGAGCTCTTTGTTTGCAGCACCAGCGAAGGGAGCGCAAAGTTTTTCCCGAAATTTGTAGTTAGGTACAACATTTTTTGCAACAAATAAAATTCAAAGTTTTAAGAAAAAATATTATTTTCTATATTTTAATAATTTTAATATAAATTCCTTAAGAATCTAGTTTATTATTAATGGGTTGGCAGGACTGATTGGAAGATTTTACCAACAGAAGTCCAACTTCAGTGATGTTGCTTTATTGTTGCCGACTAATCACTTAAGCAAATTTTGACTGTTTTTTATCTGAAATAAAAAACACTCCGGGTCGAAAAACCATTTTCTCAAGTGTCGAAGACGATTGGGATATAGCCTCTCAAAGGCAATGATTACAAGAACAACAATGTCTGTTTATTTAATCAATATACCTTTTTTAATTTTATCACAATCTTATTTGTCAAACTTGATTTTGTATTAACCAAATGAAACACCATGGATCATCTATTTTCCGGTTTTGTCTCATATCTTTGCAACGTATCGATACATTGAAACTACACTTTTTTTATTTTTGTTCCTAATTTATTTAAAATTTTCTAATAGAAATTTATAACAATTTTAACGAATATAAATTTTAAAAAGTACAACTCTGTATAATCTTCCAAAAATAATTAATTTTAAGAATTGGTTTAAAATTAAAATTTAGATTTACCTATGAATATTATTTTCAAAATGTGTATTTTTTAATCTAAAATAACAAATTACAAAAACAACAAAAACTTACTTATGTTTTTAACGTTTTTGTTGAAAAATTAAGTTTTGTATATTTGAACAGAATGAATTATTAAATAGTAGGTACCTATTCCCAGATATCTTAAATATTTAATTTAAATTTTTGTCTGTACAAAGATCACTTTCGTTGTTAAAAAAGTAGGTTACTATGTAGTTATTTTTTACATTTTGCAATCTAGTTTTTTAATATGTAGTTTTATACAAAATATTGAACAAATGGTTTTAAATTAAATATGCAGGCAACAATTTCTGGCATTTCAATATCTGGATGAAGTGGGCGTGCTATCAAGAAGGCTTTAGCAGACACAGGATTATTGCTTTAGTTATAATTCAGGAGAATAAAAAAGCATAATCTTTAATGTAGGTAGCTTTTAGAATATTGTATACCAAAATCACTGTGGTCCAAATGATTGACCTGTTCCGATGGCTAGTCATATAAAATTTAATGCCAAGTGCACGTCACTTGCACCACATTGGATTAAATAAAATTAAACGAAAGTGAATTGGTACATATACCTACAGAATACAGAGTTATACGTATAGAGGATAGTAGGCCACAATGAGACAAGATACACAATGAAAAAAATAATGTAAATTTAAAATGGGTGTTTTTTTAATTGTTTTTTCTTTGTCAGGAGTTTAGATTAGTCAAGCTTCATTTTTCATCTAACTTTATGCCAACTCATACATAAAAAACTATTTCGATAATTCTGCTCCTGTTATATGGTCTTATTATATTTTTTACTTTGGGTCGTAATAAGACAAAAACACAATTTAAAAAAAATTTAGTTAATTTCATTGTCGTATTTTAATAATTTACTTTAATAATCTTCTATAGTTTGTTAGTAGAGAATACCTATACCTATTTATTTGTGTTGACTACAAAAGTTACGTTAAGTTTATGTTTTGAGATAAATATCTGTTTTTGTCTCACTTTGGCTTACTCTCCTCTACTGACTTTTTAAGAATTTACTAAAAACAAGTAATAACAATTATTGTTGAGTTGATTATAGTCGGACCCAGACCGCTGATGCATTTTTATTTAGAACAACAATTTCTGAATAAATCTTATCTGATGGAACCATTATAAATCAAAATACGTCGACTTAATATTAACTCAACAGTAGCCATTATCTGGTTTTACCAATTGTTTGTATCTAATCTAAATAGATTACAATAACACAAATTTGTTTGTAAAGCATTATCAAAAAAAACAAGCAATTTAGAATTCTATTTATTAAGCAGTCACTTTTTAAAAATATGTTAATAATTTGAAGTAGAAATGTTTGCATATAATATTAAAATCAGGATTGGGGTCAATTATAAATGCACGAAGTACATTTCCTTTTAGCAAAATATTTTAACTTAAAAATGGAAAATTTTATCCGCCAACTTGAAGTGAAATATTAGAAATTTTTAAGTAAAACATACTTCCATAAAGTTTTTGCAGGTCAGTTTGAAATAAATTATAAAAACTTTTTTTATTTAAAAAAATTAAATATTTCTAGTAAAATTTATTATTACGTTTGATAAGAAACATTTTTAACTCAACAAGAACAACCAAAATTTTTCTAAACTGTAACGCCTTGATTTTTAAAATAACTCTTAATATTTATCACCATGGGAGACTGAATAAATTTCTTTCACCAAGTTATTCTTAAACACCTGATTGGGTAGATTTCCGGTGAGATTTTCTAAAAAAATTCTTTTGCTAAAACTTATATTTTTATTTACTTAAAGAATGTGTGAATAATTTTGTAGTTATCTTCTATCTGAAGTGAATATACTTACTCCAAATTATAGCTTACTATAAATTTTTTCCTAGCTGTAACTTGTGAGAATGCTAGTGAGCTTGCTAACACAAGTAAACTTCCTGCCACATACAATGAGGCAAACATGTTTGTTAGTGAGCAAAATAATTTTGATTTCAGGTTTAATTTGCAGAAAATTAGGATTAAAGAAAAATTTAAATTTGAACCTGGTCAACTTACATTTCAACAACTACAGGATAACAATTTTTTTAAATTAAATTGTGGTTTTGGTTTCTAATTAATTAATGCGCAAAAAGATTGGAAAAGCCCTAGGAAAAGCCCTAGAAACCATTGAGCGAATTCTTCCTACGAAGGTTTCGTTTTCAGATAAAATATCATTATACCTGCCGTTTACTTGAAATGTAAGTTAACGATATTTAATTATTCCGAAGCTATTCAGGTGGAAAAGTCAGAGAAAGTGGTAAATTGATAAGATGTAAATTAGTTTTTCGTCTTTAATTTGCTTCAAGATTCCATTACGATCAATCATACTTCATATTCGTCACGTTTTTCATGTTCCTCTATGTAGGTTTATGGAAAAAGCATGCGGAATTCCATGCTCGAACCTTATCTAAACAAAATGAGATAAGAAAAAATAAACTTTTCCGTATGAAATAAAAGTAAGTAGAACCCATCCGTTATGCGGAGCCTGTTACGACTTTATTTATTATTGTCAAGTCATGTGTGGATCCGCACATCAGCTGCATCAAACTGCAGTAAATGCACTTTCCTTCCTCGTTCTCTTTTACTCTAACAAAATTCAGTTACGTCATTGAATCGTCAGCCCTATAATTATTTTAGAGTCAATGTATCACAATGAAGGCCGAAATAAGACTAACACGTACGAAATGTCAACGAGCCTTCAAGATTGCCGCTGGTCAATGCACGTTTCAACGTTTTTAAATTCCGAAACGTCGCTTTATTTACGCTTTCAGTCCATGAACCTCGGACATAAAAGACTTTTCAAATTAACCATTTTAACTGCACTTCCGCGGCGAACTTCCAGGCGAGGTGCAACACTTTTCTACGATTTGTTATTAGAGTAACAGGAGTGTAATAATCGATTTTGTTAAAGAAAGTAATGGAAAACGGTAATTAAAGTGAAATTGCGTATTATTCTGCGACAAAAGGCGAATGTGTAGACTCCGGTCTAATTTTTTTTTAAATTCTGCATTCTTTCATCTTCTATTTTTATTTGTGTAAATTACACCGTAACGCTTCATCAAATTCTTGTTCTGGATAGAAAATAATCATGCCGATATGGTCTGGGAGGTTTCTGTTATGCTTACTGAACACTCATCACTCCGGAGCCAATTATTATATTGAGAATATACAACAAAGATTATGATTTTGTGAATCCGAACCGGGAGATAAAGGCAATTGTGACTTAACTGTTATATTCTTTTGGTGCAGCAAAACACCATTATAAAAAAATAACAATAGTAATGCTCCTATTAAAACAATTTGATTTTTATTTCTTGATGCGATAATTGTTTATTGTTTCTCAATAAAAAAATGTTTAATTTGTTTTTAGGAATAATTGCTTCCAAATAAAAGAAAATTGTAGGAGTGGCACACATAAATTAAGGCGTGCTGGATACTTGATTATAATGATATACATCAACAATCATCCATTTAAGATGTCCTTTAATTAGGTATTGCGTTTATGGTCTTTACGTGCAAGAGACGATTTTCTTACCAGATTACTTATGGTGCAACTAAATGATTACTCGTGTGGGCTCCTTTGGCTACTCGCAAGGAATCTGAGAGTTGGAAAAGTTATTAATGTACAAGAATCGCTTCTTAATTATCCGCTTTAGACTCATTTCCTCTTTTTTATTACGTATGATATGTCTACTAAATTCTTTTTGAATGATCTACTTTATTAATCTTTCTTTAAATTACAATTTAATTATTTCTACCTAAATTTCAAATGTACAGTCCGGGCAGAATTAAGTGGGCTGACTTTACGAGAAACTGAAATAAACCAAATAATGCCCATTATTGATGTTATAAAGTATCAAATTTTTACATTTAAAACAGCATAAAAAATAAAGAATAAACACTAAAAATGTTTCACACTGAAAAATATATGATAATTATGAGTAGAATTATCTTAAGTTAAAATCAATCGTCAGGATGGTTTCAACCAAGAACGTTAAATGATCAGGACAAAGGGTCAATTCAAAAAAGTGAAAACGGCGCCAAAGCAGGTTTAACACTAAAAGTAGACTAAAGGAGATCATTTTGCGCATAATCCAATCACGGCTATTCAGTAGCGTATCATCAGATTTATAAATTTGGAGCATGCCACGAGAAGCTTCTACTCTAAAATGTTAATTTTATGTTTATTTAAACTCTAACACTCTTCGTTTCGAGCACAGTTGCCTTAATTTATCAGTTAAATTTAAAAAAAAATGTTTTTCTATGTGTATGTTAGATATACCTTAAGTTCACGCCACTCTACACTTCTGCGTCTGGTGCGTAGTAACTACTTTTTTCAGATTATGTGGCGCGTTATTTAAAAAGAACTGTAAAAGGATAATTTTAAGTGAACGAATGCTCACAACATTTTATCATTGGCAGTATAGGCGACTTTCCGTTCTGATCATTCAACGTTCTTGGTTTAAACCTTTATAACTTTAATAATGCGCATTATTCGGTTTATTGCACTTTTTTATAAAGTCAGCTTACTCAATTCTGCCCGGACTGTTGGTAAAAATTTATTTATGTTTCACTAATTATATGCTGTCAATACATGGTTATTCACGTAAGATGACAAGCCTGACCAGGTAAAAATGCAACCTAAAATACGATTTATATAGCCAAGTGGATCTCTCTTGCATTATCATAATCCACATAAAACATAGATAGCTCCTAATTTATTTTCTCTCTAACAAAATTACAAAACTGGAGTGATCTGTCGGTTTTAACTCTTGGACAAGTTATATATGGTACGGACAAAACTTATTCTTTCTCAAAATCCTACAAACCTACGATTGACTAATTCCTAACTGTCTTGATATCTCTTTTTGACCGATATGTGGATTTTCGGTTGCAACTTTAATAACCGCGATTTTTTTTGAGAGCAAGTGACAGTTCTTACTCTTTTGAAGCAAAGTCAATTATTTCTTTTGTTTATTTCTTAAAATTTTGTCGGCCGGAGCTTGGCGTTCGGCATGGCATAACGTTCTCTATACAAATTTTCTGCAGCAACACCATTTTTTCGACATTCACCAAAAATTAGTATCAAGTCCGTTCGTTCATTGTTAGAAATCATTACGTTAAATAATTATGAATAAAAAAATGTAATGACACTGACAACTACTTTTAATAAATACATACTTGGATCTCTAATTTAATTTTCTAGTTCCAAAAAACAGTGAGTTCTTTGTAATCTGTATTTTTGATTGCACTTTTACCTGGTCAGGCTCGTCATCTTACATGTGAATAACCCTGTAGTCTGTTTGCTACTTCAAATAATTTTTAAACTTTATTAAATAATTGCTGTTGCAGACGAGATATATTGGAAGGATTTTTATGCCGGCTGCCATGGTTTCTACATTTTATAACGTCCGCTGAAAACTTTTCAAGGATAAATGTCATATTAACTTTGTTCTTTCATATTCCAAATTTTAAATTTATTTACCTACTTATTTATGGTAAAACATAAAAGGTTGTATGATGTACTACATGTAGGTATTACTTCTTGATATACTATACTATTGTGCGACTAAAATGTTCGCGGAACTGTCTATTTCTTGAGTTTTGAAACCAATAGCTCAAAATCGCAAGCTCAGCTTTGAGACTGCCAAGCTCGAGGTTTGTTGCGTTCAAGAACACAACAAGTGCTTATGGCCACGAAGTTTATATACTACTTTTTCAACCACCTAATAAAGACATTTAGATATGCGGTACTAATTTTTACATTTCACACGTTAAAAAAATTGTATAAGAAAAAAGTAGAGCAAGATAATTTTGGTGTTTTTTTTTGGTCAGTAAGAACGTTTGGTAGAGAAAGCTTTGGCAAATTTTTTTTAGAATAGCACCAATATTTACTTTTGTCTTTTCTCTTTATCCCAAGGTTTGTTTTATAACGACAATCTTGAGCTTCTGATCTATCCTCTCCGGTGACTATCTAGCTTTGTTGTGGTAGTGTAAGAAATGATTTTTATTTCAAAAAGCGTGTATAAAAAAGTTATTTGTTTCGGGTTTTCAAAATATCATAGAGCGGGATAACTATATTTGCTCAATTAAAATTTTTTTATTAGGGTAGTTTAAGGTTAAAGTTAACAACATATTCTTAGATAAACCGATTATATTACATATTTTCCTCTTTATCCCAACACATTCACTCTGAAGGTTCATTAACAAGCGGTCTAAACTGACTATGTTAAATTCGAAAAACCTCAGCAAAGCCAGATAAAGTAAATATTTAACCGAATTAACTCTGCCATAAGATAAAATCCACTAATTTTTTTCCCTCCTTGTAGGTCTTGGCAGAAGTAATGCTATTAATTATCCGCATCAAACAACTCAACTAATTGTAAGCTGTAAAACAAATACAAATTTCTGAGTTAAATATGAAAACTGATTTGAGAGAGAAAATTGAAGCAAACAATCAGCAATTTTAGTAAATCATTCGTAAAAAGATAAAAATATTGTATGGGCACTTAATATTCATAAAACTATAAACTATTATTAATTTTGTTATTTTCCATCTTAACCCTTCGTTAGGCGCGCCATACTATGTGACACCGTTAGTCGCGCTGGGACTGCCAGTCCCATAACAAATATTTTGACCATTTTTATTGGTTATCTTGTAAATTTTTGCTTGAAGTGTTTATAGTAAATTAGTTTATCATAAACGTACTAAATTTTGGGAAAAAAATGTGTCTCAAGCAATAAATTTATAAGTTAAAATTAAAAATGTCTCTAGAAATACGTAACACCTGCATAATATTTTGTTATTTTAATTTTATTCTGTTTTTAACAACAACTATTTTTTTTGATTATATATATTTTATTTCATGTTATAAATTGTCGAGTATCATTTATACATGATTACAAAATTTTTATAAAAATTTTTACGTGAAATTTACTAGTCCCAAACCAGGTACCTGATGAATTAATTGGGAATTACGAAGCAGCAAAACTAAATTTTTTCACCAAACTTAGGCAAAGTGTTTATAAAAGATCAATTTGAGATGTCATAAGTCCACAAGGTTGTAGCTATAACCGTTTTTATTTAATTACAAAAATAGTAAAGCATGGGACTGCCAGTCCCATGCGCGACTAACGAAGGGTTAAATTTTTTGGTTCGTTTTATTGGGAGTTGGAAAGGAAAATAAATTCGTTTTTATTAAGTCGACAGTTTCGTGTAGGTAATGTTACACTTCCTCAGGACTACAATATGTGACAACTAGAGTGATGTTAAACAAAATATGTGTAATGCAAACCTTATTACGCAAACATTAAAATAAAAACATAGTTGGACAATATGTAACACATGTTTCAAAAACGTAAACATGTAAAATAACCTAAAATAGAAACAAGTATGATGTTGATAAAACAGAAACCTGCAAGTTACAGATAACTATAAATGTTGTTACAAAGTGTTTAAAATTTAACAATTAATAAAATTAATATTAGTCAAATTAGAATTGTTAAAATACAGTCAGATAATTAAAAGATTAATAAAACAGGACGATAGAATAATATCTAAACTTACATGTATAAAAATTAAAATTCAGTAAATAGTAATAAGTCCTATAACTTTAGAATACTGTTGTAGATTTTGTTTAAGTTGTTGACATCTGTATTATAATTAACGTTGTTTGTGTTATTAATAAAAACCATTTCGCTGATATTTCTCTTGTATTTGTTTGATTCTTTGTGAAGTATTTTTGTGTTATCAAAATTGAATAAATGTCCTTCTGTGAAGTGATGTTGGGCTAAAGCCGTTTTTTCTTTTTTGTGTTGGTTAGTAACATTACAATCACAACGGTGTTGTTTACCTCCGTTTACAATCATAACGGTGTTGGTTACATAAATACGATTTATGAGAAGTTAGGAAGTTTGACCTATATACTGTTTATTACAATTGAAACAAGGAATACTGTAAACAACATTGCTATTATTGGTTGTTGGTATTCTGTCTTTTAGTTTTGTATAAATGTTAGAGATTTTGTTGTTGTTGTATAAAGCTAATTTTACGTTGTATGGTTTCAATACTTTGTCAATTCTATGTGAGAGTCCTTCTATGTAAGGAAATTTTTGGTATCTGGCTGGTTGAGTGTTGTTATGAGTGTCTCTTCTGGTATTGAGAAATTCTTTAAATACTGCTTTAATAAAAAACTTTGGATAATTATTTTCTAGACAGATACTTTCAATTTTTTTCCAATTTTTATTTTTGTAATTCTCATGGCTAATGTAGTTGATTCGGTGTAAAAGGCCTTTGATAACTGTCTTTTTCTGGTTTGTGTGATGGTATGACAAGTAATTGAGGATTCGTCCGCTATTGGAAGGTTTTTGGTACCAATCTGTGGTTATTGTACCGTCCTCATGTCTTATAATTGTATAATCTAAAAAGAGTATACTGTTGTCAATTTCAATTTCAGCGGTGAATTGTATTCTCGGATGGAAATTATTGAATTGTTCAAGAAGGGTGTCAATATTATTTTTGTTTACTATTAATATGGTGTCATCTACGTAGATTTTCATGAAAGGGATGTGAAATGGGAGTTTTTTGGTAACTTCTTCTGTAATGTATTCTATTGTTAAAGCTGCTAGTACTGGGCTAGCGGGACTGCCCATGCTTGTGCCATCTATTTGTTTGTAAAACTTGTTGAAGGAAAAATAATTATAGTCAAAATATAGGGTAATCAATTTTAAAAATTTATCTTTTGTGATATTCGTGTAGCTTTCTATATGTTTCCATTTTTCTTTAATAATTTTAGTTATCAATTCCTTAGGGATGCTAGTGAAGAGCGATTTTACATCAAGTTAGAGTAATACATGATTATCAGGTGTTTTGATGTTTTTGAGTAGGTCTACTAGTTCAAAACTATTTTTAATGTTATATCTAAATGTTGTAGTAATTGGATTTAAAATGTTGTGTAATAGTTTTGCTATGTTATATGTTGGTGAGTTTATCGCGCTCACAATAGGTCTTAAGTTTAGTGTCGCTTTTTGTGTGTTTTCCTTAGACAATATAATTGTGGACAAATTGAGTTATGTCTTATAAGAGTGTGATATTCATTTTGAGAAATGTGACTATCATCTTTCAGTTCCTGTAAAAACTTGTTGATTTTAGTTTGGTAATTGTTGGTTGGATCCTTCTTGAGTGTTTGGTACGTGGTTTTTTCATCTAGCATCTTGTGTACTTCCTCTGTATATTCTCGTTTTTCCATTACTACTGTGTTATTACCTTTGTCAGACTTGCTTATTATAATATTAGGGTGTTCTATAATAAATTTCTTTGTTTCTTGAAGTTCTTTGATGATTTTTATGTTAGTTGAGTAATTTTCAAGTTTGATGTTTTTCTGTTGGTAGTTAGTGACAATGTTAACAATTTTATTTCTGAGTACATCTTTAGCATTCTCATCAATGTTAAGATTCGTTAAACAAGATTCAGTTTCTTTGATGATATCTAATTTTGGTAGTTTGTTGGTTGGTATACTAAAATTGGGTGGCACTATAAACTATCTTGGATTTTTTTGCGAAATAATCTAGGAGCCCAAGACGACAATTAATTTCAAAAATAACAATATATTTTTTTATAAAATGTCTAAACTGAAAACAACATTAATTTTCAAAATATGTTTGAAATTAATTTATTTTATCTATGACTGCTTTGATAACTGCATATTATGTTGAATATTTGAGTCAAGTAAAGTGACATATTACTTCACTAGTGAAGTAATAAAATAAAAATCTACTTTTTAAAATAATTCGGATTAATTTCAAACTCAATCTTAATTACATGATATTATTGTTATAAATATTATTAGCACAATTTTTACACCTACTTATACCATATGTTTATTATAATTTTTGATCAAAGGCTGTCATGAGAAACAAAAATTCTAAAAACGTAGCGCCTAGATTAATTCACTTCGTAAATATCATTTTGCTGTCACTGTCAAAAGTAAAATTTAGATTTGATTTGAATTATGGGGTTTACTGCAGAACAGAAGATTTTTTTAGTAGAATCATATTTTCGTAATTGGTACTTAGCGAACGGAGAATGGGTTTACTAATCCAGACTTTGTTTTGCCGAGTTTCGGGAGAAACTTTCAGAAAAAATCATAACAGAGTCAAATTTTTATACCAGTTTGAAAAACACTATCACGTCCTTTCGAGAGACCCGCAGCGTTAATCGGAAAAAAGATACTGTAAAATCAAAAACAAATCCCTTTGTGAGTGACAATAAAATGATTTTATTAGAAATAAGTTACGCCCTACGTTTCTAGAATTTTTGTTTCTCATGACAGTCTCTGATCAAAAATTATAATAAACATATGGTAGTAGGACAAGCAATTTCTGATAATTTTTTTTTAATAACAGCTGTCGATGCAGTAGTTCTAACTGTTAAAATATTTTTGTCACCCAGAATTTTTGTTAAAAAATCAGCTCCCGAATTAGCAAGCAACGAAGTAGATGAGCACCTATAACAATGTCTCGTAAATCCTGCTAGATTAGGTAACTAAAGAAAAGTAGCAATATTCTTGGGCAAAACAGCAAATATGTTTATACCAGCAGGTAATTTTATATGCATAAAGTGCAGCATATTTTCGAATTAATTTTAACATGTTGACTCTATTAATTTCGCCTGACGTAATACAAAATTTTCTGCATATTTTTGTTTTAGTGTTTGGTATTAGAACATGGAAGCATTGTCCCTGATCTTTGACATCTTCCAAAAACATATTGGTAAATCTTTGGATCCTACAAGCTCCACCAACTTCAATAATTAAAGCAACCTTGAAATTAACATTACTTAGTAAGATTAATTTATGCATAAAAAAGGTACAGTACCTTCATTAACAAAATTTTATCATCATTTGCTTTTTGTAAACATTTGTTAATATCTTGTTTAGTAAAAATATGCGATTTTTTAGCACGATTTTCTTCAAATTTTCTTTTCAGAAAGACGATTAAATGGATGTATTTACTGATGTCAACATTCTTCTTCATTTTTATTATTGTTCTAATCATAGAATAAAAAGCTCAGAGACTCGATGATTTAAATTGCTTTGATAAATGATCAAAATATGCAAGTAGAATTTTCTCATTCGTAATATTTTTAAAATTTTTCTTGTCGCACCATAAACTGAACCGTTAAAAAGCCATCTCGTACTTTTTTTTAAGACTTCTCTGACACTAAGCAAGAAGCAACATTTGTTGCCGCTTCTTTAGTACCAGAAGGTAAACTTCTGAGTCACCCATGTTTACAATTTTCTTATTTTTATCACAGAGCACAATTTTTACTGATTATCTTAAAATGACGAGCTTTGTTTGAAAACTTGTAAGCAGTTGCCATAGTGCTTACTATACATATCCATAAGTCACCTTACTTTTAATGTAAAAAAATAAGAATTATCGGCAGCATTAAATTTTCGATTTTCTTAATTTTTTGCAGTCAGCTCTTGTTGTAGTGGAACTTTTCGAATAAGGAATACGATACGGTCTGACCAAATGCAATCTTTTAAGTGTTTTTTAGCAATATGTATATTTATTATTAGGGCTCAAAGACCTAAAAACAGAAGAATTTTAGACCGTGTAATTGTTAAATTTTTTTTACCAGTTTTACTGCAAGAGTAGATATGTAGACAGTTCTAAAAAACTTGTATACGTATATTATCTGCTTCATGTGTAATTGTTTTAGTAACTGTTGTATAGGTAGGTATATTTATTTTCTTGCATTATACAACAAATTATTCAAATCGATACATGCATAATAATAAATTGTTCATGAATTCCTACAATGAGAAGATGCATGACGCCGCATTACCTTAATTAGCTGAAGCTCAACGCACATAATAATAAATGGAGAAATCTGAGATGAGAAACTAATTAAATATTTCATTATATTTAACTATTTACTTGAAAACTATAGTTTATATGTCTTTCATAAGAAAATGTGTGTTTTCCTATATTCTAGAAGAAATACGTTTTTAATGGTAACTACTATTTAATCTGAAACTGAAATACAAACTTAAACTAGCCCAGTAAAAATGGATAAATTATTTGCAAATAAAAACATTTTTAGTATGTTCTACAGATATTCGTGATATTAGTCATAAATATAAAGAGATCAATTAAAATTAAGATTTGAAACATTCCCCAAACCTATTTGATGGGGGTTGAAAACAGTTTTGTGCCAATATCTTGCTTATATTACTTTTTTGGTAAAAATTACTATTAGGTACCAATATTTGTAGAAGATAATTTTTGTAAAAACATTTTTTTCAATTGATAATTTTTGATTTATGACTAATATTTTTTTATCAAAAATGTAATAGGTATAAGCCAGATATTCGCAAACAACCGTTTTCAACTCCAATCAAATAGGTTTGGCGGATGTTTTGAACTTATTTTAATTGATCTCTTGAGATTTATAACTACAACAGGCAACTATAGAACCATTGACTATAGAACATACTAAAAAATCAAAAGTCTCCCAAAAATTGTTTTTTTAATTGTACCTACATTTTCACTGTGCTAACTCTACTTTGAAATGAGTTTAAGAAATTTTGAGTTACTACTTTTTTAAATCAATATTTTTGTTTCGTCGAAATTCGCATTCTTTGCAAGCTCTTTGTAAAAGCAATCTTTGTTCAAAGCAATGATTCACTCTCTTGGTACTAACATTCATTTACGATGATGTTGTACCCTTGGTCCGTGGGCAGATAATTCACTTCATTATGCAAGCGCAATTTACTCTGTAAATTTTTCGTAGACTGCGCCTGACAAAAATTCCAATCACGAACGTTTCCTGTCATTATCGGCGAAAAAGCTCCGATTTCATTAGGATCGAAGCTCGTGTCTAACAACTATTCTTCCGCCAAGTGGTAATTATAGTTGCTATCGACGGTGCGAACTGGTAATTACAATGGGCTGATCTGGCGTTATGTTATTACAATAATCTTTTATCTGGACAGCATCGATTCATATGTTCGCGGTTTGATTTTTCCAATAGAAATGCTTAATCTGACGTTGCTAGATTAACGGTTGAGATTGTTGACGGATTATTGGCGATAGGTTTAGATGGGACTTTCAGCCAGGTTTTTACAGGTGAAAGTTCGGTTTAACGGTGCTTGATTTTTCTTCTGGGACGTTTTAATTGTAAATGCTGTGAACATTTCAAACCAACGATTTAGTGGCGATTGGGAAATAGTCCTGAACAGAGTTTATGGGACAAATACATAAAATTAAACTAGACAAAACACCTACACCTACAAAAAAGTGAAAAAAATATATTGAGTCGTAAAACTGAACTAAGACAAAACTTTCAAACGTTTTTAATTGGCTGTAATTTTTTATTTTTTATGCTACGAAATTTACGGAATAAGATAATAAAAAAAATGTTCTATAAATTTCTGTAGTTACTATTTATATTGTAACTTTATACAATGTCAAAAAAACCATAAAATATAAAAATTTCTGATCAAATTAAAATTTATTAAGTTTTACAAGTTTTTTCCAAAATAGCCTTCAACCTAAGTAACTTATCTTTTAGTAAATAACTTGGATAACTAAAAATAAAATAAAACGTTAGGATTAAAATACGATCGGCATTTTTTTGCAAAAAATAACGTTTTATCCTGTTTCTAGCATACATTTTTATTATTTTGTTTTTTAATTTATTATTTGTAAATGTTCGGTAAATTTTTTCTAATATTTTTTTAATTTTTATATTTTTTTACATTATTACTTAAGCACTGATGATGAGGCATAGCTCTCAAACGTACCTTGCCACTATTATATCAGAATTTTGTTTGATTAAACTTGTGAGTTTGACTTGGATTTTAATTCTTTTGTCATTTTTAAGTTATTGGTATACCTATTGTTATTATATTATGAATTAATTTAACAAATAATATTAGTTTGCTAATCAAAGAACTAATGCTATAATGAATTAGGTGATAAAGAATCAAACAAAAATTTAAATTTTTATAACAAAAACTTGTTTTTTAAACTACTGTAAAATAATAAACTAGATAAACTTATGGAAATAATAAGAAAATTTAAAAAAGTATATCGAAGTAACAATATCCTAGACTGTATGCAAAAGATACGAATTTGAAGCAACTATCAGTAGAAATGACCAAGACAAAGTAAGGTATTATTGCTAGTTTTGAAAATCTAGATTTAAAACTTCCTAAAGAGAAACAAGATGACTATGCGTCAAGAGCAGAAGCTTTAGAACTGTACATAATTATCTCAGCTTGTCTTACCAATTTAAAGGCTAAGTCCAAGGTTTAACAACAACACAACAGAAATTTGGTTTTGACGTTTTATAACTAATTGGATTAACCTAGTCTTAAATCTCTAGAGAACTTATAAATAGAAGTTACCATTGAATGGTTTCAAAAGTTTTACCTAAGCAGTACTAAACACTTCCCAACACGTTGTTAAAACCGTGTGACAGCAACGTTAAAACCAACTAATAAAGAATGCTGAAACTATTTATGCTTACATAGCAGAACAAAACCAAAGCATTTACACAAATAAAAAAAAAATCTGACGGCACTTGCTAAATGTGATTTTGCCAACAAGGAACAGACAACAGAGCAAACAATAGAGGAGAGTCAAGTTCAAGCTTGCAAAGCTTCTAAATTAGTATGGTTGGTTGTTTTGGTCAAAAAAGTTTGAATTAAAACAAGGCTTTAAGTTAACGAGACAAAACAGAAACTGTAACAAAAAGATTTTCAAAACATCTTCCAAATTCGGAGTTTTTGTGATTCAAAAAATTAAATTTTTATAGAAATAATTTACTTCTAACTACAAGAAGAACACAACAATAACTCATTTACACAGTAAAACAGCTACAATTGTCGTTTAATAACGACAATTTGTTTCTAAGACTGCCACTGTTGAATGTTGAACCGCTGAACTCAACTTATTCACTATTCGGCTTACACCGAATAGCGATGACGACTGTTCAGCACCCTCTCACTTTCTTATATACAAATAAGCCAATTTCTAGTAAATATACTTGTATACTTTTTATTCGTGTAGAACAATGCATCAGCATTATACAGTGTGTAAAAGTCAAATGGAATAAATTTATTATTTCAGTTACTGTGCATATTTAAAAAAAATCTTAAAACACGTCAAATTTAAATTATAAATTGACATCTTTCAACGTAAAAATGCGATCCCTATCTTCAACCCCTTTTGAATGACAGGTATAACCTCCCATTTTTTAAATGGGAAGTATAGGCTTGTGATATATCGTTTGAAAGGTCTATGCATTCTCTACTCAAAAATGTTATTGTTTTTAAGTTTATTGCTACAATGAAGATATAATTAAATTTCGCTATAATATGCTCAAAATGTAAAATGAAATGGAAAATGTAATAAAATGTAAAACACTACAAAGAACTATGAAATTCAATGAAGTAAATGTTTAAAATGTTCACCGCGAACGTCTTGGCAACATTTTCCATTACATTTTACATCTTGAGTCAAGTATTTATAATCGATGTCTTTTTGGGAAGATTTCGAGGTGGAAGATGGTCAATATATCTACAGATCATCTAGAAAAAATTGAGACATTTATAACCAGATTTAGTTACAGACGGAAAGTAAAGCCAGTTAATGATGTATACAGTCAAAACTTGTTAGAGTTATTTCTGAAGTTGTTGTGTTTAAACCATTTAATTATATCAAGAAGAACTTTTTATTGAAATAGAATATTAAAAGAGTAAAATTAAATTAACAGAAATAAAGATTATTTGGCAGATTAGGATAACTTGAATCCTTATGCTTAACGAAAAAAAAAAATAAAAATTACTAAAAATTAAAAAAAAGACTTGTACCGATGTAGTGTTAAAATCAGCCAAAAATGTACGCTTCTTTGTTGTAAATTTACCTTTTAATTATAAACGTCGTCTTAAAATACACTTATTTAATATATCTGTTCTAAGTTATAATAATTATTTGATTTGTTGTACATTCTTGTGGATTGAAACAAAATTTTACAATTAGAACAAACAGCTAAGGCAATAGCAAATTTTATTTTATTTTTGTCATTTTATTGTAAATTTCTCAAACATAATAAAAAAACGTCACTAATTAAAGCCAAATTTACTATAGAAAAAACCAAAAATTTTCTTAATAACGAAAAACTGTGCACTTTTAGATAATCAACGTGCGATAGTACTCAAGATCAAACAATCTCCAGATAGCTTAGATAATCAACGTGCGATAGTACTCAAGATCAAACAATCTCCAGATAGCAATCAGCAATCGTTGCTATGTTGTCATCGCAGTCACATTTATTATGCAAAACACAAAATATATTTTTACTATAGTGCAGTATTAAAAGGTATGTACAATATGTTTTTGAAATTTTTTTGCAAATTATAGCAGATGATAGTTCTAGTTGCAAAGCTAAATACCCAATATTGTCCTATAGAGGTGGAACAAAATAGTTATCATTTACTTGTAGTCGCATAATTCATGCATTTTTTACATACATCATACATCTATTTTTTTGACATACATACTCACTGTCAGTATTACTTTTGACAACAAATCAACAAATCTTGGCTATTTAAAACTATTTCTCATGTGTTTTACCATAAATGTACAAAAAAGTTTTCAAACTCATCAACATGAGTTACCTAATGTGAACACTTACAGTAAAAGATAGGACAGTTCTAACAAAATATTATGTAAAAAGTATTGCTGGCTGATTGTAAAAAAAATTGATAATGCTTTTGTAATGAAACGATGACTAAATGAAAATCATTTTCATTTCATATTTTGATTATACTTTTTGACATACAGATATTTCTATAGTGTTTTATGGTGTTGGTAATTTATCGGATAATTATATTTTTGAACAAAATAGCCGAATTTTAAACCTGCTATTTTAATTAACCGGCAAACAGGCTCTTCATTTTATATCTATTTTTTTTATTAATATTAAACAAATACTTATTACTTTTTATTTATATTTTGATATAAGTAAGTTTTGTATATTTTAATCAAAATTTTTGAGAATGAAAACTTTTAACTTAATTTAGTGATAAATTTAAAAATAATTTTTTAATGGTTAATAAAATAAAAATCTTTACTTATAATTAACCGAATTTTTTATTTATTATTTATCGGTTTATATGAGACATATGAGACGCAGTGTAGTACTATTTGTGACAAAATAAACTGAACACCAAATTTTGACATTGACAAGAAGAATTGTGTATACTAACCATTACATATTTTTTTGACAGTTCTTCAGTTTGGCAAATTTGAGGTAATAGGAAGCAAATCATCATAAAGGTTGCTTTACACAATTTTTTCTGTCAAGATCAGAATTTGGTGTTTAGTTTATTTTGTCGCGAATAGTATTACTACCAAACTACCTATAACAAAAAATTTAAAAACTATACTACCTATAGTTTAATCTTCGTTAGTTAATTGAATGCTTGTTTATAACCTTGTCTCTTTATTCTCTATATCAGGATTTATATTTTTTTAATTATTTTCAAATCACATATCAAAATAATGTCAAAATTTAAAAAAAACACATGTTATGGGCGGCTAAATTTTATGTATCTATTACTAATTTTCCAAATAGCAACCGTTTATTTATTTATTTATTTGATGTTCTCAGATCAATATCTTTTTGATAAAAATATAGTTTTATTCTATTTTTCGTATACATTTTTATTCATTAGTGTTTTTAAATTTATTATTGAAAAAAGTTTGGTAAGTTTTTTAATATTAATATTAGAAAAATAGTTTTTAACTTTGTAAAATTTTCTTTTTTACAATATTATTAAGGCACTAATAATAAAAGATAACTGTCGAAAACGTTTTGCCACTATTATGTAAAATTTTGTTTAATAAAACTTGTGGGTTTAACTTGAATTTTAACTTTTTATAATCTATATGAAAATACTCCACTTCGAAAAAAATGATAATTTCATCGAATTTACAGCAATTTGTTGATATACAAGTTGTAATTAAAAATGTGTAGAAATTTTACCAGATAATAGCTCTCTTTAAACTATGCTAAATGCTTAAATCTACCATGTATAAATTTTGACGGTCTTTGAGATACAAGCTGTAAATTTAAAAAAAAACATTTTTTTATGTACATAACAATGTTTTTGAGTATAAACTTTTACACTGTCTAACTCAAAAATCATCAGGTGCATAAGAGAAAGTAAAAAGTAAAAACACTAGGGAATACTTCTTGTTGGATCTTCTTGGTGTGTAAAATGAAACGTAAAACACGAAACAATTTACTGTGCACGATGCTCGTTTTGACAACAAAGTTGTCATCCTCAAGTGGAGATTAAACTATAAAACTAAAAATCAGTTTAATTCTCTACCTGAGGATGACAACTTTGTTGTCGAAACGTGCGTTATGCAAAGTAAATTGTTTGGTATTATTAGGTGTTTTTCGTTTCAGGAAATATTAACAGATTTTATAAAAACCTTAAAGGAACATAAAAAAATCGTTCTTTAATCTGACATATTTACTTTGTAGATATTATGTATATACGTAGAAAATTAATATAAATATCAAATTGCATAAATGATTTAATTCTAGATATCAATTTATTTATGCAAATAAAGATTTGAACCAACAATAACCTATAATATTTCCTGCAAAGCAGTGTTTGGAACAACAATTTCATTATTATGTAGTATTGCTTGAAACATATTTTATTACAGAAATATTAACATTTTACTCGCTATGGTGCATATTTTGCCACTCAATAATTGTAGAAATATTTTACATATTAGCACCTATCTTATAAGCAAACCAAAAACGAATATATCTTCTTTTCGTTTAAAATATTTTCCGATCATCCAGGTCAAAACGGTTAATTTGATAAATCTAAAATTATAATTTTTGTGTATTTCTGTCATATATCTGTTTCTTGTATTCATCTTTATATCTAGCCTTTGACATCAGTAATTTTATGAATAAACATAAATTTTTAAGGAAACACAATAGCTTTATTTCCCGCGTCAGCATTCTGCACCTGTCCTCATCATACGAAACATAAGAACCCAATCTTCTAACACAATCCAAAGAATTTGTTTTGTAGTAATTTTATAGAGGTTAAACAACATTTTAACCTCACACATACAGGAGAAAGTGCCCTACACAATAAATTAGATTGTTGAATCGTTTTGGGAGAGGCCAAGTCAAACAAACATCATTCAAATCGACGTTCACTAAGAAAAAATTTTAATCTGGACAGTTGATTTACATTTCCAGTCAGGACAAAATGTACAAAGTGCCGGTATTGTAGGTGTTCCAGGCGACACGTTAGTAATATAAAATCGATGGTCGGCTTTGATAAATAATGCGACATTCCCATACAGGATATTTCTTGCCTTCTTGGTATCTAACTGTTGTTTAATTGACATTAACATTGCATACAAAAGAAATTTTTTACAAAGGTAAAGGTCTGTGCTAATTAAAAATGACTTGTTTCGTATTTGACGCCACTTGTAAACAGAAAAATTAGTTTAATACTGCTTTGTCTATTAAGTGTTATTAGTGTCAACTTTTTTATTTATAAAATCATGCATATTTATCTCTCTGATTAACAGATTACGAGAAAGATTCAATTTACACAAATTCCTGTTTTGCAGAGAGAGCTGAATAATGTTTTCCGTTGTTACATCCGCGATGGCTTATCTTCATTATGCAAACTATTTCTTCTTTACTTTCTTCTAAATAAAAACAATATTTTTAATTTGTTTTTTCCTACATTTATTTTTCTGGTCGGCTATTATAATTAACTAAATTGTTATTCAATTATGGTTGAAACGTTAATTGGTTTGTAGGTTTTCAAAAATTGAGACTAATTTCTTTTAAAAAAAATACATTCAAATATGGTCAAGATGTTTATTTTTAATTTATTGCCGACTATTAATTTGCTAAATTTTGAACATAGTTTCAAGGGTAATAATAAAATAACCATTAAACAGACACAAAAACATAAACTTAAATAAATAATTTTCTGCTTTAAGAATATTTGGGTTCTCGAATTATCTCCACGTGCTAATTGTGTTTAAATTTTTTCCTGTCTGAACCCAACGGTATTCAGTTCCACTCCAGTACTACCAAACTTGATTTCTAATTAAACCCAATGGGTTGTCGATAGGTGCAATTGACATGTTCAGTACCAGAGACATTTCAGGGTCGTGTGAACCTCAGTTTATCATAAGTCACGATTTAGATCCACGTTTTATAGTACTGGTATTACAGGTGGTACTCTTAAACATAATCTTAGTCATAAAACCGTGTGATGTGGTCGTATACAATCGGTAGCATCTTTACCTACATTTCAGTTGTAAAACTTTTACTTTCCAAATGTTCCGCTTTTTCGTCTCAGTTTGCGGATAATTCTTATTTTGTCAGTTTTTTTGTTGGTTTAAGTTTTGGCAGCTTTTTTTATGTTAAGAAGGAAATAGTTTTACGCCTAGTTTGGAGGCAAAAGTTCCGCTCTTAATTTAAATTGACAAGAGGAAAAATCCAATAATCGTGTCAAAAGCAACAGAATAATAGAATCGACAAAAAGAAGCAAAGAGAAAATGAAATTCCTTGACAGAAAGCCGGGAGAAACTATGGTCGTAAAGATGCAATTTGAAAAAGTGTAAATGAGATTTATTAAACCTTTGGAGAAAATTAACTTTGTGATGAATATAGATTTTGAAAATTACATTAATATGTAAATGATATATGTTTAACACAGAAGTAAAGAGTATTAAAATTTTAACTACTTTCATGATATTGATCTAGGATTTCACGTTTGTGTATTCTACATATTAGAGCCATTAAGATAGTCTCAATCATTCAATTAGTAGAAGTTATAGTTTTTAACCTTAAATTGAGAAAAATTACAATATTTATTGTAGGGTCAATCATTTAATTTTTGCTGAAAGGTAAAAAATTCCTAAATATAACTTAGCCAAGAAACTATCAATTTCATTTTTCATCAAAGGATATACCAATAAAAAAATAAGAAATAACTTAAAATTACGAAAAACTTTTTATTGTTTTTGAAAACTAAAAACCGCATTTAAAATTTGTTTATTTTTATTAAATGTTACATATTTTAAAATAAAGCTACAAGATATATTTAGAACCGATTTATTAATATTTTAGCAAATAGTAAATAATATCAAACTTAAATATGTAAAACAAAATACAATTATATTGAAAATTGTATTTATTATTATTATTATTATTGCAGACGAATAGCTGCTTAGCGAAGGTGACTCCGTAGATTAAATTTAATCTCTATAGTTAAAGAACGCAGTCAGCGGTCATTATCTCGTCTTTCGGGGAAGATTTTAAGGCGCCGGTCTCGGCTACCAATGGTCGTTAGCTCATGTCAGAGGCTGTAGACGCGTTCTTAAAATTCTGGCACTTGTGTGAAGCAATATCATCATAAGGTTATTTATTTATTATTACAGAGAAATGTAATTCATGAAGTGCGATTTATACCAATAAATTTATCTAGTTAAAGCTAGTACAAACATAGCTCAGATAAAATAATACATAAATTATTTTATACATTTAGCAAAAATTGACAATTATACTATCTATATTGTTGCTACAATACTTAAAACATGATGTTTTAATAACGATTTTAACTGGTGAAAATAGCAAACTTATTTTAATTTATATGATAAACTATTATATATACCAGGTAATTTAAAAGTATGGAGCAATATTTTGACCAAAAATACAGCAACCAAAATGATAAAAATCTGCAGAAAAATAATTCTAAATATATCTTTTTAATGGTAACGTTTTAGTTAAAACCTTGACTATAAATAAATTTATAACTACTTGAAAAAAAAAAAAAGTACTAAATAAATATTTCTAAACATATAAAAATCCAAAGATATGAAATCAGGAGATCGTGCAGGAAATATAGAATGTACATCTTTACTAATGACACAATTTCCATAAAATTCTTGTAAAAAGACTAAATTTTTACGCGGAATATATGAAAGGGCTCCATACTGTTGAAAGTGTCTAAATTAATTCTTTTTATTATCCGACTAATTGATAAACGGTTCTAATAGTTTTTCCCTATACCTAATTACATTCATGTTACCATAGAAAAAAACTGGGTTTATATAACCTTCTACGAGACACTGCTAACCATACGCCAACTTTTTGGGGATGTAAAAGTGTGTCAACAAAAACATGTGAGTTTTTAGAACTCTAGTATCTGCAGTTTTGAGTATTAAAATATCCTGAAAGGCCCCATCTCTGTAAAAAGTTAAATCTAATGTTCTGTCATCAATGTTGTCTTAAAACCAATTGCAATATTTATTTCGACGTGGTGGATCTACTGGTAAAAGCTGATGCAAAATTCTAATCTTGAATGGATGTTTATGCAATCTTTATTGACAATTTTCTGTGTGGTGCTGTTAGGAACACCTCTGTTTGCCGAAACAGCCTTGTCAAAGATGTTCGTGGATTCTCTTCAATTTGTTTCTGCATGTTTTGAACAATTTTTTCAGATACTTAAGGTTTTTTAGTAGATTTTTCCTTGTTTACACTGCCTGTCTAAATAAATCTGTCTAGAACTTTTCTTATATGAGCCAACAGTAATGTTTCTTGAATTTATAGATCAGGATATTGTTGAAGAAATTCATTGTTACAAGCTAACATTGAATAAATACACTGACCATTTAAAAAAATTCTATTACGATAAAATATGACATCACAATGTACCCTATTGCTAATTTGTTTTAAGAAAATTTTTATTTAATTGAAAGTAAATTTTTGTTAATTACTTACCGGAGAGAAGCGAAAAACAAGTAGTTTTGAAAAAAACTGAGTTTATTTGTTGTAAAGCTATAAACGTTTAAAATAGCTACGAATCGTGGAATATCTCAAAAGAAAAGCGTTGAATTCTAAAGTGACAGATAAGTGACAGCGTTGAATGAATACACAACTGATATAACCATTGAGTTTATTATAACAGATAGAGGCGCAACGTAAATGCCTGGAACTAACAGAGTTATTTAGTTTTGGACAACTATACCAGATGTCGCAACAATAGTATAATTTGTAAAGTCCCTAGATAGATAAAGTACCGCAATTACCGCCATTTTGGCGCCAAAAAAACGCGGCAAATTTAAAAGGAGCGAACTTTTTCACTCGATGTACCGGCGCTACACATTCGGATATTTGTCAAATACATGAATATTTGTAATTGCTACATTTATTCGGGTATTTGCCTCCTTTGATTTGTGTTCATTTACCGACTTCGAACGGAAAATTTTTATAGTTGTCGAATATACGGTTTTGTGCCAATATTTCTCTTCGAACACCCCATCCACATATTCGGATATTTGTCACAGATATCCGAATGTGTGGTGCCGGCTTAATAACAACTAATATGCAACATCTACAGTATCTGTTTATTTACAAATTAGTATCAAATACAAATTATTGATTATGAGGAGTATTAAAATATTCACAAAAAACTAAACTTATTTTACATATTTTACCAAGTCACGCATTGCTACGCTTCTAGAACTTCTGTCTATAGTGTTGACCTTGGACAGTCGATTTTTATTCAACTCCTTCAAAGCAAAGAATAATCTCGTTCGAAAAAAGACTCGAACAAGGCCCTTGAAATGATTATCTTGGCACAAGGACAAATCCAATAGGATATGTTTATTACGGTTTCGGCACCCGGTTAAACAACAGCTGGGCATATTTCTACACAAACACAGAAGCACCTATAATTCACAAAAAAAAACTCGCACTAGCACACCTTTCTCAATTTTTAACCCGTCACTAACCCCAAAGACTAACCCAGCTTTCAGTTTGAAAAAGAACAAGTGTGATGTGTTTTTGACAGCTCTGTCACCATCTACCACAAATCCAACCCATGATAACGAAATTCCCCAAAACTCCGCCATTTTGGCGCCTATTGCTTGTTTTCAAATGACGTCATCCATCAGCTTCAGGACAGCTCCTACATGGTGGGTAATGTGAAATAAACTTTGGGAATTTTTTTCACGTATTTAGCGAACGATATTCAAATTATTACTCAAGGTGGCATAAACAATAGAATTTAGCCTATTTAATAATGTGGTTAAAACTAAATTTTTTTCAACTGTTTTTTTAAAATTAATTATCAACATTTGATAATTTTCAAATTTGCCCGCATTTTTTTAGTAACTTTTGATTGCTTGTGAAGATTGCTTTTGACAGAAGTCAGTGAAGAGTTTACTGACGTTTGTTATTTTTGTGTTTTTATCGTATTTTTTGGACTTTTGAGTGACTTTTTTATATTTTTTAAAGTAATTAATTTGTAAAGCATTGTAAGTATAACGTCAATCAACCCTACATGTGATGTGAATGATGTTTCTGTGTTTACATTTTAGAGACAAGTGGAATCATAATCTCTGGTCATTCTTCGTACTTTTATTTGGAAAAATATTCATTTCACGGCTAATAGATTGTGAGGGAGATGATGTGATTTCCAGAAGTCTGGACGATGATGATGGCTCGTTGAATGAAGGGTTCCACCGCCTGTAAGCTTGGTGTTTGTGACGATTTGCACAGATGTTTCGATGTATCTTTTCAATGGCTTGACCTGGCACCCTCCGGTAAAGACGATTTCCACAGGGTTGGGCTGGATGCTATTGATAGTTCAGCGATAAATTTCCCCACCTCGAAGTCAACGACTTGACGTGGTATCTTTTCCTGAAGACAATTTCCACTGGGATGGAAGTTGAGTGATCACGATGATGCTGGTTGAACCGGCTCCTTTGGACCAAAATGTGAGGGAGGATCGAAGAAGTCACGGACTCGAACAAAAAGACTTTTCGTTGTTTACTGGTTTAATGATGAAATCGATTTCTGGTGTACAAGATTTTACAGACTTGGCTCCAGACACCAAGGGTAGCGATGTCTACTTCATTTCGGTGGTTAAGGCTGTTTACAGTCATGCGTGGCGTGAACATAGATGCTTTGTTAGGGCTATTCCAAATGTGAGTTTATTTTTCGCAAAAACGGTGGCTGTTTACTCAATTCATTAAAGATGAAAAGTCACAATGAAGTGACAACCTCACTTGTGTTTTCTTCAGGAATGTGAAGCCAAGTTTGCAAAAATTTTCCAGAAAATGTATTGATGAAAATCCAATTGTCACATTATTACAAATTATTTTATTTTAAAGCACCAGCCACTGAAGATGTGAATATTATTGAAACAGCACAAACTTCACAGAAGGTACGTTTTATTAAAGCTTTTTAATTACAAATACTGATTTATTCTTGTAGGTAAACAATGTTGTGCCTACATGCCTTTGTGAAACGTTCGATAATCAAAAGGAACTGGTGAAATGCAACAATACAAATTGCAATAGAGTTTGGTACCATAAAACCTGCCTAAATCTTCAAAGAATACCTAAGAAATTGTTCTGTCCAAAGTGAAACCTAAAAATTGCCTTATTCAACTTTATTTTTTCCCATATTTTTAATATTAGTATCATATTGTCAGTGTCATACAGCCAAATTATGTTTGTATATTTTTGCTATAGATCATACAATGAATGATATGCTGTAACATTATAATAAAACATAATTACCTACAACCTTATGATTGATTATAAATATCTAATTTTTATTTGATATGGGTTCTTTTAGTTAAATACATACTGGTGGACAAAAATTTACTAAAACGGAACAAACAGTAAGCATTTGATCTCACACAGATAGTTCATGTTTTTTTCTTTAAAGGGAATACTGGAAATACCTCCGAAAATATCCTGTACTTTGTTACGTAGAAGTCCCACAACTATTTCGCATAAATTCTACAAGATATTTGGTTTTTAAAACACTCGTGTTTTTGAATCATAAATAGGTACTGTAATCAGTTTTATTTAGAATAGTTTATTTACAATAATAAAAATTACACTAATAATAGTAATAATTAGTTTATTCACAATAAATGGCTTGAGATTGTTTCGCACTTAAATCGAGATCGTGGTGTTATTTTCGAACGCGGACGAACCGAGATTCTGACTACATAGGGACCCCCAGGATGCCCTGTTGATGCAAGAAAGCGACTCCTTGACGATGTAGAAGAGTGTGAGTAGCTCACAAGACCTCAGTTGGGACCCCCAGAATCACCGGTGGGTGAATGCTTTTTATTTAGTGTTGTCGGTACCCTTCGGTCAAGGGTGGTTTCTTCCGGACTTCTAGGAGTTGCTACAAACAATTTATAAATTAACATGTAATGTGTAGAGGGTAATTTTGGAATATTAAGTTGAAAGAGATTTCCTGTAAAATTTTACACTTTTAATAAACATCGTCACCACTGATGATTGGAAGAATTCTACCTACCTTTGAAATAGTCTTAAAAATAAAAAAACAGCAATAAAAACACTTTAAGGCACCTAAAAATCCACAAAATGTTAACTTAAAGTTGTTTATTATGTCAACAACCTGGTCAACTGTCGCAC
The DNA here is from genome assembly GCA_029207805.1 of Tribolium confusum. Taxonomy (NCBI): domain Eukaryota; kingdom Metazoa; phylum Arthropoda; class Insecta; order Coleoptera; family Tenebrionidae; genus Tribolium; species Tribolium confusum. Next base: position 8,073,547 of record JALGAY010000003.1, read on the forward strand.
AGAACACTTCTGATTGGTCACAGATCACTGTAAAAAATTTAAAATTTGCCCGCGAATTTATTGTAATAAAATAATTAATTTAAAAAAAACAGTTGAAAGAAATTTAGTTTTAACTACATTATTAAATAGGCTAAATTCTATTGTTTATGCCACCTTGAGTAATAATTTGAATATCGTTCGCTAAATACGTGAAAACAATTCCCAAAGTTTATTTCACATTACCCACCATGTAGGAGCTGTCCTGAAGCTGAGGTGTCAGGCGGGTTGCATAAAAGTCTGAAAACGTCCCATTACATGGAACAAACCAATTGCGGTACTTTATCTATCTAGGGATTTTAATAATTTGGTTTACAGTAAAAATTCCATTCGACCAGAAAAGTTGGTAATATTAGTAAGTAGCTCAAATCTTCTGGACAGCTGTACTGTTTTATTGGTGTTATGGGACCGCGCGTCGCTCAGTATCACTTCCTAAGCTAACCAAATTTATTAAAGATAGTCAAACAACTCATCCAATTTTGCAAAAACGACAAAATAAGCTTCTTAATCAGAAACATAGAGATAAACATTATTTTCATGTCGTATAATTATAATCTCAACAAAGTTAACGCTTGACGCAAGAGAAGAAATGAAAAAGACAACATACAACTGAAAAAAATATAACATTTATTTCCATTTTAACAATAATAATTATTAATTGTAATATGTAACTTATATGTATATTATAATTGTTTTCTTACAAGTTCCTTACTTGGAACGGACAAATTATTTAAATGTTTACATTTTCTTCGAACAAAAAATGTTTCTCTTTCAGGCTCTTAACTTTACATTCTTTATAGTAGTGACCTTCTTTTTTTGCCTTCTTTTAGTTTCTTGCAAGGTTTTAATTTTGCCGCAATACTTAGATTTTTTTTGTAAATTCATGTTGAATTTTAGCACATGTTGGTGATACAAATCTGTAAACACAATTCACCAAATAGTAAACTGAACAACCTCAAAATTACTTGATGATTACCTGTGTTTCCTATCAGGTGAAAATGAAGTTGATTTGGTGAGCAATTGTAATATTGACAAAGAAATTAATGATGTTTTTTTTTCGCTGATTTGCTGACAAGTAATACCTGCAGGTGAAGTTGATAGGGCGTGACCGATTGACTGTTCAATAACACCTGATGTTAACGGGCCTTCACCACTTTGCTGTTCTATGGAACCTAAAGTTGATGGGCCTGCCTCATCAGAAGAAAATTCGATGGACGATCTTCAAATTTTCTTTTAAAAGTTCATCTTTCTATGGGTAAAAGCTATTAAACAAAGTTTTAGAACGTCGTTAAAACTACCGAATACTTAACCAACCTTTTGTAAATAACTAGGAAAAGCTGGAAAAATTGATGGAACGGCATCATTTTTAAGTTTTGTAATAATTTAACACTGACATAACTCCGGTCGAAACAAATGAATGTAAAATGAATCGAGCAAAGTAGAGTCTTGTCTTTGGGTTCCTACTTGTCACATCTTACAGACTTTATTCATTTTTCTTGCAATACCTTGTTTTTGGGAAACCTAAATTTTATTTATTCAGTATTTTGTAACGTCCACAGGTAGCATCTGCCAGTAATATTTTAAAAACTTACCAATAAAAGGTTATTTTTGGATTTTCTCTCGTGTCACAAGATCTGTCAGTTTGATTTGAACACCCATGAGCAGCGCAACAAACCATGTTTCTTCATTATTGTTTATCACTTATTTCTTGTCTGAACATACACTTTAATATACAATATTATAAACACCACAAAACACCATTTAAACACGAAAAACCACAGAAACAATCTTGTTTTCTATCACCTTTCTATATTTCAAGTTGAGTGCACCAACATGGCGATGGGCCGCGCATGCGCAATACAGCGGTGGTGTGGGTACAAGAAAAGACTTACGTTTAAAACATTGTTCGCAGCGTAACGTTTGTCGCAGCGTTCGTAAAAATATTTTACTATAGCTCCCCTTGGTATTGTCGTCCAGAAGCTCGCCATAAATCAGAACATAGCATTGCGTCTCTATCTATATAATAAACTCAATGGTATAACTCATTCAACGGTGACAGTAACAACAGATTTGACATTAATGACAGTTGCTAAAATAGTGCGCGTTTTATTTGAATAAATCGGCAAATTAATAGAATCACAGCCAACTACGTCTTTGTAATCATTTATGATAACGGTGTATGTATATTTAGAAGATGTAATATTGTAATTATGATGAGTGTAAATACTTTGTATCTTTAACACTCATGAAGCTTATTTTATTCTATAGTTAACGTGATATCAGAAATCTAACATTGTAGAAGAAAACTAGAGTAAAACTGTAGCAGAAAGCTTTTACAACATCACAAAATCTTAAAAAATAAAAAAGTTAAAAGTTATCACTTTTAGAGTGTATTCCCTGTATATACAGACACAATGCATAATGCGTCTTATAAATATTAAAACTTTTAAAAGGAGTTGATGGATTTAATTATAGTTTAGTAGAAAAATTTATTTATTAAAAAATAATAATCAAAAAAATTTATCAAAATTTGAACTCAAAATTCTAAGTAGTTGCTATACATGTAACTCGTTTAAAACGTTATTCTAATATTGTTTTCTTGTCATTTTTATTTGATGATTAATTTGAATTGTTAAAGCTTTTTGATTATCTCTATTATACTAAAAAATGTTACATAATTATCAGTAATTAAAACAATTCTGTGATTACACTGACTGGTCAAAAAACAAAAATATTTTATACACTTATATTTGTATACTCCGTTTATGAAACAATTTGCAGGAGTGTAGGTATTTAGCATCATTTCAACGAGAACTATACTAGGTAAAATTTCCACACATTTGATTATATCCTGTGCTTGTACAAGTTATAATAGCTATTAACAATCTACATCGGTAGAAAGTACAAAGTTGAAAATATTTTGCTAAAATATTTTTTATTTTTTTATTATTTTAAATTATTCTAAATTAAAAAAAACACAAACAAGCGAGGGCGTTGTTTAACGTTATCTACATAGTCATAAACAAAAAACTGAACATCATAAAGTAATACAGTTCCGAAAAATGTATTCTATCTGGTGGAGAGGTATAATTATCTTTTTTCTAAAATTATCACCGATGATAAGACTTGGGAAAATCACTAAAAATTTTTTAGTAAACAAGCGAACAATATGAGCGCTTTCTACCACCAAGAAAGTACCAACACATAATTTTCTCCAGAAAAACTGTAATGTTAAATAGACTATGTTTACTACTATTATTACTAATATTATAGTTCTACAATTAAAAGCACATTTACTACTATTATTGGATACTAATATTATAGTGCAATAATTAAACGCACAAATTGAAGCACTCAAAAAGCTGGTGAAAAATTTTTTAGAGAGTTTTCTGAGTGTAGGGGACAAATAGAAAAAAAATAAAGTAAATGTATTAAGAAAGTAGTGATGTACAAAAATAAAAGACTACTAATGTGATAAAGGTTGTCTATATTTGGATGAATTTACAAACTAGTTTATGAGGGATTTAACAAGGGTGGTTGTAAAGATAAGTGAACCCTATTGTTACTGAAACTACCATGAAACAGAACCGTATTAAAATTCAGGGGCTGGGGTTTTTTTATCGGTGAGGGATCGAAAAATTAATTACTTTATCGCACTATAAAATTCATCCAAATATAGACAACCTATACGTACAAGTATTTCCTTTTATGACTAGATGAATAACATTAAAATACGCTTTTGTATATTAAACAAATTATTTGAAATTGATTATATCAGCAAATTTTAATATTGGAGAGATTTTGGCTTGTTTTTATATTTACTCTTTTGACATAAATTACTTGTTCTTTTGTTTTATTTTTGTTTGAGACGTGTTTTAAGTTAAGGATCAAGCAAACGTTACTTTAAGAAGGCAATTAAAAAGCGTCTGATACAATTCCGAATCAATTTAAAAACTGCATCACTGCATGTTACTCAGCATGACACTTTTTTTTAAATTGTTGCAGAGGTTAAAACGTTATATTCCTACACTTTCCTTTTGTGTCTACTGTTTTTAAGTTGGTCGAAATTAATGAAAATATTGTGGTGTCATTAAAAAGTTAATTTTTTTTCTGTGTGGAATATTTCATCAGGAAGTTTAAATGGTTAAAAAATATTTCGATATAATTGAAAGAACTTTCGCATTTCTACAACACTTCGTTTTGTTTAATCTAGTTCGTTTTGGTTGCACTTCTAGAACAAAAATCAATTTAAGATTTCGATACACAGAAAGAGAAATTTTATTGAATGGGAAATAAATTTATTCCTGTTCTACTTCTTAACTGTGTGAGACAATGCATATATCATAAAATATGAAAATTAATTGAGTTAGTTCAGCTACGCGTGTAAGTTTAAAAAATGACCACTGTCATCGACTAGAAACCTGATTTAAAGCGAAGGAACGAAATGCTAAAAAATATGAAATTTCTTCAAAGAAGGAAAGTACATGAATCTGATCACATAATTAATCAGAAGAGACGACTAGAAAAAGAAGACTTGAAGCAACAGCCTTGAAAAACAACATTACAGCAAAACTGAATAGCGATACAAGAAAACAAATCACTCGAATACATAAAACACGTATCTGTATGGCAAAAATGCATCTCTGGAATGCAATGACCTGGCAAAAGCAAAACAATAAAACCATCATTGTCCCATAATCAATAACCAAAAGTGGGCCATAGTGGTGTCTTGAGCATCTCAAGCTTTACGAGCTCCATAAACATTTTTCCTCGTTTTCGTTCATAATTCAATTATGCATACGCGAATTTTTTGAAAAATACCGTTACATTTTGTGGCTGAGTCACGCAATTTCTTGCATACATCTTGTCAAAACTTGAACAAAACGCTTCTTGTAGCTTTTACCAAATTCATATCTATTATAAAAGACTGGCGTAACTGGGCGTAACGAGCTTATTGATTAGAGTGTCGACGTCGGAAAGAGAAAAAGGTCAACGTTTCGTCGACGTTTTATTTATACAAGGCCCATCGTCGGAGACGGTGGCGTGATAATTCGACTTTTCTTCCGGTAAATATGGAAAACTGTTCAGTTTTATGTTTATTTCACGTTGAGTCTGACATTGTATCAGTCCGTAAAATGAAAATGCACGCAGAGTCGAGGAAGAAATTGAACTGGCACGATGTTTATTCACGATGAGACACCCGCTAAGAACGGTGATCGCTTTAAATGATGTTAAGTATTCAACTCGATTAAATTTATAACTTGACACGTTATAAATCATCGCTTTGGAAGTTACTTTATACTTCCGATTGTGATTTATTGACGTAAATAGTCGAACTTATTCATGAGAAAATCCGACAAAGTTATGAGAAAAACAAGTTTCATTGGAAATAATGATAGGTGACTTGTGAGTTTTTGTCAAGCATAATGTAGTTCAGGCTTGCTTAATCATATAGTACAAAGTGTTTTTCAAAATGAGGACAATTTATTAGAGAAGGTCACTTATTACCTCTAATAGTGTATTTACTTCTCATTTAATTGCATGTAGCGACTCTTATTAAAAAAAAGAAAACTAAATTAGTTGAAAGAGATAGGACTTAATGATATTTTTGTTGCTTTATTTAGGTAATTTCAAGAAAACTCTGTGAAATTTACTGACTTAAATACGTACTTTAATTAATGAAATGTATATTTATTAAAGATTTAAATAAAAAAGTGATGTTAGAAATAAACTGTTTATTTGTTTGTATTTTTATTTTAAGAGAAAACAAAAGTCAAAGCTATTGAAATTATGGAATGCTCGGTAGATTAGTTTTATTGGCGATAGAATATGTCTGAAAGAATGAAAATTTAGAATACATATAGAATAGTCCGTGATATTAATAACTGTTAGATAACTATTCTGGATGATCTCCGATGTTTGAGAAGGTTGAAACTATATCAAAAAGTTTATTTCAATTCTGACAATTATTAGAACAGGTAGAAATAAAAAAACAATTAGTTGCAACCTAAGACAAAATACGCAACACAGTAAAAAAAAGAAAGATTCTTAGCAACAGGGCTTAAAAATTAAGCAGAAACTTAAAGTAAAACAAGCATTAGCTGATAATTACACATATAAATTTTCAAATTAAAGATATAGGTTAAAAATAGATTATCAATTATTATATCTACATATAGATAATATACATAGATTCTATATTATAGTTTTTTAACATATAGATTTTGATCATACAATGTAGAAATTTTTGCTCAAAAACAGTGTTGCCAGAGTTGCCATACATTGTGTATCTTAAAAATAATAAGTTTTGAAAAAATCTACAGTGTTTATCGCAAAACTATAAACATTTGTATAAAGCAAATTTGGTTTTTCAGCATCTTTTCAACATGGATAATCACCTGTTAAAGTTTGTAAATTAACTTCAAAAATACTCAGTATATTTAATTTTAACATTAAAACTAGAACTATCACTAGGAAAACTTTTTGCATTTATTTCAATCACACACTGTATGCCAAAAGATTACTATTATACATCGTACCTCGTTAAAAAACAACTATAAAAAAAACTTTTACAGTGTAGATCTCGAGAAGACAATTTTGGATATTTAGCGTACTTTTAATGAGAGGTATCACCTGTTAAAATTTTTAACAATATTTTAACAACACCCTGCATATAAATATTTATATTTGTATATACTAAATGAAAAAAGATTTGCTAAAATCAGCAATAAAAATTTTGACTAAAAACAAAACTTGGCGTTCTTAGCAATTTTTTTACTGAGTAGACCATGTCTTGGTTTTCTTAGCTAAATTTTTTGATTGCTGGAAGTAGTTTATCAAATCTTTAAAAATTTTATTTATTTATAATTTCAAAGTTTAGTAGTAAAGTGCTCAGTCGATTTTACTGTGCTGTTCGTGAGGCTTTGAGGCTCAAAACAGTAATTTGCACCATCAAAGCTACTACACCACGAAGCTTAAATTTTAAAGAACAAAATCGGTTAGGGCAAGAAGCACTATCAATAATTTTTGTCTTTTTTTTCGGTTTTGCATCGTTGTAAGTTCTAAAATCTTCACTTCTAATAAAAAATAAATTTAGTAGACATCTTTGTTATTTTTATATAAAATTTTAAAATTACACGTTATGCATTAGTCTTATGGAGTTTTTAGACACAAAACCTGACCTGACCAAAAAATTAAAAAACCAAAAGTAAAGTCCTATTATGTGTTTAATTATCTACAAAATTAAAAAGTGTCTTAAAATATAAAACCCATTTTATCAAAATCCACAATAATAGATCTTTAATTTTTTTTAAATTCTTGTTTTTTTTTGTTTTTAAAATATGGCGATGTAAACAAAAAAAGTCGTTGATCGGAACAAACCTCAAATCAAAAGCGCATTTTTGCGTCTAAGCACTTTATAACTACGTGTAACTTTAAAGAATTATATACAAATAACAGGAAAGCGTACCAAATTCAATTTTTATTAGTAAATAAAAACTGTTTTAAAAAATACGATGCAAAAAGCCAAAACATAAATTTAAGCATGGTAGTTTTTTGGTAGAAATTTCAGCACTGGACCGCAAATCCTCCCCGAACTCCATTTTTAAGTACTTTTTAATTTTGAGCACTTTACTGTAGCTGCCTTTTGAGCCACTCTGAAAGTTGCTAATAAATTATTTAAACATTATTTTTTTTAAGTACTTTCAGTTTTTTATTATTTTTACTACACAAAAGTATTGTATTAATGGAAGCTCACAAGCTTACAGCTTACATTTAATTTTTTTTTAAGAACTAGTGCTATTTTAACATTTTTTTTATTCTATACAATATAAAATACAACGTCTTTTATTGTCATTTTATTTTCTCTCCTACCTCTTGACCACTTTTAATTTTCAGTCATATGTCTAAGCAATTTTTACTTATTTTGCAATATTTTATAATGTTTGGTGTACAGAACCCAAAATAAATTTTGCTTTTAGATAAATCAGTTATTAATAATGAAACGAATTGTATGATTTCTGTAGTGAGTAGATATAAAAATCTAAAGATAAAATTTTATATATTTTTTCGTAACACATAGAACAAGTACCATATGTTTATTATAATTTTTGATCAGAGGCTGTCATGAGAAACAAAAATTCTAAAAACGTAGCGCCTAGATTAATTCACTTCGTAAATGTCATTTTGCTGTCACTGTCAAAAGTAAAATTTAGATTTGATTTTGAATTATGGGGTTTACTGCAGAACAGAAGATTATTTTAGTTGAATTATATTTTTCGTAATGGGCACTTAGCAAATGGAGAATGGGTTTACTCATCCAGACATTGTTTTGACGAATTTCGGGAGAAAATTCCAGAAAAAATCATAGCGTAGTCAAATTTTTATACCAGTTTGAAAAACAGTATCACGTCCTTTCGAAAGACTGGCAGCGTCAATCGGAAGAAAGGTACTGGAAAATCAAAAACAAATCCCTTTGTGAGTGACAGTAAAATGATTTTATTATCAAGTGAAATAAGTTACGCCCTACGGTTTTAGAATTTTTGTTTCTCATGACAGCCTCTGATCAAAAATTATAATAAACATATGGTATTATATTTTGTATTTTCTAAATACTTTACTTGTAGAAAACATTACTTTTTTTGGGTACTGTACTATACATACTTTAACTTTTAAAATTTTTTTGAGAAATTAAAATGGAATCATCTATAACGCATCCAGACTTCTTGACAAATACTGACTTGAAAAAATTAAATTACAATTGTACTAAAACTAATAGTCTGATAGTGCCTGTTGTGTTTACACATAGAGTAAATATAAGTTACTACTTTTTTGCAAAGGACTGGCTCTACGGACATAAATAACTGACATAAATTTTTGAAAAATTTAATGATTAATTTTTAGATTTTTCCGAATTACTGAAAATCCAATCTTGTGAATTCAGTCAGTTCTATTTGTAGTTTTATTTTAATTGTTCTATTAGTTTTAATTTTCCGAGTATAATTAAAAAACTTAAAAAATACAATTTGTTGGTTTTAAATGTTAATAATAAATTAATAAATAGTATCATAAATAGTTGTGAGTAAAAAACATACCGGAATATAGCTAAACTACAAACTATCTTTAATGTGCTGGCACCGTTTTTTGACTATTGGTGGATCTATAAGGAGGGTTTTGATGATTTCTCAATTGTCGACTTTGAAGCGTTTACCTCTTCATTCTTCAAAAAGCATCTGTGCCAAAGTTTAAAATGGTTCAAAATTTTTTCACTATTGCGACGATATTTTGTTCATTTTTTAAAAATATTTTCAAATTATGTATCTATAAATTGTCCATAATGTAATTTTTTAATTAATTACTAAAAAAATTACAAGAAAACAATTTTGCTATCAACTATTTATATCACTTATAACACCATCATCTAAAATACCAACAAAAACTCTCTAATAACTAGCAGCTTCCGTGAGATAACGGCACTATACCACTATACAGTCCATTATCGCACTTGTTCTTGTTTTTTTTTCTGTTTCTTAAATATTAAGACATTCCTTGTTCAAACAAAAAGTATGTGTTCTCAATAAACTTAATGAAATTAACTCATTACATCTCATCTAAAATAAATTAATTAAATTAAGTATTTACCCTACATAATCGAATATGACTTGAATAATTGTTAAAAAAGTGTTTCTTTTAACTGTTATAACGGTTTAAACAAAAATTAGTGAAATTAAAATGCAATTAATAAGAAAAAATGTTTCAAAAGCAAGAGTTTACGGTTTACAACATTTATTTACTGTAAAAGCTTTTCTGCAGAATGAAAATATAGAGTTATTAGGCAGTATATGAAAATAATAGAGCACCGTAAAGAACAAATAAGAGGCGTAGTTAAAAATTATGCAAATACAAAATTGGAAATAAACTTTTTATTAGTCAGCGTTGCATGAGTTATGTCGACAAATAAAACCAAGTAATTGCAAACAATATGGGAAAACAACTCCTTCTTGATAATCTTTTGCATAATGTATAGGCACATAAACCAGGTTAGATAGCAAATGTATATTATATAAAATTATGCAAAAAAATGCAATCGGAACACCGACTCCTGTATTCTTCCGAATTTGAATATTTTCGAGCTAACTGTAGACCGTCTACACTCGGCAATCCATGCATGCAAGTACGCGTTATCCGCTCCATCGCATTATAAAGATCATAATAAATGTAATTATTTGCCGCCGTTAGATGGGAATGATGCTGTTGACCCATGTTTGGCAAAAATCCAGTCGGAATATCTAATTATTTTTTCCTAATCGGCCAACAGTGCGATTATAATTCTGTCAGTGTGTTAATGCATTCGGTCTAGACGTGCCATATTTGGTGAAGAGCACCGTTAGCATGTGCATGCTTTATTGAAGAGAACGTCTTAATGCACATTGTGCATAAATCAAAATCGCCATCAATTTATTATTTATCCGTCTCAAAAAATCGGTTTCGGAGGAAAATGGAACGCACGTGTGTCGCTAACGATCGCGATTTTTTGTAACACACAGTATACTAGGGATACTGTTAGAAGGTAATTGTAATTATTAATGTCGACGAACTGAAATTTACTCTTTTTAGTCTAATTCCCGGCTGAGATTGCCTTGCTGTAATAATAAAAGCCAGATTTCCTCTTCCTTCCATCTGCTCGTCTATCAAAATCGAACAGATCCATCATCTAAGTTCAAACAACAGTAAAAGTTTACAGCTTTCTGCAGAACGATAAACTTGACAGCGCATATTACACAAAACAGTAAAAATCTTGCTCTAATCTTCGTTCTGATCCAATAAACTTTATCGATACAACAGAAACTGTTCTGGTGAATGAAGTCACTGTATTTCAAAGATTAACTAAATATAAATAACACAATCAAAAGCGGCTTTATCAGCCATTATCATCAATAATTATACGTGTGTATTCTGTAGATGCTTCGCAGTTTCTACTAATTGTGATACTAACCCAGAAGAGAGGTCCAGTTGGTAAAAATGAAAAAATGCTCCGATGATGGCACATCTGGCGTATACGTTACAAGATATTTAGATTAGATTGTTAGTTGGATATCGGAAAACCTAAATTGACATGTGCATTGCCTTATTAAGAAACGAATGTTTATATCTCTTAATACAAATAATTATGACTCAAAAGATCAGTTACTGAGAAAGTAGAGAAATATAAAATTTATATTTATACATTATAATCTCTGCCAAGGCAAAATTAATGTTGAATCTTTAAATTTAAAGCAAATTATGTTATAAATTATTAAGCTTAGAAAATCTGTAACAAATGCAGAAACCTAACTGTATCTAAAACCATTAGGTACATAAATATTTAGTAGGTTCCTAACAAATATACCATTCTAAAGTAGCAAAAACTAAGTGTGTGAAAGATTAAAATTTTAGAAAAAATAATTTAAAATAACATTACTATTCTAGTCTGAATGATAAGGTTGGTCTCTGGGCAAATGTTGCAGGTAAAAATTGCCACCTATTTGTTGTTTAAGAGCTATTGTTTTGTTTCTAGATTTTATTCGTTTTGTTTTAAAAGTAATTTAATTTCTAATATAAATATAATTTTTCAATTAAAAAAAAATAATTTTTTTTTATCTTGCTTAGATCAGTAGATCAATGTAACCAAAAGCCACGATTTCTTTAATTTTTTATATGTTCTACTGGTTTTGTTTTTTTGAACGTTAACGACGTTTATTAAGTAAGTTTTGGTTGAGACAGCTTGCTATCCATAAAGCTATTTAAGAATAACCGAAAAAAAAATTACAAAACTTTTATTAGAAAAGCTTTAGAAACTAAACGGGAGCAACTAGTAGACGACATAGAGAGGAGCAATGAAGACTCGAATACCAAATTACTACCAGAACATTAAGAATAAATTTACAACAAATACTCTTTTCCCAAACGTCCAGCGTCCAGTTATAAGCGGACTGATGCAAAATCCGAGGTGAAATTAAAACCTCAAAAAATGTGTATATATTTTTACTACTTGTATACTAATGCATTACGATGGCTCAACGTTTTTTGTATTAGTAAAGATGTTATGTATTTTAATAAGAAATACGTTATAAAAAAATCATTGCTAAAATTTGCTTGAATAAATATGTAGGTATTTATTGTGAGAATGCCTGCTAATTGAAAGACAAAAAATTGTTGATGGGTATGTAATAATGAACGTGATTTGATGCATCACCTTCGCCTAACACAAATGGGGCTGAATTCAGATACACGACGAAATTTACAATAAATACAGAAGAAGGTGTGGAGCCAAGTACAGTCAAACTCGGATATAACGTAAGTCACCGGACCAGCAGAATTTTAACCCCAGCCGGGTTAACTCTCTATCCGATGACGTACTACTCGAGTGCGACTGTAGTAGCTTACAAAAAAAATCGACAAAATGGAAGCAAACTTGACTGGTTTGCTCTAAAAACAAAAAATAAAGAAGAAGACTCAATAGATTATCGACCCACGACCTACCTGCCCAAATCACTTACTAAAAACAGTAAACAAAAAGTTGTGATAGAAATGTTGTGTTCTCATTTTTGACGTAGGAAATACTTTTAACTTAGCAACTGAAAATATATTATAAAGACTCTAAGAGATAAAGACATCTCCAAATATCTAAAAAAAGTACTAGGTACTTTTAACCTTTCAGTAGAGTTTAGACCTAGGAGACAGATAAGTTATTCAAGTAACAAACGATGCTCTTTAACGATTGGTTCTGAGGTCTATGGTCTAGTATATAAAACACCCTACTCAATAAAATTCTACATCTAGAGGAATGGTACTGAGTTTTATTAGAGACACAGGACTGATGCCTCACCGTCTTCTCGACTTTTTCAACTCCCTTGTGTTGAAAATAAAACAAGATCTATTCGTAGTTGTCCTAGATCTTATGTTATACAAGGCTAGATATTTTTTTTTCGAATCTCAACCGTTATCAGGATAAAATTAGTTAAAGTCTTGGCGTAAATTCCATACGCGCCACTGGTCAAACCAGTAGAATGCACCATTATAATGGTCACCATGATAACTATAAAAAATTTATGAATTTACAAAATTTCATCAGGGTATCGTACTTTTATAGGGGAGATATAGCGGTAAAAAAATTCGGAAAAATTTTATTTTTCGCAAAAATATTATTTCGAAAGGTTGTTGGTTTTGGTGAAATTTATTACTGGCTAAAATTTTTGTATTTATTTCTGAAACACCCTGTATATGAATATTCTACTTAGATTATTTTTCTAAATTATTTATCTAAATCTACCTAAATTTAAATTTTAAGACGATTCTTTTTGTTGTATTTTCAGAATAGTTTCACTCTTTTCTTTTTACTTTTATCTTTGAGAAATAAAAAGAAGCATTCTTTTTATTTATTATTTTAATAAGTACTTTTATCTAAAATTCTGTTAACTAGAGTTGTAGATTTTGCAGAAGTGCCAAAACAAATTATCCGTAATCTTACCCTCCACAATTCAAGATTTCTGTTATTCAACTCTGTTCGGAATTGCTTTTTTAGTGGCAACTGCCAACTTTAACTTGACTTATTTTCTCAAAGTTTTACGTTCTATTATTAATAAAACGTTTTATACAATTAAATAACAGAAAAATAACTTTTTTTATACACTCGTTTGCTGTCACTTTAACTATTCTTTTACATAAGTCTTTATAAGCCAGATGCCCAAAAAATGTTGCTATAACAACTTATAATAACCTCCTAGGTGCTTTATGTCATTTTACAGATTTTTTATTTCATCTTAGAGGCTTTTTAAGCCAATTGTCGAGATATTTTTCTTGCAACAAAATACTCTGTTGTTGTTAATGACTTTCAAAATCAAGTAAAATAAACTTCTAATAAACAAAATCTTTATTACGATAAACAAATATATTTTTTTTAATTATAATTTTTAAAATTTTTTGAATGTCTACATTTTTATGAACTCAACATCAACATCAACGTGAATAAATAAAGTGAAATAGAAGACACTATTTTCCAATTTTTTTAAAAATTTTATTCAGCAGGTAAAAATGTTTAAACTTGAAAAATTTGATAGAGAATGTTTTACTATTTCATAAACAGTAGAAACAGCAGGCAACAATTTTGAGAGGCTGCCTAATATTTCCAAAGAGTGACATATCTCTGCATCTGACATTAATTATACCTTCAAATACCTTTATTTTTGTACATCAATAATTTAATTTATTACTAATACCTTTTATGCAAAAAAAAATCTTTATTCAAAAAATGCGAAGCTAAGGTTGTAAAATTTAGTTTAAGATCTACAAAACCAATATTTATAAACCTCTATATTGATTTTAAAAAAATCATTTTTTAGAGTATGTTTTAAGATCATAGATAGAATTACGTTTTATAATTTTATGATCAAATTTTTATCATAATGTAATAGCTATTTACATTCGTATGTGGTAGGCTTAATTTTGCAGGCGACAGCTTTGTTTTGCTCGCTTTCAGCTCGGGCCTGATTAGTTGGAGCCTGTAAAATTAACTACCGCATAAGATTTGTATAATTTTTTTTGTCCGAAAGAGTCAAATTCTGTTTTTTTTGCGCCATTTCAAAAGTTAGGTTAGGTACAAATAAATTCTAAAAACCAATAAAACGTACCCAAATGCGGCTTAAATACTCTGTCACTGCTTGCATAATTTTCTTTAAAACATGTTCAATGGTCTTTCCAGTACTTTTATTCACACTTTTTAATTCTAAATTGATAATTACTGAGAGATTCAACATTCAACAATAATGGACACGGATCCATAGAATAATGACATTTATTAACTAGACAGGAACACACAGGTTCTGAATAGATGGCGCTGTAGCGGTTTATTTTTAACATTCTGTTCTATATAAAATTGCATATTATTTTTAAAATTATCTTAAATACACACGTTGTCATTTTTAAAATTTATTAACTGCAACTTTTTCTAAAATATACTTTTATACCTATAATTTCGTATTGTTGTTAGTAATGGGGATCCACACTTGAACTACGCTGTGCGTTGTCTAAGGTCTCACACAACGTTTGACGTAAGACCTGTGACGTTTCAGCGATTTTTTCAATATATTATTTTTGTATTAAATATAGCTTTATTTGTGGCAATATTTTAGGTACACTTTGTACGTACACTTTGATACATAAACTATATTACTGCAAGGTTAGTTTTTTCTTCAAGCATCTCCTGTGGTAGTTCTAACCGTACAATGTGAGACCCGGTGTTTTTCTCATTTTTACCGCACAGTTTCCAAAAGTCCGACTTACTATTGGTGGATGCACAACTATGATAGCCTACTTTACAATACGGGAGGACAAAAAGTTTATTTTATCTCACGACATTCCGGGTTTGTACATCATAAAAATATTAAACGCTAGGGAGCCCCGGCTTGTAGAAATAGATCGACAATCGACTCAAAAAAAATTTCTATTGATCTTTTTATCTGCTAAAGTTTTTGATCTAAATTCGGTCGTCTCCTAACACTCATTGCTGTTTTTAGATTAATTTTGTTTTAATTTTTTATATATTTTTCTTCTCTGATAAGAAGTAGCAATTTTCTGTTTCTAAAAGTGGTAAATTGATTTTATAACTCTACTGCTTTAACGTAGTATAAATTAAATTAATTGAGTAGGTTGTATCAATATCAATCACATAAATCCACTATAAGATATTTCACTACTTTATTTGTAAGTACAAGAAACAGGAGTCAATCTGTCTTTCTTTAAAAAGAACTGCTAAATATTTTCGAACGGCTCAGTTGAAGTAAGACAACTTCAATTATTCTTTTTAAAAAATCTTTATGATGTAATTCGTTATAAACATACTCGTAGATAAGCGGTATTTAAAAAATTTAACCTCTAGAATAAAATTAAGAGAAATCTGTTTGCTTTTCCCTGATTTATGTACCCTAATTACAATAAACTTTATATTTTGGTGTTTATAGGTAATCTTTACCTGTAACTCTATTGAGTCCGTTATTATATTACGTATCTTCAAAAATTTTTTAGAAGTTCTTAGTTCTAATTATTTGAGCTTTAGGCAGCCTAGGCGTATTTCGATTACAATAGAACAGGTATTATTAGGTATATTATATTTTGTAACTTAATCGTCCTATATGCGTTAGTCTCTCGGACTATTAGTTTCACTAATATTGATATTAAAATGGTTTTTGAATTCTTCATCTCATTCAATTCAGGTATTAATTTCCCACAAAAGCGGAATTAATTAATTTCAATTCGCTTCGAATTGACAGATTTAATTTTCTAACAATAACAATTTAACCTTACTTGATAACAAGTTACTACAATAAACAATGTGTCAAATCTAATCAGTAATTTCAAGCAAAGTTTTTGACACTGTCAAAAATAATAAAATTTAGCACTTTGGGCAAGAAGACATAAAAAGCTATAAAATTGTACAAAATGTCTGATGCATGCTTTTTTTAAAGAACAAATTTATAAAATTTATTACATATTAGTTTATTATTTATGACTTTTCATCAGTACAATTTCTAATAAACAAAACTACTTGCTTTCTTGCGTCTAACCTCATAAAAATATAATTAAATTTAACCATAGATGTTTAATAATTGTCACATTACAACTATTTTTCGCACTGTATGTAGATATCTTTTCTTAATAATTTTATGCTTTATTATTATATATATAAAACTATAAGGAAAAAAGTCACTTAAATGGACACTGGAATCAAATTATTAAAGATTTCAACTTGAAGATAGAGAGAATGAAATCAGTGAAGAAATCGGTTAAATTTTATTTATAGACATACTAAAATCCTCATTAACACTAAATAAAAACACACTTAAAATTAAGACAGCTCTCATTAAATGTCTCTCGGAGTATTAATTTGTGATGTCAGGCACAAAATAAAGAATTTAGAAATTTTATTATTGACGAAATAATTACATCTGTCTCTGTTTACCAGTTTAGAAACAAATGTGCATCCTATAAAAAACCAAAAACAACGTTCTGGGACAGGAAAAGAGGTTAATTTTCTCATCATAAAAGAAAACATTACGAAATTATACGATCGAAGCAAATTAATAAGTAATTACCCTGTAACAGCCTTGAAAGGATATGTGTTTTAATTAAACAATAATTAACATTTCCTCGTACCTCCTATGTTATTAGCTCGGTGCAATTGCAGTTTCCATCTCTGACCATCATCAACAATAAGGAAGATCAGCCTTGTTCCATTTCACCGGTTGGAAAGCTTGTCTGATAAAACGAAAAACTTACAGATATTTTTCAATTTTGTTTTGGTTGACACGTCCGTTCCATTGAGGTGAATCTGTAAGAGAGAACAGCTGTCATCGCTAGTCTTGCTTCAGTAATTTGATTTCCTATCCGCGCACGTTTTTGCTTTTGTTGATCATTTTTCGCATTCATACCACTTACCGCTCATAAAACCATTGTACAAGTAAGAAATATTAATGAACTACGTATTTCCGTACCAGATACCACAGAGACAAAAAGAAATTGCCACTATCAGTTGCAATTAAAGATGGATGAGATTTTTTTCTACTAAAGTGTCTTTCGTTTTGGTTCTCATGGTCTGTATGCAAGTGAAGGATCACGTGCAGAAAGAAAGTATTCTTGCTGAAGAAAACATACCTACACAAAAAATTCATTTATATTCAAGACGAGTTGATATATTGACCGATAATTTGTAAACAGTTATAACTATTTCAAAATAAATAATCTTCCAACACTACCACATTTTACTCTCTGAAAATAAAACTGCCAATAATAATAAACAAGAAAGAGCTAACAGATGCTAAGACAAGATTTTAGATTAGTTTTTGCTGGAAAGAAATTCTGTATCTAAAATTAGAAACTTTATATAAATTTTAGTTATTAATTACTAATAATTAAACAATAATATTATCATTAATTTATAATACAAAAAATTATTAGGTTAAATATTATTTGCAAATAATTATTTTTATAAAAAAATGGAAACGTATAGATAAAGTACAGTGCCGTACTCAAGGCATCGAAGTAGAAAGAATTTTGAAATAGAAAGTAAGAGCTTCGGGAAAAGCAGAAAAAAAAGCTTAATATTTTTCTAAAAACAATTTAATTAGAAGAACGCTAATAAAAAATAAACAAGTTACAAAACCTAGAATAGATAAGGTAAAAACAATGTTTATATAATTGCTACAAATAAATAACAGAAGTGAAGCACAGCACAAAGATAAAAATGTTCATAAAAGAGAATGAACTCCCAAACCGTTCTTGAGAATTTTTTTTATTGCAATGTATTGTTATGACATAACAACAGTAACACAACAATGAATCTATAGAAACAAAAAAAGACCAAGTTTTTGAAATACATTAGTTGTGTTTTGAACCAATATCAATAAGAAAAATGTTCTCTTATTACAGCAGAAATATTCTTCAACTTTAAAAATGCGTTTTTTCGGTTATAACAAAATCATTTCGAAAACAAAAAAAGGGCTTTTTTATTTTTGGAAAAGTGACAAATGACTTAGTTAAAAACGACATTTGAGATATAGTTTACGAGCCCGTTGTGCAATGAAAATAGTTATTTGTATAACAAAACAATGAAGTCAAATTAAAAAAAGAAATTCACAATAATGTATATTATTTAGTACATTGTACTAAATTCTATTAAAATTGGCAATGTTTAAAAGTTATTAATAAAAAACAACTTTTAATTTCCAACTTTGGCGGTCTCTTGCTCCTAAACGGTGCAACTTGAGATATAGGTATAGGTATTTTAAGTTGCGTTAAACTAGTTTGTTTTATTCTCAAGAATCTGAGGTTTTCAGGTAGGCTTATGACAAAGTCTTTCTGAGACACCTTGTTTAAATCAAGCTTTGTTTGGGGAAAGAAAAAGCAATTTAAAACATATAAGACAAAAGAGGACTTTCAAGAAGACAGGACTAAAGATGTAATTTCAAAAAAGAAGAATATCAATGGTAATAAGACTAGCAACAGGTTTTACAAAATTATTTCTATTTATCAAAAAACACGGATTTGTGTGTGTGTCTGTAACTTAAAAATCAAGGAGCACACCAAAGCATCAGTGCCTATTGTGTGCTTCTTCTTGAAGAAGGATTAAAGCAATAGCCTTGTGTCTCTAGTGAAGCTTAGTACTTAGAACAGTATTGAGCTCCAGATATTAGAAACTTAGCTGTAAATCTCAACAAATGCTGAATGAAGAAAACCTAAAGAAAAGTTTTCTTATCTTTTACACAATCTCTGCAGATTCAACTTCATGTAATAAATATTCTTATAAAGACTCTATGAGTAACTTTTACAGATACCTAAAGTGTAAATTGTTTAAAGTTGTTTATTGTTGTTTGTTTATAATTTTAGTATTGCATAAACTGTGCATGTGTTTAATGATTAAAAAATGTTGATGGGGCAATAATTAAGAAGGAAAAAAGACAGGAAATTGAAATTTATGCAAGTCATTTTGCAGTGAAAAAATTATAAGAAGATTACATACTAACTAAGTAGACGTTAAACCACACGCAAATAAAAATGTTCATGTCAAGCGTATTTTCTATATTGTAGTTAATAGAGTTAATGAACGTAGAGTTGGAAAAACGAAGAGCGCAACAATGTTTAATAGTTTGCTTTGCATTTGCAGCAAATATTTTAAGTACATTGATTCTAATTTTTGTTTTGTATGATGTTATTTACAAATACTCTTGCTTTTATTTTATATAATTTGCATCTTGCATAATGTGTACTATTTTCCTATTTTTTTTTTAAATATGTAGTGTCAGTTAAGAACTTAACGTTGCATTAAAAACCGATAAAATCTCATTAATCTTAATTTTCTCAATAGTGGAAAATTTTGAAAAGTGTCACTCGACCTTGCTCATAAATTCGAAAACTTTTATGAGTGGGCTATTAGTCTGCATTGCACTTTCTACGTGAATGCCCATTGCAAATTTGTTTTTAATCATTTACTTTCTTCCTAATGTCTTTTCATTAACGTGAGAGCAAAATAAAGACTTTATTGTATAATCGACCACCCGCAAATCTTAATTTTATTTTTCCAGTTCCATCTATGGGAAAGTTGCAATAGCAATTCCGTGACATTTTTAGATAATTGAAAACCATAATCGGACTGCTTTATGGCTCTTAATAACTCTCCATTGACCGATTTGCATTGAATTATAGGCTTTTCATTATTCTTGATTTATAGGGGTATAGATACAGAAATCTTATAATTGTAAATTTTTAAAATACGGCGACATCTCTTAAGCGCACGTTGAACTAGTAACAAATCTTAAAAAGAAATCCTTTCTATTGTATTCTGTAACTAATAGATGGCTCAGAAATTTTAAATTATTTTAGGTAGACAACCAAATATACAAGTAATTTAAAGCCAGTGCAGAATTCAGAATTACTGTGCAATATATTTTATGTAAGTATGTACTGTAAGTAAGCAGGCATATAAGAAAATTTAAAAATAAGGTAAGTCTGTTTTATACTAGAAATAAAAGAAACAACATTTATAGTAAAAACAATTTAATTTAATTCATTAATGTAAAAACGTGTGTAATAAGCGAATTCCTATGGTAATTTGAAGCAAAAGTTTATCATTAACCAACGCGTGAAAAATATTTACAAATCACAAAATGTTTCGACCTTCGCTTGTAAAGTTTTTGAAATGACTTAAGACGGCTAAATATCTCCAAAATTTTGAGTACTTAAAAATGTGGGAAATCGTTCAGGTAAAGATTATTAGGATTAAATTTAAAATTAAAGCTATTATAAATTCTAAAAAAAAAATGGCTAAATTTTATGTATTAACTTAGAAAGTTTAGTTGCACCAAGAAAGTGTAAATAACATTAACCATAATAATACCCAAGCTCAATGTAAAACGAATGGCGATTTGATTAACATTTTTATAATAAAAGATAACGTTAAATGATAAATGGTATTATTTTAGATTTATTACGGGCTATGTATAAAATGTATTATTATACTTGTGTGGAAATGATTATTATTCACTCAGTAACTACTACGTACTAGCACTTGAACCCCGTCGGTAAATCTTTTCCTTCGTAAAGAATATTGCACATTACTCATTGTAGTGTATTACACTCATAAATAAATCATTTAACTACCGAAATGAAACGAAACTAAAAATGACTCACTGATACCAAACATTTCATGATGACATGATCAGGATACGTATTTCTTTCTTCTGAGACCTGCTATTTATTTTCTGAATTTTTTCATAACGTGTAGAATAAGAGTAAATAAACTTGTTCACTTATATTATTTTAGAATTATAATAATCTCTTATAAAAGCACCCAAAGTTTGACACATTTTTTTTAAGCTGAGCTTTTTAATTGTACTAAGCAACTACGACAAATAAATACAAGATAAGTGTTAAAAATTTATTAATATTAACAAAAATTTAATATTAAAAAAAACACTAATTTAAAAGTACAATTGAGGAGCTTGCGTGCAAAACCGGATATATCCACTTTTCACAAAAAATCGTGTTTTGGTGATTTTTGGATCTAAGTTGTGATATCTATAGGCCCATAAATACTCATAAAGTCATAAAGTTCGACATTTGGAGCAAAATCGGTTATATCTATCTAAATTTTGCAAACAACATCAGATATATCCAGATAAGAAGAAAAAAGCTTAAAACATTTAATAAAAAAACATTTTGAGGAAGATTGGCTAAAGAGGGAAGACCTTTTGTGGTATAAAAAATTATTACACAGTAATGGGGGAAGAAACGAAGAACAGAATGACACCCTAGAAGCTATGCGATAATCTGAACGAAGAGGCTGCAGTAGAAATTTTATTTTCTTGTTCTCTTTGCAAATATCAATTTAAATTTGTTTATTTCAAGAAAAATAAATAATTTATTCGCTCAGTGTAATAACACTATTTTTTTAAACAAATATGTAGGGTGTTTTTTTTTTCATCTCCTGAAAAATTTGTAAAAGGGGATATATCCGGTTTTGCGCGTAAGCTCCTCAATTGCTCAAATCAAAGTAAAATTTGTTCAATCATAATGTTGTTTTGCAGCGAATTTTCTACATACCTTGTTGAGATTGGTGGAATCCTGATTCGGTTATCTTCTTGAACTGCCATCTACATAATTTCTTTAAAGTTTTTGAGTTACGAGCTTTTCATCACATTTGTTGATAGCACATAGAAAATCCTTCGATTTGCAAGTATTAAATTTTCCTTAAAGCTAAAAAATACTTAATCCTAAGCTTAGGTAATTATTTAAAATAAAATCAACGATTTTGATTTATTAGTTTTTTTTGCAGAACAAACAACGGATTTCTTAAAAATGGGAAAATAGCCGAGTATTTTGATTTCGATTTTTACACAATTTTTACCAAGTGTGTCGGAATCCTGAATTCTCTGAAAATGTAAAACTGGGGGTCTATGGGCATAATTGTCGAAAATGGCCCTTAGGAAAATAAAAGTCGTTTATTTCATGTCAGGTTTTAAACATTTCTTCGGGCTATAATTTCTTTCTCTTAATACTACACATACTAAACTATAAATTTTATAAATTGCCTTAAAGAAAAAGACTATAAAAAAAAATGTATATATTGAATAATAATTGTTAAAATATAACATTCTGTATTTTGGAACAATATTTAACAAATGTATTTCTCCTACATTTTCTTATAGGTATGCGAAAAGGGTAAAAATAAAACTTCTGTGCGATACCTACAGATAATAGAATTATTATCCGTTGAATGAAAGTGATTTTGAATGAAAGGTGTTGGTTTTTGCTAGTGGCAAAATTACGCTAAGTTTTGTACTAGTATCCGTATAATGACGTTTAACGTAGGTATATTTAAAAGGTGCAAGGTCGTATGGTTGAAGGTCGTTTGAAAATATGAATGTGGAGTGATTTGGCATTTGATAAGTATGATTTGGAAATTGCAGGATTATTCAAACACCTAAAATTAGACCTTGGTATTTCCGTTTACTAAACAATAACTGCTATGCAGTGTAACTCTTACAGTAGAGAAGTATATATTTGGACAATAACTTTCCTGGCAGATAATCTGCTTTGATTTTTTTATTACTGCGGTAATTTAAAACAACGGATCTATGATACTTCAGTTCTTGTAAATAAATAATAAATAGTTAACTGGCGGGATACTTCATCATGCTGCCATAATGAAGCAAGAGACTCTGGACCAAATGCAACGAAAATCACTTCGAAGAACCTCGAATGTGCAGAGACCAAGACATAGTTTTGTAAAAGTTTTATAAGAATTTTATTTTTAATTAAAATTCTAGTTCTAATGCGAAATCCAGTAGCATATTGTCATTTTGAAGTTACATGTTAAGTATATTTATCTTTGTCCGTTTTAACATTATTGTCATGTTATAGGAAGGTAGATACCTAATAATTTACATTACTAGTTACGTTATTATGCTTTCTATATTACAAAATTATTTTAAAAAACAAGCGATACACAATGCAATATCTTTTTATTATATATGGTAATACTGTTTATTTTATCATACAATTATAGCTTCTAAATAGAAAATTTTTTGACATTTTCGTAAAGCAAAACGTTCTACTTGGTTGTGGAGGGCGCCACCTTAGCGTGATTTTGTTATAAACAGATTTTTTAATACAATTTGCTTGTTATGCATTTTTTACAATTCTTTTTGTTAAAACTTGTTATAATATCTATATGCTTGCAGTTACAAAAAAATTTTTGCAGTTCTATTTTTTAATTGAATTGGTTGTTAAATTTAAAAATTAAAAATTATGACTATGTAGCGCTAAAGAGTTATATTGTGTAAACATCACTTATGCTAAAAAATAAAAGTGTACCTACAATAACAACGAAACGAAATGTTTTAAAATGTTTGCTATAGTGAACCCCTAACCATACAGGTGTTATTAACATCATTAACATCCTGAATCTAATAATTACCTATTTCAAGTTAATAAATAATGCAAATGATAACAAAAGTTCAGTAAAGCAAATTTGGTTTACCATAACAATAAATTACACATAACATGACATTTACTAACTTTATAGTTTATATTTTTGTATAATCTTACACCCACCTTGAATATAAAAAGGACAAGGAAACATTTTCTTTTAATCTTATAAGATCAATCAGTCATTTATTATAACTACACATGATAAATTTTAAAATGCACGCGAAAATTGTCTGTTGTAACTTTACCTTTTTATCACAGCCGTACCTAACTACAAACATATTCAATAAAATATAAATTAAAATTATAATTAATTTATATTTTAATAAATTGGTTCGTTATTTAGAATAAGAAAAAAAAAGTTAAAGCAATAGCGAATTTTACATATTATTAGTGTTTTTATCTAATCTACAAGTGATCACCAAGTACTGATGAGTTGGCAGTATTGAAATGTCACTTAAAATTGTCTATTCTAAACAAAATTTAAATTTGGTTAAAAAGTTGTCTGTATTGTTGCTAAAGTTTTGTTTAAAATAATTTTACAGTAAAACGTGACACTTTTATTGTAATGGCGTACTTTATATGAGTAAAGTCTACAATGAAATTAATGGTCGGCAATATTCCCTGGACTCAACGTACTACGTCCAATTTTAAGAAAATTTCCACCGAATTAGTTATAGATTTTATTAAATTTAAACAACACTGCATTCGAATTGTAGAACGTCTTTTAAATACAGATAATTTTGCAAAAACAAAACCTGATTGACAGATCGAATTTCCATTCTTACCGAAAGAAGTTGTGAAAGATATTTTGTTCGAATGAAGCGAAATCCGCAAAAATCTGTGAAGATGCTTTTATTGCAAACAGGTTTTACTTTCAATTAACTCCGAATAAACTAAATATTGTATTTAATACCTTAAAATAAGGAGCTAAGTTATGGATTGAAAATAACGGTGTCCACTTTGACGTTATTACCTTTAAATTTAGTTTCTGCTTTTCTATTGTCTTTATTTTCTATTGTATTATTTAATAAAATTATTACTGTTGTTAAAATTGAATTAATTAGAAAATTTCATTTGGCAATTTCCTGATAGGTGAAAAACATAACCTATAAGCAAACTCTGCAATGAACTCCACAACTTTGATTTTGGTGTATGTACATAATTCTAACCTAACAAACCGACAACTTCTAAAAAAATTTTTTTTTAGTAACTTCTTTACTAACTACTAATCAGTATTTGTTGATTACGGTGTATTTTTAGATTTATCAAATTAAAATTATCATAATATCTAATATTTTTTTGCGTTTAAAGCAGGGCTGAACCGCTTACTTTGGAGACTCTAGACTAAAATTAGTTGTGAGTTCTCCCAATTAACGCGCTTTTTGCTATTTGGTCGAAACAATTTTGCTTTTTTTAAATAGGTATAAATTTATTTGACACATTACTAACATGACAATGTACATTTTTTTAATATTTATAATTTATAATAATATTTTTTTAAAACTCTCTTGGCGTTTGAAACTTGATGTGTTTTCAGCAAAAGGTGAAAATATTAATTGATAAAACAACATGTGTGAGTGATATTTGTGATATGTAATAATATATTATTCTATAGGTACACTTTCTCGTGTAAACAAAATATAAAAATTCTAACAAAAAGAAAACAAAAACATAAATTTTCTTTTAAATTAAAAATAAATAAAACATTAAAAACTCAAAGAAACACTTATATTTGATATTTACACTGTAATTTTTTGGTCAAATTACAGTTTATGGCCAAAATTGACAAATTATTTTTAAATTTAGATAATTTTTAGTTTCTTGGTAGCAAAGGAGATCTATTGATTCGCAGGACTCAGAGCTAAAACCCGTAGAGACCATAGGTATCTAAATCCGCTCCTGCTGGTCTAAAGGTGATAAATTAATTATTCTTAAAAAATCTTTTTTTTTTTGAAAATACCTACCGTACACCGTACTTATATCCGCAACTGATAAAAATTATGATCTTTTCTACCAAAGATCATATACATTTACATTTATATACATTTTCGGATTAAATTACCTACAATATTTTACTCAGTGGTGGCGAATGTCGTTAAATCTATGTTAACGGTAATTATTAATAACATATGTAATGATATAGTCTGCACAAAAGAAAGAAGGTTTAGCCAGCAGTCTTCTAGGATTACCTCCCTTCTAAGAAGAGAGTAGATCACTACTTATGTGAGAGATAATACATATAATAAATAAACCAATGATTAGAGCTACAGTAAAAATGTTATAAATATGAATAAGCATCAGAGTGAGTGTATCTCGAAATGTTAAAAAAAAACGAAATTTGAAAACGCCTCCTTTTTTAACTATGTTTTTTTTCTAAATTTATTATAAAAGTTTTGTATGACTTGACTTTTTATAGGAACTTTTATTTTACTTTTATTAAAGGCAAAATTTATAAATGTTATACTTTCTTAATAAAAAAATACTTGATGAGTTCTTGAAATAAAATTTCTATTTTTTTTTACTAAAATATAGTAGATCAACTTTCAATGTTAGATATAATCTTAGAAGAAGGTCAATTTATAAATTATCCAGTGCTGTATATAAAGACACACATGCTCTTTACAAGAATGCTGAAAATCCAATAATTGCGTTACATTTTATGTAATCTTAAATATTAGTCACTGCTCGTAAATAATACAAAATTATTATACTGACCAACATTGCATCACCTTTTGAAAATAAATTACTACAAGTGATTAGAATCGATGCGCCGAAAAAGAGAAAAAGTATAATGAAAAGTAAAAGTAAATGAGATTGAAACGATTTACATATTGCACCATGTTTGACTCACTTAAATCACATAACTGAATTACATTCAGATCCAATAAATACAATAAAAAAATGACCAAAAGATCATCCACACACATTTTTGGAAATGTCATGTATCTTATAACATTTCTCATATTGCTTAAGAAATTTTGTCTTCATTCGTTAAACTTCTGCTGAAAATTCTTAAAACACTTGTTGCAACACTAAAGGGATCTAGAACAAGTAACCTTTAACCGAATCACGAAGCCTATAATTAATTTTTTTATTCTATAAGTATTTAAGATTTTTTGTTATATTTTCGTTCAAAACAGGAACTGAAATGCATTATTTGTTTTTGGTTTTATAAATTCTCGGTTACCTTGATTCTTATTGATTCAAGTTCCGGTACAAATGTACCGAAAGAAATTTTTTACCGTAATAAGCACAAAATGAGTGAAACAGCACTAAATCCAGTACTTGACATATCCCGATCGATTCTAGCCACGTACACAGAATTTATAATCCCAATAAAGGAAAATGCTGCCAATAAAGTGGTTACTTTACGCTCTATTATTAGGTCGCACTTCGCACTCGCACTCTCTTCCAATTACGCAAACAATAATTCGAGCTTTCATTCGCAGGAACCGCACCAATCCTTGAGGCAGGATGCTACAATGTGACGATGCGCCGCGCACTTGTTACACTTTCGTCATTGGCCCTCGGAAATATCGATACAGTTTTCTCTGAAACAAGATGGCCGACCGGCTGAAACATCCTCAGGAAGTTACGACGAAAAGCATGATAAATTCCTACTGAGATCGAATTTCATAAATGTTAATTATGATCGTCCTGTATAAAAGGTTACTGGTTTATTGGCGATGAAGGATGAGCCAGTTACGAAAGGTGATTTTATGGATGGTCGCAATTTGTCGGGGAATTTTTATTTTTTGGTTCATTTTATTAATTTAGAGCGCATTACAAAATTTAACAAAACATCAAATTACCAGGAACGCCCACTGTTTTACCATTTATTATAATTATTTTCTGTCATATAGACGCAAGATTTTCGTATTAAAACAATAATTTTTCTCTCGACCTTTAATTTTTATAAACCGGTTTCAAATTTGAGTTTTTTTACAACATGAAATCTTATTATAACAATATTTTTTGAAAATACTTATCTATTTACAATAACACAATTAGTAATAATTCTCATTTGTTTTAAATGTGATGCTCACTCTTTTTTTTTTTTCAGTATTTGTGCTACTTTTAGTGAGCTATTTCTTATGTACGATATGTTCCTATTATAGTCCTTCTCTTTTTCTTGTTATTTTTTTCTCTTTTTTAAAATTTGTTTTAAATTTTTTTAATCATTTTCTACCACCTCTCCTTTATGTTTCCATTCGATCTCGTTATTTGCTTTATATTTTTTTTTTGTTTTCTATCTTTATCATTCTCTCTATATAACCTATTAAAACTGTTTTTTTGTGTATTTGGACGTGTTTCGAATTCTCTCTAATTATTGAATCTGTCGCTGTCGGTTTTCCAAATACTAAATATTCCTATTTCTCTGTTTTGCTTTCTCTATTGAGCTTATAAACCATAAGTCAAATTTTGGTTTTGACTATACAGGATAATTCAAAAAGATCGAACCACCGCTTGAGTGGTGATAGAAATTATTAACAAACACGCAAAATTGCTGTAATAGTTATTTACACGATAAGTGTGGGTGTGGAAACATATATTTTGCATATAAGTGCGACAGTTTTTGTACGAGTGCGCTTTGCGCACGAATGAAGAATGTCGCGCGAATGAAGCAAAACTGTTCTCGCACGTCTCTTCTACATTATTTTTTGCACGGATTCTCCACAAGGCGGAAAAACAATAAATTTAAAATTTATTTTTAATTTGTTGAAAAAATCTAGCGCGTTGATGTCGATAATGTAGGTAACTAACTGTCAGATTATTTTCAAGTTACTAAAATCTACTGTCGAAATTTGACATTTCAATGTCTTAAAACTGGTAACTCCATTTAAAATTAGCCTTTTTAGTTTCGTTTCCATGGCAATCTAACAGGGTTCCAACATAATTTCAGAATTTTTGACACTGACAATTGATTTAAAGAAAAAATAAGCTTTACACAACTTCTCAAAGATGATGCTGTTTAAACTTAAACTTTAAATGCAATATTGTGAATGCATGTCTGTTGTTTTATCTGAATAAAAATGGTAAAGTGCATTGTTTTATTATAAACTTGGGCTCCGATACAATAATCTAATTTTAAACCGTTTTTTAAAGAAGAAAAAGTCTCTTCGCAAGCACTAGTGCGGTAAAAACAAAAAATGATTATAAAATTGACGGTTCCGATTGTTCGTTTAGTGCGTAATTATTTGATTTTTAGTAAAGTAGTAAAAAAAATTCTACGATTTGAAAATATTAATTTTTAAAAACAACACAAATAGACATCGCCGCAGTGCATCCTAACACACCTTGTATCTGAAACAATATTTTATTACCACACATTTACAGTAATGACCATATTGATGTGCTGTTATGTGTCAAAACTGTTAAAAAGAGGTAATATTAGTTTTTAAGATTAACTTAAATCATAAAAACGCCAAATTACATAAATTACTTAAAAAAAGTTAACTTTAAAATAAGCATCTTTAAAGAGCTGCATATACCTCAGAAAAATCAATTAAAAAATTACGATTGCATCTTTGTAAGTAACTTAACATTTCTAATAACCATGCGACTGATAGTTCGACGCTTTTAAATCACCCTATATAAGTTACTTTTTTCTTATTATGGAAGAAACACATTTTTAAAGTTCAAAATATTTTTTTGTAATGTAATAAGAAGATTTTTCTCTTACCGGTTTTAAAAACGTGGTCGTTAAGCTACGTACCGTTGATCATAAGTAACGATACATCCTACGATAAGAAAGTTTTTTTTTACATTTTAACCAATTTCATCAAAATGTAAACAGGAATCAGCAATATCAACACAATATATGTATATCTACAAGTGTATACATTTTTTTGAAAAAAATTACTTCCATGTGGTTTTTTTGACTACTCGCTTTATTTCACTATTTTTGTCATAAAAAAGTTCACGTGCTGGTAACTCTATTCTTGTTACGACCAGTTAGTTATTGCAATTTTTTTGGTCCCTGCCACTCTTAAATTGTTTCTCTCATCCTTTTTATTATTTTTTTTATCTTGTTTAGAAGATTTTTTTCAATTTTCTTATGTTTTTGTATAATGTTTTTTAATAAATTCTTTTATATATTTTTTTATTTTTTATTTGTTGGTAAATATTACATTATTATAGCACTTTTTTATCTATTTTTGTTATTGTTAATTGATTCCTTTTTCTTTCCCAATTTTACCTATACTTATATTTATAGTGGCCTTGTTTTCAGTTTATTTCGCCCATTATTTATTATTCGTCTTAGTTTTTTCGTAGTTATTACTCTGCATTTTTCTCCCACTTAATAAGGTCGCCCTGTATACTTTTTTTTGTATTTTATAAAACTGTATATAAAATAGGTTTGTACTTACGACAAAAATTAATACTTTTTGTTATTTATTATTGGTTGTGACGTTTCTAAAGTGGAATATTATTAAATTAGGTTATCAACTAGGTGTGGTCGTATGTACTTTTGAGGTTATAAGATATTTCTGTTTTTAACTTTTTCTAGTTTTTTTTTCAAGAAGAACAATTATATTTTTCTTCATTTTAACCTTGAATATTAGTTTAATGTACTAAAATGCAAATTAAAATTTTGCAGAATGACCTTTTTGGCTTCTTCCATATTTCTAATATTTTCTATTGCTACTACTGTTTCCACTGATAATTTTCTGTTTTTTTTATAGGTATTTGTATTTCCGATTGCATACTTCAATCTTTTTTACATTTTTTGTGCTTTTTTGTAAACAAGATTCTTGTCAAATTCTTTACTTTCTGTTCTTCTATTTTGCAAAAAACGAAAAAGTAAATAAAGGAAAATAAAAAAAGGAAAGAGCTTTAGAAAAATTTTGTACATTAGAGATATCACAAAAATTGGCAAGAATACTGAAAAATAAAGAAGTGAACATCTAATTTCGATTGGTTTTAAAAATTAATAGATAGATTTGAAAATAAAGCGTCTACTTTGCAAAATGAATTTTGTGTTGCATTATCTGAATTTAAGGGTAATCATCCCACATAAATAACCCTGTATATAATTACATATTGAAACAAATATTGTGATAATATGATTTTACGTAATTGTGTTAAAAAAGAACTCAAATTCGAAACTGGTCAAAAAAATAATAAGAATAAAATAATTAAATAGAAAAAATAGTATTTGTTTTAATACAACAATTTTGTATAATGAGCTGTTTTAGTCATTTTTGTACCAAATAAGTATCTACATAAATATTAAGGTTTTTATAAATTTGTCTAAAAGTTTACCTCTAGCACAGCTCGCAAAGAGAATAAATTGGGCAAGTCCATAAAGTCTAATTTTGTAGTATTAAACAAAATTGCATTAACCTCTGATGTATTTTACTGCAAATTTTGGTTTAGGTTATGTTATGTGGTAACGTCATGTTGACGTCTCACTTCATCATTTTGCCAGTAAAGTTTGTCGTTTAGTTACTGATTTTGCATTAAAGTGAGTGTTTCACTTTGTTCATTATGTCTCAATTTAAATTCGAAATAGAAATGAACAATTTAGTGTCAATGGATGGCCCTTTGACTAAAGGTCCTCCACCCCGATGGCAACGTAAAAGGCAAGAACTTTACCAATCTACCACCATTCACCACAGCCTTAATTTATCCAATCAACAAAAATTCTTTTCAACATCCATGTCGAAAACACCAACAAAAAATTGGTTGAGTGACGTTATAAAAACCAAAAAGACTCCCTCAAAAACTCCCTGTAAAAACCGATCAAACTCTTCAACAACACCGACACCGAATAAAAACGCTAAAACTCCCGTGGCCGATCGTTTTATTCCAGTTAGAAGTGCCAGCAAGTTTGATATAGCTCATTATAAATTAAATCAAGATGAGAACTTCAACAACTCGACGCAAAAAAAATTACAGAAAGCAATATGTGAGAACTTTTATGGAAGTGATATTGAGTCGCAAAATTTTTTTTCATATACGAATAAGCTTCTGACAGCACCCCCAGGAATTCAAAACCCAAATCGAGTAATTCATACTCAGGCGAAGATTTCTGCGTCTATTAAAACCAACACTCGTTATATTCCACATGCTCCAGATCGAATTTTAGACGCACCAGATATTGTTGACGATTATTACTTAAACTTAATAGATTGGAACGCTGGAAATGTCTTAGCTGTGGCTCTGGGGGCTCATGTCTACTTGTGGAATGCTAGCACTGGCAACACTGAAGTCCTCCTAGAGCTCCAAGGTAACGATTACGTCTGCTCCATATCTTGGGTCCAAGAAGGCGACTATTTGGCTGTAGGTACCACTAATGGTACCGTCGAAATATGGGACTGCACCCGAGTCAAGCGTCTAAGAGTAATGGATGGACACTCAGCTCGTGTTGGCTCATTATGTTGGAATTCTTATGTCTTATCCAGTGGCTGCCGCAGCGGCAAAATTCTCCACCATGACGTTCGTCAACCTGACCATGTAATTACAACGCTTTCAGGTCATTCACAAGAAGTCTGCGGTCTTAAATGGTCTCCAGATGGTCGATATTTAGCAAGTGGGGGCAATGACAACATTCTCAATATCTGGCAAAGTGTATCAGGGAGATACCACACCAATAGTCAACCCTTGCATGTTTTCACCGCCCACCAAGCCGCAGTTAAAGCCTTATCTTGGTGCCCCTGGCAACCTCATGTTCTTGCAAGTGGTGGTGGTACAACAGATCATCATATTAGATTTTGGAATTGTAATATAGGATCATGTGTTAGTTCGGTTGATACTAAAACCCAAGTGTGTGCTGTCTTATGGAGCAGCATTTATAAGGAAATTATTTCGGGACATGGCTTTCCTAATAATGAATTGATTATTTGGAAGTATCCTGCTATGACAAAAGTTGCAGAATTAACAGGACATACTGCAAGGATACTACATTTAGCCATGTCGCCTGATGGTAGTACAGTATTATCAGCAGGAGCTGATGAAACTCTAAGATTATGGAAGTGTTTCGTCAAAAATTCTACCGAGACCAAGACTGGTGTGCAAGTTCGGGAAAAACCCAGTGTGTTCAAACAGTGTATTAGATAAGTGTGTTACTTAGAAATAAGTTATTTTGCATACGATTCTCTTCAAATAAATTTTTGTAATTTTTTATAACAATTTGTAATATAGTACAGTGCCAAATGGTCTCAAATGTGTCACCTTGTGTCACAGTTTTATGACTAAAAGTTATTTTTTTTTAGAAATGATGGCTTATGCTCTAAATATATTATATTCGAAGTTGTCCAAAAATTGTATTGTGCAAAAAGGCACTATCCAAAATTTTGTAGATATTTTTATCTTTGAATTCTTTAAAACATAGGTTTTCCTTTAATAAAAGTTCAATTCAACCTCTAAGCCGTTTTGTCACAAAAAAATAAAATATATTTGAAAATGCTCTCATGGGCATTCGCAATTTCAAAGTTGAATATCTCCGTTCAACATCGACAAGAATTTAGTTGATTTTACGGCTTTTCGATATTTTTTAACAATTATTTCAAAAGCAAAGCTTTAATTTAAAAAATGTGTCTCTTGAAAAGTTTTTGTCTCATCATTTGTCATTAGAATGGTACCATAATTATATTTTTTTCTAATGTCGTTTTTAAATAAAAAAAACTTTGCACAAATAATTTAAATGTGATACTGCATCTTTACCATCAAGTTGTCGATCCCCCACATTCGCTCTTCCACTCTCCTAGCTGCAAAATTAGGGTTTACGTAGTTAGATTCTAGCAGTTTCAACTTGATTATTAATTTGATAAAATTATTAATAAGAAAAAATTGTTTTACTAAAAATTTATAAATACTCAAGTAATTTTATTATAAAATCAGAAAATAATTGTTAAATATATAAATATTAGTTTTATTTTTCGAATTTAAATAAAATATGTACATATAACAACATTTGATAGAAGCATCCTTTCTTAAAGTAGGATGATTTTTATATAAATAATGACGATAAAAATTAATGTCAAACTCACAAATTTAATTAAAATTCTGATGCAATAGTGGTAAAGCGCTTTCGGAAGCTGAAGTTCTATCTTCAGTGTCAATTTTTTGTCAAAACGAATTAAATCATTAAACAATAAAAATGTATAGTAAAAATAGTATTAAACTTTATTTGTAGTTCAGTACTTTTTGAATGACTTAAAAGAAAAAAGTACAAATATAAAAAAATATTAAAATAAAAATACAATTGTATTTTTTTTGAGTTTTTGAATTTATGTCCCATGCATTGGCAGGAACCTTATACATTTCAAATAAAAGTTTTAGAAGTGTTTGTAAAATTAGTTGAACTTTACCTTTTTACATTTACATGAAGTCAAAAATGACACATATGGAAAATGTGGTAACATTAAGAAACTGGAACTAATTTAGACTCGAATTCTTGCCACCCATATTCTAAACAATTAGGTGGGGTTTGATTCGTTTGATTGTAATGTATAGCATTAAGCCAAATATTACACTGATAGTGTGCACGTAAGCAAAGTTGATAAAGGCTGTCTTTAGTTGGTGGTAATTTACCAATGGTTTTGATTTTAAAAGCAGCTAAAATTCTACGAAGGTGGTTTATAAATCTTATATCCTTATTACCTAAGCACAACAAGAAAACAAAATCTATATTTTTAAATACGTTATAGTAAAATTTTACTCCAAATTTATCTTAAAAGTTTATGAAAAATTAGATACTTTTTCCAACAGACATCGATTCTACAAAAAACTTTTTTTTGTAGAACGTTTAATTTCCTACAAAACTATATGTTGCGGATTTTCTAATATTTATTTATCTACAAGTTATAAAATTTAGAAGTAAATAAGAAATTTTTGTTGAATTTTTCAAACTTTGATCTCTGATATTTTCTAAACGTTAGTAGCTATAAAAAAATTAATATACCTTTTTTAGAGCGTTTAATTTTATACCAAAAATGTAAATAAAATTTTTCTGTGCGATCAAGTAGTGACGAGATATAGATTTTGCCAACTAAAACTAAAGAAAAAATAGAAAATTAAGATTAAGGGAACCTTCCTATTAAAATTAAGAGCTTATTTTTAAAAAGCGTTTTTTTAAAGTGCCTAGTAACCAATTTTTCAGTATTAGAAGTTAAAAAAAAAATTCGATTTTTTTAGTCCACCCTAAGGAAGACGGCTTATTTTACAGCAACCTCCACAGACTTTGGCCAAGTTACAGAGGCAAATTCAAATTGCTTGGGACGAAATACCCTAGGCGTATTAATTCGTAACCGAGGTGGTCAAACACATTATTAATTTTTTTACTCTTAGTTCTTTTGTTTTATTTTGAAAATTTGATTGTTTTGTTCCTACGTTTGACTGAATAAGTGGTGAAAAAATCAGTTCAAAAAAATTATAATTTTTAGGTGTTGCGTTTCTAATGTCACTCAGTATATATAGTTTAGAGAAAACAAGAAAAGACTGCAGTAAGCTAAAATCATCTTAATGAATTCCCTAGGTCTCTGACTACCTGCTTTTTCAAGTTTATTATCTGTTTCCCACTCAAAGTTAAAACCTCATAAATAAACTGTACAATAGGAATACTTTATCACTGCGGTTTTCAAGGCGTTTCTTGAATTTTATGGTGGCTAAATTTGTTTGCAATGGACTATACTATAAAATACCGTGATACTATAACTGATTGTGATTGTTTTTGTTAGGTTGATAACAGATTAGAATTTTTCTGTTAGTACTATGTACTAAATGTCATAATAAAATTCAAATTTGACAAGTTTGTCAAAAAATCTTGTCAAAATAAGTGGTGAACGACATCTATTTGAACCTTCTCTACCTAACCTAAAAATGTGACAGGACTCAAATATGACGCGGCTACCAACTATTCAGGCGTACCACCCCACTATTTTT
Source organism: Tribolium confusum (assembly GCA_029207805.1). Lineage (NCBI taxonomy): Eukaryota > Metazoa > Arthropoda > Insecta > Coleoptera > Tenebrionidae > Tribolium > Tribolium confusum. The sequence continues at coordinate 8,109,490 of JALGAY010000003.1, forward strand.
GATTCAATCATTTATAGTATCACGGTAGTACCACGGTACAACCCGACTTAAAATTATAAATTTATAATAAAAACCGGAATGATAAGCTATAAGAAAAAATGTATAATTTACAATGCCAAAAACAGATTTTTTTTGTACATAAATACCAGATCTGGGTAGATAATATTGAAGCCCTGTTTTCAAAAAAAAATTATTTGTCAGTTTGATATTTTAAACATTTTTGCCAAAAATTGAAAGGAACACATTAATTACTTTAAAAAATGAGATTACAAATAATTCTTTGAATAATCCGTTTTTTTTCAGAATGGCAAATTTTACCAGATTCGAAATTTTTGTAATCAAATTTTAATTACTAATTTAATTAAAACCTTAAGATTTTACTTTTACTAAAGACTTACTTTAATAGTATAAATTATTGTTCAACTGTTGAGCTAAATTTTGAATTGTTTTATTCTTGATCAAAATGATCTGGAGCTATAAATTAATTTTTGGAATATTCTAGCATCGTTCGTTTACGGCATATTAATATTCACGCATAGTAAGTTAAAACTAAGAACAGTTCGATATGAGGTTTAGTAACGTCGCGTCATATGGTAAAATTTTCGTGGGATGAAATCATAACGAACAACCTTAAAGCACAGACTTCCTTGGAGGATAGTTAATAAACATATTAATAACAATTTTTTATTAGTCAAATAATGATTAATGTGACGATAAATTCATAGATTCACAAATAAGACACGTATTTCTCTAAAGTTTTCTATTTTTTTTTTAAACTGTCTAAAGTCTTTAGGTTTTGTAAAAAGCATTATCTTTTCAGGAAATATTACCTTTATAAATGATTTTTGTCTAATGCATTTAAACATCTGTGATTCAACAGAGCCATCGCTTGTAAATATTTGTAGTGAACCCGCAGTCCTGATTTATTCCAACGACAATAAAGTTTAAAGGTGGCTAAAAACTGCAACGAAAGAGTAAAGACAATACTTAGCAAATTAGCGTTAGTAGACTGATAACTAACCTTGACTCACAGCAGGATTTAATTTCGTGCAATCGAGCAGAACGCTCAAGAATGCATTCGCTTGATGAAAAGAAAATATCCGAAACTGGTCTACGGCTTCCTGGTTTTAATTCTTCAAATATGACAATTGTTTCCTTTATATTTATTAAAACAAAATTATTGGTCTAAAATTTATAAGCTGATAATATTTTGCTAAATAAAGAAACATAAAGATTAGATAAATGATTGACAGGTTCGGGTGGTGACGAAGTCGTGGTCAATTCCGAAGGTGATCGCCACCATAAATACTGATTTGAAATGTCGAAATTCTCAATAAAATTCAAAACTAACACACCTCAATGAATCAAACCACATATCTCTTGCTACATTCAAGTTTTTACTAGTTACATGAGTGATGATGACTATTTAATATTTCAGCATATATCATTATCATCATCATATCAGAAATACAATACGCACCAGCGTGCAATTCTAAGACTTCCTAGACTAAAAGTGACATAACTCTTGGCTAATGGCTTGTCGCGAGCATTAGATTAGTCAGCGATATCAGAAAACGAACTGCTCATGTCATATTATCCAGAGATAAAATAAGCTTGCCACAAAATATACCTCCAGCCTCAACCTACATCTAATTCCGCATTTAACAGATTTTTCTAACGAGTCTTGAGTGGGTGTTTTATACATCCATTTGTCAGAAATTACGATATCGGACGCCACGATTTGACTTTTCCCACTTCCAATATAAATTACAACAAACATTTAACGAAATTAGTGACATTAATAAAATTAATGAGGAGCAAAAGTGGGTTATAGTGATTTCGAGTGCTTTATATTGTAAGAAGCGAGCGAGAACTAGTTATTAAAAATGTATTATGATGAAACTTTAATTAATTTAATTAAAACTGTCGACAGGTGATATGATAACAACTGATTTTGCGAAAATAAATCGCTCGTGCAGGAAATACGAATACCTAAATTTGGGTCAATCCAAGACGTCATTGCGGGATTAGAATGAAAGAGTACTCGTCCTGCGACAGGACACACCCATGTGACATAACATAACAGTCGGGTAAAAATCGAAAGTGTACAGGATCGGCCTTGAAATGTACAGGTAGCTACGCGGTCAAATGTGGAGCAGCAGATTCGCGGCCAAGTGAAAGGACCGCGCCTCAAGAACGATGACTCTGAAAACGCTGGGAAAAAAGCTGATGCGGTTCACTGAACGGGTGAAAAGATTCATGAAAAGCGACAGTGCTATATGACCGTATTTAGTATCGGCTACAAATCTTTTTTCTATTTTTATGGAATTATGATTTATTGTAAAATAAACATTCCAGGCGTTAAATGTATCACATTTTAGATTGACGGATAACTCAATTAAACTTAATGTAAAATTAATTGTAGACCATTAGCTAGTAGTAATTCTTGTTTCTTCCGCAACCTAACTGGAACTTTCCTCACATGGCTAAAAATACATACATCTAATTTAAAAACAATTTTTTGTAATTGGATAATAATTATGAAAAATGACGTGAAATAAAAGTAATATAACATATTATTGCATGTGAGAACAACATTTTTATTAGTCTACTTTACCAATTTATTATTACATGATATATGTTTTTAAAAATAATCAGGTATATACCGAGAGATTAGAAATTACATAGATGGTGTAGGTGATTTCTTTGACGATTTTTTTACCTTTTGGGTAGAATTTTTTTAAAATGTTTTTATCATAATCTAGAAATAGCTAAAATTGAAATTTTATCAGAGATATTAAGCAAATTACAAACAGAAAATTCACCTCACTTGTATTATAATCTCCTCACTGATGAGACAGACTTTGACAAATATGTTAAAAAAAAAAGTTTTCGCGTCATAACCATTTGCAAATTATTTAATTTTTGATCCCTTAGTATTTAGTTAAAGATTTTACTTTTGTACTAGAGTTATAAATATTTAGAATTGTAAAAATGTGGTAAAATGCTGGTTAGCAAAGGTTAGATTTAAAACTTCGCTGTACACCCACAGCGCTACCAATCTTTTAATCCTGCGAGCTTATCCTGCAATACAAAGCTTAGTCTGTAGAAAGGTGTGTCTTTTTTATGGCTATCTATAACATTTACTAAAATACATTCAAAACAACTTAAATGTGAGATTGTTTTTAGGGTTTCATAAAGTTTAATTGGATTTCAAGGATCTTTATAACCGAATAAACAAAAATCAAAGACAATAACATAAATTAGATAAACTGAAAATATATGAGGTTAATTTTGAACAGGAACTAGAATTAAATTGACTGTTAAACTTAAGAACAATATAGTTAAAATAAGCATTTGTAAATTAATGAGTTGATAATAATATTTTTAACACTATATTTATTATTTATTTAATTTAAAATTTAAAAATTTAGTTACATAAAAAAACAACAGTTTATTAAAAATGACACAAGTTTTGGTTACAGCAATTTAAAAAAAATGACATTGGCGGCGATTTGGGGAAAGAAGTCTCTTTTACTAGGCAAAAATACAGTGAGATCGACATGTAACTGTATCAGGGTAGGCTGAGCCAGCATAACTGATAAGGATTCAGTTATATTTCGATCTCACCTTAGTTATTTATATTATTAGTGGGTTAGAAGCATTATTACAGCACTACGAGTGAAAAGATTGCAAATGATGAGGGGCAGCCTGGGTCTATCTGTAATCACAGGAGTTACTGTAATGTGCTCTACCAGTCTAATATATAAAAGTTTATTGTTTTTATAAGCACATTACAAAATTTATAATTTTTCTGAAGAATAGAAAAAAGATTGGTGCTGCAAAAAAATTAAAATTTATTACAGAAAAGTTGATGTTTAAGTCAATGATGTTACACTTTTGAATTTGCAATGACTAATATCATTCCAAAGCTTTTAAAGAGACAATTATTTTATATTATTGCGCTAGATTGCTAGTTTTTTAAACTGATTTAAACTCTGACTGAATGATGGTTTTTAAAATCTATACATGTGTCTCTTTAATTACCTTTGCGGTTACTCTGTCAAAGAACAAAAAAACTTGCTTTTGTTTTTTGCAAAAGTACTAATAATTGTAAGACCTTTCGTAGAGTTACTTGATTTATGGATTTATGAAAAACTACCTTCAAACATGGTCTACTGCCATCCTTTTCTTTTGAAACAATTTGTTTGCTTCGACCAGGCTGTCATAAATTAGTTCGGATTATTTTAAAACGCTTTTGTTGATCTTGCAACCTACTCTAACAAATATGCGGAAGTACCACGGCATAAATCTCGCACGTTACTAACTAACTTACTTACGCATACTATAATTCACTGTAGGGTAGAGAGATCTAAAGTAGTACACCCACATTTTTTGAGTAATATGGACAGAGACACGGAAACCTTGATTTATGCCCAGATTGCATAAAGGAGGGTTTACTGTAAAAAGTTTTGTAGAGGCACAAAACAAACCTTGTTATATATAACTTTTGTAAGACCCAGAGAGATTACTTATAGAATCCATGGGTCCAACTGCTGACGACATCTTAAATATCTGTAGGAGAGCTCGCTAGGCTCGACAACGTGCTGGTGGGACTTTATCTAGTAAGGAACTGAGACTGTGAAATGTTTTTAAAACCCAAAACCTAATGCTCACGGGTTTCTTTTTAGAAACCCAGCGGGTGCAGATACTGCATAAGTAGCTGTTTTAATTTTAGGAACTTTTAAAAAAAATTATGCTTTCTACAAAAAAAAACAAATTGAGGCCATCTGCCAATGTGTTACCAGAAGCGACATCGGGCTTTAGTGTGTACATTTTTAAGCATGGCTTCTAGTAGCTTCTCTGAAAGGACTGCAGCAGAGTCCTTTTGTAGAAATAAAAAAAAGCTCGACGTAGATAGATATGTAGGTATCTATAGTGGTCCTATAAAAAAGTGGACGGACTTATTAAGCTCTCCCAATAAACAGATCATAAAAATAAATGCAGTTACCGCAAACATCAAATAAACTATAAAACCACTCATAAAACTTGATTTATGAGGGTTCCCATTTCTCGGAACTATTAAGAGATATAGGCAAACCCTGCCAAGGTCGTTGTTAAATGTGAAAGTGTTTACCTCTTATAAATGAAGTTTTATGAGGTGTTTTATGGTTTATTTGAGGTTTGCGGTATCTGCAATTGTTTTTATGTCTGCCCACTTTTCTATAGAACCACTATACATTATCCTAGATTCTAATAAGACTTTCAGCTGACACATGCGTTAGTCTAGTTAGTCCCAGACAGAACACTCGCCTTGGGCAAATATCATGTGTCTCAACAAAAGAGTTCAACAGTAATGGGTAGGCAGTGTCTACTAAAAAACACCTGCATGTCGTTGTACTTAGTAAAGATAATAGAAATTGTTCGAAACATTAAGAGAGTCTTCTTTGTGTTCTCTCCTATTGTTCTGCACTTGCAGTATATCTAAAATCTTATGTTGGCGAGAAAACTTTTGCAGACAAGGCTCTAAGTATTTCATACACATGTCTGCTGCTTTAGTGTTACTTTGAGCGGATGGACAATGTGCCTCGTTGTCTGGGTCGACTTTTAAGCTGCTATTGTTAGGAAAAAAAGCTTAATTAAAAAAAAGCAAAAACTAAAAAAGTAGCAAAATAACACTAAATTATGATTATAGCTTATTCGTTGGTTGAAACTAATAAAGTAAATACAGTGAAACTCCGGTAATCCGACAAACATTTTGCACGGCGGTGTCGGACTATCGAATTTGTCGGATTACAGAGAACGCCATAGACATCCTACAGTCCGATATTGTTTGAAAGAACGTACCTTGTAATCCGACAAATTTCAAATAAAAAGTGATAAGATTCTATCTGAACTACAAATCATACTACATATTTATATAATATGTAGAATTATGTACAGTGATAGGCGTGTCGGATTACAAGAGGTTCCCGATTAAACAAGGGCCAGATTAACAGAAGTCCACTGGATTTTATTATGATAAAACGAAAAGAAGACATGAAGATTAATGCAGCCCTTAAGGGAGCTGCAAGTGGTTTGTACTGTACTATCAAAATATTGTTCTTTTACAAATGAAAATGAAAATTTACAAATGACATTTTTCAGTGTTTAATTTTTATTATTATGTCATATTATTTCTCAGTTTGGACCTATTTTTGCAGTAATTATTATAACTATATGTTCTAGTTCTACTTAAATGAGGTTTTATTTTTACCTGTCTTATAATACTATGTACTATAAAACAATATATAATGTATCCTCTCTAGATATATATATAGCACGGTGAAGAAATGTATATATAACTTAGCCCTGTATATAACCTATTATAACTTAGCATTAATTGCTCTACATGCTAGAGATCTCAGGTTAAAAATCCACTCGACTATAATTTGTCTAGAAATGCTTGAATTCTATAATTTTTGACTTACAAACTAGTTTATAGGAAGTTTATTAGCGACGCTTGTAAACAGAGGCGTGCGCTATTGTCACCGTCACCGAAGCGACCAGCTGGACTGTTGAAAAAACCTTGAGAAAAGCTATAGTAATTAAAGGCCTGAAAATTTAATTAACTTTATTTCTCTATAAAGTTCAAGCATTTATAGACAAACTATATAAAAACTGTTCTCTTAATTCTAGTGTATAATTCACCTATTATTCCCATAAATCGATGTTAGTGTTTACACAATTTAGATAAATTTATTATCTAAAATCATCATCTATTACCTATTAGTACTATTACAAATCGTTAGTCTTTTCAATTACAGAGAAATTTTTAAAACACTTCCATTTAAATCTATTTAGCATAAAATTGCTATAGAAAATTTAATTTATACCTGCATAAACAGCACATTATTTTTTTCCGGGTCCATTTGGTGCACTTCTAGATCTAATCAAATCCCATAAGTTGCACTCGATTGTGAACAAGTTTGCAGAGAAAGCAGATCAGCAAGTCTAAAATCGCACAAGAATTCCGTACCATCTTGGGCACACGCTAGTTTACATAATTTCTAATCCAGTTCTCTTGGAATCACCATTAATATTATAATCGCCAGCTAATTGGTGCGGTCTGCGTCTTAAGCCCGAAGCTATGCCGTTTTATGTAACATAAATGCAGAAAATCATTGCAGACAAATGGTCGCCTTAGGTCTGGAATTTCGTAAAAATCGAAAGTATAGCCTTGGATTAAGGGAAAAACTGCTCCCGAACAATTGCCAGCGGATTTACATAATTTCTAATCGAGCGACATTATTGGATTTTCTTGCATAATCGATCTATTGTAAGTAAGATTATGGGATTGTTTATCACGCCTACTCTTGGTAGTGTTAACATGACCTGCGTTCTGGTAATGGTCATGGCGGTCACACAATGCTTGTTATTAACAAATTGCTTAATTCTTTTCGTCGGAATGGGATATGTGAAGGCCGGTTTAAGCTACCGGAGAATGCCCTCAGGTGAGGTTGTCTGGTTTTGTTCTTTTTTGGAATGCCTTACTTTTCGTAAATTCGTTGCTAACTGAGTAAACCACGCAAGATTATAGACATTTGTGCACTGCCATAATAAAAACTGAGTCAAATATAATTGCTTAAGCTTTTTAAGTATTACAAGCTTACATCAAAAAATGCGAGAGAATATAACAGAAGTTATTCAATTAAGAAACTAAGTCTCAGGGTACTTAAAAGACGTATAGGTTATTAAGACACGACACGAGGCAAAGGGCTTTAAATATTGAAAGCATCAGATATGTATTATATGCTACTGCAAATTGAATTTTGAAATTTTTAGATTTAGTTGGTTGTTTGTTAATTAGGTTGAAGTACGTTGGGCCAAGAGTTAACTAATGATGTGAAGAGTAAAGAACATTTTCTGACCTTCTACGGCTGTTATTTTAATATAGTTACTTGTGTAATTTTTCAAGTAAATGATTTTACATTTTGACGTATTAGCTACAATAATTTATCGCTAATAATGAAATTAACCTCCGCATTAAGAACAACAATGCTTAAGCCTCAGCATTTTGCGTTTGTCAAATGCCACACCTTAAAGTCGGTTTAATTTGGAAAGGCACCGCTTTAATCACCTATTATTATGTTGTAATGAGCTTTTCTGAACACCTGTATCGCACCAAATCGGATACCTCAGACACTTGCGACCTATTTTATAACTATTTTAAACTATAAATCACGAATATTTCAAATGTCTCTTGTAAAAGTCTTGTACGTGCGCTTAATTGTCACCAGAGACAATCTCGGGAGTGTCACACTAGAAACCTTTGAGTTTTAATAACAGTTCAAGAGTTCATGAAAAATTCTTGAGTCAGGGCCAAATCGCGAGACACGAAACTATTGAATATTTTTTTTACAAAAGTGAGAATTACATGCATCCTTGAGTTCAGACAGAATTAGACAGCTTTGATGATTTACGAGGGTTTAATAAGTACGAATTGGTTTAAAAATGGAAGAATTTTTTTCCGCATTGCACAAGAATAAATTGTTTCAAATTGTACCGCGATTATAAAAATACATTTGTAATTTCGAGAATTGTTCGGCCTTTACCAAGGACGAATTTGTAAGAGATAATATTTAACAGCTAATAACGGCGTGCCAACAATAATTAAATCCTTCAAAAGAACAAGCTATTATCAAAATACGCAAGAATTTGATTAATTTTTGCACACCTTTGTGCAATCAATGGTTTTTTTAGTTTGAATTTACTCTTACTTTCTTCGGGTTAGAGCAATCTATCTTGTGTCACGTAACATCCCACTTAGAAAGGAGTGGTGATTTGATCCTTGTAAGAGATGGTTCACTTGTATTAATATGAACATTCATGATCACTTTCTTTTAATTAAATTGCTTAATATCTATTTTCTAAGTCAATTTTTAGTTCAATAATTAAGAGAGCTTTTAGTTGATACAACAAATTAAACATAACTACATAAAGAATATTGTAAGAAGGTAAATGTAAACATAAAGGTAGTAGTAAAACATGTAAAGGTATTTTTAATAATACGTAGAATGGTAAAAATGGTACAATTTATAATAACAAGCCATGTAAAACACGAATCTATTTAAAAAGTTGTGTTGCATCAGATTTTTTAAGCATTGCTTATTGAAGGTATTCAGTACGTATATTATTAAATTTGCGCCTTGCTCTCAGATCAACATGTAGTTTCCCTCATTTCTATTGCATACTATGGTACATATAAAACAATTTGAATTGCTCGCCGTGTTCTAACTTTGATCAGTCTAATATGTCATTGTCTTTTTGTGTGTATTGTATTACACATCGTCTTCGTATCTTCATCAAGAAATAAAATTTTCTCTCACAAAATATTTTTTCATAAAGATTTATGAAAAATTTATTTTTAATTTACCGTTATTCGCAGAGGAACACAAAAAATTTACAGCAAACAAGAGAGTTACAGCATTTAAGTTACATGTTTCAGCCGCGACTTGTATATGATGTGCAAGTGGTAGAATAGGATGCTACCTAACCTAACTTGACTAAAGTGCACATGGTGCTTTGGAATTTCATTGTAGACGGTTCTCTCACATCTAGTTTTATGAATTGTCAAGCGGAACTTTTGCCAGATGTGGTATTTTTGGTGATCCCCTGATGTGATATACATATAGTAGATAAAATTTAAAAAGAACCGGATGGCACCAGATATGCTCAGACAAATTAATTTCCATTTTGGAAAAATTAATGTAATAATAATGATAACAATTTGGAGGTACCTTCCTCAGGCCAGCATAAAATCGATTCTTACAATTTTCAGTGACAAATAAAAGTCTCTAAACATAGAGCAAGCACACATTTCTACAAAAAGTGCCCAACGCTGTCTAAAAAAAAAGCTGAACATAGGGAACCCTACTGCGGCTTGAATAAAATCCCTTACAGTAAATTAACCAGTGAAACTACTGAGAAGCATATATACAATAATTTAAATTTATTAAGAAAAATTGTGTTTGAGAGAATTTGCTTAGGTTGAACCTACATTAGTCTCAGAGTTATTCTCAATCTTATTTTCTTACCTTTTCTCAATTTATTAGTTAGTAAAGCTACGTAAAGACAGATGCTTTGTATACTCATTTAGTCTATTATACTATACAGGGCCCCAAAAAAAGATTTTCATCTAGTCGCCTGTGAATTTCCCATGTAAAGTAAAAAATGCCGCTTCAGCAAATAGGGGTAACGAGTAAACCTAGTAATGTCACTAAGGTTGTAACAAGAAAAATGAAAAACCCCATATATTCGGTCTCTCCACAAGCGGCAATTTTTAAAGAAAAAGTTTTGCTGCTTTGGATGTTCATTAAAGGTCAAAGTCCTTGCCAAACTTCAAATCTAAATTGACATTTGATTGATAGGTGACAGAATAAATTAGTTCAAACTTAAAGAGTAGAGCGGCACAAAAAAATTAACATGTAAAATAATTTCAAAGGTAACTAGATGAAAATCTATTTTTGGGACCCTGTATTATACAGGGTGTTTTTGAAGTAACTTTACAAATTTTAACTAATGATAATTCTTGTTAAAAAGATGCTAAATATTGAAATTTGTCTTTTGAAATGTTACTGGTTTTTGAAATATACGCTGTAAATTAAAAAAAATAATTTTGAGATACACAATGTATGATAACGCTCTTTTTGAGCAAAAACTTCTACATCGTGTAGATATATCAAAATCTATAAACATTTATCTGTTAAAATTTATAACATTACCTCAAAAAGAATTTGTGTATAACTTTTCTTTTATATACAGTGCTATTCACGAGAGAGTTACTTCTGAAAAAATTTAAGCCGCAACTCAAAATACTATTGGCATAGATTACTGGATACTATTTGTTATTTCATTTACATCAGAGATCAAAGTAAGTTGGACGTTGGATCACAGTGACATAAAAGCAACAAAAGTGGCAAGATAAGAGTTAGTTAATCTCGTAAATGTGTAATAAAAGAAAAATTAACACAGCAAATTATCGAAATAATTTTCACGAAATTTATTTTGACAAAGAATTTAACAAACTGATGACTGGCTAATACCAGTTTTTTTTTTGCTAATATGGTTTGACTTATATGAGAGTTTTCATCAACTGCTTGAAGCACTGTAATTTCATTATTTAGACCAATGGCAGTTCTTTGACGGTTCCTATGTATTGGGGGCTAGTGTTGATGTACCTTGGTTTCCAATTTTTTTAAGATTTTAGGAATCGGTTGTAAACGGTTTGGGTACCGCTGAAAATACAGAGCAGCAGCAGCCGATGCATTTTCTGGCATTCTTTATAGATAAGAATCATGTCTACTTTCTTTTCATTTGTGTAATAAGGCATTATAGGGTGTAATACATTTCAAGTTCAAAATTGATTAATATACAAATTGACGTAATGTGTGACATAACAAATATTCAAAGTACTCTTGGTTTTAAAATAAATATCTTTACAATCAGGAATCTAGAGACCATTGGGAGTTGTATTATGGGTTGCAGCTTCAATTTTTTCAGAAGTAACTCGCTCGTGAATACCACTGTATAGTTGCAAATGTAGATTTGATTAAAATCGATCATGTTTGATGTCTGATTTTTTCAAACCGTAGGCGAAAATAAATAGGTAGGGTTTAAATTCTCTGTTGGTCGTTTTCGAATATATCAGATAATTGCAATATTTTAACCAAAAATACAGCAGCACAAAAGATAAAAGTCTGCAAAAAATTTTTGTCTTATCTTAAGCGATAACAAAATTATAACCTATAGATCAATTATCATAAAACGTAGACCTACTTAACAAAAAGATTTGAACATATAACTAAAGACTTCTAAGGCCAGAATAAAGCAAATTATCACAACTTATCTCTACGCAAAATTACACCGTTTAGGAGCTAGAGGACGCCAAAGTTAATAATTAAAATTTGTTTTTATACTTTAAATGTAAATCAAAAACGGTACGTTTTAGCAAAACTTTGTGTTTTTATTTATTTAGAATCTATAAGCATATTCATTTTTAGAATAAAAATTGGATCTAGTAAAATAAAAACCTAAAAACTATAGTAAGAAAGCTTTATTAACTTGCTGAACAACTTTGCATATAAACTGCAAATTTGATGAAAACGTCAAATTACTGACGTAGTTTTCAATTATTTTAAAATTTATTTAATTAAATACTTGAATAAGAAATAAAAGTTTAGAACATAAAACACAAAAACAAAAATTAGATCAATGCATATTAGTTAAATTTCAGATAGGTTTAACTGTACACTGCACAAATTTTTCCGGCGGAAAAGATTGCCACTATACAAACAAAATCTTAAATTCTTATAAGAGCAGTCAGTATAAGTTAATTTATGAAGTAGTTAATGTTGACAATCCGTTTTTTATTATAAGAGAAAAAACACTTTATGGTCACTCAAAGATGGTTCTAGGGCTAAAACTTCTTTTATCTTATCTTTTTTTATTTTTCATGTGTAAGGCTACTGTCGTTTCTTTGTTACATTTGCGAAACTTGCGACGTTTTAATAATTAGGTACATCACTTTTTGTCTTTTGTTTAATAATATGAGTTGTTATTGTACTAAAAGTGTCCTAATTATCTTTTCATTTTGGTAATAAGTCTGTTATATTATCCTGTCTGACTCATATAGTGTATTCTGTTGTGTTAGATTCGTTGCAATACCAACATTTATTGTTGTGTTGCTTTCTTATTATTATTTGTAAATATGTACTAGAAATTCCGTGACTTTTACCTTTGTGAAAGATAGAAATTTTTAGGGTTTTTTTTTGTTATCTATTTTTTTCTGATTTAAAATATGTTTGTTAACTAGCCTATTTAGATATCAATCCTGTTATAACATCTTTTCTTATTTTTGGTTTGTTTTTAGTTTTGTTATGAGTTTAACATTTTTTCCAGATTTGCGGTTATATCAAAGATAACTCTGCTAACATCAAAAGTTAGCTTGACTTACAATCCTGCAGTTGGTTAATTAGTCATAGCCAAATATCTTATAGCTGTAAAACAAACTCATTTTATAGCCTATTTACTATAAGAAGTTAACCTGCTGAGAAGGCATAACCCAACACTGTTTCTTCTTAATACAATCTGTACAGCTTGATGCATAATTTTTGTCATAGTGGCGGACACGGGTCTTGTGCTAGGCGAGTTGAAAAGCATAAGCCGACAACAGGGTTAGTTGTCGCTACTTACTAGGGTAGTTTAGTCGCCTTTTTTTCGTTGAACGTTCCCATGTCAGAGCAACTAATGTAACATAAAACAACTAAATTTATAAATAGTTATATAAGATTATATAAGATGATAAAATTGAAGTATATAAAAAGTGCTAAAACACTCGGAAAAGATAATGAAAAATTGTATTGTCGTGTATAATGTAAAATGTTATTCAATTCTCACAATTGTTTTTTATAGTAAAATAATGGTTATTTATAAATGTCAAAAAAAAACACAATAATCAAATAGAATCTCATAAAACCTTAGAAACTAATACAACAATGGATGTTGGCATAGAAATCAGACTATTGTTTTTTTTTTATCATATAGACGATAAAGCATCATTTTATCATCCCATTTTGAGTAGGAAAAATGCAATTTTAATAGTTAGTATTGAATAAAAATAATTATCTGATTAATAATAAAGTAAAATAATAAATAATTATTTTCCAAATTAACTTTAATAACTTATAAATATCAAAAACCTGTATAACATTTTGACTGTTAGAAATGTTAGAATTAGTTTTAATGTGATAAGTAATACCTAATATTTTACTAAATGTAAACTGTCAACATATTTTGTTTGTTATTTATTTGGGAATTATTATTCAAAAATTACCTAAATCGTAAAAAATATCCGTCAATCAACAAAACAACCAAAATATTTATAAATTTAATTATGTATAAAATTTATCATTAATGTTAATTTTTTACAGTAATTTTTACTAGTTGTTATAGTTATAAAGAATGATATTTTTTGCTACAAACAAAAATATAATTAATATTAATTCTAGCAATTCTATAAAAAATACTTAAAGCCGGTATAAATAAGGTTAATTAAATATTAATTATGGTAAACGTAATTGTCTATTTTTGTCAATAAAATGTCAAAAAATTTAAGTTGATTAAACTAATTATCTAATTCATCTACTGTAAGCTACGCTTTTTTATTTTTTATTATGTTATAATAATATGAATAAAAAAAATTTAAAATTTTTTCATAATATATATTATTTTTTCTTTAGAATTAGTTTATTAAATTTTTTTATATTTTATTATCATTTAGATAATCCTTTTACCGGTTGACAAGTTGTCGCTTTAATCCAACTGTAAAACAATACCTGGCAATAAATGACACAAACGCTTCAAGTAAATAGAATTTAAAGCAGTCCTACCTGAGATGGACTTAATGATATTAATTTATAGGGGGTAGTAGTTTTAATGTTTAGAATTCATTGCTCCCTAAATTTAGAAAAAAGTAAGTGCATATAATTGGATTCAAAATATAAACACAATGTTTTTTTTCGAATTGTATAGTCAGGAGTTTTTTGTTTTATATAAAATAAAAGTATGTATAAAAGATAATACATATTTCTATAAAAATAAAATAAAACTTTATTTTTTCTAAAATTTATTTATAAGTCGTTAAAATTAAAAAAATTGAAGTAATAACAAAAAATATAAAAATAAAAAGTACATATGGAACTAGATTATTTTTGAAACAAATAACATTATTTTACTCTTCTTTTTCACACAATTTTTTTAGTAAGAAAAAGACGCTTATATCGGCTATTATTAAAACACAAACCTGTAAAGTCGTTTATTATTAAGAAAAATTTTAAATGAATTTACTTTATAACTTATGTATTACTACACTGTTTAAAAAAAAAACAGTAGTTAACTAGAAAATTAGCGAAATTTAAAGAAGTGATATTAGAGCATACTTAAAAATTCTTTATGATCTGGTAGATAAAACGACATATTTTTTTATTTATTTAAATATGAAAAGTATTTGTTAGAAATTCGGTTTGGCACCTTGGAATAAAGTATAATCCACTATGACCCACAATTCTTTACAATAGAAATACACTAAAATTTGTTATTATCTTTGGTCGGGATCCACCCGGCTGGTTCAAACACTTAGATTTTGCCTAATTTTAGTTTTTAAAATTAAGAATTATCTAATAAAATTATAGTACACTTATATTTTGGCAGTAGAAAGAAACAGAAATTGGTATTGCTACTATAGATCGCTCTATTCCACAGTCATCTCAGTTGTTAGAGAAACACAATTTTGGTTGTCTACAGATCATAAACAAAATTCTACTTTCTAGAAGAGTCTATTCTTATATATATGTACAATTTCTTAAAAAAGGAGGAGGCTACACAAAGAGGTGTGAACGGATATGTGTTTCCAGTTGCAGTAGGTGGTTAGTAGAAATAAACTTTAAGCTCCAACAATATCAAAAATATTGTAAAATTAATATATCTTATATCCTGCCACTTGAATATTTAGTTAAGGCTTAGAATGTTTAGAATAAGTACAAAAAACTCAAAATGTTAAAGTCTCTAGTACTTAAAATTTGACAAGACAAATCAAGAGTGATTTAAAATTAAGGCATTTTGAGCATGTAATTGCAGCGCACATTTCGAGAAATGTGTCATTTATATTAAAAAATCTCACATTTGTCGCGTTACTAATAGAACTTATCAAATAAACTTTATTGTTGGCGGCATTTCTCCAGTAACGAAATAATATTTTAGCCATGCCATCTCGAAATCCCACAGCAGCAAAATAACATTCTACCCTAGATGTCGTTTCATTTTTACAAAAATTTGCGAAAATTGAATATTCCTTTATCTCGTGTTAGAGCAACTTTAAGTATTTTTATTTGTATTCCGCAAAATAATACCTATAATAAAAATTTTTTTAAGTAAGAAGAGGTTGTTGAATTTTTTCACAATTTTTCTCTTTTTACTGGTAATATCTTCTAGTACAGTCTGAACTTGAAATGGCTTAATTTTGTAAATCTCTGTATGATTTATCATTAATTTCACAATAATTCAGCGTAATAAAAATAAAAAATAATACTTACATATCTTGTTTCAAAGATACAAAAATTTACGATAAAGTTTTCTTAAACTTTTTATGGTCATACCGTTGAATGAGGGAGCTCGGTTATACTATACATTTACTTATACGCAGTGTATCTAAAAAATCTGAGCGCTAAAAATGTTGATCCCCATGTGACCAAATTTGTAATTACTTTATATAACAACAACCAACCACAAGTGATTTTTTCGGTAGACCTCCATATATACTAGACGTATTAAGTTTTTATTTAATACGTGTTAGACGAGAACGAGGTGGCTATTTTCATGAAAATCGTACGACACTTTTTAAGAACCATTCATGCTCAATAGAAAAATTAGTTCACAAACTATAACCAAAAAAAAAACACAAAATATTTTAGTTTTTTTTATTAAGTAGATAGACTAACTTAACTAGAATTAATATGTAGAAATTTTTCTGTCCAAAGATCTCAAACTATTAAATAAATTACTTCATTGTAGGGTTTCTGTCGTTATGATTTTCCTGCGAAATATGCCCTCGTGCATTGATAAATATCCGAAAATTTTTTTTTAATGCATTTCTAAAACGTATTAATTAACGTATAATCAATGCACTTAGGATATTATAAGTAATTATTTTTTGACATTTCTACAAACTAATAGAAACTTTCAATTTCAGTCATTTTGGACTTTCTAGCCAATCACAACCTAATTATAGTGGGAATATTCTAAGTACTCGTATTTTGTCTTTATAAATGACTACTTTTTTCTAATGACGGCTATTGCTAATTTGCCTAAACACTGTAAAAATAAGTAAAAAAATGTTTAGTACATTGTCATTCGACTAAATCAATAATAAAATCCATGCTCAAATAATCCATCGAGAGATCAATAAATTAGAAAATATTTTTTTAAAAATTTTATTAGACGTTTTATCTTTATGCAATAAGCATTCGACCCTTTGAAAGTTTCTTGTTTGTTGCCTGGAAATGCGTTTTCGAAATTCTGTAAAATCATTTTCTATTTATTCTCAATTTTGTGAAATATTACAACTGAAAACTAAGCACTCGTGTAATTAGAGGAAAATAAACTAACAAGAATTACTTATAAAATCCACTGTATATACACATAATAAGTACACTTTATTAGGTGCTTATTAGGTAATTATTTTCTAATTATTATTATCCAAAATTTGTAATGTCATAAGTTATAACATAAAATGCAAATGTTATACAAAAAATGCAAGGTAACATAAAAAGAAGAAAGTTAATGATCATTCATAAATTCCTCATAAATTCGAGCACGAACATGTCTTTAAATGTTCTTGAAAATTAAATACAGTTTATTAAAGTTTTTGTTTTGTTAAACACTGCTGCCAATATAAAAATCAAAAATGTTATGCCTGCGTAAACTCATTAATTTTGAATTTATAGTTATCGATACCCTACTTCAGACACTGTTTGTTACTCTGAAGAGTCTAAATACCATCATGTGTTATTTCACTGTCTCTAGGAAAATCACGGGTGTGAATCGAAAAAGTAACCAAAAATAATAAGGTCACACGTCTAAAAGTGTGACACTACATCGTTAACATTTCAATTAAGAAAACACTTCGTTCATTAATCGGAAAAATGTTAGTCCCCACAAGTCGACCGATTGCAACAACATAGTACTGTATTGCAGCCATTAAGTGATCCATTTTTGCGCAACTTCTTTCAAAAGATTATATAGATTTTTCTATATGCCGATCATACGTGTCGACGTAATACAACAATCGCTCTTGCACAATATCGTGATTGGCGTAGTGATTTTTAAGTACGTCAGTTGACCTCCGTCCAGCCTAATCCGGTCCGACTCTGGAACCACTCCGGTTTTTTTTCCGGAGTCGAGATTACTATTAAGGTATATCGATTCGGAAATAAGACAAGAGGTCGCAGGTCATACGTTAGCGGGATTGCGGTACGTGGTTGCGTCATCACGTGCACAACAGACGGACACACCTGCTTGTGATAATTTCTCTTTCGTTGGCCACACATCTGATGACATTAGGGAGCCCTGTTGGGATTATCGACCATGGCCGAGATACACTTATCTTAATAACAAATCGATTGATTGTTTATAAATATTGATTTATGGGTTAGTCGACTTTTTCGTAATTGGCTCGGGTGGTGGAAAAGTTCGGACAGGATGTGGGATCGGCCAATTAGAAGAATTATTGATGCAATTATTCTGAAATTTGGAAAAATGCGGTTAACTATGAAACTAAAGATATTAGGTATATTGAAATACCAAGCTATTTTATGTTTAGCAAAACTTGTTAGCGAAATATCAAACTAATTGATACAAAAAGTGAAGAAGCTTTTTAGCTTTTTACAGTTTATTGTAGCTTGAAGGTTAGTTGTGTTCGGTAGCTGCGTCTATATACGTATGCTAGTTTAAGAATAAAAAATTCTTTTTTCTTTTGAAGGTCGGTGTTAAGCACTAATAAGAATTTCGGCCTAATATACTGACATTGGTAAAAAATTGCTTAATAATCGTCTCTTATGTAATTGGAACAGTGTTATACTAAGCTCAATATCCAAGATAAACCATCAAAATCTCCCATCAGGATGCCGGCCGGATCGAGCCTCCGGTCCAGTGAAAGGTCCTAAACTCGGCCCGGGCCGTGGGGGCCACACCTCCACTCCAACTATATAAACTTGTGCACCACCCAAGCTCAGCCAGAAACCTACAACGATCAAAGCTAACATGGCATTCAAAGTGAGTACCCAGTGCTCAAGTGTCTTAGTGAAGTGTTTTACTAACAACCCTCTTTTGCAGTTGTTCGTCTTCGCCGCCTTCGTCGCCGTTGCCCGTGCCGGCGTTCCCTTGGGCTACGCCGCTGCCCCTGCTGTCAGCTACGCTGCTGCTGCCCCCGCCTACGGCTACGCTCATGCTGCTCCCGCCTACGGCTACGCTGCCCCAGCCATCCACGCCGCTCCCGCCCTCCACGCCGCTCCCGCCATCTCCTACGCTGCTCCTATCGCCAAAGCCGTAGCTCCTGTAGCTTACGCCGCCCCTGTAGCTAAAGCCGTAGTTGCCGAACCCTACGCCCCAGCCCACTACGACTTCGGATACGCCGTCAGCGACCCCCACACCGGAGACAGCAAGAGCCAACAAGAATCTCGCCGTGGAGATGTTGTCCAGGGCTCTTACTCCTTGGTTGATCCCGATGGCACCAAACGTACCGTCGAATACACCGCTGATCCCCACAATGGTTTCAACGCTGTTGTCCACAGAGAAGGTCTCGCTGTTAAAGCTGTAGCTCCCGTTGCTAAAATCGCCGCCCCCGTCGCTTATGCTGCCCCAGCCGTAGCTAAAGTCGCCGCTCCCGTAGCCTATGCTGCTCCCGTAGCTCATCATGCCTACGCTGCTCCCGTAGCTCATGCCTACGCCGCCCCTGTAGCTCATGCCTACGCTGCTCCAGCTGTAGCTAAATACGCCGCCCCAGCTGTAGCTTATGCTGCCCCAGCTGTAGCTAAATACGCTGCCGCCCCCGCTCTCTCCTACGCCGCTCACGCTCCAGCTTACTACCACTAAGTGGTATCGTGAGTGCGATTGAATGTCTGTTCAGATTTGTTGATCGTTGCTTGTGAATATGTATTTATTTTTGTAGATAGGCCCAAAGAGCCACAATAAATGTTTATTTTAAAAATAAATACCGTTTTATTTATCCCAATTTTACCTTCTTTTTTATTTAAAACGAATGTGTCTCTGAAAATATAAAAATATGTAGAGGTTGAATTGTTTTCATGATAAATATTAAAACACGACTGTTGATTATGGTGTTAATCAGTTTCATTTCAAAATTTTTAAATATTTAGTTGATAATGATTTTTGCACAAATGTTAAATTCCTTTGCAGGTGGAAACCCAAATTCATAAATTAACTTTACCTAAGGAAATATTACTTCAGAAATTGAAATAGATTAATATTTATGTGGTGTAATAAAAACAACCTTCAAATCAATAATGCTTATATGATTCAGAACTTATTATTTGTACTTTTAAAAGAATTTAAAAATTAAAAACAATATTTGTTTCTTATTTTACATTATTACAGTAAATTTTTTTGCTTTATAGGAAAACACTAAAATCAGTAATTAATTACATTAATAAAGTTGTTATAATGATAGTTGTTATTAATAATAGATTTTGATAAACCTCTGTTAAATCTTTTTGTTTTTAATTTTGTAATGTGTATCGTGTATTGTAGTTACTTAAAGAAAAATAAATATTGGTCCAATTTTTCTTCTTAACTACACACTTATTTTCACAGAATGCAAGAAGGTTTGTCAAATTTAGTACTCCAAATTTAAAAGTTCTGGAAGTTCATATATTCTGATAAGTGTAATTACGTTTCATCATCAGTACAGAACGACAAACCTAAGATTCTATTGTAATTCACGTAGTTTTCACACCATTATTGCTATTGGTAATATGTAACTCGACGTTGATAATCAGATTGTTGCTTTTTAGTTAGTAGAGTTTGACTCACAATATTCTGCGCTTACAACATAATCCTACGATTAACTTTTCCAAATTTTTACGGCACGCAACCACAGTCCGCTGTAAAATTCTTTACCTACTACACTAAATATTTCTTAAGCCTATTGTCAAAATCTGGTCGGCACTATTTTTATTAGGGGTTTGCGGTCCAACCGTTATAAAGTACTTAAAAGGTCAAAGCAATAACCGCAGAATATTTTTAGTCGTGCAATAAATTGATAAAATTGTTTAGTATAGCGTTGCGATAATAAAATTTGAAAACAAGTCTTGCTCTAAAAAGTACAGCATTTTTTGATGACTAATTTTAAAAATTATTTTTGAAACAATAAAAGTTACCTTTTAGAACATTACCACTTACTTTTGTTAATAAACACTCGTAGGTTAACAAGAATCTTGAAAAAGACTAATTTTTCTAAGAGACTTACAACAAAGAACGAAACCAATAAAAAACGAAAAAAGAATCTAGATTGATATAAGTCGAGAAATAAATTACAAACAAAAATAAAAGACCTGGATAATGTTAAAGGTTGCTAAATATTTTAAGATTATCGCAGATTGTAAAAATTTTTACAAGCTAGCAAAGATGTTTACTGAGAGTACCTAGAGATTAATATTGTAAAGTTGTCTTTAGCTTGTAAGGTTATACAACCACTATAAACCTCATTATCCGCATTAGGACGGTCTATTGTAAAAGTATTTGGACTCACGCGCCCTTGCAATAAATCACTCTTAAAAAGCTGTTGCTTGATGTTCTATAGGTTTGGCTCTGTAGTGTGAATTTGCTGGTAGGTAAAAATCTGCTTGACTTATTTACGACTGAGGTTTCTATTAAAGGATATAATTATTTAGTTACCTCCTGCACAACAGACTCTGATTTCATGACCGTCATATAACCTTTAATATAACCTAAACTTCAATCGCCACCGAGTCCGATAAACTATAAAAAAATTTCTCG
The DNA here is from genome assembly GCA_029207805.1 of Tribolium confusum. Taxonomy (NCBI): domain Eukaryota; kingdom Metazoa; phylum Arthropoda; class Insecta; order Coleoptera; family Tenebrionidae; genus Tribolium; species Tribolium confusum. The sequence goes on from JALGAY010000003.1 coordinate 8,131,099, forward strand.
GAATACTAATAAATACCAAAGAATACCTTTCAATATAATAGAAATTATGTCTTTAAAAAATATTGGTATAGTATTTCTGTCCAAGTTTTATCCACCATAAACTTTATAGTTATTGAAGTTAATTAGGCATTGAAGCATCTGTCGGTGAAAACAGCCACCGATTGTAAATGTTTGGGGTTGGACCCTAATTAATTTTAATAACTATAAAGTTTATGGTGGATAAAACTTGGACAGAAATACTATAAATCTTCTGACGATTAGCAGAAATGTATTTTGTACAAGACCTCGTGGAAACGTTTTATAATTTTTAAAAGAAATTCGTACGGTAGCAAGTCCTTAAATATAAAACTAAAAAAACTATTTAAAAAAACTCATTTAATAATTTACGTTTTTCTAGTAATATGTTTTCAAAAAAGAGTTTTAGATACTTTTAACTATTGAAGTACAAAATTTGCCTTTTTTAGATAATTTTTATTAAACAGAAGTTTTAAGAAGTAATTAAAAGAAAATACAAAACATTACTAGAGAAGCATAGCACAATTTTTGTTCTATAAGAAACTACAAATGTGTAGTAAGAAAATGAAGTTTTACTTCTGATTTTAAGGTGACTTCAAAACGCTTGTAAAGCATTATTTTCTAACAGGCAGTGGACAAGTAAGGTACTAATTCCTATTAAATAAAAGCTGAAACATAAGTGTTAAAAATGTAAAGTTGGAGGCTCAAATAAAAGGTTAGATTTTTTATTACTCGTGAATCACCCTGAGAATAATATACCATAGTTATATAAAAACATCAAGGCTAAATTTAACAATAAAAACAGAATTTATTTTTATCTTTTGATATACTATCAACAGCCAATTTTTAGTTATTTTTTAATCGAAAAGTGACGCAAAATCAAGCAGACGGTATTTTTAAAAAATCGTAAGCAAAGTACAAAAAATGTCTGGAAATGACGCATCCCATAAATATTATTTCGACTGGTATGATTACACATCTTTTTCTATCATGTTATTGTTAAGCACAGCAATCGGTTTTTATTTCGGATTCTACAGAAAAAAAAATTTGACAACATTCGAATATTTAATGGGAAACAAAAATATTAAAGCAATTCCTGTTGCAATTTCTGTAACAGCTTGGTAAACTCATAAACATAATCACTAATTTTTTCTCCTCTAGTCACATTTCAGGTATCAATCTTTTGGGACTTCCTGCTGATACATATCGTTTTGGAGGAAGTTTTCTATTTAGTATCACTGCTTTAGGATTTTTTACCGCAATTGCAAATTTTGTTTATTTACCAGTTTTTTACAATTTACAAATAATAAGCATCTACGAATATCTAGAAAAAAGATTTGACAAAAAAACAAGATCTATGGCTTCTCTTTTGTACAGTATTTATGTGCTGTTCTATCTGCCAGTAGTAGTTTACATTACTTCTTTAGCTCTTTCCTCTGGTAAGACTTCCGACTCAACACAAAAACCTAATGTCAAAATTTTTAGCAACTGGTCTTTCAACAACTGTTTATAATATTATCCTTTGTGTTGTTTGTATGTTGTATACCAGTATTGGTGGATTAAAAGCTGTTATATGGACAGACGTTTTTCAATTCATAATTTTTTTTGATATTTTTTTGGTGGTATTTGCGTTGGGTCTAAAATCTGAAGGATTTTCAACAGTATGGAACAACGCTCTTACGAGTGGTAGACTTGATATTCTTAAGTAAGTTTTGTAAGCAATTAGGAAATTTGTACCAGTTTTCGTTTAAGTTTTAATATTGATTTAACGGAAAGAAATAATTTTTGGACTACCACAATTGGCTTACTTTTCCAATGGTCAGGTACAACAAGTGTTAGTCAAAGTGCTATGTCAAAATTTTTAGCTGTCCCTTCTTTAACGCAAGCAAAAATGTAAGTCAGGCATATAGTAGCTGTCACTAAAATTTTTATTTTTTTATCGATAGTTCGATGGTTTTGTATGGAATTTTTTTTGCCGGTATTAAAGTAATTTGTGTTTTTACTGGTTTTGTGATATATTCACGATACAAAAATTGTGACCCTTTTACAACTAAGCAGATTGAAAAGAATGACCAATTGGTCCCGTTTTTTGTTATGGATATTGCTAAAAACATTATTGGCTTACCGGGAATTTTTATTTGTGGTATTACTAGTGCTGGAATGAGGCAAGTTGTTTTATTTAATTTTTTTATATTTTAATATTTTTTTAGTTCTCTTTCAACTAAGATGAATTGTGTGGCGACAGCTGTATATGAAGATTTTATTAAAAAAATCCTACCTGAAACGCTTAGCGAACGAGCTAAATGTAATATCTTAAAACTGGTGGTTGTTATTATAGGCATTTGGTGTATTTTCTTAAGTTTTATTGTTGGATATTTGGAAGGAGTTATACTTGTAATAATGTCTTTAGCTGGAATGTTCAATGGTCCACTTTTGGGCATTTTTACAATTGGAATTCTTTTTCCTAGGGCTAATGCCAAAGTAATATTTTAAATAATAACTAAAAAATACATTTTGTTTTTTAGGGGGCATTTTATGGTGGCATTGTTGGCTTTCTTTGTATTTGGGTTTTGGCTTTACCTGCTAAGTATTTATACAGTACCGGCACACTCAAACATATTCCAAAACCTCTTTCTACAGATGGCTGCAATATTTTTAATCATACTGTCACACATAATTCTTCAATTCTAGCTTCCAGTTCTACATCAAATTTTTACCCTATTTTTAAAATCTCACCTTTATGCTATACTTTTATTGGATGTGTTATAACCATGATAGCTGGAATGTTAATCAGTTATTTGACAAAAAAAGATGATTCTTTAGATGAAAAACTTTTAAGTCCAGTTACACACTTTTTCTTAGCAAAACGTAAAGAAAATGTCCAACTGTCTTATAATAATATCGACAAGGCTTTAGTGAAGTTAGATTCTCATGCTGCTGATGAAAGTAATTTAGAAATGTCTGAAATAAAGTAAACTTTGTATTATTTTTATATTATAAACTCATTAAATACACTTTAATATCAATCATACACCAGCAATTCCAATGTAATACCAGTAATACACATGAAATACCGGTAATATGCTGGTAATACTTGCCCTTGAGTACCTTTAACTAATGTTTTCTTTTTAAACCATTGTTGTGCAAATTAATATTGTTATTGTTTCGATGACAACGTAATGCTTGTAATATACGGAATCAAATTTAAAAAGTAATTATTTGCACCACAATGTTTAAAAAAAAAACAAATATTAATACATACAGGGTCGGTTTACAGAAGGCGACGTTAACTTTAATTTGCGATTAAATAGTTAATTTGCGATTAAATGCCGATTTTGACTAATCAAATGCCAGAAAAGCCGATTTAATAGCGAATTAATTTAAAAGTTTTCGATGTTAAAGTTAAACATCGTGCTGTTAGTAATTGTCATATAGCACAACATAATTGTTCGCTGTGCTTACTACTAAATAAAATTGCAAATGTTGAATGTAGTTAGTGAGATCAAGATCATTACCTTTCATCTGCTTTATTTGCGTTGAGTTCTATGCACAAATAAGAATTATGTGTTAAAAAATTTTTTTTGTAGAATAAGATTTAGTGTGATTAAGCCAGTTTCTCCATATACTCAAAAAAATACTTTATACCACATACTGGAAAACAAGTCTAACGCATTATCCAAAAATGAGACAAGAATAAAATGCAACACGTTCAAGTAGCTGACTGTTCTAAGACTGTCTGGTTCGCTGCCTAAATATGTAGTAACTGCTTCTACACACATCCTTTCAGCAGCAGATAAGTTTATTTTGTCTTCTGCACTTAAGTCCGATGTTGTGAGCAGATGTTTTTTTTCGAACCTGGCCAACTAATTCGTAGAGATGTTCAACTGTAGCTTGGTAATTTCCAAGCGAAAAAATTATACCTTTCATTAATAGTACAAAGTTTCGTAATAATATGCATAGTATTTTGGATATAGACTTCTTTTCTTTCAGATAGATTAATTTGATATGGCTAATCATAATATTTCTGTGGCTTTTAACAAACTCATGTAACCGTATGCCAAAAATCCTGCAATTATGATACCTCTTGACAATTAAATTTCAAAAAACCATCAGTTTAAAACATCTTGGTGCAAAAATCTGTTATCAGTACCATATAAAGACAAGCAAAGAAAATAATGTTTCTGCTAGAGGGTGAGCTAATATCACGTAGACATTATTCGATTTTTGAGAAGTTTCGAAATAGTTTCGAATAGCAACTTTAGATGTTGCACTGTAAAAATTTCTCTCAGAATGTTCTTTATATAAGAGTAAAACAAAACCCAAGTTCTTGTTCGATCTGCTGTCGTATTTTATTTTGCCAGTAATTCTTCTAACTTCAGGTATCTAAACAATTTTTGGTAAACTTCTCTCTTGTAAGTATTTACTCGTTCGAAATCAAAGCAAGCTTTTTCTGTTTTTGTTCTATTTTTGTCGAAAAATTTGTTAATTATTGTAGACATAGAAGAAATTTCTTAAATTAGCGTGCAGAATTTTATACAGCATTTTTTTCACCCATGTAAATAAACAAGAACAGCAAACCTTATACGATTACTTCATCATACGAATTTTGATTTAAACACAAATGCAAATTCTTTATTAAAATGTCACTATATTAAATTTTCACCAACTCTATCCCACAAGAATCTAACTGTTAAATAATAATTTGTTATGTGAGAGTCATCGACACTTAAGCACGAACAAGTTGTTTCCTCTGGTTTTTTTGATATGTAGAGCTTTTCCATTTAGATGACTTAGAAAAATTATGTTCGAGATACGCAACAGTAGAAGGTAGCGCCTTTATTCAATGAATTTCTACCAGCCTCCTTTACTTTGATATTTGTACTGGAATTTGTCATGTGCTCTTTTTCTCTGTCTGGATCATGAACCATATCTTGGTTCTTGTTACATTGATCCGAGATATTGTGTTCTTGGGTGATTTAAAAAGTATTTTCTTTTCAGGATATTATTAGAAAGTATCTTTTTCAAAATATTGTTAGCTATCCTAAAGGAAGTAATCCTAAAAAATAAAAAGATAAAAAATCCTAGAGGAAAACTTTATAATAATATACTGAAGTGTCTTGACCTTTCCTTTTATTCCACACGTTAAATGTAAGAGTCTGTGCGCTAATCTAAGTTATTATTTAGGAAAAAAAAACAATTTTTGATCAATCTGTTACATTTTAAGTAGTACTTCTATCTTAAGACAGACATTAACCCCAATTTTTCTTTTGATATAGGTTTTATTTTTCTCTTTTGCAGCATCAATTTTAATGGTATCCAAGTTATCTCTATTAAGTTGTTTTAAATGGTAAAGAAATTATTTCTTTGATTTTTTTTTAATTGTTATTGCCTTGGTATGTAGATTTATTCGATTCTTCAGATTTACTTTCATATATCAGAGCATAATTATGTGTTTTATTTGTTTGAATTGGCTTCTGATGGGTTCTGGTTTTTTCAAATGCGTGTAAAAATTAGAATATATTCTACCTTTTGAACCCATGGATGTTTGTCCTAGTTTTGAAATGCAGTAGATTGCTTTGGAAAAACAATTAATGATACAGATGGTGCTATCCAAATTCATTTTAGCCGAAACTGTGAGTAATTCTTCTTTCATCCAAACGAATATATTTTCTTTTATGTGTTTTTTAGCTGAATTACAAATTCTTTTCACTATCATCTCACCCTCCTTTGACATATTTTTGTCGTGTTTTTTACTGAATTTGCAGAATTATCATTTAAATTGGAATCTATTTACGGTTTGATATTTTTTGTTGCAACAGTCTTTACGTCAGTTTTTGGTTAAATTTTTTTTGTTGGTACTTTTTTGTTTGAAGTATTTTGTTTGATCATGTTTACTATGTTCCTATGACCTGAAAATATTAAGAATTTTTATGGATTTTTGCTGTAAGGGCCAAAAAATTAAAGTGCTGAAACTAGCTATACAGTCTACTAGTACTTTGTAATATCATTTGCAGATGTCTATTGTGAGTTGCGCTTACAATCTCATTATATACCTGAGTACTCCTTTGCATAATACCACTAATATCGCTACTAATACAATACCAATAATACAACAAAAATACACACTAATTCCCACGCAATACACAGTAATACAAGGTAATACCGCTGTATTACCGTCAAATACCAACTAACATCGCCCATTCACCTAATACTCCAGCGGTTTACCCCTCGTAAATTACCTTTAACGAAAATTTAAAATTTATTTGTTAATTTTTTTGAAAATGTATTTGGATATAATGCTACCTTCAAATTCCAATTAGATGAAAATATATTTAAATTTGTTTTCTACATCGTCAATCTATTTGCATCTGCAATCATTACTGTAACACTGTAAGTGGTTCATTGAACCAATCACAAATGTTGAAATTTCCCACAAGTTCACGATTAAAAATACCATATACGGAATATGGAATAGGTGATAAAAAGCATTCGACAAAATTAGTTTAATAAAAATAAATTCCAACATTTTATTTTTATTTTTTTATTTTCATTCATTGCGAGAAGCCACCAAAATCAATTTATTACGATTAGTAGCCGTTACAAAATTGCATATACCTACTCACATAACTTAACCTTTTCGTGACCGATCAATTACGTAAACTCTTAATAATTGATACACTTTTCAAACCTGATGTGTAGTGGTACCGTTTTGAAAAAGAATGCTCTGGTTCAACTTGTTTTACAATTTTCTGGTTTGGGGTCTTACACACCGGTGGTGGCGTAAACCACACCTACCAAAAATTTTTGGTATAAAAATTGCTAGACTTTTTCATGAGAGCACAGTTCAAACGTAACACTACAACGCTAAGATGGCATTTAAAGTAAGTGCTAACATTTAAATAGTGCATAAAGTGTTACAGATTGTAATATAAATTTGTGACAATATTTTTTTATTTTTTCAGTTCTTCGTTTTCTCAACACTTCTGGCCTTAGCCCGTGCTGGCGCCCCTGCTCTTTCATACGCTGCCGCTCCTGCAATTTCATACGCCGCTGCTCCTGCCATTTCATATGCCGCCGCTCCTGCCGTATCCTACCACGCTGCTCCTGCTGTCTCCTACGCCGCTCCCATCGCCAGAGCTGTAGCTCCTGTAGCTTACACCGCCCCCATAGCCAAAGCCGTAGTTGCCGAACCTTACGCCCCAGCCCACTACGATTTCGCCTACGGCGTCAACGACCCCCATACCGGGGACAGCAAAACCCAACACGAATCTCGCCGTGGAGATGTCGTTCAAGGCTCCTACTCCGTAGTTGATCCAGATGGCACCAGACGTATTGTCGAATACACCGCTGACCCTCACAACGGTTTTAACGCAGTTGTTCACAAAGAACCCTTAGCGGTCAAAGCTGTAGCTCCTGCTGTTGCACCAGTTGCTTATGCCGCTCCTGCGTTACACAGTTATGCTGCCCCTGCTATTGCTAAAGTAGCAGCGCCTGCAGTTGCTGCCTACGCGGCTCCTGCAGTACACAGTTATGCTGCTCCTGCAGTGGCCAGTTATGCTGCTCCAGCGATTCATAGTTATGCTGCTCCTGCTGTAGCAAGTTATGCCGCCCCAGCTATTCACAGTTATGCTGCACCTGCTGTAGCTAGCTATGCCGCTCCTGCTGTACATAGCTACGCTGCACCAGCTGTAGGCTTAGGCTACAGTGGTTTAGGATATACTAAAGCTCTGTTTCATTAAATGTTACGTAATGTGATATGTGTGTTATAGTCAAATAATGTATCTCTATTTTTAGAGATCAAAAATATGTACCTTTATGATTATTAATATTCATATATTACACTAAATAAATATGTTTTTTTAATAAGTAATTTACTTGTCTAATTTATTTTTTATAACAGAGTAAAAAAGTTAAACAGTGTATAAGTTTAACTTTTAGGTCATCCAACTAAAATATAGTCTATTGTCGCAGTAAATTCATTATAAAATGAAAAAGAAAACCTTGACTAAAACTTACATTATAATTAGTTAGTTATTATGTCAGAGGTGTTTAATCTAGTAGATGTCTCGAAACGGTGCGATTATGCAACCAATCAAAATTTTTGTTTAAACATTTATTTTATTATTATTTAAAGTAAACGGTAAAAAATAAAATCAATCAAAATTTTAGACTAAACATTTATTTTATTAAGTATTGTTTAAAGCGATTTAATATAATAATAATGTTTGCATTCAAATTTTTTGCTTTAGTTTAAAACGATGCTTCAACTAAGTTGTCATAAATTTGGTTGTGTTATTTTACAACGTGCCTTATCACAAGTTAAGTTGAAGAGGTTTCTGATGATTTTGTCATTCTCGTAGATCTTTACTTGTTTACAATATTAAAAAGGTTAGAAATTTATTTAATACAAAATTTACTTAAGTACTCAAGATTGCCAACAGATTCATCTATCTACAAGAGATAATAAAACATTAAAAATAAGCAAAATTTTATTTGATAGTTTGTACTTAGATATTCGACGCTTGTCATTTGACAAGTTAAGAGAGTATCACTTTTTCAACTTACAGAAGAATTAGAATAAAAATTAAATCAAAGAGTATAGCCAGAATCTAAGCAACAATTCTCTAAACACTCTTTGCTGTAGGTTACTTCTGCCTAATGTATTTAAAAATGCAATTAACAATATTTATATATCTTTAGCTTTATACCTAATGATGATGACTAATGTGTGACAATTGTAACAAGTTAATTTATAATTAACATTAATAATGAGAGGGTTTGTGTGCATAAAGTTTAAGAGTTTTTAAACTTATCCGAATAAAACGATTGCTGGTTTTTCTATGATATATATTGAGAACTGTTACATGTTAACGTCTTAAACACTAGTTGGTGCAACCGAGAGTCCCGAGTCTGGTCTCACACCGGACTTCCTGGTATGGTACAGAGTGGGGGTGTGCACCACCCTCACTTCCATCCCCTCTTACTGAAGGTGAACACTAATTTACTAATACAACAAAATACATTGTGATTTATTTAGTTCTTTTGCATACTGTTTGCATCAAACTTCAAAATGTCTTAAAAGAACTCTTCCGCTCGGTACAAGCATAAATACATATTCTTAGTTTCCGAATTATATAATCAAAATTTTGTTATTATTCTTTATTAAATATCACTCTCTGTATTATAAAAAATTAGAAAGCAATAAATTAAATAAAAATGACAATAATCTTGATGAGTTAAGACGTCATCGCCACCGCAATTCCAATCGTACCTCATTTCTCAATTTTGAACCGGTTAGTGTAAAAAAGTGACACCATTTTTTCACAAGTGTGTGGCAAACCGAAATTTGAGAAATTAATTCGAAGCAGTAATGATTCATAAATCTAGTATAATGTCAATGTCGAAAGCTGCACAACATTTGTCGAAAAAACTGATATAGTCTTCCTAATAAAATATCGAACTTGCTCAAGTAAATAAGACTATAAACTTAACTAATTTACGACCGAACTCGAAAACTTGTGGTATAATTAATTCACAAATTACAAAATAAACTTTATTAAAACAATAAATAATAATTAGTTTTGATGAAATATATTATTGCTGTTAGGCGAGAACTTATTATGCAATATTTCCCTCCGAACTTCAGCTTTGAATCCACTGATGGAGTCAGCGTAATAATCAACAATTCGTCTGGTACCATCAGGTTCAATCAAAGAGTAGCTTCCTTGAACAACATTGCCATGACGTATTTCAACATGAGTTTTTCTGTCACCAGAGTAAGGATCTTCGATTTTGTAATTATAATTGTAGTGAGGCCTTCTTGCAGGCGATTCTGATTCAGATTTTACAATTTTATCGCTTTCAGAAGAATAAGCTGATGGAGTTCGAGCAAAGTTGTGTAAATATGGTAAAGTATTTTGTGCTTTTGCCACTGTTAGATCGACGAGAAAAAATATATATAAAAATAATAGCACATTCTAAAATAAAATAGATTTGTAGTTTAGTAAGGAATGAATATTACTTACTCTAAGTGCCATGTTCAAAATAGAATGCGTGGTTCAACACGAACTTGTATTTATATGTGAGGAGTGCCGTCTGTGAGAAATCCTGTCTTCAAGAGTTAAATAACATTTTTTTAAACTAATTGTGGTTAAATGTTGCTTTGAAAATCGGAGCGACATCAATAAACTTGTTTCTTCGTATGACATAACTCCTTTTCTTACTGTACTAACACACTTTGTTATTACATTACAGGTTTGATAGTAGGCGGATTTGATGAATGCTTGAAGTAGCATTTCAGCTTTCTTCTTATTTGGAAGACGACTTTTATAAAACGAGTTCATAGTTGTTTTTGTTTTTATTTTATTTTTTATAATTTTTTTCTATTGTAGCATTTATGTTATTAAGAATGTATCTTTAAAAATTCACATGTTTTTTTTTGTTAATATATAAAAATAAAGGGTCCATCAAAATCACGCATTTGCTGTAAATCAGAAGTAGTTTTATGCAGACAAATTATCAAAATGTAAAAGTATACAATTAAAACTTTGGTTGCAAAACTACTGTAGATTAATATTATTGAAAGACATTGGAAGATTTATATGTAATGTAAATTTTTCTTTACTCCGTTATAAAAGGTTTAATTTGACGTCAATTTTTAACGTCATGTAATGACTCGATAAGATCGCTAGTATGTAATAAATTTCATTACATTACTAGTTAGGTAAAATAAGACTTAACAACACTAGAAATAATAAGTATTTTAAGAATTTTTTTTTATTTTGTAAAATAAAAAATATGGAAAATTTTGTACGTAATACGTTATAAAAATCTATTATTGTTTAACTCGTATAATTTACAAAACTAGTTCGCTTTATTTAACATTTTCTCGTTCCGGCAAACATGCTTTTTAATCAAAATCGAATTTTCATACTGGTTACGTAAATAACTGTTACATCTTTTTTTGTCATATTACTTATTGTACAGGTATATCTCTCATTGTCTTTAAATAAAAACTAACATTTCGATAAATAATTGCCGATGTACATAGTCATATAAACGATGTTATCCTACTTATAGTAATACCATTTTTTAATCAACATGGCGAGAATGTAATTCTTGTAGTCATACTGCTCGATGGCATAAACATTGATATGGTGAACCAGACGATAATGCAAAACAATGTTGTTAAAATACAGTAGCTGGCAAGATTTTCTGATTGTATTCTTGCAGAGCATGTATACTCATAATTAAAAAACTGTAATGCATTTTATTGACAGTATGCTTGACAACTGTTATAGAACCTTAAAAAAAGCTCGAGGAAGACCTAACTAATGTAAAAAACTAATGTAACAATTCTAAAAGAAAGTACCTCCTTTTTGTAAAAATTATTTCATTATTTATAACTAAGTTTTCTTTTAAATTTTCATTTTGTTTTTTTTTATAAATTATAACTACATATTTCTACATAATGTAATTTTAATAAAACAGCCTAGAACAATATGTATAATATAAAAAAATATGCATATTAGCAAAATTTTACTTCAAATTATGAACAGTTAAGTTTCCTTACTCATCAGTAGACCTCGGTGGGAATATGGGAACAAAAACTCTTTACAGTCGTCTAGCTAACTACTCGTACTCGCCACGCGATAAAACATTGAAACTTAAATTGGTCGATAGCGGTACTAATTCTGTACTACTATCGACCAATTCAAGTTTCAATGTTTTATCGCGTGGCGGGTACGAGTAGTTAGCTAGACGACTGTAAAGGGTTTTTGTTCCCATATTCCCACCGAGGTCTACTCATCAGTCAAGCCTACAAATAAGTAAAGAACCTATTAAATTTGTTTTGTGTTTTTTTGCGTGGCTAAAAAATTCGCCTTCAATTTCATGGTGTCTCAGCAGCCACATCAAACTTACCTTGTTGTGTTTCATGTAACTAGAAAATTGATACATTTTTTACTATTTTACAGTTAATCTTTATTTTTTCCAGAGCTTTCAGCACCGTCTTATTATGGTCATGATAAGAATTTCCTATTTGCTCTATTTGCCTATTTGCGTTAAGCCCATAATAATCGTTATAATAATGTATTTTTCTATTTTGCGCCCGTAACAAAGTCTAATACGTTACCGATTTGAATGTCGTATTAGCCAATTCAGAACCAATTTGCGAGCTAAAAAGTAACTAGTGCAATTAACTTTTTGAGATTGGTAACGCTTTCGCTAGTATCGGACTTCAGAGAAAATAAATAAAACATCATAAATCTCCAAAGACGCCTCAGCGTTATAAGGTAATAATTTTATTCAAATAAATTTTGTTCCACTTGATGACCAGTATCCATCACCAAGAGGTTTTGGTGTGTGTCAGACTTACAATTAATCAATAAAATACTCAAACAGTAGGGAGCCACTTGAACAATAAAATAACTTCAATTTTGTTTTTGAGAAAAAACGCTTTAAAACAGCTTTCAACTACAACTTACAACCCACACAAGGTTTGGTAATTTACAAATTATTTGCTGGATGAGTATATAGCACTGCATGACCTAAAATAATGATGAGAAGAATCGAATAAATTTTGCGATTATGTAATCTAAGAAATGTTACAATGTTTTTGAAGATTTTTTTTATGGTGTTTATGACAATTGGACTATTCAAGCAATAACCGATACTGTAAATAATAAATAACCATTTGTAATTTACCTATAAAAAATTTTAAACAATTTGAAAACACTTCAAAAAACATTTGACACTTTCATGACATTTATTATCAACTATCTCGTATTAACGCAAAAGTTCCTAAAAATTGAAAAATTAACATTTGTACTTGAAAAGCACGTAAAATGCGTAAAATAGAAGAAATAGCATAAAGAACTCGATTCTAAAGTCATTCTAAACACTCACACTTTATAAAAACTCGCGCTTCGCGCTTAATTTATAAATTTGATTTCGTGCTACAATGTTGACTTTTCGAAACGCGTTTTTTAATATACTGTTTCAATAATTTTTTCTCATATGCCAATCCTACGACTTTTAGCCTATTTTAATTCGTAGGTCTCTCAAATGGATTGCACTTGGCTCTTCGGTTGTGTTAGTTTTTCGTCACCTTTTCTCGATATAGTCACTTTTAAAAAAAATGTGACCTTATTGCACACACATATGATCTCTAAACCGATCGCTTATAAAGTGTAATATAAAAAAAAAACATTTCTACGGTAATTCCCGATTTTCTGTCAGATTTTTAGGTTTGTTGTGACTTATTTTTATACAAGGTACACGAAAAATATTATTATGGCTTAGAAAATAAATAGGATGTTATAAGTATACCAAGGAACTAAATTAGGTTCTTTAATCCCTCAAATAAAGACACCAATCACCTGAGGAATAAAAAAATCACTTCAGTCCTGTATTATATACATTATTTTTAGCACTTCCGAGCACGTGATTTAATTTTTGTCAAACGATATTGTAAATATTTTCTTATAAATTATATAAATTATTATAAATATACATTCCAATATATTTTGTTCAAAGATATAATTAACTAATTGTGTGAATTTTTGCTTTATTTACTAAAAATGAATCTTTGCTTTATTTAATAAAAATAACTTTAAATGTGGCACTTTTTAGTCCTTCAAGCGGACACCTAAAAGGGAACAAATGAAAAAAAAAATTATAACACAATTAATCAAAGTCAAAATTAATCAATTTTAATTAAGTATGATACTGTTATACTTATAAATAGATATTGTTTCATTGAGAATGTAATTAAATATGAATAATATTAATCTTTTTTAGTTATCTTTAATAGTTATTAATTAAAAGTGATTTATGTTGTAGTGCACGTCACTTCATTACAAAGCGAGACGTACCGGGTGAATCAAGTCATATCCGCACCCCGAAAACACGCCTTAAAAGACGGAAAAAAATTGTGAAATTTATACCGTATATTACGTTAAACTGATATGTAATCTTTCATCAAAAAAACATTTTTTGTTCTAGCATTTTATTTGACCTATTAAACTAAAGAAAAATAATTTTATTATTAAAAAAAGTAAAAAACAAGACGTGAGATTTTCAAAACTGAGAACTGATCAAAAATGTCTAATAAATTCAATCTACAAAATTTATTATTAAAAAAATGTGGGGCTTTGATTAAAACCTATTTTTATATTATTTATCAAATATTTTAGTCTAATTTATGACTTGATAAGTTGAAGTAGTAATAAATCCTCGGCTCAACACTTTAACAATTAAAGTAGATTTATGACCAAGGAATTTGTTACTACTGCCTTGTCCTTCAAGTTTCCAGAACAGTAGTGTGTCAATTTTATAACAACTCCGGTGGGTCCTTGTTTGAATAAAATTTATGATGATACTCTCATAAATTATAAAAAAGTAAGTGCATCAATATCAAAATATTAATAAAATACAAACGACACATTTGCTCAAAAATTTCATTAGCCACTTTGATGCATTGTTTCAAAATACATCTGTACACAAAAAATCGTTAACGTTAACTTATAATCAAATAAACAAAAATAAAAAAATAACCGTACAAGTAAACAATTTGAAACTTAGAGAAAGTTTTCTCCTATTTGAAAATATCACCTACAATTTTTTTGAGAATTTTTGCTTAATTAGAAATGCCTGTTTTTGGAGTGTAGATAAAACTTGATTCACTCAGTGCAGAGTTCGATTTCCAGTGGTGCCAAAAAAATCTGTTTGATTTTTCGTGGAGTAAAAGTTCTTCAGATCAACTCAACCTAGTCAATGAGAACTCTAAAAGCATTATAATAAGCAGTTGGTGTTCTTGTTTGCCGTTCAAAATGTCGCTTTAAATGCCGCTCAACAAAATAGCAGTTGTGCCTGATGTATATCTCGGCTCTCGGGCCTATACTATCCCCAATAGAAGAATTATTATTAATTATTTATGTATAGTTTTTAAGTTAATTAAACACAATAATAAAATAATAAATAATCATATTATTAAAAATGTTATTTTATTATTAGTTTTCAATAAATAATATACATAGATTAGAGATCCATAAAATTTCCATTATTTAAATAAAAATAAAACAAGCTCTAAATTGACTTTAGAAACAATGCATCTAGTCCCCAAAACAGGAAAACGACTTTTGTGTTAACTTGTAATCTCTTGCAGTTTATTTATATTTTCACGCAAGGCTGAATCTGAAGGTCGCCAAATAATTCACCAGCATCCAACGACCATCATCAAGAGAATGGAAGGCCGAAGTCTACCCTACGTAAGTCTATTTTAAAAGGGTAGGCACCAGATGCTTAATGTATACCAGAAGTGCATCCCACCAGACAAAGCGACCATGAAATTTTGAAAATACTAAATCACCAAAAATGGAACACCGTTCTTTTAAATGTTAAGCAATAAAAAATAAAAATAAATTATGAATTCTGTAATACTAGGGTAAATATTCTTCAAATTTATTAATAAAATAACATTCACATTTTTTCGTACATACTTTAAGTTAGTTCAATGTCGGTACTATTAATCAATTAAAAAAAGAAGGTAACTGAAGATTTCTGTTATAATTAATGAGATTTTGACGGTCTTTGACAAAAATTTGAAATCAATCGCCACATCTAGTTATTTATGAAGTTGAGCGAATAAATTATAATAGAAATAGTCAATTAAAAGCGTTTAGTGATTTACATACATATTAAAAAAAACTCTTAAGATGTATATTTTTTTTCTGTTCCGTGTTAACTTAAATATAACTTAACAAAAATTTTTAGGTAAATTGGTGGGGACTCTACCTTCAAAAACCAAGTATAAAAGCGAAAACGTCTCAAAGTCAGTCAGCTCCTTGCAAAAACAAACTAAGCAGCATGGCGGTTAAAGTAAGAAGTTTTTACAAAAAAATAATCTAAATTCTTATAAAATCCATTTTCAGTTTGTCGTATTGGCAGTTCTCGTTGCTGTAGCCAAAGCTGGATATCCTTTAGGACATTTTGGCTACTCCGCTCCTGTGGCTCACGTTCCTGCTCCAGTAGCGTATGCCGCCCCTATCCAGAGAACCATCATTGCTGAACCAGAAGCTCCAGCTCATTATGACTTTGGATACGCCGTTCATGATCCTTTGACTGGAGACAGCAAGAGTCAAGTCGAGACTCGGCGTGGAGACGTCGTTCAAGGAAGTTACTCCTTGGTCGATCCTGACGGTACTAAACGTACCGTGAACTACGCCGCTGATCCCCACAATGGTTTCAATGCTGTAGTCCACAAAGAACCACTTGCTGTTGCTCCTGTAGCGCCTGTAGCAAGGATCGCCGCCGCCCCTCTTCATGGTTACGCAGGTCCCGCCCTTCATCACGCTTCCTATTATTAAGTACGATTGTTGTTAATATTCATATTTTTTGTTTTTTGTATTATGCAAAAAGTAAAATAAAAAAAATTAACATTGTTTTTAAAGATCTAGTGTTATTTATTGAGAATTGATTGATGTAATTCGATGGGTGGGTTGAGCCCGGAAATTAGGATATTGGATACCTTGACCCTGTGAGATCGTAATAACATAAATATTAGAAGTCAAGGCTTGGCTTTTGATTTTTCAAGTCGTAATTTATTTGAAAACGCGGATATGGTAGATCAAAAATAAATTTGAGTCCTTGCTATAGGTATCACCTTGTTATTCTGTAATGCATTTGTAATTTTATAATTTTCTGGAAAGTTTTGTGTTCTATAAACATAAACTACAGTCAGAAAAAAATTGATTAGATAACGATAATAAAATGGCATTATTATTATTATTATTATTATTATTATTTTCGTATTTTAGCAATTCATCTAATTTCAAGAAAATAGATGACAAGGCATAAAAAAATTAGTATCAACCATGTCAATTTTTTTTAGATTTTACTTAAAATAAAATTTTATTTTACACATTCCCACTTCTATAAATTACCTCTTATTTTAAAGCTACTAATTTTAAAGATGTCTTTCAAAGCTAAATAGTGATTTTGCAAATTTGGTACCTATGTATAAGTCGTCGTAGCTACTAATAGCTAAACCAAAGAAACAAAACAATGCCACTTACTCATTAGTGTTGCTAGAGTAATAAAATTCTACCAGAAGGCTACTAAAGTATCATAAATAAATCTATAAATTATTTTAGTTTTTTTAACATCTTTAACATCCCCATCAAACTAATCATTCATATTTCAAAAATAGTTGCAAAAAGCCCACCAAAAATAATAGTTATTTATGTATTAAGGGCGTAATTAAAAAGATTATGGTACGAGGAAATGTTTAAAGCCTGACGTAGGAGAGCTTTTAATGTCCCGATGGCCATTAGTAACGATTACACCCGTGGTACATACAACGTTATATTTTATTTTGAATCGTTTTAATTTTTCAAATCAAAAGAATAATATTCCAAATTCCGGTATTTTTTTTAAACTGTGAAAAAAATCCAGATTAACTAGTTGACTAGTTTGTCGTTGCCAGGATACGGTATGTTGTTATATTCTGATTTGCGATTTTTCAAAATGGAATCTGGTGAAAATCCTGTATAAAAACGTGTATTCTAGAGAAATGTTATAACAGGTAAAAGCCCAAAATTTAAGAAAAAGTTGTGTCACGCTTCGTGCTTTTGTAGTGTTTAACAGTTTTTGAAATAAATAATGATTTTTCATGATAATTGTTATTTAATGTAAAAAGTGACATTTACAAAATTGAAGACGTTTATTCGACAGCTAGATGAATGTACAGTTACTTATGTGTTATTGTTGCGTAGCAATTTAGAAAAATTCAGCGCTATAAAAATAAGATTACGCCCTGATTTGCGGGCGTATAAAGTAGATTATGGTTTCAAAAAAAAATAATAAAATATAAAAATAAGTTTTTTTCTTTAATATGTTTATTAAAACTTCTACTAAACTGATTGCTGTTGTTATTGTTCATTATATAATTAGTTTATAAGTTGTGTCTTGGGTGTTTTGGACGAAATAATGTGAAAAAATTAAAAACTTTAATCTGTGGGACGTTTCGTGGACTATAATTCCACTTTTTCAGACCTGATAAAATTGTGAGGTAAATAAGTTTATTGGACTCTGAATTCTCTTACCTTGGATTAAACTTATAAGTGTTTTTTTTTCATTTATTTAGTTAGTTAGTTTGGTAAGTTGAATTAAAACAAAGTCCATATAAACCCAACCTCACATGTCAAATTAATTTTCAAAACAATAAACAATCAAATAGGACGAAGACAATTAAAATATGTTATTTAGTGGGATGTTTGTACTTTTTTGAATTTATGTAATAAGCCACTGTAGATCCTGCTCAGGTTTTTCGTATCTTCCCTGATATTTACTGTCGAATTCGTGTAAATATGTATTATTTCCGCAATATTCTTCTTAATTTAATGATTTTTTTTTCTCTGCGAAGTTGAATTTATGCCCTGTTTTGTAATGGTGGAAGGACAGTGCAGTTGCTTTTTCATTGAGTGATTGACAGTCATATTGATGTTGTTGAATCCTCTTACCTAAGTTTTTGTTTAGTTTGTCCAACGTAGTTTAAATTAACGACATTTACATACAACATTACTAACTCCATGGACCTGGCAGAAACCATTAATAACACCGTTTTACCGAAAGACTACGTACTAA
Organism: Tribolium confusum; assembly: GCA_029207805.1. NCBI lineage: Eukaryota > Metazoa > Arthropoda > Insecta > Coleoptera > Tenebrionidae > Tribolium > Tribolium confusum. The sequence goes on from JALGAY010000003.1 coordinate 8,149,759, forward strand.
TTTCGCTTGATGTAAAATCCCTGTTCACGAACATCCCCAAAGAACTCGTGATATCAATTATAAAGCAGAAGTAGACCTTTATTAAGTCGTATATTGACATACCAAAACCTCTACTTATTAGAATAATAGAACACATATTTGCTACCAGCTATTTCTTGTTCAACAATAAAATCTATAAACAATCTGATGGAACGGCAATGGGAAACACCCTGAGCCCAGTCCTCGCTAACTTAGTAATGGGCTCCAGAAGCCGTGACGTCAAAAATCCGCGAAATTTTTGAAACACTGTCATTCGATAAAAATACCTTGAAAAAGTCGACCTTATTGCACATGTAAATAGGGTTGAATTTACAAAGATTAAATTTTAAGCGATGAATAAATACACTAAATAAAATAAATAAGACCTAAAAATATCGGCATTCGATACCCTAAACATTTCATTTATTGATAAGTCACGACTTACAACAAATTTACACTTAATAAAGAATATAATGAAAAATAAAACGTTCGATGCACAGATTTCATTCATTACTAAGCTTTAATGCAGGTCCAACATGAGCGAATTTCAGCGAACCATACCGAACGTTAACGATTTTCTTGATTTGTGCGCGCGTTTGCGCGCTACTTCGCTACTTGGCCATCTTTGGTAGTTGCATTACAGCCGTTCGGGTGACTTTGAGAGCACGAAGCTTGTACTGTAATTTCTATTTTCGATTAATTTCTCAAATATGCGAGAATTGTTTGTAACTTGTGACTGGATTAAAACTAGAATGTTTTGAATATTGGAGAAGAGTGTTTTTATGTCTTATTTGTGTTTCCATATGTGATTATTATTCGGTCAAAGTTTAGCTGTTATAATTTCAACCTTATGCACTAGTGCAATAAGGGCGACTTTTTTAAGGTATGTTTTTAGAATGACAGTGCTTCAAACGTTCGCGCTAAAATTACGACACACTTCTCCAGCCCATGAACGACCTGATAGAGTCGTGTGTTCGCAATCTATCATTCGTAATTCCACTTCTCAAAGTATATGTAGACGATACTATATTGGCAGTCTCAAGGAATTCACAAAAACTTGTCCAACAACATTTCAACAACTATGATGAGAAATTACAATTCACCATAGAAACGGAAACAGAAATAAAGATCCCATTTTTAGATGTGCTTATTATAAGAGACAAAGAAGGCAAACTTAAAACAAAATGGTATTTTAAACATAACAGTTCCCAAATAATTCGTAATTATAAATTTCACCACCCAGTCCAACAGAAATTCTCAACTATTACAGGACTTATAAAAAGAGCCCTTAAGCTAAGTCATCACACATTCCATAAAGATGTGTTTCACAGAATTAAAATAATGCTATCGAACAACAACTACCCCGTTTATTTAATAAATCAGGTATACAAGAAATGTTACAATGAGCTATCAACAAAAAGGAGAACAAAACTGAACGAAAACAGCGAATACTTCAAAATACCGTATATCGAGGGTCTCACCATTCACCAACAACTTGAATCGATGTCTTCGAATTTTGAACTGCAAAATGGCCGCCTACAACTTGTGTACGACGAAAATATTCTTCACCAACCTAAAAGATAAAATACCAGTTAAAGATCAGTCCTATTTAATATATAAAATACCATGTAATAACTGCAATTTAAACTACGTTGGACAAACTAAACAAAAACTAGGTAAGAGGATCCAACAACATCGATATGACTGTCAATCACTCAATGAAAAAGCAACTGCACTGTCCCTCCACCATTACGAAACAGAGCATAACTTCAACTTTGCAAGTCCGTACACTTTCAGAACAGCACACCAATAAAAGTGTGCAGATGACAAAATAGTGTCGGGCCAGTCTCATTTGCAAATTGAAGGGAAGGAAGCCAAGCGGCACGTGGTCAGCGAAAGGTCAGCGGCACTCGTCATTCTTGTTCATTCTGATTAGTGTCGTTTGCTGACAGATTTTGATGACCCAACATGCTGTTCTGAAAGTGTACGGACTCAAACAAAATCATCAAATTAAGAGGAATATCGCGAAAATGATACATATTTACACGAATTCGACAGTAAATATCAGGGAAGATACGAAAAACCTGAGCAGGATCTACAGTGGCTTATTACATAAAATCAAAGAAGTTCAAGGAGGTCAAGCATCCCACTAAATAACATATTTTAATTGTCTTCGTCCTATTTGATTGTTTATTGTTTTGGAAATTAATTTGACATGTGAGGTTGAGTTTATATGAAGTTTGTTTTGATCCAACTTACCAAACTAACAAATCTAAATTCACCATATGATTGCATTAGAAACAAAATGGGGACCATTTTCATGTCTTCGGTCTAAAATTAAAAAATGAACGAAAATAAACACTTATAAGTTTAATCCAAGTAAAAGAATTCAGAGACCAATAAACTTATTTACCTCACAATTTTATCAGGTCTGAAAAAGTGGAAATATAGTCCACGAAACGTCCCACAGATTAAAGTTTTTTATTTTTTCATTTTATTTCGTCCAAAACACCCAAGACACAACTTATCAACTTTTACTAAACCTTTTACATGTATGTTTACTAAACTTTCTATTAAGTGAATTTTTAGAAATATTCAAAAATATTTTTAAAAAATCAAAAAATTTTTATCAACATGAAACGCAGTCGAATTAATCTGCTGTCTCCAGTGTGGCAGGAATAATTTTTTATACGCACGACCCATATAATATATGAAGTCCAAGGAGTTACTAAAGCAAATAATAGCAGAAATACAGTGAGAGTGATGTTATGATTTCAGAAGGCTAACATATCGTAAGAAAAAATCTTGAACTTATAACTTTTAAATGAAAAGGAGCTTTATCCACCGATATTTCACCACTCAAAATAGTTATAGTTAGCCATGGTATAAATATGATATAAAGTATAGTAATGCTATTTCCATACGATGCTGGTAGACTTGAAAAAAATTGAGGTTTTGTTGGGAGGCTTTTTGTGGTCACTTTTACATTTTACACTAACACATAATCCTCAAACAGCTAAAAACTAAAACAACTACTTTTCGAACAAGTCACTACACTACTTTGTCTTATATTTTACAACCGTTTAATGAAAGAAATAACAAAGTGTTATTATAGATAATAAATGAAACTAAAATTAATTTTTATATGTTTTTATTTAGAATTCATTTATTTGTATAAAACACAACAACAGTCTTAGCAACACTTAAAAAAAAGCTTTAGAGTATCCCAGTCCAGCGGAATATCCTAAACCTCGGGCATATCCTGGGAAAGCTCTGGCGTATCCCAAGCCTCCAGCATATCCTAATCCTCTAGCATATCCGAAACCGCTGTATCCTACAGCTGGGGCAGCATAGCTAGCGATAGCAGGGGCGGCAAATCGGGCAACTGGAGCAGCTACATGAGCTACGGGAGCGGCAACATGTGCGACACGAGCTGCTACAGCTACAGGAGCGGCAACATGAGCAACGGGAGCGGCTACAGCTACTGGAGCAGCAACTCTGGCAACTGGAGCAACAGCGACGGGAGCAGCAACTTTAGCTACAAGAGGTTCTTTGTGGACAACAGCGTTGAAACCGTTGATGGGATCGGCAGCATATTCTACAGTACGTCTGGTCCCGTCAGAGTCAACCAAAGAATAAGCTCCTTGCACAACGTCTCCACGGCGAGATTCGTGTTGGGACTTGCTGTCGCCGGTGTGAGGATCATTGACGGCGTAGCCGAAGTCGTAGTGAGCTGGGGCATAGGGTTCGGCAACTACGGCTTTGGCGACGGGGGCGGCGTAAGCTACAGGAGCTACTGCTCTGGCAACAGGGGCAGCGTAAGCAACTGGCGCTACAGCTCTGGCAATAGGAGCGGCGTAAGCTCTGGCGATGGGAGCAGCATATCCAACAGCTGGTGCGGCGTAGGCTCTGGCTATGGGGGCAGCATATCCAACAGCTGGGGCGGCGTAAGCTCTGGCAATAGGGGCAGCATAAGCTCTGGCTGCATAACCAACAGCTGGGGCGGCGTAGGAAAGAGCGGGAGCGGCAGCGTAAGAAAGAGGTACTCCAGCACGGGCCAGAGCCAAGAGGGTTGAAAATACGACAAGCTGAAAGATAATATAATTATGTAAATCTATTCAAAAATATGATTTGAGATTCACTTACTTTGAATGCCATGTTGCTTACTTTGTCACTGCCTGTTGAGTGTGGAGAAACAGTGCAATTTTCAATTTTTATATAAAAATTTTTAAGGCGTGGTTGAAACAAATGTGTTGCAACCCCAATCCTGATAAAGAGTTTCTTGTAAAACGAGTCGATTTAAGATTGAAATTTATCGTGGCAATTGCATTAATAATTTTGCGTATTGCATTTTGATACATTTCAAGGTTCCGGTTTTTGGAACTGACCTTTAAGGGTTTTGCAAGAATGATCTTGTTTTGAAGTTACGTCCAATTCTAGTTTACCCAGATATTTGATACCTACTTACATTCTCTTTTCGTTTTTTTACAGTTTGATATTAAAATAAGAAGTAGCAATTTTTTAATTACCTTTAGTGTTTTGACTAAAAACGTAAATCACGTATTAGGTAAGATCAAGATCAGGGAACTATACGACAAAGATTATGTAATAAAAAATATAACAAGTATTCAAGTCAAATGCCTTGAATAGATAAATATAAATACATATAAATTATTATGACAAATCAAACATATATTGTGTGTTTAATTAAATAAATTATCATCAACACTCTTGAGAAAACATTCGCAAACACATTCATTACCGACTCTCGGGTTTTGCTTCCACCCTCTTTCTTTGAATTACCTAATTATAATAAAAACAGTATTTTTATAACATATTATTTACAGCTGATGTAAAGTAAAAAATAATTTTCTTGCAAAAATATTGATCATTCAATACGTACATACAAGAATCCATCAAATATTTATAAATAAGTTTATCTAAAATATTATTTTTTAGATCATGACTTTCTAAATAATATCAAATATTACATTACTTAGCAAAAGTGCGCTTATTTATGGTTTGTCATATATTTGTCATACTCGTAGTGAATATTTCCTTATTAATATAAAAAAAGCTACCTGAACAAGCACAATGAATAGGACCACCACGTAACCAATTTTTTTGTCGGCATATTTTTTTCATTTGATAATTTTGAGTGATAAAAAATAAATAAATTCATCGCACATATTTTTATATAATTGGCCAATACCTTTCTTGACCAGTTATAAAATTCAGTCATAACGACTTGATTATTGTACTATTTTGAGTCCGTAAAGAAGCATTTTACGAACTTGTTCACAATGGCAAAGTAAAACAGCCGCCTGTTAAAAGAGTAGTTTCTGTCTAAACTAAATCAAAATTTATTTCAAGCACTATTTCTTATAGATAGAAGGTGTAAGTCTCTTTGTACAAACTTTTTATCTTAGTAGGATGCAGACACTCCATAGCATTTGATGCAATTTCACTCACTTCTATTTATTTTCAGAAATTTATAAAAAAAAATTGAAACAATTTTTTGTGTTTGTGGTGTTAAATTTGTTTATAAACAAACTTGGTTCCCTTAGTTACTTACTAGCGCTCTACATACAACCACATTTTTTAATAGCAATTAGCAAATTTTTAAAGAATTAAAAAGAAAATTTTGCATATGCAACCCAACATGAAGCTTTATAAGTAATTCTTTGTACATAATTAGACTTTATGGACTTGTCTAATTTATACGTCTCGTCGGCTGCGCAACACGTCCATAAAGGCCTAAATTATTATTTATTATATAAACAGCTATTTTTTCAAAAATCAGTTTGGTCACAAAAAACAATAAAAATTTTTTAGCACACAAGTGATTACTTGTTACTATTTTTTTTATATCTTTGTTATGTTACAAGAGAGGCAACAAGATCATTTATTAAGGTTTACTACAACCATACACAAAATGTACTACAATATTTCCAGACCAATAAAATTATTCCAAACCATTTTTGGCGTACCTGACTTTAAAGACAAGTTTTTCTTATTACTGGTGCAATAAAAATTGTATCGTTATAAAACGCAAGTAATTTAAGGTTGTTATACTTTTTGATGCGATCTGAGAAAACCGCCCGGTGCAGGCAGATTTGTCATCACTTTTACGTAGATTTGATGTGCCGCGGGCGGTTTTCTCAGATGACATCAAAGTGTTTTGTTGTCATTAATGTTTTGTTTTTACTTTTGAGGTATTGCAATTAATTTAAAGTACATGTAAAATAATTTAAAAACATGTGATAGAAACATATTGGGTTTATCTTATAATGTTGGAGAAGAATTAAAATTCGATACCAGGTAAAATAGCAGGTACTGAAGTGAAATGAACTTTGGGAATTTAGCTTATCATTCCTGCATATTAATGAAGCTTTTCGGCACTTCATGTTAAAACAGTTTTTTTTCACATGTTTTTAAATTGTTTTACATGTACTTTAAATTAATTGCAATAGCTCAAAACTAAAAACAAAGATCAGATTACAAAAAGTAAATTAAATATTTAATTGCGATTAACTTTTAATTCGTGATTAAATTGAACTTTCGTATAATTGATTGGTCAAAATAGATACTTAATTGCGAATTAAATGTTTAATCGCAATTAAAGTCAATGTCACTTTCTGTAAACTGACCCTAAGGGTCGGTTTACAAAACATAACATTAACTTTAATAGCAACCAAATATTTTATTTGCAATGCAGTTTCGGCCAATGAGATGTGAAAAAAGCCAAATTAACAGCGAATTAAAAGTTAAATACAATTGCATATTTAATTCGTCTTCTGTAAACCGGCTCTAAATAAAAACAGGGTCATAGTTAGAATTAAAATAATCTTGGTATTTGCGTGCATTGCGGAACATCTGGTAGAGAAAACTGTCATAAATCAAGATCCATCCTTACGGTGATTATCCCTGTCTATAAAGTGTACAATGGCTATTGTTCGGTTTATAGAAGGGTCTTAAAAAGTCGGCCCACTTACAGATACAAATACAGCACCTGAATCGTACAATCGACCAACAGCAAACGACACAACTTTCTTTTTATCCCAAACTGAGTAAATTGACTACCCTGTCATAAATAACCATCAGAAAAAAGACTTTAATATCAAAATTACAAATTAAAAACAACTAAAATTACCTATTTAAAGTAATGTAATAACACAAACAAATGTATGTAAACTTATTAAGTAAAAGCCAAAAAACTTCCTATTCAATATAATAATTTTAAGTTTAGGCAGTATAAACTTCCACTGTAGATAATTATATCTAATTTTTTTTAGAATTTTTGTTCAAATAAAAAGTACCATTGGTGAAGGTAAAACTGGACACCCAGTACAATACCGAGTTATTTCTGCATATTTGCCCAGCCCTGGTAATTACGTTTTACTGATAAAACACACATAAACAAATTAAAATATTCAATTTGCCAAGATGCGTCTTTAAGCTTCTGCTACTTTAAAAACATAGTTGACATATTGGATTACCACAAGTGCAAATTTTACGACCAATCACAGAAAACATTACTTAAAACCATTGCCTTAGAGTAGTCTTTTGTCGATTTCCACCAACAATACCTACTTCTAAATCAAATTGCATCGTGTATAACCTTGATGCCAAAATTAGAAATTAATCTTCTTTTTTTTAAATTGTTATTTTTATAGTTTATATTTAAATATTATATTAAATAGTTATTTAGTCATTTGATTTTCAGTAGAGTAATGCAAAATAGTTATTTTTATAACCCATAATTTTGTTATCACTTGAGATAAAACAAAATTTGTTTGGGTATATTTTCGTCATTTGTGATGCTGTATGTCGTGTTAAAATTTTGCTCCATACATTTGAATTACCCAATATTTTCTTATCAAATATAACACGTGGTATAATGAATCGTCAAAGATATTAAATTCGTGCAAATAAAGCTGTACACTTCATTCGTCTTTGACTCGTAAACCTGCAGCTCTATTATTTTACTCAAAATTTCATCGGTAATAATCACACCAATAGTAATTTATAATCAAAAATTACTGTTGGTATATTAATAATATTATTACTATTTACTATTATTACTATTGCATTACTACTATTAATTAGTATCAAAACGTTTAAAACAAGGTTTAGAAATATCTCAAAAAAAAATTTAACAAAAATACCAATGTGCTCGTAAAAGTTCTTATTTAGAAAAGCTTTTTAGCGGCAAAAACCAAAAGCATTTTTGGATTGTATTAAAACTGTAAGGTAATATTTAGGTGGATAATATATAATATGTAGTTACATTTATTTTAGGCGAAATAGTAAACGTATAAATTGACAGATTAATATTGTAGTTTATAAGAAGCTTGCTAACAAAATTTGGAATAAATTTTAAAAAAAAATCATTCTAATCAATACCCAGTCAAACAATCAAATGTTACGCCACTGACTCGTAGTCAAAAAAGATAAAAAGCGGAGATGCACTAATTGTGGAACCGCTCATGTACTTTCGGAAACAATTCTACTCTATCTATTTAGGTACGAGTATAAGGGTTAGGTGTAGTCAGAGGCACGAAAAAATTAGAATTTTCAGTAATTTATTTTGCTATTAAATCATATTATTCTACAAAAGTAATATGGCGTTATTATACAATGTTTTGACTTGAAGTCACAAAAATTTCAAAAAAAAGAAAAATTTAATTTCCAAAGTTATAGCTGTCTGTGTTGACCTAGTTCCAAAAAAAGGTCCTTGCGGTGACAATCATAAGTCCTTGGAGATTCATCTAAAATCAATCGGATAGAAAAAAATAGTTTTATAAATAGATAATCCTGGGCCTGATCGAAGCTTTTTTTTCAAAAATTAACAAAATGGCGGACTCAGGAAATTTTTTTCTAAATTTTTGGGAAAAAATCAACAGTTAATTGGTCTTAAAAATCAAAATTTTTGAAAAAAAAATATCCTTTGATCAGGCCCGAGTTTATTATGTATTCTAAAAGCTCTATAAATTTCATTAAAATCTACTGAGCGGTTTTCGAGTTACAGTTGTCACCAGTACAAAAAACATAGTTTTGAGAAAAACGCATTTAAAGTTTCACACTAGATTTACGTACAGAAATACGAATTATTAAATTAATGTGACGTGGCCTTTGAAAAAAAATAATTTGTAGCACTTATACTACCTAGAAATTGTAAATATATATATATATATAGGTATCTACAAATTTAGGTACATTTACATACATCAAAGTTTTAGTTCATGGATGACAACAGAACCCTAAAAACCGGTTTCTTGCAGCTGCCGCTAGCTACCTGCTCCCGAGCACTCTTTGTTATTTTGTCGAATAACTCAAAAAGTAATTATCCGATCAAATTGAAATTAATGCAAAAAAAAACAAATTGATTTTTTGAAAATTCTGACTACCCCTAACCCCATAATAGAGTAATAAAAAGTTGAACTACGACTACAGCTGTTGATAGGTATTTTAAATAGATCAATAAATGTAAATTTCAGTTTTTTATTATTAAAATATGGAAAACATTTTCCTCTACAAATGAGGTATTTTAATAACGACTATTCAAAAAAAATAGAATATTACAACGGTTATAAATTAACCAAGAAGAGCTTTGGAATATCCTAATCCAGCGCTGTATCCATATCCACCGGCATAACCTAAACCACTGTATCCCAAACCTACAGCAGGGGCAGCGTAACTGTGGATAGCTGGAGCAGCGTAGCTGTGGATGGCTGGGGCGGCGTAGCTTGCGATAGCTGGAGCAGCAATTTTAGCTACAGGGGCGGCATAAGCAACTGGAGCAACGGCATGAGCTACGGCTTTGACAGCCAAGGGTTCTTTGTGAACGACGGCATTGAAACCATTGTGAGGGTCAGCAGTGTATTCGACAATACGTCTGGTTCCATCAGAATCGACCAAAGAGTAGGAGCCTTGGACGACATCTCCACGGCGAGATTCGTGCTGGGTTTTGCTGTCTCCGGTGTGAGGGTCGTTGACGCCGTAAGCGAAGTCGTAGTGAGCTGGGGCGTAGGGTTCGGCAACAACAGCTTTAGCAACTGGGGCGGCGTAAGCCACAGAAGCTACAGCTTTGGCGATGGGAGCGGCATAGGAGATGGCGGGAGCGGCATGGTAGGCAACGGCGGGAGCAGCGTGGTAGGCAACGGCAGGAGCGGCATGGTAGGAAACGGCAGGAGCGGCGTGGTAAGATACGGCAGGGGCGGCGGCGTAGGAAATAGCGGGAGCAGCGGCATAAGACAGAGCTGGAACTCCGGCACGAGCCAAGGCCAAAAGGGTAGAAAATACAACAAACTAAAACGGATTACAATAAAATATTCAATTTATAGAAAATATATTAAAAACGCATTAACTTTATTTAAAAATATTACTTACTTTGAATGCCATGTTGTTCAGTTAAGCTTTTGATTTTGAATGTGATTTTATCGAAATAAAAGTCAATTTTTATATGTATCTCAAAGAAGGTGTGGTCTACACCTACTGATGCCGTAATCCTAATAAACCAGAAAATTGTTTCTTTGATTTCTGGTAAATCAAGTTACATTCGAATTTTTTGCCTAATAATTGCATTTGTTTCTACTATTGTAACAACCAGAAAAATTTCGTAAATTTTTAATGATTTTATTAAAAAATGTTTTTAATTTTAATATGTGAGATTTTATTCTATATTATTATTATTTATTGCACGTACTTGTTGTGGTTAACTAACTAAATTAATAAACTGAGTTAAAAATTAAGTTAGTGAAATTATGTATCTTTATTACCTTAGGTCCTTACTTATACATTACAACAAAAGAAATATAATTTTTTGTTTTATATGATCGTGACACACAAACCTTGTATCAAAATTATATTTTACAAAAACTAATGTAGCAAGAATTAATGCTGATTTGCTAATTACATCAGTTTCATAATAAAATATTTAATTTTTGTAAATTGATGTCGTCTATGTTTTTACCTTCAAAACGCCTAGGCAAAAATTTTGAAATATTTGTACTAATTTTTTTTTAATTTTAAAAAATGTTTTGTCAATGTTAAAATTAAATAAACCTGTATTTGTAAACAGACTTTACAAAAATACCTATTCACCTATTTTATATCTGTATGTAAACTTAACTTTGAGTAGGTTTTTAGTTATTTATTATAGACCAACTAGTAGGTAGCCGGATTTTGTATAATTTTAAAATTATAAAATTTAAATAATAAACCAGGAGCCCACTGCCAGAATACCGAACTTCTCAATAAATTTTTGCAGTTACAAATGGGTATTGCCTGTTTACATGACTTCCGGACGACTACAGCCATTTTTTCTTACAATTAGTAAGTATGTAGAATTGCATTATTCTTCGCCAAATTATTGATTTTTTTAATAAGTTGGTTAAGTTTGTTATATAATTAAAATAAAACACATAAAAAATACCTAAAAACAGCCAACATATTTTTTGAAAAATGATGCTGACTGTGAGAATGACAATGACTGTGAGAATGACAACAGATAATTTTTTTTTCTGCACTTCAAGGATTAGGTTTGCAACCTGTTCCGTCTTCATCTTTGCCATCTTCTTCTGGGCCTACCTACGTCTCTATTTCTTCTTGCTCTATAACGTAATACTTGTTTTACCATCCTATCATCGATTATTCTTTCAATATGTTGTTTCCATTCTATTGTGTTCTGATATATTTTATCATTCATCGAGAATAGGTTCAATTCATCCCTTATTTCTTCATTTCTTATTTGATCTCTTATTGCTCAATCTTTTGTTCTTAAAATATTATTTCAGCAGCTTGTATGCGTTTGCTGTCTTGTTTTCGCAGAACCCAAGTTTACTTCCGTAGAATAATATGGTGCTGCCATTACTTTATAGAAATTCATTTTTTTGTATGTGTCCTTTGTATAGTGCCACATATCATTTGGTATTTATGTATTTTATTTGTAATGTCTTTTTCATAATCGTAGCTTATGTCGCATCCTATAAAATTAAAATGAGATACCTGTCATATGGGCTCTTCTTTTAGTTTATTTTGGAACGTATGGGTTGCTTCCCTATAAAAGCCATAACATTCTGTTTTTTTTTTCTGATATTTTTAGGTTGTAATTCTTACATATTTGATTTAAGCGGTAAAATGCGTTTTGTAGTTCATCTTTTGTTCTTTTGATATAATTATTAGTAGATGTCAGTCTTATTCCAAGACTAGTTTCTTGTGTCCATTGTTATATGACATTGTTGATATACAGTGTGTAAAAGCCAAATAGAATAAACTCATTATTTCAGTTACTGTACATAATTATAAAAAATCTCGAAACACGGCAAATTTAAATTATAGATTGACATTCTTCAACGTAAAATTGTGATACAATAACCTTCAATTTTTTAAATAAAAAGTATAGGCTTGTAATATATCGTTTAAAAATTCTCTTCAGTCTCTACTCAAAAATCTTATCGTTTTCAAGTTTATCACAAGAATTAAGATAGAATTAAATTTCGCTGTAATACAGGATAATTTTTTTATCTGTTCCCGCACGAAACTCTAAAAATAGGCAACACGTTATACAAACGAAAAGTTAGTTAATTAATTAATTAGTGTGGCAACAAATGATGGAAATAAATTGACTCTGGAAGCACTGTTAAAGATATTATCAACAATGTTGACATTAATTCACAACTCTAAAGGCCTTAATTTTGAAAATAAATTTTTCAAAGTATAATGTGTTGCCTATTTTTAGAGGTTCAAGCGAGAACAGATAAAAAAATCACCCTGTATAGTCAAACGGTAAAATGTAATGAAAAATGTTGCCAAGACTTTTGCGGTGAACATTTTGAACATCCATTTCATTGAAATTCACAGTTCTTTTTACTGTTTTACATTTTATTACATGTTTCATTACATTTAAATTAAATTAAATTTCGCTATAATATACTCAAAATGTAAAATGTAATAGAAAATGTAATAAAATGTAAAACACTAAAAAGAACTGTGAATTTCTATGAAGTAGATGTCTAAAATGTTCACCGCGAACGTCTTGGCAACATTTTCCATTATATGTTACATTTTGAGGATACTATAGCGAAATTTAATTCTATCTTCATTCTTGCAATAAACTTAAAAACAATAACATTTTTGAATAGAGAATGAAGAGACCTTTCAAACAATATATTACAAGCCTATACTTCCTATTTAAAAAAATGGGGGTTGTACCTGTCATTCGAAAGGGGTTGAAAGTAGAGACACATTGCATTTTTACGTAGAAAAATGTCAATTTATAATTTAAGTTTGACGTGTTTCGATATTTTTTATAAATATGTACAGTAACCAAAATGAATTTATTCCATTTGGCTTTTACATAATCGTATGTTATATAGGATTGACGAGAAACTGCACCCTTGTCTGACTCCTCTGTTGATTGTTATTGGCTCTGTTTTGTTCTTTTATCACACCTAATGTCTGGTATAACCTCGTCTATCCATAATTTTTAAAAGAGTGGTTTTGTTTACCCGATCAAAAGCTTTTTCATAGTCAATAAAGGTGATATGAGTTTCTAGGCTATATTTTTCCTTCCTTTTTATATCAGTTGTCGTCTATGGTTATATTGTCGCTGCAAGGTCTTTCTTTACAAAATTCGTTCTGTTCTTCTAATAGTAGTGCATTGGCTATTATTTTTAGCCTGTTGTTTATAAATCGAGCATAGGTATATCATCTCCTTGAGCATCTCCTAGAACCTAAAGCATCTCCTTTTTTATAAAGTAATATTACTTCCGCCGTCTTCAATTCGTCTGGTACTTTTCTCTGCTTCCAGCATTTGTTTAGTAAGTGTCGTAGTCTCAGTTCTATTAGTAACCTACCATATTTTATTAGTTCTATGTTTATGGTGTTAGATTCCGCTTCTTTCCGATTTTTTAATTGTTTTAGCGATTCTTGTAATTCAACTGGCGTAATCTCGCCTCCTGTGTATGGTGTCGTTTTTTAGTAGCTCGGATCTGTTGTTAAATTTAGGTTTTGATGTTTATTTTTATGTCTTTTGTGTTCTTCTTCTATCCATAGTATTTGACAATGTTCTATCTATGTATCTTTGTCTATTGTATGGATACGTGCGGTATCTTTTTCTTGTTTGTTAAGTTGTCGCATAACTTTGTAAGCTACTTTTTGTCTTCCGTACATGTCGATCTCTATATTGAACATAAATTTGTCCCAAAATTCCTTGTGTGCATTTCCGACAATATCTTTTGCTTTATTGCGTTTGTTTATGTAATTTAGTCTAGCTTCTTAAATGTTTTGGCGGAAAGAGTTTAAGTACGCCTTATGTTTTTCATTTATTGCTTTTTCTATATGTTCTGTTCAAATTCTTAAACCGAATTTTTTTCTATATTTCTTCTTTTTTCCGATTGCTTTGTTTGCTGCTTTTGTAATGCATTCCTTTATGTTATACCATTCTTGATTTATATTCTTTTCTGTTGCGTATGTCTGTAGATATATTTGTAATTGATGCTGGTATAAATATTTTATACCAATTTCCTGTAGGAGATATACTTTATATACTTATTCATCTGATGTTCTTTTCTATTTTTTCTCCATTTTGTTAGTAACATTATTTTAGATATAACTAAATAATGATCTGAGTTTATGTCGCTTCCTCTGTGTACTTTTACATCTTGCACTAATGCATTTAAACAAATAATATCTAATAAAAATCATTTATAACAATTGATTATTTATTTAATTATTTTCTTAAATAACTCATACATAAGTGATTTCACTTTAAATTCTCAAATAATTGTACGGTGCTACACCGAAGGGCACTTGGTATCCGTATGGATGATACCCATAAGGAAACCCAGAATAGGGCAGTCCATTGTATGAATAGGGCAGTCCATTGTAAGGAAAATAAGAATGAGCGTATGGAGCTACAGCTGGAGTTCCATAAGCACGAATACCTCCAGGATATGCATATCCTCCGGCGAGAGGAACTGGTACCACACGAAGAGGATTGTACGATTCTTTGTATTGACCATCATCACCATCATGTCCATCATCACGAGCTACTCTATAACTTCCATCATCATGTCCTTTTTCTTCATTTCCTGGGTGATAGCTGCCATCATCGTGACCTTCATCGTGTTGCTCGTGGTAGGTGCCATCATCTTCTCCTTCAGGGTGTACTTCATAACGGGCTTTATTATAAGCACCTTCTTCTTCACCTTCATGATGATAGCTGCCGTCGTCTTCACCGGGTACTACAGTAGTGTGCGTTTCCTCGTGGTATTCTTCGTGGTGCTCTTCATGGTGCTCTTCGTGGTGACCTTCTTCAACATTTGCAACAAATCCGTTTTTGTCGTCAGCGGTGTAGTGAACAGTGCGGGTCACACCGTTAGGGTCGACGACGGTGTAGCTGCCTTTGATGACGTTGCCATCAGCGATTTCTTTACGACTATGCGAGTTGGAAACGTCGTAGGAGAAGTCATAATTGGCGGGAATTGCTTCGGAGAAGGCTGCGAGAGCCAAGCAAAAAACTACCTAAAAAATAAAAATATAAAAAATTTTTAGAGATAAGCTGACATTGGCTTACTATGATTGCCATTGTTCTTTGTGTTTATGTTTTTTCACCATGTGGTTTGAGTTTATATAGGAAATGTTGTTTGGGGAGAAATTTCCGTTATTATTTTTTAATTATTATAAGAAACTAATTGTGCATTGCTTCACCGATGACACGTCTGATAGGGAATAATAATGAGGTTGCTTGAATGCCCTCAACTTGTATTTAATTGATTTTCAAATAATATAAGATCCTAAAAGATAAAGCAAAATTTTTTACAAAAAATCCTAATTGTAAACACCGCTAATACATATATACAAAATATTGTAGTAAAGGTTTTACAAATATTATTATTTTGTAAACTTATAGGTTAATGATCTCTAAATCAGTTTTGTTCCATTTATAAACGAGTTTAATCATTCTTAAGGTCAATGAAAATTAAAATGCTTTTCGCCAAATTTAGTTTTCAATCTAAATTGTTACATAATTTAAAAGATATCTATCATTTAATTTGATATTTAAGGTTTAAAAACACGTGCACAGCTTTTATAAACTGTAGCTCTAAGTTCTTACGCCTGTTGACAATTTGAAGAATAAAAAAATGCTTAATTTTAACTTTCCTGTATAAGATTCTTCAACTCCCCAAATTTTTTTTATCCTGCTTAAACAGGGTTGGCAAACTTTATTTACGGTAGAAACTTAAGGATTGCCAACAGACTACAATACTGTATTATTACTTTAAAGTTATCTTTAAAATCTGTACAAAATTTTGACAGGTTTTTAGAAAGATGTGTAATATAAAATATAAATATTTTTAGAAAAAATTTTTTTGAAGTTTTGAACTTAATTTTGTTGTGCACGTTAAAGTTCATTTTAATATACCTACCGTTTTTAGTTATTATATCACAAGAAAGTGAAAATATATTGAAAATAATATCTTTTTTTAAACTACTGTGGTGCAAATAATGACCTCCTAAATTTAATTCCCGATATTAAAAACATTACGTTGTCATAAAAAAAATAATAGGGTGACATTTATTTACAACACACTTAAAAAAAAACAGATAATAATTTGATAGAACTTTGACAACTTACTACAAGGCAATAGAGTCTAACAAGTTTAAAAAAAGAACTGAATAAAAGAATATAAAGAATTATAAATTATTTTTTAATTTATCGATCTTTTGTGTGATACTTATATCTTAGATTATAAGAATGCACCATACGATGTTATTAAAAATTATTTAGCCTCTATTGATTGGTCTGTTTTAGCTAACTTTGTTGATATCAATGACTCTGTACAATATTTTTATTCTCACATCTATTATGTCCTAGATAACTTTGTTACAATCAAATGTAAAAAATCATCTAAAAATTTTCCTACTTGGATTAACAAGTCAACACGAACTTTAATTGTTAAAAAGAAAATTGCTCACAAAAAATATAAACGTAGTGGTCTCTTAAATGATTATGAACAATTTTGTCTACTCAGAGAACAATGTAAAAATGCCACGAGGAATTGTAAAAACAATTCCTTGATCAAGTAGAACAAAATATTATAACTAACAATAGAACATTTTGGTCATATGTTAAATCTAAAAATGCCATACAGGATTATCCCAAAAAATGTCGCTTAATGAAAATTCGCGTGATTCTCTTAATGGCATTGTAAATCTCTTTGCATCTCATTTCGAATCCGTTTATGCTGATCAACCTAAGTTATCAGATTTAAAACTTGCTGAATACAATCAAAATGCTGTCTTTTTAAATAACCTTGATATTTCTGCCGAAGTTATTTTTTCGAAATTGAGAGATCTACAACTATACAACTATACAACCGGCCCCGATTGTATATCTCAAATGTTTTTGAAAAATTGTGCTTATGAATTAACATCTCCATTACAAATGCTGTTCAATAAGTCTCTTAATCTGTCTCAGTTTCCGGATATTTGGAAAATTTCTGATATCAGACCTGTCTTTAAAAATGGTAGTCGTGTAAATATTTCCAACTATAGACCGATTTGTACCCCATCGTATTTATCAAAAGTTTTTGACTCCATAATGGCTGACATTATATCATCTTCTGTAAAACAATCTATTATTGAAGAACAACACGGTTTTTTCAAGGGTCGCTCCACGATGACCAATCTTTTTCTGTTTACTGAATATATAACGTCGAATCTCGAAAATGGATTCCAAATTGATTGTATATATACTGATATGTCAAAAGCTTTTGATCGCATTTCTATTGAGTTGTTAATTTCAAAACTGGATAATTTAGGTTTTGGTGATCCAGTCCTTAGTTGGATTCATTCCTTTTTATCAAATCGTGTACAGTATATAACTATAAATGGTGTTAAGTCTCGCGAAATTCGGCCATCCACAGGTGTACCTCAGGGGTCACATCTAGGACCATTTCTTTTTTCACTATATATAAATGATGTTAAAGCAGCTATTCAAAGTTCTGAAATCCTTCTTTTTGCCGATGACTTAAAGATCTTTAAAGTTATTAATAATCAAAACGACTGTGATATATTACCTACAACGTGATTTAAATAGTCTTTGTATGTGGTGTAAAAAAATAATTTAGAACTAAACATAAATAAATGTAAAGCACTGAGATTTTCTAGAAAATTACATTACAGTTCACCATCTTACTCTATATCAGATAATCGACTTGAATGTGTCACACATATTCGCGATTTAGGTGTTATTGTAGACAACCAGTTAAGTTTTGATTATCATATAAACCATATTTTGTCTATAGCAAATAAAACATTAGGATTTATAAAAAGACAGTGTTCTGATTTTTCAAGTTTGCGTGTTGTAATGTTACTATATAATTGTTATGTTCGTCCAATCTTGGAATATTGTACAATTATTTGGCAACCCTGCTATAATGTTCATATCAATCGAATTGAAAATGTTCAGAAAAAATTTGTTAAGTTTGTATGCTACAAGTTTAACATATTTTGTGACAGAAATAATTATATAAACATTTTAAGTTATTTAGGATTATCCTCATTATCTTCTCGTAGAGTATTTTATGACGCGTCTTTTGTGTATCATATATTGTCTGGTAATGTGAATTGTAGCTCTATTTTATCGCTGTTTTTAATACATACACCTGTTTGTAATACTAGAGAACCTAGAATGCTTGTAGTGCCTTACCACCGTACTAATTATGGGAAAAATTCTGTAATTTCTAGGCTATCAAAAACATGTAACGAACTTTCAAATAAGGTTGATTTCATAGGTTTAACTAAAAACAAATTTCTAAAAGACTTAAGAACTGTGATTGAAAATAGTGAATTAGTATCTTTTAATAATTATTAACACTTTATTTTATATTATTAATTGTATTGTAGTTATTTATGTTTGTATTTTATATATTAATTGTAATTGGCGTGGCCGTTAATAAACATTAAACATCTTTTATATCCTGTTATCGTTTGTACTAAAATTATCTACATATTCGCATAAAATTAAAAAAACGTCAAAACGGTCCATCTTAGGCTACTCTCTGCTAAAAGTTTCTATTGGATTTTTTATGCCACTCTCGGTTATAAAACAGAAACTAAATTTTAAATAACAATATAAATTTTTTGTACTCATGAAGTGTGAGCATCTATTTATCGGTGATACTCGGCGCATGAAAAGACTGCTTTCCCGAACCAGGTTTTTTTTATTTCCCACAAAGAAATAGTTGAAGTTTGGTTAAGTCATTAATGTAATGGTAAAGCAACAACTTTGGGTCAGTCTTCAGTTGCCAAAATCTTTCAATCAGTCTTACCAGTCCAATAATTAATAAACATAATTCTCGACTAAATTATGTTAAATTATTTTTTCTTCAAATGTTGGTATTAATCCGTTACAAAAAATGTTGTACCTAACTATTTCGAGAAGAAATTTCTTGCATTTGTACTAATGCAGCACTCTCTTTGCTCGTGCTCCAAACAAAGTGCTCATGCGGTAAATTTATCTTTCCGAATACGTTAAATAAGTTAAATGACAATTTCAACATTTTTAAAGTTGTCTTAAAAAAAAACTTGCTACATTTTTAATGATTCTTTTATTGCTTTTTTCTAAGAGTTTTGAAGATATAAAAATGTATTTTTAAAAAATTGCTAGATTTGTTTGGTTCAAGTAAATAACCTCTTAGCTAAGGTGGTTTGTTGCCAGGATGTAACGAGCCTCGTAACAGTCAACAAGTCATGACATGACAAAAAGCCGTTAAGGGCTTTTGTACGATCGACGAAAAAAAACTAATAATTAATATTTTATTTTTACGAGTTTAATCTTTATTAGTTAATTGACTGTTTCTTCATAATTTTGTCGCTTTACTCTTTTTGTCTTTTTACAAGATATATACTTTTTAATTATTTTTTATATGCTAACACACTTTGTAGATAACTAAAATTTATCTTTCTTTTGTCAATTTATCAACAGCAATAATTTGTTCATTTATATTTTTTTCTTCAAGCTAATCAAGAGCTATTGAACTAGAAATAATCTTATTTTTATTTTTAATATACATCTTTATTCTTTAATGTTTTTAATTCGTTTTTGACAAAAGTTTAGAAAGTTTTTTCAACAATCTTTTAAACTTTTTGTATAATTTTGCTTTTTACATACTTATTCAGGCACTGATAATAAAACTTTAGTTTTCGAAAGCGCTTTGCCATTGTTGTATAAAGCCCATTCGGAATTGGAATCAATTGTTAAAGTGTTTTAAGGTTGGTAACTCCATTTAAAATTAACCTTTTTAGTTTCGTTTCCGTGGCAATATAACAGGATTCCAACATAATTTCAGAATTTTTGAAACTGACAATTGATTTAAAGAAGAAATTAGCTTTAAGAATTTTGATTAAAGTTGTGAATTCGACATTGATTTTTATTGTCATTACTTATAATAAAATAATATTTTTTTGCTCATGCTTACGAAAATATGTATTTTTGCTATTATAAACCCTTTGTGAAAGTAGAACTTTTTTTAACTAGAGGTGAAAATAACATTTACCACTAGAGATGGAAGCGATTTAGAGTCAGTTTGAAATTATTGAAAACATCAACATTGATCTCGAAAATAAAATTAGCATTTAAATATTGAAAAAAAAAGAAGGTATTTACTAATCGACATAAAATACGGTTTTTGAATCGTACCTGCTTACACAGCTTGTAAACAAACCATTATCCGAAAAAATTTTACTTTTATGTTTTCTGGTAAAATGTACTATTTTTACCATTTAGAGTTACACAAAACGTGTTGTATTTTAAATGAGGTAAACTAATTGGTTTTTGATGACTGAAATTAAGACATTCTTGTAGTTTTTAATGGAACTTCTTAAAATAGTTTGTTTGTAAAAACCTTCAAACAGCTTCCATAAAACGTTAACTTTTCTCAGCGAGTTCAGAAATTAAAGAATTAAAATTTTCATTTCAGTCTGTGACGTTGAAAAAGCACCACGAGATGATCCGAATGATTTACGTAGTCCCATTCCTATGAGAGCAATAATTTATTTACAATGGCCATAGCCCTGAAAAGCGGAACTCGGAACGCGGAAATATTTAAAAAATGAGAAAAAACACACAGAGAGCGGATTAATTTTAAATATAATAAAAACTGAACAATACACATTCTCCAACATCACGGATCAGTCGTCCGCAAAACATAAATCTAAAATCTGAATCTGAAAAACGAGGATAATTTCAATAACCACTACGTGCCGTTGGCAGAAAACTTTTAAAAATGATCGCAGGAATACGGTGTACGATTTATATTCGCCGGACGGTATAATAGTGTCCGTGCTGCTGTCCGGTTCTACATTTTTTTTTCAATGGCCACCAGTCAATGTCGTCGCCAGATTTCTGATTTGGATAATATCCTATAGACAAGCTACCCTTACGGTTTCGCTGACCGCAGGAATTTTATTCAATGCAGGAAAGTTGTTGTTATTATAGGCAACCCAATAAGCAAATGCGCACTGCTAACTGCCTAATGTGTTTAACGGCTTCAAGACAGTGAACGAAATATATAATTAATTATGTATTACCAAGGCCGAATTGTTCAATAGGCTATCTAGGCTGTAGCCTAAGGGCGCCAGCAAAAATAAGGCGCCAGAAAATTAAGACGCATTTAACAGAAAAAAAAAATTATAATAGATAAATAAAAAATTATATAATTGTTTTGGAAAAAAGTCTCGAACCAAAATTACTCATGTTAATCGGTAATAAAGATCTAAAAACCACAATCATATAATGGCGATGAAAAAAATAAAGTGAATAAAAAAATAAGTGGAATTCATTTGCTAATGCTTACACTCATTTGGCATATATTATCTATAACAAGTTCTAAAAAAAAAATTATTTGGATTTTGTTCAGTCGATATTCAGCATTTAATGTGATAAGGTCTTGAAAATTTTGGATTACGTGAAAAAGAAATTGATTAGCTTTATTAATAAATATAAAAGAAATTGTATAAAAATATTTCTTAAGAGCCAGTTAAGGCAGGAGAAATTGGTACATCTCTTGCTTTTGGTTATTAAGTCAGATTTGGTTAAAAATTGTAATTTTGATAAAGTCATAAAAGAATTTGTTTCTATAAACTGTCGAAAATTAAATTTTAGTGTTTATATTTGTAACTTTCTGAATTTTAAATTTAATAAATACTTGTTTTTCCTTTTTTTACTTAAAAACAATTAAGTGTAAATTATATAAATCAGAAAAACGGCATCATTTTTTTTATAAAATAGTTTCTGCGAAAGGGGGGGCGTAGTGTAAGATTAGCCTAGAGACGCTAACAACTATAATCCGGTCCTGTACATTACTGTATTCCAGCATTTGTATTTCAACATATTTTTTTTAAAACATAACAGTACGCGTCACATAACTTTAAGGACAGTGCTTCACGGACTTACTGAATATTTGCCTATAACTTACAGTATTGGAGGTCCTTAGCTTCAACAAGAATTTTATTATAGAATTTTTACTCTTTTTGTTCTATGGAAATTCAAAACTTTTCTGAAAGTATTTTTATGTTACCTAACCAAAGCAATACAAATTACTGAAAGTGAAAAAAGTTTAAATAAATAACACTAGGTAACAAATGATGGGTAACTTTGTGCTTATAGGGATTTTTTTTATTTTTCATCTTATATTAATGAGTTAGTTGTAACACAGTTATATTTTTCCTTTACCTATTCGTTTAACCAAAATAGACCATAACAAAGACAAAATTTTTACGAAAATTGGTATATTTACTACCACAACAGAACTTTCAAATAAACAAGAAGGTTAAAGACAATATACAAATTTACTAGAAAAAACTTTGCAAAAACAAAGAAATAACCATCCAAGTTCAAACAATGCATCTACAGCCTAAACTTTACAAATGTAAAAATGGTTTATCTGACGTTTTTGCATATTGTATCTCGAAATATGACTCGTATGCCCTCCAAAAAATTGTTCCGAGCTTAAAACATAGCAAAATGAGTCTGGGGACAATTTGCACTCTCCCATTGCACACATTTTAGATAAAGAGTTCACGTACAACTACCCAATCACACAATTAAAATCTTGTTCTGTACTTTGCGAAACTTTGAGATTTGACGATAACAACTGTACATAGATCACTCAGCATCACAACCTGCTTCACTTAAAACGAAAAAACTCAGATAACCAAATATTTGTTACCTAGTGTAATTTCATATTTCTTTTAGTGACAAAAAAGTCTATTGACCAAGAGATACAATAATTCGGTACAAAATTTTATCAAAAACATGTAACCTGAGATCGAAATGTAACGGAATCGAGCAAGCTGTATTAACATTAGATTGTCTGTATTAACATTAGATAAAACTGTATTATCATTACAGTTACGCTGGCACAGCCTGCTCTGATTCAGTTACAATTCGATCTGATGATCTTATTTTAATACAATATAAAATACTTATTTGTCATGCGACTCTCTTTACTTCCTAAATTCCACAATCAGAATTCAGAATCTATCTTCTTGTAATATTATACCATAACTGAAAACTGCTTCGATTAATAAACAAATTAAATAATTTCTTACAATTTTTTATCTTATGTAAAAATATATAAGAAATTTTGCTTTACTATTTTTTAAGCTTCTTTAAGACACTATTCCTGATTAAAAATATTTGTTATTTCATTTCACATGTTAAAATTTTTTTGTTTAAAAAAAAATCGTATCAAATTCAAATAATATACCTATAGACGTTGAATGGCTACAAAAGTGCAACTTACTCATTATTACAAGTTTTAACATTTATTTCGTAATTATTTCAATTTACAAAATAAACCTAATAACATTGTTTTTTTACTACTAGTCTCAGAAGACATCATTATTTAGTTTGTAGAGAGGGTGTGAAGTTGTTTTTCTCTCCTAGTAGTCAATAATGATTATAAACCAAGGGAGATAAAATGCTAGAGTTGAGTGGATACCGACATTTAACTGTGTTGCCTGATGCGAACATCTTCGCAATTTTTATAAGCGATAGGTATAAGTGTTCACCGAAAAAATAATGTCCGAAATTAGGTGCACTAGAAATACCTAATAAACAGTTTATTTAATATTTGTGATTTCAAGGCAAGTTTGTTTAACACCGCACCTCATCTCTAATTTGCCAAAACAAAATGGTGCGCTTGCGCAAAATATCTTCTCAAATGTCAAGTGTGTGTTAGACAGATCATAATCTTGATAAAATCTATGCCAAACGTTAAAAAGCAGAATAAACGCATAATTAAAACGTTGATGTTTTAATAATAAAATATTTTTAATCCAAGAAAATGGAAAAAGGTAGGTAGTCATGTTTCAACCAACCAGTGATCAAATCCGTTGATTGCATTAAAAAAATATTGTAATTTTTTACAGCTGTATACATGTATTTTGGTCTTGTCTTATTGTAAAAAACACTTTGTAGTGTGACAAAATGAAAAATTCTTCGAAAATTGGTAGGTAAATAACATAACCTCAAACACAAGAACAAAAATTTTACTTTTAATTCATGCAGAATTAATAAAAACAACTGCTATTAAAGCTGTAAATAATGAAAATGGGTTTTTATAAGGTTACACTTAAAGTGTGGAGCCCTGTGTATAGTTAATTTGACCATATGTTTTGTTGCAAATTCCATTGTTCAAGTTTCCGACCAGGAAAGCGGGGGCTGTCAACTTAAATCCTGAACTAGGGGTTCTGAAGATTTCAGTTGATGGAAAATCTACGCTATTTTGTTTTCCAGTACATAAATAGTAGCTTACATAAAAGACGCTTACAATAACGTCCTTTTCGGTTTTTATCTGTGACGTTAAATTTCCGAAGTGGAAAAACGTAAGTAGTTAAATATCAGTCGTTTTTATTTTCATCAAATTTACTTTTCGATAATAAATAAAGACACGTTATGTTTAGTCTGGATGTGTGCTCGCTAAATGAGGTTATATTTTTATATGACATATAATAAATTAATGTGCTAGTAGTGAAAAAAATCATATATAAACCACGGTAGAGAAAACTATTATAGCCTCGCATCTATTATTGCCCTCGATGCTACGCATCTTGGGCACTAAACCCGCTCGGCTATAAAAAGTGTTTTCTCTACCTTGGTGTATAATGTACTATTTTTCACTACTTGCTCTAAAAGTCAACATTATTAGTAAATATACTTTCTATCCTGAGAAATTAAATTTTGTTACCTAGGAAAATAACAAACAATTGTCTACTACTAGTAAATTATTATCTACTACTAGTTGCTAACAACATTGATGACTCGTTGCTACGAAGTTCGTTGTCAACGAAAATGTTTGTTGTTGTTGATAATTGTCTAGGTGTAATTTCAAAGAATGATAGATTTACGCTTATTTTAAATTTTATTTAAAAAATAATAAAAAAATTTCAGTTTTCTTAAGATTATTGATTTAGGTCGTGTAAAAAATAGAATAGGTATATACCGCAATAGCGAAGTGCGATTATTCCCTCGGGCTATAAACGGCACCTTAGGAATAATTATGCACTTCTCTCCCTGATATATAAATAACTATTTCGCACGACAGGAAGTAGAAATCAACTTTTCGGGTGTCAAAATTGTGACAGAAGTTCAATTTCTCTCCTAAGGCAGAGAAGTGAGACTAACGACGGGAGAAAATATTTGCTCCCGTTGCTACCAACGTTGACTCCATTGTTGAAATTGCACACCTCTCTAAGTATTATAATACCTATGTAACTGTGATAACAATGTTTCTCCCTTTACTAATTACTCTAACATGAGCCAAATTACGAGCTAAACTAGGAATAGACTTTAATTAGACCACTTGTACAATTTTTATAGAGAAGATAATGACCCTAATGACGCTTGAGAACACCATTCGTGTTTTGCACTCATGGTGTTCATACCAAGCAAATGACCATTCGTGATACCACCACAAAAATATTCGACATAACTTTGACTACCTACTCGTTGTATTATAACTGAAAGTAAAATTTATTTCTACCTTTTGCTAAAAAGTTCTGAATCGACCCAAATGGCAGATAAGCTAAGATGTAACAATTGTAGCTAACAAAGTTACAATCGTACAAATTAACGATTTCTATTAAATAGTTCTAACTATCATTGAACCTATCATAGGTATTAGAAAAAGCCATCACACCAAGAGTAGCGACACAAATAAAAAAAAATATTAATTTATCACTTAGAAAATTATTGACAAAATGTTGATAGACAATATGTGAAGTAATTAGAGACTATAAAAACACACCTACCAATATAAGAGTCATATTTTATCTCCTTTTTCAAATTTACAAAGTGCTTAGAAAAGCGATCCAATCAACGTGTAAAGTCCATTTAAATAATTTTGACCGGCAAAGCAATAAAACTTGTTTAACACGTGTTTGTAGAAAGTGGATACCATCTTCTTAAGCACGCGAAAACTACAATGCACCTTAACGCACTTATAGACAAAGCTGCTTCGTAATTTGGTTGTGGGTGTTGGATTACGAGTTGACGAGTTGGACTCATCTACATCAGTGGATTTAAAACGTTTTAGTTACTAACCATTTTGCTTACCTAAGAAACACAGTGGATAAAAGGAGGACTCAACAGTTTTACAATCACTAGTTTAGAAGAAATTAAGACCCAACCCCCAACATTAGGGTTAAAAAAAACCTTATTCATAAGTGCATTAAAGGTCATAAACTAAATTAGAATTTAATTGTGTACAAGTTTATAAAAGACGGTGTCTCTTATTTTCAACAAGCTGATTGCTAAAACCTTTCATCTCTTTTATTGCTACACCGGTAAATGCCTTTTAGATGGAGAATATATGCTGTGTTAAGTCGATGCCTCAGAGCACATTTTTTTGTTTTAGAGTAGGACTTTTCTTATAACCTTCTTATAACGTTAAGTACTAAAATCTTGAGTACTTTTTGGCAAGAATATGTAAGTATTACAACTGATTGCAACAACAAAATTGCCATAGCTGTCAATTGCATGGTTAAGTTGACTTTTACCTGTAATATAACGTTAAAAATTTTTTGTTTGTTACTTTGTTATTTAACTTATGTTTATTTTTAATTGTTAGTTTTATAATTATTTTGACGTACATTTTAGTTTTAATTTTTTTTTTTTTGGCTTAAAATTTAAAGTTTATTTATTGACCCCCGATAAATTTCCAGTTTTACTTGCTTGAAATCGTGATCGTTGCAAAAACACCTTTTATGGCAGTTTTACAGAACCAGGAACAGTTTTTTTCTCCACTATAAATTTGTAAACGGTGGTCTTCACAATATAATAAGATCATAAAAGATGTTTGTGCCTCGACCAAAAACCTAACATTGTCGGTATACTCGTAGAACATTCCAACACCTCCACGCTTAAAATACATCAACAAAACTCTCTTATTTTAGGAATTATCTTTACAAATGTTTTGGCTTAAATGTAAAAACATGAAAACAATAACGTTTCCCACCAGTCAGTGTTTCGCTATTAACGCCGTTCTGCGCGCTTCTGTAATCTGTATGTATAAATTTCTTTTAAAATAAACATCAAATTCTACAGTTGGCGGCTGATTCGTTAGTTCTAAAACAGTCTGTAGATTATAGATTTTCCTTTAGAGATAGATTTTTGCATGGAGTCAATACGGTTTTTAATGATGATGCAATACAAAACTTCTATTAAGTAATTGCTGTATTTCTTAAATTAATTTTAACCTTTTTTATTCTTATTACCATGCTTATTGTTTAACTTTTGCCCCAGATATCGATTTCTCAGTACCTGCACCAACCCTCTCTATCCCAAGACAACCCCCTAGGAAAATATCGGATCTTTTATCAGATAAACGCTTTCAATCAAACGCACTCTTTCGACATCGTACCTGTTCCCTATACTCACTCACCCTTATCTTGGAGGGTTGTGTATGTATTGCGTGGGAGCTGCGGTCTCCAGGGCGATCTGATAAGCCTCTCGGCGCTGGTTTATTATGTTACATATTTATGTAACATATTGTGATACAAATCGACCGATATTCAATCTCTCTATTAACCTTACAAGTTCATCCCCGGATAATTGCCATTGTTGGACGAACAAACCTGATACAATAGACCGCTTTTTAAGGTAGGTATTTTGTGACAGTTTGTCGAATTGATGGACGCGATAAGACCGTGTTTGCGTCTCGAGGGTGAGTTGATGGTTTTTGGTTTCGAAAGAGGCACCTGTTGAAAGATGAAAGATGCTACTGTTGCTTCCACTTGATGCTACTATACTAACAATATGACAGAAAAAAAAAAGGAAAATAAAGAATAAACAAAAACAAAATTACTGTCAAAATAAAAAAATGTTAGTTGTAGCATTAAAATTAAACAAATTGTTAAATTTTCAGAACTGTAATAAAATAGACGGTAACAATAAGAAATACAATAAATTTTCTTAAAATTAATTAAATATTTAAAATATTTCTAAATACTACAACTTCAAATTGAGTGAAGGAAGTCCGGTGCTTTGATATCGACCTAGATGTATTGTCTGTGTATTTATTTAGAAAAACGTTCTTTAAACAGAAATAAAAACTGATAAAATCTCTTGTCTTTGGAGTCATGAACAGAGCATAGCAGTGGCGGTGCAGTTGCCGCCCCCGGCGCACTCCTCCGTCGACGATACCGTAAAATTACAAATGAGATGAAGTTTCCAAGACGATCTTGTACAATGGGTGAGCTATTTGTGAAGTCATTCCGCGCGGCCGGCTCCATTGTGGTAGCTCCTCCGTCCCGGACTTTTATGCACAATTACATGAAATTGTCTCTTTGAATCCGGGGACAAAGGCCGGTATGCGAAAGGTTATATGTAGAATAAAAGAAGGGGATAATGACGGCGAGGTGCTCTAAGATCGCGGCTGCAGGAATTTAATTAAGCGCGGATTACGAGCGGGCCGGCGGCGTTGACGGCAGCGGCGGCGGCAACACTCCGGTTTTTTCGCTAAGGTGATCCATGTGTCGTCGGAGGCAGCAGCGGCGGCGGAGGATTAATTTAAAGTTTGCCAGTTACAATGCGATATCGGCCATTGTGCCTGATTACAATAGAATTGTGACTTTGCATAGATATACGTTCGCCAACAATGCCGAAACTGGCAGCATGAAATTCAATTAATTCTGTCTACTCTGCATACATATCAAGTTTGAAGTTATTGTGTATTCATTCAGTTTCGCAATTTAAACGGGGATTTATTAAGATTGTAATTGAATTTGATAGCGTTCGTTCCAACTTTTATTAAAAAGTGAAATCGCGATGAGAAACGAACGATCTTACTCCATTTTATATTGTATACACATTTTATTAAATGTTTGAAGTTAAATTTGCTGAAACTCGGAGACGCTTTCAGTAAAGCTTAATTAAAATTAACATTTCAATAATAATACAAGCGACAGCTTAACATAAAAAATCGCACCCATCTAATACTTCTTTGAACTTTTTGTTTTCTTGTACCTAATATCTTTTTACTTGTAATATTTTATTTTTGTTATATGAGAAAAAAAACTTTTTCGGTTTGCAAAAAATGTTGCTAAAATCCGCCCAGCTAAATAATTTAGCTAAGAAAACCAAAACTTGGTTTTCTTATTAAATTATTGGTCTATGTTTTGGTTTTGTTATAAAATTATTTAGGTTCGGTGTTCGGACATGGTTTTTCTCTCAGTCCTATAAGTTGCTGTAGGCGCCTCCTTTTATAACTGAGTTGTAAGATTAGATGCATTATGAACGTGTGTATACAGCCTAGTTCTCGCCTACAGGTGGCAAAAGTCTCTACAATTTTTCTATTAAAATATTTTTAGGGTAGATACCTACCTTCATTTTAAAAAATGCTAAAAAAAACTTTTATTACCTATTAGAACACCAGGAAAAAAAATTTGCTAAAAACTTCCTGCAATCAAAAATTTAATCAAGAAGACCAAAGCTTATTTTCTTAGGAAAATAAAAATACTAGACTACTGAGAACACCATTTCCCTTATTTTAGCCAAATTTTATATTGTTAGAAGAATTTTAGCAAATTTTTTCTTTCAATATATACGATATGTCTAGTTTTACATAGTTCGACATCTTTGTTAAGCCACAAGACCGTGTATTTTACTTATTAGTTAGAGTTCTGTAAAATAAGTAACGATTGATATTAGTATAAAATTTTTGGTCGTTAAGTTTTAATCGATTTTTATCCAATTACATATTTTAAATATTTCTTTCAGAATGTATCAAAATTTGCCTACTAACAAAATGTCACAGTATTTCTTTAGGCTAGAAAAGCTCCAAAAAAAATTCAAAATATCCAGCTCCTTAAGTTTTTAAGATATAAGGTCAAAATTTTCAATTCAACGTTTCAAGGTCCCAAACATAATTTGTTGGGTGTTTTTATTTTTATATTTTATAAAATATTTTAGTTGTAATATAACAAGAAAGTGAGAATAAATTGTAAATAATTTGACGAAATTTCGCTAAATTAGAGAATAATTTTCTAATTTTTCTAAAATTCTTTTCTAATTTAGAAAACTTTCGGGTGGTATAGTTGTTTTATTTAAGAATGAGATTTTGACTTTAACCATAAATTACCCTAACAAAAGAATCCAAATTGACCAATTATTAGTCATGCCGATTTATGATGTTTTGAAAGGTCGAAGAAGCAAATAATCTCAGGCAACGGCACCCCAAGCGGGGTTCGATGCCGGGATCCTTTCTACCTGTTTCTTGAAATAGAATACAAAACTCAATGCAAATGCGATAATTTTTAACTACAGTGTTTTCAATTAGTGCTTTTCATTTTATATCACTTAAGATTCATAATAATTCAAATGACTATTTTATTTGACAGTTTATTTTAATATTTTGACAAGTGATTTACTTCTTTTTTTCAAACCAAAATCACTTTTAGTTCCCATTTAAACCATGCAGTAAAAAACTTTTATAATAATTATTTATTATCAAAACAATGAAAATTACTTGATAATTTGATTTTTCGATCGAATTGTTTGCGATTGTTTTTAGCAGTACATCTTTCGCAGCCTTTACTGGAAACTTTAATTTTTTTCCTTTTATAAAAATTTATAATTTTCCCTTTTTTTATACATCTTATAGTTGCATCTTTGTCTTGCCGCAAGTTAATAACCTCAGGCAGTGACATCGAAACGCAGTTAAAAGTAATTATGAGTAGTACACTTGTAGACAATATATAGAAAAGAAGATTTAAGGTAATTTCAGTTAACAAGGTTATTTATATTAGGTTATGTGTCGTTGCTTTGTGTATGTCCTAATTTTGTTATGCACATCGGAATTTTCCTAAGTTATTAGTTCAGTACCATTTTATGTTTTAGCCCTGAAAAAGTCAAAATAAATTGACGAAACGTCGGCAATACATCCAAGTATTTAATTTACTGTCCCCAACCCGAGATCCTAACTCAAACAGTTTATAAAGTTTAAAAAAGCTGTTTAATTTAATTAAGATAGAGGTACGTGACAAATAATGACGGATAATAACGTATAGTTCGTTGATATGACATCTGCACTCTCAAACTGACAGTGTGTTGGCGAACCTGAAAACTACAGGCTTTTCATAAATGATTGTAACAACGTAGGTGGCTGTGGAGATTTTTGATATCACGAATATTCATTGTAATGTCCCTATTTACGCAACGAAACATTGGAAAATGGTTTCTGGAGTTACTCATTTGTCTAATAATTATTATAATAATAGCTAAAGTCTTTGTCTTTAAAAGACAGAATATTTTTTATTATTTCCACAGCCGCCTACGTCATTACAATCATTTATGAAAACCCTGTAGTTATTTTTAAATTATTGTGTGGCATGCTAAAAGAAAACAAAATTTAAAATGATTGACATCAATTGACTTTAAACGTCAAAAAAAAGTTTTATTGTTAGCAATGGAGTTTCCTCAGCCTTTAAAGGTTACGCTTTCGGCTCGAGAAAAAAAACGAGTTTTGAGTTTTGAAAAGAGTTTTGAGTTTTGAACTAACCTAAAAATATTTTCACTGACACTAGTAACTTTAATAGTTATTTTTGGGTACACTCAACGTAAAATATAATACAAAAATCTAGTACAGTTCAAAAATTTTGTTAAAAAGTGACACTGACAGTGCAGATGTCAGATGAACAAATATTATGTAAGTTATATCTGTCATCAAATAGTAATATATTTGAATACGCTCTACGCTTTCTTAAATTTAGAGCACACTATAACGTCGTTTTATTTGAATCTGTAGATATCTATATCTGTATCTATCACTAACTTTTTAAGTTAGCAAGAAGCCAAATAATGACGTTTGTTAAATCTAATAGTCATCAAGTCATATAGTTTATTTACTATTCAAAAAACCACCAACATTGCAATTTACACCTAAAATACATCTGTCAACATGGCACAACTTATAAAATGACGTACAATAAAATTAACGTAAATTTGACAGACATGTAGAGCTGCAATTTATCTTTCTATTAAATCTTTATAGCGTGTTACAATTAGCTACAGTTGTTGATCAAACAAATCTTTAACTGTTTGTAGTATTTTTTTAATTCTTATTTTACTTGAAAACCAAATTTTTATAAATCTTTTGAGCATGACAAAATAACCAAAAATTTTGACAATGTCAAATTCTAGTAAATTTAATTTTGATGAATTTAATTCAACAGGTGGTGGTTTTTTGAAAAGTAAACAAACTTTAGTTACGGGCAACTACTATCGATCGCAGTTTATGTGGTTTATTGAGCGCTTAAAAAGTCACAGGCCAAAAATTTCCGTGGCCACTACACAATAGGTATAATCCTGGCAATTCGTATCCCGATAATTTATAAATCCCGTAAAAAACGTAGCAAATATTAGGTTTCTTAGAAAATCGTGATAACTCGTAATAAAGCAATGCATTTTGGTCACTTCGATTATTAATTAGTAATAGCTTTTTTTTAACTTTCGATACTGAATAATTGGTTCCTAGGCACTTTTAAAAAATGCTTTTTTAAGATGAGCTCTTAATTTTAACAGGAAAGACTCGCTCATTGCAGTTTTCCATTTTTTTTTTCAGTTCCATATGGCAAATTCCATATCTTGTCACTACTTGATCGTACAGAAAAAAATTATTTACATTTCTTGTAGGAAATTAAACGCTCTAAAAAAGATATCTTACAATTTTTTTTATAACTCTTACCGTTTAGAAGATATGAGAAGTCAAAGTTTAAAGAATTTACCAAAAATTTCTTTTTCACTTCTAAATATTATAACTCGTAGATAAATAAATATTATAAAGTGCGCAACATACGGTTTTGTAGGAAATTAAACGCTCTAAAAAAAAGTCATTTGTGGTTAATTGATTACTTCAACCATTTAAAGAAAATGGGAATTTAGTATCAAAGTTGGGTTTTTAAAATGCGAATACCTTCTAAATGGTTAGAATAATCAATTAACTACAAGAGACCTTTTTTATAGAGCGTTTAATTTTCTACAAGGTTATATGTTGCGCATTTTATAATATTTATTTATCTCTGAGTTATAAAATTTAGAAGTAGAAAAAGAATTTTTGTTAAATTTTTTAAATTTTTACCTCCGATATTTTGTAAATGGTAAGAGATATAAAAAAAATGTAAGAAATTTTTTTTGTAGAGCGGTTAATTTTCTACAAAAAATGTTAATACAAATTTTCTGTAGAATCAAGCAATAACGAGATATGCATTTTACCATATAGAACTAAAAAAAAATAAAAAACTGCGATAAGAGAGTCTTTTATATTAAAATTAAGAGCTCATCTTAAAAAAGCATTTTTTAAAAGTGCCTAGAAACCAATTTTTCAGTGTCGAAAGATAAAAAAATAGTTGATTTTTTTGGCCCACCCTAATGTATGTATATTTAGAAAATTCCTAATTCACCTATCAAACGATCCGTTTGTTCGATTAACTTCTAGGTCCTAATTTTCATTATACAAATGTTGCAATATGCTATTAAAATGTTTTAAATAAAATAGTTCTTTTTATTAATTACGTACAAAGAGCCAGAAAAAAACACTACTCTTCATGAGACAATAAAATGCATAGAAAATTTTACGTATACCATATATTTAAATTAATTATAAATACATGGTAAATTAAATGTTTAATATATATTTTTTTAAATGTTACTAAATGACGTTTAAGTCCACCATCTCAAGAACTTGGGTACCATCTGATCTGATTAATATTTTAGTAAATACAAATAATGTCAATGGTTGGTCTGTTCCAGTGACCCAACTCTACCGGACGTACCCTAATTGTTTCGAAACTTGTTCTTTAATATACAGGGTGAGTCTGTTAAAAGTTTATCTCATCTTTTTTCAAAAACTAGTTATCACATCAACTTCAGAATTTGCCATTAACAACTTTGTTTTTTTAAAAATATTTGTTCTAAAATATTAATTTATTTAAGAAAATATAAAATTTACATTTTTTCTAATATTATTCTACTGACACAATATTAAAATATTGTTTTGTAAAAAAATATTTAAAAAAAATGTAAATAAATTCAAAAAATAAAAAAGTTTAGTTTAAATGAAAACTTACTCTGATTTTTATTCTCTGAAAAAACTTTTTAAATGAAATGTATCAATTTTCTTAATATTACTATTAAAGGTTTTAAATAAAACATTAAATAAATTCGTTTCCTTGACATATATTTCTTTTATCAGAAAATGAAAATGTGACTTAAGTCATAAATTATTTAACAAAGCAAGCGTACTCAGACTATCAGTAGATACTTCTGTCAACAAGTTTTTAATTTATGACACTATTTTACTAAAAGCAGGTAAAAATTTTGGGTTAAAACCTGACTCGAAAATGCCGTGCATGCAGCTATCTATTACTTCAAGTTTAAACCCATCAGGAAATTCTTATTTTCTGATAAAAGAAGTATACTATCTTCCACTCAATAGCTCAAAATTTAGAAAGCATTAATTTTTTGGCGCAAAACTACTTAGGAAAATAACATAAATTATCAAAAAATAGTCTCTATGTATAAGAAACTTGTTTCTCAAATCACCGTGGAACCTTATTCATTTATAAAATTCGTTTATAAAACATATTATTATTGCCACAAAATTAACTTTTCGACACTTGTTCTTTAATGTACTATAGCAAAGAGTGTTTTAAAGTCAATGAACACTTATTACTATTTATCTACCCTGAACGATTTTTTACTATTAAATACATAGTTATTAGCTAATTTTTTACTGACTCTGGATAAGGTTGCGATGTAGTTCTCTCTTAAAAAAAACATTAATTAACAATTAGATCTAAACTTAACATTCCAAAATCTTTATTCTTGCACTCATACCATCCGATTTCGACTCTTCTCTCGTTTAGTCGTTTACCTACGTTCATTATGAAACCTAGAGTATCACAGTCCTCAAGAGGCCAAACAATGGAACTAGAGAGTGTAGTATATTCGAGGCACTTAAGCCCTCCTTCGCCGTCCTATTATAATAGCCGTATAATATATTTGCCATTGAAAACTAGTTTGTATTCCTATTATTCTATCCATTATAATACCCCACATAATACAGTAAATATCAAGCAAGCGGGGTCGATGGGCGTTATTTTCTAACACGTCATCTGTTTCGGGCGGAGTTTACGAAGAACTCGATGGTGATTGGTCGATGTATCAAGCGCGTCCAACCAACAGTGGTAAGGACTGTTGCGATCACCGGATACGGTATCATTACGCAGAAATTGTCCGCTCAGTCACGAAAACTCCGGAACTTCGGGTAGTGGCGGGTTCGTGCGCTGTGGAATGGTGAACTGAACGACCAGGATACAGAGGTAGGACATAAATACTTTATATTATTTCTATTAACATTAACCCATTTTAAACTTTTTCGTCTTTCAATAATATTACAATATTTTAAAACCATTCAAGTGTGAATCATTATGAATAATACGACTTGTCAACAAGTAACAAAGTGTAAATTTAAACATTACTTAAGGTTTTTTTGTAGTTGTCATTGTTACATAGATTATTTACTTTTTTATAACTACAATATTTTTGCATCAAAGTTACTTTAATAGAACTACACTACATTGAAGTAACAGTAACAGTTTTAAAAGAATCCAATTAGGTATAGGTAACAATATAATAATAAATCGATAAACTGTTTTTTCAATTATAATTTGGTATAATATTATAAATGATGTATTATGTAAAAAAATTTAAGAACATTGTATACACAAAATAAATAAAAAAAAATTGTTACAATATTAGAAAAAAAAATTGAATTTGTAGAACTATAGGTACGCGCCAGGTATAAATAAGTATACGATACGGCAATTTACTATAGTCTTGTAACCACTATAATTTAATAAAAACTCCTACAAATTAGAGTAAAAATTTCTTCACAAATTTATAGGTAGATATGTATGTACCTACCTACTACATGGTAAGTAAATACTAAGTTTCTGCTACATTTTTTCTAAAGCTTATATTGTCACATATTTTGCGCAATAATAGTCATTTATGTATTAAGTGCGTGATGAAAAGAGATTATGGCATGAGAAAATGTTTAAAGTTCCGACATTGGAGCCGCAGGGCCGGCTTGAGTTATAAGCAGAGCAAATGTCCGTTTGAAGCACAAAATTTAAAGAGGCGCAAAATCGACGGTTTTTACCAATTTTAACCTTCTTTCTTAAATCAAAAATTTAATTTTAAGACTCGAAAACAATAAACATTGATTTAAATAAATTTTGCAACTCGAAAAAAAGACTAAATGCCAAGATTAAGTCAGGGTGTATTTTAAGTTTCTCATAAGTTGTAATATCACCCTCTCTTCAAAATCGCTTTAAACCTTTCTTCGTTAACAAAAGGATACTATTGTCATGAGGTGCGTTGATTTGTTCACATCACTGCATTGGTTACTTGGCTTAATACAGCTATAAGTTGATAGAACGATCTTATAAATCTTACTCTTTACTTTGTTACTTTCAGGGAATCAATTTAGAATTGTTATTCCGGTTATCCGCCTTGTTCAAATCTAATTGAGTCAAAGAACTTTATTTTTGCACATGTCTAATTTTTCTTTGTCTCCATAACCTATTGAATATCAAATATTTACCGTGATTCTTTTTCAAAATCAATTAGATCTTGTAATTGTTGAAAACTTTTGTTACGTTCCAAATACTAGGTATGTTTTTAATTTAAAAAGTCTGAAAAATAAACACAGCCTGGTAGATATAAGTTTTTATTATAACTTCATTATATAGAGTGCATTAAAAAAACGATCTACAAATTCATTATTGTCATTAAATTATATTAATGTGAATTCAAAATTAGAAAAACTAAAAAAAAAAACTTGAGACACACTGTGTTTAAGTAGAGGATTTACAGAAGAAAATAAGTAGATAAGAGCCGCAAAAATGTATGCCGCTTATAGCGCAAAATTTGCTAAAACTTATTTTTTTGACTCTGTCCGGTGGCATCATAAAAGAGGTGGTACCGTTTAAAACGTGTTATCTGTAAAAATACGTACGCATTGGTATAGGTCGTATGTTCGTTGTGTTGTTTCAAGACCTCTAACGCACTTGTAAATAAGGGTCGTTCTTAAATCAGTTAATGTGGGTGGCGTCTCAAAGTTAACATTTAGGCTCGGCTAGGTGAGTGGTTTTGAAACATTTCAACGTGCGCCATGCATTTTACCATGCATAAACAAGACAGTTTAGAGCCACTAGTTTTCTCCAGTTTAAAAGGAAGCCTGAAAATTCCATCCACTTAATCGACTTAAGAATTAAATTTATATATATATATGTGCATTAGAGGTCATGAAAACAACACAACCAACAGACAATACAGCTTCTTTAAGGAGCGGCTTACAATTTGCGCAGAATGTTACTTGAAAGAGAATTTCTTCAAACAGTACTTTTCCGCTTATGTGAAATTATGATTCGCACTTTTACCCAACACGTGTTAAACGGTCTCACTTTTTTTACAATCCTACCGGACAGAGTCAAATAAATGGGCTTTCTAAGGCCGACCCTTAAAAAAACTTTTATTTTGCTGAGGCCCCTTAGAGACGTTTATGCTCGTAATACATACGTTTTATGTACAATTAAATATCAAAATGTCAAAAGTTACAACTGCGGGCGATAAAATGATTCAATTCTAAGTAATTCAATTCCTACATAGTGTATTAAAAAATCCTACATTACTTGCAAATAGTTTTTACATTTGTTGCAAAATCTTAATAAGTACAATACTTTATTTTCCTAAAATTTTAAAGTAAATACTAATTTATTATTAGTTATGTATAGATCTGGTGTAATTTTAATGTTCTATTTTTACATTCATAAACTAATTTATTAATAAAAAGTATTTTTATTGATAAATAAATAAGTATTAAAAATTTAAAAATATTTCTTTAAAGGTAAATATGAAATACATTTTAATGTCAATGTTGTCTTTTTATTTTATTCTAAAGTACTGAAGTAATGTCATCATCCTTCTAAATTTTGGTTAAGGTATATACTTTTTGTATATCATTTTATTGACCTGATTGCCTTGAAAACTGTTTGTATCTTATACTCTGGTTTCAACCAAAATAGAAATTTTTGTATTCAGGTCGCGAAGTAATATATTTTTTTGGACTATTTGAACCCCTTAAGATAAAAAGTAAGGTTTTTTTGTGAGAAGATGACTTATTTATAAGCTGCCTCAGCAGCGAATGAAACAATCTCATAAACAAAAAACCGAATATCATGTCTAGTAGTAAATACTATTCTTTCTTCCATGTATAAATGCTAATAATAACTTTGGAATCCATATTTGTAATTTAGAAATTATTTTTAAATATTTAAAAAATATAAAATTAATAAAAAACTAATTTTAATTTCTAACTTTGGCGCCCTCTAACTCCTATACGGTGCAATTT
This sequence comes from Tribolium confusum, assembly GCA_029207805.1. Classification (NCBI taxonomy): domain Eukaryota; kingdom Metazoa; phylum Arthropoda; class Insecta; order Coleoptera; family Tenebrionidae; genus Tribolium; species Tribolium confusum. The sequence continues at coordinate 8,188,764 of JALGAY010000003.1, forward strand.
GGTATATAGATGGCAGGTTCTAAGTCTATGTCTCAATTCATTGTCTGCATTGTTTTGTTATCGTTGTTGTCGTGTGCTTGACTCACCCGGTATAGTCCCTTCATACAGTTTTGAATTACAGACTTATCAATTGCATATTCTGAAAAGCTCTAACGTAGGTGAAGTTATTTTCTTAAAACATAAAAAAGTATACGTATATTGACGTTATTTACCGATCAAGTTTTCCATGGTCTACCATAACATTTTTTATTTAAATATCGAAACTAAACCCCAAATACACCGTGATCAACAAAGACTGATTGTGTTGGCAATAATGTTGCAAGTGTTTTTGCAAGTTGTTAGTTTGTTAAGATTACCTACCATATAAATTGTGTTTTCCACTTGTTAAAAAAATACCAAATGAAATTTTATAATTAACAATTAATTCAACATCAATAAAGACTTCATTAAATAATACAAAAAATAAATCAAATTGAAAAACACAAACTAAATTTAAAAGTAATGTTCAGTGTGCACTGTTATTTTCAATCCATAACTCAACTCGTTATTGTTATAGGAATAGGAAGTAAAACCTGTTTGTAATGTAAAATTTTTCACAAATTTCGCAAGTCTGCTCAATCAAGTCAAGATCAATCAAATTTTGCTTTTGCAACATTGTCTGTATTAAAATATGTTCCACAACCCGCATGCAGTGTTGTTCAAACATAATGAAATGTACAAGCATTTCTGGGGGTAAATTTGTTAAAATTAAATGTATGTTGAGTCCAGGGAATATTACCAACCATTAATTTCGTTGTAGAATCCACTTTTAAAGTACGTCAATAAAAGTGTCATGTTTTAATTCAAAAACCATTTTAACATAACTTTATTAACAAGTAATGACAACTTATTAATAAAATTTTTGAAATGTTAGTATTGATTTTTGATACTCTGATACTAGTATTTTCAAAATTACCTACCTAATTATAATTTCCTTGTCCTACGCAGAAAAAAATGAAATAAGAAATAATAGTAACAAAATTATAATATTATTTCACATTGTTTCTACATACCTACAACTTTTTTTTTCTGTTTAGAACAACATTCAACACTGTACTATCATGAGCATTCCCGGCAGTGGCGTGGATATGTCCTCCCTCATGTCCCAACACCCTGTTTTGGGCGCCATTCCTCCCGCCTTCTTCCTACGAGCATCTGAACGCTACCAACGAACACCAAAATGCGCCCGTTGCCGTAACCACGGAGTCGTATCAGCCCTCAAAGGTCACAAAAGGTACTGCCGATGGCGCGACTGTAACTGCGCTAAATGCACTCTAATTGCCGAAAGACAAAGAGTTATGGCAGCTCAGGTTGCTTTAAGACGCCAGCAAGCGCAAGAAGAAAACGAAGCTAGAGAATTAGGAATCCTTTTTCCGACTCCGGGAGCTGTAGTTGGAGACCCGCCTGGAGTTACTCAACCGTCGATGCCGCAAAATCCCGATTTGGGGATTTCGCAATTGATGCAGAGGAATACTTTCACGGCGTCGGATTCTTCGGAACCGTCAAGTCCAAGTAAGTGTGGGATTTTGGGGAATGGGTGAAACAAATTTGACAGTTACGTGAACAAATAGAAATTGCGTTTAAAGAAGTGACATAGATTGTAGATTGATTGGACATAGATTATTGATTCGTGTTAGACGTTTTACGTTCACAAAATGCATATTTGTTCAGGATTTCCCAATTTTGGTTAACATGTATGTCTTATATGTATTTAGCTTTGCAAATTATATTTAAGGTTTAACAACAATAAATTAGTATTTAAATATCTATTATTGAAAACGTAATTTACCTCTTTTTTAAAAACACATGTAGAAATAACACTCTTCTCACTCAATAAAATCTAGTTAAGAATGTAATTTATATTCTACTCGTATTGATAATAACACAAAACAACAAGTAAAAAAACATCAATAACACCCAGTATATCGAGAAAAATTTATATAAATAAATAATAACTCAAATAAGTGTCTAATAACTTATTGTGTTTTGATAATATTGGGTGAGCGAATCGTATACCTCGATGATAAATGCTATCAATTATTTACAATGGTGATAGTTTTAAATGAAACAGTAAGTTTAAAATTTTTGTTAAAATTTATAAATATTTGTATTTATGAAAATAGTGCTTATAACAAAACAGCGGTCTTTTTTCTCGAAAAATTTGTTTTGTTTCTAATTTAAAAATAGCAATTTCATGATGGTTTCGAAAAAAAAAATTTTTCAAATCCTTCAGCTTTAAGATTTCTGAGTAGCCCCAATAATAATAATCTGATGAGAGATTTAAAGCTGGCGTTTAGTGCACTCACGATTAAAAAAATTGTTTCGTAAATCGGCTATTGAATTTATCAAAATTAACTTAAATAAAATGAATCTCAACAAATACTCTATTGTGTTCTAAGGCCATAGTAAAAAGTAAGTAGTTAGTAAAAAACTGAATTGAGAATAAAATAGGTAGATAACAAATCCAAAAGCTTTAGTTAACAGATTTGTTCTTTTAGTGGTCCATTTCTAAGACTTTGAAACCCGAGTTGACACTATTTTGGTATAAATCTATATATGCATTTTGTATTTGTGTGAAAGTAATAGCTAAACTTTAGAATTAATTTAGGACTACTTTTTAATTTAGTCTTAAATTAAAAAAATAAAAAATATGTCATATGGTAAGAAAAGTGTCGACTGTTATATGCATATAAGTTTTTTTAATTTGTGTTTAATAAAATCAAATGCAATTAAATTATATAAATAAATATAAATATTATGGATCTCCTAAACGGCACTTTTGAACGGCTATTTTATTATTAGAAAATTTGTGAAAATTTATTGAAACTTCTCGAGAAAAAAGACTGCTGTTATGTTAACTAACGCATTATTGTTATAAATGTTAACAATTATAGCAAAAACTGTATAACTTAGTGTTTCATTTAAAAATATACTACTGTAAATAGTTGACTAAATTTGTAGTTATTAATTAAATAAAATAATAACCGTTATTTTTAAAATGTCACTGTGGTGCAAATAAATGTCCCCCTATTATTGTTTCTATAATAACGAGATTTTTTCAGCATAGAAAATTAATTTAGAGGATCATTATTTGCACCACAATGGTTAAAAAAACAGGTATTAAGTCGTCCTTCCTTTCGGGCCCTGCATAATAAAATAAAATCGAATAGAATCTATCAAAATACGTAAGTGTAGTCTCAAATTAAAATAGATGATAAAAGAATGATCCAAATCCATTAGTAAAATTTTTCATTCTGTTTCTCATATTTAAAAAAGCACAATATAAGATCTGCTTTTAATTATAAATAAAATTTTCCGATTTGTCTGGTCATATTCTTTCTTCCGGTCATTCTTTTTTCCTAGTAATAATTATAAAATTTCTCTCATTTGTAATAAAAGGTTTTCTTTAAATTTTTTAGAATCTTTAAAAATCCTTAAATCCACTCATAAGGTTTCCCAACAAATTATAAACGGCCATTTGAATGGCCTATTTTATCTTCACTTGGTCAATCTTCATGACTTTTGATTAAACGTTTCTCTTTTTACCCTCTATGTTAGTATTTCAAACCTTTTCGATTTGTTAAATTAATTTTTTTAAATTAAATGTCAAGTCATTTAACACACGTATTTTGGGAGCATGTAAAGGCATGTAAATTTTTCCAAATACCAACTATTTATTTTGGTATGTTATCTCGATCAACATAATTTTTACTAAAAACATAAATTTAATTCTTTTATAGTATAATATATATTACTGATGACAAAAGTTTTATAAGTTTTTTTAAATTTCTTTTTATATTCTTGACAATTTTCCTATTTGCATTATTATTTAGGCACTGGTAATCAGACTTTATTCTTGAAAGCGCTTCGCAAATTTTATGTAAGAACTGATTTTGATTAAATTTGTAATAATTCTAATATCACAATCACAATAAAAAAAACAATAAGGTATATTATCAACATTTTCTATTTTTAGTCAATCTTGTGCTTTATGTACATAGAACAATGTAAATGATTATCATTATTGTATTGATTGTATTACAATTTTCTAAAAATAAATTTCTAAAAAAACCCAAAACTCTACAGGTGCCTCTAAAAGATATGTACAATAGACTACCGTATTCTTGACATGATAATTAACTTCGTAGTGTTGTAGACCAACGAGACATTAAAAACAGTGTCACATGCACCAATCACAAGTTAGAAATGATTTCATTAACTGAAAAGAATGTTGCCGCTCCCTCATTGTTTTAACATTATCTTAGCAACCATTAATATTTTAAAAATCAAATGTCATTTTGACAAAAGTAAAAATGTCGCGCTTCGTTCACTAATTATACTTTTAATTATAATTATAATTGTTCTCATAACATAAATAAAGTTGTTAAAAATTTGATGTATTTAACGCTAGTTAATTCTTCAATCGAAGATCATTTGTTCTCAACTCTTGTCAGGCAAAATTTTTATTTTATTTATTTGCACTGATTGCTAAAAGACAATTAAACTCGATCAAATTCTTGGACAAAGAACTTTTCGTTGATTTGGTCTCGTTTAATTGCCAAGCAACCAGTGCTCATACAAAATAAAAATCTTGCCGGCAAGAGTTGAGCACTTATGAAAATAAAACGTTTATACCAAACTTACCTTAGTTATATTATACCGTTTCGGTGCTATGAAGCTCAAAAATTTCAAAAAAATTACTGTTTTAGCAATAAAAACTTTTTTAAAACAGTTTAGCTTAAACGTTTTATTTTAACAATAAAAATATATTAGGTATATGGTAGTCTGTTTTACAGGTCTTTTAGAAACAGTCTGTAATCAAAAATAAAATGTTTGTCTTATTTTTGATGAACTATATTACATAGGCATCATCTAAAAAGAATTGCTGCCAGCCATTAAAGATGGCGCGTTTTATAGTTTTATGTACCCAGAAAATATACAAACATACTTATATAAATTAATAATTTCAAAGCATACGTGAAGGTATTTTAATAAATATTGTAAAAACATTCATATAGTAATATATGAATGCACAATGCAGTGACAGGCTGTACTGACTGAGAGTACTTAATCTTACAAGATAACTTGAACGCTAAGTTATGAAATGCATGCAATTCCTGCATTTACATGGTGATTGCAAAACAATCTAAGTAATATTACTCAGAATACTAGATCTTAGAATTCTAGATAGAATGGAATTAGCTTTTTAGCATGCAAAACTCAAGTATCTCCCTATAATTTTTAAATCTTACTTATTCTTTAACCTAAAAGCAGAAACTTTCTACAGCCTTTTAACAAGTAGTCATTATAAAATAAACATTTATATTCAGTTTCTAATATGTTTTTAAAAATTTTGCATTCACCTTCTCGTCGTTTCCTTGTTCCGCTATGAAAATTATCTCAAAAATAAAACCCTTAAACATTTTTCCATTCAAGCCAGTCGCGAGGACAAACCAATTATCCTAGAGCACAAAAGGATTCGAAAAAACACATTGATTTGAATGAATCGGCGTCGATATTGGATGAGACGTCAGACGCAACATTTCAGTCGCCATCGGCGCCACAAAAGACTAGATTTCCAGGCGTTCCGCGATACCATTGTGACACCATCTTTATTCACGATCAGATTTCAATAGTACATCCACTAACAACACCGGAAATAATAATTTACATCGCGCGGTTTTTCCACGAACGATACCAGGTGTAGCGTTACAGGGAGGGAAAAAACTCGAGAAGTTTGCAATTGAAATTCTTGTCGTTTTGAGAGTGCAACTGTAGGAAGTCGAAGTATCCTTTTTCAAAAGAGAGCCGTTTCTTGTTTCTGTAAAAACACACACAAAATTAAAAAAGAGACTTGAGACGTTGTCATCGCCTTCTCACTGTATTCATTAATATTCTCAAGTGCTGGATAAGTGGATGATGTTTGCCTAGCCATTATTTCTGTAAATGTTACAGTGCTTTCTGGGCACGTAACAGTTTCATAACCTCCAGCGGTGGTTTTTTCGATTAATTACAAAAGCGGCACCTTCTTTGAAGATTTCAATAAAATTTAAGTGACGACGAGAGAAACGTTTTGCTTTCGACGCTCTCAGTTGAGCGCTTTTTCAATTTTTATATTTTTATTAATAAGTAAATAAATTTTGACACTTCATTTATTTTTGACCTTCAAGATATTAGATAGTTGTGTCTCATATCCTGGAAGACAAAATTATTAATAATTACTATAAATAGTCAAAGTTATTAATTGGATTGTTTATATTAGTATAAAACATTATAATATCCAGTTGTTTAAGTAAGCAATACCATTATAAAATTTATTGCCACGACAGGAAATTTAAATAAAGAATAGACGCAACATGAATGAAACATAACATTTTCTGATCATTCCAATTTAATCGTCCTAAGAAAATGAATATTTAAGTAGTGAAAATAGTGAGAAATTCAGTAGTAAAAGTATGAGAAAATAAATGCTTCAAAGTTGATAATCGAAAAATCATTGGAAACCATTTCAAAAGATGTCCAAAGGGTATGGTTGTCCGAAAAATTACCGAATTAAAATTTTATATTTGTAAATATTGTAGCTAACAAAACTTCTAATAACAATTTTTAACAAGTCTCTCATATAAAAGAGAAACGAGTTTCGATGCTATAAAGTTTAAATTTTGAAGAAAATCTTAGTTTATCAATTGCTGTAAGACTTGCTGTTTCTATCAAAATCAAAGTCAAAACAATAAACTAATTTTTTTAAAAAAAAAAAACGACATAGTTTTAAATCTTCAAGATTAGGGATGGCAAAAACGCAACGTTAAACTATTATTTTAGAATGTTAAAAGTTTAATATTTACCTACTTTGTTTAATTTTAACTTGTTGGCTTTATTTTAAAACGTTGAGCAACAACAATACAAAATTAAAGATGATAAAGAAAAAAGTATTACATAATTAAATTTTGTTGATAAAGTTCTCAAGAAAATATTTTTTTCTTTAACAACTACGCCCGACATACCTACGCCTAAAAATGAGGATAAACAACAACCCGGTTTGTTCAACTCTTTCTCATCTTTAGTATCTAATCTGTTAAAGATAAAAATATCGCTCTGCAAGCTTTATTATACAAAATTCTGTTTTCTACAAATTTTCCTTTCATATTTTTTGTAGCTTTGACCGCTTGTGCAGTGTTTTTAAATAAAGCTTAAACTAAACAAATTTTAAACTTGTAATAGTAGTTAAATATAAGTAGTAATTCATTTTAATGCTAAATTAAATAAAAAAAAAATCACTTTTAAGTTTAATCAATAAGCGGTGTACCGCGCCTGTCTTTCAGTCTTTTTCTTTAGCACAGGCCCATATTTATAAACCGCAAGCAAACGGTTGGCTCTCAGAGTGAATAGTCCTGTGTTGTTATAGTTTGTGATAACAAATTAAATAATACAATTATGCGGAGTTACATTTACAAATAACATTTTTTGTAGTCACATCGGTATAAATTGGCAGATTGTTTCTACAAGTTAGATTTTATCAAACTTTTATAAAATAAAAATTGTTTATACCTTTGTTAGTCCGCAAATGAAGAGACGCTATAGACTTAAACCTACGGAGAGTATATGAGTTGCAATTTTGAAAATAATGAATAAAAAATTAAAGAGTTAACTTATGCACTGAAATGTCATATTAAAACGATTTTGTGACTTTCTTTACCAAACTAGAACTTTTGGAGCAATGATGTGAAATAATTGTGATTATAAAGACCTTTTAAATAGTAACTAAAAAATTAAAGTTGACAAATTTTAAGATTTTTATAACTAATAAACACTCAGTTATAATACCACGGGTAGTGAAAGTTATGTCGAATATTTTTGTGGTGGTATCACGAATGGTCATTTCCTTGGTATAAATAACATGAGTGCGAAGCACGAATGCTGTTCCCAAGTGAAATGACCATAAGTGATACCACTGGAAAAATATTCTACTCAACTTTGACTCAACTTGTATTCGGAAGACTATTCAATGAACCAAATAATATTAAAAATACAGATCCTCAAAAGTGAGTTACACATGATTTCCACCGCAACCAGCAAACAAATTTTTGTTACTCCTAATTCTTACCTCAAAAGTTTGTCAAAAACTGTGTGTTATTTATTTGTTAAAAATATTTATCATTTTCACTAGTGGTTATCTCAGTTGAATACACCACGCTTGGTTATCTCACTAAAATTTGTTGTGATTGGTTGTCAACCAAAAATATCTTATTTTTATTGGTTCAATTTTCAAAAATCTTAGGTGAGTTAAATAATATTCTTTATAAACTATAGTTATAAAAATAAATAAATATTTATAAAAATATTACCTTCGTTTAAAAATATACCAAGCGATCCTAGTCTTAGAATCTCAGTTAGCCATGGTAGAAAGAGGTAGATATAGTGGTTCATATTTAGGATTATTTGTACGTCATTTACAATGTCAAAAGTGTCAGAATTAAATTTCAATTCTTTCGATTTGGTTCGCCCTTGAAAAACTAATATTAAATTGTTCTATTATTAAATTTTGCACAAGTTAGTTTTCATTGTCTATGTAATAATAATGATTAATTTTAGATAAACAAACCTCATTTTTTCTAAACCTGTTTTGATTCCAGGATTTTTGAATCGCTCTTTATCATAAAATACTCAAAAGTTTTGACAATATACTTATTCGAATCTAGGTAGTTCTCGTATTTCTTATAAAATTTGCTACATTTCACTTACTTATTAATCTTCAAATTATCTAAAATGATGCTAAATTTTGGTGAAGTTGAGATGATGAATTGAGGTTTTCAAGATTTTTCCATAAGAGGGTTTACATCTTTTGATCGCTGTCTTTTATCTCACATATTAGTTTATGTTTTTCTCGGTTCCTGATTATTTCTGCACTATTTTTTATTAGTTTATTTTTTGCCAAAATTTCTACATAACTTAATATTTGGTTCACTTACAGATTATATCTCGGTGTAACAGTTCGGATTTGATGCATTTTTGTTTTTCTTTCTTGTCTTTCTTAAAAATCCTCATGTATTTAAAATAAAAAAATAAATAAAAAAATACTTTTCCAATGATATATTCGTATCTTTATCTCATTGCATTTTTTTACTTGATCTTTTACTTTTTATCTATTTTTCCGTCACCTAATAATATTATTTATTGTTGTATAATATTATTATTGTTATAATAATAATAGTTGTTGTTTATTATTTTTCTTATTGTATTTTATTTATATTTGCACTCAAAGAGTTTTTCTAATTGTTTCTATGTTACTTTTTTTTATTAATTCACTTTTAGCCAATATTATACATCACATTTCCGCATTTCTGTTGACTGTAATGTTTGTAATGCCCCTTGTTTTATCTTTACAAGATCTTATTTTTTAAATAGATTTCTTAATTTTTACATTATTGTCTCTTAAGTTTTCTTACCTTTTAATGCTTTTCAAAAGTCTGTTCTTATAAAGACTTTCCTATAATCTATAAAGTACACACACATTTTTTTCTATTGCTTTTTTATTGAATTGTTAACACATCTGAATCCAAATTTTATTTCCTCAAGAATAATGTTTTAGCGTAATTCTTTTATACATTTTTATGTTTTCTTCTTTTTTAAATATCAGTGTAATTATACTTATCGTTATATAAAGTATGTCTCTTCATCTTACTAGTTTGTTTTAAAAAACCCTGAGAAAAAAAGTTTTTTTTCCGAGTTTTTGGGCCTTTTTTTACTTTAAACTTGCCGGGACAAACCCGGAACCGGTACATAACTCAATTTCTTCCTTTTCTCAATTCCTTTCAGTCTTATTGCAACGTTTTTATCATATCTTTTTTTAGTTATAATAACATTATACCTTCTGCGTCTTTAGTGTTTGTTTTTATTTTTTTTATATTTCGTAATATTCGAAAAAAAAATTTTTTATTCTCATTATTTGCTCTCTTTACTTTCTCTTCAAATTTTACGTTTGCTTTTTCTACCACAAATACTTGATTTATTTATTTATTTCTACATTGTTGGCAGTTTGTAGGTTGTTTGTAAATCTTATCTTATTATGTGTATTTCTTTTCCTCCCGATTGATATTTTGTCCTCCATGTACGATGTAGTTCATTGAGCTTCAAGGGCCACAAATTGGCTGAAGCTAAAGACTGAAAAAATCATCTCGGCCAGAATGATAAACTGCCTGCATCGAAAATCAGTAATATTAACCCAAATCTAAAAATTTTGTTCTTTTAGGCTTGATTATAAATTTTAATAAAAATACTTAGGACCGATTGCATATATGTAAATCAAAATTAATCAGAGATTAAGCTCTGATTCAAAACAAGGTTTGATTGGTTAAAAATATGCTAGCCAGAGTTTAATCTTCGATAAATTGATTGACATTTATGCAACCGCCAACAAAAGCCATTATCACTCGCAAATAAAAAACAGTAAAAATATTTTATCGATCAAGAACAATTGTGAGTTTTTTTGCGATTGGTTTTCATAAAGAAAATTAATTAATTTTGAATTAAACTATGTACTTACCGTTCTGGAACTGGAACAAGATCCTTACCGACAGGCCGTGTTATTAACAAATATAAAAACCCTCTACTGTCTTAGAAACAGACCTAATAAACAACCAAATAGAATTCAATCGAACAAAAATAACTATTTAAAAACTGAATTTTTTTCACTAATTTTAATGTGAGAAGTGATACTTTCTTCACTCAGTGACATTTTATCACTGTTTTCACATTTTTTTCACTAAAGACTTTTTTTATTTTGTGCTTTTTTATGTAATTTTAAGTTTATTTTTGAATTTTGCATAAAATTTTAAGACAACTCGTATTAAAAAAATTTTTCCACGCGTGTGAATTATTATACGACGCGTAGCGGAACATTCAACATTAGTAAAAAAGTTGCACTTTTAACACTTGTTGCCTGTACATACATACCTATTTTTTCATAGTTAAGTAAGTCTGTTTACTAAGTTTGTTATATGCTATTATATATTTTGAAATCACTTCACTTGTTTATTTATATCAAAATTTTTTATGTTATTATATAAATTGTTTGCAAACCAAGCCCCTCAGAGTTTTAAGTTTGAGCTTTTGTTGTTTATACGACTTAGGTATAACTGATTTGCCAATATTATTTCTTCTGATGACTTAAAACTATTCTTTTTTTGAAAAATTGACAGTATATATTTGACAATACATTTTTTATATCATATGCATGTTTAAACAATATTTATATGCTTACAAAATTTAATAGAAAATTTTAGAAACTAAAATGTACATTGTAAAGAGTCTGTTTGTTTAGCTTAATTGGAATCCTAATTAAAATTGACTAGCAACACTGAAACCGCATTTGAAACTGTGCAAATAGAAAAAATCCTAATTGTTAGTTAATGCCGTCCATTTGCACAACTTACAGAGTATTTAAGAATACATATACAAGAATATATAAAAAAGTTAAGAGTTCCGCTAGATAAATAAGACAGTGGTAAAGTAATGATGGTTAGCTGCTGGAACAAATACACTGAAACTGGGACCTCAATGGACAAACACTGTACGACCTTTTAGAATTTACATTTCCATAGATACATGCAAGAATTTCTTCTTAAACTAAAAAATCTCTGTATTATGTGTCGTTCGATGGCGAACGTTCACTGTGTCAATATTGACCAAACGTTATTAAACATTACAGGACTATACTTTTAAATTGCCAAATGTTTATTGTCGACTAGTAGTAATAGAAGGGGAAACATTAAATTTTATTGTAAAAACAATATTCGTTAAGAACAAAGGGCAATAATTATTTTGCAACTGGTCAGACTAAATCTCTTGAACAATTTCGAAAGCAGCAATTATAAAAAATTTAAATAAAAAGTCGCTCGAGACTCCGGCTAGCCGACATTATTCCGGTCCCTCGCATAAAAATCCGGTACTGAAAATAATCGAGTTGATCTTTCGAGTGGTCTGTTAAAAAGTGGTGAAAACGCAAACGTTCAACTGGACCGTGACCACTCTGAAACTGAAAACAAAATGTTGGAGCACACTGAAACGTAGGAATTAACTTGGTATACAATCTTTTATTCCGCCAATAAAAGCTCTTTAAAAGCACTCGGGCCAATATTCCATAAAAACAAATCAAAAGCTCGCAAATATATAATGAACAGTCCGGTCTTTGTCCGAAGAAAAAATGTTCTCGGATTTGGGGCAAACGTCTCTACATTTTCGCAACAGGATGCTGATGGAGGGAGGAATAAAAGAGCTGTCGCCACTTCATTACCCTTAAATGATACTTGGGGAATTCGCAATAAGGAAGGAATGTGGGGTAGAAATATGAGTATCCATTTAATATAGAACGAGCGGGTGCTAAACGACCCGTTTATGGGTCATATAAGGTCGAGTAATTAGAATCGATTGGGGTGCTAATGACACTCACTCCACCGCATCGAATTTTTCCATTTTGGTCGGAAAAAGTTTCAATCAAGTTTTCCTGGGCTTCCTATATTAAATATACGCCGTAAAAATAATCATATTGCAAAACTGTGGCCACTTTCAAGTCTTCTTTAATTTGAAATTCCCCTTTTTTTGTTTCTTAAATTACATAACGAAACAAAAACCCAGAAAATGTTGACAAAACCAGAAAAAATTCGATATTGACTTGTACAAACAGATTTTTGACCATATTAATTAATTTTTGAAGTACGCCTGCAAGCGCATTGTTGGCACTCGCGCTAACGACCGCTGTATCCTTTTCGAGAGCCATTAGTGGATGAAGTGAACGAGGGTCGATCAATTAAAGAGTATTACGGTCTTAACAATTTGTACGGGGCGAGCACTTGGCCACGTTTTACCTCCACTTATCGCTTGCTGCAAGAACAAACTATTGTGCCAAGCAGTTGAGGTATTTGGAGATTGATCAGGCTTAAACGCGAGATTTTATTATTTCCCATTTCATAGGTTGGAATTTTTAGCATTTTACCACATCCCCTCAACAAAGAATTAATTCTTCAATGACCTGGCAAAATGTGGCTGTTTTTGGCTTGCAGGTAATGCAGCAATTTAGAAGTTAAACACGAACAAAAAAATACTTAACAGAACTATTACATTAAGATCTTAAAATTCTTTATAGAAGAGAATTTTTGTCGAAAGTACATAAGTGGTTCAGAAAACTTGCGTGTCTCCGCCCTTTTTTCGGCTTCGGTCTCTCTCTCTCTTCAGTCGCGTAACATATAAAGTCGTTTCGCTAGATTGTGAATTAGTTTTTAGAACTATTATTAAAATAATTAGAAAACTTATTAGTAACAGAATTTTGTTTTTATTATTTCTAGATTTGCTTTTTTAAAGAATTTAAAAAAATATATTTCATAATTAACGTATAGGTACAATGATTTTTGTTGTAAATTTCTTTTTTTGGGATTGGACCCTCGTAGAACATCGTAGGTAGCTTCTTTAAACATAAAGTGACAACTGGTTAGAAATATCAGCTGTCACTCCATTCCTAAAAAAGCTACCTATGATAGTTTGCAAAACGTCGAAGACAAAAACTCCATTAACTCGGTTCAATCTTGAAAAAAAAATTAAATTCTGACTCTGATCGTGCAAGTCTCATTTCAGAAATTTTTTTTCAGTTATAATATCATAAGAGTTTTGATTTTGCCAAATAACATTAACAAGATAAACAACATAGAATAAATAACATTTATAGTAGAAAAAGTTTTGTATGCAGTTCGTAATTAAAGTAAGTTTTTTCACTTCTAGGACATGCTGACTACAGCTCGTGTCAACTTGTCCTAATTGTGAAAAAATTAATACTTTATTCAGTTGTTATATGTATAAATAACTACTTTATTTCAATATTTCAAACCCATTCGTAGATCGTATTATTTTATAATACTGTCACTTTATGTCACACTGTAGTCACAATAGAAGAGAGAAAATTATTAAAAATTTAGTGAAGCATTTAAACTAACTCAAAATTAATTTAAAATATATACATGGTTAGTCAAGAGCATGGAATAGGCAGTTTATCTCCGTAAATATAAACTTTATGACAAAATGTCATCGATAAAAATTTCTTTGCTAATTATTCTTTATCTCTTAGCCTGCTTGTTGTTTTTTTATGTCAGCGCATTTCCATGAAAATGTAACTTTTTTTTAAATAGCAACCTAGCAATTTTCTTGGTGATTCTTGTTCCTTTTTTTTTTCTTGAAATGACCTGGTATTTTTTTTATATATCCTTTAATAACAAAATTTTTGAGAAAATGGCCATAATACTTTATTCAATCAAATAATCTTTAACTTAAATGAAATGTTCAAACTGAAGACCCCCTATAGCTTGACAGAAACCTAATCAGTCATTAAAATTGCGTAACGAATTTTGCAGCTATTTAGGTGGTATTTCTGCGATTCCGTGCCTTATTCTGGCTTCCAGGTCTTCCAAATTTTGAGATCTTTCTTTGTAAATTGTAGTTTTTAAATGACCCCAGAGAAAAAAATCTAAGAGGTTTAAATCGGGAGACCTAGCAGGCCATTCAATAGGACCCCGACGTCCTATCCAACGACGTAAAAAAATGTTATCCAGAAATAGGCGAACATCAACCCCACAATGGGGTGGAGCGCTGTCTTGCTGAAACCAAATATCTCGGTTTGGCATTCCTTGTCGATCTGCATCCGGAAATAATTGTACAATATCGGGTACAATGTGATCACGCATTAGGAGTAGATATCTAGCCGCAGTTAAATTCCCATCAATAAAATATGGGCCTATTATGTGCTGCCCAATAATACCAACCCATACATTAAGTTTTTGACGGTGCTGTGTATGAAGTTCCATCATCCAATGAGGATTCTCACTAGACCAGTATCGACAGTTGTGTCTGTTCACAAATCTATTGAGACAAAACGTGGCTTCATTAGAAAATAAAATGTTGTTTATACAATTTGGATTATTATCAATCATTTTCCATCATGGTTGCACAAAACTGCATTCTTCTGTCTGGGTCATCTTCGTTTAGCTCATGGAGAAGGTGTATCTTGTAGGGTTTGTGTTTGTTCTTTTTCAATATTCGAACAATCGACGATTGACTAATATCATTATCCAAAGCAAGTTGCGTGGTTGTCGTAATTGGATTATCTATAACACTTAGTAATACATCAAGAGCTTGATCTTGATTTGTGGCTGATTTCGGACGTCCAGATTTTGGCATATCTTTTACATTTCCAGTTTCTCTTAATTTTTTAACCAATTTAGACACCGTGAATTGTACAATAGGATTTCTTCCAGGGAGAACGTTGTTAAATAAATGACAAACATCTTGGTGTGAACGTATTCGATCTCCATAGCCAACCATCATGAGAATTTCAATTCCTTCAGTTTCACTGAGTTTCACCATGTTTACAAATTAAAATAAAACTATCTTTATTAAATTAATTTGTTAACTTATTAAAACGTACGTCACACTGACATGAAAAATATCATTAAAGGAACAGAGGCCACTATTATTTTTTGTCAAATTATTATTAAATAAATTTAAAAATTTTTTTGTCGTTTATTAGAAATTATGATTTAACACAAAAATTTTGTTATTAAAGGATCTTTTCAGGTCAACAGGTCATTTCAAGAAAGAAAAGAGGAACAAGAATCACCAAGAAAATTGATAGGTTGCTATTTAAAAAAAGTTACGTTTCCAGGAAAATGCGTTGACATAAAAAAACAACAAGCACGCTAAGAGATAAAGAATAATTAGTAAAGAAACTTTTATCGATGACATTTTGTCATAATGTTAATATTTACAGAGATAAACTGCCTGTTCAATACTTTTGATTAATGTAGTATATGAAAAAATTGCAAAAGTCGCAAATTTGATTGAGTTTACTTTTGAGGAAATGCAAAAACAAGTAGAAGTTTGTAGAGATGTTTTACAACATGTTTTACGGTCCAAATACTTGAAAAGAAATTTAAAAATTATACAACATGGAAAAATTTTATACAAATCTAGTCTATCTCTTTATGACCAGAGAATACAAAGTATTCCCTTCATTAACGTTCAGGAATATACATGTAAAAACTATTCAACTGATAATTGTCAAGAAAAATTAATAAACAAATAATATTAGCCATTTACCTGGTATAGTATTTGCATTTGGATAAGGGAAAGAGACTTAAACCATAAATTACTTGATGAATAGGGATTATTTAGAGTAATAAGTGCTTTATAATTTATGACACTATTGAGGCGACCGGTACGTACCATCTGTTGACAAGGGTCTTGGGCGAGTGGTTGTCGTTCTTTACCTGTTTCCTTGCTTAGAGACATCATGCCGATATCGGGTAGTTGATCATAATTAACAACTTAATGTTTAATAATTGCAGTTTAAATGTAAACAAATTGGTGGCTCTCATATACCTGTGATAGTACCTTTTAGAAAAGTATTGCTAAATAATAATGAGAGATTGAGAGTCTTGGAAAAAGAGTTTTTTTCTTGTAAAATGAGCTATTTTTAAAAATTTTTTATTCTTTGAACATTTCAATTATTGTAAAATAAATAGTATTCTTTAATAAAGAATGCAAATTAATAGGTATTTATTAATCATTTTTCTAAGAAAAAAATATAATTTCAAAGAGGGGAGCATGAAATAAAAAAACAAAACACTTAAGCAACAACATAAATTTATTTAAAAAACATTACTAAATTTTACATTTTAAACGTGAGATGCTCAAAAATAATTTACGATAAACAGGTATATAAAAAGTTTAAAAAATCAACATACAAAAAGATTTTTTTTAGATTTTACTATTTAACTGAACTAATAAACTTACCTTGATCACAATTAGAAGGCATCCACTTAAATTAAAAAAAAACTTATAGACAAGCACTAAACACTAAAATAACTATATTTACAACAAAAAAAACCTAAAATTTGGCTTTAAAAATTTGATAAAACAAAGAGAACATTCAACGATATTGAAGGCTGAAACTCAACTAAATAAAAGTTTAAAAGCTTTTCAGGATAACAAATAGAACTTTCTAATCCATTTTACTAAGAAAATGTGGCTGGAAATTTTGGGGGTGTTTTTCTGTACAATTTGAGATATTTGTCAGAGGTAAACAGGTAGAAGATTTAATAAGAATTTAGATAAACTTTTCGAAGAAATACTTTCAAACATAATTAGGATAGGCATAATATTAATTTAACAATAGAGTATTTGTTATATTAATAGAGTATAGTTAATACAATATTAGTTATTATGTCGCTAAAGATATGAATAAAAAACGTAAATTGTTTTCACCAGATTAAAACTGTAGCAGATACTTTTGTAACAAAAAAAAATTCCCACAATAAATGGCATCGATGATAGTGACAATGATGAAAATATTTAGTAATGTTTTTTAAATAAATTTATTATGTTGCTTAAGTGTTTTGTTTTTTTATTTCATGCTCCTCTCTTTGAAATTATATTTTTTTCTTAGAAAAATGATTAATAAATACCTATTAATTTGCATTCTTTATTAAAGAATATTATTTATTTTACAATAATTGAAATGTTCAAAGAATAAAAAATTTTTAAAAATAGCTCATTTTACAAGAAAAAAACTCTTTTTCCAAGACTCTCAATCTCTCATTATTATTTAGCAATACTTTTCTAAAAGGTACTATCACAGGTATATGAGAACCACCAATTTGTTTACATTTAAACTGCAATTATTAAACATTAAGTTGTTAATTATGATCAACTACCCGATATCGGCATGATGTCTCTAAGCAAGGAAACAGGTAAAGAACGACAACCTCTCGCCCAAGACCCTTGTCAACAGATGGTACGTACCGGTCGCCTCAATAGTGTCATAAATTATAAAGCACTTATTACTCTAAATAATCCCTATTCATCAAGTAATTTATGGTTTAAGTCTCTTTCCCTTATCCAAATGCAAATACTATATGTACAAGGTAACTTTAAAGAATGTTTGGAAAGTTTAACCAATTATAGCACGTAATAAGAAGTCGACAGAACCCAACTTGCCTTATACATATATTAACAGTTTTTAAGATACACCCTGTAACACTTTTTTTTAAATAACATTTTAAAACATTATTATCTTAAAACACGATGTATGACAACACTGTTTTTGAGCATATAAATTTGGAGATTTACGATGTAAAAGTTTTTGCTCAAAAACAGGGTTGTCATACATAGTATATACCAAAAATAGTGTTTTTTTGAAAAAAAAAATGTCTACAGCGTATATCCCAAAAACTATAAACAGTTGTATAAAGCAAATTAGGTTTTTTAGCATTTTTTCAATAAGAGTTATCACCTAGTAATGATTGTAGAAATTAAAAAAAAACATCTATATATCTGATTTTAGTATTAAAACTGGAACTATCATCAGAAAAAATTGTTGCATATATTAGAATTACACACTGTATATTAAAAAATTTGCTGTAATACATTGTAGTTCGTTTAAAAAAATTCTTAATAAAGTTCTACAAGGTGCTTCGCAAAAACTATAAACATTTGTCTAAGGAGGTTATTTCGACTTCTTTTACTATGTACTACAGCTGGTTAAATTTCCCAAACTTACTTCAAAATCACCCTGTATCTGTTTAATATTCGGTAATGTTTAATTTTTTTCAGAATAAATTTCACAAAAAAACGAAAATGTTGCTATAGTTATCTTAAAAATTTATGGGCTGATTTAAGTTGAGATAATCCAGGTAGTATCTTCGTTTCCATGGAAAATTAAAAAAATTTGTTGTTATGATTGGTTGTTGCCATGGAAAAGTATTAAAATTTGCGATACTACCGGTGTTATCTCAACTTGAAATCAGCCCATTAAACAAATAAAATTTAATGCCAATATTTTGTTTTATCAAATTTTTTTATAATTTAGTCAAAAAACGCCCCGATCCATTCATTTGGTCCACCCGGTACAAATTATTTACATTATCTAGAAATATTTTTTAGAAAATACGTAGAATATACCAGATTACATTTTTTGTTTCCTATAGTTCCATTTTAATGAATTTTATTATAGTTTTTCGGTTTTATAAAACAGTAAAGTATTTCTTGCAAAATTCTGTTTAAACCGTGTAAAATTCCATTTCCATTCGGCTGTAAATCGTAGCCGTCAGTTACAATCCGTTTAGCGGCGGAAACTTTTTAATGAACGATTAAAAGGCAGCATCTCGTAAATCCGAACAATAGCTTCAAGTTGGAACTTTACGATCGTTCGTTATTGAATATCATTTTACGATATCTCCTGCTGAAATTTCACAGGAATTGTAGCTGAAATTCTGTACTAGGTGTTAGTAAGCTTCATAAATCTGGCAGCTACCCTTGCCAACGCGCTTGCTATTGTTCGAACGTTAACACAACACGTTGGCGGCATTGTCTTACACAATTGTTAGAATATATATGGTCTTCTGCGGGCGACATGTTAACTGTTCGATATCAAACCGAGCCTTGTTAGACCCTAACAAATCTAATTTGCAATTTTGTCTTTTCCAGCTTCCAAACGGCCCAGAATCAACGTCGAGGACTGCTCCTTGGAAGGATCCGATTCAGAGCCGGAAGATTTGAAAAAGAGTCGGCAATCGAGTCCAGTTCCTCCACCGGCCCCCACTGCACCCACTCCTTCTCCTGAACCTACGACAAGTCCAGATCCAGATTTAGACGTAGAAGACGATACCCAGAGCGAAGCTCCAGAAAATCTCTCTTTAAAAAAACCTCCCAGTCCAGAAACACCTCCACAACCCACACAAAACTTTATTCCTTACCAACAGTTCGCTGCATTTCCTCCTTTCCAGCCTCAGTATCCTGCTCAACGCTCACCCATTGACGTACTTATGAGAGTTTTCCCGGGGAAAAGAAGATCAGACGTCGAGGCGCTTCTTCAGAGATGCAAAGGGGACGTAGTGCAAGCCATGGAGATGATGGTGAGTGGTAACCACGAAGATGCAACCCCAACCTCGGCTTTTAGTCCTTTGGGACCTCCGACAAATTTCCACCGGTTTAGCCCATCAAGGAGATTTTTGTCAGCTCCTTATGCCGGAACGGGGTATTTGCCGACGGTGATAAGACCCCCTCCGGATTATTTATCCTTGGTGGGATCGGTACATGATATCTACTCCAGCGATAAAGCATCAGCGTCTTCTCCGGGGTCCAACACTAGTTCGGATAAGACTTCGTACTCGGAATAGCCGTGATATTAGAATGTTTACCTGCACGTCCTGTATATAGCAGATTATTCGGTGCGAGTAATGAAGACCAGTTCGAGTTTCCGCACGAACAATCACATCAGAATTTAATTATAAAATACATATGAATCAAGTTCCATCCCTCTCCCCGGTATTCAACCGACGACCCCTAACCCTATTGAATACATGAAGCCAGTTATTAGGTCTCTATTGTTAGCCTGTAGCTACCAGATCATATAAATTATATTGTAAACAGTGGCGTGTGTTCGGTTTTATTGTCTGTATTAAAGTGTGGTTTCATTTGTGACGGTCGCCACTGGGTCCAGTGATCAAGTTGTAAATAATTTTTTACTAATGCTTTAGCTCTGTTCTATAAATAATAAATATGTTGTTCAACATTGTAAATAACTGTGAATAGCTTTAGAAAACATTTGACGTACATGCTGTATATTATCAAATTAGATTGTTTAGAGTAGATGATTGTACTTAATTAAAACTGAATTGTATACGAAATTATATAAATAAATAAAATAAAATGTTGATATAGATGAATGAAAAATTTTTATTTTCCTTTTTTGAGTATTAATTTTCAGCATTTTTTTTTTGTTTTAATATACTAATAAGTTATATTCGGATCACTTTATTTTATTTTATCATGATACAAAATAGATAGTTGGCGAAACTTTAAAAAAACCACATCCAAGGAAGAAAATGTGTAAGGATTATTGATAACGACGCTTACCACTCAATGGTCGTTGAACAAAAATTACCCTAATTTATTGGGTCGTATAAATAAAATTAAAGAAAATGCTTCTGAGTAAAAGGCAGAAGTAGAAGCAAGTGCTTCTAAGCAAAAAGTAAAAGCAAAAGAATTTGCTAATAATGATATGAATAACAATACCTTATACTCGCAAGTATTACCTTATAAGAAGTAAAAAAATTAAAAATATATTTTTAAAAAATGTAGATGGTCAACCCGCATAGTTATAGATTCATGTAAATACATGGTAAGGCAAGTATTACCTTATAAGAAGTAAAAAAATTAAAAATATATTTTTAAAAAATGTAGATGGTCAACCCGCATAGTTATAGATTCATGTAAATACAGGTAAATGTCTTTCTTTCTTTCTTCTTTTATATTGGCCACAGCTGCCAGGGCTATCCGGCCAGGGCGTAGAGGTCCACGTACGCTGTTAATAGGATCAAAAACTATTACTTTTGATCTAACTATTACCATTACTGGGTTTTCAGCACTATTATAAAGTTCAAAGTTCTAAATTACATTCTTGAAAAAACCGGTCAAGCACTTTCACAAAAGCAGAGGTTGGGTATGCCAAGCAAATCTCGTAGCTATTAAGGGGCGATCGTTTAAATATTATGACACAGGAAGAGTGCAGATCATGGCATTGGTCCTCGAAGCGTGGGCATGCAAAAAGAATGTGATTCAGGTCACCAATATCTCCGCAGAGGCAGTTGGTGTTTGGGCTACTCCAATTTTGTATAAGTGTTGGGGTGAGTAGCAATGATTAGTTCGGATACGGGTAATTGTAGTTATAAGCGATCTTTTACAAGCAATGGTAAATGTCAACAATTTTGTGTCATTTTGACGCTTTACGTACACATAAGAATTCTAGTTTTATTAAGGAAACATTAAAAACTAAAGATTACTCAATTTAACAACAAACTGAAAACTTCTAGGCCGGTAGGTACATAAAAATTGTAAAATTATTTCAACTCTACGTACTTTTCTATACAGAGAATTGTTCGATTTGTTCGGGGTGCAACGTTAGTTCTAAAGATTTCAAAAAATGTCATCTTCAAGCAGTGAAAAAAAAGTGTAGCCCCTAACAGTGGAAAATTAAAATTGATTGCAGATCAAATAAGTCATAATTCAGCTTTATTACCAAAATCACAAACACCAAGCGTGAAAAAAAAGCTTGCGGTAAAAAGTGTAATTGCAAATTTCAAACGCATTTTTGGCAAAAAAATAGATTCAAAACAATTATTTAAAAAATAACATAAAAACAAGATTAAAAAAAAGAACTGATTTAAAAAGAAAGGGAAATCAAAAAATTAAACCTCTGGAGTGGTAAAAAGTGATGTTTGAAGCCATGGAGAGTGAAATAAACCCAACTGTCTCAAAAATTTCAGAAGCTAGAGCTTGCGAGATATCAATCCAAGTAGGTTTAAATATGCAAACACGAGTTAACTTGACCATCGACTTCAAAATCTTCATCTCCAAATATTTTTGTAATATTGTGCAAAATAAAACAAGCTGCCACAACAGTTGGTATACTTTTAAGTTTAACACGACAAACATATTTCAAGATAGGAAATCGTCTTTTGTGTTGCCCAAAACACTGTTCAATTACTACCCTTTTACGTTTAAATAAATTATTATAACTTTGTTTAATGTTACTATCAGGATTTCGAAATGATGCCGATCAAACGATTTCTGTTCTGTGTAGATGCCTAATTAGTCGACATGTCCAGTATTTAGCAGTTAAGGCAACCATAGAGTGTTCTGAGACACACTAGCCCATTACTAACATTATTGCCATTATGTCATTTGACCCAGAAGATCTTGACAACATTTTGTTTGTCTACCAACGGTATATAATAAACACTGCTTTATGAATCTGGAAGAATAGTCTCGCTCTGTTGTCGGTTATTGTATGTACATATGTATATGTTTATTTCCGACAAATAGACCAGTAACTACATGATAAGAGTGTAGTGATTTTTAGTCCTACTATCTCCACCTCTAAAGAGTGTAGTGTATGTTTCAAAAAAACTTATTTTTTTCTATTTCTAAAATCTTATTAACGTAAACTCTAAGTTCAGATTCAACCATGTAATAACAATTCATGTATTTAGCTGCAAACTGTAGCTCAAAATCTCCTCCTCCTGTAAGATGACCATTAGGCGGCATCTAAAGCCACCTGTTCCGTAAAAGTATATAGTAATAGACACAGTGAGGTAAATAAGTGTCTCTAAGTGACCGATGCGTATTAATTTTTTTTTTCTGTCAGGCTCTGAGCCACCAAGCAACGGCGCCATAACAAAGCATTGGTCTGATAACAGTGCAATATAGGACTCTGAGTGTTAAGTCTCAAGATCGTGTTAAAAGAGTGACTAAAAAAATTTTCTTACTGCTACTGATCCACCTCTTCAATAAAAATGTTAATAGCAAGAGCTTCAACTTTAGTGAAATAAACAAGAACTTGCATTTATGCTACTTAGGAATCGTTTTTCGAAATTTTTTCTCACCGAAGACAAGAACTTTGCTTAAGTTTCGCAAGACCAAAAAGTCAGTTTTGCAGTGACGTATATCTTCACAGAAATATAAATTAAATGTCGCGTTGCGAAAAGTGGCAGATCAGTTAATCGGTAATAAAATAGTTCATTATACGCCAAGGTAAAGAAGACATTTTTTATAGCCGAGCGGTTTTTTTAACCGAGACTATAATAAATGCGAGACTATAATAGTTTTCTCTACCGTAGTTTACATATAATTTTTTTCACTACTACTGCATTTCTTTAGAGTCAGGCGGAAATGTAACATCCCTTAACGACGGTATATCTAAAGCAAAAGTGTCGTATAATATTTCTAGAAATTTCAAATCGCATTTTATATAGAATTTTTCTTAATGTTAAAAAAAACCTTGAAAAGTGTTTAAAATCTGAAATGGTAAAAACCTAAAATATTTTTAATTTTATACCACTAATACTACATTTCAATGATTTACCCAAAAATAAGAAATTTTCAATCATCAGGTTCACAGCTATTATTTAGAATAATTTAGCAACTACTCAATGTTGACAACCCGTTAAAAATAATGACAAATAAAATGTTTATGTTATAAAATATAAAGACAATATAACTACGATAACCAATAATTATACTCCGTTAAAGACTTATATTATTACATTTTCGTCAAACGTTAGAAAACCGTACTCTAATAAAACTCCTTTTTGTACCCATAAAGTGTGAGCAGCAACTTTTCGGTGATCTTCAAAGCAAGAAAAGACTGCTTTCCTGAACCGGGATGTTTTTTATTTCCCACAAAGAAACAGTTAAAATTTGCTTAAATCATTAGTCGGTAATGGTAAAGCAACAACTCTTCAACAACAAGACTTATGTTGTCAAAATCTTCCAAGCAGTTTTACCAACCCTTTAATTAAAAAACAAAACATTCGCACTAATGAAGTGTGCTTCTTTGCTCGTGCTACAAATAAAGTGCTTATGCGAAAAATTTATCTTCCCGAATACGTTAGGAAAATAACTAATGCACTTTTTTAAAACCCTTTGTACTCATAGCTTTTTAAAAACCGACTAAATGGACAGATAAAAAGATTAGCGTAGACACGAAGTAAATACTAGTATTTTTATATTTAAAAAAATAACATATATAATAAATACGGAGTGATTTACATAACACCCAAGCATGACGATCCTTCATGCAGCAAAAGAACAGTTCGCATAAGTAACTGGATTCAAAATATGAATAGGTATGTCATAAATTATTTTCTTGGAAGTTGAATATGAATAGTGTATTTATGACGTGTTTTGACTTAGTTATGACTTAGTTATTCAACAAAAGTATTTTTTGAAAGCATCTAATGGGCTGATTTCAAGTTGAGATAATATCGGTGGCATCGCAAATTTTAATACTTTTCCATGACAACAACCAATCACAACCCCGAATTGTTTTAATTTTGCTCAGAAACAAAGATACTACCGGTATTATCCCAACTTGAAATCAGCCCATAAGGCTTTTTATTATTAATTTTATGTGAATCATCTTGTATAAAAATATTTGTTTTTAAAACGCGGTTTTTCTTTTTTTGTAAAAGATGTAAAATGTGCAATCGACAATACCCGGACACCTAAAATAATTTTTTGTCGCTTTACGAATTCCTCTATCTATTTTATGAACGATTTTTGATTTTAACATATAAATCCGCAATAGTTCTTGTTATTTTGTTTATTTTATAGACAATTTCGGAAAATACTTAATTATTTATATTTTAATGCAAAAAAGTATTTTTTTGGCTGAGACAACGACGCCAAGCTCAAAAAAGAAAACACTTTTTGGCCAAGGCGTACGCAAAATTATATAGTCGACTTTAACAAAAAAATTAATCTCTAGTAAAAGTAATATGAATATGTTAACATTTTAGAAGCAGCCAAAAAGTGCTCACTTCTTGGCCGCTGCTAAAAGTAATTTTTCTCTAAGATTGACTAAAAATAAGCAAGAAATCTAGAAGACAAGAAAAACAATTTTCATCTTTTTCAAGATTTTTTCATCCAAGTTCACAAATTCAACCATATGTATTATCTGATTTTTTTCAAAAAACCATTGAGATGCGAATAATTATTAATTAATTAAGTACGGTCGGACTGAGGCCGTAGCCTGTTGAGGCAGCCTAGGACCTGTTAGTGACATTAGGAGCATCATGTCATAGAAATAATTACAGAATGACATCTATTTGCACTACAGTTGTTCTTGAAAACCACAGATATTACTAATTTTGCACAAAAATAGTTTCGTCTTATAACTTATTTTAGTTCTTTGCTAGTAGTATCTACTGGCTCATTTGCTGACGCTACTCTATTCTAATTGTTTCAAATATCTTTTTCAGTGCCAGTAGGTAAGGTACCTAGGTATATTAAACATCAGAGAACACCCTACTAAAACCAACTGGTAATCATTTTTAATTATAACAAACCCTTATTAAAATTAAAGTTCTATTATTATCAGTTCAGCCAAATATTAAACTTCTATGTAAACTTGACTAATTTACAAAGAACTGCACCCCAACCCACACACCCTTTCTTCACAGATTTTATTAACTTAAGTATCGTATCTGATATCATCGGGGTCAGATTTCTGCCGGTGACAGACATTGTGGCGACCCTCTCACTCGGCCTGATCTGCGACCACACTTAAAATTGAATAACATTTTATAAAGAGCACCCTTCACTTTGACGTAACTGTATTTGTAACCAGCATTGTGACATATGTTTGGATGCTCGAAAATTAATTACATCGGCAAGTAATTGTATCGCATTCCTGACCTATGTTGTTGCATGTTGAAGGGCAATTCGAGAGCAATCGACACTCCAGAGTGAGTGTTGATGAAAAAAATAATTGGGGAAACATCTAATAACACCAACGTCAAAGTTAAGAACGTTTTTATTGGAGAAAATAAATTAACATTTGGTAGAAACTAAACTCACGACGAATATTAAAAATATTAAGAGAAGAGCATTCACAATGATGAGACCCACCAGAGCTTTTTCTTTACTGGTGTTAATTCCCCTGAGTTGGTTGGTACTTGAATGCGAGGATAAAAAAGTTGCTTCAGCAGATGAAGGCATTTTTGTCAACAAAATAAATGTCAATATTTTTTGAAGCTCGCCGTTTCTATGATGATCATCAGCCCGCCTTATGATCCGCCCATGTCACATGCTAGCTGAGATCTTAAGCGGTTTTCAAGTGTGGAGGGATATAGAAATGTGGCACAAAAATAATTGGTTCGTGTATACTCACATGTGCTTGTATATCTCACCTGAATATATTTAAATTAAAGTCGAACCATCTGTCACGTTTTAGAAACGGTTACAAAATTAAACAAATTGTTGAAAAAATAAAAAAGCTGATTTTTTGACGGCTAGTAAAAGGGGCAACACCTATTGTTGACCAAGCCATTAGGCGACCGTTCAAGTAACTAAATATTGTCACGCAGTTACCACCTGTTATTTTTATTACGTTTTTTTCACTACTAACAGGCTTCTTCTACGGTCTCGAGTGGCCGACGAGGCTATTAACGTGTGTTTAAGCGTTTAAGCTTAGTTTGTTACAAAAATACTTGCAACAGATGCCAAAAGATATACTAATAATTAAAAAAGTGAGTTCAATATTTTTTCAACATACATATTACATAAATCAAAATTTTAATAAAATAGTTTTCGCTGATCAAATTCTATATATCACAACATATTGAAACACAAAAACAGCATAATGAACTTATTCGGTAACACTTTCTAACCAAATTTTATAACAGTTATAAAGTTTATAACAGCTGAATGTGAGTATAATTAAAATGGTTTAAAAAGAGTCTTAACATTTTAATAAACATTGTTTTTTTTATTAACCCTTTCGTTCATAGTATCCTTAAATAAAAATGTGCATATATTTAATTTCTCTATTCTGGTATAGACAAATCATCTAAATTTGTTGTTTGTTCACGATGTCCTGATGTGAGAACAAGTTATAACCCAAGATAACCTACAATTTTTATTTTAAAATAATGCAAAAAATTTAAAAAATGTATAAACAGCTGTATCCAAAATAATTTGTTGACAAAAAAATTGCAACTAAAGAGGTTAATTTAATTAAGTTTTTTTTGACTTTGTTAATGCCTCTTGTTTATTGATATCAGTTTATTCGTGTAATCACATTAAGTTTCATACTTTAGCCATTATTTTAACTGACATCTATTACATAAATAACGTGTTCGTGGTTACGTTTGTAGAAATTTGGTTAACTGACAAATTGTTAGTAAATTATTAAATAGTAAATTTTTTTTTATTTTATTTAGGTCTTTTAACAACATTTTTGGTATTTCGAGAAATATTGTATACATCATACATCGCGATGTATAAAAATGAAGGCTTTAAAGAAGTAGTTGAACGCTACGCCTACTCGTATTCTTCAGCTAGCCTTTGCGTCATGTAAATCATTTTTTTCATGACTTTTATTAATGTAAATAATTAATAAGTATCTATCTTTTCTGGCTTGGGTACAGCTTAGTCCTTTCTTTTTGAGTAATTCTGTCATTTCTTCGTTCCTTCTTAAAAGTTCTCGTGTTGTCTTTTTCTCTGTTTTTGCAGCCAAAATTTTATTAACTGTTCTATTATTCTTCACGCTTTTTATGTAACCAAACCATCTTATCAGTTTTTGTTGTTCTACGTCTTGTGAAACTTATTACATTTTTGTGTAATTGAACTCTAATTGTTTCCCTCTAATCTGTTTCTAAGACAGTATCAGTTATTTACTCTTTGTTAACGCAAACTCGTCGGTAAATCTTACTTACCATTCTGCATGGAGGAATAAAGAACACTGGAGGGAAGGTCACTTATATTCACCATGTAAAATTCTTGCATAAAACTCACATACATTTTATGATTTTTTTGACCAATGTGCACAGAAAGGCGCATCGAGTTTTGCCAATTACCGACGAATTTTGGAATTCTGATATGCATCAGTGGTGTTTTTTTCTTAAAATACTGAATAGTAGCGTCATTGAGTGATATGCATAAAGAGAAGCAAAAGCTTTCACTAGCTAGTTATCTCCTTCTAGCTCATGCTAATTGCATAAGTTTATCTTGTTTTAGTCAAGCAAAAGCATTTGCTAAATATTTATTCATTTTACTCATTGTCTCACATATCAGTAATGTATTTGTTGTATTCAACTTGCATGAAACGTTTATTTAACAACCCTTTATTTTATTTGTAAGTCAATATTGTAAAATAAATTTTCTTTAAATTTATTTTTAACTTGTGTTGCTTCCAGAAAGAATATTAATGCTACGTCTCTCGAATCCAGCACCATGTTCAAACACCTTTTATGACTTTGCCGCTTAGCGCACACTCTCAACTTTTTAAACATCTTTCCCTCCAGTATTTTCCATTCCTCCATGCAATTTTAGAACAGTAAGTAAATTTATTCAAAATTAATTACATAAATCTTTTGTAATAAAAATAGATCTTACAAAAAATGTCATAAACATTACGAACGTTAAGATAATTTTATGAATCGTTTAAACAATTGTTTGGAGGAGGCTATAAAAGCGAAAGGACAACTCCACTTATTGTCAGAGATATTTAATACAGATATTATAACTATGTAGCAATTCTTCCTAAATAACACATTAGGTTTGAAAATACTTTGACGTTCGAGAAAGATTTGGGCGTGAAATTACTGAAATCTTTTGGTGATAAAGGACTACACTTGTAAAACGAGGGAAAAAGATAAGTTTATACATCGTGATCGACAACTATCTTCCGTCTTTGTGTAAGCAGTGCAATTTATCCCAAGAGTGTTTTTAGTAAAAATTCTGTTTGTAAGACGTTCATATTTTTGTTCTTATTTGTTTGTCATTACAAACTTATCTAAATTTTTGTTAAGGCAAATTAATTTAGAAAAAGTTCCTTATACGACACACCTTTAAATATTTTGACTAAAACTTTTCATTAATGCGATAAAGAAAACGAAGTTGCCTATTTGTTGTTGTTCTTTATCATTTTTGTTATTTTATTTATTGGCACAAAAAATATTCAAACGAACGGCTATCTTTAAAATCCTACTCGTTTTTGTCAATAAATATTAAATTAAGATAAAAAATTAGAAACTCTACAAAGCGCATTTTATCGGAGGTAAACTCCGCCTTAAATAGTACATATACACTGCTCAAAACCAATTAGGAATTACTTAAAATTACACAATAATTGTAGTAAATTTTCTTTTTTAACTTAAATATAATATGTTCAATCACATAAAACATAAAGTAAATAGTACTTTGTCTTTGCAGTCATAAAATAATCAGTAATTAAGAAAATTAAGCAAATTATGTTCAAATACAAGCTATTGGTATTTTACTATTAAGTATGGCTTCTTATGTTCGTATTTCGTCTTGTAACTGACAAGGCATCTGGCTTATTAGAGACCGTTTTAGTTTTTGAGATGTTTGTTCCCATTTTTTCATAAAATCCTATTTATTTACTAAAAAACATAATTGAGAATATTATATTTAAATTCAAAATAAAATTTTCTACATTATTATTGTGTACTTTTAAGTGATCCCTAATTCGTTTTCAGCAGATATAATACAATAGTATGTGCCTAATACATTGAGAAAAATTGTAACTCATTAACAATACTACAGTGGCAAGTATTAACAATGTTAAAAAGATGTAATATTTATTTTTTTAACTGTTACACGTACTTTACAAAATAGCTGTATTTTGTTTTATAACGTACAGTAAGCAACATTTTTTGTGTAAAAAATAACAACTTATTTGAAAAGAAGTATTATCGGTCGGTGCATAAGTGCTATTATAGGTCCTTTTTTATTTATATACCGTTGTCTGTCTCTTTTCAACACATTGTTGTATATGTCGCTATGCAATACAGATTATGTGTTGAAAAAAACAAACAACGGTATATAAATAAAAAATGACCTATATGTTACTTACCCCTACACTAGTACAGCCCAGTCATGTTTTAAATGTTATGGTAAATTAAAGTGCCGATGGTGTAAAGTTTGATCCAGAAATAGGAACTTTTAAATAAAAAAAATGTTTCAGGGTGACCAGTTTCATTCTTTGTTAGAACTTCATCAAGGCGGTGAAACGTTGACTATAATTTTAAAAAACAAAACACGTTTATTACTGGGCAAGGAAAGACTGAGTGCCTTGATTAAACATCTACATTCTAAGATCTTAAGAAATAGGCACTGAATATAAGTTAACGATTAAATAAATTTACTTTAAGTCAAGTTCTATTAAAATTATATGAAACTATATATAACCTCAGTTTTAAAAATGTGGTAGTAATGTTTGCAACTTTTTTGTGCACCCATTGCTCCTTTATTTAGAAAAGTGGTATGTCCACATTTATTGCTTTTGCTTTAACATCTTTCATCCACCGGAATTCCATACCTTTCTTCGTTCATTAGTACAAAAATCGAGGAACAATTTAACAAATAAAATTTTTGTTCACCCAGGCGGAAAGTTGTTTATTACATTACAATTTTGCGACCGGGAAGTACCACTTTACCAAAATGATGCTGATTTTTTTTTTTAAATTAAATTATGCTAGAATTTGTTCACAGATAAACAAAAAGTAAGAAAATCTCGACGGCTGAAGCATTTTAAAGCAAAAACTATTTAATCAAGCTTGTTTTTATTTTTCTATAAAAATAACAAATTTAGATATTTCACATTTTAAAATAAAATAAAAGAGTAATGCGAGTAATGCACAGCAAATGTTTTACACGTCACGTCCGGAAAACTAAGATTTTAATGTCTCATCTCAAACGACTCGTCTTGGTATGTGCTTAGTCGCCCAGAAAAATCTCACTTTATGAACTTGATACGTAAGATACTATTCGATTTTAATGTATTATTTTAAACTATTTTGATTCGCTTGATATAAATTGATATGATATAATACTTATTTTGCGTTTGTAAACGATTTGGTGCGCCGCTGGTTTTGAGGGAGCTATTTATATAAGGGTTGCCGATGGTGTTGAGACTTTATTGAATCACGGGTATAAAATTGGAAATGATATCTTGGCCACGGTTGTCAGGCGCACGCGAGACACTCTTTCACAACTTCTTCAGAGCCCGAGAAAAGTTAATTGAAATACTATTAGTATTCTCTTTGTAGACAGTCCTTCACAGTCCTCTCCAGATTTTTTTCATAATTAACTTCTTAAATTGGAAAATTCGGTCTTAAACTTCTAAATAATAAATCTGATTTGCATCATCGACGCGTTATTTATCAGTTTTAACCCGGCGGCGACGACGCCGTTCCCAGGAATGATATTATTGTTTAGGGAATTTCAGTTAATATTCAAATTAGTCAATTTGCATTTTGGAGCAATCCGAATTCGAATAGTTTGGCGATTTAATCAATCGACGAAGGGAAAAGGCGATCCAAAGGGTGACCGTCTTGTTTTTACAAGTCGACAAGTGTTTACCCTCTTCTATTTGTATTTTAACTGGGATTATTTCCAAGAAGCCTCACAAAAAAGACAACTTTTATCGAATTTTATCCACAAGGAGGAATATTTAAACTGTGCCGCTGACCAGATCGTTGCACGAAAGCTGAAGGACTCTTGAATTGTAAAACGGAGGAATCGTTTCGATTGTGAATAGGCCGCATCCCAAAACCTATACAAGTATCTCGTTATCCCATACGTTGAAACCGATCTCATATTGTACAAATATATTTGTGGTGAATGCTTTCGATTTTTTTGTTGAAGTATTATGTAGGAAAACCACCCTTCGATGCGCGTTCTCTAATTGTCGGTCCGCTGCACGATTTATATTTCGATTATGATTTAATTTTTACGGTTGGACTTGACTCCAGTCTCCTCCGAAACGGGGATGGATATCCGTTTCAAAAAGCGTAATCGACTAATAATAGGGGCAACAAGCAACTCGCCCCAAAATAATAATGTTAGATCAGATTTCTAATTATACACTGAGCAAAAATTATCAAACGGTTTTTGCATTCTATGAAAAATATTAAAACTGATATCAAACTACAATCACGCATTTTGCATTTCCGCTATTTTTCGAACAATCATGTAACGAAAAAAAAAGCACCTACTAGCTCCAAACATTTTACTTAACACAACGCGAGTTTCTTTAACAAAGTCATTCTCAGGTGTGCTTAAAAAGTCTTAATTCTCACCTGAGAATGGTAATCTTGTACCACTTTGACCAAATGTACTACAATAAGCTGTTATAAGCTAAAACAGAAATATTTAATACAAAAGATCTCTCAGTATTTGTGTAGTAAATATTTAAAATTTAATGTCAGGCATCTTCTTTTTTAACTTTCCTGCATTAGGCTATCTTTAATTTCTTTTATGTGTAACTTTTTTTTTGTCGATATCTTTGATACAGTTTATTTCATTCTTTTAACGTAAAGACAATAGTTGTTACCACAAAAAAATGCAAAATTATTTCTAAAGAAATTAAAATAAAATATTTTCTTTAGTGGCATTAGTGAAACAGAATGGATCACTCTGAAGTGGATACAGAAACACTAGAGAATATAAAAAACAAATTTTCTAGATAAGACGAACCACCAACTTGTGTGTTCAACACTGCTAAAAAACGTAAAAGAATTGTTAAGACAAGATCCTAGCTCGCATTGGAATCCTGTCTCGAATTAGGTAATGCGGATGTTCATTGGCGAAGCTTCCAAATTAAAAGCTAGCGAACTGTTACAAGTAAACAGGCTGAACTCGAGCCACTGTAAATTAAAAAAATGTCTACTCTATTTTGGACTAAAAAAAATCTCAAATACGAAAAGTGTAGAGAAAAAGATGAAAACCCCTATGCATATAATTTGTCAGTGCCCGACTTTCATTGTATGTATGTACAACAGTACAGATAATGATGATGAAGTTAATGAAATTACCCATAGACTGTCTTCTTCGATTCTTTGTAGATAAGAGTATTCAGGTAAGTTGTAACATGAGCACAAAAACCTTAGAGCTTCAGTGCAGTGGGTCTGATGAATTTGTTAATATGCACAATAATTAAAAATAAATTTTTAAAGATTTTTGACTTTGTGATTAGTAGTTTATGAAGTTTTTGAATATAAGAATTATTATCGTGTGAGTTTCAAAAATTGATATAATCTTCAATTTTTTTTTTCAAAAAGAAATATCTATTTCGTTTTGTTAAATATCTTAATGTTACAAATATGTATATAATAATTCAACAAATTTTATGTAAGCATCACAAACCCACTTAAAATTTGTCATCAATGTTTTGAAAAAAAAAAAAAAACAAGTAAAAAGAAGCTTCATTTATATCGAAACAAGACTTGCTGTTTTTAAATTAAATTATCTACAATTCTTGAAAGAAAAATAAAACTAGAAACCCTACTAAACAAAAGCTAGATATCGTATTAACAGACCGGAAAAGGAACGTTAAAACGCAATTATTTCTAAGTTTCGTCCGCTTCTTTCATCCTAGTTTCTTTATGTTGGAAGAAATGTTTGGAAGTCGAGTGTACCTTTTCAGTAGCAATCGCTTGATATAGTGATCCCCATTGAGTTGCGATGGTATAATGGAACGGTGTATTGTCACAGCATGTGTGCCCAGCCTCCCACTGGTTCGTTTCTTTGTTTAAATCGTTGAAAAGCGTTCACAATCTGCCCACCTCGTGATTAAGTTCTGCCATGAATAATGGCTGGAGCTTCGCGCAAACCGTTTTATTATTGTCCAATTTGTGTTATTATATTGTTCTCCACTTATTGTACTCCTATTCTGAGCAGATTACTCGATTACGCTCTTTAAAAACAATGTTCAAGAGTCGGGGGTCAACCGCCAACAATTTACAAGAGTCCAACCTCAAGTAGTGAAAACTTAATGTATATTTAACACAAAACAGATCAAGCAACCAGTAATTATAACTAAATAAATAAATTGAGATAGTTTCTAAGTTTGTAGAAATTGTTGAAGTAGATAAACTAGATAAACAACAACTTGAAGTAAAATTTAAAAATAAGCACGCGAGATTACTCCTTTCCTTTATTAGAATAGTCATTGTAAAATGTAAAATATTATGCGAGTATTTATTTAATTTAGGTATTTCCATTGTATTTGGTATTTCTAATAAGTGTAGTTGTTTTAAAACAAAGATATTTAATAATGTCAAGTGACAGATATCTGTAGATAGGAAGGTATACAAAGTGGAAAAATTTTACCTTACTGAAAGCATGCTAAATACTAAAACTTATACATTCTACAAGGTTTCCAATTCTGTTTCTACAGTATATTCTACATCGTAGAAGTTTTTGCTCAAAATCATTGTTATCATAGATCGTATAGGTATGTCAAAAAAATAAAAAAAATATTAAAAATAATTTCTACACCATGTACCTCGAGAATCCTTAACATTTGGTAAGGCAAGTTTAAGCATTTAGTACCGTTTGAAAGAAAACTATAACGAGATAAAATTTCTGCAGATTTTTTAATCACACCTTGTATATCAACAATGATAATACATCGTCTCGTACAAAACATTTTTTTAAAACAAAGTTCTATCTTGTATATCTCAAAAACCATCAATGTTTAAGATAAATTTAGGTATTTAGCATCCTGTCAACGAGGATTATTGCCAGGTAAAGTTTTTGTATAACATTTAATTACACCCTGAACCTAAGTGTAAAATAAAAATAAATTGTTTTAAAATAGTATACAGTGTTTTACATTTTAAGTTTTATTTGTTCTAATTATTATTTTTGTAGGCAAACCATTTATAAATCTTTACCATAAAATTATTTTGTCATTATCAAATATAAACATAAAAAATGGCCCTATCTTGTCTGCTTTGTGTCCCCAACTTTCTACTTCTTTATTATGCTTATAATTTAATAAAGATTAAAACAGATAAGCAAATAATGTATCCTCAACCTGCTCATTTTTTGTTGGAGCAGAGCTTGTTAGTGGAAGCTCTGCAAACAACCCGTTGAATAATTACAAAAAATGTTCATCGGGGCAAACGTTCCCATTGGATCGAATTGAATGTATTTGTGGTGATATTATCATATTCTACTCCAGTGGGTCACTTACACCGTTATTGAATATGAATATGATCGTTGAAACGTGTTTAACTGAATCGTATCTGATGGTATAGAAGGAGGATGTTTGGCAAACGCATTCGCCGTGTGAATGGTGAATTATCTGATGCCAAAAGCTATTAAAAAATTTTATTCCCTTTGAAAAGATTTCGTTTTCTCTCTCTTTGCTCACCTAAAATAAGTTCAATATGATAATGACAGTTTAAGGAGGTCGACGTTGTTGTTAAATTAATTTTCTAGCTGAAAGGGCATGTGACAAGCGCCCTTGTCCACAAATCCGTGGCCAGACAATTAAATAAGCCCAACCCGTCCTCTTTAATCAGGGATTAATACAAACTATTTAGTGTCAACGGCAGGACTTTAAATTCGGATTGTAAAGCGTGAATCTGATCGGGAGAAGCGTGGCAGAAATCGCTCCTCGACTTAATTTACACTTTGCAATACAAGCAGCCATTCTATCAGCTAGAACTAGTTAATTACTTTATTAAATACATATATGTGTACTACTCATATAATGACAGTTGTAATTCCATTTTAAATTTTTGGTAATAATTGAACGTCGTATTTAACCTATTGTTTCTGCATTACAGAAACTTCAGCTATTGTAACTCTACAAGAAAATTACCACTAAAATTAATAAAAGTTAATAGAAAAGCTTACAGTCTGCTCTAGTTCAGTTTATTTTTACCCTAATATTATAATTTTAGCACGACCGATTAAAATACAAATGAAGCATCCTTAGTGTTTGTCTTAAAATCTCTAATCGCAATCTTTTTAATTGATAAGCATCCAATCGCAAATTTGACAAAAATTTATTTAATTAACTACTTTTACCACAACCGTCTGAATGTCATTTTTTGAAAGTGACGTTTACAGCCTGTTCATTTGCCTACTAGAAAGATCTCCGCATAGCGCTGCTAACATCGGCTTTCCTTCAAATCTCCCAAAAGTCAAAATTCAAATCTCTCAAAATTGAAAATTGTGTCAAATTACTCTACTAAAATATTTTATAACTTTTACCTCTGTCACGATTACTTAAGTGTTTGTGTTGATCGTTTTGCCCAGTTGTTTTTTTATTATTTTAGTTGTGACGAGACACGTTTACTTCAATCCAGTTTTTTAATGTTTCTGCTAAACTTTTGACTACTTATTCATTGCTTCAGTTGTAAGTTTTTTTTCTTAACATAATTAATTATTAATAATTCTTTAATTATAGCGACATTATGTCACGTAAACAGAAGTGCACCGTGGCTCGTTGTAAGAGCTTTGCTCTTAAAAAACCTTAGATGAGTTACCGAGTGATTCAATAGTAAGAAGTAAATGAGTGAAAACATTTTTCGTTTTTCTGGTAGGGTTTTTCTTTCGCATTTCTCTGAAAATGCAAGATTTGCAATAAAGTGATTGTTTTAGAAGTGTACCATGAGGTAAGAGAATATACCATCACTTGCACGCACCCTATTTCAGGTATCAGTAATGCGAGGTGTAAAAAAACAATAAATTTACCTGAACCAAAATTGTAACGCATAGCAAAACATCATTAAAAAAATTTTTTTAATCGTTTATTTGGTTATTTTTTGACACGATTTTCAGTTTTGACAAATTTAAATTTTGCTTTTGACAGATTTCAGATATTGAAGGTTGAAGGAAAGCCGATGTTAGCAGCGCCATGCAGAGATTTCATTATGTGAGCAAATGAACAGGCTGTTATAAACGTCAATTTAAAAAAAAATGTCATTCAGACGGTTGTGACTTTTACTATCTACTATTTTACAATTTTTATGCAAAATTTAAGATTACAGCACCTTAATATTAATTTTTTGTCGTTTCTCGTCAATTAAAAGTTAGAACACAAAACGTCACTTTTCTTTCGGTTTTTACAAATTTCTACTTAAAAAACACGTATTTTAAAATTGTCACAAATGACGTTTTGATTGACATGTCAGTACATAGGCAAAAAATTTTGTTTGTTGGTTTTACGTTAGTTAATGTTACGTTAATTACTATGTTAAAATAAAATAGAATAAATTGAATTTTGTTTTGGTTACATTTAATACAATACATCATTACAACACAGCATATTGTGTTCATTTTGTTTTTTATATGTTTATGCAAATCTCAGCGCCCAACTTAAAATACGCTTTTGCATTAATATACACAGTGGAAACTACTTATAGAGTAAATTCAGTAATTTTAAAACAAACAACATTTGTCAAAAACGCTGAAACAGGTCAATTTTTATTTCTCATAATGCTTATTTTAAGTTGCTTTACTAGTTCATGACGTCATCTATTTCTGAGCTATGACGTCACACTCATTTTTTTTAATGCAATGCAATAATTTCTGTTTCAGTTTTGGATACTACTCTTAACAGCCTTTGAAATAAATCCTACGTGACATTTTTATCTGCAATAGTTCTTGAAACAATCAAACTACGGTACATAACCCCACTTCAAAAAAATAGATCTTGTTCAAAAAAGAATCATATTTTGTTTAACCAAAAAATACCAAAAAAAAAATACGCAAACATTACTAAAAAAGACAAAAATTTATTAAATAATATATTTTAAAAATAATGAATTTATTCCATAAGTATTTTCCACACTGTAAATTTCTTTCTAACGCAAAATTTATTTTTGGCACATTGAAAGAGTAAAAAGATCATAAAAAAAATATCCATATTCTAGCTATAACTTCATGTGTTACCCAACCTAAACAAAAAAGCATTTTAGAGATCCGATTTTACTCCACTTTTACATTCGTAATCTTAATACTTTTGTATAAAATGTAGTATTTAAGTAAAATATTTTGTTAACAGTGTAATTAGTATTTTCTGTACATTTAATATTAAGACCAAAATGTTTAATACAAATCTTGTGTGTTTTTTAACAATTTTCAAAACAATTTTACACCGTCCAATTATTAGAACACAATAACAATTACAGTACGAGTAATTTTAGCGTTTAGTTATTAAGAATTCATGGCAATTGTAAATTATTTTTCCCACTGCGTGAATTATGCTAAAACATCCATTGGCTCTAGCCATAAAATTAACATCAAATGTAAAGGAACAGCAATTTGTTCAATGGAAATCAAGTGCATTTAACATTTTCGCGGTACGGTGAGCCCGAAAACAGGCGTCAATAAAAACAAAATTTGGACCAATAGCGGCTTAAAAATTAACAACAATGTTGTTTATAATGTCAGTCGCGTATACGTGACCGGTCATCATTCCATGACAAATGTACAAGTCAGTGCGACTTCTAACACAGATTCCTCCCTATACCATAATTGACTCTCCTTGGAATGAAACGATTCCTCGAATAAATTGTTGCTGATGCCGTTTACCACCCATTCTCCATACTCGAATACGTCTGCTGTAACTTCTGAGGCTAAATTTGGATTTGTCAGCAAACACAACCGAGTTCAATTCCAGATCCCATTTATGATATTGGGTGGCCCACCTAACACGTGACGCAAGGTGTTGGTCTGATAATCGAGGACCTCGATATGGTAAATGACTTCTCAACCCAAATTCCCAAAGTCGATTTCGAATAGTTTAGACGATTAATTTTGGTCCATTCGCAGAATTAAGAGCATTTCTTACTGCCAATGCTTAACTTACTAGAACTTTTTTTACCACTAACAATAAGCGTATATGACGGTCTTGATTTCGTGGTATAAATCAAAGTCTTCCTCTTCTGAGTCTTTGCCGAACAGATCCTGTCTCCAGGTATCAATTCCATGATTAACTTATAACTGTTTGACTCACTCCAAGTGTATGCGTAACATCCGATTGAGTACAGCCAGCCTGCAACATTGCAACAGCTCTCTTGCCTTCAGTTTCAGACAAAATTCTTCGTCTTTTAATGTTTTCCTCAAAAGTCACTAAATTTTATGCAATAATGAATATACGACGACAACAAAAGCGAAACTGATTCAAGTATCTAAACTTTAAATTTAAAAACTTCTTATTTATTTAAAAAAAAAAATAAATTCAAATGTAAAACAACTTTTTTTAAAATTTTATAATATCTTTAATTTTTTGTGCACAGTATATGTCCATACATAACATAATGCAATAGTGTGAAATCATCCGTACAGATTATTATTGAACCTTAGGTACAAAATTCCCCCCATTTATGTCATATTTATTATGATGAAATCCGGCAATGACAAGGATGATGACATGCGACGATTTTCGAGTGGTCACTTCCTCAAATTATTCATTCTTGTATAGTCTATTTAAAAATATAATAATTTTAATAAAACCCAACGATAACACATGAGTCTCTCGATTCAAGAAACGGAACTTAATGGAACCACAAATAATTTATTCTAAAAGCTCCTTCAATTATAATGCAATTACTGAATTCCGGGCATATTTAAATACAAATTACATTTTTAGAGTCGGAGAGGCAATAAAAAAGTCTCCGCAATATGACATAAAGAATACCAGTTGGAATATTTACATTTTCTGTATCGTCCCTTGGAGTTGGAAGTGTTAGACAACACGCCCCGAACCAGGGTCGGATTGTCTTACATTTAGCAAATCATTGAAAGTAAAGCTGAAATCCGACAGCTGCGATAAACGGCTGAAATCCGCCCCTGCACTCCGTGTTTTACTGCCGGAATAAGAAGTTATTGAAAAGATATTCGGAACCGAACGCGGTCGGCAATAAAACGCAGTCAGACACAAAAATGTCGACAATTTGCAACACCCCCGACGGAAAGGGGTCGCAGGCAACAAAGGGTAATAGGCATGCACTCTGTCAACCCTCGGTTTCTTTAAATATGTCGGCAGCACACTTTTTATGTTATTGAATTTTGATTTAATAGAGTAGCATCAATTTTTTCGTCGACAAGGGGAGTATTAAAAGTACTTGTCTCAGTTAATTAATTTTCCAGCAAAATTATTTTATTAATTAATGTAATAATAATGTTAGGGTCGAATCGAAATACACATTTAAAGTACTCAACACTGATGATTTTGTGATAAAAACAGCAAATGTGTGATGGTTTCAACAATGTTTTGTCCAATGCAAAACAATAACAAATAGTCAATAGAGGATTGTTTCGGGTTTTAGTGATTGTAATGTCCAACAGTGCACTATTTCAATTCCAATAATGTAGGTAGAAATCGAGTAGTTTCATAATTAAAATCATTTGTACTTCCGATTTTATAACTTCATCAAATATTTATTTCATATCGTTAATACAACAAAAGTAATTAAAATTTATTTGTTATTTAATTTAAATATATATCTGTTAAATATTCACTTCAATAACATTTTTTTAAATATTTGAAATACAGAATGCACCCTCTGATATCTTTCGAAAATTTAACTTAGGTGTAAGATGGTAACGCCATTGTTGTAATTCTTGAGATTCCCGACGAGACCTTTTCATATTGCAATATTAGAAGATGTTGACGTCTTTGAATTGAAAATTGTAAACCACCCTAACCATCCCTCGCATTCCTAACATTGAACATTCACGCCAATATCCGAGTGATAGATACGTGCCATCTTAAATACGTAGCTTATATCCGTCTTATCGGGTTTATCCAAAACTTTACAGAGGCGGTACGATGAAATTACTAAATAAAGTTCTTTAACAAAAAATATAAGCAGTAATATCTCCTAATTTCTGTTATTCTACTATTCTGTTTTGTGTTTCAGTCATCTTCAGATATCGGAATAAAAATAAAAAATACACCCACAAACACAAAACATTTTATTTAAATACAGCACGCGCATCGAAAACAATGTTGTCATCCTCAGGTAATAATAAAACCAGTTTTGTTTTCATATACTTAAGTTTGACAACTTTGTTGCCGAAACACAAGTAGTGTTTTAGAAAAAACTTTTCTACAACCTCGTTTAACTTTCTTTCTTGCCCTTTATGTTAGTTCTCTTTTCTTCTTCTGCATCTCGTAATGTCTGAGCCATCTTTTGATATTTTTTTAACAATGGATGGCTTTGAGTACTTAGACAGATTTAATAACTCTGTATATGTTTTTTTTTTAAATTCTTCCCTTATATTAATTCTATTGTTATTATCCACAAAATATGTCTGTTTAGCCATCAGACCCTTGATAACTAGAACCAAATTTCCGTACAATGAGTTGGAGAGTTTTGTAAAAAAATTTCGGTATCTCAAAATTCTAGACAAATCGAACTACTTTTGTTGGCAAGTTGTAATTCCAATTATTAAAGTTTTATTGTATTAAATTGTTTACTGCTAAATGACTCTTATTTTGTGACTGTTGGAAAATCTTTTCTTCGGTTCATTACTTCGGTTAGCAATCATTAACCACTGTGTTTATATTTGCAAATTGCTAATCTTAATTTATCTATTTTTTTGCTAATGTTATTTTTAAATATTCCACTTCTTCTGTATCGTAGTGTCCGTTGCTAAAAAATGCTATTTCTACGACAGAATTTGTTATTAAATTAAATAAACGTGAGATTCCGTAGCGCCTTCTTCAAATATCGCTGGCAAGTATGAGAGATTAGTGTAAGTATATGTTGAATCAAAATTTGCCTTTTTGTAGGAACACACAGTCTTCAACAAACTAAATAAAAACTGGTGTGCAGTTTCCTGGTTACTGTATTTAGCTTAAAATATTTAAAATTTCAAAAGTAAGTTTTGAAACTTGTTTTCTATAATAAATCGTTGCGTCCCGTCGTCTCTCCTCCTTTGAGAAACGGTTAGATCTTCTCTTGTCCTCAACTCTTGTACCACAAAGCAATCAACATGTATAAAAAAAGCCACTTTCTACTTCCGTCTCATTTCAGAAGAAGGGTTTTGTAAGCGCTAGTGATATACAACCGAAACATCGCGATTACGTCAACCAAGTCCAAATCCAATTCCGTTTTTTAGAAATAACTTCTGAACAACTAATGATCATGAAGACAAAGACAATGTGGAAGGTAGCAAGTGTTGGCATAATAAGTGTTAGCCGAGCGAGAACCGAAGTGGTACCATTTGTTGCCCGTCTGAGTATGGAACTAGTGATCTGTCTACACGACCACTAGGCGTACTTTGCTTAAGATAAGCGAGTTTTCCTATCAAGCATAACGCTCCGGAATACGTTGTACTGAAAAGAGGCAAATACCCAGAAACCGGTATACAGCTTCCTGATGCTGTTGTTCGATATGCGGATATGAACACCTTATGCTACATCTAAACAAGATTATTTTTTCCCATTTTAACGTCGAAGTTAAGAGTAAATTGTATAAATTACCGACTCGTATTTTTACAAAATAATTTATCAGGAGATGTACCAAAAGACCAAGATCTCTCAATATCTCATATATAGTTAAATTAAATCCCCTCGTGGCAATTTGAGAGAAGAGGTAAATCTTAAGACACTCGTCATATCTAACTTCTTTCGGCTTTACGTGATGACAAAGTTTATATAAGTAGTATTCACAAATGTTTGTCGTTACGTCATCACATTTAGATGTACGAATCAAGTAAATGTGGCGCTTGGGGCAGTGGCGTCTCGTTTCTAAGAGATGTCAGCTGTATTACTAGTCATCTGCCTGTCAGGAGGATCCCCTAGACTTGCGATATCAACAAAAAATATAAAATTAAAGAAAACATCTATTAAGACTCAAAGCAGCCAAATTATATTTAAAAAAACATTTCTCACCGTTCCCAATGAAATGTTCAACACATTTGCCACACACTATCATCATAGTAATTTGAGGTTAATTTTTCAAAAAATAACAAAAATAAAACGTCTTAAATAGATACTTATATATTTAGCTCCTAAGCCCAATTTAATGACAGAAGTGAATCACCATTAGCTAATTCTTAGCTAAAGTATGCAGCTAATTTTTGCACAAAGCCACGAGAAAATTGGTCTAAACTTTTTCCACGTATTTTCATTAATAATAACCACTTTTCCTCATAATCACACTAAAATTAAGTGTTACTATTTTAATAATAGAACATGTATCAATAAAATATAAAATTTATAGTACAATAAAATGAACCTTACCTCTTACCCGTAACCCATAGCGTACGCTTTTGGAGAAAACATGGCATCTGGTAGACTACTGCATCAACCATTATTATTACTGTTTCTCTCTGACAACTGCAACAACGCAAAGCAGAGTGAGAGAGCGGATGCGCGGCGCAACGCGCAGATTGTTGCAGAAATGAAAGACATACTTTTTCATTCTGGCGTACTGAAATAGTGTGAGTGGAACAGAGATCGACATAAAACGAAAATGTCTGTAATTAGTTCAAGAACTGATGACCTAACGACAAACATTGGTGAATTCTAGTATAAGCCATTCTAGTTAAAGTTTCCGATTTTTCTTATTTGTGACTCTAGCAAGTATGTATTCAAGTTTCA
The DNA here is from genome assembly GCA_029207805.1 of Tribolium confusum. Lineage (NCBI taxonomy): Eukaryota > Metazoa > Arthropoda > Insecta > Coleoptera > Tenebrionidae > Tribolium > Tribolium confusum. The sequence continues at coordinate 8,232,784 of JALGAY010000003.1, forward strand.
TCTGAATATACAATTTGCCTATAATTGTCATCTTTTATAAGTTGAATATAAAAAATTCAACAATTTTTTTAATCAATTATTAATCTTAACCGAAGCCAGCTTAGTAGCAACTAACAAGCTGTATTTAGCTTGAACGCCTTTTCACTTTTAATAAAATTTTTAACAGACCATCTCTTTCGTTTTATTTGTCACCTTTCTGTCACCTTGTTTTCGGTTGCTTTTTCTTGTAATAGTTTAATAAGAGTATTATGCAGTTTTCTTTTAAATCTAGCTTCTAACTACAAGTAAAATGTCATTAGTCCTTAATCTCTCTGAGAATCACTCCCTAAACCAGTAGCAATTGTCGGCAGCCAATTTTTTTATCGTATTTTCTTTTAGACTAAATATTCTTCTTTTCGTAAATTTCAATAAGAAAAAAATCTGCTTTTAAATTAAATTAAATTTGATAATAAAAAATGAAGAATTTAATAGTACCTATACCTACCAAATTTCTTACCTTATTCAGTCTAATATTTTTATTACTTCAGTTATTGTTGTTTTTTGTAGCAAGTCATATACTTAACGACAATCGATAAATATTAACTACAGACCTTATATCATTTTTGTTAAAATCTTAAAAAGTCCCAATCAAAATTTGATGTTTCTTTATAAAAATATCTTAGATTGTCCATCTTCTTTAACTCTTTTTTCCCTACGCACTTAATTTACCGAACTTTTTGTTATTATCAATTGTTGCACATTTCTGTATTAACTTTTGATTTGTAAATGTATTTATGGTTAAAAAACATTATTCTTTAAATTTGATCAAGAAATCAATAAAAAACAATTAAATTATAACCAGCAATTATAGGTTAATAAGTCATCTAATAAGCCCCTAACTCATCGTAGCTCTCATTTACCCTCGCTCCACTATCGCGACACCAGCAATTCATCCATCACTCATACCCTCGTATCAAGTTCCTTATTGCAATCAAAAAAACACTGGCATAAAAGCTCGCATCATTTTTCTATTTATATCTCTTGCGTGGGAATCACTTCGAATTCCAGAATCAAAAAAATCGCATCCTACAAAAAGCGCCATAAAACGGAAAAACACTTTTCCAAACTCTCTCACACATACAAACCTACAAAAGATCTCAAGATTCGCATTTCCTTTGAAAGAAACTTGTAATTGCTCTCAGAATAGCAAGTCACAACGGTCCATCTGGAACGTCTGCGCCAGAAACAAGAGAAAAATCGCACACGCCAACCGGAAATTAAACTATATAACGAAAATGGAGTTTTCCAGATTGTATTGTTAGAGCCCGTGGCAAAAGCGAATTCAACCGAGTGTGTAAAGTGGGAAGGGGGAGTGTTAAAACAATTTCCAAGCCACCTTTGATGCGGGAAAATAATTTGCCTCAAGTTACTGAACATTTCACGGCGGCTGGACGTCGCTTTTCAAGAGCAACTGCGCGGAAATCTGCGGTAATGATAACAAGAAACCATTTTTAAAGGAACAAATCTAATTTCCGCCGGAAAAAACAAGAAACCACAGAAAGTGAAGTCAGAAAGATAGGTAGACATCTGTATTTCTCAAAAATGGGAAAAGCGACAAGTTATAGGATTCTCCAATATTTAGCTATAAAACATTTTCATTTTTCATTTCAAGTGCTAGACCTATTTTGCTCCAAAACCGTGGTAATAAGCGAATTTGTGTAGTAATTTAAAGTAGAGAATGTTGAACATTACTCACAGAGTGAGAGAAAAGTTAAAAAGTCACTTTTAAAAATATATCAATCACTCAACACTAACATGAAGCCTTTTCTTTTATGACCAATATTGCACATTCCACGCCCGAATATTATATAACTATTTTAAAAATTTTAAGAAAAGTTGGATTATTTACATTGAGAAGTTAAGAGTAGTAAAATGGTGGATGTCCTTTTGGTCTTTCTTTTTTAATAGGTTTTGTGTAGCTATTATTTTGGTGTGCAAGAATTAGATTTAGACGTTTTGCTTGCGGTCTGTTTTCTTAACTGTATTTATAGTCTGAAAGATTGAATAATGAGGTCCCTTGATGGGATAATAGGACCCCACGTGTGGGTTAAGTGAAACCCAATACTCTTATTGAAATGATTGTAGTCAATGAAAGGTTGTGATAGGTCACATTATGTGAAATAACGTGGAACAAACAAATTAAGTATAATGTTACTAAAATGGACAATACGAAGTGTCACTCAAATCTCTCGAGGTAAAACAAGGGAGTCTCTTGTGAAATTTTTATTTCAGACCCCACCCCAGGTCTGGAACTGACAATGGCTGATAAAGTTGGCTGCTTCTACACTTTTAATTCGTACTATAACGGCGTTATTCTTTACAGTTTTCAAAGTTTTGGAGCGAGACAATGAGCAGAAACGATTAACCATGAATGATTGAGTCCGGAGCCCACCTACCTGATATACTCTTAAAGAAAGTTTGCTTTTTGAAGGGGCTAAATCGGGATGATGGGACCGTTGAAACAATACGCCTCTTATGAACAAACCGCGTCTACTTTTCGATCGCAGAATGGAAGGACAATAGTATAATGGCGCGGTGAAGTGACGTGTATAACAACATTGATAGACAACTGTGACGTGTCAAGTCAGCCTGCATTGCTTGTCAACTCAATGCGAGCTTTTGTCTCTCTATTGCTGATAACAGATAACCACCGGTCATACATTGGAAGCGTTAGCCTTGCGTTTGACACATTATTAGCTGCTGAGGATTATACAGGCACAAGAGTGGGACAACTTCATCTTCATAGAAGGGTGTAAAGCCGATTGCAAGAAAAAAGGGAGTGATAATCAAAAGCTAATCAGAGATGACGTGTTGCATGAAAAATATAGGTTAATAAAGATTTTATAAGGGTGACTCGCTGTATCCACTATAATGTCCAGATTTAATTCCTTCACATTATTTTTTACACACTGAATTTTTAAAAAAATTAAAGACTGAATAAAGCAAAAAAATAAGCTAGAGCAACCTTCACCCTTCAACTTATTAAACCGCAAAACATGCAACATAACGGCGTTATATGCATCTATCGTAAAAATTAAAGCACCCGATAGCAATTATTGTTATGGTTCTCGTTTTGTATTTGTTCAGTGTGCAGGTCGTTTTTACGGATGTTTAGATATGAAAACGTCGAAAATGAATTACTGGTGTAAAATAACGAAGCTCGTATGAACCAGTTGAGCGCATTCCACAATAACGAGATCAATTAATCGGTTTGTGAATATGAAAACTTGATTATTTCTTGACGGTAGGCTGATACCTAGGGGATGTTTTTTCATAGACGCCATTGGTGAATTAGCTCGTAATCGTTGCATAAAGACCGCCTCGAGGGAAACAAGTTTGCTCCTTTTCAAAGGTTGAAATTGAAACAGCTTCAGGCTCCTCTTACCGTCAAATATTTGAATGGTAACTTTTGACGAGTTGTCAGACCCTGCAATTTGCTACCGTTTTATAATCCGATGATTGTATAGGCTGTCACTAGTATCACTGTATTGCTTTACAAAACTCGGCTTCTCTTACATATATTTGCCGATAATATAATATGCCGTTCTTTTGATACCATTGCATTGGGAATTATTAGACTCATATTACAAGGTGCGAACGCGCAATTAGGGGAAATACTCCAATTAGTTTCATTCTTGCAATGTTTTCCCTTAAATTAATTAATTTCAGCAAAAAACTTAAAATTCAAATAAGTAATTTTTTATTAAACCTAAAAAAACGATTGCATACTCTTGCCGAATATCACACGCACATTCAAACATTTTAAAAACTATTTACTTATTTATTAATAAATAATATTGTAATGAATATAACTGAAAATCGCATAAAATGTTATGATGTATTAGAACCAATAAAAGATGAATATTAAGAGAACTAGAAACGAAATTTGACCTTAAGATTAGTGCAAACCTGTGATAACTTCATTTGAGAAATTTTAAGTTATTTAACATTTTACAATAACAAATTACCAGTTTTTGAACTAAATATTGCAGCCAACTACAATGACAAAATTTATAAAATCATAAATATTAGGGACTTCTTTTTACAAGTAATGGTGAAAAGTCAGTTACCCAGATATTTGCTAATGATTAGGTCTCAGACTGAAAGTTGAGAGAAGTTGTAACACGCTTTTTTTTTACTACAAAAACATACAATATACTTAAAATAATCTTTGTTAATTAATTTGTGTCAAAATAACTTCCATCAGAATTAATAAATATTATTTATAATTATTTAAAAAAAAATTTAAAGCCATTTTGTAATTAGTAGAAAACTGTTTAGACCATATTTTATTACGATACGTTTTTAAATATAGACTTGTACCTTTACGTTAAAATTCCCATAAAAAAATACCTAAGTAAACTTATCCCTAGTCCTCTTAAATTTTTCTATTTACAGAAATACAAAATTTTCGTAAAAATATTTTGAAGTTACCCGAATATAAAACGAAAGTAATAAGTAAAAGTACTAAGGACCTAACGAAAAATTAGGTTTAAATAAATTAATTTAATGTACAGTAAATGGTAAATTTTTGAAACTTTCTTTTTTTTAGTACTCAATAAAAAAAGCAATCATGCAAAAAATAGTACATATATCTAAAAGAAATAATGATAAATATTATGTAATTCTTATAACAAAATTTTAGTTTTGAAACTGTGACAATTTTTGAAAGAATTTTGCTGTTTTTTTTTGATAAAAACTACATATTATTTATTCTATAATTTTTAAAACCAAGTTCATCGTTATTAAGCCGTTCTATGTTACTTTAATTTTTGAAATCAAGAAAAACACATCTTTTTTCTTTGAATGTATGTAACTTGGCCAAAAATACAACTATTTTAATTTTTTCAAAATCTTTATTTTTAAATATGTATATCTAATTATACACAGGGACATTAGAAGTGTTACATAAAAAAAATTAACGTAATTTTTTGGCAATGAGGTAGACTTATATCAAAAATGAACGATGAAATTTGCAAAAAAGGACGCTCCTATATGGCACGCTCCTTATAAGTTTGTGGCGAAGCTCTGACCGAAACAAAATTGTAACCATCGTATTCTCCATCAAAAACAAAAATTGTTATTCTGGCGGCAGTGTGGATTTAGCCGCAATTAACCATTAAAGATTCGTCATCTAGGTCAATTTTTGCTTAAATCTGTCAGATTTGTCAACTAACGAGGTTATTTATTCCACCCTTGCGGTAACCTTCTAGAGAAAGGTTTTACGACCAGATTTATTGCGTTTCCATTACTTTAAAGTTCAGCGACTTGAATTGTGCAATAAGTACCCAACACATTTAAAAAAATAATTAACAATAAATTAAAAGTAATTATTTAAAATTAATGTGTGCATGATTTTTGAATATGCAATCACTACTAACGAACTTATTAACTAAAATTGTCTTTAAGACGCACACACCAATCACAAGATTGTCTTTCAAAAGTCGCACAACAATGTCATTTCTTAAAAAGAGAGCTGAGGCTGTTGGTCGGAAACTCAGTGCCAATGGAACCCAGACACCAACAAGCAAGCCGCTTTTTCCTCCGCGGAGTCGCAAACATCTTCGAAAAGTCACCGAGTTTCTAGCGGAAGCCGGATCTGCGACGAAAGGGCGACTCTACACGGAAAGGCAAGTTGTTGGTTCTCTGTATCAGTCCATACAATGACGACGGTGTTCGGCAGTTAAAAGAAGCTCGAATGCGACGATATAACGGTCGCATACTAACAAGTCGACTTTCTTCTTCAAAGTATAAGTCAACAAATTGTCGCGTAGTAGCAAAGCGGTTTCAAAGAACTAGCTGTCTGAAGCGCCTCTCTTGACGCTCTGTGGTACGCCTCAGTTGACCTGTTGTTGGTTTGTTTTGGTAAGCGCATTAAAAAAAGTTTTGATTGTCCCAAAAACTTATATATTATGAATAGTTTGAGATTAAGATCTGCTCTTTACCTAGTAAAAAATATTAAAAATAAATTTTCATTTAAGTATAAGGTTTAGTATTTTAACATAGTGAGTTATACCTAATATTGTAGTTATCAATTGTATCAAACATATTAAACATGTTAGTGAGTAAGTCCTATTATTTCAATTTTTATTTTATATTTAATAGTATCTACTTACTGAAATACATATAGAACAATAATTCACTAGATAATTCTCCTATTTTAGGTTAGCAATTTCATTTTTTTTATTTATTATGATTTGTCTGCAATTTTTGTAACAACCGTCAGGATGTAAAACTGTCAAAGTGTGTGTACTGCATCTAGATTTTTAGTTAGTTTTTTACGTGATAACTGTGTCGAGAAAAAGCGCTCATTTTCTTCTGCTTTAAATGTTTCTCAAGAGTTTATATAATTTAGATGTGTTTAACCATCGTCAAACAGATTATTTCCTTTTTTTCTGTAAAACACAAATGAATAGCAAGATGCAATAGGTCATTAACTGGATCTATGGCTCAAGGAAATTGCAACAAAATATTTCCGCATGTAGAAACAATTTAAACAACAAGTGTATAAGCACAGACTTGCTTACTTCAGCGGGGGCAAAGTACTATGACAGTTGCACGGTTTTCCAGCGACCGACAAAATGTAATTTATTGTACCATTTAAATGTACACAGTATCAATTTATTATAAGTTCTATTTTTGTTTTATATTCACTGTAGGTTAGGTTTATATTGTTATGTTTTTGTTTTAATAAATTAGTATTGATCGAAGCTTTGTCTTGTTCATTACTCATTGTTAGAGCACGGTCCATCGAGAGTAGCATGGTCCGTCAAGATTAAACATGGTCCTTCGAGCGAAAGAATTTTAAGTCGTGGACGTGTGAAAATACTTTGCGAAATTCAGAAGGAATTTCGGCAAAAATAGTACGGTGGTTTCGGTAAATTTGAGTGTAGTGTACGCGAAAATGGAAACCGCAAACAAGTGTAACGTCGCGAAGTGAAGTCGTGGACGTTAAAGAGTCGCTATAGTTCAAAAGGGAATTTAAGCGAAACAGAAGAAACAAGTGGTGTACAATGGAGACAACACAAGAAAATGAAATAATGATACTAAGAGAATTCTATCACATGTGTTGTAACTTTAACAAAATAGTAAAAGTTGCAAACGAAGCACAGAGTACCTGGGAATGTGAAGAGGGTTTAACATCCGTTGAACAGGCTAGGAACGAGATCGTTGAATTCATGTCAGATCTGTCAAACTATGTATTTAAACCAGACGACGAGACACTAGAATTTATGGAGAGAAAGCTAAACAAGGTTAATATAGATTACGTAGAAATTAAAGAATACTTGGAAAATACACTAGAAGAAGAAGAGGAAAGAGTAGAAAAAGAAGTTCTAGAAATGATGAAGCGTATGAAGGAATGTTGTAGACCAAAAGAAAATGACAACCAGTTTAAAACTGAAACTCAAGATGGTCAGGACATTATTCATGAAAAACAAAAATTAACTCAAAATCCAATTTTTGAGAGTGAAACTGTTGAAGATAAGTCAGCAAGCAAACGGCAAGAAAACATCGCGAAAGATTATTTGACATACAGAACGGAACAAGAACTTCGCATTCAAGAATTGGAAGAAATTTTGGACGAAGTGGAGAGTGAACTTAGACTAAACAAAATGAGTTCAACTAAACACGCATTTTATGCTAGAGAAATAGAAGAAAAATGGAAGGAAATCAACAAAATCAACATCAAAATTAAAGTAATCGAAAAAGAGCATAAAACCCCATATTCAAATAACAACTATCAACAATTAAGAGCGAGATACATAACAGTAATAGTGGCATTAGAAAACAAAATTCAAGAAAAAAATGCGTCCTGTGTGAGAATGAGTCTTGTGAAACTTCCACCTTTACCACATTGGATTAAATTTCAAGCAAAAAGGGATGCAAAAATGTTAAAGGAAAATGTTAACCACTTCAAATCTAAAACTCAAGAAAATGAAAATTTTATTCATGAGATACAAAAATCGACTCAAGAACCAAATTTTGAGCCTAAAAGAGTGAAAAAAGAAGTGTCCATTTTAGAAAATTCCGAAAGGTTTGATGAAAATTTTCCGGAAAGATGGAAGAAAACATCGGTTCTAGAACTAAATCTTGAACCTGAAGGAGTGGAAAAAGAATTATCCATTTTGAAAGTTTCAAAATGCCATAACGATTTTAGAAACAAGCAGATGAAAAATGAAGATAAAAATCTAATGAGCGTTGATCAGATTCAAGGTGAGGTTATAATTAAACAATTCCAAACAGATGCACCAAAGATTTTACAAAAATTGACTGAAGAGCCTAATTGTGAGACTGAAAGAGTGAAAGGAAAAAACGAGTCGGGGGCAATAGTAAGGAAAAAGAAAAATCGACACAGGAAGAGAAACAGGTACGTCAGAGAAGCCAAAGTGGGAAAATTACAACTTAAAGTCAACCTCAATAAAGTGGTGAATAGTGTAAGTTACTACAAATACCGTTACAAACGAAGAAAATATGTACCACACTCTGGAAAGAAAAACGAAAAATTTGTGTCAAAATATGAAAAATCGAAGTGGAGAAAAAACATTGAAGAAAGACACAAAAGAAGAAAACAGAAAAAATTATCGTCAATATTCTCCTTCAAATTCTTGGAGACTGGAAAGTTGACTACGTCAAAAGTACTCCCATTCCAAGATGAGAACGAACACAACACAAGGCCAAACCAGAGGCAACACGAAGAGGTACGGGAAGAACAGAAAACACACCATCTTACAGGGAGAAATGGAGTGGTATACACATGGGTACAGCCAAGAAGATGGAATCCAGGGATCAAGACCGACGAACCAAGAGATTAACATGTTCAATTCAATATGGAGCGACTGCCAAAGCCGCAAGTTAGTTTACATTTTTTTATTTTTTTTGTACTAAGTTTTTGGGATTATGGGAGTTGTAATTATCAATTGGGGATCAAAGTAGATTTATTGGTTTGTTATTTTTTCTGTTGTTTAATTTGATACTATTATGAAATTAGCTATGTCAGATTGTAGGTCAGGTTACTTTGTTTATTTATGTTTGTAAATCACCTGACCTACCACACGCAAACGACGAACACATTACTGGTGTCAGCAAATTGTTTCAGGAGGTCACAACCAAGTCGCTGATACCAGTGAGACACATCCACGACGCTGGTGCCGCCGCTGAAAGATCCACCGAAAACAGAAGCCTATCTTGTTGAGGCGCCAATATGTTTAACCATCGTCAAACAGATTATTTCCTTTTTTTCTGTAAAACACAAATGAATAGCAAGATGCAATAGGTCATTAACTGGATCTATGGCTCAAGGAAATTGCAACAAAATATTTCCGCATGTAGAAACAATTTAAACAACAAGTGTATAAGCACAGACTTGCTTACTTCAGCGGGGGCAAAGTACTATGACAGTTGCACGGTTTTCCAGCGACCGACAAAATGTAATTTATTGTACCATTTAAATGTACACAGTATCAATTTATTATAAGTTCTATTTTTGTTTTATATTCACTGTAGGTTAGGTTTATATTGTTATGTTTTTGTTTTAATAAATTAGTATTGATCGAAGCTTTGTCTTGTTCATTACTCATTGTTAGAGCACGGTCCATCGAGAGTAGCATGGTCCGTCAAGATTAAACAAGATGTTACAATACGTTATAGAAATAAACTATTTATATAATTATGATATTAGTAATTATGATATTAGTAATCTAGTAATTAGCAATAATTTAAATTTGTGTCGAAACTATTTTTTTATCCCAAATTTTATTCTTGGTAGTGGCGACCGGTGATTTTTTAAAACTCTGTATTTTGAAAATAAAGCATAAGACCCAAATTCTGTTATAACGGATTACTATTAAGACCAAATTGAAATATACTGCTAAAAAAATTGAACAAAATTGGCAAAATTTGATTTTTAAAAATGGTGTGCCCCACCTGGTTATTTCCGAAATGGCTTATGTTAGTACAGTGCCGATTTTTTTTCAGAATTATGCGACAAATTTATGGCCAGTCTCATTATATATTGGTATATATTGGTTTTTTTCCAAAATATTAATTATAGAAAAAGTTATGACTATTTGAAATTTAATTTTCTAAAAATATTCTTGATAAAAAGTTTCATAATATTTGTATCCATTTGTATCATAATGCTGAAAAAAATCGGCATTGGCCTAACATAAGCCGTTTCGGAAATAACCAGGTGGAGCACACCATTTAAAAAAATCAAATTTCGTAAATTTCGATCAAATTTTTTTTGTAACGGTAGCCCTTATTTTGGTCTCAATAATAGTAACCCTTTATAACAGATTTAGGTCCATGCTCCATTTTCAAAATACAGAGTTTAAAAAAATCGGCTACCGCCACTAATTCTTGGGTAGTTAGGTACTAAACTACTCTTTCAGAAAACTCCACCCCTAACATTAGATCGTGTTACTATTGGAGGCTCAACATGTGTAAATCACATAATTCCCTTAATGAGATAATAAATCTAAATATATTTTTGTAGATTTGTTTATCCATTATTTTTCTGTGTCAACTCCCTTTGAAACACTGCAGATTCCAGCCTGGTAAGTAAGGTAGGCCTCGCAACTACATTAAAAAAAATTCTTCGGTTTTGTGAGATCACCGCTCGTGTTATATTTTTCAAAAATAATTAAAATCTTAAAAAGTAATAAGTTTTTTCTTAAGTCTAAATCTTTGGCACTCGAAATATTTATAAATGATCATATTACCAGATATTGAATTTCAGAATAGACATTATGCAACTAACATCGATTTAGTAATGGTTATTTCGACATGAGTATAAAACCTACAATACAATGAAAATGTCGCAACAAATGTGAGTCTGCTGATTTTAATAAATCAATGTTCTTTTGAAAAAAATTTCGTCTTATTGTACCTATGTACGTGGCGGAAATTAACGGCATTAAAATCACGTCTTTTTGTTTTAAAATTTCAAACCAATTTAGCTAGTTCATAGGAATATAAAAAAACATAAAAAACGCTTACAATAATAAAATTAATTAATATTGCTTAAAACATAAATTAAATCTATCCAGTATAGAAATATTATATTCATTTCTATACTGTGCCATAAACAAAAAACACTTCAGCCAGCAAAGAACTAAAACAGCATTTAGATGTATTTGAATAAGACAAGTTCAGGTATTTATCATCTTTTTAAAGAGAACTATTACCAGACAAAATAAATTCATAACATTTGGTTACACCTTGTAAGCATACATAATTATTGCAGCAGATTAAGTTCCAACAATAATAAATTAAACTACAGACTGTTTCATGAGTGATGAATAAGCCTGCAAAACTGAAAATACAACCAGCAATACAATTCCAAAGTGAACCTGGATGATGTTGGTTTCAAATTTTATTTGTCAAATCTGTCACCGATAAAAAAAAGTATTCAAACGATGAAAAAACCGACATGATGATGATATATCAGAAAAAATACCTCTGCCGCGATGAGTTTGTAAAGACAACGTTTTGCGGGTAGAGAAGAACTCTTGTTGACACCATATTCGAACGACTTGAAACTACCTTAAGGAAAAATTGACCATCTTTGAAAAAGCCAAAAGCAAGAACAGCTACTGGTCCTGTTCACATGTAAGTCAAAGAATGATTTCACAAGCAAGTGGCATTAGTTTGTCTTCAGTTAACCGAATGATTAAAGAAAGTAGATTTCTTCCCTAACATATTCAGCTGGTGCAAGCTATAAAACCTACAAACTATCCAAAAAAGCTAGCTTTTTGCAATTTTTTTCGGCAAAATTATCGTTTAAATACATTTTTTTTATCGGTAACATATAGGGTTGTGAAGTTTCATGAAATTTATAATTGTGAAATATTTCATGAAAAGTTTCATGAAACTTATGAAACTTTTGAAACTTAAGGTTTTTTTTGACACCAAAAAATTTTGGTTTTACCAACGATATCCGTACTTCAGAACTAATGTATACTATACTGGTCTGCGCAGTAGATTATCAACATACAAAAAATGCAGTTATGACACACTGTCGCTATCACTATATACTAAAAGTGTAACCAAAAATAAAAAATAACATTTTATTGTCTCTAAAGAAATCTACTTTACCGACACACTTGAAACTTAAGAAACTTTATACTCTTGAAACTTTTCAAAAGTTTCAAAAATTTCAACGAAAGTTTCATTGAAACTTTTCAATCTCACAACACTAGTAATAGATTTGGCAAATAAAATTAATTAAGTCTAGAACTGTATTGCTGGTTGTATGTTCAGTTACGCAGGCTCATTATCACTCTTGAAACAGCCTATACAGAGTGTTTCACGAGTGGTAATAAGCCTGCGATACTAAAAATGCAACCAGCAATACAATTCCAAAGATAACGTAGTTATCTTTTTTTGTTTACAAATACATTAAATAAAAAATCATTTAATCTTTCGGTTAACTGAAGACAAACTAATGCCACTTGCTTGTAAGATCATTTTTTGGTTTACATGTGAACAGGACTTGTAGCTATTCTTGTTCTTGGCTTTTCAAAAGTAGCCAATTTTTCTTTAAGGTAGTTTCAAGTCGTTCGAATATGGTGTCAGCAAAAGTTCTTTTCTACCCGAAAAACGTTGTCTGCACAAACTCATCACGGCAAAAGCATTTTTTCCCATATATCATCATCTTGTCGGTTTTTTCATCGTTTAAATACATTTTTTTTTATCGGTGACAGATTTGACAAATAAAATTTGAAATCAATATCATCTAAGTTAACTGTGGAATTGTATTACTGGTAGTATTTTCAGCTTAGCAGGCTCATTACTACTCGTGAAACAGTCTGTATAAAAAGTAGATCGAGGGTAGTCAACCAACAATTCAATGACGTTTGGTGTATTGAGTGTCACATACTTCACATTTATATCTGTCATTATTCTGACATCTCACCCAATCTCACCTAACCTATACTAATTCACTGCACTTTTTGGTGACCACATTTTTACCTTTTAACGTTTTTTTCCTAAAGACATCGAACAGTGTAAAGCGTACTTACGTGATTATGTCTGAAGAAAGTGCCCATGACCAAAAAACCGACCGCTATAAGCGCAAGCGAAAAAAATCGTTTTTGAAAAACGCCAGAAAATATGCGAAAAAAGGATGTTACGGCCGTGGAAGTCAACTGGATGCAGACACTTACCAATATTTTGTCCGAATTATGGAAGCTTACCGGGAAGGTTTCCATTCAGATGACGATAAAGGTGTTTTTCACCACTGCGTTTCAATCATTTATAACCTCACTTTTTAGCAATTTTTGTGAACAATGTATTTGAGCAAACTGTTGATCAAGAAATCAACTGCTGTTGCAACCAAGTTGGATGCCGCGTTATTGAAATGTTACTTCCTTTTGCCAGTAATGACGTCTTAAGGAGATACATGAAGTGTTTCGGTGAGGAACTCAGGCCTTTATGTTCTGATAGATTTGCTACACATGTTATTGAAAAACTGGTGGCTGAATCAGCGAAAAAATCACTCAAATTAAAATCAGAAAATGAAGACGACATTAATTTAAATTGTAAAGAGTTTGTTTTAAAAGTAAGCAGGTTTTTACTTAATAATTTGGAGGATTTTTTGTGGGACACATACGGAAATCATGTTATTAGAACGTGTTTAGAGAGTTTAACACAAATTTCGACCGAAAACAAAGCGAAAAGTTTCATAAAGACTGAAGAATCTGACATAAATGTGGAATTACCAGAAGAATATATTGAAGTCGTGAAAGATTACTGCGAAAGAATCATGCATTGGCCCCAGTTTGGTGAATTGTGTCAGACTGACGTAACTTCTGGTTTTTTACAGTCGTTATTAAAATCTTTGAAAAAAACTGACAAGAAGCTACTTAAAACACTTTTGAAAAAATTACTTTCAACGAATTTCGCCCCACAAGATGAAAAAGTTGATTTACCTTCTATTTTCTTATCTAAGCCAGCTATGATGGTTTTAGAGACTGCTTTGGAGGTGACCAAATCAAAAATGTTTACCCAAATATACGCTAAATGTTTTTCTGGAAGACTTGTAAAATTAGCAACTACAAGAAGTACGAATTTTACTGTACAAAAACTGATAATGAATTGTAAAGAGAAAACAGAGGTTTGTTAAAATATAATAAAGTATCTAACTTTTAATTTTTTATTCTAGTTTGAATCAATGTTTGATGAATTATGTAACAACTTTAAAGAAATTATTGAAGCAGGTCACACAGGCATAATATGGGCTTTGGCTCAGAGTTGTAAAAACTTAGCTTCAAAACAGGGTAGTTTTGTACAAAACTTAATGAAAAGTTTGGATTGTGCTGAAGAAGATAGACAAAAGGATTTTATTTTATGTCTGTGTAAATTTATTAATTTTGAGACAAATCAGAAGCAGTCAGATGAGAATCTCCAAAAGGATAAATTAAACCTCCATGGAACGTTAATTCTTCAGTTATTGCTAGAATTTAATAAACCCATCAAAGTGGTTAATGGTTTGCTGAATATGGACCAGAATGAGCTAAAAGGGTTATTTTCTAATACTATGGGTAGTCATATAGTAGATTCATATGTTAAAAGTATTTATGTTGGTGAAAAAAGCAGAGAAAAATTAGTTCGAAAAATGAAAGTAATAATTTTTAATTTAGTATTATTTTGAGACTGATCAATATTTTTTAGGGGACCTACCAGGACTTGGCATCGTCTAAATTCGGTTCAAGATCGTTTGAAGCAATTTGGAATGCCGCCAACTTGAAGAATAAGTTGGCAATTATGGAAGAATTGTCTTACAAAGATGGTTCATGGTCGAGTTCTCAATGTGGTAAAATAATTGCAAATAAGGTTAATTTAGTTTTGTATAAACGTAGCAAACAGGAATGGAAAAATAGCCTGAATACTGTTAATAAGGCGGAAAAAATCTTTGCGGATATTTTAAAATAAAACAACTTATGTGAATTTTTATATTGGGAAAGTACATTGTTTTAAAATATAAATAAAATAAATAATAAACACTAAATAACATGGAAATGTACAATAATGAACTACCTGACTAATTTTTTTTATAATACATTTATTATTTGGAAGCTAATTTACTAATATAATTGCTTTTATCAAATTATTTTTTGTTTTTCCTATCACTTATTAGTAAATTAGCACCCAAAAAATTGTAAAAGTGACTAGATTATTATTACAACAAAATTTGGAAAAGATAAATTGATCAGCACATCGGAACTTAGTGCATCTATTTATCTTTGATTTCTTTAAAAGTTGAAAAGACCAAGATTTAAAAATGAGTTGATGGTTTGGGAAAAGTGAGTGCGATAGGAGCGCAGCAAATGGAGAAAGATTTGAGAACATTTTGAATAGAAAAATTATATCTAATAGGAATTGTACAGCGAAAATATAACATCTAATGGCAACGCAAAATTATTTAAACAAGTATAAATCTGTACAGCCCCTGTAAAATGTACTGAAAGAAGGATGGAATTTAAAAAATATATTTAGGGAGCAATTTTATATTTGGTCAGTCTTTTTTTCGTAATTATATCAATTGCTACACGTCAAACTGTACTCCAGAACAAAAAAATTTCTTGAGATGTTACCCTTGTCCACATTTATAATTGACTACCGATGAGGTCACCAGTACCTACATAAGAAAAAAAAATATGGAACCCCTGAATTGATTACAATCAAACAAAAACTGAAATGCGTTTTTCTTTTTGATAATTTCTAACTACCATAATGCATTTCAAGGAAATTATATTTAAGAATCTTTAGATTACCGTTGACTTCACGATTAGATAAGAAAACATCAAATTTCCATTGGAACGACTGATCTAATTGCACTCGGACAAAAACTAGTTATTTTCTTGTCTTATGTCAATTTTTAATTCAAAATATGCCATCCAAAAGAAGGTTTGAAGTGACTAATGACAATCAACGTTTTTATCATGCAGATCACTAAACAGTGCACACACGTGACCTATTTTTTTTTATACCAAGGTTAGGATACTAAAAATGCATTCAAAATATTGCAAATTGTTTTAGAAACGAAGATTTATAGTAGCCTTAAAAGTTAGTTCACATTCGAATTGTTAAAATTTAATTAATCAAATTAGTTACGTGTGTAGACTATTTTGTGATCTGGTCGATCTGGATGATATTACAACTTTTTTTCCGATAAATTTGGGTTAAAAGACATCTACTAAAAAAACTACCGCAAAATGATTAGGTGAGAAAAATATCGGGATATCATTGGTTGAATATCTGTTGCACACCACTACCACAGACGTACAGTACTAGTTTTGAGTTACTTTTAATCAGTAATCTTATTTAAAGTGAGATAAATTATAGTGATACAAGCTGAATAATGTAAAGTCTATTTAAATGACCTTGACTTGTGTAACAGTAAAAGAGATGGAGCTTCTTAACAATGTGCTTGTCGAAAGTACTAGACACCCTCTGTCATAAACTCATTCCACATTAAATTTTCAGCTTAATGCATATATATGTATAAATCTTACATATCTTACAATCTTACAAATAAACTTACAAAGGACAACAAATGCCGCACAAACATAAAAATCAATAAGTTAATTTTGCTTAATTTAGTTTAGGTTTAAACACATACAGTGGAGCTTCGATAAGTCGAATTGTCGACAATTCGAACTCTCGATAACTCGAGCCAAATTTATGGCAGGAGACAAGCAAAACCTTGTTTCACTTCTTCGGTAAATCAAATCTCTTGATTACTCGATTTTTTAAGTCTGTATTATTTATATTGTTTTAAGTCTCGACTGTATAAGGAAAAGTTCTGTGTTTTGTTGCACTTTAAACCATTTTATAATATGCAAATTAGCCATTGTATTGATTGCTAATATGGTTAAAAAGTTTTAACCAGAATAAAATACAGAATTGGACCTACGAAGACCTTATTTCTTTTTTTTTTTTAAACTAAAATTACTACAGTGGAACTTCGATAACTCGAACAGTCACTTGCCACAAAAAAATTGAGTAATCAAGAAATTCGACTTACCGAAGAAGGATTTGCTCCTGCCATAAATTTGCCTAGAATTATCGAGAGTTC
Organism: Tribolium confusum; assembly: GCA_029207805.1. NCBI lineage: Eukaryota > Metazoa > Arthropoda > Insecta > Coleoptera > Tenebrionidae > Tribolium > Tribolium confusum. The sequence goes on from JALGAY010000003.1 coordinate 8,249,903, forward strand.
GAATTATCGACGGTTCGACTTATCGAAGCTCTACTGTCCTTATACGAGTACTCGAGGAGCTACTATAAATGCCACTAGCAGGCAAACTTACTGCTTTTGAGCAGGATTTATATTAAGTGGAGCTAGGGCATAAAGAAGGATAATTATCAATTATCCTCATACTTGTTCTCTATAAGGTTGGGTTGCCAATTCTGCGATTGACCATTCCGGGACAATTTTTGTAATGTTTTTTCAACATTCGTCAAATAGAAATTTTATAATCGTAATATCATAATCAAAAAACACTCATAAATATAATAAAAAGGGGATGAATCAGTGGCGGCCGGTGAATTTTTAAAACTCTGTATTTTGAAAATGGAGCATGGGATCCAAATTCTGGTATAGAGGATTACTATTGAGACAAATTAATGACTAATCATATTTTGGTTTTTTCCAAAATTCTTATTATAGAAAAAGTTATGAGCATTTGAAATTTTAGAGAAAGAATATTTTTCGAAAATTATATTCCAAATGCTCATAACCTTTTTATAATAAGAATTTTTTAAAAAAACAACATATGATTAGTCATCAATTTACCTCATAATGCTGAAAAAAAAATTCGCCACCGTTCTAGCAAAAACCGTTTCGGAAATAACCAGGGGAGGCACACCATTTTTTAAAATCAAATTTCGCAAATTTTGATCATATTTTTCTTTAGTAGTTGCCTTCAATTTGGTCTCAATAGTAATTCTTCATAACAGAATTTGGATCCCATGATCCATTTTTAAAATACAGAGTTTTAAAAAATCACCGGCCGCCACTGGGATCAATCGTGTTTTTTTTTTAATTAAAGGAATTTCTAACAAAAAAGCAAAAATTAAGATTCACATAAAACAAAGGAATAAATTCATGTTGAATATTTTTCTTCTTGTTGAATATTTGGGCTTGTATTTAATTAAGGAATTATGTAAAGTCTCTTCCAGATTATTTGTTATTTACTAAAATAGGTAATCTATTTTTTGTTTACCGATTTCGGTGTATGCTCTCTTCCGCCCTACGTCATTTAGTTTTTATTTTAATATCTTAGATCCACAAGTGTGGCTAATTTGTATATTGTAACAACCAATTTTTAATATTTAGTAATGGGTGAAAAACTAAGTTGGGTGGGTCCAAAGATGGCTTATTATGCCGAAAATGGTAACCAAAAACTAATACGTATTTGGGGAGAGGGTTTCCATAATTCCTATAAAGAATAAATTGGTTAGTCTATGATAATATACGAAAATTGTTCTATTTTTAGCAATTTTTGTCATTTTACTTGTTTTAAACTTTATTTTCGGTAACACTTTTAACAAATATCAACATGGCAAATATTTCCTCTGAATAAATTCAGGAGCTGAATAAATATAAAAAAAATTGTATTTTTATTAACCACTTTTTATAATTATCACACACTATAAATTATTAACTGTCTACGCTTGGGTAGGCACTTCGATATGGCTCTCTTAAAAGTAGTCCACCATTCTAATTAGCGTAAGGGTAAAAATTAGTAAATTTATCGATATAGTAATCCAAAAATGCTAACATTATAGGGCGCCAACAAAATAGTTTGCAAATTACTTACTGCCTTCTAGTTTCTTTGTTAGACAACAGCCTAGTATCTATAACAGTCCCAGCGGCATCTCCCCGGTAAGAAACAGTAAATTATGATAATGGCAGGAGTCGACGGGTTGGATTGTAAACTCATTGTTAAGAAATTAACTTTTACACAAGAGGATAGGGCCATATAATGTTATATTTTTAGATTACCATACCTGTTTCGGCATTTGAATACAGTCTACTGAGTCCGCTAAAAATTTATACGAGAACCCTATTGAGTAGTTAGGCACTCAGATAAAAGCTAGTGTTAGAAGGAAATAAATAAAACGCAGATAACAACTTATTTAGTATGCCGATTTGGCATGGATTAATGTTTAAATACCCAATGGAACCAAATTCTGTTTTGCCAGAGCGTCTGTTTCGATCCCAAAGTGACCATTCTCAGGTGATACTTCTAATGTCTATAAGCGAAAAAGTGTTTTTTTTAAGTTAGTATTTACGTTTGTGTAAAAAAGAGGTTCCAGAAAATGCTGTTTTATTTTAATATCATGGTGATGATTCTGACGAAAAGCGGTGTCGAATTCGAGTATTCATAAAATTTCTAATCCCGGGTTTTGTGTCAAATTTAAACATCCGTGGTAAAACTGAGGTAGATAATGCCTTAATAAGCGTATAGGCGAGTACGTAGATATAAAATTTTCTACACAATTATAATTATAATTAAAAAAAACGTTTTTTTAAATGCTTTTTAAGAATTAAAAGTTTTATATGATTTGTTAAATGGTTTAAGGATAAAATAAATTTAATAAAGCGCTGTTTTTACTCGGGATAATCTGATAATTAAAACAAAATATTTAGTTTCAAAAATTTTCCATTTGCTTTGCTTCACAATAAGTGTCTTTACCCAAGATTTACACGTGTCGTAAGCTCTCCGCAGACGAGTCAGCAAACAAACCCCTACTAATACAACAAGACACATAGAGAGAACTACATGTGCTTCTTTGGTATTAATGAAGGAACAAACGTATAATAACGATGATTCAGCATGCTTATATTAATGATTTAAGTTAATGACGGTTAAAATTTCCTACACTTGCGCCCTTTCTTCAAATGTCACTTTTTGAATTTGACTGATTCATTCTGATTAATGTGTGTTGATGGTACCGTCGTACTGGGAGTTGATGTCCTTAAAGGGCGCGCTTTGTCCTTTGAACATATCTGATGATGGTTCTCCCAGTCTTTATGTTGGCAGAAGGGACCGCAATATCGCGCTACGCTGCAACCTGAGCAAGTTTCGTGGGCTTTCCGCCCGCAATTCCAACAAGACTAAAAACGAAAAAATGCAAAAAACAATTAAGACTAGTTAAAGACATACATTTTGTTGCGAGGGTTGGGGCTGCGAAGCCGGAGGCGACAAACTATTGTCCGCACTGTCTTGATTCTCATCGCTGTGTTTCCTCGCTTCTGTTGATTTATCATATTAGAAGAATAACAATTTTATAAAAGAAAATTACCTACCGGCTAGAAGTTTCTCCATTTTTGCCCTTTCAGCCGCCACCAATTCATTGGCTTTCGTTTCAGCAGCCGCAACTGCTTTTTGCAACTCAACCACTGCTTGTCTTTTAACATCATTCACTGCATCTTCTGCTCTTCTTCTGACTTCTGCTACCCGATCTTCCGTTTGTCGGACAGCTTGAAGCATAATTTCGTTGGCAGCTTTTTTGAGATCGACACTGACGTCTTGTTTCCGTAACCATTCGTTCGTCAGATCTTGATTGTTTCTTTGCTGTAAGATGGTTAAAGCTCGTTTGGTTTTTTCCACCATGGACAGAATGCAATTGAGCATGACGTGGATGTTGCGCCATTCTTCGTCTCCTCGATTTGGAGTGTTATTATTGTCTTCGACTCGCTGAGGAAGGTGGTTGTGTTGGTTGTAGTCGAAGAAATGAGAATTGGGGATTGTTGACGACATATTAGGGAGGAGCAAGCTTTGGTGGGAAAATAAAAAGGCGTTTTGGGAATTCATGGGACGTTTCACGGAAAGGCAGTCTTGAGAGTCGTGGGGTTGCCCGTTTGTACCGTTTTCGTATATGCTGCAAACGTAAAAAAATATCTATAGAATTTTTAATAAATTGAACAAGAAGTATAGAATGGACTTATAAACCTTAATTATAAATTGTTTTTAATTATCCCTTAGTTATTATTTTAATGAAAACTACACTCTGCAAAATGTACTTATTTTGTGTGAATTATTATGTAATTCAAAAATTAGCTAATCTGCCGAAAATATATTTGGATCAGTAAAATTAAGTTCAAAATAGTTATGACGTGACTTCAAAAAACTGGTGTAGTTCTGGAAACTGTTTTAATTAGTCAAGTAGGCCTCTGACATGAATAATCTAAATTTGCCCCTACTTCCCAGTAGAGCTTCAGACTTGATGTTAAAAAGACCTCGAGGTTTGAAATCTTTGAGGTTTATTCAACATAACAGTTGAAGTTCCATTCGGAATCGGGGTAAATTCAAATTATTTAAATCAGAGATCTACTTGAGTAATTAAAACAGATTCTAGAATTCCACCAGTTTTTGGAAGGCAGATTTTTTCTTTTGTAATCAAAGAAGAGGAAGAGTGGTTTATTTTCTTACTTTTAATTACTAAATTACATTTTCTCAGTTAGAAATTAATCTTTAAATTTAAACCATCGGAATTTAATAAATAAGTATTCGATTTTTAAGCAAAATTTTTAATCTAAAATTTAACAGAGCGAATACATAATATACTCACATCATTCTGAAAGTGGGGGAGTCATGTGCACATTCAAATAAAAGAAAATCCGCTTATTTGCTGCGAAATGCTAAAAATTACGCGACGCCTTATTCTAGTCAGTTCAAAAATTCATCAACTTGAAGTAGTTATTAAATTAATTCTAAATAGATCAGCCAAGTAGGTACGCAAGTGCGAGTCCAAGTTAATCAACATTGTTTAATTACACTTTATTTTATCTTTAAGAAAAGTGAGCTTTACTTTCTAAAACGAACAAAGCATAAATTAAAATGAATAATAATATTTACCGCGTTATCCACAATTGATTTCTAGCCGCCTACCTAGGCATCAGTGCCCATTGTGTGCACTCGAAGTGAGACTTAAAACATCATCTCCGTGCTTTTAATAAAGCTCAGTACCTTGTCTGCCGACGTACTTTTTCCCAAACATCTGATAAAAAGATCAAATCTCGAATAGAAATGTGGGGTAGAAAAAAGAAATGTAGTACGCGGTAGTGAGGTTTTGACAAAATATTAATGGAATTTATTAAAGCAATAGTTTACGAGAAAATAGGGGAACTCATACTGGAAGTCTACAGGCTTCAAAATTAGTAACAGAAAGGAGTGTGAAGGAAGGAAATTTTTACATGAAAAGTCCTTTCACTTCTCCCCTCTTTCCACTCCTTTCGATTGACTTACTTCTTCTGAGACGCCCTGTATAATGGTCTCTTGCACAGGGGAAATTTTTTGAAGAAACGGAAGTAAGTCCGACTGATGTTGTTTAAAAAATCAGGATGCAAAAGAAAAGAACCGACAGACCATTTGTCTTCTAAATGTAATGGCAAAGCTCTACGAGAAGCTGTTACTGTCAAAGCTCAAAAACTCAAGAACTAAAACAATATGGAGGCCTGAGCCACAGAATAATATGGCTTCCAAAAAGGCAGCTCTATTCTAAATACCGTAGAGAGATAGTCATAGGACTGACAAAATAAGCCAACCTTGGGATCAAAATGATAAGGAGATGTATAGATAATAGAGGTTTAACCAGATAATAGGTGTAACCTCTGAGGTACACTTTTAGCGAATTTATTTTATAGGCCTATCTATAAGTTCTCGGATAAAGAGGAGCTTGTTCTCGTGGTGGTTATCTTAGATATACCAAGAGGAATATACACAGATGATAATGGCGATAGTGACGACTTTTACACCATCAAGTGCAGTACGGGGAACGCGGGAATTGTAGAGGAAATACGTAGAAGTGCACCTTTATAGGGCATAGGGCTCCTTTCGTCCTTTCGCGCGATAACATATATATAACATTTCATATAACCTATATTACTTAATTATTGATAACTAGAAATTTATTCATTTATTTACAATAATGATATACATATGTATATAGTGTTACAATAGGTTTATACATGAAACAGTAAGGTTTAGATATTTTGTTGTGATAATTGTTTATAACATTTTATAAAAATGGTGTGTAGGTCAAGAGAACAGCGGTCTTTATTGTCAAAAAATCTACTCAGTTTAGTTTAATAATTGACGTTTAAAGGTGTTTACGAGTTGATCTTCAAATTTTTCTGTCTAAATTGTATCGTAATTGCATTGTATTGTAATAACCAACGAATATGCCGTTGAAGGGGTTACAAAGTTGGCAGTTAGAGTTGCTCTGTTTTTAGAGTTTACTCAAGTGAGCTTGTCCCGCAAAATTTAAATATCGAATTTTATAGATAAATAGAAATCAAATTTATAACAATGGGAAAGAAAAGGTAGAAAGAATTTAAAATCAAATGTTTCGTGACGTAGGCGTAGGCGTAACTACCGCCAAGACGCAACATATGCATAACGTGTTGAAAGACTGGGAACGTGTAGCGGTTTTGACGTCATCTGGATGAAAATTGTTAGCTTTTGGTATAGATATGTATTAAAAAATAACAATTTAAAAAAAAAATCGTCAATATGTTTTTATGCAAGTATTAGTGATAGGGCGTTTTAGAATTATTGATATGATAGTAGGCCATGACTGTGTGAACGGTACATAGATTTGTATTTTGTTTCTGTTTTTCTTCGGTCTATCATAAAACTTTATGGCCTTTTTAAAAACCACAATGATTACTGATTAGATTATCAGTATTAAGCGTTTACGAGAGAGAGACAATGACTTAAACTTTCGGACGTTTTTCTCATTTCTCAATTTTAGACTTTAAGGGAATTTTGGCTTATTTTAGCACTAATTTGGCAAGTGAAATACTTATTTACCTAACGTATTCGGGAAAATAAATGTCCCGCATGAGCACTTTGTTTGCAGCACGAGCGAAGGGAGGAAAAGAACGAATGAGGAAAATTTCTTCCCGAAATAGTTAGGTACAACATTTTTTGTAATAAATAGTGCTAACATTTAAAAAAAATCAAATCTAACTTTGTCGAGAATTTTGTTTATTAATTAATGGGTTGGTAATACTGATTAGAAAATTCTGGGAACAGAAGTCCAACCCAAAATTGTTGCTTTACCATTACCGACTAATGGCTTAAGCAAAGTTTGATTGTTTCCTTGCGGAAAATAAAAAACACCCCGGTGCGGGAAAGCAGTCTTTTCATGCGTCGACGATCACCGAAAAATAGCTGTTTACACTTCATGAGTACAAAAATAATTTTTACATGTTTTTTGGCTACCTCTGTTAAGAGTGTTAAGGGAGTAAACACGAGATTAGGTTTTTGCCTTGACAAAGCTCTCATAAATAGAGCTCAATAATCATAATCTAATCACTGTGGTTTTTAAAAAGTCTATAAAGTTTTACGACAGATCCAAAAAAAAAATTATTGAAAAAAAAATTGCATGGAAACGGATTTGAAAAACACCTTCGCTTGCCTCCAAAAATGACAAAATCAAAATCGTTTATTAGTGGATAATGTTTTGCCAACTCAAATTTGAATTTGTATCGCCGCCCAAGATTGACATTTTGAAACGCTTTATACTTAAATGTGTAAAACAAAAAATGTGGGACTTCATTATGGGGGAATAAGCGCGATTTTTTTTTTGATAGTTTTTTACAGATAGTAGCTTTTATAGAATCAAATTAATTGGGATACAGTAATTTTTTTTTTGTTGAATGGTTGATAATTTTTGGAGTTGCATCAACATCAGCAGAATTCATGGTGGATATTTTGGTAGGCACTGTTTATTTTTAAACGTAAGGAAAAATCTGTAGATATTTGTTCGTGTTTTTATTTTGTAAAATATTATACGGCGTTTTTATTACACAATGAATATTTAAGAAAAATTACTGTTTCTCCAGACCCTGAGGTGGAACCCTTTTTGAACGTTTTCCGATTAAATTTTCAGTGTTGCATGTTAAATTTCTCGGGCTAATACTTCAGTTTTGCCTTTATCGATTTCATGTTAACCGAAGCAATTTTGCGATTATTATTTAAGTTCCATTCTATATTCGTATCTCGTTAAAAATCGATTTCTAATCCCGCAAATTGATGGAAATGTCAGTTAGTCACCGGTAAAAACTGCATCAGAATCCAATTCTCGCACCTGTTCTAGTTACATATTCACAATTTATTTGCGCCCCTTCGAGAACCCGACAATATTCCCTTAAGAATTCGCAGATCCTCCTCCGACCCCCATAAATACGTTATTAGCCGTTGAAAGAGTGGAAACCGTCTAGCGATTGATTAACATGACACAAACAAGCAGAAATTAACGTTTTCGTCCTAAAATTTCAAAAGTTCACGTCAGTGTTGTAATTAAAAGGCAAGAGGCCCGTGTAAGTGACGTTGAAAAAGGGTGGTTGGAGGGGGACGTTTCCTGGTAAAAAGAGTGCTGTTCCCGCCAGATGGCACCGGCGGCGCAACGTGCGCCAACGGCCCGCCAACTGAAAGAAACCATTACTCATTTTAATAAAACGGTCGCATGCAGACTATTGAATATAGCGGATCGACCTGCGTCACTCTGACCTCTGCCGAATTTTCGGAAGATGCAAATTTTAAGGCTTGATGGATGAGCGAGCTTTGAATATATACGCTGGTACTTTACCTGTCCGAAGCGCGTCTTTTTAGGCCGGCGACCAGGGGCGTCTCATTCGGCATAAAAATCTCAGATAATTCAGACGGCGAATGGGTAGAGTCGAGGATCACGTGGTCGTGTGAACGGACGTACTGCAAGGGGGACTGAAACAAAAAAAGATGAGATAAGGACATATGAAAGTAACAGGTATAAAAAGAAATGATAATCTGATTTATACAGGCTGATTTATTGAAAACAGTTCACCACAATACTTTCGGTAATGATTTCGATTTAAAAAAAACGAATCAGATCGGTTTTTATTGCCAGGAGGACGTCTTTTCGTGGTAAAATCATGTTGATCCTACCACCCCTTTGAGCACAGAATTTTCTACTCCTGGAATTTAAAATGGGAAACTATTTTTGCTTTGAAATTTTTTTCCGAAAATGATTCTTTTCATCAGCGGTTGGTAACTCCGAAGCCATTTTTTAAACAGCTTAATTTTTATGTCAAGGATGTCTACTTCGGTATAAGATGCGAGTGTGCAATCATTCGCCCATTCTACCTCCATAAACTCTACCTTAAAGTTTTTTTAATGAGAACACCTTATTTGTGATACATTTTTATTCATAGGTTAGGGGTGACAAAGTCTGTCTCACGGTCTTATCCTCATTTCTAATAAAACTTTACAAGGCAAGTAAAAAATTCACATTTTTATTGTTATCTCTGTCTACATCATGGCCTAAAATGCAATGAACACAAAATGTATTGTATTAGAATGTCACACTTTTCTATCTTCTTTCAGCTTAACTCGACGACAAAGATAAGGCTTCTCTAGGGTGAGTGTAGTATTAGAAACTCGAATGCAAACCAGATGGCCGCACAGTCAATCACCTCATATGTCACTACAATACCTAAGAAATTAAAATCTTGGGTATAAGAATATAATTTCTTGTATTGAGTACTGTTGCAGCAACAAAGTTTTCTGAAATTTAGTTCCCAAAATTACAATATTTTTGTTATTTAAATGTGTAGTTTGTGCTCTGTCAAAAGCTATACGTCGTAGATTGAGGAATAAATTTTATTACAAAACGGGGTAAGACCATGAGACAGAGTCTTTGGCGCTTTTTTGTGAATTGTAAAGTTTTTAGGGGTTATAGACTGACAAAGGTCCCAGGAATTCTGTAAATTATCTGTTCTCACATGTTTTTTACTTTTACGACCACGATCTAGTAAGTTGTAACTCCTGGAAAAGTGTAATTAGCACAAGCGAGTTTGTTGAGGAAGTCAACTCCTACAGAAAAATTCTGTCTCTTTAAGTATAAATATTTAGAGGACGCACAGCAACTTCTCTCTCATAAAAACTTAAACATGTCTCCAAAATGAGATAAACAGCTATTTTAAGGAAATAAAGTAAAATGGTATGTAATAGTAATGTAATTTTCTATTTAAAAAAAGTTTCAAATTTTTAGTCTATTGGCTTATTAATTTTCCCTTGAATAATAAGTTTGAATACAAATTCTACATTAAACAGGAAATTAGGTATAATAATTTTTAAGTCTCTGGGGGATCCAAATTCTGTTGTAAGAGGTGACTATCAACTCCAAACAGAAGACTACTCCAGTAAATAAACTTTGGGCGAAATTAGATTTTTTAAAAACGATCGCCATTCAACCTCCCCTACTTATGCCCAAAACAGTAGCCTTCTGTTTGGTCTCAAAAGTCACCTCCTACATAGGAATTTGGGTTCCATGCTCTGTTTTTAAAATACAGACTTACAAAATTTTGGGTGCGCTATTGCTTATGCTAGCTCAGTTACAAGAAATTTGATCATAATTATTAAAACTTGGACTTCCATCCTGTTTCAAATTTAGCACAAGTCTACAAAGTCTTCTTGGTTACACTAAAGATAAAACAGGGTCTCTAGAAAAGTCGGAGATGTAAAGGCTAATCAAAAATACAGGATAATTTATCATTATATGGCACAATTTTAATCGGAAATAGAGCACCACAAGTGATGCAAATGTCAAGTGATAATAAAATTACATGTCTTTAAAATTTGGTATAAAAAACATTTTTTTCGTATATCTCGAAAATCGCTGAACTGATTATTATGAAATTTGGTACACAAACAAAGTTAAATGAGTTTTTTTATTAATAGTAGCGTAATTTTGCTAAATCTTTGTAGTACTTCTGTATATTTTTGGTAATTATCCAGTTTTTTACTAACCTCTAATGTTTATTACAAAAAAGATTATAGTAATAGAGCCTGAATAAAAAGGAAGCATGATAAATTTTACTAAAACTAACTGTTTTTGAGATATATACGCTTAAAACATAAAAAAGAATTTTAATCTCATTAGTTGTAAAGTAAAACATTCGACATAATATTCTCAGCCTTTTTAGTAATTTAGCAAAGCCTTAAACATATGTCAAGTAATTTGTTTGAAATATGGTGTGATTCAAAATATGGAACAAAATTTTAACCTGACATACAGCACCACAAATAATAATCTGCAAAAAAATTGTGGTCTCTAAGGTCCCTAGAGGACTATTAGCTTCATTTCTGAAGGAAAGCTATAAAGTATCTCGCTTTCTTTCTTTTTTTTTTGTTTTCTTGGTGTTTCGGCATGTAGCATTTACTTCAAAGTAATCCTGTTGTGTTCCGCTAGTGTCACTAGAGAATCGAGCCCTTCTTTGACCACTTTAGAGTTTATTTTTGGCTTTAAGGTGCTTTCAACGCCGCTTGACTCGCCTGACTGTCATGATAAAGATATTCTATTTGCCGTTTCCTGCTCACAGAGATCGCTGATTTTTCTTTCCCATATTTTAATTTTATTATTTTTAGTTGATTTTGATTTGTCGGTGTACCAAACGGATTGCTCTCGGTACCTTTACTCTCTCGTCAACCCTTCTCAGTATAATATCCAACCTGATCTAACCTTATTCTGAAAATGTCATCAAGTTGTATTAAGTTTTCATATAATTATGTATTTTGATAGATCGTTTTCAGCTTTATGTCATTCTTGCCTTGTTTTCAATCCGTAATTCAAGAGGTGGTAGATATAGGATTTTCTGGCACATGGCGGCGCGACAGTGGGTATAGTCCTTATCCCACTCGTTATTGCCAAGCTAAGCCTAGTTTTTTGTACCATTTCTAACTGTATAACTTTGGTATACATCCAATAGACCATTCTAAGTATTTTTACGTCTCTCCATATTTATATATTCATTGCAACTAATAACTTTGTTTACTCGTCTTCCATGATTTGATTACTTTAACTTTACATTCTATGAGAGTTACTTTCTTTATTGCCTTTACCTAATTCTTTATGTGTTAGGCCTATTTCTTACATCTTCCATCTAGTATATTTTTAGAGTTAGTCTTGTTTTTCTTTTCTTTACACAATGAAATTATTTTTAGTATTAATATTTGCAGAACGATAACTTTGGCCATCTTTTGCTTCTATCAATAACTTAATTTTAAAGAAAATGTTTTACACAAACGTTTTATCAAGATTTTTATTCTTATTTAGTTACGTGGCTTGTGGTTATTTCTGAAGACACCTTATTGCGTAAATGAATCATTCATCACTGTACCAAGTTGTTTTTTTTATGTACGGTCTATGTATTTTGAACATAAATGAGGAAATTTTGGGGTTCTTCATCTAAAAATTTTTGATTATAAGAACTGTCACTATAGTATTAGATAGACAGTCTTTTTAGAGCCTTTATAAAGTAATTTATTTTTTTTACTTAGGTAATACAATATATTGCTGCATGCAGGTTCATAATAAATTTGTGTGTTTTTTTTTCTATTTTTTCCTGAAGTATTCAATATAAGAATTCTCTAAAAATGCTAGTTTTTGGAATGCCTTTCCTATCTCTTTATTTATTTTTCTCGTATTGGTTCATGATGTCGAGACATTTTAACATAGATCCTTCATATATGATAATATACTTGTTTTGAGAAACTACCAAATAAGTTCTTTTTTATGCATCGTTTTGGGTAACTTTTTGGAGTGGCAAGTCGTTGAAATAGTTCTTCCAGTCGGTGCAATCTGGAGAACATCGCTTTTTCCATTATAGGTAATATCGGAAATTGGAATATTTCTGAGCGGTTTAATTAATGGAAATTGTAAAAGCCACGTGTTACATGAAGTGGAGGAACAATAAAAGTCGCGCCCTCCGTCCATAACATCTCGCCGTGAACTTTTACAATTATTTTTTGATTTGTTTCGACTGTACTGAATCCATTATTGAGTTTCTTTGATTTATTTGTTTTGCGTCGGCCGATTTGCATATTGATCTCGACCGGCTCATGTTTTATGTAACCGTTTAAGACATTTGCTTTTAGGTTTCCTCTATTATTTATTTTTAATTTCTCTCCGAGTTTCTGTTTATACAAGACGTGCAAAGTAATTCTTTCTTCAAACCACCCTTCGCAAATATTATTTACTTAAAACTCAAACCTCGCCGAAACTTTCTTAAAACAATAACAATCTAAAAGTGCTTTTATTTTTTTTACCTGTTTATTCGCGCGGGCCAAAGCGTGGATCTCACGCTGCAGCAGGGGCAGATGCGTCCGCAGGAACGGCAATACAAACGGACGCAGGGGGAAGTTGGTCACATCCTGCAGCGAGTGATGGAACTCTTCTATGCTTAAATTTGAGCTCTGAACAAAAGGAAACCGCTTAATGACATTAAAACCAATTTTCTAAACAAATGTACTTACAACTAAGTTGAGTACTAGACTACGGACTCTCTCGCCTATATCTGGTCCAATATCGCATCCGAATTGTACCAATGTGCTCAAGAACCTTTTGACTTTGACTAGAGGTCTTGTAATGTTAGAATAACTACCATGATACTGCTGTGGCTGAGTAGTATCTAAATTGACTGAAAGGACAGTAGAGGCGGGCAGTGGCGGCGTTAAACTATCGGCGGATCCATTATTGATAGGTGAAGTCGTACCATTTGTTGGATGTCTTGGTGGTGAAGACTGAGTGGGTGAAAGAGGAGCAGTAGCTTGTCTTGCACCTTCCGGTGAGTCAGGAGTTTTGCATCTGTCTTTGGTCGCTGCTGCAAAAACAGGCATATTGTCACATTTTAAGTCAATATTGAATCTTTTATCGGTTGCAATAGCAAAGTGTGCAAATCTCAGTTGCTTGCAAGCACATTTTGCACGGAACGTGTTCGTTGGCAGTATTTAATTTTAATGGTGTCGACACCTGAGCTTTATGTTCCGATTCGGATTTAAAAATTTGCTAGTTTCATTTCTTAAGTTAGAGTCAATCCTTTTGTCAGTGATAAATTAAAATGAGTCCTGGTCCGGGTGCGGGAAAGTCGGCCGAGCACACCCCTGATAGAAATCAGAACCGGGTGACGCTAATAAATTTACCTTTCAGAAGCAGCGAAAAACAATCAAAACTATGCACAATACAGACAAAGCAATCTATCACAAAAAACAATCGGGGCGCGCACGACGGTAGCGGCGACGCGCGCCGCCGCCATCTGTTGTCAACTTTTGTTTTAATTACGGAAAACAAAGAGCCTAAGAAGTGCCGCCGGCTTGATATAAAAGACAGATGGTCTCCCACTATTCTGAATGCGGGGATGGAAAGAACCGCCGTCGCCGCCACCACCGCGTGTGTGACGGCGAGGGTGGATGTGTCCTCAGCCGGATTTGATTGAACAAGTTTGCCGAATATATTTGACATCGGCGGACGGGCGGGTGATCATACCGCAAATTTTCTTTTATTACATGAAGAGAGCTATTAAGGAAAAAAGGGTGCTGATGCCAGGGTTTGTTTAGTGGAGATGCAACAACTTGTGTTATATGGGTTGGACATAAAATGTTTCTTTCTTCATTTAATTAAAAAATAAAAAAGTAGTGATTGAGAATTTTGAATTTCTGAACTATATCTATATTTGACATAATCAATTTTTGAGATAATTTACAGTTAGTAAAATAAATTTGCAGTTAGTTTACCTGCCCCAAAAATGTTCTGTGTAGTTTTAGTTTTATTTAAAATATCTGATTTTTGTACGTTCTTTTAAAATACGTTTTTTCTTGCTTTCATTTTCAGATGTTACACCTTCACTTTTGCTCGTCAAGCATTTTAATTAATTAAGTTATTTTAAATAAAGATCAGTATCTTCTTTACACAACGTAAAAAATAATAATAAAGAGTCTGGCAGGTGCTAGAAAAAATAAACAATAGTTGCTCGCATTGCAACAAGTATCAAAAGAAGATTTAAGACGAAATACAGTGAAACGATATAAATTTATGACAAAATTAATTCTATCCTTTAAGGATATTTAAAAATCGGTAGCAAAAAATTTCTTGTGTCTTTCAACTTATAGGTGGTATAGAGATATCTACGATACACTTATTATACGCTATCTCATGCGACAGAAAATCAATGGCTCATACGCATTGAAATATGTAAGAAAGAGGCTTGCTTTGTATCTGACGTTAGAAACTCCACAGAGCTAGAGAGAGATGAATTGATGGACAGAATGTCTGTTATCGGCAACGTGAAAAATCAGACATTCCGAGAAATGCCTAGGCAATCTGCAGAATACCCAAATCACCAATTGCCTAGAGTTGCAGAATGTCGCCTGGTTTCGATTCAGCGAACTATTAGTCTAGTCATTTAAAGTTTTATCTGCAGAAAAGGTTATAGAAAGCAGGATTTTTGCATAGATACAGCTTTATTTTAGTGTTCTAATAAACATATTAAAAGTTTCTATCGAAACCGTGCAGGTTTTACGAGATAATTATTTGTGGTCAAAGATAGAGGATGAAAAGGGTTTTTCTGAAATATTTTCTTTCCAAAACAGATTCGCTGGATCAAAAATCAAAATTATTAGAAATAAACATAATGAAGACTTTGTACAAACACTTTGGTGATAAAACAAACAAAATGGAGGAAACGCGTTTTTTAATATCTATGATACCTATTAAGGATTACTTGTCATTCTGAAAATTGTTTTGCATTATAAGAAGTGTTCACGAAAAAAAGTTGTCAAGAGTGCTGTGAGTTTTTGATAGCGAAAAATGTATGTCGACACTTGATACGTTGTAGCAATGGAAAATATTATAAATAAATAAATCATTTTGATTATTTTTGAGTGCATTTTTACAAGATTCCGAGTCACTTTCATTGCGAATATAATTTTGTTGTTGTAATTTCCAGTTTCATTTTGTTTCTTCTTTTTTCGTGTTTAGTTTTTGTTCGTTCTTTACATAATGTGACAATGTAGACATTTCTGACAACTGTCTCTGACAATACAATAGCCGAATTACAGAGTAATAAGAAATACTTAAAAATATTGTGTTTTTTTTTACTTTTAACAACTTTTTTTACGTGAACACTTCTTATTAAAAGCATAAGTTAGGCAAAATTTTTGTTTTTCTTCCACTTCTTATAGTCTTTTCTTTAACCTTAGTCGTATTTGATCCTAAAGGTTTACAGATATTGTTTATTTGCCTACCTACCGAAAAAAAACCGATCAGAGCAGTTGTCAGCGAGATTCGAATCCGCTACTTTCCGAATACTAATACCTAAGTGAACGTGTCACGCGCTCCGCCATTAACTCGGTCAGGAGATAATTGGAAATAATTGATAATAGAGAATTAAATTTTGTATGTTTAGTAAAGTCCGCGGGGTAATATGTTTATATCTAACAGTTTAGGCATTAGAGACGCTTAAATATGAGAAAGAGTTGAACACATCTGATTGTGAGTTGTTTTGGTCTTAGCAGTTACTTGGAGTTCTATGCAACGGTATTACAAATACAGAGATTTCAAAATCTAGCAGACTCTACTGCCCTAATCAAAAAGAATCTAAACATGAAAATGGTTACCACCAGTTGGGTCACATGTTACTTTGTTTATTTGTTCTGACATTAACAAATATAGGAAGTTCTAATACTTCTACAGTAGAATATAGATTGTAAATGATACTTTAAGTGTCTTTTATAGATTCGACAGTGCGGCGTTTTAGACTTTTTTATACACTTACGCTTTTCTTAACCTAATTCGATTCGTTTTTAATTATTTTATTATTTATATATTTGATCCATTAAATAAATATATAAGAACGATGATGATAATAATAAGAAGCAGCTATTACTTTTCAACATTCGTGTAAAATTAAGTGCGTCCACGATAATCGTGTTAACAGTTCATCGCACAAATTATGCTACCCATTCCATACCTACTGCAATAAGTTTTCTCTTAAAAAAATACACGTACGTATGTCTTATTGAATTCGACTTGTGATTTTATCAGATAATTTATAGATATCTGCTGTTTCTTATACAAAATGACCTATGAATTGTATTTGACAGCCTATTTCTTTTTTCTTTCTTGAGCAAAAATTTCCTCGCTCTCTTTCAATATTCCAGGCCTAAAATCCGCGCGCCGGAAACACCTGTAATTAAAATGTCTGGAATACAAGTAACCTGTTGCGAGAGGGAGTCGCTTATAAATCGTAAATTTCGCTTCGCATTCTTTTGAAAGAGGTCGTCGATGGCGGAGGCTGCGGGGGTCTTTGTGGTCATGGCAGAGCAGTGCTCTTGATTGAAATACACTAAATGAAAGCCATTTCCATTCGATTATAACACTGATGTTGGATTTGATTGCGTATGGTATATCGTGCGCGACAGGAAGGTGTCAATTGCAGGTAGGTGCGGTGGCGCGATCGGTTATCGAACAGATCAGAGGTGATTGTTTGACCGTATCGGAGCCCGAAACGCCCCCATTGTGCAGCGCCGCTGGCGAGATTAACAGTCAAGAGCACTCGCATAAGGGCACAGGAGGATGAGGATCAAACTGACTCAATACCAGATATTTTTATTTGTTTTCATGTTTTACCTTTAACTAAAAACAAAAAAATGACCTGTTTTACAGATAATTCTTAAAAATCGGAAAGTAGAAATAGTAAAGTGAAAATTCACTTGGCTACATAAACATTACATCACCTAGAAGGAATTGATGGATTTCAACCGAATTCGGTAGAAAAGTTTGTCTAGTTAAAGATAACAGATGATTAAAATTATGACAAAAAATTTAAAAAGGACTACACATCTTTCGTGAAATGCTTATATACTTAGTGACATTAGAAGCGTGTGACATTGTGGTAGACTTAACATCAAGGATGAAACGATGAGATTTGCAAGAAAATTTAGTAACATTAACCTGAAAAAAAAAACAGTATTGTGTTTAGCGACTCCGTACATGTCCAAACTCCTGTACACGTCTAGGCATTGACAAAATGAGATGGTCGATGTTTGCGTGCCACACCTCGTTTCAAACAACTTGAACCTCATCGAATCACTGTGCCAGAATCTGTGAAGGACGATGCAAAGGGAAAAGTCTTCTCCACATCATGTCCACACATGCTCGATGGCATTTACCTAAATCTGGTGAACGGGGTGGCCATGGTAAAACATTAACGCCAGCATTTTGGAAAAAGTCCATAATTTGACGAACAATATATTTTTTGTATTCTATAAAAAAATTTTTAGTCAATTTAGTTTTTGTAAAATATTTGTGGTTAAACATTGTTCAGAGATTTTTCCTTCTATGAATAATGGAAAAATATATGTTGGGGAATGAGTTTTAAGAGTTTTGGGTTAGCTACTTCATATTACCGAAATTTTATACTATGGTTTTACCATCGTTGTTTTGACTTCTTATCTTAAATAATTTATCACTATTTTACTTTTACTATTTTTACTATTTGGACTTGTTTACTTTTAAAAAAATAACTAACACAAAAACTTCGTGGCTTATATGAAATAAGACCAAACAAATCTTTTAAATCTGCATTTTATTTTTTTTTCATTCTTATTACAAATCTAGCAAGATTTTAACTTTTGTAAAATCTATTTTACTGTTAATTCGAAATCGCAATTTTCATAACTTTTGTAAGCATGACTGAACCGTAATATTAACGAAAATGTTTGTTTGGGTTACTAACCTTAACTTTTTTGATCAAGTAAAATATAAATAATTATTAAATAATAAATTAAATAATACTTTAATTGACTTTTTAGAAGTCAAAAAATATTTTAATTATTATTTAAAACAGACTGTCAAAATCTAACGATTTTTAAAATGTTCTGTTTATAAAACTTCAGAATTTTTTTTTAAACATTGTTATTCTAAGTACCCAATTTTTTTAATAAAATTATAAATAATAGATAAAATTTTTAAATGGTTTTTTTGCTTATTTTGGAAAAAAATTTTCCCAATCTAATGAATCAGTAATTATTGATCTTGTACTAAAACGCTGATTTCTTTTTAGAGTTAATAGTGTTAGGAGAGGATTTTGTAGGTGTTTTGTATTTTTCCGGTTTTCCTTAAACTTTTTGCTACATAATAAGCTTTTCTCAAATTAGACTTGACTACATTTTACTACAATACATTAATAATTTTTCTCAACATGAACTACAACGAGAAAAATTATACTTTTCAGACCAATAATTTGTTACCTCTAGAATCGTCTAATTGTTGATAATCTCGGGATATTTTTGTTTTAAACACAATATTCTACACTTAGTCAACCCACCATAAGCAAAAGAAATAAAACACTTTTTCTATTAAAAATTTTACAACAAAAATTATTTCTACACCAACAATCCTTTATTATCTTTAACTAAATAAACTTCTCTTTTAACTTGGTTGAAATCTATTAATTCCTTCTAGGTAATACAATTTTTATGTCATTGAATATAATTTTGAAATCATTAAAAAATTGTCGATTTTTACGTAAATAGGTTCCTTGGAGTAAAAACTCTTTAATTCTCGTCGAATTCTGAATTCAATTTTAACTTTGAACTATAAATTTCGCTCCCCGTCTATCCGGTGATTGTTCGTTGTCGCTCCCCGTTTTTATTATCAAAACTTTGTCCAAAATTAACAGGTGCGCTTCCCCAAATAAGGTCAAAACCATCTTAAAAACTTCCATTCAATAATAAACCACCCCCGAAATGTGCTGATTGTGCGCCAATAAGAAATCTGCGTCTGCCGTTTCGTCGTAATAGTTGATAACATTAAAAATGTAATAATGAACACGTTGAGGCAGATGCCCATTTGACACATGTGGCGCTATTCTGGCCGTCATCTGGCTGGGATTCCTCCAATATGCAGAAGCTCTTACCACCAACGTCTATTTAAAATAAATATCGAAAAAGAAAAAAAATCGATTCGGGTCATACGTGTTTCTGACAGTTTCGAGTGGGATTCGCTCGGACCGATTTTAATTGATCAAAACGGTATAAATTAGGGAATTATTCAAGCTTTGTGCAAACGACGAGCCAAACCGCCAGTTTTTGGTGTATTTCATGGGAAAATTCCATGTTTTGTTGTTGGCACCAGTGCCAGAGCTGACCGCAACACTTTATGATACGGGCCGTGTTGTCGGGCCATCTGCGTAGGCCATGTGTGGTCGTGAGATATTTAAGGGTAGCCTAATTACTGCACTACGTGGAAGATAAGGTTTTTCTTATCACGTCGAAGGGGTGGATAGGGATTATTAAATTTGGAAGTCTCAATTGGGGGTGCAATATTATTCTCTGCGTGATTTTAACCGCTGTATAGTTATTAGATCTAAATTTGGTTTTAAGCATAATTAATAATTTTGAATTTTTTTTCTTTTACAAACTGTGTATTTTAAAACTGAAATGCTATTTTGATTGTCCTGACACAATGCTCAGAAGTTACCAATACATGCATTTCTTTCTTTTATGGCTAACTGACTTTCAGATCGATTGATAGATATGATGTTTAAAAATGGGTAGTTCAAGAAACAAAAAAAATACGAAAACTAAGTAGGCTAAAAAAAGAAACACAAATCCTAAAGAATAAAGAAATAATGCCCAAAATATTTATGAATAGATTATACTATGCGATAAACTGAAATAAAATTTAGTACTCTTTTTAAAAATAACTCCACTGTATTTTGGAAAGATCATTTGGTAATATTTTAAAGTAAAACTTGTGAAAACATAGCATAAAAATTGAAAAATTGATAATTTTCTATAAACTGCCTGTAAAGTCAAAATATATTCTCCGCTTAGTAAATCAAATTTGTTGGCTAGATTTTTGCACTAACACTAATTTACGTCTTGATCATTCATCTTTAAGCAGAAAAAGATGTTACCGTTTTGTTTGTAAAACAAGATCATGTAACATTTTCGATTTATAGCTATGAAAAAATACTCGAAAACTAAAAATTTATGCATTAAAATTACGTGTATCTTAAAAAATTTATATGATAGAAACATTTTGCTTCTAGAAATTAAGATATACGTATAGTATACGTATGGTTGTTTGGATACCAAAACCGTGTTACATAATGTTATAATATTAATCAAAAGTGTGTGTTTTGTACAATTCTTAAAAAATAAATTACTTTTTTATTTAATATGACTAAATGACAGGTGCGCAGAATTAATACTAAATATAGTAGAACTTCATAGTTTGATTTGACCTAATGATTGCAAAGGACTATTGCATTACTGATTTGTTTGGGTTTATTAAAATGTCAATAAAATGCACAAGTACACAATATATGTTTTATTTTTTAATTAAAATAAAAATACAAGAAAGGTTTAAATTAACATAACAACAAATTAAAATGTTGGTGCTTAAATACATATATAATATACATATATTAATGTGAAATTTATCTTTAAAAAATAATAAAATAAGTTTGCGTTTTTAAAATAGTTATTGGCGCCAATAAGCCATTTTTAGAGACATACTAAAAAAGAAACCGTAGGTTTTTTAATTGCTGATCGGGAATAACTACAAGGATTTTAAAAATTGATTGCTAGTTATTTAGATCATTAAGATTTATTCGGAGCGTGTTCGGATTTGTGGATATTCGGGTTATAGGTAGAAGTTGTACTATACAATTACAGTATTGTGCTCTTTCAAACTAATTAAATTACGAGTATTAAAATTAAACGCTCTTTATAAGTTCGTTTCCAATAAAAAATGTTAAATACATAATAATTTACCAGTTTGTTAAAAATGGTGGATGCGCCGGGTTATTCGTAAAAGTTACGATACTTAAGGGTCCTCTAAACGGTGCTGCGATTCTAACTCTGCCCCTTCTTTTATAATAAGCGGCAACCCAAAGTACAAGAATACTATTTCACGAGAGTTTTACCACATGTTACAATGATATTACTAAGACGTACTGTCTTAACGCTGTCTCAAAAAAACCGTCTCTCTCACTCTTAGTGTGAGCTAGTTTGTCACTATTTAATCTCCAATAACAGCCACCTTTTCTTTACCTGGTCCCGACACCTAAATTCGGCACCGAACCTTATCAGGTCAAAACGGATTATTACTTGATCCTTGGAACAGAGTTGGGCGTTAGTCGAATAAAAATTTATCTGATTGAAAAAACGACTAAAAAATTAGTCGGAATTTATAATCGTAGAAACGACTAAATTGAAAACGACTAAAATTTTATCCGACTAAAAATACAACTAAAAAAATCAGTTAAATATTTAGTCGTAAATAATGACTAAAATTTCAATCGCACCAAAAATTACTCGGATAAAAATTTTGTCGAATAAATTTTTAATCGGACAATAAAGTTGGGCGTTAGTCGAATAAAAATTTATCCGATTGAAAAAACGACTAAAAAATTAGTCGAAATTTTTAATCGTAGAAATGACTAAATTGTAAACGACTAAAATTTTATCCGACTAAAAATACAAATAAAAAAATCGGTTAAATATTTAGTCGTAAATGAGGACTAAAATTTCAATCGCACCAAAAAATACTCGGATAAAAATTTATTCGAATAAATTTTTAATCGAATAACAATTATCTTTTACCCAGAGTTGGACAAAAATGATCCGATTGAGGTTGATGACTAAAATTTTAGTTGAATTTTTGCCCTTCTAACACTGCGGGCTACTTATTACACTGCGCTAATTATTATTATTAATACCTATCTACACAAATTTAGTCTGATAGAAAAAATAAAAACACAACTTCCACTATAATAATATCCCTTATGACATCACATTATGAATAGTAAGGACCAAAAATTATCACTGCATTGTGATCAATTTTAATTTGGAAAAAAAAATGAATAAATTAGCCAATAAATTTTTAATAAATGTTGAGCTGCCCGGCAATAGAAAATTAGTATCTAATATTTAACTTTAAACAAAAAAATTTAAAATTAAGTGTTAACACAAACATAGGCTATTGAACTAAAAAAGCATTAAAATCGATTTTATTTTACTTCAAAGTGCAAAAAAATAAAATAAATCAATTTTTAGTTGTTAGACATTAATTAGTGTTTAAAAAAAAACGATTACCTTTCAGTTAGTCGTTTTTTTTTAGTTGCAACTAGCGAGTAAAATTTTAGTCATCAACCTCAATCGGATAATTTTTGTCCAACTCTCGGTAAAAGATAATTGTTATTCGATTAAAAATTTATTCGAATAAATTTTTATCCGAGTATTTTTTGGTGCGATTGAAATTTTAGTCGTCATCTACGACTAAATATTTAACCGATTTTTTTATTTGTATTTTTAGTCGGATAAAATTTTAGTTGTTTCCAATTTAGTCATTTCTACGATTAAAAATTCCGACTAATTTTTTAGTCGTTTTTTCAATCGGATAAATTTTTATTCGACTAACGCCCAACTCTGCCTTGGAAAGATATTTAATTATTTTTAGAACATTTGCATTTATGTGACCGAAGCTTGAAAGAACTATGGATACTTTAAGTGATAAAGATATAAATTGCATTAGGAATAATGTATACAATAAAAGACAAAAAATGTAGCTTACTTTACAAAAAAATACAGTGGAAACAATTAAAACTTTGGAAAATTTTAAACCTCGAAAGTAAACGAAAAAAAAAACTTTTTATTAACTATTCACTTATGGAGCGCTACAAGAATCTTAGAAATTATTAGTAATTTGTTTAAGAAAAAAATAGCAATTTATGTTTATAAATTTATAATAAATAAATATATATTTTTTTCTTTTTTTCTTTTGCCTACAAATAATGTTCATACATCAGAAAGTCACCTTACGCAATAAAAATTGACTAAAATCTATTAGCAATTGAGATATCTTTGATTAAAACGAGACGTCACTTTAAGAAAGATATTTACGATAAATAATTGCAATACCGCAAAATGAGGGGCGGTTATTTATGGTTCAATCAGTAGATAGTTTTAACAATGGGCTCTATTTACCTAAAATTCCTTTATGCATATCCGATGGGAGACCCTGTACATACATAATGCATTATAATTAATTATTATATTACGAATATATTATACGTATCATATTTTTGTATTATAGAAAACTGAAATCGAAGCTTTCCCACCCTTTAAAATATTTCATGCTACTACCATAATCTGTGTCTTTGGCGTTTTTCAATTCAATGTATCGTATGTCTTGTTGAATTCGTACGGCGATAAAGCGACATCTGGATCAAATGCTGTGAACCAAAAAAAAGATTTCTTCATTTTGTTGGATAATTGAAATAATTATAATACATTGTTTATTTTAAATTCTTTAAAGTATATCTAATTTATAAATACATTGTGAGCCTGTACACTTATTTCTGTTATGAAGGTACAGTCCGTTTGTCTAAACAAGCGTCATTTAAAAAACAATAATTATAACAAAAAAACAATATATTTTATATAATTTGACAACGCACCTGTCTTTAAAAATGTATTGTACATAACATATTAAAAATCAATTTTTTTGTTTAGGTTTTAATTACAGAAAAACGAAAAAAATGAATAAAAATAAATTTTTCTTTAATATAAACAATTTTTTTAAAAAACTAACAACGCACCTGCCTAGAAAATTAAAAAAGCTTTCATTTGATGTGTAATTATAGGTAAAACAATTAACTATAAGAGAACTATGCGAAAAAAAAGAAAATGCTCCCCTTTAGAGGACCCTTAATCAAGCAAAAGTTTATTATTGTATAAGGTGTAATAAAAATTGTACAAAAATGTAAACTGTGGAACAATTGTGTGTCTCTTAAAATAATTCATCGCAATAAAAAATGTGGGAGTGCCGCGAGTACTGTATTTTCTAGCCTAGGTACTCATAAATAATTATTTACGTAATCAATTGTGAAATGACCAATATTAATTAACGAACATAATATTTTTTAAATTAAGTAAGCGTGGTTAACTAGTTTTGCAAATTATAAAAGTTAAACACTTTTCTTAACGTATACTCTACCGGGTGAGTCTGCTAAAAGTGTTTCCTAACTTTTCTCAAAAACTAGTTATCACATCAACTTCAAAGTTTGGCATTAAAAACTTTGTTTTTTGCACTACACAGGTGAATTTTTTCAGAATTTTTATAATATTCCTTCTAATTAATATTAATTAATTTGTTAAAAAAATCTAAATATTTCTAATTTTTAACATTATTCTAAAAGAAAAGATGTCAAAGTATTATTTTGTGCAAAAAATATTTAAAAAAAAAAATGTAGATAAAAAATAATAACATTTATTTGATTCGTAAGACGCGTTTTGGTGCAGCATTGCCAAGCAGAACTTGCCGTAACTCGACAATACCTACCCCTAGCGTCTTGGTACCATCAAGATCCCACCCACTCTTTTAGAAAAAAATGGCGTATTTAAGTTTGAAATATATTGCTTTAGTGGTGGCTCTTATCTGTTATAATAGGGAGACCGATAAGTCACCGACATTAACAAATACAAAATTGGAAATATTTTAATTTTTTTGAACAAATTAATTAATATTAATTAGAACAAATATCAGAAAAATTCTGAAAAAAATCACCTGTCTAGTGCGAAAAACAAAGTTTTTAATGCCAAACTTTGAAGTTGATGTGATAACTAGTTTTTGAGAAAAGTTAAGAAACAAAGACTCACCCGGTATACTTACAGTTTTTCCAAATTCAAATTGTAAAATAACATATTTTGCCTACTTTTAACACATATTAAATAAATAAAATATATTATAGTAGCTTTAAAAGTGTAACAAAAAGTTATTTCGAGTATTAAAATTATTTTTTTTAAATTTATGCAATAAGTGTTAGTTTTACGTTTAATGTAACATTTTTTTAATGGTTTTAATAAAAATCTATTTTACGTATTTTGGTTGATTAACTAATGGTAGACAAAAACAGTTGTATGTCATATTGACATAAAAGCATTAGAATTTTAAGTTACATTTGCCGCCTGAGCGTAGCGAATTAAAAAAAATTAAAAACACGTTTTTGATAAGGCATTTCAACGTCGGTTAAGAGACTTGCAGTGTCACCATAAATTTTTTTTTAATATTTTTCTATCGTTTAACATTATTAACGTAATTTTAGATAGTTATTTTGCTTATAATTAGATAAAATTAGTTTTGTGGTGTTTTGATATGAAGGTGTGGACTATTTAATCATTCACGTTTTTGTGTGCTTAAATTACAGTTTTGTGAAACATACTTTTGGACAAATTGTTTTATTAAATTTTTGCGCAAAATCATTTTTTTATATTGTTTTATTCACTTTAATTTAGTTTCTGGAATCACAATTAAGGAAAATTTTATTTGGTTTTTCTTAATCGATCAGAAAATTGTATAACAGAATGTTACTTGTCCTTTATTATTATACCTGAAAAATAGAGGAAGAGATAGAAATTGGTTTACCATAAATGTGAAAGTTGGTGTAACTAGAAGAATTTTAAAAATATCAGTGAAATGTATATTTTTATTAAAAAACTTCAAACCTGTTTATTCCTTCAATTTTTTAATTTTATTTCTTTAATTTTTTAATTTACGTATTTTCTTTCTTAAAAGTGCAACAATTTACTTATGTATATTTTTAAGGATTTAGTACAACAAAAATAAAGTTGCTAAAACAATTAGACTTATTTTTGTCGTAAAAATCCAAACAAAAACTTTCCTCTATCGTTATCCTTCAAACCAACCACCTGCGCATCTCCTTGGAACACTGACTGTACCCCGACCCACCTCTACACTGTTATTTCAGTTTAAAATAAATAACCCAACCCTTCTCGGTTTATTCCTTTTTGATATTACCAACGTCAACATTCCCTGTTTGCTTTGGTCCTTATATCCCGCTCCGGACACGTGCTGTTGCGGCAGGTTAGTTAAAAGCGAATTGATCTTGGCGAAGAAGGGGAGAAAATACACTATCCTCCACCCCTTACTATCTCCGAAGCACAGTGGCACGCGGCACATCTAAGCCAGGCTAACCTGCCCCTGGGACGTGTCTTATCGCCGTCTGCCGACCACCGGACGCCTGCTCCGCTCAGATTCTCCTGGAAGCGGCAGTGGCGGCGCCAACCCTAATCACCCTTTACTCTCACTTTTATTTTTGTTACCCCCTGCGGTGCATCGGGACGCACCGTGGACGCAGCACCGAGTTAATGACCCGGAAGGTGTCAAAACTGGGGTTGAAATTTTGCGGTTGGAATTATGATGTGGGGGTGCATCGGACGGCACTGGAGCGATTTTGCCGTCAGAGAGAGTAATCGTGAACTCCTCTCGTTACGATACTCGTATCAGCTCTATGCAGTGTGGACCCTGTCGCATTCGCTGTCACTTTTTAGGTTATAACATTACACCCCCGCAAACTCCAAACTACATACCCCATTTTATATTCCTGCAATTACGTCGTGGAATGGTGCGATAAACGAGGACTTAAACCGGCTGGAAGCTCGCGATTAATTCATATTTTTGTTTGATGGTATTTATCGCAAATATAGCTATTTTCATAAAAAAAAGGATTTTATTGCGGTTTTGTGCTAACTGCAGATAGAGTTAATAATGTTTTTATTTTTCTAAATAGATTTTAAACATAAGCTAACTACAATGCTAGTCAGTTGCTGCCTTTTACTAATTTTGGATATCTATTGACAATTTGTCAAATAAAATTGACGCAACTTTTTAGATATTCGTTTTTTTTGTTCGGATAGGAAAAATTAACTTGAACGTTTATTTACTATAATTTTATAGTAGACAAATTTGTTTTATTTTTGTTTTATTACTTTTGTCTAGCAAATATTATTAAATGCATGTACTTGAACCTAAGTAAAAAGGAACATGTGTTCTAAGTTCTCAATATTTCACTGCTACCTTTGCATTGGAAGTCATAGATTACTTGACCGTAAACTCAATATTTAATCTTACGTTGTATACTTCGATTTTTATCTTTATACCCGTGATGTATATAAAAATTGTCATGCTTCCCATTTTTTATTTTAGGTAAAAGAAAAAGAATCACATTTTTGAACGTCCCTCATATTTACATTTACAGCACTGCTAAGTTTAACTGAGTCATGAAAAATTTAAATTAATTATAAATTGGGCTAAGTACGCGTATGTATAAGGTATGGCGTAATCTATGTCTTGTAAACTATTTTTACTTAATTTTTTTCTTAATTTTTTTTTTATACATTGAATTGAACAGTGTCAGCGTTTTCAAATAAAGCTAGCGTTGCACAAATTTTTAGCGTAAAATATTTTCTTTGTATGATCTAGTAATTTTTGTTATTTTTTTAATGCAAATAATAAGGATTTAATTCTCTATATGATATAATTTTAATGTGTAACTGCAAAGTTAAGCAACGATGCTTTCTCTCGCAGATATATTATTCCAATGTAGGTTCTAGCTGAGGGATGAAGACTCCATTCTATACTTTACTTCGTGGTATATACTAATGTAAAATGTAAATAATAATAATAATAATTTATTTGTGTTATAATACATTGGTACTTTACACACGTCAATAAAACATAAATGAAATATACATTAAAAAAACAAATGTGGTAACAAAATTTACAATTATGAATTATATGCTTCGATTTAGACAGAGCTTGTAGAAACAAGTTAATATAACGTCCTAAGAGCATACAGTGCTCATATCACCGAAATCATTACGTAAGTACTTCTCTATAGTGTAGAAAGATTTATACAAAAGATATTTTTTGATGTTAGTTAGGAAATTTTCAGGAGAAGTTTTTCGTAGAGAGATGGGTAAGACATTATAAAATTTGATACAATAGTAGTTTATTCCGTAACGAGAGATAGTAAGTCTTAGAGAGTTGTAAGCAAAGTCATGATTTCTTGTCTCATAGTGATGATAAGAATTAAGCGTTTTGTATGAATTCATATTTTTTGTAAAGTATTCAATGCATTTAAAAATAAATAAGCAAGGAAAAGTAAGAATTTTTAGGTGTCGAAAAAATCTCCGACAATCATGCTGATACCCTACACCTGAAATTATTCGTAAAGCTCTCCGTTGTAATTTAAAAAGTCTTTTTGTGTAACCAGTGTGACCCCACAGTATAACACAGTACTGAAGGTGAGACTGAATGAGAGCATGGTAAGCTGTTATTAGAGTGTTATGTGAGACACAACTAACTAAATTCCGGATTAAATATATATTTTTACTAATTTTGTTAGCTAGAGTATCTATGTGTTTTTGCCATTTTAAAGAAGGCTCTATGTAAACTCCCAGAAATTTGACATATTCGGTATTGTTGTATAATTCAATTCCTTCTCTTAGGGTGAAAGTTAAAGTTAGCGTTTTATCTTCGTTTAGATGTAATTTGTTGGCAATCAACCACTTTTTGGTTAATTCGAAGTTGGTGTTCAGTTTTTGAAGAATATTTTGATAAAGTGAATCTGCACATCCCAGAGTAGTGTCATCCGCATACAGTACTACATCTAAGTCGGGTATAGACTGAGGTAGATCGTTTACAAATATTAAAAAAAGTACTGGTCCAAGTATGGAACCTTGGGGTACTCCACAAATGACATGATGCTTTTCAGAGACGTTATTGTTAATTTTAACCTGTTGAAAACGATTGGACAAGTATGATTTAATCATGTCAACAGCACGATCACTAAAATTATAAAATTTAAGTTTATTCAATAGGATGTTATGATCTACTGTATCGAAAGCCTTACTTAAATCGAGAAAAATGGCTTTATAAAACGATCTATTTTCAAAAGCATTAATTATGTTATTAATAAAGTGTAGCACAGCATGAGAGGTTGAAAGATTTTTTCGAAAACCGTATTGTTTTTCTGTAAATATATTATTATTTTCAAAGTGGTTTACAATCTGGTTTAGTAAAACTTTTTCAAATATTTTTGACAAAACTGGCAATAAAGCTATGGGTCGAAAATTATTCAAATCATTAAAGTCTCCTTTTTTGAAAATTGGAACAATTAATGAATTTTTTAAACAGTCTGGAAATACACAGTTTTGAATACATTTGTTTATCAGTTTAGTGACAGGTACAATAATAATGTTTTTTATAGTTTTTAAGACATCCACATTTAAACCATAAATATCCCTACTTTTATTAGACTTCAATGCATTGTATATCATTGTATGAGACTTCATTAAAATTAAACTCTCTATAGCTTTTATTATCAGTCTTATTCATCATGTTGATAGGGTTTTGTGTTGTCGGTGTGAAGGAGTTTAGAATAGTTTGAGGAGTTTTAATAAAATGGTTTTAATAAAAAGTATTTAATAAATAAATACAAACCAAAATTTAGCAAAATGATATTGTGATTTTGTGTTTTAAATTATTTTGAAGTTACATAAATAACTAGAAAAATAATCACAGTATACCTGAACCTTTTATTTTCAAGATGCTATTAGATATTACTAGTTTATTTGTTGCAAAATTCGCAAAAGTTTATTTCAATAGGCCACCTTGCAAGAATGATAAAACCTATTCTGAACCTAAGATCTTAGTAGATTTAAAGTATCATAAAGATATCATAAAGTAAATTATGATATAATTCTTAAATAGCTCACTGCTTTAAAAATAAGTGTTAAGTGGTGCCTTCGCACCAACACTTTTGTTCGCAAAAATCATTAAAGCTATCTCAGTACCCTAACGCCTGGAAAGTGTCACACCCATTTTTAAAAAAGGAAACAGGCATAATGTTTAATAATAAATAATAATAATAATAATAATGTTTATTGCAGCCATAAATCATACAAAAGAAATATATACAAAATAAATAAATAAATTACAAAAACAAATAAAAAAGAGGCTACAAAAGGACTAAAAATCAGTTCTGTGAACTGTTTTTCATTTTAGTCCATTATTATATTCTGATAATACTAATTCTAATTACTATTCTAACAAAGTTATTTTTAATTTCCTTTGAAAAGTTTTAAAATTATCATTTTTAAATTCATTATCAAGGCCATTGTAAATCCTAGGACATAAATAGGAAAATGATGACTTATATAATTTCGTGCTATGCTTTGGAATGTGCAAAAATTCGTTGTATCTAGTTGTGCAATCATGAATATCTTTTCGGACTACAATTTTATTATATAAGTTATCAGGTGTTTTATTTTTGACAATACTAAAAATTAAGCAACTTAAAAAGAACTTATATCTATTTTTGATGCTAAGCCAGCCAGACTTACGCAGATAAGGTGTTATATGCTCTTGACGTTTTACATTATAACAATATCTTAAACAGGAATTTTGAATTTTTTGTAATTTATAAAAATTAGCATTAGTTATAAAAGATCCATAAAATACAAGACAATAGTTAATATGGCTTAAAATTAAGCTATCACAAATTTGTATTTTTAACTTTGTAGTAAGAGTATTCTTTAAAAAATATATCGATTTCAATATACCATAACATGTTTTGCAAATTTTATTAACATGGCTAGAAAAGTCCAGATCGTTGTCAATGATTATTCCTAAATTTTTAGCGGACGAAACTAACGTAATGTCAATTGTTTACAGCTAGTTTACAATTATTATAAACAATTTCACAAGATTTCTTCGGACCAAATAACATTGCCTGAGTTTTTGTTGGATTCAACTTTAATAATTGTTTCTCGCATTTTTTGTTTAAATTGTTTAAATTATTGTTTATTAGATCTATAACCCTAGATGCATCGGTTACTGTAAATGATCGGAATATCTGCGTATCGTCTGCATAGCATTGCACTCCCACATCATTTAAAAACATTTCAATATCACAAGTATACAAAATAAATAAAATCGGTCCAAGTATAGAACCTTGCGGTACACCATTATTTACTTTTTTAAAATTGGATTTTAAAACAGATAATACTGCAGGCCGGTTTGTATTGGTTCTCCTACTTTAAAATTTTTTAAATTTTTATGTGACACATTTATTATCGTACCTATTATCCTACTATTTAATCAAAAAAATTTCTTTTTTTTACTCTGCGTCTGTAGCAGACACCGATTTGGGTGTCGTATTAGCCATTACAGCGCCCAAATTGTGTGCGGAAAGTGCTAGTGTAATTTTTTTTGCGTTGGTATTACACATTTGTGACGTTTCAGCGTTTATGTCAACGTTATGAGATTATAATAATTTTATTCGATTAAATTTTGTTGCACTTGATGACCAGTATTCCTTCCTCATCAAGGTGTTTTTGTGTGTGTGTCGCAATTAACATATGAAACATCCGAAATTGGAGTTTAAAACGCTTTGGAGATTTTCCTTATTGTGTTTATGCTAATTATTAGAGTATTCAATCAATAACCGATACGGTAGGTAAAAAAACCATTTGTGAGTTACTTACACACAATTTTGGACAAATTTGAAAACACGTCAAAAAACATTTGACACTTTCATGATATTTATTACCAACTAACTCATATTAACGGAAAAGTTCCTAAGGATTGGAAAATTAAAATTAACACAAAATGCACGTTAAACGCGCAAAGTACAAAAAATAGAATAAAGAACTCGTTTTTAAAGTCACCGTGGACACTCAGTCTTTATAAAAACTCGCGCTCGTTTTATAAACTTGAATTCATGCTACAAAGTTGATTTTTCACAAGGCATTTTTTAATATACAATTGTTAACGCGGATAATTTAATCAATAAATTTTTCAAGATTGACACAAACCACTGACACTCTCCTCTATCTTAAATTACATCATATTTAACCGGTCAAAGCAATATGTCGTTATTAATGATACCAAATCATTGTGTATAGAGATATCATCGCGTATTTAAGTAGCGAAACACTCTGCTCTTTTACAGAAGAAAGTTAATTGTAGAAGACAACTGACAGAAATTTTAAAAGACGCTCCCTTTTGTGCTAGATAAATCGTTACTTATGTTGTTGATTACTGTTTACATATTGGCAGTGCCGGAAATTTTAAAAGACCCACTTTACAATTGTAGGTTGCAAGGAGTATCGCGACTTATGTGATGTGTTATAAAGAAAATGTGAACATGGAGATTTTTTTCTGGAAAATGACCAAGTAATTTTCGCTGAGATTTTAGCATTTTACCTACTAGGTTCTCTTGTTGAATACCACATACATTCAAAATTTCGTTTTAATTTGAATAAATCACACCCTTGCGTTTCCCGTAAAATTACTGCAATTTTCTTCTGTTTCTATAGGTTGTCTACATTTGGATGAATTTTATGGTTTTGACTTTCAAACTAGCTTATGAGAAATTTAATACCTAAGGGTAGTTGTAAAAATAAGTGAACCCTATTGTTACCGAAGCGACAAGCTGCTCACTCGAAGGAGACAAACCACAGATGCCACGCGCCGGTACTTTACAATCCACTTAAAATTCAGGGGCTGGGCTTTCTTTCTCGGTAAAGAACCGAAAAGTTAATTCCTCTACTGCACCATAAAATTCATACAAATATAGACAACTTAAACTATAAACAACTTTTTTTTTAGTCGGCTAAAATGTATCTTTGCTTTATCAATTTTTAAATAGCAATCATTTGTTTATTTATATTTTATTCTTTAGATTGAACAAGAACTACTTTGCTAAAAGTAACAATTTTTTTATTTTTATTAAACATTTATATTATTTTATGTTTTTAGCTTATTATTGATAAAAGTTTGGTAACTTTTTCCTAACGTTTGTAACTTTTTTATATTTTTTTACATTATTTTTACACTGATGATGAGATACTGTGTTCTCGAAAGTACTCTGCCATTATTATGTTATGCAAAAATTTGGTTTGATTAAACTTGTGGGTTAGATTTTGATTTTTGTTCTTTCATTATTTGTATGAAAATCACCCCACTTTGAGAAAGAAAGGATGCTTCCATTACAAACTAACATGTATGTTTCCTACTTTCTGCTACAATAATAATGCGGTTTCCTAAATAAAAATTAATTAGCACTTTGATCGTGGATAATCTGAGTTGCCAAATAATTAATAATAATTGAATAGATTCATTTTTGTTTATAGGTGAATGAGTCTAGTAGTCCACTAATTTGTGTTTATATATGGGGTGTGTCAAAAGTCGCGAAGATACTTTAAAGGGATACATGGGAGACCCTCAAAGAACACAAAAATTTATTTAAAAAAATTCAATATATTTTTTTTTGAATTTTCTTGAGTTTTATGAATATGAATTTTCTTTTCTTTTTTTCGTTTTTCTGATTTTTTTTAACTCTATCAAGACAATTTCAATTTTTTTGCAATTTCAGATACTCACAACTTTTCAAATTTTGGAGATAGAAATTATTTTCTTTAAGGTTTGGATTGTTTTAATGGTGGAAATCAGCCCACTAAAGGATCTTTGCGACTTTTGACACATCCTATATATTTCAGAGCCATTTCCAAACTTAAATTTTAATAATTTGTTAGCAAGATATACACTTCTGAAAAAGTTTGACAATTTAAAAATGTGGCTCTAGAAAGTATTAGAGGACCTAACAGTAATTAGGTTTTGAGCAAGATTTATTTAATAGTAAAAACTGAAATAAAACAAGTAATTAAAATTAATAAAAGTGTATACCAATAGATTTTTTAAATTAGTTATTAGAGAATTATTATTTAAGTCAATTAAAACTAAATATTTATTAAATAATTACCTACTCCTTTAAATAGATCGTGCAGGTATGTATCTCAATTATTAGTAACTCAAATATTTATTTTCAATTATTTTTTACTTACATAATAATTGTGTGCAAATCATTAATAACAATAATTCTGAGAAAGTCCTGCTGGCAATGAGTCTCAATTAATTTTTATATTATTAATGTGAATTTAATTATTAACGAGCAAATTATAGTGTGAAACATCGTTTTATCGCCAATCTATTATTAAAATGACAATCGCGAGTAAAATGCAGCTGTTTTAAATAGAACCACTTCCGATAAGTATCGCACATTCCCTATAACAATTTCAGGTTAGTGGACTAGTAGACTATCCACAAATCATTTTTAATTTATATCTTTTTTCCTCGATTCGCCCTCTTTACTGGCACTGACAAGCTGGTCCCCGTCTATTGAAAAGCAAATGGAAAAAATAACGATTTGTTTAAACCGAAGAACCTCTCGATGATAACGAGCTAATAATAACGATAGCGGTGGCGGCGGTGGTGGCGGCGATAAAGGGAGCCATCGGTGCGGGTTGGTCCCTTGCAAATTTGCGAACTGTATGAAGATTCGCAATTAGGTCCACAGTTTTCAAGCGGGCCATACGGGTTTTATATTCGGTTCTGGTTTTTGTTGGATATATGCCGGAATGGAAGAAAACTTAACGCGGGTACCGCCATCACAGGGCGCCCCCTTATAACAACCAAGTGCAAAGCTATCAAAATATTCGACGGATAATGTTACACTAATAATATTAATCGATATTTTCAATATTTTTATTACAAAAGAATCAAAATTATAATTTTAAGGTCCACTGCCCGCTCGATCAAATATTTTTCTGAGAAAGCAGACTTGAGCAATAGACGAAAAGCATGCTGACGTAAATTTCGGTAGAGTAAAATGAAAATGGGTCAGAAAAGAATACGCTGTTATTGGTGAACATCCAGATATCCATACGACTAGCGGATTATTATTTTTTTTATGAAGAAAATTAATCTTTGTTTTGTATGAATCATAAAAGTGATAAATAACAATAACATTTTATTTGAAATTTAACAGATATATTTATAATTTGTGATATTTTTGAATGAATAACAACGATGTGATAATGCACAACACAAAAAAAATACAAGCTAGTTATTATAATTACACCAAAAACGTATCACCGAAAGTCAAAGAATGAAGAAGTTCCGCTAATTTTCCGGAATAAGTATACAATTTTTTCTATCTATTTAAAATTTGCAACAGTAATCCTGCTGGAGGGTATTTTAAACTGTTGTTTAAGCTGGGTATTTTAAATAGGATCTTTAGCAGAAATGGCAGTAAACAAAAAAAGTCCAAAATTCAGTATTAGGACTTCATTACTAAATTTCGATAAAACTTGCCAAAACTGTCAGTTGCAGACAAGACTAACACCCCTATTTGTCGGCTGCTTGTAATTCTCCACAGTGATTGACTTTGCAAGGTAATATTAAACACAAGCCGACATTTTACTTAAATAGTGAATTAGTTATATCCGTTTTTTAATAAGAATAAAAAAAATATTTAAATTTCTTGCGACGTTTCGCACTGTATTGTTGTTTATCAAGCCTTTATTTACAATTTTTCTAAATAACCTAACCATTGAATTTCGACTGAAGCGTATTGTTGATAGAGTATTGTATCCATTTTTGGCTACAGTACAGTGTACATTTGAAAAATGGATATAATATTTTATCAACAATAATCTTCAGTCTAAATTCAATGGTTAAATTATTTTAAAAATATAAAATTTTAAGTAAAGGTTTGATAAAGTACTAATACAGTGCAAAATGTCGCCGAAAATTTAAATATTTTTTTAATTCTCAGTCTTATTAAAAATCGGATATAACTAATTCACATACCAAATAGTTTTTAAATATTGCTATAACTAACTGATCTTTCCATAAAACTTAAAACAGTTATTTGTCTAATTAGACAGTAAAGCATGTGATTTAATGTTGCAACTGTCAGTTGAAAGCCAAGGCGCAGCCAAGGCATTAAATTTGTTTC
The DNA here is from genome assembly GCA_029207805.1 of Tribolium confusum. Lineage (NCBI taxonomy): Eukaryota > Metazoa > Arthropoda > Insecta > Coleoptera > Tenebrionidae > Tribolium > Tribolium confusum. The sequence goes on from JALGAY010000003.1 coordinate 8,286,191, forward strand.
ATTGCAGTGTTGAACAAATAATTTCTTCGTCGAATTCACCAATTTGTTAAAAAAATTAAATGTTTGACATTAAACGTCAAATTGACGTGACAGCTGAAAGCCCCTGACCGGCTTTGAAGTGTCTGCTTTACTCCCCAATCAATAAAAATGCTTGTCTTGAAAATTAGAAAAAATTCATTTAAATACTAATTATTAAATGAAGTCATAGCACTTATTAATAGTACGAATACTTCTTTTGTTTTATAGTACACATTTAATGTTGTCTTATGAAATGCCGTTTGAGCATTATTTCGTATTTTTCTAAATTCTACTAGAAAACGGTGCCATTAATCAAAATTTTGCGAGAGAGAAGAAAGCTTCAGAATGAATTTATCTATCCAAAAATAGTATATCCATCTTTTTTAAATAACAGGTGTTATAGTTAAAAAAGGTGTTAATATTTTTTTAAAGTAGATATAAGCAAAATCTGTTTTTTCCAGTTGATCTTTATTCCTTATTTTAATCAATGTGTATTTTCTGACGTACGCATTGTCAGTGTCATTTTTTACCCAAATTTTAATTAGTTAGAACTGCTTTATTTATTTTTACTGTCACAGTTCACATTGACTCCTGTTAATTAATTTGTCAATTTTTCTGTATATGGTACAACATGGAAAATCGCTTACAACAGCCGAGATTCTTTTTCCAATATGAGACTTGTCAGTCCGTACATCAAAAAAAAAAAAAAAAAAAAATAGATAAAAGCTGTTTTTTTAATGTTGTTATGTACAGTGGTTGTCATAAAAAGTAAAACACTTTAACAGAAAAAAGAACAAATTTATTGGCTATAGTGCAAAAAACAGTTTTTTGGATTTTTGTTTTAATTTATAATGTTAACTCAAAGTCTGCAAAACCATTTAAAGGACTAGGTCCAACACTTTTCCGGATTCCATTTAAAAAATCTATTTTTTTTTTTTTGTTTAAATGGGAGTGGTCTCGACTTTTGTCTTTTGCGGAGCCTGCCTTTGACATTCTGTATAACTTAAACAATAGACCTACAAGAAACGCTGTATTGAACATCTTAAAGTAACAACTGTCAATTAAAAGAGTTGTCAAGTGTGCTATGAGCTTTTGATAAATGAAAATGTAGCGAAGAAGGGATGTCGGAACTTGATACACAGCTTCACAGCAGAGTCGTGATTTCTCGTCGTCTCGTAACTAACAGTACGGCAGCCGAATTAAAGTAAGACATACTTCAAAATGTTTTTGTTTTTTCATAGCACACTTGACAACTTTTTAAATGAACACTTGTTATAAGAAAAGTGCTACCAAATACAAAAATCATCCCAATTAATAAATTTTTCTTGGAGTTACAAGACTTTAAATTTTGTTAAAATTTTAGGGTGTTCCATTTTAATTGTTGACCACTCTAGTTACTTGCGTAACCAGATATAAAAAAACCTAATTTCTTTAACTATGCGAGTTAACCAATTACGTACCATTGCGCACATAAGTAGCGATACACCTTGCAATAAAAAAGAGGGCTTTTTAAAATTTTAGCTAATACAAATACATATATAAACAGTAATCAGCAACATAAGTGACGATACAGCCACACAAAGAAAGAGTTTTTTAAATCATCAGCTACTTAGATATGTGCACAATGATACAAATTTAATCTTCATTTCGTCGAAATATAAAATTTTATTCTCAAATTTTTTCGTAAATAGTGACGTAATGTCTTATATTACATATCTAGTGATGTAATCAAATTCGTCGTTATGTAACTAGTTATGCAATTTGTGCAATTACATAACATTAAAAAATCATAGTAAAAATACACATTTTGTAACGAAATAAAGAAAACGATCTCAATTTAGTTAAAAACAAATGCAATTGTTTTTTAAAAAAAATTTGGTAGATTTTTTTTTAAATTTTTTCTTACTTGATATGAATTCATTGGAGACTTTTTGAACGCTTTAAATACGCCGAAAGTACAAGATAAATTTGTCCTAATTAATCCAACATCAATTAGCTCGTATCTGGCGTTCCTGCTGATGAAAGGTGGCACATGGCAGAACTCAGCGATCTCGACGTGCCAATAGCACGCTTCTGCCCTCTAACTTCAACTTGAACCCTCGCTTTTCTTCACCAAGTGTCAATTACACTGGCCCGGACATATCTCAGACATAATGTCCTCGCCTGTTCCTCCACTTGACGCTATAATTGCGAATGAAAGACATCCGCCAGTGTTGTACATACATAATATAAATCTCCAATTTTTTATTTATTGTGAAACCATAATAACTGGGTTTTCTGTTTTAGAACAAGAGAAAAAAGCTGCCAGACCGATATGCATTGTTGAAATAGAACTGGGCGAATTGTTTGTGGCATTGTGATGTTTGTTTCATGTGCCTCTGAAATTTTCATATTATGATGTCTCCGTGTATGATTTTGACAGATTAATTATTACATTTTTGTTTTGCAGTCTGAATTAACTGCGACGATTTAGGTGCATGTTTATCACGTTTTGAATAATTCGCATTTACGGTGCTCATAAATGTATAGAAATATGGAATTGTTCCTTCAGGCAACTGATGTGTGTTTTTAAATCATTATAGAACTGTTTATTAAAAGTAGTAAACAGATTGAAAAAACTATCATTATTTAAGCTACAAGGAATAAAAGGACAGGATAACATTTGAGAAAAAATTGTGTAGGTCGAGATAAAACTGAAGCCTGTTTATTCTTCGAGACTTGTTAGTTTTTACGTTGCGTGTCGTCTATTCCATTTTTTATGCTGCTCTTTCAAATTTATTATATTAACTATATGTAATTTACATTTAAAAAAATTTTTGTGGTTTTACAACTACAGCTCGTAATCTTCTCAATAATGCATAAGAAGAATTAGAGGAACATCATTTAATTATCAAAAATAATTTTTATGTCTTTCAAGTTGTTTCATAGATGGTCTTATCTATGTTGCTGCATCCTACATACGTAATATTTATTCATATTTAATGTAATTTTATAATTTTTTGGTGTCATGCCAAGAAAAAGTCAAATTAACGTTGACAACCATGAAAACTTAGTATCTGCAATTAGGTACTCGCGATTTACTACACATGTTCGATAAAAGTTACTCAAAATTTTAATCCCTCTAATTCTTTATAAGTTTATTTTATATTTTCAACTTTATTTAAAAGACGCTGCCTTGTGTTGTAAAGGCCTATTGTCAATGACAGAGTTCGTATTTTTTAAACTGATATTTTGCTAATCAAATGACTTGTTGACGTCTACTGAAAAATAAAATAGTTACAAAATAATTTATAAATTTTCATAAATAAAATTTGTCAGCAAAAAAGTTTAATACGAATTTTATGAGTTAACGATTTGACAACGCTCAATTATTAAAACACTTCGCTGATGTGTCTTGTTTTAACTAAATTTGTCAAAAAATTTAAGTTACTATACGCTAATATAAATAATAGTTTGTCAAAATGTGCTTAAAATATCAAAAAGAAATATAGGGAAGGTCATTTTTTAATTGCATACTGTTGTCTGTCTCTTTTCAACAAATAATCTATATTACATAGCAACATATACAACAATGTGTTGAAAAGAGATATACAGGGTATACAGGGTGACTTTGAAGTATGTTTGAAAAATTTAACCAGCTATAGTACATAATAAAAGAAGTCGAAACAACTCAACTTGCCTTACACAAATGTTATTAGTTTTTGAGGTACACCCTGTAGCATTTTTTTTTCAAATAACATTATTTTTAAGATACAGGATGTATGATAACATTGTTTTCGAGCAAATAGATTTGAAGATTTACGATGTAAAAATTTTTGCTCAAAAACAGTGTTGTCACACATAGTGTATTTTAAAAATAATGTTAAAAAAAATATCTACAGCGTATATCTCAAAAACTATAAAGAGTTGTATAAAGCAAATTCGAATATAAAATAATATAAAATATAAAATTAATATAAAATAATATCGTGATATCGTATTATTATTACAAAGCTACACCAAATTCTTCGTAGATACCACGTGCTTTACTTATGGGCAGAAATACACTATTAGATTTTTATAGTCCTTGTACTTAATAAGAAAATATTCCCAGTTTTAAAATGATGCAAAATAAAGAAACTTATTGTAATAGACAGTATTATAAGACAAGGTGAAAGGGTATATGTATATGTTAGACTCAATACTCGAATTGGGGTAACGCCCGAAAAAAATATGCAAAACTAGTTTTGAGCAAGAAAAATGTCCCGTACCCGAAATTTTATTTTTAAACGGCTATTGCGCATGATAAAATGAGCAGAACTAGTTTCGCGTATCTTACAATAAGTGAAACTAGTTCTGTGCAAAAAATACGCAAAACTAGTTTTGAGCAAATAAAATATTTCGTAGCCGAAATTTTATTTTTAAACGGCTATTGAGTCTGATAAAATGAGGAGAACTAGTTTTGTAAAAAAACTGAAATTTATATTTTTAAATAACTATAAAACGAGTTAGTCACACATAACATTATTATTATAAACAGAACAAAAAAAACTTTATTTTGAGAAACCTATAAAACTCTACGTAATTGCACTTCATTATTTTATTTGTTAGAACATGAACTTGAATAATGACATCTAGAGTTACAGATAACTTTTTTTTTCGACAAAAACATGCTTTGATAGTATACTTTTTAATACACATGTTTCTAATACACATAATACACATGACTATATATTTGTCAGCCTATCTTTATTGACCAAATTGAAAATCTTGCAAATAGAATATTGCAAATAATTGAATATAAATAAAATAATAGCAGCTCAACAATAAACGAACATAAAAATTCGTTATGTATTATATGTCAAAAACCTATAGACAAAGAAAAAAATTCTTCAAGGTGCAAAAGAAAAATTCATGGTTCCTGTGGTATTTTGAAAACAAGCAACGACTGTGAATCAGAATTTCAATGTTTTCTTTGCCAACGTACTTGCGACATAACTACCAATTATTGCGACAATGCTAAAAGAGGTTTGGAAGTCCAAGCTAATTTGATGCTCGCTCAGTCAAATAAAAAATTTAAATGAGCCATAGAAGGAGAAGAATGTTCTCGTACAAATACCAGACGTAGATCGCGGAAGATTAGCACCACGAAACGTGATGGCTGTTGTCCAAGCAGTTGATAATGGATTTTACTAATTAGCGACAAAGACTGGAACTTTACAAAAACTGTTTTGTAGAAATGAGTTTTAATTGGCGGATAATAATGTTTTTCTTGTATGTAACTACAAAAAAATATCGCTGCGAACTGCTTCTGCTGAAAATTCTGGATCTGCGCAGCGATTTACTAGTTGCATGTGTATTAAAAAGTGTACTACCAGAGCATGTTCTTGTCGAAAAAAAAATGTTATCTGGAATTCTAGATGTCATTATTCAAGTTCAGGTTCCAACAAATAAAATAATGAAGTGCAATTATGTAGAGTTTTGTAGGTTTCTAAGAATAAAGTTTTTTTTTTGTTCTGTTTATAATAATAATGTTAAGTGTTAACTCGTTTTATAATTATTTAAAAACATAAATTTCAATTTTTTCACAAAATTACTTTTTCTCATTTTATCAGACTCAATAGCCGTTTAAAAATAAAATTTTAGGTACGGGACATTTTTCTTGCTCAAAACTAGTTTTGCATATTTTTTTTAGGCATTACCCGAATTTGGTTACTAAATCTAACATATACATGGTTTTTTCACTTTGAGTCTGTCAGCCCATAAAATGGAAACAATTAGGCAATAAAGATTGTTAGACAAGAAACAAGTTCAAATGAGTTCAATAGAAAAAAAAGTGGGCAAGTAAAGGACTATAACAGAAAGAAACTAAAAAGTATGTTGATAAAGGATATAGAGAAGGCAAGAAGGCTGCCACATAACAAAGGATAAAAAAGAGCAATATCTTTTTAAAAATAAATGTATAGAAAAAACTTAAATTATGTACATACTTGTAAATCAGTAGAGTAAAGTAGTACATTTCAATCTCTCCAAAACGTGCTCTTAGAAGAAGTTGCTAAGACCTCATTTTTTCACAGAATTCTACATGGTGGAGGCGCCGGGTATCGACCCCAAAACTTTTACTCAAAGATAAAAAAAAATTAATTTAGTGCCATAGATCTCTTTTGGCTGCAAGTTATTCCAGTCTTTTTTACTAAATTCCATTTTTAGTGGTGTCCCTGTAAAAATGCGGACAATACTTTTGAAAAAAAAATTTGTTCTCTCGTATTGTAAATGGGCTATCATCTAGCAATAGTAAGCCGGACTTTCGGAAACTGTGCGGTAAAAATAAGAAAACATCGGGTCGCACATTTGACTGTTAGAATTACCACAGGAGATGCTTCAAGAAGAGGAAAAACCTGTGATAAAGTTCATGTATCAAAGTGTACATACTTAAATATTTCTACAAATAAAGCTGTATTTAATACAAGAATTCAAAATTTAAAATATCAGTGAAACGTCACTGGTTTTACATTAAAGGGTCAAAGCACATTATGTTTAAGTTAATTATTTTTTTCAAATTATTAATTATTTGCACAAAAAAAACACAATTTAAAGCTTTCGGACAAAAGTCTTATACAAATCTTATGCGTTAGTTAATTTTACAGGGCTCTCGCTTTCATTTCGGACTTGAAACAAGTTTGCCGCTTGTAAATTTTAACTTACCGCATACGAATGTAAATAGCTAAAAGTCAACTTTTCAAAAACAATTAAACATTGTAAACTTTTATTATTTAACCTTAGGTTAAAAAACAGTCTTTCAGTCTGTATAGCGACTGTTTCTTCTAGAGCAAGGATATGCTAGGTAAATTTTGCCGTGCTTGTTGTAGGAGAGTAGTTATCCAAAATTTAATTTACCGGCAACAAATATTGGGATGAAAGTTACTCGAAATGTGAACTAACAAAACGGTATGTCAATATAAAGGTTCTTTTGTTTCTTGAGTTATGTTACGTGCTTGTGCTAGCTAAATTAAATTTATAATAAATCTTAACAAACACTCAACAAAATTTGTACTAATAATTAATTATGTAAAAAAAACAAATTTTATTTTGTTGATGGTATAGGTCAACATATTTGTCAAACGTTCAGAAAATAACAAACTTGTAAATTACTCTGGACAACTTCTCAACTTTACCCAACCTCATTCTAACCAACTCTTATCCAAATGCTTCTGAACACATACTCAGAGTGTCAATAAGGTCGATCACGATCTACCCGTCAATCCCATAGTGATTTTAGGCCGATCGCAATAAAATATAATACAAGAACAAAAAATAAAAAATTTTAACAACTCTTACCTTTTACAAAAAGTAAATCACAAGCACATTTTATTGACAAATGAGCTCATTTCAAGTATACTACCGGTAGTATCGCATATTTTAATATTTTCCCGTAGCAACAACCAATAATTACAACTCCGAATTGTTTAAATTTTTCGTATAAACAAAGACATTACCATTACATTATTATCTCAACTTGAAATAAGCTTATAAGTCAATGTGTGAAAACTGTGAAAGTCCTAATGTCGAGGCAAAAGAACAATCTTACTAATCAGCGCGACGATCATTTAGTATTCATGGAGGTGGTAAAAATAATAAGGCAGTCGCAATGTCCTGTGAAGAAACCTGACAGACGGTATATAGATAAGTTCGCGTTTAGGGTTGTAATTTTGAAAAACTTAAAAGATGGACGGTTGTTGATGCAATTATTGATATTTTGTATTTAAAAAAAAATGAAATTGTGTAACCGAAATCATCGATAATAAAGAGAAAAAATGAACTTCTCTCTATCGTTTTATTTAGACTTGAAAAACTCATCGCAAGTAAAAGTTGTGGCTTATTATTAACAGCATCACTAAGAATTTTTTAATTTATAATAATTTAATTATTTAAAGATCCTTGATTAATATAGAGTAAACTGCATATTTTAAGTATTAATAACTAAAAGATTGAGGCGTTAATAATTCCTTAAAAGAGTTATTCATACTTTAAAAAATAATAAAGTAAGTGTAAAAAATGGAATAAAAATCTATATGGTATTCTAGATTGGCGTGTTGTTTAATTGAGCTTTATTACCATTGTTCTTCTCTTGAAACTCTGATGCAGTGAAAGCTCCCAAAGCACATCAGTGGTGATCTTATGGCCACGTGTTTTCCCTCCCCGCCTTGTTCATCCGTTTGTGTGAAATATCGGTTGTGTCTTAATAAATGTATAAAAGCAAGTGGGTGGTGGGAACATTGTGGCCCGAAGCCGTCCGTATCTGAGGATTAGCGGCTAATAGGAGAACGTGCCGAAGCGGATATCCGGGGATTCGAGCGACTCGCACGCCCTCAGCAACCGTTGTAGCGACAAGTGCACCGGTTCTCACTGCACGCACTCCCAACCCCCATAGCAAACCCCTCTTCGTTCTTGCGGCCTGTTTACGCACGCCGCCTCTCGATAAAAACCATTAATTGTTGAAAAAATATTTTCGTTGAATTTATAATGAAGAGCGAGAAATTCGCGGAAGGTACCCGGAAAAATCCGGCTGTTTTGATGGAGTGAGTGACAAGAGAAATAACTGCAGTGCGCATTTGGTTATTTTGCAAATTCCTCTATGGTGTGAACGATGGCACAGCCATATATTAGCGTTAACAAAGCTCGAACAGGGCAGGACTCAGGTGCGTTCGTACCCAATTAACAGTCTTATGCCCGCGGAGGCACTGCTGCACTAATATCTATAAATTGCAGGATAATCCTTAACATAAACAGCCATTTAAAGTGATCTATGATGTGCCGGACATTAATATTTATAAAAGCAGGCATGGGGAACAGGTAATAATTGGACTGGAATACAATGCGTTAGGTATACGCATTTAAATTCTATTTTGTTTTTAGGTATTATATTGTGCTTTACTTGCAAATGCAGCAGCAGTCATATCATAATTATATTACCGCAAAAATTTCTAATATAGTATCATTCAATAAGAAAATCCTATTTTTAAATTTGGACAAAACAATTCTATATTTTGTGTCATTATTATTATAGATGTCTTACATTTTCTCTTTTACATATTATGGTAAAAAAAGTCAAAACGAATAAATTTCTTGATCAGTCTTTTGTAAATCTGCATATAAATTTTACCAAAAACATTATTTATGAGAGTTGTATGTATCGAAAGTTCAAATAAATTTGCTATTTCTGGAAGATATTTTAGAACTAAAGATATACTAGTAATAATAACTAATGCCAAACCACGACTTTGTTTTAAAACCAAGACCTTGACTTAGTCCGTGCGATGCATTGTGCCCGCACACTTTCTTAGAAGAGTCCTACACTATCGTACAAATGTATTACATAATAGTGAGGTTAATCCAGTTACAAGGGACGGGAAATAAAACAAAATTGCTTTGGTCGACTAGTTTCGTTCAAACATTGAACATCCTCAAGACTCAAGCAGTGTTAATTACATCAGTTAAATTGAAAAATTGATAGTTTAAAAAAGGTTTTTTTTTTAATTTTGACATTTGTGTTTGTTAGGTAATTTAATTTTATTAGTTGTCTTGTAAGGATGCATTTTTTAAGCTTAAAATTTAAATTGTTCAAATTTTTTAAATTGTTCAAATGTTTCAACTGTGTTAGTCTCTTAATAACTGAGTAATAAAGTCCTGAGGAAGCTGAGAAAAATCAGCGAAACGTCGACTAATTTACAACTGCAATTTTTTTTTCATAGTCTATCCTCCGTTATCCTTATTACATATTGAAAATTTCTGGACGTTAAAAATAACCCCAATCTTGGAGCAAGTATTCATCATCTTAAGCCCGGTATTGGCAATGAATTTTGAAATTGTTTGTCCTCTACGGGTTGTGTTGCTGCTGCCTCATACTATATGGTGTGCATTAATTAGCATTGCAACATAGAACTAACGACAAATTCTTCATTCTACACCATTCTATCAATTACAAAAATTTTTCGTTGGTAATAGGGAAGATGTAAGTTGTAAGATGGATACGAAATACCACTAGGTGCTGCACACCTGGTGCATCCCTTAGATTACATTTTACTGCTATAAAATCTTTCTTAATAAAATAGCCTTAAAAGGTTGTGCAAATTTTAATTTACCAGCACGCCAGCACTTGGTCTAATTTCTGACATGGCCTAAAAAAAATGAAGTTTTTACAGTTTAATTCTCCAATTCTCTTTTAATTCACTCAAAATTCGACATTATCTGTTTGCATCTTGGTCAATCAAAGTTCAGAGAGACAAGACACCTCGTAGCCTCGTTAGAAATTAATAGAAATTTTAAGCCTCTACTCTCCATTTTAGAAAAAAAGCTTTCCAGCCGCTCTAGGTGCATCGGAAGAAGATACGGTTTCTTCCAATCCTACAGCAGCTTCTGATCTGGTTCGCGAAAAAGACAAAAGAACAAATGACTTTTTTCAACTTTAAATAATTTCTAAATTAGTTTTTAATTTAGTCCTTTTAGGATAACACTAATGAACTGATCTTCAGTTTCCTTCTATGTGACTTGTAATTGGAATGAATTTATTTTCGTAGTAATAATTTATAGATTTCATTTTTTTGTGTTACTGTAAAATGCAAAACAAAAAGAATTGGTAACTTATTCATTTCTTTTATGTAGAACGGTTTGAATAAAAAATTTATTTGACCGATATTCACTACAGAGCTGAATTTTCCAAATCAATCCCTCCCAAAGTCAACCCTACGATTCCATTATTGTCCCATAAACCCTCTATTGATAAAATATTCACATAAAATAATAAAGCGGTAAGCCCCATCAAATCGTCTTGAGAACGGCGCACCTGTACTACTTTTTACATAACTAATAATAATTAATAACATTATACCTGTAAGCTGATGTCATTTTTACGGCTGCCATTAATTATTCGACGTTCGTCGACATCGCACCGCCTTCATTCCCTCCAGCGTCTTTTTACTGGCGAAAAGTATTACAAATTTGATTTATTTTTAAAAGCGATAAATCCCTTTTTTAATCCAGAAACAATGAACAAAGCAGCCAAGATCAACAATTTGAGGAAATTATATACCGCGTGTCGATCAAAACCCGTAATTATCTTATCCACTTTTCCGTATTCAATAATTCCAGTAATGTGTACCGAGAGAACAACCTGTTTCAGTCGATATTTTCCTACTGGAATCCTTCCATCTGGTTCCTTTATACATATCCTCGCACAGGACAACGATGCAGCGAAAAGCGACCGTATCAAGACTACACCAAGGGTGGGTTTTGCGTCAACGGAAGGACATTTGCGGTATTATGAGTTCGAGTGTGTTTTGGAATAATTCACTGTTTAGTTTACTATCGATTCTATTCAGAATACATATTAATATCTCGTCTTAAAGACAACTGCAGCGACAATTTTTTTCTTTTTCAAAACTCGTCGGATTCAAGTAGTTTCCACATGGATAACAGTTTTGATTAAAAATAAAAGTTTAACTGAATAGTTATTAAACTTTTAAAACGAACAGAAACAACCTGTAAGGTTGCGCTATAGAAAGGCACCATGAGAGTAGTATTTTTTTTAATTTTTACGGTTTTTAATTGTCACGGTTTAAGTTTTTATAATTTTTTAAAAATTTGCATTATTTCAAAATTATGGTTTGTCATTTATTGTTCAATGAAAGCTGGACTGTCCGTTGACACTTCTTTGCCAAATATTTTAACTTTTCTTCGGTAAGTAAAGTACCTAACTTGCATAAAATTCAGTAAAATGGATTTTTTTTAAATTAATTTAGCTATCGTTTTATTTGCCACAGGTAATCAAAATTTTCAATTTCGTTCATTTAAATTGTATTTTATTTGACTGAATTTTTCAACACTGACAAATTATCTGAACACAATTATTTAGACTTACGTAGGTATAAGAACGTAGGTAACAATTTATTATCCTTTCCACATTTTTTTTTGTACAAAAGTACTTTTCCTCATTCCATTATGAAACATTTAATTTTATATCAATTTTTAAAGACTTGTGATGAGAAATACTTATTATACCATTAGTTATGTAATAAATTTCATTACATTACTAGTTACGTATTGACGAATTTTATTTTTTACTAATTACGTAAAGTGCAACTTTACATCATTAGTTATTAGAGTTATTAGAAGTATGAAAATAAAATTTCATATTTCGACCGAATAAAGAAAAATTTTTGGACGCAATAGATACGTTATAAAAAACCTATTATTACTTAGTTTTCATAATTTGCAAGACTTGTTCTCTTCGCTTATTCGTTGGCAAACATTACGCTTGTTAAGTTAAACCGGTTTTTCATAACTAGTTACGTAAGTATCTATTTATTCTTTGTGATTTTTCCGAGATTTTTCGTAAACCAAATACTACGAGTAGGAACTGTTTTAATGCAATCACAAAAATTATCACTGCACACGTTCAACAGAATAATGTTACAAACGATCAAAAACCAAATTGGATTATTGATACCAGCAAAACATTAACATTCTTCTCAACTTGACATTGTCAATAATTTTTTTTTCCTTACTAAATTAGTTCAAACTAGGTGGTGTATCTATAAACCAGAAGACATAACAGAAAAAGTATTAAGTACTCATTGAAGTACCTATTACATATTTGCATTTTTTTTAAGTACAACAGAAATTCGCCGTTTGTGTTTACTTTTATTTATTCACCCTTTACCCATATAGGGTGAAGTTAACCGCATATCTAAATATCATTAAAAACGTGTTTTTGTGATAGTTGGAGTGAAGCTAACCAAGTGAAAAATAAACAGTAAAGTACTAATCTTCTATTAAAAAAGAATGGCGGTCACAGAGAACAAATAACACGTTTATAGACCAAAACCATATAACAAACCCAATCCCTTACTCTAATGTTTTATATAAAAAAATAAATATTAATAAGTCAACGTTGAAACCAACTGAAAAATATGCAATTTTAATAAAATATTTTAATTAAAAAAAATAGTGATTAAAGAAAAAAAATATGTTTATATCCTAACACTATATGTTAAACTCAGTTTTTTTTTCTCCAATATTTTATAGAAAATTAAATAAAAATAAATCAACGTTAAAACAAAGCTCTCTGCGCCAAATACATTTGGGTTTTCCTATACAGTTTTAATGTTTTCTACAAGTTTGTCATCTTTATTTTCTATATCAGGCCAGATTAAATCTATCATCTGTCAATCGCTTTAAAAAATTAACAGTTACCTCATCATTATTTATTAAAAACATTTTTCCAATAAAATGTTTGACTGTTTTTTTGTTTCATATTACACTATAACCCATAAGCCTTTGTATATCACCGTTTTTTAATTCACTCTGTCGGTCAAGTTCACCCCAAATTAACGTTAAATTTGCACAAAAAACCAAAGACCGGAAAGACTTATCAAATGTATCCGCAAAAGTTATTTTTAAGATTGATTTGATGAACACTATTCAGGTAAAAGTTTAATAGCCAATTTTTAATGCCTAATTCCACAGGTGTTTTCAAATGTATGTTAAATCATTATTAATTGTTGTAATGACACTTTTTAGTAAAATTTTATAAAGAAAACCATTTACAATGGCAAAGCCTTAACATAAACAGGAGAAAATTAAATTTACAAATATAATACAGGTTTACACATTTTATTTCGTTTTTCGTCATTTTTACCCCAGCGGGCAATTTCACTCCAGCGGTCAATTTCACCCTATTTTACGGTATTTTTTTAGTTAATTTTTTTTGTATAGAACTTCTTGTATTTTGTTCTACAGACAAACACTTATGTATCTTCACTTATATTTCTTCTGAAAAAAATAAAGTTTTGTCAACATTTTGTTATTGTTATTAGAATTCCTTCTGGTAAGTAAGAAAGTGTACTTACAACTAATTTAAAAAAAGTTATGATAAAGAAATTTGTGAAATTTTTCGAGATAATGTAATTTTTTAATTTTTTATAAGGCTTATTATTTTATTCTATCCAGTTCCCTCCTCTTATTATGTCTTAACTTTAATTACATTTTACGATAATTCTTTTGTGTTTTACAAAAACCTTTTTAAAAAAAATTAAATTGCTTACAGCACTTTAGTAAAGCTCCAAATACAGATGCATTATTTGAATTAAAATAAGGTTCATCTCCAATTTACCAATTTGATCTTAATCTCCACGCAAACTTGGTCGCCGAAACTAATCGATCTCAATTTCCAAACGTGCAAAGTTGTTTACCTTTGGCCCTCGTCCTGGGCGTCTCTGCGTATCCTTGGCCTCCGTCCTTGTCTCCATTCTCCTCCTTGATGAGCTTCGGCTCCATGCCCTGAAAAACCAACACGTAAACTACATATTAATAAGGAAAAATGCGCAAAAAGGCGTCGCGGCCGCTGCTGATAATTAGATTTTTTCGAATATATAATTTTTTCGTGGAGCGTCAGATGGCCTCAGTATTCTAAACACGATGACGTCATAAAACAAAAATCACACGATTATGGTGCCTTCTCTTTCTGTCCTAACTAGAAAAACGTGACGCACATCGTAATTGCCAATTATTAAATGGCGGCAACGATGATGAAATTTTGCAATATGCCGCATCTGGTTTAGGGGCGAATTATTTATTTTTGATACCACAACTGCATAGTTGCATGTTAAATATCACGGATTTGGGTGTGCGGCGAGCGGATCTATTCCTGGATCCGATGCCGTGCCGTGACGACTAAAGGAACAGGAACGGGTCCCTGTCCAAAATTTTAAAGGGGTGAATTATCCTCTTAAGCTACTGAATTTGGTGTAGTAAATATAAAATTTGAAAACAGCATTCCAATACACAAGAGCACGGTCAAAAGTCAAGTACGAGTAGCGAATCATGTCTGAGGTCTCCATATTATTATAATAAATAGGTGTTAATAAATACTACAACTACTATTACTATTGTTTATGTTTCTAATAGGTAAATTGTTAAATTTGAATTAGAAGAAAATAAAAATATAAGAAATAAAATAACACTTTAATAAAAGAATTAATTGAAAAAAATTAAGTAATCTGCAGGCATTTCATCCTCACATACTAATCGCTGTAGCTTTTACTTTGACCTTCTTTCAACCAATAAGAAGAGAAAGATGATGCGGATAGGCCCACTGTCTAAATTGATAAGTCATCCATTGTTTCTATGTAATATTTTAATATGTGCTTTTTAAATATAAGTGGTGAGAATGGACTTACATAAATGTTTGCCTAATAGATATATTTATTTTTGATTACAGTCTATACAATTTATTACGGAAATCTCATACTTATCAAAAAGCCATATTTTTAACTTAAGATTACTGAGAAGATTTTTAGACTTGTATCAAATTCTGACAAACTAGGAAGGCTAGATTTTTTTAAATTTTGCTCAAATTTCTTGTTATTAAGCAAGGAGTTATTGGTATTACGCTTCTTGCTCCTCAACTGTCACTTATAATTATCTAAAGAGGTTTTTATTACAGGGTCCTATTATATTAAAGGTAATGATAGTAACAAAAAAAAAGGTGCCACTGGGCAATAAAACTATAAGCAAACATAAATTTTCTTACTAATACAAGCCGGACTTCGAATTTGATTTACAATTGACTTCGACAACTCTTTTAATAGCATCATTATGACGTCCTTAATGACAATTGCAGTGTCATAAAAACCACTTTCAGTTTGGATAAGTATACAAGAGCAGTACAGTTTTTACTGTCCCAAAACCGTACTGAGCTTGTGCGGGGCAATTGTGGATTGGTTTCTAATTCTGCAGGAACAAATCTATTGTTATGAAACATGTTCTATCCGGCTTGTTTTCAATAATCGATCATTTTTCTACATTTAATTTTTTGAAACTATTTATTTAGGTATTGTAGCAGTATTTTCAAAACCATTATACCTGGATGGTTAGAATGTGGTTTTCCTCTTTTCAGACCTATTAAATTTATTTAATAAATAAGGGTGTTAGTAAAGGCGATTAATATTCGAGACTAGTTAAAGCAAGAACGAGCGTGAGATTATTAGTCGCCTACAAGTTGATTAGAATGCTTTTTGGTTGGCCATTTTACTCTAGAAGTTCTGGAACAAAAACTTTCTTTTAAAATTTCAAAATCATTCATTAATGAAAATTTATTTCCTAATCTCTACATTTAATAAAAGATTGCGGTAAAATCAATCATTAATATAAAATCATAGATTAATGATTTACATTAATTTCTTAGCGGTAATCATACATTAATGTTGTTATTAATTAATGGTCTACGGGAAATTCAGGTAATTTGACGGAATTCATTTAATTTTTCATACTCAACTTTTGAATCATATGCTACAGCGGCTAACCTCTTGATCATTGCTTTACTACAACAAAGCAGTCGAAAGCTCAGATTCGTAGTGGATAATTTTCACATTGTTTGTTAATTATACCTATATTTTATTATATATAAACTAATTTATCTGTTTATTATTTATAAATTCATTATTTATGTGTTTATTATAAATTTATTTTATCTAAATTAATTATAATTGGCAAAAACTAGAGGAAAAAAACAGATCAACAAAAAGCCTGACCACTGTTTTTAAAAATAAAAGAGCCAGTCCTGGCCGCTCCATTGCGGCACATATTTCAGGCTCGACCCTGCGTTTTCTAGTTATTAGCCTAGTCGTTATAGATGTTTCTTTCCACTTTCTCCATGATTTTAAAGTTGAATTATATTTCCTAACTTTTCCAAATGACATTTTTACTATATATCTATTCGGTTCATAGCGTCTTGTGTCGTTTTCTGATTACCAATCGCCATTTTTTCCTGTCCAACCAATCTGCTTCCGCTAGATTTCTCTCACTCATTGCCATAGTGATACTTTGTATTCAGTTTTCCTTCGGACGTCCTCTTCAATTTTTTCCTTCTGGTATCCATTCTAACACTTGTTTTAGAAACCTATCTTCCCTCATGCGACGTATGTGTCCATACCATTTCAATTGTTTTTGTTCAATATTGTCAATTACTGTTGTCTTTGTATTCATTATATCTCTTATCTCTTCATTTCTTTTATGTTCTAACTTTGAATGTCTGGCAGATCTTCGTAATGCACCCACTTCTGTTGCAAGTATTTTTCGTTTGTCATTTCCTGTCATAGTGTATATTTCGGCGCCATATGTTAATATACTTTTTACCACGGTGTTGTAGATGTTTAGCTTTCTCTCTAAATTTTTTGAACAAAAAATTTCATTTAGTGCTTCTATAATTTTTCTACTCTAGCCTACTTTTTTTGTATTTCCTTTTCATCTACGAATTCCATTTCTTCGAACGTTATTCCTAAGTATGTACTGGTATGATGTACATCTTTCCAATATAGTTCCATTACCTAACAGTCAATAACCATCATTGTTTCCTATGCCCATATACTTAGTTTTTTCTATATTTATTTCCATTCCCCAGTTGTTATATTCCTCACATAAGTTTCTCGTCATATATTCTAGGTCTTTTTTTGTTTGAGCTATTACTACTTGATCGTCCGCAAATTGCATTGTATAAAGAGTGGTATTTTTTAATTCAAAGCCCATTCGGCAGCATTTTTTCTTCCAATTTTGAAGGCATGTTCTACGTATATCTTGTCGCAATTTCTACGATCATCTTTTTTATGTAGTGGCGTGATGTAAGCCAATTTCAATTCGTTAGGGATTGGTTGACCGTTAATGCACATTTCAAAAAGTTGGGTTATTATTCTTGTTAATTTAGTTGTTCTATTTTTAATTAGTTCTCCAAGTATTTCTTCCGGTCTTAAAGATTTATGATTTTTTATATATTTTATAGCGTTACTCACTTCGTTTTCTGTTAACGTTATATATTCTCCTTTCACAATTATTTGTGTGCTCTGAATTGTTGTATTATCTATAAATTGCGATTTGTCTTCAGTAAGTAAGCTTTCATAGTACTTATTCCATTCTTTTATTTGTATTGTATTTAATGGTGTTTTTTCTTTATACGGTGCTTTGATATTTTTTATTAATCTCCATATTTCTGTGCATCGTCTTCCTCCTATATATGTATGTGTTTATTTCAGTATACTTTTTGTCCCAATATGGTTTTCTGTTTTTATTCACTGATCGTCGTACCTCTCGTTTTCACTTACATTTTTACTATATTTTAGAAATGTTATATTTTGATTGTGTACTTTATTTAAAGTTATTTTATTTATTTAAGACAACACGTTATTTGCATTTTTGTCATTGCAGTAAATGTTGCAATAATTTTTATAACACTTAACCACAGTCTGCAATAAAACTGTTGACTTTGTGCAATTAGGCAGTTATAACATACTTAACAACTCAAAGCAATATTCGCATTATAAACTGATCAACAATTAAAGTAATCCACCACAAAAATTGTTAATTATACACGATTTATTCTTGTTGGTCTATTGTACTCTTTTGACTATCTGAAGTATTTTATGGTCTATCTAGTGGTAGTTTTTAGGTGTTAATTTTAAAAACGGGCTTTTTCGCAGTTTTATCTGACAAAACAAGCAAAATGAGAATTTAATTTAGTGTCTTTCTCAGTAATATTAAAACTGACACGTTAAAAGTATCATTGAGGGTGACTTATCCTTAATTTCTAATGCTTCAACAGCGTTTATCTGACCGAGAATTGCAGCATGTGGTTCACATGGTGCACTCATCCCGAGGTGGCGCGAATTTTTAATGTGGCACATAGGGTGATCAATAGAGCCATTAATCGCTTTCAAGAATGTGGAACTCCTCGTTTCAGATATGGTGGAACTCGTGCACGCAGTCTAACTCCAAGACAAACTCGTTTTTTACAAATTACTCTTCGCCGAAACCGTACCTACAACGCTACTCAGTTAAATAACGCGCTACGACGAGTTACAGGAGTAGTTACTTCTACTCAAACAGTTCGACGAAGACTACACGAATATGGCTTAAGAGCTAGAAGATGTGTGCCATGCCCACTGTTAACGCGGAAACATCGAGTACAACGGCGACATTGTGGGGAAGCTCATTTGAACTGGACCCAGGACGAATAGTCCCATTGTATGTTTGCAGATGGGTCTCGATTTACCCTTTATCGTTTGGATGGGCGTATTAGAGTGTGGCGACGCTCGAACAAGACGTACTGTAAAGAAATGCGAGAGCACAGGGTACCTTTCGGAGGAGATGGTGTTACTCTTTGGGGAGGCATTATTTTTAACGGCCGCACAGAGATTCTGACACTAAGGGGGTTATGCATGAATGCACAGCATTATAGGGATATGTGTATTTTACCGATTGTAGTCTCTTTTACCAATAATTTTGGAAATGAGTTTGTGTTTGTGGATGATAATGCATGACCGCACCGTGCTCGGATTGTGAACAATGTTTTTAAGGCACATGGTATTGAACGAACGATGTGGCTGGCACGCTCCCCTGATTGCAACCACGTTGAACGTCTATGGTCGTACATAGAGCACAGGTTATCGGAACAAGATGTCCGACCAGAAACTTTTGAGAAGCTTCAAAACATGTTGGAACAGGAATGGGAAGCAGTGTCTCCAGAAGTCATCAATAATATAATAGAGAGTATGCCTAGGAGATGTATGGCTGTCTATAGGGCTAGAGGTGGTCCTACTAGATATTAATTTATACAATATGTTTAATAAATAAATATGTAAATACAATATGTGTTTACAAAATATTGCTGGGGGTATTTACTGTTTTTGTAAAAAGTTGAATAAATAACCAAATATACTGATTTACGATGTTGCGATGCATGTGTAGTGTACCTTTCTTTTTTTACTCGGCTTGTATTTTAATAATAATTTTTTAAAGAAATATGTTGTATGAAAATAAAAATATCACTTATTATAGAGTGGATCACTTCAATTGTTGAGTAGTTTATTTCTGATTGGACTATACCTATCCTATATAAAGACAACACAGCCAAATCTTCATATTGTATAGAGTTATACAAACATGACTTTTTTTACACAAATATAGCCGTAGACCTTAGTACCCTACCTTAGTTTTAAGAAAAAAAGTGAGCCTATAATAAGGTGACCAACTATACTCATTTACTGAGTTTTGTACTCCTTTTTTTGCAAACTGTACTCTTTTCAAATCCTGTACTCTGAAAGTACTCATTTGTATAATTTTATACTAAATTTGTATTTCTAAAACATTTTTTTAGATTACTTTATTTCAATTTATTAATTAAATATTTAAAATTATTTTGACAGTGATTTGAATTTCGCGCGCACATATGACTGCCGTTTTCCGCACAATTGAGAGGCCGTATTATGTACATGGAGAGATAGATAGATACTACGGACCTCTTTTTCTAATAACGTCAAAATTACATTTTGTGAAAAGAGATGGATATATCTATCTCTCCAATATTTGTGTTCGTAATCCCCAGGCTGATCTTTGAGGAAAGTTGTTCGTATGTAACTATATTATTAGACAAACATCCTCATTTAGCAAAAAAAATCCACTCCGAAGAAAAATATGTCCTAAAAAAAAATAAAGTTTTTATCGTTTTTTCTTCTTTTTTTTCACCTATAAAATACTTGCAAACTGTACTCTTTTTAAACAAAAAATAGTTGGTCACCTTAGCCTATAAGAGTTCCGATTTTACGTTTTAAAGTACGGTATTCTAAAAAATAAAATCGCATATGCAACTCATACAAAAACCACACGTGGTTTATTAGAGTCCGTACACTTTCAGAACAGCACATCAATAAAAGTGTGCAGATGACAAAATAGTGTCGGGCCAGTCCCATTTGCAAATTGAAAGGGAGGAAGCCAAGCGGCACGTGGTCAGCGAAAGGTCAGCGGCGTTGGTCATTCTTGGTCATTCTGTTTAGTGTCGTTTGCTGACAGTTTTTGATGACCTAACATGCTGTTCTGAAAGTGTACGGACTCTACTTATTAGATCCTGTCCCGACCCATATGATTTTTTGTACATCTGATAAAAATAATTCCTAATTGAAAGTACATACTTAGGAAAGTTATTAAATTATGGATAGGTAACTAAATATTTATATACTAATGTACAAGTAAGTACGAGTATATACCTGTAATAAAACCTTTTTGAAAGTTTTGCGGCAAGTAAAACCAAAGTTTTTCATTTTATTTTGATAATTCCAGCTTGAAAAACTAAACTTTCCTCGATTTTTCCGACAAGCTTCTGTTTACCCGTTTTAAATAAAACCCGGCAGTTGGCCGTTCTCTGCGAACATTTGCCGTCGCGGCGCTTCCGGCCCAACAATCTTGAGTAGTAACATAAACACTTTACCCCCACTTCTCGCCACTGATCCACCTGTCTTTTTTCCAGCGGTATGAATTTTAATTCGACCGCAAAGGGTGGCCAGGCAAATTGTCTGTAATAACGACCAACCCTCTCATTTACGATCCAATTAGACCATTCAGGCATTCTCTCTCAAAGATACGTTCTGATTGGCTGAATTAATTTTTGCGAAAGTTTTTAAAGTGTGCTTTGGAGCGTAGGCGACGTCTGCCGAGGCATATGGTGCGTCTCAGGATCGCACACTGCACAGATCGCACTTGTGCAAACAGGCGGCTATGGACACGCGGTCTTTTATCGGGCGCAGTTGGCCGCGTCTGGAAAATACTAACGAACACATGTGACGGCCAAGGTGTAAACACAAAAGGTTGATCTGTACAAGATACGAGGATATTTACTCTTCTGTCAATATTTTTTTTCACAAGTTATTGACGTAACGTCTAAAAGTTTAAGAAAATAGTTATTTTTGTAGCAAGTACCTAAAATAGAATTTTTGCAGACAAATCCGCAAAATAATTATTCAGGTACGTGTTACAAACAACATTTTTTTGTTAAAGCACCCAAAAAGAAATTCGTATGAGTAATGTATGTAATTAGAAGAAATATTTTTCGAAATTAGTGAGTTTCGTATTTATTCCATGTTGTCATAGTAACCGGACTGTTTACATAATGTCAACAAAAATGCAGAAACCTGAAAAAAATACTGAAAGCCCGAAAAAAATTGTGTTAGATTTACTACCAGTGAAATCTCGTCAAATTTATGAAAAGGAATATGAAGCGTTCATTCAATAGAAGAAAAGAAGCAACATTGTAATTGTAGACGAAGATGCGAAGTAAAATTATTCATATGAAAAGTTAATTGTCGCTATATGTAGATACTTTATTAATAACCATTGTAAATTATTTTCATATTTTCCTATTACAGTCGCAAGAAGTAAAACCATCTACACTTTGGTCGAAATATTCGATGATAAAAGCTGTTTTGTCTGTCAAAGAAAATATTGAAATAAACAAGTTCGCCAGAGACGTAGCTTTTTTGAAAAGAAATTCAGTAGGCTACGAGCCCACAAAGTCAAAACTTTTGACGTGTCAAGAAATCAATTCATTTTTGATAAATGCAGATGATGAGAAGTATTTATTTATAAAAGTAACTTTAAAATAATACTTTAATGACATGCATCTGTTTCTCTCTTGTTTAATTTCTTAGGTTGCTCTTCTCATTGACGTGTGTGGTGCTTGTAGGCGCGAAGAGCTACATTCACTAAAAATACAAGATACTGTGCAAAAAGACGCAGGATGTCTTCTTATAACAATCCCTATACGAAGACCAACATCAAGAAAGTCTTTCCAGTGGTAGCTGAAGACGAGGATGTTAATCCTCTAAAAGTATAACAGAAATATGTTCGACTACGGCCAGCAAAAATTGAGCACGATTACTTTTTTATTTCCTATCGTAATGGAAAATGTACGATACGTGTATAAATCCATTCTTTTAGAAAACTGCCCTCAACTGTTGCTGAATTTCTGAAACTACCAAACTCGACTAGACGAGAATATACAGGACATTGCTTTCGAAGAAGTTTTACGATTCTGGCGGGAGATGTTGACGTTGATTTAACTTTGTTAAAACGGCTAGGAGGATGGAGGTCAGTTTTTCACAAATCATTGTTTTTTTATTCTAAATAATTAGTACCTCCAGGCCATCATCAACAGCAGAGTCATATATAGAAGAATCAATTGAGAAGAAGAAAAAGGTGTGAAGAAAGTTAATAGGAGTTAATAGGAGTTAATAGAGAAAGAAACCAATAAATCATTATCGAGTAACAAAATATCTGTTACTGCCGAAGTTGCAACGTTAAAAGAAATTAACACGACACCCTCAAGCTCGGGTATTGCCTTTGAAGGTGCGCAAAATTGTTCATTCCATTTTTATTTTGCGAAATAAGTAACTATTAAATATTATAACTGATTTTTTTTTTATTAATGTACATACCTTGCAAACCTAATTTTGCTGTAACTATTGGATATTACATTTAATAAAGTTTCTTAATTTTTATATTTAACCATTGTGCTTTATTTACCCAAGTGATCCTCAAAAGTTGCCAGGCAATTTTTTGGGATTCACTCCAAAATAGGCTTATTTTACGGACTCAAAATAGTTCGTAAAATGACTGTTTTTGGGAGCGTGTACAAAAAATAATATTTTTTATATTAAAGCCGTGAAGTAAAATGTATTTTTGCGGCGAAAATTAAAATTGTTAGTCGAGTCCTAAGTCGAGATTAAAAATCATTCAAACTGCTAAAAACAGCTTCATACCCGTAATATAAACAATGTTTTTTTATAAATAAATTTGCAATCTTTTTTTAATTTGTTTAATTAAAACAGTACGTAAAGCAGCTACTTCACCCACTGTTAGTAGAAAAAAGGTTTTTTTTATTATAGAAAAAAGACAAATTTCACACACTAAAATTAATGAAAAAATATCTTCTTATTTAGCAATTGTAAGAAGAATTATTTATCAATTTGCCTTTTTCAACCAGATAATAAGACAAAGGCTAACAATTAATTAGAGAATAATCCTAAGAACTATCGTAAAAGATAGAGT
This sequence comes from Tribolium confusum, assembly GCA_029207805.1. NCBI lineage: Eukaryota > Metazoa > Arthropoda > Insecta > Coleoptera > Tenebrionidae > Tribolium > Tribolium confusum. Next base: position 8,310,113 of record JALGAY010000003.1, read on the forward strand.
AAGTAATTTGATGAAACAATCGGGAATTAAAGTAGAGGTAAAAATAGATAAAAAGTTTGCAAATAAAAGATGCGTAATCGCATTCAATAACATAAAATAAAAAAACAAGAAAATGAGAAACAATAACAAGCTGAAGAACATAAATTATTTTTATAAATGACGACATGACGAAAGCAAAAAGACAAATACAGAAAGCTATAAAAAAGGCAAGGAAAAAACAAAGAAAAATGGCAAAAATGAGTTTTCAAAAATTCATAGTGGTTAATGAAAAGTAGAGGTGAAATAGTTTATTACATAACTAACTAGTCAAGAATGTGAACCTTTAGATGACGAGGCGATTGTTTGAACATACGAGGCCGATAGGCCGAGTATTTCAGTAGCCGAGTCGAGTAAAGACACTTTCTTGATATGTCATGTATACGATTTTACCCGAAACCGCTTAATATAAATCGAAAACATCAAAAAAATTTAAAATAATTTCGACCTTAATTTTTGCCTCTAGATTAGGTTGCTAGGGTTAGAGAAAGTTGTTAACAATTGTAATACACAAAAACAAAAATTTCTAAAAAAAATTTTTATTATTAAAATGTAAAAAGTACAGAAACAAAACAATGACGAAGTACCTTCGGTATTCCGCCTCAAATTTGCTCCCGGGGAAGTCGGAAGATTGATATGAATAAAAGTAGATACTAGTATTTATTGGAGTGAAAAACCCAGAATAAGTTCCAAAATATTCCTAAAAACGTAATGCTAGCTTATTTTACCTATAAGACAAAAACACTGAAGTCATCCAGTCTTTCGTCTAAGTATTCAATGTTGAAGATAACAATTAATTTAAAAGATCATGTGAACATCAGTAAATTTCCAAAATAATTTTCTTTTTTAAAAGGAAGAGTGTCCGTTATAAACCAAGAAAATTAAAAATTATAAGTATGACGCAAATCCATCAGCTTCTTTTGGAAGCGCCTGACAAGCAAAACTTAATAATAAAGATAAAAACTTTTGTAAATTTATATCAAAAACTTACTCTACATTTAAAGGTCGCTCTAGTTTTTGGTGTATTTGAAGCAGGTCGTTGTGACAAACTTTGTAAAATGGTGATAGAAGATATTGAAGAAACTGGGTCTATATTGTTAGTAAAGATACCGGATTCTAAAACAAAGATTTCTAGGACATTTACAAGAGCAGCAAAAATTGAAGGAATAGAGCCAATACAAATTTATAAAAAGTAACTAATTTGCCAAATATTAATTTCTCTAATATTAGTAATTGTAAATTTAATTTCAATATTAATAAACAATAAATACATTGTTATTTAATTTTGCATTTTTTTTAAATGAGTCAGGTAAAGTATTTTTTTGTCAAGATATGTAAAGTCTTTTCTTTTCTTGTCAAGAAAATCTGTTTCCTTGACTCTAGGTAACGATGGAAAGTTCTGTTTTCGTGACAGTTTCGACCAAAATTTTATACTAAACCCAAACCTTTTCAAAAAACTAAGTATGAAGAAGAATAGATCAAAATTAAGCAACAACAATACAAATTTTTGAATAACGAAGAAGGAACGCGAAATTAAAAGCAGAAAAAAGTAAATAAAAACGTCCTACAATTACGTCGTATAGTAAATACTATTTTTCCTACTCATGCATGTAAAACTACGCATTTTCGCTGTTTTAAACTCTATGTGAAAGTACAACTTTTTTAACTAGAGATAAAAATGTTTATTAGTAAGGAACTGGATAAATTTAAACCGCCATTGCCATGTCAAGGCACACTAATTTGATTGATTACCCATTTTCTTAGTAACTTAAATTCTCTACCTTGTTATTGGATGTTCAACTCCAAATCATTTTAATTTCTAGCAGTGAAAGTATTTTCATATCTTTTTCTTTTTAGACGGCTTGTAAAAAATGACATTATATTATTTTTGCGGCCTACTTTAGAAAGTTGTATAATTTAAATAATCTTTGCAGATAACAATAAGTATTCGCTTAAAAATTTGTCAAGAATGCTATGAGATTTTAATAAAAGAAAATGTAGCGAAAAATGGATTTCGGAACTTGATGCACTGTAACCATAGAAAATATTATAAATAATTAAATAAATTATTTTTATTATTTTTGAGTGCGTGTTTACAAGATTTCGATTTTTTTCATAGAGAATAGTTTTGTTGTTGTAATTGCCAGTTTCATTTTATTTCTTCTTTTTTCATGTTCAGTTTTTATTCGTTCTTTACATAATGTGAAAATACTGACATTTCTCACAACTATCACTGACAATACGACAGCCGACTTTAACTATGAAATACTTCAAATGCTTTTGTTTTGTCATTGCACCCTTGACAATTTCTTTAAGTGAACACTTGTTAATTTCTTCTAATCGCCAATTATTCTAGACACCAAAAAATAAGAAAAAATTTTGTTTATAGTTTTTTACCTATTTTTTGTAGAAATCAATTTTTTTTAAATCTAAGTTTTACTTAAATTTAAATTTTACTTCACGGTTATAAACAACAAAACAAACACTAATCCTTATTGCTACGTAAATTAAAAGAAAAGCAACTCAAGTTTTTATTAAAATTTTGTACTTTCGTCAACTTTTTTGAAACTAAATTAATTCAAATCCGTGATGAGACGTCTAAAAAATAGTGTTTACAACAAATTCGGTTTTCCGCTTTTGACACTTTTATTATGAAATTGACTACGCATTTTCACATAAAGTTTGTGCTAGAGAAAATACCTTCATATGCATCAATTATTTTGTATGCAAATGAATATATTTTAGTTGAAAAGAACAACAAAAATACTGCAACTACTGTGTACCTAAATACTTGTACTCCTACAAAGTACTGAAAAACTTAAGAACGCGTAAAATGATACAAACAATAATCATAAAGGTTGAAGGTGGACAAATCATTAATAACATTTCTGATATACCTAATAACTAGATGATTTTTTTTAAGGAATTACTAAAGCGTGAAACAAAAACAATTACAGGAAAAGAAGAAGAATCAATTGATCTAAGACAAAAGCAACAGCAAGAGATAAGAAAACACGACGGTGTGATTTTGCACATTTTTAATGAAGTTATACCTATTTTTATTAGAATTTTTATTTTGTTTATAAAGTATGTTTTTGTAATTTTTTGACACCATAATCAAACGGTTATAGAGACTTTTGATTAAATATGACCTTTAAACTTTCCTTACCTTAGTGTTTAGTAATTTTTCCAAATTTGGTTAAAAAAAAAGACACGATACAATAAAATTTTAAAAACGAGTTTCTCTTATTCAAGTCGTGCTATAAACTAACAAAATTTTCGTATAAAGAGTGATAGAATGTAAAATTCTTATTTTTGAAAATATCATTGTGACAGATTGTATAATACCAAAAGTTCCTTTTCTTGTTCATTTTGTCCTCTTGAAGCTAAAAACAGGAAACATCTGTTAATTTAGAGCTTCGTTCCGGGCTTCTCCATCACTTTCCAATTTAAATCAGAAATTTTCGTTTAGGAAACAATATTTCCGGGCGATTTATCGAGTGACGACAGGGGTCGTAGAGGCGCTAACCCATTAAGATGGAGCACGTGTCCGATTGCAAGCGAGACGGCATGCACAAGAGAAGACGCCGATAGAAAGATAAATAGCGTCGGTTGGGGGCGGCGTCGCTGTTTACAGATGTCCCCCGAGCATCGGGACGCCGCTTATGTTTGGGATATCTCAATTCGACGGGGCCACCTGCGATATGTTTGCTGCGTTTCCATCACCATCCATGGACGCTTTTATACATTTTTTCCCTCTTCGAGATATTTATGTTTGAGAGCCACATGTGGCCGCGCCCCGACGTAATTATATTTTTAACAATAACCGCAAAATGGGATCGTGTATGGAGGGATTTATGGATAATTGCGCGTGTCACGTCGTTCGCTTGATGGGAAAGATTTGATGACAGCTTATATTCAAGGATTAGCTATTTTTGGCACTTAAGCTGTGACGATTAATTATTATTTAACATCGGTTTTTTCAACTTTTATTTCTTTAATTTATAAATAACTAATAGTTTTAAACATTATCTATTTGTACCAAGTGACTACAAATGTTTATTTAGCTGTTATTTATTATTGCTGTTGGAAAGAAAATTCTATAATGGCGTAACAATGTGGATAAAACTTAGGCACTTGCATTAATGATATTAAATTATTGAAATGAACTCTTTAAATAAAAATTACGATTAATGTTTTTGATAAATTTGAAAAAACATGTTTAAAATAAATATTTTACGTGAGTATATATAGCGTGTTTCACATACATAAGTAACCTAATTTTCAGGTTGAAACAAAATATAAATTCTTATTGCAAAAAGTTTTCCAGAAAAATAAAAACTGTGACGTCATTTTTGCCACTCGAGTTATTGGACTCGTAAGCTGAACTAGTGTGCATCGATTACGCAAGATGCAATTGAGTAGCAGCGAAGCGTAGATATACTAGCCTAGATGCTTCTAATATACAGGCGTGACAGAAGTGACGTCACAGGCTGGAGACGATCTGGAAAACGATATATCACAAAATTGTAACAAAGATCATTATATGTATTTATCTTTATGTATCGAACTGTATAACAGCAAAATCTCAAAATGCATAGATATGTTGTCAATGCCCTCAATAAGAAATTTAGAATTAAAAATAAAACAAGACGTATCTATTTAAAAAAAATGTAATTTGAATTTATTGATTCTTAAAGACACGACCGTAAAAAGTGCTGAAAGTGCTAGTTGTCAAGAGAGATATTTCTTTACATTTCTCGTAATTTTTTGTAGAATGTGGAATGTACTGTTTTCGACTTAAATAAAAAAAATGTAACAATGCACTGTTACATTCTACAAGTGTCAAAACCTCTTTAATATACATTTTCTGTGTGTTATTATAACCGTGGAGGGATAACTAATCTTAGGCGTGAGCGAGTGGATTGTCAGTGGCGTGATTTCGCGTTATTATTTAAACTTTATTTATCGTTAATTAAAGGCGGTACAACTTAAGAGCACATCGACAGTCACTCAGTCAATCAGTATTTGATAATAATAGACTATAATAGGTTCTCTCATTTAAGCAGTAAATATATTTTGGGTACATTCGCGCAACGACGCTGCTGGGTTTTGAGCGCTCGTTGAATGACTAACACGCGCGCGCTGAATTACACCGAATAATTAGCTGGCCCAATGCTGAGCTACTCCGGGACGCCTAAGCTTAGTTATAATCAATTAGAAGTATGTTGCTCAAGAAAAAAGATATCGAAAAGCTTATTAGGCTGTGTACAGACGTGCATTTCACTGCCTCATTTCAGTCTAATTAAGCTCCGCAGTGTATACCCCTCCTTCAGTAAATCTACTCTACTAAAGCGCCAAAATAACGTCTGTATGCCAAAATTTATAAAAATTGATTGATTAAAATATTTTCGTAGATAACAAATAAACATTTTTCTGGCCCTATAATAGTTTTTTACACGATAAGTGCGAAACATATATTTTGCATATGAGTCGACAGTTTTTACACGAGTGCGCTTTTCGTACGAGTGAAGAATGTCGCACAAATAAAGCAAAACCGTTCCCGCACGTCTCTTTATATTATTTTTTGCACGGATCCTCTACAAGTCCGAAAAACAATAATTTTAAAATTTATCTTTAATTTGTCGAAAAAATCAAGTGCGTTGATGTCGATAATGTAGGTATTATTTTAGGTAGTCCTTATTCTATAAGGTTATATAACGGTCATGAAATTAGAGTCTATTCTGCAGGAAGTAACTATATCCTATTGAGAGAAACCTCAGTCGTAAATAACTCAAGCTGATTTTTACCTACAGTTCACAGTTTACAGAGCCAAACTGATGGAACATCAAGCAACAGCTCTTCAAGAGTAATTGCGGATTATGAGGTTTATGGTGGTTGTATAACCTTTACAGGATAAGGACGTTAAGTAACTGTCAGATTTTTTTCAAGTTACTAAAATCTACTGTCAAAATTTAACATTTTACGTCTTATACCGTTTTTCACAAATGGCGCTGCTTAAACTATAACTTCAAATGCAGTATTGTGAATGCATTTCTGTTATTTTATCTGAATAAAAGTGATAAAGTGTATTGTTTTATTATAAACTTACGTTAATCTAATAATAATAATGTTCTTTTCATGCAATAGTGCGGTAAAAACGGAGGATGATTGTAAAATTGACGGTCCCGATTGTTCGCTCAGTGCGTAATCACTTGATTTTTAATAGAGTAGTGCAAATTTGTGACATTTATAAATTATGTGTTCATTTATTTTAAGTTTAAAATTAATAGTTAAAATATGTGCACTAGTTCACAAAACATTCTGTACAATAATAATTTTTATTATAATTCAAAAGAACTCTAATTCAATGTTGCTTTATTTCTATCGACACATCAGTATGTATGTACTGTACATAGTACACACGGCGTTAATAGTTTTGGCCGATGCGCGGCCAGAAGCAGTCTATCCGAACGTATCCGAATCGTTCGAAATCGTTGTAGTTTGTTCACAAACAAATAAAATTATTACTAACAAATAATGTAATTAAATGTGGATTTACTAATTATATATCGAAAACAAAAACAAACATTCACAGATAAAGAGAGATTCCTTGTATTTTTATTATTCTCTAATGGAAACGCTAAGCCTATACTAAGTCTATCCTATACTTTCATAAAAAGGATTTTCAATTTACACTTTTTCAGGTTAAAGAGGCACGTCATAAACTATAAAATAAAATAAAAATTTTTTGCAACCTTCATGCACTGAGTTTGGAGATATATACACATTTACGTTGGAACCACAACGATTTCGAACGATTCGGATACGTTCGGATAGACGGCTTCTGGCCGGGCATCGGCCAAAACTATGGACGCCGTGTGTACATTCTCTCAAAGTAAGATTAAAACTACAGCTCTCTTTCTGAAATGAAGCTTAGTACCTTGTCTGTAAAACTTATCTTGACGGGTTGATATCGATAGTTTATGTAAAAATTGTCCTTTGAACCATAAGTTTAAACAATATTGTTTAAACAATATTGCGCGATATGTATAACGTCGCTGAAAACACTCTTTTAGGCTCTAGATATAAAAAAGCCAAATGAAAATTTTTGCTAATATAGGTCAATAAAAAGAAAACATGAAGATGACTCAACAGGAATATCCTTATCTCCCACAAGTAGCATTTTCACTAAATCCAATGAGATGCAAGTGTCTACCAACAACTGCTGGATTCTTTGTTGTATGTCCTATTTGGACCTGCATGTATCAAACTGAAATCGATGAAACCTACATATGCTTGCTACGTCGAGCTACTCCACAATCTTATCTATTGCCATGGGCTAATGTTGCACATTGCAGTGTTAAAAGAGAAGTTTGGATTATTTTAGACTTTAGCTTAAAATGTAGAAAATGTATAAAGTTATTAGATAGGTCCTTAGTTTTGTAAAAATTTCATATGCCACTTCATTTCCAAGATGTCGCTGCAAATTTAAACTACCTACGTAACTCTCATAAAAAAGGTCATGCGAAGAACCGAAACCTTTCATAAAAAAAAATATTTTAAAAATCATTAAGGTTCAACTAACTTAAAAAAATATACAATATTGTAGTTTTGTGAAGCCAGTAATGTACGTTATAATGCATTGCCAAAACATTAATAATCTATATAGCTACCGCCAGGTGAAAGTTTCAATAAACAATTTCTTTACAAGGAAATTGTACGTGTAGTAGCTATTGCCTCAAACTTATAGCTAAAATGTTTAATTTGGAACAGTAATGCATATTTAAAAAAAAACTGCTAAATACCGGGTGTCCCAAATTTTACCTCCATCCCCTCAAATGGACATTTCATTTACACAAAAATAAAAAAATACTCATAATTATCTAATAGGTACCTTCATTCTGTCAAATTTGATATCATTTAATTGAATAGGAAATTCGTTTTCATTCAGTAAGTTATCAATTACTTTGAATAATTTTTTGATTACCAATAGAAGTGTTCAATTAAGTAAGTTGTCAAGGGTACTATGAGATTTTGAAAAAAGAAAATGTAGCGAATAATGGATGTCGGAACTTGAAACACTGTAATTATGGAAAATATTATAAATAAATACATAAATTATTTTGATTATTTTTGAGTGCGTGTTGACAAGATTCCGAGTCATTTTCATTGCGAATAGTTTTGTTGTAATTTACAGTTTCATTTTGTTCCTTCTTTTTGTGTTCAGTTTGTGTTCGTTTGTTTACATAATGTGACAATTCTGACATTTTTGACATTTCTGACAACTAAGAATACTTTATTTAACATTTAACTAAGAAATACTTCAAAATGTTTTTGTATTGTTATGGCATTTTTGACAACTTTTTTAAGTGAACACTTGTTATTTTAATATGCTAGATTTGCACGTGTTATTTTAAGAATTAAAATAGTTTTAATTTTCTTAAATTTCAGTCTTAATATTAAACTTTTTTCCTCTTAGGGTTATTTATGACATAGTCATACGTTTGTGAAGAAAAGGAATTTAGGTCGTTTGCGGTTTTTCTATTTTACTATTCAGGTATACCCTGGGTCGAGCTTTTGCGTTTGGGATGTATGACAGACATGCGCCAATCTCAATTTATAATGTAAACTTCGGTTTTTTCAAAAACTAATAATTTAAAAAATAAAAAAAAGATGCACATTAATTTTTTAATTAATTTTTGTAAAAATTGAAGCTTTAAAATTTTCGCAAAATCACTTTTTCCAATTTACAGCCGCAAAAAAATAATATAAAAAAATAATTAGGCACAATTAAAGTAAACCCTTGTCAAAAATTACTCTATTTAGTAGTACCGAGTTTAAATTTATATAACAAAACAGCAAATATTAAATAAGTAGTTTTTTAAGTGTTTAACACGTTTATCTACGATTACTACAAAAACGTACGCAAAACATATTACGTACGCGTAGAAATGCATTACTCTCTCCCTTCGGTCACTCGTACGCAACTTTTCTACTTGTACATTATGCCACTTACAGCTCTTGTTATGTAATATACTATTAACGGTTTCCAAAATACTAAATACTAAAATTCTTGTGCGATTGAACTCTTTTTGATTGTTTACCGCATCTGCTTCCTAAACAGTAAAGGTTATTTTCTGCGTTATTTACTGGCCATCGGTAAGTATTTTGATTACTTACTGCCAACGAAAACTCGACGGTATAATTTACTTACCGTTCTAAAACGGTAAACAAATTTTTTCAAAATTAGTCAAATACTTTTTTTATAAAAAGTTAATAGCAAAATAAGTGTTATTAGCACGAACGTCATCAATAAACAATTTCTCTAAACAATAATTGTCCTCGATCAGTAAAATATTTTTACTGTTCTTGATTGTGTGAGTGAGTAAGTTTAAGATGTACCCAAAATTTAGAGTTTGGTTCTACACATATTTTCCAGCCTCTTCTTTTAATAACATTTTGTGCTCATCTATTATAAAAATTAGGTATTTTAGTAGTGTGTCACATTCATTTAAATAAAATTTTATATTTTTCATACCATTAAAATGTTAAACAGAAACCATGAAAATTAATTTTGAAATTACTTTTTATTGGAAATTTTATTACCGTTAAGCAATAAACGGCACTGCGCACTGAATATATCTGGTAGAGTGATTGGACTAAAACTATTGGTTAAATTGGGTTCATTATTTATTTACTCGTACAAGCTGTACTAATTGTGGTCATACCCTATTTAAAACACATCAAAAGTTTTCTTCTAGTGGTTAAAGTTAATTTCTTATTTAATTACTTTGTGATATATGACTACATATGTACTATTTTCTCTGTGCTAATATTTGGAGGAAGTGAGTGAATCTATCAAGACACTGAAAACGATAGGCAGTTTGACTGGTATAACTATTACTATTGTCTGGCATAACAATTAATATACAAAATAAATTATTTTCTTATTCATTCGATTATCCGTTAACATAACAAACACTAATCGGCTCGCTTTTTTATTAAACTATACTGTTTGATATACTGTTTTTTCTATTGCTGCCATACATTTCTCTCTATACGACAGATTTACATAGATGCTTTAATTATCCCTAGTGTCTCCATATAGTTTATAGTATATTGACTCATCACATTAGCAAGACACTTAGCGACGAAATTTGTAGTGAACAGAAGTGCTAGGTGAGAAATTAGTAACGAAAATTTTTATTAAGGGCTTAGATTTACATCATTATTAAGATAATAATAATATTAATTTTTTCAATATATTTAGATGTTGTCTGTAATAACAATAATCAAATATGGGTAAATTAAGCCCCAATTTTAATTCATGAACATTTTTAGTAGTAAATTTCCGCCAATATATCATATTTTAGTTCACAGAGGTCGTCACCAGCAAAGCGCACGTCCATGTATGTATTACATATTTTTTAAATTTTGCTCCTTACGCATTATTTATACAACGTGTCTCTTATGGGCTAATTTCAAGTTGAGATAAAACCGGTAGTATCTTCGTTTCCATGAAAAATTAATAAAATTCTGGGTTGTGATTGGTTGTTGCTACGAAAAAGTATTAAAATTTGCGATACTACCGGTAGTATCTCAACTTGAAATTAGCCCATTAATCTGCAATGTAAAAATTGTTTAGGCGAACATACAAATATAAACAATATATCGTGATTTAAGACATCTTACTTTTGTACAAGTTATCTAGTTTTACTTTTTATAACAATGAAAACAGATCCTTAATTTTTAATATTTTTTAAAACTTTAAACGAAAAAGAAAAATAACAAGTTAAGTTGTATATGCAACTTTATAGTAGATTATAGCACGAGGGAATGTTAAATCCCGACGTAAGAGTACAACGTTTTATTTATTTTGGGTCGTTTTACATTTTCAAATCAAAAAAATATTCAAAATTCCGGTATTTTTTTTAAACTGTAAAAAAAATCCAGGTTAACTACTTGACTATCTTGTCGTTGCCAGTATGTTGTCATTTTCTGTTTTGCAATTTTCCAAAATGAAAACTGATGAAAACGTGTGTGAAAACATGTATTCTAGAGAAATGTTATAACAGGTAAGAGCTCAAAATTCAAGAACAAGTTGTGTCACGCTCCGTGCGTTCGTAGTGTTTAACATTTTTTGAAATAAATAATGATTTTTTTATGATAATTGTTATTTAATGAAAAAAGTGATGTTTATAAAATTGAAGACGTTTATTTGACAGCTAGACGAATGTTGAGTTATTTATTTGTTATTGTAGTGTAGCAACTTTCAAAAATTCAGTGCTTAAATAAAGATTACGCTCTGATTTGTGGGCGTATAAAGTAGATTATGGTTCCAAAAAAAAAAAAATATATATACTCAAAAAATCTCATTTATGTTTTTTATGTAATTTAACTAAAGGTAGGCGAAAAACAGTTTGTGAAATCAAACCCAGTCACGAGCTAGCTACTTTCTGACCTTGCGATGTAATATAATATTTATAATTTTATTTCATTACACACATTATTTACCTTTACAATTAATAATTAAATAAAATCTAGTAGTTGCTGGATTAATAAAATTCTAACTTCTGAAACTATACGATTTTAATGCACCGTTTCCTGTATTTTTCTTAGAAATAAAAAATTTAAATATTGATAGAAGCATTAATGTGCTAATTTATTAGTCGTATAACTAATTGAATCATTTACACAATTGAATAAAATTAAAAAATATTTTTCCAGAATCCAACAATCTTTTCTTGTCCCATTTAGAAATATTTCCTTCACTATCGTACATCACTCTTCGTCATTTCCATTGTGGATATCGAAGGGTTCGGTGGCGGCAAGGATGATTCAGGAGGCGGCGCAGGTGTGTTGTGTGTGTAACCCTGTCAGGTGTGCACCCTGTAAGCGCGCGCGCCCCCAGGTCTTTCCACCCCATCGGCCACAACGCACCTGTGTCTCGCCCAGTGCGATTGCCTCCTTATAACTATTTGTCTTTTGATGGATTAGCCGGGATCCGGTCGTAGATAGGGTGCGGAACGATGGAGATGTTTGACGATCGACGTTTCGGCCCCCATCTTCAGAACCACTGTGCATGTATTAATATCCGACTCATCTATAATGGATTGAACCGGAAATAGATCGCGTGATGGTAATTGTATTTCGATGAAACTATGATTAAAAAAAGAAATCATGACAGTTTAAATACGTTAATTTTTGAAAATTCGATGAATAATTATTGATGGGAAAAACGACAAAGGAATCTGTAAAAGAGCACCTGTGTGTGCTTATTAAATTAAGAAAGGTTTCTTGAATAATTTACTGAAGTTCGTTGATAAATCGATGTGCCTTCTTGATGGTTTTTAAATTAGAAAAGACTCTTGGGTTTAAAAACGAGTGTTTCAGGCAGTAAAAATAACTAGTGATTGTAGTTGTTGAAAGAAGTTGGTATTTGCGCACACATGGTGTCAGTGTTTGGTTTGTATTGTTTATTCGGTGTGCATTTTCGACTATTTGGTAATGAAAGATACAAAAAAGGTTGGCTCATTGAGAATTTACAAATGTTGCTTCCCAAATTTTTACAAAAATTAAAAACTTGTTTTTGTTACAATAGTTGTCAGGTATGAATTGATTTTCAGTAAATTATCACATACTTATTCCATCCAAATATTTTGTAGTTACTATTAAATATAGACGAATTTCGAATTACTACAAGTGATCAGGACTCTGTGACCATCGTGATTGCAACAATAATTGGAGTTTAAATCTATACAGGTGGCTCGACAGAGTCAAACATGAGATTATTTAAAGCATTTCACACAGTAAAATTACAATTTATTTATCAATAGATCCACAAATTATTTAATAATTGAATTATTCTCATTAAAAACAAGTCTCGAAAAAACAAAATAACGAATTTATTACCCAATATTTTACCGGTAATAACACGAGATCTTCATGTGCATGAATAACATATTTGTACTTACCTCTCAAAATGAAAAATAGCAGAGTAAAAGTGCAACTTAAATTTAACGTTAAAAAATAAACAACTGAAAATTGTAATAGTTAATTCTAATTAGTTTAATATTCATATATAATATCATAAGTGGCAAAATTTTATTTTATTTTTACAAAATTTTTTGATTGTTACGAGAATTTGTTGCGTAGCAATTTATCGAGTGACATTTTAAAAAAAATCAAGAGCCGTTAGGCGAGTGATTTTTGATAAATGTCCCAAGATAAGTTGGCAACAAATTCGAGTAAATCAATTAGAAAATTTTGCCAAGACAAAATTTTATCACGAATGATATTCGTTATACCTATTTCGTAAATATACAACTTTCACGCAACTTTTCATGTAATCTTCTCTATTTTTTTTTTTTCATATTAAAAACCCAGTCTTTAGGTATAGCACTAGTTTCACTAACCTGGGTTGTTGAAAGTAGTTCATATTTTCTTTGCCTTCAAAATTCCATAAACTGATTCCATACCGAGGAACGCGTGTTTATTGTGTTACGCGGTGTGACAATTTTAAAATTTTCTCTTATTTCGATTAAAGATTTCTCACCGAAACGTTTATTTTCAGACATTTTTAACTGATTTCGAATTTTACAATATTAATCATAGACAAGAGAATTTTATATATTATATATGATATTAATGTTGACAACGTTATCATGAGAACAATAAAATTTTTGTTTTTGTGTGACAACGATTACCATGACAAAAAAATTGTCGCTGAAATAAAGGGTAGGTTGGTCACGTGTTGCTCATTTGAACGTTTGGTTGGTAGACCAGGGTCGGAAAAAAATTATAAACAAAAAATTGTCGATTGAAAATTTTTATTCATTGTTGAATGGAGGCACGCTATTTGTCAAAAAATCAATGAATGAAATAGTCATGAATATAATAGTTATTTACATTAGAGTGCAGTAAGTAAAATTTACAGTTCACAGACTCTATTTCAGGTTCGAAGAGTTGAAAACGAGAATCAAGTGAGTCTAAGCACTGTAAGTTAGCTATCGCACAAAAATTGAATTAAATTTTTTGGTCATAAAAATTATTAGAAGTCTCCTACAATTACTACTAACTAAAATCGACGTTTAAGTGACAAGTAATAATATGATTAACGTTTACGTGGCCAAAAAATAAATAAGTTTATGTACGATTTTCCGTTTCCTTGTGATCCGCTTGAAAATAAAATAGTATATTCCTATTATATATCTGTCATATATAATATACTAAATAATAGATATATTATATATCTATTATAGTTAATAATCTATTATATACAGGGTGTATCAGAAATGAACAAAAATTTAACCAGTGACACATCTCATGAAAAGAAACAATTCTTCTATATACCACTATTGCGACAAATGCTAAGAGTTTTGAATTTTGTCCCTCCCTAAAATTACGATACGCTTATGATCACTTAATTACCATTATAATATAACTAAGTTACCATTATAAAACTACATAGGTCAGTGGCGGGTATGGTATTTTGTACTAAATTTTTAAATAATTTTATCTTACAATTAATAACGGTTGAGATTCGGAAAAAATGAAACCTAAAAATTTTTTTTTAAGCGAAACCTATCACTGGTTAAATTTTTGACTATTATTTCTGATACACCCAGTTTAATAAATTCAGAACAAAGTGTTGTTTTGTGCTTCGTCAATCTGCCGGCCTTCAATCTCTGTACTTAGCCAAAAAGACTCGCGACTTCTCTTAAGAAGAACCTTGCACCATTTTTGCAATTGATTAGAACATTCTATATGACCTTAAAAAAGTTTTTATCCATTTTTTATTCGACAAAGAGATCATTGTAGCACGAAATTGATGTTTAAAAATTGCTGTTTAAATTTCGCGGCAATTTTGCTATGATGTCAAAAAACCAGTATCGACGTTGACAAATTTCGGACAATTTGTTAGTTAGTGTTTTTCAATTATAACAAAATGTTTACTGCGTACTTAGAAATGTGGAAGCTATAATTCTATTAACCAATAAACGAAAAGATAAGTATCAAACAACCAAAAAAATAACACGCAAACCGTTGCTAAAAGAATATGCAGCGTTGTCACTTTGTAGTCATATAAACAAAAACTCAAGCTACTCTTTTATGACATCATTATTCGTAGACATTAGGCCTACAATTCAAATCTATAAAATCTTCGGTTTTTAAGCTGCAATATTTTCTAAAAGATACATTATTTTTCAAATCTAAATGTTAAGTTATATTTAACTCCGAAATTTGGTTTTACGGGGAAGTGGACGACAAGGCAAAAACAAAAAAACTGTTTTATGAGGCCAACGTTTCGAATCCTTTATTGATTCTTCTTCAAGGCTCCTAATAAATGTCAGATTTGTTTGGCATTCTTCCGGCGACCACTGGCCGAGACAAATTGGTACCATGCCAAACAAATCTGACATTTATTAGGAGCCTTGAAGAAGAATCAATAAAGGATTCGAAACGTTGGCCTCATAAAACAGTTTTTTTGTTTTTGCCTTGTCGTCCACTTCCCCGTAAAACCAAATTTCGAATTTAATAAAAAAATGGACGTAATCCACCAAAATAGTTATATTTAACCTATGTAGATTCTAATAAAGCTTAATTTAAAAAAGTTGTCGCTTTATGCAAATGCCCTTTGATATAATCTATTAATTTTCAGTCGAGTCTTATTGAAAAAAACAAGCGGGGCCGAAAGATAAACACCTTTTGGTCGAGGTGTACACAAGATTTTTTAGTCGACTTTAAGAAAAAATTGAATTTTTACTATTAACATTTGTAGGTAACCTTTTTGTAAAAATTGCTCATTTTTCGACCGCTGCCAAACGGCGATTTTTCAACAGCATATGAGGCTAAAAAATCAATTTTTACAGCATTGAAGACTGAAAAAATCAATTTTGTTAAGATCGACTAAAATAGTTATTTACATACCGAGGACTGTTAAAACGGCTATAAGGATAGCGATCTTTTGGTCTGTAACAGAACAAGGTATAAAATACGTTTGTTTTTCATCATTTCGACTCACTATTATGGAAAAAGATTACGAAATATTGAGTAACAACATAGAAATATCAGAATACGTGATTCGGTTGACAACGAGCGAGCTGTTAATGATAGATTACAATATCTAGCTAGAAGGTGTTCCCGAAATGCTATATCTACACGCAGCAATATTCGGCCTATCCAAGATCTTCAAAACTACATCGATTTACTATAAGATGTATCTTCTAGAAGTACAATAATTGATTAGTGTAAGAAATAACTATTATGACCATAGAGATACATAAAATATACATGGATGAAAATTTTTCTATGAAAACGAACAATTCAATCGCTAAAATTAAATATTTTTCTATATTTTACATCAATTTGTCTGATATCTGCACGATTTGTGGCATTTGTTATTGAATTATTATTTACTTACTATTTGTAACTAAAAGTGTTTTCATTGTCACAGAAGTGAACTCTGGATACGCCTCTGTTTAGGAACTAGCATAGGCGCAAAAATTATGGTAAATGTCAAGGACAAGTATAGTGCTAGTAGTAGTAGGTAGTAGGTACTGCTAGCAGGACGGTGTAGTGCTTTACAAGTGGTGCAAATTGGACATCTATATAGGGTATCCCCGAAACTATTAGGTTTAGGAAAAAACGGTTTTCACATTTTCGAGTTCGTTTTAAAATCATTTTTATCTCTAGTGGTGAAAGTTATTTCCACGTTTAGTTTAAAAAAGTTGTATTTTTACATAGGGCTTATGGTAGAGAAAATATGTATTATATCATCATGTGCATGAGTAGAAAAAATTAGTTTTAGTTTTTTTTTCTTTTTTCTTTTTTCTTTTATAAGATAGTTATTATTTACCTAAGTTTAATTAATAATTATTAATTAATAATAATCACAATGTATAAAAAAATTTGGAGAAAATTAATTAAAATAATTAAAATTTTTATTGTATATACAATTATACATACCTAATTCAAGGACTATTACTTTGCAAAAAAGGTGTTACATATAATTGAGTAACAAGCATGCATGTATGTACAATGACATACTGAAAATAGATATTCTTTTTATTAACCGATTAAAAAATATCTGATATTTAGATACTATAAATTTTTTCTTCAATACCATCATCAATATCACGAGTAGTTTACACTTTGACAGTTTGTCGACTTGACACCTCAATACATAAAAGTAGGCCATATTCAAAACAGCTGAACACACATCGTTTTCTTTTATAGAAAAAAGTATATAACTTTAGTGTTACAGTCTATATACGTGTACTTAGAATATTTTATCAAATTTAAAAATAATTATAAACTTAATTAATTATGCGATAAAAAATAAAATTGCTTTAATTTTGTCAAGAGGAGTCCATTATGAAGATTGGTATGTTGAGGGTTATTTAATTACGCTGATGAAAAAGTAATGAAATATAAATTTAATATAAATACAGTTTCGACAAGTACATTTTTTAGAAATTTAAAATTTTTGCTGAAATAAAACAGATAATAAATATATGATCAACTCACCTTCCTCATACGTTTTTGATAGTTTTAGAAGTGAATATTTGTAGTCTTTAAAATCGTGCGACAATCGCAGCCATAATAATCGTCTTACACATAACCCGTCTTGACAGTTGAAATGGCGCGCAAAACTCGACGATGAGGCGTCGCGACGTCCGGCGTCGTCGATCGCATCCACGTCCCGATGCCGACTAAGCTCACGCACGAGCGCTCAGTTATTATGCAACAGCGGGCTTTGCACCCTTTAACACGCAGGCGCGACGTTTCGTTCGCCATCCTCAGTCCCCAGCCGTAATTAACCCTCGGCGAACTTTTAATTAATTTTAAAAACATTTCAAAAGCACTCGCCAACTATGGCACCGGCAAAAACCGTTCGATGCTGATATGCTCACACGAAGAACGCCTCAACGTTTTCAATCCAGAATGTAATCCGACGGTTGTTTTTCTGTGCCGCGAACAAACGAAGCTCGAACTTGTTGAAGTTGTCAGACACAGAAACGCTTTGTGAGGCCGCTCTTTGAGACATCTAGCGGCTGTCACAGGCAGCGCGTGCAATTTGTTTTCCAATATGGCGACTGGGGCCTTCAAACGCACACATGTCTCGACTTTTCTGCCTTGACGCTTTTCTCTCTCTCCCTAGAGACGATTTTTAATTTTAGTCTGCTTTCACCAAAATTAACTCGCACCAATGATGAGTGTACACGTCAAGTGTCAAAGCCAACGGGGAGATTATACAAAGGAACTGTGGCCAACTTGTTTGCATTTGTGGCATTAGCGCCTTCAATTTAACATTTCGGATGCAGACGGCAGGTTATTAACGCGAATCCATAATGGGTCAATAAAAGAGCGTTGAATTGGAAAGTGTTTCCAGCATCGTCAAGAACACTCCATGCAAACATTAAGAAAAGGCCAGAACAAGTTCTAGCTCACTCTTAATAAACATTTTACAAAACAAGATTTATTGGCACAATTTATTGAAAACAATACAAGATGTATGCAAAATGTTCGTCGCAGTCAAGAGTTCAACACCACAGAGAACGACTTCACATCACAAGCTGAGTCAGCTATAGAACTTCTTAAAAGCAAACAAGAATTTCATATGGACTCTTATGAAACCGTAATTCTAACTTCTATTATAAAAAAAAATGGATAGCTTGCAACGTTTTTTATATCTTTGGTAGTTCAGAAATGAAGAAACCCTAAAGCTTTGTGTTACTAAAGGTGTAATATTATTTGCATTTTTGCAAGTAACAAAAAAAAGTATCTACGTCCAAACCTAACACAGGGTAACTACAATATAAACTAAAGAGACACTTTTATCAACTATAATGATAGATGTCGCTCAGATTTTAAAACCATTTTGTGACTTTATTTATAAAAGTTGCAATTTGACGCAATGATATGAAATAATCCTTTTTTCAAAAGCTTTCAAATAGTATCAAAAAAATTAAAATTAACTAATCTTACAATTTTATATTAAAGGTTTTACTTACACTTGCTATGCTATGTCATATTCTGGTTATCCCTTCGGGTTTTTTAATTATTGACAACGGTATATCACTCCGGTATCAGACACTAAAAATTAATGCTGGTAATAGTTTACATCAATAGTTTTCTGAATTTAATTAACAATAATTTTTAATATAAAACAGTATCTTTTACCTAAAATAACACCAAAATAATAAAATACGTAAATATTAATTAATAAATCAGTAATGGACAAATTAAAAAATTACAAAAAAAAATTGATAAATAATTAACACACTGATAAAGCCTGCTTCCGAAAATATCGCTCACTTGACTCACTTGTCTGGTTCTTACTAACTGACTAACTCTGTCGTGGTCTTTGCGCCGGTTATATGTATAACAGTTCTCAAAATTATACGACGCTTCTCAAAATTTCCAGAAGTTTTCACGAACAATCTTCATTCTAATGAAACTTTTTTTATTTATTTATTGGAATTATTGAGATTGAGGACTTGAAATAAAACCATTTTTGTGTTGTCAACAAATTTCGTGGTTTTTATTGGCCACTATATCAAGACGTTACACAACGCTTCAGAAAAATGTTCATCACTATATCACCACTATTCTATCACTATCTTTTGTTTTATATATAAATTTTTTAATTATGTAACGTCTTAAAGTGGTCAAAGAATAAAACCAAAAAAATTGTCGACAACCCAAAAGTAATTATTTCAAAAAAGTTTTTGTTTATGTTTTCATATCTTAATAGTCCGAGAACTATATTAAAAATTAAGTTAATAACAAAAAACGTCATGAATCCAAGTTCGTGTAGTATTCAGCAATATAGTTCCATTATGATACAATTAAATTTGTACTAAAATATGTTTTTAATACGATTTTTTGTCTGACCTCCGGTTCAAAATTGACGGATCATTAAACTCTGATTAAATGAAAATATCGTGCTCTGATTGGCTAAAAATACGTTAATGAGAGATTAAGTATTATAACTCTTGATAAATAAACTCTTTTGACACTAACAGAAATATGAAATTATTTATTTAAACAAAATTTTTCTAAAATTTGAAAATACTTTCAGTTATTATAGTATTGCTCTGGTTGGGTAACATGAAACACCTCCAGGAAAATTTTGAATTTCCATAAAAAAACACATTGTAATACTTGTCTCTCATTGACTCTACTTGTCTCTCATTCAACCTCAAATTACAATTTTATTTTATTTGATACTGTTTTTTTTGTTTTTGGATTCGCCACTATCTAGGAGTTCGCTAGGCGCGTCGAAATACGCCGCTTTTACTAATTTCCCTGTCATTTTGCAAAAAAATAGAAATATCAACATTGCACTGAAAGCCAAAAAAATAATCCAAATTATAGAAAACAATCCTGTTCTGTCAATAGAATAAAAAATTCTTAAATTTGAATTTACTTTTGGTAGAAAAAGTAGTACGAATGGTACTGCTGCTAGTTAGTAGGTCGGTGTACAAAATCTGGCATAAATGGCGTTGCGTAAATAGTTTTTCTAATTTGCATCTCTTATAAAGAATCTATTATAACACTTATTTGAGGGTTGTTGTGGTGTAGCTATTATAGCATCTATTGTACTTTTACCCTTTATTTTTTATCTTTATTATAACTAATATATTATCTGAAATACTTAATAAATATGCGCAAATTATAAAAAAATGTATAACAACTTGTTTTTTAAACCATTGTGATTACTCATTATTGGCGTGGTGGAACAGTTAGCTAATATATGTACATATTTTAATCTCGGTCAGGTCTTTTTTCTGCGATGTAGTTGTTTTACCTAATTGTGAAGGTTTGTTTTGTTTGTGCGAGTGCACAACCGCTAACTGTAAATTTTATTTTTGAGGAAGAAACTTTTTGACGCAATTTTCAAAGTAATTTCATACTCCCCTCGAATACAAAGTTTAAAGTCTTGTAACCATTACAAAAATTTATTAATCAGAATCATATTATTTTTCTGGGTAGATCATTTCTTATACTTTAAGATACTTAATAAAGTGTTTCTTGTAGATTTGTTGTTTAAGTTATACAGGGTGTTAAAGACAGGCCCTGCAAAAAACAAAGTTTAGACATCTTCCATTTTAACAAAAAAAAATTGATTTGTTTAATGGATCTCGGAAGAGCTCTGGATTAAGCCCTCAATACAGTTTTACAGATTTTGAGCTACACTTATAAATTAAAGCAATAATCCAAAAAAACTGTTTTTTGTGCATTAATAAACACTAATAAAATTAACAAAATAATAATTTTGTTAATTGATGTAAAATTTTATCTCTTTTTGGCTTATTCTAAAGCTAAAAGTTCAAACTTGAATTTTGGAAGGAACGGTGAACATATTGTTAACATTTTGTGTAGAAAAAACTTTCAAAAATGACCAAATTTTTAAACAGCTTCAAATTTTAGTTTGGTAAAAGAAGGATAAGAATTTAAGCGTG
The DNA here is from genome assembly GCA_029207805.1 of Tribolium confusum. NCBI lineage: Eukaryota > Metazoa > Arthropoda > Insecta > Coleoptera > Tenebrionidae > Tribolium > Tribolium confusum. Next base: position 8,331,622 of record JALGAY010000003.1, read on the forward strand.
TATTTAAATACATAACTTGTTTTTTGTATTTCAACATCCTTGTAGCATTAGTTTGCTTAGTATTGGTTGGTGATTAAATCCGATTCCTTAAAGTATAATTTTAGAAAAAAATTGAAGCCCTTTTCTATAACTTAAACAGCTCGTTACCACGATACGGACGCTACTGTTTGCTATCCATAATTGCATCATTGGAAACAAGCCACTTAGATGAGCAAAAGTTTTAATTTTGTTCTAAAACATAGCTTTAAAAATCATATTTGAACACCAACTTATACCAAGTAAACTAATGCTACAAAGGTCTTGAGATTTAAAACACAAGTCATGTTTCTAATTACACGTTTAAATATTTACCATTGTTTTACCAACCTAATATTCAGAGCTGTCTAAATAAATGATTATTTTTGGAAGCCTTTTTTACACGAAGTGTTAACGGTATGTCTACCACACTTTCCAGAATTCAAGTTTAAACTTTTACTTTTAGAATAAGCTAAAAAAGAAAAAAAATACACCTATTAACAAAATTATTGCTTATAGTCCAAAAAACAGTTTTTTTGGATTTTGGTCTTAATTTATAAATTTAACTCAAAATCTGCAAAACTGTTGCGAAGATTTGGTCCAGCGCTCTTCAGAAACTTATTAACAAAATTCAAATGTTCTTTTTATTAAAATGGGAGCAGTGTTAACTTTTCGTTTTTACAAAAAATTTACAAAAAACGCTTTATTAAATATCTTAAAGCATAAGACTTCTCGTTTAAAATTTTTGTGATTCACTCCCGTCAGGGGGTTAAAAATGTAGGATGCAAAAACTCTTGAAATGTGTCTCCTTTCAAAAGAAAATCGACAATTCGGCAATTTTGCTTTAAGGCTCTACTACCCCTACGGAATCGCCTCTGCCTAATATACGTAGAAAATTATCACTAATTTTAGCTAGAAAAACTAACTTTGAAAGAGTTCTTGATATTTGTATGGTTAGTTGGTAAGTAACATCAATTTTCTAACATGTTTTCGTTAACATAAAATTGATTAAAAAAAAGTTATTCAATAAAAACATTGAAATATCGCCTATGTCTAATATGCGTAGAAAATTATTACTCATTTTGCTTAGAAAAATTAATTTTGAAAGAGTTCTTGATATTTGTATCGTTAGTTGATAGCTAACTATAGTTCCCTGACATATTTTCGTTAGCAGAAAAGTGATTAAAAAAAAGTTATTGAATAAAAACGTTGAAATTAATTTTACTCATTTTTTTAAAAAAGTACATCATAACAAAACAAACTAAACAGCATTTGATAGCGAATTGTAAACTACAGGTCCAAGACACCATTAGTTTATATTTTGTCATTCGGATTCTTTGATATAAAGCAATAATTAAATTAAAAGTAGACAACCCACAATACGTCAATTCCCCAGTATGTCTTGTTTAGATAAAGATTTATGATCCCCAACACCAGGTAAGAACCATAGACACAGCAGGGACTAAACCGAGGGATGAACCCAACTATTGTACTGTAATTATTACTATTTGAGAAAGAGATCAGCATTTAGAAATTCAATTAACTTGTATGATAATTTTAGGAGTAATGACATTCGCGGTCATTTAATAATTTTTTCGTTGACCGATTTTAACGTTTTAATGTTATTTTGTTATACTCATGTTATACTCATAAAAATAAGAAAAAAACAGTGACAGACTCTAACATCATAAATTTGAATTAACAATTTTTATACGTAATAATTTTTTTAGCAAACGTGATTCTTACGTGAAATTGAAAATATATTTAGTTGACGTTATTGTCTTCTGATAGACTTTGTGGAAAAGTGAATGGAAAATGCTGAAAAATATAAAAATGGTTTACCTCAAAGACAAAAAAAGAATGAAAGTATTTTATAAAGTCTTATATTTATTGATGCGATAAAAAAGATAAAATTGGTTTTGATTTGTAATTAATTTCTATTTTTGTCAAAAAAAGAGTTTACGGTCAACGAAAATATATTGTAATAAACTCGTTTCTTATTGTGCAATTAATAAACTCAACTATTAAAGGCACTTACTCGTTATCGCTCGTTCGCGCTTTAAACAGTTTTATTTATTAATCGCTTTCATTAACAAACTAGTTTATTAAATTAACTATAGCTGCTTTGATTTTATAAAAACCAAGTGAGTGCTACCTTACTTGTAAAGAAAATCAAACCGCATAAAAAATATACGTGTGAATAATAATTATTACCATTATTGGGTATTACACAATTTTAAGTCATAAATATATACATTATATATTATAAGTTATAATAACACCATGGTTGCACTTAGCTTTGTTCTTGTTTTGAAACTAATGTGGCATCTAAAAATGTTTACTGGATTACTCTTAGAATTACTGATCTTCTCACCACTACAAGGTGCCAATCAAATGAAGAGGTATTTTACTCTAATTTTCTTTCAATTATTTATTATAAATTAAAAATTTATTGCGAAATTTTACAACATTAATAATTATAGGTCTTTTTTTAGTATACTTCGTAAGGGTAAATTTCGGCTATGTCGTGAGTCAATTATCTCTGGTAACATGGCATTCATATAAAATTTTTCTAAAATATTAATCATTTTTCCATTCCAATATTTATTATCATCTCTTTTAATAATACAGTATTTTAAATCACATTCTGTGTATACTATAAAATAACATGTTTTGCGATTTGTTATATGAAGCTGACCTTGCACTTGATACATATAATTATCTTTTTCTTTTAAAACTATATTGTTACAGTTTTGGGGATCTAACTCTAAGTATTTAATAAGTTTTTGTTCTACAGCTGTTTTAATGTCTGTATGTCTTGCATTAAAAGGGCATTTAATTTCAACAATACTATTTGAACCAATTAATCCATCTGGTGAAGCTCCTAAAAATCTTTTCTCTTTATCAATGAAAAAACCGCATGATTTTAGTTTTAAACCTGTAACTTCTTCGAATTTTAATTTTGCGTTTTCTTCATGATCAATACCCCATTGCATAGAATCCGGCAATTTTTTAAATTTAGACGCACCTACTTGATTTAATATATTTCTTACAGTATTTGCTGTATCGGTTGTAGATTTCATATTAATAACTTTTCCAAAATTGCTAGCTGTCAATCTATTATTTCTCTGTTTGTCCCACTCGCTGTTGTCTCGTTGTCCAATTGTAGCAATAGAAATATTTATAATATCGCAAGAAGTTAATTCGTTCAAAAAATTTACTTTAATTAGTTCATATGTTTCTTGTGACATATCAGTTATTTCCTCCTCTAACAATGCACCATAATCTAAATCCGCATTTTGTATACGAACTCTTCTTTTTTTATTTTCTACATTTTGAGCACGCCGTTTAACTTTTAGTAAATATTCTTCAAATTTTTTTGTGTAAATTCTAACAGAATCTGAAATTTGTTCAATTATTTTGTATACAAATGAATTTCTATTATTAAAATTTATAGCGGCCGCAAGACATCTTCCATAATATGATCCCCGAAGTGAAAAATTTATTCTTTTACCGCCAATAAATTTGTTTACTACTGAGTTAAATGATTCTACAGAATTATTATCTACATCATACAAAAGACTAGATGATAAATTTGCAACTCTCTTTAATGCCTGCATAAAAGAGCTAAATAAAGAACTATTTAAAAAATCTGAGTAAGCTACTACGTTGTCAATTTGGCCAACTTTTTTACAAAAATACGGTGCGCAATTTAAATGATTTCCAAAAATATGTGCTGGTCCATTTAAAATATCATTTTTTAGGTTTTCCGTTTTTTGATACAAAGAAAGATTTTCGTTTTTTCTATATTTTATAGCAGAAACAATTGCGGTTCTAAATTTCATATAATTGTTACGTAAAAATTTTTTAATATTAACATCAGAATGAGGAGTTTTTGCTATTTCCCTAATTTTGTTACAAAAGGTAACGCTAAGTTCAAACTTTTCACTGGACCACTCTGTATTAACGGACAGATTTGGGATCTGTAGAATCAAATCTGGACATATCTGATGTCTACAAACAATAGATAGCTTACAAGTTAAATAAAAAAAATTTAAAAAAAATATTGTTTTTAATATTCTATAACAATTATTTTTTGCGTTTGTATAAACCATTATTTTCTTTATTTGGACTTATAATTTCCCACTTCCAATTTTTTTCCTCAAATGCAAAGGTATATATTGTGATAGCTCGTTAGCAAGGGTTTAAAACAAAGAATATTAGTCACTTTTACTTTTGCATTTTGGTAATCTAAAGTCAAACACAGTAACCAAGAAGCAAGAGGTCGATATCATTAGTAAAGTGTGACCCATCTTGGTGCGTGCTCAGCTGAGGTTTACAATTATAAGCCGACCACGGCAGACGAATTCTTTTTAACTTTAGAGCAAAAAACCGGCTCTAAGGCAGTCTAATTATCTTAAAAAGTGTAGGTGGTGCTTTAATTTTATCCAGAAATTTATGTATTTATATTAATAATAAAGTTGTCGCCATAGGGTTAGTCAAGAACCTTATAATGTGATTGTTTTATTTTTGTTAATGTTTTCGTTTTTATCACGACTATGTTATTATATTAATATTTCTCGAAAGACAGGACTTTTTAAAAAGAATGAAAAACTGGGAATAGTTCTGACGTTTCGCCGTATTAGAGTTTCTTCAAAGACAACTACTTATAGCTTTTTTTATTTTGGCTTTCACATCTGGTGATTTTTTGCTTTACGCGATCACTTATAGAGGTACGTTGTCTTAGCTACTCTAATTTTGTATATATTAGAAAATGCATTGAGTTAAGCATAAAAGACAATAAATGCAAAAAGCATAGTCAAAAGAGATCTCTAATAGCAGAAATTATGTTTTCGCTTGACACAAATTTTAAGTGCGGTACGAAGCCAAATTTGAAGTTCTAGAATTGCGACGTTAAAAAATATAGAGAATTTTATATCTCATTTAGTTAAAAGGAGATAAAAGACTGTCTTAGAGAGATTTCTGGATTACACATTAAATGATATTTTTTTAACTAATGAGTTTTATAACAAGAATAGTTTTAGTTTTCAGATTTTAATAAATTATTTGAGCAGAAGCTTAAAGTGTTGTTTTCCTTAACTCATATCAAACTTTTAACAACGAATTTTCATTAGACTGCTAGGTATTACAGTAATTAAATTGTAAATAAGTTTGTGCTCGCCTCGAGACGGATGTAAATTTCCCAAAGGCCTAGGTGTGCGTTCGCTCGATGTCTTGTGCACGTGTTGAAGAGGTGATTTTTCACCTGTCATCCCCAGGTCCAGGAGCGCCTCTTCAACACAGCTCGTAAGGATGTTGAGAACTCCGCAGCAAAAACCATTACGGCGCGATTCACAAAAGCCCAAAGTGTATGTGTACACGTCTCAAACTTCATACCGAATAAGAAAACCGTCCTCGATGATTTTGTTATTATAAAAGGACCGAAACAAACAAGAAAAAAAATTACACATTTTACACCCCGCGCACGTTCGCGCAATTCGCTCCAAACACTCCTGCGTGTCCTGGATTTGTAATAAACGGAATAATTTCCAGGATACATGAAACTGATAAATTAATTTTCGAAGCGGAGCACCGATCGCTTCGATTTAATATCGGCGAGAAATGGGCCAACAAAAATAATATATAATTTTATGAATTATTCCAAGAGTCTTTTCTTTTTGTGGAAAGAAGGGGTTGGAAGCGGCAGCACCGCCGCCACATGGTGTGCAGCTGTTGCCGTCGCCAGCTGTGACACCAATCTGCGCACACAAAATATATTAAAAACACATTACTTCGGAATAATTACCGGACTACGATCGATTCCAAACAAAAAGCCTCTTATACTTAACATTAAAAATTTAACATAGAAAAGTTTTATTGCATAAAAGTGGTAACAACAACAACATTTCAATTCTTATTCAGAACAACATCTCTAATCTGTTGAGTCAACCACTCGACTCCTTCTTGAAGTCCTTCTCCTGTTAGAGCGTTACTTGCAGCGATGTGCCACGGCTTATCCATAATCTTATCTAGCCCTAACCCTGCCGCAATTTTTACACTACTCAAAGCATCCTTACAATCCATTTTATTGGCAAAAAACAAAATTGGAATTTTCCGATTACAAATATCCGGATGTTGTAACAACAAATCGAGTTCTTCCTTTACCACAACCAATCTGAGTCGATCGCTACTGTCTACCACGAAAATAATACCATGACAGTCCTTGTAGTAATGTTCCCAGAGGTCGCGGTAGCGGCCGTGTCCCGACATATCAAATGCCGTAAAGGCCAAATTTTGGTCTAAAATAAATTTTTTATTTCAAGTTTTTTTAAAAAGATTAGAACTTACTTTGAAATTTCTCGACACTGAAGCCCACCGTTGGCACAATTTCAGTAACTCGTTCTTCCTCATGTTTGAAATGATTCACGACTGTTGATTTACCACTATTATTAAGTCCAACTACCAAAACATTAACTTCTTTCTTTCGCACTCCCAGAAAAAGGGCAAACTTACTAAACAAACCCATGACGCATGACCTGTGTTTGTATTGTCGATCTGCGTTACCATGGATTAAAACAATCAATGAACAGCAAAACAAAGTTAGGGTAAAACCCTCAGTTTTTTTAACCAAAAACGGTATCTGCCCACATCCTTTTTTGTAAATTTATATGATTGAAAACCAATTAAATTTTGATCCAAATCAAAAATGGGAGTATCGCTTTCTGTAAGATTCTGCATTTTTTCTATTGGCAAAGTCTTTATATTGAGTGTGTCATATTTGAAACTTTTTCGAAAAGGCAGCTTTAAACTAACATTCCAGTATAATATTTTGCCAGTAGTTGCATTATTTGAAATATTTGAAAGATTGGAAATGTAAAAGGTTGTCTTAGATCGATCAGATTTGAACTTGATTGCTACTAAGTTTTGATTCCTGTAAACTTTTCTTATTTTTTTAATGTTGCCACCTTTTAACCAATTTTCCGCATTTGTTCTAACTGTAAATAAAGGCCACTTAACGATTGAATAGTTAAAACAATTTGTAGTTGTTAAAGCCCAAGTTGGTGAAAAATATGCGACCGTGCATTTGAAAACTTGGTCATTACAATTCTCATAATTCTGTTTTTCTAATAAAGCAGCAACTGGAAGGTGAGATGTATATTCCAAATTATTTATAAATCTTTTTCTTAATTTTTGTCTTATTGGTAATGAAGTGGAATTAGATACGTTTGTTTCTTTTTCTTAAAAAATTTAGTATTTAAAACAAAAATTCGTTTTTATGAACTTCCTACACTAGTGCGCACTGAAAGTATATGCATCTTTTTTTAATAACATATGATATACAGAGGTGAAATACACTGAATGCGCACTAGTACAATTGATCAAAAAAACTTTGAGTACCTGATTTTGCTGCTGTTGAAATATCTGAAAACATTTTTTAAATATTTTTATAACAATTATGTTTCTTACTTTGAAGATCAACTAACCACAATGACTCTGTTTGATTTAAATTTTCTTGAACTAAAAATTATTTATTAAATTTTTCGGTATTTTATGCTACATTTACTATTACTTTCCTCTTTCCAGTATAAAAGTAATGAGCATACTGTATCACAATTTTTTGATGTATACCGGGCCAGGAAGAATAAAAAGTAAACGCTGATCATTATTACTAGAAAGGTTCCTACTACTATAGATAGCAGTATGAGACCTAATTGGAAAAGCCTCTTGTTTGTCCAATTCTAAAAGAAAAGTAAATGATTAAATAGTTTCTTTTGCAAATATTTTTACTGTAGTCATTTTTGGTGAATCAGAAAAGGTTTGAATACTGAAGCAACTTTTTGACGTTTGGAATATATTTTTTGACAAAAGCATGCTTTGATATCAATTAGCAAAAAAGGACACAAATTGGAAGCAATTTTTAATTTTTCTTATTCACAACGCTATTAATCCAAGATTTATACTGATAAACATTAACGTACATAACTATAGAATAATTGTAGTTTTTAGAACATAAAGTTTTTGCGTAAAATCCTACAAAGGCATGAAATTCGTTGAATATGAGAGCATTTTTTGTATTATTTCTTTTACAAAGACTATTTTTGTTTGCCGCAAAGCAGTAAAGATTATCTTTGCAAAACTTGCTGCAATTAATATTTTGATAAATTTCAAAATCAACTGTTTCTAGTATTTCAAACTTTTGCCTTAGGTGTAAAGGCAAATCTAATTTATTTTTCCAAAAAACCATATACCCTCGTTTCTTATTTCCGAGCTGCTCTATTGTACATTCAATCAAGTGATTCTTTTCAAATTCAATCAAAGCAAGTTTTTCGATTTTTGTGTCATTACAATAAACAATATTTTTAACACTGGTAAGAATTCCTTCTTTTGACCAATAAGGAGACGAAATTCTGATAGATAATAAATCTTTATCTTTTGCACACTTTTCTCTGCATAATACCCATTTACTTGAAACTATTACTACTATGCATTTTAGAGTTTGCTTTTCATCATCGTTATAAATATTCTCAAGTAGCGCAGCGATTGGCAATAAGTCAAATCGTCTTATGCGATGAGGTTTAGTATCGTCATTATCATATACTTTGCTTCGTTTAACTTTTTTTGGAGATGTCGTAGTAGTTGTTGAAAGAGTGGTAGTGTTTATTGGAAGAGCGTCGTCGTCTTTTTGCTTGACATATCCTTCAGGTAATTCTGTGCCATATCTGTTGTCTGTTTCTTCAACACAACAAAGAGTAGCACACTGTCCAGATTGACTCGATGTTAAACCAAATACAATGTATGTTATTATCAAAGCAATTAGGAAAGGTATAGCTACAATAAGAATAAGAACAAGACCCATTTGAAATGTTGTTAATTTCGACCAACAACTCTAAATAAAAAATTAATTTTTGTTATAGATGTTTGTTGTCTTACCATTATAAATTAAAAACAGTTTTTTAGAAGTGTAATTTTACAAATTTCCTAAATGTCAAATTCTTTATGTCAATTTTTTGTGTCTTTAAATTGTTCTTAAAATTACATTTTTTCTATGCGATCATTTAATTGTTAAGATATTTCCTGATTTTTATCTACATATCCATGAGCTATAACAATATTTTAATGTAACTCACTTTATTCGTAAATAAGAGAAAATGAAGCACATTTTTGAATGTCTTGCATAACAATCTCTCACGAGATGTGCTTTTTTTCGCCAAAATCTAGTAGATGAAATTTCAAAAATCCTGATCGATTGAGTTTACCAAACAAAAGGATAGAGATCTTCTTTGGATTCCGCCAACTGCAATAAACTATCACAAATTTGTGGGAGTAAACAAGAATGCTACTAGATACAAAATACTGTGACGCGAACGACTCAATTCTAAGAAGCGGTGAATCAGAGTATCGAGTATTGTGTTGTGGACCGCTCACTTCTAGGAACTGAATAGAACTTCGAGTATTATTTACGTTTTGAATGGGTTTATTTATTCTTGTTTACGTCGGCATTGTTTGTCGCTATTGTGATTGAATTCCAATCATCTTGCCGAATTGAAATAATTCAGGAGAAACGCGAGAAAATACTCGAAAGTTCTGGAAAGAGTCCATACCCCTATATATATGCGAGACAGCGAGTCAGTCAGTCAGTCTGGTTTTGGGAGAGCGACATAAAGGCGAACTCCGGCGATATCCAGCGAATTTAGAAAGCGATAAATTAAAGTGTTTTGTGTTCCGTTAGTGATTTAGAATATTAGCTGTGTTAATTAGTTGTAATTAATTTGATTTGTAAATAAACTTGACGAGAAATTATCTCCAGCTCTTTAAATCAGAAACCCACATATAATAAACGTCACACTGGTGTCAGAAGTGGGATTTAAAGAAGCTTGGTGGACAAAGAAAAGTTTATGTCTCTGGAAACTTCTGGAAGAACAACAAGAAGTCAGACAAGAACCATGGAGGAACAACTTCGTGTATTCTTCGAGAAACTAGAAAAACAACGCTTGGAAGATAAAGAAGAACAGAAGAAATTTCTGGAAGATCAAGAAAAACGAAGAATGCAAGAAAAAGAAGAAGAAGAAAAACGACGACTGCAAGAAAAAGAAGAAGAAGAAAAACGTCGAATGGAAGAGCAAGAAAGAATTTTCGAAAAATTCGATACCTTACAAGATGCTCTTAAGAAAGATGTCGAAGAAGTAAAAAAGGAATTTGAGGAAAAAGTTTTCGAAGTAAAAGAAGAAGTAAAAGAAGAGATAAAAGAAGTTAGGGAAGAATTAGAAAAGAAAGTTTTAGAATTGGAAAGTAAAATGAAGAAACTTGGAACAGGACAAATTTTAGGAAGCGAAGTAACATCGCAACGAGTAAAACCCCCAACTTTCGATGGTCAGTCTTCGTGGTCAATGTATAGGAGGCAGTTTGAAGCAGCGGCGGAGATAAATTGCTGGAATGATGAAGAAAAAGCCACAGCTCTGGTGTTAGCACTGCGAGGACCAGCTCTCCAGCTGCTTCAGAATGTATCTGATCGTGATCAGAAAAACTATCACGCAGTGGTCAACGCCTTGGAATTGCGCTACGGAGACCAGCACATGGACAGAGTATACCAAATGATGCTTAAGTCCCGACATCAGAAAAGCAACGAAAGTTTGCAAGAATATGCCGCGGAAATAGAAAGATTGGTTAATTTAGGTTATCCTTCCGCACCTGCAGACCTTCGCCATGAGATGGAAGCCAGCGCATTTATTGATGGTTTAAGAGATGGCGATTTACGACGTTATCTACGTCTACATAGATATAAAACCTGTGCTGACGCGCTTATCCACGCGTTAGAATATGAGGCGGCAAATGAAGACTTTTCACGACGACCAGCTCAACGCGTGCGATTGATGTCCGCAGAGGAAACTCCAACAAATAATTGCTGCTGCGAAGAACTGAAGAGTATGTTGGAAAAGATGCAGCAGACACCAGCACGCACTGGAGGACGGCCTAAGTGTTATGGTTGTGGTAAGATAGGCCATATAAGAAGGGATTGCCGCCAACGGGGAAGGTCTGAGGATGTAAGGAGGGGTCAGGAAGATGTCACAGGCCCCTCAATTTCCCGGCATCAGGAAAACTAATTTCAGCTAGCACTTTGGGGCGTGTGCTAGCTGATACGCCCAAAGCCCCTAGGATCATCTCCGTCTCGCAGCTAGGAAAAGGAAATGATAGTCTGTTGCTGGATGGACGAATCAACGGTCGAGACACCAAGATGACGGTTGACACGGGAGCAACACTTTCTCTAGTGAGACGGGACATGCTGGAAACATCTCAAAATATCTACATGACAAGATGTAACTTCGTTTTGAAAACCGCTACTGGTGAAACAGCACAAGTACATGGAGAAGCTAATGTCAAACTTGAGATAGGACCATTCAATATTGTACACCGAATGGTTGTAGCTGAGATAGTTGATGAAGTGATCTTGGGTTTGGACATTATGGACAAATATGGATTTGTGCTGGATATTAAGAACAGGATGTTACAAATGGGAAACGAAGAAATCTTGTTACATTCTGCGACCGCTTCATCTGACCATGTAGACATCATCGTCTCAGAATCAGTTCGTGTCCCCGGCAATTCTGAGAAAATTGTGCTGGCAGAGTTGGAAAAAGATCCTGGGGGATACCGAACGGGAGTTGTTGAACCGGACATGACGAAATTCACGAATGCGACACACAATAAACAGATCTTGGTAGCTAGAGCACTCGTTGAGGCTGGTGGAAAGATTCCTATTCGCATAGCCAATCTCAGCGAAAATCGAGTTACGTTGCAGAAAGGGGAACAGATTGGCTTCTTTCAGCCTGCATTACGAGTTGTTCGTTGTGAAGAAAAGGACAACAAGAGTTACCAGGAAGGAGAAGGTAAAAATAACCCGGAATTGGAAAATTATTTTCTGGAAGAATGGCAACACTTATCAGAAGATCAGAGGAAAGCAGCCACTGCTTTTATTCGAAAGGAACAAGACATTTTTGCAATAGGGGACAAGATTACGGGAAGAACTAATTTGGTACAGCATCGAATTAATACGGGATCAGTACAACCTATTCGTCAGCCCCCGAGAAGACTCCCCTTTGCGAAACAGGAAGAAGTGGCTCGAATGATCGAAAAAATGAAAGAAGATGGCGTCATTGAAGATTCGTCAAGTCCCTGGTCTTCACTAGTTGTACTAGTAACAAAGAAAGATGGGTCAACTCGTTTCTGCGTTGACTATAGACGGCTCAACGAAGTAACGAAGAAAGATAGTTACCCACTTCCACGCATCGACGATACACTGAGCATGTTAGCTGGTTCCCAATGGTTTTCTACTTTAGACTTGAAGAGTGGGTATTGGCAGGTTGGAATTCACCCTGAGGATAAGGAGAAAACTGCCTTCTCGACTGGAACTGGGCTCTACCAGTTTAATGTTATGCCTTTTGGACTTTGTAATGCGCCAGCTACGTTCGAGCGGCTAATGGAACTTGTCCTTCGAGGGTTGACTTGGAGAACTTGCCTTGTGTACCTTGATGATGTGATGGTTATTGGGAAAACTTTCGAAGAACATCAAAGTAACCTGCAAGAAATTTTCAGCCGATTGCGAAACGCTCGTCTTCAACTTAACCCTAAAAAGTGTTGCCTTTTCCAAAGAAAAGTCAAGTTTTTGGGACACGTTGTTTCATCGAATGGGATACAAACTGACCCTGAGAAGACTGCAGCCGTACGGGAATGGCCCCGACCTAATGATAAGCACCAACTACGAAGCTTTTTGGGTCTTTGCACCTACTATCGCCGTTTTGTCAAAGGATTCGCCGATATTGCCAAACCTCTTCATAAACTGACCGAAAAGAAGACGCCTTTTATTTGGGACAAAGAGTGTGAATCGGCCTTCAAAACATTAAAAGTTACACTCTGTACGGGACCAATACTTGCTTACCCAAGGGCAAAAGGTCAGTTTATTTTAGATACGGACGCCAGTAATAATGGAGTTGGCGCAGTATTAACTCAAGTACAGGATGGCGAAGAGAGGGTTATCGAATATTATAGTAAGGTTCTTTCTAAACCTGAAAGGAATTACTGTGTCACCCGAAGAGAACTGTTGGCTATCGTGAACGCGGTAAGCCATTTCCACAAATATTTATACGGCCAACATTTTACAATAAGGACAGATCATGCCGCTTTAAAGTGGCTGTTAAATTTGAAGAATGCTGAAGGTCAAACAGCGAGATGGATTGAGAGACTTCAGCAGTATGATTTTGAAATCAAGCATCGCTCGGGAAGGTCTCATCAAAATGCAGACGCCTTGTCCAGAAGACCGTGCAGAGCCGACTGCAAACATTGTAGCCAACGAGAACAAGCTGACCACCTGTGCAACCTTAGAAGGCTAGTTTTGCAACCTACTGACGGATGGACAGCTGAAGAAATAAGAACAGAGCAACTGCAAGACGATGAGATCGGACCGATTTTACAAAGCAAGGAGAACGGAAATGTAAGACCGCAATGGCATGACATTTCAAATAAGAGTCCTGCTCTGAAGGCGTTGTGGGCACAATGGGACTCCCTGAAAGTCGAAAATGGGCTGCTCAAAAGGGCTTGGGAAAGCGCGGATGGAAAGACGGTAACAATGCAGCTAGTCCTACCGAAGAGTCGTGTAAAGGAAGTCTTAAGGGAAATCCATGATGGAAGATCTGGAGCTCACTTCGGCGTCAACAAAACCTTGGGGAAGGTTCGCGAACGCTTTTATTGGGTCAATAGCCGAGAAGATGTCGCTAATTGGTGCCGGAAATGTACAACATGTGCTGCGAGTAAAGGCCCGAAAACTCGTAGCCGGGGAGCCATGAAGCAATACAACGTTGGGGCTCCGTTTGAGAGGATTGCGTTTGATATTGCGGGTCCATTTCCAGTCACCGACTCGGGCAACAAATACATTATGGTTGTTGCCGACTATTTCAGTAAATGGCCTGAGGCATACGCGTTACCAAACCAAGAAGCTATTACTGTGTCTCGTGCTTTGGTGGATAATTGGATTTCTCGTTATGGGCTTCCCATGGAAATGCATTCGGACCAAGGGCGAAACTTTGAGTCAGGGGTTTTCCAAGGAATTTGTGATCTCTTGGGTATTCGGAAAACCAGGACTACACCGCTGCATCCTCAGTCCGACGGAATGGTCGAGCGCTTTAACAGCACCATGGAAGAGCACCTATCGAAAGTTGTAGAGGCCCATCAAAGAGATTGGGATCGCCATTTACCGTTGTTTTTGTTGGCTTACAGAGCGGCGATCCATGAAACTACAAATCAAACTCCAGCCAAGATTTTGTTTGGACGGGAACTCCGCTTGCCTTGTGACCTTGTGTTTGGGACACCCACTCAAGAACCCAAGGAAGTTAGAAGCTATGTAGAAGAGCTTCAAGAGACGATGTCCCATATCCACGACTTGGCTCGAGACCGAATTGAGATTGCCAGTGACAGGATGAAGACGCGGTACGATTTGAGGGCGAATTCGGTAGGGTTTCAAGAGGGAGATTTGGTCTGGCTATTTAACCCTCAACGGAAGAAAGGGCGATGTCCGAAGCTTCAGCCGAAATGGGAAGGCCCTTATACCGTACTGACCCGACTTAACGACGTGGTGTATAGAATCCAAAAGAACCCCAGGGCTAAGATGAAGGTAGTGCATTTAGACCGTTTAGCCCCCTATGCGGGTTCAAATGACGATGAATGATTGTTCGAGACGAACAATTCTTAAGAGGGGGGTAGTGTGACGCGAACGACTCAATTCTAAGAAGCGGTGAATCAGAGTATCGAGTATTGTGTTGTGGACCGCTCACTTCTAGGAACTGAATAGAACTTCGAGTATTATTTACGTTTTGAATGGGTTTATTTATTCTTGTTTACGTCGGCATTGTTTGTCGCTATTGTGATTGAATTCCAATCATCTTGCCGAATTGAAATAATTCAGGAGAAACGCGAGAAAATACTCGAAAGTTCTGGAAAGAGTCCATACCCCTATATATATGCGAGACAGCGAGTCAGTCAGTCAGTCTGGTTTTGGGAGAGCGACATAAAGGCGAACTCCGGCGATATCCAGCGAATTTAGAAAGCGATAAATTAAAGTGTTTTGTGTTCCGTTAGTGATTTAGAATATTAGCTGTGTTAATTAGTTGTAATTAATTTGATTTGTAAATAAACTTGACGAGAAATTATCTCCAGCTCTTTAAATCAGAAACCCACATATAATAAACGTCACAATACATTCCTCGAAAATTCAAGTAATGTTATATTCTATGTCAGAGCGCTGTAACAACGAAATTGTAAAATACATGTCTCTTGTCCCAAAATCTAGAGAATGTCGTATTAAATTTTTTAAATAAAATAAGAAGAAAAAATTGAAAAGTTTTATAAAAAAATTTAAGTTTTGCACATAGAAGTCGCAGTTCTTAAAAACACTTGCAAAAATTTGGATTTTTAAACATAAACCTATCTAAATCAGATTTTGCTATTAATCCGAACTCTGTAGCTAGTCGTTTTGTAAAAGCTTTAAACTTCACTAAGTTAGAAACAAAAGCAAAGAAAGAAATAAAAGATCGGATTTAGAAACAAAGAAGAAAGATAAACGTTTCAGAAGAGTTTTCGAGATATAACATATAATAACGCAAATAAAAAACAAAAAACAAAACTAAAAGATAAGATTCAAAGTATGCACTGTTATTATCAATTCATAATTTAATTTGTCATTTTAGGTTATTAAATACCTGAATTAGTGTATTTGGAGTTACATTGTTCACTTTTTTTACAATTACAGCTTAAAATTTTTCAACGATATTTAAATTTTTGTTGAATACTCTACTTTTAACGTACTCAAACAAGAAGAAATCTAATAGAGTGAGGTCAGGAGATTTACTTGGCCAAGTTCCTCCACCTATTTGGGAAAAGTTGCTCTAAATATTCTATTGTCGCACGAACGGTGTACTGTTGCAGAGACTTGCTGAAAGTAGCTTCTTCTCACCCAGCATCAAATATGAATTTAAAGTATGATCACAATAGCCAGTTTTAATAGCCAAAAATTGAATGCTGCCAACTAATGTGTAATTTTTGATTACCTTGTATATCTGTTTTACATTAATTTATTGTTTTCTTTTTTCTTTTTTTTGCCTTTTCTTTCAAATTTGACACATTATTATTATTATTTTGTTATTTATTTAAACGTGTGTTGTCTCAAAATAATATTCGCAACAAAAAGAACAGACATCAAATCGTGACAAGTGTGTGACAATCATTAGTTTCTATTTTATTTACATACAATACATTATATCTGTCATCTGTAGATAAAAGATAGAGGAAATGTAAAACCATTAATCTGTCATCAACTGACAGACCAATGTCTAAAACTTCAGTTTGACACATAATTATTTTGTATAAATATTTCTAAAACATGGTAAAACTGTTAAATCATAGCAATTTGTACAAAACTTAAGAGTTTGTAGAAAACTTCTTTTCAGCTAGGCCTTTGCCTCGTCCTGATGGTAGCAGTACCGTTCTTGTTCACTAATAATATTATATTTGGTCTAAAGATTTGGATTGAATAATTTTGAAGAATGCCAAGTTTTATGCTGCAAATTAATAAAAACGAAGAAACGAGAGTATTTATAACGAGCATGAACATATAAACGAGCATGAGCATAAACGAGCATATGTGGAGTTTGAATATAGTTTAACAATTAATAAAAGATTGATCAGTGTTCCACGTAAGCTCTTTCTTCCAATAATACGTCAAAAACTATGTTATTTTTTTAAGTAAATTCTGGAAAATACAAAGTAACAGAAAATTTTTCCGTTGGTGCTTTACTAGAAAACCGTTATGTTGATAAAGATGGGCAAGTTTTTTGATGTCCTATTGGTTTTGTTGCCAAAAATTGGGATTTAACAGTGATACATTATGTTAAAAATTTGAATAGCATTAGAGTAGGATCAGCTTAGTGGTCAATTGGAGGAACTACAGAGAAGATAAAAAACGTGTATTTTTCAAAATATAGTTTAGTCTTGATTAATTTTGATGCAGTAGATATTAATGTAACAAGAATTGGAATTTTTGATAAACAGCTTGTTTTACGTTTACCTGGAATAGCAAAGTAAATGTTTCTTTGGCAAACAGGCAAAAGTTTAACAAGCTGATAAATTTTAATGTATTTGTATATGCGGTAGATTAGTGTTTGAATTTTTCAAAAACCTCACATTTTTTCTGTTTCATTACAAACAGAAATGATTTTTGTAGGAAAAAAATTAATAAACATACGCTAGATCAAAAGAATTACTTTGTTGGTTTCTAGAAATATTTTGTCCTAAAAATAAAAAAAATTGCAATTTTTTTTATATTAAGCTGAATAATTATAAAGCCTGGATCTATAACATTATCGATAATTTTTCTTGAATAAAAATTTCTTATTTGATTATTTTTTATATTTTTACGATGAGTAGGTAGGTAACATGACAAGTTTAAATGACAAATAAATCAATTGTAAATGTTTGCAACATCAAATGATGAAGAACCACAGCCAAAAGTAAGCTTTTATATTTAAAACTTTGAACAATGTCTTTTATAGACATGCTGGTCGACAAAAACTCCGTTTCAAATGGGTTTAATTTTAGTACTATGTGTAGCAATTCCATTTTTAATTATGCTGATAATTGCATACATCTTTTCTCTAATAGTTGGAAATCAATCGGGAAGTTGTTCTACCTTGTGTGACACGCTTTACTACTGGAAAACGCAAGGAAGGGGGTCGGGACCTACAGGTAAAAATATGTTTTAATACCTATATAAAATAATTCAGCTTAACTTTTTTTTGTTAAAGATTATCCTAACTATGGCGAGGGGTCTCCAATATTATTGGGTGAGACAGGTAAAAGAAATATTTCTTTGTAAAAAACACTAGCCGCCAAATATTAAACAAAGCCTTATTAAGAAGCAATAGATCTATAATTATAAAAATTTATAGTTTTTTTTTTTTGACGCATTGTAAGAATGTATAGCATACCACAACCTGTCCTATTCAATATAGACACTAAATATTAATTTTATTCAATTTTAAAAAATATTGCATCATCTAAATATGCCAAGTTAATATTTAATTTGGCATAATTTGATAAAAAACTTTTTTATCCATGTTTTACACATTCTAATTCTAGTTTTCAATTGCTTTTTTATAGCATTTCAAAGTCTATATTAACCTTTTTTTTTAATGTTTATTAAGATAAACAAGGAGTGATACGCCCTCTTGTCCAAGGTCAAATTGTTGAATTGTTGTGATGTGTAGATAAAACTGTAAACGTCTTTCAAAAAACTTAAACCCTACCCGCCAAATAACCTGCAAGTTTGAAACAGTTGTTTGTTTATTTTATGTGTTTGTCATGGCTTGTAACTGTATAATTTGTGTGTGTTTATGTTTAAGACTTTCTATTTAAACATAAGTTTACCTGAAAAAGAAAGTACAGGAAAAGCCGAGAGGACATCAAAATTAAATATGTTGCATTTAGGAATGTAAAGATAGGTAATCACAAACGCGAGATAATCCAGAATTCGGCAATTCACCTATCCCATATTACCTGTAAAGTCAAGGTTTTTAGACCAACCTATGCGTGCGCACATATACTGTGATTGCCTGATTGGTCAAAGTGGTCAGGTAAATTTCTGTCAATGTTTGGCATGAACCGCAAAGAATGGGGGTCATACCGATCAGGGAGAACCGGTAGTTCGGCTGACTGGCAGATTGGCGAAAAATTCCGCAATTTTGGAGTACTACTAACGTAAGAAATTTACAAGTTTTGTTGGTGGCCTATAAGAAAAGTTAAAAATTTTATAACGATTAATTAATTTAACGAAAAGGTAGTGTTATTTTAAATTTTTTATAATAAAAAATACTGTTTATGTACATTCACATTTTTTTATTCTTATTTCTTACCTTGCCAAAAATTTGGTGATATAACTAAACCTTGGTAGTATTCCAAATGGGTAAAAACATAACCTCACTTTGTGATACATGTGCTTTTGGGGGTTGGTTTTTTGAGTTTTGTGTACTACCATGCCACAAGTGTGGTGTGTTCCAATGTGTCGAAGCAAGAGTAGTAGTAAGGCGGAAATACCGTTTTTTTCTTTACCGAAAAACGAAGTTATTTGCCAACAGTGGTGTAGTGCCATTAGAACTCACATGAATTTGTTGGGAAAGACAAGTAAAGTAATGTTTTCATTGTTTATCTGTGTGTAACAACTATACAAAACGTTATTTGTAGATTTGCTCCAATCATTTCAATAATGATGGTTTTCTGGTGGGTACCCTGATAAAAAAACTAAAAAAGGGGGCCGGACCGTCTAGAGAGGTGGGAACACCATGTGTAATCACAAAGGGGCCCAAACGCAAGATATAACTCTATGTTACATTTGTAGTATTATTATTATAATAGAATGAGCCACTGAACAAATGTGTTATTTTGTAGAAAAGTAGTGTAGAACTTGTCAGTACGTCAGACGTCAATAACGCTACGCCAAGTCAAGTTGAAAAGGAGGCGGAAGAGATAAATATAATACATAAAGAAACATAAATATCCTGGGAGACTGGGAGTAAAACTAAAAAGAAAGAGCATTAAATAGTTATGGTTTAGGAAACATTACAGTGGTGGTAGACGACCTCGTAATAATGCACCATGTCAGTGATAAATCTCAAATAAAATTTATTGTTATTTATTATATTATTTTATTATAAAATAAATAAAGTTTCAATAATCTAAAAACTTAAATCACAAAACACAACGCAACCACACACAAAGACGAGAAAATACAAAATAGCCACACCACAACGGCACAACGAATGTTTATTTATCGAATCGGTTCATTAGTTGGTTTCTAGCGTAAGGCCCTGTCATCTGTCAATGATCTGTCACTGTGAAGTGTGAAGTTAGCGCCACCCGCTTAGCCGTCTTTCGGTGAATTTTAAAAACCTTTTACGAAAAAAAATTCTAATAGTGCGGGACATTTATTTTACTCGATTAACATGTTACCTTTTATTCTTGTTATTTTTGGATGGTTTTTAAAATTTGCTCATCTGGCAACCAACTTCATACCAAAGACCAACCTATGCGCGCGCCGCATCGTTTTGTCTCGCTTGTTCTTACCTAATTTTCTATTTTCCTCTCGTTAATTGGTTTGGTGGCTTATATGGGATAGGTCAATTGTGTTTTATTAGAAAGAGTGCAAGTCTTTCTGTATATCCCCACCTTACTCATAAAGCCTCCGCTAGAGCCGAGCCAATAAACTTGAACGTTATTAGTCTAACTCATTTTTTAATCTCTTTTTTGTTCACTCCCTACGAAGTTATCCAGTACCTTTTTCGTATTTCTTTAAATTCATTTTCTTTGTTTTTGTTGTTGTTATTCCAAAGTTGTCCATTTTTTGTTTTATCATTTACTTCTACTAGTTCTTCCTTTGCTGTATTACTTTTCCCTATCCCATTCTGTTTATTATATATACAATGATATTATTTTTTATTTTATATCTCTAATCGTCTCACCTTATCTGTTATAAATTTCATAGTTTTGTTTTCTTCTTTCATTTATGGTTTTCTTATTTCAATTCATTCTGCTCTTGCTGGTAGGACTTCGTTTTTTTTATTTCTTTTAGTATTTATAATGGCTTTTATTAATTCTTTCATTATGTTCAGGGAGACATAAAATGACTTACAAAAATTTAGCTCGTGTTTTAATTGTTGTGAGGGCGTAAATTTTACAAATTCTGTCTGCAGTATTAAAAATTTAATTTTACATTTTTGCAACTCTTAATTTAACACTGCGTCTATTCAATTTTAAGTTCAAATAATTTAAACAAAACATTTTTTATATAAAAAATTAAACGTTTCTTCTCCACAAAACTCTTCGCCGACCGAGATAACAATAGTTTTAAAATAACCTTTTACGTGTGTCGATGTTTTGAAAGGTAATTTGTAAAGTTTTATTAAACATTGTTAACAAAATTGTGAATCTTACATTTCGTGTGCTGCTTGTACTGATGTGATAAAATTGGCGAGAAAGATTTTGAACGTGTTTGCATGACGCTTTCGATTTAGAGATGTTTATTCAAAATTCAAGTAATCACAGGAATTCAAAACTAAACCAATAAATAATTAACCAAATTTTAAAAACAAAACTACTGTTTTTATCAATTGAAAACAACTTTATCACATGCAACGACAGGCCTTATTAATATCACAAAAAGTGTGAGATCAATAATAAGAAACAGCAAAATTAGTACTACATACAGGCTGTTTGAAAAATATCGTACTATATACTAACTTTGGTACAATTTTCCATCATTTTAACAATAATTCATAACAGAAAAGTATTTTTCTCTTACCCTTTTTTAACAAACAGCGTTTAAAGTTTGATAACATTGGTAACTATAGATAAGAAAAAATAATTGCATAACAACGTAAATAATTAGTAAGCAACAATAGCTCAAAACATTTTGGAATCAAATGACAGTCAAAAATTAGATAAATTAACATCATATAGACAACCAGTGTCATATTTTACAAAAAAAACTCTTTTTAAACAGCCAAATCACTAAACAAAACCCAGTAATAATACTTTTGAACCGAAAATTGAGAAAAAATGACAAATAGTGTAGTAAATAAATAAAAACTAAATTCTCAACAAAAAAAATAAAAAAATTATTTAACTATTATAACAAATGTTCAAAATTGTGTTCATTAGCTTCAATACATGGGTTAGCTCCTCATCTCGTATTTTCATAAACTAATTAATTAGAATTGTGGTAAAAAACTTTTTATTTTTAGATAAATGTAATATTTCCCCAAATTAATTATTTTAATCTTTCCGGCATTGCACACTCAAACATGAAAAATTTCTAGTTTTAGTACTAGTACTAGTTTTTTTTATAATTTGAGCTTTATTACAAATATTCAAATTTTCGTGTAAATGTAGAAACAAAAATTTTTGAAAAAAAAATATAAACTTAAATTCAAAATAGGTTTTTAAAGCCATGTTGACTTATTTTTTATAAATTGCATAAAAAGTTGAGAACTTAAATAACATTTTAAATTAATTCTGTTCTACAAATACTATTATTTTATTCTGTAAAACGTAATAATTGTTTCAGATGGTGCACTTGCTAGTTTGTTATATTTAAGACTACTTAGTAAATACATATTTAGACAAAAATTCAATTTTTTATCTAATGTTATGAGCTTCACAAGATTTAACAACGACACTTACCACTAACGCAAGCAAAAGTTTGCTTTTATTCCGATTTAAACAAATGTTTTTATACCAATCATTCACCATTTTTGATTTTTCTTAATCTTTTAAAAAATTTTTAAATAAAATTATATATTAAATTTAAAAGTGTAAACATATCACCTAAAATTTATATTTTAAATAGTATTAAAACAAACATGTACAAATTAAAGAAAATGATTAACAAAACCAAATTTCTTTTAAAATAAAAAAAGCAGATTTGAATTTGTAAAACGTGTCCTCTATTTGTAAATTTAATAAAGTTTTGTTAGGTATATTTTTTATCTAATAATAATAGATTACTTATATATTTTTCTCAGGTCGAGTACTTATTAAAAACCACTCAATATTCTATCCCATTCTTCTTTAATAAGATGCCACAATGGTAGTTTTAAAAATAAAAATTTATTTAAAAAAAAAACTAGACAGTATAATTATTTATAATTTACATACAAATTTATTTAATTTTTTCATCAATTTTTCGACATTTTTCAAACCATCAGTTTATCTTTACCTGTTGAACTTCAAATATTTTTAAAAGCTATCTTCATCAAGTAAGTGTTGAACCTGTTAACCACCCCCTACGGTGTAGCATTAATGTAGCATAATGTGTAGCATGGTAACGTTAGTTTGTTGAAAAAAATAACACATTTATAAAATAATAATAAAAATTATTCTTACTTTACTAGAAATCCTAAATAGAAATTACTTTGTCATAAAAAGAATCAAAATCACCAAGTTTACTTACAGTAAAAAAACAATGGACAATTAAATAAAACGTTAAATAAAAATTCAAATTGTAGGTCTTATTGTTTCTATGAGCTTTGTTTTTTCTTTGCCATGGTTAGTAGACATTTATTTTTTTAGATCTCGATAAACCACAAAAAAAACCAAAGACTGCAAAGTCCAGTAATAAAACTATACATTTAAGTAAAGATATAGCTCCAGATTCATCTTCAACAACATCATCAACTACAACTCAGACTGGAGATGATGATAAAGAAGATGATACTGATGATACAACGGAATGGAAAGATGATGATGCTGACGGTTATCACCTTGGACGCGCTGCCCTATTGCCAACAGCGGCACTGCTTGAGAATATGTACAACGATGATAAAAATCAAATTTTAAAATGTCTAGCAGTGGCAGTTTCAAATAAATGGGTATTATGCACAGAAAATTGTGCAAAAGATAAAGACTTATTTATTAGAATTGGTTCTCCCTATTGGTCAAAAGAAGGAATTTTTAGACAGGTTAAAAACATTGTTTACTCTAAAGACACAAGAATGGAGACACTTGCATTGATTGAATTTGACAAAGGTCGCTGGATTAAACGTTTAATAATAGAGCCGCTTGACAATGACATAAAAGGATATATGGTATTTTGGAAAAATAAACTAGATTTGCCCTTGCACCAAAGACGCAAATTTGAAACTTTAAACACAGTTGATTTTGAAATATATCCCAATATCAATTGCAGCAAGTTTTGCAAACATAATTATTATGGTTTTGCTGCAAGCAAAAATAGTCTTTGTGAAAATAATTCAAACGCTCTTATTTTCAATGAATTTCATGCGTTTATAGGGTTTCATGTAGAGACTTTATGTCCTAAACACTACAATTATTCTATTGTTATGTATATTAACGTCTACCAGTATAAATCTTGGATTAACAATGTAGTAAATAAAAATTAATAAAGATTATTTAGAATTTTATTTATTTTTTGCTTTGTATCTTTTGGATTTTTTTAATTTTTACTCATAGCTAGTGCAATTTATCAAAATTTTACGAAAATTTTTAAACTAAATTCTTTATCCAAAACTAATAGTCATGTTTTTCCGAAAACATCTGTCAAAGTTCTGTAAGAAATTCTTTATAGGTTTTAGCAAATATTAATGTTCCAGTTTAAAAATTTAACCCTTAGTTACTCGCGCGGTTTGGTAGAACACAATTACTCGCGCGGTGTATTTAGTACACCATACAAATAAACAAACTTTTTGGCTAAAAAAATGATTTTCTTTACATTTCATCCGTTAAATTTTACAAATTATAAAACACTAAAACAAAAAAGTAAAATAAAATTTATTTTAAATAACAAAAATTATAAAAAATATTAAAAAATAAAAATTTATTTAAAAAAAAATCTAGATTATATTATAAAAAATGCTGCTTAATAATCAACTTCAGCTTCGTCTTAATGCATTATAATCGGAGATCGAAATGTAACTGCATCAGAGCAGGCTGTGTCAGGGTAACTGTAATGATCAGACACATAATTACAGTTACGCTGGCACAGCCTGCTCTGATTCAGTTGCATTTCGATCTCACCTTATTACTTACTGCATGTTCTACGCTTAACTAATATTCATTAGAGGGAATATTACAAAAATCATGAAAAAAATTCACCTGCATTGAGAAAAAAACAAAGTGTTTTATAGCGAACTCTAAAGTTGATGTGATAACTAATTTTTGAAAAAAGATGAAATAAACTCTTAGCAGACTCACCCTGTATAAAAAAAAATTAAAATAATTTTTGTAAGTTAGAACAAAATAGTTACATAGTTACTTTTATTTTAACCCGCGCGGTGTATTCAATACACCAATACGACAGCGTTTGAAATATCGATAAGTAGCAAACTTTTCCAGTGCCCAAGTGTAATAGCACCTTATACACCACACACTAGATTGACTAAACAAAGGTTAGAAGGGGTAGTCAAATTACAGAAAATTTTTTGCAATAAATAATAGCGAAAAATGTGGCACTGGTGTACAAAATACACCAGCGCGAGTAACTAAGGCTTAATGAAACTTTAATTACTACAATTATTATAATTAATAGTAGTAATACCACTCGCATTTGAGTTTCTAGTGTTAATAGACAAACTTTCCGACGTAGAAGTCCCAGGTTGTTGTAATAGTCCACCAACATCGCTGTGTAAAATTTTATGAGCAAATTCAATTTTGTTTTGGAGGGAATCTTCCACGTAACTCTCGGCCACGGTTAGTACCCACCATGTCTTTTTAGTCCCAACACATCAACTCCGTTATTCGCCAAAAGTGTAGCCGATGTGCGTCGAAACAAGTGTCCAGTAAAACCTTCAGGGGCTTGCAACTTTAAATACTTTGCAATTTTTGACGGCCAGCCTTCAATTGTGCTTTTTCTTGTGACTTGCCTAGTGCATTTGCCATTTCGATAGTTCAGAAATAAATGATCTGACGTTGGGTTGCTTGGTCAAATTCTTATGTATTTTCGAAGTATTTCCAAATAATGAACTGCTTTATTTTCTTTATTAATAACTGTGAACGTTCGCTGAATATTCGTTTTTGTATTTGGAATATTTACTATAAACATTTCTTCACGTTCTTCTATGTCACTCATTTTAATATTGTACAATTCCTCTCGTCTACAAGCGCCCGATACTCTCAATATCATTGCTACCTGCAAATATAATGTTTCTACAATATACCTTTTGAATTAAAAATTGTTCGTCTGGTGCTTCATTCAAAAATTTTTCCATGTCTTCTTTGGTAAAAATTTTAGCCTTCTTAGGCCGATATCCAATATTTTTTCTCTTAAGATAAGCAATTAATGTAGCAAACTTAGAAATATCGATAGCATCATGGAGAAAAATTGTACTCTTCAGCATAGAATACTCCGCCCATAAACTGCCTGCGGCCTTCAAGTGTCCACTTCTCACCAAAAAATACGCTAACAAGCTCTTTTCATTTACAGAAATCTTCTTTGCTTCACGCCATTCCTTAAACAACTTGTAGGTATGTCTATTCATATCGGGCTTTAGATTTTTCTGGAATTATTGCCGAACATCCTTCTTGCCAAGCGTCTTCTAAATCATCCGGTAGATCATCACTATCGCTCATATTTGCTTCGAAAACGGAACCACAAAACAGAACTATGTAGGAATGATTGTATCAAAAAGACAATTTTACTTGTTTGGAACAAAACCATAGCAACCATGGAACAGCCACTCAAAGTTTTCAGTTTTAATCTTCCCGATTATCACAAATTTATTGATATAAATTATTATTATTATTATTATTATTCTAGAAACTCCAATCGCGCAAAAAACGTTATAAGCATGTCGAACGTTAAGGATTACCGTTCTCAGACAACAATTGTCTTCGAACGGTAAGCATTCCTTACCGTTCTCCATACTTAATATACTATTACAGAAGCGTCACAGAACAATCATTTTATCGGTTTTTATCTTCTACTGGTTTAGGGTAATGGTAGTCAAATTTGAGCAAAATATTTAGAATATTCTGTATACTTAGGAATTCGCATATTGTGATTATGATGAGTGTAAATACCTTGGTTACTTTGTATGAAAACGGAAAACACCTAATAACAACACTTGAGTATGACAAACTTGTTGTCGAAACGTGCGTCATGTAAAGTAAATTGTGTAGTGTTATTGGGTGTTTTTACGTTTTCATTCTACACACCAAGAAAATCCAACAAAAAGTTTACCTACTTTGTATATCTAACACTAAGAAAGCCTATTCTATTCTAAAAAATGTCAGATCAGGACAAATCCATAATTTGCGAAAACAATCTCGAAATTAAATTTTGACATGTTCCAAATAAAATCCTGTAAACCATTCTTCCTCGTCAATTTATTATAATCATTATGCGTAAATAATATAAAACTTAAAGGTTTATTTATTTACCTTTTTTGTATTGTTTACATTTTTATAAAAAAACTTTTTGTGGTTTAATTGCTTTATGTGTATCCAACAATATTAATTTAACTAACCACGTTCACTTAGAGTCCCAGACGGCAAATTTATAGTTAGATGCCAAATTTATGTAGTGTTAAAGAAAAAAAAATTTCCAAAACAGCTAGTGTCAAACAGTAAACTATTTAATGGAGAAAACAACATAACCATAAATAGACAAAAAATTTGCATCTAAAATATATTTGTCAAAGTTAAAAATAAAAACAATACAAGTTTTAATACTTTTTTTGAATGTGAATTGTGATAAAAATTTAACTGTATAACATACTTTTCAATAAGAATAACAATTTCTTTCGCCGTAATATTGTTACGAGCGATTAAAATAACAATAAAAAAATAGTTTGAGAAAATAGCACTAGAAACTACTAGAATGACATCACGCCAGAAGCGCGCCGATGCGCGAAATTCTATAATATCACTTCCAATTAAATATGAAAAGATCACGAACATTCCAGCACATTCTATTTGAGCTATTCTCATGACCAATTCTCGTGCCAAAGCATTGTTCTATATCCTTACTTAGTGTTAAACTAGACAGCGGTGTAACAATATCGCTGGCCCGCAAGAAAATTGACAACTCGAAAAATTTCAATTTTCGTTTTATTTCATTAACAGGTTTAGTTTAATCGTCTTGCAACAAGATAAGTGACTCCTGAAAATTTTAATTTTTTCTAGTTGTGTCACTTTTTTTGTGGGCCAGCGATATACTGTCCTACTCTGATATAGTAGATGACCTACTCTGATGACCAAGATATTTTACATCTACTTAAATCAAACGTCTTGTTGGTGGAGACGCTTCTTAGGTTTCAAATTAATTTAAAATTAAATTATAACGAATTAATAGAATATTAAATTTGTTTTTAAATTAATCAAGACGGAGTATTATAGTTAATCAAAACTATTGTCAGAATCAGTCAAAATTTAAAAATTTAAATTATTAAAGGCTTTTCTTATTATTGTTTCTTAAAATTGATTTTTACTTGTTTTTTTTCTTTTTTCTGTTACCTATTCTATTGCCCACAATAATTAAAGAAATAATTAATTTTTGCTGTTATAACTATTTTTTACCATATTATCATATTTGCATTATTAGTTAGTTCAGTTTATTTTAATTATGGTTTCTATATATGTTGTGTAACGGGCAGCAATAGCTCAAATAGAAAGTTTTGTCTCTCTTTTTTCCAATAAAATGCAGTTAAACTACTAAGTTATTTGTAAAAATTAATATTAAGACTACAAACAAAAAGAATATGTTAAATCAGCAGCCGCCAGGAGATGGAGTCCTTAACTTGACCTTTTCTCTTATCTTTTTTATTATATTTATTATCTTTTTTATATTACAATTATGATTTATTCTACTTAAAATAATAATAGTTTAAATTAAGATATCTTAAATGATTAGGTAAATAAATAAAATAATCACTATCTTGGTATTTCGACTTCTGGCGGCTGCTGACTGGACAAGTTTTTTTAAATGATACTACTTTTTTATATTTATTAAACTTTTTTAGAACACTTTAACGGTACTTTTAACTTTTGACATTTCTTCGGGGTTGTTAATAAAACTATAATGTGTTCAAGTACAAAAACACGTATAAAATTGCTATGAAATTTTGTTAAAACAAGACGGTATTAAAAAGACAGGTCGTAACTCAAACGTAACTAAACATAACCTCTAAATTTTATTCGATCGTGTGTCCAGTCAAATTTTTTTTAGTGATTTTCAAGTTTTTGTTCGGTTTACTGTCTCTCATAATTACAAATCAGCTGTTCTTATAGTTACACATTTTTCATATCGCTGAAATAATTTGGTTGAAGTCATTGACTCCATAGTCTGACAGTTCTGTCACTGGCTGTTATCGCACTAGCGACATACTTCACAAATTGATTTTATTTCCAAAGCACTCTAGAGCGTTTTTTTTTTCTTGAATTCTTAATATAATGAGTAAGAGAATTGCTGTTTATCTAAAATATAGAGTTTCATATAAACATCTTTTAGAAAATTTCTGCAAATCGTAATAAAACCAATTGAAAAAAAATTACAAACTTAATAACAGCAACTGATGTAAAAGTAAATAAAGTCTTAAGCTTACAATACATAATTTACGCGTATTAGGCGTAAAAATAATAATTGTTATTTTTGCGCGATCAAAAGTAAAAATAGGGAGAGAAATGAATTGCTTATATTGCTATTTTAAAAAATATACCTACAACTACTAGTAAAACAGGTGCACTTTTATTGCGTCCACTTGATAAATTTTTAGGTTGTCAGCCATCAGCCTTGCCTAGTTTTTTTTAGTGTCAAATTTTGACAGGTGACCAATGGAGTACCTATCTAGTGGCACAAGCCCAGTAAAAAAAATTCTAAATTTAATATCAAAAATTCATTATAAATGAATCGTAACAAATCTAAGTAGAAGTGAACATTTTTTAAAAACGTCAAAAATTCCAGCCTATTGTTATACACCTATTAGTTCTAACAGATTTTTCAATAAAAACAATCGCGCTCGTTTAAAAAACGACTTACACTGGCCGATTATCGTAAACATACACTAGGAAGTGGACGCAATGAAACTGCACCTGCTGTACACACATATTTTTACCGTACCACTGACTGGGGAAAAATGCTATTATGTATTTCTTCGATGGTTATAAATATAAATATTAATAAGTAGGTGAATACACTCATCATAATCACAATATGAAAATCCCTAAATATACAGAATATTCTAAACAAGCACATATTTGACTACCATTACCGATCACAAATAAAAACTGATAAAATTATTGTTCTGTGAGGCTTCTGTAAAAAGTTATAACTAGGCAAATTTGACGATTTTTAGAAGTCTTTTTTCAATATCTTAAAAAGTTTTGTAGCTATGGTAATAAAATTTGGATAGCATGTTTATATCATTAAGAAAGATATTTAAACCTAGTTTTATTAAATTTGCTAAACTGGAACATTACTTTTTGCTAAAATTTCTAAAGAATTTGTTACAGAATATTGACAGATGTTATTTGAAATACATGACTTTATTAGTATTGGATAAAGAATTTAATTTAAAAATTTTTAAAAATTTTGATAAATCGCACTGCAGCTTATGAGTAAAACCAACAAAAAAATCGAAAGGATAAAAATCAAATAATAAATAAATTTCAAAATAATTTTTATTAATTTGTATTTACAACATTGTTAATCCAAGATTTATACTGGTAGACATTAACATACATAACAATAGAATAATTGTAGTGTTTAGGACATAAAGTCTCTACATGAAATCCTACAAACGCATGTAATTCATTGAAAATAAGAGCGTTTGAATTATTTTCACAAAGACTATTTTTGCTTGCAGCAAAACCATAAAAATTATGTTTGCAAAACTTGCTGCAATTGATATTGGGATATATTTCGAAATCAACTGTGGTTAAAGCTTCAAATTTGTGTCTTTGATGCAAGGGCAAATCTAGTTTATTTTTCCAAAATACTATATATCCTTTTATGTCATTTTCAAGCGGCTGAATTATTAAACGTTTAATCCAGCGACCTTTGTCAAATTCAATCAATGCAAGTGTCTCCATTCTTGTCTTTATAGTAAACAATGTTTTTAACCTGTCTAAAAATTCCTTCTTTTGACCAATAGGGAGAACCAATTCTAATAAATAAGTCTTTATCTTTTGCACAATTTTCTGTGCATAATACCCATTTACTCGAAACTGCCACAGCTGGGCATTTTAAAATTTGAGTTTTATCATCGTTATACATATTCTCAAGTAGTGCAGCTGTTGGCAATAGGGCAGCGCGGTCAGGCCTTCCAACGTCATAATCATTGGTATCATCGTCTTTCCATTCCGTTGTATGAGCAATAGCAGCTTCATAATACTGAGTTGTACTCGTAGTCAATATTGTTGTTGTTGTTGTTGTTGTTGTTGTTGTTGAAGTTGAAGTTGAAGCTGGAGCTAGACTTTTACTTAAATGTATGGTTTTGCTACTGGATATTTACACTTTTGTAGTATCTTTGCACTCTTTGTAGTTTTTTGTGGTTTATCGAGATCTAAAATAAAAAATATTTATATAATATTTAATAAAAAAGAATATGTATACTAAACACGGCAAATAATATAAGAAGCGCATAGAAACAATAAGACCTACAACTTGAATTCTTATTCAATAATTTATTTAATTGTCTATTGTTTTTTTTTACTGTAAGTAAACTTGGTGATTAAAAAATCAGTAGTTTTTATAATTTTGATTTTTTTTGACTAATTTCTATTTAGAATTTCTAATAAAGAATAAATTTTTATTATTATTTTATAAATGTAAATTTTTTCCAACAAATTAACGTTACAATGCTACACATTAGGGGGTGGCTTACAGGTGCAACACTTACTTGATGAAGATAGGTTTTAAAAATATTTGAAGTTCAACACGTAAAAATAAATTGATGGTTTAAAATATGTAATTAAATTAATGAAGAAATTAAATAAAATTATGTGTGACATAAATAATTATACTGTCTAATTTTTCTTTTTTAAATAAATTGTTATTTTTAAAACTACCGTTGTGACATCTTATTAAAGGAAAAAGGGATAGATTATTCAGTAGTTTTTAATAAGCACTCGAATTGATAAAAACATATAATCTATTGTTATTAACCAAAAAAAAAAAAAATACCGAACAAAATTTTATTAAATTTAGAAATGTGAGACACATTTTAAAAACTCAAATTTGCTTTTTTCTTTATTTTTAAACAAATTTGTTTTTGTTAAAATTTTCGGTAAATCTTTGAGCTGGCATATTGAGTATTCATTTACTTGGTCCCACTGTACTACTAGAATAGAACGAGTAAATCACAATAATGTCTTAAACCTACTAAACAACCAAGATGATGAACAATTGGAAAATCTTCCACTTATGACCGTTAGGAACAGGTGGTTTCAGTTAGAGCTCTCGTACACTGCCTGTAAAACGGTGTTTTACAGTGGTTGTAGTAAGACAGTGGTTGGATGAAAACTATCCAGAAAGATAGATAGGCAGAAGTCACCCGATTTGACCTCATTAGACTTTCATTTGTGAAATCACACCAATAATTCTGTTTATATGAAAGCACCACCTAATTGCGATGAATTAATGCTTAATGCAAAGAATTAAGCGAGTAACTCTCTTGAAGTACTTGGCCGGCTTCATGAAAACACGAGGCGAAGAGCTAACGCATGTATTGAAGCTAATGGACACAATTTTGAACATATGTTATAATAGTTAAAAAAAAAATTATTTGTCTTGTTGAAAATTTTAGTTTTTATTTATTACTACACTATTTTTGTTATTTTGCCTCAATTTTCTGTTCAATAGAATTATTACTAGGTTTTGTTTTTTGCTTTTTGATGTTCAAAAAAAGTTAAAATGCATAAAAAGTAAGTAATGATAAGTTGGTATATGGTGCTGAATTTTTCGAACAGACTGTATGTAGTACCAATTTTGCTGTGTTTTTTTATTATTAATCTAATAATAATAATCTAAAATAATAATCTAATATTAATCTAATAAAAACACAGCAAAATTGGTACTACATACAGTCGGTTCGAAAAATACCGCACTATACAGACTGTTTCACGAGTAATAATGAGCTTGCGAAGCTGAAAATACAACCAGCAATACAATTTCACAGTTAACTTAGATGATATTGATTTCAAATTTTATTTGCCAAATCTGTCACTGATAAAAAAAATGTATTTAAACGATGAAAAAACCGACATGATGATGATATATGGAAAAAAATGCTTCTGCCGCGATGAGTTTGTACAGACAACGTTTTCCGAGTAGAAAAGAACTCTTGCTGACACCATATTCGAACGACTTGAAACAACCAAGCAAAATTGACCACCTCTGAAAAAGCCAAAAGCAAGAACAGATATTGGTCCTGTTCACATGTAAGTCAAAGAATAATTTCACAAGCAAGTGGCAATAGTTTGTCTTCAGTTAACCGAAAGATTATTAATGTATTTGTAAAAAAATAACTACGTTACCTTTGGAATTGTATTGCTAGTTGCATTTTCAGTTTTGCAGGCTTATTATCACTCGTAAAACACCCTGTATACCAACTGTAGTACAATTTTCCGTTACTCTAACAATAATTCATAAGAGAATTTTTTTGTGAATTTTTCGTGACATTAATAAGACCTGTCATTGCATGCGATAATTATTTTTATTTAGTAAAATCAGTAGCTTCATTTTTAAAATTTGGTCATTTATTTATTGGTCTTCCAAGGCATAATGTAAGTTTTAGTTTTGAATTCCTGTGATTACTTGCATTTTTGAATAAACATCTCAAATAAACTGAAAGCGCTATGCAAACACGTTCAAAATTTTCCTCGCCAATTTTATCATATCGGAGCGAGTAAACTCTGTCCATCGATATTCCAAAACGACGTTTTGATTCTTTAATTTATTTATTGTCTGTTTAACCAGGATTGTCGTAAAAGTAGTAAGTAAGTAACACATCCTCACTAATCCCCAAGTATAAGTATATATAAACAAAGTCGCATTTTCAATTTTGCTACCCGAATTAAGATAAAGTGGTTGAACCAAACGTTTCTCTCAGTATTATTTTAATTTTTACCTAAAACTCAAAAGCAAAACTAAAATTAACTATAATGTTATTAGTATAGTAATTTCTAAAAAAAAATGATTAATTAATTAATTATGTAAGGTAATTAATATTAATCAAAAACTACTGTTTTAAAAAATACAAATTTCTACCATAGACTTGTGTTTGGGTTTCATTTATGTAGTTTTATTGTAAAAATCTGAATACGGACCTGAAACCTTAACCCTCAAGAGTAGGTAAATAATCCCCTAATAATGAGACGTAAACGGCTCAAAATGTTAACTAGTAATTATATAAAGTCGTTTTGAAATATCGATAGACGAACTATACAAACGGCACTAGAAACGTAAGATTTACAATTTTGTTAACAATAATTAAAAAAACTTTACAAATTACCGCTCAAAACATCGACACACGCAAAAGGTTATTTTAAAACTATTGTTATCTCAGTCGGCAAAAAAGTTTTTTGAGGAAAAAACGTCTAATTTTTTATAAGGCAGAAAATGTTCTGTTTACATTGTTTGAACTTGAAATTGAATAGACGCAGCGTTAAATTAGAAGTTACAAGAATGTAAAATCAAATTTTGAATATCACAGATAGAATTTCTGAAATTAACGCCCTTACAACAAATTAGAACAAAATTTTTGTATGTCATTTTATGACATCTTGTATATAATAAAAGTAATAATAAAAGTCATTATAAATAGTAAAAGAAATAAAAGAGAAAGAACCGATGACATACCAGAAGAGCAGAGTAAATTGAAACAAGAAAACGATAACACTAGACTACAAAATTAAACTTTGTTAATTTAATTTTTTGCATTAGCTACTAAGGATAGTTAATACATAATTTTTTGTTTTCCGCAAACACGTTATAATTCTCAGAAAAAATATATGTTTTTTTTCACTTTTTTATATAAGATGTCATTATTTGACTGACGATGACGAGAATACTACTAGACCAATTTTGGGTGTTAGATAGGTATTGGTCGCAGAATTTTATGATCTTTAAACTGCTTAAGAGTTTTTGCTCTAAAAAACGCGGTTCAAACGTTATAGCCAAAAAAAGATGTTAACTTTCAACAGTTCTGTTGTTCGAAAAATGTCATTTTTTCTTCTGTCCTTATATGCGTGGCTTTACCATTTTTTTATAAATTTTTTCCGGAAAACCTTGGAAGTATGAATGACGAACTTGGCAAGGGATCATCAAGATCTGAAAGTATTTGCAAAAAATATCAAGGTTTTTAGGATCAAAACATGCTAGACGATTATTGTTGGTCTGATGTGAGAGACACACATGCAACTAGTAAAATTTTTTTTGTAATATTTTTCTTGTTAAATATCTTAAAAGTTTGACATGCTAATTTTTAAAACATTTTATCTAAGTTGAGAAGGCTGACAGGGTGACTTTGAAGTATGTTAGGAAAATTTAACCAGCTATAGTACATAATAAAAAAAGTCGAACTAACCCAACTTGTCTTATACAAATGTTTATAGTTTTTGGGATACACCTTATAACTTTTTTAAGAAACATTTTTTTGCACAATGTATTACAGCAATTTTTTTAATATGCAGTGTGCGATTGCAATATATGCAACAATTTTTTCTAGTGATAGTTCTAGTTTTAATGTCATTGATATTGTCAGATATGCAGATGTTTTTCAAAAAAATTCTAGAAACGTTACCAGATACCCCTTGTTGAGACGTTGCTAAACAACCCAATTTGCTTTATGCAACTCTCTGTTTAGGTATAGTTTTTAGCATATACGCTGTAGACATTTTTTTACAAAAAACACTATTTTTGAAACACGCGATATACGACAACACGGTTTTTAAACAAACACTTTTACGTCATAATTCTCCAAATCTATATGCCTGAAAAGAGTGTTATCTTACCTCGTGTATCTTAGAAATAATGATATTTGAAAAAAAAAAGTTTTACATGGTGTACTTCAAAAACTATTAACATTTGTATAAGACAAGTTGGGTTACTTCCAGTGTTGTTAAGTAATTAATTACAAGTAATTGAAAAAGTAATTAAATTACTTTTATTGTAATTGAAGCAGTAATTAAGTACTTGGTCTTCAACTGTAATTTATTTGTAATTCAATTACTTGTTTTGTTACAATTACAATAATCACAATTAGGTACATTCTTCAAAAGTTTCTTTAAGGGGATGGAACCCATACTAAGTAGGATTAGAATAGTCACCAGAATGTAAATAATCTAAACTCAAAATTTTAGAATAATACTGTAATTAGAAAACACCGCCTTACTTAGGTATACATGGAAAAAGACAAAGAAATTATTTATTTTGTTAGAAGTTGGTGGTATTTATTGTATCTAGCTGCAAATCGCAAAATATAATCCTCAATTCTGTTAAAAAGATAAGAATACTTAAGAAACAATCTAAGTGAAAGTTTTGCTAAGGTATTTAAAATAGGACGGATTTCCTTTGCGGACCAAATTTTAATTTTTTCCTTAATCCCATCGATCTCTTCTATTACCTGAAATCGACCGTCCAAATGCGGACCAGCTAATTCTCTTATCTCAGCAGGCGGGATACTAAAACTACTAATTGTATTTAGAGTCATAAACTACGTGGTAGAAAACTTTCCACCTTCAAGTAAATGCCGAATTTCCTCAATTCGTTATTTTAATCTTTTCGACTTGGCACATTCATTTTATTTAGATTTCTCTTTACTAGAATTGTGGTAAAAAACTTTTTATTTCCAGGTAAATACCAAATTTTCCTAATTCTTTATTTGAATCTTTCCAGCTATGCACATTCAAACATAATAGTAGGGACGATTTTCTGTCTCCACGCAAGTACTAAGCTTTATTAAAAATGCCTTAATACACCAGTGTAAATAATGTTAGCTTAGATTTTAAATATCTTCAGAGTAGAATTTTTAGCAAGAAATTGATTTCTACTGCGATCGCACTCAAAACACTACTTTTTAGAAAAAATTATTCAAATTAATGTAAAAATATGTTATTAAGGAAATGTTGATGTTTAACGCAAAACTTACTAGACAGATAACAGCGGATAACAAATAAAAAAATAATAACAAATATCATTTCAAATATTCAATAGAATAAATAGTATAAAAAAAAATATGTATTACCACTGTAATACCCGTTTATTGAATTATTTGTAACCCAATGAGGCTGGTTGGATTACTAGTTTTTAAAATACTATTATTCTAAAACGTAATAATAATATTTCAAAATAGGCATTTGCTAATAAGTTAAAATATGTCGCTTTTTCGCTAGTGTAATTGTGTCACTCGCAACACATTAACAAACTCCCATCTCACGAAAAAACTTGATTTTTATAATAGTAATAGTAAATATATTATATTATAAAATATTGTAATAGAATAATAATAGTATATATTATCGTAGCAAATGCTAAACAAATTTCTTACTTAAAAATAAAAACAGACTTGAATTTGTAATTTTGTAAAGTGTGTTTCATATTTGTAAATGTAATAAAATTTTGTAAAATAAAACTTTTCTAGTACTCTTTAAAAAGCAGTCACTATTTTATCCCATTCTTCGACTTTAATAAGATTCACAACTTCTGTTTTGAAAATAACTATTTATTTAGAAAAAAAGGCGGTGTATTCGTAATTCACACACATACTCATTATCTTTTGTCGTTAATTTTCGTCATACTCCAAATCATCAATTTTCCTTTACGTGTTGAGTTTTAAATATTTTTAAAACTTATTTTAATCAAGCAAGTGTTGAACTTGCAAACCACCCCCTACTGCGTAGCGATAATCCTCAGGCTGGTCCGCAAAAGGGACACATTTCAAAGACCCGTATGGCGCTGGTTCGCAAAACGAACCCGCCGTTAAAATATTATGAAAAAGTGATCAAAGTGATTAATAATTTTTTATTCTGGCAAACTTACTTGGAGCGTTTATTTATATAATATTTATTAAATACCTCCACACCTCGTCTAAAGGTATCTAGTTTTAGATACATTTTAATTTATGCATTTATAAAGTTAAAAAATTAACACTTATGTTTTTGCGCTAAATACTCGCTGATCACTCCTCTTTCGTGAAAACTTGATAAACATAGAAAAAGAACTCCAAAAAAACTACCACTTGTTTTAAGCTGCGGGCTGATCAATGTTATTTCCAGGAATGAAGATAAAATAGTTGCAAAGTGTCAAATATGTGTTGGTGCCAGTGCCGGTTCAATCAGTGCATCTTCGAAAGCAACTTCAAACTTCCGAACGCATGTAAAGGTATATTTCCATATAATTAAATAAGTCTATTTTAAATTTTTTAACTCAACTTTTATAAATGGAACAATCTTGGCTCATTTGATAAATTATTAAAACGGAAAATAAAAGTTTTGAAAACATTTAATGAAATTATCTTAATTGAATTTATTTTTTAGCGAAAACATCCTGAAAAATTAGACTTGTTCTTCTTCGAAAAAAGGTATTAAAAGACCCGCCTTGCAATGTGATTCTGAACAACTTCACAAAATGGCAAAAATAAACACTCCATTCTTCATTGTTTCTGCTGCAAGTAAAAAATCTATTTTCATTGAAAAAGTAAGTTAACCAACAATAATATTTGGCAAAAAAATTGAATAATAAATAAACAACTTATAGTAATACGCAATAATTTTTCCAACCAGTTGGTTAATAATATATTATTGACGAAGTTTGTCTATTGGCTACAGTGGATAAACCTGCATTTTGCAAGGTGTTGGAAGGTGTTTCCAATGGAGCATTCACTCCTGTGGTGTGCCAAACTCTGTGTGTAAATCCTCGCCAATCAAATTTCATCACGCGTTGAATAGTGTAAGACCAAACTAATCAACATTTTTGCTGAGGCAGATTTCGTGTGCACCACTGCCGATACTTGGTCTAAAAATGATAAAACTTATTTAGGAGTAATGGCTCATATTGTTGACAACGATACTTTAAAACGGAAATCTTTTGTACTGGCATGTACTAGAATTAGGTTTTCACATACCTATAAAGAAATTGACAAATCACTAATAAGGGATATACACTCTGCGTTTAAGATCAAAAACGACAAAATTTCAACACTTACTACGAGTAATTACACAACAAACTTTGGTAAGGCGTTCAGAGTTTTTTCAATTAGTAATGACACAGAGGATCAAAGTAAATCGCAGTTAGAATCTCACAAAAATTAGGTTGACATTCTAGATATCGATTTTTCAAATATTTGTGTATATGATGACTTTGAAGATGTCATTGCTCCTCCTGACAATAGGTGTTGTTCGGACACCCTCAATTTGATTGCAACAACAGAGATTCAAAAAACCGTTTGCGCAAGCAAAATTCTTTTACAGAAAACCTATTAAAGTGTTTGTGCAAAACCTACATCTATTTGGAATAATGTTAGTAGATCAACTAAGGCTTCCGATGAAGTAGAGCGCATTTGCGCTAAGAAATTGAATGTACCATGCCCTAAATCTACAAGATAGAATTCTCTTTTCGATTCTGTTTCAACTATTCTTAAACTTAAGGCGCGTTCTCACTGGTCGATTTTAGTTGTTCAATTAAAGTTGATGAACAAAAGTGGAACAAAAATCGGTATGAGAACCTTTGTTTCAACTAAGTTGATCAAGTTTTTAGTGAATCAACAAAAGTTTGACCGATTCAAACTTTATCGTTCAATAAATGAATTATCGTCAATTCGATGACAAGTTGAATTTAGTTAGAAACGTGTGAACCTTTATTCAAGTCCATTTCAACTTTGTCTGTTGAAGTTTGAATCTCCTGTAGCTAGATATCTTAGAGTGGCTTGTAACTTTAATTTTTTGGTAAGAGTGCTTGTCGCATTTGTGTATCGTGTTTCTTAATTTTGAATTTTTGACAAAAGTTCATCAAATTTTTTTTCAGGCATTCTTAAATAATTTCTATATCCTTCTGTATCTTCTGATGCTAATTCCTTCAGCAAAGTTGCTGAGGCTCCAAAATGATTTCTTCTTAAAATCCATTGTCTCACCCAATAACGACGTTTCTTACGTTTCTTGATCATGTTTAATAATTGTTTTTTTAGTTCTTATTTTAATAAGATGGCTATTATTTCTACACTTGCACAAACAACCGCATTTGACGCCATGTTGAAATTGAAACTGTTGATCAGTTTGTATCCAAACGTGTGAACAAAAAGTTGTTCAATTTATGATCAACTTTATTTGAACAACTTTAATCGAACAACTAAAATCGACCAGTGAAGGCGCGTTCTCACTGGTCGATTTTAGTTGTTCAATTAAAGTTGATCAATTTTGTGTTTGTAGGTAACACCGGGAATAATAGGAAGTTCAGTTAAACGATAACTAACTGTTTATTTATTATTAAACAAGATACAATGTTCGCTTGAATCGGATCGAACACGATTGACTGTGTTCACGAAAAAAACTAAAAAAACTAATGTCAAAATCGTCACAGCCAACTCGTGACTCTAGCCTAATACACAACCTTTCCTCCCTTTTTTAAATTATTTAACTCTCAAAAACTAATTGATCAAAGAAAACAAAAAAGTGAATACAAAGAAAAAATTAAGTAGACTTAAACTTTTCTTTTCTCTGGTTTCCCCCATTACTCCGGAGAGAATCGAAGTGGAGCACGTCGTTCTCGTTGAGATCTGCGAGGAACCCTTGGAGTAGACGGTATTCCAGGTGCGAGGGTTGCTGGAACCGGAGATGTCGCAGGTGTTCTCGGAATTAGAGGAGACAGTGGTGGGGTGGCTACACGATGAGGCTCAGGAGTTCGTCTGGGTGTTTGCGGCTGCTCGGGCTGAACTTGTGCTTGGCCGTAGAAACATGTTTTGCGTGATACATCACAGTCAGTTCTGCCACTGACGACACGATCAGGTACTGCTGTTTCTGTTACGTTTTCCGAATTCGTTCTGTGCACGTGACTGCGAATTTGATCAATATGTCTCTTAAATCGTTTACCGTGAAATTCAATTTCGTAGTGCAGGTCTCCCAAGCAGGACACGATTTCACCCACAATCCATTTGTCCATACGTGGATTTTCCGAACGGAAGTACACCAAGTCTCCATGATGAAATGTGCGGAAGATTGCATCAAAATTGGCTTTTTGTTTTTCTGAAACTTTGGTGTGCAAGTCATCTGGAAGAGCGAGATTAAGCCTTGTGCGCAGGTCACGTCCGAAGAAAAGTTGAGCAGGAGATGCACCGGTGGTAGCGTGAGGGGCTTTTCGATATTGCCGCAGGAACTCGTTGATGTTGCTTTGGAGGGTGCTTTCCGTTGTTGACATCGCACACAGAGCATCTTTCACCGTCTGTACGTATCTCTCAGCTTGGCCATTTGTCGAGGGATGATACGGTGCTATCAGCTTATGATACTTCACGCCGGACATTATCAGAAAGTTTTTGAACTCCTCGGAAGTAAATTGAGGCGCGTTGTCCGACACCAATATGATTGGTGCTCCAAATGTTGCAAAAAGGTTGTCGAGGATTTGGCTCGTAGCAGCTGATGTTGTTGACTTGGTAACTCGGACTTCCAACCACTTGCTATAGGCGTCGACGATAATGAACAGCATGTTTCCAGCAACTGGTCCCGCGTAATCTATGTGGATTCTCTGCCAAGGGGCTGTCGGGTACTCCCAGTGATGCTCTCGAAATTGCACGGGTGCGTGCGCATGTCTTGCGCATTCAGAGCAGGATTTTGCGACGAGCTCAATTGCAGCATCGATGCCGGGCCAGAAAACAAACGAGCGAGCCAGCCCTTTCATTTTGACGATTCCGATATGAGCGGCGTGCCGATCCTGCAGCATGGCGTTCCTGAGTGAAGGCGGAATCACAACTCTATGCTCAAACAGTAAACAATTAGCGGCTGAAGTGTAGTTGGCTTCAGGCGGCTTAAAGCCATGACGAGAGAGGTCTTGGCCTGACTCCAAAAGTCCCAAAATGTTTCCAAGATGGTTATCTTTCCTTGTTGCTCTTGCGATTGCTTCTGCTCGAACCGGTAATTGTTTGATCTGGTGCAGAACAAAATGGTCGAACTCGTCCATTTGTTCTTCCTCATCTTCCTCCCCCTCTCCCAGTGATTGAACTGAAACTTGGTCGATTATGGCAGGTAACGGTGCTCTCGAACAGTAGTCTGCGTTGGCGTTTGCCTTTGAGTCCTTGAAAATCACCTTAAAAGTCAAAATGAGCCAAGTAGTCGGCGTAGTTCGCCATCCGGCTAATGCACAACACTGGAAGTGATTTTTCTGGGTGCAAGATTTGTGTCAACGGTTTGTGATCCGTGATGAGAACAAAATGTCGTGCGTAGAGGTAGACAAAAAATTTTTGCACAGCCCACACAATCGCAAGAGCTTCCTTGTCAATTTGAGGGTAACGCTGCTCCGTGGTGGTCATTGTACGGCTTGCATAGGCTATTGGTCGTTCCAATCCGTTGCTCAGCCGGTGTGAGAGAACAGCTCCCAACCCGGTTTTACTGGCGTCAGTTGCTAGTAAAAGTGGTAACGAGGGGTCATATTGCATGAGAACTTGAGGTGATACGAGAGTTTCTTTGATGTCGAGATATGCTTTTTCACCAGATGGAGTCCAGTTAAACGGTTCTTTGCGCAACATGTCACGCAAAGGTCGATCTCGCGTTGACAAATCGGGGATAAATGCTCTATAATATGTAGCTTTACCGAGAAAAAGTTGAAGTTCTTCTGGTGTCGAAGGTTTCGGTGCGTCGCGGATAGCTTCGATGTGGCAGTCAGATTTGTGGATTCCTCGTGCATCTAGTTTGTGTCCCAAGCAGTGGAGAGAAGTTTCTGCAAATTTACATTTGGCTCGGTTAAGTTTCAGTCCATGATGATGCATCCTTTCCAGTACGGCACACAGAGCCTGAAGCAAGTTGTCATATGAGTTTGCAAAGACTATAATATCATCAAAAAAATTGACGACACAGGTCAGATCTCGCAGAACTTCCTCCATTCTACGTTGCCAAATTGCTGGAATGTTGGCTGCGCCGTAGACGGCGCGTGTTGGTCGGATCAGACCATGAGTGGCCGTGTTAAGAGTCATCGCATGAGCGCATTCATCGTCGATTGTGAGATGCGTATACGCATCTGTGATGTCAAAATGACAGAACCATTTTGCGCCTTTCATCTTGTTGAAAATATAGTCCACTCGTGGAATAGGGTGTTCGTCAATGATGGAATAGGGTGTTCTCAATCAGCTGAGGGTTCAAGGTGGGCTTATAATTTCCTGTGATACGTAGTTTCCCGTTCTTTTTTGCCACCACATGGGTAGTTGAAGCCCATTATGAGTATTCGACGCATTTGTACACACCTGAACTCAGCTTGACATCGATTTCGCGCGCGTAAGCGTCCCGTAAAGCGTAGGGAATGTCTCGAGATTTGGAAAACACAGGTGTGTATCCAGGTTTGAAGTGTAATTTGACAGGAGGTCCTATAAGTTTGCCAGGTTTGTCGTCAAACAAATTCTCAAACTGCTTCAGAATGCCGTTTAGCTGAGC
Organism: Tribolium confusum; assembly: GCA_029207805.1. Classification (NCBI taxonomy): domain Eukaryota; kingdom Metazoa; phylum Arthropoda; class Insecta; order Coleoptera; family Tenebrionidae; genus Tribolium; species Tribolium confusum. The sequence continues at coordinate 8,374,810 of JALGAY010000003.1, forward strand.
CTGTTGTTGAAGTGATGGCCTTGGGGATACCGAATTGGCAGCATGGACTGAAGTTGCACTTCCAAAAAAAGTTGAGAAACTAATCTCATTTACAAAGGCCACGATCCACTCGCGGCCCAGAAGCGAGTCCACTGTGCCATCCACAACATAGAGGTCGAGTTTCCGGACTGAGGATCCGATTTGAACGTTGACGGATGAGCGACCGAGGCAGGTGATTCTGTGACCGGAAAGACTCGCAAATTGTTGGTTGGTTTTCAGCAATTCATATTTAATTTTAGCACTGTCAAGCGTTTGTTTACTCACCAAGGCGCACGGCGCCCCAGTGTCAATTTCCATTTTGACGTTGCGTCCGTTAATGAGAACATCAAGCATGGCCTTTCCAGGAAATTTTACTGTGTTGACAGCGTCAATTTTGTTGAGACGTCGAATCTGATCGACTTCTTCGGCCTGATATTCCTCTTCAATATCAGATTCCTCTGTAACTTGTGAAAGTTTTCCAGATTTACAAACTCGAGCGATGTGGCCTTTTTTCTCGCAGATATGACAGGTGGCGTCGCGATACGGGCATAGAGATCGGGCATGTTGACCTCCGCAACCCTGGCAGACCCGTCGATTAACCTGGTTTCGACGCGGTTGATAAGATGAACCGGCGGGTTTCTGTGCTCCTTGAAGATGTGGAGAAGGTTTGTTTTGAATTGGGCGTTTCGGGTACTTCAGCTTGGGAGATGCAAACCCTAACTTGTTCGCTGGTTCCACCTTGTTTTTCACTGTGTCCGATGTTAAACGAGTTGCTTCGAGCGAGTTTGCGATTTCGAATGCTTCCGCAAAAGATGTTGGCTTTTTTGCAATAATTTCATCACACGTCACTTGTGATTCGAGTCCAAACAAAAGTTGTTCGATGAGCATTCTGTCTAAAAAAGCATAGTATTCACAATACACTGCGCCTCGTTTAAGTCTAAGAGCAAAGTCTGCGACTGATTCACCCGAATTTTGTGTAAGATTACGGAACTTGATACTCTCAGCAAACTTGTTTTTTGCGTGGTCAAAATGTTTTATGAGAGTTTCCTGGATTTCGGCATACCCTAATTCCTGAGGTTGACGAGGGTTAATCAAGAACTTAAGTGTGTCGTTGAGGTCTCTTCCCATGTAAACACGCGCATAGTTCGCGTGCTGTCCAACTGGAATTTCACTCAGTTCCAGAGCCCAGGAGAACCGCGTGAAATAATCCTTGACGGAGGTGCCCTCTGTTGGGTGGAATTCAGCCATAGTGAAGCGAGGTGCACGAAGCTGACTGTTATTGCCTGCGTTTGCTGCGTTGGCAATGTCGGGACTTGCGGAGGCGACAACGGCCGGTAACGAATCTCGAAATGCTTGAGCCAAAATGGCGGCCATGGATGCCATCATTTCTGGTGATACTTGGGTTGGATCGGTCATTACGAATTAGATTTGGGGTAACAGTAAATCCCGGTTATAAAAAAGTTCCCAGTGTGATAATCCCACTCCTGACACCACTTTTGTGTTTGTGGGTAACACCGGGAATAATAGGAAGTTCAGTTAAACGATAACTAACTGTTTATTTATTATTAAACAAGATACAATGTTCGCTTAAATCGGATCGAACACGATTGACTGTGTTCACGAAAAAAACTAAAAAAACTAATGTCAAAATCGTCACAGCCAACTCGTGACTCTAGCCTAATACACAACAATCAACAAAAGTTAAACAAAAATCGGTATTAGAACCTTTGTTTCAACTAAGTTGATCAAGTTTTTAGTGGATCAACAAAAGTTTGACAGATTCAAACTTTATCGTTCAATAAATGAATCATCGTCAATTCGATGACAAGTTGAAACTAGCTAGAAACGTGTGAACCTTTATTCAAGTCCATTTCAACTGTGTCTGTTGAAGTTTGAATCTCCTGTAGCTAGATATCTTAAAGAGTGACTTGTAACTTTAATTTTGGTGAGAGTGCTTGTCGCATTTGTGTATCTTGTTTCTTAATCTTAAATTTTTGACAAAAGTTCATCAAATTTTTCTTCAGGCATTCTTAAATAATTTCTATATCCTTCTGTATCTTCTAATGCTAATTCCATCAGCAAAGTTGCTGAGGCTCCAAAATGATTTCTTCTTAAAATCCATTGTCTCACCCAAAAACAACGTTTCTTACGTTTCTTGATCATGTTTAATAATTGATTTTTTAGTTCTTGTTTTAATAAGGTGGCTATTATTTCTACACTTGCACAAACAACCGCATTTGACGCCATGTTGAAATTGAAACTGTTGATCAGTTTGTATCCAAACGTGTGAACAAAAAGTTGTTCAATTTATGATCAACTTTATTTGAACAACTTTAATCGAACAACTAAAATTGACCAGTGAGAACGCGCCTTGTGAGAGAACGCGCCTTATAAGACAACACTTGGATTCAATTTGTGATGCAATCAAAGTTACCAAGCTTAAATCGGCTGAATTAGATTTTCTGCAAGAATATTTTATAATTATAAGCTTCTACCACAATACTTCGTATAAAATTGTTGTAGCGTAAGCAATAATACAGTGCGAACGAAAATAAATTGAATCTAATAATAACACGAAGAAATACCCAAATTAACTATTGTCACTTTGACAAATTATACAGTAGACCAAATAAATATTTGGTTTATGAATGTTTTAGAGTTAATTTTATTGCCTAGTAACATGAATACTATCTTTAATAATAATTAATATTTATTATGTGATGGGTCAATATAAAATTGCTGTAATTTGAAAACGATAGAGTTAAAAAAAAATTTCTAATTTAATATTAAATTGAAGAGAGGAACTAGTAGTTTACGGCTGTCTCGCCAGTTCTGGGACACCCGGTATACAAGACATAAAAAAAATTGTGAAAAAAAACTTTGCCAGAAAATTGCAATCAAAGGAAAAGAATAGATATGGGACAGAAAACTAAAAATTATAAAAAATAAATAACCAAATAAAAAATGCAATAAAAATGAGCACAAAAAAATAAAGAAAATTAACAAAATAAGAATAAAAAAAAATCAAAGAACAAACAGAATAGGATAGGAAAAGTAATACAGTAAAAAAAGAGCTAGTAGAATTAAATGACAAAAAAAAAGATAGACAACCTTGAAATAACAAAAACAAAAAGAAGGAAAATGAATTTGAAGAAATCCGCAAAAGGTACTGGATAACTTTGTCGAGAGTGAATAAAAAAGGGAGAACAAAAAAGATCGTTTATTTTGCTCGCTGCGGCTTGGCACTAGCGGAGGTCTGATTAGTAAGGTGGGAATAGACAATAAGATTTCCACCCTTTCAAATAGAACATAATTGTTGAATTCTGGATTATACCGCGTTTGTGATTACCTATTTAATTTTGATATCCTCTCAGCTTTTGCTGTACTTTCTTTTTTAGGTAAACTTATGTTTAAATAGAATGTTTTAAACATAAACACACACAAATTACACAGTTACAAGCCATGACTATCACATAAAATAGACAAGCAACTGTTTCAAACTTGCAGGTTATTTGGCGGGTGAGGTTTAAGTTTTTTTGAAATAACGTTTACAGTTTTGTCAACACATCACAACAATTCAATAATTTGACCTTTTACCTCAATATCTAATTTTAAATATCATTACCAGAGAGCGTATTAGAGTCCGTACACTTTCAGAACAGCATGTTGGGTTATCAAAATCTGTCAGCAAACGACACTAAACAGAATGACCAAGAACGACAAACGCAGCTGACCTTTCGCTGACCACGTGCCGTTTGGCTTCCTCCTCTTCAATTTGCAAATAGGACTGGCCCGACACTATTTTGTCATCTGCACACTATTATTGACCTGTTCTGAAAGTGTTCGGACTTTACTCCTTGTTTATCTTAATCAACATTTAAAAAAAAGGTTATTGTAGACTTTGAAATGCTATAAAAGTGCAATTAGAAACTAGAATTAGAATGTGTAAAACATAGATAAAGTTTTTATCAAATTATGTCAAATTTAATATTTAATAAAAGTACATAAAAAAAATTAAAATTGAATAAAATTAATATTTAGTGTTTATATTGAATAGGAATGGCTGTGTATACAAATATCTCTATTTGTAACCCAACACTTGACGAGTTTGTAATTACATTTTTGTAGAGATTTTTTTTATTTAGTAACGTACAGTTTCTTACAATGGGTCAGGTTCAGGTGACGCCATTTAGAGATACTTTTTAGTTTTTCGAAAGCACGTTTAGCAATTCCAATGACTTTGTACGCTTTATTTATGAGATTTATAATGTAAATAAGTATTTAATTTCAAATTAACTCTTTAACCAGTTTTAAGTACTACAGTTCTATGTATGTATTATGAGACAAAAAGAAATTATAAATTTTTTGAATTATTAGTCTATTGCGTTTTAATAAGGCTTTGTTTGATAATTTGGCGGCTAGTGTTTTTTACAAAAAAATGTTTTTTTTTTACCTGCGTTACAAAATAATATTTGAGACCCCTCACCATAGTTAGGATAATCTTTAACACAAAAAAAGTTAAGCTAAATTATTTTATATATTAAAACATATTTTTACCTGTAGGTCTCGACCCCCTTCCTTGCGTTTTCCAGTAGTAAACCGTGTCACACAAGGTAAAACAACTTCCCGATTGATTTCCAACTATTAGAGAAAAGATGTATGCAATTATCAGCATAATTAAAAATGGAATTGCTACACACAGTACTAAAATTAAACCCATTTGAAACGGAGTTTTTGTCGACCAGCATGTCTATAAAAGACATTGTTCAAAGTAATAAAGATAAAAGCTTACTTTTGACTGTGGTTCTTCATCATTTGATATTGCAAACATTTACAATTGATTTATTTGTCATTTAAACTTGTCATGTTACCTACCTACTCGTCGTAAAAATATAAAAAATAAACAAATAAGAAATTTTTATTCAAGAAAAATTATTGATAGTGTTGTAGATCCAGACTTTATAATTATTTAGCTTAATATAAAAAATAATTGCAAATTTTTGATCTTTAGGGCAAAACATTTCTAGATAAATACCAACAAAGTAATTATCTTGATCTAGCATAGGTGCATTAATTTTTTTTCCACAAAAATCATTTCTGTTTGTAATGAAACAAGAAATGTGAGCTGGTTTAGAAAAATTCAAACACTGATCTACTTTATATACAAATACATCAAAATTTATCAGCTTGTTAAATTTTTGCCTGTTTGCCAAAGGAACATTTTCTTTGTTATTCCAGGTAAATGTATAAACAAGCTGTTTATCAAAAATTCCAATTCTTGTTACATTAATATCCACTGCATCAAAATTAACCAAAACTAAACTATTTTTTGAAAAATACACTTTTTTTATCTTTCTTGTAGTTCCCCCAACTGACCACCAAGTTGATCCTACTCTAATGCTATTCACATTTTTAACACAATCTATCACTGTTAAACCCCAATTTTTGGCAACAAGACCAATAGGACATCGGAAAACTTGCTCATCTTTATCAACATAACGGTTTTCTAGTAAAGCACCAACGGAAGGATTTTCTGTTACTTTGTATTGGGCAGAATCTACTTTAAAAAATAACGTATTTTTTGGCTTATTATTGGAGAAAAAAGCTTACATAGAAAACTAATCGATCTTTTATCAACTGTTAGACCATATTCAGATTCCACATATTTCTTTCCATGCTGGTTATAAATACTCTCGTCTTCTTCCTCTTTTATTAATTCGCAGCATAAAACTTGGCATTCTACGGAATTATTTAATCCAAAGCCGAAAACCAAATATAATATTATCAGTGCTAACAAGAACGGTACTGCTACCATCAGGACAAGACAAAGTCCTAGCTGAAATGGAGTTTTCTACAACCTTTTAAGTTTTTTACAAATTTCTTTGATTTAACAGTTTTACCATGTTTAGAAATATTAATTCAAAATATGTGTCAAACTGAAGTTTTAAATTTTCTTCTATCGTTTATCTACAGATGACAGATAAAAGGTGTTCATTTAAAAAACTTGTCAAGAGTGCTATAAGATTTTGATAAAAGAAAATATAACAAAAAATGTATGTCGGAACTTGATACTCTGTAACTATAGAAATCATTATAAATAAATAAATAAATAATAAATATAAAAGATTTCGAATCATTTTCATTTCCAGTTTCATTTTGTTTCTTCTTTTTTCGTGTTCAGTTTTTGTTCGTTTTAAGTTTTAGTTTCAATTTTGTTTGCTATTGGGTCTAGTTAATTGTTGTTTTGTTACGATGATGGCTAATTACACTTTAGAGCACAAAAAAGGTTTTAATCGAAAGTTACTTTTGAAGTGGTAGAAAGATTGAAGACGAGTGGATGTATTTGTTGGAACGTGAAACAAGGTCACTGAAGATGAGTCAGTTATTTTGTTCACAGGATGTTAACATTTTGAAATCGACAAATATTTTACTGGAAATGTTTCTCCATAGAAGGTAATGAATAATTACTTATAAAAAGCTTTAGAGATTTACGATATAAAATATTCCGTGAAAGAGATTTCAGGTTACTAATCCGACATAATGTGACAATTCTAACATTCCTGACAACTATCACTGACAATACGGCAGCCAAATTTATAATTTATTTAACAAAAATTTAATAGACTTTTTGACAAACTTATCAAATTTAAATTTTATTATGACATTTAGTATGTAGTACCAACAGAAAAATTCTCAAACCCAACATGGAGATGTGTCACGTCAAAAATCGGCGAATATTCGAAGCACTGTCTTTCAAAAAACATACTTTAAAAAAGTCGCCCTTATTGCACTTGTACATAAGGTTGAAATTCTAATTCCTAAATTGTGACCGAATAGAAACCACATATGGAAACACATGTAAGGCATAAAAACACTCTGCTTCAATACTCTAGACATTCTAGTTTTAATCCAGTCACAAGTTACAAATAATTCTCGTATAATTGAGAAATTAATCAAAAATACTTAGAAATTACTGTACCGGCTTCATGCTGTCAAAAGGCGTTTACGAAAATTTAATCGATCAGTTGGGTCAGGGATCCGACTGATCCGAGCGTTCGTTTATTCAACCTCGCTCACTAACCCGTGTTCGTTTATTCAGGGTTACTGATCCGGATCAGGGATCGATCAGTGATCGAGGGATCCAGCACGGCAGCAGGGTAGGTTTCAAGCAAAATGGAACCGCATGCGCATTTGATAAAACTTTGTGGTTTTATCAAATCATATTGAATTTTGAATTGGATTTCTTTATTGAATATTTTTATTAGATCTGATTCTACCAAATAAACCACACTATGTTTATATTTATTGGATGTTTCGGTGCCGTCTCTGCGAAAACACAACAAAATGAAAATTATCAAATTTATTTTTTGTTTATTAATATGTCAAGTTGCTATAGTTACATTTAAAAAAAATAATTGCCCTGAAATTTGAGAAAATGCTCTCAAGATCATTGGTCAGGGTTTGTGTCGTTCGAAAATAACTAACCCCGATCACTGATCTGAGATGGATCTGACGGATCCGGTCACGTGACGGATTACTAACCCGGGTTGAATTTTCGTAAACGCCTAAAGTCAGTAGAACGACTATAAACCAAGTACCGACGAATGCCGAGTACATAAAATTAGCAATTTGCGCATACAAATGGGAAGGATTTTGTTCCCATTCGGCATGGTTCGCTGAAATTCGCTCATATTAGACCTGCGTTGAAGCTTAGAAATGAAGGAAATCTGTGCATCAAACATTTCATTTTCCTCATGTTTTATTATTTAAATGTGCTACATGTTTCGACCACTATTCTGTGGCCATCTTCGGACCTATAAGAAATCATCAAATTGTTGTAAGTTTACCTTAATACTTACTAAAATATAAATTACACCTCTAAAAATTATTTTACCTCTAATTAACCTCTAATCGTTTAATATATCGAATGTCCGCATTTTTAAGTCTTGTTTATTTTATTTAGTGTATGTATTCATCTCTTGAAATTTTATCTTTCTCAACCTCAACCCTTCTTACATGTGCAATAAGGTCGACTATTTCAAGGTACTTTTATCGAATGACAGTGTTTCAAAATTTGGCGCTGTTTTGACGTCAGAGCTTCTGCACCCCAATAGTGTTAAATTACCAAAAAAAAATGTTTATCTGTTAATTTTATTACTAACTTATTCAGAATTTCTTGATCGGGGTGTAATTCCTATTTATCACTATTTGGTATTTTTAGATTTACAATAAGAAATGTTAATTTAAAAAGTCTATTGTTCTGTTTGAAAAAATTAGTCAAAGCGGAAAAACTAAATTATTTGAATTTAAACAGCTACATTTTCTAGATTAGAGCAAATTTTGTTTTTCTTTTTAAATAAATCCTATTAAAAGAGGGGATAAGCCTAGTTTCGTTTACACCAGGTATAAAAATAAAAAACGTTTAGCCTATTAACAAAAATAAGCTTTAATTCAAAATGAAACTAATATATAAAATGAACTTTATATTACAAATTGTAAACACAAAACTGATAAACTGAATGGGTATAATATCCACCCAAAATATCCAACTCTGTCAGAACTCAGAATGATTGCATTTTGGGTCTTTCATTACACTTTGGCCACTCTGTTAGTGATTAAAATTATGTACAATTAATACATGTTAATTTTTTAAACTTTTAAGTACTAAAAAAAAATTAAAATTGATGGGCGCATGCAGACTTCTATCAGATTACTAATATTTTCCAAGATTACCACAAAAAATTCAAGATTATCCAGAGATTACCATTACATTATTTTGATTACCAGCGATTACAAAGATTATCGACGATTACCAAATGACTACTTAGATTACAAGAATAAAACAATAACAAAACAAAAAATATAAAAAAATAAACAAACAATAAACACTATAAAATAAAAAATGATATACCTACGATAAATTAAAACTTTTTTCTAGCTTTTGCATTTGCAAAAAACGTGACCAGTTCAGATATGTCTAAACTTTTGGCAACTACGTTTTCAATTGAAATAGCCAGATTAGTCTTTGTTGGATCATGGTATTTCGTAAATAATTTTTGATTAACTTCAGTTTGAAGAAAGATCGTTCTGCAGAAGCTACTGTCACAGGCTCACTCAGAAATAATATGCAAGTTGAGATTATTTCAGAAAAGCAATTACTTAAAGAAAATTTTTTGACTAAAATAAAGTTTAATAAATCTTTAACAGAAGTAATGTCTGAAATATCGTTTTTAAAACATTGTTTAAACGTCGAAACTTGTAAACAAATTGCTTCAGAAATGTCATTTTTATAGTACGCTATAAAATTCTTGACACAATTGGAAAAGTTTATCATCTGATGTATTTAATAAAATTTGGGTATCTAAAATTTGAAATGTTTTATTAATATAACAAATGCTACTTGATCTGGTTTCAATTTGAGTAATAATAGTGTCTACGGTTTTCAAAAACACATTAATCCTTAAAAAAAATTTTCTTGTTTCATTTTGGTAAAAATTACGAGATTTTTCAAAAAACAATTTTGAACGAGAAACACTTTTTAAGAGGAGTATGGAGGTAATTTCTCTTATGGGAAATCCAATTTAAACGCGCGAATCTGTAGCACTTTTATTTATGAAAATAAACTAAGTTACAAAAAAAAAGTGGCACACTAACTAAAACGAAATTATCGCTAGTTTAAATTACAGAAAACAAAATTTTTTCATTTATTTTTATCAACTAATTTTTAGACAACAATAAATTTTATCGAAACAAAGGTTTTATTAAAAAATAATACATAAAAACGCAATATTTTTTAAAAAAAGTAAGAAACAGAAACATAACAAAAGATTATTTCAAGTTAATTTAACGATTTTTGCATCAATAACGAGTATTACCTCCTCGAACATTCAACAATGTCTGAATTTATCGAGGCATGCTTTCAATCAAGTGTCTAATTACATTTTGGTCAATATTATTCCACTCTTCTACAAGTGCTTCTTTTAATTCTTGTGACGACTCTGGACGCACCGGACGATCTCTAACACGTCTTCCTAACTCATCCCACGCGTGTTCTATAGGATTCATGTCAGGACTCATGGCAGGCCATTCCAAAAGTGTAATTCCAACTTCCTGTAAATATTGCATGACACACATAGCAGTATGGGGTCTTGCATTATCTTGCATAAACAAGAATTCTGGTTCTATTAATGGTGCGAGTGGAACAACATGGTCAGCAAGAATGTCCCTAATGTAATTGTTTGCATTTAAACTATGTTCTTGTAGAATAAAAAGATCAGTTTTTGCCTATAAAGAAATGCCCGCCCAAACCATAACAGACCCTCCCCAAAAGTTTTCGTGCTGCACAACTGTGGCTGAAGAATATCTTTCCCTTTGCTTTCTCCAGACTTTATGACATTCATTTGGTGATCGCAAAGAGAATCGCGACTCATCTGAGAAGAGGACTCGTTTCCAATCGCGCTCTTCCCAATCTTGATGCATTTTCGCAAATTGTAATCCGCGTAAGTCTAGGTACTCGATTCGGCCTATATGCATGTAAACCAGCTTCTACCAACCTTCGTCTAACAGTTTGAGCGTTTACAGTTGCACCACGTACATACATTTCTAAGTCTCTAAGCCAGTTCAACAGCGGTTTGGTGACGATCTAGGAGACATTGCAGCGTCAAAAACCGATCATCTCTTGCAGATGTAGATCGCGGGCGACCAGAACCAGGACGTCGAATGTACCTCTCTGTTTGGCGGTACCTTTGAAGTGCTCTACGTACAGTTGTCTCCGGTTTTCCTATAGCACGAGCAGCTTATCGAATACTTCGGCCATCTGCCACTAGAGCTTTTGCCATTGCAACTTCTTCGGGAGTTATTTGCATATTTTGCAAGAAAAATGTTTAATAATACGGAGGCAACAATATTGCAACAATATTTAAAAACTTTGTACCAGTAAAACGCTTTAGATAAAGATAAATATTCAGGAAGAATAGAAAATTGTTAACTTAATCCTAAATTCACTTATTAGAAATCCCGATGACAAAAATACTGATTATTATGAGTGACATAACACAAGTCATAGCCTTCTATGTCAATATCTAGCTTTACGAACAGAAAATAAAAAGCTAATAAACAAATTCTTAAGTGCGCCACTTTTTTTGTAACTTAGTGTATTTTTACAAAATTTGGCACAATCATTTTTCTCATTATTAACTACAAAATGACTGAAAGTGATTTTTAAAAAAATGTTTATAAATAATATAAAATAATTATTAAAAAATTATTAAAATTTAAAATCAACAAAATTATAAATTTAAAAAAGTCAAAATGTAGTCCATGTTATTACAATACTTGTGGCGAAAACCGTTTTTATTTTTTTTTTATAAATAAACTAGCTACAGATTCGCGCGTTTACATTGGAATCCCTATACTAGAGAAATTGGTAACTACTCCTCTTAAGACAAATTTTGTAGAAGTTCCCCACTTTGTAGCTAACGTTCTAGCTGTATTACTTAATTCAGTAAACTAAGTGCGAAGTTCTTTCATTTGTTGATAGGCATTTGTGAAAAGTCTTGCAGCTTCACCAATATTCTGATTTTCTTTTTGTAGTAATTTAAACACAACATCTATAATATGCAAAATTTTACTTTCTAGTACAATCAAAAATACTGTTTCATATGTTTCTAAAAAATTTTTAAGAATTTTAGTTTCATCAACTTCAGCTTTTGTTTTTGAAGTTAAAATTATTTTTGTTAATGTTTTTAAAATGTCTACTTGTAGCGCAAGACATGTAGAGCAACTTGTCGTGAAGATCACCCCGTAGGGACAAGTTTTTTAAATTTTATGTCCTTACTTAATTTTCGAAATATAATAAACCCCATCTTAAAAAACTATTACTGTTACTAAAATAAGTATAGATCTTTTCGACAAAATAAAAATTTTTTCTGTCTGGACATTTTTGACAGCATCGTTTAAAATTAAATTTAAATTATGAGCGGCACAATGAATATATTAGGGCGTTTTTAACTCTTTTTGAAATTTTGGCTTGAAGCCATTGTAAATACCACTCATATTTGCTGTTCCATCATATCCCTGCTCTCTTAATTTAGTATTATTTTTATATTTAGTATTATATTTATATAATTATTTTATTCGATATTGTATCTGCTGTTTGGTTTTCGACAGGTATAAATCTCAAAAACGACTCCCTTATAATAATACCTATCTATTACAACATTATTTGATTGCACAATTTCTACATAACGAAATATTAAACTTACCTAACTGGTCAACTTTAGAGATATCTTGAGTACTGTCAATAATTATTAAATAAAATGGATTGGCATTAATTTTATTAACTAGATCTCGTTTAACTGAATAAATTTATTACTTCATTTTGTATTGTATAAAGAAATTCTAATGAAACCATGTTTATTTTTTCGAGTCAAGTGGTCGAGACTTAGTGCTCACAAGGAGACATAATAATTTTTCAGTCATCACATTTTAGCAGCTTATACAGGGTGTTAGGTAAATGTCCAGCCAACGCTCAGCTGGCAACAGTATTTATCAGGTGTGACACAAAAGCTTAGTAACATTTTGGCGAATTCCAAAAATTAATTTGTATTATTTCCCCCGTTTATTTTGTCGAGCCGTTCACCACAATGCACCTTTATTAGATAGTTTATGATTTAATAATGGGATCTTAGCATTATCATTGACATTTGAATTTGTCAAAATGACAAGATTATAAAATAGCACAATATCAGTGAATATGCTGATATGCATTTGATATATGTAAAATGCCTAAGCAATTCTCATAAATCTATGCGAAAGTATGCTGAGCGTTTTCCAAACAGAAAACACCCAAACAGAAAAACCTTCGAAGAGGTAGCTCGAAGGTTACGCGAAACGGGGTCTGTTTTACCAAAAGGCAACGAAATAGGAAGGCCAAGGGAGCTAGACATTGATGAGGCTGTACTACAACGAGTTGAAGAAGCACCAGAGACTAGTACTAGAGAATTAAGTCGCCAATTTAATGTTAGTCACTGGAACATTTTGCATTAAAATCCACTGTATCTGTATCACGTCCAGAGAGTACAAAGTTTGACCCAAGAGGATTATCCAAGAAGACAAAATTTTTGCGAATGGTTACTACAAAAAAAAGGATCAAAATCTCATGTTTGTTTCAAAAATTTTAATGGCTGATGAATGTTGTTTCACTAAAACTGGTATTCTTGACTTTTACTATACACAATACTGGGCAGATGCAAACCCACATCGGATTCGCGAAACAAATTTTCAGCATCGGTTTGCAGTAAATGTTTGGGCACGGATTATAGGCAATGTTTTAATTGGTCAATGGATATTACCAGAACGATTAAATGCTGACATTTATCGAAATTATTGAAGAAATTCGTTACCTGAACTTTAACTTTTGGAAGAGTTGCCACATGCAGTTCGTGCGGAAATGTGTTTCGTGCACGATGGTGCGCCACCTCATTTCAGCAGAAATGTGCGTAATTTTATAAACGTGACATATCCACAGCGATGGATTGGCCAGCATGTAATTTTTATCTGTGGGGGCACATGAAAAAGCTGGTATACAAAACACCTGTTGAAAACCAAGACGATCTTTCAAACCGGGTGTTGGATGCTGCTGAATACATCGAAATCATCGTGGAATGGTCATGTTTGCGTAGATGCAAATGGAGGCCACTTTGAGTATTTACTTTAATTTTTGTATTTTGTAAAGGGTTTTTCAATAAGGATGGGTTGATGTTAGCACCCTGTGGCGGCCATGTTTTTTTGGTAGTGTCTGTGTAATCTGGTGTTTATTGTTCAGTCACTGATGCCAAATTACCATGGCAAATTACACAATTGAGCAACACGTTCAAATGATAAAACTTTATTATCAAAATGACTGTTCGTTAGTTCGAACATTGCGCTCGTTGCGCCCATTTTATGGAAGACACGGTGGTCCTTCAAAATCGACTCTGCAGCGTTTGGTGACCAAATTTAAAACAACGGGTTCGGTAAACAATCAGCCAACACCCCGTCGTCAAAGAAATGCTAGATCGGCCGAAAATATGGCGTCATTGATCCATACTTTTTTGAAAATGACGTTGGTGAGGCCATCACCGTCAACGGCGAGCGCTACAGAACGATCGCGGCGGACATTTGAACAATGTTATATTCCATAAATAAAACCATGCATGGACCTTTCATATAAAAAAAGATTTTTTTAAATACCTCACACACAGCTTGTTTTATTCCATTTTAACATCGACCCATCCTTAAGAAAAAACCCTTTATTAAACGTTATTATAGTTATTTTCTTCCAAAAACTAAATTGGTTACAATTACAAGAGACAGTCTAAGGTGACATTTGTTCAAAATGATAATTGTCAGATACAAAACTTGTTGCTACGATTTTTAAAGCTCTAATTATTGTACAATAAGGCATCCACAGGCGGGTAACAAAATTTGTGGAAAATCTTCGCCGATTTTTTAATGGTTTTTGAAGATCTTTTGGCCTGTATAAAAAAATAATTTTTGTCTTTTCTAAAAACCGATTTTTGTAAACGGACGAAAGAGTGGGTCCGTGCGGGCCCCTTGGAGCCCGGGCCCGTGTTTCACGGAACCCATAGAACCCTGCTCAGTACGCCACTGAATACATATACCTATTTATATTGGCAATTGATGCGGCTACCGTGCTATTCACGGTACTGTGCGTGCTAGTATATGCAACTAAATATACACACAATAAAAAATTATTAACACTTGCTAATTTAAATGTGGTTGTAAATTTCAAAAAGACTTGTTTTTTAAACTATGCATTCAAATAAAAGCTTAAGAATTTTTAAAGAAATAATGTTTGTGTTTTTAACTTAGGCAACCCCCTTTATTGCGTGTAACATGTTTAGAACTGCTGTATTTAACCTAACCTCTGAAACCTTGTGACATCAAGTAGTTCGTTAAACACACACTTGTATTTCTGTCTCCGTTTTATCATGAAGTTTTTCTTGTAAGAAAGAGAAAGCACATGAAGCAGACGTCTTTGATCTATCATCAAACATCAAATCTTACCCATCCAGCCAAGATCAAGATATTTGTAAACCAACAATAAGATGGAAGAGAGTGCACCTGTAACGTCAACAGCCCCCCAAATAGTCGAAAACATATCAGAGGTGAGTCTGAATGCCCTTGTTAATTAGCACGTTCCCTCCTCGCAGCACAAAAAGAGAAAGATTTAGCAAAAAAGTCGTCTAACCAGGTCACAAGTTCAGTACGAAGTAGAGCAAAACCGCGACAATCTCGCGTGAATTCCTCTCAGTTTAAGTATGATTTTGCAGGAAAAAACACGAATTGAAGCTGAGGAAAGCCACAAGTCCCCTAACGAGTCCGAATATGACAGTGCAGGGAGCTATAGTGATGAGGAACATAAAGATGGGTCAAGGGAACATACTGATTCAGAGACTGAAGGTAGTGTAGGGCTAGAAAGAGAGTCAGGTGATGGACAGGAGAGTCTGCCTACAAGGAAAGTAGATGATGATGAAGATAAGAAAAATCCACAATATATACCCAAAAGGGGCACCTTTTACGAACATGATGATAGGACAGCTGATGATGAGTGAGTATTCAAGGAATAATTTCATAGTTAGTGAGTTATCTTAGTGCTCATGAAGTGTGACTGATTAACTTGTGTTGGTTTTTCTAGACAAACGTCTAACACAATAGAATTGGAAAAAGAAAAAGATCAAAAAAAGAAAGTGTGGCAGGATAAGAAGGAGAGATGGAGTCATGATAGGTTTAATGATTCAGAACAAGCTCCAAAATCAAGAGCAGAACTCGTTGCAATTTACGGGTATGATATCAGGAACGAAGAGGGTCCACCTAGAGCTAGAAGGCGCAGGAGATATGGGTACGTTTGTGTATTACAAGGTTTATTAAAATTTGTGTACTGACATTGATTTTTTAGGCGTGGCCCTAATAAATATACCAGAAACTGGGAAGACGAAGACGCCTATAACAAGCCACCACCTCCCGTGCGCACCAAAAAGCCTCTCAAAAAATCAAACCGAGGTGAAGAATTCCCTCCTTTGAATAACTCAACCACTAAACAGGACAATAACCGAGAAAAACAGCAAGAAAGAGACAGAGATTATGAGGAAAAACCTGATCTACGTCAAACTGAAACCAATGGCAACTCGAAAGTTTCAGTTTCTGAGTCCCCACCAGCTCCCCAAGAGTCCAACAGGACCCAACAGCGTGTCGGCTCTGGGCGCGTGGTCAAACCGAAACGAGAAATCAAAGATTCAGACTATAGAGGTTTTACTACGAAAACACGTCAAGTTAGAAATATGAAAACTGATCAAAAAGTTGTTCCTAAAACTGCGAGAAATGACGATTTTATTCAGAGTCAAAATTTTACAAATAGGAATAACAGTGTTCAGGATTTAGAAAAGGATTTATCAAAGCTGAATGTTCAGGATGGGGTTTATAAAGGGGGTAAACATGGAGGGCAGAGACAGGGGAGTGTACCGCCAAGACTTCAGTCTGAACAAAAAGGCTCCAAACGGTACAGTTCCATCAGACAGAGGTCGCTTCCAGAATCAGCAACGCCTCCTTTCTCTCAACACTCGAATTACTATTCTAATGGTAAGTTGTCACTAGTTTCCGTTGCAGAAGCGTTAAAAAATACATAGACACATAGTACAGCGTGATCAGCAATTATTGATTGGGTTGGCAGCATTGAAGTGTCTCTTGAAATTGGCTACTCTGACCAAACTTCAAATTAAAATTTGACATTTGAAAAATTTGAATAATAAGTTGGCAATAGTTGTTGCTAAAGTTTTGTTAAAATGGTTTTTGAATTAGAACATAACACCTTTATTGTAGTGGCGTACTTCAAAAGTGGAGTCTACAATTAAATAATGATCGACAATATTCTCTGTACTCAACGTACGTCCAATTTTAACAAACTTAACTTTAAAGTAGTAGATTGACAGGTGTCTGACATAATATGTATAGGTAATCTTAACAAACCGACAATTTGCAAAAAAAATTAGCAACTTTATTGCCAACTTAATTAGTATTTGTTGATTATGGTGTATATCAATTTATTTTTTTAAATTTCTTAAGGACTTTATAATTTGTGTTGACAATACGTATTTAGTAGAGTGGGCCAAAAAAATCGAATTTTTTTTTAACTTCCGACACTGAAAAATTGGTTTGTAGACACCTTTAAAAAAATGCTTTTTAAAGATAAGCTCTTTTTGATAGGAAGGACCCCCTCATTTCAGTTTTCTATTTTTCTATAAATCTGGTCACTACCTAATCGTACAGAAAAATTTTATTTACATTTTTTGTATAAAATTGAACGTTTTAAATAGGTATCTTACATTTTTTTTTATAATTATTAGCGTTTAGAAGATATCAGAGGTCAAAGTTTGAAGAATTTAACAAAAAAAAATTCTTCTAAATTTTATAACTCGTAGATAAATATTAGAAAATGTGCAACATATAGTTTTATAGGAAATTAGACACTCGACTCCAAGCATTTAAAAAAAATTGAGGATTTAGTCTCAAATTTTGATTTTTAAAATGCAAATATCTTCTAAGTGGTTAGAGTAATCGATTAACCACAAGAGACCTTTTTTGTAGAGCGTTCAATTTCCTATAAAACTGTATATTTTACATTTTCTAATATTTATTTATTTACCAGTTATAACATTTAGAAATAAAAAAGAAATTTTTGATAAATTCTTTAAACTCTGACCTCTGATATCTTCTAAACGCTAATAGCTATAAAAAAAATTGAAAGATACCTTTTTTAGAGCGTTTAATTTTCTACAAAAAATGTAAATAAATTTTTTTCCTACGATCAAATGGTGACGAGATTATATTATGGATTTTGCCAAATAGAACTAAAGAAAAAATAGAAAACTGAGATGAGGGAGTCCTTCCTATTAAAATTAAGAGCTCATCTTTAAAAAGCATTTTTTAATAATGCCTAGGTAGCAATTTTTTATTGTCGGAAGTTAAAAAAAAAATATTGGATTTTTTTGACCCACTCTAGTATTTAGGTTGGTGTCATTGTAAATTTTTTTGCCAAGTCTCTGTATTGGTCCAGTGCGGATGACAACCATTGACAGCAGCTGAGGCCATTAAATTAGAAAGAAGAAGAACCATTGACAGCATTAGCAGTTGGGTTTTAGTATCTTGACTTTTTGGTCGAATCTACGGCTGGATTTACTATAAATAGAGTGAAAATCAAATGAGAAAAAGACAAGGGCGGAATTATTAAGATAATAATTCAAGAAACAAAACGAAATAATTTCAATAACTAACAAAAAAGGAAATGGCAAATCCAAAACCAACTTCTAAACTTTAAGAATGTTCAAACACTGTGAATGTTTTGCGAATGTTGTAAAATTGTGTCAAATTTAACATCCCTATGAGCTATTATTTTTATGTTTGTTGTTACTATGCGAATGAGTGAAACAAAATACAAGTTGTCAAGCGTTGTATACTTTGCAGCGGAGAGTAGGATGGAGTACCAGTAGTTCTCAAACTATCGGGTCACTTTTAAATACGAAAAGTTGTTTAAACATTTTGTTAATAGAATTGTTACCATGATAGTAATAGTGATAACGAAATGTAAATATATTCTATTTTTTAATTATATACCGTTGTCTGTCTATTTTCAACACATTATTGAATTATTGTATATGTATGTTGCTATGTAATATAGATTATGTGTTGAAAAGAGACAGACAACGGCATATAATTAAAAAATAGAGTATAGACTTTTACATAATTTCAAATAACCTGCGTTTCAATAATTAACTGGTCGTGGTTTTCTGTGCTTTTCTCTTTCTACCATGAACGTAGGTTCACGTGATAAGTTCATATGGTTTGGTGTCAACTGTCTAAATGTTGCAAATCATGATAATTGTATGCAGACTTTCAAGAATTTACTCTGCAAGCGTTATCTCAGTCAAAAAACTGATTTTAATATAGAGGAAGACACAGAAACTGGAAAAGTATGCAAGAAATTAAAAAGTGGAGCACTGACAGCTGTCATGTGTCATTGTTTTGTAATGTTAACCGATACATACGTTTTTTGTGACAATTGCCTCACATAGGCGATCTGACCAGAACAAGTGAAGAGTATATTCCTGTATTTACAGGAATAAAAGGAGGAATGTCCAGAAATTCGATTCTTACAGAACTGGAATTTTCATCGTTTCAGAATCAGAATCACTGATAAGTTTTGGGTGGGTAAATCAGAGCGGCGTGTTAAAGTTTGCTGTTTTTTTTAAATGGCTTAGGAGCGAGAGAGACAACAATTTACTCGTCGGATCAGGGAGCGGACAAACGTTTATCTTATTTGCTCGTACCTACTTACACCTTACTAATTAGATTTAAATGGTGTAATAATCCATTTTTTTACAAGGATCTAGAAATTTAAAAAAATCTAGTTTATTAAATATGTAATAGATAGAAATAAAACAATATAACACATGTCAAATGTTAGAATATTTAATAAAAAGCATCGCATTCTTAAGTTAAGCTTTAAAAAGAATAAGTTTTTTTTTATTTTTAATGAAATAATTGGTTCGTGGTTCGGGAAAAATCTCATTTTTATTACAGATGCTTGAGGGTAATCTAACCTCATTCTTTTGACAGTTTGGGTTTTCTTGTTTTATGATGCATTACTCAGGTGTAGAAGTGTTTAGATTTTAATGGTGGATATTTTCAAATATTTATGTAAACATGAATAAACTGTTTTTTAATTTTTGCTTTATTAAAAAAAATAAATTATGGCTTAAGCGGGGTTTGAACCACCATCAAAAGGTTGATAACCTGACGTTTTTATCACTAGGGCATAAGAGGGTTCTTAAAATTGGATTAAAGTTGTATATTAACTTCGCTATTTCATCACTATTTTAGTAGAGTGGCATTTTTACATTTTTAATGATTTTCAAAGCCTACTCTAAAGGACAATTTTATTTGGCCAGTCTGTAGTATGACAGTACACTTGCCGACTCTGTCAAACATGACTTTCCTCTAATACAATGGACTAGTCTAACATCGAAAATTGGTTCATCGCGCATGCTATGACATATCTTTTCTGATTTGGTTTTCACTCTACTACAACTTAATAATTTTGAACAATTGTTTCTTCTTTAGAAATAATAAAAAGAACTAATCAACAAAAGTCTTTCTCAATAAAAAACTTGAAGAATTGTTTTAAGTTACCCGTGGTATCTACTTGAAAGTGATTTTAATTGCTACTTATACAAGGAGCCTAAAAGACGTTCTCATAGAGGATTTTTGAGATTAAAATAATGCTGTTTAACGCAATAATAATAACAGTATACCAAATTGTACTGTTTAGAAGCTAGAGGGCGCTAAAAGTAGAAATTAAATTTTGTTTTCTATTAAAAAATTTTCAATTCTGGGTTCTGGGTTTTTGGGTATTCAACATAATGCTTTTAAATTGCTTGAACAGGTCGATTTTGTTTAGTAGTAGAATTTTTTTTAGAATAATATCAACATTAATACTTTACCCCTTTAGCGAGGATGGCAACCACATTTAGAAATTTATATGTCAAGTGGTATCGAGTGACATATTATTGGAAATGAAATTAAATTTTCTATATAACAGCGTTTTGTTTTTAAAAATCGGTTAAGTAATTTTAGAATTATTAGAAATTAAATCTTTTAAAAGTGTCTCCGTTCACAGAAAATAATTTGGTTTTTTTTAAAAAACATTACGAATAATGTATTTTACGCTTACATTTTCTTTTATCAGTTATTATAGTATTATCAGATTAGTAATTTGTTTACTATACGATATTTTGATTTATTGGGGATTCATGTAATTGCCAATTGTTATGTATTGGCCTTTGTATTTCTAGCTATTTTATATGACTATGTTCAAAATTACCTGAAGAAAGCAGTACTTCAGACACATAAAGCGACAGTGATTTATTTGATTTTTTAAAATAAAACTTCTTTTGACTTTATATATGTTTTTTTTTTTTTTGATTTTACAACTTTTACCTAGCAAATTCTAAAGTAAAATAAGTCATACGTACATGTGTACTTTTGACGGCGTATCTATGGCATTGATCTCACTGTACAAAGCAATGTATGGGTTTTGATCCCTGTTGGTATGAGAACATTGGGCGATTTTTCAGAGGGTAGTAGGTGTTTAGGTAAAACTCAGCTTGTGGGTAGAACGAGTACTCGAAAGGGGTGTAATACCCTACAGGTGCGTAGAGCTAGTCACCCTACCATCCTTGAGTGCTGTTGGCAAATTAAAATAGCCGTGTCTGCTATCTCTTATGAGCCTGTAATCGTAGCATTAGAATTTTTCCCGGAAACCGTTTATGAGTCTACTGATGCTTTGTCTATACTGTTTTTGTCTAATCTACGATTTTTATAATTCTATTTAGTTAATGTTACGCCACTCTCTTTCTTTGCAGATTGTTCTTTTGTATTCCAGGTGTTTGTTTAGATCAGTGCTCCTCTCATTATTACTATTTACATTTTTTTTAAATATTTATGTGCATCTAATCATTTATTTATGCCCATTTTGTCTTTAGAAAAGATCTAAAATTTGCCTTCTTTTGAAAACACTTTTTAGTTTTCTATTACTTCGTTTTTTTTTATGGTTATTTTTTTTATCAATGATTTATGATGATGTTACAAAGTAGTGAAGTTAATATGTTTAAAAATTTTTTTACGGGGAAGTGGGCAAGGCAGATAAACTATTTTATATAACCGACGTTTCGAATCTTTATTGGATTCTTTATCAAGGCTGGAATTGATTTAATTTAGGGTTGGGAATTACATAGAATATTTACCTTATAAGTAATGTCAAAATTTGTTTGGAATGGTACCAACTTGTCTCGGTCAGTGGTCTCCGGAAGAATGAAAAAGAAATATGACGTTGGTGTTGACGTATCACTATAATTAATTAATATGCTTATTTAGAATTTTCATTTTATGTTATCAAATCTACAGTATGTTATATTATTGTGGATAGGTAGGTAAGTTTGTTTTGGTTCTCTCTCAAATTTTTTTCTGAAAAAAGAAAATTATAAATAAACCTATTATACGTTGTATTGAACCACGCTGTATATTCTTTATTTATTTTTTGTTTCAGAGTTCAATCAACCACCAAATCAAGTAAACATGCATCAAAACGCGCAAATTCATCCGTCCACGACTCAAGTCCCCCAAATCGCGCCTCCTCCTTTGCCCCCTATTGCACAGGTCCCTGTCACTGCCGCCCCCATTTTGCAGGCGCCTCAATTTGCGCCTCCTTTCGGCCAAGGTCCTCCATTTCTTCAGCCGGCGCCACCTCCTTTTATCCCTCAACAGACTCCTCAAATTATCAATTACGTGCCGAGTCAACCGCAATTCTCTCAGGGGTTCCAAGGCTACCAACAGCAGTTTAATCCCGTGGTAAGCTTTTAATTGATGGTGTGTTATCACATGTATGATTGTTTTTTGCGTAGACTCAGCCTGAGCTGTATCAACCCCAGACGGGAATTACGTATTACTCGACTGACCAACAGGTGACGCAGAGGGCAGTACCGCTCAAGCGTCCTAAAGCTGCGATCCCGATCGTGGCTCCACCACCGATCGATCTGAAAGGTAAGGTCAAGGAGGACGATGGTTTGTCAAACGAGGGATACATCTCCACGATTAGTGAGGGGCAACCAGGTGACAGCAGCGCTCAGGAATCAAATCTACAGGTGCAACAATGATGTTTACAGTTTTTTGTGTAATTCTTCCGCATAAGATATAGCTGGGCTTTTTATATTTTTCAGCATATTTAAATATGAATATTTATATATATTTATAGTCTAATTCCAAGATGAGATACTACCATATCGGTAGTATCGCAAATTTTAATACTTTTCCGTAGCAACAACCAATCACAACTCCGAATTCTTTACCTTTTCCATGGGAACGAAGATAGTACCGATATTGGGCCTTATGAATAACGAGTAGCAAAAGCTTTTACTAGCTAGTTATCTCTTTTCAGCAAATAGTAATTGCATAGGTTTGTCTTGTTTCAATCAGACAAAAGCTATTGCTACATTTTTATTTATTTTTCTTATTATCTCAACTTGAAATTAGCCTATTTAAAAAAATTATTTTATTATTTAATCGTTAGGTACAATGGATTTTTAAATATTAATTATTTATGAAAGTAGCGTAGAGATATTTTGTTGTTGAAATTGTCAAATTTATCATAGTTGAAATTTTATTGTTGGTATAATTATTTTTTTTTTCAGGCGTTTGGTTATGCAAGAAGATTTAGTTTCTATTAAGTTATACTCTAGCAGTTTTTTTTACTATTTACGTAAATCAATTTTGGACAAAAGCTACTATAAAAAAGCATCACTTGCTACTTTAAGATAATGGTTAAACTAATTTTAAAGTTACTATTTATTTGGATTACGAATATGAGTAATTTTTTTTCATTGTAAAGTTTTTGTAATACATAAATGTATTAAACATACAAATGTATTTATTTTTTATTATTTATCCTTAAAAAAATGATTTTCTATTGAGAAGAGCGTTCTGTCTGCAAAAATTTTGACTTACGTAATATGTAATGATATACAGGGTGATTTTTTTATCTATTTCCGCCCGAAACTCTAAAAATAGGCAACACGTTATACAATCGAAAAGTAATTAATTAATTAAATAATGTGGGAACAAATGATCCAAATAAATTGACTCTGGAAGCACTGTTAAAGGTATTATCAACAATGTTGACAATAATTCACAACTCTTTAAGCCTTAATTTTGAAAATAAATTTTTCAAAGTATAATGTGTTGCATATTTTTGGAGTTTCGGACAGGAACAGATAAAAAATCACCCTGTATTTCATAATTTTTATACAAAACGAATAACCTTAAATGTTGCTCGTCTCATTTATTTATATTAAACGTTGACTCACTTTGGGTTATTGCTATTAGAAGAGTTGCATTATCGAACGAATAAGTTACTTAACAACGAACGAATTTATACTAATAATAAATAACTCAAAAATAACCCTTAATAATTCAACAACTTCCTTGTGGAATAATCGCTGTTGATGTGTTCGTAATAACAAGGCCTCGGTGCAAGCGAGTCTTGGAGAAACGACCAGGTAATTAATTGGTGTAATCCAACGGGCTGCATGTTATTCATTTAACTGGTCTACACGATCATACGTCAAGCGCTCGGACCCAGTAGCCTTGATACTTCAAATCTACCCAAAAAATATTTTCTGCTTAAATGAGAGAACCTATTACAGTCTATTACAATAATATATTGATTGAGTGAGTGACTGTCAATGTGCCCGTTAGTTGTACCGCTTTTAAATAACGCTAAATAAAGTATAAATAATAATGCGAAATCACGCCACTGAAAAATAACTCGCTAACGCCTAAGTTTAGTGATAATTCCTTGAGTCCTATGTGGTCGGTTATAGATCTTACGCTTGCTTATATCAGGTGTAAAATGTTATTATCTTAAAAAATATTTTTTTAAAAATGACAAAAATAATAATTTATTTAAACTTAAATGCATTGAAAACTTAACGTAATTTAAAAGTAGATAATATGTAATAATAGAGATCAGTTTAAAGTTTATCAAATTATTTTAATAAATAACGAAATTATAAAAGTAGGACTACAAAGGGAATCAAGTTCTTTAAATAAGATGTCTGTAAAACTTTGTAACATAACAAATAATTTTTTTTACAGAATTATAGAGAATTTTATTCCCTTCCAGGTAGTGTACAACTTGTAAATATTTGAGCAGTAGGGTTAATATTACAACCGCAAAACTATGAATTGGACCCTTCGTTGTAGATTTCGGTAGCGAGGCCACTTAAACCAATAAATCAATACAAAAATGGTACAATTTTAACTCCGGGTTGCACAAACGTCAATCAAAACTGACGAAACATTAAACCGTCATTCATTTAAAATACTGTGCCCTAGGTTTAAGGTAAAATGGTTAAAAAGTTGGTTAATTGTAGAAATTCGTACTGCCTCACGAAGAAGGTAATAAATAAAAAGATGGTGAGGACTGCTAGTGTCTGCACGCCTGGCCTACAATAGAACTTTTGCGTAATTAAGGTGTAATGGGGTAAAAATATTTTTTGAAATTTTAAAATTTTGATTCCTAATCTGAATTTAACTGAAGGAAAAATATTTTTTTATATTTTATTGCATTATTACTTAGGGACTTATGATGAGACTTAGTCTCCAAAGCGTTTTGCCTCGTTTATGTAAAAATTTACTTTGCTTAAGAGGATTCTTACATTTTGGGCGAAGTCAGAATTTCTCTCTATTCTATTTAATTGGTCTGCATGTTTACTATGTGAGCAAGCTTTTATGCGAAATAGGGTTGCTAGCGGACCTCTCAAGTAACGCACAATAATCACGGCTACAGTTGTTCACAATTTATAGTGGTCTCTTGCGCTGCTAGGCAATAAATTTATGACTGAATTCGGGTAAAAAATAAATAAACAAGAAATAAAGCACATTTATCGAAATCGTTCTATTTGGAATAATTACATATTTTTAAAGCCAAGGAACAAATGTGGGAAACTAAATTATCACATGCTCCTAATTACTGTTATGTACAATATTACATAGACTTTTATAAACAAAATAAAAAACCGACAAATTAATAATAGCAAAATTGTATTAGCCTTTTAGGTATGTACCTTACATTACAGTCTGCATAGTAAGCAATGATTTTATTATTTTCATAAAAAAAATTAGATACACAACCTAAACATGTATGTACAGTCAGGTGTGTAAAGTCCACTTCGGATCATAAAAGACTGTGCTGAAGCCGCAAACATGAATTATTTTGGCTTATAAATATCAATAATCATTTTCTCAAAAATTTTTACTTTTATGTATTGGGACCTTTACATTTTTATCATGAATGATTTGTCAATTGAGAGAGGTGGCATTCTTTACACTGTAGACTATACATAACTTTTCAAAATATGTGGTGATCGTTTATAACCGAAAAATGATACGATGAGGCTAATTTCGAAGAATTTACAGTGATGAAAACGCAATATAGAAATTGATAGAGCTGATGCCGACTATGCATATTTTATTTGATGCATTTAAGTACTGATAAAAATTATAAACACTTTCTAATATTTAAAAAAGTACATATACAAAAACTGAAGAAACTGCTTGTATAAAAGAAGTTCTTTCGCAAGATATTGAGAAGTAGTACATAATCCTGTACAAATATTTAAGAAAAATAGATTATCTTTAAAAAAAAAAAAAACTACAACAGTAAACAAAATTTTTGAACAATATTACAATTATACAGGGTGTATCGCAAATGATGGTCAAAAATTTAGCCAGTGATAGGTCTCTCAGTGATAGGTAAAAATCTTAAAGAATATTTTTTCTAGGTTCCATTTTTTCGGAATCTCAACCGTTATTAAGACGAAATTATTTAAAAATTTAACTAGGCAGACCTAACCTATTTGAGAAGTGATCATGAATAAGCCTATCGTGATTTTATGGGGAGGACAAAATTCAAAATCTTCAGCATTTGTCGCAAAAATGTTATAAAGAAAAATGATGTTTTTTTTGACGAGATGTATCACTAATTACATTTTTGATTATCATTTTTTATCATTTTTATCACCCAGTATTAAAAAATAAAACTGACACATCGTAATAATTAGCAATTACGATAATTATCAGGTGTTTTGGACGTGCAAAAAAATAAAAAACTTTTAATCTCTTGGTTACGTTTCGTGGCCTTTATTACCACTTCTTCAGACATTGGATTATAATTTTAATTTTAGATGTTTATTTGAATATAATTTCATTTTGGGCCGGAAAGTATTAAGTAGTCCCCCATTTTGTTGAAATTCAAAACAAAAAGGAGAACCACTTAATACTTTCCGGCCCAAAATGAAATTATATTCAAATAAACATCTAAAATTAAAATTATAATCCAAGGTCTGAAGAAGTGGTAATAAAGGTCACGAAACGTAACCAAGAAATTAAAGATTTTTTATTTTTTTGCACGTCCAAAACACCCGATAATCATCGAATACGTAATACAAAATAATGGACAATAACAATAATAATCAGTAATTAAAAATATCGAAAAGAAAATATTTTAGGTAAAGAAAAAACATGTATGTAATTAAAAAAATATTTTTATTAACATTTAAAGCCAAAAAATTGTTTTTCTCCAAAGTTTTTTGCTTATAAAATTAAAACTAAAGCCTTATACACATTTTGTGTAATGTAACATGTAGGTAATTTTAAAAAAAATATATAGTGTTTTGTTTAAGAATCAAAAGTTAGTCAATTCCAGTAAAACCAGTGCGTTACTATTTAGCAAAAATATTATTAAAAAATAAATAAGTCTAATTTCGTTTACATCCTTTATACTACGGTTCCATTTAAAGTCGTCAATGCCATGAAAAAATTTATCTGGTTTTCTAAAGATTTGTGGTATCACAAAGTACACATTACCATTATATAGCACCTTTATTATAACAATTATGCCCTAATTACATGACATTTTTGACAATACCACAAATTGGTATTGCCAACCAAAATTTTTAGTTAATAGTTTTTGCTTTTACGGACGTCCAACAGTCCCAATTTTCTTTTTTCACTCATTTTGTCAGGAAGTACAAAATACAGCTAAACGTTGAGTAGACAAATTAGCCAATTTATTTATATTAACATTTCTTGGAAACCATAAGTACTTACAGGAACTACAAAGGGAGCGTGCCGATACCTAGCTGTGAATGTGAAGAGAGACGACGAGAGAGGATAGAGAGTTCGATGATTTTAATTCTTATCCATTTTACAGGAAAATTTCCTCAAAAAAGTACAGAGCCGCTAATTTGCTGACGAACCTCAAATTTTAATAGTACATAGAAAACATCTTGAATTTATTGCCTTGAATATTTTTTTGTGAAAATAAATGATTATCTATGCAAAATATCGTTACAAAGATGACATTTCTTTTTTCTGAATTTCTCTATTTTTTAAAAAGAAATCTAATAATTTTTCAAGGGTTTTTTGGTTCAAGACATCTAAGTCATAATGAGTTGTGTTATATATATTTTTTTCGTAGACAAATATCGAATAGATAAGTCACAGTTTTTTGACGAAAATCCCACAAATTCTCATTAGTTGATCGCGGGTATAGAATAACAAGGTTCTATCTTCATGTTAACCAATACGCGAGAATCAAGGTTTAAAGTTTCATGATGCGAATTTTTATATTAAATTTTGTTTTTATTGAACTTGTATATCTTTTCAGTTATTAGTTATTAAAAAGGATTGTAATAAAGAGGAACACATACCGGTATCTACGATAATTTTATTAAAAAAGCTACTGAAATTTTGAAGATAGAACCTTGTACCTGACAATAATATATATTTTTGACCACAAAGAGTTCTATCTGCCGGTTTTTCCACACTGACTTATTAATACACAATAAAAAAACAATAGATTGCAAAATAAACCATTTTATTTCTACAAAAACATAAAAATAATATATAAACATAACAAAAAGAACATGAAACGTAAATATTAATTTTAAAAATATCCGAGTACTATTATGATAACAATGCTATATTATATCTAGTTTATTTTGAGTATTGTCTTATAATAAGTTTTGTCTTGTTCGCTCATAACACTCATCATTGTTCTTAGAGCAGCTTTTTTTTCAGCGCTAATCTCGGAATCATTTTTAATTATCTTTGGCTTGCGGAAAATTTCGTTAAAACTTGCAACACGATTTCTGGAATTATATTTATTTGGGTTTTTAATTGGTACTTTTGTAAACTCTAAATCGTACTGTGTTTTATATTCAACTTCACATATATTTTGAGTGTACCTTATTTCTACAACTTTGGTGTACGGAATATTTTTGAAATTGTATTTCTTACTGCATGCTGCGAAATCAAAAAAATCATCTTTCTTCATTTGAATAAACTGAAAGATTTGGTTTACTGTCTTTAGAACACGTATGAGACCCACTGGCGAAAATATATCGTTTGCCCTAAGCTTTTGCTCAATTTGACTATGGGCATTGTCAACCTCTTGGATTGCGGAATGACCAGGAACGGAATATTTCATCGTTATAGAGTTAACATGCTTATGGTTTTTTAGAAAAGTTAAAATTGCAAAAGACATAATGCTGTTTCAATTTTGGGGGACACATGAGTCGCTCCACGTAATCAAATTAGATATATTGTTGTCAGGAGCATCTTTAATGACCTCTTCTAAAATGCGTGTCAGAGCAGAGGCCAAGTCATTGCCTGATCGTCCACCTATATATTCCGTCCAAAGTGCATTATAGACCTTTTTAGTAGTAGAAAAATAACCAGTTAAATTGTAGCAGGTAAGTTTGGGTAAATAAAAAAAATTCCCAATATTGGTTTTTGGTAGTAAAATAACATTTTCCAAATCAAAACACAGAATTGGAATCCTTGTATTTTTGTCATGTTCTTTTATTTCTCTTATTTTTTCCTTTATTTTTTTGTAAGCAGCTACATTTTCAACTTCTACATCATTTAATTTCTTGTTTAATTTTAAGGCTATATTAGCCTCCTCGCAAATTAGACACAAATCCTTTTTAGGTTTGTGAAAATCCAAGTTAAATTCTGTACAAAAAATATGTCTGTACATCGATTCTTTAACAGGTTGCGTGTGTAAGTCTTCATTACATTCCTCTACGTACAATTGGTACATCTTTTTTATATTTAAGTTAGGATCCAAATACTCTTTTTTAGAGTCAGATCGACAATAGTGACTGGGAATTCTAGGAAATTTATTAATATGCTCCACAACAGCATGTTTCATATCTGGAGGCAATTTTCTTCCTTGGCTTTTTTCCTTTCTAGAACAACTATCAGGAACATTACTAATAGTTTTTCGTTTATGAACGTTGTAAATGGGTTTTTGAGATATGCTTAGCGTGCCCAAATAATATTCTTTGCATATTCGAAATCTGATGTTATTTACCTCAAAAAAAATACCTAAACGAATATTGTCGGCGTTATTGGTCTTTTTTTGGGTAAGTTCTATTTTTTAAACTTCTTTCTGTTGTGCTTAAAATGTATTGCCATTTTTGCTTTTGATCTAACTGGTAATATGATTGAAAAATACTTTTTCGCTCATCCTGTGTTATAAGTTTAGCGCAATTAAATTTGCATTCATTGGTGCAGTCTTTTTTGTTTACAATTATTTTTTTTGCAGCAACCCTTTTACCGCGCTTAGAAATGTATTCTTCTCCCGCTTGTCGTTTTTGTTTCCTAACATTGCATTTCCACTTGTTTGGATTTCTTTGTCGTTTCCTCCTAAGTTTTGAATCTGATTTGGCTTGTGTTTTGGTTACTTCTTCTTTTTGTGCGCTATTACTCATACTTTCTAGCTGATTTTCATCATGTACATGTACTTCCCGAGCCTCACTCTCTTGAAAGGTAGTTTCTTCCTCTAGTAAATTTTCTACACAAATGATAGGAATATCATCAATACTCATTGTCACCACCTTCTGATTACAGTAGTTCCTTAAATTATCAGTTTCATTGACTGAGGACGTATAATCAGAATCTAGTTGTTGCTGAACATATTCTACGATAATATTGTTACCGTTATTGTTATCCATGCATAACCTAAAAATTTAAACAAACTAAAATCGTAACAAAATTGATGCTAAAAAAAAATAAAATTACTGGTCGTTAGAAGTTGTATTCGAATCCAGTTTATTGCACTCACTTTCCATTTTTAATTTGCAAATTTTCACGACGTTTGGACTCAACAAAACAATTACTACAATGATTCAAATATCTAGCATTAACCGATTTGGACCTGACACAAAGTTGTATCTGCGCGCACGTGTGTAGTGACAGGGTTCTATCAGCATTTTACTGCAGATAGGACTTTGTTACAGCCAGTGAAATTTAGTTTCATTCAGATACAACTATGGCTTAGTAATATTTTTAAACATGACAGACTTTTACAAAATCTATTGAGAGAAGTAGATAGAGAAGCGCAGATAGAACCCAATCATCTAAAAATGTCATTTTATGAAAAAAATGCAGTTAGAACCTTGTTATTCTATACCCGCGTGATGGCTGTGTAAGAATCCCCTTAAACCGGTAGGATTGACTCGGTATTTTTAATTCCTTCTAATCACATGATAATTACTTTCAAAATCATAATGAAATGATCATTTGTTAAAGTAGTACAAAATATTTACTTAATGGAATAGTAATAAAAAATAATTTACTTTAAATAGAATCAAAATTTTACCTGTAAACTTTGATTCAACAAATGAATACTTTAAGGAAATACTTAATTTTACACTGTTAGAAAGAATTGAGAAAAGAAGTCAATTAGCTTATAGGTATCGCCGAGGGTATCGCTAATAAAAAAGAAATGTTATGAAATTTGATTTAATAGAAATTATTATTTTTGGTATTAAACAGTGTGTTTCAGCCAACTGGAATAAATTCAATAAATAAATGAACACGTGTTCGAGAAAATATCTAGTCTCTATGACAGGAGTTGTCAGTATTATATTCGTTTGAATTTCGTAAACTGATATCAGGAAAATGTCTTATTTAACAGAAATGTACAAAATAATAATTCTATAGATGATTTGTTATGGAGATAACACACGGACACAAATTGTAGTTGTTCGCTTATTTCATGAAAAATTTCCAAATTTGTCGCCTGTATCCCAAAGGACAATTGCTTAGTAAAATAGAAAAGCAGTTTCGCGAGCTTGGACGTGTCAGGCAGACAAAGAAACAGCTACCAATGCAGTAAGTGATAATACTGAATCGGATATTTTGCTTGATTATGAAGAAAATCCACATTCTTTTAGTCGAAAAGTAGTCTTAGGGCCGGTTTACAGAAAGTGAAATTAACTTTAATTGGGATTAAATAGTTAATTCGCGATTAAATGCCGATTTTGACCAATCAAACACGAAGAAAGCCGATTTAATCGCGAATTAACTATTTAATCGCAATTAAAGTTAATTTCACTTTCTGTAAACCGGCCCTTAATGTTCGACGTTAGCTATTCATCGATTATTCGAACATTAAAAGAAAATACTTGTAAAATGCATCCCTATAAAATGATACCAACACAGGAGCTCATGGAAAACGATTTTGATAGGAGAGTGATTTTTTGTAAAGAAATGATGCCAATGTTGGATGATAATGTTATCCAGTAAGAACATGTTTTGTTTTCTGATGAGTGCACTTACACTTCACGATCCACATTTGGCTTGAAAAAAATTTAACCCAACTTTGCTTGCACCTCTAATTTTTTCTTACCATAATTTTCTATCGTATTTACTATTTACCAAGTTGTTTATGGTTTTTAAGAAAAAAATTGGTTGAACCGTTTTTGGAAAAAAAGTGTATAAAGTACTATGTGCTTTCTCATTACTAAAAACTTGGAAACAAAACATAAAAAATAAAAAATTGCATTAATTTTTATCAAAAAAAAATGTATTTTAAACATGGAGATCATTCTATTCACATATAGCATGTAAAAGTTTATTGATGTAGTTCGAGTTGTTCTTCGGCACTTTATATTTGCTCCATATTTTATTAAAATGAAAATGAACTGTTTCCATTTCTTGCTCACTGAAAAATCCTAAACCCTGTTGTTTCTCCTCACAAAATTCAAAAACATGGAAAAAAAATCTTATGTACTTTGGGAGTTACTCTGATATCCAAAGCAAGATAACTCTCTTTAAAAACTGCAATTTTTATATTGGTCATGTAATTGTTTGTCAAAACACGCATTGACCACGTCTCTAAAGCTTTCAAACACTTTAACATAGTTTAAACACTCCAAACTACAGCCACTGTAAAGACGATCAATTTTGTCTAAAAGTATCTTACAAGAATTTCTTTTAAAACCTGTACCACCATGAGTAACTTATTCTCGCTGAACATTGCAGGATTTCGCCCAATTTTGTGCATCTTTTTCAAAACCATCTTTAATCATATTTGCGTATAAAGTGTTCACCACACCCAACATTAGATGTAATTCTGGGGGAGAGGAGAATTTATGTCCAGAAAGGTTTTCCCATTTGCGTATAATCATATTTGCGTATAAGGTGTTCACCACACCCAACATGAGATTTAATTCTGGGGGAGGATTTGTGTCCAGAAAGGTTTTCCTATTTGCTTTTATAACAGATGGGTGGATGCAGTTTTTGAAATTTTTTGCATTTGCTTTTGAACTACTTGGTTGTGACCAACTCATATAGTTCTCTGTAACAGTTACAGTTCAGTTAATAGTTCTGACAGGTACGTGTTCGTAAAGTTTGTCCTTCACTGCATAACACCATGTGCAAGGATAGAGGCTACTATGAGACATAATTTCTGCCAAAATATTTGCTAATTTAAGATCAGTTGCTATTGTTGCGGGAAATTTGTTGAGATTTAAGGCTGTTCATAATTTTGTAATTTTTTTGTAGCGACTGAACAATTCTAATAATAAAAACTTTTTTTATTCCTGAATCCTTAAAACGTTTGGCAGCCATTCTGTTGGCATATTTGGACCGACACGTTGCGTTGGTCGGATTACTTCGTCAGTCGACTGCAACGACATACAAGTTTTCAAAAAGCCTCCGCCTCTATCTATACCCAATTTTAAATGACATTGACATTCAGAGACACCTTTTTTTTGTTATGCTGACTAAACCCATTCAAGTCTTGACAATATACCAAAATTTTGCGATACTTTTGCATTAATATTTTCAAATTGTACTTTACTAGCCGTAAAATATTTATCTACACTATGAGCTATTTTGGAAAGTTTTCATTTTAAATTTGGCTTTACAAATTTCCTATTTCTTTTAGCTACACTAATAAACTGAAGCGATTTTATAAGTAGTTTTTTGGTTTAGATTAAAATTTGTTTAAATTTTTACTAAATCATTTGCGTAAAGTAATTGTTTGGACTGAGTACATCCAGTTTTAGGATTAACAACAATACTAAAAGATTGCCCTCCGTGTGGTTGTGTAAGTGACATGCTGTTAGCGCTAGAACTTCCACTATTCAATTCAAATTCATTGTTCATTTTTTGTTTTACTAGTGAAACTTGATCTTTAAATTTGGAGCTTGAGTCGGCAATGTACGAATAATTTTGTTTAGTCTGGTTGATAGATTGCATTTGT
Source organism: Tribolium confusum (assembly GCA_029207805.1). Lineage (NCBI taxonomy): Eukaryota > Metazoa > Arthropoda > Insecta > Coleoptera > Tenebrionidae > Tribolium > Tribolium confusum. The sequence continues at coordinate 8,409,059 of JALGAY010000003.1, forward strand.
GAGGTTTTTCTCTTGCACTAAGCGAAAAGCATTGAGAATAACGTTTCTCTACAAATTTTTGACATTTAATATTACCTAAAACATCTATAAAGTGAAACAACAATAATTATAGTTGGATAGAAATATTGAGCGCTTACTTGTCGTTTCACTGTTAGATAATCCCCTGGTTGAACAAACGTCAGTCAAATTTGACGGTCCGTTAAACTGTAATTAAATGAAAATATTGTTCTACTGATTGGCTAAAAATACTTTAATGAGAGATTAACAAGGCATCAGTTTTGATGAACGTTTGTGCAACCGGGCAAATATGCTTTTTCGCTTAGGCAATATACTATTTTTTGCAAAGTTTCTTGTCTTTAGTGTTCTTGTGATAATACAAATATGGAAATTTCAAGGTGCATCAGCGTTGGATCTTATTAATCTTTTTAAAAGGCTTATTTTTGAAATGTCTGGTAACCGTAACTCTTTCTGTACACCATTTTTGACTTGATAAATGTCGCGCTTACAACCACTACACAGCACAATAGGAAGACATTCGTCATGTTTATCATATTGAAAAATATCTTCAACTAGGTTTTGCAGCTTGCCATGAATTTTAATCGTAACTTTTGTTTTGCCAAAACTTAGTAAATACACATTCAACCGATTTTCTTCGTGTGTACCAGCTCGGCTTTTCGACATTTTAAGTTTAGTAGCTGGTGCGTTGCATAGTCCAAAAGGCATAACGTTGAACTGAGGAAGTTCAATGCTGTTTCTTTTTATCTTGGGGATGCATCTCAACTCTCAACCTGCCAGTACCCACTTTTCAAATTAAGTATTGAGAACCACTGGGAACAAAAACTAGTCGATCCGTTTTTCTTATGACGACTGGTGATGACTATTTTATCAGGCAGAAGTAAAGTAAAAAATCAAATTTTGCAATATAAAGTTTTTTCTTTTTTTCCAGTATTTTCATTTTTTATACGCTTATACGAGTTTATTAATTAATTTTGTAGAATTTCTTCATTTTTTTGTCATTTATTTTTATTTTTACGCCATTTAGTGTTAATTATCGGGCTTGACTAACGTCACTAGCCCAACCTCGTTACTTTTCTTTTTCTCAAATGTAATTAAATTAAAATAATCAACCATTTAAAATCAATTTACAATTTCTTTAAAAAATTTAAAATGTCTCCTGCTTTACACTGATGATGGGTGACTCCCGAAATTATAGTCTGTTATCGACAACATTTAAAACATTAAAATTTGTGATAATCTGTGGGTAGACTTTGACCTTTCCTACATTTGAGTTTATAAATTGTTGGATTTTTTTTATTACTTATAGGAGGATGATTAAGTTTTAATTATATATTTGAAAGATAACTTGTCGGGTGAAATGCAATAAAATAATTAACTACATGAAAAATACTATGAAATAAATGATTTTATATTGTTAAGTGCTTAGTTTTTTGTTCGCTGATTAAATGGATAAAATTTTATATTCCTCATAAAATCACTACGCGTTTGAAAATTTTTTTAAATTAAGTTTACAAGTTTTTTTTTACAAATTAAAATAGGTTCAGTAATTTATAGTAATACCTAACGTTATTACATTGAGTTTAAATTCAATGAGTTATTGGGCTAATTTCAAGTTGAGATAATAGCTACCGGTAACATATTCGTTTCCATAGAAAATTAAAACAATTCGGAGTTGTGATTGGTTGTTGCTACGGAAAAGTATTAAAATTTTGCGATACTACCGGTAGTATCTCAACTTGAAATTAGCCCATATGATTATATTATAAATTGTTGGTGCAAAATTGCATAATTATATTAACGTACGTAAAAAAATTTATTGTCGCTGAAGATGCCGTAAACGAAACTTTAACAATAGGAAAATGAAAATTTTATAACGAATATTTTATGAAAATCATTAAAACGATGTTAATAATTATTTTTAATTTATTATATGATTTTGTTACAAATGCTTATACAAAATTACATAATGAGAAATGCTTTTAATTTAATATAGTAATGTAACATTTATGTCATCACTTTTTTAATAATGGTACTTAAGACTAGGAGCACTACAAGGCTGGATGTTTTTTCAGCTGAATTTCCACCATTATCATCATCACCGTTATCAGGATTAAGTGAGGCTTGTGTGTGTCCAAGCAGTCCAAACACTAGAATATCTGATGTGGCTTTTGTTAACGACAACTGCACATAAGTTGTTTCAGTAGCATTGTTTTTATTACAGTATGTAGTTTGTGGCATAGGCAGAAGATTTGCATTTAGAGTAACCGGAGTGTAGAAAGTTGTGTTATCAATATTCAAATTTCCACTGACTTTTATTTTTGTAAATTTGGTAGTAACGTTTTCACTCCTTTTACCACAACTGTCTTTAGATTCATTTTCACAAAATACTAAACTACATACGCGAATATGGAGATTATTTTCGTCATATTTAACATTTCCATCATAGGCCATAACTCTAGAATAAGAAAGGTGAAATAGTTGTAACAAGTTTGAATTTTTGTATTTTACTTATAATATTCCGAAGCACCGACATTTGAAGGATTCAATTTTATATCAAAATTGCAACAAAAATTTCTATGGCAAACATCTGTAATAAAGTTAGCCTGAGTTAAATCAACATCTTTGAATGTATAATCTGCTGCATTGAAAATTATCTCTGTGTGGTAATTACTGACATTAGATTTTCCTAAATCTGTGGGGAGTCCAAATGCCGTCTAAAAAAATTATTTCATCACAAATTTTAGATGAAGATGTCTTACAGGTGTTTGACAATATGATTTATCTTCCCTGACTGTTTGTCTTGTAACATCTTGCACGATAAGTTTGCTGCTGGGTGTATCTCCAATATAATTTTCTGCAATTTTTCCATCAGAATAGTAAATGCCACTACCACCACGAGCCTCTTTCGGTCTTCCAAAGTTAGCAGCCAAAAGATTAACACCATTAGCCACCGAGTAGCCGTGTTGGACACTCAATGCTGCGGAAAAATTATATAAAGAAGTTATTGACTGGTTTTGAGGTTTTTGCTTTTCATTAAACTTTCTAATCTTTTAATTAACATTTTCTAGTGCTGTGAAACTTGTGTGTGAAAAATTAAAACTTACAGTGATAAAAGGGTAAAACAGAAATCCAGGCGGTCGGGAACACTATATCAGTAACATCAGGATTTTTAAGTACCGTTCTTGACGGGTTATGGAATAACATATCGAAACAAGTGAATATTCCAAAAGTTACACCAAAGTCGGTTTTAAAAGTAGTCTTTTGATTATCATCTCCTGGTGTAAGTTTAGCCTCCTGAAAAAGATTGATTTTTCGATATCTGAAACATTTCTTTAGTATTTCAGTGATTGAATCTATATAGTCACTACTTGATTTTAATCGTGCCATTTCTGTCGAAAACTAAGTTTGTGTTGTAATAATATGTTTTGCTGTTGTTTGTTTCTTTTTCAAGTAAATTTATGACTGCATACATATTACGTTCACTGGCTAAAGCACTAAGTTTTTTTAAAAATTCGTTATTATCTTCAATTTCTATTGCATATTGCTCCGGGTCTTTCACTAAATTTGTAAGTCCATATTCCGGGAAAACTATGATATCGGCTGCCTGAAAAAGCGTTTTTAACTATTCTTACAAAGGTTTTTATTTTTACTTGATCTTTGGCATTATCAATGATTTGCCTGTATTGATCAATATTTTTATTTATTGTGTTTGTGGGTGAGTCTTCTGATATTATTGGATAATATTCAACAACTGCTGCTTTGTACCCCTGAAATATGACTAGAAGCAACACTATCCAGAATAAATTATCAGCTTACCAGTCCAAGTCCACTGTCGTAAAAAGTGAAAAACGTAATTAAGAAGATGATCAACATTTTGATGTTGCTTCGCTTCTAATATCGCAACTATTACGCTAGAGGATGTAGTTTCTTAATCCGCTGGGCGTGTTAACACCGTTTAGTATGATAAGAAAGGTAAAGAGAGTAAAATAGGGTAAGGCAGAATTTTAAACGAAAAATTGGTGACGTAAATTTAGGATAAGATAACAGTAGAAAAGATTATTGTTGCCATAAATGGTATTGTTGCTTTATCCAAGTATAGCAGATTTTTTTTCAAAAACAATTTTTTTATGATAAACTAGTTAAACCTTAGGAAAAACTTTGAAAAAAATTTCTTAGCAGCAGTTTTCAAAATTCCTGTTATTGATTTAATATTTATGACTAAATTTTATATTGTTTATTTAAGGAACATTTATATTTCCTATTAATGGGTATGTATTTAGTAAGTGATAAGATTAGGTTTGCGGTTTTAATGGCAATTTCTTTTCAACAAAAATTATATTTTATAGTATAAAATTTTTAATTACTTATTAGCTCTTCTACTTTTATACTGATGAGTCCTTTATTGTTTTGGATTAAGGTTATTCGTCGTGATTTCTTATAATCAAAGTTTACCTTACTACAATCATAAGTTTAAAATAGAGAAAACTTTATTTTATATAGGTAACTATAATGTAGAGGGATTCATCAAGTCAAACAGCTTGATATTTTTAAAAAGCTTGATATTCAAGTCAAGTAATTTAAATTACTAGACTTGAATATCAAGCTTTTTAAAATTTAATGACTTGACTTGATTTTATGGAATTACTCCTTGACTTGATATCAAAAAATTTCAAACTAACAAACGGAGTGATTCTGGGTAATTACACAAAAAAGCCATCAAAATTTGCATCAGGAACAACTTATAGGTGTGCTAGAATAATTTTTATTTTTGCTTTACATAATTATCTTTACATCAGAGATTTCATTACTTTTGACTAAAAAGTTTTTATTTATTTCTTGTAATTGGAAATTTGTTACTTGGTATTTTTCTCAAGACAGTCTAAAGGCAAGTTTTATTTCTGTTGTAATCTGTGTGTTGCCCGATCTCGTACCAACCTCTAAAAATTTTCGTATTTGGGGGAGTGGATTTTGTAAAAGGCGATCTTTTTAAATTATTACTGTTAATAGTTATTCCAAATTAAAGTAGCACTTTACAGGTAGTAAAAAAAATTTAAATGAATTCAGAAAATTTCACTATATAGCTTATTCTAAAGTTTGGTAATTATTGGTTAAACTGCATATTTTCTCGACTGTGTTTCAGCCCCTGTTAAATTTACAAATGAAGTGTAAACACATAAAATTACAAAATATATTTCTATAACATTGCTTAAACATTTTTCTTATGAAATAATGGTTTTTGCTTTTCTGATGAAAAATCAAGCTACTCTGAAAGATTACTTGACTTTTTAACTACTTGATTTGACTTGATATTCTTCTGTTAATTTTTAACTAACTTGAAATTGGTTTTTACATTAAGTCAAGTCAAGTTGCTTGAATATCAAGTCAAATCGTGAGTTTTTAATAACGTAACTTGAATTCATAGTTTCATACAATTGTATTTTTACCAGTTATAATATCATAAGAGTTCAGATTTTGTCGAAAAAATTTACCGATTGTTAAGACATTTCGCTTAGCAATTTTGCGAATGGCATTGTCATTTTATATCAATGTCATGAGCAAAATTGTAGAACTCAAGTTTACAATCGGTAATTTTTTTCAGGAGAAATGTGAACTCGAATGGTATTCTTCAAGACTATTTCTCGAAACAACTTGCGTGACTTTTTTCTTTACAATTTTTGCAAATTAATTTTTCTTTGCTTATTATGTAACTATGGCAACACTAATGCTGTCAAAAATTTTTCGCTGAGAAACGAGGTACATTGTGTTTTTCGGATTGCCTATTGGCGAAAAAACTACGAAAAAAATTTTACAGCTTATTTTTTCAATTGCAACTTTTGTTTTTATTGTTGAATAATAATGTCTGATTGATTAAAAAATCCATACAATATTTTTGAAACTGCCTACACCCAGAATCTCTAGCCTCTTTTGTATTTAGCGGAGTTAACTGATTTACTGCAGCGTCTATTATTTCTTCGGTATTCTGCTCAAAACGTGAACTCATTTTGCAATTTTTTTTTCGAACAAAGCTGTTATCAATAAAGTATTTTAGATACCAATTCAAGGCAATTATGTTGACAATTATAACTACCATGTAAAAATTTAAAAAAAGTATTTATAAACACATAATTAAGTTTATTTGTATTACATATTTAAATTTTTTACAGAAAATACCCTTCGTGCATTATGAAATTTTCGATAATTTTTCTCGTGTGCATTCTCTCACTCGAAAAAATTGTCTTCAAAATTTTTAACCAATTTTGTAATAGCATTATTTTGAATTTAGCCAATCAGGTAAGAATATCAGTAAATAAAATATACATGCACTTGTGCAATATTCTGATATTATATATGTGTAGCATACTCAATACCTGGTTGGCTACTTTTTGTTACAATGTATACGTACGCATCAGGTAGGTGTCAATTTTTTTATAAAGCGACAGACTACTGCGTTTATTACACCTTTAGTAAGAGGAAGTGTCATGCAAAGAGTAACAAAATGACAACGTGGTATAAGAAGATAAATACGATTTTTTTTGTAAATAAGAAGATAATGTGAATCTTTTTCAGGCAATGAATAGTCTTCCTGTATATCTATCGTACACGCAAAATCAAATCAGAGGTATTTGGCGCGCACTTGGAATATAATACATAGTTGAATGTTCTTCTACCGCACTATAAATTCTAGAACAATAGGTATAGATTTTTTATATAGAATATGACAAAAAGAACAAATCAATTTAGAATTGTCAGTTTTGTTGGACCGGGACAAGAGTGAGTGAAGCCAACAGTCAAGTGTAGACCGGCTACAGGTTTTCTCGTCTTCGTCTTATACACAATATTCCACAATGTTCTCTGAGTGTTATAGGTACCACAGATAGGAATTTTCTCGTTTTCTATAGAATTTTCTAAAATATCTTCTGTCTTTCTCCGAACGTCTATCTTCGATTTTCTCTCGATGAGACGAATTGAGTGATATACCACACTTGGAGATTTTTTTGTCTTCTATAAAATCTTCTAGAATGTTTTTTGATTTTCTTGGAACATCAATTTTCGGCTTTCTTTTGGTAATATATGATACTAGGTATACTTAGGGGTTCTCTCGTTTTTTATAGAATTTTCTAGAATGTGCTTTGACTTGTTTTGTTTTTCTTTCAGTGAGTCCACTTCCATGATTTATACTAAACGTTTTTCACAGGTTTTTTGTTTTTTATAGAATCTTCTAGAATGCTCCTTGGTCTTCTCGGAACGTTGATCTTCGACTTTTTTCGGTGAGACACTTCAGTGATATACCACACTTGAGGGTTAGTTCAGGTTTTGATTTTTTCGTATTCTGTTAAATCTTTCAGGATATTTAGGTACTGACTTTCTTGCAACGTCAACTTAGGGGGTTTTCTCGTTTTGTATAAAATCTTTCAGACTGTTCTCTGATCTTTTAAAAAGGTCGAGTTTCGATTTTTTTTTCGATGAGACGACTTTATATATTTTACTTAGGTGTTCTCCCATCTTCTATAGAATCTTTCAGAAGGTTTTCTGACCTTTTGGAATGGAGTTTGTTACATAAGAATGTTCTAGATCTAGAATGTTCAGGATAACGTAAATTTTCACAATATTCACAAAATGTTCTAGAATACTCCAGAACTATTGTGTCACGTCACCGAATATTGTGTAATATAAACTAATATTATTTCCCGAGTATTCACTAACATTTCTGTTCGCTCTACAGCATTTTCCAGACATTTTATTACCGTGTCGACACGGATAGTGCAGTGGATTTAAATTCCCCAAATAAACTTAAACACTTTTTTTAGAAATAGCAACCCAACAGGGTCCATACAGACACAAAATTTTAATTTTTTCTTGTATACGGTGTGATTCAAAAGGGTTGGACCACCGCTTGTATGGTGATAGAAAACATTAACAGAAGCGCAAATATGCAGTTAAAAGTTTTTTTACGGCTCTTTTTTAAATAGTTTAATAGTATAATAATAAAAAAGTTGTATAAATAGACAACGTTGCAGTGCATTTTAATACACCCTGTATAGGAAACAATGTTTTACTCCGTACTCATAGTAACAACATTTTTTTTATGTGCTTGGCAAAACTGACTATTCTGACCAAACTTCAAATTCAAATTTGACATTTCAACAATTTTATGAATAAAATGTTACTAGTTGTTGCTAAAGTTTTGTTAAAATGGTTTTCGAATTAGAACATTATACTTTTATTGTAATGGCGTAAAAGTTGAGTCTACAATAAAATTAATGGTTGACAATATTCGCTGGACTCAACGTACATTCAATTTTAACAAGCTTACTCCAAAGAGGTAGATTGACAACTTGCAAAAAAAAAATTCTGGTAAATTTATTGCCAACTCAGTCATATTTGTTGACCATGGTGAATTTAACAACTGCTGCTTTGTACGCCTAAAGTGTGATTAGAAGCAAAATTATACAAAGTAAATTATTAACAAACCAGTTCATTGTCGCAAAAACCAAAAAGCGTGATTAAGAGGAAGATTCTCACTTTAGTGTTGCTTTGTTTCTATTAGGTACCGCAATCATTACACTAGAGGGAATACGTATATTTTGTTAATCCATTTGTTAATGAGCGTGTTAACACAGTTGATTGTGATAAGAAAGGTAAAACGAGTAAAGTAGGGGGTACATTATATTTGTTAAGTAGCCAAAGCAGATATAAAATTGCTAATGAGGGACGCTAATTTTTAAGGTGGACTACGTTTACTTGGATTACGACGAGGTGTCAGCCCAAAGCCTAACCCTAAGCGTAAACACTTTAAACACTTCTTGAAAATTTGTTAAGTATCTTTCGAAATATTTTTTCTTTTGAGCAAAGTCTCTTATTAGTGGAATGCTGAAAATTTCAAAAACAAGTCATCATCAAGCTAAAAGAAATTGTATAGCTAATGGTCATAGAAAAATTGAATTTGTTTGACATTTAAATGAATTTACTAGTTTTTACTATTTTTTTCTTACTTAACAAAAAGTTTTTTTTTGTTATTTTAAAGATTTCGATATTTTGGTGTATTATTATCTTTTACTTTCCTCACAACATTTTTTATATTTTATGTTATTATTTTGATCTCTTTATGTTTTCTCTTGCTATTACCTATTTTTTTTTCTATCAAGAAATAAATAATCTTATGGTGGTAGTACTTCATGCAAGTGTCAGAAATTTTCAGGTTGCATCTAATGACCTAACAACCACTAGTGGGCGAGACCGACAGTTTAACGTATCCTTCGAAAGACGAGATAGCTGTAGTTAATATGTATACTTAACGTGGGTCACTCATCGAAATGATGACTACTGACTCTTGAATTATTTGCTTACAAATTTCTAAATCTGTCTGTTATATTATATTATCGCTCCGTTTTCATTCATTTTATCTTAATTTTTCAAATTTTTTGATTTGTCTAATTTTTTATTTTTAATAAAAAATGAGCAAAAACATATTTAGATATTCGATTTTATTGAAATTTACATTTTTACAGAAATCGTATTTCATAGTACAAAATTCTTAAATACAGATATTATTATCAAAACTACGATACTAAATGAATATAAGTTAACAGCTGAAGACACAGTTCCCAAAATTCCAAAAACTAAGACATTCTTTTGTGACTGTATTGACAATTTGACATACGTTGAGTCAGTTCCATTTTTATTATTGCAATAATCGGTTTGACTCAAAGGTAGGAGATAAGTGTTGAGGGTCATTGGCGTGTAATACGTAGGGTGTGTGTTATCAGTTAACAGATTCCCCTCAACTGTAATTTTTGTAAATGTTGAATTTACGTCAGCTCTTGCCCCACAACTGTCATCAGAATCATTTTCACATGCTACTAAACTGCACACTCGAACATGGGTTTCAACGTTACCATAAGATATAAGACCATCATAAGCCATCACCCTAAAAAAAATCAATTAAGAAATAATAATAATAAAAACTAGCTCTTACTTATACACATTTGATGTGTCAGTTTTTTCTTTATCTACATGAATTGTAAACGTACAACAAAATGAAGAATCGCAAATTTTTGTTGTAGATTCACTTTTGGTCAAATCAATCTTTTGTAATTTGTAATTTGAAGCTTTAAATTCTTTTTCTGTTTTATAATAACTAACATTACTTTTTGTGTCATCACCTGGAAGACCGAATGGTGTCTGAAATACAAGGAAAATATATAACATATACAAATCTGAGTGAAATATAAACTTACTTTTGATCGACAAATTGTTGTATTATGTCTTTCACTTGTCTGTATTTTTTGAATTATAGGTTTACTACTTGTGCTATCCGCTATGTACATTTCGAGTATTTTACCATCAGCTGAATATATTCCACTGCCACCGTGCCCTTCTTTAGCTTTACCGTAATTGGCGGCTAATAGATTAACACCATTGGCTACAGCGTAACCGTGTTGGATGCTTAATGCTACAAATTTTATTCAGATTGCTAAGTAAAAATTAAAAAATATACCAGTAAAAAATGGCATTGTAGAAAACCAAGCTGTTGGATATACAATATCCGTCACTGCACTATTTTCCAAAACTGTTCTTGACGGATTTTCAAACAGAATATCAGTGCTTGTAAAAGTAGCAAAAGTGACACCAAAATCAGTAGTGAATGTCATATTTTGATCTGCTGCTCCTGGGGTTAGTTTCTCTTCATTAAAAAGGTTAATTTTTCGATATCTATAAATGAAATATTTACTTTTTAAATTAAGTGTGTAATAGTCTTACTTGGTTATTATTTGTCCTGTTTTATTAAATACCAAATTTGTATTGTAATATTTAATTTTTTTGTTACTGTCTTCTTCTTTTTCTAAAATATTTACCACAAGATACATGTCGTGTTCATTTGCCATCGCAGTAAGTTTTTTTATTACGTCATCATCCTCCTTAATTTCAATTGCGAACTTTTCTGGATCTTTGGTAAGTGTCGTGAGTCCATATTCGGGAAAAACAGCAATGTCTACGGACTAGTTTTTGAACAATTATTGACAGTGTATTCTATAATTAAGTAATTAGTTTTATATTACTTGCTTGCTGTTGATAAGTTGTTCCAAAAATCCTCTATAAGTCTTTAGGTTTTCTTTAATAATTGTCGTTGGTTCTTTTTCTGATGATGGTACATAAAGTTCAAAAACTGCTGCTTGATAGCCCTTAAATATAGTGTTGAAGTACTCATAATGTTAAAACAAGCTAATGGCTACTTACTGCACAAATTTTGAAAATTAAAAATGAAACACAAAATATTAAAAAAGTCTTCATCTTTTACCACATTAATAAAATGATGCGGAAAATACATTTAACGGAAATATATTGAGTGAGAGAACTGTTATCTTTTTAAATAAATATAGTATAAAGTAAACAATTATTCATATGTGACAGAGGGGATATAAGCGGTAAAAAATACGAGTTACTCTTTCTCAACAAATTAACTAACATTACCTTTGCACTCTACTCTTTTCAATAAATTTTGTGGTTCGGCTGTGTTCAATTATATATGAAATTTATGATTGAAAATTTTTCTTTCTTGAATTTATAAGATTTTAAAGCCTACCTATATGGTTCAGTCAAATTAAACAATTTAACGCCTGTTTTAAGAAATTTTTATTAATATTGATAAAAACGTTAAGATTTTGACTAAATACTAGCATAATAAATTTACTATGCACAGTTGAGCACTTAAATTTTGCACATAAGCGAAGTTCGGTACGACCTATTTAATTCGGCTATGTCGGAAATAAATTGCACTGAGATAAAAAATTGCTAAAATCATTTGCTAAAAACACGAAGTTTTGGTTTTCTTAGTCAATTTTTTTATGGTTTACTTTGACTATTACTATTTAAGTAAGAAAGTGCTTTGACAGTTTGAAGTTTTTACATTAGGTAAAAGACATTTTAAGAAGTCTTTTAAAGCCAAATACAATTGATAATGTAATAAAAAAAATATTTTTGACAACACAAATGGTCAGAACTCAATTATTCTAATTGAGACACTACGTTTTAAGTTATGATTAGATAAAGAAAAAATCTTTCTCGTTTGATAAAAACCCTTAGTATACGGGGTGAGTCTGTTAAGAGTTTATCTCATTTTTTTCAAAAACTAGTTATCACATCAACTTCAAAGTTTGCCATTAAAAACTTTGTTGTTTTCTCTAGGCATGTGAATTTTTTCAGAATTTTTCTAATATAGCTTCTAATGAATATTAATTAATTCATATTATTTTTTTGAAAAAAACATAAAATTTCCATTTTTTTTCTAATGTTATTCTAATAAATGAAGAGATGTTGAAATCTTGTTTTGTGAATAAATATTTCAAAAAAGTTGTAGATAATCGCAAAAACTAATAAAGGTTATTCGTATTATCAGACCTCTTTTCATGCAGCATTGCCACTTCACTTTACAATCGGCTAGATACCTACCCTCCAGCTTCTTTGTGTCGTCCACTTTCTTAGCAAAATGGTAACCGATTTGATAACTGTCATGTCGGTTCTATGTGGTAAATCCCAAAGTGTCCCCAACAGTTTTAAACTCATTAGTGAGAATCATTCTGTTTATTTTGTTGAAATTTCTATTTAATTTGCATTCGGTGTGAAAACTATAGTTGGGATTACGCTATTTTTCTAAGAAAGTGGGCGACATAAAAAGAGGACTAAATTTTTTGTTATCAAGATAACCATTGTAGTCAGCTTTAGTACACTTCATAAAGTGCCCTTTAACTACTATACAAATTTCAAATAGTCAAGTCACTTTCTTACATAAGTAATGATATTTAAAGAGGTGGTTTTATTTTTAAACTATTTTAGTTAGGTACATATATAGATGTATGTATGTGCAAAACTTTAATTTAAGATCTTAGTTCTTCGTAAAATTATACGTAAATTTTAAAACGACCTACATTTAAGTTTGTCTATGTACCACATTTCATAATAATAGGTTAGGCGGTTTCGAGACATTTCAAAAAAAATGTTTTTATAACCAACTTTAAAGAACCATAATTTTGTTATCACTCGAGAGAAAACAAATTTTTTTGCAGATTTTCATTATTTGTGGTGCTGTTTTTAGGTTAATATTTAGTTCCACATCTTTGAATCACCCCATATTTTCTTCTGTAAAAGCATTATTTTTATTCTACAGCATTTTTTATGCGATATTAAATGTTTAAAATGTTTAAAAATGTTTAAAATCAAACAGATATAAAGGAACCTAAGTTCCTTTATTTGTAAATAATAAAAAAAATGTTTTAAAAATAGGTTTTTTCAAATTATATTTTAATACAAAGTATATTGAACAATATTTTTAAAAATAAATAGTGAACGAGCTGAAAGAGTTTTTTTGTAATTGCAATTTTTTTTCAAGTTTTATTTAAATTATTATTTATCTAAATACAATATAAACAAAGTTCAATTATACGAATGGTGAAAAAACATATCTGATTAACTATCAATGTCATTTTTTATCTTATTGGTAGTAAATACTTATATTTACAGAACGTAGTCAAGTTAGGTAAATGATTACAAAAGATAAATTTCTATAAAACAAGTTTCCAATTAAATGAGGACGTTTTTAACGACGCTTAATATAGTTAGGAACAAAATACTGGACAGATATAGAGAAGAAGCAGAAGATGCAGTAGTAATTCCCAAAATACCGAAAACTATAACATCTTTTTGTGCCCTTGTTGTTGATAATTTTACATATGTTGATTCAGTTCCATTCTTGGAATCGCAGTAGCTTGTTTGTGTCAAAGGCTGGAGGAAAGAGTTAAGAGTAACAGGTGTATAGTATGTAGGGTGTGTGTCATCAGTTATCAAATTTCCTTCAACTGTAATTTTTGTAAATTTGGCACTGACACCAGATCTTGCTCCACAACTATCATCAGACTCATTTTCGCATGAGACTAAACTGCATACTCGAACGTGAGCGTCAACATTGCCGTAAGATACTGGACCGTCATAAGCCATCACCCTAAGGGACAAATTTAAAAAAATAAATTAACTAATTAATAAAAATAAAACTTAATCTTACTTATATACGTTTGATGTGTTAATTTCTGCCGTATTTATAGTAATTGTAAAGTTGCAACAAAACGAGGAATCGCAAATGGTTGTTTTAGATTCACTTTTAGTTAAATCAATCTTTTTTAATTTGTAATTAGCTGCTTTGAACTCTTTGTCGGTAACGTAATTGCTAACATTAGATTTTGTTAAGTCAGAGGGAAGACCAAATGCAGTCTGAAAAAATATACTTAGTAGCAAATACTATCAAATCTCAAGTGACATCAACATACTTTTGAAGCGCAAACTACTTCTTGTCTTTTGTCTTGTTTTGATATAGGTTGAATCAAAGGTTTACTACTAGGAGAATCACTAATGTACATTTCGGCTACTTTTCCATCAGCTAAATAGATTCCACTACCACCATGCATTTCCTTAGCCTTACCATAATTGGCAGCTAATAGATTAACACCGTTTGCTACAGCGTAACCATGTTGCACACTCAATGCTGAAAATTTTATTTAATATATTTTCTAAAATAAAACAAAATTTTACCAGTAAAGAAAGGCATTGTAGAAAACCATGCAGTTGGGTACACAATATCCGTTACTGCGTTATTTTCCAAAACAGTTCTTGACGGATTTTCATGAAGAATATCAAAGCATATAAAAGTTGCGAACGTAACGCCAAAATCAGTTGTAAAAGTAATATTTTGTTCCGCTGGCCCTGGAGTTAGTTTTTTTTCGTTAAAAAGATTGATTTTGCGATACCTATAAGTGAATTAATAATTTTCTAAGCTATATGAAAGCAAGAGTTAGGTACTTAGTTATTATACTTCCGTTTCTATCAAAAACCAAATTTGTGTTATAATATTTGGTTTTCTTATTTGGTTCTTGTTCTTTTTCTAGAAGGTTCACTACTAGATAAAGAATGTGTTCTACAGCAATAGCCTTTAATTCTTTAATGATATCGTTATCTGTAGTGATTTCGGTTGCATAGTCTTCTGGATTATCAAGTACCACTGTTGTTAGACCGTATTCGGGGAAAACAGCAATATCTGCACCCTGTTAAATACGTTTTAAATTCACTTTTTCGTAATTTATAAGTTTACTTACTTGTTGGTGAGCTTTTCCGGCATGGGATCTATATTCTTCCAAATTTTTCAAAATTGTATTCTTAGGCGAATTATCTGATGACATCAGAGGGTAATGCTCAATAACTGCAGCTTTGTAAGTCTAAAATACAAAAAAATTGATTTACCAAAACGTTTTTATTTTTTTATAAAAATAAAAAAATGTGTTATAAAAATGAATCATTTGTAAAAATAAAGAAATACATTACGACTTACGTCAGAAAACCCATAACTGCAAAACGAAAGGAAGAAAAGCACGACTATATTTTTCATTTTTACTGAGAGTAATACACCTATTGTGGAAAAATTGTTTAACGTTATATCAAACTAGAAGTTTGTTCATCATTTTTACAGATAAAACTGATAAATGTCAATGATAACAATAATGAAACACTGAGATAAAATGATTAATTTCTTGGAATTTTTTATTCAGACAAAATATTAATTACTGTTCCTACATTATATAACAATTATAAAGATGAATTAAAAATAAGTCATAAACCATTTAAAACATGGTTTAAGCTACGACGTCTGGGTGAATTTGACATTTGACAGCAGGAAAACAAATCTGATAATGAAATAAAAATATTGTAATTTTTGATCACACCTAGAAAAATTTGTTAAAATCAAACTTAGTACAATGAGTCGGGATCAAAATTATAATTATTCAATTATTGAAACATGTACACATTTGAGGTCACTGACAGCACGTCGCGGCGCACACTAGTTGGCTCCCGCGGTCAAAAAACCCTTTTAATTGTATACTAGTTGGCTCCCATGTGCGTATACTAATTTGCTCCCGCTACCTGACGGGATTAAATACCTATTTACCTACTTCTAGGAAACTGCTGTCCCAAGTCAAAAGATTGTCTCTGCAGTTTCAATTTGATTGAATTACAATTTTATATTTTACTGTATAGCGACTTGTTTATGTAACTATTTGCTAAAAATTTCTATTGATCCCTCTGTTCTTAAAATACTATCTTTTGACTTAGAACTGCAGAATACTAATGGAAAAGAAAAAACATTATACTTATTCACAAAAATATTATCATTTTTATATACAGTCATTAATAGTTATGTTATTTTTTACATGTTAGGCAAAAATTTATTACACATAAATTTTAGCAATTGAAATTGAGTTATTACATTTTGTTTTAGCATTGTTATTTTTTCATCAACAAACTGCTCACGTAAATGAACTGCTTTACGGTATATCTCTTTTTGCTGGTTGACACTACGTATTTTAATAGATACATATATCAGTTCGAATATTTTTTAAATTTTCCAAAAACTTTCTTTACAGCTACTACCTGCCGGAAATAAGTACTAGTACCTTATTTTGACCGCGGAGGCATTTACATGTACCCATTTTCGGTAATACCTACCTCAATTACTTAATTCGTAGAAACAGCATCGGGAGCCAACTTACCTACGACCCTTTTACCTTCAAGGTTTAAGGATTAAAATCTGACCGCGGGAGCCAACTAGTATGCGCCCGCACGTCGGGGTAGATGCATTATTTGGGTAGATGGTATAGTTTAATCTATACGAGAAACTTTTAGATGGATTCATGAACACCGCGTTCCAATATAAAAAAAAGCTCTACACAAGAAATAAAAATGTAAGACTTTGATATCTGGTGAAAGAGTTTAACAAATAAAGACATCGTAATAACTATTGTGAAAATAACCAAATATTTTTATTACTTCAGTTTGGATTTAGGCGAGGTAAATGTACCTTGTTCGCTTTTCAGCAACTTATTAAAAATGTAGTAGAACTATTTGAAAAAGGGGAATATGTGGGTAGCACCTTCTGTGACCTGACAAAAGCCTTTGATTTCCTGACATATTAATTGAAAAGTTACAATTTGATGGTATTATAGGCTCTTCTCTAAACCTAATTAGTAGTTATTTATGCAACAGACATCAAGTTACACAATATAAATATAAAACTTCAACTCCAAATGCACTTGGGGTTCCACCACTTGGGGCCGTTACTCTTCTTACTCTTTAGTAACGATCTGCCCGAGTTTATGCTAAATAAGACAACTCTCTTTGCGGATGATACTACCTTAATTGACTTTTTTTTAAACAGTGATGAACTACGGTTATCCATGGAAAACAGCCAAATTAAAGCTTCTAGTTGGTTTTCGGCGAATAAACTAAACTTAAACCATAGTAAAACAACAAAAATGATTTTATCTACACGTAGTCTGGACAATATTGAGAATCCTGAACAAGTAAAATTATTGGGCATCATCCTGGACTCGTGTCTCAACTGGAAATCTCATGTTGATTACATTTCGGGCAGATTATGTAAGACCATTTATCTTTTGCGTCACTCGAGTAACCAACTTTCTCTAAGATTGCTGCTAACAATTTTTTATTTCTTATTTCAGTCATTTGCATTGTATGGAATTGTTGTTTGGGGAAATTCTACCCATGCACCCAGAATCTTTGCATTACAAAGACGCGCTCTTAGAATCATAAATGGCCTGAGTTATCCAGACCCTGTAAGAGACGCTTTTAGAACAAACAAAATTTTAACCATTCCGTCTTTATATATTTATACTAGTTTAATTTATGTCAAAGATAATCTAGCTAATTATAAATCTAGAGGAGATATGCATTTTTTTAATTTAAGGAACAAAAATAATTTAAATATAGAGTAAATGGCTGTAAACTACTATGGTCTTATATTTTATAATAATTTACCGAAAGAAATTACCGATTTGCCTCGGGAAAAATTTATTTCAAAAATAAAATCTATTCTTTTGGAACAAGCCACTTACGACTACAAAAGTTTTCTTTGAGGTCATAATTTATGTTTTTATTGTAAATGTTCATCTTTTGTGTAATATTGTCTTGTATTTATATTTATGTACTTTTGTACAACATTGTTGACTTGTGTAAAATCATGCTGGTGTTTTGACATTAATAAATTATTATTATTATTTGAAAAAAAAATGTGTACTGACCAAAAAAAAAATCACTATTGATAATGAGAACTAGTAATAAGTAATACACTCAGTAATTCCTCTAGGCATGCTGGAAATTAAGTGGTTGATTTATTGATTGCATCTTGTGGGAAGTTATCTTAGGTTATTAAGCGCTGCTAACGCAAATCTTCTAATGTGTGTGGAGGGCAGGGAGGCGACGGCGACGTAGTCTTCGATCCATCATGTTTCAGACATGTTTGATTGGATTCGTATCTGGAGACCGTGGTGGTCTAGGCAAATGATTAATATTGTGTCTTTCTAAGAGGCTTCTAGTTTGTAGTAACACAAGCAATATGAAGCTTCGCATTATCATCCTGGAAAAAAAACCGCCGGTATAATAAAGGGAATTAAAACGGTTTCTAAAACTGTGTCTATATAACGACGCGCATTTAAAGTGCCAAATATGAACACTACAGGAGACCTGTTTCTATAACATATTGTATCCCACACTATGACACTTGGAGTTAAACCTGCATGGCGACATTGAGCAAACTGCAGTTTTTGTCGCTGGCCCCTTGGTCGCCTAATCTTTATACGTCCGTCGGAATACCTTAAACAGTATTTGGATTTGTCGTTGAAGACGATTTCTTGTTATTCCTGTTTCTAGGACTATCTGTCCTGACTCCACTGCATCCCCGTATTCATCTATGGTCTTGTGAGAGGGATGCAAACAAAACACGATATGAACGCAATGTATTTACCACCAAAGAAATGTTGAGCTTGCTATAGTGAATCATCGATTAAGTTGCTTAATTTCTTAGGTAACAGAATATTAATTCTGTAGTCACAAATTATTTATTTTTGACAGATCCCTACAGATCAATGCATTAAAATTTCTTCGATTTTTGATTTTTTATTATGCTTCTGGTTAATAAAGCTTTATATACCTAATTTATAAATCTGTTTTTTCAGAACCTATTAATAGTTTTTTTTAGGTAAGAGAAAATTACACTACTATTTAACTTTAAAAAATTTGCATTTATTGGAAATCAAAAACTGATTGACTAATTTTTTTGTGATATATCGTGCTGTTGTCATACTCAAAAAATTTGTAGAAATTTTGAAAATGAAAGATGTCAAAATGTTGCGCAAAATTTGATAAATTGTTATCACAATTTCTAGTTGTCAATTGACGAACTGATCAATCTCCGAACTCTGCGATTAGTGCTCATTTTTTCTTTAAATCAAATGTCAGTGTCAAAAATTCTGAAATTATGTTGGAACCCTGTTAGATTGCCATGCAAACGAAACTAAAAAAGCTAATTTTAAATGGAGTTACCAACCTTAAAACACTTTGACAATTGATTTTAAGAAAAAATGAGCTTTATGTACTCGTATATTATTATTATTATACAGTGGACGGCAAAATTATGGAATAACCTTATTAAAACTAAAAATATTTTATTTTGACAAAAATTTTCGAACAGGTCAATTTAAAAAAAAATACATTATTTTTAACTTCATGAGATGTTTTAATTTTTTCAAAATATGTGGTTTTTCTGATGTTTTGTGTTAGTCAGGATTGACCTATATTGCGAATTATAAAAGAAATTAAGTTGCTGAAATATCTACTTTTTCTAACAAGGAATTGAAATTAATTTGAATAAAAATAAATTTGTTAATTTGCGCCAAGAATTTGGTAAGTTTATATTTTAAATGTTGGTCATCATGAGATTTCAATTGGAAGGTCTTGTACTAGACTCAGGTATAGATACTTATTTATTTTATTGCTGACTATAGCACACAGAATGAGAATGCAACGGGAGCATAGTTCTTTACTTGCTTGTAAGGTTTTATGAGAAATCGGGATAAACTGCTGGAATGATCTGCATATAACAATATTTTTTAAATTATTGTACGTAGCTAAACCAATTAGCAAAATTTTTAAAACTTTATTACTTTACTTTTTATTTTTTAAATAACGATGTTTTTCTGTTACTATCTATCTAATTTAGAGTAAGTCATTATCTATTTTATGAAAGTTGTCCTCATCTCTAGTCTCATCGTTTTTGACACTTGATTTTTTCTATTCCAAAGAATTTTTATTTGGTTTAGAACTGTTTCTAAAATCTTCCATGCTGGCATAATCCCTTTTTTGTTGCTTTTCCACATCTTTGAACGAAGTTTTAGACCACTCCCTTTCGTGAATTTCTGATGGCTTTTTTTCGTATTGATAAGTGTAAGAGTGTTGGCTGTCGTCACTGCTATTCCCTGAATCATCGTTTCTGGGGAGCAATTCTTTTTCCTCGTCATTGCTTTTATTCGATTTTGGAGATCTTCGAGGTTTATCATCGTAATCGTCATCATCCGAACCCCTAAAAAAATAAATAAGCACTTGATCGTGTTTACTCAATTACTCATTTACTTTTCCTCGCTGATATCAGAAAGATCACCGTAATCTATCGGAGACATACAAACCGTACATAAATTTTCCAAGTCGTTGAAACACTGCTGGCAGTAAATCCCTGGACAACCAGGAGTTGCACATTTCATCGGTTTGATCTCATCTGATTCTCTAAAAACTTCACCACAGAGAAGACAAGCATCTTGCTTGTCTTGTCCTAAACAAAGTCGAAATATTTTGCAATTCAGTTTAGCTCTTAAAAATTCTTTAAACGTTATTTTTGTAAGTCCTTTCTGACCCAAAACGTTTCGTCTCAACTGCCGGCGAGCAAATTTCAGAAAACTGAGTCTAGATCGCATGATGTGATTATATAGCCAAACAGATCGTTGCTTGGCTCTAAGAGGGTGATAATAACACATAATCCAATGTCTCAAACGAAGACCATAAGGTTCCAGAAGTGCCAAAAACCAGCAAAGAAACAGAAGAGATCCAATTTGGATATACCTGTCGTAATCAGGAGGAATTGGATTTGGGAGACATGGTACTGTATCAATCTCAAGTTCAATACCGAGAGGTTTAAATGCTTTAACTATACTTCTTAGAAGGTCAGCTAGTAAACCTTCACCTTGAATTGTGACTGAAGGTAAATTTGGAGCCGTTACTTTTGATTGAAAGCGGCCATGGTAACGTATCAAATTTAGTACCCAAAAAAGTGAATAATCTACCAACATATGGGTACAAAGTTTTAATGTTGCAACAGCCAAAACTACAGCACTTTGACTCAATTTGCGTTTTTCAGTTTTTACAAGTCGGCAAGAACTAATCTAAAACAAACTAATTAAATTAAAATACTTTTTAATTAGTGTCTTACAGTAATATACATTGTGCGTTCTCGATTATTTAAGGGTAGAACAGTTTCACGTCCTAGTTTAGCTCTTTGCAGATCAATTTCGCGAAAATCTCTGGTGATATACTTATTATCGAAACGTTCACTTGTTAGAAACTTAAACCTGTAGTGTAATACCCTAAAACATTATTTTAAAAAAATACAAAAAAAATTTAATTTGTGAAGACACACTTGACTATTAAAAAAACAAAAAAGAAACTTGTGAGAGCGCTAACAAGATCAAAAAACATTGCTAATGCCTGCGTTCTCTCTTTAATCTCTTCTACAATACCTTCCGCTACTTCATGATAGGATTTCGAAGCGTTGGTTTGAAAATGGAACGAATGAGAGAACTTTATGCGGACGTAGAACATGGTGCGAACATGACGTATAAAGCTTTTCACCTCTGAATAAGAGAGTTAAGTTAATTGGTTAAAAGAGAGAACATTGATATCTACTTCTTATGACCACTCCAATGACCGAGTTGCTAATGAAATCAACTAACATGCAGACGTAATCAAAGATTTTCACTATGTAGCAGACAGATTTGACGAGATACGCTACAGAGCAAAGCCAGTTGAACCAAGGACCGAGTTTGGCATTACAGTCTTGAATAGCATTATCAAAAACACGAGCGCAGCGTTGGAAAGGAGTGCCCAGTTCTTTGTTGCAGATGTTGAGGATTTTGCCCAGGAACTGGAAGGCTGCCTTGATGACTTTCACTGAAGGAAATTTATTTTTAAATTAAAAAAGGTGCTTATCCTGTTTTGAATGATTTGTAAATATTATAAATATCGACAATTAGTGATAAAAATTTAAATTAAAAAGTTAAATCAAAGTTTCTTATCTACACAGTTATTTGCTTTAATAATTTTGGATAAAACTAGTAATATAATGTGTTGTTAATCCAATTAATAATTTTAGTTCTTTCATACATGATTCTTTTTATTTTTGACACAAAATTTGTGGTAGAATAAAATATTTTTATGGAATGTTATAAATGTAAATAAGAAAAAAGATTTGAATGTTAGTAATATTTGGTTAAAAATTTACTTTCTTAGTAAATATTGACTTAAAATAAATAATCAGAACGTCTACGTATGTATGGCTCATGATTGCAAAATTTTTGTTTGTATTGATAAGAATTTTTTACTGGAAAATAATGATACATTTATATTTTTGCACCTACGGGACTAACGTGGAAAGTTGAATTTTTAGTCCTTTCTAAGAAGGACTACCTTTAATATCAAGGGACTTAACATTTATTAAAATCTCGAGGGATTTAAAATTGACATTTGAAATTTCTTAGGATTTAAAACTGACGTTCAAAATCTCTTGTGATTTAAATTTCAAATATGTATTACATAGAAGATGGACGGCTGGATGAAATAAAATGAGAAAACAAGAGTCAAAAGTTATTTATTTGTATTGTGACTTTTTTATTTATGCAATGTAGTTCTGGAAATGCCAAAAATAATGTATATACCTCAGGATTAATGTACCTTAATCCCTCGAATGATTGGAGCCCTCAGGCTTCATATTTTTTGGGGCTTAAATGACTTTAGTCTCTTGATTTATAATATAATATTAGAAATAGTACCTATAATCTGACTTCATGAGTTTAGCCGTTTAGCCTTCATAAATTTTTTGTGGCACTTGATACCACTGGGGTCACTTTTTACCCCAAAGATTTTTATAAAATAATGTAGCATGTATTTAAGCATATAGCTTTGGTATATACAATGTAAAAGTTTTGCTCAGTGTTGTCATACAGTCTGTATTTGCAAAATAATGTCTTTTGAAAAAAAAATTCTACAGCGTATATCTCAAAAACTATAAAGGCTATTACCTGTTAAAATTTTTAAGGTTACTTCAAAAACACCCTGTATATCCTATTTTAACATTAAAACTAGGACAATCACTAGTATTAATTTTTACATATAAGAAAAATTGCTAAAATACATCGCATCTCGTTCAAAAACAATTAAAAAAAAAGTTCTGCAGTGTTTACTGTAAACATTTATGTAAGATAATTTGGGTTATTTAGCATTCTTTTAACGAGCTATCACCTGTTAGAAATTCTAACATTACTCCAATAACACCGTGCATATTTGTTTGCTTTTTTAATATAACTTTAAACAGCACATTTTTAAAGTAAAAAAAATGCTGATGAACTGCTAACGATCCGAAATCGGTCGTTGTTTACAACAAATAAAAGATTGTGGAAAGTAGACCCTTGTTATTTTATTAATTTTTAAACTAAGTCCAAAAGGGTTATGTATATAATGGATTTTTTGTGGTATTTGCATCTGATACGTTATCAGTGTTATCACATTTCACTATTAATGTACAGCATGTACGAGTATGAACAAGGAAGATGATAAGAAATATGGAATTGATGTACTTACTTATAAGTGTATTTTGAGAAAACAGTCAATTATTTGGAATTGTTACAACAAAGAAATATATAAAAATGAATAGATAAATAATTAACTATTACTACATTTTTGTATACACGATTTTGTTTATGAGACTGTACACACAAAAATATAAGTTGCTGAGTTGTGATTGGAAGTTCGAGAATGAGCGAATTGCATCATATTCCAAAAATATATGAATTCGATTCCTTGGCTCATGTAAAAACTACTTGTAAAATTACGGTTTTTTTCTGAAAAATTTAAACAATTTAATGTTTGGCAGGTACCATTGCCACTTATGTTAGGTGGCGCTAGTGCATGGGTTGTTGTCTAAACTTTGTAATTTTGACTTGCTATATATAACAAACTTATGGCAATCTATGTCCCAGTCATTGTAACTTACTAGGGAGTTTCAAGGATCAAATAATAAGAATGTACTGTGAAATTAAGAAAATGGTGAAATTGAAAGGTTGTAACGTCAAATAATTTTGTAAACAATATTAGTGTGGATAAAATGCTTTAAAAGAACTTATAATTATTCAAGAGTGTTCAATGAAACTGGATATTTTGGAAATTTTTTTGGTGCTCCGCTAAGCCCAGGAAATGCGTACTATTTTGTTATTTTACAAATTTTGGCATAGCTAATATAAGTTTTATTTAAAATCGCGCATTGTAAGCCAATTTCTATGCTAATTTGCAGCAAAAAATATTGACCATTATCTAAGCAATAAGAGAAAAATTTAAAAGTTACAGAATGATTAGATCCTTTTTAAATTTCTTGAAATCATTTAAATCAACACTAATATCAATACTTATAGTAAACAAGACAGTACGGATTCTATAAATTAATTAAAGTCATTTTTATTAAACACTCCTGCATTGGTGAATGAACTTCAAACATCATTTTCCTTTCTCCAAAAATATAATTTGTAATTTATTAAATATAAAATTTGCATTTTTGGAGTGATAAGTATTTTTCAAAATAATTTAGAAATAAAAGAATTTCTTTGGAATGTTGTTTGAAGTACCTACCAGTTAAGAAATGATTGGTCTTATAGGTTTTAAACACTGTTTTCGGTTAATTTATTAATCTATAATTGAATTACACACAAAAGAATGAAATAGAGATAAAATAGATCTTAGAACCTTATCCGTTTGCAGGTATCCTAAACAGCTTACAGAATAATTTGTAAAAAGCAATTTTGGATATGTTTGACCACCAACAATGGACACACGCAACCTACAATTTAAATTTCGTTATTTATTTATTTATTTCCTTCTTTTAATTTTTTATTAAAATTCTATCATGTTTTTTTGTACGACTTATACTTTCTATTTATTATCTAATTCACTAGTAAAAAGTGCTTTAGATGAACAAATTAATTTAAAAATTAAATTAAGTTGGAACAATGAGTTCGAAAATTTCAGTACATATAAACTTACATATAGCCATAATAATTCTCTTGATCTTCAGCAGTATTTCCTTAATCTTTTTGACAATAGCTTTAATAGTTTTTACCACAGACTTGATAGCATCTTTGATAGCATAAAATGGCTTTTTAATCACTTCAATAATTTGCCTAACAGCTGCTTTCAGTTGCTCCTGTCCACAAGCCATACTCTCACTCAATATCCCCATGTTATTCAACGTATTTTTCGCCGGTCCAGTTATAGCCAAAATAAATGCATATGCCAACAACGCTTGTCGCCCCCTTTTCGAGAAAAACTGTGGCAGTGTAAGGAATACAATGCACCTAAAACAAAACACTTTAAACAAAACGAGCGACATTCTGTGGTGACGTCTTAATTAGGTTTTAATTGTGTGAGAACAGCTCTTTAAATGTCTGCAATTTACCTGATGTAGCGGCTAAAAGCGAGTCCTAACATTAAAATACTGCCGAATACCGAACACATCATTGTGGCTGTGGATAATTTAAAGTTGAGTTGGACAACGAAAAACATGAAGAAAATGTAAGTTAAGAAAAAACCACCGATAAAACCTAAAATACTCTTCATAATGTAGTTTTCGAAGGATCCTTCTCGTTTCAGTTTGTAGAAGAATCGCTGAAAACGAGAGTTTTGGGGAAGAGAACAGCATCTTCTCATCCGAAGAACACAGTTTATACGGCAGTGGCGGCATCTTTGACCAAGAGTTAGGCGCGGAGTTTCAGCATGGAAAAGTTTGATTGCATCCGATTTTTCTTTAATCAAGTCTTTTTTAATACCGTTGAGAGTCAAAGCTTTGCAAAAGTTGCGAAAGTACGCCATGTCACATAACAACTATTATAATATGTGTTTTGACGTATGACAAGATTTGATTGTTGACACTTGTTTTCATAATTTCAACTGTTATAACACTGCTAACTTTAATCAGACTCTACTAATAAAACCCTTATAAGCAATTAATTTTATTGATTGTTTTTTTTTAGTTTACAAAGTTGACAGTGTTCATGAATCGTTGTGAATCGTTGTTTTGGTTGTTATTATTAATTAAATATTTTTCTACAATCATTGTTATTAAAGGTTTTTCGTATCATTATTGTTTTATTTTACTTTTTTTTTATCTTTTGTTTGTAGGTATTAAAAATTTAAGTTTTTTTACTTTCTTCTTCTCCTAATTCTATTTAGGACTTTGTTTTCTCTTATGTGCAGCATAAACAAAATAAGTAAATAAATTTAGGAAGGGTCAATGTCTACCTACAGATCACAAATTTTAATGATGTTATCAATTACAGACAATAGTTTCGGAAATCACCCATCATCAGTGTATAAAATCAAGAGAAACCTTTTTTTATTTTTAAAAATTATTTTATACAATCTATTTAAAATCGAATAAAGCGCATGATTTTAAATGAGTGGTTACTTGATATACGTAATAACATTTTTGAGAAAAAGAAAAGAAGCCGCGAAGTGACGCCAGTCAAGACCGATAGTTGACAACAAAATCTTGACCGTTTCGGCTGCTACCAATAATTCTTGAAACGAAATATACACATTAAAGAAAATCTAGGATTCTACTTACTTCAAAACCTAACTTTAACTATTCTAAATTTGCAATGCTTACTAGTTTCTCTCTGAGAAAAACAGACTATAGCTACCACAAAATTCATTTATTATCTGAGTTTTCTAAATCATTACTTTGGGTTTTTCTTCTTTTTTGAGATTGTTATTACTTTTTTTTGCTTCACAATGACGATATTGTAGCAACGTTTTCTTAAAAAAATGTGTTACATCGTTTAACTTTGTAGCATTGTTTTTAATAACTTTTTTATATTGTAAATTACCATAGTAACGTTTAACGATTTTGATTAATTTGATTAAGAAATACAAAAATTTTGCTAAACTTGTAATTGGTTCCCAGTGCTCTATCGTATCGATGGATGATGCGAGCCATCATCATTTACAAAAAATATATTTATCAACAAGAAACTACCTACAATAAATATATTTTAAATATACTTGATTTAAAAAAAAACAAATAAAAAAACAATATTTTAAATTTAAATAGAACATTAAAAAAATATACTAAAACGTTTTTTACTGAAAACAAAAGTCACATATGTAGTTTTTCACTTTATTAGTCACAGGACATTCCGCATGAACCCGTAAATCAAAATGAACACAACGAAACTAAAGAATTTAAGACGAGTAGTTACCAATTTCTCTAGTGTAGGGATTCCAACGTAAATGCGCGAATCTGTAGCTAGTATAATTATAAAAAAAAAAAACGGTTTTTGTCACAAGTATTGTAATAACATGGACTACATTTTGACTTTTTTAAATTTTTAATTTCGTTGATTTTAAATTTTAATAATTTTTTAATAATTATTTTATATTATTTATAAACATTTTTTTCAGAATTGCTTTCAGTTATTTTGTAGTTAATAATTAAGAAAATAATCGTGCCAAATTTGGTTGAAATATTTCTATAAATAAAAGTACTGCAGATTCGCGCGTTTACATTGGAATTCCCATAAGAGAAATTACCTCCATACTCCTCTTAAAGCTTTCGGACAAAAAATTTTATACAGACTATATAGATTATAGACTATAGATCTTATCCGGTAGCTTTAATTTTACATGCTCCAACTAGTCAGGTCTGAACTGAAAGCGAGGGCTTGAAACAAAGTCGCCGGGAAAATTAAAGATACCGCATACCAATGTAAATAGCTATTTATTGAGTGTTTGTAAAAATCGCATTTCTACATATTTTTATACTTCTAACTGGTTGTTCAATTTCTTTTGTAGGGTTTGATAAGAGATTTTGTTGGCGTAGCGGTCTTATGAATGGACGTTCCATTGTTTAATAAATCAACTATGCCTCTCACATTTTTCAGGGTTCATAAACATTTATTGGTTGTTATTTGCTGATTTCTAACAATCTAAAAAAACTGTAAAAAACAACTACAAAATTCATGAAGATATAGAATGTCATAGAAGTCTCTTATTTTACTGATAATAGGAGCCTCATAGCGTCTTTTATTGTCTATAGAGCAAGAAAAGCCACCATGAGGTAATTTTGCGCCATGGCGGCGCCAAATTCAAAATAACACACTGGCTCCCAAAACGCTTTTAAGGACTATATCTCATCATTAATGCCTAAATAATAATGTAAAACTTACCAAATAAGGAAAGGTTTGTCTATAATAAATTAAAAACATAAAGAATAAAAATGTATACGAAAAATAAAATAATACTTTATTTTTAGTAAAAAAGTTGTTGATTGATCAGAAAGGCAAGTAGATAAATAAATGGGTGCTATTTGAAAAATTGTCAAAAATGTGTCATTTTTTTGTCAATTTTCCAAATAATAGCAACTATTTAATTATTTTTTCTTTTAGATTGATCATCAACTTTTTTACTAAAAATAACGTATTATTCTATTTTTAGTATACATTTTTATTCTTTTATGTTTTTAATTTACTTTTGGCAAAAAGTTGGTAAGTTTTTTTGTATTGTGCGAATAAAAATGAACTGAATTTGAGAAAGTTGTAGCTTGTCCAGTCTACAATTTTTGTATGGAACACGATCAAGCAAGGTGAGTTTTTACCAAAAACTAAATGGATGTTTTCTGTATTCTTCTGTGTAAAATCGAAGTATGTATATATTCTTGTATAACACTGAAAATATTGTAACAGAACACCATTATTTAAGAGTCAGAGTTGACATTCTTTTACTTATCTGACACCAACAACTTAATTCTTCAACATTAATCGATTTGTCAACCCGTTTTGGTTGCTCAACTTTAATAAGGCACATTTTTTTAAAAATCACATTAGTAATTCAAATTGTTTGAAACGAATAACACCAGTCAGAATCTATGAGATTGTCGTTTACTTATGAAACACTGTGTACAATTTAAGTCTTTCACCTGTCTCTAAACTGTTTAAACTCAAAAACTAGTTTTTGTTGCTCTCTATATACTTAATCCGGGTGCCTATTTTATTTAACAACTTAACAAGTACTCCTTCTTCTCGTAATATAATATTGTGTTCATTTTATATGTTTTATTTAAATCAACGCTACTCTTAATAATCTTGTTTTATTTTTTAATTTTAATAGCAATTCTAACTCTTATTTTATCATCAAGTTTTAGTGCAAAAGACTATTTATATTTTTTAGAAAAACTAAATTTTTTGTAGAACATTAACACAAATTTTAAAAAAAATGGGTTGATTAATATGTATAATAACATTTTTTCTTAATAACCATATGTCTTGAATTAAAATTTACTTTCATTTTTAGCTGCAATAACGAAGTAATTATTCAAGAAATGCAGATTGTTTTATATTGTAAAGCTCCCAGAAACAAAGCCAATAATATTTTCCAGAAACGGAGTGGAGGGAAACCTTATATAAAGCACGTTGTCACTTGTTGATAGCATTTGGCTTCAGTATATTTACAGCAGTGAGTTTAGCCAGTGAAGTTCCGGTGAGTAGAGATTCAAATAACTAAACTTTTTTTTATATCAAATTCTAATTTTTATATAAACTAGTTTTATAACTTTAAAAAAGTTTTTTGTAACAGAAATATAGTTTGTTGAGTTACTTTTCGCGAATGTATATTTGTGGTAAAATCAAATTTAAATCCTCTATAAACTAATAAATAAGATTAAACCTAAAGCTTCTAACTTTCGAAAAGCTAATCCGAAACCATACTAATGCCTACCAGCTTTCACCTATATTTCCAGCGACACCGCCCAGATGGACGCCAATGAATACCGAATCCGGGGTAAGTTTCATTCCCACCCTCCCATGACATAACTGTCAAGCTAACAATAATATACTTCCTCAATAACAATAAAATCCGCGCGATTGAATCGTCGACATTCAAATTCCAATAAAGCACAATTCCGGTCTTCCAATTAAAGGCAAAGAACTTGTCGACTACATTGCGGATTATCTGGAAGACATTCGGGGGCGTAGAGTTTTTCCAGACAAGAAACCGGGATTCCTCCGGGACTTGATTCCTGATAGCGCACCTGTAGATGGTGAAACGTGGCCCAGGATTTTTGCAGACATTGAAAATGTTATTATGCCAGGAGTCACTCACTGGCAGAGTCCACACATGCATGCGTATTTTCCAGCATTAACCAGCTATCCTTCTATGTTGGGAGAGATGTTGTCCAATGCTATCAATTGTGTGGGATTTACTTGGGTAGGTTTAGAATTTTTTTTATGTAAGTGTAAAAGGGAGTTATAGGCATCGAGTCCTGCTGCAACAGAGTTAGAGATGATTGTGATGAATTGGTTAGGGAAAATGATTGGACTTCCAGAAGAGTTCTTGCATAGGAAAAATGGGAGCGGAGGAGGGGTTATCCAAGTGAGCAAATTTTTATATTCTTAACTGGCTTTTAAATTTTTGGAAAATTTTAGACGACAGCTAGTGAGTCTACATTAATTAGTCTCCTAGCTGGTCGTTGGCAAGCGATTAAGAAATACAAAGAGTTGTATCCGGATGCTGAAAATGGCGAAATTAACAGTAAATTAGTCGCTTATTGTTCAGACCAGGCTCATTCCAGTGTAGAAAAAGCAGCGTTGATTGGTTTAGTCCACATCCGGTATATCGAATGCGACGAAAACTTATCGATGCGTGGTCCTGACCTCTTGCAGACTATTAAGAAAGACCGCGAACTGGGATTCATACCGTTCTGGGTAAGCCGTTATTGAGCGACGTCTGATATTTCCACACAAATAGCTAATTGGGGAAATCTTCTTAAAAGTAAAGCTATCTAGAGAAACTCAAATCCCACAGGGTGCAATTAATAATGCCCGATTTGTGTGGGGGGAAATTTAGGATTAATTTTCTGTTTAGGTTTGTGCTACTTTAGGCACGACAGGTGCTTGTTCTTTTGATAATTTGGATGAAATTGGAGATGTGTGCATTGAGGAGTTTTTGTGGTTACACGTTGATGCTGCTTATGCCGGAAGTGCTTTTATTTGCCCCGAATACAGAATCTGGTTGAAGGGAATAGAAAAAGTTGATTCAATTTCTTTCAACCCATCAAAATGGTTGATGGTACATTTTGACTGCACAGCCATGTGGTAAGTGGTAACCCAAAAACTCAAAAATATTAACAGTAAAATTTTAAGGGTGAGAAACAGTCTAGCATTACATGAAGCTTTCAATGTAGACCCGGTGTACCTCCAACATGAATATTCAGGTAATCAAATCTCTTTGAATTTCTATACACAACTAATTTATCACAAAACACAATCTTTTAGGTCTTGCTATTGATTACATGGTATTTGTCTTTTGTAACATTTTTCTGAATTTGGTCTTAAATAAAATTTTTGTTGTAGCATTGGCAGATTCCGTTAAGTAAAAGATTTAGGGCGCTAAAATTATGGTTTGTGATTCGTAATTACGGCATTACAGGACTTCAAAAACACATTAGAGAGGTATCAAAAACTTGCTCAAGCTTTTTTCTAAAATATTTTTTTAGGGTGTGCGTTTGGCTCAAAAGTTTGAAGCTTTAGTCCAGTCCGACTCCCGTTTTGAAATTCCAGCAAAACGTCATTTAGGTTTGGTCGTTTTACGCCTAGTGGGTGACAACATCATCACTGAAACTCTTTGGAAGAGGATCAACTCGCGAGGGAACATACATTGTGTTCCAGCTATCCTCAAAGGCAAATACGTAATTAGATTTACAGTGACTTCGCAACGAACTACCAACGAGGACATTCTCAAAGACTGGCAAGAGATTAAAACTGTTGCAACTGATGTTTTAAACGAGTGGACTCCTGGTGCAAGACCTCGAGTTCCACTAGCTGATACCAAAAACAGAAATGAAAATTTTGGAACAAGTCTCTTGCTTTCTAACTCTCCTATGTCACCCAAAATTGTTAATGGCAGTTTTGCAGCAATTTATGATCGCGATGATGTTATTGCGGAATATTCTAAAACGATAAAATTGAGGCAAGACGCACAGAATAGTCCTGGTAAGATGAAATTTTTTTAAGAGGTGAGAAAAAAATCTTGTTTTTGAAGCTATGAGAAGAAGAATTAAAGGAATTTTAATGTCAGGAAAACAATTTTCGCTCGATTCTAGGTTAGATCTGTTTCATGGAATTGAAGCAGAGACTCCCAGTCCTAGTGATGGATTGCCTCCTTTAGAGGATTTTAACGAAAGTGAAGATAATGGAAGTAATATTGCGAGTAATGTTTTTTATTTTCTATAATTTTTTTTATTTATTTAAGGTGAATGTAATGAGTCAAACGAACCTACCGAAGATTTTCTTCAAGTGCCAAACTTTCCTAAGCAACGGTCTAAGTCGGTAGATCATCAAATCCCTATCTCTATGCAAAGTGAGGGTTACACAACTTGTAAAAAATGTGGACATCAAGTAATTTCAATTCAAAAATAAATAATTATCATTTATTTAAATTATTGTAAATGTTGTAAGAATGAAAAAATATGCAGAGTTGTGTTGTCTTTTAAAGCTAAAATATGATTTTTCATTGGAGGTAGATCTACTGCTGTGCTGTGCAATAATTTACCTGAATGCAAAATAACCCTACTAAATTTAAATTTAAGAGTAAATTGTGTGTACGAATATAAAATAAATTGGTGTTGCAAAACTCTTGTTTTTTTATAATGTAGGTGGCGTGTAATGAAACAAAGATTAAATAACGAACATTTATTTTTTACAATATAATAGGACATAGTGAACCGTCTGAAAAATTGTATATCACACTGAATTTGAAATTGAAAAACAAGCTTCACACTGAGAGAAGAATTCACATTTCTATCGAGATGATTTGGCAACTTTGTACAATTTAACAAAACGTAATGAATATAAAACGATATATTAAGAAATATAAATGAATCTATAGTTTTATTAAAATAGACTTTATTATACAATAATGCACATAGAGGGGCACAGATATGCGAAACTGGACGAATTTTAAGATAATAATATTCGAAGCTGCGGTTTGATAATAATATACCACGTTTCTAAGATTAGGCTTCGAGATAGACCAATCAAAATTCGATTCTCCAAAGTCTTTCATTACGATAAACGAAAGGTATCACAATCGATAATACAGTGCCGTAGTTATCAGCATTTGAGTTATAAATATATTCATATATCATAGATAAATATGTAGAGCAACATTAGATACTACTTATAAACTTTGAAATATTAAGACCAAAAGCTCAGAGATCATGCAATTCTAGTCTAATTTAGTTGATTGAAGTGCGATATGAAATTGTGCATTGTTAGGATTGGGCTTTGTATCAAATAAGTCTTTGGTTTGGATTGGTGTTTTTTTCTCCCTCGTTTGGAACGATAACACAAAATAACTAAGTCTGATCTCAAGGCTATTGTTTTAGAAAAATATCAACCGTGTGTTGCCCTCTACTTACGAGTACTTTTAATAAAAATCACAGCGATGCAAAAATTTGTTTTAAAAATGATTATAATTGAGAGATTGATGCACGTTTCTTATCTTATTGTAATTACGCTACCAAATCAACAACAATATTGGTGTCACAATAA
The DNA here is from genome assembly GCA_029207805.1 of Tribolium confusum. Classification (NCBI taxonomy): domain Eukaryota; kingdom Metazoa; phylum Arthropoda; class Insecta; order Coleoptera; family Tenebrionidae; genus Tribolium; species Tribolium confusum. The sequence goes on from JALGAY010000003.1 coordinate 8,442,883, forward strand.
TCTAACATTAAATTTAATCTTATATATAATTACTTATAAACTCCTGAAACTTGTGCTACATGATAAATTGGCATCTCGTTACAAATTTTTCTTTCATGATATCTATGCGGATGATTCCTCCTCTTGATTATGTTTAGCGATTGCTAGCAAAATCATCGTTAATTCCTTCTTGTTGATTTTGCCATCTTGATTGTAGTCGACGCCTCTTAGAATAGTCTCCTCGAAATCGAGCAAATCTTGAGCATCGTAGTCCTAAATAAATAATCTCAGCTGCTAGAAAATCTTATAATATTCTGTCTTACTTTTTTGACTAGTTCTAGTAAGTCCTTCAAAAAGCCACGTAATTCTTCGTTTTCTATTGTACCATTGTTATCCTAAAAATAACAAACACACAATTTACAGGTAAGGAAAGTTAAATAAAACCGGATAGTTGCCCAAAACCAGATAACAACATATTTTTTAATTTTTTTTTGAGATGAAACACTTATTAAATTTAAATTATTAAATCAGCTCAGGTGAGTTCAATTAAGTTGGTGAATAAGATATCTTTGCATAGATACCTATGCTCACCACAAATTCTTCTACAGTGCAGTTTAAACTATGAAATATTTTAAAAAATTCAGAAAAGATGAGATTACATTAATAGTTACTTATTGTATAAGTGTTTTAGACAGCGTTTTACGCACGCAAGAATGTTTAAGCGCGAGACGCAGTCGAGCGTTTAATATTCTTAAGTGGATAAAATGCGACTAAAACACGAATTCAGTAGAACGTTTTATCCACAATTACCGCGATTTAAAATCAGAATCGCCAAAATTTTATCTCATGTCATGAAAAAATGATTTGACATTACACTGCAGCGGACGTCACCTCAAAAATAATTGAAATTAAAAAAACATGGGAGGTGTTGAATCGTTCCTATTTATTTTCGATTGTTTATCGACTCCATTTGTACAAAACGCTGTGCAAGTTGGTGAAAATGGAAGAAAGTGATACTGTTCCTGAGACAATTCTTGAGGAAGCTGAAGAAGCGACTCACCAGTTATTGCCTGCGAAGTCCAGGGAACATTATGAAAAAATATTTTCAGAATTAAATGAATGAAAAGAAGAACGGCGGGTAATGACAATAAATGAGGAAGTTCTGCTATCGTATTTCTTAAATTTGAAGAAGAGGTATGCAATTTCATCCATGTGGTCGAAGTACCTACTCCATGCTGAAGACCGCTATAAAAATCAAAAAAAACATAGACATTGGAAAATATAGTAAGTTCATGGCCTATCTGAAGAATCAGTCAATCTCTGTCATTACATAGACATTGTAGATAATAAATTTTGAAATATTTTAGGTTGCATTAATAATGGGGGTGTCTGGTGGCTGTCGATGCTGTGAGCTGACAAATTTGAAAATCAGCGATGTAGACGACAGGGGCGCATACCAGATTGTTTTGATACCAGATACCAAAACGGGCGTTTCACGAAAATTCACAATTATAGAAGAATGATTTTCTATCAACATTGTGGAGAAGTGTAGGAAATACATGTTCTTAGGTCCGAAGAAGTTATCCATTGAGAGATTCTTTTTACGATACGCTAATCAAAAATGTACCTACATCGCAACCTGTTGGAATTAACACTTTATCGAAAGTTTTTTCTAAAGTTACTTCGTTTTTGAATCTGGCGAACGCAGAAGCTTATACCGTCCATTGTATGAGGCGCTCTTCAACAACTTTATTTGACAATGGAGATGCTAATCTTACAATTAAACGACATGGTGGGTGAAGAAGCTCCGCCACAGCAGAAACTTATTTCGAAGATTCTGTATCTAATAAGTTTGATATCGAAAGGAAAAACCAAGGTTTTCCTGGTACTAGTCGTTCCTTACTAGAGGAGACGTCAATTGTTCCTACAACTACTATTTGTTCTGGAACCGATAACAACTACAAGCTTCTTATTAATGAAAACGAAGTGAAATATGATAAAACAAAAAACGAAATGTCTATTAATGTAAATATTAATGTCAATATTAATAATAAATAGAATGCGTTTGATTTAAGATTATATTTTTTCATTATTCCACTAGTGGAATAAAGTGATTTTATTATTCCACTAGTGGATAAAGTGTTACTTTATACGGCTCGTAAGTGTGAATAAAACTTGAATTTTAAGGTAATTGTGGATAAAGTATAGTATTGAAATCTGAGGGTACAAAGGAGAACCTCCTAAGTTGAAAAGTGTGAAGGTAAAATTTGTCGTTTGATAAAAAGATAAGGTATGCCCTATTGAACCGCATAAGTCGCATAACATTTTGGACAATTTCATGACAACCATTAATTTGTTAAAATTGAATGATTAATTAGCTAATGTATATTAAGATAATTTGGAGTTTGTCTCTAGATAATAATTCAAATATTTTTAAAAACACTTAAAAATCAATTTGATATTACTTACTAGACATTTAAAGAGGCTAATTGTTAGAAGATCTTCTATTAAACCTTGTATTCACTACTGTTCACAACTATATTTTAAAATTAATAAAGAAAAAGTGAATATGTTTGAAACTCTACAAATGTACTGGTGCTGATACAAATTACACCCTTCATACTAAAACAAACTAGGGACAAATATAAAAAGAAAGTAGGGGATTACTGTCCAAAATTACTGCCTTAGTTGATATTTCATAATTAAAGAATGCAGAGGGTACTATAATACCCGATAACAAATTTGCAGCTGAAGTATTCGCAGATACCTACATATCTCACACAATAAGTCTCCGGTCTGACATGTAAAGAGCACCGCTTTCGACAAACCCATATGATTTTTGGATAGTACTTTAAACGAAAACTGTGTAAATTTCATCTTATTCCAAACTATTGGTTAACAAGTTACAAGTTACAAGGTGATTTAAGTGTAACAACTTTTGTTATTTCCAAAACCTTAAAAAAGAATTTCGTGTACTAATTAAACATTGTTTTTGATAAGGAAATGTACTGTTGAAGCCAAACAGTGGCTTGACTGTTAGTTATGCTGTATTTAAACGCGGTTGCACCAGTACCGAAAAAGTCCATAAAATCACTTTGGATAACCGAAAAGTAAATTTGCGTGAGACTGCTGACACCTTAAAAATATCGAAAGGTTGTGTTTTTAAAATTTACACAAAAATCTGAGCATGCGGAAAATGCTTAATAAAAAAAAATTACGTTGGTATGTGACAATAAATGAAACATGGATTCATTATCACACACTTGAATCAAAAAAATCCTTAGCTGAGTGGGCAGTCAGCGAAAGCCATCTAAAGTGTCAAAAAACGCAAAAGTCGGCTGGCAAGGTTCTGGCACCAATATTCTAGGACGCACATGGTATTTTGTTCTTCGAGTACTTAGGTAAAAAAAGGTAAAACAATCAACATCAAATATTACATAGCATTACTAGATTGATTGAATGAAGAAATCAAGTAAAAACAGCCACACATGCAAAAGAAAAACGACTTGTTTTACGAAAACAATGCACCGTGTTACAAGTCGATGAAAACGATGGCAAAATTGGACAAAATATGCTTCGACTTGCTTCCTCATCTACCATACTCTCTCGATTTGACCTCCAGAAACTACTGGCTGTTTACAGACTTTAAAAAATGCTCAAGGGAAAAAATTTGGCTCAAATACAAACCAATTGCTAAAACCAAAGCCAGTTTTGAGAGAAAAGACAACTCGTTCTACAAAAAAGACATTGAAAAGCTAGAGGATTATTGGAATCAATATATTACTCTTGAAGGGGAATAAGTAGAATATAAAATGTTTCTTCTGAGTCAGGACATTTGGCGTCTTAAAAAAACAAAGCAAATTTTAACAAATTTAGCTGTTTGACGAAAAGCAAACAAGCGAAAAGGGCCCAAAACCTTTCAAAAATCATTAATTTTTATTCACCCCAAAAGTTCCCAAATATGTGTAGACCACTAAAAATTAGGCTCACCAAAAACCGTTAAAATTTCCCAAAATAATGGAAACTTACCTCAAGAACGCTTTAAAAAACTAACAAAATACCTTATTTTTACACACCCCAAAATGGTTTTTTACTTCTGCACCAGGACATTTGGCGTCTTCAAAAAACAAAGGTAAACAACCGAAAAACCTAAAACCCTTCAGAAAGCATTAATTTTTATGCACCCCAAAAGTACCTAAACATCCGTAAACCACCAAAAATTGGGCATATGAAAAAACCGTTAAAAATCACCCAAAATCATGCGAAATTATCTCACGAGCACTCTGAAAAACTTAGAACATACCGTGTTTTTAGACGCTCTAAAATGGCTTTTTATTTCTGGACCAGACCAATTGGCGCATGCAAAAAAAAGAGAAAAACAACAACAAATCAAAGAGGTATATTTGGCGCCTCACAAACTAATGTTGTGAGTGCTGCCAAATATTCTCAAAACATTTCTCGGTTTTGGGACTCTTCCACCTATTCATGACTTACAGTAATATCGAACAACAATGACCTGTCCTGTTGATTCGCCAAAGGCTCATGAGTCGAGGACGAATTCAGGATTAATGGTCGTGCCGATGATTCTCCTCGATAGACACATACATACCTATAAACGGTATAAGCTGTCGTGAAAGAGGAGATGCTGTAAAAACAAATAGAAAGAAAGTAGTTTTTGCCTCAGGAATATCCTATCGATGATACCTTTTTGGATAAAATGAGGTTCTATAATAATTTAGGAGTGTTCGTAACTACTAATTATTCTTAGTCAGATCACGTAGAAAAAGTTGGCAAAAAACCAACATTATTTCTAATATCTTGTTTCAAATTTTCCTAGTAAAACATTTTCTCTAGCGCATCCATCGCTAGCCATTGAATGAAACTAGCATGCAACAAACTGTAGAAAAGTACTGTCAAGAAAAATCGTGTACTCAGAAACATTAAAAAAGTACAATGTGCCTCAAAATACACCAGAAGGTTATAAAAAAAGTAGTTGATGAAAAAAAAAAGCTTTTGAAAAATGAGTAGTTTATCTAACGGGATAATTTCAGGTTGAGATACTACCGGTAGTATTGCAAATTTTAATACATTTTCCTGGCAACACTCAATCGCAACCTCGAATTCTTTTAATTTTCTATGGAAACAAAGATACTACCCGTATTATCTCAACTGGAAATTTGCCCATAAACCTTTATTTTTCACTTAACAAGTTGTGAAGTGTTAACTTGCTGTTACACCATAGCAAATATTAAAATTTTTAAGCATCTCAAGAAAACACAAACTCGTAAGAGTCGTGGTAAAATAGTGATTTTAAATTTTAGGTCTTACATAAGGTTGTTAAGAAGTTGATTCAAAAACAGTCTAATAATAACAAAAGACAAAATAAGTTTTAAAAGTAGAAACAAAACACATGAAAGTACATTTGACGATCAATTTAGAAACAACACAATAGGATTCGATGTCTACCTCTTCTTCAGAAGACGAAAAAACCTTTTAACTTTTAAAGTTGCGTTTACTGCAGTAATCTGTGTTGATCAATTCCAATTCTAAATCTTCTAAATCATGCGAGAGAGGTAGATAACGTGCAGTAGGTAACCGATGGGGTCATAAGTCAGGATGGATGGGGAGGAATATCACCTGACTAAGAATCTTTTACTTGCGATTTATACCCTATTACTGAGAAATTATGTTACGTATCTATGTTACTTTTATAACACTCTAATATCTGGTGTTCAGTCTTTGTTAAATAGATTCATTCTGCTTTGTGCAAATTGTAATTTCCTAACAATTGGTTAACTAGAAACCTAAATAAATCGGGGTTTTTTATCACGAAATGAAAAATTTGGCCAATTTGGCAATATTTTGAGATAAAGGTGAAGCATCGACGTCGGGGACGGCAACACAAACTCTATACATTTTTGTGCCAGATCCGTAACTTCAAATCATTAACGAAAACGCTGCAAATTATTATTCATGTGAACAAATCAATATTTTTGTAGACTTGTTTATTTATGTGTTATATTAAGTTAAAAAAGCATTGTTATTTAATTAAAACAGTATAGAACGATTCACCGTGTGGTCATTCTTGCCCAAAAGATTTGTCTAGCTTAGACATTTAGTTTTGCACAATTCGTTTTAGAGAACCAGGTACTTTGCACTTTTCATTAAAAAAAAGTCTAATATAAACAAGTTGCAGCTTTTAAAGATTTCTTGATATTTTACATGAGTGTCCGATTTTGGGCTACTTTCCTTATAAAATCAAGTCTTACCCTGTCGTACAAAGCGAAAACTCGTTCGATATCGTCCTTGGTGAGTTTTGTGGCACCCTAAATTTGCATAAAAACATTTATCAGTTTAAAGCAAAACTTAGTATTATAAACAATAATGTTGTTTTTGTTTCCCTGTAATGTATGTTGTGACGGATGTTAGATGAAGAAAGATAGACAGAAAGGAAACATGCACATAAAGCGAATTCTACAACTAACATAAAACGTGTTTTATAGTTACTTACTTCTATTCCTTCCTAGTATAGCCACAAAGACAGACGAAAAAAGCCATGCAAAAGTTTTTTATCATGTGAGACATTTTTATTTAAGTTAGTTTAAACTAACGCAGAAAATTTTAGTTTAAATTTAGAATTCAGTTTTAGATTTTTTAGGAACTAAAAACTAGTGCCATGATAGAATAGTGCATAAATAGAAATAGACAAGTTTTAAATTTTGTTAATTTGTGTTTAAACGTAACTGTGTGTTGGAATTACACTTATCCATTGCGTAAAGTGTCGGTCACAAATACTTTGTGTTTTGACACCATTTTGGTAATAAAATTAGATCGGTACCTCACTCACCTTGAAGACCTGCCTGCAGAGAAAATTCTCTTTAACAGGAAGCAACCTAAAATAAAGTGTTAATATTTTTTTGTAATTTTATAACGTACTTGGCCATCTCCGAAAGTTGCAAACGGCCGTCTTTATTGGAGTCAAAGACCTGAAGCTGAGAGGGCGTCAATAGCAAGTCTTTATTGGCCAATACTTTACCATGGTGTCGGTGTATTCGATGAGTTTGTCCTCGGAAACGTCGTTTATTTTCTTAGCTTCTTTCAGCAAGTCCCGGAGGAAGTTCTGGAACAGTCCATTAAGTTGGAACTATTTGATTTAGGGACTTACTTTGAGTTCGTCGGCTTCAATGTAACCACTACCGTCGGTATCGTATTCCCGCCAAATCTACAAAAATTTGCTTACCATTAATGGAAGCATAGTTTAGAATTACCTTCATGAACTCCACACTGGATTCTAACGGATTGTCAAATCGGAAAAGAAGTAAGAAATTTTCTTCCATCGGAAGTAATTGTGCCAGCTACAATATCGTAAGAAAGAATCATTTTGGTTGAACTTTTGTGGGGTTACCTCACGAATATCGATTTTGCCGTCTTGGTTGTCGTCGTATGCCTCCATGAAGCATGCTTTCAGTTCGACTAACATGTCGTCGGAGACGGCCTACGGAGGTGTTGTGATGGATGTTGTAAAAATTCGATCATACTTACTTCGGGTCCTACATCCGTTGCGTTGGCACTTGACACGAACTCTCGCAAAAACCCGTCCAATTCTGTTCCTTCAATATAGCCATTGCCTGAAAGCAAGTGAATTACAGTCGTCTTCAATTAGGGTGAAAGGTGAACTATTGAAGACCATTCTGCAATATATCTTGCGCTGATCGAGAGAGTTTTACTTTCACCACAAATATCATTCGACCGGTTACACAAGAATTGCAAACCCAAACATTTTAATCAAAAAATTTAATACAAGTCACTGAGACATTAACTAAAACATTAACACAACTCTCCAAAGCTTGTAAATTACGTTTGCAAAGTTTTCCACCTATATTTTAGTCAAAGCTAATCTGTTTTGTTCATCTTATGAATTAAATCGCAGGTCATCTTTGAATCCTTTATAAGGTATTACACGCATAGAACTTTCCTGCTTTCGTAGCACTTACCGTCTTTGTCGTAGTGACTCCAGACTTCCATGAACTGATTTGCTGAAAGTTTTTTCAGTTCACGAGACTGAGGGTCGCGATATTGCCTCATGAAGTTTGTTGCTTTTTCCAAGTTAAGACGTTTATTGTTGATCTGCTCCGCCGTCGTCATCTTTGTGAATCTGCAAGGAATAGCAAAATTTATTACTGGGCTTAAGACGCAATATAAAACTAATTGGATCGTTGCTAAACTAAATACAAAAATAACCTTATTTTTATTGATACTACTCGTAAATATAGGTAAGTTTGCAAATATTGTAAAACTAACTTCTACTAAGTTAGGCTTAATATAACACAATCTTATTATCAACATAATTTAAAAAGTACTTTGTATTTTTTTTATTATTATAAAGTAATGTAATAAATAGTTGTTTGTTTAATAAGGCAATAAAACATGTAATTGATGGCAAAAAATAAGTAATAGCACAAATAGAAAAGGCACAGTTGGTTTTAAAAGGGCGGTTAAAACTAAAAGTTTGTCATGAATAATGTTTTCTTAATCACACATACGGTAAGAATCATTAAAGTATTGTTCTTGCACAGGTATGCCAAAAAATCTGTGCCAAATTGTTGATGCGTTGTCAACTACGATCCAAGAAGCACAAGAAAAATGTTTAAAGAAATCAGTAGACAATGGACCAGCAAAATTTGACTTTATTTATTGAACTGTGTTGCCATAGTTAAAGTTTTATATCTCACAATCAGCTTAGGCTGAGACTAAATTTGAAAAAGGACAACAATACAAAACGTATGAAATAAATTTGTTTAATAGTAAAAAGTATCAATGGCGTAATTAAGGGAGTTATGACATGAGGAAATGTTAAAAGCCCGTCGTAGGAGGGCTTTTAATTTCTCGAGGGCCATATTGTACTACGCCCGTGGAACATACAACGTTTTATTTTATTTTGGATTGTTTAAATTTTTCAAATCAAAAAAATATTCAAAATTTTGGTATTTTTTTTAAACTGTAAAAAAAATTCAGATTATCGAGTTGACTATCTTGTTGTTGCCAGAATGTTGTATGTTGTTATGTTGTTATTTTCTGTTTTGCGATTTTCCAAAATGGAAACTGATAAAAACGTGTGTGGAAACGTTATTCTAGAAAAATTTTACAACAGGTTCTAGAACGGTAACTAATCATTTTGAAAATAAACTAAATTTTTATAAATAAAAGTCAATTGCAAAAAAAAATAGTATATTAAGTAACAAGAACCTTAAGAATATTCTACTGATCTCACATAAAAACTTAAAAAGTAGAATCGTCAATTTGCTCACTCTCCAAACAGTTGTCCTTGATCGGTAAAATGGCATTTTATTTCTTGATTCCTAATATGCTATTTTATTCTTCTAAAAAAACCACAAGAATAAATTGCTAGATAAGTATTAAACAATTGTTTGTTAAATAACGAAAATAATTGTAAACTAAATAACTGCGAATCTATACTCTTTGTACACACAAATAATGCAAATTGGCCTGTATAAAATCAATATTGAATAGTAAATGTATGTGTGCGTTGTACCTAATGAATGCAACATACATTTTTATGCCCGTCCTGAAACATTTAATTTTGATTTCAATGTAGGTTAAACTAAAATTAGGTGTTAAAAATGAGCTTAGCTTCTAAAATCGTAAAATAAATAAGAGTTTTAATCGAAAAAAAAAAAACGAAAAAAATTATTAAAACAGAGTTTTAAAAATGAAATTTAAAGATAAAACAATATTTATTGTAAAAGCTGATGATTTTATTTTACTTTATTTATTATAAAGTGAATTCAAAAACACGTTTTTTATTTTTAGAAAAAGAAATTATTTAGACGACCTTAACAAAAGGTTGATTTTCAGTTTCAAATGCGTTTAAAAAATAACGTAAAAAGTGGTCGAAAAGTGGTTACTGCTTGAGGCGTCTTGGTCAGGTAGGACTACTAAAACAAATTCAATGTTTTGGGAAAATCGCTAATTATTTGGTGGCTGCCACAAGCAAAAAGTGTTTTTTTGTCGTCGTTTGTTTTCTAAACTTGGCCTTAAAAAAATTATATAATTTACGTCTTTAATAAACCTGTTATAACACTTATTCGAATATCTTAACAGCCATTATAATACCCAATGCTAAAATTAGTTATTATAGAACCCAAAATTTTACTTTACATTACAAAATAGAAGAAGTAGGTAGGTAAAAAGCAATAATTATCATAAAGAAAATAAAGAAATTGTTTCTTAAATAATTCTGAGCACTTAGTCTTTATAAAACTCCAGCTTTATGTTCGTTTTATAAACCTGAATTCATGCTATAAAACGCACTTTACGAAACGCGCCTCTTGGCTCGCAAACAATTTTTTATTGTGTTCGGTGTTCAATTCTCTATTTATAAAACTTTACTAATTTAGTTATTTCACACTTGACATCCGTAGCTGATGAAACTCGAACTGTTCATAAATTTTGTAGTAGAGAATAAAATTAAGCTTGATTAATTTTATACCTGGTTTACCACTATGTGGTGATGTATTTAGTGATTTCTGAAGAATTTAGTTTTTATGATTCCGTGCAAGAAAGTTCTTCCATAAAATCATTTACGATGTAATTCGAAATACTTTACGAGAATTTAACCCCGTCTGAGTTTCTTATCAGTAATAAACTGTGAAAATGTCTTTCCCCGTATTTATAATTCGGCTAAACAAACCATCATATTGCATAAGCCCAACACGAACGTTATCTTGTTTGTCTTTTGTGCGGATTAAAAGTGTTACACCTTAATTAAAAGACTTTCTATTAAACAATCACGTTTAATATCCATCGAAAGCGAAATTCCAGAAGTTGTCAATTCTTATAAAACGGAGAAAAACTCACACGTGATTTATTTACATAAAATTGCAATCTCGATGCATGACATTAAGTCGTTTCGAAGGCCAAACTCGTGCAGATCCGTCCAAAATTTCCTTCCGGTCATGGTTGTCTCAACATTTCGGCGTGTCAACACTCTATTGTGTTTGATTTTCCTGAATCGATCCAATACGATTCGGTTATTGATATTCTTTCACATCACTTGTAACCTTCACCTCGCCGCAATTCGAGCCAAATGTGGTGTGGCATATAAAAGAGATTTAGAAATTTATTTTAAAGCATTTAGCCAGCCACCATGAAGACAGTCACAGTGTTCCTCTTCCTCGCTTTGGCCGCTTGCACCAGGCAGGTAATTGATTTTTTTGCCGGTTACGTCACTATGTTGCAACCTGCAATTTCACTAACCCACATCCAAAAGGTCAATCTTTTTGTTTCTTGCAGGAGGAAGACGATCGAAGAGACAAAATAAAACAATTTAGAAACGATTGTATCGCCGAAACTAAGGTAGACCCGGTCTTGATTGATCGTGCAGACAACGGAGACTTCGTCGACGATGCCAAACTCCAGTGCTTCTCCAAGTGCTTCTACCAGAAGGCCGGTTTTGTTGCAGAAAATGGAGATCTTTTACTAGATGTAATCAAAGAACGAATTCCTAAGGAAGCTGACCGGGAAAAAGCATTAGCGATAATAGACAAGTGCAAGGATTTAAAAGGAGCTGACTCCTGCGAGACGGTATATCTAGTACATAAGTGCTACTTCCAGAACTCTTATGGAACAGACAAAAAAACGGAATAAAACGAAAGCTGTGAAATTTTATATGTATAGTTAGTCTAGTTGAAATAATAAATTTTTGTACATACTCGTAAAAGTTTTATTTGTCCCCAAATAACGTAGATTCTTACATATTAACTTTCTTGGATATACGAAACAAGAAACAAAAGGCAATTAAATTAACAGCTTGCCCACAACATGACATATCTCTCCACTTTCTAGAAATGCGATATAATACAATAAAAAGAATTCCCTTGTGAGATTTATAATTTCTCCAAAACGTGCCAAAACTTCCTTAAGCCTTTAAGCTGTTTTTATCTGATTAAATCCAATACGAAAGCTATTAAAGTAACATTCTTTAAATTACTCAAATTCAACAAGTGATCAATAGAAAACTATTTGATTAAACACAGAATAGCTTAATTCAGGCAACCAATTATGCACAAGCACGCACAAATAATAATCTATCTCGACAACCAAATTTAGATGCAACAGATTTAAGGCGAGAACAGGATGATACTCCCCATCAATTTTTTCATCCCCTGTTTTGGCCTATGGCCAATAAACTTTTAGTGATGGCGGAGAATATTACATCTGGTGGTTAGAGCTCTTTATTCGGTCGTTTTATGTAGGAAAAGAAGGGAAACTGGCTCAAGTCCAAATATGAATAACAACTCGCATATCAATTTAACGAAATTACCCCAATTTTAAAACTTACCCTGACAAATTGTTGGTTAAAACTTCAGAGCAGGAAGCAATCGATAAGGGTGTTAGACATGCAGTAATAATAAATTTGCGGCTGTTGTGAGTTGCTCTTGACGAGCTATTTGTAACCATCTTAAATGCAGGGGTGGATACAAGTGTGATTTAGCACTCGTTCTTTAGGTCTAATTTGTTACAATTTTCTTTTTCTCGGACGATTTCATTTTAGATGCAAGCTCGGGTCTTTGCTTTTTATCGAAGCTTTGGAGCGCTGTGTTGTTCTCAAAGCGAGCGAATGTTTATAAGGTTTCAAGGATCTCTTTTCATTATTTTAACAAAATTAAAGCTTTCAATTAATTTATCTAGCAAATTTTAATTTAGGACTTATTGATTTTTAGTGGCGCGTTAGGTAGGTGAGGTGGGGAATTTAGTTTGTAGGTGACTTGTTCAGATAAGGATGAGAGAGGTATTTGGCTAATATCTTCTTAATTGTTATCCGATTGAATTAATTGAAGCAAGATAATCTGGTGACAGATATAATTACAATTCGTGCAGAGATTAAATTGGAATCATGTTTTCAAGTTTCATTGCTTGGGAGGATTTGTCGTTAGGTAATATGTTTCTGGTGCATTGTTTCAGTGTTTACACTCTTAACACTTGAAATTGTGTGATTTTGTGCAAGAAACAAAACACAAAACCCTCTTTTCTACCATCAAACATCTCGCTTAGCTTTGCTCTGATGATGTTCTTCCTAAGCAAACCTAGTAATCAATAAAAACAAAATATCTTAAAATTATGACGATTTTTTATATAGGTACATTACATCCTCAAAATGTTTTAAAATTTATTTATTAAACATGATCCGCTTGAGTATCCTATATTGCTACATTTTATAGGACTCTTAAAGCAAAAACACTTTTTTGAGTGGAAATGCGACTTGCTTAGTTTGCAAAGTATTATATTAAAAGACTAGTGGTGCAACCACTCTCATTACAATACGAGGATTGAAGGAATATTTCCATCGACAAGTTGTAACACGTATTTTTTTGTATTGTTTCTGTTGAGTTATTTTAAATGGTATTTGTTATTTAATTCTTTTATTTGTAATCCGCTGTCTTCTGTCTTTCATCTATAAACTTTGTATTACACTATTTTTAGTATACCTAACCAAATCCAATGTGGTTTTTATGATAGGGTTCTATTGTATTAAATGTAATGATAGTAACAAAAGAAAGGTGCCGCTGGGCAATAAAGCTATAAACATAAATCTTCTTACTAGTACTAGCCGGACCTCGACTCAGGCACACAAATTTGATTTAGAACAGACTTTGATAACCCTTTGAATACCATCATTATGACGGTCCTAATGACAATTGCAGTGTCATAAAAACCACATTGAATTTGGATAGGTATACACAACGTCACAAAATATTTAGATTTTTTGATCAAATTTATCAAAATCATCAAACAGTATTATAGAAATTTACAGTGCTGTATTTATAAAAAATAAAGCGTTTATCATTTTTAATTAATTTTTTCATTAAGTGTAAGTTTGTTGTGATTTATGACGTATTATTTATTTAGTGTATTTTTTATTGGTTGAAATTCAGCCTATATAAATTCAACCTTATTTATAAGTCATTTTTTATTTATATACCGTTGTCTGGCTCTTTTCAACACATTGTTGTACATGTTGCTATGTAATATAGATTATGTGTTGAAAGGGTACAACGGTATATAAATAAATAATGACCTATACATCCTTATACAAATATTTATAGATTTTGAGATATATGATTGTAAAGTTTTTGCTCAAAAACAGTGTTGTCTTACATCGCGTATCTCAAAAATAATGTTTTATGTTTTTAAAATCTATATATTTAGCATTCTTTTATGAAAAGCTATCACCAGTTAAAATTTGTAAAGTTACTTCAAAAACACTCTGAACATTTGATTTTAAAATTAAAACTAGAATTAACATCAGGAAAAACTTTTGCATATATTTCAGTCACACACTATTATAGAATATGTATAATATTATAGAATAACTTTATAAAAACTTTTTTAAAAAACATTTATTAAAACAACTTATTTTAAATAAAGTTCTATAGTGTATATCTCGAAAACTACAAACGTTTACGTAAGACAGTTTTGGTTATTTAGCACCTCTTTAACGAGAGTTATCACTTGTTAAAATTTGTAAAGTTACTACAGAAGCGGCCTGTATAATACTTTTTATAAAAATAGAAATGCAACTTATGTGTTTATATACACGCTTAAATTTTTATTCTTTTTTTCATTAACTGAAATTCGGACCTGTTACAAAATTTCGTAATTTTTGGAAGTCTTTTCTACACGAAATGCCAACAGTATGTTTACCACTGTCTTCCAAAATTCAATTTTAAACTTTTATGTTTGGAAATACCCAAACAGAAAAAAAATCTTACATCCATTAACAAAATTATTGCTTATACCGCAAAAAACATTTTTTTGGATTTTTGCTTTACTTAGGTCAAAATTAGCAAAACCGTTTTGAAGACTTGGTCTAACACTCCTCCAAAACCTAGTAAGATAATCAAAAAAACATTTAGTTAAAATAGGAGCAGTATAAACTTTTTGTTTTTGGCAGAAGCTGTCTTTGACACTCTGTATAACCTAAGCTACAAATCTACAAAAAATACTCTATCAAACATCTTAAAGTAGAAGAAATAAGCTATCCAAAAAAATTATCTCAATTATTAATAATTTTTTGTAGAAGCTACAAGACTTTAAACTTTGTTAAAATTTTAGTGTTCCATTTCAATTGTTGATCACTGTATTAAAATAAGCACGTTCACTCTTTATTTGCTCTGTGGAAGTATCTAGAGGGAGCAACTGAGGAACATAGACTTTATAGCGACAGATGTAGGTGTCCCTATAACCTCTAGCTACTCCAATTACAGCTTTAAATTTTTTTAAACTTTTTATTGCGGATTTAGATGCCTCAAAATACCCTCGCTATTGTAAATATATTTTTTTTGTACTAGCTAAGATCTCAGTAACCACAATAGCCCCTAGATATTTCAATAAAAAAATAACTTAAAAGTTCTTTTTTCTGAGTAAATTTAGGTGCCGCAATACCAAGCAAAAACCCTGGACACTTTCGCTGTTGTATTATTCCTACTACTACTGCCAGTGACTCCATAATACTATATTGATTTATCTCATCAACAAGTTGCACTGTAACAATATAACAAAACTTATACTGAATAGAAATTCTGGATAAGGAATAAGTAACAAAAAATTTCAACGACGAATTCCATTTACATTTACAATTTGCAGTTTATAAAAAAAACCGCTTTTAATTTAGGTACTGTTGATAATAACCAAAATAAAATTAAATATAACTTTTTGTTGGAGGGGGATAGAGAACATCCCAGAAGGAAGTTGCATACGAGCAGAAAATATACATGGTGCAACATGTCAAGTGAGATCAAAATTACAGCCTTATTTTCTAGAGCAATTGATTTTGGCTTTACGACCTTTTCCTTCTAACTTTTTTTATCAAGATCAAAGCCCCTTGTCTCAGAAAATGGTTTGTTGTACTTTTTGCGTTTAGCCTGGTTTTTCAAATCATACCTTAACTAAGCTGACCTGATAAATTTTACTTCGTATAATAATGTACCACAAATAAGATGTTCTCATTCAAGTTATTAATTTCTCGAAAATTTTTACTTAATTTACAGCTAGCCAACAATTAAAATAGAACACTCCAAAATTGTAATAAATTTTATAATTTTGTAATGTCTAGAAAAACTGACCGAGCGATCTTTTTTTCTTGGTCTTTTTTATAACAAATGATTAAGAAAATTTATTCACTAGAACGCTGTGCAATGTATTTTTGTTAAAGTAAATTATATAGAAAGAAAAAGCCATAGCCGTCTAGAGGATAATATATTTTAATTATATTGTATTTTAAGGTGTTTACTAAGGTGTTTTACATAAATTTGTCTTTTAACTTATAGGCATAGGCATGGACTATAAAAAAATTAAAAATTTAGACTACTTCTATTTTAGCAAAAAAATTACTTGCAATTATATTAAAGGATTCTGAAAAAGCATTTGGGCAAGCGTTCGAAACAATTTTGCAAATCTTGAGCTGACTTTATAAATTTAGAAAATTATTTCAAAAAAAGCTCTTTTTTGACTATGAGCAATAACTTTGTTAATTGATGTCAAATTTTCGTAAATTTTAAGCTTATTCTAAAGGTAAAAGTTTGAACTGAACTCTGGAGGGTAAAAGTAGCCATACCTTAATATTTCATGTAAAAAAATTCTCAAAAATGCACAAATTTTAAAATGGCTTCAAATTTTAGTTTGGTATAAAGAAATTTACCTTATTTTGTATTTAAATTTAGACGTGTGTTTAGAAGCATGATCGTTTTCGTGTTTTTTTGGAAACTTGAATCAAGATCTTTGTAGCATTAGTTTACCTAGTGTTACTGGTTAGATTTCATATTCGAATATATATGTTTTTAGAGAACAATCAAAACTTTTGCTTACTTGTACGATACGTTATCAATAATACAAACACTACTGTTATAGGTATTAAAAATGCAATAGCTTTTGTTTTGATTAGTTAATTTTCTAATTCATTAATAAAAAGGTGAATAGAAAAACTAGACTACAGATAGATATTTTAAAATACAGTAAAACCCGGTTATAGTTTACTCGGATGAGCATAGGTGGATTGCGCGCCGCAATCAAAAACCGATTTCAGATTGAGTTAATTCTACAGGACAGCTGTGTGCCATTATTGAATTGGAAACCGGACCATTGCTAACTGCGGTATAGTGATTTGCAGATGATACCATTCAGGAAGCGTTACAATTAACTAGGATATGCCGCTCATTTGCATAGAAAAATCAAAATTTAAAACAGAAATACACTATAATAAAAATCAATAACAAATATAAATCTACCATTCATTATTCTATTTGATACTGAGATTAGAACGTGACTTCTTGAAATAAAGCGTAAAAAAACAATAATTTCTATGTTATTAAGCAATTCTCCATACAGTACCGATGTTTTGAAAATCTTTATTTCATTCAGCACATAACTGTTCTATGTTCTTTTTGAAAATTAGACGATCTGGCTGACCAGGTATTGAAACTGACTGCAGTGTGCAATCTTCCTATATAACTTACTTTGGTTAAGACGTACGTTTTTCGTGTTTACAGTCTTTTATGACTTTAATTCTTAAATAAGTTTATGCCCACCCTAACATCAAAATCATGCTTAGCACGTGTTGGGCCTGGACCAGCATTAACGAAATCTGTTTACCTCCCTTTATTGGAGCCTAGAAATGATAGTTTGCTGTTAGACCTTCATAAAAATTAGTAAAAGTTAAATACCGGATTAAGTCATAAACACGATACATCTTTCTGAATACTTTATTTCCCTTACGTTTTGTACAATAGCACTAATATTTTCATGCGATTAAGACTTAATTGGTTTCTAACATTTTACAATTTTTTATTACTACGCACAATAAGGCATCGTAAAACGATTCGGTCCTTGTCTCTCGTCAACATCTGGAAATAGAATGAGACAGACCCTTATTATTGGTCTATTGCTTTTTACCATGGATTGTGGTTAAGTCGTTAAAAAGACAAGATTGTAATCGCACTATACCGTTTGTCGTACTATATCTCTTACTTATTTATTTATCTCATGCTATTGTGACTTTAATAACTTACTTCATATATAACGTACTTATTAAGTAGGCCTCGGGAAGTACATTATAACTAGGTTCTGCTGTGATTCTACACCTAAATTCATTTTTCGTATTTTATAAGCATCTTTAGTTTTATTATTTTAAATAAAAAAATGCATTTCACGTTTATTTCAATTGAAATATTTTTGTTTTCTGTTATTCATTAATTTATTTATTAGCTACAAATTTTTAAATTAATTTTTAATTAAATATACATTATTTATGAATATATTTTAAATGTGATGTTGCATTAAACATATCTAAGTAGACAGTAATTATTATTTTAATTATAGACACATTTTTCTTTGTTACTTTCTTGGAAAGCATAATTATTTTATACAGACGTTTATTTTACATAACGTATTTTTTAAATTTTATTTGCAGAAATAAGTAATCACGATCTCGTTAATTATAGCTATTCACACTTTAGAAATTTTATTACAATAATACTTGTCATTTTAATGTTTACGAAATTTAACTTTGATATGACATTTTTTAAATAAATATTTATAAGAAAAAAAAGCTAATTGTTGTACCATAAATGTCATGACCATGTAATTTAAAAAAGAAAATAGTAAAAACTGAATCTCCGTCGATTCATACAACTGAATTGGAAGAAATCGGAAGCGCTGATAAAATCCCAATTTCAGTTCTGAAACTGGGTCAAGCGTTTAACTCAATTTTAATAACTAACGAACGGCCCACGACAAAACGGAAAAAACCCTAATCCCTTTTTTCTAAACCGCTTACATTCCAGTTCCAGATAATTTATGGAACATTTTGGTGGAAAAGCGTTTCAATAAGACACAAATTTAATCAAACTAAAGTTTTTATTTAATTAAAACTAAGCATTCACATTTAGGCAAGACTAACATGAGTAGGGGTGTTTTCGTAGTAACACTTGATGGTGTCGAAGGCGGTTTGTTGTGGCGAGTCCTTCTTGACGGCACATTTGGCGATGAGTTTGTTGGTGGCTTCCAAGTCGTTCAATTCAGCGTTCAATTTTTTCCTGAGGACCTCTTCTTGGATGTCACCAGCTTCGTTCTGGAAACCGGCTTTCTTGGAGAAGCAGAATAGATGATCCTTGAATTTGGGATCTTCGACAAATTCACCCTTGCGGGCTTTAGTGATCACATCCTGGCTGACGCCACTGACGGCGGAGCATTCTTTGTGGTAGTTCTTGATTTTTTCTTTTTGCTCATCAGTGAGGGCCTAGGAAATTAAAAAATAAATTAACTAAAATTTCTAGCAAAATTCAAAAATTGTTTTACCAAAAATTAATTGTCACTTACCTGGACGCTGATGGCCACAGCTACGAGAACGATAAAAGCTTTCATGGTTGTTGGTTGTGGTTGGTGTTTGAATGAATTGTGATCTGCACAGCCACTACCACTCTTTTATATACCATGGAAGATGCCCATGAGAGCGCAAGTTCAAGGATGAAGAGGACTCGAATGGTACCTTCGGTGTGACCGGTATAAACAAGTTGATTCGGTGTTAATTACTTGCAGAAATCCTAATTTTGGCGTGATTTTTTTTACTTATTGCCAGCAACCACCATTGTAAGTAATGACCCGGTGGTAATTTATTTGCATATTACACAACCATTTCCTGTGATTGTGTAAACATCCATGGGTTAATTGCAATTATATTTATAAAAATAATTAAACGCAAGGATAATCTCTCTGACCTTTCTTACAAACGTTTTTTCCAGATTTACCTACCAATTTCCAGCTGACAACAGGGATGGACAATCAATCTGTAACAAATTATTTTTTATAAATATTATTGTTTTCTGTTGAAGGTTGCTAAAAGATGGGATTGCCAAGATTGAACGATGGACTTTGAACCGATTCTTTCGCTTCGGATAAATCATTTTTGGTATAGCTATTTGCATAATTCTGCTATTAATTCACAACTTATGTAACGACAAAATAGCGGTTTGAAATGGAGATGAGTTTTTTTCACAAGTTTTTATAAAGTAGTTCTATATAAAACGATTTTTTTCTCAACGGAAAATTATTGTTCGTTGGACTTGAATCTTATACCTAGTGACGTAAGTGTTGTTTTTTTTTTAGTTGCAAATAAATTATTACCCATATCAATTTCCTTAAAGTTCAAAAATCGGGACAATAGTCTTTTAAATAAATTATACCTACTGAAAAATACAAAAACCAGAATTAAAATTGAAAATGTTAATTTGCTACATAATTTATATTTTGTTGTGTTTATTTTTATATTTCTGTAATGCTAATTATAGCATTTTGACTATTCACCTCAAAAGATATCTAGGTAAATTTAAATCATTAGTTTAAGACTACAATGACAATCATTGAAATACTTAATAATAATAAGAGATTATTGCAGAATAATATACCATTATTTTATAGAAGGTTATAAAATGTGAATTGTTGAATTAATTAATACTTGCAAAAATTAGATAAGTGTTTTATAATTTGGTTTTTATTGTTTTTTATAACTTATATAATGTTCAAGTTTAGTTAATTACATCACATAACCTCAACCAGAAATGCAAATTTTGAGTAAATTTATTTTTTCTTAAAGATTTTATCACATGTAATTCTTCTAATATATTAGTTTTATTATCTTTCAGGTATAAATTAACTTTTAATTGTGCTTAAAAAAAATCTGTAACACTATTTTTGTGATATTTTTTCTATATAAGTGATGATATTAGAAGATCAACACTAAAGTACCTAACGGTCATTTCATGCGACGAAAGGTAGCGTTTAATATTTAGTTAATTGCAATTTTAAATGACACTGAGAACAGAAGTAAAGTGTGAAATCTCACTTCTGTTTTCTATAAGACTCAAATAGTTAAATTATTTCTAATAAATCAAATGCGTCAAACCTATTGAATGAACAAACGAACTTGTCTACATCAATTCGTTTGTTCTTCGAAAAAATAGATAATTAATAAGCAATTAAAATGTTTATAAATTTGTTTTCATAAATATTTCTGAGATTTATGCGTAATCTAAAAGCGTGCGCAATAAAAAAATAAAATCGGCCTGTCTTAGCGTTTTTCTAAAAAAAACGTAGCAAATATAAAATTTATTCCATACTTTTATGTTACTCTGTATAATAATCATGACAAACTATGAAGCGATTTAAAATGTTATTTTTGAAATCTATCACTAATTCAGTATAATATCTAATTTTTTGATATTCGAGCATTATAGATTATTAAAAGAAAATCTTTAGTTTCATTGCTATTGTTCAGAAAATTTATATTTAAAAGATGTTGATGTTGTTTATAAATTATATCACAACAATTTTTTAGCGTTAGATAATAAGTATAAATGAAGAAAAGGCGTAAAAAAACTAAGACTTTTAAAAGTAAAAAAAAAAGAAGAAAAAAACTAATAACTTCTTGCAACGCTGATGCTTCTTATTAAAACGCAAAAACATGTTTAGAATAACATCCGGTATATCATGAATCTTAAAAACTTGCTAGGAAAACCATTTTACGAAACGTACCTTGTATTCTACTTTACAGAAAAAACAATGAGCCAATAAGTTTACTATTTTTCTTTGTGTTAAATCACAAAACTGGTCAGACAAAGTATAGACGACATACATTTTTAAGATTTTCAATTTTTTATCGAGCAAAAATCTTTAGAAAAAAATATTTGAGAAAAACAATAATTCTTAGTCATATCTAACCAGGAATACCTTGCAAAAGCGATACCACATCAATAAAGTCTTTCAATATGTACGTTTTAGTGGAGGGCCGTAAGGTTTATACCTCGGAACCCGGGTCCACTGAACGGATTTTTATGAAACTTTTTGGAATGTTTTTTTAACACTAAGTACTAAAATGTTTACTTATTTATTTTTACGGATCTGAATTTTTTAATTATTAAAATTAATAATTATTAATTTTTCGGAGTTTTCATTTATTTTTTAATAAAATAGTTTTATTATTTAATAAAAGTTAGAATTATTTCTGCTTAAAGTTAGATTTTACATCGGAAAATTATTACAAACCTGTCTTTAGGTCCTCAAAACCCCACAAGTAAAAAAATGAGAAGGGGGAGGGGATTACATATAATTGGGATTGTGAGCTGGATTTAGATGTTGTAGAAAAACTGTAACGGTACTAGACACCTTAGAAAAAAAGGGAATTTATATGCACAACATTTCAGATTTTTTGGACTGTAAATAAAAAAAAATTGGTTCTTCCAACTGTCCACAATACGGATCGTGAACAAGGTGAACTAAAAATTGTCCGATTTTCAAATTTATTCTTAATCGATAGATATAAACGTGGAATAAAAGAGAAAAATATCAGTTGCTTTGCCCCTCTATTCCTACAGCCCCCAGATGTGGCCTAAATTGACGAAAATTTCTAAAATCTATAAATAAATCTAGAGCAGCGCTTCTCAACCTTTTTTGGCCTGCAGACCACTAAAATTTAGCGGCTTAAGTATCTGTCGCTAAAATTAGTTTGAGATATTTGTAATTTGATAAATTAAAATATAGTTATTATTATTATTTTAATTTTTTTTGCGGATAAATAAATGTCCACGAAATAGTAAAATTTCTTAGCGGACCAATAGTAGACTAGCGGACCATCGGTTGAGAATAGCGGATCTAGAAATCTGTGATTTATTTTATGGGGGTACTACATTAAATCCTAAACACGTTATTATAAAAATTAATTACTCGATTTAATTAGGGAATGAAAAACAAGGGGGTACAAAGTAGCAAAAATTACCTACTTTTATTTTGAAAATTATTTTGAACGCCTGTATATTAAATCAAACAAAAAAGACCTTAAAGATAATATCCAAACGTATTTTAGCTTTAACAATTTAAAAGAATTTTGTTTTCGAATAGTGCCGTTGAGGCTCCCTATCGCTGACAATAAACCTCCATGGTCCTCGGTAACAGAACGTTCTAAGAAGACCGTAATAATTTTGGATACCTTAAAAAAATCCGAAATTTATATCCCCACAGTATCAAAATTTTAAGGCCATATATAACAAAGTTCTACTCCAACCACCTGTTAAAAATACGGATCTTGAGCTAAAATTGAGCTGAAATGGAACAAAAATTGTCCGATTTTAGAAATTTTTTCTTTTTAATCAACAGATATGAATGTGAAATGAAAGAAAAAAATAATAGTTGCTTTGCTCCCCCACTCCTACAGCCCCCAGGTGCGGCCAAAAATGACAAAAATATCTATTATGTATAATTAAATCTAGAAGACTGCGTTTTTTTATGCAGATGCTGTGTATAAATTAATATTACAGTAACTAAAAAAACCATCATTTATGGCATATAAAATTGAGATCTTTACTGCAAAAATTTTTTTCTTCATATTTCTCTCATGTTTCACTTAATTGTTGTTATAAATTGTTGCAATCGAGATCGGCAAATTTTGGTGGGTAAACTTTTTATTTAAGCTTTCAACAATGCAGTTCAAAAGGTTTTATAAAAATCCATGCAGTGGAACCGGGTTCCGAAATTATTACATTTTCATGTTTTACGGCACTCCCCTATTTGCCAAAACATCAAAATAAAGTATATTTTGGATAGTTGTCCTATTTTTGGTATAAAATTATTACTGGACCTTAAAACTTAACTTTAATAAAATGAGTGTTTCGTATTTCCCTAAATATTGATTTCATTACTTTAGTTGACGATGTGGTCCGTCTGAAAATGTTTAGGTATGTTAAAAAGGATTCACTATCCTAAAAAGTTGCCGACCTATAAACTGTAAAGTGAAATCCACCTTTGCAGAGAGAATTAGGGCCGGCCCTGACGCTTAGCAATGTGCACGATGTAATGTGTTCAATAATTTCCTGGAGGTATTTACAAGCGCACGCTGGACTAATATTAGGATCTCAGTTATAAACTACATAACATAAAGTTAAATTTTCCGTCATCTGTTCTAATACGGTTTAGTGTAACCCTAATTTTTCTCTAAAATTTGGATCCAAGTATAGATTCACACAGATTTTTTTATTAGAAATTTATTGTCGATGTGGTTCTCTTTTTTCCCCCAGTCAATTTTGTATTATTTGGTAATTATAAACTCACAATCAAATTTTCTTTAATAATGGTTTTCTGGATTTTAATTTCTCGAGTAACATATGTTCTTAAAATTTCGATTGATTTAGAAACCTGTTAGGGTAAGCTTTATATTTGTAACATATTTTATAGGTTAACAATATTTTTTTGAATTTTAGAAGGTGGACAAGCATTATTTCTATTATTGATTACTTACTTTGAATTGTTTAGCTAGGAATTCTTTTGGTACAGTATTCTATATTTACGAAAATGTGACTAAAGTCCTACAAAGCAACCTTATTTAGCAATTTTTTGAAACTGGTTTGAATGCCATTCTCTGAAGTTATTTAGCACATAGGCTTAACACATCAGTAGCTGATAGTAGGTAATAATGGTTTAAATAGAGTTGGTTTGTTGGAATAATTACGAATTTATTAACATTTTTATTTTTTCCTAAATACCCAATAACATCAGTAATATTCTTCCTAGGCAACAAAGTGTAAAATGCATAAAAATTTAACAATAGCTTTTGCTTGATTAAAACAAAACAAACCTATGCAATTAGTATTTATTTTGCTGATAAAGGATTTTGTAAAAGCTTTTGCTAATTTTTGTGCATATCACCCATCACATATTTGCCAGTTGAATAAACTATTGGAAAGCCTAAAGTTTTTAAGAGTTTTACCATTTGCACCCCAATTTGTACCAAGTAATTTGCAAGATATGTTATTTGCACGATTGCGTTTTTTGGTTAACTTTTACTAAATTATTTATTTGCTAACGTTTCTTCTTCTTCAGTTTCTTCGAGTCACAGTTTATTGAAAAAACCAAAAATAAACGACGGAACGGCGCCAAAGAAGTACATATATACCTATAATTTAGTAGCGGATTTGTTTGTACTTTTCCTCAATTAAGTACATCCTAAGTAAACAATATGCCAAGGGCGGACAATAAAAGAAAAAATTGTATATTAATAATTATTAATTAGTATTCTAATTTTATGTTACATAATAATTCAAAATTTGGATTGATCACATAAACACATTGCTTTGAGTCAGTAGTATCTTAATTTTTTGATCCAAAATAAATTAAGAACTTGCTAAACTTTATGATAGCTATATCAGATAAAATAATCAATACTACTTATTGTTAAAACTGGAGTAATTGCTAATTATTAATTAGATATAAAAGTAAATGTGTCTTAAACACTGATTGATAAAGAGTCTAAAAATGTTATTCTTAAGCGTAAAATTGTTTAGAAAATGACCATTAAACAACAAAATTAATAATAATAACAATAAACAAAAAGTTAAGTCAAAAATTTTCAAAAATTAAAAGTTCAACAGTTTTTATTTTATCAGTCGAGGAAAGAAGATACGTGCTCTTATAACTATGTATGTATAATAATAAATAGATCAAGAATATTTTAACTGAACCTAACGTCAAATTTGATTTTTTTGTCGTTTTCTAATACCAATACCAACAATGTTAATCGATTTATTGACGATATCCCGGTTGGTCAAATTTAACGGGGTGCATTTTTTTAAATAAACACATTCGAAATTAGTAAATCTTACTAGAATACCATTTGTTAGGCTTTTACCAATGTGTGACCTAAAACTTTGAGATACCGGCTTATTTAATAACTTGATTAACTAATCCATAAAAATAGGTTGTATAATACTTATAACAGTAAGTGACAGAATTAATATTTACAATTGCAATTATGCAAATAATTGCAAATTATAGAAAATAAAAATAAAATTAGAAATGCACTTTATGTACCTATGTAATAAAATAATATCAACAATCAATAGAATTTTTTAATAATTCAAATATGTATTTCTAAAATTTGGGAGTTATTATTTCAATTCTGTACAACATAAAAAAGTGAATACAATTAAAGCCAGTTTAAAATCTACTCGCTTTGGCCGCCAGCAACTCATAATTAATCTTTGTATATCCGAATGATATGAATCAGTCATTTATTCCGTCATCTAAATAGATGATATATACGATAGCTTCCAGCAGCAATTTTTGCCGACACTGATGACCTTAATGATAGCGTATTGAAAAAAGTAACTCAATATAGCCAACAATACCAACAAATGACAATTGAAACAACAAAGCACGAAACCTTTAATATTTGATTCCGATAAAAAAAATGGAAGCATCCCTTTTCACCAAACAAGAAAGAAAACTGACTTTCTCATGGACTTGTTCCCTCAAGCTAATGTCTCTTGCAGTTAATCGCAAAGCCTGACATACATTTGTTATGTAAATGGTTAGATGGACTTAAAAAAATAACGGTGAAATCGAGTTTTTGGCACTTAAACACAAAGTATATATAAGTATATAAAATTGTTATTGTGTTTTCTGCCTTGTTTTTGGCTGTCACACTCCAAGTAAGTTCATTACGCATTTATTCTTTTATCTTAATATTTATTGTTAAAATAGGGTTTGACTGATGAACAAAAGAACAAGTTGGATGAATACTCCAATGAGTGTTTAAAGGAATCTAACGTTGAAGAAACAGTGTTGAAAAAAGCTGAGAAAGGTGTCTATTCCGATGACCCGAAATTAAAAATTCACGCTTATTGTGTGTCGAAAAAAATCAATTTGCAAAATGGGAGAGGAGAACTTCAAAGACAACATATAAAAGAAAAGTTGATGAAACAAATGAAAGATGAAAATGAAATAGAAACAATACTCCAAATGTGTTTAATTCAGAAAGAAAATGCTGAAGATACAGCTTTTGAGAGTATAAAATGTTTACATAAAAACTTACCTGAAAATGTCTCTTTAGTTTAGTACTTTATATTTGTAGTTAATAAATCATTGTTATAAAAAGACCTACTGCCTTATTCTATTTAAATTTCATGTACATGTGGAGTCAGGCATATTCTAATACCTAATAAGATGATTCATATTTGGTCTATAAAAAAGTACAGATCAAGGTTGTATCGATGTCAAAAAGTGCTGAATCAGAAATAACAATTACTTATTTATTCTAAGCATAAATAGAGTAGTAAAATCGAATTTAAAGCTTTGTTTTTAAAAACAATTGCAAGACGAGGGTTTCGCACTAAAACCGCATAATAAATACATTAAATACATATAATTTTATCTGGTAATAAAAAAAAATACATAATTATACGTAACTAATCTTTAGTGTACAAAGTATTCATCTCTTGGTATCCTTAATTACAAAATAATTTAAAAAACTTACAAAAAAAATACAAATATATAGATACAGATATTTACAAATTAGAACAATTGACCACCATCTCAACTAATTATAATTACTGATAAAGTAATATGTATTTACTCAAGGCGTTAATAATATGGAAAAAAAAGTAAACATAAATCAGCATCAGTCTGCAGTAAGTTACTATTTCCAGGAAAACCAATGTAGGTTAACTACTACTTTTTAGCAGGATTGAAGCCAATTTACATTTCTGACCATGGAAATGGGATCCAAATCCTCACTTCACAAAATGAAACTAAAAAAGTAATAACTACCACACGAGTTTTATCCGTTTTATAATTTCAGTAGTGGTCCTAGAAAACCGCTAGCACTTTTACCTTTAAATTTTTTCTTGGTTTTTTGACATTATTTAACGATTTTTCTAAAATTAGTTAACTTTAGAAAGTGTGTTAGAATATTTAAATGTGTAATATTACTGTGTAGTCTATCTTTTTCTAATGTTGAAGTTATCGGTCTTGAAGCGTTAAGCTCCATCAATTACTTTATAAGATCAATGACTACTATGACAGAAATACTTGGTAAACAATTCACAATTGTACCATTGATAATGGACCGTTTAAGTAAAAAACAGCTTTAATTTTTCTCCAAAAACATACTTTCAAAAATCTGATCTAACCACCGGCTTACATTGAGTAAATTAATGCTATATCTTAAGATACAAAAACAAGTCATGTTTTTAAGTACACGTTTTAATTTCTATCCTTCTTTTACCAAACATAAACTTAAAGCCGTTTCAAATTTGGTCATTTCTGAGAACACGAAATGTTTGTTGCACGAAATGTTAAGGAATGTCTATTTCTACCTTCCAGAATTTAAGTTTGAACTTTCATGTTTAGAATAAGCCTGAATAAACAAAAATTTGATATTAATTAACAAAGGTAATGGGTGACGCCCTGTATAACTTAAACATGAAACATACAAAAAGCGCTTTATTAGACATCTTAAAATAAAGAGAATAAGCTACCAAGAAAAAATCTCAATTAGAAAGATTCTCAAAATTACTAAGAAGACTTCCTAAAATTTTAGGGTGTTCCATATCAATTGTTGACAAACTGAATTTCGTCAAATATATGATTTTTAGTTAGGCGATTTTATTCCAGATGCATTTTTTGTAAAAACTGTAAGAGAAATTTACAGTAAATTTTATTGTTACTGATGTTTAAATTGATGTAAAATTTGATCCGAATAAAATCAGTTTTATAAAACTTGAAAAAATCAACATTTTGAAAAATTTGTTTTTTCTACTTTGCGTTAACAATATTGTCATTGTTAAAGGCAAACGCGTTTAACAATTATGATACTAAATTTTCATTATAGCACGCAAAACCGTAACTTTTTCATTGGTTATGTTGGCACCGTAAGCGTAAAAAATACGTCTACTGGTCTACTGCCTATGCAATGGAGATGATATGGAACAGTTGATAAAATCATAAGCGAGCTGTCGAAAATATTGATGCAAAATATCAGTTAATTAGTAAATCAGTTGAAAACCTTAATAAATTTGACAAATGTCATTACTTCATTAGAGCCAACCAAATTTGTCAAAAATCCGAAGTTGTGATAATTTTGTCATAAAAATCTTTTAAAATGCTTTTTTTGCAACGCAAAGTAGAAAAAATAGTATATTATACTCGTTTCATAAGACGACTTGTGTGACACTCGTTCTATTTGTGTCACAATAATCGTCTTATGAAACACGTATTATAATGTACTATTATAGCTATTATCTTATTACTTACTTATTAGATTGCTAGACTTTTATTTCAGTTGAAGTTTAAATTTTAATCATTTTTGTTCTATTTTTTAATTTTTATTTAATCCAAATAATTTTTATTTTCTAATGAGCTGACTTCAAAGTGAAATACTATCGGTAGTACCGCCAATTTTAATACTTTTCCATGACCATCACCAACCACCTCGAGTTCTTTAAATTTTCTTTAGCAACGAAGATAATACCAGCATTATCTCAACTTAAAATCATCTTATTAGGGTCGATTTCACCAACAAAAGGTAACTTTAACGTACAGTTAAAAACAATCTTACTATAATTATAATAACTGCTGCTATGATTTATTTACATTTATTATTATGTTATAATAAAATTATGTTTATTTAAACATATTAAAAAAGTTCATCGATTGTCTTTAATTACAGCTCATAAAGATCATTGGTAACTCTGTCTTCGGTTGTTAGCAAGTTAACCGCAACATTAATTAGAGAAATACTTTATTATTTAAAATTTACAATTTAAATCCATTTACTGATTAAAACTAGCAATTTAAAACAATGTGAAATAAACGTCTTTTCAACAGCTTTCAGAATAGTACCAAATTTAAATTTGACTGGTTCTCCGATTTCTATAAAACTAGAATACCTTCCTATTATCATACCTAACCCATAAAAACCTTATGATATAAACAACTAGTCTGTTCAAGCCAGGTACGATGTAAGGATACACTGCACTAAAAATAAAACAAACCTCAAAACCGGTCTGTATGCTTTTTTGAAGTAAGTAATGTTTAATTTAAAAAAAACCTGACCTAAGAATATATGCATTTGTTTAATAATCTTTATCAATAAAATTTTTTGTAAACAAATTATTTAATTTAAATTCTTCAGTTTACAACCATATTAAATAAATTATAAAACAGAAGTTTTTTGGGTGGTGTTTTTAATTTTTGAAACAATATATAAATCTCACGACCAACAATAATTCGGCACAAAGTTAAAAAATTGACACAAAAATTTATAACGTAAAATAAAGGCAAAGAACACTTTTAACCCTATTATTTATGTATTTCCTAAATGCCCCCAACTTGGGCTATACAACCAATAGCATGAAAAGCGGATTCTTCAGGTGTGTTTTTCTTCACTGTGCATTTCTTTAAAATATCATCTACTGTTTTTGATGAAAGCACATCACCGAAATTTTTTCTTAAAACTTCTTCCTGAAAATCTCCTGCTTCATTTTGAAATCCCATTTTTTTGAAAAGGCAAAACGTATAACGCTGAATTCCTTTAGTGTTTGAATGATCCGCTATTTCAACTTCACACTCACTTCGAACTGATTTAAATTTTTCTTGATCAATTTTAGCCTGATTGATGTAAAATCAATAAAAAATTTTCTAAACACATCACACACTTACCAAAACCAACCCCAAACTCAAAATACAAAACATTAAAAACTTCATGCTTGAAAAGTTATCACACGACTAAGTGAAACTGGATTAGCAATTGATAAATGTATCAATAGAATTACGCAATGAAATAAAAACAAATTTGTGACCAAGTTGTATTTTTATCTTAACATAAATAAAAGTAATAATAATAAATTAAGTGTAGTTATAGTAGTTTTTTGAAAACGCGTTACGATAGGTACATTTCATGAATTGAAATGCAGTTTCTTGAGGTGTTTCTTTATGGGAAAGACACTGTTGAAGTATTTCGTTTATAGTATCCTCACTATAGTGTCCACCTTTAAGCCTCCGTCTAATCATATCCTGCTGAAGATATCCTCGTTGATCCTGGAAGCCTGCATTTTTGCTGACACATAACAAATACTCTTTCAGTCTTGGATCATTATCAAAATTGCCCGATTCGAGATTTTTCAACGATTCAGAACTAACCTTGGATTCTTCTAAGCAAGTTACAGTTTTCCGCAGATCATCCTCAAGATTGTTATTAATGACTGCAGACTTAATAAAAAAAATTATTACCAAGAAGAAATAACCAGAAAAAGACATACCTCAATTCCGATTATCAAGGAAATAAGAAAAACTGTTGAAGTTCTCATTGCGACTATCAAAAATTGTTTTCGAGTTCGATTTATAAACGGTGAAAGGTTTTCAGAATTGATAAGTCGATTGATAATCATCATGAGTTCAGGATGTGTATAAATAAATATTTTTGTAATCGGTATCAAAAATTGCGCGTCATGTGCCAGTTCTCCATTAAAAAAAAATCGACAGTGAATAATTTTTGGTATTAACAAAAGCGATAATTGTTCTAGAAACACAATTTATGTGGGATCTATTGACCTAAAAAAATTATCAATGCGACCTTGACCTGATTCGCAGAAATTTTGTAACAAAATAAAAATATTATTGTCAAGAGTAGAATTCATAACAAACTGCCCTATTTATTACAAATCAATACTTTTCTAAAATAACTCATTCCAACCCAAAAAAGATTAACCGTAAAAACAGTAATAAATATACTATATACACAGTTTTTTTAAAGGAATTTTAACTGGTAATAGAAATAGTTGGAAAAGTGCTAAAGTAAATACACTTTCAT
Source organism: Tribolium confusum (assembly GCA_029207805.1). NCBI lineage: Eukaryota > Metazoa > Arthropoda > Insecta > Coleoptera > Tenebrionidae > Tribolium > Tribolium confusum. The sequence goes on from JALGAY010000003.1 coordinate 8,474,570, forward strand.
AGCGTCCCCTTGATAAATTCCTAGGTTGGCAACTATGCCTAGTTTTTTTAGTGCACTTGTTGGCACTACTAATTCACTGTCAAATTTTGATAGGTAACTCATCAAGTGCCTATGTAGTGGCACAAGCGCAGTGAAAATAATTTTAAAATTAAATTTAATATCAAAAATTCATCAAAAATGAATCGTAAAAGATCTAAGAACAAGCAAAAAAAACTAAACTGTTGCTACAAAGCACGCCATCGTAAAATGTTACGCAAATATACAAAAGCTTTGTCCAGATGCGTTTAGTAAAATGTTGGAGACCTAAGTAAAAAATATTTTTTGGTAGTTTTTCTAACATTTACCTTTTTGACTTGCCCATTATCCATTTCCTATTTACTCATTGGATTTCAAAAACCCAAGTCAGAAAAATAATGCTCAACATGAATCCGGTCTTCCCTCAGCTACTTCCTATACTGGCCGAAAAAAAAAACAAGTTTTATTCAGACTACACATTCAAAGAAGAAATAAGTTTTTACAGATGTAACAAAAATAAAAAAAACAATTTTTGACGATAAACAATATTTTTAAGTTTGCAAAGAATGAATTAGACTTTCACTCTGGATGTACAACTTTCAGGAAAATTATACATATATAAAAAGGTGGATACAAGAAAAATTTTAGTTAAATCTCCTCGTCTGAAGTCTCAAGAAATTAGGTTTTTAAAACAATATTTGCAGTTTTTGAAAAATGAAGTGACTTTTGTATATCTAGATGAGACCTGGTTTTACCAAAATGGTGTGCCAGTTAAAAGGTGGGTGTTTGAGGGTGACAAGAGAGAGATGCCTGCGAAATTGTTTACGTCTAATTTTTGTTCTTTATTCATACACCTATATAATATATCATATATAATGATATCTTTATATCATTATATCTTTATTTTGTTAGTCAAATGTATTCAATTTGTAATATTAAAATAAGTGATTGTAGATAATATCTAAAAGATCAAATATAAAACACGAGTAATTATTTCACTTAATACTTAAATAAAAATAGCTTTCTTGAAAATGATGAGTTTTATTGTTTAATTTAAGTATGGCTAACTTTTTTTAATTGTTGATGAAAAAGAGTAAGTCACTTAAATTTAATTCGCACAACAGCAGAAGAAATTGAAAGTTTCAGATAACACTTCAACAATAATCATCTTACAAATCCATTACGATTGACACTAACACCATGAAATTAGTTAACATTTTATGTTTACTACTTTTTAAATGCTTTTTGTATCTCACTCTGAATTAGTTTAGTTTTATTTATAATGCAATAATTTCATTTTCTATAGCTCGTTGACATATGAGGGTTATTAAGGCACTCCAAGCCATTCAAGAGAATTCGTTAAACACCCCTATTTACGACCTGTTAATACCAACCATACAAACCAAAATTTTGACCTTTATAAACTGTCATAATCATAAAAAAATTATAAAAGCGGTATGTTTGAAGATTGGTTCTTTCTCACATCTCTAATAGAGTGAGATTTAAAATTTCTTCCATATTTTTAACAATAACACCACAATTAAATAATAGTGACAGCAGTATGAAACTGATTAATATTAATTGAAAACTGAAAAATTTGTTTGGGTATTGTGTAGCTAGGTAACAGAAAACAATCTAGATGCGTTACTAGAAATGTGTTAAAAAAAGAAGCAAGTTGAAAAATTTTAGAATAAAGTTTTTCAAGTTTATTGTTATATAAGCAACAGAAAAACATTGTAATCAACGCTTTTGTTAATGTGCGATTAATAATCTCGACTTCTATTAACGCTAAAATGTTTCGATTATTAGTTGCTTTGATTAACAAACTTGTTACTTAAATAACTATTAGACGACTAAATTTATATTAAATTATTAGTACATATTAGTACATTTTTCATATGTATACCGATGCCACAATAATATTTTCTGAAATAAATTTCTTGCATAGCAATTAGGAATCAAATATTACCGTCCCATTATCAATTTAACGATTTAAATTTATAACGATCTTTACCTACCTAAATTCTTGAATATACTATATAATTATATAAAATTGAATATAACGTAAGTCACTGTTTACCTGAGCCTGGCTTTCAAAAAATATATATACATATAATTAAAAAGAAGTAAATTTATTAAAAAGTAAAAATTCTTTTCTCAAATTATATAAAATTTAAAATCATCTATGTACGTCCAAAATATTTATCGCAATTAAATCAATCTGAATCTGTGTAAGCACTAAAATAATGATTAAATAAACACAATTTGCTTTTGAAATTAAATAACCTTCAGAAAAACACAACTCGAACTAGACATAAAATAGACCTATCAAAAATAAAGTAAAAGGTTTTGCATTAAATATAAGTTGTTATTAAAATACTGTTAATTTTAGTAAACAAAAGGTTTCATTTTGTATAACAAAATGCCAAATTGTAGAAGAACACATGACGAATCATGGACTGTCGTTTGTTATTGTTGTTGTAACAAAGCTATCAAAAGTTTTAGTATAATTTCCAGCATTCAGCGTATACTTGAAGAATTGGTTCCAAATTTTCACATTAAAGATGATTGCATTGCATCTGTGTTTTGTCGCAGTTGCTACATTAAGCTCAAAAATAAGTCGTTAACTGAAATTGTTAATTACGCAGGTATAATCCTTGTCCACATTGTATTATGTTATGAAGTCTTAGCCACTCGGAAATCTATCAATTCTAAAATAAAACTGTAAAACAAGCAACAGGTCCATGACAGTTTGATTGACCTACAAATTAACGTAATGAAGTCAACGGACACTAATGTGATCCTAAAATCACAAATTTAGGAACTCCAAAACACCCAATTTTGCTGCACCCAAAGTTGTATGCACCGTTAGCTGCATGCACCCCCTTAATACAATCTTGAACTATCAATTCTTTATTAAATATAATAGCACAGCAAAAGTATCAAACAAAACACAGCGTTTCTGCACCAGTTTCATAACTTCACAAATTTCATTTAGGTAAATAGTTAACGAATTTTTAAAAGTTTCAAAGTTTCTAACCTATTTTAGTACACCTGTCAATTCTGAAAAATTTCCCACTAAAAACAATTGCCCTCGTTTAAAGAACAATTTTCACTGGCCTTTGTAATGAACGCAATGAAATTGCACTAAATACCCAAATGTTGATGGTTTAAGATACACCATACAGTTTACGATACACGATACAGTCATTTTGTTTAAAAAGCGTTAGTATATTTTTAAAGGCCTTTATTCATGATAACCCGTGAAGGGCATCAATATACCGGCAATGTTAGGGTCTTGGTCGAGGTACAAACACCTTTTATGGTCTTATTCTATTGTCAAGACCATCGTTTGCCAATTTATAGTAAGAGTAAAAACTATCCCTGGTACTGTAAACCAGCCATAGTATATACATAGTATAGCATGTACATAGTATGTAGTATGTACATATATTAAAAAACGCGTTTTAAAAAGTCAACTTTGTGACATGAATTTATAAAATGAGTGCCACAATAACTTGAGAGACGAGTTCTTTATGCTATTTTTTCTACTTTGCTCCTTTTACGTAATTTTTAAGTAAAAAAGTTAATTATTCAATCTTAAGGGACTTTTGCGTTAATACGAAATGGTAATAAATGTCATAAAAGTGCCAAATGTTTTTTGAAGTGTTTTCAAATTTGTTCAAAATTTTGTGTAAGTTACTCACAAATGATTCTTTTTTACCTACCGTATCGGTTATTGATTGGATGCTCCAATTGGCATAAACACAATAAGTAAAATCTCCAAAAACATTGTAACATTATCCTTAAAATACCAAACTAATTGCGATTTTCAGCAATTCCTTTCATCGTTATTTCAGACCAAGCAGTGCTATATACTCCTCTAGTAAATAACTTGTAAATTACCAAACGCTCTGGGGGTTGTAACTCGTCAAAAGAGTGGCAGAAAGCTGTTTTATTTTAAAGTTGTTCTAACCTCAAAAAGATAGTTAAAGTTGCCTTATTGTAACCGCCGCTTGTCCACTCCATTTTCAAATGTTTTATAGATTAATTGCGACACACACACACAAAAACACCTTGATGAGGAATACTGGTCATCAAGTACAACAAAATTTATTCGAGTGAAATTATTATAATCTCAACGCTGACATAAACGCTGAAACATCACAAATGACGTTTCATTCCAGCGGAAGCGTGTTACCAACCCAAAAAAACTAAATTGCACTAGTACTTTACGCACGCAATTTGGGTGCTGAATTGGCTAATTCGATACCCAAATCGGTATCTGTTACAGATGTAATGTAGAAAAATACAATTTTTAAATGTTGCACTTAAAATTTTTTAAGCTTTTAAACTCTTTTTTGACTGTAACGTTTTTCTAATAATCATAAAGTGTTAATTAGGTTAAATTTATAATATTCTACTAAGTCAACTAATCAGTCGTTAATAATACAATAAAACATTATTTTTTATATTTAAAATTCTAGTTTCCTTGAATTCCTAAATTAAAAATCGACTAAAAAATTCAAACAAATAGAAGTTTATTTGGTTATTTAAAACAATAGAATTGCATATTAAATGTCTTTGTTTGTAATTACTACGTAATTACTCACCAAATAATCGGTTTTATAACATAAAAATTAATAAACAGGTATAAATACAGGCTGTAATATTACATTTAATTCTTTAAAAATGAAGTTAGTTTTCTGTGTTCTTGTTTCTGTAATAATTGTTCAATTACATAACTGTTGGGTAAAAGGTAATCCGGCTCCTAGTTCAAACAACCAATTTGACGATTCATGGCACCAGAAAAATTGTGGAGAAAAATATAAAGAAGCTAAAGAGGACATGTTGAAAAACCCTTACCAGATCCCCTTCAAAGTCTCTTTTGATAATCTAAGAGTATGCATTACTATGAAAAGGTATGGCAGCTCAGATGAGGCAGCTAATTGTTCTAAAGTTCCCATTACCAAACAATTTCCTTGCCTAATTAATCGACACCATTATGAACTCAAAGAGGTTGAAAAACTTCACAGGAAAATTTTTGGATTAAAAACCTATGATCTGTATAGAGACAAAGGTATTGAAGAATATGATTATGATGACTATTATTATAATAATAATGATAATGAATATGAAACCATTTATAGAAAAAAAAAGTGATTGAATACTTGTAACATTAAAATAAAGCATACTTGATCTAAAAACAGCTTTTTTTAATTAATACCTGACAATTAATTTGTTTGTGATCGTTTTGTGAATTTGTGATAAGCTATTGGAAATGGGTAAACAAAGTAAACATAAGAAAAAACACTATTTTTGTGTAATCGTTGAGTGACTTAAAACATTTGCCATCAAATTACCTTTGCCTGTATAAGGCTTTCTTATGGGCTAATTTCAAGTTGGGATAATACCAGAGTATCTTCGTCATTATCGAAAATTAAAAAAAATTGAAGATATAATTAGTTATTGACAGGAAAAAGTATGTATTATAATTTGCGATATTACCAATATTATTTTAAAAAAATTAGGCAATTAACTTGACATTTTCGATTAGTTTAATTTTAAAAACGTCAGAAACGTCAAATGAAGCTTTTGTAATTTGCATTTAGTTTATATTTATTTTTTAGGTGAACTTGCATACCTTTGTTTTATCTAATGCTTCAGAGTTTTGGTATTGTTTTGTCATCACGCAGACATTTTTTAGTACGTAATTGGTAATGATAAATAGCAATTCAAACATCTGTAGTATTCTATACAAGTCCTAAGTTTTCACCACTAAAGATAGCTCGATGACGAAAGATTTGAGCCACTCATTAACGATTGTGGCTGCAACTGCGTAAAATCAGGTTATCAAACCTTCTTTAGTAAAATTTCTTTAAATGTACTGTTGTTATAGATTTCGACTGGTATACAAACTTTTTACGATATTCAATAATTTTTAATTCACTCCATTCTTTACGTATTTTGTTTCTATATTTTTGATAGAATACTTAGCAAGATTATTCTCTTATAATTTTTGCCTTTTTTTTTAATCAATACTTCATATTTGCTTTAGTCCTCCTAATCTTTGGTTATTTTTTCTTCTGGCCAACAATTGTGTTCTTCTACTGTTATATACTTTTCTTGTGCTTCAGTTTTTTTTCCTATCGTTGGTTGCTTCATCTTCTGTACTCGTTTCTGCCTAACGGTTTGGTAACAGATTTTAGTACAAATTTGCTTTTTCTTCTTTACTTCTATTTTTATTTCTTATTTTCCGTGTTTATTTATCAATCTGCAAGCTTTGTTTAGTGAATATTAATTAATATTATAGTAACTTAGATACCAAGACCGCAAAGCCACTCTACAGAGTGATTCAAAAGTGTCGAAACATCACTCGTATAGTTTTTAGAATCTCATTACTGTTGGATTTAAAAAAGATGAGCGGTCTCAGGAATGTAGTCTCTTGTACTTATTGCAATAGGGCGCAATTGTTTTTGTGCAATGAATTTGTGTTGATTATCGTATAGCTTACTTCTAAGGTGGACTAGTTAAATCACAAATATAGATTTGCGTACCATAACTGTGCGACTACCGTATAGCCGGCTGCATAAAATTTTCCGAAACAATTAATTGATTTCTGCATTCAAAACATTCCATTGGGGTACCTATCAAATGCACCGTCTTCAGATAAGTCAACAATTCTTAGGTGTAAAACTGTAAACTGCATTGTTTGTGGATTTTTTTTTATTTTTTACGTTTTTTACTTTGTTACGTTTATTATTTCTTATAGATTTGTTATGTATTTATAATTTCTTAAATTTAGAATTTTCAACATTTTTGAGTTTTTATACGCCTACGAACTCTGCGAAATCCTGCGGAATATATTACAATTCGTAGAATACACTCCCTTTCCGCTCCGCTGTTCTTTAACGTTTAACTGTCCTAAATTAATTTATTTAACTTTTTTGAGAAACATATGGCTCTGTTTTAAAATTAACTTTTTATAAGCAAGTAATGTAATTTTGCGTTTTTATTAATAAATTAAACTTAGGAAAAGATCCAAGCTAATGTTACATTTTCACAGCTTTGTCAGGCAATAATAACACATCAAAAAATTGTCGTTACTATGAGTACGTGGTAATAAATATTGTTTCAGATATAGGTGTGTTAAGACGCACTGCAGCAGCATTTGTGCTACTTTTAATCATTAACGTTTTCAAAACCATCAATTTTAAAGGAATTTTAAAGCATAGTTTTAAAGTGCTTTTTTAAGGTTTTTATCACTGTAGAAACGGTGGTTTGATTCTTTTAACTCAGCCTTATATCGTACCCTCGGTCAAAGTAAAAATAACGTGTCCTGAAACAAATCCGTAGTTTTTGTTTTAAAATATCTAATCACAACCATTCTATTTGATAATCATCCAGTCGCTTTGATAGAAATTTAAGACAACGACATTTTGTCAATTTACTATAATTTTCTGTAAAATTTAATATTTCAACTGGTATAGACGCGTCATTTATATTCTGTCCAAAAAAAAGAGACCGCTTTGAATTTGACAGGACAATCTCTAGAATATTGAAGGATTTCATTATTATTATTATATTTCGCAAATGACTAGAACTACAACAATTCGAAGATAAGAAGTAAAGTTCAAAAACCAATAGAAAGATTGTAAAAACTTTATTTTAAAAAATATATACAAAAAGCAAACTAGTTTCGAGACAAAGCTCATCGTCAGTGCAAAAATTACGAAAAACCTTAGGAAAGAACTTTAACCTTAAAATAATCATCATGATGTATAAAAACCTTTTTTTAATTTATAGTATAAATGAGAAATTGGAGAAGGTCGTTTTTATGACCTCCATTTAACACGTACGCATTAATTTTGTTTTTGACTTCACCTTCAATGTACAATTTCTCATTTATACTATAAATTAAAAAAGGGTCTTTATACCTCATAGTGTTTATTCTATAAGGTTAAAGACCCTTTGTAGTGTTTTTCGTAAGTTTCGCATTGACGATGAGCTTTATCTCGAAACTAGTCTGCCTTTACTACTTGTATTTTTTAAAATAAAGTTTTTACAATATTTCCGTGGATTTTTGGACTTTACTTCTTATCTTCGAATTTAACAATTTTAAGCCCATTTTACAAAAACATAGATATTTTTCACAAATTAGAACTACAACACCTTCAAACTTGCACAGATGAAGGGTACTTCTAGTTCTTTCTTAAGAATCTATCCAAGTCCTGCGTTCTCACCGAAAAAGGTAACTTGTTCATTAGAGAGGGTTATGAAACCCTCGTTAATTTTAACATTAATTTATACATCTTTTATACATTAATAATTTTTAGTGTATAATTTTATACATGTTTTTTAATTCCTTTGATAGAAATCGTTTCACATATAACAGTCGCTTTATTGTTTTAAAAATCTATTGTTATTCCTTTATATGTTTTAAAAATGTTATAAAAAAGACATTAACAATACATGTTTAAATAATACTTTATGATGTGTTTTAATCCAAAGTTTCTTATAAAAGGCACAAATTCTAAATCTCGCTTAGTACAATGAAGTTATTCATACTTTTCTTAGTGGGTTTAGTTGGCATTTTACAGGTATATCAATAAACATACTCAATATTTTATTTCTAACTTTTTTTTAGATAAGTGCTAATCGTCAGACACGATGTAGAAATGCAATAAGCCATTACTGGTTAATTAAAGAACAAAATAAAACTGATTTTTTAAGTGAATGGGATATTTACCGTCGATGTGAAATGCTACCTCTTTCAAAAAATCGTGTTGCTTCACTTAGTTCAGAGATAAAATGTGGTTATCCTGATAAAAAAAGAACAAAAATGCCGTGTGAATTCGAAATTTTAGCAGTTCAAAATGCGGGTATTGATTTTTCAGAGGAAGACTTTCCAAAAACGCTTGAAGATCTTTATCAATGCATACATTTAACAAAACATAGACAAAATTTACTAAAACCTTATTAGGGTAAAAACAATTTTGTCATGGGAAAAATATAAATAAAATATATTTTTGAGTTGATACATATGAAATGTTTTTTTTTCTTTTCCATTTACTCAATACAGTTTATACGATTTCAAAAAAAAAAATTTGAAACATTGTATATCTATACTTACATATACATACATACACCCAAATAAAGAGTTGTTTTAATCAAAAATAAATAAACAAATAGAAACTTTGAGAAACGGCTATAACGTTGGTAATATCTAAGTAACTTCCAAAAAGTTTAATCGTTTTATATCAAGGGACTAGAAAGATATTCATTCAGAGCAGGCCATAACTTCAACTGCCACTTTAAGCACTTGTGAAGTGTTTCACTTCACCTGTGTGAAGTTGACTCCACAAATTTAAAAAAAATCAATAAGAAGAATTACTCATTATTGCCCACCAAAATATTTTAATCATCCATTTTTGTAAAAAGAAATATTTAACAAACATAATTGCAAAGACTAACAATACGTTTTTCCCGCCAAAGTAAAATTTCAATAGTCCCTCTCTAGAAATAATTATATCAAACCAAAAACTGCGAGAGCTGTCTTCACGTTTTGTCCGCCAGTGAAAAATTTATAAATTTCAGTGTGATTCCAAAAAAACTAATAACATAAAAAAAAATGTTCTCCTAGCATACCTAGAAAAAAAGTCCAAGGTATTAAAGCCATCAACGTTCTGGTCCCTTGTTTCAATGTTAAAGGCGACTTTAAACATAAAAGAAAATATTAATGTCACACAATTTCCTAAAATAGTGTCTTATTTGAAAAGCAAAAATGTAGGATACAGACAAAAAATTGAAAAAATAAACCGATACAGATATTAACAAATTATTAAAAGACGCGGATGACGACAGCTTTTTACTAATAAAGGTATATTTCAGATATTTACAACCTTAGTTACTATTTGATTTTTTTTTGGAGACGGTACTGATTCTTGGAATCGGTGGTGCTTTTAGGAGAAATGAATTGTGAAAATGATAGTATCTGATATTGAAGATAAAAATTCTGTATTGATCTTTAAAGTGCCTGATTCAAAAACTCATGGTAAAGCAATTTTTACCGTTTGCAATATGACGCGAATGCAAATCATCAGAAAATACTAGAATTTGCGTCCACCAAGGGAAACAAGTAAACGGTTTTTTCAAAGTATACCAAAAAAAATGCTTCAATCAAAATGTAAGAATTAACAAAATTGGTTAGATATCAAGCATAGTTTCGAAATGGCTAAACAAGAACGACTCAAAAGAATATACCTGTCACTGCTTTAAAAGAAGCTATGCCACACTTCTAGCAAATGCAGGAGATGATATAACTTCAATAAACCGGCATGGTGGTTGGAAGAGCAGCACTGTAGCAGAAAGTTATATTGAAGACGGCATCAACAGCAAAATTAAAATTTTAAACAAAATTTAACCTTCTCGAAAAGCAGCTTGTAAACCATCCACGTCCCCTTATAAAGAAACCTCTAACTCAGAACTCTTAAACAATTCGAGAATTACATCTGATACCTCTAACTTGATCAAACTTTCGACGTCATCATCGAATATCTACTTTTAATAACGGCATTTTAAAGCTGGAGCCTTCATCAGAGTCAGGGATTATAACCGGAAGTGATTTTTCAGTGTGTAATTTTGATTATAACTAAATAATTATTATTGAGTTGTAATTGCGGGTAATATGATTACGCCTTGATTTGCGGGCGTATAAAGTAGATTATGGTTCCAAAATAAAATAAAAAAGCCATAATCTACTTTATACGCCCGCAAATCAGAGCGTAATCTTTATTTTTATAGCACTGAATTTTTTAAAGTTGCTACGTAACAATATCAAATAAATAACTGTACATTCGTCTATCTGTCAAATAAGCGTCTTCAATTTTTCAAACGTCACTTTTTACATTAAAAAACTACAAACACTAAAAACGCATGGAGCGTGACACAACTTTCTCTTAAATTTTGGGCTTTTACCTGTTATAACATTTCTCTGGAATACACGTTTTCATCAGTTTCCATTTTAAAAAATAGCAAAACAGAAAATAACAACATACCGTATCCTAGCAACCACAAACTAGTTAACTAGTTAATCTGGATATTTTTCACAGTTTAAAAAAATACTGGAATTTTGAATATTAATCTTTTGATTTGAAAAATGAAAACAGTTTAAAATAAAATAAAACGTATGTACCACGGACGTAATCGTACTAATGGCCCTCGGTAAATTAAAAGCCCTCCTTCGTCGGGCTTTAAACATCCCCTCGTGCCATAATCTCCTTGATTACGCCCTTCATACATAAATAACTATTATAAGAGTAGGGCAAAGAGCGTGATTCAATTTGATTAGTGGATCACTTTCTCCACAGCCTATTTGTTGTTTATTTTATTAAAATATCCTTCATTGTGACATCTGTAGCCGTTCGTCAAATCAGAACAATGACAGGCTGCGGTGCAAAAAAATGTAAAAATAGAACTGAAGTTAGTATAATCATTAAATCTATCTCGGAAAAACCCGTATAAGCGTGCTGTTTAGGCAAAGCATATAAATAAGATCCCACCAAAAAATGAAAAATTATGTGGCGAACATTTTTTAGAAGATCAGTGGAAAATTTATGAGAAAGTACTGAAGAAGCATGCTGTACCTTTCATTTTCTGCTTTCCTGTCTCATTAAATTTAGAAACATGTGTTCCGTTACCAAAAAATTTAAACAAAAATGTAAAAAATGTAGATTATATTCATCTCCAAAAAAAAAATTCAAAATTTAAAGAAGAGACTGATGTATTTTAAAGTAAATATTAGAACGAATCAAAGCAAAAAACTGATAATGAAACAGAAACAAGCTTGATTTCGGTTGGAATAAACATCAAAATAAACTTTCTATGAGAGAAAAAAAAATGCTTTGTATAAATGTGATAAAAACAATGAAGAAACAAAAAATTTGCAAGGATTGTATGTTAGCTTTATAACCAAAAAGTAAACGAATTACTAGTAGACCTTATTCTGAATTTGTGGCTCTAAAGGAATACAAAGCAAGATGTCTGTGTCCTATAATACGTTTCAAACTGTAGTTTTGGTAAAAAAAGCGTTTTTGAATCTAAAAAAATATTTAAAGAAAAATAGCTACAGCCGAAATATATTGAAAGTTCTAAAAAATGGGGTTTTTGCCGATCCTGATTATCAGGCAATCAAGTTTCGTCGTTGTTGTAACAAAATCAAAGTTTGTACTAAAATTTATGGTTTATCGTTTAAACATTTATATTGCGAAATTAAAAAGAGAAATTAAAATACGCCAACAAATTAAATAGTCTAACAAGTGTTATGCCATAAAGGATACAGTGTAAAATTTAAAACAATAGGTGCATATTCAGTATTTAAATAAACGATTAATAAAATACACTTTTATTGTTCAATAAAATATTGTTTTGTTTGGTTTTTCTATATTTTATATTTTTTATTTTATTCTGATCCGTTAACAAAAACTATTGTGACGCTACTCACCTAATGACATTAAATTGCCAATTTTTGATCACATTGGTTACAAAACTTCTCATATTCTTTAACATATAAATTTTTTAATTTACAAGGAATAATTTTTGCCTGTGCTGATTCGAATTCTTCTAAAATTTCTCTAGAATACACGTTTTCACACACGTTTTCATCAGTTTCCATTTTGAAAAATCGCAAAACAGAAAATAACAACATTCCGTATCCTGGCAACGAGAGGATAGTCAATAGTTAATCTGAATTTTTTTTCTCAGTTAAAAAAACGGAATTTTGAATATTCTTTTGTTTTAAATTAAAAAATTAAAAAAAAAAGAATTGAAAAATTAAAACAATCCAAAATAAAATAAAACGTCGTATGTACCTCGGACGTAATCGTCACTAATAGCCTCGGCAAATTAATAAATTAAATTAAACATTCCCTCGTGCCATAATCCCCTTGATTACCTTCCTAACACAAATTACTATTATGTACACATGGGCTAATTTCAAGTTGAGTTAATACCGGTAGTATCTTTATTTCCATAAATAATTAAAAGAATTTGAGGTTGTAATTGGTGATTGTCACAAAAAAGTGTTAAAATTTGCGATACTACCGAAAGTATCTCAACTTGAAATTACCCCATAAAATCATAACAAAACGATTATGGCACAAGGGTATGTTTATATCATTAGTGACTATTATGCCTACAGTACATACAAAGATTTATTTGATTTTGTATTGTTTTGGTTCTTTAAATTCAAAAACATTCCAAATTACGGTCAATTTAACGAAAACTGCAAAAAATGATAGAAAAAGAGTCGGCGTTTTAACGTTCTAAAAATACTATAAAAACGAAAAAAATTCTATTTATATGACAATGTTGCTTAGTAACTTTAAGTGCTATAAAAATAAAGACTACACCTTGATTTGCAGGCGTATAAAAAAATTATGGTTGCAAAATAAATAAATTTAAGTTTATATTTTCAGCGATGTAAACTAAAATAAAATAAAGTAAAATTTATTGCGATTTATAATTTTATCTATACCTTACTAGATATTATTTATAATAACTAGATTAGGTATTTAATTAATACAGTCTGTAATCACTTTTACCAAATTTTGTAGCCATTATAATACCTAACTATTATAAATATTATATTTATAAACATTATAAATAAAACTGGATTAATTACTTTGGCCATAAAGCCCTAAAAAGCATTTTTTTATGTTGTAATTAACCTTCGAGAAAATATTAAAAGAGTTTGCAGTAAAAGATTAGGTACATTAACTTTTAAGTAGTATTAAAAAGTGTATTTAACATAATGTTATACTAATAATCGGTATTGCATTTAAAATTATTGTTACAAAAACCTAGAAATGACATAAAAACCACAAAAATTCTATATAAACCACTGCCAACTACTTACCGCTTAGAAAAAATGAAGTCTCTTTTCTTGATTGTAGTACTTACTTTCATAGTTCAGGTAAGGTTAAACAAATTGACTTATATTTTGAATATATTTTTTCAAAAATTAGATACAAAGTGAAACAGAAAAATGTGGAAATGCAATCAACGCTTACATCAAAAAACGGTTAACGAATTTTGATAAGAAAAACGAAGAATTAGAAGTTTTAAAATATTGTTACACCTATAATCTTGATAAAGCTTTAAAACAAAGAATGTTTAATGATGAGGAATGCCGTTTTATTCCAAGTTTAGAAGGAACCAGAATTGAAGTAATACACAACTACCTGGTAGATGACGATGGCGTACTACAAAATAATTATTACGAGGAAGATAAAAAGGATTGTAATAAAGAGTATGAAGAAGTTCAATTTGCTCAAGAGAATGGTTTTGATGATGATTTCCTCTTAGATAAACTTTTTGAATGTAAAAATAGATTAGAAAGAAAGGATGAAGTCCCCTTGTAAGAAATATAACACACGTTTAAAGCACTTACAAAAATCAAAATAAATGTGCTCCTACTTATAATTTTTTTTATCTGTTTTTACCCTCAAAAAAAAATTAATGATAGCACATACATTTTTTTGTACAAGCTGATACTTTTAAATATAATAAAATAACATTAGAGTACTATAAATAAAATTTAAAAAAATATGCATAAACAAACACTGATTATCGGTTAAAGCTAAGTGGTTAGTGTCAATATTTTCTTTATTAGCCTTTCTTTGACCACAAACTCTGGAAAGATACTATAACTTACATCATCCTTGAACTCAAAAACAACAACACTATGATAATTTCTTGTATAAAAAGAAATTCTTGGAGGAGCCAGTATTGTTCAAGATGAAAACGTTTTTGTGTGTTTTATTATTAAGTCTCTTAGTGGAAGCTTTGGTAAGACCTTTTGTTAACGTTTTCTTTTCCTTAATGTACCTGCAAATAGGCTTTGACAAAAGAACAACAAGACAAACTAAATCAAATCAGTAAAGAATGTAGAGAACTAAACGGCGTTTCCGAAGACACCATTCTCAAAGTCCGGAAAGGAGAACTAGTCAATGAACCCAAAGTAAAAAATCATATTTTATGCGTGTCGAAAAAAACCGGCCTTGCCTCCGAATCAGGTGAAACCAACGTCGAAGTTTTGCGAAATAAATTACGCAAAGTGTGCGACAGCGACGATGAAGTCAACACTATTATTCAAAAATGTGTCGTGAAGAAGGACACTCCGGAAGAAACAGCTTTCGAGATTTTTAACTGCTTGAGAAAAACCAAACCCACATTTTCGCCAGCCAGTTAATCATCCTGCATATAATCATTAATTTTTATCGGTTTGTAAATATCTCCTAACGAGTTATTGTTTCGATATTAATAAATGTACCCATATGAACTGGTCTCGTTTTATTCTTTTCTATTTCAATTAGATGAGATTCTTTTAATGTAATTCTATAAATTTTTATTAAAAAATATTAAAAAATAAACTTCTTTTATTCAATCAGCTGCTCAGAATAGAAAAAAAAAGTGTGCAATAAGCATTTTACACTTCATAACTTCTATTTGCATTTTACTTTAGAGTACCTAATCATCTTCTGTTCTAAGCAGAACTTATCTAAGATTTACACCTTTGATTTGATCACATCAATCTAATAGAATTTTATATTTACACGCTGTATAAGCACTTATTAAACAGTTCGTTAAAATAAGTGTTTAACTATACGTTAATATAGCTCATTATGTAGAAAAGCAAAAAAAATAGTATGATACTTTGCTAGGGCAGAAAGCATATAGTTTCATAATGCCTTTATACCCGCCTGATGAGTATAAAAAAACTTGAGCATAATGATAGTAAATTTTTAGTTAAAATTTTTGAGTTTAAACTTAAGAACAATGTCTTTTGAGACAGAGATTAGCTGTTCTACAATGCTAAATCCTTGAGCTGTTGATTCCTGGTTTCGTCCCTTTAAAACAGATGTTCAAAAAAGTGGCACAGTGTTAAGATTGTATGACCATAGCAAGTTGAAAAATAAATATAAATAGTGTATTGTAGAGTCATAAAACACTGTTTTTAAACGGAATTGTTGTTAAATTTTTTTACTTAGGTCAAAATTCACTGTTATCGTTGCTTATCTATACCTGTTTCTTGCCTTACCACAATACTTTCGTAAATTTTTCAATTTTCTTACGTAACTAACAAACAAAAATAAAAAACATTTTTTTATTTAGGGAAAACTGTCTGTTTATTCATTAACCTACGACACATATATGTACTTGCAAGCAATTGCTTGCATAAATTATAGGCATTCAGTAACTCACAGCTTCTAGAGTACAGATATAATATTTTGAAACAATTAGCTAAGCTAAATGCTGAAAAACATATTGTTGAAAGTGAAATAGAATATTAAGATTAAGTATTAAGAATGATAAAAACATTTTACCGATTGGAGACAATTGTTTGGAGAAAGAGTGAAGCCACAACTAGGCACTTATTATTGAGATCGGAAAAATGTTCCTAACGTTCCTAATGCTTATGACATTTTTTGTGCAACCTGTCTCGTAAGTATGGCATTAATGCTACACCAACAGCAAGTCACAATTACTGCTTTGGAATAATTATTACCATTAAAACGATGCTGGTTACGATCCCTTGAGCAGTAAGCTCGGACCCTACGGCGCACAGTGTTTCGAACATATGAGCGCGGAGGAAAAAAGTCAAAACTCAACGAAATGCGATTTGTGGTTTTAATGTTCGTATCTTAAGGTAAAAACGTAAAGGGATAGAGTTGATCAAAGATTTTTAATTAACTTCGTGGCATTTGAAGGCTTTATTTTAAGTGGTCAAAAAAAGTCTGCAGTTATTGAAAATCAGAAATTTAGTAAAACAAAAAAATATTTACATAAAAATATAAAAAAACAGTTTACGGTTATACAGAGAAA
Source organism: Tribolium confusum (assembly GCA_029207805.1). Taxonomy (NCBI): domain Eukaryota; kingdom Metazoa; phylum Arthropoda; class Insecta; order Coleoptera; family Tenebrionidae; genus Tribolium; species Tribolium confusum. The sequence goes on from JALGAY010000003.1 coordinate 8,491,469, forward strand.
ATGTAGAAAATAATTTTATTCAAAATATAAAAAAATCAATAATTTTTTTTAAGTAAAAGATAAATAAGATTCATAGGTCGAGATAAACCGTTCTAGCCTCTTATCCGCTTTAGACCACTATTCCACAATTTTGAACGACCACAGACGAACATTGTTTTTAAGCTTGTTATTTTCACCATCAGATATATTACTTAAATTATAATTAACAACAAGGTGACAGTAAATTTTTTCAGATTTTTCATCCCTACGATGTTCCTCCTACGCTTCGAAAAATTTTCTTCTAGATATGACGCAACCTGCATCTAAGAATTAAAAAATATATATATTTGCAAAATCGTGCCCTGACAACAGCTTACATATTTAAAAACAGCATTTAATTTAGCATAAGTCTTTTAATGTTTTAAGACTTGATAACGCAGTACTCACATTTTTTTTTTTGACTTATAACTTTCAAAATTTGCTAGCATCCCCCCACTCTTTCACATTGACTATTTTTATTTACTAAGTAATTAAAAACAAAAAGTAAGTTATATAATTACCTTCTAATAAAATTTCCATTGATTCTATTGCAAACAGTTAGTACCACACCATTTACAAAATATTTGCTAACTCGTTGTGAGCTGCTAGAGGCTTATCGCATTAGGACAAAAAGCGATATTTATCAATAAAAACATTGAATTTGAAATCTCTACCCTACCCCACTGATGCCAAATTGGCGTTTTTAAAAAATTTTTGAAATGATGTTTTTCCACCTAAAATAAATAAACTACTTAACAATTGAAGTGATCCACTCTATAATAAGTGATGGTTTAATTTTTATACAACATATTTTTTTTAAAAACCGTTATTAAAATACAAACCGAGTAAAAAAAAGAAAGGTACACATACATCGCAACATCGTAAATTAGTATATTTGGCTATTTATTCAATTTTTTACAAAAACAGTAAATACCCCAAGCAATATTTTGTAAACACAACTAAACTTGTATTGATACAAAGCTAAATATTGTATAAATTAATATCTAGTAGGACCACCTCTAGCCCTATAGACAGCCATACATCTACTTGGCATACTTTCTATTAAATTATTGATGACTTCTTGGGGCACTGCTTCCCATTTCTGTTTCAACATGTTTTGAACCTCCTCAAAAGTGTCTGGTTAAACATCTTGTTCCGATAATCTGTGCTCTATGTACGACGATAGATGTTCGAAGAGGTTGCAATCAGGAGAGCGTGCCGGCCACACCATTCGTTCAATACCATGTGCATTAAGAACATTGTTCACAATCCGAGCACGGTGCGGTCGTGCATTATCATCCACAAACACAAATTCATTTCCAAAATTATTGGCAAAAGGGACTACAATCGGTAGAATACACGTATCTCTATAACGTTGTGCATTCATGCATAAGCCCCGTAGTGCCACAATCTCTGTGCGGCCGTTAAAAATAATGCCTTCCCAAAGAGTAACACCACCTCCTCCGAAAGGTAACCTGTGCTCTTGCATTTCTTCACGGTACGTCTCGTTCGGGCGTCGCCACACTCTAATACGCCCATCCAAACGATGAAGGGTAAATGGAGACTCATCTGCAAACATAAAACGGGACTATTCATGCTGGGTCCAGTTCAAATGAGCTTCCGCCCAATGTCGCCGTTGTACTCGATGTTGCCGGGTTAACAGTGGGCATGGCACACGTCTTACAGCTCTTAAGCCATATTCGTATAGAGTCCGTACACTTTCAGAACAGCACATCAATAAAAGTGTGCAGGTGACAAAATAGTGTCGGGCCAGTCTCATTTGCAAATTGAAAGGGAGGAAGCCAAGCGGCACGTGGTCAGCGAAAGATCAGCGGCGTTTGTCATTCTTGGTCATTCTGTTTAGTGTTGTTTGCTGACAGATTTTGATGACCCAACATGCTGTTCTGAAAGTGTACGGACTCTAGCCTTCGTCGAACTGTTTGAGTAGAAATAACTACTCCTGTAACTCGTCGTAACGCGTTATTTAATTGAGTAGCGTTGTAGGTCGGGTTTCGGCGAGCAGTAATTTGTAAAAAACGGGTTTGTCTTGAAGTTAGACTGCGTGGACGACCTCCACCATGTCTGAAACGAGGAGTTCCACATTCTTGAAAACAATTAATAGCTCTATTGATCACCCCATGTGCCACATTAAAAATTCGCGTCACTTTGCGATGAGATAACCCTGCCTGCACCATACGAACCACATACTGCCATTCTCGGTTAGATAAACGCTGTTGAAGCATTAAAAATTAAGGATAAGTCACCCTCAATGATACTTTTAACGTGTCAGTTTTAATATTACTAAAAAAGACACTCAGTTAAATTCTCATTTTGCTTGTTTTGCCAGATAATTTATTCCTCCATGATCAACACCTAGCACTAGATAGACCATAAAATACTTCAGATAGGCAAAAGAGTACAAAAAAACAACAAGAAACAAGAATAAATCCTGTCTAATTAACAATTTTTGTGGTGGATCACTTTAATTGTATCAGTTTATATACATACGGCGAAACACTGTGCGGCGCGACGATATGCGCGGGCGGTAAGCAGATTAAATGCTCTCATATTTTTTTCAGGTGGTTGAAAAATTGGTGTATATAACCTCGAAGCCGTAAGCACTTTTCGTGACCTTAAACGCTTAGGAAACTTCAGGTTTCGCGATCGGTTTTCAAGGTTGTGGTCTCATCTATGAAAAGTTATACTTAGGGCTCTTGACGTCTAATATTGAATAAATTTAACTACTGTTCTAAAACGGTAAGTAATGCTCTTACGTTTTTGTTAGCCACAAGTAAATAACCCTTACTGTCTTAATGTTTACATGATAAACAAACAAATATAGTCCACTGTCATAAAAAGGTGCACATGCTTCCGCAAAAAATTGTTTTATATAATTAACAAATAAAAATTTAATCAACTAATTAAGTAGTGATATTTTTAAATAAAACAGTAGGTTTTAAACTTTTTGTTATAATTGTTAACTGAATGAAGCAAATTTAGCTTCACTAAACCCTTTATTTAACCATACATAAGTTTTACGTTACGCCTTTTAATAAACATATTATTTCGATTTTGTTTGATAATGATAATTAATCAAGTGCTATCCAAAAATCGTAAAATCATAGCAATCGAAAACAAAAAGATGTCTATCTGAAAAAACTAATCATTAATGTCATCTTAACTCTTAAAGTGTGTAATAAAATAAGAAAAAAAATTTTTTTGTAGAAAAATGTAGTCAATAGCAGTTACAATAAGAACAATTTATAATTTTAGTCTTTCCAGTAGCAAACAAAATTTGCAAAATAAAAATACAATTCTGATAGTTTTGACATTTTAAATATTAAATGAGTCATAATTCTCAGACGCAACTGCTACATCTCTACCCTTTTCTCTCATGGTCAACTAAGATTTCAAGACTGTTGAATTCCTCGATATTTATTCACGTATAGAAGATGGAAAGTAAAAGATTACGCTTGTAGCCAAAGGACCTTAAAAGGACAGCTAAAGACATAATGTGCTTTTGACCTAAAGTTCGTAACTATGTAAAACGTTTTACGCAAAACTCTAAACAAAACCTAACATTTTAAAAAATTTTGTATTACAAATTTTGACAAAAAAATTGTGTGACAGTTAATTCTCAAAATTAACAAGTCTATATAGTAGGTTTGTCAATATTATATTATGTCTTGTTAAAGCTCAACTCTTCATCTGCTTTGGTTCGCATATTTTTTCTTCTGTTCATTCCTTTTCTTCTATTCATATTTTTTAAATTTTTTAAAAGTTTTAGAAATTTCTTAATCTGCCCACGAATCTTCTCTACAATTTTTAAATGACCAATTGAATTTTGATTGGAATATTTTATCTTCACTAGTTTAAACTTTATTAGTTAAGTGAATATAATCTTGTCTCTTTACTCTCTTTATCAGTGTTTATACTTTTTTAAATTATAATTTAAATCAAATGTCAAATTGTAGTCATTTTTTTAAAAAACACACATTTTTAAGCGACTAAATTTTATCTTTCTTTTGTCAATATTTAATATCATTTATGTTTTCCTTCAGATCGATTAACAACTATTTTACTAAAAATAACGATTTATTTTATTTTAATTATACATTTTTATTCTTTTTCTTCACTATTTGCAGAGTTTTGTTAAAAAAACAATTTTTTTTTGAAATAAAAAAGTAATTTTTAGAGATTGAAAAAAACAAAGAATTAGAGAGTAGCTGGGCAGAATTTTATAAATTTTGGCAAAAATAAAAAAAAAAAATTTAATAAATACTTAATAAAAGTTGTTCCTTCTACACAATTTACTTGATTGTTGCCAAACAAACTAGGTTTTCACCTATATAGAGTTCATCCGCGGAGTATCAAAAAAGAAGTGGGGATAAATTTCAAACAATTTAGTAATGTAATACCTTATTAGTTAACAAAAGTGGATTAAAATTAAATGTTTTTCTTTTTATCCAGGAATATATGTTACATTAACTTAAAAAAATTTCTACTTCCATACTCTAATTGGTTTATTAGTTGCAAATTACCTGTTCTTTAATAATGTTCATTAAGAAACAAATTTTTCATTAAGGTACAAATTTTGACCAATAAGAACGATGTACTACGCAAGATTTAAATATTTATCAGATTGCTATAGATTCTTGACATTTAAAATCGTGACAGGTCGCAGTGGCTTTCATTTACATTTAACAAAAAACGAAACAGTACAGAAAAAAGTAACTGTAAAATTAAAAATCTTACGCTCCGTTATAGAACAAAACAGAAGCAATACAAAGTCTTTGTTGTCGTAAAAATCTGCTAAAACCAAGGAAAAAATTTAATCTCAATTCATGAATTAGAGAGATGCTAATAAATTAACATTTATATACCGGATACTGCTTCGGTATATTCGGTGTTCACCTGCTTGTACACCTGATGCTGGTGGTAATATTACATCACTAAAACGCCACGGTGGGTGGAAGTCTATTACAGTAGCCGAAAGTTATATAGAAGAATCAGTCCAAAATAAAGTAAACATAAAGCAAAAATTTTGAATTCGATTAAATATAGTTAGACCAATAATTCATTCCATCAACATCAACAACAACATCTGCCAATATTCTTATAGGACTGCCAAGAACACCGCTGTTCAGAATATGACAATTCATCAAAAAGATTAATTTGTTTACTTTGTGTTAAAATTGGCTTTTTTGCAGTTTGGTTTTGTTTCTTTTCGTGCGTTTAATAAATTTTGTAAATAAATTTCTATCTTTTTTTATTATAACTGGTTGTAGAAAAAATAGTGTATGTAATACGCATTTAATAGCTATTAAGACACTCGTATTTATTACGACACTTGCTAACGCCCATACTGGTGTCTTGATAGTTATCATTAAATGCTCGTTGCATAAAATACTATTTTCAGCCTGCCAACTTGTGCTTTTACTACAATCAAGTATTATACCTTTAAAAACAACATCTACCCACTTTGAACCTTTATTTCACCTTCACAGTTTCTCAGAAAATGTAGATTGATCATTTTAATAAGAAGTTGAAGGTGGTGAAAATTAATAGATTTTAGTACGACTGTAAAAAAAATTAAATTATTTTCAAAATGATGGATCACTTGATGTTTCCTATAAATGATTTAAGAAAGAGTTATCATCCTGGCAGCCATTATTTTGCATCTCCGCTCAAATAGTGTCATAAGTCGGAGAAGTAAAGAATCGAGAAAAACGCGTTTAAAATTTATATTAACTTTTTGTTCACATTTTATCTCATTTCTAAAACCAGTTACGTTAGCGCAATTCGTTTTTTAGTTAGTCATAGTGGTTCTTTTAAATCCTATAAAATGTGTATTAGGTATATCCTAAAAATATAAAAAAATTAAAATTTGAGTTGTAACATAAAGATAAAAGAAGTAAAATTTACAAAATATTGTAAATTATACTAATTAATTAGTAAATCAATTGAGAACTTTAGTAAACTTGACAAATGTCATTACTTCATTAGCGCCAACCAAATTTGTCAAAATCCCAAGTGGTGATAATTTTTCAAAAGAGACTTTTAGAATGCTTTTTTTGCAGTGTAAAGTAGAAAAAATAGTATATTACACTCGTTTAATAAGACGACTTGTGACACTCATTCTATTTGAGCACTCCTCGCTTTGCTCGTCGTGCTCAAAACTCATTCGTGTCACAATAATCGTCTTATGAAACACGTATAATAATGTACTATTATGAGGTTTTATAAGATATTACTTTCATGTATTCTAAAACTTATAGTACAATAAAAGGGATTTTTAATTTTATTAATTTTTGACACTATTTGAGCGGAGGCGCGATTTATTGTGCTTTTACTGTCATACCCTCCCAATCAAAATTCACTTGTCTCAGCAATTTTTGTTTTTAATTAAATAACAGAAAAAGAAAATCTTTTTTCAGTGTACCATCCTGTATACTTTGGTTTAGATTTATACTAATCTTATTTTTTGCATTTGACACATTACCACAGATTAATCTGTGACATTACTAGAAAAAAACTAATAAATATTTATTGTCTAATGCATATTTATTAATTCCAAGATCATGCAATTTATAAATCAAAATTATATTTTAATTTTTATAAATGAATATTAAGACATTTTAAATTATTATTTTAAAAAGTATTGATTCGATGTTGCGTCAGTGTCATTGAAATTCATTCAAATAAGTCAATAAAATATTATGCTGATTCTGTAATAAATAAACTAAATCTATTACCCAAATTATAAGAAAAAATATTTTCACATACCAAATATTCCTACGTTCCCATTTTTACAAAAAACAAATTGATAACACCAAAAACCTTTGAACTTCCCAATGATTGATAATAATTTCCTATTCATATAAATAAGACAATATGTTTCAAATTAAACCAGAAATAGTCACAATGAAATTCTTAATTTGCGTAACTCTTACTTTTCTCTTAATAATCAACTCACAAGTAAGTATTTTTTTAAATTTTATTTTTGTATCAAGTTTTTTGAAGGGTCTAAATGAAGAACAAACGGAAAAACTAAACAAACTAAGCAAAGAATGTCGTGCCTTGTCCGGAGTATCTCAAGACACTATTTCCAATGCACGCAATGGCAATTTTGAAGACGATCCTAAACTAAAAGAACAAATTTTGTGTATAGCAAAAAAAGTGGAAATAATGACCGAATCCGGTGAGGTTAATAACGAAGTGTTAAGAAGGAAATTAAGAAAAGTGGCTGATAGTGATGAAGAAGCGGAAAAAGTTTTTAACAAATGTGCTACGAAAAAATCTACACCCGGTGAAACAGCTTATGAAACAATTAAGTGTATTATAAAGAACAAACCAAAATTTTCACCAGTTGATTGATCTACAATTATAAAGAATAGTGAAAAATAAAGTTTTGAGTAGTTCTTTGTTGTTTCAATTTTTTATTACTTAGATACTTTATTTTAAGAGGTCATAATTTTTAAAATGAAATACATAATTCTGTTTATTTTCCGTTTTATTTTCTCGTAAAAATGAATTTTTGTTATTCTTTAAAGTCGAAGGAAATGGTAACGTTTATTAGCTTCTTGGTCAGGTTTTATAACCCGTAATCTTAGCAATCGCAGTACGTAAACAAACATGACCCCATTGTATCAAGAATCGGAAGTGGCAGTGTAATAGCACTTGAACAGGAAAAAATTAAATTGAATAATTTCTATTAAAATTGTTCTCTCAGGTCATGCTAGCCGCTTGAAAAATTTCCATTTCGTCTCGAGTAATGTCTTTCAATTAAATTAAATTTGTTGACCAGTGCATTTTGAATTGAGCCCACAGGACAAAGGAATAATCCTTGAACTTGCATCTCAATTATAACTGATTGTTACAATAAACTAAATAATCCTCTATATAAGCCCCTTGGTCGTCCTCCAACACCATTGTGTATCCTCGAGTGAAGACATAGCAGCAAAATGAAAGTTTTCGTGTGTCTCCTTTTTGTCGTCGTCGCAACTCAGGTAAGTTTTTCTCTTCGTTTCTCACTTAGCTAAGTGAAAATTCCAGGCTCTGACACAAGAGCAAAAAGAGAAGCTTGACAAAATTAGCAAAGAATGTAAGAATCAGTCAGGAGTTTCCCAAGAATTGATCGACAAAGCTCGTAAAGGAGAACTAACCGATGATCCCAAACTCAAAGCTCAAATCTACTGCGTTTCAAAGAAGGCTGGTCTTGCAACCGAAGCTGGCGAAATCAACATGGCTAACTTAAAAACCAAATTGAAGAAAGTTGCAACAAATGATGATGAAGTCAACAAAATTGTACAGAAATGTGTTGTCAAAAAGCCAACACCCGAAGAAACTGCTTTTGAAGTTTACAAGTGCTTACATACAAACAAACCAAACTTCTCTGTCGTTGATTAAACGGTCTCAGTCCCTTGAACTCTTGAGGAATCTTGGAATGTCCATATAATTATTAATGAGTTTGTTGCTTGATGTTACATAAGAAAAATAAACAATTAGAATGAAACAGTTTTTTATTTAATCTGGTGTCACTTGAGAAAAATAATAAGATAAGTGCAATAAACATTGAACTTGACATTAATGATAACCTAAGACAAAGAATGTAATTTCATTATGAAAATATTAAGAAAATCATTTATTTATTACACAAAAAAATAATTACCAAATATTCGTATAATTAAAAACATTTTGTGCGATTAAACTATATTTGATTGATTACGTCTGTTTTCTAAACTGGTTGCTAATTTAAACTCATCGGTAAGTAGTTTCCATTCAGTGTTGTTGTGAGTAACCAACTGGGACTTTATAACCCTTCTGTTGTCACCCAGAAAAACTTGAAATTTTATAATTTTAAACAATTACTAAGGCGTTGGTATAAGTGGTACATTTTTGTCAACTTGACATTTTAAACTTCACTGCCTACCTAAAGGATAAATTTTATATCTTTTCCTAGAGTCTCGTCATTGTTACGTGAAGCCTTAAAAAAAAAAAAAATGCTGAGAAAGGTTCGATGTTAAAATCGATCTTAAAAAAAATCGAAAGATCGAAATTTTAAACCGTTTCAAAATTTTTTTAGAAGTACATGGAAAATATATATCAAAAACTAATATTGCAAGCACTGTTGCAGAAAAAAGTTTATCTGCGTGATTGCTGGAAAGTGGTAATGGTGTCAAATGGGTATTTATCAACAGCGCAATGATTAGAGTCTCTTCCAAAGTGGTTCTTCTTATATTTTACAATGTTTACTACAATTTTTCTACCTACAAATTAATACTGCAATAATAAATCAATAACAAAATCATAACTACAGTAGGGTAAACAAGATTGATTCTGAAGTGATGCGAAAAGGTGATGAGGGAGACACAACCCAAAAATAAAGGTACATTTATAGTCTTCTGAAAAAAACTAAGATTACCAAGCTGATTTTACGTATTAAAATAGAGGAAGTATTTCAGGAGTCTATCAATTACTTTATAATGAATATTAGAACGCAATGTTACAGTTACAATAATTTTGAGAACTATTCTGAACAGCAGTAGGGCTTATATTGCAGGATGCCATAATATTAGATTTTTTAACTGAAAATTACAATTACAAAACACGATCCTCAAAAAATTAAAAAGACTTTAAAAACTTGTATTAGAAAAACAAATTTTGAGAAAGAGGGTTACTCTTATCTTTGTTTTTAATGTTTTTATAGTTTATAGTAAAATGCAAATGTGCCAACTTACATTTTATACCGTACTCTAAACAATTTTTTGGGGAAATTTAAAGTACGAAAGGTGACATACACAGCCAAACATGACATACTAGATTTTGAAGACCACTTAGGGTAGAGCGGGGCTAGAAGTCCGGCGGGTAAGAGGTCCCAACATACATATTTCAGTATAGAATTGCGTTAAGAACAAACGATCGACGTGATTGGAAACGGGATGCGTGGCGAGTGCGAAGCCGCGAGTCGCTTATCGTCGAGAAACGCACTTGCGAGTAGCACGGCTAACGAAAATTTTTCGCACTCAAAAGTAACAAAAGTGTTTGTTCTTGTTTCTTTTACAGATCAGCACTGAAGGTCAATAAAATATTAAAGGAAGTTCGTAATGCTGTCTTATTCTATCTGTAAGTGATGTATGCCAACAATATTTTCTTGATGTTAAACGTTTTTGTTTTATAACCTTAAAAATTAATAGAGGTAGATAATGGGCAAGAAGTACACCGGTAGGACTAGAAGATTAAAGAAGATCAAAAACTATTTGATTATAAATTAAAACATTTGAAATTATCCTCATTATAATAAAAAACTAGATTTTTTGTTTGATTAAATTCAAAGTTTAAAATAATTTCAGTCTTGTTTTGTTTCATTGATTATTGTTTAATTTTATGGTAATTATATTAAAATATAAAAATTATTCAGATTATAATAAAATTTTGAATTTAAAGATATTAATAAATCGGTGCGTCCGAACTGCGGTGGATTTTCAGGTAGCGACCGAACTGCGGTTGAAGTGTATCTGCCTACCTGTCCGAACCTAATCCCTGTTCTAACTGCGGTTTCATTTACAGTGGGGAGCCACGTCGTTATAAAGTAATAAAACCAGAATATCAATAAAACCTATAAAACAAATTCAAAAAATTTTTTTTGTTTGTTTTTGATATCAATTAATGACAAATGTGTAGCACAATAAGTCTGCGATTTTTTTTAAATTGTTAGAAATCGTCGTAATTAGACATTTTAATGCATTGTATCAAAGTACACCAACACACAAAAATCATTTACCTAAAATTATAATTAATTAGGCATAATTAAAAAAACTAACCGTAGAAGTAAACAATTTGAAAATTCGTTCAAGTCTTTTTCTATATGTAAAAATCAACCTCATTTTTTTAAATAATTTTTTGGTGTTTAAAAAACAGTAATTTGGGGGTGCGGATAAAACTTGAATCACCTGGTACATACTATAAAAATTTTGTAAAGAGCTTTTTTGTTGTGAATAATAGATATTATCTACTACTGTGTTAAAGGATTTTGAGATTCTAACTTTTATAGACAAAAAGTTATAAGCAAAAGTTTAAATAAAATTAAGAAGTTCATGAAAAGTATTGTCATATAAACTTTAAGCCGGAAGATCTAAAGATATTGTGAGAACCAAACTATGGAAACTAGCCGGAAAGGATACAAATAAGTAATTTTGGAAATTTTGGTGTTTTACCTGAATATAGAAATTTGCTTATCACAAATCTAAAAAACATGATTAAGGTTTAAACTATAAACTAAACTTCCTGCTTAAATTTGAGATTTTAGGTAGACTCAAATTTATTTTTGTACGTTTATTGATAAATTGTTGTTCACCATGCCACAAGCAAAGAAAAAAAATCTGTTATACACTACTAAGCTAATATCACCAATAATAGGATTAGGATTTTAGAACCCCCCGGTGTTTCAGAGCGCACCGCAGTTCGGTCCCTAAAATATTTTTTGGTAATGACTCATTTACCTGGTTAAATTCTAACCGCAGTTCGGATGTCCCCTAATAAATATTGCTTTTCACATAATCCTATTTCATTTGTCCTAAATAATCATAAATGCATAGCCATTAGTATAAATAGACTTCTTACCTCCAGCCCGGGACTTTTTACCCCGTAAGAGAAGCAAAAAGTACAGAATTCCATCTTGTCTTTATCTCAAAATTTTCAGTAAATCAGAAAAATATTTACACTTTTTACTATTTTAGTTTTAAGCTGAATTGTATAAGGTTTTTTGCAACTACTTTTCTTAGCTGTAAGTACTCGACTTTACAACCTATGTGTCTGAGAGAGAAAATTGGGACTATTACCCCGCCCTACCCTACTACAAGACTGAAAGCCTAATACGTTAATTCAAAATTAATTAATTGTATTTTAAACAAAAATTAATCGTACAAAATGCTGTAAGCATTATCACGAATGGTAAGAGCATTTTACCGATCTGAGATAATAATAATTGAAGTCGTCGCTTCGCTCCTATTTCAAACAATTATTTATTCCAAACAATTGCATTAATACTTTTTTAGTTTTTTAATACGTCAACTTAGAGATTGTATATAATAGATTTTTTTAAGTAAATAAACAGAAGAAATGCATTTGTATAGTTCAAAAATAATTATAATAAAACGTTTAGTAATCAATGGCGCCGCAATTTAAGTAAAAACCCTTACAACGCCCGTCGTGTTTTATCGATAGGTCACTCTTTTTCAATACTTAATTGGGTTGTTTTTGTGTCGTAGTGACTGTGAAATAGCGGCTAATCCTACAGGTGTTTATTGTTAATCTGTTTACTGTGTTTACTGTTTTTTATTGAGTTGAGGAGACCAAATGAGGTTAAATTCACTAAGTGTGGACCACAACCACGCGCTAGCACCATCTAACATCGATGGAAAGAGTACCTGCCAAGCTCCAAAATAACATTAATTTTTTTGAAAAAAAAAAAAAAAATTAATTTCACAAGTGATTTTAAATATACCAAAAAATTAAATTTATATATTTTTCAGTGCAATTATAGTGCAATTGGCCCATAGTCTTTAATCACTAAAATATTCTTACGGTTCTTAATTTACCATTAAAATTTATAATTAAAACAAAATTGGAAACTAGACGATCGAAAAAGGTAGTAAAAGCAGAAAACGACATAATCAACTCATCGATCGGACTCTGTCAATAATTTTGTTTCTTAAATATTAATAAACATCGTGTTAAACCAAAAGAAAAAACAAAATTGGCTTAATTTTATTCATTATACATAAATGTATAACATACCTGATGGTAGAATAAATCTAGTCGGTAAAAATAAAAAAAAATGGATTTTTTCTTTTCTACATACAATTATCGAAATATGTAAAATCGTAAAAGTAATGTCATTTTATGTTGTAGAAAAAAGTTTCTCAAAATCGGATAATTGTCCAGAAACGAAAATCCATAGGTACCTACTTATAATACGAAAAATCCAAGAAGATTTAAAAAAGCAGAAACGCTTTCTTTATCGAACTAATAATAGTTCTGTTACCTGTAGAATTTATTTCAATTGAAATACTCTCGCCCTGTGTTTAATTATTTTACAAATAATTGTAAATTGTAATTTATTTTTATGTAGTACCAGAGTAGAAAGCTATCCTTAAAAAAATTTTAATTACAATATTTATGTAGGTAAATATTTTTATAAAAACATTTAAAAAATGTTTGAGATATAATTCAGTGTTAAAAAGAAATCTTTTCTAATTTACATAAACTGTAGGTAGAGTAGACACTAATTTATTTTTTGTCAAGTTTAAAAAATTATAAGTAACGAACAGTGTTGCTATCAGAATTTTTTCTTTTCTTTAGCAATTAGTGTTTTGAGAACAAGGTTATAAATCTTTATTTGTGTAACTTTACCTCAAACTCTGAAAGATCAAAAGTCAACACGTTTTTTTGTTTTTCAATTTAAGACAGCCCACTTTATTCTCGAGAGGGTAAACTTTGTCTCATCAATATTCTGTCCAGATTTACCTATTGCATGTATATTTGCATTCACAAATTGGTTAACTTTTCCATACATTTTAATTCAAACAAAGACTTATTAATAGTAAACAATGCAAATATTCAAATTTTGCATAATAGAGTGGTCTTTTGTGTTCTCTTGCCGGAAGCAAAATAATGAAATGAAAAATAAATAGCAAAAGTTTTGGATAGTCTCTTTACGGAGACTGCAGGGTCAGGATGTAAGTGGACAATAAATTTAGTGGTAGGTCAAAAGAGCAGAGTGTGGCTTAGATAAAGTGTGACGGTTTGGAAGAGGTTGCTATTGGAAACTATCGACTCGGAAAATAACGCAATGGAAATTTATTGTTCAATAAGAGATCTGGATTTGTCGCTAATTATGCCTTTTTATATAAAATAATTTACGCAAATTGAGCTTATTTGATTTGTTCGATTAAATTAAAATGAGTCTATTCGAGCATTAAAATCACCGTTTTTGCTTTCGTTTAATTTATAGAACGAATTATGTCGGCCGGCGTCACGATTGAACTCCTTGTGCTAATGAGTAAGCGGAAAAGGTTGTTATGTAATTATTATTGTTGTGGTCATGCATCTTATAATTCTATTAATATTAATTTTATTCAATTATTTCTAAGAAGAGTCTGGAAATTTGAACCCTTTGGACTTTGGACCATCACTGATTTGTTGCTACTAAATGATGTGGAAAAAAACGAAACCAGAAGTGAGTAACATGTTAAAAAATTTATTATAAATACAGACGATAAATTTTAAATACAGTAATCTTAGAATTTCAACAGAAACGTGTCCAATTTATTTTTTATTCGCTTACATTAATAATATTGATTAGCCATTTAATATTGGAATCAATATGGACAATACCATTTTTACCCATTTATTTGTTATTTACTTCTACATTTAGAAAGTGCAGTTATGCTTATATATTTATGTGCAATAAATGTCTTTATTGCCACTTTATTTAAACGGGTACTGAGAAAGCAATACCATTCGAAGACCTTTCAGGTAAACCACCTTAATTTATGCGTCTCTTAAAGATAAGACCGGGGTATTATCCTTGATTTATTCTCAACACATATCGATCGGTTTCGCTAATGTATGTTTCATACACCTCTATTTTCTTGTATTGTTTTTTGTAATAAAACTGAAAACAAATTTTAATTTAAATCTGCAGTCAGTAATGGGTTGGATCTAATCTTAGGGGAGAGTATTAAAGGATCAGCTTTATTACTTTACTCATGTTTTAGCGCTCTTGACGTTTTAAATAAATTATTGTTGAAACAGTATCTCGAGAGATAACTTTTGGGGTGTAGGGACAACAAAACTGTTCTCCTGACAATTTCAAAATTATATAACAGAGTTAAAATTCTTTTGTTAACAAAACAACAAAATATCTTAGCACAAATTTTTGAGTTAATCAGTCTTGTCTCAATTATTTAACACAACTTACATTTATTTAATTAAGAGGTAAAAAATAGAACAAGCATATCGCTGTTTGGTTATAAGTTTCACACATTTTTCAGCAATTTTATCTACAAATTCATCATTTTCTAAGCTTTCTCTTTAATTTTACCTTTTACCATTTTACTTCCAGAGAAGTGATACTCATTTAAAAAAAAACATCTAATTTATTGCTGTATGTGAACTGGCTATATTTATAATAATTTTCCTTGTAACTGTAACTGCCATAATAGCAAAGTTTTGTATTAATAAATACATATAAATCAAAAGAATTATTTTACAAAGATGAAGATATGAAAATGAGGAAATAAAAAGTTGTTTCATTTTTATGCAAAGTATTCACTATCTAAAACTAAATCTTAAAATATTGCAAAAATGTCGGTGTTGAGTAGTTTTGAAAGGATAGATAGAACCAGTAGCTAGTTTTTTTACTAAGAGAAGCTATTCATCACAAGTTATATTTGCTTGCTAATAATGTGGTATCGGTAAATAATAAAATTGTATAACAAGCGATCCAAAAGTTGTGGAATCAAAACGGGTTAGAACAAAAATGAAGTTTGTTCAATTAAAATTAATTTACTGCCTCCAAATAACTGAGTATAATTCTGTTTTAAAATAAGCTAGGAATGTAGCTACCAGCAATTCAATTACAATGAACAATTTTATTTTAGTGTTCAAACGGCAAACCAAATGTAAAAAAAAACTAAAATTTAAATCTGACAGTTCTGACATTTTAAATGTCACACACTTATTATTAGACCATTAAATATATCTCTTTCTCCATAAAGTGTTGTACCATCGGTGGTCATAAAATATTGGGATAAATAAAATTTTTAGTGCTTTAATTCTCTCAGTTAATTATTGTCATTTGACGACAAATCAAAAATTTAAAATTAATACAATAATATGTTTTTCAATACTTTAAATTTAAATAAATTTGAAAAGAATGCATAGAGTACAGAACAGAAGTTGTATTACCGGTGAATAAGTGTTAAATCAAATTTACTTTTTTTTTGGAGAGCACGACTTTATAAAAATCGAGTTAACCACTATTCACCAAGGTGAGAGATTTATTCCACTGCACTGACTAAATTCGACTAAAGAGAAGTCAACTCCACAATCGATAGCTCTAATTTCATTAAATTGCTAAAAAGCAATTAATATTAGATAACTGAAATATACGGAGTAATTTATATTGAGTATAGTAGATAATATTTATTTTGTAAATTATTGAAATAGCATGGTCTCACTTGCCACTAATAAAAGTAAAGAACCTAATATCAAATTGAGTTGGTATACTACTAGACCTAGTACACGTTGATCAACAAGAGAGAAAACTAGTTAGAGCAAAGCAAATCTAGAAAATTTTAATTCAACAAACACTTAGCCAATTATTTGTTAAATGTTTTATTGTATGAGATAATACGGTTTCTAAATTCAGTCTCGTGACTCTCATTGAAAAGCATTTACCTCTTTAAAAATATTTGAGCGTATACAGGATGCCCTAAAGTAGTTTAGCCCAATTATTAATACGATGTCAATCAAATACAAAAAACATAAGAAGAATGTTAAAAAAATCTTCCTCAGTTTTGACAATGACAATAATGACGTTACTTGACATAATACAAATTTTATTAAAAATATTTAGAATGATAATAAAAGACTACAGATAATTTTTTAGACAAAATTAACGACAAAAACGTGTCTAAAAATAAAGTAAACCGTAGAATAAATACTGCAAAAGGTCTTATAATCATGTAAAGGTTTTAATTAAGCAAAATGCCAAGACTTTAGGTGTTGTTAAAATTTACCTCATACTATGTAAAAAACGTATTTTAAAAACTAAAAAAGATTCTTTTTTTTTCTCGCACTTTTGGAACCTCCAGTAACAACGTAATAATAATTTGGCACGCCATTTTTGAAACACTTGTAGTGAAAAAATCATAAATGGTTAAATCAGAGACCACTGTTACATAATCAAGTCACAATTTGCTTGTCAGATTGACTAATATTATCATACGTCTTTTTCAGTTTTTCCAATAATAATAATATAATTAGATCGCAAAGCTCTTCCAACAGTTTCAGCGACAAATAAATTAAAAGAATTAGAGGAACAAGTTCAAGAAAACAACTGGATTTTAAGGCTGACAAGTTCATGGCCAATGCTATCAACGTTGGCTACAATATTGAGATGGGAAATAGTGATAGAATTAATTAAATTTACCATTTTTCCTAAGCAAGTTCGTAATTACTAACTATCAGAAGTTGAATTACTTTTAGCGACTTACTTGACTGTCCGTAATCACCTCTGATTCGAGATAGTTCATTTGTAAGATGTTTAAAAAAAACATGTTACACGATAGATAAAGCAGATGTAGTAAAGGTCTAGGAGACAAAGAACACGAGTGCAAAGCCAAGTTATGTTGCTTTCAGTGTCAATTTGCTTCATTACAGTTTTACTTCACCCCAGAGAAATAATAATGAAATTAATATGTTCTCTTAACTTAATTTTTCACATTTACTTTTCTCTCAGAATTTCGTTACGCTTCATAAAACATGAAGTATCCAACATTTCGCCGTTAATTACGAAATTGTCAAGCAAAACCGCAAAAGCGTTCTTCATTTAACCTCAAGGTATCTCTAGTGCCACCATTTCAGAGATAATTTATTTAATATGTGGTAACCTTATAAAGTTAAGTGATATCAATGTAAAAAACTCGTGCAATATTTCCACTCCACTTGACTGGTTTATTCAAATTAAACCAATTAAGTTGATCCTACTATGTACCAACAACTTTTTTTTATTCGGTTGAATGTATTACATTTTTTCAATTTCGATATAATTTGTTATTTATTTTTGCCCAATTATTTTAAATTGAAATATATTGTTATTAACCATAGACTTGTAACATCCGTGATTCTAATCATACCTATAACAGAACAATTTCCTTTTCGTAGCTATAAAAAATAATCGCAAAAATTTCCGGTGGTTACTGTCCAGTCATGGAAAATCGACTCCTGTTTCTTGTCGTAATCAATACCCTCCTTTTGTTGGCACAGGTACGAAACTCAATTTTTGAAAATAAGCAAACTTTCAAATATTGCAGAGTGCCCCAGAAAAATCGAAGGAAGATTTCAACAAGAAATGCCTCGCTTCATCTGGAGCAAGCGCGGAAACGATCGCTAAAGTCCGGTCAGGAAAATTCTCAAATGATCCTCAAATTCAAAAATATTTCGGTTGCATGCTACGCTCGGTAGGAGTAATAAACCAAGCGGGCCAACTTCAAGTAGACGTGCTCAGAAAAAAGGTACCCAAAGACATGAAAAGGGATGAGTCCATGAAGATTTACCTCAGTTGCAAAGATAAGAAAGGATCGAGTGTCGACGAGACGGCTTACTTACTGTACAAATGCTTCTGGGAGGCCTCTCCGCGCCATTTGGGAATCGACGGACAATAAACATAAAAGTAAATTTGTACTAAAAGAAAAATCAATAAAGGTTAAAAAATTTAGAGAAAAAAATATAAAAGTTCGTGACAATAAAGGCATCCAGAGGGACTACTAAATGATGAAATAAAGTAAAGTAAGAGAAATTTATGTGGGTTTCGGTGAAATTTGTGATATTTACTAATTTACGCTTGGCATAAATTAATTGGGAAAGGTAATTGTTTGTCAACAAATAGCAGTAATTGCGTCGAGGGCAAAAGTTTGGGTTTGCTAGTGCATTTTTATTTCTAAGTTAAATGACTGTTAATTTTAGAAAGTTTACTAAAGTTTTGGTTAGGAAACAAAGCAGTACGTGAGTGGGTAAAATCAACAAGGATTTGGAAATAAAAACGAGCTTTCTGAACATTACAAAAATGTTTCATCTCTATAATCTTAATGTTTCAGTGCTGTAACACTCTTTGCTTCATCTCATTTACATTTAATTAAAGCATTATGAAATTAACACGTCGAGAGTGAGTCAGCTTTTAATTATACATGCATTTAAGTGCACTTTTATTCAAATTTCGTAAACAAAGTAAAAACTGAAACACTTTCCATTAACATTTTAAGGGAAAAAACCAAATTCGCAATTCAAATCAAAACAGGAAAGCAAAAACGCCAAAGAAGCATCAACCTTTCCAAAAATAGAAATAATTTATTCTTGAAATTTGCATGGTAACACGTTACAGGTCCACTCAATTCATTACCTCCAAAATTATAAAATCACACAAATAAAATATCGATTTTTGCTAAAAGTCGCATTTCATGAAAGAAATAATAACACCAGTTCTAAAACACGTTCAAACTTCAATTTCTTATTTCGCCAAAGAGGGTTAAATAATATATTTTTCAACAAGAAAGTGCAATTTCCGGCTAAGTGAATACCGATGAAATGTTGCTGGTTTGTGTCTTATTTATAACATTGTAGATTGGACTTTATACTTTGCTCAAGTAAAAACATTAATATAAATTGATTTATCAACTAATTACCTGTCTGAACTCATAATTATATTGCTTATAATATTACTAATTTTTTTGTTGAGTGTATCAGAGTTTATTTTTTGTGTCTATAAATATATTACTTTTGTTTATAGAAATAATGAAGTTTGCACTCTCAGTTTTTATAGCACAATTAACGTTTCAACATAGACAAACGAGCCAAACAAACAAAAAAACAGCTGTGCTGTTCTCCATTCAGTTATTCTGTTGATTCAATTTTCCTTCAAACACGAATTTATTACCAACAAATTCTGAACGGGCAAATAATCAAAGCTGCTTTTGGGCCGAGGGACCACCGACTTTTTGTCCTTCCATAACAGGATTTCAAACACGTTTCAAAACTGTCCCAATTCATGCAAAGTTGTATGCTCTTTGGCTCCTCTAACAAAGTTCAACAGTTTGCGCCTAATTAACTTGGCTCCATCTTACCCTCGAGTTATTCACCAGATCCGGACTTAAAGTCCCGTAAAAAGCGAACATAAAAGAGAAAATTGAGTGGGACAAACACACTGATAACGCAAAAGTGCCCAAACAGATTCGGAAGAATCCTCTCGATTCTCTCATGTTTTATTAAAGTTCGAACAGCTTTCATAAAACCGAGGGAAAATTGTAAAGTGAGGCGACAGCGGTGTGGGATGGAAAAAAAATTGACAGGTTTTTGCAGGTTATTGGGTCATGAGACTAGTTTTATTGTGTGATGCTGATGACGCAGGATATAAATTTTTTGCAAAAATTTTATAAAAAAGCAGGTCTTGATTTTTATTAAACGTCAACAAATCTAGAGATCCTGTTAAATACAAGATGTGCAGAAATTTTACCTACTAATCCTCGTGCAAAAAATGTTAATTACCAAAATTTGCAAGTATTATAAATACAATATTTCTAGTTTCTAGTATACACGATGTAGATCTTTTTTTTAATGTGTTTTCTACGAGATATAACGTAAGTACTATTTTATAACAATCTTGTTGATATACAGATTGTGATTAAAATGTGTGCAAATATGTTACCTGCTCTCTGTTACCTGTCCTCGTTAAAACAATAGTAAAAACCAAAAAATAAAATTTTCTTAAAAAATATTTTATTTAGAGCAAATACCTTATAAATAATATATACGGGTTCCAAAGGGTCTGCGTTTGTGGCAAACATTTAGAAAAATACAGAGATATATGTCCTTTTCAGTCTAAGCAAGCATTTGATTGGCTCTTTCGAGCTGTGAAAAGTACAGAGATATATGTCTCTCTCTATTTATTTTATATAAAGAGAGACATAAGATATAACTTGAAACACAGCCATCGATATATACAAGCCAGGCTGAGAAAAAGGCAACGCCGCAATTGCCGATGTCAGCGGACCGACCCATTATGGAATAAGTTTTAAAATCTTAATATTCAATTAAGAAAATCAACGAATTAAACGAATTCTCGTTAAAAGTAAATCTTATATAATCAGAAAATTAAATTTCTTACCTTTTGCAGCAATACAATCTATTATTAACCCTATCAATAAATATATTTACAGATTTAGAGATTGAATTTTAACGTATTTGGTAAAGGTAAAGTATGTTTAGACATAATATTGGTGAAAACAGAACGCACTATTCCCTATAATTCTAATTTTACAACTATACAAATAAATTTAATGGGATTTCATTTGTTAAGCATTGATTTTGAGATACTTTGCTAATACTTTATCTTGTCCTTTAAAAACGATCCATCACCTGGACTATGGATAAGTCCTTTGATTGAGTACTTGCCTTGATAAATACAAATGAATAATGAAAAAAATTTAAGGCAAAACATCAACCTTTAAGCGAGATTTGTCTAAAAGAAGCACTTCAGTAGTTTAGACAGCAAATGTTTAGTGTAAATAACAATATCACTAAGATTTAAGTATAATTGAGAATCCACAATGAAGATAACAATATAAAACCTTTTCGTGAAGTTGTTTATATTCACACTTGTCTTCTTAGCTGGTTTTTCAAACATTTAATGACACTGATGCCGGAATTGTTTGGGGTGGTTTTAAAGAGAAAATCTAATTTTTAGTGCACTCAAACTCACAACATCCATTAAATATCAATAGAACAATAAGATGTAAACATTAAAATCCCCAAAAAATCAAAGCAAAAGAATTAATTAAAAACTTTTCAAATTTTGAGGTTATGTTAGTAATTTAGAAATATTTTTTTAAAAGCAAACTCACATATGTTACGTGTTAGTCTAATCCATTTAGCATAACTACTCACACAACTTAGAATCAATTAAACATAAATAGTATATAAGAAAACTGCATAATTTGGACAAATTTAAGAAATGACAAACTGTTGTTTACATTTCATTGGTCCGCTGACAGTGTTGCCGCTGTTTACCTCAGCGCGGCTAGTATATATCGATGGCTGTGCTTGAAACAATGCTATATCTCATATCTCCTTTTAGTTGAGCATGCGTATTTGTACAACTGAACATCATTGCAACAGAAAACCACCTTCTTTTTTCTCTCGCACTCATGGGATGTTTGCCTCACTTCAGTTACATTACGGACATAGGACGTTGGTCGTATATTTATATTATAAGGTATTTGATTTAGAGATACACGATGCATAGTAACAATGTTTTTGAACAAAGTTAATTTTTAGAACTATAAACATTTGGGTAAGACAAAAGTTTGAGTATTTAGCATCCTTTCAACAAGAACTATTATTACCACGTAAAAGTTCTACCCTACATTTGAATATATATTGTATTTTCAGCCAAAAACATGTTGTTGATAGCATTTTTAGTTATAATTTGCGAAAAAAATCTAATTAGCCTACATAAGCGAAAAACATTTTTTTGGTCTGATGTTATACAGAACACAAATACTCACAGAATATTCAATAGATACGCTCGAAAATTGTTTCATTAAACTCTATGAGCAAAGCAGATTAGTCAAAACTGCCCTAGTAGAAATAATAAAATTATGTGTACAAAATAAACAGAATTTGTAAAAGTTCAAAACTAACAAATCACTCTACAAATATACAATTTTTAACTACATTTCTAGAGTTAAGGGTTTGATTAAACTTTCTGAATTATCCTCCCTCAATCACACGAAACATACAAATACAAGTGTATAATACAACCTCCTTTCATTTCGTGACTGACAGCGACTAATCAGCGCAAACTTCTGCATCCATTGTGTGGATTTACTGGAGGATTTTCGATTCAACTTGAGATCAATCACCGGAAGCTTTTCAAGCTTCATCCGTCGAGATTCCTTGTTCTGACGTTTTGAATCAATTAATTGCGTGTTCAATTAAATAAAAATATGGATCAAGGTCGTTATATTGATTGAGAAGCTAAAATAGGATTAGTATTTACGCTCTGGGTATGTAAAAGTGCGAAAAGTAATAATAAAAATGGTAAGTGCCAAGTTATAACTCAATTGGGTTGCAAACTGTAGTAATGGACATTTTAAATTGGTTCTACAAACAAGTTTATATGCAAATTGCTGAGAACGACTTTGAAGTTTAATAGCCCGAATAAATGCTTCTCTGGCTTGTGACTCGTTAGTTTTTGATAGGATAAAGAAGTGAATAATTTTTTTGGTTAACAATTGTATAATTTATAATAGCTCATAGGGCATACCTGTAGAGTATTGTGTAAGTGATAAAAATAGTTTTTTATTTCATTAGTTAGTAGTACAGTTCGAAACTCAAATATCAGTAAACAATGTTATACAAGTTGTAAAGTTTGCATAAAAGAAGATTCCACAGTGGCCCTATATTTATTTAATAAGGTAATGAGCGCCTCGAGGAGCACTTTGAGCCTGTATCTGTAGTAGTTGCTAGAAGTTGATAAGATCTTATACCTCTTATTATTCTTATGTACTCGTATTAACAAATGAAGGAAATTTCAAAGTTTTAATTTAATTATGATATAGTTTAGTGTGAAAGTGTCTATAATCTTACTCGTGAGGTATGAGACCCATCACCAGCCAATATTTTATTTACATCAAGTTCGATAGACTTTAAGGTGGCTCACTATCTAGCCGAATCTTAATTTTCTTTTTACGTCCTCATTACTTGAGTTTTCTAGAAACAGTTTTCACGGATAAGTTTATAGAAACATACTTTGGTGCAACTAAACTTTCCAAGTTATTACAAATTTTTTTTGCAATAATATCATATAATTGTTGTTGTGCCAGATGCACCACCTGCAAATTCAGATTGTTTCAGATTTCATAAAAATATATTGATTGTAGAAAAAAACGTATAATTTGTAAAATAATATTATTTGATTTTTTAAAAATTAAACATAACATTAATACAATTAAATAAATTTATAATGATTATTAATGCTACTCATTATCTAAACGATTTTTCACATCTTTATTATGTATTCTAATTTTTGCGGATACTGATCCGCCTTAATTTAAAAATAAATTGTTCGAATTTTATCGAACAGTCCTCGGGTCAGGTCAATAATCTAAAATTGTCAACAGGTGTTTTATAGTTATTTAATACATATTCATTAGATTGAAATATCAAATAAACGGTAACTAGAGTTCGTTGTTTACGCATCTAAAAAAAATACGTTATATTGTATAATGTCGTGTCATTGTTCGTTTAATTAGATAATTTAAAAAAAATTAAATGGTTGTATTTACTCTATATCTTGTACAAAAAAAATATCCTTACTGTATATATGAAAACATAAATTAAATTATTATTAGAACTTTGGTTTCCACGACTAGAATCAGTACGAAAATTACTTCTTCCGATATTAGACCGTGTCAATGGAGTTTGTACTCGACGATTTGCTAACCATATTTAACCGATAAGAGGTAACAACTGGTTCAAGATATATTCAACTGCCAAGTACAAATCCTACAAAAGTTATACTCACAATCCCTATTAAAGAAAATAAATAAATAAAAAAACTTGAAAATTTGTTTTTTCTTCGTATGCACATCCTGTGTGTTTTAAAGTACAAAATAATAAAGTTCAAGTGTTCAATTTGTTTAGTAAGTTTTTTGTTAATGTTAGGGGTGTTTATACAGGGTGACTTTAAGGTATGTTTGGGAAATTTAACCCGCGCTATAGTACATAATAAAAACAGTCGAAATAATCCAACTTGCTTTATACAAATGTTAATAGTTTTTGAAGTACAAGTACACCCTTTAAACCTTTTTCTTTTTCAAATAACATTATTTTTAAGGTACACGATGTATAACAAGACAGTTTTCGAGCATATAAATTTAGAGATTAACGATGTAAAAGTTATTGCTTAAAAACAGTCTTGTCATCCATCAAGTATCTAAAAAATAGTGTTTTTTGAAAAAAAAATTTACATCGTATATCTCAAAAACTATAAACATTTGTATAAGGCAAGTTGGGTTATTTCGACTTCTTTTATTATGTACTATTGTTGGTTAAATTTTCCAAACATACTTCAAAAGTCACTTTGTAATATGATGTTTAACAAAATTATTAAAACATATGCGTAAAAATCTTTTTTTGTATCCAAAAACTAAAGAACACCTAAATGTATGTATAGTTAAGCATCGAAAATTATATATTGTACTTTTTTCTTAAGTAATAAATTTAAAAACAATGCAGTTTGCGACAGACATTGATTGCACTACTATTTATATTTATTTCTTTAACTGTTATAGTCTTACAATCTTTCCACCATTTTGATTTTTTTAAACATCTGTTTTGAAATAGATGTCTGGGAATTGGGAATCCAACTATCATCAGATTAAGCACTTTATTGCATTACAATTACCCTCTGTTCCAAGCAGCTTTGTTACAACATATACAACTTAAGTCAAAATGCACTATTATTGTTGCTCAAATATACTGAGTAGCCATAAATAATTGTCCTTTGGGGTAGGCATTGCAAATGTTCCGCCTTTTGATAATAAGTCACCCTACTAATTCTGCCAACAGTGTCATCGTCTAACCTAACTTTTTGTTGTTCACTTAATTTATTATTATTGCTTGAAAAACAGCCTCTCTCAAGACGTCACTGTCGGGTTTTTGTTTACTCAACCTTCCAAAATTGTTCAACACCGGCTATTTGAGTCTGCCTTTGCCGTAATTCAAAATTTTGAATTAACTACGTTCTTTTATCATTCTAACTGAGCGGCATATTTTACTTTCAACCAAATCTCAATGCCTACTCCAAAAGACAATTATTTATGGTTATGTCTTATTTATACAGGGCGGGGCACTAAAACCGCCTCGGTCCATTACGTAGTTACGGTTTATACGAGCTTTGGAACAAAAATGTAGATCCTTAGGGAGCACATTTAAAAAATATTTTCTGTTATACGGAGTGTCCCAAAAAAAGTTACACGTCAAAAATATATTTTTTTAAATGGGATTCCTTATATATTATTGCATATTCGCATTTTACAGATCATTTTCAACTCTTTTAGTATAGCATATTCTGTACCTATCGCCAACCCTTTTGCAAATATTTACACTTGAAGTTAAGTGATAGTTGCTATCATTAATAGAAATGCCAAAATCACGTTAAATTATCTTGCCGCCATTTTTTGCAGAATTTGAATAGCAATCTTATTTTAGGTGTGCCTGCATAAAAAGGTCTGATATAACTGATATACAAGTGTTTAAAAAAGATTGTCAACGTGGCACTTTAAAATTATCAAAAAATAACATTTTTAAATAGAAACTCTGTTGTTATTTGACGGATTCAAGTAAGCCGTTAAATTAGCTTTAATTTGATACTACATTAATTTATACCTATCTCGTCTACTTTTCGACTAAGTCAAATTTATGTGATTTTTTGACAAAGAAAAGCAATTTTTTATTGGATACATAAATAACCCCTAACAATAGACGGTCCCTCAATGTGTAGGGTAGAGTTCTAGAAAACACGTTATAGGTCCTCACTTTTTTGATGAACATTTAATCGGTGAAATGTTCAATAACTTTATCGAAAACAAACCTTTTGCGTTTTTGAAAAAGTGTCAATTATGTTAGAAGGCGAATGTGGTCTGTTAAACTAAACTTTACCCTACTTGTTTTGTTCTAACTGTTCTTAAATTTATTCAATAAAATAATAAAATTTAATAAAAGATTTTTGTTTAGAGCAGCACGACAAATTTTAAAATGATAGTGAATAGTATTAATCATTATCGTGCAATATAGTTCTGCTGCCTGCTGGACTATTTATTTTACAGCAACAATACTAATAAGTAATAACTGTGTTAATAATAAATAGCGAATGATTGAAACTAATTGTGTGGATGTCAGAAAAACACAGTAATAATTAAAAAGACGTAAATAAATGACTAAATACAGTTGCGATCCTCAAAAACTACGGTGTAAAATCAAGCCATAACAAACGGAGTCGTTATAACCGATTGTTGGTGAAATAAAAAAATAACTTAAAATTAGAATAAAACTAGAAATACAAAAAACGAAGATCAAGAAAAAGATAGATACATTTAATTAGCTATAGTACTTAGTATAAATACTTGTCTTCAAAAAAGTAAAGAAGCTTTGTGCTAAACAAGTAGGTAAATATGTTTTTAAAAAAACATAAAAAATGTTTAAAGCTTTTAAATTCTCATAAAAGAACATCAATGTGGTAATTATAAGTTGAGTTGTGCTCTTATTAAAAATTCAACATTACTAATAACTTCTGTTTGAAAAGTTTTACTTTAATTGCAGCAAATAAGTTTGTTCCAAACTTAAGTATGTAAGTGCGATTCCAATCAACTTAAGGTCACTAAACATTTATTTAAAAACTGTCAGGTCTGTAATTTGTTGATTAATCAGTACAATCTTAAACCAGTCTCAGTACCTAAACGACAGTTCAAGACCAAAATGTTAACAATAATCCTCACAAACTTTTGGTGTCAAAACGTCAATTTGACGACTAAAGGATCAAGATTATATTCTCGCGACTATTAGTTTATTGTTAGAAAAAATATTTCTTATAAAAGAATGTGTAAAATTATATCAGAGAAAAGTTTATAGAAAGAATTTTATTAAAGTCTCATCACAAATATTTATTTTAAATAGAGGTTTCATATTTCCTGTCACAACACTAAATTCATAGCTTGCTACAATTTTAATAAAGGTATACCTATCTCGTTACACTCCAATTACGGTTTTAAGAACATATTTTGTTATCACATTATGTTTGTTCTACATTTGTTTGTGTTAATTAAGGAAGAACTACAAGTGATATAATATCTACTCTTTATTGGAGTTCAGATTTGATTTCATTATGAAAATACTACATGTCTCTCCCAATATCAATCACACATTAGGTTATAAAAATATGAGCAAATATCCATTATATTCCAAGAATCTATTTTACAAGCTCATATTGTATGCAGTTTTTGTTTTTCCATAAAACCGCAATATTGGGAAATGTAGAATGGATAGAACAAATCCATGTGGAGCATTCTCAGTATTTCTCTCGTTCTGCTGCAATCACACTACACCGATCATGAATATTTGATAAGGACCTGTTTTTAAAAGCGTTTTAAATTTATATGGAATAACACATTTCTAGGAGAGATGCTTTTCTTGTAATTCTGTCATTTTTATCCATTTCTGGTATCAACGTGGTATCATTTATTGATCAAAATAGGTCTGCAAAAGGTATTACATTACGTCAGTTCCCTAAATAATATCGACCGGACCTAATGAATATTAAATTTACCAGTTGTAATGACCAATTTATAATATAAACATAATAACGAAGTCAGAGGTGGCGAAATCAACAGACCATACTATGCTTATAAATAAACAATTGATTGTTTATGCGATTTTCTTGGTATTTGTTTACTTAATTGGAACATTCGATAAAAGTGGAATAATTCCATATTTTTATCTGAAAAAAACTTTATTAATAATTACTTTCTTTTTTCAATATTCTACGCAGTATTATTGCCAGAAAATAAAACTATAAGTAGTATAAGTGATACCTAATAAATATATAATACTGTGTTATTGAAATTGTCATGGGTAAAGCCCACCCAAGGTCACAAGACATAAATAATCTACTAGTAAATAGTGACTATATAGCGCGGGGAAAAATCCGCAAGGACTTGATCAAATTGTCCTTTCACAATGAATCCTTAATTATCATCGCTGCAAAATAAGCGAACTAATCTGCAGCCAACATAATACTCAATAATTACCCTTAATCTCTTCTACTGCTAATTCGTTTTATACGTGTGCATGTGTTCGCTTGGTAAATAGTAAAGTGTTTTTATTGATTGCCTGCCGTGACAGGAAATTAGGTAAACATTGTCAATTTTCTCCGTTTTGTAAGTAGTAACAAACCTAATTCTCCAAATGTTCTTCAATTCTTCCGTTATTCTTCTTTCTAATTGGATGATTAATGACGCCGCCAGAAACCATGATTGATTTTACGCCGTCAAAAAGAAGATTACTAATCGAGTAATCGATCAAGTCCCAATACGACGCGACGCCTAGCAATTTAACGACCTACTCAATAATTTAAACGTTGTCTGCCCCAACGGCCCAGTACCCGCATTAGAAAAATTAATATATCACTTACAGTAAATAATAAACGAGGTTAAATAGATATGGTGGTCTAAGATCTATTTTTGACAATTTTGCCGACCTAATTATGTATAATTTTGTACATTATATCTATTTTTTATTTCCTTGATTATAACATTGTAAACGCAATTATTTATAACAAATGTTCATTTAAAAAAGTTGGCAAGACTGCAAGAGTGCCGTGATAAAACAAAAACATTTTAAAGTATTTCTTAGTTAAATTCGGCTGCCGTACTGTCAGTGATAGTTGTCAGAAATGTTGGAGTTGTCACATTATGTCGGGTTAGTGACCTGAAATCTATTTCACAAAATATTTTATAAAATCAGTAATGTCTAAAGCTTTTTGCAAATAATTATTTATTAACTCTTACGGGGATACATTCCCAGTGCAATATTTGTCGATTTCAAAGTGTTAACATCCTGTGAACAAAATCACTGACTCTTCTTCAATGACCATGTTCTGTGTTCATTGAATAGAAACACTTGCCTTCAACCTTTCTACCACTTCGAAAGTAACTTTCGACTAAAAACTTTTTGTGCTCTAAAGTGTAATTAATTATGAGCCATTGCCACAAAATAACAAACAAAACTAAAACTGAACAAACAAAAATTGAACACGGAAAAAAATTAAACTGGAAATGATTCGGAATTTTGTAAACACGCACTCAAACATAATCAAAATGATTTATTTATCTATAACGATTTCCATAGTTACAATGTATCAAGTTCCGACATACATTTTTCGCTACATTTTCTTTTATCAAAATTTCATAGCACTCTTGACAACTTTTTTAAATGAACACCTTTTATTAATTTTTTTGACTTGTTTATAGTCCATGTGTTAAGGGTAAACTCTATGCAAATTTTGGTATAGGCTGAACAATGTTAAAAGTTTCCTCTGTTTTACCAAAAATAAAAAAAACACTTATAAATCTACAAAAAATCTATTCTTTTAATTTATCTATTCTTTTGTGGAATAAGAGATTAACTTTTTCTGATAGCTTTAGTTTTGAGTTTTTGTCAAGTACCCTCAGTTTACATCGTTTGTGCAGGTATTAAGGTTTAACTCGACACAGAATCAGTTATTTGCTAATTTTCGGTATGTCTACGATTCGGAGACCTTGTTTAAATAATCGAGACAGTTTTTGTTACATATGTGGCGAGTATATATTCAAAAAATTTCGAAAACCGATCCCAAACTTTGTTAAAACAACGTATTTACGATACATTGAACAAGAGATGTGCAATCTAGATAACAAGTGGGAGTGCCTCATATTGTGTGTCAAAAATGCGTCGTGTGTTTACATCATTGGAACGGTGCACCTGCACTCTGCTCAACAACCTTTTCTACACTCTCCTGATCAAGAAAATGTACCATCCTACCATCATCACCCACCAGTTCCAAAGAAACAGATTATAACATAGAAATTGATACCGACAAGGATCCAGATTTTACAGTTGAGTCAGCCCCATAAGTGTTTGATCGAATTAAATCGAATTAAATGATTTAGTAAAAGATCTAAATTTATCAAAAAAAGCTTCAGAAGTTTTGACATCTCGTTTAAAAGAAAATAAATTACATAAACCAAGCACAAATTTTTTTTTTACTGCACCCGAGAGAAAGATTTGTTGCTGTTTTTTTCCCAGCAAAAATGACTTGGTTTCTTGTAACGATGTCGGAGGTTTCTTGAAAAAGAGAGGCTGCCAAGAATATGATCCAAATGATTGACATCTGCTTATAGACAGTAGCACAAGAAGCTTTAATTGTATTCTACTCCATAATAGAAATAAGTATAGTTCTATTCCAATCTATTCCACCTCTATAAAAGAAAAATATAACACAATTTCGTTAGTACTGAACAAAATTAAATACCGGAATCATAACTAGTTAATTTGTGTATGTGTAGATTAAAAAATGGTCAATTTCCTTCTCGGGCAGCAAGGTAGATACACCAAATACCCATGTTTTATGTGTCTATGAGACAGCCGAAATAGACAACACTATATGTCGCAGAAAGTTTGGCCAGTACGCGAAAATATGACGCTTGGTACAAACAATGTTATTGACTTGCTCCTGATAAGTCGAGATTGCACCATATTGCTACCTTGACATATTAAACTAGGCATTATGAAACAGTATGTAAAAGCCCTCGACAGAAATAGTGAATGTTTTGCATTTCTTACACGCAAATTTTCAGGAATAAGCACGAAAAAGTTAATAGCGATTATCTTTAATGATCCGCAAATTAGACAACTTGTAAAAGATTCAAATTTTACAAGGTCGATGAATAAACTTGAGACTAAAGGTTGGGAAGCATTTGTTTTGGTGATGAAGAATTTTCTCGGAAATAATAAGTTGGCCAACTATTTAGAGTTAGTTGAGAACATGCTATCTAATTTGAAAGACTTGCGCTGCAACATGAGTATCAAGCTTCATTACTTGAACTCGCATTTAGATCGATTCCCAGAAAATTTAGGGGATTCTAGCGAAGAGCAAGGCGAAAGATTCCACCAAAACGTACGAACAATGGAAGTACGTTATCAAGGAAGATAGGATACCCATATGATGGCCGATTACTGTTGGAGCTTACAAAGAAATCAGCCTGAAGCCGTTCATTCAAGAAAATCGTATAAAAAGGCATTTCACAGTATTTAGTAACAACGACATTTTAAACATTTTAGTATTTTTGATAAAAATTGTAATTTCCTATTAATAAAAAACTGGAGCTGATAGACTGAAACTAGTATTTTTTCCGTGATCATTGCCGTGATATGTCCTACACAGTACAAAATATCTCAGGAAACAAGTATGTGTTGACCAGTGTAATTATTGATTTTATTCGACAAATAACTAAAACGTTGCTGTTTAGATATTTTGCAAACCGTTTATGAACTTAACAAGTTCTTCAAAGGAATTCTTGCACAACAATAAATTAATCGGGTTTTCCGTCACAAAAATATGACTTAAATATTCAATATTTTTTTACGATAAACAATGTAACACAACTGGTTGAAATTAAGATGTCTTGAATCTCGAAAAATTATTAGATTATCTTGAGGATTTTCTTTAAAAAATTGAGGAAATTCAGACAAGCTTTGTAACAATATTTAACACTGATAAATATTTCTTTTTATAAAAAAATATCCAAGACACTTAATTTAAGATGTTTTCTATGTAGTTTTAAAATTTAAAGTTAGCAAAGCTTAAAGTTCGTTAGTTAATTAATAGCTCTCTACTGTTATGAGATTTTTTTTCTGTAAAACGTTTTCGAATTAAAATTATTGTAAGTCTACCCTCTTGTCCTTGTCTCTCTTTACATCTATGCATCCACACATTTCCTTTTTTGTTTCTAGTAAACAATAAAAGTTTACCAGGAGTAATGCTAATATTGAGAGAGAAATTTTGATTTTGCCTAAAAAGAATGTGATCACTTTTTAAAATTTTTAATGTTTACGTTGTGAAAGCAACGTAATAACTAGCACTGCCAACCTGCCAATAATCAAATAAAGATTTTCAAAGCAACATAACATTTATACACAATGCTCAAAACAATTAGGGAAATTAGCCTAAAATTGAAATACTCATAATCTGCATACAACTTTAAAATATATTTCTATTGCTGATAAAAGAACATGTTCCATGAATAACCAACATGAATTGCCGGATTTCATGGCATAGTAAGCTATTGGTAGACTGGAAGCTGATATGAGTCTCAGCCAGTGTCATTAATAAGCTCTGGAAAAAATTTCAGGAAACTGGCAATGTTTGTAGAAGACCTGGTCAAGATCGTACAGCTTTAACCATTCCTGAAAACGACCGTTATGTAACGTTGATAACTCGCGGAAATAGACCTACTAAATACAACTCAGCTCCAAAGTTAATTTGCAGCCGCCCCAGGAAGATATGTATATATCTTCTGTTTTATACTGTTCCAAACCAATTTTGATCAAATCTACGTAAAAGTGGTGACCAATCTGCCTGTCCCGGGCGGTTTTCTCAGATGGCATCGAAGGGTTTAACGATCATAAATTACTTGCATTTGAAAACAATACAATCTTTATCGCACTAGTAATAAACAGAAAATATGCCATCAGAAATCGGTTGCGTAGAAGTGGTTTATATGCTAAGTGGTCACTGGTTTGCATTCCACTCCCCAGGAATTACAAGACAGCTCGTAGACGCTAGGCACAAGAACATCAGATTGGCAACTTGAAGACTGGAAATCTGTGCTCTCCAGTGACGAGTTGATTTTCAGTCATTTAGGCTTTAGGCTACAAGTCTTGATATAGAAAGAGAGTGGAACCAGATACAACTGCGCATTCGTAAAAGAGAACAGCCACAGTACGAGGGTGGTAGTGTGGGCAGAAATCAGTTTGGATGGGTGCGCTTCGGGCGTTTGAAATCCGATGCGCTTTGAATCCGAGAAGATTGAATTTTTTCTTTTTCCCGCCAGAAAATTGACAGTTCTAAAGTCGGCCAATAAAATAACTGATATAGTTTTTCAAAAAAGTACATCAGTTATTTTGTTGGCCTACTCTAGAACTGTCATTTTTCTGGCGGGAAAAAGAAGAAATTCAATCTTCTCGGATTCAAAGCGCATCGGATTTCAAACGCCCGAAGCGCACCCGTTTGGATGGGCATACGAATCTCATTGATGATAGTCTATTGACTATAGTAAGATACCGAAACGAATTTCTGCAACTTACAGTGCTTCCATATACTGCAGTAGTAAGCAGTCGTTTTATTTTTATGAATGATAATCCTCGATCTCATCAAGCAAACCCGATTAATTAGTGGTTCGAGAATAATAAAATTGAACATACAGGAATTAACAGGACTTGAATCCAACTGAACACGCTTGAGGTGCCCTAGAGAAATGTATTACATCTTAGCCGTAATACATTTACCCATAACATTTCCACTAATGCACGAAGATACACAATAAATAAAGTCGTGGCTATACCTATAAGGCAACTCAGTGACTAAATAATGCGACTTTTTTCAGTTACCAATCGTACGTGTAGGCTTATTTCATACAACTACGTTGTCGTAAGCAAACATTTTTTTTATGTATTGAGGATTGCATTAGGTTAGGCGTAATTTAAAAAAAATATATCACAATAAAAGCGAAGAACAAATAAAGTAATCTGTAATGTAAATAAGGAACAATATTATCTCTTTTCCATTTGCCTCGAGCTGTAAGTGCGATAAGAATTAATAAATTGTACAAACTTTTGACTGCCAAATTGAAAGTTTCAAAACTGTGACATTCAGAAATCTGGCCATTTTTTATCTCATCCAGTTAACATTAGTTGAAAAGAGATAAAATACTAATCTGGGGTAATTTCTAGTCATTATACCAGGTGATCTAAAGTATAGATCAATATTTTACAGCACCCCGAATAATAAAATTCTGCAAAAAAAAATTATTTTTTCTCAACTCATAACAAAATTCTAATCTAGCAATTAGTTATTATAAAACATGTAATAAAAAAATGTAAACATTAAACAACAATTACATTACCGCATTATTGCAAACCGTAAATTCCGCCCCATGTTTTTTTTTAAATCAAAAGTCTTGTACTAAATCTTTGACAAATGTCAAATAGCCGCTTTATTGTTATCATATTTAACGAAAATTATGGAACGCTACACAAAACAAGTATTAAATTTTCATCTTAAAAACAAGCCCTGAATTGTTTGCGTTAATTTTGAATTTTTCCATATTGCACGAAATGTTCCCTACTTTTACCAAACACTGTTAAAAGATTCACCTCTTTTTTTAAATAAACCGGTTAAAGTCGTTTAGATAAATAGGCTTTAATCAACACTCAACATTTAGTAAGAGAAAAAGTAGTTCTCTCAGTTTCAGATTAGATTTTAATTCATTTTGTTAGATATCAAGCATTTTGTGGACACTTTAAAAATGGTGACATGACGTTGTCAAAATAAAAATTAAGCAAATTTGTTTTGCTTAAACAAGACAAAGTAAAGATAAGAATATTATTCAAAGTGAACTAAACGACTCTTCTGTAAATTTAAACACCCAAAAGTTGCAATTTTTTTGTTAAACTTATTCAATTGCGAGCGTTTTTTTTATTTATTATGGACATTATTATATGCACTCAATAAAATTTCAAAAATTTTTGAAAAAGTATCTAGTGAAAAAGAGTAAAAAAATATTTAATTTTCGCAAATTTTGATAAAAAAGAAACGGCGACAAGGTTAAAATATTCTTTTGTTGCTGTAAAAATGACTTGGCTAGAATCTTAGTTTGTTGCTTAAAAAAAGCCTCCAACAATAAATTTCCAAAAAAGTGCGAAATTCAGTTTGAGCATTGTTGCCGTTTTGAGCAAAGTTAAAAGGCGAATACTTTGTAGAGGGTAACTCTAAAAATGTTCTCTAAATTTTTACTTACTCCGAAGAACAGCTCCTGTAATGCTCCGAACTCAAAATGTCTTAATTATGAGATATTCTGTACATATACTCGTATGTAGGTTTATTATTACATAGATGCGTTAGATAAAAAATACTTAACTTTTTATGAGCTAATTTCAAGATAAGATACTACCAGTACTATCGTAAATTTTAATACCTTTTTGTAGCAACAACCATTCACAACCCCGATTTTTTTTAATTTTTCATGGAAACGAAGAAAGAACTGGTATTATCTCAACCAGAAACTAGTTCATAAGAAAATAATTCAAATCAAAATTATTAAAGATTATTTCCCTCATATATTAGTAGCCAACCAAATGTCACAAAAATTCAAACGTCAGCCAATGAGAATCGAGTTTTCTTGATAAAACGGCATGTATAGCTCAACCTAATGGTGATTAAACAGCATGTAGCTTTTCGCCTAGTTACCATGGCACTCCAAACAATTCTTTCTAAAAACAAATGTCAAAAAATTAATTTGTTTGGTGTTTGTAAATTATTGCGAACTTTTTGTTAATAAATGTTTATACTGATAGTTTTGTTATTTGGGAAATAATCTTCGAGAATGTGTAGCTTGTCAATTGAATCGTGCAAATTTGACAAAAAAAGCCCTCCAGTTACGCTGTCGGGCATTCAATATTATCAAATTTGCACTCTTCATTGCCAAGCAACACATTCTCCTAAATTAACCGGCAAAACTTTGAGCTCTTGAAATTTAACCTCTGAGTATATCCATTTTGAGAATCCATTACTAATACTGTTGCCTCTGCAAAAGTTATATTTTATTTTTATAAACTTATATGTTTTTTTGTTTTATTTAACAAATGTAATATCAAAAACAAGTACAAAGAAAAACTATCAGAAAAGAAAACAAATGATTTTCTTTCAAAACTTAAAAATTCTATTAAACTTACAAATGTTCGTTCAGTTTGAAACTCCTAACTGTCATGCTAAGTTTTAGTTTATACCAAACCACTATTATGTGTTCATGACGTATGCAAAGTGTTGGAGGTTGAATCCATAAAATGTCCACCAAAGCTAATTAAAGCTTTTAACTAATAAACTACTTCCATAACAGGTATAAACTCAAACGAAATTAGTCTCATCTTTTTATACTTAAAACCTTGTTCATTAGCTGGCTACATATCATCAAGTTTATAATTTTTCCTTGTGACTTGGTGTAGTTGGAGAACTAATTAAGAAATATTCGTTCATTACTAATTGCTGTACAAATTATAGCAAAAAAAGATTTTGTTTTTTAATGTTTTTTTAATCAGATTCCTATAGTATTACAAAACATCACTTTCATTGTGTTGTTTAATAAACTTAAAAAAAAACTTACAAAAGACATAATAATTATAAAAATACCATTCTACAAATTTCCTACACACGATTTTAATAAATTGTTAAGAATTTAATGAGCCCTTTCAGGGTTTACTTTTATTTAAACATAATTAGTTTTTAGCAAAAAATACATAATACTTTTTTTGATTTATAAACGTAATTAAATTTGTTATAACACCTTCATTAAAATTTATTTAAAACAAAAATAAATTTGTTATATTTATCACCATCGGGGCATAAGAAAACAATTGGATATAGACCCCATCGTTAGCAAAAAACGTCTCTCAAAGAAGGGATATTTGTTAAATTGACAGGCAGCGGTGCTAACAAACCCAGGACATTTAAATTTTGTCCTTAACATCCTTTGGGAATAGTTCTGTCATTGACAGATGACCCAACCGTTTATCAAGTTGCGTGCTCGTAAAAAATCGAAGTTGTACTTTTAAAGTCTCACCATCGATTCTCCGATTGCAAATTCATGAATGGTCTTTTCTCGACATCAGCGATAACAAAGAACGAAATTTTTACGCATCGCTAGTAATACGGAATTGAAGGACCAAATATTTTCGACTGCTTGAAGCAGGCTTATGATAAAGTAGCTTCATCTTGTGCCATTGAAAAACTTGGTTGCATTCGAGCGTCAGGGAGCAATAAATTCAGACTTCTTCTCAGCTTTATAATGAAATAAGTTTGTGATGGATTGAAGAGATTTTGATAAGTTTCCAAAAAGATTGGAGTGCTTTAATTGTGTGAAAAAAATTGCACAACCACACAAAAATTCATAGTCCACGTGAACACCCGCCTCCGAGACATTAATCACCGCCCCTTTATGACAGGTTATCAAATTCCATTGTAATTGCTTTTTGGTGGAAAATACACAATAACTGACACTCCAACCCCCCCAATCTCTCCACCTAGAGAATTTCGCCGGGGTTTCTTTCAAAAAAAGTGCAGACAATCCCATCTTGTGCTTTTTTCTCATGCATTTACATCAAACTTACATGAGACCTCGTAAAGCTTTATTCCTCTGCAGCAACACAAGCGACTCGTCAGTTTACACTGAGCTTAGATAGAGCCCTGAACGGCGTCCCGACGCTCGCGCTTGCGTGTATTTTACAGGACAAGGTGTGTTCGATTCCGTTTTAAATCAGTGATAAGGGGTTTTATCCTTTTGTTGGAATTGTCTTTTTTTTGGGCTGCAGGACGGATAACGAGAGGGTTTAATGGAAGAGCTCGTTACTCAAATCCAAACGAAACAAAACGTCGATATCGGATGACTGTCAGCTTGAGGAATTTTTCAAAGCTATGGCATGTTATTGCATATTCTCTAGCTTGTTTACGCGATATTAAAGCGTTTTGTCGACGCTGCTCTCAATTAATTTCAGGAGACAAAGAGCGATGGGCGTAGATGAAAATCTTGACGCTCTTCTTTTATCACGCTCAAAGTTTACAAAGTCTATTAAAAATTTTACTTGAATTTTTTAGCTTTTTCTACCTGATGCAGGTAATAACAACAAAAATTGTAATAAATAATAAAAGTTATTAAGATAACACATAGATACCGCTACGTACCATAATAATAACTCTTTTAAGTTACGAGAGATCAAAAAGTAAATATACAGGCAAATCGTAAAAAATATATAAAGTAGTTTAGACAAAAATACGTGTAAACAATGAACCAACCTTTAATATAAAGTAAATAAAATTAACGAAGATTTAACAGTCTCTTAAATCTGCCTTTTAAATCTTTTATTAAGTCGTAATAGCATGTTGCTGTTAAGTTCGATCGTTGATATAATTTCTTTATTTTTAACAATATTTTGATCTTCTTTTATTTTAAAATCAAAGTTATCATACCTCTCCTAAGTATGAGAGTTTAACAAAAAATTGGCACAGTCAAATTTTAAGAAGTAAATAATTTTCTTTACTATATCCAAAAATGGTGGTCTTAAAAAACTATTAATAGACAGAGGTTGTACTTTTTTCTTACCTTTATTTTTTCACCTCGTAGAAATGAAGCTCGTTACTTCAGTGTACACTACACCAAAGTGAAAATGATGCCTCCATAAACAAACCTCTGCTATCGATGCCAGCCCACTAGCCGCAACCATGCATAAATTATCTCCTGGTAAAATCATTCCAAATTTGTAAACTCTGGTCTTGGGCAGATTCCTTTCATCGTCTTAGATTTTCTAATAAATTTAATTTTAAAAATTTAATTTGTTTCGTTAATTTGTGAGTTTTGTTAAAAAATAAAATACTACAATTTTTTAAAACAAAATTTGCATAATAAACTTTTATTGTTATTATTTATTATTTAAAATACCATAATTGTAACTGTCTCTTCCATTTTAAATTTGATCTTGTTTGAAAAAATTACTAAACTGTTTGGTTTAGTTAAACTAATGAAATATTAAATACATTCTTTTGAATTTTGCAATTTATTACTTACACCAGTTACAATAAAGACTATGCGAATTATCGTTTTTCTATTATTAAAAGCTTAATAATGCAGATGAGATACGGAACCAACATAAGATCTTTAATAATAATTCATTGATAATATTTATATAATTACAATAAATAGGCATATTGCTTTATCGTATTTAATGCATTTTGTTACTTGTGACGTTTTTGTTTCGTTACAAATTTTGTTTTCACTTTGGCCGATAGTACATCAACCCGTTCAGTGGAAAATATACCTTTTTTCTTTAATTATATAATAAAGTCAATAGTTATTTACAACAAGAGTGAAAAAAGGACAGCTTTCTTTCACGCGAAGCTGAGTGGATGATGCAATTCAAGAGAACGAAAGCGGCCTTACTCTTGAATGCTGTATTTTATTTTGTTTAATACCGATAATTTGTAGTCAACAACTATGATAAGGTGGCCGTATCCGCCATTCAAAAAAGGGAAGAGGAACAAAAAAAGATTGCACGCGGTTATATACAACTCGTTATACCATCCCATATGATTTGTATACATTAGAATGAGAAGTATGATAAAGATAGCGCTATAGTTGCAACCTTACGTTGATTGGCTAAACGGATTTAGCGGCAATCTTAATAGTCAGTTCACCTTGAGTTTCGGTTATGTGGTGGTTTATTTACAGTTCAATTTCTTCACCAAAATTATGAATAAGAAAAATTATAAAACAAAAAACAAGATTTATGTCAACTGCCAAAAAAATTGTTACTGCAAACAATACACTAAGTGAGTTTGCACGTTATTGCTAAGTAAAAATTCCAAAATTATAAGTGGACTCACTAGTAAAATAACTGTACAAACACCCAAGAATGTTTAAAAACACGCAAAAAAGAAGTAAGTAACATAACAACGACTGCAAATGGTGCTCTCAAAATAGAAAATTAATATTTAGGTATATTATTTTAATAATATAGTATTAAAATATAATTTGTTTATTTATATTTTTGCCTTCAAATTAATCAACAACTATTGTGCTAAAAATAACGTTTTATTCTATTTTTAGTATACTTACATTTTTATTCTTTTATGTTCTTAATTCGTCTTTGACAAAAGTTTGGCACTGATAATTGAACATTAAGTTCCAGAAACCGCTCTGCCACCGTTATATTGCCACCGTTATACAATTTTGCTTTGTTTAAACTTAGAGGGTATAACTCTGATTTTTATTCTTTTAAAAGTCGCCACACATTGACATAGAAAGGATGCTTCTATCAAATATTATAATAGCTATAAATTCTTAAATTTTCATTTTGAATATACTTTTTCTTGATAACCTCGAATGTCAGTTGTACAAAAATGTAAACCAGTGAGCGAAAACACGTGAGCGAAAGTGCAAAAACGCGTGAGCAAAGTGCAAAAACGCGTGAGCAAAAATACGCAAACAAAAGTAAACTGGAAACTACGGATACACACCCACTCTTTAAGGAGATATAAAACCAAACTCTTTTAGGCGCCAGAGCAGTTCAAAGCCAAAACACAGCCGTGGCTTTAAAGACAGACTGATCATCAAAATTATTTTATAGCCGTATTAAACGTATATTTTTCTTAAATAAACAAATGTAAATGCCTTATTTCAATTCATTTCAATATCTTTAGTTTTGTAACAAATTGGAAAACATTTAATTTCTTTTGCGATCTTTCTGTTTTAATAAGGTCAAATTTTTATGACAGTTCAAAGACCCTGAGCGGCAAAAAGTAAATTACTGCCTAGTCAACAAAAATTTTGACATAATGACTAAGCATTAAATGTGACGTATTGCGTTTAAATTATTACTGTGGTATTATACGCGCAAAATGGCAGTTTTCGAACTCGTAATAACTATTTTTCTGTTATTGGTGTTATTATTATTAGTTATAGTTTTTTTTGCTAAATAAGCATTTTATTAATAATGTATTATCTGTTATAGCACAAAAAACATTATGTACACCTCGTCTATCGCATGTGTCTAGTTTCCTCAAGACTATTTCTCGTCATAACATGTACTTATATAAAAGTTGTTAAAATGTATGTAGATATTCTTCGAGTAAACAAACAACTTTGAATAATGTTTCTGTTGCTCGAAATTTCTTACAAAAACTATTTTTCAGACATAAATATTTATCTGAATTTCATTATTGACAAAAATATTATCAATCATCCATTTTTACACCGTTGTTGATTTTGTTTCTAAAGAATTATGTGATATGTGCATTAGTCAGCAAAATAAATTATACCAAAAGGCCAAGTTTTTGTGGGTTCGATTTGTTTGCTACTTCATTCTGTTTTGACCAAACTGGTAAGAGAAATATGGTGAAGGCGCCAGGAAACAAGTTTTAAGAATTATGTAAAAAAAAGTTGATATTAAAATATTTACGTCTTATTGATTTAGAATAAATTACTAAACATACTTTTTATTATTATTTAATTTCTTTTATTTCAAGTTATAAATATTTTCGCATTTTATTAAATATTAATCTTCCGAATTTAGAAGCTTTAGAGAGCTTTTAAAGTTAATTAATTATGAAGTCAATCCATTTCTCGGGGGCAGACAAAAGAATCTGCATGCTTCCAACTCGTTTATTTACCTACCTTTTAAAGTAAATATTTTAATGCTTAAACTACTTATCCTTAAACTAAGTCCCATAAACTAATTTTCTGGATTATTTTTTTAAATGAGTAGGTATGTATCAAATTACATAAATGTTTGTTTAAAAAAAAAACCTGTTTCAATTGTCTCTTGCAAATCTAAAAATAATAAATGTATATTATTGGTTCCAAACTAAAAACAATTTTCAAAGTGTCTTTGGGTTTGGTAGCTCAGCATTTAATGAGTTTATTTATTAACACTTTCTATAGTCTGTCTCACAGTCTTATCCCTTTTTGTAATAAAATTATTAGAGGTTGCTTCAATCTACGATGTATAGCTTCTTGTGAATTTCCCATTTGACTGAATATAAATAAACGAAACATTTAGAATTTTGAAAACTAAATTTCAGAAATCTTTGTTACTGCAACAGAACTAAATACAAGGAATCAGGAATTATACTCTTACCCGAAATTTTAATTTTTTAGGTATTGAAGTGACATATTATAACAAATATTTTTTTAAAAACTTGCAGTTTAATAAAAACCACAGTCATTAAACTAAAATAACACAAATATGATTATCTATTCAATAAATTGTTGAAGTTTTTAACATAATAAAATGCATTAAATAAAGATAAATTTGTAAACTGGCGTCAATATTTTGGTAATATTTTATTTAGAATGTTGGTTTGCATTAGAGTTTCTAATACTACACTCACCCTAGAAGTTTTGTCTTTGTCGTCGCGTTAAGCTGAAAGAATATAAAAAATGTGACATTTTTAAAACACTACGTTTTGTGTTCGTTGCATTTTCCGCCATGATGTAGGAAGAAAATATAGAGAATATAGAGAATAAGAATAAAAACGTGAATCATTACTTGCGTTGTAATGGGCTGATTTCAAGTTGACATAATACCGGTAGTATCTTCGTTTATAAGCAAAATTAAAACAATGCGGACTTGTGATTGGTTGTTGCCATGGAACAGTATTAAAATTTGCGATACTACCAGTATTAACTCAACTTGAAATCAGCCCATAAGGTTTTATTACAAAAAAGGGATGAGACCGTGACTTTTAAAATTTAAACGTGTCAAAACTAGCATGTAGAGGCAATATTTTTTTTTAGTTATATTACTCTTGTCCTATCAAAATGTTTATAGTTTTAGAGATATACGATGTAGAAGTTTTTGCTCAAAAACATTGTTGTCGTACATCATATATTTAAAAAACTTTACAACTCAAAAACCAGCAACATTTTGTATTCAAAATTTGGTGTTACGGGGAAGTGGACGACAAGGCAAAAACAAAAAAAAACTGTTTTATAAAGCCAACGTTTCGAATCCTTTATTGATTCTTCTTCAAGGCTTCTAATAAATGTCAGATTTGTTTGGCATGGTACCAATTTGTCTCGGTCAGTGGTCGCCGGAAGAATGATTTTTTTTTTTGTTTTTGTTTTTGCCTTGTCGTTCACTTCCCCGTAACACCAAATTTCGAATTAAAAAATGGACGTAATTCACCAAAATAATTTTGTATTCATTGCATTATTTTGATAAAAGCTATCTCTAGGCAAACTTTTTGCACATATTTCAGTTATACCCACCATATTAAAAAAATTGCTATAGTACATTATCTCTCCTATAAAAACAACTTATTTTTAAGATTTACATTAAATATTTCAAAAAATATATAAACTTATATAAGGCTATTTCGGTTATTATTTCAACGAGATCTATCACTTGTTAAAATTTCTAAACCAAGTTAAAAACACTCTGCATATAATAATTCTAGTATTACTACTATATTATTAACATTTTTTTTATAATTTTATATTTTCAAGTTAAGAAATCATGTTATAAAATTGATTTATAAAAATTAAGTACCTACTTTATCATTTATTAAAAAATCGAATTTACATTGACGTTACATCTGAAAGTAGACAACACACAATTTAATTTTTTTCTAACTTTGTGTTTTGTAACATCAGCGATAGATGGCGCATCTTTGGCAGAATTTTACGGATAGTCACGTCAAATTGGCTTTTTTCTTCATGATTTTGTCCGTACGTATTTCAAATACCTTATAGTTATAATATAAATATACGGCCTACGTTCTATGTCCGTAATGTAACAGAAGTGAGGCAAACATCACATGAGTGCGAGAGAGAAAAAAGATGGTATTCTGTTGCATTGATGTTCAGTTGTACATAAATAGGCATGCCCAACTAATATAAGAAGAGAAGGAGATATTGCATCGTTTCAAGTTATATCTTAGGTCTCTCTCTATAGAAAATAAATAAATAGAAAGAAAGAGCCAATTAAGTGCTTGCTTTGCAATTCTGCGTATTTAGTCGACTTGGATTAGAGTGAAAAGGACATATATCTCTGTATTTTTCTAAATGTTTGCCACAAACTCAGACCCCTTGAAACCCGTATAGGTATATACTAGGGCTGGGCGATACCTGTTTTTAGGTATCGGGTATCGATACCTGCAAAGTATCGATACTTGCCAAAGTATCGAGGTATCGAGCTATCGGAAGTATCGAGGTATCGGAGGTATCAAGGTATCGGGGGTATCGAGGTATCGGGAAGTATCGAGGTACCGAAGGTATCGAGGTATCGAGGTATCGGAGGTATCAAGGTATCGAGGTATCGGAAGTATCGTGGTATCGAGGTATCGGAAGTATCGGGTGGCGATAAATAAATATCACATCAAATAGCTTGTGAATTTGTTTGTTTTCATTAAAATAGCTTGTGTTTCCAACATCCAAAGCACTTTGAATAGGATATTTATTTATAGTCACTCTTTATCAAGGTATCGCAGGTATCGAAGTATCGGAGATATCGGAAGTATCGGAGATATCGGAGATATCGGAAGTATCGGAGGTATCGGGGTATCGGAAGTATTGAGGTATCGGAGGTATCCAAGTATC
Source organism: Tribolium confusum (assembly GCA_029207805.1). Taxonomy (NCBI): domain Eukaryota; kingdom Metazoa; phylum Arthropoda; class Insecta; order Coleoptera; family Tenebrionidae; genus Tribolium; species Tribolium confusum. The sequence continues at coordinate 8,536,288 of JALGAY010000003.1, forward strand.
GGAGGTATCGAAGTATCGGAGATATCGAGGTATCAAAAGTATCGATACTTCGATACCTGATTGCAGTCGGAATCGGTGTACGATACCTGAACAAGTATCGATACCTTCTGTAAGTATCAATACTTTTCCCAGCCCTAGTATATACCTTAATTTATAAGGTATTTGACGTATTTATACGGTCATGAAATGACAGATCAAATGTATGTGAATACCGTTAATAATAATTACCACAAAACAGGCAATTAGAGTATTGAGCAATTATTATTTATCAATTGATATATGGATAAGTATCTAAAGAACATCCTCTGTGTTGTTTTAATATGTTTTATGAAGAATTTTATTTGTGACAAAGGCGCCTGATGATGTCATAAGCAAAGATCGGATTTATATATGTTTTCATTGGCGTTCGTTCTCAAGCAAGGAGGAGATTAAAATTACCGTAAAAAAATATATTTTAGTATTATCACTCTTCATTGTCTAGTAATGATGTAGGTAAATATTTTTCCTTTACGTAAAGACCTTTATAACTACATATTCAGTTTGTTAATTTTTTTTTATAACAATGATTTATTATAACTGATTGAGACGCTGCGCCGCTTAAGACGACTCATTCAACCGCTTATCGTACAAAAAAAAGTAGTTCGTACTAGTAGTTAATCAAGCGTATTGCTTTCGCATGGCGTTTCACTATGCTAATTGATTCTTAAATCGTGTACCGCTCTGCTTTTGGAGCATAAATTATAAATAAATCGTATCTCTAGTCATAAGACAAAGCAGGTTGCGAAAAGCAATTAATAAATAAATTAAAGTGCTGATGTAAAGTTTGATCAAAAACAGCGATGTTTAAATAAATTTATTTTAGTTAAAATTCTTTGTTTTTGGGTCAAACTTTACATCTGCACTTTAATAAATTTACAAGAGAGTAACCAATCTACTAATAATTAAGAAATAAAAGTAAAACAGGTACAAAAGCTTTCTTTAAAATAACATTCTATACTAACCAAGAAATCAACACCATTATAAACTTATTCATCCCTAAAAATTCAAATTAAAATATATACGAAATATATAAGGTGTTTAACGAAAAAATGTAAATATTTTAACCCTAGGCTGAAAATTGAAAATAAATCGATACGTACTTTTTAATTTTTTCAAAATTTTTTTTATTTAGAATTACCTATCAGCTCTTAAAAAGAGACCCAAAGAAAGACGTTTTAATTTTTATCTATGAAAATACTCTACCAATTTTAACGAAATTTGGTGTACGTTATTACTTTACCTTATCATTTAACAAAGTTATACATTTATACACCCTTTATGCATTCATATTATACAAAGAGTATGTCATACAAACATAGTAAAACACTGTTCATTATTAAAATAGGTGAAAATAGGTGGTACCATTAATTAATCACAAGAGCACAAGACGACAACGCAACCGATATGACGAAACCTACATGAACAAATGGGTAGTCAACTTGTGCATAGATGCGAAAAAAATAACACAATTTTGAAAACAAATACTCAAACGTGAGTTAAATTAACACAAAAATTACACAAATATGTCTTACTCAAAATAATTTTACGGTTACACTCTAACTTTTCTTACACTATAGAAACTAGATTATAACATTTGACGAAAATTTGAAATAAAAAATAATTCTGCAAACTTAAGTTAAAAACGTGTTATTTGGATGCAACAAAGCAACCATCACATACTGTTCTGGTAGATCTACCTAGAAACAACTAATTAATTAGTAGTTTTACGTCTGTGTAAACCAAATTTCAAAATGGTTGAAAAAACTCTACAAAATTTGAGAGAATATAATTCGTTTCTACCAGTTTTGTTTTGTAAATAACAGGTACAATTTGAACCAACTAATTATTGCAAATTTACTTGCATTTACTTAATAAAATACGATAAAAATACAAAAATAATTGATCTCTTTTTTTAATAGAGATGCATTAAACCGGTATACCTCATAATACTTAACGGAAGAAGATACAAAGTAAAACATTTTAGTTATTTTCAAATCTGCCGACTAATATAATGGTGTCCGGTTATCTTGAAGTCAAAAATTACAATTGACCAAATAAACAAGTGCAAGAACATTGGTTCAGCTTCAATAAAAATTTGATATAATTACTAGTTAGTGCAATTTTAATAATATTCACTTTTTCTTACATTCCCATTAATTATCAGCTTATAACAACTGATCGTAATGCCAAAGAGTACGGTACAAATTTTATTTATTACACCTTTTTTCCTTTTTTGAAGATAATATCTTGTATGATGTATAAATAAACAATAACAGCAATATATTATAAAGAAACTAACACAAAAAAGATGGTTATCGTACGGTCAAAATGTAGTGTTAATAGATACATATTGATTTTTAATAACTTCTTGGGCCACAAATTCTAATACAATTGTTGTGCAATAGATTATTTATAGTGCTTAGACTCATCTGCTACAGTGCTTAGACTGAAAGCAAGTCTACATACTGTAAATTTCACCTACCGCACTCTAATGTATACTTATCCCAATTCGAAGTGAGTTTTATGACACTGCGATTGTCATTAGGACCGTCATAATGATGCTATTAAAAGGTTTGTCGAAGTCTGTTGTAAATCAAATTCGTTTACCTAAGTCTAGTCTAGTACTATTAAGATTTATGTTTATAGTTTTGTTGACCAGCAGCACTCTGCCTTTGTTACTATCATTACTTTTAATAAAACAGGCCCCTGTCCTAAACACCACTTTGGCTTTGAGTAAGTATAAATATCTGTTTCAAAATCATACGCTGCGCAATTACAAAATAACCCCAATAGCCACAAATGCCAACCTTGTCATTCCTTGTTTAATTAGGAGTAAACTATACTATTTTCCTACTTTTATTTGGCCAAAAATATGTACTCCAAATTAGTCATCAGCTCCTAAACTAAATCAAATAATGTTCAACCGCACAAAAAAACATTTGTTTCTTGTTTAGTAATTTAACTCACGAAAAAAAGTTAAAAAATTTGACAAAAAAAATGTTAAAACAAAATCTAGCGTTCACAGAACAAAAAACAATGAAACATAATTTCGAAGGAGTGCAGTTTTTTTTTAAAATCGTAAAAAAATTAAATCATGGCGATTGAAATCACTTTAACCTAGTTTTAATTGTCACAAGTATGTCAAAAATACTACTCTTTCTTATGCTCTCTTACTCTAGCGACCTCATCGGTCGTTGCAATTCCCTCTAAATCGCAAGAGTTGGAAATTTTGCGAGTTTACCAACTAATTTGACGCGACCACTATTTCAATGCTAAAACGTAATTTTTTTCTTCTTACCTGAATAAAATTTACTAGACGTCACAATGACATTCACCATGCCGTAACTTTTCACAATCATCGTTTTGTAATAATATTTCAAAATTTCCCAGTTTTTTTAACTCAAACCCCTATTACTATATAAAACTTTATGAAAAATTTATTGTTCCTATCAGTCATCATTGTCACATTTGGGATTTTTGTAAGTATTAGATGTTTATAAATAACCTCATTTTCATAATCACACTTTAGGCATCTAGCCTCACAAATCGCGAAGAAGAAAATTTTTTAATCACCTATGCCAGTTGCTTAAAATCATCTCAAGTGAATATCGGACGTGCCCTTCAAACATCAACTGGAGTAATCGATAATGAACCAAAACTAAAAGAATTTCTTTTTTGCATAAATAAACAGAATGGTGTCCAGGATGAAAAAGGAAACTTTTTAAAAGACTTAGTGCGAGAACGCATCACCAGCCCTTTAATACGAGACAAAACAATCGAAGAAATCGTCGAGAAATGTACTGAAAAGCAAGAAACTGGTGAAGAAACCGCTTACAATTTCTTAAAATGCTCGCATGATACTATCATGAGTGAGAAACAGGTTCCCTTCTTTCCTTTGACCAACAGTTATCGAAATTCTGATGAAAGACCTGAATAGCGCATGCACAGGACGCTCGGGTCAAGGTTTGTCTCAGGGATATTTTATGATAATTATTAATTCGGGAAAAATAAACTCGCTTTTTTTATCTAAATTGTTTATTTTTACAGGTGACTAGAATAACACCTAGTTTTAGATAAAGACCTTCGTCACAATCTTACACAAATATTTAACTCGCATACAGTTACGACAAAACGAAGATAAAAAGGCTGAAAGTTAAGCTTATAATAACCGAGGATGTCAGACTAGCCTTGCTGGGGAAGTGTTCAGGAGGAGGTGGATTATCCAAAGTGTAAAAGTTGTCAAATTTTATTGTGTCTTCATCTTCTTCACGGACTAGGCCATAAAGATAGCCGTCACAAATTATAGGACTTCCTACAATAAATTGCAAACTTTCAGTCTTGTTAAAACTCTCTTCATCTAATTGCACTTGATGTATCTGAGATTCCCCTTTAGTTTTAGTAACATAGTAACATTCTTCTGACGTGTTGTAATAATTCCCAACGATTTCAATGTATTTAGGTCCGGCCGATTTACTATCCACTTCCACAATTCTCTCACCAAGATTTCGTGTTTTCTTTGAATTGACTTCAACCGCGTTGACCTCAATTTTAACTGTCATTTCATCAACACTATTAAATGACCTGTTGTAGACCAATTCATGTACTGCAATTTTTTGTGGTTTTACAAAAATTCCAAAAGATTGTTTTTCGTTTAGACTTTCGCTGATATTTACAAAAACGGTTCGGAATTTTTCCACTTCGTATACATCACGAGTAGTCAGATTCAAAGCCTTGTATAATTTGGTGCTGCTTTCTCTGTTCCATCCAAATTTCTCTACTAGTACTGTCATAAATTTTGTAGCATCCATTGCTAGTACCTTTTTGTGCATGAAATTTCTTCCAGCTATAAAAATTTCATCTGTAGTTTTTCCAGCTGTTTCCAAAGCTTTATTGACATGTTCTTTATCATAGTTTCCAGTTTCTAAAACCTCATAGACATCACCAGTTCCCACAGTCGCCAAAAGAAACTCTAATTGCTTCATTGATAAATCTTCCACAACTTGCATTATAGTTGCACCATTCAATTTCAAATCTGATTGCAAATCGCGATAAAGCTCAATAAAGTCGATATCAAAAGCTTCAAGAACGTATTTTAAGTTATTCACCGTGAATGCCTTTTCAGATGTTATGCCAAAATAATTTAGTAGCTCAATAGTAGCATCTAAATCGTATTGATCCAATTTGCTTAACGTAATAATATCTTCTGTCTTTATGTCATGCATTTCGACTTTATTGGTTAAAATGTAACCAATGATTGCTGGTATCCGTTCTTCACGTAAAACAAACTTAAATTCGACCAAAAAGTCGGCATCCTCTGCAACACTTTGTCCCAAACTAAGTGAAATTAGCACTAATAAAACTCCGAATAATTTCATTTTAAGTGACAATGTTCGAAATTAAAAAAATTCTTGCACTTACTTAAACTGTGTCACATGAGGTACTAAGTCAAATGAGTACATATAACATTGAAGAAACACTAAAAAATATGGGAGGTAATTTATTACTTTATGTTGAACAAACAACAATGATTTTTTTATTATTTTACTAATGACATCTAGTTTGCTCTAAATAGTTTAATAAAATTTGTTTATAATGTAATAGTGACAATTTAAGAAAATACTTTTTAGTTATTTTTGTTAAGTTTACTTATTTTATGATACCGCCTAAGTTGACTTTTGGTAAAGGTCGGTATCAGAATAGATATCTGTTACAAGCTTTTTCTTGTGATAGCATAATCCATGTCATGTCTTTTGGTTGTGTTTACTTAAATTTTTCACTTGTACACTTCCATAAGGTCAAATTAAAATCATGTGTAAAAAATGTTCTAATACCTAGTTACTTCTTTAATTTAACTGAAGATATGCAAATTTAAATTTCGTCATGTTTGTTTAACATTTACAAAACATTTTTTTTATTTTTCGTTATTGTAACTGATTATTTATAAACAGCTCTCATAATAAATTAAAATTGTAAAAAAATTGTAAAATATGGAGTACTCCTTTTTTGGAAAAAATTTTCTCAACCTTAATTTTTAACGTAATGGAAAAGTACAAACTATCTTGTGAAATTATTGTAATCAACGAGATTTTTCGTGATCTGAATACACGTGTCTATTATATCTCATTCTTCAAGTTATTTTTGACTTAAATAGATACAACGTTTATAAAAAACTTTTATTAGGTACAAATAATGAAAGAATTAAAATGCAATTCAAACCAACAAGTTTAATCAAATAAAATTCTTACATAAAAGTAGCAGAGCGTTTTTGAGAATATATCTCATCGGTCTCATCAGTGTCTAAATAATAACATACAATAAGAAATCAAAAAGTTAGAAAATGTTAGAAAAAACTTACCAAACTTTTGGCAGTAATAAATTAAAAACATAAAAGAATAAAAATGTAAACCAAAAATAGCATCGTTACTTTCAGTAAAAAAATTGTTGATTGATTTGAAAGAAAAAATAAAAACACAAATGTTTGCTATTTGGAAAATTAATAAAAGATTTTAGCGACCTAATAGTTATTTATGTATCAAGAGAATTATGAGGGTGTTAATTACAGAGGGCAACGGATTTACAATGTACAGAGCCGTTAGGCCTGAGGTATTGTAAGTTGCCCGAGATTATTGACATCCAGCAATTCACGTGATACATAATCAGTTTTATTTCCTACTAAACAAATCCAAAAAACAAATTACAATTTTATTTCCTACTGAACAAATCCAAAAAACAAATCTGCTCTTGGTTAACTAGGCCTAGTTACTATGGATTTATTTCTAGACAACTGCCTAAACAAAAATTTCAGAATTAGTAAAAAATGAGTGAGAACGTGAAAAACAACAATATTTCCGAAGAAGTATTAAAAAAAGCTGAGAAAACTCGTGCTGCATTAGTACCAAAAAAATCTGAAGTGGCGAACAAGAAAGAATACGACCGATTTTAAAAATGGCTAAAAAAGAACCATACTGGCAGCAGCAGTGTAAACAAAATAATATTACTGGCATATTTTCAAGATATGGTATGTATATTTACTTATTTTTTTTTCCATGCTCAACTATTAGACATTCGTTTCTTACAGTCTGAATTATATAGTCCGAATTCCTTGTGAACTAAGTGGTCTATGTTGAAAGCGATGATGGCAATTCGTGATAGTGTAAATACCACAAAGTTTCATAAATTGGAGGCCTTTCTTAAACAAAGGAGTAAAGGTTACGAGCCAAAAAAGTCGAAGGTGCTCACTGGGGATGACGTTGTCAAGTTTTTAAAAGATGCTTCTAATGAGGCGCATTTGCTTCATAAGGTAACGCATTAACTTGTGAAGATTATCATCTCTTTAACGCTCTACCGTATAGGTATTTTAGTTATGGGTTATTTTGGAGGATGTAGAAGCCAGGAACTCTTGAATATTAGGATTGGTGATATTGATGATAGAGGTTCGGTTATGGTTGTTAATATCCCGGAAAGCAAAACAGATGCCCGTAAGCAATACACAATTGTGGAAGTAATGAAATTTTCTGCATTGTCTCTGGTGAGAAAGTATATGTCTCTACGTCCGTCAGGTCAACAGAGATTTTTCCTAACGTATCGAGACAAGCGTTGTACGGTTCAGCCCGTTGGAAAAAATATAATCGCAAAAGTTTCAAGCAAAGTTGCCAGTTTCATGGGTTTACCAAATGCAGAAGCTTACACGGAGCATTGTCTACGCCGGACTTCTGCTACTGCCTTAGTCAATGCAAGGGCAAGTATGACGAGACTCAAGAGACACGGCGGATGGAGGAGTTCGACTGTAGCAGAAGGATATTTGGCTGAAAGCATAGAACTAAAGAACAAAACGGCAAAAATGTTAGCTGGTGTATCGAATGAAAGAAGTGCGGTATCAACGTTTAACTGCAGTCATACATGCACTAGCAGCACTTCAATGAAAAAATCGTTTAATTGTAGTGACACGGGAAACAATTTTAGCGGTAGATTTGAGAACTGTAGCCACAGACCCTGTAGCTTTGTTTTTGTTACTTCTTCTGAATCTAGATTGGAGGGAATTAAGAGTTTATAATTGCCTGCTATAATTTCCACGGGAATTATGAATGTCATAATGGTTACCGTAACTAAAATAATATTTGGCTATATTGATTAAGTAGGAAATAAAAACTTTTAGAACTTCTCTATTTTTCTATCCCCTTCATTAGCAAAATTTCTCTTTCTGTCATATGTGTAGTTTCCATTCAGTGTTTTTGTGAGTAACCAACTGTGACTTTATAACCCTTCTGTTGCCACCCGGAAAATCTTGGAATTTTATAATTTTAAAAAAAATTTTTCTGATTGATACAATATTAACTAATATTGCCTTACAATATGTAATAACACACTCATATTTCCCTAGAGAAATATGAAACGATCATATTGTCCCAAGGGAAATATGAAACGTCATATAAAAGAAAATCTGAAATGTCATATTTTACTATGAAAATGTTTTATTTAATGTGCGTTCTGCAGACGCCAAAGATTTCCATAAGTAAAACGACCTTTAAAATTTAAATTACAGGTGTAACAGTCTATTCAACAGAGCAGAATCACAATGAAATTTTACCTTATACATCAAAAAATGTCAGTAAGAGCTTCTCGCAAATTTTTTTTAGCTGTTTTCGGGACAACACCTCTGTTTTTTTGAAACGTATCCTTTATTTTTTTCTTTTAAATGCAACATTGTCCTTAGCATGGATAATTTTGGCCACAACGTGTTTGGTGAATATTTCTGCGACTACGGATAGAATAAATTAGTCATACATTCAAAAATAACAAAAATCATAGCAAATTACCAAGTCTTCAAAAAACGTTAGCAAAATATTTTCGTCGGCACCATTCACCGTGTTTGCTGTTCTCCAATGTTGAAAGTCTTCATACATACATTTTACTATATGCAATATTCGATTTTGCTGGAATCAAACATTCCCTGGCTTTCGCTGCCTGTGCGAGCACGTAGTCCGACATTTTATCAAAATATTTTTATGACAGGACGCGAAAATCAAACCAGTCAGCTATGATACCTATTTACAAACACTGTCTCTTATCCTTAGCAACGTTACTAATTGCTAAATTCCAGAATTTATAATCTAATATTATGCTATTTTGACAACAATATTGTTTCAATCAGAAAAAAACTATTAATTCCACCACGGGAAATATGAATATACTATTCATATTTCCCTAGTTGTGATAATAGCTATACTACGGCGTTGGTATAAGTGGTACGTTCTTGTCAACTTGACATTTTAAACTTCACTGCCTACTTAGAGAATAAATTTTATATCGTTACCTAATGAAAAATATTTTTAAAAAATCGAAAAATAAAAATTTTGAACTCTTTTAAAACTTTTTTAGAAGTACGTAGGAAAAATTTATCAAAAACTAATATTGCAAGCATTGTAGCAGAAAAAAGCTTATCTGCGTAATGCTGGAAAATGGTAATGGTGCCAAATAGGTTTTTATCAACAGCGCAACGGCTAGAATCTCCTCCAAAGTGGTCCTTTGTATATTTTACAATGTTTAGTTGTGTAGGCAACATTTCAACCTATTTGGACAACAGAAACTGTCTCAAAATTGACTAACAAGAGTTTATAACATTCCATGCAGACTCCCAACTTAATTTTGAAAAGTTTTAAAAAAAAATTTGATGTTATTTAATGAAGCTCTATTTTATAAACGTGGATTATTCTACATTAGAGTCAAAGCCATTTTACAATTTTTGACAAGGTATTTGAATCCCGATTTTAAACCTTAGCTTACTTTTAATTTTAATCAACAGGTCCAAAGTTAAAAGTGTAAAAATTTTGAAGTCACTATTCATGTTCATCGATCAACTTTTAACTAACTGGTACTAATTATTATTGTTAATTGTCATTTAATTGTCTTGCAGATGTGAAATCAGTAGTAATATCTCAAGAGAGTGAGAATAATTGAAAATAATTTGACAGAATTGCGTGTAAAAGCAAAACTTACACAAAAAGCCGTCGATTAAATATTTTAAGTTTTACTGTTATCAAAAAAGAAAATAAAATAGATAAGCAAAATGCAAAAGTTTGAAATGAGCAATTTTTTCTGACGAAAAGTTCATTTTGACGAATCGTGGTTTATAATGACAATATTGGAACGCAATGTTACAGTGGCAATAAATTTGAAAACCATTCTAAACAGGAGTAGTGCTTATATTTCAGGATGCCGTAATATTAGATTTTGCGACTGAAAATTACAATTAGAAAACACGATACTCAAAAAATAAAAAAGACCTTAAAAACTTGTATTAGAAAAACAAATTTAGAGAAAGAAGGTTACTCTTACCTGTTTTTAATGTTTTTATAGTTTTTTAGCTTGAAAAATGCAAATATGCTAACTGTCAAAACATAAAATAATCTCAATAAAAAAACCAAATTTACACCGTACTCTAAATATTTTTTTGAAGAAATTTAAAGTACGAAAAGTGTCACACACCGCTAAACATGACGTACTAGATTTTGATGACCACTCACTACAAGACTGAATGCCTAATATGTATACCTAACATATCTAAATTTAGACCATTTAATAACTATTTAATATTTAAAACAAATTCTACTGAATTATAATAACAGTTAAAAAAAGTTTTTGTGTTTTAGTTGGCTTCAAATTGAATATGCATTGTCTAAACTAAGTCTAGTCCTAAATTCATTTTATTTAAAATATTATTAATCATATTTCTGTTCCAGTAGGTTTTAAGTATCTTTTCACATCTACTCATGTTTCAAGTCGGATCGGAATATTAAGTCTGAAAACAGTAGTAACTAAAGTAAATTATTTTAATTCTTTAACAAATTCATTAATACGTAATTAATTTACGCGTTTCTCCCTAATCATTGTTTGTACAAGATAATAAATCACTACCGCTATTCAGTGTCAGAAACTGAATTAAAGTCCTTTTAACCTAGTATTCATTTTACCATGAAGGTTTCTGCCCGAGTTAAAGACGAGTGGTTACAAATTCCTTGCAAAGATGGTAATTTGTTTAATTATAATTTTACACATGTATTACAAAGCTTTGCAATAAAATGAGACAAATTATGACATTGTTCTTATCTAAAAAGATTAAAAAAATATAAAACGGGATTAAATTGAATTTTTTAGGTACAAATACTGTAAGATGGTTAGGAGAAGAGGCATGGAGAAAATACCAGAAATTACTGCAAGGGATCCAAATCGATGAACATGATATCATCAATGTCATACAAGAAATACGGAAAACTAGAGGAGGAGCGCTTCTGGATCCTGACGACGTCATTTGTGACGTCTTAGATAATGACGATTTTGTGAACATTGGTAAATAACACCTTTGCCACTAATTACTAACACTTTTTTTAACTTACATACAACAATTTTGCTAACTAATTTCACTAATAATTAGTTTCATAAAATAAATAAGTTTTACTATCGATATTTAAAATGCAAATTAAACGTGGAGAATGTTGCAAATATAAAGTGGCTCAAAAGTATGATAGAACCACGTCTTTATTTGATTAACAAAAATAAAATTTTAAATAAAAACAAAATTTAAAGCAACTTTTTTTAAATTTTGAAAATCAAGAAATTTTTACATAAAATAAATGCGAACACAAATGAGGTGTTCTCATTCAAATTATTTTAAAAGTAAAATTATAGAAATAAAATGGGTAAGTTGTACACTTGCATTCCAAACCAAAGTAGGCTTTCTTGACAAGAAAATTGAGCTGTTTTTTGAAAAAAATTATTCGTTTCAAAAATACTAGCCGCTGAAAAAATAATTTATAGAAAAAAAGCAAAGGAATCTAAAACAAGAGCAAATCAGCAGAAAGTGTGTTCAAAGACCTTAAAAATAAGGTATCACTCGCCCCTCTTTCCCCATTTAAATTCTAGAGGTGAAATACACTGTGCTCAAGAGGGTAGTAAGATCAACGTAATTTTACCAAAAAAACATTTCTCCTGGCAATTAAAATCGACTTGTTTCGGCTTCTTTTTTAAATCAAAATCGCTACCGAGAAAATTGAGGTAAACTGTTTTCAAGAAATCGCCCTGTTTAACTTAAACTTAATAGTTAAGATTTACTTTATAAATAATACAATGAACAATTATCAAAATTTCATATTTAACGTAACAAAGAATTTATTAAATTCTTCCTAAGCCTGTAAATAGTATTAATAGCGTAAATACAAATAGCAATAAATAGTGTTCTATACAAATATATAAATTTTGAAATAAACAATATAGAAATCTTTGCTTAAAAACAGTGTTTACATACATTGTGTATCTAAATAAAAAAAAATTCTTCATCATATATCTAAAAGACTAAAAACATTTGTCTAAAGCAAATTTGGTTTTTTAGCATCTTTCCAACAAGAACTAGCACCTGATAAAATTTGTAAAGTTTTTTCAAAAACACGCTGTATATCTGATTTTAACATTAAAAGTAGAACTATCACCAGGAAAATTTCTGCATATATTTCAATCACACATTGTATACCAGAAAAATTGCTAATACATCGTATTTTGTTCAAAAATAACTTTAAAAAAGTTCTACATTACATAACATTTATATAAAACAATTTTTAGCATCCTTTTAGTGAGGGCTATCACCATTTTTAACATTAGTTTAATAACACCCTGTATAGCGTTTAACTATTCTTAAAAACAATTTTTATTAACTTTAGTATTTATTTATGGCAAAATGATTCTTTTATTATTTATGTATACCGTTTATTAAATTATATTAGGTAGGTATATGTATATCAAAATAATTATTTTTGATAATTATTATTATAGCAAAAGTTAATTTTACAGCAATTAAATGTTTTTAAAAACAATAATTTATAGCATATAGTATTTTTAAAGCATTTAAATTGTTTCCTTTCCGTTCCGAAAATAGCGATAATTGTTAAAACAACAACGTTGATTTGCCACGATGTTGGACATTATTATATTCTACTCCCACAATATTCTACATCAGCAATAGAAGTGTTTATTTATTAACAATATTGGTATTACAGTCACAAGACGATGTGTTTATGTTATCCATTTAAAGTCAATTTAAACACAATTACAAAAAATAACCAGTAAAAATCTACTTTAGGATTGTCTTTAATGTTAGAATCATTTTTATGGGGTTTACTTTAAATATTAGCTAATATCTAATATTAGTTAGTAGTAAATTGCTTTACTGATTATTGACAAATAAAAATGACAATTTTAGCAATTCTAAATTCAACTGGTGACACAAACGCATTATCTGGTAGAAGCGAATATAACTTCCTATAGCAGTTGATGTATGTAAAATAATAAACTGTTATCTGTTCAGTTTATAAATTTGGTCATTAAGTAGTTTTAAAAATGTAAATCATTTTTAACAATAACAATATGAATAAGCACGCTTTATAAAAATTTTAAATACATAAAGCAAACCGATCCTATCGATTTTAGTTCGTCCTGTAATGTTGGTTGCCTATTCACATCCTATACTTCACAAATAAATTCAGTTTTAATACTTTTTTCAAAAAACTATTTCAAAAAAAAAAAATGTTTTAGTATTATAAGTATAATAAAATCATAACAACAACATCAACAACATCTTGAATTTCATTTGTAAAGTGATGAATATAATTTCAATCAGAAAGAAAAAAATAGTTGTGAACCGTGTTTCATGGTAGTCTGTTGATTCTTTCGGTAGCCCACAAATCAAAAAACCGCAAAGTATACAGGGCTAATAAAATTAATTTTTGAACTCGTGAACGTTAATAATTATTTTGTAATACATCATTGTTAAAGGTAGCTTTAAGGATTGCTTGTTACAATGAAAACAATACCTTAACAACCAAGGATCCGTAAAGAGCAGCCGTTAAGAGCGGCCGTAAAGACTAAATCACTATGGAAATACAAATAAAAAACGAACCAACAATTTTCATGTAAACAACGGTTGACATTGACAACGTACAAAGTACTCTAAATCATTTTTTTTAATTAAAATTAATAAAATCAAAAAAATAAATGCGGCCAAATTATTGAGGTATTACAGAAACTATTGTACAGTACACGTTAGGTCCTTTGCGGCCTCGCCAGTATTATTCGACTCGCTCTTCGAGGTCGACTTAAAAAAATTTCTGGCTCGGCCGTAAAGGCTACCCTAACAACTTCTACTGTAATATACTATTAGGGATGGGCAAAGTAGTTATTTTTCAATAACAGGTTATAACTGTTACTGTTATTTTTGAATAACAGTTATTTTTAACAGGTTACAAATAACGCACATAGCAAATTTCATTATCTAATACTAATAGGTGCTATTTTTATTTTTATACATATTTAGAAATGTTTTTTTAAGAAAATTTTATAGTTAGTTTATTTTATGTTTTAAAAATGATATATTATTTTCGTTTTGCATATTTATTCCGTTTTTTACCATAAACACCACCCCAAGACTAACACAAAATCCCAATTAACAGTGTCTTGTGTCAGTCTTACACTCGTTCGTGGTTATTTCCTATCTTTTTTTTTCTCCCAATTCCGAAATAAAATAATTCGCAGTGGTGAGGCGTGAGGTCGACCGAATGCGTTGAAACGTATCGTATACTAGTTAAGTTATTCGTTACCGTCGTGTCGAATCCGATAATCCATAATATGTTATATTGTTAAACGTTATTTGCTACTTGTTGTTTTTCGTTGTCAATGTACAACGAAATCCGAACCTGTTATTTTATAACCTGTTATTTCATAATCTGTTATTTTAAAAAATAAGTAACCTGTTATAACTGCTACAACAAAATAACTGTTATAAAATAAAAGGTTGCTAAATAACGACACATCCCTATATACTATATTATTATTTGTCAGCTGAACGTCAGTTAAATGCCAATTTACAATGCCGATACTGTAAAATTAGTTTTATGTACGGGTAAATTATGCGTTTACGAGTTACTTTAAAATTAAAGTATAAACTTTGCAATAAACGGTTTCTTTAATTTTTAATAAAGAAAAATTGTAATAAATTAAATAGAAGCAACTCGTCAAAATTAGCAGCACTGTTGCAAAAATTTCAAAATTAAATAACAAAAGTAAATTCTTCCCTACTGTTAGAATAATAATTATTCGCTTTCAATTTATTATTGAAATTATTTCCATCAATTATCATTATTAATTTTAATTTGTGACTCTTAATTGAAATCAATTTTTAATTTTTCTATAATCAACAAATTTATTTGCAATAAATAAAACAATTGGAATCAATTTATGCAAATTTTATTTTTCCTTAAGTTTTACGATTTCTGCCGATGGCGATGCCTCAGATAGTAAACTGTTGGGTTCAGACGTTATAAACGCCCATCCATAAATTAAATTTTGTGACTTCATTTACAAAACTAGCAATTTGACGCAATGATATAAAATAATCGTCTTTTCGAAAGCATTCGAATAGTAGCAAAAAAAATTATTTGACTTGTCTTACGATTTCCTTTTTCTAGACTGAAACACTCTCCTTTATATATATAAAAAAAAAGAATTCACGGAAGAGTGTATACACAACAATTGTTATCTTGCCAATGACGTTTCGGCTTTTTATTTAAACTTTTTGTCAAAGCTTCACATATTTTATTAAAAAAATTTTGAGTTTAAGAATAACTTTTTTAATAAAATCTTTCAAACGGCAAGTTTTAACCCGGCAAGTAAACAAAAAAAATTTATCCCTGAACTCTTTTTTCTTTATTTCTTACAATAAATGTGATCAATAATACAAACTCTGCTTGATGAAACCAAAATAATTGTGTTTTAGTTTTAACCACAGATACACAAATCAATGTTGGTGCTATTCCAGAAGAATTGAAACATGTCCTAGAGCCAATGTATCCTTTACAAATAGTTACCTGTAATTACAAGCACAAGACAAGCCTTATTTTACACAATATTAATTAGGAAATTATCTAGTAAGAAAAAATTTGTGAATGAATTTGTTCTGAAACTTTTATGAAAATTACTTTTTAATGAAACAATATTTTTCTGCAAACTTCACTGTTTACTTTTCATAAAGTGCAAAATGAGCCTGAGGCTCAAAAAAAAATTCATTAAAAGACAATTTAAGTAAAAATCATAAATATTAAAATTACGGTTAGTATAACATCTTCCTTGCCATTAAATCTGGCCATAATTTTGTCCCAACAGATTCTAAAAAAACATTTATTTTTTATTTCCTTAATATATTGCAAGTCCTAGTAATTTTCTTCCAGCTGAGAATGTAAGTTAAATCACTTTAAAAATAATTAATTTCTAATTAATTTCTTTAGTACGTCTTTTTGGATGGATCTAATTTAAGTACAGAAATGCTGGTAAATCTCGGCAATGGAGAATTTAAAATTAAGGTAGTTAACTGTGATTTACATCACGTTTATCAATTTTAGATAAATTAGTTTTGTTTCGTAAATACAGTTATCAAAAGAAGCAATAAATAATGTCCTCAAATCCCGTTCTCTGGTAGAATCTCTCATTGACGAAGATCGCTCGGTTTATGGCATAACAACAGGTATTGGAAATTTCGCGGGAATCAACATTCCTTCAGAGAAGCTCGGGTAAATCTTTAGAAACGTAAAATTACCATCTAAATAACTCATTATTTCCCAGAGACCTGCAATACAACATAATCAGATCGCACGCGGCTGGTGTGGGTAATCCTTTAAGTCCCGCAAGAACTAGAATGTTGCTCGCATTAAGGATTAACGTTCTAGCAAAGGGTTACAGCGGTATATCCTTAAACACTCTACAAGGCCTCATCGACGCGTTTAATGGTATCCAATTACTCCCAGAACAATCGAAATTTTAATTGTCATTGTTCTGCAGCTTCATGCTTATCTTGGGTTCCAGAACAGGGCTCGGTGGGTGCCAGTGGCGATTTGGCCCCTTTGGCCCACTTGGCACTTGGGATTGTAGGCGAAGGAAAGATGTGGAGTGCCAAAACGGGGTGGGGTGAAGCTAAACGGGTATTTCAAATTACAATTCAAATTTCGCGCGCTTTAATATTGATCGTTTTAACGTTTACATAACCTCCATTATTACCATAATTTTACTCAGTTATTTCATCTACAAATCGTTAAGTAACGGCAAAATGACTCAAAGAATTGAATTTGGATTTAAAAATTCTATTCATAAACGTGTTAAAATCTGCACGACAATTTCCAGGTGTTGAAATTAAACGGCTTGAAACCTCTGATTTTGGGACCCAAAGAAGGGCTTGCTCTGGTCAATGGAACTCAACTTATCACTAGTATTGGAGCTGAAGCTGTAGAAAGGGCTCTACATATAGCCAAACAGGCAGATGTGGTTGCTGCACTTACTTTAGAAGTGTTGAAAGGTACCTCTAGGGCTTTTGATTCAGATGTTCAGAAAATCAGGCCGCATAAAGGACAGATTGCTGTAGCTAAACGATTAAGAGCTTTGCTTCACTCAGATACTTTTCCGTCAGAAATTGCAGGTAATTGTGAGATTAAGAAGTCAAAATTGAATTAAATTTACTTGTCTTTTAGAAAGTCACAGGTTTTGTAATAGAGTACAAGATGCTTACACCCTTAGGTGTTGTCCTCAGGTTCATGGGATTGTCCACGATACTATTGACTTTGTACAAGGAGTTATACAGACCGAAATGAATAGCGGAACAGACAATCCTGTATCCTTTTTATTTTGTGTTTTGGTTACAGCACTACCAATAAATTATAAATCGGACAAACTTACCAGAAATGAAGTTCGATAATGATCATATCATATGAAAGTTTTGGTCAAGATGATTACAATCTAGTAGGTATCACTACTTTTTACAAGCCTCTATATTCAGAGCAATTTACACTCCCCCTTTTCTCTCCTGGTAAGTTGGACTTACAACTCTTCCATCTTCCTTTTCTATGTTTGTAAGTTTTACCACTGGTTGAACTTACAACTCTCTCCTTTTCTCTCTCAAACAGCTATACCTCACCTCCTTCCTGTAGGTGGTGGGGTAGGAGACCGCGAAATTTAAATTGTACTTTAAATATTGTGGTTTGAAATTCGTGGAAAGTAGCGGTACTTCAATGTAATCGTCTCAAACGAGACTTAATATAATTATAATCAGATTTCCTTTCAGGTAAGGTTGTTTGATCTATAATTATATTTCTTCAACAATACAAGGTAGATGTTTAAAATCATAAAACGAATCTTTTGTTTAAGTGTTCCTTACTATTGAAATTTCTATTTATTTCACACTTTATGATTTCTAAAATTAATATTATGCATATATTTTTTGTCACCCTTTTCATTCAAGAAAAGAGATGTCTTTTGATGAGTCTTGATAGGTTCTTTATAAAATTTGGTGAACCCCTTAGACTGTTCTGACCACCCCGCTGAGCTTTTATTTTCGTCGCCGAAATCTAGAGCTTTTCTTTAATTTTGTCGTCGAAATTTTTTTCACATCTAGAAACAAGCAGGATGTAGCCTATTCTTTGTCTTCTTTTTGTTTTTTTGAGATTTCTTGCTTGCTCATGTTGTTCCCACGAGTTGAGACGGACTCCTAAGCTACCCCGGGGTAACGCTCGTTTCCGAGGCAAAGCTGTCTTCCACAGGGGTTGTCCATCTTTTCACAGGCATTTCACGCGAGGTATCCACCCAGTCATGGCTATTCCAACAGCCTCAACTCATCGTTGATATCAGAAATGTTAAACCGACCAGCGGGTTTGGGATATTTTTTTATAAAGGTTGTCTTCCTCGTGAGCCGCTTACTTAAGGCAAGTACTCCGATCTCGTGCATCGAGACTGATTTAGGAGTGACTGGCACTTTGCCACCCCCTTAACTGCTACCTGGGTTTCACCTGCTTTTACAAGATGTTTTAGTGTCCAAGAGTGTGCCTTAAGATTGAAAAGCGTCATTTTTAAGACTATTATTTTTAAAAGGAATTTCTTCAAGCAGATCTGCTTTGACCGACCGTTGCTTTTGTGTATTAGTGTCTAGGTTTCCTTTGTGAGAAATGTTCTGAAAGTCATCTAAAGAAAAACCTAGATACACATCAATAGCACTAGTGGTTACTGCCTCGTTTGTGCAAAATACATATATTAACCTAAACTCATTCATATCAAGTACATGACGCCGAAAAAACTACCCTGAATAATAATTTAACATTTCTTTAACATACATGGCTTACATTGACAGCGTGATAAACTGAAAGGATCTGGGTATATGTCCCACTTTTGACACTTGACTGTTCTCCAACAGAGCTACCACTTCCCGAGTTAACGCAACCCGCCAGTTTGCCAACCTCTCAAATGCTGAGCTATTGTCTCAACCGACGGTGATATAGTCGATATCGGCAATAGCCCATCCGCACCAGAAGGTTCTTGACCTAACAGGCTAACAAACTTCCGCTTCGTCACAATATTATCAACTTAACATTTATAATGATTATTTATTGTGCAATAAACTACGTTTAAATTGTCTATTTTCTTAATTATAATGTAGCTTGTTTTTGCTGATCGTGGAGAGATAATTTCGGCGGGAAATTTTCACGGGGAATATCCAGCCAAAGTTTTGGACTTTCTTAGTATTGCCATACATGAATTAGCTTCAATGAGTGAAAAACGCATTGAGCGTTTAGTAAATCCTGGTAAGACTTGAATTTCTTTTTTATGTTTTTTTATTAATAGAATAATTTTTTTAAACGCAAAAATTCAATAATACATTTTCAAATAGTGTGTTATTATTATGAAAGACATGCCGATTTTATTTCTAAACAACCTACTCCAAATAATTTGTGAATTGCAGCTTTAAGCGGTCTACCGGCTTATCTTGTAGAAGATGGAGGTATAAACTCTGGTTTTATGGTGGCACATTGCACCGCCGCTGCTTTAGGTTTCCTACACTTTTTCTGCTAAAATTTTTACTTTTTGGATTTATTGTAGTATCTGAAAATAAAGTTGTATGTCACCCTTCATCAGTAGACAGTATGAGTACAAGTGCAGGTCAAGAAGACCATGTCTCGATGGGTTGTTTTGCTGCAAGGAAAGCCCTTCAAGTGCTTGAAAATGTAGAAAATGTAATTGCTATTGAACTCCTTGCAGCTTGTCAAGCCATTGAATTTTTGAGACCGTTAAGGACGACTACTCCCTTGGAAGAAGTTTATGCAACAGTGAGGAGTGTTGTTCAGCCTTGGGATAAAGATAGGTTTATGTCACCAGATATTGAAGCCGTAAGGAAATTATTGGTAGAAAATAAAATTTGGAATGTTGTGCAACATTATTTGATGTTTTATCATGCGCCTCAGGTATTGGCATACAATAATGTTGTGAGATTTTTTTAAATATGACTTTTAGGAACAGGAAACTAGAGTTTTTAGTCCAACTGCGGCAAGCTTAGGACCGGAAAGGGCTAAACCCAGAAGCAGTGGAAGGGTTTCCATAAAAAGGAAGAGTTGTGATTAATTTACGATTAGTACTAATCGTATATTAATCGTATATCGATTAATTAACGATAGGTATATCGTTATCATTATTGTTAATATTATTATTATTGGTAAATAAATTTATGAATTAATAATTTATCAATGTGTTTTATATTGCATCTTTTTGTTCTTTCCTAGTCTTAGAAATGCCTGTAGTCAGTGACATAACATTGCGCTCACTATTTAGTGCAGTGACTTCATCATAAAAAACTAATGCCCGGTTGCACAAACGTTCATCAAAATTGATGGCTTGTTAATCTCTCATTAACGTATTTTTAGCCAATCAGAGCATATTTTTATTTAATCAGAGTTTAGTGGTTTGTCAATTTTGATTGACGTTTGTGCAAACGGGGGTAACTAAAATACAAATTGGGAAGTAACGGTCTGCATTGAGATTGTTTAATATTATATTAATCAGGTCAGTTTAGTTTAAAAATATCAATATTAGTAATTTTTAATTTTGTTTGGTGACGTAAACTCAGAGAATAGTGGCCGCAGCTTTTGACATATTGTAGTCACCATTATACAATAAAAGTATACTTATTGCTTCAGATAGGAAAAATAGTTGAGGAGCTTATTGCGTGCAAAACCGGATATTTCCACGTTTACAAATTTTTCAGGAGTTGAAAAAAACACCCTACATATTTGTTTAAAAAATAGTGTTATTTAGCGAAAACAGTTTAAATTTAATAGGGTTATACAAGTAATTAACATATATTTTTTTGTATGAAAAGTAAACAATTTGGCGTTATTAGCAAAAAACTATTGGATATATCCAGTTTTGCTCACAAATGACATACAGTGAGCGAAAAAATTATTTATTTTTCTGGAAATAAACAAATTTAAATTGGTATTTGCAAAGAGAATAAAAAAATCAAATATGTACTGCAGCCTCTTCGTTCAGGTTATCGCATAGCTTCTTGAGTTTCGTTCTGTTTTTCGTTTCTTCCCCCATTACTGTGTAATAATTTTTTATACAACAAAACGTCTTCTCTCTTTAGCCAATCATCCCCAAAATGTTTTAAACTTTTTTTCTTCTTATATGGATATATCCGCTCTTGTTTGCAAAATTTAGATAGATATAACCGACTTTGCTCCAAATGTCCAACTTTACTTAACGCATTTACGAGGATTTAAACGGTTTTGGTTGAAAACGGCTTTATGGGCCTATAGATATTACAACTTAGATTCAGAAATCACCAAAACATGATTTTTTGTGAAAAGTGGATATATCCGGTTTTGCACGCAAGCTCCTTAGTTGTTGTAAAAGATTTTTTGTATTGTGGGTTGCCTCAATGTAGGCGTCAGTGTTATCACTTTCACTCTAAAAATTATAAAAAATAATAATAAATCTTTTATGGATTGTTACTTAAAAATTTTTCAAAATTGTGTGTGTGTTATATTATAATTATTATCACAGTTATTATTGTTAGCAGAGGTAAATGTCGTTAGATACATGTGGTTTATTAAAAAAATATAATCTTGGATGGAGAAACATCTTGTTAGTATTATTATTATGAGCATCCACAACCTAAAAAATTGATGTAATCACTTGAAATTTCATATTGCTAATATTGTGCAATAAATTTAGTGCACTTATCATTAGTAATCAAAAAAAATAATACATAATGATATATGCGACATTAAAATTAAACGATATTTTCGAAAAACAAGTATAGAACAGCGTTTTGATTGTGATTTTTTGATGACATGAAACCAAAAGTTTTGTTCAAAACACTCAACAGTTCATAGCAGTATTGTAATCGTAAGGAAAATCATAAACAAAACATAGCAAAATCAGATGGATTTCTCTAGATTATACAGCACGTATTTTTCTAGAATTTTTCTTATGAGAATTTTAAAAATTGCTCAATTTTGAAACACATGCCACTAAGAATTTCAAAAATAAGTAGTAAACCCTAACTCCATTATCTGCAAAAACTTTACTTTAAAAACTTGTTAGTTTATAAAGCCAAAAAATAGCTTTTTATTAAGTTTTGAAAACGTCATTCTTTTTCTCAAAAGCAATTATGATTATTATTTTTACAATTAATTGTAATTTTTAACTTGTAAACTTTAAGGAGTGGTATTTTTAAACGAATAATATAACATTTATTTAACAACAAATTAATTGACAAAAACAACTCAAAAATATTTTTCCGTAAATTGAACAACTCATTAATACACTTCTACCGCTTCTAATAATCGCCGTTGATAATCGCTTCGTTTCGCTTGTCAAACTATTGCGATCTAGCGATTTTTCTGTTTATATACATGTCGTAGGCTATGATAATTACAAATTTAGTCGCTTTATAAAACTCTCAATTAAAACATACCAGGTTACATTCAGTCACTGTTTAACAAATATTATAATTATTTGTTAAATTCTAATTACAGCATAACTCTAGTGCTCAGGGCGCTTCGCGCCTAACCATTGCTAAAACATGCCACACTTTACAGTCATCTACAGGCTAATAAAGCTACCAAAAACTTTTGTTTTCCGAAATCTGTTTATTTTGTTAAAAAGGAATTAAAGCTTAGATACCCTCAAGTGAGAATAGGTTCGTTTTAGTCATATTACATTGACAAAAATAACCATAATCACTTACACGAGGTGTTTATAAATGATTGTAGGGTCGTAAGAGGCTGTGGAAATAATAAAAAATTTTCCGCCTTTTAAAGACAATGATTTTAGCTATTATTACAATTATTATTAGGCAACTAAGTAACTCCAGGAACTATTCTCTAATATTCCGTTGCAAAAATAAGATGTTACAATGAATATTTGTCATAACAAAAATTTACTCAGCCTCCTACGACTCAAAATTATTTACAAACACCTTGTATTTTATAATTAGACAAACACCTATCCAGCGTTTTATAATAAACCTAAAATTTCTCGTCGCACTGTAAAAACTTTCAATTTTTTTACTAATGTACAATTTGCCTAGTCGTTTACAAAACACACTATGAAAAACAATTAATGGACTAATTTCAAATTCAGATAATACTGGTGGTATCTTTTTTTTTCATAAAAAATTAAAAGAAAGCGGAGTTGTGATTGGTTGTTGCCACGAAAAAGCATTAAAATTTGCGATACTACCAGTAGTATCTCAACTTGAAATTAGTCCATAAATCTGTAATTATCCTACGTTATACAGCGACGTCCTCCAAAGGTAAGCCTGGGTGGGTACGTGCCCACTCCCAAACTTCATGTGCCCACTCCCAAACTTCATGTGCCCACCCAAATACAGTCGAAAATTTAAAATTATTTTCAACGTTTAAACAAGTGGTTTTATAATTGTTTGATTGTTAGAAAAGCCAGCAATCAATATCGGCTGTATATATTTAATTTCACTGTGGTATAATCAATTTGCACTAGCCGCATGAGCAGTTTTTTGACAGAAGGTAGCAACCAAATTCTTGCTTAGTTATTTACAATTTTTTCAAATTTATTTTTTAATAATTATTAACTTAGATCTAAAATTGACTATTGTGGAATGTCAGATACAAAATTATGATACATAACTAACCCGAGATCAAAATGTAACTGAATCAGAGCAGGCTGTGCCAGCGTAACTGTAATAATGTGTCATCATTACAGTTACGCTGGCACAGCCCGCTCTGATTCAGTTATGATTCTATCTCACCTTATTTCAGACTATAGTATTTCTCTAGAAATGAGTTGAACTAATAAAATAAGTAAAAAGAAATAACACGTAATTCTAATTCAGCACTAATATACCTACAGTAAGAACGAGAATGTATTAATAAATTACAAGATTTAGTTTTACGTCTTAAGACTAATCGAACAAAACTATCAAAAATACGAGATACCAGAGCTTGCTTTAGTCCAGCAATTTTACTTTTTAAATATTTTGTTTTCTTAAAAAAAACTTTATTGTTGGGCTGAAAATTATTCAGCTCTATATATTTGGCTAACCCTATACAGTATATTAAGTCAGAAGAGCGTAGCAAGAACATCAAATGAAGCTGAGAGCTACCCATGCTTTTTATCTGTGTGACGCACAACTGTTTTTTGTCTACATTTAAATACGTAAATAAAATTTTTACTTCTAAATCAAAAATGTAAAATTTAATTTTAATTGTCACATAAATGTCAAATGAAAATGACTAATGCAAGCTTTTATAAAATTTTCTGCGAAAAAAATGACCCTTTTAGGGTTGCTATGATTTATTTCCCCTAAAATTAAATAAAAAATATATAATTTGTATTCAAAAAATGATTTTAACTTAAAGAATTTATTACAAATTAATTAAATGAAAAGACGACAATAATGATTGACTGTTATCGCAATCACTGCAAAGTCTAATTTGTGTGAATTTTTAAATTGTTTCATGTTTATGGATTTACCATTGAAATCGGTGAATCACCGATTTAAGAAATATAAATCGATTTATTGCTAAGAGATTTTCTATGTAGCATTTGTGTAAAAATTTTATTCGGAATATTTATCTACAAATATAATCTATAATTATATTTGTTATTTTATGTTCTCTTTAATAAAAACTAAATATTGAAGTCTTCTGTTGTTAACAAGATAATATTATGTTAAGAACAAAAATTGCTTCAGGACCAGAATGGATCATTTTCGGTAGCATAAGACACAAAATGGTATATAGTATATCAAGGGATCTAGGTGCATCATTTAATTCTGAAAGTAAAGTTTGGAGTCTAAAGGCCCGAAAGCTCTGAGGGCCTCAATCACTTGAGGGATTAAAGCACTTTAGTTCTGAGGTATATATGCTATATTTTGCACTTACGATAAATAAAAACAAACGTCACCTTAAGTCCCAAAGACTATTAAATGTCACTTTTAATTTCCAAGGAATTTTAAATGACACTTTAAGTCTTTTGAGACTAAAAGTGGCACTTTAGTTCCTCTCAGTTGATACTTATAGTTACTCTTAGTTGATACTAAAGTTGATACTTTAGTCCCGTAAGCGCAATTTTTTTTTACTGTATTTATAAAATTTTTAAGTCTAGCGACACCTTTTTGAAACAGCCTGTATACAGGGTGAGTCTGCTAAAAGTGATTCTTAACTTTTCTCAAAAACTGGTTATTACATCAACTTCAAAGTTTGGCATTAAAAACTTTGTTTTTTGCACAACACAGGTGAATTTTTTTAGAATTTTTTTAATATTTTTTCTAATTAATATTAATTAATTTGTTCAAAAAAATCTAAATATTTCCAATTTTTAACATTATTCTAAAAGAAAAAATTTCAAAATATTATTTTGTGCAAAAAATATTTAAAAAAAAAATGTAGATAACCCCAAAAAATAATAATATTTATTTGATTCCTAAGACGCGTTTTGGTGCAGCACTGCCAAGCTGAACTTGCTGTCTGCCGTAATTCGACAATACCTACCCCTCTAGAGTCCAATCGTCGAACAGGTATAGTAATAAAACCGCCCACTTTTGCCCGGGACATTTGAATAGTAGCTTGTAATTGGCTGTTTTGAAAACTAGTGTTTTGGTATAAGACCCCACCCACCCTCTAAGAAAAAAATGGCGTTTTTAGGTTTGAAATTTTATATTTTTTCGAGTTATCTACATTTTTTAAAAATATTTTTTACACAAAATAATAGATACTTTAACATCTTTTTTTTAGAATAATGTTAAAAATTGGAAATATTTAGATTTTTTTGAAGAAATTAATTATTATTAATTAGAAGGAATATTAGAAAAATTCTGAAAAAAATCACCTGTGTAGTGCAAAAAACGAAGTTCTTAATGCCAAACTTTAAAGTTGATGTGATAACTAGTTTTTGAGAAAATAGCAGACTCACCCTGTATAATATAATGTCATTCTATATTTATTAAATCTATAATATGTAGTTTTTGTCATAATTTTTGCCTATAATACCTCAATTTATTTAGGCCGATTAAATACACATAAAACACATTATCTCCTCCGTCAATTTCGTTTATTTAAGACCTTTCTCTGATGGCTGTTTGCTTTTAATAAAGCCCCCGAAATCGAATCCTCCTTCTATTTATCGAACCCTTCTGTTGTTTCAACTTCGGTTAATTGTAAATAATAACGTTACGTCTTCGTTTTCGTGTTTCCTATGCTCCGTCAATGTCAGTCGAGTTTAGATAGTTTAGTTTAATTAAAGCATCTCAACGTGACAGCCTCACGTAATTTATCAACAAAAAAAAATTTCTCCAATGATAAGGGTGCAAAATGGGAATAGGGGTTAAAGTGCAGATTATGACATAATGTTAAAAAGCGGGATGTAACAAACATTAAACTTGATATGAATCAGTAGAGGGGATTAATTTTGAGGGTGGATTTCACTTTAATGGTAGTCAAATGTGACAGCTTGACAACATGTCGAAAAAAATGCAAACATCTTGAAACAAATCATTGTCAACAATAGAAAATTTGCATGTAAATTTGGAAGTTTATGTAGATTAATTACTGGAGCAATCTACTTCCTCCTTGCATTACTTTGGGCTCTTGGCTTTGATAGCTTAGAATTAATAAGTTGAATTTGGAGACATTACATTAATGGTGGAGCGTTTTGCTTCGCAAAATGGTAATCAATTTTGTGAACGTCTTACATCTTGCGGAAAGTTAGCTTTAAATTACAATTACAGTTAGTGAATTCCTCTATTTGCATAAGATTTATATTAATATTCTCTACACTAATCTATAGTTTTAGTGAAAAGGTAAAAAGCTACAAAATTGATGTACATTATTAAATAATAAGAAAAACCAAAAATAGTCCATTTGTATTATTATTTTTAAACTTATAGCTATTATTGACTATTTGTTTTTAAATGGTTTAAACTCAAATCTAAGAATTTTTAGAAAAAAATCATAGAAACTTTCAAAAAAATATGATTTTTACTATTCTACCTTTCGTAACTTTAAAAGTGTATCCAACAGCAAACATTAAAACCAACTTTTTCACATCCTAAATGACAACAAAAATTACAGCAATTAAAACAAAAGAATATAATAATTAATAACTATTAATCAATTATTTTTTAAACATTTAAAAACCTTGACAAATTTAATTAAACTATGTTTAATTAAGTTTAGCCAAAAATACACACACAAAATAAAAGAATTGTCAGGTTTTTTTTTTCACAAGAAAAAAATCGTTAAACGTTCAAAATTTAAAATACTTAAGTGAGTAGTGAAATAAGATGTATGTAAGGCATTTAAAAAAATATATTTTTATAAAATAACGTAAAATACCGTAAAAAAACAAAAATCTTGAAAAATTTTATTTAAGAAATAAGAAAAAAATGCGAATCATTTATTCGCTAAAGCGATGGAAGTCTAGTAGTAGCAGTTTCAAATCTGAGCTAGTCTAGTAGGGTGAGACCAATGTGAATTCGAGCCCCACCTAGTTTTAGATGTTTGTGATTATGTATTTGTCCTAGACTAGGTTACAAATTACCGTAGTATCAGTACATGAGCCAGTTAACAAAGATACAGGAGACGCAGTGACGAGACTTATCTAAATCTATCACTGAGCTTACACTAGAGTTAACCGTTCCGACCTTATTAGTTATACACCAAATATCATTGTGCAGAATATTTTTAGACTTTTATATGCCTATTTGCGTATCATTAAAAAATCGACAAAATTTAGACTCGTTGGTGACCAGCTTAGAATTTTTTTTTAGAAAAATTGGAAATTGTTTAGATGCTTTTAGTTAATGTTAAACAAGAGTCATTTAAATTTGAACAGTCACAGAAGGTGAGCTTAACTCTTAAGAGTCAAAAAACCAAGAAATGTTTTTTTTAAATTTATTTGGTATTTTTTTACTTCTGTTATGTAGGTACAGTCGCAAACGCTAGTAACATAGCATTTTTTTTATATTTTGGATGAGACCTTAGAACTCAAAAACTATTTATATGCAAGAAAAATATGGGGTACGTCAATAATTAATTTTTGTTTTTAAAGTTTTTGCTAGAAAGAAAAGTTTAGCTTTTATAGCAACAAAACTAAAAAATGTTAACATTTACAAGTTTTTTTTATCTCAAAAATTTAGCTTAGGTCCTGTGACCATGCAATTTAAAATTATTTTTATCTAACACTAGAGACCTATTTTCATCTTTCTGGAAATTAAGTTCTGCAAAAACTTTAATTTTATTGGCCTTAGCCCAAACAAGCGCTGCGCGATTTGTGCATACTCAATCGCACCTACTGTTCTGGACTAGGGTTACCAACTTTTCGATATTAAAACAAAAAACGTTTTTAAGATCGTATTCAAAATTGTTTTGCAAGGAATTGGGTTAAATTAGATTTTTATTTAAAAAAAATAAGTAAAAACTGTCGCCGCGGTCATCCAAATTTGATGGAAAACCTTAAAATATACATTTGTGAAAGTCAAAAGCGAAAATTGTTGCAAACTGCTTCGTTTGCACTCGCATTTTTTTTAATATTCAGATCGAAGAACCATTCTATTATTTTTCTAGAATTTCTCTTTGTTTGATCACAAGTCCTAACATTCCGTGCTTTTCTTTTTCTTTTAATAGTTGTTATTTTTTCTTTTTTTCTTACAGACATCGTTTTTCAATTTTGCCTAGAATCTCAATTTGTTTCTTTAAAACCTCCCAATTTATATCTTTCTCTTACAACTTAATTTTTTTAGTGACCTGTTATCTTCAATTCTTCTAGAATCCTCTAAATTAAATTTTAAATTTTTTTTAGAATGTACATTGAAATCTGATCTTTAGGTACCCCCTTTTCTAATTTTTGTCAAATCTTTTTTTTTTTTCTAGAATCTACTTTAGCTATTTGTAATTCTTCCAGCACTCTTTCTCTTTCATTCGTGGCTCTTTTTGCTTTTTTATAAACCTTTTTTTTTCTTTCTTTCTTTAACATATTGTGTCTTTTTTTTAATTGTTATTGTCCTTTTTTTTCTAATAGTCACTGTCTCCTTGTTTTTTTTTTCTTACAAGTCATTGTTTTTTAACTTCATTGATGTTCGTTTTGTTTTTACAACATCTTTCAAACAACGTTTTAAGTTCATCTTTAATTCTTCTTCTTCTTTCGTTTGTCTAGAATTTTTCTTTGTTCTTTTTTTGTTACATGTAGTTTTTATTCCTCTTTTTCTTCAAGTCGTTTTTTATCAAATTGTAAAATCTGTTTTAGTCCTTTTAAAATCTTCCAAATAACGTTTTTAATTTTTTTTTTAAATTTCTTGTTTTAAAATTTTTCTTTGTTTTTTTTCTGGTATTCGACAATTAGAGCTTCAGTTTCTATACCTGTTTTAAATTTCCAATGTTTACTTGTTTCTTTCTGGTAAAAGAAAATAAATTTAAAAACAGATCCATTAAATATACTAAGTGCAATTGAAATCCGAACACCTAGAAAAAATGATTGTTGAACGATGAAATTGTAGGGGTTTGTTTAGGAGGTCTTAAAAAGCAAACGATTAAATTTTTGTAACAATCGAACAGCGTATAAGGGTGTTTGAAAAAACTTTACCGCAAAACCTTAAACACAAAAATGATAGTTTTTTGAATTGTAATACGGCTTTATCGCTCTGAAAAAGATAGTATTAGAAGCCACCTGATGCAGAAATGCCACGTAGAAGACAAAAGGCAAATTTTTCCCAGCTTCCCGCGTTTGAATGGGGCGCACTCTAGGGCAGCGCGAAAGTGTTGCTTTATTCTGCGAGATTGTTGCTGCTGTGGGGCGCAGTGTGTCAAGTGTAGTGGATGCATTGCAGGCATGGGCAGAGAAAGGACGGACACAGCGTGCTAGAGGAACAGGGGCTATTAGAAGAACTACCCAGCGCGAAGATCGTCTTCTGCGACTAAGGGCTCTAAGGGACCGACGCCGCACTGTCTGTGGCTGATGCATGGTTTGCAGCAGTAGGAAGGCTAATTCGACTCCGCACCGAATACCACAGATTGTGAACCATGTACCTGAGATCTTACCGTCCACACTTGGTGCTCCCGCTGACGTAAAATCATCGTCGTCAACGTCGTGACTGGTGCGTCGAACGGCAACAATGAAATGAAGAATGGTATCACATTGCGTTCTCGAATAAATCCCAATTTTGTTTGGGAGGCCACGATGGTCGGCAACAGATCAGACGGATGCGTGGTGAACGTCGTCGTTTGGATCTGCCTATTGAACGCCACGTACACCGCACTTTTGTTGTGATGGTTTGGGATGCCATTGCATTTGATAGTAGGTCCGGTTTATTAAACATTCGTGGCAACATGACAGCCAAGCGCTATGTAAACGATGTGCTAAAGCCAATTGTTGCTCCTTATGTAAGAAGCATTAAAGGCGGAATTTTCCAGCAAGACAACGCACGCCCTCATATCGCTCGTGCTTCTCGACGTTTTTTGAAGTCGGAGAATATAACGATATCTCTTGATATGTTCCCAATGGAAAAAGTGTTGGATTGAATGGGTCGCCATATCTGTGATTTACCCCGTCCTCCAACAACTTTAGATAAACTCCGGGTTGCAGTATAAGAAGCATGGGACGCTGTACCCCAGGGGATTGTAAATAATCAAATTGCAAGCATGCCTCAACGCGTACAAGAGTGTATAGAACAACACGAAGCACACACCCATTACTGATAAATCGGAGGCAATTTTAATAAAACTTGAATGATTGCTTGGGTGGGCCCATGTTTTCATTTTCCACAAATATTATCCTTAAATAACTGCAATTTTAGGGTGTTCGGATTTCACTTGCGAGTAGTATACATCTCAAAGACTAAAGGACAGTTTATAGAATGAAAAAACAGTCCTTTGAAATAATGGACAGTTAGGAATCTTATGGGCTGATTTCAAGTTGGGATAATACCGGTAGTATCTTCGTTTCCATAGAAAATTAATAAAATTTGTTGTTGTGATTGGTTGTTGCTATGGAAAAGTATTAAAATTTGCGATACTACCGGTAGTAAGAGTATCTCAACTTGAAATTAGCCCATTAGTCTGAACTAATAGCACTAATTGTTGATAATTAATTACTAGAAATATCGCAGTGAATAAACACAAAATACTACAACAATTCGCAATTTTAAATAAAATTTTAACACCTTTTTGTCTAAATTAATCTTCAAACTGAGGTAAATTGAATATAAGAAGATCATACTTTTTTAACCTTTGAGAAACACAATTATAACACATAATAATAACTATACATATAATAATAAGAGATGACTGTTTAAGTAATATTTAGTCCAACATCATATCAAAACTAATTTAAAAGAAATAGTTCTAAGTATTCTTGATTCAAGAGATATAGTGCTCGCCAATTAAAAAGTCGTATAAGTAAAATAATCGTAAAAATTATAAACAGTTTTTAAATTAAGTAGCCGTGGCCTTGATACAGTTGACCAGCTTTGCTATCGATGTAACAAAGCGTAAAATAACTAATCACTGTCCCACTGGACAACTATGTCAACATTTCGTTACTAATTGATCAGAGAAGTGCAGCTGGGCCAAGCTTAAACTTAAAGCCAACCCTGTTCAAGAGCTACTTATACGATAGAATAAAAATTCGAATTTGAGAAACAATTTTCAACCTATGACATACTACATATATTAATAAACCCGCGGTTGATTTTCCTGATTTCATCATCCCGGCAAGTCTGGAGCAGCCACAACAATCTGCAAAGCACAAAGCCTTTAAATGAACGATATATGAGGGTACATCATATAAAACGTTAACCCCAAAGACATGAATCAAATTAGCAATTAGGAACCTAGTATTCTCAACAAAGAGGAAAATATATCATTATGAGTAATTTTCCTCTTTAAGAAAATTCGCAAACACGAGAAACCCTTTAATTTTCAATTCGAAGCTGATAAAGCTTTGTTTCCCAAACATTTCCAACTGCCCAATTACCAAGAAAATTTAACGCATTTCAAACACGCACTGCCTTAAATTAGACGCTATATTTAAAACAACCCTCTCGAGAAAAAATTGACACGATTAGAGAAAAGAAAAGTGGGCAAAAGCGTGGCTGAAATTTGACTCCAGCTCATTAAAATAATTAAGGCTGGCCCAGTTTCACACCACAAAGAGGTCTATTCACAGTTCTTTCTTTCCTCTACGACCAGGTTTATTAGACATGTGAAAGAAATGAAATAATAAACAATGCGGAAATGCGCACGCGCTTGTCTTACCCGGGCTCCATCCAGTTCTGGTAGCGCCGTTGATACAGAAAGACGCGTCGCGACGCCTTCTTGAAAGCACCAAATCAGTGAGACCGAGGGTAAGTTGCACCAAATTAAAACCAACCGTTCGAAACTTTTAATTTTTGAAAAAACACAATTTTTTTTTCCAATAAAAATAAAGATTCATGCAACTTTATTTTAGCAGGGTGTAAAAGCCGTCGGAAACAATTTGGTTTTTTTAACAAAACTTAACTTGTTGCCTGAAAGACTCCGGCAGTTATTTTTTGCAAAATAGAATTGTGGTAATAACAATTTTATTATTTGCAGAATCGCTGCATGAAATGAGCCGCTTCGCTGCCGCCAAAAAGACGTCGAATTCTTCCTGAGTTATGTTAGAGGCTTAGACGGGGTGCTCTTCGGGGGTGTGCACAAGACATGGCAGATCACGATAACTTTGACGACGAGGTAGGTGCAGCATTGATCGCAAAACTGTCAACCTTTGTTTGGTCATGATGAGGAAAATGCCAATGGGGTTTTTACCTTTTAATCGGGAACCAAGTTGGTTTTATTCACCTACTTTTCACCCCAATCGATAGCTTGCGGGTTGGCGCGGTGCGGAACGATCAAAGTCCTAAATGGACTCTCGAATTATACAACTTATGATAAAATTATAACGCAGAGTAACCGGTGAAAGAAAGAGAAAGTGGGGAGTATAAAGGAAATAACACCTGTTTCGGAATTGGGAAGATCTGATGATCATTTATTACGGGAGTGGAAGAATAGGGTTAAATTCAAGAGAGCTATTGTTTGCTTGATTTGTTTCTTTGGTAGTTAAAAAAGAACGATAAAAAATATAAAAGAGTTTTTAAATTTAAGTAATTTATTTGTATCTAATAAACAACTAAATATTTATCTACATAAAACAAAAAGGTTTTAATTATTTTCTTTGCTTTTTATCTATAAAAAGTAATTATTTTTTAGGAAACAAACAGCAATAATTTATTTAAGTTTTTTGTATTACAATAAAAATATCTGCTTTAAACCAAGAATGTATGAAGTTATAACTGTAAACCTAAAAAACGCATTAGCATTATACATTTGTGTGAGTTTCCACTTTCATAAATTCACCTAAAGATAAATCCCAGTTCTAATTTTATACTTTTTGAAAACTTTTGGTTTAATAATTTAAAATTGTTTGATATTATTGTTGCTTTATATTTTTGCATACAGTAAATCTAATAAAAATCAGATTATTTATTTAATTATTAGAGTACTCAAACCATTTAGAAAACTATTTTGAAACCTATAAAAATACCTACAGATGGCTATCATTCAGTGCGTTGAGGTCATTAAAACTACAACAAAAACTAAGAAATAACAATTTTTATTAAAAAAAGTCGTTTAATATATTAGAAATGCTATTTTTTAAATAATAATAGTTGAATGCTTTAAATGCGTTTCACAACATGCATTAGTTAAAATTTTGATTATTGATAACGTCATCGCATCAAATAGTGGGTAACATAAAAAATATATAGGTATTATTAAAACATATAAAAAACATATTATACATATTTTGATCAAAGTTATGCAAAAAAATAGTACAATATTACACATACAAAAAGTTTGCACCTAGCATTACCTTTGTTTGTGAAATTTAATGCATAAATGCTTGGACATGTCGATTTTTTTTTGAAGGGAGACACATTTTAAGAAAATTTTGCAACCCATATCTTTAATCCTCTGACAGGGGTTAACCGCAACCTTAAAATTTTAAATAGGAAGTGGAGTTGAGTAACATATAGTTTTAAAGAGCACAAAATTATCTTTATAATAGTATTCCATTTGTTGTGTTTTACTCGAACAAGTAATGTAAAAACGCTTTAAGAATTTTCAATAACGTAGTTTTGGTATTAGTGGAAAAGGCATGTAATTTTTAGTTATTAGGTGTTATAACAACTAATAAAAACGTTTAAATGTATTGTCTATTCAGGATTACAAAAGTAATCTTCAAAAGTAAAATTGAACAGGTAATGTAAGAAGATTACTTTCCTAATCCTAAATACACAATACATTTGAACGTTGTTTTTAGTTGCTATGACACCTAATAACTAAAAGTTACAAGTCTTTTTCACAAATACCAAAACTACGTGATTGAAGTATCTTAGGCTTTTTGCATTACCTGTTCAAGTAAAATACAACAAATGAGGTACTATTGCAAAGATAATTTTGTGCTCTTTAAAACGGTGTGTCACTCGACTTCATTTCTTATTTAAAATTTTAGGGTTGTGGTTCACTCCCGTTAGGGGGTTATAGATATGAGTTGCAAAATAATATTAAAATGTGCCTTCCTTCAAAAAAAAATTTCACAAACAAAAGTAACGCTAGGTGCAAACTTTTTATTGGACCAGTCTGTATATGTCATTGAAAAGAAATGCTGTTAATCCTTCGATGTTTATAACCTTAAGGCACTTATACAATTTCGTTCTTTTACTATTATTTTCATGATGATATTATTAACATCGTCATTATCATCAACTAACTAATCAAATTTAGGTAAAGACAATAATATTGACTTTAAATCTAAATGTTTGTTTTGTAAGTTTTTTTAACAAGTAGAAAATTAGTAATAGTTAATTTTGTTAATTTAAACACAATAATAATTAGCAAGTAACATTACGCTAACACACATAACTCTAAATAAATTTCCGATCTGCTACTTCTTTTTTCCGGCTAGTTTCTCTCTCTTATCTACTGAGTAAGGAATTTCTGTCGGCAACTTCTTTCATTTATATAAAATACACTAACTTCCCAGAAATTTCAGGCAATACTCTAATTATAATGCCTACTTATTCTATTTTTGGTTATATGTTGGCAAAACTAATTCAGTTTGTAACAATATGTTTTTACAATTATTTTGTATTATTGTTTTGAAACACTGTTTCAACATAATTCGAGTAGTAAAACAGCTATATAAATTTCATCTTTTTAAATGTTAGTTAAAATTGCAACGTTGGTAGAAATTTTAATTTGTCACGTAAGTCAATACCCTACTAAATACACAATTATTATGTTATACACACTAATTTTTACTTACTTAAGTATTTCCATTTATAGGATCTGCTTTACTGCCTAGTCAATAAAAATGTGGTGTTATCTGTCGATTGGCTAAAAGGGTAAATTATTTCTAAAGTCAGCATTTTATTGAAAATTATTATTTGTTGAAAATATCTTTATACTTCACTAGTCTTTCGTGTTTGTGTCTCAGTTAAATTTTATCAGAGTTAGTATATTTACCTTGTGAAAACGACTACAGCCAAACGTGGCATTTCATTATTTTTTTAACTATCTGTCTTGTTATTAATGCTACACTAACAACAACAGTAAGCAACAATTACTGCTCATTCAATGGTTACCACCGAGACAATTCTGCTTATAATCCCTAGGGCAGTAAGCACGAGTCCTAGAGCGGTAAGCGCAAACCTATTGCAGATTAATACTCACTTGTTCTTTAAGGTAATTAAAAAAAATAGTATATAAACCTTAAGGCTTTAAGCGTTTTTCGTGGTCTCTAATAACCCTTAGGTCACCATGAGCTTCGCTCTCAAACCATTTCGAACTTAATAAAATAATTTTGAAAAATAATTCTTTTTGTCTATACTACATCAACAATACCAAAAGTAACTTAACAAAAAGTATATTAGACTTCAAGAATTATAATCATAATTTTTCGTAGTCTTTAACGCTTAGGAAACTTTGAGCTTTGCCCTCAAATTATTTCGATTAGCGTTTTCGACTACAAAAAGTTGTGCTTACGGCTTTTTAAGTCAAATATACTATTTGTTAAGTAACTTCTACAAGCGCCGATAATTTCTACCGCCCATACCATAACAGCAATACTAATAACATTGTGCTAAAATTGCTTCATTAACAAAATAATAAACAAAATTGCAAGAAATATTATTTTATTTTGTTAGTCAAAATTGAACAAAAAATAATAGGTAGATATAATTTTTTTTTAAATTGTCTAAAAATTTTAAGAAAATTGTTTATTAGTCATTTATAGGCACTCATTTTATCAACTTAAACTTGCAAATTTGTGCCTTATTTAAAATGCCTTTTTTTAAAGCTGCAATCTGAGTTTCACAAACGCTAGTGTGTTAACAATTTTACAGCGCTCAATTTTTAAAACATTCTGCTGTTACCACACGCAAATGTAAACTCTAATAAACCCCGAAAGCTTCCAAATATTTCAATCCAAAGCAATAATTCTTAATGCAATATAGGTTTTGGTACTAGAAATCATAAACATTGTAGCTGTTCTAATATTTTTTTAATTAATGTTACACATTTAATTTTATAAAACTGGTTTAAGTGCTCCAATTACACCCAAATAAAAGTTTCAGAGAAGCACTCATCATGAATGCGAAAAGTACTGGAATTTTACCCGGCGCCTCCACCATATGTCACAAGCGGCATTTGGGTTTCCAGACATGCCAGTGGCTACCATAAAAATATTTAATATTTGATGTAATCAAATACATTTTCAATAAACAAATTATAACTCAAAATTACTTTAGAGTAGACTCTGTTAAAGAATGTCACAATTTTCTAACCGCGATGGTCACCACACCAAATCTCAGCTTAAAGAATCTCCCCTACAGTTAGTGCTTCCCGCTTAAATTTACCGTTTTGTTAACATCAACAAAACTTAACAGTTAGTTTTTTTACGAAGCTCTATCAGCAATTTTGTAATCAGCCTAATTGTAACAACATATGTATATCAAAATGTGTCACAATTGTAATTTATAAACATTTTTATAGATTTTTAACAAGCTTTGGTAAATGGCTTAATAGTTTCCAAGAATTGTCACTAGAAAAATGCATAGAGTATATTAGACAGAACAAAGAATAAATTTTAAATATTCTACAATAGACCTACGATGAAGTATAAAAAGTGTGTAACTATTTTAGACTAATTATTATCTTATTATATTTTTTATTCATATAATAAACCATAACTGAAAATAAAAACAAATAATTGTAGATATTACATTATTTTCAAAAACATGAAAGATTTTGAATAAAGTAACAAGGTTCCACTTTAACTTTATTCTTAACTTCTACTTTAATATTTATGTTTAACAATATACTACTTTAAATTTTAACCATATCTATTTAATCTTTGTATTTTCTACAAGTATTTACTTTCTTATTTCTGTTATAAAACTGTTTTTATTACTTTATTTAATAATTATTGCTCAGTTTTTATTTTTTTTAGTATAAAATTAACATTTATTGCTATTGCATTTAAAACTCAATGTTTTTTTGCAACATTATTTTGTACATACATATGTCTTTAAACTGGGTGTCCCAGAACTGGCGAATCAGCCGTAAACTATAAGTTCATCTCTTCAACCTAATACCAAATTCCAAAAAAAATTTTTTTTTCAATACTTTATCGTTTTCGAATTACAACAAATTTTATTTTAACCAATCACATAATAAATATTAATCCTTGTATTAGTAAAAATAATATTCACGTTAATAAGCAATGAAATTAATATTTATTATTTAGTATGTATTATTTGGTTGACTGTAATAACTAAATTGTCAAAGTGACAAGTGTCAATTTTGTCAAGAAGGTTAGTTAGGCCTAATTTCATTGCCTAGTAATATAAATATTATCTTTACAATTAGTATTTATTATGTGATTGGTTAAAATAAAATTTGATGTAATTTGAAAACGATAGAGTTTTAGAAAAATAGAAAAATATTTTTCGAAATTTGGTACTAAGTTGAAGAGAGAAACTTGTAGTTTACGGCTGATCCGCCAGTTCTGGGACACCCTGTATATTTATAGTGTTTTTTATAGTGTTAAGTTGATTAGAGGCATATCCGTCTAAATAAATTTACGTTCTACAAACTTATTTAACAAAGTAAATTAGTAGAGTTTGTTGTTTCTAATTAATTCAATTTATGACTTAACTTCGAATTTGACGACAAAGCTTTTTGTCTAGATAAGCATAAAGTTAATTTTTTTTTGTAATCAACATTACTTTAAAAAACCATACGTACATTTGTATTTATTATTATTTTATAAAAAATTATGAATTACGAATGTTGAGTTACAAAGCACTTACTGAAAATTTTGTTCACACTTTCTTTGCACATTAAAAAAAGTACAAAGAAGTTGTTTTTTAAATATGCCAACTGCTAATAAAATTTTAATTAAGAAAACAATAAATTAGAATGTCGAAATACGGTTAATATTTTTATTCAAATTTGTTTTAAAATCAAAGTTTAAATAAATTAAATATTAATAATTCTTTTAATCTCTATTATTGAAAAAGATATTGTAATATAAACTCTAATAAATAATAATAAATATTAAGTAATAAAACAAATGATCTATAAAATGCGGATTAGAAATTATAACTCTATTTCTCATTTTACTTATTTTTTTCAATACAAATTTTATATAATAAGTTGTAATATTTACCTAAGTTCATTATTGTATTTACATTCATTAACGTACATTATCATTTATTTGTATTAAACCGAGTGCAAAATCAAATATTTAACAAAAGAGCGGTAAATAATTCTTCTTCTATTTTAAGAATGAAACTCTCAAATAAACTTTTAATTTATCTGATTTTCACCATAAATTCTCTCATTCAAGAACCATTACAGTTCATAAAATTTTAAGTGCTACTTATCAGGAAAGCTCACTTTATTAAAGCAAACATTTTTCTGAAGATTTGATATTTCAGACGCCGAATAGCGTAATTTAATATTGGCTTCATGTCGTCAAATATCCGGATACGGATGTCAACGCTGCTGACCTGCAATCCTAGTAGTAAATGGTATATTTTACGGCGGACGCCATCTGCTGAAAACATAAAAGGCTGGAAAGCGGTTTCCTGAGAGGCGAAATGTGTTTCAGTTCTACTGTTTTCATCGAATTTCCCAACTATGTTTCAAATGTTAATATTCAGCTCATGTGTGTGCTGAAATTTTAGTCGATTTCTCTTAAGACAGCATCGTTAATTATAAGGTAGTTAAAATGTGTGTTATTGTTTGACCCATAATTAGTTTTGTACGAAACAGACACAAAAACAATTTTAAAACTAGAATATTCAAATTAAGAAAAGTGTCTAAATGGATTCTGAAAGGGCTGAATATTGTTTGGATTCTCATCTCAAAAATAGTAGAATTAATCTTTTTAATCAAATATTACAATTTTAGCTTGTTTATATGTAGGTTTCACAAAGGACATGCAAAATTAAATCAAACTACAAAAAGATAATATTATTTTGTATTTACGAAGAAGAAAATTTTAAATAATTGTATTTTTATTTAATAACAGAAATACTGAATACAAGTACTAAAAATTGTTGAGAATAATCTCCTTCTAACAACTTATGTAAATATGTACACGACATAAAGATTTCTGATGTACATAAAGCAGAAATTTACATAAATTCCCATGCTTTTACGTGAATTTCCTAGAATTTCTCATTAGATTTGAGAATTTACATAAGAAATTCAAAAAAATTTTTAAGGACTTCCAAAAAATTGTTATACATTTTTTACATTTGCTCACTTAGAAAAATCTCCGCATAGCGCTGCTAACATCGCTACTTACCAAAAACAAAAACACAAAACGTCAAATAAAAAAAATGACAACAAAAAAGCACAACACTGAAACATTTTACTAAAGCGCAATATGATCAAAAATTTGAAAATATTTTTGTTCAACACAATTGTGACAGATCTGATTTTTTTGTAGGCTGAAAAATAGGGATGTTAGCAGCGCCATGCAGAAATCGCTCTAGTTGAGCAAATAAACAAGCTGTTACAAACCCCATTTTTAATTTATTCAGTCGGTTGTGCTTTCAACCTACTCTAATTATGGTGGTTTATTTTAATTTAATAATTTTTAGAACAATTTTGACTACAGTTTATTGGTATCAAACACAATCAAATAGTGCATTTGACAGTAAGGCTTTCGTTCTCTTAAATTGCATTGTCCATTCATTTTCGGTTCGTGAACAAACATGATATTCACCTGAACAAAAGCTTCCTCTCTCTTACTGTAAATAGCTATTCTTTTTTTCAAAAATAAATTCCTGTGTATGTTCTGCATATGACAAAACAATATTAAAAAAATCCGCTAGGAAGACGAATTGCACTCCATTAGTCTTCAATTTCACACTTTTGATTATAATTCACACTGTAAATGTCGATAATTTCAATTTATCATACGTCTTAAAAGCAGTAAATATAACAAAAACACAATTAGTGTTGCAAGTGCTGGATAAAATATTTAGCTATTTTGAAACTCTAACATGACTAATTCTAATAGGAAAAGTGCTTTTACATCTAAAGATTTTAAGATTTATTCTATTGAACATCAAATATAAATATAATATTAAAAACGATTTCCAAAACCACATCAAAAATTATCAAATGGAAACAGCGAGACCAAAAAGTTTTATAAGAACTCAGCAAAGTAGGTATCAATAGGGCGACCTGATAGGTGCTAGTAAGAAAGCAAGCTTTTAGAACAGGCTAAAACGTTGCCGAATGTTATAGATATCGCGCTTGGCAAATGACAACAGCAGGTGTGTGGGAGTAACGTGTTTAACGAATGTGTTTTTAATTTGTTAAAATGCGTTACCAATAAATTCTTGTTACATTAACACAAGTGTCCTTCATCGCACTTAACTCAATTAACTTATATTAGGTATTGAAGGGCGCCAATGTATGGCAATTTAATTATACTTCTTTACAGAGCAATTTATTTGTCATAAAGTTAAAAATTCATCTATGATGTGGTGAAAATTACCAGTGCGGCGACAATACAAACCATATTTACATATACAGAGTGTTTTGAAGGTTACTTTATAGGTTATAAAGTAGCCTTAAAATTATAGCTTTTGTTGAAAGAATATAAACAATTAATATCCGATTTAGCATTGTTCTATTAAAGAGTATTAACAGGCAAAATTTCTGCATATATTTCAATCACAATATGTATATCAAAAAAATACTTTAATATATCGTATTTTGTACAAAAACAAGTTTTTTTAAGCAAGCCGTTTAAACAATGAGGTAACTTTACCTTTTTTTAAAAAGAAGACGCTTTAAAACAAATTTTAGCTACTACTTGCAACCCCATAGCGTTTGCTAATTTATAAATTATTTGCTAGATGAGCTTGGTCTGAAATAACAATGAGAGAAATCGTATAAGTTCCACAACTCACTAATTTAAGAAATGTTCCAATGTTTTTGGAGATTTTCCTTATTGTGTATGCTAATTAGAATATTCAATCAACAACCGATGCGGTAGGTAACAAAGAACCATTTGTGAGTTACTTACATATAATTTTGAACAAACTTAAAAACACTTCAAAAAACATTTGACACTTTCATGACACTTATTATCAACTATCTCGTATTAACGCAAAAGTTCCTAAAGATTAAAAAACTAACTATTGTACTTAAAAAATACGAAAAAAGCGCAAAGTTCAAAAAAAAGCATAAAGAACTCGTTTCTAATGTCACTGTGGGCACTTATTCTTTATAAAAACTTTTTTTGGATATTCATTCTTTATCTCAACGCGTTTTTTAATATACTATTTTAAAACCGCAAATTACAAAAAGTAAAGTAGAATTTAATTGTTATTACTGATAAGCAAAAAAATGAGAGAAAGTCGAGCTTTGAGTTGAAATATTCTGTTCAGCGCTTCTCGAATTTCCGAAGAACAAAGCCTTGGAATGCCTGATTGACGATATATTTCTCGAGAGCCTCCTTTCGTCCTTTCTGTCTTGATTAAAGCACGGCCTGAATTAACTTTATCTCCGATCGAAAGTAAACTGTGTGGAAGCTTCCGTTAGCCATCGTATCGCTTTTATATATCTCTATGAAGTATTCCCATAGCTCGACCACAAATTGATTGTAAATCGTTTAAGAGGACTTCCGATTTTATCGGTCAACTGTTGCCATTCCCCGTGAAAATTTTTCTGGCCATCGACATTTTTTTTAGATACAACTTATGCCTATCAACAATCCAATATATTCTCGTTAATGTTCGTCGACCTTTTCAACAAGCAAATAAATCAAGCAGCGCTTAAAGCTCCGTGTAACCTGATCGCGTGTCTTGACATTGACAAAGCTCTCGAGCGCTTTCACAATATACAGAATCAACCTTTAAACTGGTTATCTTTTCGTGACGCTAGACCCTCCGGTAACAGACGTGTTGCTCGTTCTTGTCGACCAAAAAATGCGATAACAGCGCTGAAAAAGCTCCAGAAGCTCATTTGCATGAAACAGTCGGCAATCGGCCAAAACAAGGTTGCATTTGAATACTTTCCTAAACTCATTTTAAAAAGAGTTGAGCCCCATTGAGAAGATCTGTTCGTGACAAGTTGTCTCTTGGAATTCGTTATACATATAACTCATAGAGAATATTTGAAAAAGATAAAACATCAAATCGTGAGGGATTCAAGACGAAAAATGGCAAAACCCGGTCAAGAATATTGAGAGCTTTTAACGTAAGGTTCATGTTTCTAAACTAAACTCAAACTTGAACAAGAAAAACAAAAGGGAAGGATCTTGTAATCACACCAAAAAACTTTTTCGTTTTTGAGAGATAAGTCAAAATGATGACAAGTAGAGAAAAATCAATCCGCACTTATTTAAATCATTCTCTTATACAAGTCTGAAATCAAAACTTTCTACGTACAAACTTTGCCACCTCGGAATTAGCCCTGTTTGTAAAATAAGAACAAGTAAAACTCCGAGCTAGTATTAAACAGTGCAGCCAACGCAGAGAAAGTAAAACAATAAAAGTTGCAAACAAAGATTTTCTTGGCTTCCAACTTTGGGAAATAACCATTAGCATTTTTATATGTATTTTATGATTTCTCTTTTTACATAATTTGTGTATTTCTTTTGCAAGGCATGCATTAAACCCAGAAGCGCGTGTTGAATTTCAATCCTTTTCCAATTTTGGCAAAAACTCTAAATTTCCCCAGCATATTACTAGCACGATATCTGGTAGAAATAAGCTGTAATTTCGAAAAGAATTGATTTAATTATAAAGGGTCTGGGTTGTACACTAACGCGATTGCTCATGCTCGAGTTGTGCTAATTTAAGTGTCAAAGGGTGGATTAAGATGTTACATTAAAGCAGCATCTTTCGAAATTAATTTATTCTCTTTTAATTAAACTTCTTTCTTATTTCAGTCACTATGATTAAAAAATAACAATATGTATTTGAATGAAA
This sequence comes from Tribolium confusum, assembly GCA_029207805.1. NCBI lineage: Eukaryota > Metazoa > Arthropoda > Insecta > Coleoptera > Tenebrionidae > Tribolium > Tribolium confusum. Next base: position 8,580,254 of record JALGAY010000003.1, read on the forward strand.
AAGAAGAGGGCTAAATATAAAAGTCAAAGAAATTTTATTGGCAATAACCAATTATCTGTCTTTTATTTTTGCATGAATGTTGGGTTGACTGAATATTGATTACTTGGTGCTATTAATACAATGCTTTCATTCAACTGAAATACGAAATAATTAAAAACAGGGAACGGAAATATCAGCGACGAATGAGATTTTCATCTATATTCAATTTGTTAAATGAAATTCTACCTGAATCTGAACTAACATAGTTTGATAGTGTCGAAACTAATCGAGGAAATTTTATTTCTAAAAAGAGGATACAAAGGAGACATCAAGTCTGCAACGAGAAGTTTGTTGTCACGATAAAATTTTATATTCCGTATAAAATGGACACCGGGGAAAAGAGACTTGCTGTAACATTGTACTTTATTTAGTTTTAAAAAACAATTGATGACTTTTGAAAGTTGTAAAAATTGCTATGAGATTTTGATAAAAAAAAAATGTACCGAAAAATGGATGACAAAATTTGATATAGTGTACCTATGGACAACATTATAAATAAATAAATCATTTTAATTATTTTTGAGCCTAATGTTTACAAGATTTCCAGTCATTTTCATTTTCAGTTTCATTTTGTTTTTTTTTGTGTGTTTAGTTTTTGTTCGTTCTAAGTTTCAATTTTGTTTGTTATTGGGTCTAGATAATTGTTATTTTGTCGCCATGGCTAATTACACGTTAGAGCACAAAAAGTTTTTAGTCAAAATTTGCTTTCGAAGTGGTAGAAAGGTTGAAGACGAATGAAGTTATTCGATGAGACACAGAACAAGGTCATTGAAGAAGAATAAGTGATTTTCACAGAATGTTATTACTTTGAAATCGGCAAACACTGCACTGAGAATCTTTCCCAATACGAGCTAATGAATAATTATTTAAAAAGGCTTTAGAAAGCACTTATTTTATACAATATTCCGTGAAATAAATTTTAGGTCACTAATCCAATATAATGTGACAATTCCGGCATTTCTGACAACTATCACTGACAGTACGGCAGCGTAATTTAACTAAAAAATACTTCAAAATGTTTTTGTTTTGTCTTGGCACTCTTGACAACTTTTTTAAATGAACACTTGTTAGCATTACCTATAAGAAGCATTGTAACGAGCGATTTAAAAGTCCTGAAATCTCAGTTAGCCATGGGATATACAGCTAGATATAATGGTTATGTGTGATATTTGTGCATCTTTTAAAATGTCAGAATTGAAATTCAATTTTTTCACATTTGGTTCACATCTAAAAAACTAATATTAAATTGTTTTTATTGTAACTGCTGCTGATTACATTTTTAACTTTTTTTGTAACTTTTTTACGATGTAGGACAATTTTATGTACGAGCCGTAGCGTAGGCGAGCGATAAATAGGAGTTTTATAGGAAATTAGCGCCCACAATGATTTAAAAAAACAAGCTTTTTATACTCTTAAGGTGAGATCAAAATGTAACTGAATCAGAGCAGGCTGTGCCAGCGTAACTGTAATGATGTATAATTCGTTCATTTGACATCTGCACTGCCAAACTGACAGTGTGTTGGCGAACCTAAAAACTAGTTATTTTTAAATTATTGTGTTGCATGCTAAAAGAAAACAAAATTTAAAACGATTGACATCAATTGACATTAAACGTCAGAGAAAAGTCAATTTTATTGTTAGCAATGGAGTTTTCCCAGCCTTTAAGGGTTACGCTTTCGGCTCGAGAAATGCAAACCGTAATAAACTATAGTTTCCAAAGGAAGGAGTTTTGAACTAACCTAAAAATATTTTCACCGACACTAGTAACTCTAATAGTTATTTTTGAGTACACTCAACGTAAAATATAATAGAAAATTCCAGTACAGTCCAAAAATTTTGTTAAAAAGTAACACTGACAGTGCAGATGTCAGATGAATAAATGTTATCTAATTTTAATACCCACTTTCATGGTTTGCTCTGATTCAGTTACATTTCGATCTCACGTTAGTTTGCGTATTTTACCTTTTTTTTAATGTAAAATGAAACCTTTATAATATCTCATTTTAAATCTTACCTAATCATTTACCTATTAATACCTTAGAGATGAGATGTATTACGTAAACTCTGTGCTTTAAGGCTTTTTTCCAATTTTATACCCGCTGCCATAGTTTCAATCTATCTCATGCCCGCTAATAAAAAACGTCAAGTTTACAATTTTAACATTCAAAATATAATAAAATAATACTTTTAGTTTATGTTTCTAGATTATTTTATTTTATTTTATTTTATTTTAAGTTTAGTTTATTCTAATTTCAGCTTCAATAGTGCTAAAGCTATCGTATGGCATGGCATACATATATGGATGTAATTTTCAACTTAAGGTATTAGTCACGCAAATTTATGCCCAGTGAAGTGCTAGATTATTAATGCAGTTATAAAAATAGAATCTTTAAAAATAGTATTTTCTAGTTAAATAATTATGTAATAATAATATTACTCAACAAGAGTGTCAAGTCAATCATATAATTATTTGAGTGAAAAGTTAAATATACAAGGTGTTCGCCGACTTAAACACATTTTTCCTTTCCGAGCAAAGTACCTTTACTTCCAAACGTCATTCCAATTTCTAAAAAGCATGTGTCCAAAAAAAAAAAGTATCTTTAAATGGCATTTTTTGCCGCATTACTAAATAAAAAAAAATCTTTAAAAAAAATTAATTTTTATTTAAATTTTACACCTACAATTTCAATTTCCATTAGCTTGTTACTAGAGTGCCTCTAGTTGCGCTAAACTGAATGAACCGACTTGACTAAACTGTCAATCAAGACTGACCACGTTTTCTAAATATGGAATTTTTTATTTTATTTATGTCAGAACTTGAGACTCAAGTGATCTAACGTCTATCTGTCAAAAATATAAATTTTTAAAAACGGATAGCTTTTACAAATCTGCTTTAGGTAAATAGTCAATAAATTTTCATTTTAAACTCCAGAACCTAATGTTTTTTAATTTTATCTACATTCTTCCTTTTGGTAAAATTTAGCAACTTATTCTTTTTTGACATTCATATAATAGGTATATATTAGTACCTATGATATCAAATTTCATTAGACAATTTTAATTCTGATGTTTCAAGTTCTCTGTAAACAAAGTTTTACCAACATTTAAAATAACTGAGCAAGACAGACTAGGATATTGATTGTTTATTAGTCCTGGTTTGTGTTCTTTCTCACTTTAAACGAAAATTGTGTATAAAAATTAAAAATCGTGATTCTTCTAAATATTTTTTTCTTACAATAGATACCTAGAGTATAGAACTTGTAGGTGATTTCAGTGAGTTTGAGATTGCAAGTTTCAATAAATATAATTTTATAACTAATCGATTTCTGGTTAATTTAAACGTAAGAACAGGTGTTTTGCTCCAATGACCGCTAAACTAGAGCAAGGAGAAAGTTCTTCACCTCGCCAAGTCGTGGTCACTTAGCTCCAACAAGATCTCTGTTAGCCGTGATCGTCTAGTGGTTAGGACCCTACGTTGTGGCCGTAGTAACCCAGGTTCGAATCCTGGTCACGGCAAAGAGATATTTTTTTTGTCAAGTAAAAAATCCTCCCAATTTATTACAAAAGCTGGGACAAATGGGTCAAGTTGGAATAAACGAAACTGATTAATGGCAGTCCAGTCCGAAGCAGCATTTGACAAATTCTTGGCCAGATTTCAGTTGTTGATAAATTTTTTGTCATTTAATCATGATGAATTTTTAAGGTCACTAGGAAATATTTAGTGAGTGCTAGTAAATAGCGGAATAATAAAATTAGGTGTGCGCTTTTTAAGTTCAGTGATACGTTGCTTCGTAGACCTGAAAATAACACCGAGGCGTCAATCGAAACCCATAAAGCACACAGTCCAATTGAGGAAGTCAACGACAACCTAAAATCAATTTTCCTCGGTGCGTGTGCGAAATTGTTGTTTGTTTTTAAAGAGGTTTATGGAAGTGACGTTCGCTACTAACCTAATTAGGTTAAAATTCACGGCTGACAGTGACACGAGACTGATTAATGGCAGAGTTAATATTAGATGGTCAGTATCGATTCTTCTTTCTTTTGTTTTTTTTTACAAAAAAATTCAAAGATGAAAATTTTACTCACACGGTAAAAACGGTTTTGTTAATTTGAGTACAAATTAGACTGCCTACAAATTTACTCTAATTATTGTTAGTAAACTTCAATATAGTTATTTGTTTAATTGGGCAATAAAACATGTATTTTAATGCCGTTACTGGCAGTTCAAAAGCAAGGCGCAGCCGAGCCAAAAAAAAGCTTAAAATTGATTTACAATATACTATGCATTACTTCCTTGCCTTTTATTGTTAAGATAAAATAAATATGTTTATTTAAAATACTAACTAGATATTTAGTGTCGTTTGTACTATGTGTAGACTTTAAAGCATTATCCATTTGTGCTTTTGCTGCACTACTATATTTCGATTTTGCGGACGTAATTACTCTTATATTTACCGTTTACCATGTTTAAAAGTATACCTACTAGTTTAATGCAGACCATATATACCTACTTATGTTCACACTTACCGCCAATATCAATTTTCCCAGAATTAGTAATTGATGTCGGATTACTTTGATGTCTAGTACTTTTATAATATTTGTCGGTAAAAATCTATAAAAAAAATTAACACAAGATCCTCTTGTATAATGAAATAAAAAATAATTTGAATCCAAATGAAATATATTGCTAATTTAGATTTATAAACATATGTTAAAGTGTCGTTGGGTTGGTAAAATCAAAATATCTAAAAGTGGACTAACTTTTTAAGATCCTTTAATAAACCAAAAAAATGGCCATTGTTCAATGTATAAAAAAGCAAACCACCGTAAAGATAGATCTTAATTTATGGCAGTTTCCTACGCCAGAAATATATATTGGGTGCGAAACATCTGGCGGAGAGAACTGTCATAAATCAAGGTTCGTCCTTACGGTGGTTGGACTCTCCATAAATTAAACAATAACTATTCTGTGGTTTACAGAAGGATCTTAAGAAGTCAGCCCACTTTTAGATATTTTGAGTACAGTTTAGTATTTAGTGAGTTCACTTAGTAATATACGGTCTACCGCAAGAAGCTCTAATTTTGAAATTTGGATGTGTCAATTTCTTGGGTCAATTATTTTTTATTAGTTAATAGTAACTTACCTATTCTAGATATTCCTAAATAAGTAGTTATAATTTAATATAAATTTTCTTTTATTGTACTTAATTGTTTTTTATTTTGCAAAGTTTAGATACTAACAAACTGTCAGTCAGATAAATACCTAACACTAACTTCAACTTTTGACTGATGAAGTAGTGAAATTTTCACTGTTTTCTAAAAAAAGCAATGTTACAAAGCAATGTTATTGTATTAATAATATCACACTTTTCATGTTTTTTCAGCCGAACGCGACGACTAAGACAAAGCTTCTAGGGTAGTATTAGAAACTCGAATCCAAACCAGATGGTTGCGCAGTCAATGACCTCAGCGTACGTCAATACCTAAGAAATTCAAATTTTGAGTATAAGTATAATTCCTTGAATTCAGTTCCGTTGGAGCAACGAAGTTTCCTAAAATTTAGTTTCTAAAATTACAATATTCTCGTTATTTAAATGTTTCGTTTGTGTTCTGTCAAATGTCCATTTCACACAAAGCTATACGTCGTAGATTGAGGCATACTCTAATAACTTTATTACAAATGGGGTAAAACGTTGAGACGGACTATGTGACGGACTTGTTTTTAGTAATTTTATATGTTACTAGCACTGTAAGTAACTATAGTTACACTTGATTAATTTAATTAAAAAATTCAAAATTTTTGCATTGTAGCCAACAAAAATGTCTCAACACAAAACTTAATAGACAGATAATGCGCCTAACATAAAAAATGAGTAACAAATACCATTTGAAATAGCTAAATAAAAAAATAGTATGAAAAATAAGTATTACAACCTCCTCATTGTAATACAATGAACATGGTAGTAACATTGGTAATGGTAACATTGTTTTTTAAAACTCTTTTGTAAAACTGGCAATATGAACAATTATTATAATAATTAGGATTAGTCGAACTTGCAAATCAGTTATTATAATAATTAGGATTAGTTAAAATTGCAAAAAAGGTTTATTTTCCACACTTTTATTTTAGATTGACGTTATAGATGGATCATTTTACAATTGCTTGACTACTTTTATCTATTATATTTATTCACAACATTCTTATAGTGTCATTATAAAATATTGTTAAAACTAAAAATATTTGTTAAAAAAGAGCGAAACTAATTAACAAAACAGTTTTTACAGTGCAAAGTTAAGTAATATGACATGGATGAAAGACAGTACCCTAGCCGCAGTATTCATAAAAGTATGTAGTTTTTCAACTGAAATTATTCTCAAACTCGCTCTTTTATCTGACATCTCGGCTAACAATAGCTGTCTCAAGCTGACTGAATAAAACAAAACCTTTTCATACTTTGCAAAATAAAAAAATCCCAACGGAAAATCGCCATTTGCGCTTGGAAAACTCCAAGAATTCTAATTTACGTCACTTTTTAAAAATAATCGTAATTGCCCTAAATATTTCACCCAAAGTGTTGAAGAATTCAAGTCAAGTTTGGTTATCTGCGAGCTTCCCACTTCCTTTTCCGACTTTTCTTTTATAGCCAAGTTTCTTAGTTCGATGCTCGTTCCTGATAAAATATGTATATGTGTGTTGCTGTCTCTCACATAAAAAGTTCTTCTGTAAAATAAGAATTTCCCAAAGAATAACGGAAAGAAAAAAACAAGAGAAATTGCTTGAATGCACTAAATGTAATTACAGAGAAACGATTGAAATTCTTGTCGACACCGCAGCTTTCATGTTGGAAAACAGCAACAAAGCTCACAATGTCGTGGCAAGTAATTACCACTCTACCGGAAATGGTAATTATGGGAGAAATTAATTAAGGTACTGCTGACCTTTGTGTTGTTTGTTTTATGAGCTTAGAATGAATGCAATTTGTGAGGATTTACAGAAAAATGTCATACATTGCGACGAAAATGTAATTTTAAAACGTCTAGTTTTGCTGTAACGAGCTTGTAATATGTAAAATGCGAAAAACAACTGCTACAATTTAATTTTATTAAACATATGCCATTTTCCACTTTGCGATTTTATTATTCAATTAGGAAAAATGGATTAGAGGATGGAATAAGTCTTCATAACCTTCGGCTTTATCGTAAATTATTTCTGAAACCTTTTACGTTTAATAAAGAAATATCGTAATTTTTTCGACGTCCTTTTAAATTACTCACTGTAATTACTAAAAATATTAAATTTATTGAAAAACCCTTCCAGTCTGACTGCGTTGGCCTTAAGCGCAACCCCTGTTTACAATCATTTAAATTAACTTAAATTTACATAAAACATTTAAATTTAATTTAACACTTAAACACTTATCCTAATAAGATGAGACATAAAAAGTCAAACATGCAATTTTATGGAGATGTTTACATCAGTAATTTAAGCAATTATTTTTTAACGTTTCTATAAACCAAAAAAAAATTTAATTTTGGTCACATGTGTACCTTTCAGCCAATCAAAACATTATTATAGTGGTAATTTTCTAACTACTTTATTTCCACTGGAATAATTTGAAGTACTTTGTTTTTATTATAATAACGGTTTTTGACAACTATTTTTTTACTTCACGTCTGTCAAATTTATTTTATAATTAAAACTGAATTGAAGTAAAATAAAAGCAAAAAGGTTTAGCAAGTTATCATTTAAAGAAATCAACAAAACAATCAGCGTCAAAAAATAATCTATCGAATACCAAAGAAGAGTTCGATAAATTAGAAAATAATTTTCCAGAATTTCTCAAACGTGTCAATTTCTAAACTATTCGGCAATAGTTACTTGACCGCTACGCGCTCTCTTGTCTATAGCATGGCAACACCTTTTCGAATTTTTTCTCACTCTCTTGTGGTATTACTAGTGATAATTTCTTCAATCTAAAGCACTGAAATCATTCTGAAACAATATAACAATATATTTTCTCTTTATTGAAGAATACCCTTGAGAATCAGTGTACAGTATACCTTGTGTACAGTATATTAAGGTGGTGCAATTTGGATGTGCATATCCCTATAGGGATATTACCGAAACCAGGAAGTTTAGAAAAAAACGAGCAGCCATTTTTGAGTTAATTTTTTGAAAAAATTAAATGCTATTGTTTTTGTTGTCGAGTTTCACAAACAATTTGGAAAGTTCATATCTTGGTTTTAATTGAAGATACAGATTTAAGAGAAAACAAATAAAAAACTGTTTTTTTTACATAAAGCTTCTTGGTGTTGTAACCTACCTGTGGCAGATTACTGTTCCGGCGTCAGTCGGTGAGCGTATGTTAGTTTTGGGGGGTTTTACTTGGCAAAAAAATTCTATTGGGCGCCAAGTAACTTCTTTATTAATTTTTTTTATTATTGTCTCTAGTTACTGAAAGAGAAAGAAAAAGAAAAAAAAATGGCAATACCAGAAGATAACAAAACGAACAATATATTTTAAAAGAAAAAGAAACTAATAAATGTAAAAAAAATATTAGACAAAGTAAGCTTAATCAGGGGGTGACTACGGTAACGATTAATTAGTGATACTATAGGAGATTCACAGGTGACCATGATAGCGCTATCAACTAAGGATCCGTTAGATTGACGATAATACTTGACAGAACTGCGCGTGCGTGATGCCGCTCCTGGCAAGAAAAAAGCTGTGACCACTCGATATATTCCTATCGATCTGCAGGTCCCCAGCTAATTGCAGCTTTGTCGGATTCAGACAATTTTTACTTTATGATAAAAACCAAATTAGGGCCAAAGCGGTACAGTAGGTCAAAATAAATCCCTACAAGCATTCAAGTTAAAAAACAATTTATACTGGAGCATAACTTACCCTAAGGTGGTGGGCGGGGATTTGTTTATGTGTTTAAGACTCAGCTCGTTTTTGAAGTTTTTGGTAGGCTTACTAATATAAAAATATTGAATTGTTGCTTTTTGTAGGCAATTTCAACAATTTTATCTCAAAAAAAAACTCAGAAAAATCACGGAATAATCAGCGAAACGAGACAAATCGAAAATTTTCACGGTACACAATATCGCTTTTTTTTCATTTTATTCACCGCCACCTTAAACAAACGTCCAGTGTAAAAAACAAAAATCTTTAACTTGACCTTCACCCTTTCTACTCGTTGACAATTTGAAATAATTAAACTTTCTTACCGAAAAATAAACACAAACAAATAACAGAATAAACAACTGTGTAAGAAATACCGAAAATAAATAAAAACGCGTAACTAAACAACCGATTTTTGCAAATCGTTGCTAAATAAACAAAATGTAGTCATATTCTAACCTCACTAAATTAAATATTAAAATTAAGATTAAAATGCACCGTTAAAGGATTATGAAATACTTTTTCAGTTAGTCCAGTAGTGATACAATGACATAAAATTGCATTTTTTAAATGGTAACCATAATTAGTTTTGATGTTTCTCTAATATCAATTGTTTTCTGGTTTCAAAAATATTCTACTTTTAAAAAATGTTTCATAATTTTTTTGTTTTAAATTCATATCTCCAATAATAAACAAAATATGAATTTTTAAAAATTTTTAGTAAAACGTCAACTTTTCTTAATAACTCAAAAACAAGAGACAACATCAAAATCTGGTTTTCACCAAAATGATATTTTTCCAAAAAACGAGCCCAAAAATGTGCTTCTAGTTTTTGTCTAAACTTCTTAGTTTCCGAGATACCTTATAGTGACATTGAAATTGCACCACCCTGTATATTACAAAAAGTATAATGTCGCGTAAGTCTTTGAAAATATAGTTTTTACTAGACGGTTTTGGTGTTGCGACTTGCGATATTTGCATTTGACAGTGGCATTAAAAAAAAACAAAGTTGACATCAGTATCTCGTTTTTGGGAGACCCTGTATAAAAAAAATATTTCAAAAGATGCATAATATTAAAATAAAATTGACTTGTCCAAAAAATTTTTTTTTAAATTGTTCTAAGATTATTTTAAATGTTCTATACTTTTGTCGCTCACCGTACTCGTATATAATAATACTCTAATCGCATATAAACTCAATTAGTTGTAGAGCTTTTGCACTTTTTGATATTTAACAAAGCTTGGAGAGATAACAATGCCAAAAGGCATGCTCAAGGACTATAAATAATCTCCTTGAAGTAAGTAAAGCTACTCACATACTTAAAATGTTGCACAAGAAGATTGCTACTTGGCTCCCAAAAGACCTCAACGTTATTGCAGTTATGTTTTAACGTTTATTTAAGTGTTTAAAATTTTAATAGTTTTCATCACAGTAAATTCCATATATCAACAAAAGCAGTATTACCCACACATGCACTTACATGTTCTTGCTGCTTGTCCATGCTTTTTAGGATTGTCTAACCAAGCTCTGTCCAATGTCAAAAGGTGCAAATGCTCTATTTTAACTCTGGATTTTTTTTAAATACTTTTCTTTATTTGACATTGTTCTTGCCCCCTCTCACCTTGTTTGTGGAAGAGGCAGCCTTAGAAGCTGTGCTAATATTCCAGACCGTGTGTCAGGACAGTAGATTGTGAAAGAAAAAGTATTGCGACACATCCGCATTTTGAGCGAGGCGTCCTTCGAATATAGTCAAACTCGCGAAATTTGTTTTCGAAAAACCCTGTCGCACAATGATGAAGTTGCGGGAGAAAGAGAGAAATCAGACGTGTGCATTTACATAGACGGTTCGAAAAACATTATCTGATATGGACCTGGTGTTTACTCTGAGAACTTTAAAATCCCAAAAGCGTGATTTTCAAAACACATACCTCGGCTTTTCAAGCGAAAATCATGAAATTGACTTACAGTGCTTGTATGGTTAGTAACCTACGAGTCAAAAACGAATATATGAGCATAATGACTGACATTAGAGCGACGCTGCTGTCCCTGGCAGAGTGCAAGATATCCTCCGAAGTCATGTGGCGGTGTCATTTATTGTTGCTAGATTTATCAAAACAACATATTGTCAAGATATGCTAGACCAAAAAACACGATGGAACTCCTAGTAATCAAGCGGCGGACAGGCTGGCGCGTTTCGGGTTGCAACGGACATTCCCCACCGCGATTCGGAAGATCGCGCTGTTACCTCTCTCAAGCAAAACACTCTTTAAAGGCAAACAACGAGGTGAAAGAATCGTAGAAGTTGCAGGCAAAGCAAAGTCATAATGATCAAGCCCTTCAAAAAATCGTGATGTTCTGCCTACGGCTGCCCAGAGATAATCGCCGAAAGTTAGTAGGCATTTGGAGTAGACATTGTCAATTAAATAAGCATCTTTACAGAATGAAAATCGTTGATTTTCAAGAATGTAATAAAAATGATGAGTGCATGGAACAGGTGCTCTGGCACTGTCCAGCACTTTTATCTATTTGAAAATCCATACTAAAAGACTTCTGGCTTAGTCGGACCAGTCTTGGTAGTGCCGCACCTGAGAAGCAGGGACTCTAGTCTTTCACTTTTTATATCAAATCCATAATTCTCTTTTCTTTGATAGCACGTTTACAGTGCTCTATGCTGTTTACACAATTATAATCTATGATCTATTTTGAGATAAACTTTAGTATCCGCGCAAAAGACTGATTTCGGTATAACACACATTCGGGTAATAATATCAATTTTTGTCATTTCAATAAAAAAGTGCAGTAACTTCTTTAGAAACGCTGTTTGAAAATTACATATTTAAGTCGTTATGAAATTACTTATTTTGAGAGTGAGCTTTTCTGATCAATCAAATATTTAAAGTCATAGATGTTATAACCGTTTCCTATTCTATGCATTTTAATTGATGGTTGTGTACATTTAAGTATTATGGGAAGTAATTCATTGTGAACTAGTGAGATGAACTACTTGTTAAAGTAGCAATAATGTACACCAGATTTCTATATACCTATAAATTTGTTACTTTTGGCTGTTTTTATTATTTAGATTTGTTAGTTTAAGAAATTATATTGTAAATATTTAATTAAGCGAACTAAACTAACGCGTTTATTAACCAGACAATATATTAGCATTTTTATAGACTAAGCAATAAAGCAAAAACTTTGAAGCCATTAAGAATTTTTCAGCAGTTGCAGAAATTTTAAGTTAAATGTCAAACAGCAAATTTTTTTAAAAGAAATATAGGTTGGTAGGATCGGCAAAAAGATTATATGTTTAATACAGCCCTAAAGCAGATTTAATTTTTTGCTTGGCTTTAAAAACTCGCCTGCGCAGCCTTTACACCCCTACCAGTTACAGATAAACAAATAACATTTTTTTTTAATTTTAAAAAACACTAAAAATACCGTTGTTTGCTGCTTCCAGCTTCAACAAATCTGTCATCTCCGGCCTTCGATTTTAATTAAACTGTAGCCTGATCTCAATTCTTGTTTAATATGTCGTGAGAATTATAAGAAATATAATCATTTTTCAAAAGGAATAAAACCTTACTGTTTAGCTACACAAAACAAAGAAGTATTTTTTCTTTGTGGTTTCGTCCTTGACATGATTTCTGGTTGCGTTATTTTTCAAGAAATAATAAAACTTGGTCCCAAAATGAAAAGCGAGACTGTTACCGTTGTTACGCCAAGTTTAGTGCGGCTTCTTCATTAGTAACTTTTCCTCTTTTATTTTGGTTTTTGTGGTGTCATTTTTTTTTATTATTATTTGTCGATTAATGTGTTTGCATGGACAGGCATGAAAGTTTCAATATGGAGGTTTATTAATGTCATATGTTTATTGATGATTTTCAAATTGGATCTTTAAGTACTAAGTGTTTATATCAATCCATAGAAATTCTTTTCTTTATGCAACCATGTTTTAAATTATAAGGTGTACTATTTATAGATAAATTGAGTTCTAGCCATTTAAGTGTGTTATAAAAATTTAAAAAATTTTTTTTTTGTTGTAGAAACAACAATTATTGTATTTAGCTTTATTTTTAACATTCAATGTCACAGTTAAGTTTCATAGAAATTGAAAACAGCAATAAGCGACAGTTTCATACAAATTGAAAGCCACAAGCCCTAGTTTTATTAACATTGAAAACCGTAGGCGACCGTTTCTTAAAAATTTAAAGTCTTCAATTTTTTTATGAAAACTGAGACCTATTAACAATTAACAAATATGCTACAAGATTAACGGTTTAAAGTTAGTGGACACGTGCGTTATTAAAAGAGAAACGTTAATTGCATGTCCACAATTTGAGTTTTATCCCTCAATAACGCATGCATCTACCATTTAAAAATTTTACCACTATTACGCATATCATTTCTTGTTACTCAATAGACGTCAATAAAAGGCAATCATTTACTAAAATTAGATATCACAAAGTCTATTTGCAAACCATTAAAAGTTTTTTAAAAAACATTAAGAATTACAAACGACAGTTTTAATTCCAATAAGCGTTTCATAAACTTTTTGATATTAATTTTTTTTTCTCTAGATACTCCTATTATGTTAACCTATTGAGAGAGTGTAAAATAAATTATTTTTTTTGAAAAAATAGAAAATAGGCCAAATAAGTTTGGAACCACTGCCTTACACACTATTATTTAAAATATTAAATTATTAATGTAAATCGTAATAACTTGTAAGTTAATTTAAGTGACTCTAAATAGAACACGCACTAGTTGTGACGGCCAAGACCAATGGCTGTTAGGGTTCTTGTCTGGGAAATAGTTGTTTTTATTTTGGTCGTTGGTGATAGTATGTTATACAGATAATATGCATAAAATTGCAAAATAACATTCAACACAGACACCAATCTCATATTTGTTAGAGATTCGCGATGCTTTATTTGTAGATATGACGCTACGACAATTTCCACGTTTCTTAAATTTAATGAAGAATTTGCTCAAAATACTTTAATTCAAATTTAAGATTAGATTTTGTAAACAAACAAGCTCAATTTTTCCCTCTAGATCAAAGATTTCCAACTTTAGATAAATCACACTTGTTTAAAATAAAGATCGTTACTGGCACTCCTTCTTTGTTCAAACTTTTAGAGATAATAAAAGAGCAGTCTTAAGTTTATTTTAAATCAGTTTAAAGTGACGTTTCTTAAGCATTCATAATCTTCTTGTTTTTATCTCAAATTAAACAAAAAATATAAATTAACATTTTGCTCACTGAGGCTGAAACATTTTTGGCTTAATTTATATAAAATCCCAGTTGTATTTCCTTTTTCTATTTCCGGAAAGCTTAGGCATTTAAAACATTAAACATAACTTGTAACACTGCAACGATCAATACAAACAAATGACTGCAGGCAACAGCCCTGCTTTCACTAATTGATCTAAAACAAAAACCACGAAACAACAAAAAAACTGTAAAACTGGAACTAGTAAATTGGTTTGGTTTTTGTTGGTTCAAACTTTACAGTAGATTAAAACAGCTGCAAAAAATTTCACGCACGAGAGTTGTTTTATGAATATTGAAATTTCAGTCAACAAAAAGTTGAAGAATGTTTAAGAAACTTAATAAGAAGTAATAAGCCGTGATCGTCTAGTGGTTGTGGCCGTAGTACCTAACCGAGGTTCAAATTCTGGTTTGTGGTTTGATTATAATAAACACATTCTGTTTTTATTTTAAAAAATCAATGTTATTGTGTGTTTTGATTGCGTATCTGCTTGGTATCTAGAGTAGCCCGTTGTTTCAGGAGCTCGTGTCAAGCAATACGAACCAGAGGAATTGGCGGGGTATCCTCATAGCTCTTCTCGTCATCGTCGTTGTTCTGGCCTTGATTGTGACATCTGTAGTCCTCTTGACGCCCCCAGACGAAGGCCCCCGAGTCAAAGGAGCCAGATTCAAGTTGCAAGATATCCTTAGCCACGACTTCCAGCCGTTGAGGTTTAACGGGACGTGGATTTCAGGTCAGTGAAGAAAGAAATCGATGAATGACGGAGGAGGTTTTCCTGCAAACGATATCGAACATGCATTATTTATGAATGTGCTTCCGAAAGATATTCGGGAATAAATCGTCCGGGAGGTTAAGGCAGATTAAACGTGTGCGAGGAATTGAACAGCGCAGATTCAGTGGTGCAACAAGCGAATCTCTAAATGAATTTTTCAGGATTTCTTGAAATTATAACAAATAATAATGCTGAAATTATCATAGATAACATGTCAAATTTAATCAACTTAACACTTTTCTTTAACCATAAGAATACTAAGTTTCAAAATTTTAGAGTGTGTACTCGTAGTTAAAATTTTTATTTTCAATGTCAGTTAAATACTCTTTGTTTTTAATAAATAAATAGTCAACTAGTTTCAGTTTTAAACACCCATGACACTGATTTCATAAACTCTCAAGAGTGACTTCAGCTCTGGCAACAAATTACATTCTAAACTCTCTAACCTTCCCAAGTGGAATTATTGAATATCGCAGTGACGCTCCTCATTTTGTAATTTCGCTACAAATAAATTAAACTCCTATTGTAAGTATACGTTGCTGGAAGATTTACGTTTAAGCTGTTAAGGTAACACAAGATGCATTGTTAAATCCTGAAATTAAACGTTACTGGAAAGATATTGTCATTATACGTATTATCTTTATAATTTTATAAGGAAATTGTTAGCTTGTACATACTTTCGATATTAATAATTACTAAATTTTTAAATTGTAACTAATTTTTTATTTCTTATTTAATATTTTTATAATGTATGTAATATTTGGACTTTTTATATCATCATAAAAATCCAGTCAGTTACAAACAATGACAAATAACTTCACTTTACAGAATAATGTATTTGTGTCATATTTCTTCTGAGGATAAGACTCACAAGTGTGTAATTTATCTTTTTTGATTTATTTAGGCTCTTTTTATTTTTTCCACAGTACATAAAAAAAGTTACAAATATTAAATAAATGATATACGACGTAAATAGTTATTTAATCAACAACTTGGTTGTTGAAAGCTATTAATAATTAAGACGTTTTAACGCATGAGCGAAACGAGTGCCTTTAATGAAGTCGATGTTATTAATCGCGAATTAACAAACAAGTTTTTCACAAAACTGCTCCGTTTTTCATATTATAGTTAATTAAAAAAAACATTATACATAGTGCCATCTATCTGTCACTAGACAACTAAAAAGTATATATGATTACCTATTTTCCAAACAATTTTAGACAAAATTTTGACATTTCAGCTTAGTTTAAGTCAAAATAGTTGCTTTATCTTTATAATCATTCTTGCAACTCTTACTTTTTATTTACATTTCAATAGTACGCATGCGCATAGAGTTGAAAGCACTTCTTTTCACAACCACAAAATAAACTTTTTTCTTAACAATCAACAAAAAACAGATTTTATAATGTATAGTTCATCCTTAAAACAAATTAGTTGTATTGTACAGATTGCATTGCGACGTGAACTTAAATGGATTTCGTGTGAACTAAAAAGTTTATTTTAAAGAGTCGTGAATTTTTAAACAAATAACTTATTTAACATCAAATTAATTAACACAAACAACCCAAAAATTACTCTCAGTAAATTAAACATTTCAATAATACACTTTTAGCGGCGCTGATTCGCCTATGATATAAATTCGCTCTGCTACGCTAAGTGCAACTACCGGGTCAACAACTTTTAACTTCTAGCAAGCTCGAAAATAAAGTCGCATCAGTTTCTAAAGTATAAAAGCTTTTTCAATAATTCCCAAATAATTGTTAGATTTTTATATTAATTTGAATGTAAGTCAAATCAAATGAATCAAATAAATCTCAATTGACCATTGGAGAAAAGGATAAATATTAGGGTGGGCCAAAAAAAATCAACAATTTTTTTTTTAAATTTTCGACACTAAAAATAGGTTCCTAGACACTTTTAAAAATGCTTTTTTAAGATGAGCTCTTAATTTTAATAGGAAAGACTCCCTCATCGCAGTTTTCCATATTTTTTTTCAGTTCTATATGGCAAAATCCATATCTCGTCACTACATGATCGTACAAAAAAAAATTATTTACATTTTTTCTAGAAAATTAAACGCTCTAAAAAAGGTATTTTACATCTTTTTTATAACTCTTACCGTTTAGAAGATATCGAAGGTCAAAGTTTAAAGAATTTAGCAAAAATTTCTTTTTTACTTCTAAATTTTATAACACGTGGATAAATAAATATTATAAAGTACGCAACATACGGTTTTCTAAAAAATTAAGCGCTTTACAAAAAAGTCGTTTATGGTTAATCGATTACTTCAACCACTTAAAAAAAAATTGGGGATTTAGTATCAAATTTTGGTTTTTAAAATGCGAATATCTTCTAATTGATTAGAGTAATCGATTAATCACAAGAGACTTTTTTTATAGAGTATTTAATTTCCTACAAGGCTGTATGTTGCGCATTTTATAATATTTATTTATCGTTGAGTTATAAAATTTAGAAGTAGAAAAATTTTTTTTGTTAAATTCTTAAAAGATTGACCTCTGATATCTTCTAAATGGTAAGAGATATAAAAAAATTGTAAAACAACTTTTTTGTAGAGCATTTAATTTCCTACAAAAAGTGTAAATACAAATTTTCTGTAGAATTAAGCAATAACGAGATATGCATTATATCATATGGAACTGAAAAAAAAATGAAAAACTGCGATGAGGAAGTCTTTCCTATTAAAATTAAGAGCACATTTTAAAAAAGCATTTTTTAAAAATGCTTAAAAAACAGTTTTTTAGTGTCGAAAGTTAAAAAAAAATAGTTGATTTTTTTGGCTCACCCTAATAAATATAGTGACCAATGACCATGTCTGAGAAATGCATGTCTTTTCAAATCTTAAAACTATTACAATTAAATTTCAATTGTTTTAAATTTAATGCGTTACTGCATAACTTAAATTAAACTATTTTTACTAACCTAACCATTGCTACATTTCTAGTTTCTACATACATTTCTAGTACATAGCACAGATGTAAACTTATTTTGTACCAAAATTTTGCATGGAAATTTGTGACAATTAAAGAGACAGTTGGACTTACTTTTCGATGTTATAGAAAATATTTAATCACGTTTAATTAACCACTAATTTAACCACTAGATGTATCAAGCTATTTTTTTTTAGAAAAAATTTACTTAAAATTTTGTAAAACCGAAAATATATATTCATATTTCTCCTAATTTATATAGCGCACTCCTGTGAGTTTTTGTTGCATCTACTATTGGATGCACTCTGTTAAAAAACAAGGAATTTACTTGATTAGGTATATATGCATTTTAATCTTTAAAAACATACCAAACAAAATTGAAAAATATCTAGGTAATCTAATTATCAGTGTCATTAACAATTTTGATTTAAAAAATGTGTTTTTTCTATTTTCTCTATTGCGTGACTATGTAAACATTTACTTAGAGCAAACTATAACTTTACTAATAAGTATAACCACATGCAACTGTCAAAAAACTTAACCTAATACCAGTACTAAATAATAATTCAGAGTTTAAAAATATTTAACGCTGTAAAATAGCAAAAGATGGGAATGTTGTCGTTGTCTATTTCTCCCAACACACTTTGTTATTCATCGTTTTATTACCTTACACATACTATTGTTTAAAAATTAATGTTGTCGTAAATTTTCAGGTTACGTTCTGTTGAATGTTGTAAAAGTTACAATAATTGTAAAGTCATAGCTTGATCTGAATGAATATTTTGATAGTCACTCGATAAGTCGTGATCTTTTATCGTCCATTCCGCGTTGTTATAAATAGTCTTCAAAATCTACTATACTATGTTTAGCACATTTTGTCTTAAAATAGACCAAAAGCCCGAAACTAGTTGCCAAATAGAAAATTAAACTGAGAAAAAAGGTACAAATTATTTAACCTAATACTTTTACTAGTTTACCTAATATTCGCACAACTACTGTCATTTTTTATCTAATTTTTGGGTAATACTTATTTTAGGTATATCATATTAAAAGTATTTTTATTGGCGTTGATTGTTACTTTATTCAGTTTTTTTTATACAGTTAGGGTAAAACATATAGTAAATAGATCAAAACACCCAAATTTTTTGAAAAATAACATTGACAATGCGGTTGTCAAATTATTTAACAAATATTACATAAAATAATAGATAATGGAGCTATGGCTTGTGTCATTTTTAGAAAACATTGAAACTAACCTACGAAACTTTTACAACTGTTGCAAATGGTGGATGCGTCGGTACAATAAGTAACAACTGTTCATTTAAAAAGATTGTCAAGTGTGCTATGAGATTTTGATAAAAGAAACTGTAGCGAAGAAATGATGTCGGAACTTGATACACAGCTTCACACTGCACGCGCGCAGTCGTGATTTGTCGTCGTAACTGACAATACTAAGACACTTCAAAATGTTTTTGTTTTTTCATAGCACACTTGACAACTTTTTTAAATGAACACTTGTTATGTAATTATCATACGTGTAACGAAAAGTTTGGTACTTTAAACTTTTTGTACCCTTAAAAAGCGTAAATAGTTAATATACTTTAAGTTCTAAATTTCCAAGTCAGTAAATATTTGTGCTGAAAATTTTCTAATATGTTGCTTCTTTTTGTAAATAAATCACAGTAAATGGATGCGATCGCTTTTTCTTAACTGAAAATAAATAAATTTTACTTTCATATTGCTTATTAGTTTTAATTAAAATAAAATAAAGCAATTATTTAAATTATAACAAAAATTAAAATTATAAAATGTTTTATCGATAGAAGAAAAAACTGAAATTAAGACAAAAGTAATTTCCAAATTGGGATTTTCCAAGTTAAGCGAATCGCTTGAAATTAGATCTGAAAGAAACCATTTTCAAGCTTGAAACTCTCGTCACCTTTAAAATGGTGACATTAATCTAGTTAAGTCTAATATACATGCAAGTTGCCTTCGTCTTATTGCTTAAAAATTGTTGAAAATAGAAACTCTTCCATTTAGAAGCACAAATACATTTGAATGATGATCCGAAACTCTAGATTTGACATTTTATTTCGTTATTTTTGCGGACCATTATTTTATGTCAACATAAGTTTGCTACATGATTGGATAACACGACATGTAATTATCCAATTAGGTTCAGGCAATGGAATAACGTTAATGTAGCAAAGAGCAGACTAAATTCGCTTGGAAAAAATATGACAGAGAGAAAACAAGAGACACAAAGAGTATCTCTAATAAAATGTTTAGTATCAAAATTTTTGTCGTTGTTTTATATCTCAAAACGGTCAATTTTTTTCAGTAATTGGGCTTAAATGAAAAAAAAAACAGCAATTGTTCGCACATAGCTGGTTTAAAAAACGAACATAAATCGGGTTTATCATATCCGAGTTAAATCCTCTTTAATTTTAAAGGTATCGATTTATCTTCTGTCGCAAACTAATAATTTCATTAATCGCGAAAATTTATCATTTGCAAGAATCTGAAATTATCTCTACTGCCTCGTCCACACGCGATACGATCGATTTCACAGTTAATATTTAATTGTCTTTTATAATGGTTAGTAATTTATTTCACCGACCTTTTAGGCAATGTTCGACTTTCGCTGCCCTTCCTCTCGACAAATTTCGCTTTTAATAAATTTCAATAAGCAGATACGAATTTTTTCATTAAAAAATTCACGTTTATATTAATTCGTCGAATCTCGAATCGTTTCGTAAGTTGATTCTGTTACGTTTCAATGGATACATTCTGTTAGGATTGAATTACTTCAATGCCTATTCGAGGACGAAACGGCGGGGTAGAAAGAAAATTGAATTTCTTGTAAAAATAGAATTTATTGTGCTCTTTCTGGAACCGAACGCATAGCCACGCGACATTCCAATCACTTATTGCAAAGCAATAAACCTCAAATTTTTAATCAATAAAAATAAAACTTGACTAAACTGTTGTATGAGTAGTATTTTTTCTATAAGAATGCCTGTTTTATAGCTAGCCCTCAGGGAAGAAAGAGTTTCCATCTGGGAAGGGTTAAACATAAATTATATACGATGCGAAATCCCGTCCCCGTTTAAGCAATTACTTTTCGTTTTCCCGCTGGAAAATCTGTACGTTGTTTCAGCTGAAAATGTTTCAGGTGAAGAGTTTGTCTTCAAGGACCAATGGGGAGGTATAAGCATCATGCACGCGTCCAACCAGTCAGTTCGCACTCTCATGTCCAATCAAACTTTCGTGAGTACTTTTCACGCTTGTCTTTCAGGTTTTATCGCATTTTCTTGCAGTTGCGGCTGAATCCAGCCAGATTTCAACTCAGTGCAGACCAGAGATATCTACTTTTGGCACAAAACGTACAGAAGTTGTTCAGACACTCCTATTTGGCACAATACACAATCTACGATATTCAGACAGGGTACGTTTTACTTATTCAATTTAATTAGGTCACCCACTCACAATAGCTTTCTTGAAATTATTATAGACAGAAACTGGAAAGTTCTGACATCTTAGAGAAATTATTAGGTTCCTTTGAAAGAAAAATTACGCTCAAAATTGTTTGTGGTACATACAAACCAACCCAAAAATCCACATAAAACAAATTTTCAGTTAAAAACGTTCTCTGAAATGCAATGACAAAGTCACAACATTTTGATATATTTCTTAGTTAAATTTGACTTTCGAATCAATGGTGATTGTCACAACTGTCACATTGTCGCGAGTCAATTACCTTCAAAAACTAGTAATTTTAAAATTTACTAAACTAATTTTCTGTCAATAACTTTTAGCGACTACTGGTCTTATTTCTAAGTTTGAAGTGTTCCTAACCATAGAACAGCTTACCTCTGACATGCATGCTTCTCCAAATATTATCGAATTTTTTTTATAAACAATTATCAAAGTGTTGTTAAGTTAGTAGCGAAAGCGACAGATAATTTAAACGATACAATTGGCATTGCTGAACTTGATCGCATTGACAGATGACAGCGTCAACAGAGTCTGCGCTTTCTTCATTTTACTTTTGCTGATACAGTTTGGGTCAAATAATGCGTTCACGAATCTCACAATTTCAAATTTTTATTGGATTTTGCCGGTCTTACCAATCTCCAAATCTTTAGCTATTTCAATAAAATTCACAAAATTTGTAGTTTGTTACAGAATGACTGAACTGTTTTACTGTTTTGCTAGTTGCATATACCTAATAAAAAAAATATTTTAAAAAAGATCGCATTTATTTGTAATAAAATATTAAAATAAATTTACAGCTTTGATATATAAATTGTGTAAATATTTTTTACACTTATGAAATACAAAAATTAAACAGAAAAGTATATTGGTTTTAACTTAATGTGTTTTAATAATTTTATAGAAAAAGATTGATATTTTTTAATTAATAAGAGTAAATATATACAAAACCTTACATACAATTAAGAAAAAACATTTAAAACATTAAACAAAAAACAAATTTTAAAAAAATAGAAAATAGCGCTAAAGGCATGACAAAAAAATTAAAGCAAAGCAAAAAATTTAATTATTTCTAAAGTTCCTACGTCGAAGTATCGATTTTTCACAAAAAGAAAGTAAAATCGAAGTATCGATTTTTACACCGATACTTGTGTCATCACTAAACATCACCGATTTGCATCGCTAACTGTAACACAAGCAAGGTATTCTTATTAATAATAAATAAATTTAAGGGTAGGTTTATAGGAGTAAAATGGGTGAGTGACTGCACACTCACATCCTAGATCGAAGTTGTCTTCCTTGATATGAAAATTGAGTTTTCCTTTAAAAAAATAATTCGTGTGATAGAAACTAGCCGTCGATGGAAATAATTATTTTTATAAGAAAATATCAAAAAAAAGTAGATCAGCAGAAAGAGTGTTCAAAGACCTTTAAAATGAGGTATCACTCATAAATCTAATAAATAATACTAGATCGAGCTTCGCCTATACATTGCCGAAGCAAGCTGCGGTGACAACATAGTCAGTACATTGTATAAGAGAGAGATAGTATAATACACAGATTAAATGTGTGTAAGAGAGCAAATCATTTGCTGGTAGGCAAAATCGTTGAATTTTTGAAAATATAGGAATAATAAGGCAAGAAAATAATTTTTTATTTTAATTCAGTAAACATATGAGCGCCAGGCCTTTATTGTGCATGCATACAACACTCATACTTTACAAATTAATATTTAATTTATCTGAAATCATATTATCTAAAATTGTTTAAAACGCTTGTTATAAACAAAATTGTTTAAAAATATGCAAATTTTAGCTATTTTAACACTTTTTTAAATGCAAATACCTCCTTTAGCACGGTAAATACACCACTTTTATTGTTTGGCTACCAATATGTTGTCACCATACTTCTTTGCCTACCCTCCCTCCAGTCTTATTATTAACTCAATAGTATCACTCGACCCACTTTCTCTATTTAAATTCTAGAGATGCAACACCCTGTGCTTAAGAGGGTGGTAGAATCAACGTGATTTTGTTACGAAAAGATGTCCCCCTGGCAATAAAAATGGACCTGTCTCGTTTTTTTTTTAAATCGAAACCGTTACCGAGAAAATTGAGGTGGACACTTTTTAAAAAATCATCCTGTATACCGGGTGTAAACGAATTTAGGCTCACTTTTTTAAATAATATTTTTTTAAATAGAAAAACTAAATTCGGAAAACTTATTATGTTAGAAGATCTCCATTAATTAAGTAAAAAATAATTTTTTTATTACTTTTCATCATTTTTAAATAGAACACTGTGTAAATTTTTATATTTTTGAAATCTACAATAAATTATAAGTTTAATATACTGCTTTTTATACTTTTTTGTAAAATAAAAAACTTTATTTTGTAATTTATGTTTTTTTATTTAGAAGGCTGTGTTGGCAAAAAATATTTCTAAATAATGTAGGCAATAACTAAAAAATTAAACCAATCCTATAAATGATTTAATTTAGAAAATGTCAGATTCTAGACGGAAATACGTTAGTTTTTCTGGTCTAACTCAATTTTTCCAAATGGAACAATGGTAGCTCACTCGACATGTTAAATTAACTTTTTTTGTTTATCTAAGATTCCTAAAATTTTGAAAATTTTTTTAGCAGATTTTTTAATATTTACAAAAATTTAGATATTAGATATTACAAAAACTATAGAGTAAATTTTCAAAATTTTGGTATCTCTAGATTGACAAAAAAACGTTGTTTTAAAAAGTTAAGAGAGGCACTATTGTTCCATTAAAAAAAATGAGTTTACCAGAAAAACTAATTTATTCTATTTTAAACTTGTGTATTTTCTAAATGAAATTATTTATGGGAGTGTTTTTTTTTTAATAGTTGCCAACATTATTTAGAATTATTTTTTGCCATCACAGTCTTCTAGATAAAAAAACATAAATTACAAAATAAAGTTTTTTATTTTACAAAAAGGTGTAAAAAGCAGTATATTAGACTCATAATTTAATGTACATTTCAAAAATATACATAGTGTTCTATTTAAAAATCTAAAGTTATAGTCTTTTCCGTTAAAACCGAAAGTGATAAAAAATTTACTTTTTACTCAATTAATGGAGATCTTCTAACATAATAAGTTTTCCGAATTTTGATATTCTATTTAAAAAAATACTACATATTAAAAAAAGAGGTAAGCCTAAATTTGTTTTCACCCGGTATATATATTTTACTCTTATTAATTAAAAAATATTAATCTTTTTTTGTAAAATCATTAAAGCACATTAAATTAAAACCAATATACCTATTAAAATAATTTTACTTTACTTTTATGTTTAATTTTTGTTTTTTATAAGTGCAAAAAATATTTACACAATTTATGTATCAAAGGTGTAAATTTATTTTAATATTTTATCACAAATAAATGCGAACTTTTTCTTAAAAATTTTTTTTTTACTTTTATAAACTACAAATTTTGAGAATATTTTTGAAATAGCTAAAGATTCGAAGGTTGGTAAGACCGGCAAACTCCAATAAAAATTTGATGTTGTGAGATTCGTGGGAAGAGAGATTTTAGGGAAGTGCATTAGACCCTACCGTTTGACCTTTATCAGTGTTTTGACACTGACAATTGTTTAGAAAAAATTCCGATTATACGTTTTCTTTTACTTAAATGGCATAGCACTCTAGAGAGCCTTTGATCACTGTGTAGTTTTCTACAAAAAGTGTTTCTGTTTTGCAAATTCTCTCTTCTGAATTATTCAGAATGGTTAAACTACTGTAATGATAATTATATACTTCACGATCCTTTTAGCCCATGCAAATGAAGTATAAATGGGCGACCTTAAAGTCAAAAGGCATTAGATATTCTCTTATCAGAAAGTATAATTTGCCTCCCTATCAAATTATTTACAGTAACGATTTCCCCTTGCGTCCGATGCCGGAAACGGAAGAGCATCCCTACCTGCTCTTAGCCGAATGGGCGCCCCGAGGCCACGGCCTCATAATGGTGCAGGATTACGACGTTTACTACAGGAAAAGTCCCACTTCGCACACTGGCTATAGGATAACCAACACCGCGGTTCCGGGTGTGGTGAGTAACGGAGTTCCGGACTGGCTCTACGAAGGTATAGATAACAGCTGATGTTCTCTGAATATTATCTGACACGGCTTGTAGAGGAGATCCTGGGCAGTAACAGCGCCTTATGGATGTCCAGCGACGGTCTCCTCCTCGTCTTCGCGTCTTTCAACGACAGCTTGGTGGAAGAGCTAAGATTCCCTTGGTACGGGTCGGCGAATGAAGGCCGGCTTTATCCCGATATCCGGTCGCTCCGGTATCCCAAACCTGGCACCAGAAATCCCCAGGTAACCCTGACCATAGCCGACTTAGCCGACACATCGAATATCAAGATAAAAACGGTGATCCCACCAGTTGCACTGGCCAATGTGTAAGTCTAAGAAGCCTTATTGAATTTCAAGGCGGGCTTTGCTTCCGCTAAAGCGACTTTGCTGTAATGGGATTCGAGAGTGAAACGTTTTATGGGGCGAGTGGGGTTTGTTTAGACGCCTGATTTAATTTCAATTAATTATTCAATCAATGGAAATAAATTAAAACTTGCAGCTGGAATAACTCTCAAGGAATTGTATCGAAAATCTCTTCTTCAAGTTGTTTGCTTTGTCTCTTAGCATAGGAATTGCGAGAAAATCGATGCATAATGAATCCGCCCCACGACCCCCAGTTAAGCGTTAATTTATTCTAAAGCAACAACAAATATTATAGTCTTTATCACGGAACGTCAGACGCTTCGTTTACGATTAGTTTGATGTCGTTGACGCTGAAATTGTTTGCGGTTGCAGGGAATATTACTTCACTTCGGTTTCTTGGATCAGTTTAACGGAGATCTCTGTCGTTTGGCTAAATAGACCACAAAACTTATCCTTGATTACGATATGCACCAGTCCTAAATGGGATTGCCGAGAGGTAAGAAAATTAAATCTTTTTCTACCGAAAGTACTAAATAATGACGACTTACATTTGATATTTAATTTTCTTAAAAGATAATGATTTTGATTACCATTTTTACTATACACTTAAAAGTAAATAATTTATTTACTATTATTGAAGAATTATCAACCGTCATTCTTCAATAATAACAAATTTATGGGCAATAAGAAAGGAACTTATGAGATTTTTATGAGGTTGTTTCAGTACCTGAATCGTAATAAGATAAAAAGAATAATGATAAGGTAGAGTAAATATTCCAAATAAATCATTAAATAGTAAATAAGCTGAGGTTTAACATCCCCATCCTAATCTTTAAGTCAAAGAGTTTCTAAAAAGAAAGGAAAAAAAAACGTCTCTTACGTAGCCAAATACAGAACTTATTATATTTTCTATTCTTTCTTTTTATTCAATTAATTTATTTTGTATTTATCTTTCTGTAAACTAAAAACTACAAAAATATTTTTAAGCATTGTGCGTAAAATTAATTTCCAAAACATATATAAGCTACAACTACTTTTTAAAAAGTCCAAGTTTGACTACAATTGTTATAAATTTATAAACTTTTACTAATAGAAAATTAGAAACTTGCATAGTTTTTATTTTAACACTGTCATCTAAAATGTCATCAAAACGTGGCAAAATGCTTAATTTTTTATTAATATAAATTTATTTAATCACTGTTTTAACTACATTGGAAATGTTGTTAGTATTATGTCACAATTTCTATAGAAAAAGTAGGCTATAAAAAAAATAGATTTACACATAATAAGTCAAAATGTGTTGTGTATAAACTTAAAATTATAATTTATAAATACTAAGAACTACTACAAAATATTATGCTTTAAAAATACTAGAGATTCAAACGTCTTATATAATTTATTTCGGGACGGAATCAAGATACAACGTAGAATCAATACTACGTTGTTGTATTGTGACCAAATATTAAAAAAAAATCATTATTGTTGATTATTATTTTATAGATGTTAAACGTAAATTAGTATTTTTGAGACTAATTCAAAATCTAGATTTTCTAAACTATGAACGCCTTTAATTCCTACTACAACAAGAAATGTGGCTGGATTTTTGTTCCAAAAAAGTATAAAATTGTTATAATTGGTCTAGTAATTTTAAATAAAGAGTAACAAAAATTAGCCAATTTGCCAAAAATATATTAAAAAGCAAGATTTTTGCATATATCTTTATTTTATTTTTACCATATCGTGGCTGCCTCGCGAGAAAAAAATAACAAAAAATGATTTTGCTCAAATATTTTCTGTCCTGTAGAAATTCGTTAAATTAAAAATATTAAAAATATGCATAATAAAAAAGAATGAACAAAAATATATAAAACGCAGGTTTTTACACTACCTGCACCTGTGAGTTTTTTAACAGGAAGAACCCATAATATACAGGAATTTATTTGACATACACGACATTATTACTTGTTATCTTAAACAATCTATTGCGTTTTATTAAAAAAAACCTAAGCTACGAAAGTGTGGCTATACAGTACATACAGTTTTTTGTATGATTTATTGTGCTTAAAGTGTTGAGCTTTTAAATTAAGATATCTTTAAATAATTAAATAAATAAACATAATAATAACTATCTTGATATCCCGAATTCTGGCGGCTATTGACTGGACAAGTTCTGTTTAATTAAGATCTCACTGCCTTTGTTATATTTATTAACATATAAATTTTAACTAATAATATTTAAAAAAACTTAAAACACTTTTACTTTGGCTAAAAAAATTGATAGTTATTTGGTCTTTCCTTCAATTAAAATATAATAAAATCTACTAAAACCAACCATCATCCACAATTGGCTTAAACGACAACACTGCAGCTTAAAACCGCCATTGGCATCAATTCCACCACATTTCGTAATATTATTTTCTTTACTAATCTCTCTTCTAATGGCTACAATAATTTTGAAACAAATTGCTTATATTTGTGGAGTGTAAAAACAAAATTTACGTGATGACAGAGGTGCTAGTTAAATAGTAAAAAAATGTTGTTAAATGTATAAGTTACTACGATTAAAAGTAGAGTAAAATAAATTACTACATTAAAAGTAGTTGAACTACATTTTTAACTACTTGCTGTTAACTACATATTTAACAACATTGAGGTATGTGCTAGTTGTATATTCGGAATAAAAACACATTTAAGGAATAATCAAAAACAGCTCCACTTCACGACCGTTCATTAGCCAAGTTTTCCGTTGACGAAGCACTCAGTAAAACTTTTAATCTAGAAACCTCAGTTTTCCCTAATCAATAACGTCCTCAAACAAGAAACAACTTCGTCATAAACCCAAACTTTTCCGGATGAAAGGGCAAGCAATTAAATAAAGACTCAGCAAAACTTAACCAACTTGCGACGAGGCGAAATGTTCTTTCCCGTTATTTATCAATATTTGGTGTCTAGACCCAAAGGATCACCAGCGACGGTCACGGCTGGGTGGACATGGGCGACAGTCCCGTCTTCAGCACCGACAGCAGCAATTACATCACGATAGCGCCCGTTAGGGACGGGCCCGCCGGTTATTTCCGTCACGCCGTCTCCGTCAATATCCCGAAGAGACGAATTATTCCCCTCACACACGGGAAGTACGAGGTGACACGTATTCTTACTTGGGACCATTCGAACGATGTCATGTAAGTTGTAATTTGACATTTTTTGGCTAGGGAACATGCATGGAATTTTTCCGATGCGAAAAATCAAAAGACGTCGCGTAATTTAATATGCTGTTTGTATGCAAAGACATGGATGAAGCTGGAGCTTTGGTTTCGCCAAAAAGTGGCTTTGAAATTTATTTATTTTCTCTGCAGTTGTAAAACATGAGGCAAGATTTAAGGCTCACAGTTTCCGCTGTGCATACCAGCTGCGTCTCCGCGAAATTTATTTCCTATCATATTTTAA
This sequence comes from Tribolium confusum, assembly GCA_029207805.1. NCBI lineage: Eukaryota > Metazoa > Arthropoda > Insecta > Coleoptera > Tenebrionidae > Tribolium > Tribolium confusum. The sequence continues at coordinate 8,609,616 of JALGAY010000003.1, forward strand.
GATAATAAACATAAAAATATTACATCAAGTCAAAATATCTTCTACTAATTTTATTGGCTATGTATGAGCACGCTGCAGTTTTCTAAAATTTGCACATTCACCAACTTTATACTCAACGGTTTGTTATTGAAATGTTTGTATCAACTGGAACACTTAAAAGAAAGTAATTTCAACCAAATTTTATAGAAAAGTTTTTCTAATTAATGATTCTAACAAACTATTAAAATTTGACCTCCAAATTTGAGATATAAAAAAAAATAAAGTGTTTTATACTCAGTGTCAAAAAAATTGCCGTTTGCTTACAGAACATCTTTATTATAAAGTTGCTGTAGGTAAAAGATTTTTTGTGGGAAGTTTAACAGTTTAACTGTTCATATACAAGGTGACTTTGAAGTATGTTCGGAAAATATAACCACTTACAGTACACAATAAAAGAAGTCGAAATAACCCAACTTGCCTTATACAAATGTTTATAGTTTTTGAGATACACCTTGTAAAACTTTTTAAAGAAATTTTTTTAACGTGGTACAATGTACTACAGCAATTTTTTTAATATACAGTGTGTGATTGCAATATATTCAACAATTTTTTCTGGTGAAAAAATTTCTACAAATATTACCAGATGATAACACTATTTTTGAGACATACGATGTACGACAACACGGTTTTTGAACAAACACTTTTACATCATAAATCTCCAAATCTATATGCTTGAAGACAATGTTGTCATACCTCGTGTATCTTAGAAATAATGTTATTTAAAAAAAAAAGTTTTACAGGGTGTACCTCAAAAACTATTAACATATGTATAAGGCAAGTTGTGTTATTTCGACTTCTTTTATTATGCATTATAAGTTATAACTGGTTAAATTTCCCAAACATACTTCAAAGTCACCCTGTATGCATCAGACGTTTAGACGTATTTTTATCTTATTATTACTATGTTTTTGGGTAATCTTAAAAGATGCATTGTCTGTAATTATGCCTACAATAGTTATACATTATCAAAAACTAAACGATTCTACATAGATCGAATTATTTGTCTCTCTTATGAAAATCAATTTTTACACAGAGTAATTTCAATTTGTGTTCAACACGTACCAGTTTGTCAAACCTGGTTTAAAAGTAAAAATAAAACGTCTTAAAAAAGGACAAGCTAAAAACGTAACGACAGTTTATTAAAAAACTTCTACAGTGCTTTGGAATCGTGAAACAATTATTTTAAATGTCTCTGATAACTTCGTTCGGCTAGCTATCAAATAAACGTCAATAAATTTTGTAAAAATACGTTTTTTCAATAAATAATAATTATCATAAAAAATTAGCATTTCTATTACAAAAACTGTTAATAACATATTCATGGGTACGATTTGCAATTTGCAGAAGCACAGGACACCACCAACTTTCTGTTGACTTTTGGACTCTTAACTGTTATTGTAACAGAAATTTGATAAAACTTTTATGGATATTGCATACTATGAAAATGGGGCCCTTTTCTTGTTTGAAAATTGAAACCGTTGTACAACAAGTTATGTTAAAATTGGGAGTTAATAGCACAACTCTCTGTAGTTAATATACTGTAAAAAAACTTTAGTTTTTGACAAAGAATTTTGTATAGAAATAATTATTAGATATCTTTAAAAAAAACCGTTTATTTTGATCTGTAAAAGTGAGAGAGATTTAGCCTGACCAATTTTACAGGCTAAAACGTTGTTTTTTTAAGGTAATAATTATTGTTTCTAAACAAAATTGCTAGTTCTTAAATCCAGAGTGTTATTTTAACATAATTTCTTGAACACTGGTTTCAACTTTCAAACAAGAAAAAGGCCCCACCTTTATAGTCCTGACAAAGAGTTTTATGCACCTTTTTGGTGACAAAAGACCCAACACAACCAATTAAAATTAAATTTCTCTTACAAGGGTTAAGAGTCCAAAACTCAACAAAATGCTGGTGGTACCCCGTTATTTATGTACAAGACGTGCACTGTAAAACTGGTACACCTTTAACTTTTTTATTATCAAAGATTTTTTTAATTTTGCAAAGACTTTCTGCTACGAATTTTACTTAAGTTTGTTAATACGGCGTTAAAGGCCTGTTTACAGAAGGTGGCTATTATTTTAATTAGCAATTAAATAGTTAATTCGTAATTAAGTGTCTATTTTGACCAATCAAATGTCAAAACTTTAATTGCAAATTAAAAGTTTAAAATTAAATATTTAATTGCGACTAACTTTTAATTCGCGATTAAATAGGCTTTCCTGGCGATTGATTGGTCAAGATCGGCATTTATTCGCGAATTAACTATATAATAGCAACTAAAATTAATGTCACCTTCTGCAAACCGGCCCTTAGTGTACTAACTGTTTGTAAAAAACTATTTTTTAAATAACAACCTTTGTATTTAGTGTTTACACTTTACACTGACGCGAAAGTAAAAGACACGACGGCATTCTGAATTTCAAAAACATTAAATATCATTATTGTTCTGTCGATATTAAATCTAAAAAACATAAAAATTATATCTTTTTAATTTTAACGTTTTACTCAGAACTTTATTTACGAATAACTACATAACTACTTGTAGAATTAAATGATACTACATGTAGGTATAAGATATAGTTTTCTATTTAAAAAAATATTTTTGCAAACACTTAGTATACTAATCAAGCTGTCAGACATCAAACGTTCTATTATAAAACTAGAAGAAGGTTCTTAACTGTAAAACACTTTAAAAATAAAAGAGTTGAAGATAGTGTTAGTTTTACAGTAAACACTTTGTACCTTTACACAGTTTTGAGGGTAAATTTATTTTAATTTACACAGTATCGTTTTCCATATTTTTTTAAATATCTCATTGCTTCTGAAATTTGAAAGAATAGATAATCGGTTAAGTTTCTCTCGTGGAAAAAAGTTTCTTGTTACCTATCACAATAACCTAGTAATAAAATAACCAAAAATAACGCAAATAAAATTTCATGTAATAGACCTGTTATAATTTTCACACATATTAAATAAAAAAACAACGTAAAAACTTTTTACTAACTTTACACACTCAAGTGAGACAGAAAGAGAGAAGCAGATCCATAAAAACTAGGTAGAAAATCAGGTTAAAAAGCTCTCTTTTATTAAGCCAACCTTCGACAAACATAATTAAATTAAGAGGTACCTCCATATTTCGTGCGATTACTTAGGTAAATTCAGTTCATCCTACCGACCTAAAAACGCAACACATGCATGAAACATTTATTCATTGCCAAACTCAACAAGTTCGCTTAATTAATTAAATCTATAACAGACTGTTTTTATAGCTACTTTTTGGGAATTCCCGAGAACAAACCCGGTCAGCAACACCTCTACCGAGTGACTTCGGTTCCCCCAAGAACCGGAGCAACTCTCCCTCCACCAGTATGTCTGACATGTGTCCCCGAACCTGCTCCTACCACTCCTCCTTACTTTTTCATGGACGAAGATATCTACCTCCTCAAAACCAAATACTGGGATGAAGATGATGAAAACACAGTGATAACAACACCAGCACCACGAAGGCGCAAAAAGAAACAAAAAATTACACCAACTGAACCGTCTTGCCTCTACCATAATGCCATCTTCAGCCCTTCTTCCAAATACTATGTTTTGGAGTGCCTTGGCCCTGGGATTCCTTACAGTCTCTTGTACAAAACGGCAATGCCCAAACCAAAACTTATTGTAAATTTGCAAAATAACACGAAGTTGAGGGAGATGGTAGACAAGATGGCTATGCCTCAAATTAAGACTTTTCCCGTGCAGATTTCGGGAGGGTATCAAGCGCATGTGAGGTTGCATTTACCGCCTGGATTGAGAGAAGACGAAATTACAAGGTAATTAAAAAAAATTGTTTTCAGGTAGAAATTTTATCTCGCTTCACTTTCGGTAGATATCCGCTGGTCGTTCAGGTGTATGGGGGTCCTGGGAGTCAGCTTGTAACCGAACGGTGGCGAGTCGATTGGAACACGTTTTTGACCGGAAACAAGGATTTTATCATTGCACAAATCGACGGTCGAGGATCTGGAGGTCAAGGCCATCAACTTCTGCACAAAGTTTATTACAAATTGGGGTCGGTCGAAGTGGCGGATCAGCTAGAAGTTACAGAGTAAGTTCGATAATGCATAAATTTACGGAATGGACGTCCGAAATGCCGAGTCGATTGTTCTAAATTGCTGAATTGGGTTAGTCAAGCGCTGTAATTTATACGAATGAAAGGAAATTTTGCCAAATACAGAAATGCTACTTTTAGCACTTGATGGCTTTGTTACTTGATAAATTATATAAAAAAAAAGCGTTTGCCAAACCCAAACAAACAATTTTTTTTATCTAAGTCGATTTTATGGTCAAAAATATCTTCTCAGAGAATTGAAATTCAAGGCAGATGAATATCTTGCATTGTAAATCTTACTAGACGAATAATTCGAATGCTGGCATCCACCCAAACGCTCTCTTTTATTTATCATATCAACCGCCGATCATAGACAATAATATTAGCTTTCCTTGTTTAAGCAACTAACTACCTCATATAAGTCTGCGTTTATTTTGTTAAATGGGACAAAAAGTCTCATTCTTATTCCGACCTATCCCAGTAATTTCGCACTGAACTGAAAGATCGCAATGTTTTCAGATCCTTTTATCCTTCCTTTTTTTAGGGATAATGTCCGTACAAGACAAAAACAAGTAGATTAAACGTATAAAGGAGTTGCTAAATTTACCTTCAAAAAAAGTAAATTTGTATTCCAGATACTTGCGAGACACACTCCACTTCATCGATAAACGGAGGGTGGCCGTTTGGGGATGGAGTTATGGTGGGTTCGTAGCCGCATTAGCGTTGGCAAGTCCCAAAAGTGTTTTTCGATGTGCCATCGCCGTAGCTCCGGTTACCAATTGGAAACTTTACGGTGAGTTATTTTATTTTACTGTTTACTTTAATATAAAATTTATTATATTAAGAAAAAAATCTAATTTAGTTGAGTATTTTCAAAAAAACGCAGTATAAAACTCCACATTTCCGGTGTTTGTAACCTTTAAATTTCGGATTCCGTTGTGGCAAAAGGAACATTCCATGCATACTGAAACATTCTATTCAAAACCCAACTACAACCCACGTTGAAACAATCTCATCGATCAATCCATTCAGTCCTTTCAAACATAACTTTGTACCCACCACTTTTTTAACTAAAGTTGTTTATATATTTGTTTTATAAAAAAAATAAATGAAAAAAGTAATTAAAAACGGTGAAAAACACTAAAATAACGAAAGTGTTGTTTTATTGTGTACTATAATTAATCTAGTGAGCATTAGTTTTGTTAGTTACTAAAAATAAATGTCTTGCCACAGTATGGAAATTAGTCAGTATGGACAGCTGAAAAAAATTAAAAACATGTGAAAAAGCTAGGCAACTACACTACAAGGGCTATAATTGTAAATAATATAATAAATAATCGAAAGACGAGGGTCAAACAACGATTAAAATAATTTTTATAGTATTTTATTTACAATAATTATAGCCCTTTAGATTTACATTGTTTTGTTAGTTGCTCAAAAATCTAAAAAGCAGTAGCTCCATTTTACGTATACACATGTAACGTAAAGGAATGCTGGCTTTTTGACAAATTTTTATCAGCTGTCTATACTGATTCATTTCTATACTGTTCTTCTCCCGAATGCGTAGAAAACCAATAAAATGTCCGCCAGATTTGTACGACATATATGTCAGTTCAAAAAAGTCTGAAATGTATAGGATTATTGTAGGGTTTTAAACAGTTTTTTTTTCTGATTGATACAATATTAACTAATATTGCCTTAGTTACAATATGTAATAACTAGGGCTATGCAGAAACGTGGAGTTTTTGCCGCTCTATAATACACTAAACATGAGCTAAATGCCTGTCAGTGGTGTAGAAATTTTACGAGAAACGCAAGGATTGTTTAATGTAAACGGGACATTGCCTGTATCACCAAGCGCACAAACCTAGTTGATAAAATATTAAAAATCACAGCGAGAATTACGCAGACATTTGTTAGAAAAACAATCTGAAAGATGACATATTCTTTATATCGTAGTTAAGCAACACAAAAACAAATCAAGTGATAGGATAGTGGTAAAGCGTTTGCCACACGATTTGAAGATCGCCGGCTCGAATCCCTGTTATCAGCACGTTTTTTTTTTGCTTTTTCTAGCAAATATCTGAGTAATTCTCGCAGTGATTTTTAACATTTTATCAACTAGATTTGTGCTCTTGGTGAGTACTACATACAGGCAATGTCCCGTTTAGATTAAACAACCCTTGCGTTTCCCGTAAAATTTCTACGCCACTGACAAGCATTTAGCTCATGTTTAGTGTATTATAGAGCGGCAAAAACTCCACGTTTCTGGACAGCCCTAGTAATAACACACTCATATTTCCCTAGGGAAATATGAAACGCTCATATTGTCCCAAGGGAAATATGAAACGTCATATAAAGGAAAATCTGAAATGTCATATTTTACTATGAAAATGTTTTATTTAATGTGCGTTCTGCAGACACCAAAGATTTCCATAATTAAAACGACCTTTAAAATTTAAATTATAGGTGTAACAGTCTATTCAACAGAGGAGAATCACAATGAAATTTTACCTTTTAAATCAAAAAAATGTCAGTAAGAGCTTCCCGCAAGAATTTTTTGATCTGTTCTCGGGACAACACCTCTGATTTTTTGTAACGTATCTTTTATTTTTATTCTTTACAAATGCTTCTACTTCATCAAACATTTTAACATCAATTTTTTTTCTTTTAAATGCAACATTGTCCTTAGCATGGATAATTTTGGCCACAACGTGTTTGGTGAATATTTCTACGACTACGGATAGAATAAATTAGTTATACGTTCAAAAATAACAAAAATCATAGCAAATTACCAAGTCTTCAAAAAACGTTAGCAAAATATTTTCGTCGGCACCATTCACCGTATTTGCTGTTCTCCACTGTTGAAAGTCTTCGTACATTTTACTATACGCAATATTCAATTTTGCTGGAATCAAACATTCCCTGGCTTTCGCTGCCTGTGCGAGCACGTAGTCTGACATTTTATCAAAATATTTTTTTGACAGGACGCGAAAATCAAACCAGTCAACTATGATACCTATTTACAAACAATGTCCCTTATCCTTAGCAACGCTACTAATTGCTAAATTCCAGAATTACTAATCTAATATTTTGCTATTTTAACAACAATATTATTTCAATCAGAAAAAAACTATTGATTTCACCACGGGAAATATGAATATATTCCCTCGGTTGTCTATACATCCCTCGGGTTCCCCTCGGGATGTAACTAGCCAACCTCGGGAAATATACTATTCATATTTCCCTAGTTGTAATAATAGCTATAAAACGACAGATTTTTCAGTGACCTGTAATTTTTGTGTTTTTGTACAGTTTATTTTTGTACAACTGCTTTGATCGCAGACTGAAACGACGTTCAAAAACAAAGTCCCTTTAAATTACGTATTTTGATATTTTAATGTCTTACTTAGGCTGATCAATAAAATTATGACAAATATTTGATTTAATTTTCTAATTTTTTATTGCTCAATTTAATCGTCATTTACTCTTTAATTAACATTCTGTAAACCGTTAAACCACTTAGTTTACAAAAATAACGCAATAAGTCTCATTATAAATAACACAAGTCAATACATAATTTTCTTCAACATGGTTCTAAGCTCTTTCAACATGTCATGAATTACAGCTGGAGTTTCAGTTCATTCAGTGAACAGTTTGCATAGTTTGAGTTATTCGTCTAGATACGCTAACAACAGATACCTCGTATTCTAAGGCGTGTAGGATCTCATCGACAAGAATCTTCTACATTTCTAGTTTTAGAAATTGTTGTTGTAAATTTTTATTCTGCAGTCCATTAATAAAAACCACTATCACAAACTTCCACGCGTATGGGCGTATGGTAAGGTAGGCTAAATTAACCAGTACCTCTATTTCGGCTTCATATTCAATATGGCTATAGCTTCAAACTAGTTTCATCCGGTCTCCATATCATTTCTCCAAGACATCGTCAATTGCGTAGTAGTTTTCCTGGTCTTGTTCTTACATACTCTGTAACAGTTGAAGAGCTGACTCTCGTAATATCTCGTAATAAATTTAAGCGTTCTTCTCTGCTGCTACTTTAAACTAGGTACTTCCTATACAGTGGCCACAATGATCGACTGTCAAGTACTGGAGATTTCACTCGTTATGACGCTGCTTTGATCCTCATAATTTGTCCTGTTGTAGTTTTTTAAACTTCTTTTCCAAATCTTTATTCAAAACCTTTTCTTCAAAATCCATTTTTTAAATTGTTTTTTTTTTCAAAGCATTTTGAACACTGTCAAATTTCTCGAATATATTTTTCTGTACTTAGTTGGCGTGTTTTAAATTTTTCTAAAAGCTTTCTTTGTATTGTATTTTTCTTACAATCGTAGTTTTTCATTTTCTTCTTTTTTTCGAAAATCTTTCCTTATTTTGTTCTTATAGAGACTTTTTTAGTATTTCTTTCTTATTTAATCGTCGTTTTTTAAACTCTTCTGAAACTTTGTTTTGTATTATAACACCTACCAAGAGACGATGTTTGCGGCAACTCAGTTTTATAAGTAAAGAGCACAGGTTGGAACAAGGAATCACAAGTAAAAAAAATATCTGCCCAAAAAGATCAAAATAATATATTAAATTTAAGTTAATAAATAATAAATGAAAATAAATGAAGTTAATATGGGCACCACCACGGTTTTTTAATGGAATAGCCAAGAAATTGACAAATATTAAATGTAAAAAAAATTAATATAGCCACCATATTCAGTTTTAATTCCTACCTGAAGGTGACAACTTGTTGTGGAAACGCGCGTCGTATTAAGTAAAGTGTTTGGTGTTTGGGTATTTTACGTTTCTTTTTTCTACAAAAATATTTCTCTGTTTTTTTTTACAAATCGTCGTTTCTACAATTCTTCTAGTTCTTTCAAACGTCATTTTTGAAATTCTTTTGAAATCCTCTCATCTTCCAAAATGTTTACATGCTCTTACATCCTCAATCATTTAAATATTTTACTTTTCTGTTCTGTCTATTAAACGACGTTTCCCAAATTCTTCTTGTTTATCCAAACAACGGTTTTCGATCTCTTCTAACGTTAGCATTCAGAGTCACTTTAATGCTTCGTAATTCCTCCTTCCATTTGTTAAAATTGTTAGCTAAAGGTTCATTTTCTTGATTGTGTCGTTTTTTGTTTTTATTTTAAGCTATTTTTTTTCTTTTCGTCGTATTTCTTGCTTTGCTTTTTCTTGTTTATAATGCTTTCCTTGATTTTGCAGTTTTTCAAGTCATGCAATCTAGTTATTTATTAGACATATTATAGTAACTCTGCGCCGAATGATAATATCTCCAAACCTCTTTTAGCTTCTCACAACTAAAATTTCATCACTAAATTTCATGTTCTCACTAGATTACAATTTTTTTAGTTATACACAGCTACTACCTATATAACAAAATACTTAATCAAAGTACTCTTTCACTTTATAACTTAGGTAAAGATATTGAAGGTTTTATTACAATTATTTTTAAATAGATAGTAGTCAGTACTATTGCACAGTACTATTCTATTACATTATTCTTTGCGAACAAGTAAAGTAATACCTACCGGTGTTGCTTTACTATATTGAAGTTGTTATTCTTATAACCGTAAATATACAGGTGTTCCAAAATTCACGGATTAATTTCTTGTTATGTAACCAATTATCCAAGGAACATAAGAAAAATGTTGTCGAAAATTTATCTCTATTTTGACAGTTACAATAATGATGGCCACAATTGACACATAGCAGAGATCTTAATTAATACGAATAAAATAGTGAAGTTTGAAAGATTACGTTGTCAAATATTTTTTTAAACGATTTTAACAATATAACTGACTAAATGGTACAGAAAGACTTGCAAATTGAAACCTTACATCTTGGTAACAAAGAGCCGGATTTTTCGAAAATTTTTGTGAAGCTTTTTTATTTAGTACTATATATTTAGTCCGCGAATTTTAAAAACATCCTATACTGGACTATTTAGTACTTTATTTAATCCGCGAATTTTAAAAACATCCTGTACTGTGCTTGTATTTTTAATGGTATAAGAATAATTTAGTTTTCTACTTATTATCAATATAAAAAGTAGTGGAAAAATAGTATATTAAAGAACGCGTTTCGAAAAATCAACTATGTGGCACAAAGTCAAGCTTATAAAACGAGCTTAAAGCGCTAGTTTTTATAAATGAGTGCTCACAATAACTTTAGAAACGAGTTCTCTATGCTCTTCTTTTTATTTTGCGCCTTTTACGTGCTTTTTAAGTACAAAAGTAATTTTTTCAATATTTAGGGATTTTTGCGTAAGTAGGAGATAGTTGGTAAAAATGTCATGAAAGCGTCGGAGCTCGGCGTTTGGGATAACGTTCTCTATACAAATTTGTTGCAGCAACACCATTTTTTCCACGTTCGCCAAAAATTAGTATCATGTCCATTCTTTCACCGTTAGAAAACATTACGTTAAATAATTATGAATTAAAAATGTAACGACACTGACAACTACTTTTAATATGTACATACTGGAACACCTAATTTAATTTTCTAGTTCCAAAACACGATGAATTCTTTGTAAACTGTATTTTGGGTTGCATTTTTACCTGGTCAGACTCGTCATCTCACGTGAATAACACGTACTCATTTAGCAAATAATTTGTAAATCATCAAACGCTATGGGGGTTGCAAGTGGTGTCTGAAAGCTGTTTTAAAGCGTCCTCCTTTAAAAGGAAAGTTACCTCATTGTTCAGGCGGCTTATCCCACTGTTCGAGTGTTTTATGGGTTAATTGCGACACACACAAAAACATCTCGATGAGAAATACTCGTCCTCATGTGCAACAAAATTTTCTTTGAATAAAATTATAACCTGTTATAACGCTGACATTTATCAAGGTAAATTGACTATTATAAGGTGACCGCATCCGCATGTAAAATGGGCGGGACCTCAAAAAGCTTGGAATCGGTTATATATTCGTATGCATATGCAATCCATTATACAGGCTTTTCACAAATGATTGTAACAACGTAGGTGGCTGTGAAGATTTTTGATATGACGAATATTCATTGTAATGTCCTATTTAAGCAACGGAACATTGGTAAATGGTTTCTGGAGTTACTCATTTGTCTAATAATAATTATAATAATAGCTAATTTGTCTTTAAAAGACAGAATATTTTTTATTATTTCCACAGCCGTCTACGTCCTTACAATCATTTATAAAAACCCTGTACCACACCGTATAAACTGTGTGCCTTAAAATGAGAAGCGTGATAAAAATAACGCCATAATTCCAACCTTGGTTGATTGACTCAATGGATTTGGCAGATACCTTACAATAGTCAATTCACTTTAGACACCCAAATCCGTATGGTTTGAGTCTTTGTTGCAAACACAAAATCAAAAAAAAATTAATGTCCTACAATGACCTACGTTTGTAACCTTGAGTTATAATAAAAATTTGAAAGAAGCAATTTTGTTGTTTCAAACTGACTCTTGTTGTAGCCTCATCCCTTCCATACAAAAAAGAAAGAACATAAAGTTGAATTTACTTCTTATTCAACTATCATCGTTGACAGCTGACGTCTTTTCAGCTCGACCGAAATAAAAATATCATCCCTTATCCTTATTTATACATTTTATTGTAATCGTATAGCCGTTTTAGAGTTTTCTTTCCACGATGCGTAAGCTTTTTTTATTGTTTTTTATTCACACTCTTTTAGACTCCGCCTACACCGAGCGCTACATGGGCCTTCCTAACGTAACAGACAACTACAAAGGCTACGACGAAGCTGACGTTAGCAAAAAAGCGCATCTACTCAAGGATAAAATGTTTTATCTGGTACATGGCTCGGCGGATGATAATGTCCACCTCCAGCAATCCATGGCTTTAGTGAAATCCCTCTCAGAGGCGGGCACGCTCTTCCGACAACAAGTAATACTCGTTGTTATGTAGGAAAATCAGGGTTAATTCTCCTAATTCTAGATTTACCCCGACGAGAGTCACGGTCTGGGCGGAGTGAAGAAACACTTGTACAGGAGCATGGGCCAGTTTTTCGACGACTGCTTCCAGAAACAAGTTCCTCCAGAATTTAAGGCAGGATTGCGGAATGATGTCGAGTAGTATACCTTTAACGATTTCCTCAACTAAGTGATGCCAAACTGAGGATGTCCCTATCGCTTTATATACAACATCCACTTTGATTCTGACGGGATGTTAGTGATGAAAGTGCCAAATTTTGATGTTCTTGATGTTAGTAGACTCGGAATTGCAATAAGAGTGGAACTCAGGAAGGAACGCCCTCAAACCCCTGAAAACACAATTTTGGGACACCTTGCAGAAGTTTTCTGCGAAGCTACAATCAGTATTAATTGGCGAAGAACAAGACATATCTCAAATTGACTTGTCTTCAAGGTTCCACGTCCCTTAAAAGCATTTTAATAATTCTAGTCAATGATAAAAAGTGTGAATAAGTAGATTTTAAACTGACCAAATCCTAGATAGACAACCTCCAATAATCATTCAAGTTTTTCCATATTTTAGCTGTAAGAATAGTGTTCAGAGGGTCTGTTTCGAGCCATTAGCCTTAAATCTGACCTTCTCCTTTTCATTTTCGTGTTTTTATAATTTTGTACAAAATAAGTCAATTTTAACGATGGCGTACTCAATTCTGAACACTGGTGACTTTTATCATGTACTCATCTTGTAAATACATATTTGATTCGTAGTTAGCTGTACAGATATGGGTCCAATAACTGTTCTATTTTTCCAAAAGTGCACGGTGTGACTTAAGCACTTAATCTAGCAATAAACCGACATTTCGCCCTAAAATTCTTGAACAATCTGCTAGGCAAGATAGACTACTGTATATAAAAGCTTGACCCAAACAATCTGATAGATACTAAATAGTGAGACTAGTAGGTTTCGGTTGGTAGTCAAAATTTGTTATTGTACAGCGAGGAATATTTTAAATTGTTGCCAACTGACAAGCTCAAAAATTATATAACGTGAGACGCTGTTCAATATTGTTTGTATATAATGACAAGTTTTTTGAATGAGTTCTTTTATAGATGAGATTGTTTTATTGTTAACACGCCTTAATTTCGTCGATCATGTGATACCTCCTATCATCCGTTTTGAGGAACTTTATTGTAAATATCTTAAAAACGTTCTGCATCTATCATTCGGTGGTTGTTCACACAATAGTATACTTAAAGTAGATTATTGAAAATTTACGAGATTATTATACCAAAAATTATAAAACAAATAAAGATGAATTCAAACTGATGCTTTTTTTATTGACCACATTATCCAAAACATTACTTTTAATACCAGCAATTAGATCGGGAAAAAAGAATACAAAGAAGTAAAAAACGAACAAATTAAGAAAAAAGAAACAAATAATGATTGATCAAAATTAGGAACATTAATTAGCTACAAACCAGAAGTTTTAGAAAACAAAAGACACAATAATATAATATCCATTCACGCTTAATAGAAGTAGATATTAAAGATTTTATTAACTAACTAATAGTACACCAAATATTTTTTTTCAAAGTTAATATGAAAGATAAAAATGCAATAAAAGACAATAACCAATATGATGAAGAAAGACCTGGAAATTAAAATAAGTGAAATAGACAAATACATAAAAAAACAAAGAGAAACACTAAAAATCTATAAAAAAAAAAGTAGAAAGAAAAACTATCCGAATATTCTTTCAGAAATAGTACGAAAAGTGGACGTAGAACGAGGATAAATAAGAGAGCATAATTTTGGATAACAATTTAGAAATGATAAAGAAGTTAAACTTACAATCAGTATAGTGAATTCAGAAAAAAATTGTTAGATAATATAGTTATAATAATAAAGAAAAAAAAATTTTTATTGGTATAATACAGAGCTGAAAATTAATAAAAGCGACAATAATAATTGGATATTTATTAAGAAAATTAATAATTTTTTTTATTAAAAAACGTTAGTAAATATAAAACGACAACTGCTAATAAAAAGACAGCAAAACAATAATTACAGTCTCTAGAATAAAAAAGACAAAAAAAAAAGAAAAAGAAAATTTTCAAGAAAAACTGATCTTGACGGTAGAAGTGGTAAAGGGTAAAATACGAGTATGCATAACAGTAGCAGGAAAATTTAACAGTGTTGGTCAAATACTTACATCACGAAAAAAACTATTAATCCAAAAGCCTCAAAATGATGAGTAAGTTATTGTTTTTTCCATGACTTAGGGCTAGAACACACCAGTTGGTATACAAAACTTTAACCAACAACTCCCAACAGCCACCATACTCTTAAAAAAATTAAAAATGAATTTGATTTAATTTAGTTTTACTGATGACAATATCAAAATAAAAACTGTGCAAATTTTTATTAGTAAAACAAGGCAAAATAAAGAAAACAGAGGTTTTCCCACTAAATAAAGGCAGCAACTTCCAAAAACAATTTTGAGTTTTAAGTTGTGTTGCCACGCCAGTAGTGAGTTAAAAAATATTTATCTCACTAGTGCCTTAACGGCTCTTCATCTCAATAGTGACTTTTAAGACATTTTACTTAAGGACATTTTACTCTTATCTAAAATAAGGGTGGTTATAGGCTTTTTATAAAGAGAAGTTGAATGAAGGACATAATAAACTTAAGCAAATATGAAGAAGATGAAGAAATTTGAAGTAATTTAGATTGAAAATACATAATTACAAGAAGAAAGACGAGTGAAAACAAGACATATTTTACAATGATAAAAAAAGAGAAGTAACAGAAAGTGTGTCAATATAAAAAAAATTGAAGTGCTAGAGTCCAGGCTAGAATATACCTACAATCAAAAATCATAGATGCAGCAGAAAAGTTTGAACAACTTTAATAGTTTAAAAACTAAATTAAAAAACTTTTTCTACTCCCACTCTTTAAAACGCCATTTAAGGTATAGGTTGCCATGACGCTAAATAACCTTTGAGATACAGCTTGACAAACCGTGACTTCGTGAATTTTAGTCACGGCTTGGCGAGTGCAACCGTGACTTCGTGCATTTTACTCACGGCTTGGCGAGTGCATGCGCATCAAACAAGCGCTGAAATTAAATCAAGTTACCTAGTTTTTGCTTGGTATCAATCAGTCAAAATAAATAAATTTGTATTTGTAAACTTTTAAATTAATTTTGATTTTGCTTATATACGCTTCGCCGGATTTGCAATTTGTTGTAGTCGTAGAAAAGTATAGTATGCAACAAGTTTTATAAACTTCTCTAGACACTCGTTTATTAAACACTTGCTCCGCTCGTGAGTAAAAAAACTCGTTAAAAAACTTAAAAACTAAAATGTCGTTTATAAAACTTGTTGCATAATATACTATAAACAAGTGAGAAGTTTCTAATATCTAAAACAGAGGTGCAGTAAAAATATGGTAAAAAAATATTAAAATAGACAACAACATGACAACAAGGTAGAAATAAAAAACAAGTAAGATTTGCAATGCTCTAAATAAAAATACCTTTTAATTTTATTAAGAAAAAATAAACATAAAAATAAAAATACGATAATGTACAAATTCTTATAATATTTAACTTACATAACAAATGCATAACAACAAGAGATAATACAAGTGGGCAAAGATAAAAAAGTGGGATAATCTAAAAAAAGTTGAAAATGTTAATAAAACCAACAAAATTAAAAGTAAGAACATCAGGCAAAAATATAGATACAATATATAAACCAAGAACTATCCTCTAGAAAACTAACACGTTTTTTCTTGCGTATAATTTACATTAGCAAAAATATTTTACAGACTTGTAGAAAATATTTTTTTGATCAGGACAGTAAACGCAGATAGAGTTTTAACTTCAAAAATTAAAGTAGTAATTTTCCATTTGTAGAGCGTGCAGAACTCGCCTACGGCTCGTGTTTTAAGCTGT
Source organism: Tribolium confusum (assembly GCA_029207805.1). Taxonomy (NCBI): domain Eukaryota; kingdom Metazoa; phylum Arthropoda; class Insecta; order Coleoptera; family Tenebrionidae; genus Tribolium; species Tribolium confusum. Next base: position 8,625,656 of record JALGAY010000003.1, read on the forward strand.
CCTACTTTATGAAAAAAAGAAACAGTTTACTTACTTGTTACATAACCAACTATTTACAGACGACATTGTCGCATAAACCGTTGCTTTACATAATAATGTACAGATTTCATCTCAACAAATTTTATTAAAAACAAAATGCATGAAAGTAACTGGTATAAACTGGAACTACTTGTAGATGAAAAAGTTAATCCAGACAATATCATAGAAACCATGCCGTAAAGCTATAAGAACTAGAGAATAGTACAAGACAGCGATGAAAAGATCTTAAAAACCAAAGTGGAGAACAAATAAGAAAAATGTAAACAAAATAAACAGTCCTAAAAAACCACCTTAAAAAGAAAGTGCAGAGGAAAGTACTAGGAAAGCTCAGTTACAGAGCTTTGGTACAGGTGCTTTTCCAAAAATTTAGAAAAGCTATCATACTAATAATTCTAAAATTGCCCAAGTTTAAAAATTAGTCTACATTTTGTAGACACATATTACCATCGAGCTGCTTATGTATAAAGTTTTATACACAAACGATTAAATTATTATTTAAAGTATAAAAACTTTATAAACTCAATTCAAAATAGTTTTTGCAACATCAGATTACAAATGCTTTTAAAAGCATTAAAAAATAGCTTTTAGTACTTACTAAAGACAAAACTTTTAGAAAAAAAATAAATAGAAAAATAGTGGCTTTTATTAAAAGTTATATAAATAATAGATGCTTCATAGAAGCAAATAGATATACATTAGCCTAAAAAATTTCCAAAATACAACTCCTTAAGAAGTGGTACTAAACAATAAATGACATATGTAACAACGTCAAGCTACCGATAAAAACCTTATTGTATGCTGATGACCTGAACCCTTTTTATCAAAAAAAAACATTATTTGATTCCTGCGAAAAAGTAAAAATTTATTAAAGCTATAGTTCCGAAAAAAAACTTAGATATACTCTTACAAATTTAAATTCTGAACTCTTACTTCACTACGCTGCTGAAATATTAGCAAACAAAATAGATCCAGCAAAAAATATGTTATTTCTAAATCGCAAAAAGCCTTGTCAACAAAAAACTCAAATTGACGCCGCCTGCTTACAGATAAGTTAGAATAGCATGCTCAAACTTAAACTAGTTTTTACCTACAGTTAATTGTTTTCAAAAAGTAAAAGTCCCACCCTGGAATCACAGCAAATTAAAAGTTCACACCAAACTACTAAACCTCAGAAAAGAAATTCACCTTTAACAATACTTAATACGCTTCTCACAATATTTGTAGTATCCACAGCAATTGAATGATTGCATTCGTTTTGATGCTCTCTATACAACAAGCTTTTCGATTATCAATAGAATGCTCCGTCAACCACTAAACCCTATGCCATACTAAAAGCTCCGCAATCAGCCAAAGAACAAAATAAGTCAAACAAAAACCTGACCATCGGTATAGATTTCATTAGCAGCAAGACGAATATCCAGAAACTTTACCCTACAAACCCTCTCTAATCGTAATAAAGATTTAAAAAAAATGCATAAACTTAAAACTGCAAAAATCGCGGTATATTTCATCTACGTACCAGCACACCAAAAAATACAAGAAAACAAATGCACTGACCAGAAAACTAGACAAGTTTCTGAAGACAAAAAGCAGTTTATACAGACATCCCATAAACACTCAGAACCAAATATTCAAACCATTATAAACAAAACTGAAACTAAACGACAATAAAACTACGAAACGTCTACTCCACAGTATATAAATGAATCAGTATGGACAGCTTATAAAAACTGAAAACTTAAAAAGCTAGCATCCATTTAAGTTATATGTATAAGATAGAGCCACAAGCTTTTGGATTTACTATAGACAACTAATACTATTTGTTATACACTGAAATGTTTTCTTCTTTCTAATAAATTTTTACGTTATATTTTTAGGATAATTTCAATCTTTGTCTGACCTTTGTCTTTCGATTATTTATCATATTATTTACAGTTATAGCCCATTAGATTTAAATTGAGTATAGACTGTGGTCTACCCTATTATTAAAAAATAAATTTTCAACAAACAAAAAAAAAAAAAGAAAAGTTACCATGAATCGTCTCAGATAGAGCACAAACGCACAATATGCCGCATAAAAAATATGGCTCTCCTACATTCTCCTGTAGCAAAGAAAGATTAAAACATCTCAACACATTCTTCATAAAGGTCCAGAATATCAAAAAGTCCATTACAAAAGTTAACCTGGTTAACAATCTAGAAGACATCCTAAACCCGAGCAATAAAGACTCAGTGCTACTTTTTCTTAGAAGAATAAATCTAATACGTAAAATTTAATCATAGAATCACCAAAAAAACTTACGAGCTAATTTCAAGTTGAGATATTACCGATAGTATAGCAAATTATAATATTTTTCTATGTAACAACCAAATACTTTACATTTGCCATAGAAACAACGTACTGCCGGTTTTATGTTAACTTGAAATTAGCCCATTAAATTCACGCTACTTTTGAGAACTTATATTTTTCAAATCATTATATTACAAGTAAACCTCTCCTTTTACTCAAAGTTGGTTTTTTACAAACTGCATGTTTTTTATTATAAATATAAATAATGTAAGGTCTTTCAAGTTTACCAATAAATCCTTGATAATATCTAAACTAAATTTGTAGATAGAATTTTCCAAATAAGTTAACTTTGCAATTAACATTTTCTAGAATTTTTTGATTTAGTAAATTGTTGTAATATTTTTTAGTATTATAGTGTCTTTTAAAACTGTGCATTGTTTGGGAACCATTTTAAAGACACCTGTATGTATGTATAATAAACATAATATATAATTTTACTACATTAACTACTTTTGATGATTAAATTACACTAAACAAATTGAAAAAAGTCACTACTTGGAAATGCTACAAAACTTTTATAAACATAATATCTTTTTCATTATGTAAAAAATTATTCTACATCACGAGATTCTATTACTTTACTCATTAAAAATGAATCATAAACTCAAATATACATGTTTTGTCAACAAATAAGGATATAAATGCAAAGACTCACTTTAGATATTACAGTAAAAATGTTATTTAACAATTTTCATATCACGATTTTAATCACTTTTATTATAAATAAATATTATCAAAATGAGCGATGTCTTTTAATCGTAACCGATAGTGGTTTTGACTATAAGGGAAAAATTCCCTGTGTCAGAATTATTGTAAATAATAATTTTTTAGACTACAGTTTAATTTTTCATTATTTTGGATGTCAAAGTATCATAATTTATGCCAATAATGTAACGTCCTTGTTTGTAAATTTTGAGACTGAAATTCGCCAAAGAATGGAAAGGTTTAATAATCGAAAATATTTAATTGTTCCTAGAAACCCTCTTCAAGATTTTGAAAAAAAGTTTTTTGAACTTAATGAATTGTATTTTATTACCGATCTTTTACTAGTACTACCAACAAAACTCAAAAATGTAAACAAGACTGAGAGTATAGATTTCGATTTGAAAACACATAGATACGTTGGTTCCTCAGATCATAATGAACCGATTCTCGTAGATAAATGGTTTGCTCATAACCAGAGCTTCCTGTTTAATGAAAATCTGTACCCCGATAAAATTCATAATCAGCATGGAAGGCAACTTAAAATGGCCACTTTTACCTATGAGCCGTATAGTGTTATAGGTAAATTTCACCAAGGTACATTCTCAAATGTCAATCATTTTTAAGGAAAATCTGTTGAAAGTCATCATGGATCTGAATTAATGTCTGCTGTCCAATTTGCTATTAAATATAACATGACACCTATTCCTGTAGTAAATGAAAAGGATTATTGGGGTGAAATTTTTCCTAACTGGTCTGGAAATGGTCTTTTAGGAAATCTAGTAGAAGATAAAGCCGATGTTGGATTTTGTATTAACGTCAATTTATAAATAATAATAATAATAATGATTATTTATTCTAGCCGCATTATACACATGGGAAATTTGTTATCACTTCTTAGAATTATCAAAGCCATTAGTTAGAACTGGAATAACATGTTTAGTGCCAGCTCCTAAGTAATAAAACAAAACGTTTAATAATTAAATATAATTAAACAATTTCTAGATTAGCACAACGATGGTTAACACCTATTTATTCCTATTCTTCTCATCTTTGGTTTTGTGTTATTTTAGTTCTCGTAGTGGGAGTTGCAGCTTTATCGTTCATTTTGTTCAGTTACAACCGTAACAAAACACTTATTTTAAAGTAAAATCTTAACAATTACATGAAAATAATCGTAAAGAAACTTTCTGCTCGTAGATATCCACAAAAACCTAAATCACCGTATTTTTACTTTCTGACTTTAGCAGTCAGTGCAATCCTTAAACCCACCCTTCAACAGTCTTTGTCTTGGAAAAAAATTCCATTCGAGCTTTCAAGCAAATTTTTGCTAAGTGTGATGTTAGTTTTAGATTTATTTTTGACTAGTACATACAGCAGTGGTCTTGCAACTGTTATGACAATTCCAAGATACGAAAATGCAATTAACACAATTGAAGATTTGGCAAACAGTGAACTAGATTGGGGAGCGACTCAAGATGCCTGGATTACATCTATACAAAATGCTGAAGAGTCAAATTACGTTAAAATTGTTAGCAAATTTCATCCTATATCAGAAGAAAATTTGCGAGAGTATTCAAAAACTGGAAAATTTGGATTTTCAATTGAGCGTCTCCCTTTTGGTATAATAAATAAATTTAATTTCAAAAACTAAGAGTCAAGTTCTTAGAAAACTATGCTATTGGAGATTACATTAAGGAAGACATAATTGGTAAATTTCATGTAATGGAAGAAGATCTTTATTGGGAGCAGTGTGTAATTATGTTACGAAAAAATTCAGTGTTGTTACCTCATCTCGATATTTTTATTCTAAAAATTTTTGAAGCTGGTTTAATTTCGCATTGGCAAAATGAGGTACGTTTTAAGACTTAACGTAAATGATACATAAAATGTAAGAAAATGTTATAAAAACCGCAGATGTCAGTTTGAATCTAAGGCTGATATGACATTGTTACATACATGGTATGTTCAAAATTTTATCTCCTCTCGGGCCTATTCCGTAATGAATTCTATTAAAAATTAAAAATTAACAGTCTTTTTACTCTTTACTAATTGATGTTATTTTCTAAAGCATTATATGTATTAATGAACTACTATTCGACAAATAACTCGTCCTGGGTGGTTAATATTAGCAAATTCAGATAATTTTTCGACAAAATCGCCAAAAATGAATTTTTAACTTGTCAGATATTGTAAACAAAATGTCATAGAGTAAGCCCAAGAAGAAAGAGGTAAAAAAAGAACCAACATTTAAGTAGATTTTTTTAGGCTGTTAATATGTACATGGATGCTAAGGTTCAAAGAGTTGTAAAGTTTTACAAACATAAAAGACAAGAACGTGAAGTTGTTAAATTGCAGTGGAGTCATGTTGAAGGTGCTTTCGCTATTTTGCTCTTCGGTTATATTCTTAGCTTTGTTGCTTTTCTGTTAGAGCTTTTGATGAGTAAAGAAAGGTATAGATACTTAGAATAAAATAACTTTTTTAGAACAAAGTACAACTTAGGTAAGAACATTTACATTTTTTCTAAGCAGATACAAGATGCTTTACATTTCCTTTCTTTTCAGGATAATAATAGTATCACAGCTAATACCTTTAATTAAATATGTAAGAGATCAGAAGATGCACGATGCATAACAAATATATTATGTAACAATTAGATAACAATACAATTGTATAATGTCAACACATTTACGAGTCTTTAGTATCTTCCTGTTGTACACAAACTTTATTTAAGACATTCATAAAATAATTAACATGTTAATTTGACTAAGAAAAAACATTTATTATAACGATTAATTAACCTACAACACCGTAAAATCTGTTAATAAATCGTTAACTTCAAGGTTCAAACCTAAAATACGTGTACAATTTTTTGGTAACAAAAATTTGTGTTGTTGTGCAATTTGACCGAAAGAAAGTATGCACGTTCAAATTTTAATAGGGTAATACAACACTGTTTTTTCCTTTTTCATCAACCCACAGTTGTATGGTTTAATAAATAAATAAACGTGTGGTCAGTTTGTTGCGGTTGTACTTGAGTGTTATTGACACAATAAACTTTATACACAGTCCAGAAACTGAACCCCTTTAATGGTGAAAAGCTAAAAATAAATTTTTATGTCATCATTTATATCTTTTCTGTGAAGACATAACAACGCCCTTGTAGTATAAAATTGTTATAGTCAGACAATAATAAAAAAAATTAAAACGAAAATTGAAGATACTAAGATACAAAAATTGAATGAGTGAATGCCTATTACTACAAAAACAACGTATTTCTAGTCAAAATAAATTTATTTATTCTTATTTATTGTATGTCAAATTATTTTAAAGTTAAATTTAAGATAAAAACACGGACTCTAATTAAAATTTTCAGTGCTAATCAAGTAAGCCATTTTTTTATTAAAACGATATTTTATTCATGTAAATTTGAACAAAGAAAAAATTTTATACTGATAAATTCGACTTTAAAGTTCTGGAGCAGCATGGCATTTAGACAACAATTATTTCCGCCAATTTTTTATAAAAAATAGGTATTAACCAGTCAATTTTCAAAACGCAAACCTGCAGACATAAAAATATGCAAAGTTTCCATAAAGACATTAAAAAAAATTTTGTTAATATGTAACTAGTTTACTTAAAATCTAAAATAACATTAAAAAAGTCTTTATTTAGGCAAAATCTAGCCAGATTCATTGATCAAATTAAGTTTATAAAAGACATCAATATTGGTCGCAATAATTAAAATTACCTACACATTTATTAAATTGCATTCATTTTATTAGTTTAATATGTCTGTTTACACTCAGGTGCAATCAATAAAAACAAACTTTGAGACTCGCATTGTGGGGAGACTTGGGGGGACTCAGTCATGGTGTGTTACGCATGTATGATGATTTTTTTTATTTAGAGAAGGTCATAATAAATCGTTCAAACCATTGCTGATTTTATTCGGCTTTTGCACTATTATACTATTCACAACCATGATCGGGTGCTATACAAAAATGTTGGTGCATATTGTGTCTGTGCTATTATTATTAGTCCCACTGCCAAAAACCTCAGGTAAGTTTTGAAAGTTAAAAAAATATATATTCTATTAAACCTTTACTAGAATAATTTTTACACTTCCGTCCTTCTCTTATTTGTTTTCTAAATAAAATTTATTGAAAGTTACGTTAAACATGTTTCAATTTTTAGAAAAAATTGACTTCAGACTAATAAAGACGTATTCTATGTAGGCGTATACAAGCTTTGTCAGATTTACTTATCAGAACGAAATGAAAAAATTATAAGGAAACATATTTTTTTACACACTGACAACACTGTAATTATCAACACCTCATAAATTTTAATGATATTGAATAATTATATTCTATACTATCAACTATAGGTGAGGTATATAGATTCCATAACAATGTAACATCAATTATTTAATAATAATAAGACCATCAGTAAAAGAGTAACGTGTTACCGTAATATGTAGTTATGCAACATTGTCAAATTTCATTTTAGTATTTTTCTTAAAATATTTAAGGCCGATTTACATAAAATTATTAAAATGTTTAATTCGCAATTAACTCGCCTTTTCTGCCATCTGATTTGTCAAATTTAATCCGTCACAACTAAAGTTAAAATCGTTCTGTAAACCGGCCCTAAGACTAACATTTAAACTTAGACAACACCATTTCAAAATAACAAATCTTTTACTTATTAAGATTATTGTTTTTGAAAATAATTATATACCGAATCTTCCAAGTTTTACCACCGCTCTCAAAATAGCTTAATTTTTTGAATAAGCAGTCTTTTAGGCTGCATTTAATAAATTATTAATCAATTTAAATAATTATTTAATCAACAATGTATTTTGCGCGGTATTTCGATATCTACGTATACATTGGACATGTAATTTTTTAAATAACTTTTCCATAAATTCAATTTTAATTTTAATTAAAGCATTTTTTTATTGCTTTGTGGTACAATTGTAATAAAAGAATAAAAGAAAGTTTTTGTGCTCTATCAGTTGTGTGATTCAGGTAGCTTGGTGGGTTGCTTATGTGTTAAAGATTTATTACAGCCATGCGCCACTTTCAATTTTAATAAAAATCAAAAAAATCTGAATTTGTTCAAAAACCAAATTTAAAAATTATAAAAAAATTAAGCCAAATTATTCAATAAAACTACAAATAGATTCAAATATATTGTTTTTTAATTTATAGCCGCAATATTGTAACATAAATAAATATTAGATTAAGGACTATCACCTGGTGACGTTTGTAGAAATTTTTTGTAAAACATCTGTATATCTAATTTTTACATTAAAAGTAGAACTATCACCATAAAAAATTGTTGCATATATTGCAATCATTCGCTGTATATTAAAAAAAGACTGTAATACATTGTATCTCGTTCAAAAAATTTTTCTTAAAAAAGTTCTACAAGGTGTATCCCAAAAACTATAAACATTTGTATAAGGCAAGTTGGGTTATTTCGACATCTTTTATTATGTACTGGTTAAATTTCCCAAACATACTTCAAAGTCACCCTGTATAACCAATTTTCTAAATATTTACCTAGGTATTTCATTTCAAAAAAAAAACACCCAAAAATACTCATTTTGACGTATAATGACTGCTTATTGTATTATTCTATTTTATTAAACATTTTTCAAAAACAATAAAAGAAAAGTAAAAACTGCCTGTATAATGTAGAGATTATCTGTGAAGTAATTATTTGTTCTGTGACTTACTACAAACCTGTGTAAGAAAAATTTACAACAAAATAAATTAAATAAAAAACAAGTATCTTTTTTTTTGAATAAACATGTCTAATATATTAAAGCGAATGACCGGTAGGATGTCTTTGCCGAATCGCTGATCCGTATCAGTTGTCCACTAAAATTGTAATTAAGTCAAAGTTAGCGACAGGAAGTTCATTTCTTCCTAGAAAATTATGGATGAGCGAAGGTCGTACAAACAAATTACCTCCCTAAAAATACGTTAATTAATTTAAAATCAAAGTTTATCCATTCATATCATGGTTTTATGATAATCACAAGACGCTCGGATAGGTAAGACCTTCAAAACTAAAATTGCTCATCTTATAAATACAAAAACAAGATTTTTGGAAAAATAACGAAAATATATTTATTATTGTAATAGTTGTTATCTGTGACACTTAATTCAAGGCCAAAAAGAAAAACGTAATTATTCCAACAATCAAAAAAATGAAGCAATTTAAACAGAATTAAACGCTTGAGTTATTTTGATTTTGATTTTTTTGAGCCATTTGACCTAATAAAAGTCTGCACAAGTTAAATGATTAATTAAACAATTTTTTAAGGTGTGCGTGTGTCTAGACTTTCACGGCTCAATAAATTTTTAAACGTGTGGTCAGTTGTTGTGGTTTTAATTGTGTTATTAGAACAGAAATTTTTATATGTATGAATGGAAAAAATAATAATGGGAACAATATGAAATTATAAATATTAAAAGATTTTTTTATTGTATTATAATTATAAAAATACGTATGGCCTTCGCTTGGTTTGTAGCCTTGCGAAAATACCAAAATGCATACGGGATAATGCTAATTAGAATTTTGTAGTCTAACAGGATGTTTCTATCGTATATCAAGCTCATCTCAAGCAACAAGTAAGTAAGCATGAAGATAACATTTGCATGAATTCAGTTTTGTATTTGAACACGTGCCTATAATAAATAGTAAATTATACCACAAGTTTATAAGAAAATTAAATGCACAAGTTTGCTAGTTCTTTTAAAGGCACAAGTGTTTTAAAGACTGGTTTGTAGTGATGGACGATATTTCAATAACTGTGATTTAATCACTGATACCAGCCAATCACTGTTAGTCACTGTTATCCACAAATGATATTCACAGTGATTGAATCACGGGAACAGAAAATAACTGTTAACTGTCACACCGGGATTTTGACCGTGATTCATAACCGAGATATTGAAATACCAGCTAAATCTCAGAATATCAGTTATACAGATTATAGTAACGTGTTTTGGTCACTGTTCAGGATTTGAATCCTTAGTGATTTCGTGTTTTATGTTAATTGTGAAAAATATAGCCTCCAACCGTCAATAAATAATATCGCCTTTTTTATATGTGCCTAAAGTTTTAATTTGCAATGTTGGTTAAATCATGTACCCTTAGAATTAAGACAGACTTACTAAATATCACAATCACGAATCACCATGATATCGGAAAATCACGGTATCGCCCATAACTACTGGTTTGTAATGTGTATTACTGTGTACTAGTGCTTATAAGTAAAATAATTGTTTCGTAAATCGGCTTGCATTTGAATTTACCAAAACCAGATTAAATAAATGTTTTATTTAATTATAACCAACAGCTAAAACACTAATTTCACCCTTCTTGGGTTACTGCAGACACAGATGTTTACAGCGTTTTCAAAGCTTGCAAATCGTATATCATGCATCTTATCTTTGATTTTTGAAAATAAAAAATTGCAAGGTGGCACATCAAAGCTGCGTGAGTAGCAAAAAGAAAAAAATTTCTTTGAAGCGCGGTATGATTCGGAAGATTATGGTGGTGTTATTTAGATGGTGGGGTCCATAAGGTCGTGGCCACTTTACTGCCGTATTAAACATATAAGTTTTTCGCCGACCCTATCTTTTTTTTTAATTTTTTGAAAAATGTGCTGTTTGACATTTAGCCACAAAATTTTGTAACAGCAAAAAAATCTTAGACAGCTCTAAAGTGTCTGCTTTATTGCTTAGTCCATAAAAGTGCTGACATATTGCCTAGTCAAAAAATGTAGTGTGCCTGAATACACAAGTTTCCTTTTGCGACCGTGATTAGTCCGAAAGCGTAGCCACACCCCTTTGTAGGGATACTGCAAAATGTAATGTTGATAGTCATGGCATCTATCTTTCCTTGTTTCTTTCATCTTACCCTATTGTACAACAGAGATAAAGCTAAAAAGATGACGTGAAAAGAGAAATATATTGCTTTTGTTGTTCAAAAAAGTACCTAGATTTGAAAATGTAGGTGTAGTTTCTGTTACCGCCGCGCATGTGGACTTAAAATAATTTAAAATAGAAACTAGTGAATTGTCACTTGTGTTTACTATTGATCGGCGAAAAAAATCATTTTCGATAGCTAAAACTTATAAATATATTTTATTATAATGCACTATTAATAAAAAGACAGTCAGGCTTCAATAAAAAAATATATCTCATCAGAAGCCGCCTGAGCTCTTAACTTTAATTTATTTTCTCTTATAATTTTTTTAATGTATTTACTAAATTGTTATACAATTATGGTTTATTCTACTTAAAATATTGAGCGTTGAAATTAATATCTCTTAAATCTTAAATAATTAAATAAATAAACGTGTTAAACACAATCTCCGTATCCCGACTTCTGGCGACTGTTGATTAGACAAGTTTCTTTCAGCCCAAGTAGCTGCTTAGCGAAGCTACTTCGTGGATTATATTTAATCTATGGAGTTAAGTAACGTAGTTTAGTGGTCATCACTTAGGTGACCCACGTAAAGTAATGCATGTAATAACCGCAGCTACCTCGTCTTTCAAAGGAGACGTTCCCGGCCAGCAATGGTTGTTAGATCATAACAAAAGCTGTAGATGTGAACTGAATACTCTGGCACTGAGGTGTAGCAATACCACCATAAAATTCTTCATTTATTTATTTATATTTATTAAATAAAACTACAACCAAACAAAATTTCAACTTATCTAAAACACTTTGAAGGTACATACTTTTAACTCTTGACATCTCTTCAGGGGTGCTATTTCTAGAGGTTTCGTAACCCACACTACTGACCTACTATACTTACACACTAAATGCAAGCTATTATAAAATACTGTACAATTAGAAAACTCTTGCACTTTTATTGTTTTCATATGAATCCTTATGACATTATATGCCTTTTTTGACATTGCTTCGAACGCAGTCTACACTTCTTGACATTATTTTATAACTGGTGGTAAAAAGTGACATTAATATAATCAATATTTATTTTAAAATGATTGCTTCTCGTAACCAAATTAGAAAAAACCTTGTATGAAACACATTGCAATGTAGCTGATTTTTGAACACCTGTGACCACTCGTAGCCTAATCTTTGCGTCTACTGCAAAAAAAACGTTTAATGTGCAACTCGTGGCATAAATAACTGAAGTAACTGTTTTTCCTCGCAAAAATCACCACTAGACAAAATCCTTTCAAACTTAAATTGCCTGGACCAGCACTAAATAATCCTTTCAGATGTTATAATATAGAGGTATACATTCTTTTGAAATAAGTGAACTTTTAGTAAATACTGGCTCTAAAGTCTCGTCTCATCAAGTCATTTTCCCATGCAAGAATTACTTTAAAATTACCTTATAAATTAACTGCAATTATCACGATCAAATTTAAACTGTCAAGCTAGACATCTAGATGTTATCTACGTATTTAGTTTCATTTATTTATCTCACATTGATTCTTACATTTTTTGTAGCAGTAATTTGACCTTTGTCTATATGTTTACGTCTCTACTGTTGATTATTTTCCTAATTGATTATTATTTGTATCTTTTTTTGTCTGTCTTATCGGTACCTTACTAGTTATTTGTTTAATTAGGCAATAAATTAGGCAAGTATATAATTTAATGCCGCGTCTGGCAGTTCAAAATCCAGGCGCAAGTCGTGGCTAGAAGCCACACAATAAAATCCCAAATTTGAATAAACTCTAAATTAGGCACGTTCTTTCCCAGTTTAAGTGTCCAAGATGCATTTTATTGGTTAAAACTGAAAAAACAGTTTACAATTTTTTTTACAAAATTATTGCTAAGTAAAAAATAGACTAAGATCTGGCAATAAACTTACACAAAAAAGGCAATAATTAAACTTATAACTAAATAGGATCCAAACGTCGCCGTCGCCCCTTTTATTATAACAAGTAGAAAATACCGACAATTTTGTACAAGTCTTATTTACAAATAACGCTGCTTGGCCAGAAATTACTAAAACAAATTATAATTATAAAACAAGCAAACACAATTTAAAAATTTATCGCTTTATTTTAAAAACTGGATGAGAATATTACAGTACCTGCTTATCGAATCTTTCTACTTTATTTTACCATTTTTTAAATTTTATTGCTGTCTGGTTTTTAACATGTGTTTGTTAGAAGACTTTTTCCTTTTCTTTTAGACTTTGGTTTTATTCTCTTTTAAGTTTTTGATTCATTACGTATAATGGTAAAATCTTATTAACTCTTACTACTATACAAACTTACTTTTTAGGAGAACCTCAACTTCCATACAATGCTCCAAATTACGAATATCAAAAAAGAGCAACTTTCTGTCCCAGAAACACAGAATGTCTGCCTTTAACACAATGTCCAATGCTCAACGATATTTTAGATAATCAGTGTGCAAATACTGACAGGTAAACACACTAAAATAAATTTAAAAAATATTAAATTTTTTTTTAGAATTGCGAATTTGGGTTGTGGTTACCAAAGCGGTCAGAGATACGTTTGTTGTCCTTTAGTTGCTGATCCACTGAACAACATAAATTCGGGAAAATTGGTAGATGGGCAAAGATGCGGACTATCGCAAGTTCAAGGAACCAATTACAATGGAATAGGAGCCTATCCTTGGATAGCCAGAGTTGGCTTTCGAAGTATAGTTAAAAGCTAATATTTTAACAAAAAAATTTAACTAAATGTTTTCTAGATGTTCTGAGTGGAGAATTAAAATATCCTTGCACAGGATCAATCATTAACAATCGAGTAATTTTAACCGCCGCCCATTGCGCCCTTGCCAAAGCCGATAATTACAAATTATCTTCTGTAAGAATCGGTGAATGGAACAGCGAAAGCGACATCGACTGCGGTGAAGAATTCTGCGCTCTTCCAGCCCAGGACATCCTCATCAGCCACGTGATTGTCCATCCAGGCTACGACAAGCAATCTTTCCGCAATAATATTGCTCTTTTAGTTCTCCGGAACAAAATTAACTATACAGGTAAATTGCATCATTGAGGCTACTAAACCGGAAGTATCGATAATTCGGCTGTGGGAATCTTTATTTGCCACGCTTCACAACATCCTTTTTTACAGTAACTGCTCAACCAATATGTTTACCGGAAACGTGGTCTGTGACAAACCGAAATGGGATTTTGGTCGGGTGGGGCAGAAATGCGAAACAAGATATTCCATCAAACTACCAACAGACACTTTATTTGCCCATTACTGATATAGGATTGTGTCACAATGTATATGGAAGCACGCTACCCATCTCGGAGAATCAATTGTGCGCAGGAGGAGAGGCTGGAAATGATGCGTGTAGTGGGTTTGGAGGAGCGCCGTTGATGGTTAGACATGGAGAGACGTATTATCAGGTAAATCAGAAAGATTCTCTAACTTTTCGTCTGACAAGTTTTGAAGCAACTATTTACAAAAATCTGGTAATATTGCAGACCCTTTTATATCCCTAGATAGAGTATTGGCCAAACTGTTCTGCTTGTATGGACACTGTGACTTAAGTAATAAATTTTCAAACAATAGATCTCCGGTTATGGCGTCAATTAGCATCATCGTGTTTATTAGTTAGGTGAAATCCTAAAAATCCAGATGTTCCTTGTTTAGATAAACAAACCAGTACTGCTGTTGACATTTGCCACCGCCTTAAAAATGTGACATACCGAAAATGTAACGATTCTTATGCTTATAATTCTCTTATTAATTGTTAAGGCAGTTAATTACTGTAAATTTCTAAAAAAGAGGTGGTGCCACTTAACACGTGTAAAATTAAGTACCGCATTGGTACCGGTCGTCTGTTCGTTGTGTTGTTTTATGACTTCTAAACCCACTTTTAAATAAGATTCTTTCTTAAATCAGTTGATGCAGGTGGGATCTCTAAACATTTTAACTCCGCTAAGTCAGTGGTTCTAAAACATTTCAACGTGAGGCATGCGTTCAACTAAACAACTTCTTTACACTTAACTGAGGTAGTATTTTAGTTTTTCCCGAAAAAAATTTAATCTACACAAATTTTATTTGTTAGACAAAAAATTGTATAAATCTCAAGGCATAACAACAACTTTTCATCAAATTTTTGATATTGTTTCTTTATTTAGCTGTGTAAAGATGTATTTACAGACAAATAGTAAACATTATTGACCCGACCTATACCAATGCCGTAGGTACTTTTATCGAACACTTGTTAAACGGTACCACCTCTTTTATGACCCTATCGGACAAAGTCAAATAAATAAAGAATATACGCTTTCGAGAATTTTCAGGTTGTATATAAGGTGAGGTAAAAGTAAGGAACAGAAATCTTATTTTCTAAGTTAATTTTTTTTTAGAAAAACGCCAATACAGGTCAATTTTATTTTTTTAATGTGCACGTTTTTAACTTATATCTAATTTTTTTAAACCGGTTTTTTGCTGTGACGTAATCCATTATTTTTTTAAATGGCAAGCCTTATTTCTGGTGTTGAAAATTAAAACTACTTTTTTCCTGAGTATAGCAGTCTAACATTTATCTGGTCTAAAACAAAAACTTTAAGTAATTTAACCAATTTAAATATTTTAATAATTTTTCCAAAACAAACGTAATTTTCAACAGAATTACTAAACTAAATGTTCAAATTGACGTCTTTCCGTTTCTTGGCAATAATACAACTAATTTTCGATTCCGTTAGCACATTATTTGTCATTTGTTTACTAATTAAGCGGTACTGATTTGTAATTCTTTCTCTTAAATCTTCTAAATTCCTTGATCTTGTTGCAAATACTTTTGATTTAAAACAGCGCCTTCAGAAAAGCGGGCAAACATCACCGAAATAGTCTCTGACACCACAAGCGTAATGTGGAGGTGCACCGTCTTGTTGAATCCATACATTAGCTGCTTGTGTCTGGATCTTATTTATTGGAAAGAAATTCCGCTAATGCTAGTACTAACGTGTCGCAAAGGCACTATACGGTCCTGAAATGTAATTTGACAAAACCACACCAAACATTCATTTTTTGTGGATATTGAGTACGGGTTTCTTTCATCCAGCGCGAATTTTCTATTGACCCATATGGGCAATTATGTCTTTTTTGAGCTAAATTCCTATGTTTTTTTTTGTGATGCTGCTTAAAATCAAAAGTATTTGCAATGTAATAAACGATTTAGAAGAATTAAGAGAAACAATCACAAATCAGTGCCGCTTAATTAGTGAAAAAATAATAAATGATGTGCTAACAAAGTTCGAAAATTAGTTGTATTATTGCCAGGAAACAGAAGGACGTAAATTTGAACATTCAGTTCAATAATTCTGTTAAAAATTGCGTCTATTTTAAAAATTTAATAAAACATTAATGTTGGTTAAATTACTTAAAGTGTTCATTTTAGACTCTGAATGTTAACCGATATTCTCAAAAAAAAAGTAATTTCGATTTTTAACACCAAAATAGAGATTGCTATTTAAAAAAAACCGATTACGTCACAGCAAAAAACCGGTTGGCAAAAAAAATTTAGAAATAAGTGACGACGTACGCAGTAAAAAAAAATCGATCCGTATTGGCGTTGTCCTAAAAAAAATTACTTAAAAAATATGAATTTTATTTCAACTTTTATGTCACCCTTTATTAATAAAAGAAACAAAAGTCGACTCATCATCTCGAACAACGGGTCCATCCCCACTTCTTCCCTCTTCTCATTGATTGAAATAAGGTGGAAGTGAGAGGCAGATCGATTAGCATTAAAGTACAGTGGTACCTCGACATACGAGTTTAATTCGTTCCGCAACCTTGCTCGTATGTCAAATTGCTCGTATCTCAAAGCAATTTTCTCCATTGAAATTAATTGAAATGCCATTAATCAGTTCCAGCTCGCAAAATACCACCCCAGTTGTTTTTATTAAGTGTTTTTAAATAAGAAAAATGTATTTACAAGAAGAAACATTTATTTATAAATAACAAATACATATTCTTTAAAAACATAATAAAAAAAAGTGAAGTACTTACGGAAGCACTTAATTTTCGTCACGCTTTGCTCATTTTCACCTGCAGATCGTTTAAAATAACTGTCCAAAGAGGTTTGTTTCTTCCTCCCTTTCAGGATATTGCGGATATTTCGGGGTGATTTTTATCCATGAACTCCGCGTCGTATGCAGCGGTGTAGTGTGCGATTCCTTGTTATCTCAAAACACATATTAGGGCACTCGTATGTCAAGATACCACTGTAAAATTGTTTGTAAATTATTTAGTGCGGTGATTATTATGCGCGGTGTTTAAAGTGTTTGGCGTTAGTGAATGTATTTTTCGGTTTAAAATAGGCTGTACTATTATATGTACGTCTAAATAAAATACTTTATGCCTATAGATCTAAGTTACGCTTCCTAAAACTGTATAGGATATTTTTCAAACATTTTATTTGCGTCTTCTGACACACCTGATACATTTCAATCTACAAAAATAAAATACTTTGCTCCCATAAAGTTCAATAGTTGTTCGCATATTTTATTGCTACATCTAATAACAAGTATTAAATATTTAAACTTTCTTTATATAAGTAGAGACATATTAAAATTTTATGTTTTTATAATTAATAGTCATAATGTTGATTTGATTTTAAGAAACATAAATCAACTCATGACTAAACGAAACTTGGAAGTATGTATCTACAAGTAAAAAAAAAACGTTTTAAATCTTAAACATAATATTTTTAATCCAATTTTTTATAATATTCATTTATCATGTTCATAAAAATTAATATAATTTGTTCCTCAAAATATAACAAAAAATTTAACTATCAAATAATTCTTTAGATTTATCTGTCTAACTTTATAACAGATTTTTTATTTTAAAATTTATTATTGAGTTTTAACAATTTATAAAATTTTGTTCTAGGTGGGAATTTTATCGTTTGGTTCCGATCAATGTGGAGCAGCTGGAGTACCAAGTGTTTACACAAATGTAAAAAAATACATTACATGGATTCGAGAAAATATTCCAGCAATTTATAATAATTAGATTAATTTATTAATTTAAAAATAACATAAAATTTATTGGATTAGATTATAAGTGGCTATCATAAAAATACATATATGTGATAAAAATAAATTTTAATTTTTTACTTAATCTGTGTTTTCAATCCAATATGGATTACAAAATACCACCCGTCTCTCATATTTTAATTTATTATAAACGTCGTTATGTCCTAGAGATATATAAACAAAAGCCAATTTATAGCCATAAAATCCTAGATAAATATATGCTCACCATATATTACTGTTTAATCATTAATGCCGCTGCGAGAACAAATATCCATAACAAAGTTAAATTTCAAACGAGTCGACATAATTCAAAAGCAAACACAAATAGATGCACAAAGAAACTATTTATTTACAACCAATTTACAAACTGTGACACGGAAATTCTATACATTTTATATTTGTCTCTCGCAATGCCTCATTTAAATCTTTTATTGCAAATCTTATTAAAAACTTATTTTTTCGATTCACGATGCATTTTTATATTTACCGATACAGCAATTGACTTGCATCTAGAAATACCAGTAATTCACTTTAAAATAAACAACAGCACATTAAATTCTCATATGATTTTCCAACATCACGGATGTCAAGATATCCTCATTCATCATGAAAATGCGTCTGACCTCTTTATCCAATTTGAAAATTTAATCAGGATAAAAACTGAACGCTTCAATGGGAGGAAATATATTGCAACAGGACGCAATTCGCAGAACATACTGGATATTAAGGAACTTGAGTATGTCAGCGATCTTATAATTATTGTACCAAAAGAAATAAACAGTTCTGTAAATTATGAAATTATTACGCATTTGTACGCACACAAAAATAAGACTAAATGTAACGAACCGGTACTTTTGGATATCTGGTATTCCCACAATTACAGCTTTATGTACGGAAACGATTTGTTCCCCAACAAATTATTAAATCAGTTTGGACGCCAATTCAGAATTGGTACTTTTACTTACGAACCTTATTCCATCACAGGTAAATTCTCAAATAATAAAAAGATTGTTAAAAATTTTAGAATAGGTACAGATGACTACTCGTACCATGGTACTGAAACAAGTCTAGTTTACGAATTTGTCCGTAAGTATAATTTGACACCTTCCTTTACAATTATTGGAGAAGACTTATGGGGCGATATTTATGACAATTGGACTGGAATTGGACTATTAGGAAGTGTTTTAAATGATAAAATTGATATAGGATATGGTAAGTAACTGTGGTACTAATATAACATTTTAATTTAAAAAAAAATTCAGCTGCTGTGTACACTTGGGAAGACTATTATAAATATATGGACTATACTAAACCTTTGACGAGAACTGGCATCACATGCCTAGTACCAGCACCTAAGTACAATTTTTTTAATTTTTAATTAGGTACAATTATAATTTATTTGGTAGGTTGTCAGCAGGATGGTTAACTCCTTTATACTCTTTTTCATTAGAAATGTGGATAGCTTTACTAGTTGTTCTCCTATCGGATACTTTCGTATTAAGTTTGCTATTCTACAAGGATAAACAGTA
This sequence comes from Tribolium confusum, assembly GCA_029207805.1. Classification (NCBI taxonomy): domain Eukaryota; kingdom Metazoa; phylum Arthropoda; class Insecta; order Coleoptera; family Tenebrionidae; genus Tribolium; species Tribolium confusum. The sequence continues at coordinate 8,645,323 of JALGAY010000003.1, forward strand.
CTGTTATTGAGTTATCTATTTTTTTATTAATTGCTTAATTGATTTCATTCCAGTAAACAATTTTTTACAGATTCAGTAATGACATTAACCAAGCTCTATTTACTTCAGTCGCTGACTATCCCAACAAAAAGTAAAATACTAAAATACTTCATTGCCCTAAATATGATTATGGTTTTACTCATTTCAAGTTCGTACAGCAGTGGATTATCGAGTGTGATGACGATACCTCGGTACTATTCAAAATAAAACTCTGATTTTTTGATATGGAGGCTGAAATATACAGCCATTGAGGCTGAGATTGATGCCTTATTCCCATATTCAACACCACCTAAAGTTTAAGTGATGTTGCCATATCACTCGATTCCTTTAATATGATTTAAAAAAAACTGCTTTCTTATTATACCTTAACTTATAATCCACTAAAAAAAAAAGACGAGTATTATAGATAAGGCTATATTATCTGCATATACAGGGTACTTCAGCTCAGCTTTCCTTTTCTGGAGCTGAGTTAGAACTTTGATATTTCGCACGGTTTATGTATAGTTTAACAAAAGATATTTGGGCAGACTTTTCAAGTCCTCCCAATAAACAGAAGCATAAAAATAATTGCAATTACCGCAAACATTAAATAAACCATAAAACACCTCATAAAACTTGATTTATAAGGATAAACACTTTCACATTTAACAACGATCTTTTCTCGGAACTATTAAAAAATGTAAGCAAACCCTACCAAAGAAGTACTTCTCTAAGTCTAACCAAATATCTTTTATTAAACTATACAAATATAAGGTAAAGTTCTTATAAATAATGTCCCAAAAAAAGTGTGACGTCATAATAATTCAATTTTCAAAAATCATACTATGTTTTTGTGCCCATCAGGATACCTTTTAGATACTTATATACTACAAAATATTTTTCAACTCAGCTCAAAACTAAATAAACCAAAAAAACGTATTTTGTCAACTTAATGAAAATTGTACATAAAAGACATTAACACATAAAACATTAGAGTTAATTAAAACTATTTTTGACATAAAAATTAATTAAAATTGTCCATAAAATAGTCGACAAGAAAATGCTATTTAAAAATATATACCATTGTAACATCACACTTTTTTAAGACATCTTGCATGATCAGAAATATTTTCTTGAAATGCACTCTACTTTATACATGAAATCTACAAAACATCAAAATTGCAAATTAAGTAGATATAAGTATAACTGAGCTCCAAAGGACGAGAGCTGAGCTGATCCACACTGTATAATAATAATTATTATTATGACATTTAGTATTCAACTATTAAGACATAGATGTTTCTATTTTTTAATATTTTTTTCCAGATATGAAAAGGCTATTAAAACTATTGAAGATTTGGCTTCTAGTAACCTTCCTTGGGGAGCTCCTACTGATGCTTGGCTTATTTCATTGCGACAAGTAGAGGAAGTATAAAAGTAACAAATATTCTGTTTATAAAGATAAATAATATTTACTTTTAGAAAGATTATAAAATTATTAAAAACAGATTTTTTGTCAAAAACGAAGCAGATTTAGTGAAGTCGTCAAGATTAAATAATTTTGGATTCTCTCTTGAACGCTTGCCATATGGTAAGTACCTACGTATATTAAATATTTGTATAAAATCTTCAACAAAAGTCAATTAAAAAAAATAATTTTCATAATATACGGAGCATTTCATGCCAAATTACTTTTTTTACTGATACAATAGTCGCTAAATAATCGTTAGGCACGCTTAATCTTTGTGATCACGGACGGGGGTAATATCTTTGAGCACTTATTCTAGCTGAAGATTGCTCATTATCCGAAACCGGTATTGTCACTTTAAATAATAAATAATATAACGTACTAATTTTTATTCAAAATAGTAACAATTTCTAGTTTTAATCCAGTCACAAATGACTGGATTAATTAATTCCCATATAATTAAGAAATTAATCGACAAGAAAAAGTACCGTGCAAGCTTCGTGCTGTCAAAGTCATCCAATCAGCTGTAAAGTAACTGCCAAAGATTGTCGAATATATAAAATTGAAAATCCGCGCTTGGAAATAGAAAGGACTTTGTTCACATTCGACATGTCCCGCTAGAATTCGTTAATGTTAGACCTGCCTTGAAGCTTGGAAATAAAGAAAATCTGTCCATCGAACGTATTGTTTCGATTAATTTCTTCATTAAGTGTCAAATCACCACAAGTTTGTTATTTTGATGTTCGGAGCAAACAGAGGTTTCTTCACTCAATCAGAAAATTTCTACCTAGTCAATTTTTGTTGAGTGCTAGCCTTGTTTACAATACAAAAAACTAAAATAACAATTAGTTGAACATCATGCAATTTTATGGAACTGTTTATAATAATACCAAGTAATTTATATTACGTAACTTAATGAAACTTTTAAGTCTGCTCGAAAAAACGTACCATCCACTTTCGGGCGAAAATATTTTCCATCACTGCAATCAAAAAACTTAAAAGTAAATCCGACCAAAATGCTATTACAAATACAGTGTGTAAAAGCCAAATGGAATAAATTTATTATTTCGGTTACTGTACATATTTATAAAAAATCTCAAACACGTCAAATTTAAATTATAAAGTGACATTCTTCAACGTAAAAATGCAATCCCTATCTTCAACCCCCTTCGAATAATAGGTATAACTCCCAATTTTTTAAATGGGAAGTATAAGCTTGTGATATATCGTTTAAAAGGTCTCTTCATTCTCTACTCAAAAATGTTATCCTTTTTGAAGTTTATCGCAAGAATGAAGATAGAATTAAATTTCACCCCAATATAATCAAAATGTAATGGAAAATGTTGCTAAGACGTTCGCGTTGTTTGTAGCACATTTTTTGATGTGACTTTTCAAAACAGAGCCGTATTGAGCAACTAATTTAAAAATCGCTAGAAAATTTCCAGAATTTTTGCTCAATACGTCCTCTTCGTCGTCACTTGTCTCTGATTCGCCCAAATGCCTGCTGGACTCATACCGATGACTCCAAAACGGCAAAAGTTGTTTACATAATGTATTTATTATTGAAATAATTCGATGTCTATTGCGGTCTATTTCCTTATTTTTGCTCAAATTTAATAGATGTTCTATGCTTTGTTCCGACGTCAAACATAAAAAACTTTATACAGAATTTTTATGTTGCAAAGACAATTCATGCTTTTCCAGTGTGCTGTAGATATATTTAGTAGACTTTACGATTGAACCAGTCGTACAACAATTTTCTTCAGAAGCAAAGGCCATAGACATATGTACTACAGCACACTTTATATTCATTCTTATTGTACGACAAGACAACCACATCCTTTAAATAACATCACCGTTAGAAAGAAAGCGAAATTAAAAACGATTTTCGTTAAAAAATGTGGAATTTTGTGCTTTAGGTCATGTTAGTTGTGTAGGTTGTTTTTCAAAAATTCTATTTTAATGTTAAAACTTACATTATTTTCGGGTGCAATAAACAATCCTACAGAAATAAACTTGTTCTTTTTACCTATTTCTTTTTCTTTGTTGTCATCATTATCACTAAAATCGCTCTAATCACTGTTTGTCTCACTATCACATTCACGCATAGGTTGTGGATCCACAGGTAGTTCACTATTATTATCATCATAATCACCATCAAGAGATGCAAACAAAACTTTCCCGAATTTTTTATGTTCCTTCTCCTGCGTCATCACATAATTCACTTTCCTTTGATGTCGAAGCATTTGGTTTTTTATAAATAAAAATAAAGTTTTTGTTGTGAATGTTCAGCAGCTACTTGTAATTTTAATTTTTCTGTCTTTTCGTTTTTAGGCCCCAGATTTATATTTCAATTTTTGCATTTTATGAGTACCTACTTATATAAAGAAAATATCACAAACCCGCAAAAACCATGATTTTTTTATATTCAAACGACTACTCGGATTTTTATCAATACTATCGTGAGCCCCGACAGAAATGAACTGAAATTAAACTCCTAAATTAAAAATAAAATTCAGTTGTAAAAAAATTCAGTCAAACAAGCATATCTAATTACGATTTTATTATGACTAGTAAGCTAGACTTGAATAAGATTTTTATTTCTTATCGGTAAAACCAGAGTAAAACACTTAACACCTTCAAAAATTTCAACTGTGCAGCACTTCCCCATTGTATCAAGTTACAAGGTTAAAATTTTAATTGATTCTATTTTAAAAACCAAACAAATTTAGAAAAAATAAAATTCGATTTACATGAAGTTCCAGGAAATAAAGGGCCCGGGCTGCTGCAGCACCCCGGCACTCCTAGCCAGTTTTAGAGAGTAAGCAAAAACGCTTCATTCCATAGTCCTCAAACCCCTCTATAAATTCAGCCGCATAAAACTTGATACCTGACATACATATTTTGTACAATTAGTAGAACTGTAGGTAGAATGTTATGCTAAGTAAATAAAAAGTAATGGGTTAATTTCAAGTTGAGATACTACCGGTAGTATCACAACTTTTAATACTTTCCATGGCAAAAACCAATCACAGCCCCGATTTTTTTTAATTTTCCTTAAAAACGAAGATACTACTGGTATTATCCCAACTTGAAATGAGCCCGTAAGTTATTTGTTTTTGCTACTTCCTTTTTTAAATTTTAGGTCATTATGCTGTTGGATCTTACATTAAACGTGACATAATCAGTAACTATCGAATTATGCAACAAGATATTTATTGGGAGCAGTGTATTTTTGTGATTAGAAAAAATTCGGTATTGCTACCTTTGCTTGACAATATGATTTTAAGAGTTTTTGAAGCTGGATTAGAAGCATACTGGGAAAATGAAGTGAGTTGTTATATAGTCATAGAACGTAAATAAATATTTGTAAATCCATTTTCTTTAATGATTTTTAAGGTTGTTTCTCAATTTATGGATATGTCTGTTCAAAGAGGTATAATGTTCTACACTCATCGCACCAACGAGCACGATATCGTCAAACTTAAATGGGTACATGTTGAGGGCGCTTTTGGAGTTCTCGTCCTGGGCTACATAACTTCTACTTTATCATTTATAATAGAATATCTCAGCAAAAAATATCACCGTAATGAAACACAGAAGCGATATTGTACCTAATTTATCAAAAAATTTAGAACAGAAATTGACAAAATGTTTTAAAAAAATTCACAATAAAAATAGTCTCAATCAGATTTGCTAGGACAAGTACATAATTCTGGACCTGATCCCAACAACAGTGTAACCATTTCTTCAAAATCATCTTGGTTCATATTAAAGTCGCCCTTCTTATTTTCTAGAAAAGCCAATGGCCCTTCATCCATAAAATCCAATTCTTTTTCAAATTTCCTTTCACGAGTCTTTTCCCAAACTTGTGTTGTTTTACACGGTTTATCTAAAAATTGTGTAGCTAGTGACGATTGACCACTAATAGCTTCATCAGTCAATAAGAGTTCATTAAAGTCTTCACTGAGCTGATTAATACTAGCTTCTGGTTGACTTTTTTGTATTTGTTTCTTTTCTGAGTCTTCTCCACTCACTGATTCAGTTTTTTTATGCTTTTCTTTCTTCCCAAACTTCATTGATTGCTTTTCTGGGTCATCTAGGTAATAATATGGAGGAGCGATTGGGGGTTGTACAGGTGGGTGGTATTCATATGGTGGCTCAGACTCAATCTAAAATTATTCTTAAACACTTTTTTCTCCCTCAAAATAAATTTATCGCACCTGAAGTGAATAAGTTGTATCAGAATCAAAAGCACTAGTGTCTCCACACACTATAAACGGTATTATTACTCTGTTTACACCCGAAAGAGATGAAAAATCTCGATTTGATACATCCAAGAAAGGAGTTATTAATTTAGGATCAAAAGCTTTATCTGGCTTGTAGTTACGACATACAACAAATGCTTCTATAATTAAAAAATAATCATTACAAGAAAAAAAAATAGTGAATTGTACCTATGCTAGAATTGCGTGAGCTGGTAGGCTTGACTGTAAACACATTCTCAAATAACATAAGTAACTGATTTGTTAATAAATCACAGTCTTTTGCCCGGAATATTTTAGCCACGAACGTGCCCCCAGGTTTAAGTACATTACAAGCAATATGTAATGCCCCTAGCAAAAGTTGTGCTTGGATATATATATCCATACAATGAAGACCAGTGACTAAAATTAGTAGATTGTATATGAATTTATTGCCATATAATATTACCATCTGGGGCCCCATCACACACCACTAAATCAGCATAATCCCCCTCAAAGTGATTAATAATTGCTTCAGCAGTTTTGTATTCTGTTATATCGCCCTGTAGTTGTATAACTCCAGGTAAAGGCGCCATTGGTTGTAAATCAACTGCAACAATTTTAACATTGTCATTTTTTTGTGGTGGCACTGGTGTTTCGTGGTGCTGAAGAGCAGTGGCTTCACAATTTTTATCTCTTTCCACTGCGTTTTCTTCAGATTTTTGGTCTCCTGCTATCTCTCCTATTTCATTTTCTGTTACAAGATCTTCATTGTTAGTGTAAAACAACTTATCTGTTGGTTTAATGTGTACGTCTTCACCAAGATATAAACGACGGGAGAGTACTTGACTCCAACTCCCTGGTGCTGCACATAAATCCACAGCTTTTGTAACTCCTAAAATTGTCATTTAGAGTATACTTTTTTGCACACAAAATTGTTAAATTTTAATTTCAAACAAAATAGACCGGTTCTTGCGTTGTTTCGAGAACCTATTTTTCTGAGAGTTATAGCCTGTTTCGTTTGGCAACCTCGTATAAAAAAATTAAGAGCGTTTCTTTACCTTCCAAAATGTTAAATTTCTCGTCGATTTGAATAAGTTTGAAAGCGCTCCTTGCCCTCCATCCTTGCTCTTTTGCTTTTCGATAAAAAATATCGCGTCTGTCTCGTGAAAATTTACCCATTTAGACCTGAATAAGTAAGTTTTTAAAGATTATTTTCTTAAAAACAAAAACTCTTTTTTATCTGATGTTTTAAACTTAACCTAAAAGAGTTTTAACCTAAAACTTTTAGGTTATGTAAATGTCATTTCGTGTTTGTGGTGTCAGAACTAGAAATAGAGGTAGGGAGAATACTGATAGAGTGCGCGCGCCGCACGTCGGAAAAATGTAGATGGCGGCCATTTTGAAGAATAGATACAAAATTTGAAAAATAACTCATAAAAAGAAACAGTTATTAATTAATGCACCTAGACAGAATAATTTAAAACTTTAAAAAAAATTTAATTGTGGTACACAACGGCAAGTTATCATTTTACTTTACGGTCACCAAAAAGTTGAAAATATAAGACTAAAGAAAGTACGCCCTATTTTGTCAATAATATTAATGGAATGGCGAATCAGCAGGCCTACGATGGGTTTCACAAGATAACATCAAAGTTTGTTGAAAAGTAACTATGGGAATTCAATAAGATGGGAGTACAATAAAACCACAATGTGAAACATAAGGTAATATTTGTTTGTGTGTTGCTACAAATATATTCATTAGATGTAAAATAAATAAAAATAAGCAGTCAATGACAACTAAAGACGACTTGACAAAGACTTACAAAATAACAACAAATCAAAATGCATATGACGAAAGAAAACAAACCATCTATGTATAAATGGAAATAAAGTACAAGACAAAGTTAATTTTGTAATCTTAAAAGATTTCCTGCAAGGTCATGATGATAAAACCTTTCCAAACTGTGTTCATAATAATTGTGGAAAATGGGCCTATAAAAACCAAGCATTGCGCAAAAACAAAGTAAAACAAATTTAAGAAGCCTTTAAAAAAACTATGCGCTCTTGAGCACTTCATCGGAAGTCTGTGTTCCTGAAGTTATTGGCCCAACAAAACTACAGAGGCTTTAGCTAAACACAGAGGCGACACACGAAGTTTAAGCTCCGCCCATTCGCCATAATGGGCTCGCTGTAAAATTTATCTGTTCTAAAAACTGAAATAAAAGTGAAACCGTTGCGTAAAAAATTATGAAAAAATTGCATGTAATGAAAAATAATCCGTTCTTTCGATTGCTGTACAGTTTATTAATCTTTTAACCACCGAAACTGAAATACCGAAAAAAATTCTTTGCTCTATATTTGTAAATAAAAATTAAACTAATCGTTTAAAAATTATAAAAAAAAATGCAAATGTTGCTAATTATATGGTCTTTCAGTTGTCTAAATTTCATTTGCTTACGAGTAGAAAATTTAGAGAAAATAGGGTTTTAAAGTGGAAAATCATAAAATGCATTTGGAATTAATTAAATTACCAGACAAGTTAAGTTTAACTGAAAAGTGTTATGACATGATTTGATATTGACTTTAGTTGATTCGGTTATAGTTGTTGTGTTTTGATTAATAGCAATAATAGGCACATTATTATTATTATGACATAAAAGTCCTAACATTTTACACGCATTATTCGAAATAAAATTCGATTGTGAATCGTTATCAAGTAATGCGCGTAAGTAGTGCATTTTTTCGCCTGTATCAATGACTTTAACAAAGGCTGTTGTTATATTATTTTCACTGTTTAATTGCGCACAGTTTCTCGATGTACGTTGAACGTCTTGATTTGCGTTTAGAATCATACTTATCGATATTTAACAAAGAGTGGTGCCTTTTATTGCACTTGAGACAATTTCCTGATGAATAATTCTCATATTTATGATTTCCGCTTAAGCAATTGGTACTAATTTGCGTTTATTTTTGCTCATTTAACCGTTGCAATGGTTTTAATGCGATATAATCTTTACAATGAATGTAACAAATGTGATCGATTACACAACTGATACGATATCGATGGTTGATTTGTTATTAAATGCGACGTTGGATGACAAGTGTTATCAAACTGTGTCTGTTTATAATATTTTTAACTTTGGGTTGGATGTTTTTTAATATTCGTGGAAGTTGCCTTACTTAAAGATTCTAATAACTGTATATTCACAATATTGACTTGATCGCTTCGAATCAAAGCTCCTTCTCCACATGAGCAAACATAAACAAACGCACGTGCTTAGCCCATCGACCGCTTGCTGATTGGTGACTGTGCCAACCAATTAAAAGTGATACAATCGTGTGTCGCCTCTGTGATTTCAAGCCTCTGTAGCATATAGTAGCCAAGCAAACTACAAAAATCTAATGAGAATCTCCACACTGATTCCAAAGTGAAAACATTAAATAACTTTTTTTAATTGTAATAAAAAACTCACTCGAAAAAACAGCTTTTTGTAATATCAAAGCCAACAACTTATGCTTGCCATTTCAAATGTGCAACTTTAACCTTATGTTATTGTGGTGTATGACCGAATAAAATATTTGATAACACCATTGGATTGTGAGTAAAAAATGCTCCTATCATACTCGTAATTTGTTAAAAACCGTATCTTTAACAATAACCGAAAAATGAAATCACCTTTTTTAGGTTAAGGTAAAAGATTTAAAAAGGTCTTTTTCTCTCAAATAAATTTTGTATACATGTTTCGGCCACGTAATGGAGAATACACAAGGTCCATGAATTAAGCAAAATATAAATATTTTTGAGTGCCTGAAGATGGCCATGTATTAAATGAACGAAACATGTAGCAAGATTATAAAAAATAAAAAGTCTTACCAAAAAAGCACCCTTTTAAATTTCTTTTACTTTTATATCAATGATCTCTTACAAAAATAGATCAAACATCAACAACTTTTTTTTATAATTCATAAACAAAACACGCTAGTAAAAAGCTTTTCACAATTTCTCAAAAAAAACTGAATCAAAAATGTGTCACTCGTTTTTTGTTAACCCCTTAAGCTTCTGAGATACTCTATATGGACATCCAAATTACATCATCATTCATCACAACATAAATTTTCGGTTTTATAAAACTTTTATTTTTTATCGGTTTAATAGGACTGTAGTAAGTTTTTGAAATATTAATTTCTTTATACATAGCTTTGGCGCACCAGCATGAGGTCACAGGCTAGTAAAAAAACATTAAAAAAAAAAATTAAAATCAATTATCAATGTTGATTTAGTATTCATAATAGTATTGTATATTATCATAATAATTTTCATAAAACTTATAAATAACCCGAACTGCTCCTTTAATATTAGGTGAAATGCATAAAAATTTAGCAATTGCTTTTGCTTGATTAAAACCAGACAAACCTAAGCAATTACTATTTGTTGAAAGGAGATAAGGAGCTAGTAAAAGCTTTTGCATTTGCTATAGCTACTCTTTATTCATATCACCCATTAAGTCAGTTAGTGAATAATAGTAACATTAAGTTTTTTTATACACGTTCCTTAATTAAGGATATCATTTAAGCAATTGTAATTATGTAAATGTATTTGCTACACATGTTCATACTTACCTACCAGTTTCATATTAAATCTTAACACTCCATCATAACACTTAAATCTATAAAATCCTTTAAAAAACTTCTACGAAACAAACAAAAAAAAGGTAAAAATAAAATAATACGGACATTATTTATTGATACACAAAATCTGGCAGTGATTTCAGATCAAAATACAATTTAATTATATACATTCAGAAATACATTGGAATGTCTGAAATATACATGAACAGATACATAGATTACAAAAATTTGTAAGATGTTTCCTGATTTTCAGTATATCTACACACTTACTAACAATCACAGAAATACTTCTTTAAAATTCTATGTCAACTTTTCAAATAATAGAAAATATCGCTATTATAAAAAATTTGCAGAGGATCCCTAAAAAATATACTGAAAGTCCGTCAGGGGTTTTTTGTGGGGAACCCCAATTAATTTGGAATCATCACTCGAAAGACAATACATTCATAAATGAATTTCATCTTTTAATAATTACAAAAACATCGGCGACTTTTTTAAAGATTATATACAATTGTCTTTGGTACAGTCAATTCATACAATAAATTCTCAACATTTATATCAAATATAATAAAATTTCCCCTGTAGTAATAGAATAGTTCATCTAACTTCTAATAAATAAATATTTTTTTTCACTTATTTAGGAAACTTGTTTGTACATAAATTCAGCATCTTCCCTCCTCTTCGTAAGTAGCAAAATCCATAAGTAAAAATCATATTTACAAAGTTTACAACAGTCCAAGTTAATGAATGCATAGTGAATCAACAGTATCATAGTACTAGTGCTAAAATCACTCGTGCCTAGTGAATAAAATACTCTCCTATCATCTTTGTAATGTACACAAATATGGCATTTGACTAACAGTCTACTGCTGCTGTATAAGCAGCTGCTCCAGCTCGTCTGCCGACCTCAGCAGGAACGCGGCTGATTCGCGGTAGCCGGTGATGAGCTGCCTCACCGCCGCCATCTCCCCGGTGCTCAACTTGTGGTTCAGCAGTGGCTTCTGCTTCATGCTCAAGTCTGCTGGCCCTGCAATACCATTAGTTAAGCTCTTTTAGCACATTGCGCCCAAGACGCGGAATTATATTAACCATTTGTCAGCAGACCCGTCCCTGTGCCGAACGGATTGGCCCCCGGAAACAGTGGATAAGGCCCGGCCCTTTGAAACGCCTGCGAGAAGTTCGGCCGGTACATCGCCGTGGGGGCTGACCCTGCCGTACTTGAGATTCCGATCCCGTTCATAGCCGTCGCGCCCAAAGCTGCCGCATTTGAAACACTAAAAAAAACACAAAAAAATTAACAAACGCTGCACTCTGAGGGACGAAAATCCCGAAACCTGTTTTGAAACTTACTTCATAGCAGATGTCTTCAAATCTGGCGTGAGAGACATCTTCGAGACCGAATTGGGTGTGGAGGAAGGTGTGGTGGATGACGGAAAGGCCGTAGACACCGAGTCCACTTCGATCTTGACTGGGGTATTATTAGAAAAGTCTATTCCCCGGTTGATGGGGGCTGTGGTATCGGTGGGTTGAGCCCCCGGTAGTATTGGCATAGGCTGACTGACCGGTTCTAACCCTAATCGCATTCTTTTCGCATTGTGGCTTTCATTTTCGCAGGCCGTTGCTAAAATTTGTTCTGCTTGTACTGATGTCAAGTGAGCTGGGGTCGGTCGTGTCTGTAACATTCCTCATGTTATGGATTTTTTTTATAAAAAAGAAATAGGAAATGTACCGCATCCCATGGCGAATTCGGATCTCTGGCACGTTTGTTTCTTCTACAAGACTTGAGGTAAGTTCGGATTCGTTTCCGGGCTCGTTCCGCAAACTCCGGAAACTGCCGCGTGCACGAATCGATTATTGCTTGGATCTTTTCTTTAGGTTGCTTACTAATCGGCACCATGCGGTCTAAGTTTTCGTCGACGAAGAGACGTACGAACATCTTAAATGAAAAAAGACAAAAATTATAATATAGTAGCTATAAAAAAATGCTAAAAATAGTTTTTAAAACAATTATGCAACTACACGCATGGTACATTCTTTTCTTAAACAAGGAGCACAGCTGCTCTTCTGTGATCAATTAGTAACGATCCAGTTGGACAATGATTAGTTATTTTACCCTTTGTTACTTCGAAAACAAAGCTGGTCGACTGTATCAAGCTCACGGCTACTTAATTTAATAACTGTTTACATATTTTTTACGACTATTTTACTTTTACGACTTAGTTGGCGAGCCCTATATCTCTTGAATCAAGAATAGTAAAATGCTTTTTTGTCAAAATGTCAAATTATATAGAAAGAAACAAAGTGTAGAGAATAAAGTTTCTTGAAGATGTGATATTATATTTTGGAACCATAATGTTCTTTATAAGTACCTACCTATATTTTTAGCCTTTCAAATGAATGACTTTTTTAAAACAATTAAGCGCGAATGACAAAATATGAAAAGAAAAAGATAATAATAGTAGTCATGAATGAACAATAATAACATACAAAACCATTCCTAACATCAGCAAAATAGAAAATAGCAGACTATTTTTATCCCAATTTTTACACTACTAAGTATTTAAGTTTTGCAGAATAAAGAGTGATTAGTACAAAAAGAAAAAAAATTCAAAATTATACTCTCTGAAGAAATATCTTGAATGGGAAAGTCACCAAAGACTAATAAAAAATTAGTTTACTAATAAAAAATAATTAATTTGCTAATAAGAACTAATTAACTTACTAATAAAAAATTAGTACGGATTACCACAGATTAGTCTTGACACGTTCAAATTTCAAAATAAGTGCTCCTCATGGTAGACAACATTAATTAATAATAAACTCACTAAATGCTGAACTACCATTCCAACGACATTTTGACAATTGTTTTTAATTTGGAATCAATAGTAGGTAGTCTCTTACTTTACTGTCATTTACCAGTAATATGTACGTTACCCCTTAAATAATTTGACAGTACGTGTTTTGAAAAAAGAGACTCGTCTCCTTCCAGTCAATTCGTTCATTTTTCACTCGTACTGTAAAATTTCTTTTATCCGATTAGTAATTTATACTACGAGTATACACAAATTTAAATATGTATTATTATTAGGAATTAAAATAAAAATACTCATTTTAGCAATATTATTACTGAGAACAATATCAATGTAATCCTTTAGCTTTATTCCCTATTTACCTCTATTTTGTTAATTTGTTATTTTACGTACATACCTAATTATGTTGAAAGCTATAATTTACGGTTCGTTTTGTATGATTATTAATCAATTAACTAATTTTTAATTAACATTAGCAAGCAAATTAAGGAAAAAATTTAAGTATAGTGGAATTCCGATTAAGTACTAACTAGGAGAGAGGTGAAGAAATAAAGTAAACTCTAGATGTAACCCAATTTGGATTTAGACCGATTCAAGCAGTACCTACATGATGCAATTTTTATTTTTTAGATTACAAATTCAAGAAGTCATAAGCATATATTATTTGGTCTATGACATTCGCACAACTACTCTCATTTTGCACCCACTTTTTTGGCTAGAACTGCAGTATTATTCACCAAAAGTGTTTTCATTCTTGACTCGTTAATTTATTTCTTAAATTTCTAACCATTTGCGGTAAATTACATAAAAAATTGCTTAAAACAGCAGTAATTTTTTTGTTGAAAGATAAAGAACAGACTCGATACAGTTAAGTGAGAATAGGAGAGAACTAAATCATGTACGAATGAAAGAAGACCCCTAACAAATTCAAGACAACTGAGAGTTTAACAAAAGTTGTGACTGGAGTTATTTACTTCAGCATAGCACATTTTTTAATACCGATGTAAAGAATAAAAGAAAATTCTCGAAAATTTAGAAGTTTACATAATATTTTCAAAAAACATGCTTTAAAATATAAAAATGTAGCAAAGGTTCTAGAATATTAGAGAAAACGGGTAATATTAGAAAATAAAGTCAAATAATAAGATAGAAAATTGAGATCAGTAGGATAGATTAATCAAACCATCATCACAATGATGTATGAAATGCCCAAAATATGACGGTCAAAACTTTAATTTCTTTGTCATATTTTTTTAATTACCTACATTACATTTCTACAAAAAAAATTCTTGATAGCCTTTGATTTGCTAGGCTCTGGGTCCCAGTCCATAAATAACAAGCCTAAATCAGCCTACTTCTGGCATTAGGTAAGTAAAAACTTACTTATCCAAAATGACTTTAGTCCGCATTATCTAAATTTATGGGTAAATATAAAAATTATCTGAGTGTTCATAAAAATGTTGAGAAAAATAAGAAAAAATTAGACTAATTAATATTCGATAAATATATCTCATTCTGAAGAAAGTGCAAAAGTAGTAGCCCCGTTAGTTAGTTTCTTTCCATATGCAAAAAGTATTTCACACCCTTATAGAGGATAAATTCTTCTTGATCATATGGTATTATTCCCTAATGTAGTATGATGCAAGTGCGTATTTCAAATAGTCCATTTTATAGTAATTTGAAAAAATGATAACCCGGCCCAAATATTTCCAATAATCGAGAATTATTTTATTTATTCAAGTACAAAAAAATTTTTGGATTTCTGCTTGCTTATCAAACTTTAAATTTTCCTTTTTTAAGAATACAGTAGTGTCGCACTAGTCCGAAACGAACCTTCAGTAGTCCGAAAGTTTCAGTAATCCGAACGGTCGTTTTAAAAATCTTCTTAGGCCGAATAAGCACTTAATGAATATAATTGAATACAATTCAAACGTAATTTTATTTTGAATTAGATGCGTATTTTAGTGTTATAAATATAGATAAGATTTCTTTGAAAAATTTAACAATGAATAATAGAAATAATTAAACATAAGAAAAAAGTCTCAAAATAGTTTAGGTAAGTACATTTTTCAACACAACATCAAGCTCATAACGACGTGCAGATTGTTTAAATCTTAAACCATCATCAAATTTTAATATATTATCTTAAAATTGATAACAAACTTTCATGCTCCATTTGAAAACTCATTTTATTTATTATTTTATAAGCAGCTTTTTATGTTTCGTATTGTGATTTAAGTTTCGTATTTTCATAGTACAATAGTTTGTGTTGAAAAAGAGTTTTTGTTTGTTTGTTAGCAATGTTAAAAAGCAATATCCAAAGGTGATCGTGTAAACCGATGTCAAAATTGTGTTGAGGTCTTCACGTTGGGTCTTTTTTTGCGGTGCGATTCATTAATCCGCGATTATTTTCTAATTGCACTTACATTGAAGGCTTTGAGTCGTTCAGGGTCGTGCGTTTGTGTGTCGATCTTGTCATCGCTTTCATCATCGTCATCGTCTTCGTCTTCTTTGTTGCCACTGGAGCTGGTTTCGTCATGGGCTGACCCCGTATCAGCATTGACTGGACTCTGAAATGGTCAAGCATCACATTAGCACGAACCAAAAGCAGCAACGGTTAATTATCCGTTGAAGAAATTTTATGGCAAAGACATCGGACTGAACTTGACACGAAATTTATCATTCAATGTGAACAGCTGCATATGAGGAAGTAATCTAAATTCCAACATCGGTGACCATAACAAAGTGCAACTGGAGGCTTGTTGCAATGTAAATGTCTTTTTCGAGGACATTCCGATCAGTAAGGGAAATAAGAGGCTTCGCGGGTACTTACAGATTGGTCTCGAGTGGTGGGCGGCGTGGCCTTGCCTTTCGCTAGCCCCAAAGCCGAGTGGTACTGGGCCCACAAACCCGCCATTTCTTCGCCTCCCGGAACCGAAGACAAGTCCGGGATGTCACCATTTCTGTTGCCTGCAAAAACCACACTCAGTACTTCTATCTGGTGTATTGTTAGGAATAATGTAATAATGCTTTGACTGATGATTTAAAAACAAAAAGTAAATGTTGGTGTTGTGTGTTTGTCGTGTTACCTTGGGCCTGATTGTGGTAGTTCCACGCCAAGAGCATCAGCTTGAGCTTGTCGCTGTCTTTCATAGCCCCGGTTCCTGCACAGCCAATCAAATCACGGTTAGCAGGGTTGGCTTACAACTTAAATTAGATTAATTTAGCTACGACTACTCTAGGGCAAACTTGGCCCAATTTTATCCATATTGGGCCAAGTTCGAATGTAGTACCAACCCTGCTACTCAACAATAAAAGCGGGAATTTTGCCCTAGAGACACAAGGTAGGCATGTCGATTTTGTATGAGTGTTAAGTCTACACTTCAAACAAAAATGATGGTTAAGACTGAATGAATAGGTGATTCGCCTCACACTCACCCGAAAAGTGGTCCTCCTCGTTCGCTTCAGACGACTCCGGTGTGGATAGGTTCTCCTGAAATCATAAAATTCGCCTGAAACCTTGCGATCGACCGTATTATGCTCGACAGAGCACGCAGAGGAAGAAAAAAGCACACATAATTATTATAAGCACTAGTTAGGACTCTGCAATTATAATTTTAAATTGCGCGAATAAATATCGAGGCATTACACTTTATTAGCGTGCTTGCAAGACTCGAAACGGATACTTTTTTAATTAACCAACTTAAAAGCATGCACTCGATAATCGAATCCTCAGAGATGACCCAATTCCTTAAGACTTTACTTTCCATCTCTACCGAGCTTTTGTCGACGTGATTTACAACTCTTCAATGAGGGCCTATTTCAACTCATTAAACGCCGTCAAGAAGGGAACAAAGCGATTTGTTCGCTTCCACCTTTTCCTTTTTACAAAGAAAATTCTCAGTGCACTTGCAGATCCCCAAGGATCTATATTTGACCCCATTCTTATCTTATTTATCATCCCTTTACCTAACCCCTCACTTCAAAAACTTCTCTCGCACAGATTTATTAAAAGACAAGTAACGTTAAGGTAAATTTTCTGGAAAAAATCACTTTGGAAGGTTTGGTTTTGTAAAAATTTGGTAGAGTTTTGCTTTGAGAAGCTTCAAGTGGGTTTTAGGTTGAGATTAGATACGAGTAGATTTAGCTACTCAAGTGGCAATAATGCAGTTTCTAACTCAGTTGTTAGTTTGCGAGGGCGAATCTGTTTGGTGTTAGGCGGGCACCGCCCGATTAAATAGGAGTGTGTCGGTGGAGGCGGCGGCCCTCTGTGAGCTCATAAAGCGTTTCCAAGCCGAAACCTCACACAGGGCACTAAAACACGTTGCGGTGTGTCGAGAACAATAAAAACCGTAGACAGTTTCATTACATGCATTGCTAATTCGAAGGGACGTGCATGCGTTGTGTATGCGCTTGGGAACGTCCAGACAGAAGACACATAACTCGGCCTCGGCAATAAAACTGCGCAGCCTTTTACTACCGCAGACTTTTTACGGAACGACTGATGCACCGGCTCTTTCTTCGAGGTGGAAAGACGAAATTGTATTTTAACGCCGTCCAATTTGTGCTACTATGTTGGAAGTAATGACGCTTCGCGAAATGCGATAATATTATATCGGTCTATGAAGGATAACGAGCCGCGCTTTCGGCAATTAAAGACTGGACTTTAATTTGGGTCGTTGAGCGACCGTAAAAATCGACGTGTTGGAAAAAACGACAAGAAAGAGGTGGGTTTAATGCAGATGCTTTGATAAATCTGAGCTGAGGCGGATGGGAGGCGGACAGGCGACTTTTTACTTCCAACGCCAAATCCCGACTTAAACTCATTACTTGCCCTAAAAAGGTCAAAGAAAGCCGAATTCCCTCGCAGAAATTTCTTCTGCGTCAGCGATAAAAGCAGTTTTCAATGTCGCCCGAAACATCGAAACGCAATTAAAAAGCAAACAATGCTATTTACACGACCTCACTGCCACGCTTTGCATAATAGGTCGCTCCTAACGAGTTATTAACTTAATTATTAAGTAATAACGGCGGCCTCCGTTGCAAATCCTGAGGAGTCAACGGACGCGCACGAAACGTCCGCGCTTCCTCACTTCCCAATGCTTGGCGAAAGAAAGTCGATTTGTGACGTCGTGATTTTTCCAAAATGCCAGCAACTCGACCGCACCCAAACCCAATCGAAAATTGCAGGTTTGTTGTTTCCTGTTACGCGCTCTAGAGTATGGTGGAAACGGTGCCGGTGAACATAAACGTAGAACAACACCTGTTGCACATCGAACTTGCTCGACATCTTGTTCTACTTACGACTTGGAAATCGTTAAATTTATTTCGCCGCGTTGGACGCGACTATTCGGAACGCTAACAATGGACGAGATCTGAAGGAAATAGAAAAGCAGGATGGAAGACAGAGAAACACTAGAATGTTGAAAAGAAAATTTAATTTCTTGAAATTTATTCGAGTACAACTTTAACCTTCAAGGCGTTCTATTTAAATTACATTTGCTGACAGCTTAGGCAATACCTGTTACGAATGTTCTACTCTCCGAACTGACTATGACATGTTTCAATAAAACAAAGACGCAACCAGTGCGTAATACCCACATTCTTTACCAAGATATTTAGTAAATTAAGAATCGATTCCATTTCCTCAAAAAAAACTAAAGATTTCAAAATTAGTAAATTCACTAAAAAGTTCATACAAAATGATGCACAGCGTTTTCACCACGCCAAGAGAACATCTTCAGAGCGAAATTACTATAAAAACATTAGCAGAAAAGCAAATCCTCGTATCCCGTAGTAATATGAGGTATTAGACGGTACGAAACTCGTATAGGTATGTAGGTGTAGGTCACTCTATATTAATCACGCTTATTTTATTTACAACAAAACCAGAAAAGCATTATTTATACTCTGAATTGTCGTTGACGAAAAATTTTTTGCTGTAATTAACGTACCCTTTTAGTTAATTAGTTAATTTATATGAGCCAACATGTAGGTGTTTTCTTGGAATGTTTCTAATTTTGGCTGTAACTATCTATTTGAATACTTTTTTATGATTAACTAAGCAGCTTGATAAATAATTAAATAGTTAAATTTTTGCCACAGCACGGTTACTATACCTAAAAAATAATGTTTTAATACTCCTATTATTTGTTTTTGTATATACTCGGACCTTAAAGAAATGACAGCTTTGTATAATAAAATTATGAAATCATAAACATAAGTGGGCGTTTTATTTCACCTAAGTAATGCAATATGTGTAAGGTGTGTACTTCTGTTATTTTTTCTCATCCACACTTTAGAAATTTTAAATATAGAGATTATTAATGTATTAAAAGTTTCAGGTGTTAAAATATGCCGTCATATTGATTAAGTACATTTTTCGAAAAACAAAAACATTTTTTTAAGTTGTGTCATTATTACAAACTACGAGAATCACATGACATTAGGTAAAACACAGTAATCAACAAATAGTGATTAGGTTGGCAATACAAAATTTATAATTTTAGCTTAATTTTGGCATTTTAGTAGTTTTAATCATGGTTTTTATTCACATTTTGGAGAAATATCCTTATTCCAATTACGTCATCCCGTATATTTTTTGTTTTTTTTTATGAAACTACGAAGTAGCCATAAATGATGGTCCTTTTGTGTAGGCGCTGCAAATGTTACGTCTCCTAATAATAATAAGTAACCCTACTAATTCTGTCAACGCTGTTGACAGACCTGTAACATAACTTTTTATTATTTTTTTAATTTATCAATAGTGCTTCAAAAACATTCTTTCTCAAGACATCATTGCCAATTTTATGTTTATTCAATCTTCGGAAAAAGTTTAACATCGTGCAACATAACGTCTTCATTACAAGTTCTGTGAAGGACAAGGGACTATAATAAGAAAGGCCGTCTCCATTGGCTTTATTCGATTGACAAGAATTTCGTGCCCAGGCAATTTCCAGATTTCAACATCACTACCAAAAATAATTTTTAGGTACAGATATCACAAGAAATTTGATTCTTTCCAAAAATCAGCTCGAGTGAAACGCGGGAGCTAATTAGATGTTTTTAAAATGCACGAAAAAACATTTCCTGTAAATGAATCCAAGCTCGTGTAGTATTCGGCAAGAGTCGCGTGATAAATATTTAAATTTGTACTAAAATACATGTTTTTGATACAATTTTGTGTCCAACTATTATATCTCTTGATCAATAAACTCCTTTGCTGAAAGAAATATGAAATTATTTATTTAAACTTAGATTATATCTAACTTGAAAATACTTCAGTTAAGCTTTGATTGAGTAACATGAAAATACTTCCAGGAAAGTTATGATTGTCCATAGAAACATTTGCGACGAGATTATTGCGAGCTTAAAAAGTTCGTCGCCTAATATTTTCGTACATAATCAAAACTAATTGTCAATGGAAATTATATGGCAAGAAACAAAGTCAAAACCAAAGTCAAAGAGGATAAATTTTCTTGATTATGATAGCATATTACAAATACCAAGGCATTAGCAGTCCTCATTTGCTGTCCTTGTAATGCTCAGCCAAGAACCCATATTGGCTACTTTTTGCCCTTGGAACGTAATATTTCTTGGTAATTATAGAAGAGTTCTACAATAAGGTGATTTTAATCTTTTATCATAAATATTTTTCAGGTATTGCGTCTCAAAAGATATCACTTTTGGCAAACATAACATTCCGTTCTGCATTATAACAAAGTATCTTTTTACATTGCTTGTAAGGAAACGTTTCATATTTAACTGTAGATGTCAACAATATAGTTGGAAAAATTCCACAAAAGGTGACTTTTGATATAGTTCCTTATTACATCATCCTTTCATGTATTTTGTTAAACAAAAGTCGGTGCAGAAATTACTATATTGATAGCTAATTATTCTAATAATAAATATAATTATAACTACATTTTATTTATTTACTTTTTTTATTTAACATTAAAAGCAGTGACCCTAAAGGCATTTTTATGAGCTCTTCATACATTATTTAAATCGAAATTTATTTCAAAGTAAAATTAAATATTTAGTGGTCTTCATTGGGGATCTAATTGATTGAAAATTCAGGAACAATTGAATTCATAGTTACATGAGCCAGAAACTCCGAATAAAAGTGTAAATAATTGATGTATCAAAGCTTTTACATTGATATATTAATCGCTAACAAAATTTAAAAATCATTAACGTGCTTCATTATTGAAAATATGTATGTATAGTTAAGCCACAATAAAAGTGAATTTTAACTAAAATTTTAACAACAATACTTTTTGGAACAAAGACAGATAAGGTACTTAAAGTGTTTATTGCTAGTAACGTCTTTTCACAGTAGTTGTTCTGAAATCTCCAGGATGCCAGTAGTGCATGATCATAGCAAGTAAAGAGATAAATATAAATAGTTTATTACAGTGCAATCTACCTTTTTCTAAAGAAGAATGTTTTTAGATTTACAATTTTTGTCAAATTTCACTACTATCGTTGCTTAAATACATATGAGTATGCATTCCTAATAAAAAATTTATTTATTGCTGTCAAAACTAAAACAAGAAACGCGTATATACACATAAGCGTAGTCAGTATTTTATTTCAAGGAATAAAATAGTATGTAGTAAACATATTTTTTTGTTTTAAGTAAAAACGTAAAGTTTTACATCCCTCGAAAGTTCTCAGTGTGACATAATTTTATGTTGGGTCTTTAATTTGAGTTTATCGTCAAGACGTGTCTATCCTTAGAAAAATTAATAAATAACTTGCAGCGGTATGAAACCGAGAAGGCTAGCTTATTCTGCATGATGCGCCTCGGTTGTAGCAGGATGAAGTTTCAAAAAAGGAGCATTTCTGCAATTTGTAATTTGAAGCTTGAGAGGTAACAACAGGCGCATTTTTTTTGTGCCGACAAAGAATCCGATCGATTTTGCATATAAAGTTAACAACACGGTTATCAAGTCTGCAACATGCAACCTATTGTTTCTATATGACTTGTCGTTCTCATATTACGTCTAGCTCTGGAATATCCATTGACAATCACGTGTTCCACATGTCTGTTAACAGCTCGTCTGACACCTCCGCCTCGGCGCATTCCTCGCGTTTTTCTCTTTTTGGCTTTACTGTTCAATAACCGATGAATTTTTAATTGGGCGTAGAGCGCGCAACCTTTAGACAATTTCCGGCCGGCGTCCTCTTCATTATTGAGAAGTTCCGTTCTTATTAGGTCTTATCGCGCAGTTTACAAACCCAATTTCTGAATGTTTTCCCTTTGTACGCCTCGGCGCATCTTTTATCTCGTTTTAACCAACAAGTCATAAAAGCAACAAGGAATGGAATTGTTCGTTGTAAGCAGACGACAAGTTGACGGCCGTTTTGTTGAGATTGCGGATTTTGCAACGCCAAGGGTCAACGTACACAGATCCCACTTCAATACACATCCGCAAATACTTTTAATCCAAGCGATACCGAGGAAAAAAACAATGATAATTTCGTTTTGTGGAAGCCAAACAGAAAGCGAAATTGCGTTCAGTAGCCGCCAGGAAGAAGCGACTTCCGACGAAACAATCAACGCACCACGAAAAATTTATGTGGCAGGTGCGGAAGGGCTGCTGCTTTAAAAAAGAAAGAGAATTTCAGACATCTGCCGGCCGACGCCGCGGGATGAATTGACAGAAAGCGAAGATGTTTACAAAGCAAACGGAGTTCGGTCACAGGAGACGCAATTAATGCTGCGAAAGGACGCACCTGTGACGGATCAAGGGGAGAATGCGACGAAATTACCAGAGGCGCGCCCAGTGGCGTACGATACTACATGTGTGGTCTCCCTTTCTCAGCCCAACACCGAATAAATTAAACAAAAAAGGATAAAACCAAAAAAAGTGATTTATTTCAGTTATAATGTGCTTGAATATATCTTTTTTTTTAAGTTGGACAAACCACAGAACGCGTGCTCAGTTTTTGTGTGACACGTGGTATTTAGCCACTATGCAGGTGGCTTTATTTCTTTAAAAGTTTTACATTTCTATTATTGGATAAGCAAAACTACACCAAGCTCGACATATGGCAAATGGGGAACAATCTCATTGCATATTTTTGTAAATCTTACTTTTCAGGATTTCTTACTTTGACACTGGATACTAGGCTTAGAAATATTTGGGATAAATCTCAATACTTGCTATTGCAACCAAAAACCAATCACACCACCGGTACATGAGAGAACCGTTATGAATAAAAATGTATGGATAGCTTAAGTTTGCCTGCAATAATCTTCATAATAATTATATGTATGAATTACAGTGACACCTCCAGTTATTCTTGATTCAAGAGATATAGGGCTCACCAATTAAGTCATAAAAGTAAAATAGTCATAAAAACTATGTAAAGAGTCATTAAATATCAATAAAAAGCACAGCTGCACTTCTGTGATCAATTAGTAACGAAATGTTGGCATAGTTGTCCAGTTGAACAATGATTAGTTATTTTACGCTTTGTTACATCGAAAACAAAGCTGGTCGACTGTATCAAGGCCACGCCTACTTTTCCGAATATTTTACTTTTACGACTTTTTAATTGGCGAGTCCTATTTCTCTTTAATCAAAAATACCGACATCTCTAATAAACGAGACCTCCTTCAGATAGACAAAATTGCTGTATGAAAGTATAAGAGCGAGGATTTACTGAATCACAGCAAGCTCTGGTATGTTATATTTTGATAGGTTTACTCGGTCAGTCAAGAAACGTAAAGCTAACTCTAATTCGGCAAATTTTATTAGTCCTCGCAGTATAACACTCATGTATGTGTTTTCTCTTGTTGGAAGGAAAAAGCGCTAACTTTCGTCCCCATTTAGTAAAAAATGCTGTCTTAAACGGACAAGTTATTAGTCAAAAAAGTACGAGAAGATCATTTCAAGTTTATGTCCAAAATCAATTAGGAGTTAATATTATTTAACGCAAATGTTTGCTAAGAAATTACTTTTCCTATGTATAGCCAAACATAAAAAATGTGATATACAAACTTTTCATTACGAAGTTTATCTTTACTTACAATTAGTCATGTGGCTTGTGGTTTTTTCTGAAGGTGTCGTAGTTTTCTAAAGTCTACTATTTATGTGTACAGTGAAAGCTCTGTTTGTGAATAACTGTCATAAGCAAATTATTGTATGTTCGGGTACTGGACAATTTTGCTGGAACCCAAAAGGTATTTTTATTTTTGTTTTTCAGTTTTTGGGCCTTCTCGACGACCTTCTTATAAGCAGACAGTTCCTATAGTTAGAAAAAAGCAAAGTCGATGTCTGCTTATGAGAGCTTTCATTGTTTTCGTAGGTTATCGTTTGAATATTGTTTTTTGAAGAAATATGTTATTGGAATTTACTGTATAAATATTGTATAAATTAAGTTTGGGAAAAATAACCAAACATTTTTCTCTTTATCAAATTTTGACACATTTTGACACTAAAAAAATGTGAAAACAATCTTTCGTTTTTATTTCTACGTGTTAAAGACAATCTCCAATTATTTTTTTACGAAATTTAGAAAATATATAAAATACTACACTAATGAGTAATGACAGACTTGTTTGATAGACAGCCACCTCTCTTAGACGGCCAAATTTTTGTCACCACCATTGGTGTACATTCAAAAAAGATTTCACTGTATTATTTTGTTTATTGTAGTTGTAATTATCGAAATTTGTTTCATTGATAACAACTTGATGAGATATGGACTAATTTCACTTTTATCTTCTATGTAATTAACTAGATAGACGTTCACATTTTTAAATGTCATGTCAATAGCAATAGATTCGTGATTTTGCTGATTAGTATGCAATTAGTTCGCAATGTATAAAAATCTACATGAAGACGGGTAATTTTACCTTTTCTGCCTTAAGGTTAAGGTTAACAAATCAAGATATTATGACTAAAACTTATTGAGGTTACAAAAGCAAGGTTTGTGGTTGCTGTGTGTAAACTGTCACAGTTCAGTAGTAAATGAGCGCAACTAAATTAAATAATCGTAGAATTATTACAATTTTGTTTTGCGTTTAAAGGACAAGACACCCTTCTAATTGTACTTATTTTACTAATTGTACGATCATTTCTGTAAATAAATAATATGCGCTCGATAAATGGGGCACAAATAATAGTCCAATTAGGTTAAAATAAGAAATCTACACATTTTTACCATTACTAGTAGTAAAAATGAAATCTTTACACGCGGTGTCTATCAAAAGTTGTGAGTAGTATGACCGCGTCTACTTCAATAAATTAGTAATAATTATAATTAGCCAAATAATTTACGAAAAAACTGTTTTAAACAAAAATTCACGAAGTGGCGTGTGCGTTAAGTTTTTTGATTGACTTAGAGCCACAAAACTTTATGTAACTACTGCCAGTTGCAACCAAATCCTTAAAAAATGTTTAAGTAGTTAAGTACCCAAAACGTAGCAATTTTAGAATTTTGCTTGGTCATTTTTCAGATTTTGAAAGAACAAATTTGAGTGACTTGTGTTGTCATGCCAGTAGTGACTATAAGTTTTATCTTACTAGTGACTTCATGAGCATTTTAGCTAAAGTTAACGGCCTCTAGTAAAGCTAAAATATAAAAACTGGGAAAATTAATATGTTTTGTGAAAATTGTCGTGTAATTATTAATTCTGGAAAACAAATTTTGAATTTTGAAATTCAGACCGTGAGTTTAAATTACCCATAGTCGTAACAATATTAAAAATAATAAGTATATAAAATAAAAATAACATCCTTTCACAAAACCTGTTGTAGCATTTATCCTAAAAATTGTATATGAAAACGCGTTACAGAAGACTAGCAATCATACTTTATAAACCTCGCCTGCGACTCTCTTTCCTAAAATTGGATGCGTACGACAAAATTACAAATTAAAAAACTGTTTTCTTAATAAACCACATATTATTCAACGCCTCTAGAAGTATATTATAAATAACGTGTAGGGGTCTTTTTATAGAGTTAGAAATAAAAAAATATTGTTATTAATTTTTATATTGACAAAGACAGACTTTAACAATGATCGCTCGTTAGTCCTAGTCAAAGTTTCGTCAAAGTGTCTGAGGTTAGCTGCTTGATCCCTTTGATAGTCTATAAATCGAGAAACTAGACGATGAAGACTTAACTCTACTAATAGTAATTATTTATATTTTTACAAATAACCAAAGCAAGTTTCTCTCTCAAAATTTACTTATTTAAGAGATATCTACAGGGTAACCACAACATAAATTAAAGAAGCACTACTTTTATAACCTTAAAAGATAGGAGTCAGTCAGACTTTAAATTGATTTTGCGATTTTATAAAGCTAGCAATTTGGCGCAATGATATAAATGCATCAAATGCATAGTCTTTCCCACTCTCTTTTGACAACAATATTATGACCGTGTGAAGATGCCCTAACTATATTAATTTTAAATAATCTATCCCATAAAGCACTAATGAATAAAAACTAATAACACAGGATTTTTAATATTTTTGGTACAAACAATATTACTCTCATTCTCTTAATTTCTGAGACGTTGTAAGAAAAAAACATTTTATATAAAAATTATGCCAAAAATTTTTCTTTGACGTGCGACTTTCTTTGCAACTACATAAGAAAAGCGTTTCTAAGGAAGCAGTTTAGCTTTCGGAGTTAACGTCACGCACGGCAAAAATTTCTTTATACAACTGCACGAAAAGACTAAAAAATTACTTCTAAATTAAGACGGTTCAATGTTCTAAAGTAAATCGGTCATAATCACACATCATCATTTCAGCTGAAGAGACCACCACTACATTTAAGTCGACATAACATAAACCATCTGTTTTCAAAAAAAAATCTGAACGCAGAAGTATATTCTATCCTGCTTTACAACACAAACTAGATAAACTTTTTTGAATACAATACCGAACAATGTTTTAACACTTTTATGCTGTCAATACCTCCACACGTCGACATTGCACTTCGCCCGCGCCTAAACACTGCAATTTGCATAATGACTCATGCATTTTTAACTCTAGATGAATCAAAATGCACCGAAATCGATAAGTTTAAGGTCAGGAAAGAAGCCAGACCTGTACCCCTGTGGTGTGGCCATCGGGGGCGGCAGATACGAGGGGGCGCGCCCCGGGCCATCGGGGACAGCCGGGATGTGCGTGCACCTGCCTCGGATCGATAGCATGGACTGGCCGCCCCCACAACCCCCAAACTATGCCGGTCACTACTATATCGCAGCCACCTACATTATAATGTCACTCCACGTCGAGCCGGAATGATCGATAAAATGTAAATTAACTAATGATAATAAATAACTCGAGCTGTTTTATCCTCGGCCGACTGTCAAGGAAATGACACGAAACAACAAAAATTAAACATTTGTGGGAAGAGGAAGAGAATGAAAAAAGTCAGCGGAAAATAAAAAAAATATACAATGAAAGATTGCCGTGTCATTTTTGCAATTATCCTTTTTGACGACAGGATTCATTCAACAGGTGCTTATCTATTTCTGCTATTATAATATTTCATAATCACGAAGGTTTTTACGCTACGTGGAAATCGTTTAATTAAGCTTAAATCCCAACAATGCGTACAACTCATTGCTGTTTGGAAACTTTTTTTCGCGCTTTTTTCAATAGGACATTGTAAACATTGAATGTGCACTGGCACGGAATATTGGACGGATTATTTGTGCTTTTTATTCAAAAGTTACAAATTTAAAAGTGAATTCTGTGACTTTCAGTTTCATTTGCGATGAATACAAACAGAAAAATATTGAAAAATAGAAGATCCAATATTATCGAAACGTCGCGAATAGAACTATAAATAATTAACTATTCCAATTTATGTCAATATCTAATATTCAGAACAATCATTTTGTAAAACTGGAGGATTGTTTATGATAAACAGAATCAATTTATTGATAGTCCCGCTAAAAGTTATGTAATAGTATATTAAAGAACGCGATTCGAAAAGTCAACTTTGTGGCACGAATTCAAGTTTATAAAATGAGTGCAAAGCGCGAGTTTTTATAAAAAATGTGTTCCACAATGACGTGAAAAGCGAGTTCTTTATGCTATTTTTTCTACTTTGCGTGTTTTATACGTGATTTTTAAGAAAAAAGTTATTAATTATTATTTAATCTTTAGGTACCCTTGCGTTAATACGAGATAGTTGGTAATAAATGTCATGAAAGTGTCAAATGTTTTTTGAAGTGTTTTCAAATTTGTCCAAAATTCTGTGTAAGTAGTAAATTGTACAAAGCAGTTTCTCTAGATATTCAACTAAAATAATTGTATAGCTTAGATCGTTCTAATAACGTTCTGGTTCCTGAATAAAAATAAAAACATTATTAAGAAACGCCTGAAGTTACTAATGTTGTAGAAAGTTAGCAAGAATATTTTTTTAAAGAAGACGCCAGGAAGCATAATAGTGTAGGACGGGACAAGACAAGTTACGTTTTGCTGATGTTAGAACAAGATAATTAATTAAGATAAGTGAAAAACTGAAGAGAAAAAAACAAGAGAAGAAGAGAAATCGATAACATACTTCTTTAAAGAGTATTAACGGAGGTATTAACAAATTTTAAAGTGTTATTGTTGAAATGTTAAAAATATTTCGTAGAAAAAAGACTGAGGTCTATTGCAATTAGAAATCAGTCGAACAGGTAGTTTACTTGGAGCTAACACCTGAAAGAAGTAATTAAAAATAACATTAACAACAGCCCGTGATTTTTTTATTGAATTCGACGGCATACGATCGGCTTGCGATCTATAATTAAACAAATCATGCAGCTTGCAGGCTTATGCAAATAAGCTACTTGCACAAGCTGAACAACTCGTCTAGTTGACCTTGTCCATGGTGCAACCTCTCCGATCCGCAAACGTTGACAAAACAATTGCACATGGATATAATCAAAACCAATAAAATCTACTTCGGACAATGTCTCAATTTCGTAACGTAAAAATCCAATCGGTTCCAAGCCGACTTTCGACGGGTAATAATCCAAGATCCAAACCGAGCTAACCAAGCGTGTAATTGGGTAAACGGGACAAAAGCTCGCTGCGACACGTCCCGAAAACCAACCACCATTTTTCCTCCGAGGGAAAACAGACGGACCTCCACTGATAACGCCTCTTATCGGTCACAGACTGGTTCGTTAATGTGTAACTTAACTGTACTTTCTGCATGAATGCGTGGCCAGATTGCCCTCATGGCATCTGCGTTCTGGTTTCGTTACAGATGAAATTTCACGAAACCGATCTCCGGGATCGGATAATGCTCTAATCACCAGTGGCGGCGCTTCAAACGCCGCTAAAGAACCAATTATAGAGCAAATTACACACGACGCTTTCCAAAGACGTGACAAACAACCGCACTATACACAACTACTTATCACACAACTGACACACGATATCCCTTTTTTTTATTGTTAATAGAGAACCCGAAACAGAACACTGTGGGATTCCCGAGATTAAAAGTAGACACGGTCTAAGCACCGGCACCGGCTAAAAATACGGGAAGTGAGCAAAGAACGTCAGTCACGAAAAGAGCAAAGGGTACGGGAGGGTCAATAGACCACACCCAAATTTAATGTAAAACTCTAGAATTTAAAGTTTGGAGGATCATACAACATGCAGGTTATACAAAATTCCATGAACGCTATACTTGAACAATTAAAAACAAAACTTTAAAATGCGTCCCGTAGGCAATTTTACTTTACACCCCCTTTTTACTTTATTTCTTTTTGGAAAAAAATAGACTATTTAGATAAAGGTCTATTTCAAATATTGTACCTAATTATTTTTTCGGATCACTTTTTTTGCGGCTGTAAATTTAAATAACTGATTTTTTAAAAAAAATTATGATTTTCATCAGAAGAAAGAGAGATTTCATATTATAATTAAAAATTAAAAAAACTAAGGGCCGGTTTTCAGAAGGTAAATTAAATATTTGATGGCGATTAATTTTTAATTCGCGATTAAATCGGCTTTCCTCGCGTTTGATTGGTCAAAATCGGCATTTAATCGCGATTTAACTATTTAATCGCAATTAAAGTTAATGTTACTTTCTATAAACCGGCCCTAAAAGTATTTAAAAATTGAATAGCTGGGCAACAATAATATCAAATTTTGACTGTTGTTATAAATTATTTAACAATATGCGAGGACAATTTTTAACTATTCGTATACTCAAAATATCTAAAAGTGAGCTAACTTTTTAAGACTTTTCTATAAACCAAAGAATAGCCATTGTTCAGTTTATGAAGAGGCAAACTACCCTAAGGATGGATCTTGATTTATGACTGTTTCCTCCGCCAGATGTTTCGCACGCAAATATTGTAAAATACTGGCGGAGGAAACTGTCATAAATCAAGATCCAACCTTACCATGGTTTGCCTCTCCATAAATTGAACAATAGCTATACTTTGGTTTATAGAAAAGTCTTAAAAAGCCAGCCCACTTTTAAATTTGTGTATGCTTCTGTCAACGAGTTTTCAATTTACAATACCTTTTTACCAACAGCAGATATAAATTTTGGCTTAGGTAATAATTTGTAAATAACGTTGCCTGAGGCTATTTATTACTTCAAGTTTAAACTGATTAGTTGAAGCTTAAATATGGTTATTTTGTTAACAACGATTTATTACTTTAGTCCAATTCTTATTTTCTGATAAAAATACTATAGGTACAGTGAGCGGCAAAAGTATGGAACATCACAAATAATTTTGTAACTATTTATTTTTAAAAATATCGCTCGGACAGTTCAATTTTATTTTTAAATTGCACATTTTTTGAGAACTAATTTAATTATACAGATTGTCCCAAAAATGAAATACGGACATCAACTGTGTTTTTTCAAATAGCACCCTATATTTTTTATTGCATTTTTAGATTCTATGACAAATTCTGGCTATATTTTATATAGAATATCCTACGCCTATTTTCAACTGTTTTCGATATATTGACAGTTAAAAAAAACATTTAAATATTCAATTTTTTCTTGAATTACCACATCTTTTGACAGTAAGATGTCTGTCTTTAAGTTATTAAAAGTTGAAATAAAATATAAATTAAAAAAATAAAATTTATTGTTATTCAACTCATTGTTAAAGTTTAGCACCCTATGAATTTTTGACAGTTTAAAAAGTAGTGACAGTTAAAAATTTGTTGAAGACAATAATTGACACTTGAATTTTCAAAAAATGCGTAATATTAATGGGGCACATAACAGAAACTCAAAGAATAAAGATATTAACATTTTTTAACATCATACATGAAGTATGTCTAGATTTGCCGTAGAATCCATAAATGCAATAAAAAATATAGAGTGCCATTTAAAAAAACAAAGTTGATGTCGGTATCTCATTTTTGAGACTTGCTGTATAAAAAATTTTGATTTCAAAAAATGGGCAATCTAAAATACAATTGATTTGTCCGAGCAATTTTTTTTTAAATGAATAGTTTTAAAGTTTTTTTAGATGTTCCTTCCTTTTGCCGTTCACTGTATGCTAGGGTCATACAGTCTTTGCACCATACCGCTATTTTGAACATCTGTTTTAAAGATACAATACAGCAATAAACATCTTAAACATCTTATTGCATTATTACAATTAAGCTCTGTCCCAAGCAGCAAAATTTACAAAATTGTTTACAGCTTAAGTCAAAATTTACTATTATCTTTGCTTGAGTATGTATAATAGAAAGCCCAAATGTGACAGAAATAAACAATTTAAAAAATTATAGTAACACCTCCAAATGTAGTAAACCGAAATACATTAGAGAGCACAAAATTATTCAAATTAATTAATAACTCAGTGAGTAAAAGCCAAAAATTTACATATTCAATAAAATTATTTGAAATTAGGACAAGATGTACTACAATAGTAGATAATTAAATATGGTCTTCTGAGAATTTTTGTTCAAATAAAAGGTGAAATTTTGGGAATGGAGGTTAAACTTGGCATACTCGGTATACAGTAAAACTCAGTTATAACGTACTGAGATATAACACTTGCATTTTGTAACATATTAATATGTTTTCTAGAACTCATTAAGTGAGTCACGAGGGGTACTTTATAGCTGAGTTAATTGTATTTAGTTCTCGAGACAGTGCGTTACTTGATACTTCGAAAAACAAGAAATTAAAGTCACTTCTATAAAATTTACCCTATTTGCATTTCAAGATCTAAGCAAAATATACAGTTGGTGTAAAATAAATATTATATAAAAGCCTACCAATACGTTCTTAGCGACCTTTAGAACTAACAAAAACTAATTTTTAAAAATTTATACTATTATACTTTTCCACACCAATATTGTCCTACCTGACTTTAAAGGCAAATCATCTGTTTATTACTAGTGCAATAAAGATTTTATTGATATAAGACGCAAGTAATTTATGGTTGTTAAACCCTTCGATGCCATCTGAGAAAACGGCCCGGGGCATGCAGATTTGTCACCACTTTTACCAGCACTTCTCAGATGGCATCAAAGGGTCTAACGCCCATAAATTACTTGCGTTTGGTAACAATACAATCTTTATTGCACTAGTAAAAAACAGATGACTTGCCTTTAAAGTCAGGTACGCCAATACTGATTTGGAACATATAAGTTTTTAAAATAAATGTATGGGTACAATAAGTTACACTTTTCATGAGTTTTTCTTAAATTCTAGAAAAAGTTTTCCAAACTCTTGTATTTTTTGATTTTTGAATTTTATTTTTGGCGATTACTTTAGTCTGTCTTTGGCTTCGGTCCCTGGTCAAGTAAAGTTGTCAAATTGTTATATTACATTGCATTTATTTGACTCATTAGTGATAGTAGAACAGGATCAATGTTAACTTTGATCTGATTTAAAAAATGATAAGATAATCATACCTGTACAAGTGAACATATAATAGTCTAAATGTTTTAGTTTATATTGACTCGTTGTATCTTCAAAGAAGTGGTTAAATTGGATTAAATTTGATAAAAAAGAAGGATAGGGGTGGGTGCACCGGCAGGGGATCGAACCTAGATTTAGTTGGTGTGTGGTGGTGGGGAAAGGGAGGGGGAAGATACCCCTAGTGTAGTTGATAGAGGTTAGAGTTAGAAAATGACTCGACAAGTGTTATCTTTTCCTGCGGATATCCAATGATGTTGATAACGTCCAATTAAGTACCAAAACAAGATAAAAAAAAGTATGGACAAATAGAGTGCGTAAACCGATAAAAAGCGCGTATATTCGGAGCGTTTAACCTCTTATCATTTTCTTAAAATAGTATTGCAATCCGCAAACATGTCGCATTCCGTCCCCTTTTTCCGCAATAAATTCCAGTTTATGCAAAAGCCGGGCCATAAATCAGCCGCATGCGGGTGCGGGTCCAATATGGGGGAAACCCCCATCGGGCCTTACCTTGTGGTGCTGAATGATGGCACTGGGCTTACGTTTGGCCGACATCTTCCCCACGGCCGGCCCTAGACCCCTCAGAGCACACGCACAAATCTGGCCATCCTTGGAAGCGTCCGTGACCAACTAACTGTTTCTAATGTTGCGATAGGTCAGGATTGATGACGTCACGCGCCGGGCCTGCCGAATTTTAGTAGCCGGTCCGGTCGGCGCGGAAAAAAGCTCGCACTCCGCACTCTCACCCCGGAGTTGGCCGCTGGTGATTTTCGCTTGTTTTATCAGTGCGATTGTTTCGATTCGCTTTTGTTGCGTACATCCGTCACGTTGGCCGTGTCAAAGGCGACTGACGAGATATTCCCCGCCCAATGATTCCTTGCGTTCCTCTCGCGTCGCGCGACGCAGGCGTCCATCCCCGCCACCGGCGACGCCCCCCTCTCTCGCGCTTCCACACGACCAGGATTGTCAAAGAAAGAAGTCGCGAACCGACCTCAACCCAAAAGATAACCCCTACGTCCGTTCGAATTCTTTGAGGCTACCGTCCACAAAGGGATTAGGGGTGGCGGCGGGCGGCGACGGAGCGGTGTGGTCAACGAGAGCTTTCGGGGTGTCAGGTGCAGGGGCTTTGAACAACTTTACAAAAGTGTAAAGGGGAAATTATGTAATAAAACCACCGCGATACAAGCTTTTTCTGGGAAAGGTGTTATTAGGTTACAAAGCATATTTTAACGTTGTGTTTAGCTTAATCCTTAAACCACTTAGATCTCATCAATCCCATCATCGGCTATTTCTTACACGGAACAGTAAATTACAATTATCTGACACCGATTTATTCCTTCTGCAATAACTGGCCGCTTGACGTAGCGCAGATAACATTCATATAAATCAAGTTTCGAGACCATTTTTGTATTTCATGGTCATTGCATACTGCAATTCCTCTATTTTATTTTTGAAGAATGCGTGTAATTGCTTCTGTCTAATTTTGCACACACATTCCGCTAAAAAAGGAAATATCTATCTTTAGTTGTTCATAATTCACGCTGAATCAAATTTACGAGAATGCACAGTTTGCAATGACTTTTGACTAAAGAAAATTAGTCATGAAAGAAAATAATACAACCACTTCCAAAACTCACACAAATCTTGATTTTAACGGGAAACCCCAAGAATTACAAATTTTTGCTAAATACACATATCAAAATAATCTAGGGGACACTTATGAATATTGATTTACGGCAAGATTTTTTTGCAAAATACAGTGCTCAACAATTGAAATAGAACACCCTAAAATTTAACAATGTTTAAAGTTTTGTAAATCCTACAAAAATTTATTAATCGGATTCTTTATTTTCTGGGTAGATCATTTCTCATACTTTAAGATATTTAATAAAGCGTTTCTTGTAAATTTGTTGTTTAAGTTATACAGGGTGTCAAAGATAGGCCCTACACAAAGCGAAAAGTTTAGACATCTCCTATTTTAACAAAAAAAAATGGATTTTTTTAATGGGTCCCGTAAGAGCGCTGGATTAAGCTCTCGATAAAGTTTTATAGAATTTGAGCTACATTTATAAATTAAAACAATAATCCAAAAAACTGTTTTTTGTTCGTTAAGCAATAATTTTGTTAATCGATGTAAAATTTTACCTCTGTTTGGCTTATTCTAAAGATAAAATTTAAAACTTGAATTTCGGAATGCAACGGTAGACATACTGTTAACATTTTGTGTAGAAAAAAACTTCCAAAGATGACCAAATTTTTAAACAGCTCCGAATTTCTGTTTGATAAAAGAAGGATAAAAATTGAAACGTGTATTAAGACACATGTTAACTTGTTTTTTGTATCTCAACATCCTTGTAATATTACTTTACTTAGTATTTGTCGATAATTATCCGATTCTTAAAAGCATATTTTTAGGGAAAAATTGAAGCTTTTTCTAACTTGAACAGCTCGTTACCACGATGTGGATGTGTTAGCTATGCACCAAAAAATTATACCAATTAACAAAATTATTGCTTATAGTGTAAAAAACAGTTTTTTTGGATTTTGGCCTTAATTTACAAACTTAGATCAAAATCTGCAAAACCGTTTCGCAGGTTTGATGCAGCACTTTGACACCCTATATAACTTAAACTACCAATTTACAAAAAAGCTCTATTAACCATCTTGAAGTATAAGAAATGAGCTCCCAGAAAAAAGATCATCTTAATACATAAATTTTTGCAGGAGTTACAAGACTTTAAACTTTCTTAAAATTTTAGGGTGTTCCATGTCAATTGTTGAGCACTTTATACAAAAGACCAATAGAAACTGTTAAAGGCTTTATTATTCAAACAAAAAACTTAATAAAAAATAATCCAAATATCATAAACATTAAAAAACAAATTTTACGTAAAATAAAAATTAATACAATGTTTAACCTCCACGATTATTAATCATTGCCCTACACCTGTTGGGCATACTTAAAATTAAATTATCTATCGTTTCATAGTTTATAGCCCCTCATTGGTCTGTCAGGCACTCATGAGTTGTTCTCGTGTTTGCAACAATACATTTTGCCGCAAAAGACATCTGCCCATCATATCCTACAAATGTTCAATCGGGTTGAAAACAGGGGACTGGGCAGGCCACAGCAAAAAGTTAATTTCCTTGTTGGCTAAAAACTCGCGCACTACCCTGACTGAATGTGGACGGACATTGTCGTGCATAAATAAGAAATTTTCACTCATTTTTTCGCCAACCGAAAGGACCACAGATTGAAGAATATTAATAATAAGAATAACTAATCGCATTTAAATCCCGATCTATAGAAACGAGCTGTATCCTTCCACCGATAGTGATACCAGCCCAGACCATCACTGTTCTCCTTGGTACGTAGAAACATCTTAGGCAGTTGCCAGACGTTCTGCATTGCCAGGTCGTCTCCACACTGTTATTAGTCTTTTGGTGTCCGGATGCAAATCAAACCGAGATTTATCGATGTGGATAAAACTGTGGCCCACTCCTGTTGTTGCCAATTCACATGTTCCTGCGCTCCCTGTAATCTGATGGCGCGATTTCCACGGGATAAAGTAGGTACTCTCAAAAGATGTCTAACACTAAGGCCAGGCTTCGTGAAGTCGATTACAAATCATTTAATACTAATTCTGTTCCTGTTGTCTTCGATCCCCCAATGCTTGCAAACGCACAAATCGGTCTTGATTTGCAGTGGTTGCCCTTGTACGTCCTGTATGACGTTTCCGGACGTCATTGGTCTGCTAATACAATCAGTTAACAATACTTTTACTAATATTAAAAGCATTAGCAACTGCCCTTTGAGACAAACCTCCTTGGAGCATCCCAATAACCCGTAACTGTGTATCGCGATCTCAGTGATGTCTTTCCATGTTTGATCAATCCCAAACTGAATAAAATGCAACCAAATTTCGCCCTCATCAAACATTAAAACCAGGTAATAAGAGTTAATTTGTTAGTCCCACTCTTGTCAATAAAAACTAAACACCTAAAGTTGATAAACGTATGCAAAATAAATTATGTATTTAAAAAATAGTAGTAATTTACACTCTTTACGTTATTTTTTGACAATACCAAGCGTGTCCCCTAGATTATTTTGATCTGTGTATTATATGTTCACTTGACATTCGCAGTGTCTATTTTTGACGACAAATTTCACCTCTTGAATTTCTTACATGATTTTTAGTTCATCTGTACAGAAAAAACTTACTATTAAATTAAAAAAAAATATATTTTTTGTAAGAAATAGTTCAGTTCTACCCAAAACATGGGTGAAAAATGATATAGCTGTGCGGAGGTCAAATGAATAATGTACATACATACCTATGGTCTGTTTTTTAGCAGAGAAAAACCAGTAAGTGTTCAAATTTAAAATACGCATTTGTGATTGGTTGATTTGAAAAATTAACCAATTACAAATGAGTATTTTAAATTTCTAACGCCTACTGGTTTCTCTGTTTTAAAGAAAGAACTGATCTACGTACTTCCTAAATTTCCATTTACATTTAATTTTGCTAAATTGGTCAACTTACCGTAAAATCCTTTCACATAAACAATAGCTACACAATACCAAAATCCTTTCAAATTGTATAAACAATATTTAAACACACTTAAGCAGGTGATACAGGCATCGTATGTATGCATATTGTATATCTTACAATTAGTTTTAAAAACGTTACTTCGTAGTTCATACGCATAATAACTACTAACTTACCTAGGTTTTATAATTATTGTTTTGCTGTAAAATGTAAACAATGTTTTTTCAAATGTGAATTATCTCACAAGTAGATAATTGAAAATTAGTGTCCAATAAATTCTTTTTAAATATTAAGTATATAAAAATAGAAGTGTATAAAATAAAATTAATTTTCACATTCAAATCAGTTTATTCATTTAGCTAATTTTTAAATTTTTAAATTTTATAAGATTTTATTTAGAAAGTAGCGGCCACGAACGAGTGAATTTACGTAATCAAAAATCATACTAAACAAGTTAATTCGAAATATCTACGAAAATATCTTTTACAGCCGGTATTTCACTCAGCAGTTAACATGAAATTAAATTTAGTTGCTATAACAACACCAATAAAATTTCGCAAACATAGCAACAAACCAAACGTTATCTTCAACCTGTTACTAAAATACCGGCCCTAAGTGTCGCAACTGTATTTTATGTAGATACTTTACTTTTAATACTATAATACATAAGTGCTCTTAAATTCATGCCATATTATCAGTTCGAAATTTTGAGTGTTGACGTTAATTCATTGCTATGTGGCCGCAGGTTTAATTGTCATATAATGAAAATATTCTGAAAAGATTCTATACGTCACTATTGTGATACGGTATAAATATTGAAACAATTTAATTAAGTAGCAAAAAAAAATTGTTGCAATAAAACACAATACTAGAAAACTGCCGGTTCGTTTTGAGGTGTTTGCCTCTCATCAGTGCATCGCATCCTGGAGCTTATGCTTGATTGGAACAGGTGGAGATTCGTGTATAACAAGAAAACTACAGCTAACGTTCGGGCTGCAATATATTTCCGTATTTTTGTGGAACATAGCATTAATCTTGCACCTAGAATTGAGCAGATTAAAAACAAGACTAGATTTTCTAGCAGGACTCAGCCTCTGCTCACAGAGCAAAAAAAAATTAAGAGTTGTACTCGATCCATTTCTTTGATATTATTTCAAGTAAAGATGGCAACCTTATTATTCATCAAAATAAGTTGAGTTCAAGGGTGCAACAGAGCAGCGATATCTAGGGTGACGTGAATTGGCGATCGGAGAGGTAATCGTGAGCCAGTGTTATTATTTATTAAAATTATTTGTTGAAATGAACATGTAAAAAAAGTATTTAAATAAATTATTCGGTAAAAAATCAAAATCTTTAAATTTTAAAAATGCAAATGTGTAAGATCGTCAACAATTGTTGTTGTACTTGTAACCGCAGTAAATTGCAGTACTCCGAAATACTTCACTTTCTGTATAGACTCAGTTTTCAAGGCTCTGACTGTATATTGATTGCAGGCTTAGGTATGTTTGCCATAAAAAAATTAGAAAAATGACGGCTGTATTGCACCCGCACTAATACAACATGCTCTTATTATTTCGAGCATTATTCTACCTAAAGATTGATTTCGCTCACCTTGCGTCTCGTTTAGCAAACTGCATCCTCATAAATAATGTTCACATATTCTTTCTTATCTTTCTCTTAACTACTTACCTAAAAACAAATTTACCTCACTCCTACCTGGAACTATACAAAAGAATATATACGAGGACGTATATTTTTCAATAAAACTGATTTCAATGCGAAAGAACTGCAAAGCTGAAACACATTTTTAAATAAATTTTAAGATCCTGTATACTGGTATACCTAACAAAAACAATACCCCGCATCCAACAACATATAAAAACTAGGAGTAGATCAAAATTTTATACTTATTATTATGTACTTACTACTTGTGTACGAGTATTCACTAACACAACCCTCTCAATTTTTACCATCATACCCAAAACATCTATTTCCAAATATGTTTGTACAAAAGACAAAAATAAATAAAAAATCCATTTTTGTCCATGAGGCCATGTATAGGTAGGTATATTTTTCTATAACCGCTATTAATCAAAAATATTAATAAAAATAAGCTTGCAAATTTGATCTATAACAGTCATTATAACATTGTTTTAATTATCGTTAACACCATTGATAACTAATTTTTTAATCCTGATGTTCGATAATAAAGAATGAAACTAGTCGGCAGACACAATTTTGATTTTCACCCGTCTCTATGATTAAATAATCTTTTTCATTATTAATATTTCAAAAAAGTAATGTCAACTTAATAATTTTAACTACTATTGTATTTTTCAGTTTTAGGATAATTTTGTACTCTAAATTAAATCTAACGTTGACGAATCATAGATGTCCGTAACATTAAATTCAGTTCAATTTATATGATTTAATATGTTTCGTTAATATTTTTGTAAAATAAATTTATTATTTAATTTAATGTTGCCCGCCTATATTTTATTAAAGTTTCGATAAAACATAATTTTGGAACTAGCAAATTAAAGACATGGACACACTAAGCAGTTGCCCCCTCTCTTTGGTAGTCCAATAAACCATAGGCACATTAACCATTTGAATAAACCATAGGCACACAAAACTTTAATAATGATGGTTTTTAGATAACTTTTTTTGTACTACTTTTTGAGTACTTTTATACTCGTAATAAAATTTCATTTTATTTTTAACAGTTAATTTCAGTAAATAACAAAAGAACAACTATAAAGCACTGTCATATGACGTCATAGTCACTGTTAGTCCCCATGCAGATGAGCTTTTCTTTATTAAATAAAAAATTAAATTTACAGTTTTAATTTTGCAATAAATGGTTTCTTTAATTTTTAATAATAAAAAATTGTTTGGCCAACACAAAATAACTTCTCTTCTACTGACAGAGTAACCCCCGGTTGCACAAACGTCAATCAAACTTGACGGACTGTTAAAATCTGATTACATAAAAATATCGTGCTCTGATTGGCGAGAAATACGTTAATGAGAGATTAACAAGCCATCAGTTTTGATGAGCGTTTGTGCAACCGGGCATAACAATTATAAGTATTGAGTTTAATCATTTCTTCGTCTAAAACAACTAATACAGTTGTCGTGCGATAGGTAATTTACAGTGCCTAGACTCATACAAGCCTCGCCTTCGGCTGGGACCGAAAGTCGGGTCTGCGCGCTGTAAATTTTATCTACCGTACACTACTGTAAGTAACTATTCAACAACCAAACATAAATTTTACACTACCAAAATAACTATTGTGACGCGAACGACTCAATTCTAAGAAGCGGTGAATCAGAGTATCGAGTATTGTGTTGTGGACCGCTCACTTCTAGGAACTGAATAGAACTTCGAGTATTATTTACGTTTTGAATGGGTTTATTTATTCTTGTTTACGTCGGCATTGTTTGTCGCTATTGTGATTGAATTCCAATCATCTTGCCGAATTGAAATAATTCAGGAGAAACGCGAGAAAATACTCGAAAGTTCTGGAAAGAGTCCATACCCATATATATATGCGAGACAGCGAGTCAGGGTCTGTCTGGTTTTGGGAGAGCGACATAAAGGCGAACTCCGGCGATATCCAGCGAATTTAGAAAGCGATAAATTAAAGTGTTTTGTGTTCCGTTAGTGATTTAGAATATTAGCTGTGTTAATTAGTTGTAATTAATTTGATTTGTAAATAAACTTGCCGAGAAATTATCTCCAGCTCTTTAAATCAGAAACCCACATATAATAAACGTCACACTGGTGTCAGAAGTGGGATTTAAAGAAGCTTGGTGGACAAAGAAAAGTTTATGTCTCTGGAACCTTCTGGAAGAACAACAAGAAGTCAGACAAGAACCATGGAGGAACAACTTCGTGTATTCTTCGAGAAACTAGAAAAACAACGCTTGGAAGATAAAGAAGAACAGAAGAAATTTCTAGAAGATCAAGAAAAACGACGACTGCAAGAAAAAGAAGAAGAAGAAAAACGTCGAATGGAAGAGCAAGAAAGAATTTTCGA
Organism: Tribolium confusum; assembly: GCA_029207805.1. Lineage (NCBI taxonomy): Eukaryota > Metazoa > Arthropoda > Insecta > Coleoptera > Tenebrionidae > Tribolium > Tribolium confusum. The sequence goes on from JALGAY010000003.1 coordinate 8,686,973, forward strand.
AAAATTCGATACCTTACAAGATGCTCTTAAGAAAGATGTCGAAGAAGTAAAAAAGGAATTTGAGGAAAAAGTTTTCGAAGTAAAAGAAGAAGTAAAAGAAGAGATAAAAGAAGTTAGGGAAGAATTAGAAAAGAAAGTTTTAGAATTGGAAAGTAAAATGAAGAAACTTGGAACAGGACAAATTTTAGGAAGCGAAGTAACATCGCAACGAGTAAAACCCCCAACTTTCGATGGTCAGTCTTCGTGGTCAATGTATAGGAGGCAGTTTGAAGCAGCGGCGGAGATAAATTGCTGGAATGATGAAGAAAAAGCCACAGCTCTGGTGTTAGCACTGCGAGGACCAGCTCTCCAGCTGCTTCAGAATGTATCTGATCGTGATCAGAAAAACTATCACGCAGTGGTCAACGCCTTGGAATTGCGCTACGGAGACCAGCACATGGACAGAGTATACCAAATGATGCTTAAGTCCCGACATCAGAAAAGCAACGAAAGTTTGCAAGAATATGCCGCGGAAATAGAAAGATTGGTTAATTTAGGTTATCCTTCCGCACCTGCAGACCTTCGCCATGAGATGGAAGCCAGCGCATTTATTGATGGTTTAAGAGATGGCGATTTACGACGTTATCTACGTCTACATAGATATAAAACCTGTGCTGACGCGCTTATCCACGCGTTAGAATATGAGGCGGCAAATGAAGACTTTTCACGACGACCAGCTCAACGCGTGCGATTGATGTCCGCAGAGGAAACTCCAACAAATAATTGCTGCTGCGAAGAACTGAAGAGTATGTTGGAAAAGATGCAGCAGACACCAGCACGCACTGGAGGACGGCCTAAGTGTTATGGTTGTGGTAAGATAGGCCATATAAGAAGGGATTGCCGCCAACGGGGAAGGTCTGAGGATGTAAGGAGGGGTCAGGAAGATGTCACAGGCCTCAATTTCCCGGCATCAGGAAAACTAATTTCAGCTAGCACTTTGGGGCGTGTGCTAGCTGATACGCCCAAAGCCCCTAGGATCATCTCCGTCTCGCAGCTAGGAAAAGGAAATGATAGTCTGTTGCTGGATGGACGAATCAACGGTCGAGACACCAAGATGACGGTTGACACGGGAGCAACACTTTCTCTAGTGAGACGGGACATGCTGGAAACATCTCAAAATATCTACATGACAAGATGTAACTTCGTTTTGAAAACCGCTACTGGTGAAACAGCACAAGTACATGGAGAAGCTAATGTCAAACTTGAGATAGGACCATTCAATATTGTACACCGAATGGTTGTAGCTGAGATAGTTGATGAAGTGATCTTGGGTTTGGACATTATGGACAAATATGGATTTGTGCTGGATATTAAGAACAGGATGTTACAAATGGGAAACGAAGAAATCTTGTTACATTCTGCGACCGCTTCATCGGACCATGTAAACATCATCGTCTCAGAATCAGTTCGTGTCCCCGGCAATTCTGAGAAAATTGTGCTGGCAGAGTTGGAAAAAGATCCTGGGGGATACCGAACGGGAGTTGTTGAACCGGACATGACGAAATTCACGAATGCGACACACAATAAACAGATCTTGGTAGCTAGAGCACTCGTTGAGGCTGGTGGAAAGATTCCTATTCGCATAGCCAATCTCAGCGAAAATCGAGTTACGTTGCAGAAAGGGGAACAGATTGGCTTCTTTCAACCTGCATTACGAGTTGTTCGTTGTGAAGAAAAGGACAACAAGAGTTACCAGGAAGGAGAAGGTAAAAATAACCCGGAATTGGAAAATTATTTTCTGGAAGAATGGCAACACTTATCAGAAGATCAGAGGAAAGCAGCCACTGCTTTTATTCGAAAGGAACAAGACATTTTTGCAATAGGGGACAAGATTACGGGAAGAACTAATTTGGTACAGCATCGAATTAATACGGGATCAGTACAACCTATTCGTCAGCCCCCGAGAAGACTCCCCTTTGCGAAACAGGAAGAAGTGGCTCGAATGATCGAAAAAATGAAAGAAGATGGCGTCATTGAAGATTCGTCAAGTCCCTGGTCTTCACCAGTTGTACTAGTAACAAAGAAAGATGGGTCAACTCGTTTCTGCGTTGACTATAGACGGCTCAACGAAGTAACGAAGAAAGATAGTTACCCACTTCCACGCATCGACGATACACTGAGCATGTTAGCTGGTTCCCAATGGTTTTCTACTTTAGACTTGAAGAGTGGGTATTGGCAGGTTGGAATTCACCCTGAGGATAAGGAGAAAACTGCCTTCTCGACTGGAACTGGGCTCTACCAGTTTAATGTTATGCCTTTTGGACTTTGTAATGCGCCAGCTACGTTCGAGCGGCTAATGGAACTTGTCCTTCGAGGGTTGACTTGGAGAACTTGCCTTGTGTACCTTGATGATGTGATGGTTATTGGGAAAACTTTCGAAGAACATCAAAGTAACCTGCAAGAAATTTTCAGCCGATTGCGAAACGCTCGTCTTCAACTTAACCCTAAAAAGTGTTGCCTTTTCCAAAGAAAAGTCAAGTTTTTGGGACACGTTGTTTCATCGAATGGGATACAAACTGACCCTGAGAAGACTGCAGCCGTACGGGAATGGCCCCGACCTAATGATAAGCACCAACTACGAAGCTTTTTGGGTCTTTGCACCTACTATCGCCGTTTTGTCAAAGGATTCGCCGATATTGCCAAACCTCTTCATAAACTGACCGAAAAGAAGACGCCTTTTATTTGGGACAAAGAGTGTGAATCGGCCTTCAAAACATTAAAAGTTACACTCTGTACGGGACCAATACTTGCTTACCCAAGGGCAAAAGGTCAGTTTATTTTAGATACGGACGCCAGTAATAATGGAGTTGGCGCAGTATTAACTCAAGTACAGGATGGCGAAGAGAGGGTTATCGAATATTATAGTAAGGTTCTTTCTAAACCTGAAAGGAATTACTGTGTCACCCGAAGAGAACTGTTGGCTATCGTGAACGCGGTAAGCCATTTCCACAAATATTTATACGGCCAACATTTTACAATAAGGACAGATCATGCCGCTTTAAAGTGGCTGTTAAATTTGAAGAATGCTGAAGGTCAAACAGCGAGATGGATTGAGAGACTTCAGCAGTATGATTTTGAAATCAAGCATCGCTCGGGAAGGTCTCATCAAAATGCAGACGCCTTGTCCAGAAGACCGTGCAGAGCCGACTGCAAACATTGTAGCCAACGAGAACAAGCTGACCACCTGTGCAACCTTAGAAGGCTAGTTTTGCAACCTACTGACGGATGGACAGCTGAAGAAATAAGAACAGAGCAACTGCAAGACGATGAGATCGGACCGATTTTACAAAGCAAGGAGAACGGAAATGTAAGACCGCAATGGCATGACATTTCAAATAAGAGTCCTGCTCTGAAGGCGTTGTGGGCACAATGGGACTCCCTGAAAGTCGAAAATGGGCTGCTCAAAAGGGCTTGGGAAAGCGCGGATGGAAAGACGGTAACAATGCAGCTAGTCCTACCGAAGAGTCGCGTAAAGGAAGTCTTAAGGGAAATCCATGATGGAAGATCTGGAGCACACTTCGGCGTCAACAAAACCTTGGGGAAGGTTCGCGAACGCTTTTATTGGGTCAATAGCCGAGAAGATGTCGCTAATTGGTGCCGGAAATGTACAACATGTGCTGCGAGTAAAGGCCCGAAAACTCGTAGCCGGGGAGCCATGAAGCAATACAACGTTGGGGCTCCGTTTGAGAGGATTGCGTTTGATATTGCGGGTCCATTTCCAGTCACCGACTCGGGCAACAAATACATTATGGTTGTTGCCGACTATTTCAGTAAATGGCCTGAGGCATACGCGTTACCAAACCAGGAAGCTATTACTGTGTCTCGTGCTTTGGTGGATGATTGGATTTCTCGTTATGGGCTTCCCATGGAAATGCATTCGGACCAAGGGCGAAACTTTGAGTCAGGGGTTTTCCAAGGAATTTGTGATCTCTTGGGTATTCGGAAAACCAGGACTACACCGCTGCATCCTCAGTCCGACGGAATGGTCGAGCGCTTTAACAGCACCATGGAAGAGCACCTATCGAAAGTTGTAGAGGCCCATCAAAGAGATTGGGATCGCCATTTACCGTTGTTTTTGTTGGCTTACAGAGCGGCGATCCATGAAACTACAAATCAAACTCCAGCCAAGATTTTGTTTGGACGGGAACTCCGCTTGCCTTGTGACCTTGTGTTTGGGACACCCACTCAAGAACCCAAGGAAGTTAGAAGCTATGTAGAAGAGCTTCAAGAGACGATGTCCCATATCCACGACTTGGCTCGAGACCGAATTGAGATTGCCAGTGACAGGATGAAGACGCGGTACGATTTGAGGGCGAATTCGGTAGGGTTTCAAGAGGGAGATTTGGTCTGGCTATTTAACCCTCAACGGAAGAAAGGGCGATGTCCGAAGCTTCAGCCGAAATGGGAAGGCCCTTATACCGTACTGACCCGACTTAACGACGTGGTGTATAGAATCCAAAAGAACCCCAGGGCTAAGATGAAGGTAGTGCATTTAGACCGTTTAGCCCCCTATGCGGGTTCAAATGACGATGAATGATTGTTCGAGACGAACAATTCTTAAGAGGGGGGTAGTGTGACGCGAACGACTCAATTCTAAGAAGCGGTGAATCAGAGTATCGAGTATTGTGTTGTGGACCGCTCACTTCTAGGAACTGAATAGAACTTCGAGTATTATTTACGTTTTGAATGGGTTTATTTATTCTTGTTTACGTCGGCATTGTTTGTCGCTATTGTGATTGAATTCCAATCATCTTGCCGAATTGAAATAATTCAGGAGAAACGCGAGAAAATACTCGAAAGTTCTGGAAAGAGTCCATACCCATATATATATGCGAGACAGCGAGTCAGGGTCTGTCTGGTTTTGGGAGAGCGACATAAAGGCGAACTCCGGCGATATCCAGCGAATTTAGAAAGCGATAAATTAAAGTGTTTTGTGTTCCGTTAGTGATTTAGAATATTAGCTGTGTTAATTAGTTGTAATTAATTTGATTTGTAAATAAACTTGCCGAGAAATTATCTCCAGCTCTTTAAATCAGAAACCCACATATAATAAACGTCACACTATCTATTTCCACTACACATAGGACTATTCTCATTAAAAATTTTCAAACAATATATTAATTATCGAGTTACGCTTGAGAGAAATTTTAAAGAAAAGTAATACATACCTACATTTTCAGGTTATTTATGCTATTTATAGAAGAATAAATAAACATTCATTCATGAAATTTTCTGGAACTCCCCTAAAGAATAGCGTATCATGTCGCGAAAAAATCCGCAAATTTTGAGACAGTCTAAAACATAATATAATATTTACATTTTTCGTTATGTACGAATCATTAATTATTTTGCTAAACATTTTTTTGTTTTGATGTTTCTTTTATTAGAAAATAGATACAAAAATATTTTTCTGAAATCGTCAGTAAATTAGACAAATAAATAACAAAAGCGTCCGTAAAATGATTCTATTGTTGGCTGCATACCTATATCAAATTTTTACGAAATAATAAAAACTACCATTTCAGAAAAAAAAGTAATGTACATATATATCAGAAATCAAGTTATTTGTTTTACACTCGTATGGTTATATTAAGCTTCACATTCGTATAAACAAGTTCAACTTATGTATGTATTGTTATACAAATATTTAATTATTTTGTGCTAATTTTTAAGCATATTTTCAATTTTTGTGCTTTTTTGTATTAATTTTGCTTTAGTATTACACTTCAATTATTTTTTTTTCCGTGCTAAAAAGTCCAAACTCTAGTTATAACAGTTGATTAATTTTGAATAAAAAATGTTATTAATTATGCATGTATGCTCCGTAACAAATTTTATAATAGTTCAAAGTGTGAAGAAAACAGTAGGAATCTCAGCAACTTTAGCTTTACCCTGTTATAAATTTTACGTTATGAATTTTAATTAATTCCAAAAGAATTAAGTAGCATTTACTACTACTTTTATGAAAACGCTTGTTTATACAAGAATAGCATTTTGCACTAAGTATTCAGATAACAAAAGTCTTAATTAAAAGAAGAGTGTTCCGGTGTTATAAAAATCGTAAAACCAGTAAAATTTCCTTTTTTGATATTATTTCAAAATTTTTCAAAACTCTTGAAAAAACCGATTATTTCATATCATTGTGCCAAATTGATAGCTTTATTTTTTAAAGAATTTTCGAATGGTACTAAAAATTTTAAATTATCTAGTTTTACAATTTCTACGCGTATATGATTGAAACACTCTCCTTTAATGGAAATTGCAGAAATTAATACTAACATTTTTTAAATAATCTTGATTTAGTTAAAAACTAATGCAACCTAAAATCATGTAGAACAGTCGGACAGATTCACAATAAAATAGAAAGTTTCAATCTCAGACACATGTAATAGACAACTGAGCAAATTTTACTAACAGATGTCAATCAAGTATACATTTCTGTTAGTTTAGGGATCAGGTTACAAATTTCCTTTATTCTAGGAGTAATAATTGTAGACAGTCGGATCTACACGTCGAATGACTGAAATTATACCATCTTAATAATATAATAGATGATAATTCTTTATTTCTACTTATTAAACTTTTTTCTACTAATTAAGAATTATTAGTTGCTAATTATCTTGCAACACAACCAGTGCTTCATGAAAAACTTTAACATTATACAGTTATGGATCTTTTTATTGACTCCTATCAAATCAGTTGAAAAATGTATTCATTGTAAAGTGAAGTGCTGAATATTTCCAGAGATATTTCACATTGTTTTAAATTCCGCCAAACTTTGCATTAGCAAAATCGTTTCCGACCCCCTCCAGTAATAATCGTCTCTTCGATAAAAATCCGTTGTGCTGAATCGTTGTTATATGGTAAAGTGATAAAAATGGGCATTATAGTGCGAATCTAAAGCCTCGTAATAATTCCTGTCTCTCGAATTATCCTTTCAAGATTTATGGGCAGGAGTGCATGTCGCCGGTGTTATCCTTATTCATAGCAAGCGCACGTCCTCGATGTAGAAAAGGACGAAGACGTGGCCGCGCATAACTGTGACGTAGTCCAGAACGCGACGTTTTCTGCACTAACTGTGCATTTAAGTGGCTAAAGCGAGACAACTTTTGATGGGTTTGCTTTTATGGCACACTCTGCTCTTAATGGTTACCGATAACAGTTCCCTATAGTTCACACGCCGACGACTTTTGCCACAAGAACAATACGACGAATTCGAGAGATGCCAGACCGAGATACGGAAAAATCACACACCCCCATCTTCACCAGATGCTTCGTGACGATGGTGGATAGAACAATAAACCGAACACGTGCACGCCAAAGATAATTTGCCGGGGGGGGGGGGGGGGGGGGGATTAAGAAATTTCAGAATTAGACAGAAAATATGACATCAAAAGAAAGAAAACAGTGCTCTCTGCTCCCTCAATCAAAAAATGCCTATAACCACGAATTTAGGGATTCAAAATCAGGTCTTGTTTTTATGTCCAACCTACGAATTTTTCAGTCCGCCCACGTATTTAATTTTTTATGTTTTAAGAAGACGAAATCAATATAAAGTAAAGAGGTACTCTTTCCTTTTTTCGTTTTAATTCTTCCCACAATTCCTTGAACAAGAAAAATTGCTTGTCTTTTTGTGAAGCCCCATCTCAGCCGCATTTGTAAGTCTTGCTGTACCCCATTCGCCCATCGGCACGTCTCCCAGGGTCTCTTCTCTTTAATATGAATCCCACCATCCCGTCAGAAAGTCAGCAATCCCAATGGAGGCGAGTCAAGACCCTCCCGAGATCGTCGAAGCATCCGCTCCTTTATCCTTCTTGATTTAAAAGTTGCACGAGTAGAAGTTTTCCGTTTTGACGTTTTTTCTTCCTCTCGGCTCCATCGATTCCGTTTTCCATAAATTAATTCCGTGTAGCGGCGACGGTCGGCTTATTCCGAATAATGGATGTGGCCCGCACCTCTCGAATTTCGTTCCGGTCCTGCATGCACGCGGTTATTAGTGAAAGAACCCCTGGACCCCACCCGACCGCGCCCCTGTCCCTAATCGTAGCCGGAGGGGCGCCCTTCGTCCGGCCGTGACACATCGCCCACCCACAGCCCCCGGACGAGCCGACACACGAAGCATCGGACACGTGAAGGGTGCCAAGGGGACGGAAATACGAGAATATGCGACAGAAAGATGGATTTCTACGTTTTTATTTTTTCGATCTTATTATTCGTTTTAATTTTGTCGGAATTATTGGATTATTGAGACTTTAATTAGTGACGAGGCGGAATGAAGCGACTGAACTCGAGGCTCTTTCTTTCGATGTTCTTTTTTTGTCATTTTGAGCGCTTTGCTCAAGCTATATCAGTTTCAGACCTTTTGATTTCACGGTGGGGCAATGTTACGTATATTTGCAACATACAAAAACCAATAAGTCTAAATGAAAAGATAAAAAACCTCAATATAATGATCAATATATTTTTCCTAATTATATTTATACTGAGTAGGTAAAACTAAATGTTCTTTTAAAATATGCCGCCCTACTAAAAATATAAAACGGCAATAATAAAAACAAAACTAAACAGTTATTTAATTTTTACATAAAAAATTGAAAATGTCTATAACTGAACACTTTTGTACTCGAATTAGAATTTTCTAATTTTCAATAATATTCCACCCGACCCATCCCAGTTTGCAGTCTCTCTTACACAACGGTGTTTATTAAATAACCAAAAACTGAAAAATCTAACGGTAGTAAGGCCGTAGTGACAGTCATGTAATTCGATTAAATTATTGAATCACCCTAAATTTGTTGCAAATATTTCAAAATTTCACGTAGCCATTGTATAGCTGTCACAACGTTCTATTTAAAAAGTCCTATCTGCCTTTCTTCATCACACAATTAATTAACAAACGCCTTCAAAAAAATGTATACGATAAGAGGTGTTTATTCATATAAAAATGACGATTTTCAAAACTCCGAAATTAAAAATTTTGCGACTTGACCTTGAAAAAGTTAAAACCAACAATCTGTTGTCGTTTAAATTATTGTAAAACCATTTACAGTTTTTCATCTATCAAAAAATAAATAAATAAACAAACAAATAAAAATTATAGTCAGACCTTTACGGATACCTTACTCAACTTTGAAATATATGTAATATCTATTAAACATAAAATGAGATCATTGTGAATAGTAGATATAATAGTATATGCGACACGCATTTAATGCCTATTAAAACACCCGTATTCCTTACGCATCGAGCCTTAGATCATTACATGTTCAATTCTAAAGTAAAACGTTATATGTAGTACGGCTATAATCGCCACTAATCTAATGGCCCTAACCAAAGCTCTCCTACGACAGGTTTTAAACATTCCCTCGTGCCTTAATCCCCTTCATTATGCCCTTAATCATAAATCACTATTTTGTATCAGTTTCTATAACTTTTTGAATTTCATTATTAGACAAATAATTAAAAGAAATAAATTGCCTCAACCGAACTGCTCTGCTTCTCTGTAGGTATTCTTGATTCAAGAGATATAGGGCTCGCCAATTAAAAAGTCGTAAAAAGTATGTAAACAGCCACTAAATTAAGTAGCCTTGGCCTTGATGCAGTCGACCAGCTTTGTTTTATGTAATGAAGCGTAAAATAGCTAAGCATTGTCCAACTAGACAACTATGTCAACATTTCGTTACTAATTGATCACAGAAGTGCAGCTGTGCCCTTGAACAAAGTTGGCTTCCAGTTTAACAGCTGCACTTCTGTAATCAATTAGCAACGAAATGTTGACATAGTTGTCCAGTTAAACAATGAGCAGTTATTTTACGCTTTGTTACATCGAAAACAAAGCTGGCCGACTGTATCAAAGCTACGGCTACTTAATTCAATGACTGTTTACATAGTTTTTACACCTACTTTACTTTTACCACTTAATTGGCGAGCCCTATATCTCTTGAATCAAGAATACCTACATAAAATCAATTAATGGATCTTAAAAAATGGACAAACCCATTTTTTATCTTTGATCAATCGCTATTTAAAAAGAAATAAAATGTATTAAAATGAAATATGATATAATATAAAATATAAAAAAATTATTAAAAATTGAGTTGAGTTGCAAATTAATTTATATTATTTGAAAATTAATCATGAAAATTAATCGACCGTGATGTAGTAATAAAGTAATAATGAACTCTAAATATTAAAAAGCACAGGATTATAAAACTTTCTTGTGTTCGTACTCGTATATTGAAAATATTTTGAAAAATAATGTCTGTGATGGGGTGATTTGGTTGCACCGCCACATCGGCTGCATCCGTTCGTTCCCAGCAAGAACCCCGACAAAAACGACGATAATTGCCCCAATCCGGCAATTTCCTTTTTGCCGCATCTCGGTCCGTTTTCGGTCCCGACTTGTTTCTGACATGACGAAGCCGCACTCAATTTTTTCCTTTCGTGGCAACCTTAGAAGTGCGCATTTGTCTTCTTTGTCGTCGTCTCACATGTCATGCGGTGCGGGGGTGGTTGCGTGTCTCCCCAACGGAACGAGCCACCCACCCACGCTGGGGCTTTGTCCGAGCCCAGCACCCCACACGCCATTCTGCGTTACGCCGCAGCTTGAATATTTTAACTATCTTCGAGAAAAATGCCGCCACGGCTACGCTACGACTCTGATATATATGCACGTCCAAAGGCCGACCTGCGGGAATCTGTTGCAAAGAAGAGGTGGGATTTAGGTGGGCTCGCACTTTTCGACGGCCGCGGGATTTTTATCGGAAGGGATGAGAAATGTATGACTTCAGGGGATGAGTGTGCAGCTGAAGAGGTGCAATTTTTACGTGTCCGACCCCCGAAAATTTGGAAAAGCTGTTGTTGAAGCGATTGTGCACCCAGAGGTACTAGCAGGATTGTGCCAGTAAAGTCCGTAATGAGATTACTGTCACAACTATGACGAGGGGGATTCATTGTTATGGTCCAAAACGACGTTTCGCGAAATTTGCCATTCATTGCAGAGGAGATACGCAAAGAAGGGTGCATGAAACACAAAAGGGCTGCGATAGGGAAAATAGTAACGAAATGTTCCATCATACTAGAGAAATACTTTATTGTTACACAAGTGTGGCAAGGGTTTATGGCGAAACGAGGATAAATGTTGGGTTGGAATACGAGCTATAACGACTCTTCCAATTACTATACGAAACGCATTTTGTAACTGTCTGTTTTATACGCTTTTTTCTGCAAAACTATAAAAACAATGCTCTAATAAACAAAATATGTGGTTAGATTTTCTATTATGCAACTACCTCTACCTGAATTTCCAATAAAACTAATTCTGAACAATTTAATTTTGTGAACTATAAAAATGTCACTGGAATGATAAAAATATATTCTATGGGAGATAAGCAGATCTAATTTAATTTCAATTTCGCTCATGACCAACTAAGGTTTCATGAGTTTTGGATTGTGTGGCATATTTTCGTAATACTATAACGTTACTATAGTTTAATATATGTTAATAATTATGTTAATAATTATTAACGAAAAGTTAATAATTTTATTTATTATTAAAAAAAAATGCTTAGAAGTTTTGTAGTTGTGATTCGACAAAAAAAACAGCAATAATTTGAAAATTTTTACATTTAGCACTTCAAAATGTGCTCCAAACTACTTCACGGCATATTAGAGATGCAATACTAGTAATATCTTTGGATATTCCACAATTTTCATAAAAAATCCAACTCATACACTTCCAACACTAAAAGTCATGTAAGTTTACAACTTAAACTACACACAAGCTACACACAAAAAACAAAAGCACTTAAAATATCGAAGAATGTGGTCAAAATTCTCCGAGAGAAGGTACGAACAAACAGAGATTTCACAACTTTACAATTTCACCTCCAAACTTTGTAATTTCAGAAGCAAAGATAATAAAATAATTCAGTACAATAATGTGTGTGAAGGCACAAGAATAGAATAAACCTCTCAGCTTCTAAGACAATAAACAATAAATTGACAGTAATAACTTTCGACTGGACGTCCGTAAGTGTGTTAATATGCAATTCAAATAACTTCCAGGCCTTCCAAACGGAATTCCCTACAAATTTCAAAGCTCTAGGCCCCTCGAACATGCCACAAATATACGCTAATTGTCAATATCTGTGCATTTTTGAAGCCCTTTCATATCTTTAAACCTGCCAAAATCTATAAATTACAGATTTTTTTAAATAACCAAGTCTTTGAAACAATATCCGGAAAGAAAAGTTGAAGAGGAAGACTGAAAAAAACATAAACTAAAGCAGTGAGATTCGCAGTCGTTACAAAAGATGTGGACTGACATACGAATAGTTTACTCAAACAAACCATTAAAAAATGTGAAAAAAAATTTGAAAAAGATCACCCATGCCTTCCACCATTATTAAAATTAACAAAACTAAAATAACATAACAACAATATTTTCTACTAATTGGCGACAAAAATAAACATCTGTAAATGTACCTTGAAATCATATCACACAATTTAAATAAACTAATTTTTGCTTTCAATTTTTTCATTATCATTACCTTTATAACTATTTCAAAAATGTTAAAAATAACCGATAAATCAAGCGTAAAGCTCCTTGATATTGTGCTATTTATGAAACGGATTTGTAGTTGAGTATACCTCTGTACGAAAAGGAGATAACCTTCTGATTCCTGAAGTAAAATATTTCTTCGGCAACCCATTTAATCACAGCATGGTCAATAACAATGTACTAACTGTCAATTCTTGAATAATAATCAAGATGAAGGTATCCATTACTTAGCATTTAAATTGTGTTTATGACTTAAGTGCCTTTAATAATATAATCCACGACTGTTTCATTACCGCCGTATTAAAATGTTACATGCGGCATTTTATTCTGTCAACCTCCATTATCAATTCACTTTAATTCAGAATTTTATCCGTTTCTCCCTTATTTCAGATACATTTAATATTCATTTGATCGGCTATCCTAGGAGGTGATCTCGTTTGATGTTCTCGTCATCCTTCTAATTAGCCAAATTAAAAATCTCTTCATTATTCGAATGTGATGGGTGTGCAATGGGTAGGGCCGAGGCGACGCTTCCTAAATGAAAATGCGCGAAAAAATTATCTCGTTCCGGTGCTAATCCTCACTTTAATCACAGTCCGGAGTATATCTTCATGGTTGGAAACATTGAAAAAGCATGTCACGTGTCTGCATCGTGACAATTCCGGTGGCGAGTTGCAATTTCAAACTTAACATTGGACGTGGAATTTATGCATTCGAATCTATGAGGTGAGGAGGTGGCGGTGGAACGAACTGTTTGATTACGTTGGGAGTAAGGAACCGAAGAAATGTAGGTAGAGGAAGCCGCTCAATGAACTGTGTGTTCATGTGGGACATTACATTGCGTCCCATTAAACACCACAAAGGATTTTCAATGAGACTTTTACTTGGAGCCAAGGTGAGGCCTACAATCAGAGCAAGTCTATCGTAGAGAGATCTTAACGGTCAACCCACCGATCTCAACCACGGAAAATTCGCTGGATAAAGGGTTCAGAAAGATTTAGGAATGTTTACCAAAATTTAAACTGACGCCTTTGCCAGGAACTGGCTTGCTACCTAGATAAAAAATTTATAATCACTACAAATCTAAAGTACTCCCTAAAATATTATTGAACACTTTAACAATTAGCAGTTTTGCATTTAATTTTTTCAAAAAAAATTAACTTTCTTCTTTTGCGGTTAACGTTTTTCGCAAAATTCAGTCACGGTATCTGTTAGTTTAATCATCCCTTTAATTCGGTAATCCCTGCCACTTCAACTGATTAACCCCTGCTTAGCGCTGTTTATATCAACGTCTTTGCAAATTACTAACTAATTTTAGATGTAAGTAACTACTTCCAAAAATAAATTACCTAATCATGTAAAATATGCATAATATTAAACTATTGCAGACCATATATTTACCACTTTTTTGCGTCTTAAAAAATCGATTATTACAATCATTTGCATGTCTTAATCGCCATTATAGCACGGAACTGTTTACTATTGTCACGGCGCTGGCAAATTATTCGCTACGAGTGATCAAATTAAGTCAAAATTGTGCTTCCTAAATATGCCAAATAACCTGTTTTTGCATTTTGAATTTTGGAAAAAGTAATAGAATTTTTTAATAGAACGAATCTTATGAGTTACTTTAAACGCATTCTGTACAGCCCATTTAACCAATTGTTTCCATATATAAGGATATGGATACTACTTATAACAGTAACATTACAGAATCATAGAATTTAGAAAATAACCTCATTAACTGTTAAAAACGAAATAAGTAATCCAATTTTTGGTAAACTAATCTTCCGAAATGCACATTGTGTTAGACTATTTTGACTATTTGAACACTTTAGACCATTTTCACATCTGAAATAACAAATTTTTTTCATAACCATGTAACTATCGTCGTACCTCCCAGTGTCCCAAAAGTAAGTTTTACTGCAACATATTCAAATTCTAACTTTGAAACAAATAAAGTAAGCTGAAATTCCTTTGTTGTACAAATTCTCTCAACTTTAATGAAAAAAATTTTTTAAATATAATTAAAATGTACCTAGCTGCGTGACTTTAAAATTATGGTTTAATAAAATAGTTTATGAGTGAATTACATCTGGTTCTCCAATTTGTTATACAAAAAAGATAATTACTCGAAAAAAATTTTTTCAAAACAATATGAATATAATAAAAATACTTATAATAAAAAAAATAATCAAAATTATATAATTATATAATAATATAATGTTAGATAAAATTAAAACTAAAGTTCAAGTTAATTAATATTCAATAAAAATATAAATAAAAACACAAATAAAGAGCCACCATGCTTACCAAAATACAAAATTCTCAATTTTGGTGGGCAAAAATAGGAACCGTAAAGCGGTTTCCTAAAATCCGAATTATGACAAGAATAGCGGTTTGTGTATGGATGTAGATAATATAGTTTAAAGGGTAAAAATTATGTTTCAACACAATTTAAGCACTGACATACACTATTTATAGTAACAAAAACAAAAAGCTCAAACGATACTTTCCGGCTTAAATCTTTTAGTAGCAGTGAAACTAAAAAAATTAGTAGGTTAAACCCTGAACAAAAATCGAAAATGAGCTATAGCCCTACGGGCTGATTTCAAGTTGGGATAATACCGGTAGTAACGCAAATTTTATTACTTTTCCATGACTACAGCAAATCACAGCCCCGAATTTGTATATTTTTCTATGAAAACGAAGATTCTACCGTTATTATCTCAACTTGAAATCAGCCTATTAGGAAACAGAATACTAGACAATAACCCTGACTAAACTAGTTGACCCTGGATTTCAATTCCAGCAAATAAACTTTAATCTGGGTTTCAACTTCCGAAAAAAACTAAATCTTCACCTCAAAATATGCTCAAAATACTTTGCGGCGTGATCAGGAGATGTGATGTTGGTTGCTAATATCGAATATTTCACAATTTTCATCAAAATGCAACTCACAAACTTATGAGTTATGACAATACAACCCCGCCCGAAGCTTCAAAATAAAAGTGTCATATAAGAAGAAAATCAAATTTACAGCCAAAAATTATTTAAAAGTAGATGAAATTTTCAAATGCATAGAAAGTACTTGCATTTCAGTTTGTTTCGCCAAAATTTGACGCAAGGAAAGTTTGCACAATATTAAAAATCTCGGGTGACAAGTGAAGGTCATGTCTAAACAAAACTGTCATTAATAATTGCGCTCCAAAAATGGTATTAAAACAAGAAGGTAAAAAAGAATCTATTAGTTGTAAGAAAACTTGCGAGCGCGCTTAAGTAGCTTAAGTTATACTGTTTGAAAGCAAAAGGTAAATAAAACAAGCTTCAATCTGCTGTAAAAATAAACTATAAGTTGTGATCAAGTGTTAGTTAAATTTTTTGAAAAGTTATATAAAAAACAGTAAATATTTGGCTTCTAAAATTTTTAAGAAACCGAGAGAAATAATTTTGGATATAGGCGGCCTCAACTGATCGATAGATAGTTAGAACGGATCTAACAAATAACAAAAAAGTTTGTTAAAAAATTTTTAGTTAAGATCATTTTTTCATAAAAATTCAACAATAGGAAAAATCGCAAATTAAAAAAAATATCAATAAAAAAATTGTTTCATAAATTAATTGTACATAAAACTCGTACTTCGCCACTCGCATTATAAACTTAAATTCCTGCCACAAAACTGACTTTATGAACGCTGTTTTTAATGTTACCATTATTTTATTTGTATCTGAAAATAAACTCTAGGAGAGACTAACTAACTAGTACGAGTACATTTTGTAAAAACTGCCTAAAAATGGAGTTGTTTTTGTGTCAATTTGGTGGCTCCGTTGTCTAAGTGGGTGGCTGGGCTTGTGCCCCTCTTGAAAAAATTTGCGCGTCTCGATTACTCGGCGGTATTCGTCCTGACGTGGATAAATTACACGTAGCTGTCGTTTTTAGGTCTCGGACAAACGACTCTTTTATTGTTCGGATATGAATTACAAATATTCGTCGGATAGTCTCCATTGATCTCTGTAATGAAACTAATGGGTCGAGCGCCGGGTCAGTAGTCTAAATCTATCGAAAGGCCCAATATGCTCTCACTAATTGCGAGGGGTTGCGATCGAGCGCTGCGTTTGTCCGGAAGGGTAGCTTCCAAACAACCCTTTGTCCTCAAGAAACCCCTTCGGACCCGGATGACGCTCGGACCTGGCCCTGACTGTGTGCTATTCAAGATATTTTGTTCGAAGGGACACTCCGACCCCATTTAGGGACTTTCTCTGTATCTCTTCGGACTAAATAAATAATTAACCCAGACGGGGACCAATTTAATCCCGGTTACGGGGCCGGCGGTAAGCTTCTTCATCTCGACCAGAAAAACAGATAAAAGGGAGGATTAGTCCGTACAAAATTAATGAAATTATCAAGCGACAAAGAAATATTTCAGTTTATTTTCCACGAAACGGAAATAAATTCCATACCAGCGGCTTTTACATTTTTTCGTCTATTAACTCAATTTGCAGCTTTTGGGAAACAACATTTTATTTCAGCAATTTTCCCGCACATCCCTCTCTAAAACACCTCCAGGCGCATTTGGCACGCAATCCGGGGGTGCATTAGCCCGGTTTCCGGTCACACAAAATTGGACGAGGGCACGTGTGCACCTAAAGGTGTAACATTAGACTAGAGTTGGATTCACACAGAGAGCTCTAATTAGGCGTTTCAGGAGTCGCAACAGCAAAAAAAAAAATATTTTGGATCGTTGTACGAAACTGGAGATGCGAAACTCACTACTACCCACATCATAACATTAAATATTTTCAAAGTGAATTTCAAACTGCTTCACCACACAGTATTATTTCCATCTTAATGTTAAAAAAATATAAAACTTTTGTAGTTTTGAAAGTTTCTTATTTGAGTATTTGGTAATGTTTGATAATATTACAAAAAATTTATACAACATAATGCAAAATTAATACGACAATTTTACTGCTGTAGATGTGCGACAAAGTGCTTCCTTGCTGGTACCTTATCTGTAAGAAGTCAACCACTGAAAACTAAATTCCGAATAAAAAATCCTGCTATGAAGTGACGATGGTGCTACGAGCGCAGACGAGGTAGTAAAAATACAGATCACAAAACAATAATGAATGAAAATCTTGGATACAGCTGCTTTTTAATTCCAACCTGCCACAAAAGCTAAAATATAGTAAAACCACTTACAAAACATTTTTTTTATTTATTTATTATCTGTCAGTTTGTCATTTTGCCAATAAATAAAAAAGTTATCATTAAGACAATAAAGAAAGTTAAGCAGAAGTATCCTGAAATTGGACTTGCTTGGTCGTATATTGTGAGTTGTACTATCCACTATCCAGTACGTTGTCTTCGAGACTATTTGGAACGAAATGGAATTCCAATATTTTTTATCTAAAAATTGAAAGGTATGAGATGAAACCTGATTAACGTTTTAAAATTTTCGAACGTTTGAAATGTAGTAAAACTTCTTAATAAATATTTGTGGTACATCTTTGTAATACTTTTGATGCTAGTTTGTCAAACATAGGTCATAATAAGTCAAATTTTTAAATACAACTGCCAACTTTTCATTAAATTATATGATCAAATAGACACTCCTACGCCGGCTAAGAGACTTTCAGTTTGAGCGCAAATTTTCTACACGTATTTTCGCCCTCTTTTTAAATATAGTTTTAAATTGTTATTTTGCCATAGTAATAATGGTTAAATGTGTTTTTATATTGTTTTGATGTAGGGTGCAGATCAGAAATTCTTTCACTTTATATATAATTACCTTTTTGACTGTTTAAATTACAGTTTTTTGACACCCAAATTAAAATGAGCTATTTAAATCAAAATTAAATGTAGCATTTATATGTATTAATAGTTTTAGCTTTGTTTCTAGAATCAGTGTCTGATTTCCATTAGATATTTTTGACTTGGTTAATTTTTTTGATAAAAATAACTGATTATTTCAATTTTCAAAAGTTTGATTTAGCTATAAAACTATAAAGATAGGTCCCTGTTTTAGTGCAACACTTTTCTGTTTGTGTAAAGGGGGTTATTTGTACTAAATTGCACTATTTAATATAAAATGTTTTTTAATGTCGCTACCGGTTTCGCCCTATGGGCATCATCAGGCGCTTCTACAACAATTAAAAAATAAGGATAAACAATTTTGGATGTACTTAAACTAACTTACTGTCAGTGATGTGTAAAATAAAAAATGGCAGCTTTCAACTCACTTATACACAGAATGCTTTCACTAAACTTATCAGAAAACAACAAAAAAAAGGAGATCAATACTATCAAAAATATAGCAATCAACAACGGATACAACGCAAAAATTATAGACAAAATAATCAAAAATAAAACAATAAAAATAAAATATAAACACCTTTTACCAAAACGTGAGGAAAGAAAATATACCACCATCACATATACAGGTACAATAATGTCCAAAAAGTTAAAGAAGATCATTAATATAAAAAACATTTTATATTAAAAAGTGCAATTTAGTACAAATAACCCCCTTTACACAAACAATATAAAACTATAGTTTCTCATTGTAGCAAATAGAGACCCAAATACTACGATGCAAAATGCCATAATTTTATCATTCAAAACATTCTGCTGTTGCACTTGATAATAATCTTTAAAAAAATAAATTGAAATGATAAAAATAAATAGTACATACCTAACCTAGTGATACTATCCTAACGAACCTTCAAAAGTCACAAGAAGATAAATATTACGCATAGAATGTTACAATGTTACATAAAATATTACACCATTAAAACAATTATTGGTATAAAGATCCGGGAACAGATATTAACATAGCCAATAAGCGCTTGAGTCAATGCTTTCTCTACGAAACGTTCGTGCTACCAGTTCAAATAGTTTAGTTAAACCAATAATTCCAACCATAGAATTTCTTGAAATAAATACAAAGCTATTCACAAATAATGACAAATCCATATGCAACCAAATTTACATATTAAACAACTTTCTTAATATTATTTGCATTTCAGTAAAAATATTGAATCAAAGTTACCCAAAGATTATCGATTTCTGTTAATTTTTTCATAACTTGTCAAATTAAATGACTAGGTACTTAATAATCTGTTATTTTTAGTCCTTGTACGAGTGTAACGTGGTAGGGATGAAATTTATTAGTGCGTATTATTCTAGAAACAGAACTTTGGTTAATTCCTAAATTTTGTGCCACAGCATTTTGCCCAATATGTGGATTTTCTGTAATCGCCCGAATTATAACAATCTCATTATTTTATCCTGTCGCAGTATTGTTTCATGACCTTTTACAAGGGAGGTCACCCTTGACGCAAATTTTGTCAGTTGAAACCACTCATTCTGCATAAAGTCTTACTGTAGCTGAAGCGTTTTTTCTATATTCCCCATATATTAGGATCATGTCAGTCTTCTCGTCATCAGAAAACATTTTGACTAAATTTTCTCAAAGACGGTCAAATTAACATATAAAATGATGTACAGTAACTATAATCGGAAAAAGATTTTTTAACTAAATTTTATCAGAGTCTCATGCGAAGTGTAAGATTAATTGCATAAATCTTTTGTCATTACTCGTAAATAAGCCTGTTTCCCAGTTTTATTTATTCCGCAAGAGTCAATTGCTTATTTCTTAATAAGTTTCTAAGCACCTTGGTTCAAATGTATCATGATGGCTACCTACATTTTAAGCGTTGTAGATTTTAACAAATTAAAATCAGTAAAATCAGGTACAATTTCTCCACATTTAAATGTAAACCTCTGGTTACACAAACTTCAATAAAAATTAACGGACCATTAAACTCTGATTAAATGAAAATATCGTGCTCTGATTGGCTAAAAATATGTTAATGAGAGATTACCAAGCCATCAATTTTGACGAACGTTTGTGCAACCGGGCAAAAATGTTTTATAGTTATTGTAGTGTTTGTTTAATATTAACGTAATTACTTAATCGAATAGTATCAATAGTATATTAGACCTTAAAGGCCGTAAGTAGATCGTTTCGTTGTCAAAAACACAGAGGGTAAAGCCCGTGATATTCTTAGCGTTTAAAAGCACGAAAACTCTCAAGTTCAACATACTATTTTTTCAACCACTTGAAAAAAAAAACACCTAGATATCCGGCCATAATTTTCACTATTTCATACATTAAAGATAAGTAAAACTTAAGACGAGATAAATGTTCTTCTCAAAAAACAGTGTATGAACTTCGAGACCTTCATTGACGCACATTTGACAAACAATTTTCGATGACAAGAAGTGTTGTCGAAATTTTATAATACTTACTTCAATATTAATTTAATGCAAATACAGGCGTCGTGGCTAAACTTTTTCTTTCGTGACTAATACATTACATCACATAATCTACACTCGTATAAAAAATAACTATTAATTTGGTGTTCTTCATAATATACACTTGTAATTATTTCTTCTTTGTATTTGCAGATAGTTTTTTAATTACCGGAGATAGTTCTGAATAAAATGTTTTATGAGCGAATCGAGATAATATCGCGTAAATTACCTTTCACTTGAACTGGCCATTCATAAATAACTCCAGCAGGATGTCTTTTCTTAATTGAACGGTTCCGCAGCGCGACGGTAACAGCATTTCCGATTCGAAATAAGTTTGATGTATGTTAAAATCGGCAAAGAACTCGAAGAATGCCGTTCGAAGTAGTTGAACCTTTAGTTTGCATAAATTGTGTTCAATTTACAAGAGCACCGCAGGACAGCTTATAAATCCCGCTCGGTTTACTCCGCACGTATTTAAAGGGGCGGCACGCGATGCCCCCTTCCCTCTCTTCCTCTAACGAGCTAAATTTTTGAACGGCATTCGGACCGTGCGAAGAGCCTTCGAAATCCATCCGGACAAAATAAAGCTCGGAGCAAGGAAAGCACCGAACCGCAATAAGGGTAAGCATCAACCCACCTCGTGTGAACCCTTATCCGGCTGTCCACCTACCACCCCCGCTTCTGGGGTGAGTTGATGACCCTTCCCTATCCTCGAGGGTCGAAGTGGATCCGTCGCGGGGCGGGGAGGTGGACGCCAAGCACTCGCTAATATAAGGTTTCCAAGGGGTGCAAGCTCGCCTACTTGGACGAGGGTACGATTCACCGTGCCTTTGACATTACGTACACGGGGGCACGATCGATACCACTTTTTCGCCCCAAGAACGACAATTACTATGCCACCACCAACAAAAAGAATACATAAATCGAAATTGTCCTAACTACAATATTTAATTGAAACTATTTAATTTTTATGGCTTACCTACCAATTTGAATTTATCTAAAGAACTTGATTTAGATGTCCTAAACACATCAACAAAAGTAAAATAAAAAAATCTATAACCTTTCTTGCGTAGAGGAGAATTAATTATTTCAAAGATATACTGGGTGTCTTTTTTATTGGGCCATTAGAAATATAATATACCTGTGAAGAAACTTAGAGTATTTTGCTTCGAATTTTTATACATATGTAATAATATGTGTGTTTTACATGTTGAGATCAATTGTATGCAATATTTTCTGACTCCGTTATTTTAAATGGTAATCTATACTTTGTTTACAGTTTAGATTCATCTTTAAAAAACGACTTTCTAAATGTTTCTATTGGATTTTAGAAACGTCAAACAAAATAATCAATAATAAAAAATTGATAATATTTAAAATATTTACAAAAAACTGAAATTCGCTCCCTAAAAAACCAAAACTCACAGTTCATACAAGGGCACTTTTAAGAATATGTTTGAGACATTAAAATAAAGATCTTCAGAAAATTCAGGTTTGTCGTAATTTTCCTGGGCTACTATGTGTTAGCGAAATAGGGAAATTCTTGGTCTATCACTTAGTGTTCCACTTTTAGTTTTTCAAGTTGCAAGGCTGGCAATTTCCGGCGTATCTAGCGTTTCAATATCAAGGGTGGTAAAGGAGTGTTGGGTCGGGGTGTATACAGGAGAGATACAGACGGAACGGCGTTCTCTAGAGCGCTCCCCCAGTCCACCCTTCATCAAGTAAATTGCAGCGGCAGTCCTCGTTTCGGATATCTGGCAGGTCTGAGCCCCGAGGGGCGCCACAGCACAGCAGTACGAAACCGGGGTTAGAGGGAACAGAGACACCCACTCGCCTACCACCCACGCCGCCTTCGATACCAGAAAAGGTGAATTTATACAGACGACGAGGAATACCGCAACAACGACGAGCGACCCAAGATTTTATCAATTAAAGGGAACGTTCCGGATTGAAGCCGTAGGGGTGATGCTCTTAAAAATGGATCAAGAAGTGGTAACAACGAATGGAAAATCAAAATTTTTTACAAACACGCTTAATGGAAAATTGCAACAACAATAATGAATTACCCACGGCGTCACAGCCTTCTCGATCATGAAGGTCTTTCAGTTCGAGGAAGAAGTTCAATTGACTATTCTTCAAATTAAATTACTTTCTTTGTCGAAACTAATTGTTTTGAGTGTTTTCATAGCTCTCTATAGATACACACATACCACAGCTTTATGGAAACTTTATTTTGAATTTATTACTATTTAGCAGGATTAAAACACATATTTGTATTGCGTGCTTTCACAAATGTACAGAGTGTTGGCTATGTGCGGTAGTTAAAATTGAAATCATATTAAAAAGATGAAAGAAGTAAATAGAATAATATTCCTTATCTACCTGCCAACACAATTTATAAATCATATAATAATAAATAATCTAATTACATCGTTAATCCCTTAATTACATCGCTATCAAAGCGTTGATAAAAAAAAGAAACAATAAATTAGCATCTTATTTACTCTCGTTTTAAAATAAATTTGTCAGTTTGAAAACTTTTATTTTTAATATGTAGTTTAGACGCCAAAAAAAGATCTCATTTATTAAGTAGATATAATTATTGTCTCCTCGAGTATATGAAAACACGTGATATAATTAATTTATCAAAGACCAAGATGTTAAATTCTTTACTCTCTTCGACTCGTACAATTTTCAGTTCAATTTCATTTGTTATACATATTATTTCATAATATCGATAGTAATACTATGCGATAAATTGAAAAAAAAAATATAGTACCCTTTTCAAGAAAAGGCTTCACTGTATTTTGGGAAGATTATTTAGTAATATATTGAACATAAAATTTTTGTGTAATACATAAAAAAAATTTGGTAAAGCAATTGATAAAATAATTTTCTATAAATTAGAAGACAAACTTTATATAATTTATTCAAAAACTCAAGATGCCAAAATTAAAATTACATGTACCTTAAAAAAATTATAGAACAATTTCGTTTGTAGCATTTGTTACCTCAAAGTGTTAACAATCTAGAATACGTAATAGTTTTTTGAATACCAAAACCGTGTTGCATAATGTAATCATATCACTATTATTATTTATGTAATATATCACATATATACTCATTATCATCAATATTATCATAAAATTTTAACACTACCACCAAAAATCGTGTAAACCAACCTTTCCTGTCAATTTTTCAGTTTATTGTCATCGTGACTGTGCTTAATGAACACAAGTCAAACTTTAATGCCCGGATTTTTTTTGTCGCACATTGTATGTGTTGATAAGAGAATATACCTTTGACGAGGTAGTGCAGCTGTTTCTTTATTGCGTTTACTTTAAGAATAGGAATTTGTCGTAATGACATTTTTTTTATCTCCATAACTTTCGTCGTATTTCATCAAATGCATGTTCTTGTGATATTATAACTGCTGATGTATCTTATGAATACTATGTATAGATGTGTTTTTAAGGTAACTTAGACTGTTGAGAGTCTCGTTCATCAGGTAACTTACAATCAGTCACAATAAAAATAATCACTGCTACTAAAATCATAAATCTTCTATAACAACAATAGATCTTCAGCAAAAATGGAAGTTACTAAAGGTCTAAATCATGTTTATTATTTGTTACTTCTTAAATTTGAATAGCGGTAGACCAATTTTTCAAAAATTTATGATTTTAGTCACAGTAGCCTTTTTAACCAGAGCCGAAAATACAGGTGTTCCAAAAATAATTACTAAACGATAAAGATTGAAGAAACGAGAAAAAATCATTAAGTTTTTGCTATTTTCTTTAACATAAAAAATGGTGGTTGCACTGTAGCAGAGGTTAGATTGTAAACCCAACGTGACATTAATATTTATACAAAGGGGGCCTCAATATAGTCTTAATTTAAACCTATACTGTATACTGAATGACATACTAAATCTATACATATAATGCCTTAAAAATAGTAAATCTTACATTCAACCAGTTTATTCTAAGTTTCACCAATAACAAGAAAAAAAAACCCAAAATATAGTTCTTTCAGTTCAATTTTGAACTATATTGGTAAAACTACCAATCAACTCACCTACCAAAACATACCTGCCCCTGTTATTCCTTCCTCAAGGTGCTTTTAATCTTAATTTATAAATTTTGTAGAATAACAGAATAGTATCACCGCCCCGAGAAAGAAGTAACAAACAAAACATATGCAATTACTAAAAATACTAGTTTCATTAATCTGATAATGTCCGAATTTCCCTTACAAAACAAAATCATATTTAAAAAAAATACGACTTTCTTGAAAAAGACGTCATAAGATTATTTTTATTCACCGAGATAAACTTGTTATAAAAATGCATTAGAATATTTCTGATTATTAAAAGTTGTGTTTCAACTACTCTCATAAAAGACATAAAGTGAACTAAAACATTTGTAAAGTGACGTAAATAGCTTGTAGAGTAGCCATAGCAACGTTTTAGTGACGACACCTGGTCTGTAAATACTTCTAGCTCTGTGACTTGCCTCAAGCAAAGCACTTTTGGACTTTTTTGGTGCTTCGAAGTACAGTTCCCACGTGCCTTGATACAAACAACCAACTAATTTTTAACAGGTAGTAAAGATTTCATGTCTTATCTTGTCAAATTGTTCAAATGCTTCTTTCCCGGTATTGTTCCATTTTTCGTTTTGACTCGTGCCTGTGTAAACAGAATTTGAACAAAGTTGGAATTAAATATTTTAATATGTTTATGCGAATTACACGGTAAGTCGTGAAGATTTTGTTATTTTGGAATTGGTTATTTACTTGCGTGCATTTTAATATTTACATTTTTTGTATTATTATTTAAGAACAAAATCATGTAAATGATCAAATATATATATTTATATATTTTTTAAACCGACTAGAGTCATATGCTCAGCCTTTCCAGTGCTGTCAGGAAAATCCGTAGACAGGTGATAAAATGAAATGTTCGTGGAAATGTCAATATCCCTTTCTTTCTTTCTCTCTGGTTTATATCATTTATGTCACAATTTTACAATATTTAGCAACTTAATTCAGAAGGTGCGGCAGGCAGTCAAGAAGTAGTATTAAGTAATAATTTAAAAATTTTGATTGATTTCGAAGTTAAAAGTTTTGGTTGACTTTTTGTAAGCACAAAAAAATCTTTGCAAATTTTTTGTCCCTCTAAAATTGGGGTAAAAATCGTCCTTAATCAAATCCATATTTGGCCTGGGCTCGAGGGTCCGAGTGCAAAAAGGGTGTACGGCTGCCCCGGTCCAATTTAAATTTTACATATTGTATAAGGGTCGGGGGCGGTTGACGCCTAAGTTTATGCATTTTTAAGTGGTTCACGCTCGACTAACGCTGACGATGCTGCATCTTCAATTACTGGGAATAAAACGGGATTATTACGCGACGATAAAACGACACACAGAACCGTGTGAAGCCGTCTTCGGCGAAAATCTGCATTTTGATGGGGTTCCACCTTTGCTTTAATTCTCACGTTTCTCGACCTCTCTTATTACAGATTCTCTCAATCACAATTCACCAACGCAACTCTGAAATTGTTAATTTTATACTGTTCTGTTTAGTTAGTTCAATAGAA
Organism: Tribolium confusum; assembly: GCA_029207805.1. NCBI lineage: Eukaryota > Metazoa > Arthropoda > Insecta > Coleoptera > Tenebrionidae > Tribolium > Tribolium confusum. Next base: position 8,713,490 of record JALGAY010000003.1, read on the forward strand.
TCATTAAATCGAAGATTAGTACTTAATTACTCCCCACTCTCTCAGTCTTGTTACTCGGTTAATCGATGTGCACAAGTGGAGTAAGGATTCAATCAAAATAGAATTACTCAACGGATCATAAATCAGCCTTCGTCAAGACTTAGTTTTTTCAGACTGGACAATCCCACGCTAAGGACATTATGGGTCTACAGAGTGTTCTGTTTTAGAGACGATACAAGTCTTCAATTAAATTTTATTCAACTTTGGACAATATTCCAGTTCATAATAAACTAATATTTGTTAATATCTTTTTTACGATTATATTTTCAGTTCCCTTTATTGTCATCCTTTAAATCTTGTTTTCATAGCAGTGCTTCGTAAATAGAACATTTACAATTATGTTTTCAACTAATTACCTTTTATTTTGATAATTTTTACTAAAGCGTTTAACAAGCTTAATATATAGAAATTATCATTGAACTTTTTTTTTATAGTTAACATAATTGTGTGTTCCTTAATATTCGATTTTGTATTCTTTCACACCATAAAATAAAATTTTGGTTTATGGCTTTCCACTACACATCTCTTCTACTTCTTCATCATTTGATTGTAGTCTTATAAGGACCTCAAGCAGCTTCCACTTTATATGTTTATTTATAGCGGTACTTGACTATAAATTTGCAGAATTTAGTTAACAGAAATTAGTTTTTTCTTGTATATATTTTTTTAATTTCAAAGTAGTTAATCTATTATTCCAGTCTACAAGTGCTGCGAATTTCGTTCTTTTCCTTTCTTTATTTTTCAGCAACAAATTCAAGCTCATTTCAGTAACTTTAGCACTTTCTATACAAACCAAAGAGTTTCCTTTCAATATCCTAAACCACCACCATATGTGTTAACCCACTTTCGTATCCTCCCTTCCATCGACCTCCAACAATGTCCTAATCCTTTTAAACCTGAGGAAAAACCCCAAGTTTATTCCTCGTTGTGTATATTTTTTGCGCGTTCGTATTCGACAGCTGAATCAGCAACCGAACAAGAACCGAAGTCTCGAGGGAGGCTGCGTAAAACCTAAGACCGGATATCCGATTGACAGGGGGCGAGAAGAACCCCAAGGGTAGACTCTAATTACCGAAAAAAGAAGCTAATTACATCGCTTTTTCCCAAAAAATTACGAACTACATTTACTTTTTTTAAGATTAATATTAGTAATCGTAGATAAATACCAGGAAAAGTTTTAACTGATAAAAAAACTGATGCAAATAGAACTGGTTGTAGCAGCGCTTGTTGTAGACAGAGTCAAATGTGTGTTTGAGTTGTAATTTTTGAATGTGAGTGTTTGTTGGGTTTTCGTTTGACAACCGCTGCCGCAGCTCGGTATATTTTTCCCCATCCCCCACGCATATTCGGTCCGAACGACCCCGGCCAGTGTTTGATCGATAGTGTCCACCCTGGATACCGCTGTCCTCCGCCCCGACACCCCCGGGGGTCACACACACGCACTACCCCAGGACGAACCTAACTGTCCGCCCATCCCCCAGCTCGACTATAGTTATACGCCACCGCAGATATCCCTGGGGCGGTTGCCGAACAACATATATTCGTATCTTTTTATTTATCTGGGAATATTGAATAGGGCCGGACTAATTGAATTTCGCAACACGTACAACAGTTGCTGTTGTGGCCGGCATTAACAGCTATTAATATCGTCGCCGACAAAAACAAGTTAATATCTGTGTCGTTCCCCGAATTGCTTACTTGATTCGAAATCGAAAGCGGGAGGGGGCGACACGATAATTGGGGACCCGGAGGGTGCACAGGGATCACCTTGATTGGAGTGAGTAAAAAAAGAAAACAAGAGTTTCAATCATGTTAGGGATGACACAGTGTTACCCTTTCAAAATTCAATTTCAGATCTAAAAAAATACAAATTTTTCATTTCTATAAAAAACAAAAGAAAATATTTCCTTTATGACCTAGTTAAAAATTATGTATGAAATGATACGACCTGTTCAGAAAAATTGATAGAACATAGACAACAGCAAAGAAGATAGCCAGAAATAGTTAAAAATACGCACAAGAGAAAAGAGTTGTACAAACAAAGAATAATAAAAAAAGTAAATAAACAAAGCATAGAAGAATAGAGCGGACTTAGGAAGAGTTAAAAAAGTAGAACAGAAAAGAAAAGAGAAAAGTATAGAATCCAAGAACTAGAAGAGAAGAAAAAACTCAAAAAAAACAAAATATATAATAACAAATAATAATAACAAAAAAAAGTAAAAAAAGAGTTTACAAGAATAAAAAGACGTAAGAAATATAAAAAAGCGTAATTTAAAAAAATCTTAACTACTAGAAAAAACAAAATGGGCATAATCAAATGCGTAGAAGAATAGAGGTTAGTTAGGATATGTTTTTTAAAGCTCTAACAAAAAAAGCACAAAAAAATATAGAAAAGTAAAACATGGTTGTGTTAAATAAAAAAGATAAAACAAAGAAAAACAGATAAAAATAAAAAATAAACAAAAAAGTACAAAACTTTATAGAAAAAGAGTAAAGTGTTAAATAAAATTGTGTATTACAGAAGTAAAGAGCTGTGAAGGGATAAAGATGTCGTGGATGAGAACAAATTATAAAATATCGCCTCTGCTGAATTGTCGTCCAGCTGTGTTTATTTGTTTATGATTGAGATGTGGTGGTTTCATTGTTGGCTGTGTTTTTTGGCAATTCCTGTTGGAAAATCTATCAAACAAACATGAAAAAACCTCAAAATTAAACAAACTTTTAATTACGTCCAAACATCCTCTAATAAAAACATTGATTAAATGCGGTCTGGTCAATTTGCGTGTGTAAATTTATTTGTATTTTTTAATTGATCGAGCGGCGTGCGTGTTAAATTGGTTATAAAGTAGCCGTTTATCAACAATCAACAGGTCAGAGAGTTTAGAGAGCATCACTACAAAAGGAAATAAAACAAAATGTGTAATCGTTACAAACGAGGATCAATTAGTTGATGCGACAATTTCATTAGATCGCCTCTAACATCCAGATAACCGTACACAACATTTTTTTGTATTTTTTATTCGGTAACTCGCTAAAATGAATGAAACAATTTCGACGATGTACCGCCAACTTTACAGTCTGTTTGCTAACAAATAAAACACTTGTGTGATGGAGCTGTTGAATGGAGGAGGTGACGTTGAAAACTTGCTAATTAATTATAGGGCGTTCGAGGGAAAAGGCGAGGAAGGGTAGGACGCCAATTACGTAATTGCGAATTTGTTGCCAGACGTGACGGATTATTTTTTTTTAATACCTAAGAAGCAGAGCAAACATGTTTTTCGATTTTTTCAACTGGCTGAAGAGAACTGAAAGAAGAGTTTTTTTTTATATTAACCCTTTGTGCTTTCGGGTTGAATATTTACTTTTTATTTCCTCAGACAAAATTTTATTTAAATGCAGCATGTATTCAAAATAATAAACATTTCATTTAAGAAATGTACGGGAACTACCACTGTTTTTTGTATAGTTTCCTGCAATTCCTGCTGTTCACATTCAATTTATTCCCAAGTCTTTAATTAAAATTAAAAACGCAACTTTTCTTTTAGCAAATTCATTTCAATTTTGCATAAATTGAAATGTTTTTACCTTTGTACCTTTTACCTATCGATATTGTAAAATGACAGTTTTATGTACTGATAAATTTTTCAGTTCTGAGTTACTTTAAAATTAAAGTATTTATACATATCTGTCTTTGTGTCAAAAAAATAAGATAATTCTAAACAAACAAAAATTGTTTGTTGTCACTTTAAATGTACAATTAGTAACACTAATTGAAAGTAGATTTAAGACATAAACAATCAATGTTCTTTTCAAGTGCTTGAAAAAATAGTGTATAAATCTCGCGGCCGTTAGCATTTCTCGTGATCTCGAACGCTTTTAGGAATTTTCGATTTTGACTACGAAAAGTTATACTTACGACCCTTGAGTACGACAAGTGTTGAAATAAGTAGTTACGTTAAATAAGCAATATATATTTGTAATTTTTCTGATTACGTCAGAGCCAGCAAAAATAAGCATACTGTGTCTTAAGATCTTGAGGCAGCAAATTATAACTTTTGAGATTCTGGTGTAAAAAAACATTGTATCATTAGAGGTAATATTAAACATGTTCTGTTGACATATTTTACCGAATTTGTCACAGACATAAGTTCGACATTTGTTGCCGATTTATCAATGAGACAATCCTGCAATACATACTAAATTTGAAACAATCTGGTTAAATCCAAAGAATAAAAAACTAGAGTCCCTCTGGCACTTACACCTCACAGTTAGGCCCATTGTACTACCTTTTTTGAAGACAAACCCCACACTGTGCTAGTTACTTTTTAAGCAAAATTTTCGGAGGTCTCCCAGCTTAAAATTTCTTATTACAGAAGAAAACGCTGGTCAGTAAAGAAGTATCACATGCTCTAGGTATTCATCATCTTTGTTGCATCCTCTATACGTGAGATCGTCGAAGAATGCCATTTTCTGTAGGTAGACGCTTATTAATTCGATAATGTTATGTTCTCACTTTTCAGACCAAATCCCTATAAAGTTCTAAAAATGATCATTATTATCATTAGATACATGTAGGCAGAATTTAACAATTCTATTTCAGCGCTTAGTCATATCAGTCATCATGACTTTACTCTGCCTGCAGTTTTGACGTTCCTTCCACCTGGCTGTGTGCTTACGAATAGTGTCTTATCTTACTTTATCATAGCACGGAAAAAAGTTTCATTACCATAGTTGCCATCGTGTCCTCGATAATAATTTGTTCCCTAAGTACAGTAATAATAGATGATACTGCCACATACGCCCAGAAGATATATGCACTCCTCCGTTTCTGAAGAACATGGTTCCACGAATATAACCCACTTTAGATCAGCCGCCAAACAAATCTTAGAAAATCTGTCTTCAACATTATCTCCACAGCACTTCAACAGTACTCCTACATTTTCTGCAAGGGTGGCTTCAAGTGTCTCATCTCCCCGCTTTGAGAAGTCTTTGATAGCAAATGCATTGGAATGACTGAGCAAAATAGGTCGATAGAAATAAAAAAAGCGCAAATGAGAGTCAAGTAGAAAAGCACAGAAAAGAGGTATGCTGTATGAAAAAAGACTATGTAGTATCTAAGTGTTAAAGTAGGCTGTCAGACAAAAAACCAAACAAAATAAATCAAGGTAATGTAAATTATTAATTATCTAAATAAAGTAATATATTAGGAAACTGTATATCCATCTGTCTTAAACAACCCCTGACTGTACCAAGACAAGAGCTGGTGGAGGCGCCGGGAACCATGTCGGTACCTCTCGCAATCTCAGATCAGTGTACAATCTATACCACTCAAAAAAGTCTGCAGTTACATCACTAACAATCATCACGAAAGACATATCTTGAGCACCAACATAAAAAATAAAACATATCTATAACGTGAAACATTCAAAAACAACGCCTGTAGTCAGTACAGAAATCAAATACAAAGAATGCTGCACCAGTGATGCTTTAAATAAAAAAAAAAATCTTTAGAAAACACAGAAGCTTGGTTTGAACGGTGTTGTAGAACTGCCGGGTGACCAATATACGTACTCGTATATAGTTAGTAAATTAGTATTTCAGAACATAAAATGTAAAAAACTTGTTAAGACGTCTGCCAGCTATCTCCAGCGGAGAGGTACGTAAGATAATATAAGAAAAATATTGTATACGTGTTAAACTCTGTCCCAATCGGCCAATAAAATAGAAGTCATCAAAAAAATGCATTGGCTGATTGAGCAGAAAAGATCAATACAAATGAAAGGAAAGGTTAAAAAAACAGAAATAAACGAAAGGTGGAAAAACTGTGTAGTGACTTTTGGTGTTAAAGTAGACATTTTACAATATTTCAACGGTTAATATGTCATGCAGGTGGTAAGGTAAGGTAAAGTAAGGTAAGGTAAGGTAAGGTGGTAAGGTCCTCCAAAAAAGTGTCTATTAGTATGACTACCATTCCTGTAGAACTTTGAAGCATAATATTGATATTTAAATTATTAAATTTGCTCACTTAAAAAACAAGCACCTTTTACAAACTGAAAAAAATTAAAACTTTTATCAAAAAAGCAATTTGCCAGTTTATAAATTCTAATCGTTAAAATGTAAAAAAAAATTAGTATTATACTTAAAAATACCAAACAAAATAGGTCTAATGAATATAGAGAAGTTAGATGAAAATCAAATACAGTTGCTAAAAAGTTGTCAAAAAAAAATGGCAAATAAGATTTTCCTGCCTCAGCAGATGCCTATAATCATACATCTGATCAGTGTCTTTCAGTTCTGATATAAACAGAGCAGACAAAGAACTTTAGGTATCAAAATTTAATGTAAACAATTAAACGTTCACTTGTTGTAAATTGTAAACTCCAATCTTTTAATTGGTTTATAAATTAGACAATAATTAAAATACAATTCTTAAAGTTTGCAGTTTAAGCTTATTTATATATTATTAGAAAACATCACTCTATTTTCAGCTGTTTGTTACCCGCATGTGTAAAAACAAGGGATACTTGCTGTAGATAAGTGCAGACAACACATCTGTTACCCCGATATCTAAAATAATCAAGCTATTTAGTTACAAAAATTTCAAAAACGGTATACATATTTCAATGTCATGTTATTTTGTGGTTGTTGAAAAGCAGTTTACCTAAGTTAAACTTATAAGTCTCAAAAAAACAATAGTTTTTAACTATTAAACATTAAATTAATTATTAAAATAATTCACTTTGAGTTTAGATTGATTTGGGCACAGTTTATAGTATTATCTTCACAAAAAAATTTGTAACTCAACTCTTATTAAAGCCTAATTCCAGATTGTACTTTTTTTGTTTCATCTAAATGTATTCTGATTTCATTAACATCACAATTTCTGCCGTCTTTTGCCTTAATACTCCTAAGGAACTTCTACATCTCATAAAAATGAAAGCAACAATTAAGATGTATGAGCTTAATAGACAGAATTTTATTCAAATTAAACAATTTTAATAAAAAGTGCGTCTTTTTCACATTTTTTTTCCTTCGAAACGCATCACATATTCAAATTTCAAGTTTCTTGAACTTAAATGCTTCAATTGCGTTATTTACTCAGAATCACTTCAAGTGAGAGACAAAAACCTTTTTTTTATTTCAATACTGGAAAACATTTGCACTCCATTTGTGACCTGGTGCCTGCCCTTCTGTCATTATCCTTGAGTCGTTTATCCCATAAACCTGCAATTCCTCGTCGATACATTTTCGATTGAGCCCCAATTGCAATAGCCGTCGATTAGGTGCGCCGTTTACATGACGGTGTATGTGTGAGGGGTGGAAAGGGAGTCGACCGAAACCCGCAGTACTCCCCCGACCAATATCGCCATCACGGCTGACATTTGAAGCGGACGGACGGGAGGCCTCGTTGCCTGCCTGTCTGCACCCTTATCTGTGGGGGTGTACGGCAATATCGCACGCACCCGACACCCCACTAATCAATCTACTCTCTCTCTGCCGTCGCTGAGTCCTTCCGACGCACTCTCCGACCCCGCGCCTCCCCAGGACTATCACTCAATATCCTTCGGCCGGATCCTGACGACGCCGGACAACCCCACTGCGAATCCACAATGAAAATAATCAGGGCCGGGCGAGGGGTTCTCTCTGTCGACGACAAACATTGTTTGAGCTGATTGATTTTTGACGCACGAACCGAGTCTTAATTGGGAAGGGGTGCTTCACGCCGATGGGTTTTCACAATTACCAAATATTACCGAAAATAAATCTATACCAAGTGTGGAAAAAAATAGAGTACGTTAGTAACGTCCAATACGTTAAATCTAGAGAAGGGTAGCACAATAATTATCCTTCATTCGAGAATGACCTCCATCTACCTCTTATAGTTGAACCAACTGATAAGCCCGAGCCTACCGTTCCTTATGTGTTCTAATTTTCTTAGATTTTTATAACATTTGCAGTTATAGTTCCTTCGAAAGTTCCTTTAAGTCCCTATAAGTTCCTTCAAAAAGGAATCAGAAAACTTAAACCTTGTTAATAATCACTTAAATTAACTTGATTCAAAAATAAGCTTGAATTCACCTATTGTTTGACTAAATTTTACTGTTACGATTTACATTGACAATTTATTAGTGTCTAACTCTGTGGTTCTTAAACTTATTTGGCTCATAGCCCCCTTTATAAAAAGACAATTACTTATCGTCCCCTCACCCAAAATTGCAGCATAATAGTACTTACGAGAGATGATCCAAAAATAATGATAATCTGTTATTTTCAGTACGCATAAAAATCAAAAACTTTTTTTTTGCTTGCTTATATATCCACTAAGTCACCATGAAAAAATCATATAAATAGGCCACAATTCCCGGGAGAGACATTCATTTGAATACGAGCCGCCGAAGGTATAACATCAAAATGTAGAAAAACGAAATTAGAGCTGTCATCAAGTACCTCTGTTTGAAAAAAATGTTTACCAAAGATATACATACACAGCGACTTGTAGAAACAAACAAAAGAGTTTAAGTTGGGTAGAATATCCACAATATCGAAAAATTCCAAGCAAATATGGAAATTTTTTTGTTACATTTCGTGGTGACTATTAATGAGACCTGGATTTTGATCCTGAAACCAAACAACAATCGATGACTTAAAAGCGAGATTCTTCATCATCTCCAAAAAAATTCATTGTCAGGTTCGGCGGATAAGTTTATGGCGTCCGTTTTTTGGGACAGGAAAAGAATATTTATGATCAAATGTTTGAAGAAGAGAGCCACCATTACAGAGTCTTTCTAAGCTGACCTAATAACAAGATTGTGGGAGGCTATTAAGAAAAAAAGACACGGCAAACTGCGAGCTGGTGTGTTGTTTCACCAAGACAACGCACCGGCTCACAAAGCCGCAGTTGCGATGGTTTCCATTAAATTCACTGGTATCCTTGTTCAACTATATCATGGGCTTTACAGCAGAGCATAACATTAATCCTTTGTCTTTGCCACCACGGTCTCCAGATTTGAACCCAGTTTAACATACTTGGAACATAATAAACTGAAAACTGCGCCATCCTTCAAGTACTTTGCAGGAACGACGGCGACGTCAGCAGCTCCAGATAGTCTAAAACAACCTACACCAAGATTAAATCAATCACTTGATTTCGATGATGTCTAGATCTAGAAGAATTGTTGAGTCCGTGGAGAACCTAATCATTTTTTTTCTAACTAAACATTACTTAGTAATTTTGGAATAATGACAGCCATACCAACCAGATGCTCAAGCAGCTAGATAATTTATTTTAATGCGTTTGTGTCCGTAGAGTAATTGTTTTCATTTAGCCGTTAAAAGTGGTGTGATGAGTAGCGATTTGCCTTCCAACGCATTGTAGTATCAGTGAGTACCTACTAGCACTGTTTCAAAATGTTGCTACGACTTCATTTCACGCACAAGTTATAATTTTTGCTTGAAACTTTAACAATTCCTTTGTCTTCATTTACTAAATTTTTCTACCAAATTTTAAAGAGTTTTATTTTTAGCTTCGTATCCTGGTACAATTTTTTTTGTAGGAAAAAGTAAAATAATTTTATGTGAACTTTCATTTGTTTTCATTTAATATCTATTTTCAGAAAACGCTTCACTCGTTGTAGAGTAGAGTAAAATCTAGAGTTCACTAAAGAGAATAGTTAAAACAAGTTTCTCGTAGAAAGATAGGGTTTAATTAAAATCAGATTTTTACGGTAACATCTACACCGTATTCACAAAAAATATAAACTTTTTGAAGGGCTTTTTGATAATGATAGAGCATCCTTGTTGAGAACTCCTCGTTTTCAGTTTGCTGTTAGTATTAATTGCTTAGGAACAGTATCGCTGTAATTTCGCGATCGGGTTATTAGTGCGTATAGCTTTTGTTTTAATTGGGTGTGTTCGATTGCTGATCGGTGGTTGAGTGTGTTGGTGCCGCTCTGTGAGGTCGGTGTGCCGGTTTAGAAGCCGGTGCAAAAAGTATCTGGCAGGGGTCACATGGCCGCTACATTAGTCGAGCTGAAATAGCTGCGGACGTTGTTTCTTTGCCGTCGCCGAAGGCAGTCGCGCCGGTCTGGCTTGGCTTCCAACGGCACCCGCTTGGAATCGTAATGTTTCTCCTCTAACCGGCAAAAACAGGACGATGAAAGCTGGCCTGGCTCTGCTTCGATATCGCCGCTTTTTCATTTTTAATGTACCACGTTAATGCCACTTGCTCCCCTGGGACTGATTAATTGCGATTTTTATATGGCCGCGACGAAAGGATTACCGTGTTCTGAGCAGGATGTAGACTCTATAAACATGCTGCACACAAAGGGACAAAGTGGACGAAATTTGCTAATTCTAATTAAAAGAAACGAAAAAGAAAAGATCTACAAATTATAAAATCATGAATTAATGATAGATATAGTTACATATCAAGACAACTGAAAGCCTTCATAAGTCGTCTGAACTACTTTGAAATGTCATCAAGCACCAAACAAAGTTTATTTTAGGGTATTATTCCTGGTGTTTACCAATTTATTTCTTTATTGAAGAGTTAGAAGACATGTTGATATCATCTGAAAGTCTTTTAAATCGTTGATGCAGTAATAAATAGTTAGTTTGAGCTTTGAAATTCCGTTGAAAAACAACAAATATTTAGCATTCGACCAGTATTTGTCCATCTGGATAATGTTGTTTTAGAAAAGCGGATGCTATGGCCCATTGCGTTACAAATTTATATCAAGCCAACATATTCGAAAATAAGCATACATTTTCAGCCAACAATACTCAAATCAGAGGCGCACCTAAGAGTAGGGTTTTGGAGCTGAAAAATAAACGGTTTAAGAACTTTGTTACAGTAGTAGTAAGTACAAGTATAATTTTAGTCGAAATTAGTTAAACCAATAATATAATTTTTATAAATTGTAAATGTTTTCTGAATGTGTCATTGGTATTCAGTAATTTAAAAATTAGCGGTTTTTAAAATTAGAAAAATGACGTCTCCAGCTCCCTAAAAAGAGCTTGCTTTTTTATTATTTAAAAATTGAAAAATTAGTGAAAAGGCTTTTGGAGTTTTTTTTATCGTCCAACTTAATAACTTTTTGATTTTATTTTTCAAGACTGTAGACTACAATTAATAAAATAAAAAATGAGGTTATTTATCTTGTTTTGCTGATTCTGTATTATTTAATTTTTCAGCGTCTTCAGAACTTCTTCAGAACTACAATTATTGGATTAAGTAGTGTGGAGAACAATTACAGCTATATTTTAAATAATTTAAAATTACATATACAAACAATATTTTTTTAAAAAAGCTTTCATTACAAATTTGTATTGCTAAAAAGTGTAGGTAAATATGTAACAGTGTTCGTTATATATAAATAAGCTTCTCCACATTTCAAAATTACTAAACTGTCAATCCCGTTCCAAATAAATATCAAAGATAGTTTTATATTATTCTTTATTCTAAAATATAAAAATATCTCCGGGTTATAAAATTAGTAAAAAAACGCCTCAGATCCTCACTGAATAAAAATATCGTATTTGTATTTTGTAATTTAAATTTGTAAAAAAATTTAAATAAGTAAAAAAGTAATATCTACAAATTTAAAAATTAGTATTCTATTTCCATGGGAAATAGAAATAATGACTTAAATTGTAAATCTTCCTAACAAAGACCTTCTACTTGAGCTATTAGCGTTATTAACATTTAAGGCATATAAAAAAAATATCATCTCCGGCTGATAAAATTAGTAGATTAGAGCCTCTGCCTTTAATGAAAAAACTTTGCCTACCGTAATTAGCAAAATTACCCTGATTTAAAAATCAGCAAAATTTCACTGCCGGCTTCTAATATCGAAGAAGTTTTTGTATTTATTATTCTAAGAATTATAAAATAAACCCCGTGGGTTTTACAGTGAGTAAAATAACGCCCCCGATCCTCAGTATTAAATGAAATATATCGTTTTTGAATTTATAATTTAAAAATTAGTAAAAAATGTTATGTCCCACTTCCAAAATTGGTAAAATTACAGCTGTGAATTTCAAAATAAGTAAAGTGTCGCTTCCGAGCCCCAATATCAAGCTCGGTTTTTAATCTAAAAATTAGCAGAAATATCTTCGTCTTCTAAAATTAGTAACATATTAGGTTCCTCCGGCTTCTAAAATTACAATAACAATGTCGCATTTTCTTTATTAATATAAAAATTGATAAAAAATATTGTGAATATCTTGTAAAGTTGGTAAAATTATCTCTCGGCTGTTCAAAGTTAGAAAACTGTCGTCTTCGACTCCCAATTTTAGAAAAGAATGTCGCTGCTGTATTCAGCAGGGGCGCATCCAAAGAAAAAGGGAGTTTTCAAACATAATCAAGAATAAAAAAGTTATAGAATTTATTTTAGTAGTAGGTAGCTTTAGTTAAAATTGGTTGGACCAATAATACAATTTTTATAGTAAAGCCCCCTTTAAAAAATATTTTCTGTGTATAGTAATATACTCGATTCATTTCTGTAAGGAAACTGACTTATGGGCTGATTTCAAGTTGAGATAATACCGGTAGTATCGCAAATTTTAATACTTTTCCATAGCAACAACCAATCATAGAATCGAATTCTTTTAATTTTGCCTAGTAACGAAGATACTACCGGTATTATCTTAACTTGAAATCAGCCCCTTAGATTGTAAATAAGCATAACAATAGTAGGTATTACTTAACTATTCCAAACTATTGTGATTTATTGTGAGCGGTCCGCCATAAACTGATCACAATAAATCACAATAGTTAAGATTACCCTAAGTAATACTATTGTTATGTTTATTTACAATCTAAGTCAGTTTCCTTACAGAAATGCACCGAGTTTAGACAGTATACTGACTCAAATAGATTTAATTTGAACGGAATATTTTACAAAGTTAGTTTCTGAATAATCGCTTGATTCAGTGATATGTAAAAAGTGGTAGAGGTATTTCGCCAAGTTTGTTATCCTTTGGCTGCCATAAGCGAGTAAATAACTGTATTATACTACCGTGCACCAAAGAGCCATAAACGCATACTCATCCGTCGGAATCGATTTTCGCGGAACTGTTTATCCACAAACAATCCGATTTATTTAACGATAGTTGTTCTTCGTTATTTTATGTGTGTTGATGATGTAGCAGCGTTGTTTGTGCCCGAAAGTAGCCGTCAAAATGTCAAATATGCGCCGTTGGCACCGTTCCTGGCCCCGTAAAACAATTCACGGAAGCCGTAGTAGATTGGCATAAAATTCTGCAGCCATAGTTATATAAGAGTCAATCTTCAGAGCTCCTCTATGTTTGGCCTCGGAACGGAAACACACCATGAGGTGGGGTCGCAGCCCGGTTAGCCCGGTCGTGGCTAAGGCAGTTTTTGTCCTCTTTATGGTCGGCAACAGCGGCAGCAGGAAAGAATACCAAGAGCCGGTTAGGCGGCGGTTTTTAAGCACTGCGCTGACCTCGTTCGAGTGAAATATAGGGGCGCACTCTGGCGCATTTAGGCGATGCTCTTGCACACAGCCGCGGTCGTTACGACGGGTAACTGGCGCACCAGAAGATTATATTGAAAGTAATTCAGGTTTATTGGCAATAATCGCGCCAGATATGGCCGCTGCAGACATGCGACGCGGAGTCGGGGCTTTAGCGAGCGAGAGCGTGTCGTGGTTGCACAAAGGTGCATTATTGCAGGAATGCTGGGATTTTGTGAGACATCGCAGGGGGCTTAATGGGTGGTATAAAGCCACGGCTCTAAATGCACACGATGAAAGCATTAAGACCGACGAGAACGAGCACGATATGAAAGAAGAAACAGCGAAATTTGCATCAGCTTCCATCATCAAAAGATGAAGCAAATCTGATTAAATACCTAATTTTACGAGATAGAAAAATATTTCTTTCGCCTGTTTTATAAAAAACTCTTGCTGAAATACCAATCTTTTGATTTTAGATAATCCAGGAAAAGATTTTTTCCAGTTTTATTGCTTGTTAATAACACTTCTGTATTTCATTCATAATATCTAGAATCAATACCAAAATCAAAAATAATAGTAATTTATGTATCAAAAACGGTAAAAAAAATTAATTAAAAATAAAATTAATTAATATTTTATGTTTTATTTTTATATTGGCTATTACAAGATATTACAAGAATCAATAAAAATCAATTAGGTAGTTATTCAATCTGCAATTTTATTTTTTAAACCATAGGTTTTTTCTTCACAAGTTTACGACCCTGTCATAAATAGCCATCAGAAAAAAAAAGTTTGATATCAAAATTAAAAATTTATTTAATATCAAATAATGTTTTAACACGGAAAATATAGAACACTAAAATACATTAGTAATCAAAAATTATTTAAATTAATTGATACCTCATTAAATGAAAGCCAAAAAACTCTCTACATAATAAACCTCTACAGTAGATAATTATGCGTAAAATTTTTAGAAATTTTTGTCCAAATAGAAAGTGACATTTGGAGGAGTGGACGTAAGATTTGGGACCCTCGATATATGCTACAAAAAAATTAATCAAAAGTTATTCAAAATAACTTTTTTACCTTGCAAAATAGTGCAAACAGACGCGACCAAACCAAGATTTTCACTGTTTAATGTTATTAAAATCACAATTACGTTTTTGTCTTATTTGTTACTAAACTTTGATATTTTTAAACAATTTGCATGAAATTGGTCGATAGTAAAGTGATTCCACTCCACTATCTGTCGTATAATTAAAACGTTGCAGAAATTGCACTCAAAAAATTTCGAGAAATAATCCATACACTTATACCCGGTTGCACAAACGTTCATCAAAATTGATGGCTTGTTAATCTCTCATTAACCTATTTTTAGCCAATCAGAGCACGATATTTTCATTTAATCGTCCGTCAAATTTGATTGACGTTTGTGCAACCGGAGGTTAGAAGATTACAAGTGAAAATTGTTTCCACTGAAAAGTTAAAAATGTTAAAAGTGCGTCTATATTTCCATTTTTCATTAAAAGTAAAATAAAATCTTTCGACTAACTGTTTGTATAGAAAATGGGTGCAAAATAACACAGGTATGAATAGAAATTATCATCGGGGGGTTATTTTCAGCTTCAATAAATTATTCGTCAAAGTTTAGGTCACCAAAACGCAAAACATCATTCATCAATCATCAGTCACCAGTGACAAAGGGTTCTTCATTTTGATTGAAACAGCACTGGAATTATAAAACAAAATTTAGAAAAAGATAATTTGAAACTGTGCAAAACTCATTATCTGGAGCTTCATTCTCTCTTCTTCAGTCTCTTTTCATTTTTTCAACAAAAACTGTGTCAATTAAAGAAACGTAGAATTAATTTTTGACAAAAATTTATAATTTTTTGTTTTTATTGTAAAATTAATGTTAATTTATTAAAATAAAGACGACGATAAGTAAATATTTACTGGCGCCTCAGGCATAGAAACTAGTAAACAATACTCACTTGACAACATATAATGTTAACCAATTGTTGAACATGTCCCCATAAGCAACATGTGCTCCAATCGAACACAACGTCAGGTGCTGTATACCGGTTTCGGGGTATTTGCCCCTTATCAGTACAGCGTATTCCGGAGCGTCGTATGTTAATATCCTTACAAATTTAGAAAGCTTAGACTATTTCGATTCGCCAAAATGATATGCTCGAAGTTGCCTTAAAATTCCAAAACCCTTTAGCCTCTCAAACCGGCGCAATTCTACGCTTTAACCACTTCTGTCATTAAAACAATTTTTTCTGTTGGCTTGTGTCATTAGATAATAGCTGTAATTTAAAACTGTTAAAATTTTTTTTAGAAATTCTATGTCACTAAATTTCAATTTATAACTGAACCAAATGCAACCCGTTTTAGCGAATTAAGTTAACAGCTGCAATAAAAACGTCTAAACACTACTTCTCAAATTTTGACCACTGTGACTAAAATTATAAATCTTCCAACAATAAATCTCCAACCGATGTGTTAATTTCCATAATCAAATCATGTTTATTACTTAACTTGTGAGGATTACAAGCGGCTTTAAAATAAACAGTGCTTCTTATTTATATAAGCAGGTAACACACGGTCGGAGCTCTATTGTTCGAAATTTTATAATTTGAGTCACAGTTACCAAAATTTTAGAGATATAGAATTAGAGAGTACCTTACCGAAGACCTTGAGAAAATTGTGAGATTATGCTCGCAGTTCGGTTGTTAATAGCATTATTTTAGGTATCTTATAAAAGTTACAACGTATACAAGTATTTTTAGTTGCAAAAAATTTTTTGTTATTTTAATTTCCGAGTCATCTGCAAACTTATATAGAACCAGTTGTTTGACAAATAACCGCAATAATTCTTCTTATAATGATTGTACAAGCTCCAGATAAGATTTATACAACTCGGCGATGAGTGCAATAATATGTATTTGTGAAAGAGAATCATATCCGTTATTAATGGGAAGTAGGTAATACGTTATTATCAAATGCTAAAATGATTCAGAATAGCATACCGGTTGCAACATTGAATCTTAAGTGCATCTAAGAGGGTCCGTAGTTTGAATATCAGTGCAACAATTCCGGAAATTCGTCGTCCGGAGTAATCCGGGAATAATTAGTCCAATGTATATGTATATGCCAATTATAATTCATCGCGCTCCTGCCATAATATCCCGAGCATCCGGCTGATTGAATAATCACTTAAATATCCGTAAATCGGAGGGTCATGCCGCACTAATGCCCAACGAGGGACCTTTATATACGAGGGCCCCGAACAAACAACTCATTTCAAACAGCTCTGTAATTCCGGATCCTTTCCCGACCTCAGGTTCGCACATCCCTTATCTGTGCAAACAAGGGCGCAATTCGTGCATAGTTGCGATTTTTTCGGTCGCCCGGAATAATTATTACGCGATGAGAAGTTTGTTTTCGTGTTCGGGTGCTTTTTTCCGGCAATATCGACTCGGGTTGGAAGTTGAGGATGAGGGTCGACGTCAGGAAAGGACGCCGAGGATATAAAGGATACTCATCTGGCAGAGGAGTTGAGCCCGGTCAACCGAGGGGGATGAGAAAGGTTCAACCTCGAAAGGATGAATCATGAGAGGCGGGGGCTGCAAGGATAAGGCCCTTTACAACGCTGGGTTCGACGATGAATGTCCCTTCTTTGTTGAAAGAACACAATTCCGGCCGTTTTACTCGAATAAAACTTTCTTACGACGAACAAACCCACGATGACGTACAACTGGGAAACCGCAAAAAACAACGCCAATTAAGTATCGAACCGACAAACGACCTACAAATACGTCATAGCAAAATACACATTATCATTCTTTCATTACTTTGAGATTTTGCGAAAAAGATTCTTCTCATATTTAACGTTTTAAAAGTACAATTAGAAATATATAACGAAGAATAATTTTCATAAAAATAAAAAGTTGTTTCTTTTACAGGTTCTTTATAAGCTCATAATGAGCTTTTGAATGACGGCAAAATATTTAGTAGATGCAGCAAAGATGAAAATTATTCTTTTTAGTTTGAGTATGATTTACCTACAGAATCGCTAAAGAGCTGGTCCATAACTACTGTAGCATATACGTAAAGTAAATGATTTTGACCGGTAAAGCAATAAAAAAGGTAGAGCTGTTTATCACGTGTTTGTGGAAAGTGGGAAACATCTTTTAGGGTAAGCGAAAACTATAATGTACTTTAACGTTCTTATAAATAAGGTTGCTTCGTAATTTCATTGGCAGGATTTGGATTTCGAGTTAACAGTTTGACTCATCCACACCAGTAAATTAAAACGTTTTAGTTACTACCATCGGAGTTAAAAGAATCTTATTTATAAATGCATTAAAGATCATGCACTAACTTAGAATTTAATGTAGAACAGGTTTATGAAAAAAAGTGTCTCCTACTTTCGACAAAGCTGATTGTTAAAGGGATCTACCTCTTTTATTCCTACACTAGACAATGTCATTTAAATCGAGAATAGATGAGTTTTTGAACGATGAATTTAGATGAATTCACTAAGTCATCAGTTACATATGTACTGTATTGTATTATGTTACATTGCCTATATTTTGAACTGTTTTCGTTTTATTTTTTTAACTTAAGTTTGACGTGTGTAAAACTTCTTTTATCGAAGATAACGCATCCATGATGTATCTACCCTTTCTCGTTTATCAAGAGCAATCTCCGTGAGATGGCACCAGCGTACACTAGTCTTGCTATCATCGCTTCAAACTGTTTAAATTTTCTTTGTTTTTTAGAAATATCTGTTTTTGACTTTTGTACGAGTATATCTTGTTACACCCCATCCCCTCTGCATTTGATGACATCGTTACCATCCGGCGGCGCTGTTGCGTAATAAAATGAGACAGGTTTGGGGCAGATGTCCGGCACATTAACATCAATCATAACCGATTGGAGCTGATACACTCTAGCTCATAATTTTTTATTTCGATCGATTATAACACGGCAACAAGTGTCGTTTTCCTGATTGCATTCGAAGCAGCCCCGACCGCATTAACTCACCGCAACGATCCCAAAACGAAAAATCATTGGTGTAATTATCGCACCTTCGCCTTTGTCCCGGAAAGAAATATATATAAATATCGCTAATAATTTTTAGTGACCATTTTTATGTCGCCACTATAATTTCGTATATCGAATCGATCCATAAAACGAGCTGAAATCAACGTGTTTATGTCGACCATATAAGGCCCGATATGAAAAGTTCACTGTAATGATTGGGCGATCGGAAAATACCCGACAGCGGAAATACGATCCGAGCCCTGAAAATCCCCTGATAAAATGACTCACTGTACTTACCTTGGTGACGAGGGATGTTTCGTCAATCATTTCACGGTCTGACCTAAATCCGGAAGGAAAACAGGCCAAAATGGCCGACAACTGAAATAATTGATAGCTGAACAAGCAGGCGGAAAGTCCTGGCTTTGATTGAGTTAAAAGAGCAATTGTTGCCACTTATTTGTGATGAAAAGAACAGTTGAGGTGCTGAAAGACATTTTATGTACTAGGGACTGAAACATTTAAACAAAAAGACCCGTTTTAGCATTTTTAGCTTTCAAATTGTTTCTATACAATTAGATTACAGCTTTCAGCTGTTTGTACTGAAGTTCATCTGTTAATTGACACTGAACAAGCTATTAAAAACTTTTTTACAAAATTTATGGTGTTTGAAAGACAGTTTTATATCAAAAATAAACCAAAATTTAAAAAAAAATAGCACGTAATTCTAGGTTTCTATACATGGGAAATTAAGATATGCGTACTTAAGTTCAATTCTATCTTTGGTATCGCGATAATAATTTGTCAATGTTTATTTCTACTTTGTTTACTTTCGGCAGTGCGAGGAGCTAAAAGGCCTTGAAATTTGCATAGCTACTAACAAGAAAACATCAAGTAATGCTAGAAATAGTTGTGCGATACGAAGAACCCGACAGAAATTTCTTTTTAACGACAATAAAATGCACCAAATGTCAGCAAAATGTACTGCACAAGAATAAAATGCAATGAACGACAAATAACTGCAATAAACGGTATGACACAGCAAAATGGTTAAATAAACGACAGAAAATGTTCTTTTAACAATCACATAAACACGACGCAAAAGTTTAAAAAACTTTTTGAAAAGATTTTTATACTGAATTAAATAGAAACGGTACCGTCAAAATAAAAAACGAATCAAATCCCTCAAAAGCAGCAATCGTAGCAAGTATATAATAACTTTTAATCTAGAAATACAGATCGACTCAGAACAGTTAAAATCTTTGTATAAAAGCACTGTGCTCCCATTTACCTTACTCTTACAGCACTAAATTCGCGCTAATGTTGCTGACGGTCATTTTTCCCATATATAATAAAAGATATTACTAATAATACGTTTATATTAGTTTTTTATACTGTACCATCTAGACTTTTTATCTTGTAATATATTTTTCTATTCTATCATGCTAAATATTTCTCAATGTAGTTCCTTTTTTAATGCCATAAAAAAATCTTATTTTCAAAATATGCCAAAATTTTTGTCGTGCTGAAACCATTTATTATCAAACTAAACCCTTTTTTGATGTAAAGAAAGGTAAAGCAAGTTCGTGCTGATGGTCTTTTCAGTCTTGTAGTAATATGTTAAATATAGCCCAAAATCGAGTCAAAATTAAAGAAAGTGAAAGACCTAGGTGTTTGAGGGAGCACAAATTATGTAAAAATTACAAGACAAAAATGATGGTATTTGATACTTTAGTAAAAATAATTGAGGAGCTTGTGTGCAAAATCGGATATATCCACTTTTACAAATTTTTTAGTAGATGAGAAAAACACCCTACATATTTGTTTAAAAAAATAGTGTTATTTAGCGAAAGCAGTTTAAATTTAATACATAGGGTTATGCCAATGATTAACATATCTTTTTTGTTTAAAAAGTAAACAATTTGGCGTTGTTAGCAAAAAACTATTGGATATATCCAGTTTTGCTCACAAATGACATACACTAAGCGAAAAAATTATTTATTTTTCTTGAAATAAACAAATTTAAATTGGTATTTACAAAGAGAACAAGAAAATTAAATATATACTGCAGCCTCTTCGTTCATATTATCGCATAGCTTCTTGGGTTTCATTCTGTTCTTCGTTTCTTCCCGCATTACGAGTAATAATTCTTCCAATCTTCAATCTTGCCCAAAATATTTTTTTGTTTTAAGCTTCTTTTCTTCTTATCTGGATATATCCGCTGTTGATTGCAAAATTTAGATAGATATAACCGATTTTGCTTCAAATGTCGAACTTTACTTAACGCTTTTACGAGGATTTAAACTGTTTTGGTTGCAAACGCATATATAAGCCTATAGATATCACAACTTAGATCCAGAAATCACCAAAACATGATTTTTTGTGAAAAGTGGATATATCCGGTTTTGCACGCAAGCTCCTTAATTGTAATGTATGAAAATGAAAAAAAATTGAACGTGTGTAAGAAAAGTTTATATAGGACCACAAATAATAATAATTAAGAGTGAAAGCAGACAAACAAATACGGCAAAATTTAGATGTAAAGATAAGAAAAGAGAATATATTTTGGGAAGAGAACTGAAATAAAATGTGCTAATTTTGTGGAAAAAAAACTATAGAGCACAACTTGTTAGAATGTGCAAAATTAAAAATAATTTTGATAAAACAAAAGAATTTAAAAAGAATAACAAAGGAAAAAGCAGATAAAAAAATATAAATCCAAGAGCAAAATTGCTAAAATCCTAGAGAAGTATTGAAGGTGATAGCAAATAATAGATAAATTATGTTATCAGACAATGTATAAAACTAAAAAAAAATTAAACTAAAAAGATTTGTGTATTAACAAACTATTCTATTTTCTTAAATACCGGTTCATGAAATTCTCTACGAATTAAATAATAATTTTTGAAAATGCAAGAGAAAGAACTTGTCATAATTCACGAGTGATTCGTCAGTTCTGAGACACCTGTACAAAGTTTTCAGTATTTTAACATTTAAAATCAATAATAGATTTTGAAACCTGCTGGAGCACTATATAAAAAAATATTTCAAATGTTTCAAATTTGATATGATTTTGTATCAATTCAATTTAGTGATCGCCCGATCTATTAATTTTTTAATCCCTTGATGCAAATTTCCCTGGACATTTCATACACATTTGCATACTTCAATTGGACATTTCAGTCACCAGTTTCATATAAATATTTTAATTGTTATTTAGTCCGACACCAAAATATGCATTGTGTTAGAATATTTTTAATTTATTAAAACATTTTTTTACTTCAGTATTAATCATATCTATTACGCATTTTTGTAATAATATAATAATAACAATAATTGTTAAAATAGTTTCTTAAAATTGTAAAAATGCAAAAATTATATCAAAATTGCTGATAATTTTAGATAATTAAGTTTAGTAGGTATAGCAAATAGGGACGAGGAAAATAACTGTGTCAATACCAATTTATATATTTAAAAATTTATACTTGTATTATATAGATTTACGTAAAACAATACTTTTAAAATATGTGTACCATTTTTTCAGTCTATCCCGTGGTCACCTGTAATAATACGAGTTTCAGTCCACATGTGAAATAAAATATTTTACCTACGGAAGCTGAGAGTTTCAAGAAAGTATTCATTTTTCATAAAAATTTCAGCAAGAAGTTACTATTATAGATAGTTACAGCTAACAGACAATTTGTTTTTCCTCTAGTTTTAAAGTTTTGCAGTAAAATATAATTTATAAATAAATCTAAGTAAAATACGATAAGCGATTTTTAAAAACCTATCATTTGATTGCTAAAAAAATGCTGTCACTTCTTTTGTCAAAAAACTCAAAAATTAATTATTTTCATTACATCAGTCGGTGAGGTAATAAGTCCATTAAGTCACTCAGTTAGACCTGAGTCTAACCTAATCTAAATGCGTAGTTCTATCTTACCTGGCAAATATAGATTATTATACCATAAAACGACTTATTACATACTTGTAAAATGCCGAATTAATAAGTAATTTATTAAATGGTTAATAATTCATAAGTAATGCAGTAATAAATTAACAAATAATAAAACCGAAACAAAATTTTACATTCTCTTTTTTTTTGAAGAGCATGACACTCCCCATATTTACGAAGAAAGTATCTTGTTAATTCAAGTTGGTTGCATTCATACACAATGCTTATTTTCAAACAAAATTTGTTTCTGGGGAATTTGACTATGGAACGTGTATAATTAACACTCTGCGTGATTCACGTGAATGCAATTTAGGCCTTGATGCGTTGTTATGTGTTATTGATCGACAACCCTATATACGCAGAACGGACAGGTACTCAAACAATGGGGTAGATATGGGGAGAGGGCGATTCTCAGAACCGTCAATATTTTTAATGAAGAGATCTCATCCCCTTAGATACCACTTACCTGCGTTAATCCCCATTTTCCCTAAACACAAATGTTTGGAAAATTTTTAAAAATCACACAAGAAAATACAAAAATTCAACCACGTCATAAAGTATAATCAGCCTCAAGTAAAAAAAGGTTTTACCTGTTTTCACTAAGAAATAAATTGCGCAAATTGATCAAAAATGGAAAAAACAAGACAATAAAGTAATGTTAAAACAAAAATTTAAATTTATTAAATAAAGTGTTGGTTAATAGAAAAATACAAACAGAAA
Organism: Tribolium confusum; assembly: GCA_029207805.1. Taxonomy (NCBI): domain Eukaryota; kingdom Metazoa; phylum Arthropoda; class Insecta; order Coleoptera; family Tenebrionidae; genus Tribolium; species Tribolium confusum. The sequence goes on from JALGAY010000003.1 coordinate 8,736,734, forward strand.
GTTAGTAAAAATAAATAAATAAATAGATAAGAGAAACTAAATGTTTAGTAATTAACAGATAATAAACTTATACCTCTAATCTAAGCCTAAAACTAAATTAAAAGTCATTAATGAAAGTAGTGCGAGATGGCCTCATGCAAGAAGTGTTCAATAACAAGACTCACGTGTTTGTTTTCGAACTTGAGAGCATCCTCATCCGTGCATCCCAAACTGCGCATATACTTCAAATATGTCGTAGTGATAGGCAAGGAGTAATCGATGTCTCCCGCCATCAAGATCCTCCGCTTCCTGGATTCCTGCTGCTCCCTCTCGATGCTCTCCACCGGTGACCAGAGTTTGGGCGCCGGCTGCTTGCCTTCATTCCCGTTTAGGATCCGTTTCTTGGGAGGCGTCTTCGGCGGGTCCTTGGCAGTGAGGTTGCATACGTCTAGGGGGTGGCTAGAGCGCTTGGGTTCAGGTGAAGCGATTTTCTGCACTTCCCCATTGGTGCGGGAGAGGTCTAGGGTCTCGGCGGCCGGAGGTACCAGATAGGGGGTTACCTCGGCAGGCGGCGCCGGGGGCGGCGTCGGCAGAGGAGTCGCGGGAGTATGGACCAGGGGCAGCGTCGGGCTGGGGCTCGGAGTGGGTAGAACGGAGGCCGGTGATGGGGACCGGGGATGTTTCTGACACTCGGTGCAGCCGAGGAGGAAGCGGGTGACGGCTTCGCGCGGCAGGAACGCGTATGTCTCCGTTATCTGGAACAACAATTGTTAACGTGCGAATGGCATTTCAATGAAGGTTTTTGTACAGGAGCAGGAAAGCCGCGACAATGACCGCCGAAAGATGAGATAGCGAGCGGGAGACGAGTTGCATAACTGACACCGATGGAATTTCAAAAGGAGAGAAGCAAAAAGAAGTGCAAGAATTTTGCACAAAACGGTTTTACAAAAGGAAATTTATTTCCTGCGTTTTTGATGCTTTCAATGATGTACTGTTGTAAATGCAAACAGAAATACTAATGTCACCGGTTTCACTACAATTTCGTATTGCCTGATTTGATTTCTTCCAATCTTTCACAGTAAACTTCTTACAAGTTTTTCACAATTTTTGTTTTCTTATGTATTCATGTGTAGCCGCTGGCATTTGTATAGCCGCTGGCGTATATTTTATATATAAAACAAAACTGAGTTAATTCGGCTATTTTGCAAATTTTTTATAGTGTCCGAGATATTCAGAGTGTCTCGTTTTCATTGAGACATTTTGTATGTTAATTTTAATAATTCGAAATTTTTAGCTTTGAGTGCTCGGACCATCATTTGGTATTAGCGAAGGTTATTATAAATTACAGGAATATACATACAAAAATCAAAGGAGCAATCTAAGAAAGAAAATTTTGAGCAAAATAAATATAATTTAACAAGTCTACGACAAGAATCAATTAAATTTCTTTATAAACTTAAAATAGCAAATAAATTTAAAAACATAGATATAAAAAATGATACCGCAGAAGAATTATACCAGCAAACAAAAAGATATATACACGAATCAGCAGAAAAGCATTAGAAATTCAAGAAAAGACAAAAAAATGTTATGCCGAAAAGTGGTCAGATGAAATAAAAGAACTAGCAGAAAAGAAAAAAAAGCCTATCAAAAATAACTACAAACACAAAATTCGGAAGATAGAAAAATTTATAGATATTGGAATAAAGAAGTTAAAAAAATCGTAACAAAAAACCAAAATATAATGTGGAAAAAAAATGTGAGGATTTAGACAGATACTTGAGGGTAACCAAAATATCAGAAGCATGGGAGACAATCAAGAACATAAGAAGAGACCGAAAACAAATAGCAAATATAGAAATAAGAAATATACAACATTAGAAAGAATATTATAAAACACTGCCAAATGAAAATTGAATAGACTAGCTCAATGGGGGAGTTGTATGACAAAATTTTGAAAAACGGAATCAAAAAAGAAATCAAATAAATAGAAGAACAAAGTAGATTTCGCACCGGAAAAAGAAGCAAGAAATTTACCCACTCATTTGACGTTTGTTGACTTGGAAAAAGCCTATGATACGGTATCCTAAAAAAATATTTGAAACACTTCCAAACGTGGAATTAAAAAAAACTGTATCTGTGCAATTTTGAATATTTACCGGAACTCCAACAGTTCGATTAAATTAGGTAACACAATTTCAGAACCTTTTTGGATTGCGAAGGGGCTTAAACAAGGTTGTTCCTTATCACCTACACTTTTTAAAATATACATTCAAAAAGGACTATATTCGTGGAAAGAACAAATTAAAAGAATGGGGATAAAAATTGAAAACCAATTTCTGACAATTTTCCTGCTATTTTCCGACGACCAAGTAATTATAAAAAGTGATGAAAGTGATATAAATTTTATGTTCAGAAAATTGATAGAAGAATACAATAGATAAGAATTAAACATAAATTTAACAAAAACTGAAAATCTAACAAAAGAAGATGAGAAAATAGACCCCAAACGACAAATAAACAAAACAATTAAAAGGTGCAACAATTATAAATACTTAAGCAGTATAATATCAAAAGAAAGAACAACAAAAGACGACATAAATAACAGGGTAATACAAGCCCGAAAAAGCATTAGAATTCTAAACTCATTATTATGGTTGAAACAAATTAAATTAAACACTAAGATAACATGGTACAAAACGATTGTAGAGCTAATATTAACATATGGTTCAGAATGTTGGCAGCTTTCAGAAAAAAAAAGAGAATCGAAACGATAGTAATGACTACCTAAGAAGAGCATGCAAAATATGAAGACAAGAACACGTTCCAAATGAAGAAATTAGACTACACACGACCATAGATCATATAGAAGAACGACAATTAGTATAGTATGGACCCGTAATGAGAATGCCTAGAAACCGATAGCCAAAAAAACTGATAAAATAACACGCCTCCAAACCAAAGAAGAAAAGGTAGGCCCACGATATCCTGGATACAAAAAAATTAAAAAAATCTATACGACCGAGCTATTAATGAAGAATATGTAACAGACAGAGAAAAATGGCGAACGAAATGTGGTATTCGGCGAAGGTTGTAGGAACCTCACTACAATATATATAATTTCAATAATATCCAGAAACATTATTCTCTTGTAAATCTTCCTGCTTTTACGCTATTTTTCTCTTTCTAGATTTTCGTTTGTTGTCCATTTAAGAGGTCAAATCTGTTGTTAATCAACTTGATGATAAAGCAAGGTAACTCTAATTTTTTCAACAGTATGATACGAAAGCGTTGTACACGTACAAATTTTAAAAAAATGAGAAATTTATGCTAATCAAATAATTAGTTAAGAAATCAGCATGTCTCCTATAATTTGCAAGATCTCCAAATTAAATTATAAAATTTTTGTTTGATAGTTATTTAAAAACAACTGTTTAACAAGAAAGATTCCACAACTTGTATAACTTAATTATGTTAGCAACAAATCCATGCCAAACAATAAATTAAGAAATGTCATAGAATTTTTTAAATAAAAAGAACAAAAAGTGCTTACAGTTCAGTTCATTTTCCAGAATTTATGTACAATTGTACATAAATTTTCATTTTATTAAAAAAAACAATACAGATACGATTAGCCAAAAGTGCACGAAGTCTCTTCACTACAACTTTTTTTTTGCTCTATATTAAATCTAGTTTTTCTCAATAACGTTCTTTTTTCTTTTTATCGATTAATTTAAATTAAAAAAAAAGAACAAGTAAATAAATTTTGAAGTTGCTCTACCTCCTTGTACTATTTGTAAATGACGATTTATTATATTACACATTACAAAATTGTGGTGGTACGAGGCATATAATTAAAAGCTAAAAGCAATAAGTGAGAATATTTAGTGTTCACTTTTGGCTAATCGTAACTGCACCTAGAGCCAAGCTTAAAGTACGACCAAAAATATGTTTAATATAACTGTAAAAGCGCTGTTTCTGTCCCGACTACTTTAATGTCCTGTTGGCAAATTAAAATTGTATTGTAACTTTGCTTTGTTATTTATTTGGTAGAGTGGCAAATTTTACTTTTAATATAAATTTCAGTGCCTACTCCAAGTCTAAAAGACATTCATTTTTGATTACACGGTACTTTTTAATACAACTACACCCTATAAATAAAAAAAGCTAACTTCCTAAATAATCATAATTTTCACAGTAAGAATTTTTAATCGGTTCATATTTTCTTAACATATCATAAATCTTGTAATTTTGTAGAACTATCTTTTTACAATAAATTCTAAACATTCTGACATGACAAACCCTGTCGTAAACTTTTAATTCGGCTTAAATATGTGAATAATTAAGTGCGACGTGTTCTGCCTAGTAATATATCGCAATTAATTAACCCTTGTTCTTGTAGTACAGCATTTTATTTAATAAAACTCAAAAAAGTAGGTATAAATATGTCGTCTTGGAAGATTTTTAAATTATCTCCGTCACGAGTTCGTTCGCTTCATAAAAAATTTCATTTATATTCGTCTTGTATAGAGCTTCCTTGTAAAAATCAAATTTCCTGTTAATACCCGCGAAGTTATTTGTCTTCCTCTACAACACAATTCTTCCATCAGCGATGTCAGAGAGCTGAGATTCCTCGTCGAACTTGACCAGCCATGAATCCGCGCTCTTACAACCGAATCAATTACCGCTTCCTAGAATCCGCGCGAAACGTCGTCTGAATAAATAGAAGAGGGATGGAAGGTCGAGTGTAAAACAGCGCACAAACAACCCTCTACGAAACGGAGAGTTGATGTTTCCGACCAAATAACCGTATTTCCATATCGCCAGACTACAAACGTTGAAATATATTGACAATCAACAGGTGTGTTACATCCGCCGAATATCAAGCAACGACTCGTTTGTAGTCTGACAGATGCAACGCGCCGTTACGAAAGATGAGACGTAAACGAACGATAATGAAGCTTCGAAACGAATCGATCATCGAAAAAGATATGAGATTTCGAACACTCACCGTACGATAGGTTCTTTTCTGACCGGCATGTTTGCCAGGACGGCCTTCCAGTTCGACGTGGACGTTGTAGATGATATCGAAGAAGTTTTCCACGACGGCGACTTTGCGGTAGATGGGCTCTCCAGTCGAGTTCTAGAACAACCAGAAACAGATTAGAAGTTTGTCGAGATTAGAGAGTCTACACTAGACATATTGTTTTAAAAAAAGAAAAAAAGACTTAATGTTAGTTTATATGAAACCGTTTTGTAGAAAACATTCATACTTTGGCACCGGTGATAATAAAAAGTTTCCATAGTCATCGGGAGACCTAATACTCACCAACAGTTTCGTAAAGTTATTGCTAGTGTAGTTTTTCAACATCATATTGCACTGCACTAGTTACAAATTTTAAAATGTCATATTTTATATAAAGTGGGCCACCGAGGTTTTGATGTAAAAAACAAAAAATTCAATCCCTAAATGGAGGTAAACTTCACCCTTAAGAGAATAATATTATCAAAAAAGTTAAACAATAGAAAAAAATGTAACTGAAATATCTAAGTATAATCTAACAAAAATTACTTATAGAATTCCCCTCGAATATTCCCATATGGTTTTGATAGGATTCGAACCTACATCGGTTTGGCTATTGGCTCTAGTGGATTGTAGTGTACGGCTCATACAACTAGACTACCAACGAGCTCAGTTAAAATTAGTAGGCAGAGTCGCGGCAATCATTCTGTGCAGTTCACAAAAAAAAAAAACAACTACAACAGACTAAAATGTTTCGATTTTCATTAAAAATATTAAGAAACTATCGTCTAATAGTAACAAATTAAGGAAAATAATAGTTAATTGAACAGTTATAATAACATGTCATGTTTGTCAGTGTGCCTCAGATGTGCCCTCACTAATTTAGATTATATTCTTTATCAGAATATTAATTTATTTAGTATATAGATTTAGTTCTTGTCTTGCTAACAGTATGAAGTAGTCGATAGTCGTTACATTAATGTTTAGAGCTGGTAAAGGTACATTATCAACAAGTTTACATAATGATCCAAAGAAACGTGAATAATATCCCACAACCGCGAGTACAGAACTTTTTCCACAACTACAACAAACATTTTCAATTTTTTACATTTTTTGGTTACTGTGTCATATGACATTTATTAAGAAGATGTCATTAAAATTTGAGCGCCCTTAGTAATATGGCTGCTACCTAGCAACACCCTTTCAAATTTTCCTACTGGTTAATAAATTATTAAATAATGTAATACATATACGAATCTTAGGTGTTGAATTGTTTCCACTACTCTTACTCTTAGTCATACGTAGATATTTACACAAAGTTGGCATTATTCAAAGAAAACTTAAATAATAATAAAGAGATATTTTAATTAAATGAATGTATCTACTAATAAGAATTGTATTTTTTTAATACTGTAGTCTATTTTTTAAAATGTTGTAAAGTGAACATTTGGCTTTTTTATTGATTCTTTCTTTTATAGAAAATGGCTACATGTTTCGGCAAACAAGAATGATAGCTATCTCCAAATCATTACAAAATTTTTATCTTGTTTATTTAATAATAAATTGAACAATTACCTACTATCGCAAAATTCACCAAGTGTTAAAATTTTTCGCTATACGTCCAGTTTATTTAGTTATTATTTAAAGTTTTAGGCTAAAAGATAGTTGCCTCTAGCTACAAAAATTTTTATGATAGTCAAAATTTATAAAAGTCAAAATTTACATGTTTTAGATTAAACACAAACAAATTAGAATTAAAACAACCTATACACAGTTATATCTTATAATACCAGTCGATGCAATTGAATAAAATTTTTTCATTGATTTATAGATATTTCTGTGCCTAAAATGCTACCTTGAAGCCTTAATAAAGCGCTCGCGCTCGTTTTATAAACTTGAATTCGTGCCACAAAATTGACTTTTCAAAACGCGTTCTTTAATATACTATTTTATAATTTGCGCTTGTCCTATTTTTTTAACTTATATAAAAAGAAAAATTGTGCGTGCCGTGAGCTCTAAGTAATGAGTTTTAAAATAGTTTTATTGAAGACTCAACTAATAAAAAACATTTAAACAATTCTCTTTGTTTAATATTATTAAATAAATTTAATATAAATGTATCTAGTTACAGCATTTAAAATGCATTTACATTTACGTCCTGTTAGAAGTAAAAAATTAATCTTCCTTTTTTGATATCTGTACGTCAGGGTCTATTTCAATAATTCATTGTCTCTCTAAGCTTAATATTTAAAAAAATCCGAATTGTTAACAACAACCCTTGTGCAAGCGTCGTTTGCCGCTTCATATCAAGCTTGTGCCGTATTAGGGGCAGGAGTGGCTGTAGGGTTGGAGGGTCGAGTAGGCGGCGGATATTCCGGAGGTCTGCAGGGTTGAGGATGATTCGGCACAACTCCGGCAGCCGGGGTATTCAGCTGAGGGTAACCAGGGGTATAAAACCGGAGTGGTGGTGTGAGTAGTCCCCGACCGTCGGAGCCCGAGAGGGTGGAACTAACTCGACGGTGCAACTCGCACACAGCTCTAGGGCTGGGGGAAGATTCGACCTTTCTCCTACACAAAGGAAAAATATCCGAATCACCCTCTCGTACGATGCCGCACCCCGTGCTGTGCTCTTGTTACTATGGTTTTAACCGAACGCGCGGTGTAACCCGCCGGCAGGTGGAAATTCGATGAAAAACTTCCAGCGTTTGTTCAACGTAATGGCCGAAAAGGGCGCTAGACATGAAAAACAGACGCATCGTTTGCATCCACTTCCACTCAAGAGGAAAAAAAACGACGAGATCTAAAGAGTTCTGGTGCGCAGCTTTTGTCCTACTTCTAAAATAAATTCTCTATTTTCTTTTTCGTTGTTTTACGATATTGAAGCCACTGCCTAATTACGTCACGTCAAGTTTCTTTTAACTCCGACTTTTAATATTCAATCAACTTTACGATATGTTACACCAATTTTTAAATGACAACTACTTTAAAATTTATAAAAAATAAAAAATGTCATATTCCAAACTGATTTTGGTTCATTTAATAAAAAATTTATAGCCAGGCCCACCATTCAGTGGATCTACGTCATTAAACAACATTTTGAATTGTCGCTACGTTGACATAGATTGAGAGCATTTAATTGTTAATATTTAAAGCAAATTGTTAGTTAGCCTTTTCGCAGTGAATTGTGGCCGGTTATAGCCATTTTAGTTATTCAGTCATTTTTTACGAAGTGTCGCCTTTTCCTGTAGAGCATCCTGCACTTTAGCGGCGTTTTAATCATTTATGGTTTAAAATAAGACCAATCGCTTCCTCCTTACGATATAAACTCGTTAATAACATTATTACAGTGGAAGTGGTAATTTTTCGTCGGAACGCATCACCGGATCCCCTTATGACTTAGTGATAGGTGTTGAGCTTGTACTGGTGAAGCCTCAGAACCAACCGGCTCAGTCGTCAGGCACTTATTTGTGTCTGCGGGTTCGGTGGCCGGTCGACACCCGGGTTTGCAGTTTGCACCGGGCCCCCCCTAATGCCTAGTGGACCCCTTCGGCCCTCCGCATACACACACAAACACATCTGCAGGAAGATCCGTGCGCCGTCTGCCAATATGTACGCCCGGAGCCGAGCAGTAATTGCACTTCATTACCTGTGGTGGAGGGACGTTGCCGCAGGGATGTAATTTCAAAAGGAAGGGAACGACACGCTTCGCAATCGTAAAAACTCGACCGTAAAAATGTCGTCAAATGGAACACTTGTCGATAATTATTCGAGCGTCTTTGCAAGAAATGTGCACATCAAAACAATCATCTGCCATTTATGGCCAGCATAGGCAACTTCAAAATTTTAGTGTTAGCTAACAGATTTGGCAAGCGTAGCCGCATTTAACAAACTCATATATACTCGTACGTATATTTGCGTTTATACTATATGTCTGTTAAAGAACTCTGACATTAGATATAATTAGAACAATTTTTTGTTGGAAGGGAAACTCGACACCCTTACAAACTGTATGTGCCAGACCTCAAAAAACAACAAAAAAAATCATTAGGCCCTCTTTCTCCTTCAGACTCCACCACTGTTTAGAGTTTTTTTTGTTTACAATTACTTAAATTAACAATTAGTAAAGTGCAAGATAAAAAGTTAAACATCTTGCATGAAACTGATTACATTTATAATTTACATAATTTAGGTGAGTAAATTGATGAAATTTGTCCAACTTTAGACCAAAACCAACTTAAGCGGCATTTCCTCCTCCAATCAAGACCACCGAAATCACTCTGAAACGATTTAGCGATATCTTTTCTCCTTGATGAAGAATGCGCTTTGTAGTATCCATTTCGATAAACAAACCGAAATTAAATTCGGTTATAAATTTCTTTAAATTTTCAGAACAATAACATTTGGTAACTTATAAAAAAAAATAGATTTAAGTTAAAGTAATTAGAGTTTAGAGTATTCTCTAACCAATCTGATTTTAAAAATTATATTTGTTGTATCTATTAGTCACTTTACTCATATTAGTAGTTGTAGAGATATGTACTAGCCACTCTATAAAAGAAGCTTTTGATGAAATGTCTAGTCAGTTTATGAAATGCGTCATGATTTTTTATACATTTAGTGAAGTAATTGTCAATTACATCAATTGAACAATCGAACAAGTTTAATTAAAATTGGAGGTCGCACAAAACAATTTCATAAAAATTGAAAACTGCAAGTTATAGTTCCTTAAAAAATTAAAACCTTAAACAACATTTAATAAAAACTGAAATCTACTAACAATTAAAAAAGTAATACGCGTTCTTTCAACGAAGTTTTCGAATTAATAGTTGGGCGCGTTATTGAGGAAAAACGTCAATCACATATCAACTTTTACCTCTAGAACGTTTATCGCTTGTTAATACTCAATGTATTTCAAAATTCGTTGACAAAAGATAGTTTATAAAAAAAAATATGAAAAGCACAGACAAAAATTTAAATTATGAATTACAGATCACAGTTTTAGTTATAATAAACATCTCGCAAAAATTCTTGATATTAATAGTATGCTGAAATTTTGGAAAAGAAGACGAGAAGTAACTTCATTTTTGAAAAGAGGACAATGAGCCAAATATATTTGAGAACTATAAAATTATCAACAATAATCACCAGAATAAAATTCTCAAAACAGCATAACGAAGCAACGTTAAGTAAGTGAAACCATTATTGCAATTTTAATTAAATTAATAAATAAAAAATTAGTTATACAGTGTCTCAAAATTACGGCATTCTGAGTTCAGAGCGTTGTAGTAATTTTACTAAGAGTAAAAAAAAATTGTTAAAAAAATTCGGTGACAACGATATATAGGTCTGAAATGTAAACTTTGCATCAAGTTATCTTCAAATAAAGGCTATATATGTTAGCTTTAATTTTTATATATTGTATTATGAACATTATTATGTGTAATAACAATCCAAAAAAAAATATTAAAAAGTAGCTTAAACCAGGAATAAAAAAATATTGAATTGTCGCAATTTTTAGTCAAAATAGAACGGCAACAAAGCTAGAACACAGTATAGAAATAAATCAGTATGAACAGCTGATAAAAACTTGTCAAAAGCTAGCATTCCTTCACATGAAATGTGTAAGATGGAGCCACTGATTTTTGGATTTTTAGGCAACTAATAATACACAATTTTAATCTAAAGGGCTATAACTGTAAATTATATAATAAATAATAATAAATAATAAATAATGATTTATTATATAATTTACAGTTATAGCCCTTTAGATTAAAATTGTGTATTATTAGTTGCCCAAAAATCTAAAAATCAGTGGCTCCATCTTACACACTTTACGTGAAGGGATGCTAGCTTTTGAAAAGTTTTTATCAGCTGTCCATACTGCTTAATTTCTATACTGTGGCTAGAATATTACTTTGTTATGGAGATTCTAACGGTAGATAGAATGTTCTTTCGTTACTTGGGAAAAGACCGCCAACAATAAATTTTAAGTAAATTTTAAAAATAATACGAAATTCAGTTTGCACAATGTTGCCATATTAAACAAGGTTAAAAAACAAATATCTTGTAGGGGGTAATTTAAAATTGTTTGTAAAATTTTACTTACTGCAAGGCGTACCTCGCTACAACGCTCCAAACTTGGAATACCTTAATTTTGAGACAACCTGTATAATATACATATAGAAAGTAATATTAAGGATACCATTTATGTTTGTTTTTAATTTTACAATTAAAGGTATGTATAATTTCACTAATATATTACATTTTACTTTGAAAAATTATTATTTTAGAGATTCTTGTGTTATACAAAAAAATGACAATTAGACACACATTATATTTTAAAATTTCAATGTGACACATGAAAATTCTACTCATTTTTTACAATGAAGAATCACAAAAATTGATTTTTAGCCGGTCCGTTATTTTGACAAAATATTTCAGAATTTCTGTAATATTTTAGATCATTTTAAGATAAGCTACCGTCATCGAAAAATGTTGTTGTAATGGCAACTGCAAATAAAGAACATTTTAGAGTAGCAAAAAATAACAAAAGCTTGGAGAATATGTTGAGTTAGTTTTCTATCTCGAGAAAGCTGTCATTGTTATACGGCTAGGTTACGCTGAATGCCATTTGCTATTTTGCGAATATTATTTCCTGTCTATTGAGTCTGGAAATATTCCTGCTGGGGATGTGCGAGTATAAAAAAGCCGCGTCGAATGCAGGAGTTTTTCTTAGGCGACCCATTTGGAAAGCGGCACGAAGCGAGATAGCGGAACGTTCAAAGAGTAAGCAAAAAAAAAGGAGCGGTGGAAAACTATGAAATACGGAAAAATGAAGTTCGCTCGGATAGCGCAGCTCCTGCTGCCGACGAACACAAAAACACGGTCGTGCCGAAACTCCAGGGAAAAGACGAAAAAGAGAAAAAGGAAAAGGACTCTCGACGGATCTCTGAAAAATACTTCGCACGATTCTTGCATGGCGGCACATTAATTGGTGTCCTTGTCTCGAGTTTATGAAGCTATATTGAAATTGTTTGTACCTTTGTGAAATACAACATTCACTTTACTATAAATACAAATAAAAAACTGCTCCCATTAATCCGCAAGCTCAATCAGTGCCCCAACAAAATTGCATTTCCAGCGTTCCGCTCGTCACAAATCCCGCTCAAGCTTTCAGAATTAGCAAAGCTTCGTCGGTGTGGGGATGTAATAAGCAGTCCGGAGTTGCTAAATGAAATAAGAACTGTAGGTGTGTCACCCCTATAAGGGTGACGTGCACGACGTAATAAAGTTCAACTCCACTTAGCGAGAATCGCAGCTTCGCAACCCAAATCTCGACGAAATAAACACACCGGCGAAATTCAATAAAAACCGCATAATTGATGGTGATGGTGGGAGGAAGGGGTTGAAACGTATCAAATACCACGATCAACATGTGGTTACTTGTTTTTTAAATTCCCAAATCAACAGGTTTCAGAATTCACCCTATCTCTGTCTCGATTTACTGCTGCTGCAGCTGAAATAAAATATATTCAAGTAAATAAGAGATTGCGCGCTGTTTCAGATTTCAGGCGATGGTAGCGACGCGTGTAGACAAACCTGAAAGTTCTGTAACGCCTGAGAGAGACCAGTAGACTGAAAGAGGAGATACAAGCTACTGGTGGTAGATGGCGCAGCCTGTGGAGTTTTGTCGCAAGGACAATCGATAACGAAAATTTAAAAGTTTGATTGGCGGTTTCACGCTTCAGACAGTTCGAAATTTTTGACAGTTGGTAAAACTAAAAACTTGTAAACTGCGAGACTAAACTGACTAAATTTTAATTGCGCTTTCATTGTCTATTATAAATTATTTAAATATGACTTTTACTGCAGTTTACAATTTCACAAAAATGAATTATTTAGTTCCAATTACGATAACAAAACTAAAAAACCTTAAATTTAGTGTCTTTTTTTTATTCATGCCAATTCCACTCTATTTCACTCAACCGCTATCTTCCCGTATCTCTTTTGTACTTGTTGCACCCTATCCGTGCACTGCAAAAAATCCGAATAAATTTCAGAAGCCATCAATTTCGCATTTGCAAGTTCATATACGTGTGGAGCTGTCGACCGAAGCCGTCTCTAAAGTATCGGTCCCAATCTCTATGGCGTCTTCAACATCGACATACGGAATCCCTGGCGAATACATTTGACTAGATTACCCAGACCGAGAACCGCAATCTCGACCCGAGACCTCAACCCGTGCAAAGCGCGACCTCTCCTTCCAAATCGAAAAGACCGTGAAAAATAACCGAAACCAGAAAATGATTTATTAATATGATCTCGGCCGTAGCCAATCACATCAACCATTTTTTACAAGCCAGTGTTTATGTAGAGCTACATTTTACGCAGCTATCTTTTATGATACGGAGATTTACCTTATCATCCTCCATTAGAAACAAAAATCGAGCTGCTGACTAAGGAAAAGTAGCATAAAACAGCAGAAACGGCTTAATTTTCATATTATCAGAATAGATAATATTTATGTACTTATTAGAAAGCAGTCGGTCTAATTTTACAGTGCAACAACTTTGTACAAGTTTGCTGGGCGCGAGCCTTATTAGTCGGAGCATTGTAAATAACCTGACGCACGAGATTTGCATCAAACTGTTTGGCTCACAAGCTTTAAACGACTTTTATTCAAACTGAATGATTATCAGTTATAATATCACAAGAGAGGTAAAATAAATTAGAATCTAATTTTTCAGAACTTCTTAAACGTGTTACCCTGTTAGCTACGCGCTCTCGTGTCTGTCGCTGGCAACTCGTTTGAGAAGTTCTCGAAAATTATTTTCTAATTTATTCTCACTCTCTTGTGATATTATAACACTCATGTGGTAGGATAGATTATTTTTTGACGTTACAATTAAGAATCTCTCAATTTTTTATTTAAACCTTTTTGGATTCATTTTATTACAATTCAATTTCAATTATAAAACAAATTTGACAGACGTCAAGTAAAAAAACCGTCATCATAATAAAAACAAAAAACTTCAAATTATTCCAGCGGGAATAAGCTAAGTAGAATATTCCCAAGATTCCTTAAATTCTCAGGTTGTTTGGTAACTCTGGCAAACAAAAGAAAGAGACAGATATAGTTGCAATGTTTATGCGTCATCAAGCGTGCCCAAACTTGTTGTCAGAAGGTTTTTTGACTGTGTTGGTTAGTTTTAGAATTTTATTTAAGTGTGGTGTTGCAGTTTTGGTGTTAAATGTGGAACTGAATCATTTGTTAAAAAAAAAACTTTGACTAAGTGATAGAGAACTGTTCACGGATTTTTGTCTCCAAATATTAGTAAAAAAATGGAAAAAAATTGTAACTTTATCTATTACTGCTTTAATCAAACTATACTTCTTTTTCTTTGGTTGTAATTTTTATTTTAATATAATAAAATAGTTTGTAATAGGCAAAAATTTTAGATCCTTAATAGATCATACAATCAATTTAAATTATTTGGTTTTCAAAATCCCAGATCTATTTCTGTGAACTAAAGTTCATTCTCTTTCGTCTTCTAAAACTTAAAGACAACGAATCAAATACAGAGTAGCACATTAAAATAAAGATTTGTACAAAACTTTGAAGTGAAGAAAGTCGGAATTTTTTTGACAAAAACGATTCACCTCCTAATTACAAAAACCACGGTTTAAATTACCAGAAACTTGAAATTAATCAAAAACAACAAGTACATTATATATAATTATTTTGGTGAATTACGTCCATTCTTTTTACATTCGAAATTTGTTGTTACGGGGAAGTGGACAAGGCAGAAAAAAAAAGAAACTATTTTATAAGGCCAACGTTTCGAATCATTTATTGATTTTTTTTAAGCCTTGAAAAAGAATCAATAAATGATTCGAAACGTTGGCCTTATAAAATAGTTTTTTTTCTGCCTTGTCCACTTCCCCATAACAACAAATATCGAATTATATATAATTTGTTAATTAGTAAATATTTATACAGTAAAAATAAACTAAAATTTGTCTCACATAGCTTAAACTTTAAAAAGTCACGCCAAGTGACGTCATTTTCGCGGGCTTTCATCTGACTTCTGATTGGCTTAGAGTTACCAGACAACCTAATTAATTATACAAACCTTGGAATATTCCTACTATAACAATGTTTTGATTTTCTATTAGTTTATAGAAACGTCAAAAAATAATAATCATCAATACGTATATACCTAAAGCTCGTAGTAATAATATATCTATAATAATCTATTTCCAAAATTAAAATATGTTGTTACTCAATAATGTATAAAATGTTACAAATAAATTACCTGATAAGGCAAAAAAGTAGTTTTGACAAGAATTAGGACCTTTTTACTACAAAGTGTATTCTACTCATTTGATAAATTACTTTCTATTATTGAGACAGAAGCAAAAAAAGTATAAAATCTATTTTAAATACAAATTATAGAATAAATAATGTAATAAATAAAAAGAAATAAAATAATAAATGTCTGGTAATATTCAATTTACAAAATAATCAAATGTGAATACACGTTTTTGATCGTTATAGTAGCAACTCATTGAAATCTAGAGTAGCAGTTAAATATTTTCTAAATCTGAATTTGCATTTCATTTAAAATTTAGCGCCACGAAAACTTGTTGAGAACAGAAACACCGTTAAAAGTTGCGTTTGTAAATTGCAGTTTTACTCGCTTTTCGGTTGTTCATTGGTACTGGCGTGTCAAAATTTAGTACTAATTTTTTCAACTATAGTCGCTAGTTTGTGATTATTAAATTTTTAAAAGTGCCGAAAATAAAATTTACAACTGCAGAACTTGATTTAGAACTGCACATTTCGTGTACCACTGTACACTATAAAAGCCTGATTATTTTGATAATATAATTCATGTATCACATGACTTTGAAGAACCCAATCAAAACGCTTAATATGTAATACGTATACCCTTAATTAGATACTCGTACATCACAGCTGGGATAAAAAAACTAAATTTTTATCATCTTATTTACTTTCGTTGTTACATTTTAATGAATTTATCAGAGAGCATTTCGTTCCTTATATTGTCTGAAATTTAAGTAAACCGGGATGTTCGTTCTTCGAACTCATACAACCACCAGCTCAATTTTACTGATAATCTAGTATTATAGATAGCAATCAAACCACTGACATCATATACTACAATTATAATAAAATTATGTTATTAATTGTCTGTTTTTTATATTCGTTGATATTTCAATTTCATTCCAATCTGTAATAAAGTTTAAATGTAAGATTTTTTTCTTATCTTCTACACCTAGATGTAGGTATGGCGTGGTATAACGTGTTTAGCAATTTCGTTCTTTGAATAAGTGTCCTTTAATTTTGGCGATATCTATTGACTAAAGGGCGTCGACCGTGTGTAACCGAACCGTAGAGCGGGTTCCTCACGGGCCGGCTATTAAGCAATTTATCAGGTTAGTCCGGGTTCGCTCACCTACACGAGAGGAAGCTTGTGCCCCTCCGGCTTCAGTCCCGGAACAGCGTCCGTTATTTATGAGCGTCATGGTCGTCCGGAAAGGCACACTTTTCTCTCTTTTATTCCGATCGAGATCGAAAACTCGAACAAACTCCGGAGCGTTGAACCGCCGGCGTTCCGCGTCGCGTGTAATCATTCCGGGGCGTTGGCGGGTAAATAATGCGCCAGCGTTCGGAATGATAAGCGGCCAGTCCTTCGTCCTATTTGGCGGCGCGAGAGCTAACGATAACGACCGTGCATGTATCCGTTGTTAAGCGGAAACTGAAGCGAAGCAGCAACAGGTGTGTCGGCGTCCCTGACGTCGCCCGACGCTCACAGCCCGGACCTGTCATATTCCTGCTGGTCGTCTGTCATCTTTAAAAGGACGTGATTCGCGGATGGCCACCTGACCCGAAACCGAAACACCCGGACCGAGTTTTAAAAGCGAGCTTGTGGACAACGCAGAGACGGACTTAGCAAATTTACTAGGGCTTTTCGATACAGAAATAAGCGGCTTTTCGATACAGAAATAAGCAAAATTTTTGAGTCAAAGTATACCTATCTGTAGATATACAAAAAAAAAGTTATTTGTCCCTAAAACATTTGAGTATAAGACAATGCTGCCAGCAAGGGTTGTATAAGTCATTTTTAAGAACAAAGCCAAATATTAACTCTTTACATGTTTACAAATCGTTCCACGCTCAGAGCATTTTGTTTAGATAATACACAATAAAGTAAGAGGAGAAGAAACCAAATGTAACAGTTCGGTGGTTAGGAACAGAAAGCTTGTGGGTGGTATCTAATAAATCTCTCTGTATACTGTCACGTTTAGCTAATTTAGAATGTAAATGCAACTTTGTTGTCTTTTCTTATAACACCCAAAATCTCTAAGATGGCATTTCTCCCAATCAGAAAAAGCTTGTTCAAACGACAATTTATTTTAGTACCATTTGCGATTAAGTATTTCTGTAAATATTACAAAAAAAAAAAACATTTCCACTTTATAAATACAGTTTAACTAGGATATAACGTCAATTACCTGACCAGCGGAATTTTGACGTTCTAAGCAGACTGACGTAAAATCCGAGGTGAAATTAAAACCTCAAAAAATGCTTGTATGTTTTTACTAATTGTATACTAATGCATTGCGATGGCACAACGTTCTTTGTATTAGTAAGGATGTTATGTATTTTAATAAAAAATACTCCCTTGAATAAATACAAAATACCTTGTATGTAGGTATTTCTTGTGAGAATGCCTGCTAATTGAAAGACAAAAAATCGTTGATGGGTATGTAATAATAAACGTGATTATTGAAATCAAGGATTCATAACGTCGTCCTTGTACCTATCGCTTTGTGAAAATAATACATACCGCCGCTGAATTTATGACGTGCAATTAGGGTTGTTATAACACGATAACAGGGTTTTATAACACGTATTTTAGTCTAATGATGACGTACTAATCGAGTTTGACTGTATTTATAAGTGTCCGAAAGCAGGTGTGTCAAATTGTTGATATGCTGTCAATTGAGGTCCAATAATTACAAAAAAAAATGTTGAAAAATTCCGTCCCTGTTTTAAAAGTTTATAATAATGATATTTAAAATAATAGAAATCTTAATTAAAACGACTGAAATTGTACAGTTTAAAAAGTTATGATGTGACATATTTTTTTATGAAATTAAGAACAAAAAAGTAGAATAACTACAGCAAATAAACTTATAATTATTTTTCAAGTAACTTAGTTAAAGAAAATGCAAAAATATTTTTGTCAAAAATTACTTTAAATATCAAAGTGGTAGCTCTGTATCTTGAAAATTGAAAAAAGAAAAAGTTTTCTACAGACTCAAAATTTACTTTAAATGTTAAAAAAAAGTAACCAAAATGTTATAATTAAAGTATCTTGTAAACTAAAAGAGATGAATCTTCTTGTTAGATATTCTTGGTATGTTAAATGAAACGTAAAACACCCACGAACACCAAACACTACACTTAGCATAACGCGCGTGTTACTTGTGGTAACTTCAGTTTTAAGTAATTCCTCCTAAAGATGACAACTTTGTTGTCAAAATGCGTGGCGTTTAAGTATAGTGTTTGGTGTCAATGAGTGTTTTACGTTTCTTTGAAAAAAATATTTTTTGTGATTTTTTAATTTTTTGAACACGAAAAACATTTTTATCGTGCTCTTGGGCCCTAATTGGCAGCGTATCAACAATTTGTCACGCCTGTTTTCGAACAGGCTACATGTATTCGCTGCGTGAGGTAATTATAACATTGTAATTTTAATAATAAATAGCTGTAAACAATTAGACAGTTTTTGTATCTTATTAGTGGTTTGTATTACAATTAAAAAACCTTAAAAAAATAAATCATTCTTTAATTTTACTCTTGATACTTAATATACTCTTATTAAAAAAAAATGAGAAACATATTTTAGCATGTTTTAGTTGTAAACAAAATATTTGATGTAACGTCGCACGGAGCACACAAAATGCTCAATTCTCACTTAATAGGGTTTCCTGAAAGTATTTGTGTAGCAATAGGTATCATTACATGGTCGTTCTACTGTTCCTTGAAAAATCAATACCCACACTTCTCTGTACTTTTTTATTTTAATTATTGTTTTCTTATTTTAATTATATAGTACAATTAAAATCTACGAAGACCTTTTTCTCATTTGACAATACTCATATAAAACGTGTTTTTATATCAATGGTACTTGAAAACACAAATACTCATAAACAAAACAAGTTTATTAGCTGGATCTAAATTTTCAATATTTGTCTCAATAATTTTCATTTTTGACGATGCATAAAATTGTAGTATATAATACATAGGAACATAGGTACTATTTTTCGATATGAAAGTGCAATAGAATAACGCATTGTATCAGATGTTCAATTAAATAAGTTGTCAAGAGTGCTATAAGAATTTGATAAAAGAAAATGTAGCAAAAAATGGATGTCGGAACTTGATACACAGTAATTATGAAAAATGTTATAAATATATAAATAAATAAATCGTTTTGATTAGTTTTGAGTGCGTGTTTACGAGTTTCCGAGTCATTTTCATTGCGAATAGTTTTGTTGTAATTCCAGTATCATTTTGTTCCTTCTTTTTCGTGTTCAGTTCTTGTTCGTTTTTTACATAATGTGACAATTCTGACATTTCTGACTATCACTGACAGTACGTCAGCCGTAAGAAATACTTCAACATGTTTTTATTTTGTCATGGTACTCTTGACAACTTTTTTAAATGAACACTTTTTATAATGCACTTAGTAGATATAGAAGTAAGATAATTTTCCACCTAATTTTCGTAATGGTTATTACCGGTCAGGCCCTTATGTCCATTTTGTTTATTCAGTGTCCTCTATCGGAAATTTCCAGTCGGTCCCGATATGCAACCGGAAACTCCCGGCCGCTTCCGCGGAAACCTCCATTAATCTCCCGGCAATTTCCAGGAAAAACATCCGCACTCCGGCATCCTAACCGAGGGAAAAAGCCGTTCAAGTGCGCCGATCTTCATCAAAGATTCGTGCGTTTTTGCCGTTCCGAGGGGCGGCTAATCGTCCCCGGCCTCGAATTATTAAGCAGCGATTGTGGGTCGAGCGTTCATCAATAAGACATAACGTGTATGGGCGCAAATCCTGGCGGCCGCTATCGGTCACACTGATTTATCACGCTGCTGTTACCGAGTGCCTGTGGTGGTGGCGGCAGCGAAGGGCGGGCGGCGGCGCCCGACACCCTATTACCCAGACAAACGCGTCGCGGCCTTGTCATCGCTCAGGCCGCCACTCGAAGCCCTTCGTATTTCATACACAGCACGCCCACACATACATACATGGACGAGGGCATTGTAGGCCCGTTCTTTGTCACGGGGCATAAGTGAATCACTGCCAAAGGGAGATAGGGGCTGATATTCATCCGTTCAGAAAGCGTGATCGAAAGCTTCGAGGGGGAATCGGAACAGAGAGCTTGTGTAGTCGATATGTAAATGTTGTGTAACCTGTACTTTACAATGTTTTTGTACAAGTTGTATGCCGAATGAAGGTATTCATACATCATACGTTTTTGTTTACTTCAGTAGTTTTAGTTCATCTTGTGTTTTTTTACCAAAGAGAAACGAAACTAGTAAGGGTTATAAATTTAAAATACTCATTTGTGATTCGTTACTTTTCAAAATTAACCAATATAATTAAAAATCTGTCAAAAAAAGAAGATAATAGACAAACGAAGCATGTTCAACAAAATATTCTGTATTCGTACATTACTAGGCATTAGATAGTAACGAAATAGATGAAAATACAAATGCAAGGCCATTTATGCTTTAAAAATTTTGGTTTATTGTAAATGGTTTTATGCAATAACACTAGGAGGTTTAAAACCTGAAAACAAACCACCTCAATAGAGTCGCATCAAAAATGGTTTTAATACGAAATCTAGCGCATTTGAAAAAGATTGAAATGCACTTTCTCTGATGTATACTATATGTAAGGTGGGACCCTGGCATTTTGTGTCTACATCCTCATATGCTTCTACATTTTTTAATGATTTACATGTGCATTCAAATATATTATGGATATTTTTTTGGCATTTGGATATTTACCTAACACCCTGTATTTCATATTCGATCGTTTAAAAGCGATAAACACAAGCATAATATTAAAAATCAAAGGTTCTTTTATTTGTTCTACACTGTTCAAAACCTTGTTTAATCTGTCGTCACTTTGCGTTTTTTAAATCCATTTTTAAAATTAAATGATCCGCCAAGATGCTAAAAAAAATATTTTTGTAGGATAAAAACCAGTTGTTAAAAGAAATAATAATAATTTATCTGTCATGACATGATTATGCCAACAATATCAATTTTGTTGTATAATAAGTGTTACATTACTTTTCCGATATCCCAATCTAGGAGCTTCTGTGTAATTTCCTCAATGAATCAATAAAAATATAATTAACTGATAAGATTCAAGATCTCACTCTTTTTTTAGATATTATTATATTGCATGTTCCAGAATTGTCCAAGTGCCATAAATGTCCACCTCGAAAATTGGTAAACCACAGTCCAAACAACGCACCATAAGCCACATACCGCTTCCGTTCCACTTTCCCATCAATAATTTATTTCCATTACTGTTGCTATTATCCTGTGAGCCACGCAAACTCCCCCCGCGTTAATCGCACCCTCCCCATGTTCATATTCCGTTCCGCTTTGATCGACTCCCCATGAGCCTATCCGAAGGAAAAATGTGACTGGCACGGTTTCATCGACTGAAGGGAGAGACGCATTCTCGCCAGTAGGTGTTTATCGGAACTTCCTCCTTACATCATCAGATTGGATTTGAGAAGCGGAGAGCATTCAACTCACCGACTCTCTATGAATTATGAAAGCGCAAATGAGGTGATTTCGCCAAGCTTATGTTTAATACGAGTCGAATATGTTGCGTTCTAGTTCGAGAAAAAATCGGGATTGAACGAAGGGGAGGAAGGTGTTTTGTATTCAGGGGTTCTCGTCGATCTGGCATTGTTGGCTTCACGAGAGGCGGCAATAACATACGGATTGATGGCTGTAGGATGGATGGATATGATTTGAATTAGATTCGGTACGATTGATTTGAACGAACGACAATGAAGCAATGGTTTTGACCAGGGTAAATCAGTAAATAGAAGAGGAGTTAGATCAATATTCAGAAAACTTCCTTCGGGCTTTTTTCATTATGCAGATTGTTGGGATAATACAAGAAGGGGACGTTTGTGTCTGCTAATTGCTCTATGTGGGAGGCCCTGAGCCATTCTTTTATGCCTGATGCACTCACCCCCTTCTATTCCCAAACTTGATGAAATCTTATAAATTACGAGTTGGTGGGTGGACACCGATTTATTTCCCCACAAATCGCAGCAGATGTACAAATGTTTGTCACTCAGATCATAGAGTTGGTCTGTTGTAGACAAAAACCTAACATACACTATTTTTCTGTGCTGTTTTTATCTTTATGACACTTATACCGAAAATAATGACTAAACTTCGTTATTCCATACATTTATAATATAATTCTAATTAAAGTGTCGCAATTTTTAATCAATCTGTTACTTCTATAACATGTAATACGACAATAATTCTGGAAAAGTATCGCCCTCATTCTCTGAAATACTATATACATTTTCCAGTAAATCTTGCGACATTAAATGTAAATGTAGTAGATATCTGTCGTAAAACAGAAATGACATTTTTTGGTTTATTAGTCATAATCCTACAAATAATATTTCCATTATTTCCACTTTTATTGAAATTATTTAGATGTTACTTGGTTCCATTACCTTTAGTTACAACCTAGATTAAAATTTTAAATAAAAAATATAAGAGATAAACGTCACAAAGTAGTATTAATTCCAACATTATCATTTCTAAAGTAAGTTATTTAGCTGATCATATAAAGCAAGAGTTAGCGAAATGCTACAACTAAGCAGGCAGCAGCTCAGGAAAACATCTGTTGTGTTTGCACAAGACACTGTGCGCTTAGGAACATCTAGTCAACTTAGGACTAGAAGAAAGTCCTGAATGTAGAAACTGTAAAATATGTAATAAAAATTACTTTAAAGCCGTTACAATGGAGTCCAAAAAGTTAATATTAACTAATAGACTGTATTCTTTAAAAATACGAGCGTATCGTGAGAAGACGCAATACGCCTAAAGTTTCAAAGTAGTGAGTCTCGTAGAAGTCTTTAACTCAAAGAAAATGACACCAAAAAGCTGAGACTGTGTGTATCTCCTAGATCAGTTTGTGCACATTGATCATCATTAATTAAAACTCATATGTACTCAAAACACCTAAAAGTAGACTAACTTTTTAAGACTCTTCTATAAACCAAAAAATAGCCATTGTTCAATTTATGGAGAGAAACCACCGTAAGGATAAATATTGATTTATGTAAATTATATTTGCATGCAAAACATCTGGCAGAAGAAACTGTCATAAATCAAAATCCATTCCCACTGTAGAGGGATCTTAAAAAGTCAGCCCACTTTTAGATATTTTGAGTATACTCAACTATTATATCCCAAATGCGCGCCAAGTACCTGAATACTTCGAGAGTGCGCGTAGTGCACGAGTGAAATATTCTGATTTGTATTTAGCGTGCACGGGGAATATATAGGAAGACTATTTCCCGAAAATTTTTTAAATGTTTTATGCTAACCTAGAAGATCTATAAAAACCTCAGCTGTTACTTTTACTGATATTTTCAAAAGTAAATGCATGTTATGATTATTTTCGAACATGTGAGCGTTTAATTTTTAGTGACAAACCAAAATTCCATTACACTCAGATGCACATAGTAGGAGTCTTTAAATAGTGTGTGACTTATAATATAATTCTGACCATATTTTTTCGCACTCCCGTTATTTTTAAATGTGGAAGAAGTACGCATTATGGCTCATTGTTTTAATTTTGGTGTTGGCATTGTTTTTTCGCTTTTATCTCTCCCATTTTCGGCCCCGCCGCCGCCGTGCAATTCACGGCCTGTTTATGTCGATACATCCGCTGTTACTTTGGGATCCGAGCGATTCATTGTTCAGGTCTGAAGCCCAAAAACAATGGATGTCAACTGATGTCACGATAACTGTAAAGTGTGTTGGCACGGTATTTGACGCGTCGTTACGCCACCTCTGTAAAGAATACCTCTCTCTAAAAAAACGTCGACGTTTAATCCGTCCAATTATGATCGAAGCGAGGGCGGCGGCAGGATGGGCCGAACAAAGGGCGAACGGTCACACAATGAAGTATCGGCGGCGGTGTTATCGCTATCGACCAAGAGCCGCGTGCCTTAAGCCTATCATCAAGTTGGCGTGAGGTGGCGGCCGTAAGGAAAGCGGATGGTCGATTGCCGGGGGGCGCGATCAATCATGCCGCCGCACCGCCTCCGGTAACGAGGGCGAGTGATGCATTACCGAGATTGCCGCCGCCGGGGATTCCCGCCAAAAACGGACAACACCTGCTCGACGACGGTGCGTGGAATTGCATTAATCGCTGAATTAGTTGCCGAGGATTAGACACGATTGGGGTAATTGGGATTTGCATGTTGTGCATAGGGGTGACGAGAGAACCGGGACAGGTGGAATGAGTTTTTAATTGAAGTGGTGAGCGGTTTGGCGCATACTTATGTCATGACGCTATTCCAATGTAATTAACACAGCTATTCTTAAAAGTACCTATAGGTTAAGCTAAAAAAGACTAAACAATTAAAGATTTTATGACTATATTATTTTCAAAACTATTTGCAATTTCTTCTTCTGGGATTAAACCATTTCAATAAAGTTTTCGTTGTCGACGTTTCGCCAACCATTGTAAGTAGCTTCTGCAGAAGTAGAGAATGTAAATTCAGTAACCATGCCTCAAGCACGAGAGCCAGTTGTTTCCGCCTGAAGAAGATTGAATACATAGTCAAAACGTTGCGAGTTGCGATAAACAACAAAATTGTTTTATTGCCCTCTTTTGTCCCAAGTAAATATTTTCCAGGAACAAGTTATAATCTTAAATTTCAAAGACGATAAAAATAACAAAAAAAGTAGCAGATTTTAAATTCTTAAAAAAAATACAGAGTGAGTCATCGCATAAGACCATACCCCTTTTTCAACGTTAATAATTAAGCAATTTTATATAATTTATACATTTCAAAGATACAGTACTAGACCATATCTTAGGCCTATAACTATTAGAAATAAATTAAAAATTTTCAGTCATGACACCTCATCTATCATTTTCTTCATGATTTTTAGATCACTCAGTATTTAACCTATTATTTTGATTTAAAAAACGTACGAGTATTTAAGATTAATTTTTAATAATATACCACATCTAAAATTATCTATATGTATAGAAGTATAAATCTATTAGGCATTGTCGTAAAAATCTACATTTAATTTTTTTTATTTGTAGCTTATAGGCGACACACAATAATGCTATAATAATGGTAAAATAAAAATAATGGATGATGACTTCAGTTCTATTACAAATTTAGCCAGATATTATCATCAGAAAACTATTGTGAAGCGTAACAATACCTAAAAATTAAAGTATCTGACAAAGTGGTGTAAAATAAAATAACTAATACGGTTGCCAAAGCAAGTTGGACTCACGTTGGTAAAAAATAGAGGATGAGACAATAGAATTATCTTGGATCTGATATAACATATTGCAAGTATCACTACTGTCTAAGCATCCAAATCACATCATAATATCTATTCATTCAAGACAACTCCTATCTAAATAAATAAATTAATAAAAATAAACAAAAAATTATAAATTCATTAATTTCTTTTTATAGATAAAATAAAAATATAATAATAATCTCAGTTGGCTATGAGATTTGTGAGGAAAAACATATCTAAAATTTGCGTGACGACGACTTTTAAAGTGTCAGAACTAAATTTGGATTTTTCAATAGTTTTGGCACAAAAATACTAATTGTTTTTTATTTAAGTAGGCAATAAACCATGTGATTTAATGCCCTGACGATTACAGCTAAGCCTTTGAGAACAAGCAAGACATTAAATCTGCTTTATTACCGTCTTGAATATATAATTTTTTTGTCAAACTTACTAGTTTACCTTGTTTTTTAAAAAAAATTAAAATTTTATTAAAAATTCAAAAATAAGCTAAAAAGTATATAAAAAAGCATAAAATAATAGAAAGTCCTTTCAGTTAAAAGAAATTCGAAAACGTCCACTTTTCTTCACTTAATGCTCTTTTATTCACTGAATTTTCACTTTTTCTCACTGAGTAAAAAAAATACCACTTCTCACACTAAAATTAGTAAAAAAACAGTTTTTTTGATAAAATTTTAAAATAGTATATTAAAGAACACGTTTTGAAGAGTCAACTTTGTGGCACAAATTCAAGTTTATAAAACGAGCGCAAAGCGGAAGTTTTTATAAAGAATGAGTGCCACAATGACTTCAGAAACGAGTTCTTTATGCTATTCTGTTACAGACGTAAAGTAAAAAAATAACTATTTGACAACCACATTAAAGTTAAAAATTTTTGTATATATTTCACCCAATTAAAAGAAAAGCTAGCTTGGGTTCTTTCTATAACAACTATAGATTATTTTAAAAGTTGAAAAATGTTCCCTGTTAGGCCTGCTAGTAATGACTAATGTTAAACAAGTTACTTACAATGTTGATTACATATCTTTGGTGCCAATGTAAATTTTGTACAGAATTTAAAACTCAAAACTTTAGCAACGTTTAAATAGAACTGTTAATTTCAGAAAAAAAATCCATGTATTTTAGAATTAATTAATTGATTAATATAAAATAAATTTATATTTTTACACAGGAGAAATACTGAGTTTTCCAATCTTTTCATCTTTTTTAAAATTTTATCATATTTTGTCATTTTGTTGACAAAAACATATCTACTGAAAGCAAATTAAAGTTAGCGTTAAACCTCAATAACGCAACTGTTTACTTAATACTTAATTCCAATTTAACTGTTAATTGGCATAAAAACCACAACATCACACAGGTAGGTAATTATACCAATTATGACTTATTCAAACAAAAAAGAAGAACAAAACGTTCAGACTTATATTTTCAGTGTATTACACATTTTTATAATAAAATAAAAATACTGTATCAATCAGTAATAAAAGTGAAATTCCATGAGCAAGATTGCTTTTATAATTTTGCTCCAAAGTCTTAATATGTCACTTTTAGATCACTCAACCACTTATCATCAAAATTTCCACAACTCGGCAACTTTTCCCAACTCTTAACTAGAGATGCGCAAATTTTCATCGCCACCACCACCATTCTTTCCCTCCCTTGTTCAGGTGCTCACCTCTAATGGAGCAATTACGCAGCGCATAAAACTGGAAATTAATTAAGTGGCAAGCGCCGCCACCACTTCGATTCGGTCCAATAATGCGATTCCGATTTGTCATGTCATCTATATAAACCGTAGCTAATTGCGCGTCTCTAATAGACCTCGGCCCATTGTTTCATCGCCTCAATGACACGTTGCTCACCGAAAAAAATTGACCGTCGGGGAATACGCCGAAAATAATTACCGGCGGCAGCATTGGTGGCAGCGGCGAAAGGGGCGAGGCGCGCTCAGTTGAGCTGTCCCGCTCGCATTAATATTGCAAGCGACGCTCCCGATTGTCTAACGAGCGGGGCTGCACGCGAGAGCGTCGGTCGTGTCGGTCGGGGCTGGGGGCTGAGGGCGGCGGGCGGCAATAGGGGATGGGGCCCTCTCGGCTGTCTGCCCTAGCTGACAGATAGGCCGCGCACAGCACGTCAGCCACGGAGCAATCACCGGTTCGAGCGCGCTCTACTATCCGACTTCGATTCCGGGATGAAGGGACCATAACGCAACCACGTCCGGAATTACGCTAGCAAACCGAAACTTTTTACAAGAGCTTCTACGTACTTTCGACAACGCCGATTAGTGTTAGCAGAAATTTTATACAGGATAGGTGTTACGTAATGAAGTTAAGCAATTACTCTTTCATTTTTAACATTTACCTATACTCTTATTCATCGAACTACTGTGAAACAACGCAGTTTAAAAGATATGTTAACAAAGTTATAATTGCACTTTCTCTTGTTACTTTACAATCAGTTTTCAACAAAATATATTATTTATAATCTCAGTTATTACCTAAACATTTTTGATTATTTTACACCTTTTAAATAAGAACCAATTAAAATGTTTCGTTGACCAACCCTGTATGGTTTAATTAAATTTCTACTATAGTAGTTTATAGTAGCTAATATAATAGTATAGTAGCATTTTATACTAACTAAATCTACATAGAATTATAAAGCTTGGTTTTTAATTCTGTTTAGTGTACAATTATTTAATTGAATACCATTTCGGTTGACTTCCTTATACTTCCTGCATAGCGTCCCAAATCGTGCAGGTTTAACAATGAAACTTCCAACCTTACGAGCTGGCAGGTTTGTCAATAATAACCAAATCTGATGCACTCTTCTTCATCGATATGCAATAAGTAATCGTAAATTAACCGATGATTTTAAATATGTTATGGTACTACTATAGAAAATCGCCTGATATTATCTTAGAACCAATAAAAGATAAATATTGAGAATTGTTTTTGGTACACGCTCCCCAAAATGACTGATTTCGGGACTACTTTGACAACGCAAAACATTTCTTTATTAGCAACCTCCACTGTCATAGCAACATACAACGCCGTTAATAGTTATTTATGATCCTATTAGGCCCAGTTTTACAATCGACGGTTAACTTTAACTACGGGTTATTTACTATAGTTACAATTGTTAAAACAATTATAGCCATAGTAAATAACCAGTAGTTAAAGTTAACCATCGAATGTAAAACTGGGCCTTAGTGTTAAAAGTAAGATTTTATTTTTGAAGTAGAGGTTTTTAAAAAACGACCGTAGCGAGTTTTTTAACTCCACGAACAAAATAAAATCACGTTTAACACGTATATCATACACTATTTTTTCTACAAAACAGTCGGAAGAACTTTAAACTCAATAAAAATAAGAAATCAAAAAATAATACCACACAGTGATAAAAGTAACTTACTTTTAACTCGCGTTTCAAAAAATGACACTTTTAACATCAAAAATGACAATTAAAAAGCCGATTTTTAACAGTTTTGTAGAAAAAACCTTTTTTTCCTCTCCCGCTACTGTAAGTCTATGATGCAGACCTTGCGACGATTTATTTGAAGAAGGTAATGTTTGTGTAGCATCACCATAAGTGATATTTAAGAATGTTGAGGTCAATGTACCAACAGCATAAGTTGTGTCTACAGAAATTGACTGACACATTTCCTCTTTCCCCACAATTAATCTTGCAACCTTCTTCCTTTGATCGATTGGGTCTTCAGTGTATCCATCCGCAAATGATCCATCTCCATCCACCCAAAAGTCACCAACTCTGCTCCTACATCTGCAACCAACGTAGCAGAGGTACGCCGAAAACAGTGTCCCGTATACTATTCAGGATTAGGAAGCTTCAGGTACTGCGCTACAACTGAAGGCAGTTTTCCAAATGAGTGTATCCTAACACGCTAAACTGTACACTTTTTGTTCTAGTAATTTACAAAAAATTATTGTGGTTTTATCAAAGGTGGACAGAAACGAGCATATTTATGATATAATTCTAAAGAGTTGATTATAGCTTCGCCGTTAGCAGTCACAAAAAACACTCGTTTTTGTTTTTCTTCGCATCGGTAAGAGTCACAATTAAAGAATTACCCATACCGAAGATATCAAAAACTTGTAGAGAATGCAATTCTTCCCGTCTACATGCTCCGGAAATACTAATCACAACAACTACCTTTGTCATCAAATATATGTCATCACTAGCTTCTTTTAAAAATTTGTTTATCTCTTCAACATTTTCTTTTACAGCTAGAGTTGCTTTAAGCGTTAAATATTTACTCCATAATAGTGATGGTTTTAAAATTTTCGATTTCTTGTGTAGATATGTCAAAACTAGTTCCTCACTGACAATTTCAACATTGTTTTTCACTTCCCACTTTTTAAATAACTGATATTCCTTTTCATACTGCTCCCTAGATTTGGCTGGTAATAAATTCAAGATAATATTCTTGGCTCTGGCTTTAATTTCTTCCAGAATTTTATCCATTTCGTGTAATGTGTGCATACAATAACAAACTTTTTTTCACAAATGTAATTGTTTCAACAAATCAATTGCTATGGTAATCGATTACTGGCTTACTTATAAATTATAATAAAGAGTGATCTGCTAATTCAAAATATAAGAAATTTCGTGTTGTTCTTTCATGAGCTAGTATCAAAAAATCTTGTATGTAACACGTATGCAAAATGTTTAAGCGGGATGATCTTCTTGAGGACTCGGCTGATGCCTCGTCCTTAATTTCGATTCAGTATATTTTGCGCACTTGTTACATAAATAGCTATTTTGTAGATTAATGTTAATAAAATAAAATGTCTTCTAATAAAATTTATTAAAAAACTATAAATAATGTTTAGACTAGCGGATTAGTTGATAGCAAATCTACGTTATACAATAAGACGTTCTTCTTTTCTATTTTTCAAAAAAAAATCTCATAGTCTCCTACATTTTAGCCTTACAAATTTTAATAAATTAATTATCTCAGAAACTATTTAAAAAAATAAACCACTAGATGTTTCTTTTGATAGTTTTAATATACTCTCCCATCTTAAACCTACATGCAATCACACTTCAACAAATATGATTTGTTACACATTATTACAATGTGGTCAACATATTCAATGTTAAGAGCAGCATCAAAGAGAATCTAAATAAATATCTTGATAACACTGCTTTTGTTAAATTTCTATTTTGTTACTGTTTAGATATATATCTGTCTATTGACTATTGTAAACCACTTTTCGCAACTTGTAAAGAAAAGTAAAAACCTAATTGCTTTGATGACAGCTATAAAAAAGACATTATTTATTAGAAGTACATAACGTTAGAATATGACGTAATATGTGACATTTCATAACAGAATGCGGAAAAACATTTTGACATCTTTACTTTTGCAAATCATTCCCCACTGGTTGCTATTGTCTTTTTGTGGACAAAAACAGGTGCAACAATTACTAACTAGAAGATTTCCTAACCGAAAAAGGATTCACTATTTTGTACTAGTCCGTAATGCATTAGGTATTATTGGGCGTGCCCATATTTATGGTCGAGTAAGCTTGTGAACGAAGCTAACAAACAGTTTAGACAAATCCAGTAAGGTGGATGGGTTATGGACCTGTAATAAACATAATTTTTATGTTGATATAATTATTTTTTAACTGCCTCTAACACAATTTACTGTCAAAAAATCAAAATTATAGATAAAAATTATTTCTTTCATTTTTCACCATTTCTTCCATTTTTTCCAAAATTTGTTTGACACTAGGACAGTTGTCCAAAAACATTCAAAAAGTCAATACAGGTACATCTAGTCAATTTAAAAGGTACTGAAACATTTAAAAAGCTTTTTGATTGTTTTAGAAAACTTTTTAATTCTTCAAAATTATTGTTAGAAATAATTTTTTTTTATACTTCCTGTTTTTTTTTAAATAAAAATTTCTACATCGTATATTTTAACAACAACATAAACATTTATATAAGGCAAATTTGATTTTTTAGCATCCTTTCAACGAGAATTATCCCTGTTAAACCTGTTCAAATTTATTGTAAAGTTACTTCAAAAACACCTGTATATACTCGTATAAAAATCTGCCGCAGTCCGCACCCAATATAAGCTGTTACCTAAATGTCGAAACTAAATTTTTGCAAGCTTTTATTAATTTTCGTTGATAGGTACACGTTAAAACCAAACCCGAGTGAGTAAGTCCATAAACGAATACGCCACGTTTCCTCTATAATTTAGTCGGTCAATTGCGCTTCTCCCATTACCCCTTTTTCGAATATTGCACAAAGGGCGCAAACGCCAAATCCGCGCCAGGGCATATGTACGAATAGACGATAACGGTCGTAACCGCAAATTAAAAAAGGGACTTTAAAGAGGATACTTCTCTCAGGTTTGCGCTATTACCACGTCGCTTGAAAAGGGTGTTTGCGAGGACGAGGGAGCTATCGCGCTAACTAGCGCCCATTATCCGGCCGGTCTCACCACACCACGTTTTTATGACTCTCTCGTAATATTCGATGATATCTGCGGCTCCGGAGAACGACGCGTCCCGACGCTCCATTTCGTCGCTGATGTGTGCGCCTGGAATAATCAGACGGAGAGAAAGAAAAAAAGCCTTACGACGAGGGTTTTCGCGAGGGTTTTTCAATTAATCCGGAATGTTCCGGGCCACCGAGACTCGCTAACGAATGAGAACCAAAGAGGATAGTTGGAAAGTTGCAATGAAAGAGAGGTTTTTTAATTAATACCTTATTATACAAGATAACTTTACAGAAAAATGCACATTATAAAAATACACATATATACAAAATGTTTTTAAAATTCTTTTAAAAATTTTAACTGTTTAATTGTCACAATACTAGTTAAAATGACGCTAAATACCCTTATACAATGTTGATGGTTTCTTAAGATACATGATGTAACCGTTCTGTTTAAGAAACGCTGATGTAATTTTAAATTTGGCGCCATTAGATGTGACAACCAATAAACTATGACTTCACGATAATTCACTAGTTCGAATCACAATTATTGATTACTCACAGCTTCAATTAATTCAATTAAGATAACTGTTGACCATAAAATGTCAAGAGTTTCTTACGTAACATTATTTAAAATTCACCTGATGACATTTTACTGGTCTTAATTAAACTTTTGTCTCACTTTAGTGCAGAAATCTTTTAACGCTGTACTAATCTGTAAAGTACTAATCTAAGTCTGTAAAGAAGAATATCTTACAAAGCTTCCCAATATGCAGGAATTATAAATCACTACGCTACACCATCGGAGTAACGCAAAGTTACACCATCTAATATAAAAATATAGTAAAGTTACGACGTTGCCCCTAGCAACTCAAATTACACCGGTGTGAATCTGATTTAGAATTAGGCCCTTTAGTGATCCTTGATGATGCATATATAATAAGAATTATAGCACGTTTTGGAATAACATAATATTTTAAAAAGAAATCATCAGGCAGACCTAAAATTAGGAGATGAAGTGATTGAAGATTTATAAAAACAAATGACCCAAAGTCTTACCAAGTGTTTTGTTTCCTGCTCAATCTAGTGTACTGTACAGTACTTGCTAGAAAGTTTTAAAAACAAGACTACATATGGAAGCGTATAAAATTAGTTCACTCCTGCAACTTCAACGGCTGATTATCAACGTCAAGTTGCATATTCTAATGGTTTAAAAACCACATAAATATAGAATCTTAAATTTCGTCGTTCTTCACTGATAAAGCTACAGATGGTACTCGTACAACAAGAGAAAATAAAATTTTGGCATATTGGCAAAAGTTTTATCACAACTGTATAAGTTTATATTTTAACCCAGAATCGTCCATCGTTCTCCTGACTTCGCTTCTTTAAATTTTTCGAATTCTGGTTCTTAAAAAATAACGTCTTCAAAGAGCAAATGCAAAATTTACAAAAACTGATAAATGCAATTACAAATTATTAATGTTCAAATGTGAGTCAAACTTGTTACAAAACATTTTTGAAAAGAAGAACAAGTGGTGTTATGTTTAATGTAATTCAAATATTCTCATTGTGCAACCAATTAAACACTAATGCTGGTGTCAAATTAGAATGTACGTTATTATAAAACGGCAACGACAAATCTTATATTGTAATCATGGTTAACTTGGACTACAAAAATTGATAATAACCTTGTATAAACTTGACTGCAAAACAGAGATCGAGTAAAAATGCACTTTTAAAAAATTGATGAGTAACCACAAAGTAATTGTTGCTAGATACTTTTTGTGGCTTTTTAGGATGGTAGTATTGAACGCCCACACTTAAGAAAATCGTTTGTTGAGACATTTTTTAAATTGTCGGCTTTGAAAGTTGGGAACCGCGTGACCGCTTAAAACTGTAACTTCCAAAGTTAGTACTCTGTAATAAACCCGTCCTAAAAAAGTTGCATAAAAATCTTTCGCTCACCCGACTTTTAACTACCCGATTGGTAAATTATCGAAGTTTTATGATTCCCTTCGCACTTTTCATCTACGTTATGATGAAAATCGAATGTCTCTTTGATCGAGTTTGCAATATATTGGTCGATACACCGCTTCGCCCGCCCATGGAGCCTAATCACATCCTCTCTCACACAGAACTAAACCGGGCCATTTCCGAAGCGCTGAATAATTCAGCCTAGCAAACGCAAACCGTGGCGGCATTAAAAACGAGTTAATTTAAAAAATTAAACCTCAAACCGCAACACCGCCGTCCCTGCCATTAAGCTGCTCCGGTTTAATACCGGAAAGTTGTGCTCACGTCCCTGAGGTGCCTCGAAATGAAAACATCCCGGAAAAACTCCGGTATAGTTTCGGCCTAAAATAATCGAAATCTGGGCATAAAGACGGCAGGTCGCCGCCCCGGCCGCTGCTGCCGGTACTAACCGAGCGGAACACGTCCGTTGCCACTTATCACGCTCTCTATTTCCCTGATCGATATGCATGCGGTGTTCGGATTTCCAAACACATCATCGGACAATGTTGAGGGTCGGGCCTGATTGTCCTCTGGAAGGCGGCCAAAGAATCGGCCGAGTTATGCTCATCGAGCGATCCTAGCCTTTATTTGTCGAGAGTGGTCGTGTCGTATGGCACCGTCAGACATATCACATATACTTACAACTATCCGAGAGTTGGCAAACGAGACGACTCGTTTAACTTGGAACAAGTGCGCGCCAAAGCGCAGAGAGATACAACAATGCTCAAAAACAAAACCGTGAATTACAAGAGATCGACTTACAACGACGGTTCTAGAAAAAAGACGACAGGCGTAATACGGATGCGAGCATCTAAGTGGAACCGACAAACCTACCACATTTAACATCTAAATAGGATAATTATTTCCATTACATAAAAACACATCAAAAGAAAAACACCAAAATATTAACTATTATGAAACACATTTGTTAAGACACGTGTCTGCTCTTTAACTACTTCTGCTTCGCAATCGGAGTTTATTGCAGTAGCAGATAAAGTAATTTTTCAGTCCCTAATAAGTAATAAGTCCCTAATAGTAATGACTAGTTACTTCAAATACAAAAATTGTGTACGTAAAAAATTGTAAAAAAAAATTTACCTGTGCCCAACAGTAACATGTTTGTAGAATCCGTCTCCAAAAAATACAGTAGTTACAGCAGTGTGCAAAGAAACTGCGTAAAACGTAAAACCGTGGTGTCTATATTCATTATATCAGTGTAACCAAGAAGCTATGTAGAAGTAGTTCTAGGTATATCGCTTTAACAATAGAAGCCGAGTTTGTGAAATCTGCCGCCACGTCCGTTTTTCAATCCAAGCCTCTGGCCGTGTTATAAAGCAGCAAGTTAATATTTCACCGACAAAAGCCCCGCTTCTAAACTCTTATGTGATTAAACATGCCGTTTCCAGTTTAACAAATATAGTTATTAAACGTGACGTCTAAACTCGGTAATAGTTCGCTTACAGTTTGCATCTGCGAGAACTCGCCTCGTCGCTACTCACCGGAATTGCATTTGGTCGATGCCGTTGCGTTTTGCGGTTTTCATTTACTGTTTAGGGTCCGCCGCGCCAAGGATAATTGCAAAACTCTCCGAGGTTTTTCGTCCGTCGACCGAAGACTGCCGCGTCATCTCGTCCTTTTTTAAAAGTCGAACAATCCAATTATCGGACCTCGAAATTCGAGCGAATTATTGCGACGAGACGTTTCGTCCGCGCCTTCTTCAGGGCGAGAAGTCGTCCCCGCCCTGGCGCCTAATTACAGACGGCCTCTAGAGATGCGCCAGAAATGAGATCGCACTAATGCGATTAGGGGTTCGCTAGAGGTCGGCAGGGTTCGTTGGGAGTCGGTAAACACCTGCGACTTGTCATCTCGTGTTATACATCCCCCAGGGACGTGCTCGCCGCCGCCCCCGGCTTGCAGCAACCGTAAATTTTGCATTTTGCGCGAAATAACGCCGAGGACTGAAGTGGTTGCCGACGGAACGTGATGGCACAGGGAGATTATGCGCCCTCTTTATGTGTGGAGCGTGGGCGGCGAGGGATATTAGTCGCCGCCGCCACAGACGCCGCCAAACCGCACACCCAAAACGAGAAAAATTTACATTGCGGCAACCCCGGGCGGCGGCTGATGCACGGACGAAGCTATATACGTAATAATTAAAGACGCATGGGGGAATCACCCAAGGCGAGGTAGCCAGTGTGTTAATTGATTTCGATGAGAGATAACGAGAAGCGTGTATGCTGGACGCTCACTGAATTGGAACATTTAAAATGAAAATTGTTGAAGTAACGAAAAAAACTAGTTTACAGAGGGGACCCAACGAGAACAAAATTCGTAACTATAAACTAAAAACAATACCTCGTATATCGAAGATATTGTTGCATAAAAGACGGTTTGCATATTGCAAACGTCTCCGTGATTGTACAGTAATACCGTCCGCTTTCGTGCTGACAAAAACGAGCGTTTGCAAGATAATATGAACTTCCTGTCGGCGGCTGTAATTAGGCCGCTGCCCGTAATGATCCGGTCGGTCGGATCAGAGCAGGCGACGGTCCCTCCGGCACACCGGGCAATTAGCAGCGCAGATGGCCTCCTCTATTCGCCCCCGGAGCATGAATGATGACCATTTAGCCGATTCACGCGATGGCACTCGACAATAGCTCTGACCGTCTGCAATCCGCAAGAACCTTTGTCGTCGTCAATTCGCCTGCGTCCATAAACATGACTCGTCTGCCGGGATAAGAACGCTTCGACATCCGGCGCACATCAAAAACTCATCTGTCAAA
Organism: Tribolium confusum; assembly: GCA_029207805.1. Classification (NCBI taxonomy): domain Eukaryota; kingdom Metazoa; phylum Arthropoda; class Insecta; order Coleoptera; family Tenebrionidae; genus Tribolium; species Tribolium confusum. The sequence goes on from JALGAY010000003.1 coordinate 8,773,686, forward strand.
GTTTATGTCGCTTGCGGCGAAAAGACGACACGGCCCGTCTTAAAATTCTCACTTGTTCGAAACGCTAATCCCAATTTATGCGCGATATTTCCACCCCGGCGCATCCACCAGAATCAACTTCGGAATAATAACGACTTCGGGACGTACCTGGATACGGTCCGGGACGAGCCAACGTTAATTGGAGGGAAAGGACAAAACTAATCAATAAAAAGAAATGGAACCGAAAGTAAAAAATTTAAAAGCGAACTTTCACATTTCATGACTTATTCACTGTTTGCAAGTTTTAAATTCTGAAATTCGTGCTGTAAACTGCACGTAACCTCCTGCTACCGATCGTCTTACCACTTTATGATACGACCGGTTTATACCAAAGTAAAAAAAATCATCAAATTTGCCCTATACTGGTAATTGCGTCAGCTCCAAAATCAAAAACGACATGTAATATGCTGGATATGTAGAATTTTACACATTCTAGTAGATCTATAGATCAACTAGATATGTGTGTCAAAAAAAATAATGCCAACAATAATGTCTGTTATTGGCTGACTTGACTAATATTAATCATTCACTAAAATCAGCATTTCCTACTTCAGACTTCCTCTAAAACTCTTATACGCTCAGCAGAGACCGCTAAAACGTAAGTTTGCCATGCCCAAAAAAAGAAATGTAAATCGTCCCAGAATAGACTTTAACAAGCATGAAAAAAAAAGTTCAGCCACGACGCACGTAGAACAAAGTTGCTAATTTTTTGAGAAATTACCGACAATTATTATTCAAATATATGCCAGTGAAGTAAACCATTGACTAGTATGCATAAAAGCTGTTAACAAAATCAGAATTCGTCAATTTTTGAAGTTATTTTTTGCTATAAATATATAAATTAGTGTTAATTTAAATTATTTCAAAAAACTTAATAAAAGATTCCGTAACTTCTTAATTATTTTATCACCGCGTGGTTAATAGTTAAACATTCTTTGCTTTAAATTATTATAGTATTTCGCTTATTATAGATGATTTTGGATAAAATGTCATACTATTATGTTCATAAATAAATTAACAAATTGTTTAAAACATAATGAGTTTTCAATTTTTAGCAGAAACTACATATTTGGTGGTTTGCTTAATTATGAAAGCGGCTTGCCAAAGGGTGCTCACATTACCAAATTTTTACAGAAATTCTTGTGAAATTTTTGTCCGAATAATTTAAATAATTGATCTGTTGCGTTTGTATTGTCCATGTCCCTGGTCTGGCATCGCCTGGAACCTGTAGGCTTCAATTAATGTTCATGTGTCAGCGAGCTCGCCCCTCACTCCGGCCCTGCACGCGTCCTGCACTTGGCTATAATAGAGCGCCTCCGGTTGCAATCCGGAAACCTCGCCGCTGCTAATTCGCTTCTCTAATTGACGCCGTAATCACATATCTGCCGCCGGATCTAGCCTCTTGAATGTCCGCCAGCACGCCACTCCTACCACCACCGCCGACCTCTCCACATGTACATAAATGGGGTATGTGTGTGCACAGTGCAGACGCAATTTGTCGCTTTGAATCTCTACTTTATGTGCGCGGTTTCCTGGAAAACGATAACGGATGCGTTATGCCGGCTGGAGGCGGCGGAGGCGGCAAACGTCACGTTCGCTACGACAACTTTCGGGAGCGGAAAGATAGAACAAAAAGAAGACGCGCAAAAAGAAGAGCGACACGTCGACTCTGATGCGCTTTTTGTAGGAGCGGCGGTCTATGTCGAGCCGCGCTCTGAATAATGCAATTATGGGGAAAAGGGGCGGCTAATTGGCCACCACCTGGTCAGGATATACACTCACACAAGCCGCCGGGATAACGACAAAAAATATAAAAATTATCATTTTTGTTAGGTATACTACTTCTATCGTAGTCGGTGTTTTACAAGTACCAAAAAGGGTGCGGGAAACGCATATTAAAACACGGTGCGTGAGGTTAATACAATTGTTAACATCATTGGTTTTTTTTTTGATTACGCATTTTTTTTCTGTGTGGATAAAAAGAGAGATTCAAGTTTCGGCTAAAACCAAATCTAAAAAATATTTGTCAGTGTTAATTAAATCATAAACAATAGAGAAAAGTAGTTACTGTACAAATTTAATCTGAATCTCTAAAATTAAATTAGAATCACTAGAATCTGTGAAGTCATCGGTGAAAAAGTTGAAAATCATTTTTGGTACTTTTATTCATATTCACCGTTTGGAACTGCTATGGATAATTTCACGTAATTTAAGCACTAAGAAATTATTTTATGACAATTTTCGTCACGAAATATGAATTTCACTCTGTCATAATAAATGTGCCGCTTTTTGGCGCCAGCGATCTGCACTAAGGTAATGCCTCAGGCGCGGCGAAAGCTTTGTATCTGAAAGCCGCGTCACGTACTTTTCCCTTCATCTCTTGACCCGTCGCTTGTCGGGCCGATCCCTGGAGCAGGGCCGTACTCGGAATGCTTCCGATTCTGTTTGCTTTTTTAATTATACCGTGTTTATTTACTCGACCATATTTTACGAGTCTGGATTAAATTAGTTCATTTCCGACAAAAACGCAAAAAAATCGATTGCATGACGTCGCACGTGAGGTCGTAACATTCACCCCTTGCAAGATTAAAGAGCACTGCGAAAGTGATAGAGGGAGCTTGTAATTAATCAGGAAGTGCGTTGCATTTAATTAATTTTTATTTGATTGCCATGTATATTATTAAAGGGTTGTGTTTTCGTTTCGTCGGTACCTTGATGGCGCTCTTTTGTTTGTGGATTTTCTCCAATTAGCCCAATTAAAAATCAGCCACCCCTACGAAAAACAGGTCTTACAGCTTGCTAATTCGTAATTTGTATTAGGTCTCGAAGCCGAGATTACAGTCGAGAAGTTTCGGCGGTGTTGTGTGTTATATAATAATTGGGACGGGGTTAGCATAAATAAGAGGGGAACCAGAGGAAAAACTCGGGAAATGTGTCGGCGGGAATGATAGATACGGGCTTAGTTTGCTGCTTGTTTGATGGAAGTAACTGGTGCCACTTTATTGAGCACACACTGTTTCGCACTGTACAGAGTGTTTCAGAATTATTTGGCACAATAATTCTAGATTCGTAAAGGATAAAGACAGGTAAAATTATTGTTCTGCGGTGCTTCTGTAAAAAGTAACTGCTAAACAAAGTTGACTATCTTAAGATTTTTAGCTACATATCACAATGAAATTTAGACACGATTTTTAGGTTATTAAAACAAATATTTGAGTCAAATTTATAATAAGATAACCTAACTCGATAAAAAATATTTGAAACATATATATAAATAACGTAAAAAATAATAGTTAAAAAAGCCATATCTATAATAATACACCTCGTCAATCTACCCATCGATAGATTAAACTTTTAAATATCCTAGAAACGTTAAAATTTTTGTGTTGACAAGACGGATTTAAGTTGGTGCGATTAATAAATTTTTCCGGGAAGGGAGCCTATTAGTACAATGTTAATGACAATCACTGACAGCATTGACAGTTAAATTTTAATAACTTGATTTATTATATTTGATATATTATTTATTTTTTTGACATACGGACTATCAGTGACATTTTTTTTTAATTTTTAGGTAAAACTGCCCTATTTCTTATGTCAAGTGTTTACTGTTATTGTTAATTTTTCTGCACATTTATGAAAAAGACATATGCAAAAATAGCTAAAAATAACCGATATTCTCTCTCAAAATGTATGTCAATAAAGGATAAATGCATAAACTAAAATTGATTCAATTGTTGTTAGTTACTACTGAATTAAATAAAGATATGTTGGTATAACTTGGTATAAAATATGTTTGGAGAAATCATAAATTTCTATTTTTTGTCAAATGACTGTTATTTTTGAACATTGATTGAGTCCTCGTTTGCTCTCCAGATTTAATAAAAAAAAATCTTTTTTCATGTTTTCGGTAGTGGAGCACGTTTCGCAGTGGGAAGGTCCCAGCATGTGGGCCCGAATAAAAAAGAACGGAAACTGGAGTGTATGGAGCAGCTACTACACACCACAAATTGATTTCTGAAAGGTTCGGCGTCCTTGTGTTTTAATCAATTCAGAACGTGTATGACCAATTACGGTTCCGTTGGCCTTTTTCTTTCTACGTGCAGAAGAAGAGCGGCCAGGAAAGGAGCGAATGTTTACGCTTTCTTAAACGGTCCGATCCGGTAAAAGCCGGAGTATTAAACGAATCAATTGGCTTTTATACCGGCGGCGATCGCGACGAGAGCTTCCCACTTTAGTTAATTCGTTTCCACCGGAGTCGGCTATTCCGGGAAATCGCTTATTATTCCGGAAAGAGTAAAAGCGGCGACGTGCCGCCACTGACCGCGACCATATAGCCCATTGGGTCGCGATATACGGCTCAGTGTGGTGTGATGTATACCGGTTACGTCCGCTACGTGCCTCAAGTATTATAAATAAGCACGAGCGGCCACTGACCACACGACCTCTACCTTATTTATATCTACCTGCACCACGACTTGCTGGGACAGATGCGAAACCCTAACACCCTCGACATGATCTATAATAATTGATTTATGGGACGGCCGAACGCAGGGTCGGAGGTACCAGATGGGAACCACAAACATCCTCTCTACTCGTATTGCAAGCCTGCGGCCTGCAGATACGACGAATACGCTCCTATGTTTTTACACACCAAGCGATTTTCCACTGCATATTTAATTTCAAAGAGTGCTTCTGCTTATTTATTTTCATACTCACACGGTTGAAGTAAAATGTGTTCACTTATACTATAAAAAGTTGTTAAATATTTTCTTTTACACAGAAGCTTCTGTAAATTTCAAACTGTTGATAAAAAAATCTCAGCATCTCATAATATTCTAACATTCCTAACTTATGTTATTATATTAAACAGAGGTGTTTTGTTGTATAAAAATACATAAATATTCATCTTTAGATTTTTGGGACCAAAATCCAAAATATAACAGAAAATCGCATTGATTTGTAGAAAACTAATATCATGACATAATACTGTAAAAGATCCACAGCAACTACCAAATTTTCTTGGTAATTTTAGAATGCGTACAATTTTATTCTCTTTGTCATTCCAGCTCCTTCTGTTCCATACGCTAATTTATCATCATTCCTCGTTAAACTCCTTAGTTTTTGTTATTTTTATTGTAGTCGTTAGATCACAAATATGTTTACTCCATTGGCATATTCCTTTCCATTAAAAAATAATTTTTTTAAGCAAATTTTGGTTCTGCTTTTCTCTCTTCCGGTTCTCTCTTTCTTTGAAAAAATCGGAGTTCCTTTGATTTAAAAAGAGTTGGATTAATAACGAATCACTTATTTCTACTATATACACAAGTACACACACCAATAATTTATTTAATAAATAACTCGATATTCAGACAGCGATAATCACCGATATTACGACCGCCCACGCTTCGATAAACCGCTCACTCTTCAATCGCTTGTCGGATTCTCATAAGCTCTCGGTCATTATCCTCGTCTACTTATATAACGATACATCTCTTCTAGCAATTGTCAAAAAGTTACAAGACATTTCTTTACTCATGCGACACGATAACATCATTTTTCTATATCGGTCTGTAGGCCTGACTAATACCTAATAGTCTGGTGAAATTTCATGCTACAGTGTAACCCATACCGCGATGTCTTTTTAGTAATTTCTCGAACTATTTACTAGGAACTCTCTTTCTTTGACATTGTTCGGAACATTCTCTTAAATTTCTTTTTCTTACATTGTCAAATCTTAGTTATTAAAGACTACTTGCCCTTTTACCTACCTTTTTCAATTTACTCTTATTTTTGAGTACCCACATAATGTGCTTAAATTATGTCAAAAGAGATATTTGTGAGTTCACATTTTCCAAAATTTCATATTCACAGCAGTTTCTGAAAGCTCCGACTCGCTAATTTCTAAATAAAGTATATTTCGCTCAAAATTAAAAATTGAATCATTTCGTCAAGATGAATCTCCGTTCTATCGAGTATCTTTCAAAATCCTCTTCATAATTTTTTCGTTATATTAAATCGATCCAGATGAAGAGTCAACCGTTCCGATTTACTGTCCATGTATTTCAATAACCGCTTTCGCCTTTGTTTGCATCTGGGTAAGAATGCGTTGGCGAGAACAAAGTCATCTCCATTATACTTTTCTCTTGTTCTAAATTCGTGCGAAATCCCGAAAAAGGTGTTGCCCATCCGGAGAATGCAGAGAATAAACGCAACCCATCTCAGCGCACTTTTACGTCCCTCTCTTTAATTATTCACCGCCGCCGTAAATCATGGCAACAACGGGCGGGGGGCGGCGTAAAAGCAAGAGCCGTTGAAGCGCGAGAGAGCGACAATAACACTGGGAAGCCCAGAGAATGTACTCGTAAAGAAAATCAGAGTGGAGATTTTACCTCCTCATTTGATCCGCGCGATGCTCAGAATTTCCCGATTACGTCTCCGCTCTCGTTATGAAGACAAAGGCCGTGACTGGTGGCGGCTGACAAGGGATCAAGCGAGTCCTACTGGGGCTCCCTCTTTGCCGCGCCCAAAGCTGAGCCTCCGCACCGCCCGTATTAGAATATTCATGCTCATATTTTGCATTCGGACGGCGGTATTTATTCGTTTTGTTTGTTGGCGCTCCACCGGCTCAATTTATTCCGGAACGAGGAGAATGTGCGTCGCGACGACGACGTAGACGCCCCTGGGTTTACTTCGGACGACGGGAATGCATTCCGACAAAAAACAACAGATTGAGAGATGAATCTCGAAATGGAAAAGATAGGAGCCAGAACGAAAACGAAACTATGCAATCACCAAGAGATCTGACTTACACTCTCTTTTTTTTTAAATATTTTTAAATTTTTTCAAATTTACTCACAAAATTACATGTATAACTTCTTTTCAAATAATATATTAAAAATATTTTCTTTAATAATGACAAAATAATATTAAACAAGAAATGTTCATTGCTGTTTTTCCTGCTGTATATTATTATTTATGTATTTTACTATTAGTCTATAATTTTCAGAAAATTTTTGAGATATTGTTATACTCTGCATTATACTACCTTAGGTATATTATATTTGACTATACAGGCGGAAGCAGAAAATAAGAGGAGAGGAGTAGCGTAACATGGTTTATTGGCGAAAGGAACATTTTTATAAGCAACCCACAGCCTGTTACTGTGAACACATCACATCGTACGTCATGTATTAGCTAAAAACAAAGCAAATATCAAAATTTTCTTATTTTTAACTTTTAACTAATTAAACCTCGCGTAACAAAACATTATAAATGTTAAATTATTGCCATTACAACCAATCTTAGGCACAATTTCAGAAATATTTTCTAAGTTCTAGCTGTCCGTATTGTTAGTAACGTTACTTTGTTACTTTTGACTTCTTAAGTACTCGCAATAAAGAGAAGCATGATTATTACAGTTACCGCAAATCTACAATGAAGTGATTTCTATTAATTTATGACAGCTACTTTGTACCGTTGACAACAACCTTGGCCTCTGCGCTTTTATACTTCAACCACTTCATTGGAGTATTGTAGGTCTATGTTGATAATTGATAATAGAAACTGTCATCCAGGTAAAGAATTTAGTTATTTATTTTAAATCGTTGTTGTTGTGATTATGGCGGCAACAGAGTCAACAATAAAAAAATTTCATAATAATAAATAATAATTTAACTGGAAGTTGTATAGAGTTAATTGTTAGTCTCATATGGGCTAATTTCAAGTCGAGATAATACCGGTAGTATCACAAATTTTAATACTTTTTCATGACAACAGCGAATCACAGCCCCGAATTTGTTTATTTTTCCATGGAAACGAAGATACTACCGGTATTATCTCAACTTAAAATCAGCCTAATAGAGTCGATTTTAGTGCTTAAGACAACAGTAAGCTTTATTGAATAAACTGAAGATAGCACTAGACTATAGGTCCTATTGCCTCAACTGAAAGCCTGTGACCAACGTATTGAAAAACAGCCGGAAGTGACTTCAGAAACAACTAGTTCAGTTTTTAAAGCCCATAAAAATCTCAAAATTAGACATTCTATTGGTTGGCGAAATAATTTAAAAAAATCTAAAGAGGAAGGTGCGTTAAAAGAATTGAGCCTAATATTATATTATATGACAAGTTCTTTATGCCATTCTAATAAAAAAATTTAGACTCTTTTGTATTTCAGGTAAACGTTAAATATTACAAAATGATTATAGGTAATAACTATAATAACAAGAAATGAGTAACTGGAAGTTTCATAAAACCAACTTTAGGTCAGTGGTCTAGGTCTAGGTCTTATTGACTAAATTATACTTCTTATTGACTGAACTGTTTGTTTGAGAAGCTCTATACATAGATTTTACAACTTTAATAAAGAGTATATTCCCACAACTGAATGTTTATGAAACTCCACAAAATACATCTTTCCTTTTAGATCAAGTTTTTATAGAAAATTATAACTGGAGGCAAAAAATATGGCACCAAAAGTGTCTTAGAATGAGGTGGATTCAGAATAGGCTTGTTAATATAACTCAAATAATGTATGTACGTTTTAATAACTCAAGAGATCCCACAGACTTTATAGACTCAACAAAGGATTCTATTGCCCCAACTAAAGTTTGTCAAGTTCTAGGTTTTATATAAAATAAATTAACAAAAAATATGGCGCCAGAGGAGTACCAGAATATTCGGCCGAAGCACATAGAAAAGTCGCTAAAAGTAAATTCAGTATACGCTTATTAAATTTTTAAAACCTGATAATATATTCCACTTACATGTGCAATATTGCGTTATTCAACTTTGTCTCGCCCCTTGATAAGATTTGAAAGATAGGTACCTACTTGAAATAGACGTTACAATAATTACAAAAAGATATAATAACTTTAGCTCCAAAAAATAAGTAAATGGAGGTTAACTTAATAATACGTCTTCTTAACTGGTCCTTTAATTAGAATCCCAAAAGACTTTGTAGACTCAAGTAGGAGTCCTATTGCCTCAACTAAAAGAGTGGAAGACTATAAGCCTCACAAAATACATTTTTTTAATTCTAGTTTCTAGTCCTTCTAGAACAATATGGCCGTAGGCAAAAAATATATGGTTGTTGAAGACGTTCTACAGCGTTCGGACGAAGCGCATGATAGAGAATCCGCCGAAGGCTTATTTGAAGTAGACTTATTAAATTTTTAAACCCTATATTAATAATTCTAAGTACGTGTGCAATATTGTAACTACTACTTAATTTCACCTCGTCTCTTGATAAGTTTCAGAATGTAATAGACGTTATAATATAATTATTACAAAAAGACTATAATAACTTTGGTTAGAAGAAATGAGTGACTAGAGGTTTTATTGCAGGTCTCACAGACTTAATATTAGATGGTATTGATTCAACTAGATGTTTTAGAGACCCTACAGACATTATTGACTCAACAAGTATAGCTCTATAATTTTGTTTTCTTCCATATTTAATTTATTTAAAATAGTACAATATAAAATATTTTAGAATAGAACTAAAATTCTGCACGACCCGTCCGTTCCATTCCGTTTGTTGGCAATCACTTTTGGAGTGCACCCAAGTCGTCCTCTCCATTATCGCGTATCTCCATCATTTTCGATTGGGTCCAATTCGGCTTAATCACTGCTCTTCGTCGGGCTATTCGCCTGGCCATCACCCATTTGTTTACCTTTTTATGTGTCAAAGTATCGTTTATCGTGGCATTCGAGCCCGCATATGCGAATGGTCCGCTAATGGCCATCGGTAAATAACGCCGCTCCCAGCCCCGGCCAAGTGGTCGAAGGGGTCGGTCTCGATAATGCGCAATCAACACAATAACCGCACGCCCAAATGCACTCGTCGACAAGAATCCGGCCCCATTTGTCAAGCGGATCCATTTAAGAGCGGCGCTATCGAAAAATAGGTAATTCTGGTCGGCGGTGGCGGTGGCGGCGTAGACCCGCCGTGAATAATTCATACATAATTTCGATTATCCTTTTCTGGGCACTCACGCATCGCCTGTTCGGGTTTATTTCTTCTTCCATTTGGTTAATTCACGTCTGTCGGAGAGAGCCCCTCACAAAGAGGGTCGCGTGCAGTAAAATACAGCCGGGCAGGCCGCTTTATTGCCATCGGGACACACACAATGGAGCCCCACACGAGATTAACAGCGCGCGGTGCCGGTGACGTCACAAAGAGGACAGACGCGTCTAGTGCATGCGTCACTGGGAGCGGCTTATCTCTCTATTTATTTTTTTTTGTTGGATTTTCTGCGCTTGCAATCTGCTGCGGTTTGACGCTCTGGACGCCGCGCCGTGACAGCAGTAAAATGATCCTGCAGTTGCCGATAGTGGCAGTAAATTTGTCGCGACGGCCTGGCACTAACATTACGAGTACACAGTCGTTGCATATAAACAATCTTCAAGGAACGACGCCGCCGGGAATTTTATACGTGGATGCCCTAAATGTGGGCTACTACTCAATTTGGAGGTTTTATTTGACGGTTTTAGTGAAGAGAAGCGCGAGATAGATTGATTCAGATAAGATAAAGTGATCAATTTGCTTTAATATTGGGAGATTTAAATGGAAATCTTGTGTGTAACGAACGGAAACGGCCCATGGTATGCAAGCACTTCCGCCATGTGTGACAACAAATAAATTTTTTGCTCTTGTTTTTACTTATTATATTACTTAAACTATGAAACTGCAAACAAATTTATCTCCTTCCTGAAAGATCTTAATTAGATTTTGAAACAGCCTATACATAATGACAGATGGTACATTGGTACATTAGGGATGCAAGTAAAATATCCCCAAAATTGTCAATGTAACAAGCAACTCTATGATAATATTTAATTTCCATTGAACAAAGCCCCAATTTACTACATACTGCTTATATCGTATTGCTATTAAAGGGTGCGAAATTTTTCTTATTATGCTACAGTAAAACTGCGGCAAATCGGTGCAATGCAGGTCAACTTGTTCCAGTATTCAGCAGAGATGTCGCGTCGAAATGTAAAAATAATATACAATTATTGTAAACTGTGTGTCATCGACGCAACTAATTAGCAATTACTACCAATTTCAGTCCTATCGTGTGCAATTTCATAGGAAGTTTTTGGTAACCTCTATAACACAGGTTCTAAAGCTTGCAAAGACAAATTGCCTTAAACCAACCCCTGGTTTTTGACTGATTTAGAACAATCAAACAATCTTCTTGCAAAAAATGTTTTTTCATTTAAAATTGAAGTAATGTAAAAAATACGTGCTTAAAAACTGTATGAATCGAAAGACATAGGTATTATTTGCTCAAATCTCAAATCATTTTTTTTATATATATCAATCGGCTAATGCCATCTTAAACCATTTTAAAAAGTAGTAGAATTTACACTTAAAAATGTTTGATTTTTCCTGATATACAGCGTCTCAATTTAAAAAGCAGAGTAAACTGGTCTATTTTTTGAACTTTGTTTTAAGTTGTGTAAAAATCCCAACTCGATTACTTACTGTCAATGTTAAATTTCAGTAGAAAAATAGACTTTTTTCTAAAATTTTGTTGTGAGAATAAATGCCTGAATCCATTAAACACAGCCCCTTAAGTTATTTTATGTTAAAAAACTGGCATTAAAATCATAGTCAAATTTAATTCAAAATTTATTTAACCAGTCAATCAATTATACATATAAAATGATTTTTGAAAATAGTCCACCCCAATTATCTCGGTAACGATTTCAAGTTAAAAGAAAGAAAGGTACAGGTCGATTTTTATTGCTAGTGGGTAAAGTTTTCGTGGAAAAACACGTTGATCCTCCCACCCTCTTAAGCACAAAGTAAAGCACCCCCGGAAAATAAATAAAAAAAAATAAGTCGAGTGATAATACATCATTTTAAAGATTTTTGAACACTCTTTCTGCTGCTGATACACTTTTATTTTTGTTTTCTTTGAAAAAATTTTTAAAAATAATTATTTTCATAAGTGGTTGATATTTTTAAATTGTTGTAAAGCAATTTTCAAATAATCTTTTTTTTTAAATCGGGCCACCAGGTAGCACTCTCTTTAAACGAAGGTTTCATGCTTTTCTCTTCGAACTACTACTATTATTACTAGAACAAATATAAATTTGTTTATTAAGATTCAAATCCACCACTTCATTTTATCGGCGCTGTAGGCCACTCTCCATTATCGTCCAAAATTTTAACCACCAACTTCAACGTTGCTTGCGCTGCGACGTAGCGCTGTTAACCAGGAGATTTCAGTAGAAAAAAGCTGTTAAATTCTGCCTAGATTTAAAAGCTTTAGACCCATGTCGCCGGTAAAATCGCCTTATTCGTTGACTCTCGAAAAGTCTTTACAATTATTTTCTAATTTAAGTTTAAAGTGGCCAAATAAAAGCACTTATTTTAAATAAATCCTATCTTTAATTTTTTTTAACTTTAATTACCGAAACCTGTACAGTAGCTGTTCCAAGTTATCATTTAGAATTAGAGCGAATTACTCCACGGTTGTGGTTTCTGTCCACCATAACGAGCTGTCCCCCAAATGTATTTAATTTTAACACATTATTCACTACATAATACCTTAGTTTAACATAAAATGTTTTTGTTACATTTTTCACTTTTGTATTATATCCTAGCCGTTCACACAACCCTATCCTTTGAAGAAGATACTCTTACAGTTTCTATGTAACAAAGTCGTACAATAAAATTTTAAAGTTGTAATTTCACCAATATTTACTGTAAACAATCTGCTTGTGATATAAATGCTTAATCAGTTAATAATTGTTATTTAATAAATAAATAATTAATTAATTAATATAATTTATCCTTCACTAATACATTCTAAATACATGTGCGATATTGTGTTATATTCAATTTAGACTTTTGGCCCCTTGATAAGCTTCACAATGTAATAGATGAATATATATAACATTAGCTACAAGAAATAAGTATTGAGCTTCTTAATTTACTGAAACATTTACGATAAAATCAGGCCAAAAAGCTTTAGAATGTGTATGTATTCAAAAGCGGAAGACAATGGTGTAAAAATGATTGCTTTATGTTATTCTTATAGCTTATTGTATTCAATCTTCTTTCTCGAGTAATTTTATGCGTGAAATCAAAAACTAGACAATCGTTTCATCATATGTTTGTAATGTTTATTTGTTTTTCAACTTACTTATTTAATCTGCATTTAATTAGCGACCTTTAAAAGTAATTTTTACTTTTACAATAAATTTTAAATGTAGGCATATTTAAATATAGATGTGTTTAATGAGGCCGATTAGCCTTCATAAAATATCAATAAAATTCAACGCACAATAGCAACACAACATTAAAATATATAAATTATTTGAAATGTCCATTATTTATTCATGACATCCCTTCTTTTCGACTGCAGCGACAAGCCGTGTAATATGTTGCCGACATACTCGAATTTCCAACAGCGCGGAAAAATAGGATTTCCTCAGCGAACTCTATTATGATCAGCGTAAAATGACACCGAGTCGTTCGTACCTGTCAATGGTCACTTTCCCGACAAAAATATCTTCGCTAAAACCGAGCGTTCTTGTTAGCGTTTCCTGCTGAAAATTTAAGCGTCCCCAATCCCCATTAACCAACTCCGTATCATAGTTTCCGACTTCCGCGAAGTTAATCCCGCATTCCGCCCAACTCCCGCCGGCAAAAACGCACCCTCTTTGTTTGCAGTTTTGTGCAATATGCGGAGTTCCAAAGTTGGCCGATTCCTTTCACCAGCGCGGCGACACATCACAATCCAAAAAAGATGACGGAAAAATCTACGTTTCCTTCTACTGCTTGCTTACACGCCTGTAGTCCCTGACGACGGAAAAGTGCAGGGGTCCGCGGTATGTATGGAATTTCGGCGTGAGATACGCTGTAGAAGAAACTGTCAGAGGTGGTCTCGGACCATTTTAAAAGCGACGAACGAGAGAGACAAAAGAGAGAACGCTCTACGCGGATGAAAGAGACAGAAGGGGAATGTGGGCCCGACCGCAGCCAGTATGCGGAAGCTAATGAGGACGGGGAGCCGCCGCGATCATCACAGACGACCGACTCGCTGTTAGCGGGCTGTCCGCCAAACAGGACCGGACTACAGCTCATTTCAATATCAAAAGTAGAACGCAAAAACTAGTAAATGCATTTGAAATTTCGCAAAAAAGATAAAAAGAGATTTTGGAACAGGAGTTGAACTTTTAAGCCAATAGGAGATCAAAGTAGGTAATCCCTTCCTAAGTGGGACATTAGGGTTACCTAATAGCCGGTGGCTTGCATAAAAGACCTATTATTCAGATGATTGCTGATATTCCTTGCCTCAAGTTAATCCTTTACGCTTGGCCATTTTATTGTTATAGTATATTAAGATCTACAATTTTACTCCTAATTAGTGACGTTAGTATATTTTAAATTTTATGAAGCTTGTTAGGCTAGTTGCTGCTTAACAGACCAAATAAACTTCAATTACTATAATTACTTAAAACAAAAAAAGTGTAAAAATACTTTTATAGTTATGCCATTTACAGTTCAAGAAATAAGTCTCATTTCAAGTGAAAGGTAGTTATTTGACCGAAAGCATAGCTGGAGATCAAAAAAAAAAAACAATTAATACATCATTTTTTCTAAAATTTGTTACTGTTTCATTCATAATTATACCTAGGATAATAATTAGTCATTATGTAAAAATTGAACTTTAGCAAATTATAATAACAGAAAAGACCAAGACATATTACAAATATTTACTTTTGTCCTTTGAAGATAGACCAAATAAATACTAAGTCTCGCCACTGTATCCCTTATTGTCTACTCTATCCTCATCTACTCAGCAAAATAAAGTGACCAGTATTTTATTTTATTTCGTTAAAAATGGATTTTGATTTGTGTTAACAAGAACTTCAAAAATCTGTAATTTTAGAAAGTTGAAGTAATGCCAAGCGAAAATAATAAATATGTCTAGATCGTCAATAGCGTTCGAAGAAACACAAAATTGTCAATTTGTTATGCTCTTATAAAAGTAAATTTTTAAAGGCCATATGCTCCGAAAATAATACATTTCTTTCAAAATTTGTGTTAAATTTGTTATTATCAAATTCCGAAGCTTTATTTTGTCAAATTCAACATGTCCGGTAGTCTTCTTTTAAGTGAACAAAATATTATAAATCTAGGATTGCTGAATGCAATGCTGAACTGAACGTAGTTGTCCCTCGCTTAAGAGGAGTATGGAGGTATTTCTCTTATGGGAATTCCCATGTAAACGCGCGAATCTGTAGCACCTTTATTTACAAAAATATTGTAATGAGATTTGGTACAATCATTCTTCTAATTATTAACTACAAAATGACTGGAAGCGATTCTTAAAAAAATTATTGCAAATAATAAAAAAAAAATATTAAAAATTACTTAAACTTAAAATCAACGGAACTAAAAATTTCAAAAAGTCAAAATGTAGTTCATTTTATTACAATACTCGTAGTGAAAACCGTTTTTAAAAATTTTCATAAATAACGCTGCTACAGATTCGCGCAGTTTTCAATCTGAAACCGTACGAGCAACCTCTTGATTTACAACTCGACAATTGACCTCTCACCAATAAAAGGAGTATAGAGGTAAGTTCTTTTATGGGAATTTCCATGTAAACGCGCGAATTTGTAGCATCTTTATTTAGAAAAATATTTTAATAAGATTTGGTACAATCATTCTTCTAATTATTAACTACAAAATGACTGGAAGTGATTTTTAAAAAAATACTTATAAATAATATAAAATAATAATAATAATGTTTTATTGGGGATTCTCAATGGCCATTGACCGAAATCCTTCAGCCATATAAAATAATTATTGGACAGTACACAGGCAAAGTACTCTTTTTTGGAGTCCGAAACAAATATTGTGTAATTTGTTCACGAAATAACAATAATGAGGAGATAAAATCCCACATCTGCACAAAAAATTATTCGGGAACGTCTACTAGCATGGAGTCTAATATTATTGTTGAGGGGTTCAAATCTAGTGTAACTTTGTATGGAATTAAATATAATATATTGATAGGGGATGGTGATAGCAACACTTATAAGAAAATTGTTGAGTCCAGACAATACAACAATATATCTGTTGAAAAAATTGAATTTAGCAATCATCTTCTTCGTAATTTTTGCAAAAAATTGAGGTTGCTAGTAACAGATGAAAATTTTAAATTAAAAGATAGAAAATTATTAGAAGGACGAATTTTAAGATTACGGGTAGGTATTAATAAAGCAATGAAATATCATAAAGGCAACGATCGAAAAAATGAAGCAATCAAGCTTTTGCGCAAAGATATTCTAAACAGTGTATATCATGTGTTTGGCGAACACAAAAATTGTGAATCATATTTTTGTAAACGGGAAGAGGAACAACATTTTTTAAAAGAAATTTCAAATGAATTTTTAAACAGAATTATTTATATAACTCGATACATTGCTAATCATGCCAACAGTCTAATAATGAATTTTAATAGCAATATTGTTGAACAATATCACTCAATTGTTGCAAAATTTATAGGGGGCAAAAAAATAAATTATGCTTTAGGCAATTCATATCGTACCAGATGTGCTGCAGCGGTAGTAAGCCATAATATCAAAATGCCCCATTTTATGTTATCCAAAAATAACAAAATCATTAAAAAAGTAGAGCTTGGCAGAATTAATAAAGTTAGGAAACAACAATTATTTAAAAAATGTTTTTATAAACACACAAACAAAGACAACAAAATATCCAATGCTGATGAATATTGCGGCGAAAACTCTCAAAAAACAGATATAAGTGCTGCAATATACGAAGAAGAAGAGAAAGAATTTTTGCAGAAATTACGAAAAACTGAGGAAGAAATTAAAACAATTGAAAAAAGAACAGCCGATCAAAATCAAGATGGAGAATGGATGGAGCAAAGAAGAAAATTACTGACTGCGTCAAATTTTGGAAGAGTGTGTAAATTGAAAAAGAAAACTAATATCGCCAACACCGTCAAGTCCATTTTATATGATATAAAACATAAAAATATTCCGTCTTTAAATCATGGAAAAATTTATGAAGTGGATGCGAAAAAAGAATTCGAAAAAAAAATTAAGTACGGAATTTGGAAAAGAAATGAAAATTAATCCATGTGGACTTTTTATCGACAAACAAGTTTTTTATTTAGAAGCTTCGCCAGATGGCATATTAGAAGAGAATGATTATATAGTAGAAATAAAGTGTCCATACACGGCCTATAAACAAAATTTAACTCCAGACGAAGGAATCAAAAAAAAAAATTATAACATTTTGGAAACAGACTATTGATGGAAGTCAGGAAGTTAATTTTAATCATGATTGGTACTACCAAATTCAAGGACAGTTACACATAGCAAACAAAAAGGTTTGCATATTAGCTGTTTGGCCTGGTTATGGAAAAATTAAAAGACAAATTATTACTAAAGACGATACTTTTTGGGATACGAAGATGAAAGAGAAATTGGAAAGGTTTTACAAGTTGTGCATTCTTCCAGAGCTAATTGATCCCAGAATGTCTAGAAATATGCCAATAAGAAGTTTATTTCTAGATTTATAAAATAAATGTCTTGTTTTATTAAAATTAAACATATTTGTTTTTTTAACCTAATGATAAAATTAGCTATACGAACTATCTTATGCAAATGAATTTACGTCATCATTCGAAATTTTTGATTACTGATATTATGGCATTAATATAGAGTATTTAGTTCTTGATATTTAAAATAAATTACATAAAAATAACAGTTGTGACACATAAATATGTTTCTAAATAACCTCATACCTTTTCTAATAATAAAATAAAAAAATTAAAATTTGTCTCATAATAACAAAAATAACATAAAAGTCCATTTCCATAAGAAAATTGGAGGAGTGCGGAGGAATTTCTCTAGTATAATATAAGTGTATAATATAGTATAATATATGTATTATACAGGGTGTTACAAAAAGTTGTGCAAAAAATTTAAGCTGAAATACAGCACCACAAATAATAACAATCTGCAAAAAAAAATTTTGGCTTATCTCAACTGATAACAAAATTATAACCTAAAAATTAATTATTACAAAACCTATAACAATTTTTTTAACATAAGACAACTATAGGTTTTTCAGGTCAAAATAAAGCGATTTAACAGAATTTACCTCTATACCATGTTGCACAGTTTAGGAGCTAGAGAACGCCAAAGTTAGAGATTAAAAGTCATTTTTATACTTTAAACGTAAATATCTTGAAAACGGTACGTTTTAGCAAAATATAGCGTTCTTGCATTTTTATTCGAAATCTACTGGCATATTCACTGTTGCTATAAAAAGTGGTAATTAATAAGGATAAAATTGGTTAATTACCCAAAATGTGTAACAAAAGTGCTGTAACTTGAAATTGAGATGTGCAGCAAAATTTTGCAACTATAAATAAAAAGAGTACACTCAACTTCATTTGTGTACCAAATTTGGTATTAATCGGTTAAGCGGTTTTCGAGATTTCGAGAATGTTTTTTTATATCCAACTTTGAAGGCCTGTAATCTTATTATTAGTTGAGGTAGGACAAAAATTTTTTTTGCAGATTGTTATTATTTGTGGTGCTGTATTACAGGTTAAATTTTTTGCACAACCTTTTATAACACCTTGTATATTCCAATGTATATGCGCGAAGTTATAGCATGTTTATTTATAAAAAAAAGGAAAATAGGTTTTCGTTACAAGTATTGTAATAAGATGAACTACATTTTGACTTTTTTAAATTTATAATTTCGTTAATTTTAAATTTTAACATTTTTTTAATAATTATTTTATATTATTTATGAAAATTTTTTTTAAGAATCACTTTAAGTCATTTTGTAGCTAATAATTAGAAGAATGATTGTACTAAATCTCATTAAAATATTATTGTAAATAAAGGTGTTACAGATTCGCGCGTTTCCTTATTATTTTTCTTATTCCCATAATAGTATGGTACATAGAACGCCTAAAACGCTTTAAAAAGTGATTATGTGAGTTCAAGACTAAAAGTTGATTTTTCAGAAATGATGGCTTATGCCCTAAATATATTATATCCGAAGTTGTTCAAAAATTGTTTTGTGTCAAAAGGCACTATCCAAAATTTTCTAATTATTTATGTAATATAATTCTTCAAAACATAGGTTTTCTTTTAGTAAAAGTGCAAAATCATGTAATACTTCAAAATGTATCTGTTTGAAAGGACTAAAGTCTTGTATTGATTGCTCCTGCCAGCAGTGAAACAATGTTGAAGAGACCAACGACAAATCAGATGAAGATGAAGAAGAAATTTAGCTTTACTTTTTTAAAAATTTTACATAAAAACATTTTTCTTTTAATAAAATTTGGTAAATTATTTTTGGGGTTTATAATTATAGCTATCAAATTACCTTCAAGTAAGTCATAATATAATTGAGGAGCTCGCGTGCAAAACCGGTTATATCCACTTTTACATATTTTGCAGCAAATGAGAAAAACACTCTACACATCTGTTTTAAAAAATAGTGTTATTTAGTGTTATTATTACTAAAAACAGTTTAAATTTAATGGGGTTGTGCAAGTGATTGTCATCTATTTTTTTTATAAAAAAAGAAACAATTTGGCGTTATTAGCAAAAAAAATGGAAAAAAGTCGAACTTTACTTAACGTTTTTAAAAGGAATTACACGGTTTTGGCTGCAAACAAATATATGGGCTTATAGATATCACAACTAAGACCCAGAAACCACCAAAAAATGATTTTTTGTGAAAAGTGGATATATCCGGTTTTGCACGCGAGCTCCTCAATTAGAATGTTACAAACGAAGAACTACTGTGCGAGTGCGTAGATCGCGTGTGGCGCGGAGCAACACGGCAAAGCCTTGTTTTAAAAAAATAATATTTCGGAAACCATTTGAATTATTGTTTTAATTTTTTTAAAAAAAACTTATCTAGAGTTTTGTGAATCCGAAAATGTATGTTATATACACAAATTTTTAATAATTCATATAGCTTCCCGTAGGGTGAAATTGTCAATGCACAATTTTACAACTAGTGACTTTGGATGCCCCTTTTACAGAAACAAAAAACTTTTTTTTAAATCTCTTATTACTGTTAGTTGCGCTCTGGTTTGCTCTATAAGTGGACAAAATTTCAAAATTTTAGGTGAAATAGTTAATTTATAAGCGCGATGTATGTTTTAAAAACACGATTTTGAACACTGTTGCTCCGATATAAAAAAAAATATTTTACAAAGTTCCTACTAAAAAAAGTTGTAGATAGCGATTTCAGATGGCCAAAATGGTACTTTACAAGACCGTAAAGGTCCCGTCTGGTTATATCTTAAAAAAAAATTTTGCGAGAAAGAAGCCTGATAATACAGTGATTTTACTCCACTATTAGCAGTGAAGACGGTAGAACATCGAGAGTGGGGGAACCCGAGAAACAGTAAGAGAGCATTTGGAACTCTACTATAAGAGAAACAACCTCTGTACTCCGATCTTGGCGTTGTAAATCGTCATTTATTGTTTTCCTCGGTGCTACCGATCAAGATTTCACACTCGAGGGTTCGGACGAGAAATTTCAGGGTCAACCTGACTCCATACTCCTCTTAATCAATGATTCATAGTAAAGCTTATGAATCGTCATAGCCTATATTTCATTAGATTCCCATTTTTTATTTTTTTTTTCAAAACAGTTTGGCATAAAGACGTGTGGTTTTCACCAAAACCATTCATTGCTAATTCATTTTCAAAAAAAAAATTGTTTTACATGTTGCCAATGCCTTTAACTTTCAAATTTCATTAATAATCAATCCATCAATATTATTAATTTTGGCCGCAAATTGTACCTTAATTTATTTTCTATGTTTCTTGAAAGTTATAACTTGCTTACTCTTCTACGAACTACAAAAACACTTCATGAAATAATTGATATCATGAGAAGTAAAACAACTTTTTAAAATTTTATTTTAAACATTAGTCGAAAAATAAAAAATATGTTTATAAACAAAGTTCATAAAAGAATAAGTTTAAAGAAATAAAGTCACATATTATTTACTTATATGCTCCTTTTACTGCTTGAATTTAAACCATTTATGGTTATTTGTTCTCTATCCCGTACCTATTGTCTTAATTGTAATTTATTGAGGTAATTTCAAATCCAGCAATATTATTTGTAAACAAGCCTTATATAAAATCGTGTTTTAATTGTTGTAACAAAAGAGGTGACACGTGAATCCCAGTTAAATATAAATTTATTTAGTGTATTTTTTATACAATGATATGTGAGTTTAAATCCCAGATCTTAATCCTTCCAATTATTTAGCAACATTTTAAGCAATTTTGTAAAAAAATTGTAAATAGTTATTTTAATTTTGCCAATCAAATGGTTTGTACATTTATGAAGATGTCAGTTTATGAAACTTAAAGTTAAAGTGTAATAAAACACAAATTATCATGTAGAAAAGTATAGTTAAAGTAAACTCGTACGACGCGACGTGAGATTAAAAAAGCAACTGAAACGAAGGTACCACTCAAACTTTAAAAGAAGTCAGACATGCGTGATTTAGAGCTTATTCAAATCTGCGATTTTTATTGTAATTTTCTTATTATATTTAAGTTTGTTTAAAGTTTACGTAGTGTGTTACTATATAAAGTTATTTATTTCCTTGAATTACTTGTTTGTTTAAATCAGTGTTAACCGATCAAATTAATCATTATAAATCTATTTAATATCAGTTATTTATTTTTTATTACCATTACTATTAATAACAATTTCGTATTATTTTAAAATTGTACCTTCTCTTCTTCTTGCCACTTTCTTCTAAAAAGCTGTACGAATAAGTCGGCAATTAATTTAAAGCTTTTGGAGTGCAAAACTTTTTCCAAAAAAAATCAAAGTTTTCAACTTAATAGAGTTAAGACTTACATTTTTTGGATTAATTTATTAATTAAAATTGTATTTATTTATATGTTCATCAAATCGCTAGTTAAAATTCTGGTACTGACTTTATTTTCTATTTAATTACTACTTTTATTAGTTATAAACTAATTTTTATCACTAATTAAGATATACTTTCGATCGGATATTGTTTATTAATTGAAAATAAAAAAAAATTACCAAATAATTGCAAAAACGGTTTGGCTAATTCCGTCCCTGCGCGGTTCAGCGCTCTGAAAGCACGGGCGGTCCGGTTAGATGTAAATGTGTGGGTAGGCAGCAGCGACTGAAAGAGAGGTCTGGCGGCCCGAAGACCGTAACCCTTAACGAGCAATAACCAATAAAGATAAAGACGAGCGCACGTAAGCGCGCGGTAAAGAGAACGACTTTATGGGACGAGTATAATGAGAGAAGGATAAGTGTCAGAGGCGATAGTAGCGGTGGCGGCGTCATTATTAGTGCGTCGCTGAAAACGAGGCGCAGCATCAATCAGTCATCAGCTCGCTCCGGTGGAACTGTAACGGTGGAAATTAATGATGGTGTAGGTACCTTGCCGGTTGCCTGCGCTCCCGTGTGATTAAATATTCCGACTCCCTCGGCCCCGCCCGACGCGAACGCTCACTCGGGCGAGAAACTGAGAATTAATCATACGATCGTGTTCTTGATGGGATTTCTGGTAGCGCGACGACGGAATTCGGGGATTTTTCGACGGATTAGCTTGCCACTATCCCGCCGGTTAAACGATTAATCAGATCCGACCAACCAATCAAACTTGAATACTCAATCAGCCGTCTTTTTACCCAACAACCGGTATGCAGATGATTACATTTCGCTACTTTCTTTTTCTAACACAAACCAAACAGGAATAACCTTGCTAAGTGTACCATTAAAGATCTACGAACAAATAAATTAGAAAACAAATTAAGAACAATTATTGGACAAACATTAATAGAAGCGCAGAATGGTTTTCGAAAAGGAAAGAGCGTTCAGATCTTCATTCTTCACTATCAAACAAATAACCAAAGAAACGAAAATAGACTACAACATAATCTGAATGTATGGAACAAAGTTTTTAAAGAATTCGGCATGACAATAAATACAGACTAAACAAAGGTGATGGTAATAAAAAATGAAAAACCTCAAATAAACATTGAGCTCAACAGAATCAACAGAACAAGTAAAGAAGTTCAATTACCTAGGAGTGACCACAGGGGAACAGAAAAACTAGATAGAACAGAAAATATTGAAAAATGTCATAAACTATATTATTCCGTAAATAAGACGTTTATAAACAAAAAGGGTGTTTCTATAAAAACCAAAGCCATTTGCAAACCGATCTAGCCTATGTCTGTAAACCATAGGTGTTATCAGTAAAGCTTCCAACCGTCCTAGATTTCAAAGGACAGTCCTTTAATTTTATAAACTGTCTTTTGGTCTTTAACATGTACTCAAAAGACACAATTTGTTCTTTTATCTAGTTTTTTTACCAAAAAGAAACAAGGAAGCGTTAGAATATTGGCATACCTATTTGTAATTGCTTGATTTCAAAAATAAATTAATTGTCTAGACGTTCTTTTAAGTCACTAAAATAAATTTCAAGTAGGTGTAAACAATCAAAAGTTCTATCTAGACTTGAGTTATGAAACCTAGAATATTTAATGGTAGAGAATTACGACTAGTGGAAAAAGAAGAACAGAAGTAGAGTCTAGAAGAATTTGAAAAAATAGATTCTATAAAAATTTGTAGAAAAGATGACCTAATAATAAAAAAAAAACTCGGAAGATTAAATATATATGTTGTACAAGAAAAAAAAATTAGAAATGTAGTTTAGACAATTCTAAAAGATCTGTGGATTGTAGACCTATAGAAAAAGAAAAGAATCACAAAACCGACGATTGAAAGAGAAGAAGAAGAAAATACAACCAAAACAAACGATAAAGGAAGATTGAAAAAGTTGAAAACGTCGATTTGGAGATCCTGGAGGAACAAAGTTAAAGGCGAATTTAAGAAACAATATTTGGAAAAAATAAGAATAAGAAAAACGACTACTAAGAAAAAAAAGTTAAGAATAGTAAAAAACCAAGAAAAATTATAGATTAATAAAAGAATAATTCTTCGAGCCGAATACTGAGAAAAGTCTTGGTAGATACGGAGCAATTACAATAATTTTCGCTTCAAACACCCAAAAATCTCAATTTTAGTTATCTATATTAAAGTTTCTAATAGAATTTAGGAGCTGGAGAAGACAGTTTACACTCTTTTTATTTTATAAAAATTGCAGTAAATATTTATTTTTGTAATAATCGTCGCCTTTGGCTCTCAAAGTATATATATTTTATGATCTTTCGAGCCAGATAAAGAAAAACGCCTTATTGTTACTAAGTATAAAAAAGACAATTTCTCACGAGCGTTTAACTTTACTTTAGTTGTTCTTCGACTCACAAAGTGTGTTTAAAACTGTATAGTCCTTCGAGCGAGATGAAAAAAAAAAACTGAGTATAGACAGGACATTTTGCAATAAACCTATTTATAACACTCTTTTTTGAGACTTTAATTTTTGTTTTTGGTACTTTAGTACTAACGTTTTAGGGCTAATTATAAACTATAAAACATTTAAAAAAAAATAAATAAACACCGAACACAAAACATAATTTTAAGACACTTTATACTTTTATAGTTCTTCTACTTCAATATAAAAATTGTTTTAAAAATTGATGGTCTTTCGAGCAAGATATTGAAAAAAGTCTGACTAGAAGAAGAAATTTACAATAATTTTCGTTTTCGTCTTTCAAAAATGTATATTTTAAAATTTTTAATAGAATTTAAGAACCAAAAGTAACAGCTTTTATTTGTTTATAATAAACCTTGTAGAAACATTTGCTTTTGGAATAATTGTAGCCTTCTCGGCTCCTAAATTGTTGCTTAAAAAGTCAGATGTAGAAAAAAAGTCTAAGAGCCTACCTAAGAAAAGGGTTCTAAAAACTAGAGTAAAATATCGAATAGTTGTGCATCTAAATCCAAATCCAATCAAAACTAGAAGCAACAGAATTAAAACACCCACGAAAGAAAAAAGGGCTTATGTTTATAGATGAAATACAAAATGACCAAATGAGCTAATAACCTATAATTGGCAGATTTCATTAGAAAATAGCAGCTCTTTTTGCGGAATAATACTTGAATAGAATGACAGAAAACAGAACGGTAAAATAAGAACGGGAAACAAAAGTTCAGGAAAAAAGAAGAAGAAGAGCGCAAAAAACGTGGGATAATAAGTCAGAAAAATACGTTGGAATAAGAAACCTAGAACAAAGTGACAAAATGTCAAAAAAACAAAAAATTGTTGAGCGATTTTATGCATTTAGCGTAACATTTGATTGTAATTATATTGTGAAATTATATTTTTGTTTATATAATATTTGTACACTAGCAGGTAGAAGGAA
This sequence comes from Tribolium confusum, assembly GCA_029207805.1. Classification (NCBI taxonomy): domain Eukaryota; kingdom Metazoa; phylum Arthropoda; class Insecta; order Coleoptera; family Tenebrionidae; genus Tribolium; species Tribolium confusum. Next base: position 8,799,108 of record JALGAY010000003.1, read on the forward strand.
ATTGATTATAATTAAACTTTCTTTATAAAGTAGTTTTTTGGAATAAGATTTCGCACCTGGCGCGATCTTGTGGCGAATCGATGTTAGCCTGCGAAAGCACTCGAAACGTTCGAAACATGGCCATACGGAAGCCGTATCGCCGCGACACAACACCGTCTCGTCTGAATAACTTAATTTCCATGTGGCGTGTGCAAATTGCTCTTCGTATTTATACCATCCGAATATCTTGTGTTGTACTCCTCATGATCTATGACATCGAGCCTTTCCCGAGGGCTTAATATCACGCCATAAGTCCGGAATCATTTATCAACTTGTATTATTAGAATTGACATCACGATCTCGATGCGAACGACGCCACACAAACGCATAAACGATGAACGAGACGACGTGACCATTAAAATGCCGAATGTGTAATCATAGGCTGGTTTTGCATATACAGGGGAGCGTTTAATTGCGCATCTGTTCCGAAAACTGACACTGCAAAAGCCGGTCGATGAAACATTGCTTTTGGTGTAGGTTCATTTCAAGTCTTGAATTAACCCAATTTCAACCGTCCGTTGATAATGCGTAAAAAGCATCCGATATTTCAACGTATATCGGAAAAGTTGAAGGAGCGTCAAGAGTTAATGAAAGGAAATCCCTGGTGGAGCTGGTGTGTATAGAGAGCAGATTTGGCAGCATTAGGGCTTATTCGGGCGAACCGCAAAGCGGCGGTGAGCTGCGGCGGTGGTATGAGGTGACAGGCCATAAAAGTGTGCATCGAGCGTTGTAATTGGCCAACGGAGAGGATCTTCACTTGGCTCCAATTATAGTGCATTTGTAGCGTTATTGACCAGCTGCTCGCAGTGTGTGTGAGTGTGTGTCGGCTTTTTTATAGCCTATTAGTTGCCGCAATAAGTAACGGGCCTGTGGCCGTACAATAAATAACCCGTCGAGAAAAAGAAGTAGGCAGGCAGTCGGAGAGTCTCGACGCCACCGCAATCCGAAACAGCGCGTACATATTTCAGCATAAATTCCGGTCCTTCCTCGTTTAATATGTCGGCCGCGGTGCTCGGCGTTTTCTGCTCGGCTTGTTAATCAAAGAATCCTCATCAGGAGAGCGCCGCCAAGGTACGGCGATGAAACATGTAATGAATTTAATTTAATAGCGCGACGTTGCTAGCTACTGCTTGCCACTGCCTGTGTATAAAGCTCAAGACCAGACCCTGGAAGGTAATATGGTTCTGTGTGCGGTCTTGGCTACGACCCGCATATCCGGAACTCATCAGAAAAGCCCCGCCAGGATCCGGGGAGGAAGAGAGAACGACCGAACGGCCGTCCCGACGCCGATAACTTAACGACGGCTCGTTGCGAACACCGAAAATATGTCAAGCGGACTTCTCATGCGTATAATGGCGATAAATAAAAAATACGGATGAAAGACTGCGAAACAGGAATTTTACGAATCACAAACAGGCATTATGTTTATTTTAATAAGCTCAACTGCAAGACTGACACAAATAGCACCAAAAATTCCAAACCGACATTCTTTCTGTCGACACGCGTTTCATCTTTGATAAGATAAGGAAAAGACGAAACTCAACAGTTTTCAAATAACTTTTCTATTCCTACTACTGGATAGAATGATATTTACATGGTGTATTCAAATGTTGTACAAAAATTTTTCCTGCTAATAGTCCCCGTTGAAGAGATGCTAAATAACCAAAATTGACTTTGAACCCATGAGAATAAAAACAAAATAAAATAAAAATTGAGTTACCAATATATTACTAATTTTGTAGAGTATTTTACAAATAACATTGATTTTAAAAGATATAATTTTGTTAGGATTTTCAATGATTATTTTGGTATATACACAATACACTGACCGGCACAAAAGTTGAGACCGAAAAGCTGAAAATTATCTATATTTGATCGAAAAACGTTTATCAAAACACACAAAGCCTAAAACAGATAATGCTATTTGGACTTTGTTTTTTTATACAATATTTTTGTTTGCTTTTTGTCTAGGAAGTTATATTAAAAAATTATCGTATTGCAGTATATTTCAGCTATGTAGTTTAAAAAGACATTCATTGTCTTCATTTTGTGTTTCATTTTGAATTTTTCTGTATCTTTTATAAGTGATTACCAAAAAAACTTGAAAAATGCCTTTATCTTCAGAAGATTCTGCCAAAGTTGTAGCTTTATCAAATGCTGGATTCAGCATAAGTCAAATTGCAAGAGAATTGGGATTTTCTGGCTCTAGTGCGCACAGAGCCAATATTCGCTTCCAAAAGACTGGGGAATATCGAAGAAGGCCCGAATCAAGCAGACATCGCAATACAAGTGTTCGCGATGATCCCTTTATAGTGGTTTCCATTTTGTTCAGGTGAAAAATCAATTAGAAAAAGTACGCCAGATTATCGTTAGGGAACGAACCATAAGAAGAAGACTAACAGAAGCAAATTTGGCGGCTAGAATGCCTGCAACTGGTCGAGAGTTTCTCAGAAATCACCGCGTAGCAGGCTTAATTTTCCGCGAGAATATGTCAATTAGAATATCCAACAATGGAGCAATGTTTTATTCTCCGATAAATCCCGATTCTTTGAAGTTTCCTGATAGACGAGAAAGTGTGTGCAGATGACGCGAAGAAAGATACGCATCATGTAATTTCAGTGAAAGGGTGAGCTTTGGAGGAGGGTCCGTGATGGTATGGGCTGGTATATCTTATACGGCTAGAAGGTACATAGAGGAAATATTGGAAGAACATGTGATGGTTTTTGCTAGATTCATTAGCGAACAATTTCTTTTTATACACGATAATGCAGGTGCACAGGCCGCAGTTCAAGAGATTGGAGTTCAAGCTATGGACTGGTCATCGCGAAGTCCTGATCTCAATCCTTGAGAGCATCTTTGGGACATGCTAGGAAGACAAAGTCGGCAACGTCATAGGCAGGTATTGACACTTCATGATTTGAGAACTGCTCTGCAGGAGGAATGGGAAAACATTCCTCAAGAGGCCATTCAAAATTTAATTCAAAGCATGCTACGCAAACTTGAAAATGTAATTAGGGCTCGTAGTGAAAATGCACGCTATTAAATTAATACAAAACAAATTTTAGTTATTTTTTATTAGTCTACTTCTTTCTATAAATTACATATTAGTCTCTTTTTAGAAAAAAATATACTTAAAAGGATTACTATAAAGAGGCTTTATTGTACTTTTGTTATAAAAAAGTTCAGGTAACATTTATATGACGTTTGTACGTTAAAATTTACTCTTTCCTTATTTCTTTGAAACAGTAAGTAGATGTCCCATTTTTTCTGCGGTCAGTGTATTTTTAGAATATAAAATTCTTGGTTTAATATTTTTTTTTATACACTCTCCAATTTTTCTAGTAAAATGGAAATCTATATCACCATATTCCTCGTAGTGTGACTGAGTTACACCATTTTCATTCTCACCGACTCTTGTACAAATGTTTGTGTTTTTGAGATACACCATGTAGCCATTTTGTTTGAACTGTACTGGTATATTTTTGATTTTAAAGCCTTATCTCATAAAAAGACAGAAAACGTTTTAACACGTGCGCTATGATTTCAGTGCAATGGTCGACAATATGATAAATTTGCTTTTCAAAATGCAAAATAAAGGTCAACAACACTGTTATAATAATAATGTGCTTACGTATTCTTTGTTATAACTATTTGCGTTTCCATCAGCTGTTAAACCGATTGGTGGTAAAATTATACGCAACCTTCCATAAAAATAACATTGTGCTAAAATTTCAAATACGTTTTTTGTAGAAGTTATTGGAATTAAAATTAGTGTTACATTTCAGATTCTAATTTTTTTGTGAACTTACAAAACAAAATAGCTATATCGTGTACATCAAAAACCATAAAAATTTGCATAAGGCAAATTTGGATAGTTATCATCCTTTCAACGAGGTCTATGAAGAAATCCAAAAGTCATGTAGTCTCAGTTGACCATGGAAGAAAGAGGTAGATACAGTGGTCATGTCTAAAAGTTGTGTGTCATTTAAAACGTCATAACTATTAGAAATAAATTTCAATTTTTAGACATTTGGTTTGCCACTGGAAGCCTAAAATTAAATTTGATTAAATGATTAGTTTTAGATAAACAAACCTTATTTTTGTTTTAGCTTTGCCTTGATTCCACAACTTTTGACCCACTCTTTATGTTACTAAGTAATATTACTAACATTACCAATATACAACATTTGATAACAACCTGTATATTTGAGCTTTAAGCATTTACTTTTTAAAAATAAAGTTGATAATTGTTCCCATTAGAAAACGTCATACCTAATTGTTAATTTCCCCCTCCAAAAAAAGACCTAACAACTTATTATTGTTTAAATAACTTCACTTGTTTATTTGTTGTTGCCAATGTTATATTTTTAAAGAGATAATTTCATCCTTCTAACATTGTAGTACAAAAAGTTTTTCGTTATGCGGTACAACTATAATATCAATAATACAACTCGTTAAAATAAACGATAACGGTTTATAATAAAATGTGCCAACTTAAAATTGTCTTTATTGTGAAAGTTTTCACGAAAGGGTTGACAGACTCGTTGAAATAAGGTTTAAGTTGGTCGTTTTTCCGTGCTCTCCAATAAACCTAATTACGATGTAACGTAGGGTGGTGGTCGGGTGAGGTTGAAAAATTCATCGTCGTCGTCAAAACCGTCAGAAAAAGTGCGCACACCTGCCTTATTATTATTTCAGAAGTTCAAAAATGACAACGAACAAGTCGCCGTCACCTTTTCCGTAACAGTTTCGGTCAGTTGTTTGGTCTGCGGCGTGTTTAATAATGCATAAAGTCGACTGCGAACTAGGGTCGTTTCGAAATCAGCCTTCAGGCTCTGATTACCGAAGTGAGATGTTGCGAGCCGTCTCGCTATTTAATATTCATGTTTTAAATACTTGATAGAGAGACGAAGGCGGCGTTTGTTCTCGACTCTGCCGAATATTATATCCAGAGCGACGTTTTTGCTAGTTTATTTGTACAAGGGCATTATCTAGTCGACGACCCAGCTATAAACGATAGCAAAGTACCGCTTTTGTAACTCTTTAACTGGAGAAATCCGCGGAGAAGACAATGCGGGAGAGGTCGCCGCCAGCTTGGATAAATAAAAGGCGCATCTGGCGGTTTATCGTCGAACTGACGATAAGACACGCATACCATTCCGGTGTTATCGCCACATATAGCCAGTAGCAACCGAGATGATAAAATATTGCGCTGTATCGGCCCTTCGAACCACTTCTGTAAGCCATAAGCTAGTGTGACCAACTGTTCAAATAAAGCCGGACATGTCCGGCTTTTTACTCAAAAATTGAAACGGTCGACCGTCTTTGCTTTTGCAGTTTTTTAACTATATATGTATAGTATACTGGGTGAGTCTGATAAAAGTGTTTCTTAACATTTCTCAAAAAACTAGTTATCACAACAACTTCAAAGTTTGGCATTAAAAACTCTGTTTTTTGCACTACACAGGTGAATTTTTTCAAAATTTTTCTAATATTCCTTCTAATTAATATTAATTAATTTGTTCAAAAAAACCTAAATACAGGGTGCCCCACCGAAAAGGGCATACCCCCCGTAACTTTTTTATTTATTAGTCGATCTAAATAAAATTTAGAACATAAGCATTAATATGTACGGTCTACATTTTGCTGTTAAAATATTTTTTTATGATGTACCAATTTTGCACTCGAAAGAATAAAATTATGAAATCGCACAAATTTTTTTCAAAATGCATACTATTATAATGCTATAACACAAAATACTGTAATGACAAATTTTGTTTTAACACAAATCATTTAGAATTCCTATAATTGGTTCTTAAAGAACACGGAAAAAATTGGGTTTTTTGTGAGAAATATTGTCATCCATGAAACGGTATTGTCAGATTGTAAATTGAAAGTTTCCTGAATATGAATAAAACGTCAGTGAATTTGTCAGTTTGACAACTGAAAAATTGAAATGTGTCTAATCCCAAAAACCGTAAAATAATTTTAGCCTAGAATTTTTAATGCCTGCAGCTCTTTTGTTACGACTTTTGGCAGGTTATACGTTTCTGTAGTTGTCACCAATAAAACCTTTTTTGTGGAAACACTTTATTTTTGTAACGCAATGTAACAATTTATTTCAAGAAACAACTTCTAGAAGCTTAAGTCACGACCAGAGAGTTCTAGAAGAGCACTTTACAAAAGTATTCTACAGCTTGAAAAATATCGGTAAAGTTGTTGGACTATTTGAAGATGCCAGTTTTAATGGTAAAATCCAAATGTGCCCCTTTTTACCGTAAGACATAATCAAGAATTGGTGCAAGTTGTAGATGTTGTACACAAAGATCCTAACATTAGCAACAACACTATAACACGAATGCTGACACAATATGAGCAAAGAGTTTTAAAGACAAATTAAATTAATTCTTTTAAAATTTTATTGCATCAGGAATTACAGCCTGCATTATTGAGTAGGAAAGGAGAAAATTCGTGGTTGGTGCATAAAGTAAACTATAAATATCGAAAAATTTCTGAAATAAAAAGAATAGTTAATAACGTTTTGACAACAAACGTCTTAGACTTACACATTAAATGTTCAAACACATTTCCATTTTTTTGTAAGCAGCAAAATAATCGTCGCCTAAAATTTTGTTTTACTCTAACAAGAGTTTCGGGTGATATGGCAGCAAACGCATCTCTTATTCGCTCTTTCATATCCTCTATTGTCGTGGGAGCTGTTTTGTACACCTTTTCGTTTACAACACCCCAGAGAAAAAAATCGCAAGGCGTTAAGTCTGGAGAACGAGCTGGCCAGTGAACAGGTCCTCCACGTCCTATCCACCTATCAGGCAAGTGTCGGTCTAAAGTTGTCCTATTATGCTTAACGGAACATTTTCTAACAACTCTAACAGATTTCTTCTTAAAAAACGTAGATACATGTCACCATTTAAATTTCCATCGAAGAAAAATGGACCGATTACATGTTGACCCAAAATACCGCCCTAAACATTTAAAGACCATATCCTTTGGTTATCTATTTGGCGCAACCATCGTGGATTTTCTATTGCCCAATAATGCATATTATGCCTATTAACAAGCCCATTACTTTTAAACGTTGCTTCGTCCAAGAATAGCACATAATCAGTAAAGTTATTGTTTTCTTCTAAAATATTAATCATTTGTTGACAGAAAAGCATTCTAAACTCAAAATCAGTAGGACGCAATTCTTGATGCAGTGCAATTTTATATGGGTGGAATTTATTACACTTTAAAATTTTTTGCACAGAGCTTTTGCTTATATTGTGTCTTCGTGCTATAGTTCTAGTGCTAACGTTAGGATCTTCCTGTACGGCATTTTTTACAACTTACACCAATGCTTGATTATGTCTTAGGGGAAAGTAGACACGTTTGGGTTTTACTACTGAGCTGGTGTCCTCAAATAACCGAACAACTTTACGAATTTTTTTCAATGTGTAGCCTACTTCCGGAAAGCGCTCTTGTAGAATCCTGTTGGTTGCTAATAGGTTTCTGCGGCATTCACCGTACACTAAAATTATTTCACGTTTTTCGCGATTAGACATTTTTCGATTTTTTCAATAATTGTCAAAGTGACAAATTCACATATTTTTGTCAGGAAACTTTCAATTTACAATCTGACAACACCGTTTCATGGATGACAATATTTCTCACAAAAAAACGAATTTTTTCCGTGTTCTTTAAGAACCAATTAGAGGAATTCTAAATGATTTGTGTTAAGACAAAATTTGTCATTACAGTATTTTAAGTTATAGCATTATAAAAATATGCCTTTTGAAGAAATTTTGTGCGATTTCATAATTTTATTCTTTCGAGTGCAAAATTGGTACATCATAAAAAAAATATTTTAACAGCAAAATGTAGACCCTACATATTAATGCTTATGTTCTAAATTTTATTTAGATCGACTGATAAATAAAAAAGTTACAGGGGGTATGCCCTTTTCGGTGGGGCACCCTGTATTTCCAATTTTTAACATTATTCTAAAAGAAAAGATGTCAAAGTATTATTTTGTACAAAAAATATTTTTAAAAAAATGTAGATAACCCCAAAAAATAATAACATTTATTTGATTCGTAAGACGCGTTTTGGTGCAGCATTGCCAAGCTGAACCTGCCGTAACTCGACAATACCTACCCCTAGTGTCTTGGACCCACCAAAATCCAACATACCCTCTTAGAAAAAAATGGCGTATTTAAGTTTGAAATGTATTGCTTCAGTGGTGGCTCTTAACTGTTATAGTCGGGGGACCGATAAGTCACAGACATTAACAAATACAAAATTGGAAATATTTAGATTTTTTTGAACAAATTAATTAATATTAATTAGAAGAAATATTAAAACAATTCTGAAAAAATTTACCTGCTAAGCGCAAAAAACAAAGTTTGAAAAAAATGAGTAAAAAAGTAATAAAAGCTAAAATAGTGCCTTAGTGGTTCCATTTTAAAAAAGGCTTGTGAGAAGAAGCTTTAGCCGGTAAAAGCTTGGCTTTGTTTCTCGTTTTAAGCCTCTTTTGGAGAAGACGCTGTCCCCTAAAGCTTATGTTTAGAACCAGAGTTTAGGCTACTCTCGTCCATTTCACGAAATATCAAAAAGTGGAATCAGGTCACACTGATGTGACTACTGGTATATAGTGCGTTGCAATCTTATTTAGCTGCCATAAAATTTTATAGATTTTTTTAAAACTAGTTACTATTATCCTCATTGTCCAATTTATTAATGACGTTTTAACTGCGGATTGAAAATCAGATGTTATATTTAAGAAGACAATGATTGGGAGTGTGCAAAGATAATGATGAATAAATTGAACAATAGGAATATTTTAATCACTGCGTTTTGAGGAGTTAGTTGTAAAATTTTATGGCAGCATTGCAGCAACATAGAATTGCAAAGGATTATAACAGGTGTGAAAGCTCGAACGGGTTTGGAAGTGACGATACAGCACAAATTTATTTTAATAACCCTTAACAAGACATCTAAACAACTTTTACTGTCACCATCTAATGACATATTATTGACATAAAACCATAAGAATAACCTCAACCAGATATACCGTCAACTGGTCTGACACTATATATGATCATAGTGATGAAAATATACCCCTAGGGCGCATTTAAGTTATAATTTAAAGATACCCACATAAATATTATATTTAAATTAAATAATTTCTAATTTATCATCTTTTTTTGAAAAATCATCCTTTTTTTGTCTTCGATATCCTGCTTCTACAACAATCATACGTAACCCACGTAACATAAAACAATTCCTTTATTATAATTTATTAATTATGAGTGGTTGAGTTTTTTATTTTGTCGCTTTGAAATAGTCATTGATGCTCTCTCAGCGTTGCTAATTATCCCATACGTCTGCGTCAAGTCGCCGTCCTTTTGTAGTCCGTCGGTTTATTAAAGGCGAAGTCATTCGGGTGTGCTTCAGCATCGTAGATAACGTTCCGTCGGAATATTTTATGCGGTAAGACGACGGCTGGTAATACATTCCGGGCCTCGGTGCGCACGAAACTCCGTATAAGTAGGAGAGGGCGATGATATCCTCCTGATTTATTAACTACTTGTTGCAAGATGTTAATCACCTCGACTTCCCCGGGCATTAGCTAGCTCCCGGTTACTTACACAGTCCGACAAAACTTTCGATAAAACGAGTGACACGATTTTTCCTTTTTGATCGATTGTAAACGTGCGACTGAGTAATGCAAAGAGAGACGAAATCGAGGTCTCGGCAAAGCGCTAAGCGAGCAAGAATCTGGCGGCGCAAAGTTGAAAACTTCGTCTCTTCTCTCAATTCGACGCCTTCAAAGGAACACACGGCATCAAAGTAGGCCGCTCCGGTTGAGTCGCGCCAAGAACGCCACGGACGAGTAAACATCGGAGAGGGAGCGACAGCCAGTGGCGGCACAAAGGCCCCACCCCAGCCTCGAATTAACAACAATTCGCTCGCCAAGTCGCCCGCTACTGGCCAAGTCAGAATGTGTATTCCTGGCTTCAACCGTCTGTGAACATATTTCTAAGCCGGAGCCGCAAGGTGCGTTGTTTACTGTCGACGCGAACGAGGTGGAGGATAACGGGAACTGAGCAAGATTTAATTACGCCACCGGCACCAACATCCTATTTCTTGACTGATTTCAGAGCAAAGCGTCGTACGTCGAGTCGTGATTACTCGAACTCGGACGCAAAAAACAACCCATGAAAAGGGGAATGAAAAATATATGGATATAAAAAGCGGAACGCACATACCGAGGGTGGGATCGATCGCACACGTCAAACCTGACTACTGATGGGTTGGATCGAGAGGCACATACCTGAAACAAAAAAATTGATCAATAATGTAATAGAGAACGAGTTTGATTTTTACGTTGTAGTACCTATCGGCCAATAGGCGTAAATTTAGCGTTCCTTAACGCTATTTGCGTCAAGCAGAACACGTTCTAGGCAGCATTTACTGCTTTCATTAATAATATAATTTCAACCATTTTATTTAACTTAAAAAATAAATGCAAAAATTCTTGGCAAAATAATAGCACACTCATAACAGTAAAACGACAATTGGACTTTAAATAGAAGCTAACATCAATGATGAGAGAATAGCTATTTAAAATTTCTGCTGCAAAGTAAATTTGCCTTTACACAATTAAAAAGCGTTACTTATTTACGGTTTGTAGAACTACACATTATTATATTTCTGATGCAGTACCTACCTATCTATGCATTTGTAGGTTATAAGATTAATCATTTATTTTTAAATCGAAGCAAGATTGGGTAACTTAGGTCCGATTTTACAATGTATGGTTAACTAAAAAACCGGAGGTTATCTGTTAGTTATTTTTTTGCGTTTTTCAATCGGTGGTAAACTAACAGTTAAGTATTACCTAAGTTAACTAATAGATTAAGTATGGGTTAACTTGCAGTTTGACTGGTCAGTTTGCGAACTGTTATTAAAAATGGAATATCTAATAAACTTTGATATAGCCGTTTTTGACGATGAAGAATACCACAGCAGACGACCAAAAACAGTGCGTGTTCGACCAAACCATTTTGAAGAAGGTCATGATTTTATTAAGAAGTTAAAGAGTTGATAAATCACCCCACAAACAGGTACACTGCCAACATTATATAAATAAATAAATATATATAAAATATTAAATAACGTTTAAGACACAATATTTCAGAAACTACTGTCAATCAGCAGAAAATCAGCTGCTTCTTACTTTAAAGTTTTTGGCAACAAGATCATTTTTAAGCGTTGCTGGAGATCTTTGTGGTGTTCATAAATCGACAGCCAGCATAACAGTACGTAGGGTTTGTAGAGCTTTAGCCGGCTACATTAAAATGCCAGAAACAGTTGAAGAAATACGAACACGTCGACAAGAGTTTTTTAATATTGCAAGAATGCCATTATGCATTAGGGCTAACTTCCATTATGTTCTATCTATAGGAGCAGTATTTGCTATTATAGCCGGACTGTAGCCACATTAAAATACAATCACCAGGAGGCAATGATGCTGAAATTTAGAAATATAAAACAATTTTTTTCTATTAACGTTCAAATTATATTTGATGCTTCGGCAAAAATTCAAGATATAGTAGCACGTTGGCCCGGATCCACTCAAGATGCGCACATATTCAAAAATTCAAGAATATTTGGTTGATTTGAAGATAATGAGTTTGAAGATAGCTATTTAGTGGGAGACATCGGTTATCCAGTTAAAAGGTACCTTTCAACTCCACTTTTAAATGTTCATAATCATGAGGAAAATTTATACAATGAATGTTAAATAAGAACAAGAAACGTTGTTGAAAGAAGTTACGGAATTTGGAAACGAAGATTTCCGGCTTTGGCAATGGGACTAAGACTTAAATTAGACACAACGCAAGCTGCCGCGGTTGCAACAGCAATTTTGCATAACATTGCTGTTGACCAGCGAGAAGTAGGACACCTATTCATCAAGAACAAGAAATCGCTATTGACAATGTTAATAATATAGGAGTTGATGGTATGCCACAAAGAGGTGGCATCAACTATTTATGAAATAATCAAACCAGAAACAATTTATTTAATAATTATTTTAGAAGATTTTAGAATTACATCAACATTTATAATATTTAAATAATTTAACTGTTTACAATAACATAACAAAAATTGTAGTATAAAAAATGTTTTCTGTTAAAGAGTTTTCTGAAATAAAAGTGGATTCTTCGATCTTCACTTTAGAATTTTTTCTTTTAAGTCTCTTTGTAATATTTTCATTTTTAAATTATGTTTCTTAAGGAAGCATTGTTCTTGTAGTTTAATAAATTTTAATACAGAATCTATTAAAGCATTTCCTTTAGGGTAATATTTCTTTCTTTCTACCACTTTTTTATGATCTAATAAGACACTCATCAATAGTATTCGTTTTTTCCACAGAAATTGACTTACTTGTTTTCAGTTGTAATTTTGGATTCTTTTTTTTTCTTTAAATCATTGAAACAGTAAGTGCTCCAATCGTCATTTACATCTTCTGCTTCTGTTATAATTATGGGAATATCAGAAAGATCCATAGACTCAATAATTAAATTTTTTTCACGATTATTAGCCACTGAAATTTATTATTTGTTATTTTCTTTTTAGAGATAAATTTATTCTTATAAGTAATACCATAAAAAATATTTAATTCCAAAACTAAACCATCACAATCATAACTATTTTTCAGGCCATCTACCTGCGCACCCATTACGTCTTTTAGTATATTTTCTACCGCATCAAGCTCCATATTTGATCCTCCACCAGTTTTGCGAATTTTCTGTTTAATCTCACTAGCTTTTTGTTTAGTTTTCTTTTTTAAATTGTAATACTTTTCTTTTAAAGATTTTACGCTTCTCATCGTTGTTGTATTAGAGTTAAACATTTTGCATATTTGAGACTAAGCGTCTTCTTTCTCTTTCCGACATATGCTTCCTAATTTTTTATTTTCTATTACATTACGATATTCTTCTACCAAATCAACAAGTAACAGCTCTTCAGTAAAATTAGCACTTCGCTTATGTTGATTATTAGACGTCATGTCGAACTAATAATATTTATTATATATTTAGAACCAAAATATTTATTTTAAAGTTTGTGAACAGACATTAATTAGAAGTAATAACATCGATTTTAAAAGCTTGCCTTTAAAAACTTTGAATTTAATCAAAAATGTATCAAAACTCAAAGAGACGTGCGCTAACCTCAAAAGTCGTGCGCGAAATTGTGACAATTAGTCTTCTGGTAGGCATAAAGTCCAAGAAGTATGAGTAAATTAACAAACCTAGTAAAATCAATTAAAAAACGCGAGCATCTCATAACTGATGGTTTAATATAACCATTAGTTTTGTAACTAGCAAATTTAATCACATATTGTAAAATCGGACCTTAGAAAAATTTCATACATTGTAGTCATTAAAAATAAAATTTTTGAATATCCGTAAAAATATAAAAAAAATAGTTGTATTTTTGAAATGAAGTGTTTATCGGACGTTGTATGTCAACACAATCGGATGCTTTTAATAGGGAATGATTTGATTCGGAGAGCTTTATATTGAATTCCTGTTGGTCCATATTACTGAACCGGATGAAATAAACAACGCTTTGTTGAAATAGTAACAATCCAAGCGTCCGCAAACCGCAAAAACGGTCGAAATCCGGCCCTGGTCATCCATTTTTCGAGTGAATGTAGATCCGTTGACCGGAAACCGTCGTCGAGCGTTCCATCTTTCCGGCACAAACATCATTTGCGGAGTTTTTTCGTCGTTGTGAGAAATAGCCACTCGTCCGTCCCTGCAGCCATCGTGCGTGTCTTAGATTAATTAGAGTTCGGTGACGGAAGCCGAGTCCGCATATTACTCGGTAAGATCCCAACGATTTTGGGATTACGTGCTGATCGATCTTTTTCCGGGACGCTTCCGATGCGGTGTTTGCGAAGAACATTTCAGTACATTTGTTGAATAAATGTCGTTGTCAGGGAGGGAAATCGCAACGCGCCACCGAACGTATTGAAAATATATATCGTCTGCTGGAGCGGCAACGAGGGACAAGGATGGAAAGCGGCGGCGGCGGCGGTAACAGACGGGAGTCGAGTCGGTGCCGGTGATAATCTAATCGGGCGCGGGCTGCAATCCTCCCTAATGACACGCTCGACGCGGCCAGGATATTGCGTTGTTGGTTTCCATCCTCTTTCGGCCCGTCCTCACAGCGGGGGCGGCTGCCACCGCCACATAAATAAAATTTACCCAACTTATTATTTTTCTTTCCACTCTTGCCGCTTAATTAATATCCCATCAACTTTTAATGGCTTAATCCGTCAATTAAAAACCGTCCGATTCGGGCAAGAGTGACGATGCGTGATGTCAACAAGTTCCGGAAGAGCACTGTCGCGACGCGAGTGTTACTACAACAGGAAGACAAGTCAGAGCGTCGCTATGCCATCAAATAAATGTACCAAGTCGTAAAATTTAATCTGCACGGCTAACGGCGCCCATTAAAAGCGGGATTCGAGGGCACCTCGCAATATAACACTCATATTCGTGGAATAAAACCGCGTCCGGTTACGAGCTTCGCTCGATACTACTTCTCTTTTTAGGGGCTAATTAGGAGATTTACCACCTACACGGCCGTGACAAGGCATTGCGTGACAGTCACGCACCAGACCCATAATCATGAAAGCGATGGTGCGTGAAAACCGCCGCCGAAAAAAAAACTTACACTTTTGACACAAACAGCGGTCCTCAACGAACACAGAGCCCATTTCCGTCAACGACCAATGTCTTCACAAGGATTTACATGCAAATGGAAAGTAGCAGGGCCACGCAAGGCGCGGGGTATTTTAATGCCGGGAAGTGTTAACGCCAACGTTTAACCGACGCCGCGGATTGGGCGTAGGCGAACGCTCAGCCAAATTTGCAATCCTACTCTCCAACGATTCGCAACGCGTCAACCGGTTACAAATTACAAATCAACCAAAAAATTACGCCCACCAGAAGACATATTTATTGCATGCATTGAAACTGCCAGACGAAATTGTAACAGAGTACTCGTATTGTGAATTGTGATTATTCATCTATTACAGTGGCGTAGCTATGGTAGAATAAACCGGAACAGTGCCCGAAACCCTCAAACATTAAAGGCCCCCGATATTTTAGAAAAACTAAGAAACAATAGTGTTGGTCCCAAGAATGAGTGATAATCTTTTTTATTAAATGATTTGTAACTCTTCGACATTTATACCTACTAAAATAAAAGATTGATATTTAAACTATCTGAAAATATATCTAATGCATCCAATGTATACAGGGTAATTTTTTTATTTGCTCCCACCCACTATTTCAAAAATAAGCAACACGTATGTACAAACGACAAGCAATTTTAGAAAAACTACAAATAATAATTCAAATAAACTGAATCTAGAAGCACAGTCAAAGGTATTGCCAACAATGTTGACATTAACTTACAACCCTCTATGCGTTAATTAATTTTTAAAAACTACGTAATCTACGCAAAATATAATGTGTTGATTATTTTTGAAGTCTCAGACGGAAGCAAATAAAAAAATCACCCTGTATAAATCCTTAAACTCCATACTTGATCTAAAATACTGCAAACACATGATACCTAATGTGAAAAAGACATATATATTTATTTAACAAAATTTTCTGTACAGCGTTATATACAGGGTGTCCCAGAACTGACGGATCAACCGTAAACTACAAGTTCCGCTCTTCAAATTCCGAAAAAATATTTTTCTAAACTCTATCGTTTATATTACCTTTAATAATACAAGAATTAATATTTATTATGTGATTGGTTAAAATAAAATTTGTTGTAATTCGAAAACGTAAGAGTTTAAAAAAAATTTTTTTCAGAATTTGGTATTAGGTTGAAGAGATGAACTTATAGTTTACGGCTGATCCGCCAGTTCTGGGACACCCAGTATATAGCATTATTGATTCATAAGTGTTAAAATAAAAAGCCAGTCCACAGTTCATTTGTAAATATGTAGTGACGATTTCCATCATTTTTGCAACCATAATGTCTAGGAATAATGTACTCGTACTAAATCTTCAATTTTTGTGATCCTTCAATAAATCACCCACTTGTTCTTAGTTCTCCCTCTTTTTTACTTGTCTCACAGTGGCAATTATAGAAAAGAATAAATAGTAAAGCACTCTTATGTGTGGTGATCTTTTGCTTTAGACTGTTTATGTCAACAAGCAGTAGCGGCCGGTGAATTTTTAAAACTGTATTTTAAAAATGAAGCATAGGACCTTAATTCTGTTATAAAGAGTTACTTACTATTAGAGTCGAACTGAGGGCTACTGCCAAGAAAAAAAGTTTGATCAAAATTAGCAAAATCTGATTTTCAAAAATGATGTATGTCTCTTGGTCATTTCCAAAACGATTTATGTTAAAACAATGCTTTTTTTTTCAGCATTATGACACAAATTCATCAACAGGTTGTTTTGTCTTTTTACAAAATTTCAATTTTAAATACAGTTATAAGCTAACAAAACTTTAGAACAAAAAAAATATTTTTAAAAAATTTCAAATGCTCATAACTTTTTCTACACTTAAAAATTTGGAAAATACCAAAAGAAAACTGATCATGAATTTGTCTCATAAGACCGAAAAAGATTCGAATCGTTCTAAGATAAAACGTTTTAGAAATACCCAGAAGACACACCATTCTGCTCAAACTTTTTTTGCTGCGGTAGCCTTAAGTTGAGTCCTAATAGAAACCCCTTCAAACAGAATTTGAATCCCATTTTCAAAATAGAGAGTTTAAATATCCACTGACCGCCCCTGCTAACAAGATAGAATTACTACCAACGGTCTAAAATACTTGTTATTAGACTAAACCCAACACTGGTTAACAGCTGTACTTGGACACAAGCTGATTATGACGTCAGTAGATTTTACCTGATTAAAGGCTTTTAAAAGTAGTCCCCGAGATATTTTTTTTATTTTTCATAGTTGATAACAGGTCGGAAAACTATGTAGTTAAATAACGTTTCGGATTTTTTTTCCTATTCGTTCATTAGAGCTGGTAAAAGGTTGTTAACAGTAAGAACAGTATTTCATATAAAAAATAAAAATCTAAGCATTTGATTTAACTATCTCCTCCAAGCTGATACTATACTGGGTGTATCAGAAATGATGCTGAAAAATTTTACCAGTGATACATCACATCAAAATGAACAACTTTTCTATATATGTACCATTTTTGTGACAGATGCTAAAAATTTTGAGTTTCGTTGCGATATCCTTCTGGTATTTTTTCGAATTATTTACTCGTAACTCTCTTTCGGTTACTATTATTTTAAAATCTTCGTAACACTATTATGAAAATACAGATCCAATTTTAGCAAAATTTAGTGTGTCACCTATACATCAACGAAATTCAAAAAAAAAAAGATGATGCCGTTTTCGTAAATCTATCGTTGGCTACCAAAATTTTTAGGTACCTAAAGATTTAATAAAAGTCGATTCCCCTATTTTATGAAAATAGCATTTAGTAGTTACCCGCTGCTAAACATTGTGAAAACTGTAGTGTTTACTTCTGTTAAAGCCAAATCTTGTCAGTTATCAATGACAATGATACTGTGCGCCGAATGAAACTTGAGTGGTGCGGAAAGGGAGAGGAAACGCACCGGTCGCGCAGATATCTTGGAATTCATAGGCGGCACAGCCGCGCGGCGAATGCAAATTTTATTTTGTGAACTGCTATCATCCATTTTATTTTATTGGAGAATTTATTTGAAGATAGTGAATAATATTTATTTAGTGCACATATTGATTACATTTACAATGATTTCTCTCGCGCTGCTTCAACTTGTTTTCCCCTTTTTGCACAATTCCCAACCTGAAGTAATTGGTCGCACCTCTGCATTGCACATGCTACTATAAAAACGGTAAGCAATCAGTCCCACCTACTCCAGTTGTCCATACATAACTGTGATAAGTTTGTCGCGACGCCGCGTTAATTAATACGCTGAGTTGTTGGGAGGCAAATACTACGACGTTGCGCTGGATAAATTTTGCAAGGAACGAATTAGAATTATAGCAGCGCTTCGTTAAGATAGGGGCACGTATTATAAATTTTTCACATTCTTTCTCCCAATCATCTTTCATTCGGCGCACTGTACTTAGTAGTTAATTGATCTCCCAAATTTATTGTCGCAAATTGTATTATGTCAGTGCTAGATTTGCTGTAGACAAATAACAAATGTAGCCAAAAATTAACCCAGTTTGATATTTACCGCTTCAAGGAGATGTAATTATAACGTTAATCAGAACTGCGGTACATTTCGAAGCTTTGTCGTATAAGGCTACATGCTGTAATGTGTTTAAACAAGAGATGTAATAGCGTTAGACGTGTTATAAAACAGCTCTAACGTTATGAATCGTTGCAGCGATAGTTGGCCTGAGCTAGATCTGCTGGGCGTGTTATTTTGAGTGTATGATATTAGACGTGGTGCGTTATTTCAAAAGTGCCCTCCACAGGAGTGATCGATCGATTTAGTGTAGTAACTTCAGGGCCTCTGGTCGTACGTCAAAGCTGGGAAATCAAACGCAAGCATACCGTACTTGATCCCATATTGCACGCGGCATCAATGCATCGCGTGCGGCCCGTCAGAGAAAGATAGCGCGGCCCCAGCGTGTCGCAAGAGAGCGAGCAAACAGCACATCTGCCGCATCGAGAATGCTAATAGCGGAAGCGGTGTGGGGGACACGGAGAAGTAGAAGGCGGCGGTCACGGTTCCACGAAATATCCGTCCGTCTGTCCGAGGGAAATGTGTCGCAGGCATTTCATATTAATGCTGACTAATGTAGGTCCACTATTTGTTCTTCTTCGATCCGGGCTCTCACGAAAGACAAGCTCTATGATGGATGAAAGGCGGGTTTGCAGAGTCAAGCCGCGGTGCATTTCAATAACGTCCCTGTTTACTGAGTTGTTGCTCGGCGCGCTATTATTTGTTAAGTCGTTATAGCCGTCTCTCCGGAGAAGCGAGCGCTACATCGTGAATTGATAATAAAACTCAATCGTCATCTGGGGATCGCCGTATATGTACGTTAGGTGGAAAGAGGGAGAACATGAGATCGTTCGATCAACGCCGTCTCTTATCTGTCAACGGTACTAACAAGACCGATTGCGATGTCAGAAGAATCGCGAACGACTCGAGACGAACGAGGGCAAAGAGGAATGGCAGAGAGGCCAAACCACGCCGAAATTAAGGGATGTATCGATGACAGCCGAATCGATCCAAGACAATAGCGGTATAACACAGGACGGATCAATAAATACACGTATTATATACGTACACACAAAAAAGGAGAGAACGCCTGCCGCACCAATTTCCGATCGAATGGCGTTCGATCAAGCTACCAGGACACGTACGGAAGCGGGCGTATTGTTGATGGAATGTCTATGCGTGTTCCAGCGGCTTTATCCTCCCGAGGGCACGTATTTTATAATCAAATGTATTTATTTACAGGAACGAAAATCATTTAAATGCAGAAAAGACGCATCGGTAAATACCGAACCCACTTTACCGAAACTCCAGAACGTGACTTTAATTACAACCTCAAAAAACCAAAAAGTACCGTTAATCAACGTCCGGTGTATCCGACGTTACTTTAAGGTTTTATGCCCCAGTCCCGGTGTGGCTATTTGTGCAAACGTCCTGAAAAACAACCGGCCTGTCATTACATGCTAAACGCGCCAATCGACCCACCCTTCCGCTGTACGAGGGGGCCTTCCAGAGGAAAAGCAGCGCTGTTGTCGACCGGAGTTCCATCCGAACATCACATCCGACGCAAACAATGGCTACATACTACAGGACCGTATCGTGAATATTTCGATTAAATCACTCCAGACGTAACTTAATCCGAGCAGATCGACCAATTAGCGCAAATTTCCCTGCCTGGAATCGCTCCGGATCACGACATGCACCTCCGTCTATTTTGTTTACCGCCGGAGGCACGTCATATGCCAGAACTAAGACTGAATTTATACCCCCTCGAGTGTGTTGCTTTGTAGAGGTGCTATCGGCTCATTAATAATGTTCGCGTTTCCACTCGTGCTTTCTTATTTCACGAGATAATGCGAGGATACGGCCCGCGACTCTTGTAATTTAATAAGTAAGAAAAAGGGAGGAAACGCTGAATCTTCATCAACGAGGTGAAAATTTAGTAGGTACAGGATGTTTAGATGGTCTTAACACATTCCGACGC
Organism: Tribolium confusum; assembly: GCA_029207805.1. Lineage (NCBI taxonomy): Eukaryota > Metazoa > Arthropoda > Insecta > Coleoptera > Tenebrionidae > Tribolium > Tribolium confusum. Next base: position 8,819,424 of record JALGAY010000003.1, read on the forward strand.
TTTTAGCACGGTCAACAACAAAAGGAATGTGGGCATATGGATAGAGAATTGATCCGAAAGTTGACCGCTGCATACCGCACCGAGCCGGAATGTGTTTTTTAATATTTTAGGTCCGGTTGGTTTTCAGATCGAAGTTCGGTGCTGGGTTAAGCGTGTATTTATCGATTGGTATGCCTAATATGAAAAATTCTAGTGGGTCCATAGAAAGCGTAGTCACGCGAAGGCCATTACGAGTGCCGTCGGTCGCCTGTTTTCGAAATTGGGCCGTTTCAGGGGTTGGAACGTTATCAACGCTGTTGCAGCACAATTCCAGAGCTGAACACATTAATTATCGCTCGGAGCGCACACATGGTGCCGGTGGGTTTTTTACGGTCGCGATTATCGGCACCGTCATCGGAGGACCAGACAGAGGTCGAGAGGCGCGCCTGGGGCTCTAATTGATGGTGATCCAAGGCACCCAGCGTTGGCTGTCTGCCATGCGATGCGACTTCACCTATTCAAATTGCTTTTCCATATTCAATTCGAGCTGCTCCTGCCGGCTGCCACCGGGAGATTTTCTCGATAAGGGAATTAGAAAGCGGAACGAGTGCCGAAATTAGTCGGATCAATCGCTCGCTCACTTGCTTTCCCAGAGCAAGGAGTAGTCGCCCTAATTCGCCGTCGCTCTTGAGCATTCATCCAGTGCATCACGCATAACATCCCGTGTATCATAATAACAAAGGCTTTCCATTAAGTCGTCCCGGGCGCTGAGCCTCTAGCCGCAGCTTGGAAGCTTTCAGAGATTACGACGCGTATCGGCGCCCGCGGCATGGAGGCTCTCTCATTCATGAAATGACGACGACGGCATCGCATCCAGACGCCAGCCCTTATACTTCCCACTAAGCGAGGGATTTGCGCCTCTTCACCACCGTCGTCGATCCGTGGATTGCTTACTGATTTCGACAGGCGGAAGTGGCGCGGAGTGGCGGCGAGGCGTTGCTCTTCTCCCGTGTATCGCACTTCGTTATCTTCGATTGCGCGCCGCTCGACACGACCTCGAATTATTAAGTAATTTATTATTGCGTGCGATCGAACGACCCATATGTAATGAGATGCAACTGCCATAGCGTGACCCCAGACAGTGATAATGGACGTGTTGTGCACCCGCAGGCTTATCGCCATGACTTACCGATAACAAAGAGCACGCGGAAATGTCATTCCTAGTATGAGAATGACGGAGAGTTTGGTCGGCGCGATACCAAAACCAAATAACTGGATAATATTACCTAACTGATAAATTTAACCCACAAATAAATACGCTTCACGATACACAATATAAAACCTTTTTATTCCTCGCATATTATGTGGTTACATTCCCATTTAAAAAATAATCGTACATTATTTTAGATATACGCGAATATGCACCTATTTCAACATCAAAAATATTTTAGCCTTAGCATTAGTCATTACAGTATACAATTAAGATAAATTAAAATTGTAATTATCTCATAAACTCACCCATCTGTCATAATTAAATCTAAAATATACACTTTTTAGAAGATAAATTAGAAAGATACTTTATTTCTTATAAATTCATTAATAATTATTTTACTTTTTAGCAGTAACCCTAATCTTGTAAAATTATTCTAAAATTAAGCAAAAAAAACCTGACTTGTTCTCCCATTATTACGTTTTATCTATTCATATGACATCAGCACAATTGCTACAGTACTATCATGTTTCTTCACACATCTCTCAATAAGAACTGCACTATTTCTCACCAAAACTGTCTTTGACTCAAGTTAATTTATGATAATTTTTCTATACTATTTTTCTATATTTAGGCAACAGCGCTCGTAAGGTCGATCAATCTAGAAAATGTCCGAAAGCCAGTGTCCTACAGAACCCCGCACCCAAGCCTGCATAATTACGTTAAAAAAATATCTAAAGACGCAAGTTGAGTATAAAGCTAAACTTATTTTTTTTTAATTAAATGTCTTCCATGCCTATCACGCTGCCACCCAAAGATTCAAGTCAAATGATCCTGGACGGTATCCAACTCGATCCAATATTTTGGAAGAATAAAATACTCTTATAAGACTAAACATTATTCCTTTCCGAAGCAAAATTAAACTAAATTTTTAAGAGAGAAATGTTAATTTTTTGGAAGCCTAAGTTGAAATCCCGGAGGCCTCAAAATCCGAAAAGTTTTTCTTTTTTCAAAAAAACATTTAGTTTGAAATACAAGTTGTATGACAACAACATTTAAAAAAACACAAACATTTGTATAAAGCAAGTGTTTTTAGTATCCCCTCAACAAGAACTATTTTCTGCAATTTATTTGATTACACCCTGTATATTCCATTTTGGTTGACCAATAGGTATCGGTCAAAAAAAAACATTCAAAATTGTATATATATTTTTTTATTATACTGAAGACAAGTTTTTAAGAAGCATCTTTCTCTAATTCCGCGTAATCAAATCTCAGCTATGAGAATACAACAAGAATTCACATTCTCTCAACTGTTGGCGAGAATCAATGAAACAGAATCAAAAAGATGACTATATTTAATCAAATCCAAAATCTTGAAGAACATAGAACAATCACAAGGTGGTACTAAATTCTGTTAGGTAAATCTCGTTGTAGTATTGACCTGTCTAATTTAACTAGTCAAGCCTTCAGCTTAATTATTTACTTCAATTACAAACCTGTAAATTTTGTCTTCAGTTAAATTGTTAATTTCAACTGTAACTTATTTTACTTATGGCTTCAACTCGGTTAATGGTTAATTTGTTTGTAAATTGTCATATCTGAGCCTACAGCTCGTTTGGCGGTCTCATTTGTAATCTAACAAGTAAATCTTCAGCTCAATTGGTTATTTTATTTGGTTTTTCAATGCAATATACCTAAGTAGTTTTTATGCAAAATACAAATTGTATTTTCTTGTCCAATCTAGCCTCAAAACTTCATCAATTGCAAACTAATCGGCCATTACAATTTTGGTTTGCAATAGTACCTATAGTCTAATATAAACAAAAATTTAAACGTTATCAATGAGATGTCATCAAAAACCTAAATTACATAGTAACCATTTTCAATAGAACGTCGTTTAGTGTTATTATTCCATTTTTTAATTTTTTCGTTTAATTTATATTATTCATTAAAAGGTGCTCTCATTTTCTAAATATTACATAATTAGCAATGTCAAATTTCAACTCATGACGTAAACGTGTGGTACTGTGGTGGTAGAAATACATTGGGTGTATAGACTAGTTCACTTTAGAAAAAATATGATTGCCGATAGATCTTTTTAATTTTTTTTTACGAATATCCTAAACGTGTTTCTCGTTTGGTCGAAAATCGCATCGTAGCCCTGTATGTCAAAAAAACCATCGGCGTCATTCCGGATCGGTTCCGTCAACATATCGTTGTGCAAACATGCCAAATGAGCGAACAAAGAAGACATAAATCCATATCCTGGGTGCGGGAAGCGGTGGCGGCAGTGGCGGCGGCCGCGTCGAGATTACAGTGCAGAATTTGAATATCGGTAGAGCTAAATTGGCTTCGGCTCCGTGTCCATGCCGGAACCGGGTGCTTGCACTAGAGAGACGTTCGATCTGAGGGTTTTGTTAAAACGTTGGCGAGAGAGCGGTCGAGAGGTACAGGGGTCGAAGGCGGCGTCTCACCCCACGGTCCGACCGAACCCTCAACTCGCACTGCTCCGCCGCCAGATTTTCTGTTTATATTAGGGTTTTAGTTCACAATCACGTTCCGTAAGTATGAGACTGCCGCCTGTCTGATTTTCGCCTTTTTTTTCTTCTTTTCGATTCGCGCGCGCTTCCTACAGATTTAATGATGATCTTCAAGTGCGGGAATTCACCTGGCGCATCCGCCAATAATTGCGATAACGGCACGGATTCGATTCTGACACGTTTGCTGACTTTTAAGCCGGGATAGAATCGGCGATGGAACGGATTTAAGGACTGTATTTGCAGACATCGGCATATGAGAAAAGAGTCGTCCTGCTTTTTTCCGAAGAGAAATAGATCGAAATCGAAAACGGGAATCGTTTTATGAGAAATATCGCGCAGCTTATCCAGGAAAATTAAACAGGATCCATTTCAATTAATTTCATAAAACACTTTAAAACATATATTAATACCTAGGTATGAGTAGATATTGTATTTAACTTCATGTTGGATCTCCTTGGTGTGTAGAATAAAACATAGCAAACACCCAATAGCACCAAACAATTTCACCTTGCACGTCGCACATTTCGACAATAAAATTGTCATCCTCAGGTGAGGAATTAAAGTCAAGTTTAATTAATTAGTTTAGTTCCCCACCTGAGAATGACAACTTTGTTGTCGAAACGTGCGTCGTTAATTTTCATCTCTTAAATTTCAATTACCGCAATTTTTACATTACAAAAATAGCTATCTCTATCACTTAGAATTTTAACAAACCGCTCTATATTTACAGAATTTGCTCACCAAAACTAATTTCTGTATTTTTCTAATTGTGGTAGTGCTCTAATTTATTTCATATCATTTTCGCTGAATTATATGCAATTATTATTTTAACCCTGAATGTTTTTGTATCTTCAAGTAAATATAATTGAAGACATGAGTGGATGAAGGTGTTATGTTACATTTTTCAGAACTCACTTTTATTGCACAAATAAAGGTATTATATGCCAATCTTTCACTTGGCGTTATCTAAAATTTTTAAACACTAATGATACGCAAGATACACCGCTATATAGCTAGACCTAAATCAAAAAAATATATATAAAAACAACTTTAACCTTAATTTGCTAAAAATTACAATTTTGTAACATAACACCTTCATCCACTCGTGTCTTCAATTATCGCTTTTAATCATATCTTGCAACGTTTGATAATTTTGTTCTTTATATGTATTGCTTTAGGAACTTTCTTCTTCTTTAACTTCTAAATCCACCTAGCTCTCAGCTGCCATTTGCTCAACCATGTCCTCAGTAGGTATTTGTGTGATGCGTTTGTATTTTACACGATATATAATTATTGTCATCATCAATTTTGACATCAAGTTAAAATATTAATAACTTTTCCACATTCCACTCTAGAAGAGTGAAAGTTTTTTTTTAGATAATTAAATTCTACAACTAAACATTTACGACTATGTCTACTTGTACACAGGCTGGAAAATATATCTATTTTTTAGAAAACAAAATGTTAGCGCGTTATAAATTTAGTCCTAAATCACCATAAATGTTAATGATTCCTATACCTTTGTCAGTTTTAACTTTTAATTGCAGCCATGGTAATGACATTTTTGTCGACAAGAGACACAAATTTCTGAGTTTACGTCGATATACGTAGTTATTTTATTTAAATGTTGAACTTTTATAACGGCTATTAAGTTTTAAAATGAAATGTTTTTCCTCTTTTTGAGAAAGAGCCAAATATCTTTATCCTTACTTCGGAAATTTAACAACAGTTATTAGAAGAGAGTCATCTCATTTGCATAAACAACGCTACAAACGATGTCTTTCGATGTCCTGTGCCAGTTTTTGCCTTTTCAACATCCGGTAATGTCAACAAATTTGAATTAGTCATCTCATCCATCCAAGAGCACAGCAAAAAACTATCCAACTCATTTCAACATAGAGTTATCCTAGTAAATTATGAAAGAAGCTCCTGGTATTAGGTTAATCCTCCACCGCCCTCATTTTCCACTCCTAATTAAGGCGTGGTAATTAAAACCGGGATGGGCCCTCATGTCCTCCTTTTTCCCTCATTCGAGCGTTTAATATTTCCGTTTGTATGCATGCCGATGCCCATCTATAAAGAAATGAAAAAGCGTCCGGAGCCGAAGGCATTAGCATCTCTGGTCCCGTCGACTTTTAGTGGTCGGCTGTGGTAATTGCTCCTCGGAGGAGTAAACAAGGCGCGCGTGTGTATGGGTGCGGCGGAGTTATAATAATCCTCGGTCTGAGCCGTCGAGAATGCCGCCACACACAACCGGGGGCAAACTATAAAGCGGCGGCGTGCGGGTAAACAGCGGCTCACGGGTGATTAACCAAGGCGGCGTTGGAGGAGCCGATAACGAGGGCGCCGCCACCCGCCCCCACGCCATCAGGTTATGCGAGCATCGATCTGTCACCCGCACGGTACTCATTAGCATTAGCGACGGCCCGATGGGTACCGTACCGAAGAGGCGCCGATCGATGGAACGATGGGACAGTACACGGAAAACACAGGAATTTAAATCACTGACAAGCTTACACCTTTTATTAGTTGTTGTGTTGTTCAATAGGCGATTTGTCGAGAGCTTGAAATACGCAAGATTTTTTTTGGGACCGACAAGGCGAGTAGAGGTGATAGCACTTACCCACTCCACGGCAATTACCACGCCTTAATTAGGAGCGGGAGGAAATTACAGAACATACCATTCACACTATACTAATGCATTAATATTAACACCAAGCCCGAAGCCGAGATAGTGTATCAACACAACGGGCGATGTTTGATTATACTCGATTGCAATACAGCGGAATTTTAGAAAAAGGATAACAGAAATAAAGTGGTCTTTGAAAGACATCTTACTTTTCTTCCTATACTTAAATAAAATCATTATTGCCTAGAAATGTGCAGATTGATTCAAAAATCGTTTTGCAAAAAAGATTAATCGATTTGTAAGGTAAAAAATCAATTCCTTGTCTATTTTTTTTTTTTTTTTGTAATAAGTACATACATATGTGTAAATTTTAATCAATTTTATTAAATACAGTATGTACACTATTAGACAAAATACTTTATTTTTTTTATTTGTAGTAATCTGTTTATTATTGAGAGTAAAGTTACTGTTAGTTAACCCTATTGTGTTTAAAAGTGAAGTATTCTTTGACTTTACGAAATAAAGTTAAATGAAAATAAAGTACCCATTGATATAACCTTTGCTTTTACAATTGCCCATAGATTTTCTATGAGGGAAATGTCGGAACTTTGAGCTGGCCACTGGATTACTTTAATTTTTTCTTGTGTAAGCCACTCTTTTACTATCTTTGAAGCAGGTTTGGGATCATTATCATGATGGAAGATGTACTTAAGTGGCATTGATTCAAATGCATGTGGTTCCATTACATCTCTTAATATATACCTATACATAAATTGATCCCTTAAACGATGCAGAGATCCAACTCCAAATCCAGAAAAAGAACCCCAAAACCATTATTGAACCTTTTCCATGTTTGATCGTACGACAAATGTATTATGTCTTTGACCTTTGGGCCGCCTAACGTGTTTAATACCATCACCGTCAAATACGTTGAATTTTGATTCATTGCTAAATAAGACCAACTTCCACTAACCATTCTTTCTCTATCCAGTTGATGTAATCTTCAGCAAATTTTAATCGTGCCTTAATGTTCTTCTTGCTAAGTAAAATTATCGCCAGCCAAATTTTTTGACCAAACAAATATCTTTACATTTTACTTCTGATGTTTTTTGTTTATAAGTTTATTTGTGTTGTAAATACTACATTTACTTTCTATTAAGTATACTATGAAAAAGTTTCATTAGACATTATTAAGAATAATCATAAACTTGTTCAAAATCATAAAAATTCCAATTTTTTTTCCAATACTGTACATACACGAAATTAATAAATTTAAATTAGTAAAAAATAGTAGTAAATGGTCTAATTTAGTAAAAATAGTAGTACACGAACTATTTATAATAATATTTTCGAACTCACGAATTCTTTTGTTGCAGTGGAAATATTTAAGCACGAGTCGAAATCGATTTCATCAATTTTTTGTTAGTAGAATTAATCCTGAATCAATCTTGCAAAAAATCAAAGAATTCATCTTTATTATGGCGCATTGTCCTAAAAAGTTGAACCTCCTGGTAATCGGTATTCCGTATTACTTCTAGTAGCACTTGCTTATTTATTTTGAAACACACTAGATCAATGTTTTAAACTTACTTTTCAACTAAGGTTATCTACATGTAAAACAAAAATCCTCTGAGTTTTGAATGTTACACTTGTCAAACTTCACATTTTATTTGAAAAAGTGTAAATAATTTATTAATTTTTAACGAAATTCTTCGGTCTAATTGTGGAGTAAATTATTTATAAAAAAAATATTGACTTAATTTATAAATCAGGTACATCAACAAAAGACGGTAGTTAAGTTGGTTAACATAAGAAAAATCTCAAACAATAAATATTATAACTAGCCTCGAGCTATGGAACAGTAAGCCAAAAAAAATTCTCTGTACACCCTGGAGTCAGGCTACAAATTGTTATAAGGCTAAGTATCGATCTTTGTTGGAGTACTTCATGAATTTAGTCCATAATTCTATTTTTCGTACAATTGCAATACATAAAAAACACGTATAGTTGATTACTAAAAATGTCACCTAATTATAGTCGTTATGTCACTGACTTTATTTCCGAGACTTTATATATTTAATTGTCTAGTAAAATCTATAAAAAAACTGGACGAAACAGTAGGTTTAACTACATACACAAGAAAGTTAGTAATGTATTATTTATAACACAAAGTATTACAAAAAATTCATGACTCGAAAAGTGCGATTTTGAAAAAATACTTCAAACAGTTAAACCCAACTTGCGTAGAAATTGGCTTTAATAAACCTGTAGGCTTTGAAGCGCTGACCTGACCACTTGTGGACTTGTGTTTCAAATCGCCTAGTAGTGGAATAAGACATCACTTTCAATGCGTCTTGTATTGTAATACACCTGTTTTTTCCTGACATCAGATACCTTTACAACTATCAGGTAGATAAAAAAGGATATTCCACCCTCTTTGACAAAAAAGCCTACTCTTGGCTTACTATTAAATACCTCTGAGACGATAAAATATCTAAAAAAACTGCTCCATTTATGTTTAGGTACAATAATTCTATTAAAAGAACTAATAATGTAAGTAATTCTAATAAAAGAATTGTAAAGCAGTACTCATATTCAATACTTTTTTTTAAATATATGTGGCTTTATTTTTATTATACGGCTACTCATGAGACTCAACAAGAGGAAGATTTTTTTTCCATAGAAAATAAGATACTACCGATATTATCTGAAGTTGAAATTAGCATATTAGTCTTTATTCCATAAAAAAACAGTAACAGGTAACAGGTTTTTCTAATTTTTGCATTGATTAATAAACTGTTAAAAAGATGTTCGTGTAGTACTGCAGTAATATTAACCATTAAACATTCCTTAAATAAAAAATATTCACCGAAAAAAATGTCAGTCAAGATTAATTATCTGAAATCAATAAATATTGGTATCTAAATAAATAACCCGTATGTCCCAAATGTATTTTATTGTATATTACTATTTATATTAAATAAGAATATTTTCACATTTATTCAGTTCCGAACTTCATGGTATTTGTCTCGAAATATTACAACCAATATTCGGTGAAGAACCGAAATACCGTGAACGAATGTCGATGACGAATATTTGTTATTCGGTTAAAACATGTTCGCTGTAGAGGCGTTATTTTTTAACCTAAAAACAAAATGTAAATAAAAAGTAGACCGTAGCACAAATAAAGTAGCATTTCATTTTTTAAACTCAGTATTTAAATTTTTATTTCATTGTCAGTCTATAAATTTAAGAAAATTAAGTACAGATCGACGAATCTGAAGACGACCGCGAGAAGAGAATCTTCTTCTTCTCTTGTTGTTTGTTTATTAGTTAGTGTTCACTTAAAAAAAGTTGCAATAGCTATGAAATTTTGATAAGAGATAATGTAGCGAATAATAGATATCGGAACTTGATACACTGTAACTATGAAAAATATTATAAATAAATAAATAAATCATTTTGATTATTTTTGAGTACGTGTTTACAAGATTCCGAGTCATTTTTATTACAAATAGTTTTGTTGTTGTAAGTTCCAGTTTCATTTTGTTTTTCCTGTTCAGTTTTTGTTCGTTCTTTACATAATGTGACAATTCTGACATTTCTGACAACTATCACTGACAGTACGGCGGCCGAATCTAACTAAGAAATACTTCAAAATGTTTTTAATATTGTCATGGCACTTTCGACAACTTTTTTAAGTGAACGCTTATTACTACAGTGTCATAATCGTTACATAGTAACGTTCAAATTAGGCAAATTGATTTGTCCACTATTTTATTGAGAAGTAAAACAGGCATAAAATTTCATTTTAGGAGTAAATTCAGAAGTTTTTGGCACATAATACCTACGTTATAAAAATAACTTTATAATACTGTTTAACTCACAGAGCTTACTCGCTTCGCTCGCTCGAGTTGGCATATGTTATGGGACAGATGGATATGGATTAAAGAATATCAATCTTTTCATAATTAATTATATAAATAACTATTCCCGAATTGTTGTTTTTAATTTTAGAAGTAATAATTTTGGAAATAATTGATGCATATAATATGGTTTGTCTCTTTACACTGGTCTATTGAAAATCATTCCCTCAAAATATTGCTGAAGTCCTGTATGTCACCAACATTTAGAGCAGTTAATCTCAAATTTTTATAGAATCTAATTAGGTATAAAATTAGTTCTATTGAAACTGAAAAATTAGATTAATCTTATTAGATCCATTACGGATGTATTAAGATTAACAGCCAGTAACTACATATGTATTATTAATATGAGTAAAAAAACATGAAAAGTAGAGGATGAAAGATGGGTCTATTGATAAAAGTTATTCATATAAATGAAAGTGAAGGAAATATATAGTGCAGTTAATTTTTATGTTGTTTATTTGAAAGTGGGAAGAGATTTCACGAGTGGGAATGCTAAGTGGTCAATTTGGTTTGTTGGCAATTATCTGGGAATCTTTCCGGGTAGTGTTCGGCGTCGGTCGTAAACCGCGAATCTCTTTACGATCAATCGCGCCATCGGCATCGCGTTATATTTTTAGTGTTCGTCTGTGGCGTGAGATTAACGTGAGGCAATAACGCTAAACTTTTGCCTCGTCCAATAACAAACAAAACGGTCGGTCGGTGTCAGCGAGCGTTGCGTTTAAACCGTGCGGCGCAATCATTAACTTTATACGTCCGAAAGCATGTCCAAATGGTAAAATCAATGCAATTCGGGTTGCGGTCCGGTGGCCTGCGCGTTTATGTGGGGCCCGACATGCCCCATTACGTGATGTGCTCCCCGTAATCCGATATTTATATATACGGCAAACATTCCGGTTATGTCGCCGCCACCGACACCGCCGCCGATTCATATCCACTTTATATCGTATTTCACACGTATTTGGTTCCGGAGCGTATCCACGCATCCATCATTATTATGACGGGGGCGGCGGACGTCTTCTCTACGTCGTTCATGCTGCGATAATTGGGAACGATTTAATGCCAACTCCAACGCTACGCCGATGTATTTATAACCGGAATTAATGACGGCGCAAAAGCGGACGGATTTTTCGATTGCCTAATTAATTTCCAGATAAAGCCCGCAGAACAGACAAAAAAGAATGACACTCGCGGGACATAACTCCAAAGAACACTCCTAAAGAGATTTTTACCCAACTTCAACCAACCAGATAAAAATTTTAAAACTAACAAAGTTTTTACTTTACGAGAAAATTCAAGATTATGCCCAAAAATTAAAGTCACACATTCATTTTGAATTTTTCAAGTTATCATCCTTTCTGTCCCTGAATAAAGCTACAAAGACATCTAATAAAAGTACATAATAAGAAAATATATAAAATGTATATATTTAAACACATATTGATAAAAAAAAATGTAAAGCATAATTTACAAATTGATAAAAATAAGAATTGTCACAATTCTAAAAAAGTAAATTTTGGATTAATCGTTTTGGGAGTCCTCCTCCTTCCAAAGTATTAATATTACATGTATGTATAGTCTGGTGTCTGGCATGCAAATTATTACAGTACAAGTACAGATACTCGCTCAATTAAAAATACTAATTGGAAGTCTAACTTGATTTATTTTGGAACAGTTAATAACAATTTATAAAAAAGTCTACTTTGTTCAAATCAGAGAGAAATAAAGTTGTCTCTGAGTCAAATGTTATCAATAACAGCAACCAACTACTACGTTCAACACAAACTGTAATGATCTCTAACTCTCTCCTACCCTAAAGACCAAATCTTTTAGGTTGTATGCTTCTTCTTCCAGATCGCGTTGTTAAAACTGTTTATACTCACCTAAAAAAAATTTCTTTGTTTTTTTATCTACAAAGAAAACAGCTTCACATTTGGTCTCAAAGTTTATTGACCAGTACCAGTTTTCACTTGTATAGAAAAACAAACTTAATAGTAAATTTTGACTTAAATTGTGATTCTAACAGCAAAACTGATCGTAACACAAGTTTATTGCAATTGCAGTAAAGTATTTAAGATATTTATAGTGCCAAATTGTGTCTTTATCTTTAAGTAACTGTCCCATTCCATCCGTTCCTTGCACTTTAACTTTTGAACATCTACTTCACTGTGCCGAAAAATCAATAGATACGTACTTTGCTGCAATGTCATCTACCTCTGTCCTAAACGGCATTGTTATTACATTTACAATTTTCCTAAACATTGTTATTAGATTTACAATTTAAGTCAAAACTCACTATTAAATTTGTTTTTCTTTTAAAAAAATCCTCCACATCTCCCACAGCTCTCCGATCACTTCTCTTTTGCCCCACTTAGTATCATTTAACTACTTTCCCCTTTTCAGTTTCTTTTCTTGGTATTAAATTTACACAAAATCTTTCTTTTTCTCAAATTTTCTTTTAATCTTGCACTATATCTAATACAATTATTAAAGCTGGGTTCGGCTTTGTCTCTCCGAATGCACCGTCTCTTTCCTTATCTACTTCATTGAGTCCACTTATAACTAAGTCTATCCTGTGACCAAAACTTGATGCTTTTTGACACTGTATCCAAAAAACATACACTTTCTATGCAGCCATTTATTAGATGGTGCAGAAAAAGCGTAAGTTGTCATGAAAACAGTCTTTAAATTAGTAAATCCTGAATTCAAATAATGCGACGGATTTATCTGTCCTGAATGAGATAAATAAAAACAGAGTAGGTGCACTCGGAGTGACAAAGTCGAACTCATCTTAAGTATATAGATGCTGCACCAAGTGCATCTAGATCTGATACAACACTCGATCAAATTTCTTGTAAAAACATTGCTGGTAAAGATTTTAAGTCCAAAATTTCGTCGGTGCTACAAGTCAATGATCTTATATTCATAATACGAGTAGCTTCACATTCAAATATTAATGTGTATTATTCATCTTAAAAGCTATCTTAAGATAAATTAAGATGAATTATCAAAGATTTACCCAAAATTTTTCTCAGTAATTGTTTCAATATTTTAATTAATTTATTCCATCATCCACCCCACCAAACGTCATATGGGTCGTAAAGTAATTTATAGGCACGTTGCCCCACACCACGGGCGTAATATGTTACTGTCAAGTCGGAACTCCTTCGTCGGGCCTTAAACTTTGGCTGCGGGCGTAATCTTTTACTTTCAGCTTTACCAGTGCAGTACTGTAACGCTTCATTTAGTCCAGTGTATCGACAAATACGGACTGAATGGAATACAATTATTAAGTAGAAGAGGTAACAGGTACTTCATGTAGTGTTGTCAAAAATCAAAAACCTTATCATGTGCCATAATAAATAAATAACAAAGTGTTGATACTAAAATTTATTTTTGCAAAAAAAGAATCCGATGTGCATATTTTAATTTTACCGAGAAAAAAAACTGAAATAAAGTTAAATAAACTGCGGTGAATCCATTTGATGGCCATTATAAGTAATTATATGAAAATGTTTTGTTCTAGATTGTGGGTTTTCTGGAGTCCCTCATCCACATCCTGACAAAAAGCTGAGCAAGTCGTCGGTGATTTGTCGTGCGCCGCCGCCTCCACTCTCTTCATTAATGCGTTTTTAATCGCGTGCTCTTTGGCGTCCGAATATTGTTTTCCGTCGCGGCGATCCGCCTCAAACTGTCCGAAAAACATCAATTGTGACGATTGTGCTGGCGGTAATTATCGTTAAAAAGATTAATGGTCGACATCTCTCCGTAAACCACTTAATCGTCGACAACATCATCGCCAAGGTCGTTATTGTTTCCCCCTTTGGAAAAAACCATGGCCTGCGGAAACGGTTGCGTCATACGCACGGCGGCACCCCTCGTTTCCTCTCCATCGTATCCAGCGAGCGAACATTGGGGTGGCAGAACAGAAAGAAGGAGCTGTGTGAGTCCGCTTACGCTTCATTGCGTGCAGCGAACAGCCCGTCCCGTTATTACGTTCACATCGCATCACCGATGCGAAACAGAATTCCCGCCGCCGCTACCGCTCCCGAGCTCTTTTTTTAGCCGGCGGCAATTAGGGACAGCGATTGACGTTCGGAACGATCGGTTCTTGAAGCCCCGGAGATTCCGCTGATTAGCGGAGAAGTCGGACCGAGAAAAACGAGAGAGCGGAGATAATTAAGTCGATTATGAGCACATGAGGCGCATCTGGCGGCCAATTAAAGGTGTTAAAGAACGGAGACGAGCCTAAGAGGAAATGGGACCGATTATAATTTCAAGCTCCGCAGGTTTTTCGAGGATTTGGGAATTGCACTTGGCTAAGTATACTTCAAGAGGCTCAAAACTGAGCCCCACAGAAGCTTAAATCACAAGCAAAGAAAAGCCAGGAATTTTGAGCTCAAAGTTCCTACATACAATCATACCTAAGCAAAATTTAACATAGCATTATTTTATCTTTTTCTTCATTACTAACAAGTGCATTGTGCATGTTTTTTCTAAGTTAGTTAGAAACAAACCCTGCAGCTAATAGCTAAACAAAAATCAAAACTTTTTTTGGAAATACAGTAAGATAAAATATCTATAAAAACAATTTTGTTAAACAATTTTTGACTAAGATCTACAAGTCCCACAATGACAATAATTTCCATAATAATGAAAAATGGTTTTTACCATTCCAATTCTAAATAACATTCAAAATTTTGATTCTTTGATAACCTGTTAACATCAGTTATGTTTTTGACTTACAAACTAATCTATGAGATTAGTTTGTAATCTATTGTAACTAATCTAAATCTAATAATTAGATTTAGATTTTAAAGATTATTATATAGAGAAGTGTGCGCTATTGTCACCCAAAGACCAGCTAGACTATTGAAGCAAGACCGTTAAAAAATGCGGTTTCTTTAACTCTAAAGATCCAAAAAGTTAACTGCTTCTGTTGTACCAAAAAATTCAAGCCTTTTTTGACAAACTAGATCTAGAAAAGAAAAATTTGATTAAAAACTTATTAGAAAAACTGTCATCTGCTATTTCTTCATTTTTACAAGTGTTGCCTGCGGTTTTTAGTTTTATTATGTCTAATTTGTAGCCTCGAAGAAAAAAATATATAATTAATCCCACGAAACATTGGCAAATGCGAAAATATTGTATTGTTAACCTACAATCGTCTCATCACTCATTAAAAAACAAAAGTGTATTTAAAAAAATGACAACCAACAATTTCATTGCAAATAAAAGCTTTATACTGAAATATGAAAAGAATTGTTCAACTCTCTTCTCTAAGCATGTAAAGTTTACACTATTAGAGATAAAGATATCGCTTCAGAAACATTATTATTCAAAACTGAATTCTCAACAACTTTTTGCTTACATTTTGTTGTAGCTTTTACAGTTTACGCAGGTTTAAAAAAAATCCAGCTGTACGTAAATTTTAAAGTCTAATGTGCTTATTTCAAGTTGAGATAATACCGGTCGTATCGTAAATTTTAATACTTTTCTGTGACAACAACCAATCACAACTCCGAATTGTTTTAATTTCCGATATTATCTCAACCTGAAATCAGCCCATCAATACATTTTTTTAATACTTGACGTAACTTAATTGTTTGTTCAAATATTAATAACAGGTTTTTTTTAAAATTTTTCTTAAAAACTTTTGTGACAGTTTGTAACTGTCATACAGGCTTGGTTCTAGTCAATGTTGGGTAAATTTCAAAGATAACATAATGTTTAACGTTTCATGTCGCATCTTACGTTGAGTTAATTCTTAATTTAAGTTAATTAATGTTATTGTAAACAGGGCTTAACTCTTAATAAAAATTGACTATATAAATATTTCAGTTGTTTTAACTGACCCCAGTATAGTTCGCACCGGACTCGCAGATACCTTAAAAACGTGCCTGATGGTTGTCATCTCTCTTGTTGATTGACTCCAATTTTTTCGACAACTTTGCTCGTTGTAGACAATAATTCTTCTATTTCCTCAACCGATTTTTCAAAGTTCTTTTACTATATCAAATCTGAAGATAAAATTCAAAGTTGTTACTGTGTAAAAACGCTCTACCATATCTTGTTTATTATCGTGTTAATTGATTTTGTGTACTATATCCAATAGTTTATGAACTGTTTACTGTACTCTCAAAAAACAACGAAATAAACAAGTAAATTTTGTTAAATTAATAAATCTGCATTAGACAGTGATTATTTCAATGTAAAAAATGATAATAACGCCATATGAATATACCGTTTTAGTTTTTAAAAAATTATTATAAAATTAGTTAAAAAAATACTCATGATTACTATTTTGCGTTTAACCTTCTCGCCTCTTGACAATCATTCTTCATTTGGACCAATTGTCAGTCTTCACTTCTTGTTCAGTGTTCCCACGTGAAGAGAGTCTGACCTATCTCGGAGTCCAACTAACATCAAAGTTATAAATTAACACCTGGTGTTGTTACTGTTATAATTAATTAGATAATGCTTTCGGTGACTTTGAAATACAAACTCGCATCATCTACATTGCAATTAGTTTTTTTAGCGGCTTAATACAGTAGCAAACATATGGTTGACCAACATACTCTTCTTCAAATTAACGGTCCGTTCTAAACTCTATAATTCCGACTAAAAACGTGTCTTATTACGGCGGTAATCCTTAATTTAAATAAGCCAGCAGTCAATCGTTGTTCATGACTATCAAAATAATTACTGGTTACGCGAGTCTGAACTCACCCCCGAATGCAAATCCGTCTACAATCAAATTTACTTCTTCATGTATGCTAATGGCCGCTGGCGGAGCGCCGATCTCCCTCCCCTAATCGAATTTTTGCGCCTTTTCCTCATACGTTACAAATACGCGACCTCGTATCAGATCACAAAGACCGAGTTGGCGCTGATAAGGTAGCTGGTTCTGGCATGGCACGGGATGTGGGGCGGCGAGAGGGGCATCGGAGCGACAGAGCACAGCTTCACAGCCGGCGGCTGATGACTGAGACCTTGTCACCCACTCCACCTCTCTCTTCTATCCCGCTTCCGTCACCGGCGTCCGTGATGCCACGACGACTGCTTTCTGCCACTTAACCTCCCAACCCTCGTCGCGTCCCCTTTTCCGCATCCGCCTCGGATTGATTCAGATATCGATTTTTTATTGGACGATCGGCGTTCCACGCTCGCTTTTTTCGTTTTTCCTGCCTGCTCCGATCCGAATGTAATAAGTATTAGCGTCGGGTGATTAGTAGACGCGTTTATTTCCGTCGTCGGAGCCGGGTGGAGTATTTCGAGCGTGTATTATTCCACATTTTCCCTCGTTCCGCGTTCGAACCCCCGACGTACTTTTTAATCGACCGCAAACTATGGGACTGCACGGAACAAAGACACTCAGGAGGACGACCATCAGACGAGGAATTAACCCCTACGATACAACTTTTAAACAAAACAAAAAGAAATGCTCATTATCAAGCCACCTAAATACTAGAAGTTCGTCTCTGTTCTTCAGCTTCACCCAATAAAATAAAATTAGGTACAGGTCTAGTTAGTTGGAAGAAGTACAGAGTGTTCCCAAATCATTTGGCACTTTAGTCACAATAGACAACCGGCATGATTTTTATTAACTTAATAATTCTATGGCATTCAATAAATAAAACTAGATATAAGTCATAAAATTGTCACAAAGGTCTAAACTCTGACGAAAAATTAGGATAAGTAGCACAAGCTGGCAACTATGGAGCACAATACTTCCCAACATCGGCTATATTCTGCTCGAAACTAAGACGGCAAAGAATAGGAGACTTGACTTGATTTCTCCTAGGATGTCTTTTGCTACACATTTGTGGAACAGCATTTCAACGAGCAACTTGCGTTCCCATATTGTTCAGAAATTTAGTATTGCAATTTTTTTAACAAAGTAAATTGTGACTAATTGTATTTCTACCATTCGCTATCGCAATAAAATTTGAATTACGTGTTTTTATTATTAAGAAAAATATTTGAGCCAAATTTCATTAAAGTTGCTTACCTAGGATTGCCACCTCTCCGGGTTTGACAAAGAGTCTCCGGACTCCGGGGTGTTTTTATTAGTCCGGGTTAAACAAAAAATTCAGATATGATTTTAACAGCGTTTGTAAGAAAAAAAATATTGCAAAAAAAATAGTATTACAATAATCAAAGTTGGCCAAGGGGCTGATTTCAAATATAAGATAATTCCGGTAGTATCTTCGTTTCCATGGAAAAATAAACAAATTCGAGGTTGTGATTCGCTGTTGTCATGGAAAAGTATTAAAATTTGCGATACTACCGGTATTATCTCAACTTGAAATCAGCCCACAAATCTACCATTCTGTAAATCATCATCATAGCTATTTAAGCACTGACTTCAAATTCTATCAAATTGAATGCGGTTTTATATAAAAATTCAGGTTTTGCAAAAAAACTCCACTGTGAGGAAAAGTGTAGAAAACTTTCTTTCTATTTCGTTTTCGTTGTCATATGATGCATCCAACAAAAGATCTCAAAAATTATTTTTTGTAAGATATTTCAGCGTAAAAAGTGGTGGAATTCAAAATAAACTATTAGACTTTATTGAAAACAATGGTGCAACATCCGCCTCAATTACAAATTTTGTTACTCAAAATCCATAGAAAAATGTTGTCGCAAAGTAAGCAATATAAGTTCTTATAGTGCTGATAATGCTTCTGTCAACTATGGTTTCCACAATTTGGTTTATGAAGAATTAACAAATTTGAATAAAGATATTCCTAAGGCAAATTGTAACTAATATAAATTGTCATATTATTCATAACTCAGGCAGAAATGCATGTAAATCGTTGAGTTTTGATTTTGAAAATTTAGTTTTAAATATTTTTGCAGAATTTTTGAACAGTGCTAAAAATACGGAGTCGTTAAAAGAGTGTTTCTAGTTTTTAGATATTCAATACCAAAAAATGTTTAACATGTTTATACTCGATGGTTGTCATTGTTTGTAGCTGTAGAACAAATTGCAAAATCTTGGAAGGTTATCAAAAAATACTTTTTAAAACTAGGACAAAAAATTGTGATAAAATTATGTATTTAGGACTTTATTAAATCAAATAAACACGAATTAGAAGAAGACCTTAACGCTGATATCTCTTTGGCCGAATGCTATTTATTCTTTGTACCCCACTACATGGACATTCTAAAAGTGGGAATATTGCAATTAGAAAGTAATACACTAACTATTACAGAACTACACGATGTTATGTGTGACTTGAAAAATCAAATAGCACAACGCCTAAAAGATATTTTTTTTAATCCGCATTAAAATATTCAAAACTACAAGAAAAACAAAAATTTGTAAAAAGCTACTTTGGTTTACCAAAAAACAATTGATTATTTCAATAAATGGTACAATTTTAAGAAAACCCTATACCCTATTTCAGTATTTCACTTGTTTAAATTTAAAAAAACCGTTACATTACGTATGATATTTTTTGTTACCATTTAAAATCGCGTTAATTTGTGTTATTTTTATTTTTATCTTTAAAATATGTTATTGTTTAAAATGTGTTAAAATACAAATAAATATTGTTCCTATGTATTTAAAAATTGTATTACTTTGAGTTTTTATTAAACTATTTTTTTTTATTGCATCATAAGTAAAAAAAATCTCCGGGTCAAACCAAATATTCTAAGGTGAAGGTCTTTGTTAGTAAGATTTATAACTTAAGTCACTATTTCTATTTCTCATGGAAAAGTATACTTTAAAATTCTGACTTTAGATAAGAGGTGTGCACTTCCTTTGTTGGGTCACGTGTCCGGGCAAGGATAATTGCATCCCCTGTCGCGGCCATTAACACCCGAGCCGTCAACCTGCGACTTTGAAGTCTTGGTAGCACCTGTTCGAGGATGTTGACGTTTATTAGTGCAAAAAAGGTCTCCCCAGGCCGGTAGGGGCCGAGAAGGCGACTGTCAGTCGTAGCACGGCACGGCAGGTATATAGCGGTGGCATTGTTCGTGACGTTTTCAGGTCTCCTCCTCCGCCCATCTTTTTTGTAAGCTCGACAGGCTCGGGTCCCGCACTTGTCATGAACACGTCGTCAACAATAATAAAAGGTCGTTGCGATGACGAGATACGTGTGATGTACACATATCGCATGAGTATTTTTAGACGGATAATGAGCCAGAGTGCCAAGGCCGACGCGGGATGGTACCCACCGGCCGTAATTAATGAATTTTGATGCAAATGCGTTCCGATCTGGAACTTTGTCGATATATCAACTTCAGCGGCAGCGCTGCTGCTTGTTGTGATGTTAATCATTAAAATTGTACGGAGTTGGGGCCGGCGAGACTACAGTCGGGCCGACGACGGACGACCAACGGTACCGAATGGTATGGCATATGCACACATTATAGTCACACAAGTCACACGTGGGCGGCTTGGCTGCTATCGCTACAACAGGACCGGATTCAGGCAGATTGGCATAAGAGCTATACAAATATTTATTTTATCACGAACAATTAGTTGAATGAGCTATTTTCCTAATGTTTTAGATTCTTTAAACGTTTATAAGTAGTGATGCACCAATAGATAAACTTTTTTTTAAATAAAGTGCTTTTCCGTCACCAAAGAGGTAACTATAGTCTGTTTTTCTTAGCAGAGAGTGACTAGTAAACATTGAAAATTTTAAATACTAGGGCTGGGAAAAGTATGGATACTTACAGAAGATGTCGATTTGGATACCCGCTTAGGTATCGTACACCGATACCGACTGCAATCAGGTGTCAAAGTATGGATACTTTCGATACTTCAATATCTCGATTCCCCCAATACTTCGATACCTCCGATACCTTGATAAAAGGCGGCTATAAATGAATGTCCAATCCAGAGTGCTTTGGATTTTGGAAACACAAGCTATTTTGATAAAAACAAAAAAATCACAAGCTATTTGATGAGATATTCATTTATAGCCACCCGATACTTCCGATACCCCGATACTTCCGATATTTCCGATATCTCGATATCTCCAATAATACCGATACCTTTGATTTCTCCGATACCTTCGATACCTCCGATACTTGCAGTACCTCGATACCTTCGATACTTACGATACTTTGGTAAGTATCGATACTTTGCAGGTACCTAAAGACAGGTATCGCCCAGCTCTATTTTTTTGATTGGATAATTTCGAAAATAATCACAAATGAGTATTTAAAAATTAAACGCTTACTAGTCTCTTTCTGGTAAAGATAAACCATAAAATGTAACTGTTGGTTACTACGAAATTTTTACGGAAAAAATTCGAGCTGTAAGGCCCGTTGCCTACCTAAATTATATATTAATTTTATAAGGAAATTAAAAATTGTTCATTAGCGATTTTAATATAAGTTTGTAAATTGGGCTGGCCTAAGGTGCCAAGAGTTTCAGAATGTGCACGGGTACAAACAAATACATTTACAACACACCCAAGCGCACATTTGAGTTTGATTGTACATTTGAGAGTCTTGAGGGTCTCTGTATTTAAGAGTAAGCGGTACTTATGATTCAGCTAAAAATTAATCAAAGTATTTTTATAAAATAATGAAGAGGGTTGACATACTGACATAGTAGTGTTCATAGAATGTTAAAAAAAATAATATATATATTTTTTAATACCGAGCTGACAAATAATTTTTTTGTTAAAAACAAGGCTTCAGTTAGAGATAACCAGATCTGTTATTTATTTACCAAAAAATTCTGCTTTTGGTATTGTAAATTAGACACTTTTTCTTGGAGAACACCATCTTGCGTTCTGTTATTCACTTATAATGTTGGATAAAAAAACGTTTGAATTTGGTTCTTATTTTAAGGTAAATTAAAAGCTTTCTTGATTAAAAATTAAAATATGAAAACAAAAATTAGAATGGTATGCTCTAAGAAAACGTGTCTAATTTACAATATTAAAAACAAAATTTTTTTGGTAAATAAATAATATATCTGAGTGCCTCTAACTGAAGCCTTGTTTTCAACAGAAAAAATTATTTGCCCTCTTAATGCTTGAAACAAGTTTTTTTAACTATTTTTTTAACATTCTATAAACACTACTATATCAATCTTTTCCATTAAATTAACAATATATCTCGATTAAATTTTAGGTACCGCAAACCCTTAAAGCTTAGGTTTCTTGTGTCCCTGTCATGTTAAATAGTAGGAACGGTTTAACGTAGTTTGAAAGCCCTTTTGCCCTTCTCACTTTTCCTCAGTTTGGTGAATAGTCTACAGCCGAATTTTGCTTTCTAATTAATATTCTTAAATTATCTTTTGACTTACCTTTTGATTTTCTACGTGGAAGAAGCGCAAAATTATTGTTTTATTAACAACTGTTAGCTGGTGGCCCTTGTCAAACGTTACCATAAAATAATACAATCTAGACCGAGTTCTCAAGTTAAGCGAAGCGGCACGTTAGCTCCATCATACGTAAAATTTTAATTTTTTAACTTCTTACTATCAGTCTTTGTGCTTAAATATCAATCAGCAAACTATCCGATAAAAAAGCGTCTCAAAATAAACTTCACTTCCGTTTTGATTTTTCTCATGATATGGTGGTGTCAGAAGTCATAGAAGCAAGTTTCCTTGGAAAAATCAAAATCTTTTTGAAAACATCACCTATTATCCCGTCCCCAAAAATGCTGTGAGTTAATCTCAATATCGCAACGCCAATTTACGTTTTGATTTCTAACTAAACATGTAGCCCAATGCTTCCAATACCAACAGATTTCGAGATGGAAACCCATTTACATCTAAAGTAAAAGATTCAGCCCAGAGAGAAGTCCACGTGTCTCTGCTAAATCTTGTACAAATAGAGACCCGCAAGTCTTTAAGGCCGGTGTTAAAGTGGGCTATCGCTTATGTGAAAAATAGGCGTTTCTTTATGCAGATATCATTTGAGTTTAGCAAAATCAAATAAAATAAATTTATACGTATGTATATAAAAGCCAACACTTTTCTTACCGGGCTGACATATTTTCTAATCTCCAAAGAGTTTTATAAAGAAAAGATAATTCAGCTTGAAAAATAGTCCCAAATTAAACCTGAAGTTATTAATTATTTTCTCAAAAATACGTGTATACATTTATATTAAAATAGTGTCAACCCAGGCTCTAAAGTCTTAGGAATGCACCATCAAAAGAGCAAAACTCTTAAGGGGCCTTTCCCTAAATTCGGTATATGGAGAAATCAATGTAAAAGTTTATTACTCATAACTCAAAACCCCGTTCACATTTTTGAATGCGGTTTTTACAGTATTAAATTATTTACATTTCTAAAGCAGTGTGAAACAAAAAAATAAAAAATAACATTGTTGTTGTTAAAAATTATGATTTTTTTATTTAAATTTTTTTATAAATTTTTATTTAGTTGTATCTTGCGACTACATATTGGTCAAAAAAATGTGCAAAAAATTAGAAATTTAAATTTTGTGTAATAGTTTACGAGTAATTGGTTATCAACTTTTAAGATTCAATCTATTTTCTATCCTCTACAACTTGTCTTTCTCTTCATCGTAGTGGCTGAAGGGTAGGTCCAGGTAGTAGACCTTTTCTGAAGAGAGCTTTGCGGCAAAGCTATAAATAAAATGTATCTCACAATTGATAAACGAGAAGTAAAATTAAAAAAAATTGGAGAGATTCATGATGGTGTAAGATTTACACTGAGGTGATAATGTTATACTTATTCAACTTTTGTGCTGGCAATTGTGTACATATAAGGTTATTTGTATCTATTTCTAATTATTGCAGACAACTTTATAATGCAATTAGTTTTATAAAAAAAAATTCAATGCAGTAGCAGTACAGAGAATCATTCTCAATTGCGGTAATCCGTTTTGTTTACCTGTTGTTTGCCGAAGATTTTTGTTGACCCTTCATATGAATTTGGTCGTCGCAGTTCTTTTATCGTGTATCTAATAAAGTTTTTGGTTTAGATAAATTTAGCAAAGTATAAAGTACATACTTTCAGTTTTATTTCTAAGAAAATTGGAAAAACTCGGTCTTTCTGTATTATTGACAATTTATTATCTGTTATGCTAGTTTACCTGATACTAAACCAACGCGATATGAATGGGGTGGCTAATAAATTACAAAGTTTATCATCAAATACAATTTTTTTTTGAACAAATCTGTGTCTATTATTTTATTGTGTACCTAATATAGTTCTGGATTTAGATAAATTTAGCAAAGTATAAAGTACTTTCAGTTTTACTCTGAGAAATTTGGAAAAACCCGGTCTTTGTGGATTATTATGGACTGTTTGTTTTCTTTTATGCCAGTTTACCTGATACTAAACTAAGGCAACAAGAATGGGGTGGCTAATACGTTAGATATTATTTTTGTTATCAAATACAAATTATTTTCTTTTTTTTTTCCTTCTGAACAAATCTGTGTCTATTTTTTTATTGTGTATCTAATATAGTTCTGGATTTAGATAAATTTAGCAAAGTATAAAGTACTTTCAGTTTTACTTCTGAGAAATTTGGAAAAACCCGGTCTTTGTGGATTATTGACAATTTATTATCTGTTATGCTAGTTTACCTGATACTAAACCAACGCGATATGAATGGGGTGGCTAATAAATTACAAAGTTTATCATCAAATACAATTTTTTTTTGAACAAATCTGTGTCTATTATTTTATTGTGTACCTAATATAGTTCTGGATTTAGATAAATTTAGCAAAGTATAAAGTACTTTCAGTTTTACTTCTGAGAAATTTGGAAAAACCCGGTCTTTGTGGATTATTATGGACTGTTTGTTTTCTTTTATGCCAGTTTACCTGATACTAAACTAAGGCAACAAGAATGGGGTGGCTAATACGTTAGGTATTATTTTTGTTATCAAATACAAATTATTTTCTTTTTTTTTCCTTCTGAACAAATCTGTGTCTATTTTTTTATTGTGTATCTAATAAAGTTCTGAATTTAGATAAATTTAGCATTTTTACATTGAACACTAATGATGAATGAAAAATGAGATAAGCTGGCTAATAATGATTATCATCAAATAAAAGTTTGCTTGGGAAATAACAAATTTTAAAATTAGAAATTTATAAATTGTAATAATAGTTTTTCAACCAAAACAGTTTTTGTAATTTTTACGTTAGGTGTATATTAACGTTACGACTTACAATTAATTGCCCAGTACGCAAAAAGTATATTTGCAATTTAGTAAGTTTTTAATTTTGATTTGTTTGCTTATATAGTAAGCTATTAAAAATAGATTTTATATGATATAAAAGTCAGTGTAAAGTTTTTAGAGTTATGTACAAGCAGATATTACATTACTAATTATATAATATGCGACATTATATAACCAATAAAAAAAAATTTTTATTACAGAATTACATAAAAAAACCTTAAATCAACGTACTTGTCACTTGTGGCGACAAGAACGATTAAAACGATTGACTGCATCCAATTTTGGAAAAGTTTGTAAGTTGCGTGATACAACTGATAGAATAAAAACTGTAAAAAATATTGTACAATCAAATTTTACTGGTAATAAATTTACTGATTATGGGGTACAAAATGAACAAAATGCAGTTCGATCTTTTGAAATTAACTTTAATAAAAATGTTCAACTTTCTGGTTTACTAATTTCGAAAGAATACCCGTTTTTGGCAGCAAGTCCAGATGGTTTTGTAGACGATGACGGACTAATAGAAATAAAATGTCCATACAATGCCAAAAATTTAACACCCCAAGAAGCCATTAGACAAAAAATTATAAAATATGCAAAGGTTGATAATTATATATTTATTTTGTATAATTATTTTGTATTAGGTAAAAACTCTTTGTTTTATGTTGTCATGTTTGTGTAAATAAATCATGTAAATGTTTATGTAAATAACTTCAATAAAAGCAATCATTTAATAAACGTTTTTTTTTTGTATGATTTAACCTTATTTTTATTGAAATTTTTTATCAAAGTACTTTTTCAAATTTCTAAGAACACTATGTACTTAATGAAAAAGAAAGCATTTTGAAATGATTACTAATAGCAGAAGAAAAACTTTTACCCATACCAATAAACCGACCCAGGCCTACGATAATCGACCATCGACCTTCATTGTCGTGATGATTTTATGGCATCTGTCAATCATTTTAAAACCCATTCTATTTTCATAACACGTCGACTCAAACATTGATTGAATTTTTCTTTACGTCAGCTCTTGATCCGAGGCGAGTTGAAATTTACCGTTACGATTTAGGGAAAGGGGCCTTAACTAAAGTGTTTAGATTTGTTATCTACCAACTTAAATAATCGTTAATTTGTCAATCGTAACTGATTGCATTAGAATTATCGTTTAATAATATAATTACTATACATATTGTTTACATGAATAATATCTAAATTTATGTCAGAACATCAACAATCCAAAATTTTAATAAACTGCCAGGTAGCTAATCTGTGCAATTCGGGCTTCATGTTATTCCTTTAACTAGCCTAAAAGTCATTTGCAACGCACTCAAAGTTAGCGTCGATGCTGTAAACGTAGGCAAAATATATTTATCGCTTAAATGAGACAATTTGTTACGCAAAAATAAGCTAATACTGATTGAGTGAGTGACTATGCATGTGTTCTTTAGCTGTATTAATACCGTGTTTAAAGAACGTGAAGAAGAATAAAACTGGTTATTTTCACGCAAAATCACGGCAATGATTGCAAAAAGCTCGCTAGCGCTGAACCCTGGTAGTAAGTGATGTAGCGCGGTTGTAAAAATAGGACCTCAGATTTCATCTTGATTTTCTAAACTTTTAGACAGAAGTAAAAAGTACTTTATAGCATAACAGCTTAGAGTACTTGGATGTTATTTCGACTCTGATTTTATTTTGCTCTGAAGGAAGATTCTACGACAGAGATATACTCCTATTCGTTCTATAATATAAACAATATCCTGTATAATAATTATGGAATCAATAACTTTATAAAAATTTGAAATAGTGATGATCTTTCTTGCCTGCAAAACTACTTTGTGAGATAAATTTTTTTGATAAAATAGTGTCACCTTTAAAACTTGAAATATTTGTGACCAAAATGTGCGTTAGTTGGAAGTTTATTTATTATTGCTCATTCGGTAAATCTTTGAATCGAGTTAATTCGTAAACTCCTTCGAGTCCGTGAGCGCACATCAAAAGTCGCTCAGAAATAGTCTGCGTAAAATCGTTTATGCAAAGGATCGCCGAAACGTTGTTAATACGTTTACAAATTCCCGTAATCCTTTAATGATACGTCGCACCCAAGCGTCTAATTTTCTCCTGGAACGTTCCGGCCTATTAGGTCAGGGCCATTGCAAGCCATGCCAAAAAATCCTCATCCACTTCGATAGATTCTATTATCGGCAATCGACGTCGCCCTTCTCTTTAATATTCCGCAATAAAGCAATAATTCACGTGAGTCGGGGCGCGAGCGAGCCTTTTAAAGGGGAGGCCGCCCGTCTCTAACAGCTGTATCCTAATGCGAGAACAGATTTAATTACGTTGAGTCGAAGCGCAAGTCGTGTCCAAAGTAGACCGCGCCGGATTCTTTATAAATTACGGCCGGCGAAAAGAGATGACGATGCGATACTACACCTCGGCAAAGGCTCTCTTTGTGGGGCCGCCTCCGCTCCGCGCCGAATAAATAGCTGCTTCGCTCGCGCGACGCACATAACTAAGGTATTTTAATGTACTTAGGAGAAGGCCGCGGGACAAAGGAAGAAAGATTCCCTGGCGTCGTATGCACAGGCCGTAAAGAGACGCAACCTCTAATGCACGAGACATTCCCCCTGCCTCACTACACGTCGCATCACAGAGAGGTGGCGGCGATATCCTGCCGCACAAAAGATGCTAATTTGCAATTTCGATTCCGCGGAGCGGCCGGAAGTGGGATTTTCTCTCTTTATTTCAGCGTTAATTTGCGTCTAATAGACGAGGCGGCCTTTTCACCCTCCAGAGGCCATTAATGGCATTGGAGAAGGGCACCAATAGAGAATCCCCAATGCCAAAAAGTATTCCCCTTGCGCCGCCATTAATTAGTATTTCAAACTACCAACAATATTTTGTGTTGGTTTGTTGCAGTTTGGATCAATGTTAAATATTTCACATTATTAACGGGGATGGTATTAAATGTAGCAGAGAATGACAAAATATCTGACTACAATATGATGACAATATTCAATCATCCAGTTTCAATATTACGCCGCTTAAATGAAACTCTAGAGGATATTCATTCTACACTACAACAATTGGAAACTAAGTAGACAACATGTTTGGACAAAATCCCAGCTTTTGTAATAAAAGACTGCTAATCTAGATTATATATTGTTTCTTTTTAATTTAATTTTAAAGACCTTATAACATTCTTAACATACTGGACAACAGCCAAAAATGGTATACGTAAATACTTTTAAAAGTGCGCTTATTATTATCACAATTGCTAATAATGCAACACATTTAATTTAATTTTTAAAAGCAAAACAAATTTATAATAAACCACATCAGAGTTAGAATAGATGGTTTGATCTTTGACATATGTATGTATTATAAGTATACCCTATTTTTTAATTTAAAAAATGGTACTGTCTCTTTTCAACACATTGTTGTCTATGTTGCTATGTCATACAAATTATATGTTAAACAGAGACAGGCAACGTCATATAAATAAAAAATTGAGTGTATTATACATAGGTATAACAGTTCACCGCAGTGCATTTTGATTTAAAAGAACCCTTTAAGAGACAAAATATCTTTAATTGAATCATCGCAAATCAAAATGTATCATCTTTCTAAATCTTTTATCTACAATCACCTCCCTCAATAATGATAGCTATACTAGTCGGTTTATTACAACTACGACTATTCATAAAAAAAATCCATTACATTATAATCTATGTTTTGTTGTTACACTAAACAAACGTTTTTCTTGTATAAAAATATCGGGTGTTTTTTTTAAATTTGACGTTAAAGTTGGCTGTGCATTGTCGTTTGTGAACGCACCATAAAATAAGATCTAACCTCACTTTTGTATTTATTTGCAAAGTAGCAAAAGTCAATCGTCAAGATCAAAACGGTGATCAACAACATTCACATTTTGTATTCTTTGAACACTCATCTAACCTCTAGTAGAGCTAAACTGTCTTTTTCAAGACAACTTTTTGTAACTGATTTGTTTGTGGAGGTAAGAAATGTGAAATTAGTGAAAACAAAATCATAACCTAACATTTTGAACTTTTGTCGGCCTATTGTAGGTTCTAACTTGAAACAAAATGGTTTTGCTGCAAGAACATAAGATTTTTATTGTCGAATCTTACTCTCGCAATGGGCGGCGCGTAGAGTCCGTACACTTTCAGAACAGCACACCAATAAAAGTCTGCAGATGACAAAATAGTTTCGGGCCAGTCCCATTTGCAAATTGAAGGAGAAGAAGCCAAGCGGCACGTGGTCAGCGAAAGGTCAGCGGCGTTCGTCATTCTTGGTCATTCTGTTTAGTGTCGTTTGCTGACAGATTTTGATGACCCGACATGCTGTTCTGAAAGTGTACGGACTCTAGAAGGTGTTTGGCAATACTCAATTCAAGACTGTTATGAGGAATTTCAGGAGCAGTTTCCGGACATTGCTATTGAACACTTTTCCATGCTCGTTGAATCACTGCATTAATAATTTTTGTGAGACTGGGTCTGTTTCACGAAAGGAAGGTAGTGGTCGCCTGTGGTGGTCGCCTGTGGTGGTCGCCCTACGAAACGAAGTGAAGAAGTTATTAAAAATGTGTCGACGAATCCAAATGTGCCTAGATGAAGATGGTGGACATTTCGATTATTTGTTATAATTTTTTTCGATTAAATTGTAATTATAAACCGTAAGTAGAGCCGTTTTAATTTTAATCACAACAGTGAGGTTAGATGTCATTTTCTGGTTTGTTCACAAACGACCATGCACAGTCGACTTTGACGTCAAATTTAATAAAACACAAGATATTATTATTTATACATTGTAAGAAATGAAAGTAATGGATAAATTTTTATTTACTTATTTAATAGAAAGTAAAGACTAAAAAAACAAAAAAATATTTTAGAAAAGCGTGAAAATGGCATTTGGAACAGAAAGAAGAGTAACATAAAATATTCTTTTAAAAGTTGAAAGACGTCAACTGGAAAAATAAAATAGAACAAAAAACGTTTCAAAATAAAAAAAGTAAGCACAGAAAGGTTCTAGCAGATCTTAAAACGGTAAACAGTTTCTAAAGAAGTTTGAAAAACGATCATTAAAAAAAAACAAGCGAAACTACATTTAGATTTTGAAAAAAAAAAGAACAAAAAAAAACAAAAAAGTTTAAAACGCGACGTATTCCTTTAGAGGAGATAATAGTTATAACGAAATGTCTTCGAAAATTCTAAAGGTTACAAATCATTAATTGTTAGAATATTCTAGAATAGTCGCATGTGCTAAGCAACGGATAGGCCATGTAGTTCAGCGATTCTGTGAATGAATATTCAAGGCGATTTAAGTATGTTATTATGTTGTGTAATTATTAAATTGTGGGGTATTTGTGTAAGTTAAGTTGATGTTCAATAAATTAATTCTTTAAAAATGCGACTCTTTAAATTCACTGGGCAAATGATGACGTCATATGATGGTTTCAAACAAAATATTGTAAACCATTAGACCGTGTTTTACCTCAGTTAGAAGTTACAAAATAAAGAATCTCATTCAAAAATAGTATAATGTAACAATAGAAAAGTGTTAAAACTCTCTTGATGTACACACAATAAATATTCATGTTTATATATTTACATATATGTTCTTGTTTTGTTTAAAAGAAGACAGTTTGCGTCACGCTTGCGGACCTGTATTGTAAGAAACATTAAATGTGTCCACGTCACTGTAAGTTAGTTAGATTTTAAAGAACCAGAAAATTCCTACAAGTGCTAAACGAGTGATAATGCAAGGATACTTATGCCCGTGTATCATACACTGTTTTTAATAAAACGTAAAAAACACCCAATAGCACCAAACAATTGCACTTTGCACGACGCACGTTTCGACAACAAAGTTGTCATCCATTGTAGGGAATTAAACAGTTTTTAATGAAAACTGAATAATGACATAAGATATAAAACTAAAAATTAACACAAATCTTTAGAAACCAACACTGAGAACAAAAAATCCAAAAAAATCAAAAAAAAGTCTGAAAAAAATCAATAAAAATCCAAAAAATAAATAAAAAAATAGGTGAAGAAAAGCAACAGAAATCCAACAAAAAAATTAAATAAATTTAAATAAATAAAAATAATTATTTAGAGTATATAGTCATGTAAATGTATGCATGAAATCCGTGTTAAAGTTTTTGGCCGAGAATATATTGGCCATAATTGTCAATGTCAGTGTAAATCTCCATGTTTTTAAAAGATGACGCTCTTATTTTTAATTTTTATTTCATTCAATTTTTATCATATACTTACATTAAATACAGTGTAAACTGTAAAGTAACTTTTTTGTTTATAAGCTTCGTTCCTATAACTAGTTAAAAAATGTCACAGCTTTTACTTAACTATAAAATGACATTTTATTCATGACATAAAAATAAATAATGAATAATTAAAATTTTTCTTCAACATTGTATAATATCACACCTTATTATGATTATTTATGTATTTATGTAGATAAAAATGAAAGAATAATCCTGATTGATTTATAAGTGCTATTAAGCATATGTAAGTATGCATAATATGTAATAATAATAATCATCGAAGTTCATCACTTTGATTAAAAGTGTGCTTATTAGACGATGAATATTGTTATTAGCAATTAATGTATGAAAAAGGTATATCGCAGTTGGGGAAAGAAGGAAGCGTCACGTTGAGCGTTAAGCCCTCTGTAACGAGATCAGTTCCCGATCTGTTCGAGTGTAAAATGCAAGATAGACGTCGGATGTATCGAATATCAACCGAGCAATTGTGTCCGGAGCGGAATTTCGCAACTGGAATCCATTTCTGAAAATAATCGGTAGGGGAACGATAAACAGAATTCGTGAAAAGGAAATGCCCGTTCGCGATCGATTCCCGTGATGATTGGATAATTTTTAACCCTGTTTACGGTATAATTTCCCGGGGAATTGATTGCGTGGCAACATTTGATACCGCCGCTCAATTATCGGCATAGTATTTTTTTCGTTTCCCTCTCGTGAAAGGGGTAGATTTTTATCTAATTAATTCGACCGAAGAACCGGCTCGGGGATAAATCATTACCTTGTTATCATCCGATAAAGACGGGAGGGATCGTTCTCGCTCGCTTATATGCGGACACACCACGACGGAAAAACAAGAAAAAACGCTCCCATAAACATGGATCATAAATCTTCTCCCCGAGGGCCTCGACAAGTGGAAGTTTTGTTGTATCTCATTTTTTATTTAATAATTCGCGACCGATTCGAACTGGCCGACACGACGCTCTTCTAATACACGCCATTACGCACGAAATCCTAAGAAATTAAAGCGAACGATGCGATCAACGACGTCTTTTTATGGTTTTCGGGATACCTACTGGCAACCTAATCGTCCGGACGCAACACGAACGAGGATTTTGCTGATAAAGAGGTATGCGCCAAACGGCGAACGTTTTTTCGATCAAAATGCGACAAAGGATCAATCGCGACCGAAAACGCACCATAATCAGCGCGGTTCGGTCTACAACACTGGCGGCTTCCTTTATACATTCCTTCTACCAGAAAAAATATAACACGAAAGTTTGCGGTATGTTACGAGACCCACTATTATTTTTATAACATTATGTGGTAGGTGGGATATATCCACAACAGACATTCAACACTTTGATAGACATCTTTTTTCTGATATTTATTACCCGCATGTTATATTTTTTAACTCAACTAATTTGAAATCGCTATTCTGAAGACATGTTAGCTTATACCTACTTCAAAATACACATAACATAACATACGTAGACATAATAGAGTAACAGGTAGTATTGAAAGTCTGAAGTCAATACTCGCAGGTAGTGCATCAACACATCTGTTGATGTGTTGTTGCTTTTACTGATGATAAAAGTACACAGTTGCTTATTATTCCAATTTGGTCTTGTGGCGTTGCAACAATATTTACATTCAGTTTTAAATACCTATACCAAATTCCTCGAATTCGTAAATGTTATTTTGATGATTCTTATTTAGAAAAAGTTTGAACACGCATTCTCCTTTTTTTCGATGCATTTTACCCTGAAAAGTACTCCTACCTCTTGTTACAGAAATACTTTCCTGTTCTAATCTAATGTGAGTATTATGAATATGTCAAAAATTTCTTTTTTATTGTTGAAAACACAGATAGAATGACTCTTATGAACGCAAAGAGAAACGTCAAAAAAATTAAGATTCAAGAATACTAGCTGAACTAAATAATAGTTATTTGTAAAATATGTTGGTAGTAAATGTAAAAACACATTATGCGTAGAAAAAATTGTCCGTAAAGAGGAACTTAGTGAACAGCCTATATAATCTTTTTCCCGACTCGTTTTTGCTTGAAATAAGCATCCTCTAATTGTTCTTCCTTTCATGGAATCCCACATTCCCTTCCTGTCGTAATCCCTGGAATTGGTGCAAGTGCAAACTTAAAAAAGCCCTAAATCCCTCTTCAGGCATAAAGCGGCGGCGGTGTTGCGGGCGCGCGTGGTTAGACCGGATCGTGGCAGCTCAGATAAGGGGGCGGCGGTGGGC
Organism: Tribolium confusum; assembly: GCA_029207805.1. NCBI lineage: Eukaryota > Metazoa > Arthropoda > Insecta > Coleoptera > Tenebrionidae > Tribolium > Tribolium confusum. Next base: position 8,853,417 of record JALGAY010000003.1, read on the forward strand.
ATAAAAGCGTGTATGTGCACGTCGTTACGGGCGGTGGCGGCGAACGAGCGAGCAGTCATGGCACAGAGCGATACACGATAAGTGGGCCCGGATCACGTATATACGTTGCGACATACATAGGGTCACAGGGCCGGACTCTCCGCAACAAGACCATCTGGTCGTATCGAGCGCGTGAGAATTTTTCGTTATCTGCGAGGCATAAACGTGCCGATCGATAAGTGACACGCAAAGCGATAATTAACGTGTCCGAGGGTAACGGCGAGTCAGGGCCGGCGGGGCCCAACATGCTCGTTAAGCTTTTCAAAGGCGACAAAGGGCGACGTAAAAAACAATAAATTCGTTTTTTTAATAAAGCAGAAGAGATCTAAAAATTCTTGATGCTTTTCAAAAACAGAAACCTTGCATTTTTAGTAACAAAGAGGTTTTTCGTCATATTTTAAATATTTTACTCTCCTGAAATTGAGCATCTATCTGTCTCCCTTGCGTCCCTCTTTCCTGTGACCCAATGTTTGCATCACCCATGCAATTTGAGCGATTTAAGCGCTCAGTACATATCGTATAATCTGATAAAAACAATGGTGGAAGGACGTCGGCGACGTAACCGGCACTCTAATGAAAAAACATCGGCTTGTGCGCGTCAAATTAAACATTCCGAGATAGGAGGAAGGCGACTTTATCACATAGCTAATGCGCAACACTAAAAATTGCGATGATATTTTAACGACTCAATCCGATCCGGTTTCGATCTTCGTTTTGATTACCCGACAACACGAAAACCACGCTACAATGAAGAGATTTATCGTGTAACGATATTATTTTTTCGTACGAAACGTCTTCCGGTTAATTATGTCCAATCGACCGGATGTGTGAAAAAACGCCTTCCGTCACCGCACCTTCCCAATTAAAATATTTATTACCACGAGCAATGGAATGAATCGATGACAAGTTATAAACCAAGCGATAAACAGATGTAGTTATATAAAAGAGGGTGATAAAAGCTTCTCAAAGATTTTAAGGGCGTGAAGAAAAAATCTGATTGTAGCATATTCAGTACAAATTAAATTTTTAATTTAATTGAAGATACAGAAAACAAATGTAAGAACATGCTATGCTCCCGGAAGATAATTATACCTGTAAGCCGAGGTGAAACCGAGTCACGCTTATTATGTATATAGATGATAAAAGAAATTTCCAAAAATAAAAAATAAAAACGCAGTTTTATCAGAACTGATAGTACTGATAATAAATACAATGATATGAACAGATAACAATGACAGATTTTGAACATACAATAGGACTGCTACAGATTAATCTATATTAGAATTGTTTCATTCTGTAGTAGTATATATATATGAGTACTTCACTTGAAGATCTTCAATTAAAAAATAACTAAAAGGTGTTCATTTGAAAAAGTCATCAAGTTAACTATGACTTGTCAAATCTCATAAGAATAGGTACATGAGAGATTTGACGTATCAAAGTTAACTTGATGACTTTTTCAATTTTCAAAAGAACACCCGATACAATATTTATTAAAGTAACAATAATAAAAAGATAGAACGCCAATTTCGTGACATCCTGTCCCAAAATTCCAGCTCGTCAGTTCCTTTTTCCACCGAGTGTCCCCTCGCGGGCGCCCCTGTTGCACCTCGCGGTATTACCAACGGTTCCACGCCCATGTCGCAAACAATTAATTGCTGTCTGAATTGGTCTGGCCGGTATGCGATTAAAAAACCAAAAAGTCCCACCGAAAAAAGTCGTCCAAGACGCACTCCCGCGCACCATTTGATGAATTATAATCGGTGTATCCGGCCTGTGTCTCTTCTCGCCATCGCCTAATTCCGAAATCGGAGCAAATATTTAAAGGGGGATGAGAAATTAATTAAGGCGCCGCCGGAAACGGTCACTCGGAAAACAACAGGTTCACTCATAGGAACAGTATCGATCGGTGCAAGATTTATTACGCCACGTACGACGAGATAATGCGCTTTTTTTACACTTGGCGAAAAGAAAGAGTTCATTGCGGAGAAGGTTTGCGACTGATTGAGTGAGCCAAAAACAGATAATTCATATGCGAAATGTTTACGCATTCTTGGGATTTCGAAAGTTTTAAGGAAGTAACTGCGAGAAGTTGCTGCATCACGAAATGTGCAAGACGGCGGCAGTTTTTTGAATGGAAAGTTTCGCATTTGTGTGTTGGGACTATAGAGCGATTATTTGACAAATATAAGGTTGGACAAACTGACCTATTAATTTGGTTGTATTATCGAACTTAGCTAATAAAAAACGTTTTGCATTAAACAAAAAAAAATGTTTTATTTATACTATGCGCGACAACAAATTTTGACATTTACATAAAAAATTCTAAAAATATATGTAAATCTATTTTAAATTTTTGCTACAATAGTTAGTCACAGTCACAATATTAATCACGATAATAACAAATAATAGTAACTTATATGTCAAAATTGACAAGTGTTATTTTATAAGGAGTACTATTTTGCAAATACTATGCAAACTTCGGTGCAAACATTCCAAATAAGTTTGTGAACAATATTTGAGTATGAAAGAATAATTTGTGTAGCATAGCTGTTATGTCAATACTAATTGATAATAATTTTAATCTATTTACAAAATTAATCAATAAACAAATTACTTAATTACTAACAGATATAATCATATTCACCCCATTCTGTTTGAAGATTTACAGCTAGTTCTGACAATGTTTTTTATTTTTGATAATGCCACCACAGTTGCGCCCAAACCACCATAAAATTTTACAATTAGCTCTTTTTAGTAGTCAAATTACTAACTACTATATTTACTAAAGAAAGTGTACACTGTCGAGCATAGACTGAAAACATCTACACCAACGCGCTCCGCCTAAGTAGAAGCACAGTCTAAGCTTTTCGGTGTCCCTTTCTTTCGGTAAATTACCCTTACACAAATCAGATAAATGCTGTTGGTGTACCATTAAAAACAGTAACGAAAAAATCTTAAGCCAACTTAAGAACTGAAAACTACCAAAAAGAAGTGCAGTGCCAGCAAAAATTAATCTGAAATACACTATACATAACATTTTGACAATTCCATTGTTAGTTTAATTTGTTTCATATTAATAAAAACTTATTTTATTTTCATTTCGTTGTTGTTTTTCTCCTATTTTTGCCCAGTTCCTATATTTTTGTATTCGTTTTAACACGAAATCTAATTTGTCAAACTGTCACGATTCTGATTTCTACTACAACAGCATAATACCAATTACCGATCTGCGATATTATTTCGAAAACCTAATACATCAGTTACTTCATCTGTAAATCAATAAAAAACAAATGCAGGTTGTCCTAAAATTCGCAGACCAACAAAATGGTAAGCTTTTCGTAGAAAAAAAAAACTCTAAAAAAAACTCTAAAAAAAATTCGAAAAAATCTCTTTTAGTTTCCAAGATATAAAGCCCCAAACATAAATTTCTGCTTACTTTTATTTTTATGTGAATGGAATTTTGACTATATAGGTTTTGTTTTGTTTAATTAGGACTTTCAGGATGATTATAAGTCCCTTTGGAATATTTAGTCACATTTTTAGAAATGGTTTTGTTGTTTAATTTTGTTTAAAATGTGATCACAGAGATAATTTTTTACACATTTTTTGTGTTCCATGGGCCTTAAGAGGAGGTTTCACGCGCATTGCCACAGTTTTCACAAGTTTTCTTCCTTATTATCTAATGGAATTAAATGAAATTTTTGGAACACATTTATTTTTATATTATCTAGGTTCGTATGGATAGATTTTTTTGCTAACTATTTTAGAACAATAGCAATAAATTGTATCTTTCGAAAAAAAAATTTTTTCTTAAAATTGAAACCATCGAAACTTAGATAATGTACAAGTTAATGTATTCCAAAAATTTCATTTAATTCTGTTGAATAATAAGAGAGGGAACTTGTGATAAAGTTATGAACTACGCGCCAATTTTCAAATTAAAAACGCGCTTTCTAGATTGCTTAACAGATGGCGCGCTTGTCGTAACTTGGCGTTTTAACTTTCCTGCATCTAGTGGGGAATTATGGGTGTGGCTAATAGTTTCGAATCAGAAATTAGAGCATTTCGTTGCACGATTGACGGAATACAATCTGAAATAAATACAGATGTAGTTTAACTAATCTTTGTCGCTTTCTTAAAAAATCATGTTTTTAATATTCCATATTGTTTCAAGAATAAACTTAATTTATGTAGTCCCTTGATAAGTAATACCAATAATCACATTAATTCCTAAACAAATAAGCCGATAATTAAAAGATAATTTACAGGCAAACTATAAGTTTATCAAAATTAAGGTATAATCGAATGAATCTTGACGAATAATTCCATAAAGTTATGTGACATTCAGGTATTCGATGATTGGCGGTACTGAAGCTTAAACGGATAAATAAATTATTAATAAAATTTAACGAATGACTTTATTCGATTGTTTAAAATCATTTGATGAGTGATAGTAATTATTCGATAAACATAATTAGATCTTTATTCTTTACTAATTACTAATTAGATTTTTAATCTAAAGTCAGTGCTTTCTGTAATGATCTCAACTCACGTTATCAAATTGTTTAATAAAATTAAACCACATAATTAATATCAATTAAACTATTACTAAACGATTACTTTGATCATCTTTTGTTTTCATCGGTTGGCGTGTATTTTTTGTTTAGGTAACTTGAGTTGAGTTTTATGCTGCAAGCGTCAAGCGATAGACAAAACATGGTTTATTTTTTGTATTTAATTTATTCGACTGAATTTATGGATTCTAAGAAATGAAAGAATAAAAACCCTAACTTGTTTTCCTAATTTTTGCCTGTTGTGCATAACGTTTACCGATTTATTATTAGTCTCATTCTGGGCGAGTACGGATGTTCTGTTCCGAATTTGGTTTTTGAATTTGAGTGATTAAATAAATATATAACAATTATAAAAAACAACTGTGGCAATGTTAGAGGACGAAGATTTGGATTACGACGAAAACGAATACGAAGGCAATACAAATATGGCAACAACCTCAGCGATGGATACGGCAAAAATTAAAGACTATAGAAAAGGTAATAAAAAAAGAATGCATGCGAGCAGAAATAGAAAAAAAAGACGCATTAACAAAAAAGGGCAATTTATAAAAACAAATACAAGTGACGAGTCTGCAATAAGGGACACTTCCTTGGAACGGTCAAGTGGTGTGATTGAAACTGAAACTATAATTCCCGAAACAACTGTTTTAGAAGACTCGAATCTAATCAATGCCACCAATGATATTGAAGACTATGAAGTAAATGTTGAGACTGGTGATACTAAAGAAGAAACAGTATTTCAACTAGAAGGTCAACGAATTGTTGATATTCAGCATTTTATTGATTCATTGAAAATAATTGGTGACCATAACAACGTCATGGGATGCACACTAAGTAATATGGTTGTCCAGAAAGAAATCAAAAATGGTTTCCAATCCCGCATATTTTTTAAATGTAATATGTGCAATAAGGTCGAATCTGTTGAAACTAACCATGATGCTAATGAATCTTCTGTATTGGGAATTATGAATATTGGTGCTGGATATAACCATTTAGGACAAATTACAAGTGCTATGAATATGCCTTGTATGTCTTCGGGAAAATATCAGAAAATTCAAGAGAAACTATGTGATTCTTGGGAATCAACAGCTGTTGAATCAATGTTAGACGCCGGTAGAGAAGAAAAAAAATTGGCGATTGAATCTGGTGACGTAACAGACAAAGGAATACCATATATTACTGTAGTTTGTGACGGATCATGGGCTAAGAGATCATATCGTACCAACTACAGTTCCTTGTCTGGAGCGGCTGCAATAGTAGGCTACAAAACCGGAAAAGTTTTACACTTAGGTGTAAAAAACAAATTCTGCTTAACATGTAAAAAGGATGCAGATAAAGAAAATGTTCGAGAACATAAGTGTTATAAAAATTTTTCCGGTTCGTCTTCTTCAATGGAATCATTCATTATTGCTGAAGGTTTTCAACAAAGCCTAGCAACACATGGTTTAATTTATAAATTTATGATAGCTGATGGCGACAGCAGCGTTTTTAAAACCATTACAGATATAAAACCATATTCTCAGCATTCAATTATGGTGGAGAAAATTGAGTGTAAAAATCACTTACTGAGAAATTATCGTACTAAATTGAAGGAATTGTTCGAAAATACCGACTTGCCAATTATTTTGCGAAAAAAAATTAAGGTAAATATTTTGATTTTATATCTGATATGACGCATATAACTTAATCCATACTATAATACAGGGTTTCCACTTAAAATTTTCGGGTGCTGTAAATAAAGCAATAGAGTTTAGAAAAACTGAAAACGGTTCTTTACAAGACAAAATCAATTGGTTAAGAGCAGATATTTTGAATAGTGCAAGCCATATTTTGGGCGAACATAAAAAATGTGCAGAACTGCAATATTTTTGCGCTAAAGCACCTAACGATGGAGATACTTTAATGGCAGATTTTAAACTGACTCGTAAGTATAGATAAAAATTTTTGTTGTAGCATTTTGAATACATAGAATGCTCTTGTTCTTTTAGATTGCTACACTGATTTGATGAAATACGTTTCCAACATGGCAAAACACGCTAGAAGTTTAATCTACGATGTAAATAATAACATAGTAGAACAGTTTAATTCAATAATTGCGAAATACATTGGGGGAAAAAGAGTAAACTATTGCTTGAAAAGGTCTTATCAGGCGCGTTGTTCGGCTGCAACAGTAGCATTTAATACAAAAAAACCACTGTGTTTGCTTAGTAAAAAAATTAATAATAACAATGTTGGTATGTTCACGAAAAAATGGGAGACAAAACAACGTAACAAAGTTATTCGGGACAATTTAAAGAAGCGTGCTGCCAGAAGACAATTATTTAGAAATAAAAAGTCAGATGAGAACTACGGTGAACAGTGTCAAAAACCTGATCTTTCTGCTGACGAATTTGAAGCAGCTAAACAAGCATTTTTAGATATTAATTTTAAAACAAGAGAAGAAATAAGAATTTTGGAAGAAAACACTCGAGGTAGTGATTTACAAAGAAATAGCAATTTATGGCACACAGAAAGAAAAAAAAGAATTACTGCTTCGAGGTTTTATGAAGTATGTGTTAAGAGACCAAATACCAGCAGAAAAAATCTAGTAGCATCTATTGTAAGACCACGAGATATTAGAAGTTCAGCTATAAATCATGGAATTTTTTTTGAAAACACGGCTATAAACTCGCTAAAAGAACACCTAGGAATAGACAAAATTGACAAATGTGGACTTTTTATCGACGAAGACAATCAGTATCTAGCAGCTACACCAGATGGAGTAATTGGAGACGACACAGTTATTGAAGTAAAATGCCCATATTCAGCAAAAGATATAACACCAGAAGAAGGAATCCAAACCCGAAAAATAACATTCTGGAAAAAAGACAACAGCATAAATAAGCGACATAAATGGTACTACCAAATACAAGGGCAACTTCATGTAACAAAAAGAAAAAAATGTATTTTTGCTGTGTGGACATTTAAAGGTATTAAATATGAAGAAATTCAAATCGACAATAAATTTTGGAACCAAAATATGAAGAAACAATTGAAAACATTTTATCTCGATTGTTTACTTCCTGAATTAGTCGACAGCCGTTTGGATAGAAACATGGAAATTCGAGATCTTAGTTATGTAAAAGAATAATTTTTTTAGTTTTTGGTAGGTGGCGTATAATGTTAAATAATAACTTAATTAAATAATTAATACTTTTCAGGTATCTACTTAGAATTATAAACATTTTTTAATTGAATGAAATATTGAAGAAAGATAGAATGTGCCACGACAACTATTTCTTTTGGCTGTGGTAGTTTCGTCAAAAGCAAATTAATAAAAAATATAACCCTTAAAAATTTTCAATATGGGTTATTGGTAGGTACTGCAATCAATATGAGATAGCAATCTTCTTTTTTTATTATTACTTTTTTTAACAAACGTACATTGGATTTACTTTAATTGATAATATCATTTAAGCGCTTATGGCAATGTCATTTTTCAGATAACGATTTAACTAGAAATTTAAAAATTTGGTTTTTTGGTAGACTTTTTTGCAACTAATAAATGATGAATATCTAAGTTTTAAAAATTAAACAGTATATTTTGTTCCTTGATAAACTTAATCAGATGTAAACAAAAAATCTTAATTTTGAACCGAAAAATTACTAATGAGCGAAAAGAATGACATCTTCGTCGATTAGTTGGAAGAAATTTTCTGAAACCAACCAGAGCAAGTGAATCCGACTAAGTGAGAGCTTTGGGTAGAAGACTGTCTACGACAACCATTTATTCTCGAATTGACTTTCTTCATTTCGTCTTTATCTTCGTCTTCTGTTAACTGTTTAACACAGAGCTATTAAGATGGTATGGCTTGCTCAAAGGTTGAAGTGGAATAATGAATACCACTAAATCGTCTTCAATGTCGAACTAAGGTTCTGTTTATGGAGCTCCGACGGACATATTTGGGTTAGAAAACATCGGGAATAGCCACAAAATATGGATCTTATTGTAAGAAGGCACAGTGGTGTAATACTTCGTGTTATATTAAACATGCTATGATGTGCTGAAGATTGTTTTTGTTTGAGGAGGTATACTACAAATTATCAAATTTTTTAAATGTTCCTCATTTATTAGACGCAATAAGTGTAACAAAATTCTAAATTGTTATATTCTAGTTAAATCGCTGTTAAGTACAACCATACAGGGTGTTATGGAAATGAGTGCAAATATTTTAACCTGAAATACAGCACCACAAATAATAAAAATCTGTAAAAAAAATTTTGTCCTATCTCAACTAACAACAAAATTACAGGCCGTCAAAGTTGGGTATAAAAAAACATCTTTTTGTTATATCTGGAAAACCGCTTAACCGATTAATACCAAATTTGGTACACAAATGAAGTTGACTGTAGTCTTTCTATTTCTACTAGCAAAATTTTGCTGCACATCTCAATTTCAAGTTACGGCACTTTTTTTCACATTTTGGGTAATTAACCAATTTTTTTCTTATTAATTTCCAATTTTTGTAGCAAAAATGAATATGCCAGTAGATTCTACATAAAACTGCAAAAATGCAATATTATGCTAAAACGTATCGTTTTCGAGATATTTACGTTTAAAGTATAAAACTGACTTTTCATCTTTAACTTTAGCGTCCTCTAGCTCCTAAACGGTGCAACTTAGTATAGAGGTAAATTGTGTTAAATCGCTTTATTTTGACCTGAAAAACCTATGATAGCCCTATGTTAAAAAAAATGTTATACGTTTTGTAATAATTAATTTTTAGGTTATAATTTTGTTATCAGTTGAGATAAGACAAAATTTTTTTTACAGATTTTTATTATTTGTGGTGCTGTATTTCAGGTTAAAATATTTGCACTCATTTCCATAACACCCTGTATATTTGGCGTTTAGTGTATTTACTTGTTTTGAATTCCTTCTTCCGACGTAATTATCTATCTAAACGACAGTATCTTCTTCAATTACATCATCTAATGTAGCTGCTAGATACGGATTTTTTTCATTAAAAAAATGTTTCGATCCAAACGGCTATCGACCAATTTAGAGAGTAAACAATTGAAAAAAAAGCTATTAATTGTTTCTTTATATTTTGGTTTCAAAAGTTGTCAGTATGAATTTCTTTATAGTTAATGTTTATGGCTTGATGTGACAGGACATACATAACCTCGAAACATGCGGTTAGACTTAATAATGATATAAATTCTGAATTTAAGCCCTGAAGAAGCTCTTAATCAATAAAGAGCGAAACGTCATCAAAAATCTAAATTCTTTGAACAAACAGTCTTTATATTTAATTTTTTTACATGGCCGCACAGCAAAAAGTTATTTTTTTTCTCTGGTTACATGAAGTTGCTCTTGTTTTTGATAGTACCATTTATTTATACAGCTTATTTATGCTGTTGTCTTTTTTCCGAAAAGTTTTTTTTAAGTTTGGATTTCTTCTTCTGGTGTTATAACTTTGGCTGAATATGGGTACTTTACTTCAGTAACAGTATCTTCTCCAATTACCCTATCTAGTGTAGCTGCTAGATACTGATTTTCTCCGCCGATCAAAAGTCTACATTTGTCAATTATGTCTATTCCTAGATTTTTTTTGAGCAATTTTATGGCCATGTTTTTAAATATAATTTCATGAATTATAGTTGGACTTCAAATATCTCGTGGCCTTACAATAAATGCTACTAGATTTTTTCTGCTGGTATTTAGTTTCTTAACACATACGTCATAAAATCTCGAAGCAGAAATTTTTTTACTGTGTGCCATGAAGTGCTATTTCTTTGTAATTCACTACCTTAGGTGTTTTCTTCCAAAATTTTTATTTGTTTTCTTGTTTTAAAATTAATATCTAAAAGTGCTTGTTTTGCTACTTTTAATTTGTCAGCAGAAAGATCGGGTTTTGACACTGTTCACCGTACTTTTCATCTTACTTTTAATTTCTAAATAATTGTTTTCTGCCAGCACGCTTTTTTAAATAGTTCCTAATAACTTTGTTCTGTTGTTTTGTCTCCCATTTTTTTTAAACATACCAAGATTTTTATATTTAATTTTTTACTAAGCAAACACAGTGGTTTTTTGTATTACATGCTACTGTTGCAGCCAAACAATGCGCTTGATAAGGTCTTTTCAAGCATTCAAGCAGTAGTCTACTCTTTTTACCCCCAACGTATTTGGAAATTATTGAATTAAACTGTTCTACTATGTTATTATTTACGTTGTAAATTTAACTTTTAGAATGTTTGACAGTGTTGAATACGTATTTCATTAAATCAGTGTTGCAATCTAAAAGAACAAGAACATTTTATGTATTCAAAATGTTACACCAAAAAATTTATCTATACTTTTGGGTCAGTTTAAAATCTGCCATTATTAAAGTATATCTATTGTTTTAAGGTTTAGTGCAAAATATTGCATTTCTGCATATTTCTTATGTTTGCCTAAAACATAGCTTGCACTATTCAAAATATCTGTTCTTAACCTATTGATTTTTGTCTTGTAAGGAATAGTTTTTATTTCTTGCCTTTACTTATTTTTTTAAAAAAAATAATTGGCAAGTCGGTATTTTTGAACAATTCCTTCAATTTAGTACGATAATTTCTCAGTAAGTGATTTTTACACTCAATTTTCTCCACCATAATTGAATGCTGAGAATATGGTTTTATATCTGTAATGGTTTTAAAAACGCTGCTGTCGCCATCAGCTATCATAAATTTATAAATTAAACCATGTGTTGCTAGGCTTTGTTGAAAACCTTCAGCAATAATGAATGATTCCATAGAAGAAGACGAACCGGAAAATTTTTTATAACACTTATGTTCTCGAACATTTTCTTTATCTGCATCCTTTTTACATGTTAAGCAGAATTTGTTTTTCACACTTAAGTGTAAAACTTTTCCGGTTTTATAGCCTACTATTGCAGCCGCTCCAGACAAGGAACTGTAGTTGGTACGATATGATCTCTTAGCCCATGATCCGTCACAAACTACAGTAATATATGGTATTCCTTTGTCTGTTACGTCACCAGATTCAATCGCCAATTTTTTTTCTTCTCTACCGGCGTCTAACATTGATTCAACAGCTGTTGATTCCCAAGAATCACATAGTTTCTCTTGAATTTTCTGATATTTTCCCGAAGACATACAAGGCATATTCATAGCACTTGTAATTTGTCCTAAATGGTTATATCCAGCACCAATATTCATAATTCCCAATACAGAAGATTCATTAGCATCATGGTTAGTTTCAACAGATTCGACCTTATTGCATATATTACATTTAAAAAATATGCGGGATTGGAAACCATTTTTGATTTCTTTCTGGACAACCATATTACTTAGTGTGCATCCCATGACGTTGTTATGGTCACCAATTATTTTCAATGAATCAATAAAATGCTGAATATCAACAATTCGTTGACCTTCTAATTGAAATACTGTTTCTTCTTTAGTATAACCAGTCTCAACATTTACTTCATAGTCTTCAATATCATTGGTGGCATTGATTAAATTCGAGTCTTCTAAAACAGTTGTTTCGGGAATTATAGTTTCAGTTTCGACCACACCACTTGACCGTTCCAAGGAAGTGTCCCTTATTGTAGACTCGTCACTTGTATTTGTTTTTATAAATTGCCCTTTTTTGTTAATGCGTTTTTTTTCCTATAGCTACTCGCATGTACTCTGGTTTCATTACCTTTTCTATAATCTTTAATTTTTGCCGTGTCCATCGCTGCGCTGAGGTTGTTGACATATTTGTATTGCCTTCGTATTCGTTTTCGTCGTAATCCAAATCGTCGTCCTCTAACATTGCCACAGTTGTTTTTTATAGTTTATATTTATTTAAGCACTCGGAACACAACAGCTAGTGTACTCGCCGAGAATTAGACTAATAATAAATAAGTAAAATGTAAAGGTTGTGCACATCAACTCAACTTGAGTTAGCTAAACTAAGTATTACATTTTGTTGCTTATAACTAAGCCTCAGTTATTGTAAAGCTGAGATAAATTACAATCTGTAATACTATTTCCATTATACTGTGCGAGCGAAAATGAGCGCAACCGGAGCAAGTTTTGGTAGTTTGTAGGTATAGTTTTGCTTGTTCAAGTAAAATGTGCACAACTAACTCTAACTTAGTCTTGGTTTTACCGTACCGAGCGTTCCAAAATTTATCTCAAGAAAGAGGTAGATATATGGGATGGTTTAAAAGTATGGAATAAAATTGTAACCTGACATAGAGCACCACAAATGATGAAAATCTGCAAAAAAAATTTTGGTTTATTTCGAGTGTTTAATCGTTAATTTAATTAATTTCTTCTGTATTAATTTGTAAAGTTTATTAGGAGTATTAATATAATTAATAGTGTATTAATTTGTAAAGTTTATTACGAGTTATTGTAAATTGGACTAGAATAAAAAAATATTTTAATCGCAGATGTTTTGTTTTATACCTACATAATATGGCCGTATATGTCTAAAGTTTTATATTGGCGAAAGTAGTTATTAATAGAGTGACCGTATTTTACACTTACTTGAGTAGAATTGTGTATTGTGCATTGTGCTACAGTTCAAAAGTTTTTGAAATACACCTCTTTTTTGCAAGATGTAAAAATTGTAAATACCTGTCATGTATTTTCAATTGAGTTTTTAGTAATATTCTATTAAAATATTTCCTTTTGTTATACTTTTGTCTTTTTGATATTTTTTACAATAAAATGTTTCGGTTCCATGGTTTTCTTACACAGCTAACACGTTTCCTGCTAATGTCTCTCTCAAAACGTGGATGAAATCCAAGAAAATAAAAGTCTTGGAGTAAATAATTACCCTTTTCACTTTATGGTTGGACCATTAATAATATAATTTTTAGAAGAAATTTCTTCTACCAAAAATTATTTTCTGTGTTATGTTAGCGACAATACTTCTCTTATTGTTTAAAAAAAATTTTTGTTACGAGAGTTTTGTTCTTCTATATAAAGTTTAAACAGATCTGTACTTTTTTACTTATAATTAAAATGTTATTAAATTACCCTAGTTGTAATGCGAACGCATTTTGTTGACATTAGGTATATTGTGTAGTAAGCTACCGAGGAAATAAAGCAAATATGAGTGAAATTAATACCTTTGTAACAAACTCAATCTCAACGTTTAAAAAAAAAAAAATAACTAAAGTTTTTTTAAAAAAAACTTTGTTTTAAGATTTTATTTTTTGACGGTAAATTGACATTTCTTGAGGCAACTTCTTGTACATTGTCTAATTAATAATAAAGTAAAACCTATATTTATAGTAATATAATAGTAAAGTGGATTTTTTACATGAAACTTGTAATTCAATATTTTAAAATTAAAAAAAAAGTTATTTGATTTTATTTATTAATAACCCTAGGAATATCGTTCATGTTTCGGCTTTCAACTAAAAAAAAAATGATTTGATAACGTTACTAATGACGAAGGTATTGTATTTTACATCTTGAAAAACGTTAAAGTAAATTCTACTAAAATAATGACTTTATTTATTCCAAAAAATATGTTGAATTGGCAATGAAAAGTTTGTAAACATTGTAATCATATTATAAATTATATGAGCTGGTATAAGTAGTGACATTCTTTAGGTCTCAAAGTCAGTTTATTTTTCTCAAGGGCTAAATCAACATGAGGAACCGATATACTTCTGCATACTGAAAGTGATTAGCGAATTAAATTGTTTCTGTATGTCGAGCCGGGTCGGATCATTCGGCAGCAATGTCATTGGTGGGGTCAAGTGGCGAGAGGTAGTAAAGTTTGCTAGAGTGGATGGTGGGGAAGGTTTGTCGGTACGGCCCACGAGCTACCTCGTAACACACCGATCCCCCTCAGGTGAAACGTTCGGGACCATAATACCGAGTCTTAAATAAAAACATGAGTCTCCAACTTGATCAGCAAATTTTGGGATACCCTTAGGATACAATCTTAGGTATTTACCATTACATTAAATATTAATCAAATAGAAACATTGGCAAGAAAAGACCGTTTTTATACCATGTTTTTCTACGGTCTAGTTGACAAATTTTGTCAAAAGAGTAAATTAGTTCTATTGACTAACTTCATACTTCATCGTCAGCTAAACAAACTATAGATGCTTAGTTAAAATAAAAAAAGTAAGTAGAAGACAATCATCACACATGTATTTACAGTTCCCCTTATTTGGTTTAAGGGGTCACTTGAATTAATTGATAATACAGTCGTCTGTATACTCACTTGTGTAACAAAGCTTTTTACCCATTTTGGGGGAGACCACATCCCCAGTAACCTCCATTTCTAAATTCGTTATTGTCCCTGCTTATTGTACACAAGAATTAACGAACGCAAAATTGAAAAATTATTTTAACAAGAAAAATTTTTGGGAAACACCCATGTTTACATTTTGTAAAGTAAGCAAAACTATCTGACTACTACGTGACAAAAATGACAGTCAGAGACTTTAGTTCAACTTCAAAGAGGTTTTAAGTAGACATGTAACAAAACGGTCTGTTTTTAATAAGAAAACATAAAAGAACATTTACGGGTAAGTCATAATACCGACTTTCAAATATGTAGTTAATTCCTCACCGAAATTCTCTTGGGTAGTAAATAATTAATTAGAATTCATAAAAAAGGTTAATTATGTATTATTAGATCATCTTCATAAATATTTATCTGTAATAAAATACAAATTTTTCTTAAGCATGAAAACTTGTGCATTACTACATTGACTCGTAGATAGTATCAATCATTGTTTTTTCAAACTTATTTTACAATATTCTTAAAACTAATTTAATTTTTTTTTGCTTTTTACATGTGGGCTGCGGAGGCTTAAGGTCTTTTCAGCGTTCGTAGATAGTAGAAAAATGTTCGGACATAAAAGAACTGAAGTTGTGTAGTAAATATTTTATTTTCAGTGAAAAAAATCTTTAAAGTGTTTAATTACTAGGTACTTATCAGTAATTACTTAGTTTTTTACCATGTGAACAGTCGTTTATCCTGTTTCCAAACTTTGTAATATTTTATTTATTTATTCCTGGTTTCTTGTTTTTAATTTCATATGAATATTAGATATTTTTTTACAATAAAAACATAGAACTATGTAGCTATTTTTTTTCCTTGTGTGTGGTTTATATTTAGCAGAATTTGTCACTTAGTGTATATTTCTTTCCGTATGTATTTAATCTTTCATGGCGTCAAGTTTGTCGCTTATTATTTATGCCAGTTTGCAAAAACGCCCCGCCCCCTTTGATACGGGCTTCTCCCCGGAGAAGTGTCAACTCACACACATACCTTGAAGGGCGCATTGGGAACATATAACGGCGGATCCTTGGCAGATCCGGCCAACTTTTCGTTAACAGCGGGAATCCCCTCGTCGGCGTCACACACACTGTACCGTCCCACGATCGCGTCGGCGGGCTTGGCCTCGTACCCCGCCGGTTTGCCCACGTGGAAGCCCTTCGCCTTAACCCAGAACCGAAACTTGGAGTTGTCAGCGCTGACAATCTCCTCGCCGCGGAGGGTGCGCAAAATCCGCGCGTACTTCTTCAGGGTGATAGTCTTGGTCTTGGCGAGGTCGCCGTAGGTCTGGATGACCCATGGTTGGTAGGTGGCCAGCATGTCGTCCTTGTTGTCGACGGCGAGCCGCTGTCTCTTGACGTTGTTGTTCTGCTCGGCGCGGCTCTTGGGTGCGGGCGTGGGCGTTTTGCGTTTGGGCGCCTTCTTGGGACGCGGGGCCTCCTCCTGGGCCATCTTGCGGCGCACTCCGCGGTCGGTGAGCATCGCAGTGGCCATGTCCTAGCACTGGAATTCGCACACTGAGTTAGAGAGCCGAGAGGGCTGCGCCCATAGCGCGAACAAACTTAGCGGAACTTCCGGCGAACGCTCGCGCGGTTAGTGAGCTGCGAGACAGCGCTTGCTGCGATAAGATCGGGACGCCGGGCTATCCCGTACTGGTGCGTCTCTGTGAAGCACCGACATGGTCGCGGGACCCTCTGTCGGCTATCCCCACCACTCCACACACCGGCCCGTGCACGGATCGCAGTAGGCGCCGCTAAGCGGTGCGGTCTCTCGCGCTGTCGATGTGTAATAAATGGTCATTCCGTATTTAGAAGTGCACAACTTGCGTAACTGTTTTTACTACGATTTGAAGGGATGGTATTAAGCACGATCGCAACAAACGTGATATTTATCGGAGGTTTTGTATTTTTGTTTATTATCGCGTTATCTTTTCTGGTTTATGTTATGAACATGGTTTTCGATTCACGTTCAAGGTTTCGGATAAAAGATTGCGGAAAATGTCGATACCTGATACCTGTGACAATGTGACTCCATAAAATACAGTTATTAATATTTACAACTGATGTGTATACGTTTTGTATGCTTTTAATCATTTATGTATTACAAAACAAAAACAAAAATACGTGAACTTATTAACTTCTTTCGCAGTCGAGGCATATACATTCTTTTCAAGTCACCCACCAATCACTATTCTAAATCATTAAAAAAAAAATCTGTAATTAATGTTAAAAATCTAATAGATGGTAGAAATCATTGCATCTGGTCCATGAAAACTAATTTTAAGGCCAAATTATAACGAATTATAATTAATTATGATTAAAGGAATTATAATTAATTAATTTTTAGTTATTTGATTGGTTTTTATCAATTAATTTAAAATTCTTCATGCCACGAAAACCTCTTTTTACTATGTTTTAAATAATTTTAATTTTTTACATTTTTTTGATATTTATACTCACACTCATGTGTATTCACTCATACTTACATGTATCTACTCATTTCGAAATGAGTTACAGAAACAATATTTTTTAACAATAGAGTAATACTTAATTATTTCAATAATTTATAATGTTTATAGGACTGAAGCTAACTCTTTATGAAATCTGACAAAGATCTTCGGTCTTTTTTTCTATTAAGCTGCAACGGTTTTTATTCGGGATTATTCGCAATTAGTTTTTTTGTTAAAATTATTTACAACTAAAGCCAATCTTTCTTGGGCAAATGCATAAATTTTAAATAGAAGCGGAAGTATCCTATAAGTCACATATGTATAGTGACTACTGCGTAAGAAAATGAACCACTAAGTTACTATCATAATGACAACATCTCACTTATTTGTTATACATGAGACAAATTTAATTGGGTTGACTTCATAAAAGCTGTTGAATTTAAAAAAAAAACCAAACTAAATAATAAATTTTGATTTATGATAGTCCCTGATAAGGACAGTTCATTTCGAACTTAAGTCAGACCATCAAAGCTGGCTATCAGATAAAACTGTAATAAATCAAAACTAATCTCTAGTACCTATGGTTTGACCTTCCATAAATTCAACAATGGTTATTACTCTGTTTATCGCAATCTCTTATAAAGTCAGCCCACTTAAATAGGTATGTCTCATGTATGTTATAAAAATTGCAAAACAGACACGTTAAATACCAAGAAACTATATTGTTTTAAGATCTACGCATTAATAGTTTTATTTAGTGCACTGGGAAAAACTTTTTTCTGTATTTTGGTTTGTTTCAAAAATATGCACAATTTTTGGTTTTTGTTATATCATATCTTCATGCCAATTATCTTGTGAACTGAATGATGAATTAAATGAACTCTTTCTTTTTTGATATTTAGCTGATGTTATTGAGCTTGTTATGGGCATAGTTTTTTCGTGATGACTTATTTAGTCAATAACATTCGTGCCATAAATAACTATTCTTTTAAGGATTTAAAGTATCACAAGGTGTCGATTGCTCTTAAAAAATGCGAATAATTTTAAAATAACGAAACACATTACGACTTACTTTTTTTTAGTTTGAAAATTTACTTGTTTTAAAACTTCTCTCTACTAAGTACCTATTTATTAGAAATTTATTAGAAATTAGAATCTGTTTAGTTTTATATAAGCTCGACCTCTACTATTTTTATTACAAACTCTTCAACTGAATAAAATTACTATTAGCAAAAAATATTGCAAAAAATTTTATTTTTTTCTTAGCTATATTTGCTAAGCTCAGGTATCAACCACTCTTGGCTTTTTTTTAAATAAAAATTGTTTATTATGATGATGGCTCGTTAAAAAGTAGGAACGTGTTCAATTCTACACTTTTGCAGTTTGGTAAACCGATAAGCGCAAAACGATTTTTAACAATTTTAACACTAAAAAAATTTAAAAAGTTTGTTTTGCAATTTTTTTGTATTTCAAAGATTATCAATTGTAAAAATTTATAGTGTATCGTATTATGTCAGCAATATTTCATTTCAATTGTTGCCATAGTCCAGGGGAGACCATGGAGAACCACGATGGAAGCGATGGATGGAACCATGAGTCCGAAATCCGAATGAGATGAAGAAACATATCTATGTTATATTTTATTAACTTCAACGTGGTTATCAATTAACATAATAAATGTTCTTCTAAAAGATAGTTGTGCAGCGGTGAACTCGCACACGGTCTTACCAGGAGTTTATCGGTAGGCCCTGCGGCCGCTGAGGGTCCCTGGGTTACTATATTCCCACATTTAAGCAATTTTTTTTTTTTAATTTTTAGAATTAAAAAGTAAATCTAAATCAGTTACTTCCACTTCTTATAAATCGTATTTATGCTGTTTTTTATAATAAAAAACAAAGAACAGCGATAAAGGAGAAGCGACTAAGTCATAATGGCAGCGATTCTTAAAATACATACTACAGGATAACGGCACACACCTACAGAATAAGAATTAAAATAATGAAATTAAATAAATTGTACCTTTAACGATTTTTTAAGCAAATTCAGTTTTTACCTTTCTATCAACGCAATCACACTAATAATTATACAGTTTTTTACAAAAAGGTAAGTATATTATAGAGTCCGTACACTTTCAGAACAGCACACCAATAAAAGTGTGCAGATGACAAAATAGTGTCGGGCCAGTCTCATTTGCAAATTGAAGGGGAGGAAGCCAAGCCGCACGTTGTCAGCGAAAGATCAACGGCATTCGTCACTCTTGGTCATTCTGTTTAGCGTCGTTCGCTGACAGATTTTGATGACCCAACATGCTGTTCTGAAAGTGTACGGACTCTACAAATCTTATTGGGTTTCCTGTAACCTTTAAATTTTAGAAAAGAATGCAAAAAACAAATTTGTCTTATACAAATATTTATGGTTTTTGAGATATATACGCTGTAAAAAAATTTTTCAAAAAACTTTTTTGGTATATGACAGCACTGTTTTGAGCATATAGATTTTAAGATATACGATGGAAAAGTTTTTGTACGGATCTCGTATCGCATTGGTATCGGTCGTGTGTTGGTTGTGCTTTTGCATGATCTCTAACGCACGTACAAAAAAGATTTTTTCTTAACTGAGTTGATGTGTATAGGATCTCTAAATATTTAGGTTTGCTTAAGTCAGTGGTTCTAAAATATTACAACGTGCGCTATGCATTTTACTAAGCAAAAATTATAGAATCAAATTTTATAAACAATAAAATGCAAATAACAAGCAAAAGTAATCGTAAAATCAGAAAGACTATTAGTTCCCAGTACAATATCCTTAAATTTTTTTTGACACATACAAATGTAAAATTTTGTGAGTGCCTTTCTTGCAACGAGTCCGACAAACTTATATAATTGAAAACTTTTGGCACTGCTGCGTTTTCGAATGCCGTCATACCGACATCTTCGGGGTGGTGGACACTCCATACGCAACATGATTTTTGTCGGACAAGTTGACCACTATTTTTAAATTTTGAAATTATAATAGGGGACTATAGTTTTAAACAAAAATAATTAGTTTCTTAACATTCTGGTTTGGCTCAAGAAGTAATCCAAACAAATATTACTCGATTCTCGTAAATTGGAGGCTATTTATTGCATTGTTTAGGGTTTTCTCAAATGCTCTGAGATTGGGCTTAATCGGGTTGAAGTTGACACCCTTAGGCTAAAGTTTTTATCTATAAGTACTCGGGCTTCTAGTTGAGTTGTTGATACCAGCTTAGTCTCGTCAGGTTTACAGTAGCTCTTAGAAAACTGATTGTGGTGGCTGTTTGTCAGAATCTTGCTAATTAATTTGCCCATCAATATTTTAGCAAAATATTCAAACTGTTACGTGCTACAAATATAAAATTTATGAAGGATGCAGGAAAAATGTCGAATGTTAGTAATGTCGTAGATAATAAGGGCTGATTCTATTAGATGGAGAAGAAAAATTGAGATTAGTGGCAAACCGCTAGTTAGATAGCTGATTGGTATGGTAGAAGCATGGGCATTTGATATGACGAGTTATTGCTTAAAACAATTTTAATGTGAAATGTCGCGACGGATTGGATTTGTTCAATTGGTTGCCACGTTGCGCTAGAGAACATCTTTGCTAGGCTAAGTTAATTTCAAGACCTTATCAGTTATTTGCGTTTAGTTTTAAAGCCTTTTCGATCTCTTGCGTTTAGTTCTAAGGCGTTTCCGGTGCCTTGTAGGTACTACTTTTAAGCGATTTAGGTTTACGTTTCTTACATGTAATAATACTACTATTTAAGGCTTGGTGTAAAGGTTCTAAAGTTACATTGCGTGCTGTTGAAATGTGGTGATAAATCGGAAGATACTTAGAAATTGAGAACAATCGATTGACAGACCTCCTGAATCCAATTTTAATGCCTAATGGTGCTGCTTGGAGGTTTCAGTGGTGTGGAGTGACGTGGCTGCGAAATCTTACTGGTAAAAAGAGAGCGACATGAACCTGTTGTCGAAAAAGTAACTTTCGAACTGAAGTACCTTTAACACTGTGGATGTTACGATTATCATCATTAAAAAAAGTTTAAAGGAATCAGAGATAAAAATTGCTGCGAAGAAATTTTCGACGTCATGCCTCACGTTGTAGGTGAATTCGTCGTACTCATCACAGTCACAACTATTCCAGACCCTAGTAACATCTTGCAAATTACGTCCAAATGGAGAAGGCCTTACAAGATCTCAATAATATAAACTAGCGGCCGCTAGAAAGTGTCTGATCACGGATGATACACTCAGATGTTGCTGCTACCGACAACATGAAACTTTGGATTAACTAAGTATGGAGAGAAGTGGACAAATAGTAGACAGTTGGTTTTAAGTACGGTAAACAGCGAGTAAAAGGGCTACGAGGCAGGAAGTGGTTGCGTTCGGTCTGTTCGTTGGATTTGGAAAACACGTGCTACTGGTCACATTCTGAAACCGTTCGTCGAGCCTGGTGAACGTCGGGTCTAGTGACTGGACGCAATGTGGGTCGTGCTGGTCGCGTCCGCTCTGGCCATTGTGTTCACATTTGCACTTGGACTTGTTTCTCGGTTTTGGAAAAAAGTGTAGGTGTCTCAAACTCATGAAGAATAACTAAAAAGAGCTGTAGTACCAGAAGTAATATACATACATACAAATTATATCTTCTGCTTTGTTATTCTTTGATGTTGATTGTGTTATATATTATACCTATAGCTTTAGGTTGGATAAAGTCAGAACTCGCCGGGCAAGTCTCCGGAATCGGAAAAGTTTCTGATTCTTTAGCTTCTTTAATTTAAAATTATGATAATGAATAGAGGCGTTAATAGGGTCATTTCGCAAAATTTTATTTTGCATTTAGGTACATTAAACTGATAATCAAGGTTGAGACAAAGAGAAATGTAACAGTTTTCCTTGAAAAACAAAACCATGTTAAAAAATGATGGAGCTTAGAAATAGAGGAAATCTGTGCATCGTTTTATTTTTGATTAATTTCTTCATTAGTTGTAAGTTTGTTGTGATTTGTGACTTGTCGATAAATAAAATGTTTAGAGTATCGAATGTCGGCATTTTTAAGTCTTAATTGTTTTATTTTGTGTATTTTTTAATTACTTCATCGCTTGAAGTTTGATCTTTGTAAAAAGGTTAACTTTCCCAAAGTGCTTTTATCCAATGGTAATGTTTGAGTTTTTCAAAATTTCGCTTTGTAATGATGTTACGACTTCTGGAGCCTATAGTATGTTGTATTTTATTAATTTCAAAATGATTTTCTAATTATTGTAATAAATGTGATCTTAAAAAATAGCTGTTATTAAACTTCTAACAATCTCTTGTTTTAAGGTCTTTTAAACAAGTTATCCCTATAGACACTTTTGCATACAAAAAAAGTTTGAACTGATTTCTCATCCAAGTAGAGAGGAAAATCTAACAAAATAAAAAATAATGTGTCAAGTTAAAACTAGTAGAGACCTTTTTATTTATTTTTTTGATCCAACTAATTGATGAGAGTCGAGTTATAGAATTTATTCCAGTTAAAATACTCATTTTGTATATTGTTTTTTAATATTTATATAACATTTATTGTAAGCATCTTATATGTGAAAAGTACTATACGGTTTTAGGATTAGCCGATACCTCTTAGGCGTAAAAATATGTATTTCTATTAGTTGCGAGTATTTTCTTAATGCTGATATTATTAGCACTAATGCAGATTGGGTATATACAAGGTGTTTCAGAAATGAATACAAAAATTTTAACCAGTATAATAAATCTTACAAAAACAAACAATTTTTCTATATATTGTATGACTAAAGATATTCTGCGGTTATTGCTTTGACCCTTTAAGTACTTTATAACGTTTGGACCGCAAACCACCAATAAAAATAGTGCCGACCAGATGTTGACAATAGGCTTAAGAAATATCTACTTGGGAGGGTAAAGAATTTTACAGCGGACTGTGATTGAGTGTCGTAAAAATTTGGAAAAGTTAATTATAGGATTATGTTGTAAACGCAGAATATTGATGGTCAAACTGTACCATTTTTCAACAGATGCCAAAAATTTTGAATTTTGTCTTTCCATTAATTTACAATACGCCTATGATCACTTAGTTATCATTATAAATATAGCCTAGTTATATTATATTACATATATATTGAGTAGTCTATTTATTTATACTGCATAACAACTGTGTTATGCAGTATAAACAATCGCAATTGTGATTTTGTGACAAAAATAGTTTCAGAAAATCGAATGTGCCATCACATTAAAGATATTTTGTAGTTATAATATGCTTAGTTTTCTATACTCGTAACTATCGGTTGTCAATTTGTTATTAACATATTCAAAACCAAAAAATCGTCTTCTTTAAGTTTTTATCTTATAAAATTAAAACTAATAGAGTAAACTTGATGCTGTAATGATACAGATTGTAGAGAATTAAAATAGAAACGCAACTGACTTTAGATGATCCGATCAGATGCTGTAAAAAGTAAAAAATGCTTGAAAACATGACCACAAGAGATTAAATTATGAGTAGGAGAAAAAAAGAAACAAGGAGAGGTATTATATTTTTTTTTTACTACTAGTCTCAGAAGACATCATTATTTAGTTTGTCGAGAGGGTGTGAAGTTGTTTGTCTCTCCTAGTAGTCAATAATGATTATAAACCAAGGGAGATAAAGTGCTAGAGTTGAGTGGATACCGACATTTAACTGTGTTGCCTGATGCGAATATCTTCGCAATTTTTATAAACGATAGATATAAGTGTAGACGGAAAAAATAATGTTCGAAATTAGGTGCACTAGAAATACCTAATAAACAGTTTATTTAATATTTGTGATTTCAAGGCAAGTTTGTTTAACACCGCACCTCATCTCTAATCTGCCAAAACAAAATGGTGCGCTTGCGCGAAATATCTTCTCAAATGTCAAGTGTGTGTTAGACAGATCATAATCTTGATAAAATCTATGCCAAACGTTAAAAAGCAGAATAAACGCATAATTAAAACGTTGATGTTTTAATAATGAAATATTTTTAATCCAAGAAAATGGAAAAAGGTAGTCATGCTTCAACCAACCAGTGATCAAATCCGTTGATTGCATTAAAAAAATATTGTAATTTTTTACAGCTTTATACTGTAAAATATATGGTCTTGTCTTATTGTAAAAAACACTTTGTAGTGTGACGAAATGGAAAATTCTTTGAAAATTGGTAGGTAAATAAAGTTGTAAATAACATAACCTCAAACACAAAAACAGAAAATTTACTTTTAATTTATGCAGAATTAATAAAAATAACTGCTATTAAAATTGTAAATAATGAAAATGGGCTTTCATAAGGTTACACGTCAAGTGTGGAGCCCTATGTATAGTTAATTTGACCATATGTGTTGTTGCAAATTCCATTGTTCAAGTTTCCGACCAGGAAAGAGGGGGCTGTCAACTTAAATCCTGAACTA
Source organism: Tribolium confusum (assembly GCA_029207805.1). NCBI lineage: Eukaryota > Metazoa > Arthropoda > Insecta > Coleoptera > Tenebrionidae > Tribolium > Tribolium confusum. The sequence goes on from JALGAY010000003.1 coordinate 8,878,227, forward strand.
GGGGTTCTGAAGATTTCAGTTGATGGAAAATTTACGCTATTTTGTTTTTCAGTACATAAATAGTTGCTTACATAAAAGATGCTTACAATAACGTCTTTTTCGGTTTTTATCTGTGAAGTTAAATTTCCGAAGTGGAAAAACGTAAGTAGTTAAATATCAATCGTTTTTATTTTCATCAAATTTACTTTTCGACAATAAATAAAGCCACGTTAAGTTTAGTCTGGATGTGTGCTCGTTAAATGAGGTTATATTTTTATATGACAATTAATAAATTAATGTGCTAGTAGTGAAAAAAATCATATATAAACCACGGTAGAGAAAATTATTATAGCCTCGCATCTATTATTGCCCTCGATGCTACGCATCTTGGGCACTAAACCCGCTCGGCTATAAAAAGTGTTTTCTTTACCTTGGTGTATAATGTACTATTATAGTAATAGTAGTCCGCAACTTAATAATTAATTAGGAGTAATAAATATTTACATTTAATTTTTTAGCATCTATTAAAGCAATTTTAAATCTTTTTTCTTTATTCTATTAGTATATAAGAAATAATGCCTCTTTATTTTTACTATACTCAACCGCAATAAATTTTCTGTTATGTTTGCAAGCATTTTTCAGTTACTTCACACTATTTTAGCGCAAGCTGTGAGATATGAATATACATTTGGTAACACTATTCTTCTGCTATCAAAATCTGTTTAAAAAATTAAAGTTGGATTATCTATAAAACATAGACACCTTCCAAAAGATACTTCCTCCAAAAACTCAAATTCAATTGTGTCAAAACTAATGGTCTGGTAGCCCTTATTTTGTGCACTACGAGTATAAATTAGATATTAATTACTACTTTTTGTAGAAACAGCTAAAAAAAACAGAATAATAAATTTTTAAAAACAACGAGAGAGAAAAAGTCAATTTCGGGGTTTTAAATGTTAATAACATGTTAATAAACAATAGTTGACCGTAGAAAACAGAGCAGAATACAATTATACGGACTATCTATAATGTGATAGCACAGTGGGTTTCTTGGTGCTATTTTTATCGCAAAAATATTTTCTCTATTGATTGGCCTAAAAATAGATGTATTAGAAAAACAAAAACACTAAATGTAAATTATAATACCATTATCATTACATTTTGAGATTTTAAATTATAATTATGTTTTAAGGTCTTAAACTGTAATCGTATTGTACATATTAAAATTAAAAAAATAAACTAACAGTTAAATTTAAAAAATATAAGAAAAAAGATTTTTTAAATTCTTATATCTTCGATTTTTCATAACAGAGATAATTATGTAAATATAAATTTTTATTAAATATTTATATAAATTGTTTGTGATACCAGTAATTTATTAAACACATTTTGTGTGAAAATGCCAAGACGGAATCTTCAAATAATAACTTATTAAATGATGATGATTAAACCATAATTTATTAAATGGTTAATTTTTAGGGAGATGTTAAAAACCTCTAACAGTCAATAAATCAGTAAAATCTATGTTTGTATTCAAGAAATATTGACTTTGATTGCAAATAATTTTAATAATAAAAACTTGTTCAGATTAGTTTCAAGTAATAGTCACTGCAGATGAAGAGTTACGAAAACTGAAAACCATCCTCAAATTTTATAAAAGACTAGTCCCAAGCATCATAAATTATAATTAATTCATCAGTCCTTTATCAAAATGATTTTACAACTAAACTGTTTTAGATATATGCACCGATTATACTTAGAAACAGGCCGTCGACTTTTAAAAGCGTTGGAGAAATAAAAAAAATTGAAGGTAGGTAGCTATACCAGTGTAATGTGTATAATGTAAAAAATATATCTCTGACATTATGTGTACAAGCTACAAGCAGAGAAAATGCTAGCAACATAAGTCGAGATCGTTTAGAATCACGAAACCTTTTCTCCCGCTATCGTTTCGTCGCCTTTGATTATAGTTTTTAGTGTAAAAAACCATTCCGAAACCGTTTTAGAAGTCTACGACCCCGCTTTTAAAAATAGCAACCCGTTCATCACCCATCGATTTTTGTCCTTCTCTGACCATATGGCATTTGAGCGGGTGTCGAACTGTGCGCGCTGATTGTCGGATTTACGGCTAAAGAGCCGGTTGTCGGTTGCACTTAGCTAATTGTGGAATATACACAGAAAGACGGCTCGGCCGTGCCCCACTAAGCAGATGGTCGCCACTGTCACCGCTCTCTTCCTACCCGCTCGGCCCCCGCTGACCCGCCCGCCGCAGGATGTAATTAAGTGCCCCTCGCCCATGCATCCGACCAGGAGGCGAGATCCAATCTACAGAATTAATTTTATCACCGGCCGATTCGTTTCCATCTAGCTATACTGCCTCTATTCATGACAACGCCGACTATGACTCCCTTCCATGCACTCATGTCCTTTTGTTCTCACAACCGATCAATTTTTTGCCAGTTGCCGCACCTGAAATAACACGCAAACAATTTGCAAAAATTTATATTGAGAAGAAAATAACACAATTTGTTAATCGCTAGCAAATATGTAAAAACTGTTCATTAACAAAAACTTCGCAGCTGGCCAATGAATGTCGTTTATTAGACATTTATGAATAGTAGTAGGTCGACTACTACAAATACTAGTCGGTCGATTAATACATCATTTGATAATCGATAATTTTTATTTTGATTACTTTTATCTTGTTTAATAAGAGACCAAAATTTACCTGAAATTTGCTGAAATTAGTCAAATACTAACAAAAAAAAAGCATTTTCACAATTTTTCAAGTACCTAATTGATGAATATTTTTGATGTCAATGTTTCTAAATTTGACATTTACATATCAATCTGACAGGTAAATGAAGTTTTCAGAGACATCCAAAACAAATGTTTTTCAATTCCATACCACTCTAAAGCATTTTTTAAATGAATACGCATTATACAGCTGATTTGGGTATTGAACGCAATCCATACCTGATGCACCAATGTCAATTAATAATAGAATTTAGATAACTATTTGCAAAATTCTTGAAGAAAGCTTTGAGCTGTTGTGTTGGTGACCGTTTTTTTTAAAACAAAATAAGCTTCTCAGCATGATGTTTGTAATGATCAGGGTTTGCAGTATAATTTTCTATTAATCTGGCACCCTATTATGATGTCCGGTCGCTTGTCCGGGCCCTTATGTTCAGAACAATGGAGCGGTTCTTCGGAGGGAGGACAAGGTCCAGCACGGTTCTTGGATGCTGAGACTGGACCAGTTCCGGTGAATTAATCTTGCGCCGCAGTAACGGTCATTGATTATGTGCTATGCGCGGGCCTCTAACGGATTCTGATATCCGGATCCGGCCATCGAAGGTAAACTTGATCGTTTTTTTAGCCACTCAAATTTCTAATTTACACGAGAAAAACAACTCCGCTACAAAATTCCAAATTAGAAGCAATTTTGGTAATCAAAGGAATAATTTGCAATGAAGACAAGAAAATATAACAAGGCGGTAACAAGTTTTTTTTGGGACACTTGTAAATTGCCGCGGTAATTTCTTAATTGGTCTCACGAAAAAAACTAATACGGTGTGTTTTCGGTATGAGTAAGGACGGAAGTCAAGCGAGGGCGCTTTTCTAATTAGCCGGTATTATCAGTAGTCCGTTGCAGGGAGAAACGAGGAACAAAACAATCGTCGGTGCTTTTCGTTGTTTTTTTCCTTCTCTACCGAGCTACGCTGCTTGCGACCCGCTTTCCCGTTATAAGAAGACACGGTTCACAGATATTCACGAGTAAAAAGCTCAACTGGAAATATCTGCGGCAAATCTCCAGCAGTGTAATTTGCTAGACGGAGATGGAGACCAGATGCCATCTCGAAAACATAGGCGGAGAAAACAACCGACCGAAAACCAAAAATATTCCATGATCTATCATTTATTTGAATACAAATTTAAATAAAAAATTTGAATTGTTATACCAAAATTTGTGCGTTTTTGTCAAGTTTCTATACCGACAAATTGTTTTGAAATGCGCATTTTTCCGTCCAAGAACGGTAAATTGTAGCAAGTCTACGATATGTAGTTACAGTACAAGCCCGGATACAGCTTTTGACATTCACTGTGACGTCACAAAAGAGGTCAAACATTATAAATTAAAAAAATATTTAAAAAAAATTAAAACACTAACTATTGAAACATTGAAAAAATATATTTATAGTTTAAAATTTGTACAGTGCTAGATTTATTTGAAAATGCTGTGCAAACGGTCAAAAATAATGTTTTAAGAAATAGTTGTAGAAAATTAAATTTTGTATAATAAGGCTTATATTTTTATTTCTTATTATTTAAGGTAGATTACTTCTGTTTAGGCAGCAGTATTTTTGAAAAATAACTGAGTTAATTTTCATATAATGTAATGTAAAGATTTTCTGTCAATTTTAGTATTTTTTTAGGCACAGTAAAAACATTATTATTATATCTAACTGCTTTACCTTTTCAAAATTTTTGAAGTTTTAGTCTTTTCAAATTTTTCTCGATCTATACTTCTACATCTACTTGTATAACCATTTATTTTCATGTTTAGGAAACCCAAAAACTTTTTTGTGAGCTTCTTTTTGTTAATTTACCTACTACAACGGATGCAGTATTTAAACTTAGTAGTGAAGACTTGCTGCGCACAACGTTCTGTGACAAAATCTCTTTTACATTGTAACAATTAGTAAAACAATTTAAAATGTAAAATAATATAATGTTCTGCAAAATATACTGTAAAGTAAAAAAGTAAAATAATACCTAGATTAGAATATGAGAGCAACGGTTAAACAATTATTGTTCACAAGAGATACCGATTAGGATAGTGTTAAATTTTTTCTAAATATTTATGTTCCACTGCATTACCGATTGTTTCTTTAGCGGCGTCGTTTAAAATCTGCCAATGTAAGACCGTTATTCAAACAGCGCAGTTTAAGTAGATGGTTTTATTGCTGCATCTGCATCTGTATACATCCGAGTAGACAACAATAATATGACATCTTAAAAACCACCGTTTTTTAATACATAGAACATGCGAAAGCAAAATGTTTTTTAAAAACTAATCTATTATTTGCACAAAGTTGCATAAACCGAAAATGCTCATTGAAGAAGTTAATAAAAAGAATGATTAAGTCGGCGAGTCGATTTTTATTTTAATAATAAACAAGTATTTTTTTTTGAAATGTAAATAATTTGACTTAGAAATAAAATTTAATAATTTTCTAGATAATTCAGTTTATAACAATTAAAAAAAACAATAATTGAACTAAACTGGTGGATTTAGGTGTGTGAATCAACTACAATTACAAGAAAGAGTAAGACTTTGATGCTTAAGAAAGAACTAAGAGAAAAATATAGATAGAAAATAATAGTAATAAACAGCTGTTTATTTACATATCAAAAAAATTTTGGTAATCAAGCAATAAACTTTTTAAGTTGTTATAAATTTTTTCTGAAATATGAGAAAACATGTTCAACTCTTTCTCATTTTGGAGTGTTTCTTACAAAATTAGTAGTGATAAAAATTAGATCTCGAGAACTTTAATATACAAAATTTAAGTCTCTACAACGTTTTTTATACTGTTTTTTAGCCGTCTGTGCAGCGTTTTTAAGTAAAGCCAGCATGGTATAAATTTTACTCTTCGAATGTTTTTTAAGTATCTCTCCATTAACTTTTGTGTTAGTTTTTTTAAATACATTGTATATACTAAGAATGTAATCTTATACGAGTAAATGGCAATATTTTTTTTGTTTTAAAACTATTTTAATTAAAAATTTTTATATTTTATGATTTACTGCTTTGACTACGTTTGTGACGTTACAATCATTTACATTCGGGCTTGAGATATTGTAAGTTTCATCTATAGGCAAGCCCACATTAGGTCTTTACTAAATTGAGTAAAATGTATTTTTTTATTTTAGTGTACTTTAAGGAAAAGATCATATTATTCCAGGTTAAAAATTATTGTTAATTTATTTGTAGTTTAATTATACAGCCCAACTAAAAAAGTTTCTGTAAAGTCTCTGATATTTAGGTTTGTTCCAACCAGCGGTTTCTGTACGATACACTGGACGATACCGTGTACTGCTTGTACCGTTTTAGTGCGCATGTGGTTACATGGCACTGCCGGGGTTTTTGCAAGGGGTTGGAACGGATTGATGACCGTCTTGTGGTGGTACAGTTTCGCACGAAATTTTAAATGATAAAGCGTTGGTTGAAGTGTTAACAAAATTCTAAAATTCTCTATTTTTTATTAAAATATCTTCATCCTCATCTTTATCTTTGTCATCATTTTCATGTTGAGGAACTGCTACATCTATTTCACTAGGTTCTAACCTATTAAATGGAAATTAATCATCAATCGCTATACTGTGCAATACACATGCTGTCCCAATAAAGTGTACCAATACCCTAATATTTCGCAGTTTAATATGATATAACTGACGAAATTTTTGTTTTAATATTCCAAAGCAGTGTTCTATGACATAACGATTTTTTGCTAATTGTAAATTATAATTTTGCTGCCTTCTAGTTAAATTTCCTCTGTTTTTGAATGACATATGTAAGTTTGCTTTTAACGAAAACCCACTATCACTAACCATTTAAAAATAATGTAGAAACTACATTAAAAATCTTTAAAACAACAAATATTTCTAAATAATTTTGATTTTTTATGCGGGGTTTATTTATCAACATTTCATCATCACTACTCAAATCAGATATTGATGAAGAAATATCACTGTCTCCTTTATCAATATCGCCCATATTAAAAATTTAATAAAAAAAATTCAAACTTATTTGATCTAAGCCAACGAAAATTCACAGTGCGCATGATAGTCCAACCAGTACCTAGTTTAGAATCATGTATCGAAATAACCGTCACGAGACCGTCCCATGTACATACGATCCAAAGGTTGGTTGGAACGCAGGTAGGGATCGTACAGTGTACCGTCACTTTTGGGTTGGAACGCCGTTTATTCATTGCGCTTGAGCGGGACCGTACAATGTACGGTCGTCAGGGTGGTTGGAACAAACCTTTACTGATTCCTAAATTTAGTCGCTTTTTGTCCTATAGCAACTCTCGTTTTTGAGATACAGTATGGTAAAATTCATTACTCCATATAGATAAATAGCAAAATTAAAAAAATTAACTAAATATTTAGAAAACCAAAATTGTATGTCTTTACCCCAAATTAAAATGTAATTAACAATCTTTATAATTCTGGGTTTTTAATAAGTAATTATTGAGAGTATAATATACGTGTCAGAACTCAAAAAATAATAATAACACAGAGATGTTCTGGTGTCAAAATACACTTTTATTAATTAATTTGCCGAGTACAATAATACAATACAAGTGCTCAAGGCAGGTACTTAGGTACTCATCGGCTCACACGCCGATCAACAGTAGTAACAGTACCCTTCTTCTGCTCGGAGGGGAATATATGTATAGCGAATCCATCCCACGCCTTCTGACCTTATAGAGGCACGTGCGACCATGAAACCACTTTGATCCAGATTTCATTCCTTTGTTCTTAAAAACAATTGCGTCATCTTACAGCTTCTTTAAAACCACGTGCCAATAATGAGTAACAAATAATTCCAGAATTAGGTCACACATTCATCCTAAGCTCGGATTGCTTCATAATTCCCTTCACTCTTGACCACTATTTTACTTAAATTTTAGGCACTCTAACATACGTATACAGGGTGTTTCAAAAATAAATACAAAAATTTTAACCGGTAATAGATCTCACCAAAACAAACAACTTCTCTAGATATCATTTTTGCGAAAAATGTGAGGCGTTTCAAATTTTTTTACCCATATATCCCCTCTATAAAAGTACGGTACGCTCATAAAATTTTGTAAATTTAAAAAACCATAGAAACAGAAACCAAGAATGCATTGCTGCAATGACAATTTATTAAAGAAAAATTGTCAAATTGACAAGCTCAATACGTCCATAATTCAAGCCGAGACACGTGTTTTGTTGACTAGTTTACAATCGTCTATTGTTGCTCTTGTTCTTGTTTTGTTGCTGTTTCTGTTCGTTTCTTCCATCGTTGTTGTTCTTGTTTGTTGATGTTCTTGTTCTTGTTTTGTCAGCATTACTTTACTACGATGCCTGACTTTGCCAACAGTAAGTACACAGATATGGTTCTTACCTATGTAGAAGCCCAAAGCAATGCTTCTAGAGCTCAGAGAATATATGCGCAAAAATTCCTTAATCGCGCAGTTCCTAATTCCAGAACCTTTACAAACGTTGTCTAGCATCTTCGAGATCATGGAACGTACCAAGCTGCAGCTCGTAATCGAGGTAGACAACGTCCGGAAGCGATAGTGAATGTAGAAGAGGCTGTGTTAGAGGACGCCGCTGCAAGACTTTGGTGCAGTACTCGCGTCACGGTATTTCCTCTACAACAGTTTTGAGATTATTGAAAAAACTAATATTGTATCTATACCATATACACAAGGTATAGTTTCTAAAACCAGAAGATTTACCTTAAAGACGTGCCTTTTGTGAATGGATGTTTACGAAAATTGAAGTTTAACGAAACCTCATAAACTTGATGACAACGGACGAAGCTGGTTTTACACGAGAAGGTATTTTTAACATGCACAATACTCATATCCGAGCTGATGAAAATTCGCACGCTATTCGGGAACATTGTTTTTAGAAGCAATTTTCAATAAATGTTTGGACTGGCATTGTAAATAGTCAGTTAATTGGGACATACATTCTACCTCCACAATTAGATGTGGTGGAGTATTTAAATTTTTTGAACAACATCCTGTACCAGTTATGTGAAGATGTTGTATGACGTTATGTGCCGTTGGAGACTAGATAGAGCTAGCATGTGGTACCTTCATTATGAGACACCATGTCACACTGCTAACATTGTGAGATGATGGTTAAACAACAACTTCCCAGACAAAAAGATTGGTCGCAATGACCCCATTGCATGGCCAGCGAGGTCACCTGACTGAAATTCTTGCGATTTTTTTTTATGGGGCCACATGAAGAACGTTGTGTACTCTTCGCCAATTGCCACAATTGAGGAATTACGACAACGAACGGGTAGAAAATGCAGTTGAAAGTACGCGACATAACAGGGATATGTTAAATAGGGTGAAAGAATCCTTGATCAGACGTCTCCAGCTTTGTTTGGAGAATAATGGTGGCCACTTTGAGCATTTGTTATATTTTGTGTTAAGTTTGTGGTTAAATTCTTTCTAGTTATTAAGATTATTTATCAGGCTCAGATTTCAACTTAAGAGTGCAAGTGCAAATTACATTGTTACTATTAAAACTACCAATCACATCGCTTTCTGTTTAGTAGTTACTGCGGAACAAAGATGCACCAGGTGCAAATTCAACTAGAAATTAGGCTTTCGATATCAAATATCAATGTCAACAACTAAAAAAGCTACAGGTGAGAACACATCATTTTACTGTTGCATTGAAAATTCATAAAAACGTAACTGTTAAAAACAATTTTTGCCAGTACGAGTGCAGTGTAGGAGCCAAACAATCACAGCGAGTCGCTGTGATATAAAATGATAATTTAAATTTTGTACCACTGGCACTGTAGTATTTTGCGTCTGTATTATAATCGGTTTTGCGTTGTTGTCTCCGCCGCTGTGTATACCGTGGTGGGCCTCAAGAGCCGGTCTGCTACCTAATTAGCGGGATCCTCTGATGTGCGATCTCACGGCCGCCGCTGTTAGCGGCTGTCGCGACAGACCGCGCCTCGTCTGCACTTGACGCGATTTTATCCCATCTGTAGGATACGAACCGGCTGTCCCGGACGTAACCTGCCGCCACCGCCGCCACTGCACCGTCTCATAGACGACGTCATTAGTAAGCTAACGAGACCGCAAAAATAATATCCCAGTAATTATCAATTAGGGTGCTCGCAAATTAGTAAGCGACACTGTTTGTTTTTGATACACGCCATCCGATCGACATCTGCACATGTATGTACGAGTACGGTGCGTCGCCGTCGCCTTTGCCAGGAGCTGGAGGATATTTCGTGATATTACGGTTAGCGGCTAATTAAAGCAAACAACGTTGTTATTAATTTGACGATAGCAATTTGCATCGGGGATGCGAAAGGTCGGGGATACTTTTAAGCTTGCCACATTTTCGGAATTGTCTTTATTGGCGTCGAGTTGCTAAAACACCAAACATTACGAAGCGGTGGTAGACAACCTTAGCGATTATTACTCCAACAAATTCTAGGCTAAGTGGCAAAACTTAAATTGCATCGATTTAACCACTTGAAAAGTAGACACGCATCAATTATTTGCACTACAATCAAAGTCTAAAATTTAGTGTAAAACTTAACGTGTGCATCTATAAATTAAATGGTAGGTTAATTCCCAGATTTTTCCTATTTGTTCTGTATAAAAGTGTATAAGCTACACTCTATAAAAACATTAATTATAGAGCAGAACGTATTGTGTTCACTATCCTTGTTAGATACACAATAACAAATTATAGAGATGCTGATTCGAAGTTAAATTGCGTTCAACACCGTTATAAAAACTTAATCATTTGACTTCTACGAAATGAAAGTTTTGACAAAATTCTTTTTTTTATTAATTTTTTTTTTTTGTAATGAATGTCATGATACACGGTGGACCACGGAAGCGGGATGTTTTGAAAATGACGTATTTCAAAATGTAAGCATATTTAAGTAAAATATAGTATAACAATAACAAGATAATTGTAAGTTTCTATTTCTTAAAAACTATGCCTGCTAAATGACCTCCTCTTCTCTCTATACGTTCTTGAAGCCCATCGTTAAAATTCTGCATCACATATCTAATGGAATATTAGCGATTTCTTGCTGAATTTTTATTTTTAGCTCCCCAATATCTCGTGGCTTATCACTGAAAACCTTGCTTTTTAGATATCCCTACAACAAGTAGTCGCATGCTGAAAGATCTGGCGATCTTGGGAGCCACTCAATGACTCCGCGTTTGGAAATAACGCGACCTGGAAACAATCTTCAAATCTGGAAACTTGATTGAATGTTCAAAAAATCTAATGTCAGAAGTCTTGATAACATTAATAGCGTTAGAGCAATTGTACAGAATTTGAGTTGAGCAGAATTTCAACGTTCGGCTTCAAGAGTGTATATAGAGAGGTGTAAGGTGTAAGGTGTAAGAGGTGTAAGGAGAGGTCATTTGGCAGGTATAGTTTTTAAGAAATAAAAATTGCCTACAATTATCTTGTTTATTGTTATACTTTGTTTTAATTAGTTACAGTGTACTTTTTAGAATACGTCTTTTTCAAAACTTCCCGCTCCGATGATTCACGTTGTACATAATAATGTAATATCTATACTTGTATAGTAGTCCTTATTCTGTAAGGTTATATGACGGTCACAATATTAAAGTATATTGTGCAGGAGGTAACTATATCCTATTGATAGAAACTTCAATCGTAAATAACTCAAGCAGATTTTTACCTACCAGAAAATTTACAGAGCCGAACTGATAGAACATCAGACAACAGCTCTTCAAGAATGATTTATTGCAAGAGAACGTAGGGCTTCTCTTCTCCCAGGTGACGATGACTACTTTTGGCAGTTTTATGTAAATTTGGTGCGTAGTCTGGGTTTTCAAATGTAAGTTTCGCTATAAAAATTTATAAAATTTAGGATTATGGTAATTAATTAATTTATTTTATTTACTGAACAAAATAGGTATTAAATGAAAGCTAAGATTGTCTATTAACCGAAAAAAATAGGTTGATTTCTTTCACACTGATTGAAATACCTCCAACTTTCATCCCCAATATGAAAGAGCTGTATTTTTTGCTAAATCAAGCTTTCGAAAAGCAAGCCTATCAAACAATATTTGTCGTAATAAATGAGACTATGGCATCAGGAGTCTAACCCAAAGTTATCGCATTACCTTTACCTTTACTAATAATGACCAAAGCAAAAGTTGGTATATATTCGAACGCAAATGTCTCCTACAACATTTTCAGTAAGAGTAACATTTTCAGTAAGAGTGGAAGGTCGATCAGGTTTTGTGTTTGAAACATATTTGTACTTAGAAAATTCGCATGCAATGTTGTTTAAACATTGTAAAATCTAAAACTATTTCGAGGTAAATTTGTTAAAATTGGACGTACGTTAAGTTCAGGGAATATTCTCTACCATTAATTTTATTGTAGACTGTATTTTTAAAGTACGCCATTACAACAAAAGTGTCATGCTCTAGTTCGAAAACTATTTTAACAAATTTCAGCTTACAACTTATGACAACCTATTAATCAAATTTTTGAAATGTCAAATTTGAATTTGAAGTTTGTCAGAATAGCCAATCGGATGTAACACTGACATTTTAATGGTGCCAGTACTTGTTGATTACGTTGTACAATCCGCACCAATAAATTTCGGGCATCAAATTTTAACACCGCCAAAAATAATTATGTAAGCTAACTATTTTTGTCTCTTTGACATTGTAAAATTTAAATTAAAGGTTTTCTTACACATTTTTTTTAAGTTAATGTCAAAATATGATGTTCCAGCTTTCTTGTTGAGGATATTATTTATTAAGTAATCTTATTCATCAGTCATGATATCAATAACAAACGTCAAAATAAACAAGGAAGTTTGGTTTTTATAATTTTTCTTGCCAGTCTCAAAAGCTGATAGTCAAAATTTAAAAGTAATAGAAAATAGTGACACTTCTCATTTTTATCTCGCCTCTAACATCGTGGGCTGTATTACACATTTTGATATCAATAAAAGGTTTTTATCTTATAATGCGTTTTTAATTTCCACTAGGTATTTTGACACTTGTTTATTGTTTTTATGTAGTTTTTTCTACAACAAATGTGTCTGACTTAAGAATGTTAACATCGTTGTCAAAACGCGTGTGGACAAAAGTGTTGGCATTTTTGGTAAAGAGAACGAGAAAAAAATTAACCCAAGATACTTAATTTAGAGATTAAAAAATAACTAGATGAAGCAAAATTTTGTGTCTTCACTGTTTACTGTTGATTAATTGTGATGAAAGTGAGATTGTACTTTTACTATTTCTTTTTGTTTATGTGTGTTGAAAACTCAGCCATCAATCGAACCGTCAAACTAACTTAATTTGATGTAGGGTGTCAAATTTCGCTTAGTATGAGAAAAAATATCGATTATCACGCCTAAAACCGTTGCGCTTTTTGCTTTAAGCTCAGACGTAGATACGTTTCAATTAACTAAAACTTGGAAATTAGACAGGCCGTGTATTTGAAATTCAGCGATTTGAGTCATGAAGAGCTCTTAATAAATGAAGATGTAGCAGTTAAACACCTGAAAATGTCTATCCCTGGAATATATTAACTTGATTTTATTAATTTCTCTACCGACGCGAGTCAATTACCACTCCACGGGAAAAAGTTCCGAACGTTTATTTTTTAGATAGGTGAATCATGTGCGATAACAGATAATTGCCAACAAAGCGGGTATTCGGAGAACGGTTGAAAACGCAAAACAAGGTCATAGCATGTGAATAAATCCGGGGCGTCATCGTTTGATAAATCGGGTCCGACGGGCGTCGTATTTAAGGTCGCAGATCGCTCCAAACAGGTTGCGTCCGAACTACTACAACGTCGGGATGCTGGGGTAGTCCCAGATAGAAAGGGTTGATAGGTCAGAGGTCGCTACTGGACCACTGAAGCTGGATATGCGTCCTCCAACTAGACGTTGTAACGGTTTAATCCAACAGGTTTATGTTTATGGATTTTCTCCGGCTCACTTCTGGTTATTCTGACGTTAACAAGGCTCCACTGGAACAATAATAATAAAAAACCCACCCCGACATCAACGTCTGCATCAATACGGGGGTTGAAAGCCTCGAAAATACACCATTCATCTAAAAACTAAAGGAATAGCTGAACACAAAGCATAAATAAAGCAACTATGCCAGTGACAGGATAACTATCATGAATTCCAAAATAAGCACAATCTTTATTTCATTTTTTTTTTGTTTTTGATCGGTTTACAGCTTTATTTTATCGTATCGATGCTCTTAAACTTAGCTATTTGCTCTCCCATATGATGGAGAATAGCGGCTGCCCCATCCATTTGTCCTTCCACTTTGACAATTTTACTGCACTCTTTAATATAAAATTCCAGATCCTCGTCGTCAATTTTGGTCGTCGTCATCGTGTACTTGTTGGTAAACTGGGCCAACTTTGAGAATACTGAACTGAATGCTTCATCCAAGTCGAACAGTTCTAAAGGAGGAGGCGGCAACTCGCGGAACGATGGGGGAAACACCTGCAAGTAGTTTGACGTTAGACAAGGGCGAAGCTCTTCTCTTCGGTTTGACGACTAAGTGCACCCGACGCCCACGCTTCGGCGACTTAACCAAATCAAACAAGAGAGTTGTTGCATGAATTAATGACAAGAGGCGAAGAAGGAAAGTTGTTATAAAGTGTTTTACGAAATGATAAACAGATTTTATCTTCAAGCGGTCCAAAATCGCCTTTTGTGCATCTCAATAGAAACTATTAAAGTTGTTTTTAAATTACTGTAATTGAATGACTACAAGTCCTGGGAGTTGAAATGTCCACAGACGGCTTGTTTATCAATATTAATTAAATAATCCCTAATAAAGAAAAGTCACGTAAAACGAAATAATGTGTTTAACAGAAGTATAGGAAAAACTTAAATCAATGGTAAACCTGAAAGTTTACAAAACAAGCTACTCAACAAAAAATCTTTCAAACGACTTCATTCCTCTAGAAGTTATATGCATTATCTTCAATTTCAACAAAATGTGGTAGTCATTTCAATTGTTGTCAATTTTATCTTAGGAGTCTCCTATATTAGATTCGCGACTTTAAATTTTTTAATTAAATAATAATCGTAATTAATAATCTTAAAAACACCCTAGTGCTCGTTTTCATGCAATTTTGTTAATTAAATAATTTCCGAGATATTAATTTTGCAAATAAATTTTTCATAAGTTTAATGTTAATTTTGTTAATAATAAATTCATAAAAAGTTTAGCAGTCATATTTTTTAGGTTAGGTACTTCAATTTTATATCTTAAATTCTACAGTATGTCACCGGAACTAAAAAAAAAATTTTTATTTCTCAGAAAATTTCACTCTTGTTGATTTGCACTGCTTGTTTTCAAACTCCGAATACACAAATTACTTTTTATTTAACTCAAACTGTTCTCGAGATAATATCATTTTATTGCTAGAAAATTTTCATATTGAGCTCATGTTTTATTTAATAAATTTAACAAATTTTAAAATGAAAGAAAATTCTCAAAAAGCTAAACTATTAATTTTCTATCAAATAACGCTCTTTCTTTTTCTGCACATATTTCAATGCGAGCTCTAAATTCCTTGAAAGTGCGTCTTATTTTTACGACTGATACGAACTGCATACAAAATGCACTTTGTATCCTATTTTTTAATTGCTCTACATCAGTGTCCAGTGGCTCACTGCATACAATTTGTATTGAACGACCCCACACATAAAGTTCATTATTGTGAGATTAGGACTTTTCGGTGACCATAAAATTTTACTATCTCTCCCTATCCAGTTATCATGCAACTTTGTATTAAGCGTAGAGAGAGAAATAAGAGAAGTTGACATGCTCTAAACCATCAATGTTAGGTTTTTGGTCGAGGTTCAAACATCTTTTATGGTCGTATTCTGTTGCTAAGACTACCGTTTGCAAATTTATAGTGGGGAAAAAAGCTAGCTTAGGTACTGTGAAACTGCCCTACAAGATGTTTGTGCAACGACCAGGATTTGAATGCTTATGTCCACTCCTGTTATTCCTCCCTCCACGGTACATAATGAGCAGGGTACCCATAGTGCTGGGAAAACATTTCCATTTGGTAGTTTATCGGCAATTCATCCAGTTTATCAGCTAAAATTTTTTGCCACATTTCCAAATATGAATTACGGTTTAAATTTTGATCAAAAAAATATGGACCAATAATACTATAGTTCGAAACCGCACACCACATATTAACTTTAAAAGTTGTCTAAATTGCAGTTTAAAGGGTAAAATTTTGTTTTCCTTAAAGATTCCTTGCAAATGAGATTTACTTATCTTAGTTTGTATTGTCCTCCTTAAAGACAACCTTAGAGTTTCTCTTGTGAAATAAACGGCAAGAACTAAAATAGCATTATTTTTATTGAACTTTTTAATCTTTAAAACCAAGCCTGTTTTAAGGAATTTGGTCATCACGCTTTTTGCTCCAGAATTTGAAAAGTTAACTTTCGGGTATTTTCGGTTGAATTTTTTGATAACAACTCGGTAACACTCTTCCCCAGTTCCGTAACATTGAATTAGATAAATTCTTTATTGTAAAATCAACATTACAGCATAAATACTGTTTAAATTAGCAAAGATTTAATTTGCAGTTCTACTAACTTCTTAGATTTGTCATCTACTGTCAGTGGTATTTTTCAATGAAATCCGCGTTCTAGAGTTACACACTTCTAAAAATTACCAAAAAAACTAAGTCCAAATTTTAAAGAAAAATGATATTATCTTAAAAACAGTTTGAGTTAAATAAAAACTAATTTGAAATTTTATGAGAAAACAAAAATAAAAAAAATCCTTTTTTTAATGGGAACTCCTCGATCTGGAGAAATACTGTATGTAAGTTTAAAAACAATAAGTAAATCGTCTAATTTACAAGAAGTTTGTAATTTTGTTTTTTTAGTAGGGTAATTAATCGACCAATTTTTGAAAATTAATAAGAATAATATTTACAAAATAATTTTATAAAAATTGTTAAAATATTAGCAGTAATCAAAAAGATTTTTTTAAATTTGTTAAAAACATAAGCGGAAACCAAAAAAATATGTTTTTTCCTTCCACAACTTCCGTTCGCCTTCTAATCACATCTATTATTAAAAAAAATATTAAAAAAATAAAAAAATTGGGATAACCTATAATTTTTATTTTTTGGTAATATCTCTTCACGTAATTAATTAATTTCTTGATCTGAACAAATTTGTTCTGATAGACAGCGACATTGATACGTTCCGAATAACACAAGTAGTTCTAAGTTTGGATAACGATTCTACAATTTCTGAAAGAATTACTGATCCGCATACCAAAATAGTTAATAACCAAACTACCGCAGAAAATGTTACAAAAAGAATAAAACAAAAAGATATTTTTCTCCGAAAAAGTAAATCAAAAAAAACAAAAGCGCAATCCGGACACTTGGAAGAAACGATCGTCGGCTTTCGCGAGGGAAAAAGGTGAGGCCTATATGTCATACAAAAAAAGTACTTATCCTTAAAAAGAACCAAAAGAGGGTTTCCTTTGTCGTGAAAAATGTAGACTAAAATGCAGTTCGCGCTTTAGGAAAGAAGATAGAATGACATTTCTTCAGAAGTTTTATCAACTCGACATAAACGCAAAGAAAACTCTACTTTTTAAAAGTATTGTACAAAAATTCATAGTAAGAGAAAAAAAGCCAAAAAGCACAAAAGTGCATCTTACACATAAAGTGTAGCGCGTAATGGTGTTACTGAGCAAGTTTGCAAAGCAGCATTGTGCGCTTTATATCAAGTAGGTTTCAAGAAACTTGACATAATTAAAAGCAAGCTAAAAAATGAGGGGTCAGCACCTCTCCCAGATTGTAGGGGAAGGCATAGCAACAAACCTCATAAAATTGATCAAGAAGTGAAAGAGCAAATTCTAAAATATATACAAAAATTTCTTGTGGAGGAGTCGCACTACTCAAGAAACTGAAATTCGCATAAAAGTATTTGTCACTGCTGAATTTAAGTGTTATGTATAGATTATATCTGGCGGAATGTGATAAGCAAAAGCTTCTTGAAAAATTTAAAATAAAAAAAGTTTGTAGGCAAAACATTTGTTCTTTGAGCATCCAATAAGTGAACTTGCAGCACATGTGATGCCGGTGAATCAAACGAAGAACACGAAGATTACCATTATTAAAATTATTATGCTGCAATAACAGCGCTTAAAAAGGATAAGAAGATGTCAACAACTGCCAACCACAGTGTTCGTTACGATGGATCTTCAGCAAACTATGCCACTTCCGAAATTAACCACTTCAAAAGCTTTCTATTTAAGACAAATGTGGTTTTACAACTTTGGGATACATATAATCACAAAAGAAATAGAAAAAGCTTGCTTCTGAGACAGAAGATACAGCTAAAAAAGAAGCCCGGAGACATGTAGTTTCCTTCTTTGATATATTGCGGTAGACGATAATCCTAAAGAAAAAAAATATTTAATCATCTGGTCTGATTCTTATATCTGCTATAATCATATGATCTGCTTGTACCAACATCTGATTTTAAAAGGTAATTTTTGATGTATAGACTACAAGTTTCCTGACGTGAGTCACGTATCTTGATTCCGATCGTGATAGAAAAGATTTTGCAAAAGCATGAACACCGTGTATGTACTAGAAAGTACAGAGAAATAATATCAATGGCTAGCAGAAAAAATCAAGTAATCGATATGACTCACCATTTTAGAAAAATTGACGGTCTTTCTGACAAACTTCGAGTTATCAACAGAAAAAAGAACAAACTAAATGAAACAGTAAGGTTTAGGGATGGAATTAGATGGATTAGAGTCGAAGAGTATCCTATCTCTACAAAGGTCCTACCTCTATAAAGAAAATTATGGTGAAGAAATGCCCTTCAAAAAGGTTAATATTCTCAAGAATAAAAAAATAATTGCAGCACCTAAAGATATTGAAATCGAAAAATCCTGTGAAAATTATTATGGAACTAATTCAGACAAAAAAAAAAAACAAAATCTTCAACAACAGATAATATTTGTAAAAGAATAATACAGATATTTCTATGAGTCAATTCTTAGAAGCAAGAATTAACAGTTTATTTTTTAATGTAGAAATTTCGTTTATTAAAAGTTTTTTATATGCAATAGAGGTTTCAATTTAGATATTTTACTTCTGGATGAAAGAGCTATGTTCAGTTTAAAAAAAAAAAACATAGTTAAATAAGTTTCTGCAAAAATATTTTAAATGATTAAAATTATATTAAATTTAATAAGTGTTCTAATGCACCGTTACATAGCTAGTCCTAAACCGAAAAAATATATATAAAAACAACTTTAACTTTAATTTACTCAAAATTACAATTTTGTAACATAACACCTTCATCTACTCGTGTCTTCAATTGCTTTTAAAAGAATGTTCATAATTTTCTGTCCTTTTCCGCACGGTTTTAGATTATTAACACAGGAACACAGGGTACTTACAAATTAGTTTTATTGCTTGTTGCAGGTGAAAAGCAAGAGGTTCGTTGCTTTCTAGCAGTTTGTCTTTTGACCGGTTGCACAAAAATGACATTATGTAGAATAAAATTAAAAAATATTAATATATCTTATGTTTTAAACTAACTTTTAAATTTGTTAATGATGATCTTTTAGATATACCTATTTTTTAAATATATTTTTATGATTTCAAAATAAGCGACATCTTAAAGTGATTTATCTGTCTTTAGTTAATGTTGTGTTTGTTGTTCTATAAATATTGTAGTGCCTAATCCAATAATACTCACAACTTGCTCGATTTCCGTCCATTTTTGCTCTTATGTTAATTAATTCGTTAATTAATAAATACAAAAAAATGTAGTTCAGTAATAGTTCAGAAAAATTTTAAACATGTATTCAGAAAACATGTTTAAAATTGATTTTTTTTTATTTTTTGTCATTACTGGCCATGCATGTGTGACCTATCAATTTAATGAGTATTCAGTTTCACGTACCGCTGCCTGAAGGGGCGGTAGTGGCGCTTCAAACTTGGGCGTAATGATCTTGAGGGGTTGATGTTTCACTCCCAATTCGTCGTAGAGTTTGAGCGCTTTGGGAACTGCAAAACAAAGAGTCACGTTGTACATTACTCCACTTCAGTCGGGCAAATAATATCGCTACACTGCTAGCCGAGCACACAGAATTACCCAAGTTCGTATTCATCGAGTAGGTTTTGTGGTCAAAAAGTTGGGTATAATCTATCGAAACGGTGTGACTTATCGCATCGGTCAGGCAGAGCTTGGGTCGTTCGGCCAATTCCGCCGTATCTGGTACGGTGTGGTGGTCGGAAATCTGAAACGAGGGGCGAATTATATGGGGCACACAAATAAAACAAAAACGGAGCGAAACCAAAAACTCACATCAATGTCATCGTGATCCGATGGTGCAAACCTAACACTGTGCGAGTTAGTCAGAAAGTCAAAGAGCATCTCTCTGAACTTCTCGTTATCTTCCTGGTCGTTGTACTTGTCTGCGAACATATGACCGGAGCCCACGGCCACCAAACGGCCCCCTAGAAACTCACTGAGAACGACGCCCATGCCGCTACTCGCACTCACCGCTAGTCGGGTCATAATATAAAGCACCCAGGGGGCGATCCACGGGGAAAGATGCAGATCCACTTGTGAAAGCCACCACACTGGGTTTGCTAACGTTCATCGTACAACCGAAAGGATATACGAGATTTATGCTAACTTTATCCCTATTTAGAGAGGTATTTATGGAGCTGTCGCCGATAAAACACTCCTTGGGGTGGAAATATTTGTAATAGTGCGTGCGTATCAACGAATCTGAAACGTTCACATCGCATTTTTAAAACTCTCACGTAATAGCTGCGGTCTTTATATGGCTTAAACATAAAATTTACAACAAAACACACCCATATTTGGTATTATCCCAAATTCTTCTAACAGGATATTAGTGTTACTCGCGTCGTCGTGACTACTTTCCGTCAATAACACTAGAATGCGACCCCCATCTTTAATAAACGACTTTAAGCTATTCAGTTCGTTCTCTTCAAAGGGCTGCTGACATCCTGGCAAAATCAGTAAAGTGCAATTTTGCAACAATTGGGAGTTAATGTCGTCTTTGTTTCTATAAACATTACTGAAACGAAAATCACCACAGGTTGTTCTCTACTTACATAATAACTTTCCAATAAATTTTCAGCTTTCTCTGAAACGTCTTATAGTTTTCATTTAGTTTAAATAATTCTTTTTTCGAATTGTTGAAAATGATCGTGTCTTTGTTGTCTGTCGAAGGATTCTGTGAAAAGTACGATATTATTTTGCGTTATGACAGATTTTACGTACCTCGACCGGTGCCATTTTCATATTTGTTTACTTCGACGGCGACGTCGGTTACTAGGCAACGGAAAAATATGAGAGGGTAAAATACTCAAATTCGTTGTGGCTTTATATGCGAAAATCGAAGAAATAAGAAAATTTTATACAATAATAAGCCTCAAGTTTTTTACTATATTTTGATCGTATTGGCGGTCATATTTATAGTTTTCAAAATTGAATAGTTAATTAGAGTATGTATAGACATCTTGTAGCCAAGGATAAACTTTATTGTTAGGCATATTGTTCGTATAGAACGATGTTCAGTGTAGTATACTACCAGCTCCTAGGTGGCTATAGTAGTTTACTACTTGCTGACAGAGGACGCTTTGGGCAGTATTGATTCTGTTATTAATCATTAAATGTGTTGAACATGTTGAATTTTGGATTATTTGTACGGATTGTTTCATGAAATCGTTTGCATCATCTACAACTTTATTCTTAAGCCTTAAACTTGAATTGCAAATTATTAGAAACAGTGATGTTATGTCTTCTTCTCTTATAATTATTAACTACTTTTGTTCCTATACTGTTCGTTAACTAAATGATTGTTTTCAATGCAAAGTGTTCACAAACTGCCATTAATGACATGATGTGACGATGTGACATAATTTTGACAATGACAAATTATTTTTATGCCAGCTTTGTTTATAGCTTTGTTTTTTGTCACGAAATATGAATTTTTCTATACATTACAATATTAATTTTTGTGTAATTGACAGTAAAAGGCTTATGTTCAGTTGCAGAAACGTTCATTAAAATTGATGAACCACTAAATTCTGATTAATTTAAAAAATGATGTTCTGATTAACCAAAAATTCGTTAACGAGAGATTAATGGACCACCAATTTTAATCAACGCTTATGCAACCGAATTTTATTGTTTTATGGTCTTTAAATCGGTCATAGAATTAATTTTTTGGCTGAGGCCATCAAAATACAGTCATCTCGCAGCTTTGTATACAAATTACTAACGAATCTCTCGTCATAGTGCGTCTTTGCTTGTCGAAACGTTGAGATTGGATAGTTTCTTAACAAATAATAGAATAACATTTCTAAATACAAAAGTCAAAAATATAAAAAAAAATATTTGTAATAATTTTTTTTATTTTTTAGGTAAATTTGTTGTATATTTTTGTTTTATCCATTGTTTCAAGATGTTCTTTATTACCTTATTTTTATCATTAACTGGACGTTTTGCCATATTGAAAACTTTAAAATTTGATGAAATATTTTAATAACGTAAAAGCAGTAATTGAATTTAAAAGATAATATTTATTGAGTAAAAAATTTAAAATTAGCAACATCTCTGATTGTTGATTGCATTTTGTGCCAGGGTATCCCATACTATCAGAAGCTGCTAACCCAAGTAGCATTTGTAGTAGCTGACGCGTAATTGCTACTCTCAAGTTGACTTTAAGGTGTATTACTACTAACGAACGTTACCGTGAGATAACGTCATTATTTAGTAAGTTTTTTTAGTAAGTTTTTATTTAGTAAGTGGTGAATTTTTATGACGTATTTTTTACTTATTTACAACTGTCACTTCAACGGTTTGGCGACTTTGTAGTTACGTTCTGAAAACATCTTAAAACAGTTGCTGTTACTGCTAATATTACTTTTGTATTCGCTCTTTGTCTTATTCGAATATTGTATTGTTGTCATCATTGTCTAACAATTAAACAATTTTTATACACATGTTTGTCTGCCATGAAATTTTATAGTAGCATCAGTACCTAGTAAGAAACATTGATAAAATTTGTTTTTCGACAAAGATTGACTTAAAAATTTTAAACAAAAGCCACTTTACTGACTAACATTATCATTTTATGTCCTTAAATTGTACGCGCCTTTAAAACTATAATGTTTTCTTACTTCTTCTCTTACTTTCTTACTTTTATACTCCTGAAAATCGTTTTTTTATTCATATTTGTTACAATACCTAGTAATTTTAGTGAAATATCTGTAAATAATTAATAAAACATACATTTTCTTTTTCTGAGTTTATTACAAACAACATAGCTACTATCATACATAATGGCGATCTTAACTTAAATTACTTTGAAGTACCTAATGGTTCCTGAATTTTGGGTGTGTGGAGTAAGTTTTACTTTGACGTAAGTAATTATTACTGTAATCGTTTTACCTTAAGGTTATATTTCCTTCAAAAAAACCTACGTTGAAGTCACAATTAAGTGACCGCTACTCCGCCGAAACTTTATGGTTCCTAATTCCCGCCACATAAGACAAGAAGAAAAGATATTTTTTTTTTCTTGAACAATAATAACACCGTACTTTATTATGTCATTTAGCTGTGTTACAAAATCAGATAAATAGTCTTGTAAAGTACCTCGCAGTATATAGCAGCTAGCAGCAACCATAGGTTTTAATTGAGACATATTATCGATTCTGAAAATATTGGCCAAAATTTTGTTGGTCCACTATTAAAAGTTGGTAGACCATCTACATTAATAACCAGAGAATCTACATTAATAATATAGAATGTATTAATCAAACAATTTCTTATACCGTTATACCAAAATTGCACTACCCATTCCACTACCCATTGGAACAATACTAATAGTATGAGAAGTTCTCAACAAAGTACGACTGTCTTGTGGTACGTTTAATCCATTTGCGTTTAACAACCGGAGCAAAACATTAATGAACTTATGCGTCAACTTGTGAACTAAACACCAGTGCATGAGTTGCTCTGAAAATGTAATTTCAAACAAAATATGAGTTTCTTCATCAAGATCCTCATCATCTAGTGCATCAGAAAGATTAGTAATATTTTCTTTAAATATTGTCGTTGTTAAATCTTTATCGGTGATTCGTTCTTCTAAATGATATTTTCCAACATTGCTGATTAGTGATTGCTCAATTAAATTAAAAGATTTTGTATTAGAATAATTTGTCAACAAAATATTATCACAATTCTTGTTCTCACTTGTTAGCCGCATTTTTTACTTTTCTATAAAACGTTGTTGAATGTCGATATTTTTGACAATAAGTTTTTTTTTTATTATGCTGTTTTTCTGTGCTGCCATTTTTACAATTCACGCTCACATGTGGTCTACAGTTACATCTAATCGATGGTTATTATTGTCCCTCAGAACATATAAGTTACTATTACTTTATAGTAATATAAAAACGTTATTTTAACTTTGAGGGTTTCACAAACTTCTTAGTAATATTTTATTTAAAGTACATTAGTAAAGTAGCAGTAACGGAAATATAACTTAACAAATTACTGAAAAGTTTAAAGTGTTTAAGGTTTTTCTGCCAGTTGTAAAAACGTTGCCTTTAACTTCAAATCTTACTTTTAAAAATGTATTACCTTAAAGTAGCATTAAGGTAGTATGTTACAGTCGTCGTTACTGACTAGTTAGTCTTATAAAGTGTTATTTACTTTAAAGTAAATGACAACGGTTTTTTCTTCGTAATAAAAACTATCAAATCTACTAAAATAAAATTTTACTGCTAAGTAGATTAAAGCAGTAAATATAACGAAAATTCGACTAGAAATAATTACCTATAAGTTACATTTACATAAAAGTTATAAATTAAGTCAATTTTGGGTAATATTCACTGCAACAAAGTCGCAATAACTAAAATAGCAGTAATTATCACTTAAGATGCTACTTGGGAACGCAGTTCCTCCAGTGTGTTTGGAGGATGAGGTAAGCGACAAACTGTCTGATCTATCACGTCCCAAACGTGTTTGATTAGATTCAGATACGGAGACCCTAATGGCCAAGACAAACAATTAATACTGTGGTCTTTTAAGAAGCCCATGCAATATGAGGCTTGCCTTATCCTGCTGAAAAACAGCTCCCGGTTTATTTTAAAGAAATAAAACCAAATTGGATTCTAAAACTGTGGTAATATAACTACATGCGTTTAAATTGACCAGTTTGAACACCAAAGAAAACCTGTTTTGACACCAAGAGTGTTTTGCAATTTTTGTTGCTGACATTTTGGTCACCGAACCCTTTCACGTCCCTCACCATGCAACGTAAAACACCCACTAACGCCAAACACTTGTTTTACGTTTTATTTAACACACCAAGAAGATCCAATAAATTCGTCGCTGAAGACGATTTTTGCTATTCCTGTTTCCAGTGCTGTTTATTCTAACTTCATTATAATATAAACGCAATCCAAATAAGGGAATTTGTCGATAAACTGTAGTCATAAAAACTCAACAACCCAAAATTGTTTTTATTTAGTTTATTTAGAATCGCCCTTTGCCTCAACAGCCGATCTTCACGTTCTTGTGTAGGTCTAGGATATCCACTGCCTCTAAAACAAACTTGCAGATTTTTATGTTGTCTCTCTAAATTCGACGCACAGTAACGTGAAGACAACCCATACGTCTTTTAATTTCAGGAAAACTAAAACCAGCTTCATGCATTCCAATAACTTCTTCTTGTTCAAAGAGCGTTAACTGGTAAAAACTTGGACGACAATTTAAATTACCACAAAAACACTAAGAAGTATTGCGCTAAATAATAAAATCACAAAAAAATAATAATATCATTAAATAAAAATAGAGAGATAACTTTTAAAAAAACATTTTGATTGCTTCTAAATTGTAAGCATTTCTAAGCATGTAGTGTATTTTGAGAATTTTTTTTATATGACATACACGTTTGCGTATAAAGTAGAAGAGGAACTCTTTCAGGCGGTGCAAAGAAACTGAATTTTCTAAAAACAAATACAACATATTTGATAACCTACTGTTTACCATCAACATTAAAATAGAAACCCTCACGTGTAGAAACAGAAGAAAAGCTCAACTAAAAATAATTATTTAAAATACATAAATACATAATTGTGTTTAATAATAATTATATAAAAATTTGTCTTCAATGTTTTATTTTCAAAAGAAAACCATAAACATTTTTTAACATTGTTTCCGAAGTTCCGAACTTGAACAAAGTAAATTACTCGTTGTAGGCTGCTGAAATGAAGAACACTTATTTACTGAATTTAGTTAGATTTTTCTCGATTTTTATAAAAAAATAATAACATCGAAAATAGGAATGAAAAATGTTAGGCAATTAAGTAAAAAGAAACTAAATTGTAACTATTTGAATGTAAAACAAAATTTATTCTTTAAAATTTATTTCGTACTCATTATCTCTCCAATTTATTATACATGTATATTAATTATTTGAAATAATTGCTATTTATTAGAGATCTACTAAAACAATTATATTATTTTATTATTAACTTAAAAATTAATTTGTAGACCGATTGAGTTTCTAAACGCAGGTTTTTAGACTTGCAGAGTCGTTCAATCGAAACTCGCCAGCTTTACAGGTTTTTTGGCAGTTGGGACTGTTGGCAGTTGTATTTCAAACTTTACTGTTGGCAGACACGTAAAGGAGCAATCTTGATTTGATACTATACAAGCCAGTGGGAGCCGGCGATTTTTTAAAACTGCATTTTGAAAATGGAGAATGGGATCCAAATTCTGTTATGAAGAATTACTATTGAGACCAAATTGCAGGCAACTGCTAGAAAAAAATTGATCAAAATTTGCGAAATTTGATTTTTAAAAATGGTGTGCCTCCCCTGGTTATTTCCGAAACGGTTTATGCTAGAACTGTGGCGAATTTTTTTTCGGCGTTATGAGGCAAATTAATAACTAATCATATTTTGTTTTTTTCTAAAATTCTTATTATAGAAAAAGTTATGAGCATTTGAAATTTAATTTTCAAAAAATATTTTTTCTCTACAATTTCAAAAGCTCATAACTCATTCTATAATAGAAATTTTGGAAAAAACCAAAATATGATTAATCATTAATTTGTCTCATAATGCTGAAAAAAAATTCGCCACCGTTCTAGCATAAACCGTTTCAGAAATAACCAAGAGAGGCACACTATTTTAAAAAATCAAATTTCGCAATTTTCGATCAATTTTTTTTTAGCAGTAGCCTTCAGTTTGGTCTCAATAGTAATCCTCCATAACAGAATTTGAATCCCAAGCTTCATTTTCGATATACAGAGTTTTAAAAATATGCAACCAAAATTACTTACAAGCAACCTACTTGATAATTTTTTTATTTCAGTGAAAATATTGAATTAAACTATTGATTTTTGGCAGTTTCTTTATAATTTGTTTAAATTTTTTAAATGAAAATGAGATTAATCCAAACACGAAAATGAGTTTAATCCAAACACAGGAACAACCAATTAAAACAACATCATTTTAATCTACTAGTTTCGTTCGTATATTGAACATCTTCAGGACGAAAAATCAGGTTAACTAAATCGTTTTAAATTTAAAAAATGTAATAATAATAACGCAGGACACATCCCTCGAGTGATGGCAAGGCAAGACTTGCCTTGCCATAATTGAATAAAAATCGGAGTCTTTTCAAATAATTTGTTATTGTTAGTTTTGTTAGAAATGGTAATTATTAGCGCGTATTATTCTAGTAACAAAACTTTGGCTAATTCCTAAATTTTGTGACACGCATTTTGCCCAATATGTGGATTTTCTCTAATCGCCCAAATTACTGCACTTTAATAATTTTTTCATGTCACAGCCTTGTTTCGTAGCTTTTTCAAAGGAGGCCAGTCTTGACGCAGTATTGCTTCAAGTCTTCGGAAAATTTTGTCAGTTGGAACCACTTGATGAGGATATTTTTCCTGCATAAAGTCTTATTGCAGCTGAAGCGATTTTTCTATATTTCCCATATATCAGGATCAGTCAGTCTTCTCGTTATCAGTAAACATCTTGACTAAGTTGCTCAATGACAGTCAAATAAATCTAAAATGATATACAGTAACTACGATCGTAAAAATATTTTTTAAATTAAATTGTATCAGAGTCTCATGCAAATATTGTAAGATTGGTTGCATAAACTTTTTGTCATCATTCGTAAATAACTCTGTATATTTAATATAATTAGATTTATACAATTGTTAACAGTACTGTAGTAACAGTTGTTTACTTTTGATTATTAAAACAACTTATATTCATAAAAAAATTGAAGCAAACATTGTTTTAATGAATAAAATAAAGAACTAAATGGTCTGAACTAAAGGAAAACAAAAAAATATTTTTTTAATTTTCAATAAATTTAAAATTTTTTCTATCAGCTGCGATGTGTGAGATATCTAGTGACAATACGCGTAATCTACTTTTAGTCTG
Organism: Tribolium confusum; assembly: GCA_029207805.1. Classification (NCBI taxonomy): domain Eukaryota; kingdom Metazoa; phylum Arthropoda; class Insecta; order Coleoptera; family Tenebrionidae; genus Tribolium; species Tribolium confusum. The sequence goes on from JALGAY010000003.1 coordinate 8,906,550, forward strand.
CCATAATTGTCCATTGGTCTCTATCTTTTTAACGGTACTATAGTCGGTAAATAAAAGTTTCCTCGTAAGATGACGCCACCAGTAGTTATGCTGGTTACGAATGCTACTCATAATACTTCTCAATTTTTGTGTATTAATGGGTAGTTAGTTGCAGGCAAGAGGACTACAATTTTTTTGTCTTATTTTTTATTTACTAACTGTTTTATTTTTTTTATTGTTACGTCAAAATTTACAATATTTTACAATTTCATCACAAAAAATGTGTTTTAGATATGCAACATATAATACACTTCGAAACGGATAGATAACTAGTAATACAGTTTTAGTTAAATATAAAATATTAATTTACATAAAAACGATCACAAGTAAATATATAAAAATTTATTTATTTAAAAGAAATTGGTATGTAATTTTAAATTATTTAAAATTTTTAGACCATAAACCGTCAGTAAAATGCCGAAATTTTGCTATTTTTAACCGTTTGCTATTCCGTCTGTAAAAAAATTTCTAGACATATCGAAAAAGACGAGTAAAGTCCTGAAAGGTGTAGCAGCCGCAGGTGCATCCGATCTCGGACATATTTATCGCAGACATAAACCACATGGTGATGGCAGAGCTGTCCTTCCACAAAACAACCTGCAGATATGAGAGCGAAGATGCGAAATTAAAATAAATTGAGTTCGTTTCAGGAGTTTTTTCATCACGAAACGTGGACTACCCTGCTGGGTCGGATCCGCTGAACGTGACTCTGCATCGTCCATCTCGTATGTTTTTTTATTTCTGCTTTATTTTTATAACACGTTACGATTAAAGCCTTGAACGGAGGGTGGGCACGAGATTGCACCAAGATTGTAAATGAAAATTCCCGCATAAATCTCCACGGTTTTTAAAAGCAAAATTCCTGCCAAATTGCACTGTCGCTGGGTGATTTTCTTTGTGTGCGGTCGCGAGAAAAGTTCAATAACATCAAAAAGACATAAAAATTAATGGCAGAAACCCCATCGGCCATAAGTTTGCGTTTGATTACATGGGTAAGGTCGGCGCTGATAAACCTAGGGTCACACCTAGGACTCCTCAAATGTTTAATCGTAACAGTTAGTTGAAGTAATCAGTGCTGGGTGTTGATGCTCATATATGGGTATGGAAAAAGGGACCTGTAATTGGAATACATGCTTCTCAGTTACTAAACATGACCTTTACGGTAAATTAAATGAGGTATCATTTTATAATTTCACTTGCGAGCGGTAACACCATTTATTAAAGCAATATTGCACTATAACTTCTCTTATTACCAGCGAGGAAAATGTTTTACATTCCATTAACCATGCATTTTGTAACGTCGTTAAGGTGCGATAATTGATGGCGGTCAGTGCGGCTTTTAGCTCATTTTTTCCTATTATATACATATAAAAAAGCTAAAATATAAGTGGTCAGTAAAACTATTAATTTTTAAATGCCTTTTTCAGAGTAGACTTGTCAGTGTTTTATTCCAAAGCGTCATAGGCCAGACAAGTTAGTGTTTAGCCTTCCAAAAATTGGTGGAATTCTCATAATCAGTTTTAATTACCCATGTAAGCCTCTGATCAACATAAGTTTTTCTACATAACACAGATTTTGAGTTTTGAGAGAATTTTGAGTGGAGATTCAGTCATTATGTTGAAGAGACTAAGATTTCAGACTGTCTTTTTTTAAATAATAATAATTGTAAAAACTGCTAATAAAAAATGTAGGGCTTTATATTTTGCGTCAATTAGATACCAATTTTTTGCAATTTGATTAATAAATGGTATTTCACACTTATCTACACAAACTAATTTCGTCTATAGAGACGTATAGACGCAATGTCTATTAACGAGCAAAGGCGGAATCGTTAAAAAAGGGTTTAGCTCTTCATAGCACAAAACTGTTTGTTTAACAACTGCTTACTGACACAGTTATAAAAATTTGAAATTTGTATTGAATTTTGATTAATCAAATAGTATTAACTAAAAACAATTTGGTAATTTAAGAAATATTGCAACGTTTTTGGAGATTTTCTTTATTGTGTTTATGCCAATTGGAGTACTCAATACGGAAGGTAAAAATAGAACCATTTGTGAGTTACACAGAATTTTGGACAATTTTGAAAACACTTCAAAAACATTTGGCACTTTCATGACATTTATTACCCACTATCTCGTATTAACGCAAAAGTCTCTAAAGATGGAAAAATTAACTTTTGTACTTAAAATTAAAAATCACGTAAAACGCGCAAAGTAGAAAAAATAGCATAAAAAACTCGTTTTTAAAGTCACTGTAGGCACTCATTCTTTATAAAAACTCGCGCTCACTTTATAAACTAGAATTCGTGCCACAAAGTTGACTTTTCGAAACGCGTTCTTTAATACATACTATTACTACATTGTTTATATTTTTTCAAAAACCTCAAGCATCTCTGATACCCAACCTTAGCGATGGTTTTAATTAAGAGTCAAATTTAACAAAATAAATTAGAAAATCATAGTTGTAGAGCATCACATTTCTTCTTTATAAAGCGGAAAAGAGTGTTAAAAAGCCTATCCAAGATGTTTATTTTGGAGTTTATAAGAAACGAATATTACTCGAAGAGTTTTCTTACCAGAATTTCTCATGAAAATCTTCCCTCTATCGATAAAAGTACTTTGGAAATATAATCAATGCATAGAAATAGCTGTTCTCATAAGAACTATCTTTGCAATATTGTCGATTTCCATTGAATTTGCACAAATCACAAAGTTTAGTTTGCGTTTTCTATAATTAGCATTATCATATCTATCTGACTATATAACAAAATAAAAATAAAAGAAAAACATTTTAAAAGTTTACATTATCGATGTTGAACCTTAGTCTAAGACGCGAGGAAGGTGTTAGCGTATGTAAGGAGGTCCATTTTAAAATTTGCTATTTCCATCTTACCAAAGGTTTGACATTATGAGAATCAGCTTTTAAGATTTCTTACTTTATTCTATTAATTCTTTATTTTTTAGATTTCATTATTTACCTAAAAAGCATTTTTTACTACAGAATGTAAATATTTTAACAGTAGAACCCTAAATAAAGTAATTACATAGTAGTATTACCTATTCAGCACATACTCGTTAAATTTTGAAAAAACCTTCTTATGTGTTAAGCTTGTTGGCCACTATACAATTGGTGTAATAACCTTGATTGACAAAAATCGATTCTTTTGCATTCATTTTTTAAAAATGATTCTGAAGTTCCAAAATCTAAACTCATTTATTGTTTATTTCTCATGAAAGAAAAACGTCTTTCTACACAAACGACCATAAAAAGCTATTTACAAAATTCTTGTTGGAAGAGATCTTTCCACTTTTTTCGAAAATACGACATATCTGTTTTTATGGGAATTTCGCCCACTTATTCTTATTGGAATGAATTCCAACAAACTCGAAAATAGCAACATAAAAAGCAGATATCAGCGTTTTTAAGTTTTCTGGCAATGCCATGGTTAATGACCAATATTTGTTATTAATTTTACTAACAAATTCTATATACTAGTAAAGTTCTGGAAACTCTTCTAATAGGCCCATGACATGAATAATCTAAATTTGTCCCGATTTCTAGCTTCCAGTTTATGTTAAATTCTTTCAGAACTAAGCGCTTAATGAAAAAGTTTACAAATCATGAATGTAGAACATGTAGGGTCTGTTTACAGAAAGAAAATTAAATGTTTAATTGCGATTAACTTTTAATTTGTGATTAAATTGATTTCTTGGCATTTGATTGGTTAAAATAGGCATATTTAATCGCGAATTAACTATTTAATCGCAACTAAAGTTAATGCCACCTTCTGTAAACTGGCCCTTAAGGTTAAAGTTAATGTCACTTTCTGTAAACCGGCTCTTAATTTATTGTAGCTTAATTAAGTAATTTTGTAGAAAAGCTTAATTTAGGAAAAATTTAAAACTGAGAAAGTACGAAAAACTCAACATCATTTTAACATCACGGCTTCACTCGAAAATCAAGGCAAATTCAATATTCATGTCAAAGGCTTACTTTTTACAGCTTTTAGAATTCCACCAGGTTTTTTAAGGCACACCCTTTTTTAACCTAATTTTACTAGTTTACCTGTAAATTATAATATTTTTTAAGTAAATTGTTAGTTTATAAATCTTTTTGTGCTAATAATATTTTCAATTTTGAACAGTAGATGGAGAAAATAGTGTTTAATAGTGTTAGGCCGAGGTAGACTCGAAGTGGAGGACGTTTCTTGTAATGTTTGAGAGCGAAACCATTCTGCATCAAAAACTATAAACAATTAGATAAGACAAGTTTAAGATTAAGCATTTTTCCAACGAGGACCATCGTCTGCTAAAATTTCTACCCAACGTTTTATTACACCCTGTATATACAATACTGTTTATGTTATTCAATTTTTGTGTTTAAATTAGACATTGACCAATATATTATTAAAAACGAATGAAAATTTATTATTTTTTCAGACATTTTAATAGAAATACCTACTCTTACTGACGTAAGTAAGTATCTATAATTAAAAAATACTGACGAAATATTATATTTTACTGGCATTTTTGAATTAAAGTACCGACGCGACAGAGTAAATACAAGATTAAGAAAAATTGTCAATTACCTGTTTCACTTTTAGCAGCGTTAATTAAATTTACCGAACTATAATTGCTTTGTGCCAGTTCTAGTTTGAACATTTTACAAACACCCATTACTGTATTACCTCATCAATATTTAATTTGATTAACTACTATCTTAATGACTTTTTCGCGGTCATTACAATTTCGCTCCGGTTTTGCTCAAAATTAAACATTTAATTTTTTTGTTTCATTTGCAAATATGGAAACTTGTCTCGAATCTAAACATTAATTTTTGGTAAATTGTGCAAGAGTAAAATTAACTTTAAATTAAATCCTGACCTTGTCGAGAGAAAGTTTCGACCAAAATAAATGTACATCAGCCTTAACTGTTTCCTTCCTCTGTTTCTCTTGCTGAAAATTCGCATAAAATTGATTAATTGCATGCTTGAAGGTCTTGTTTTGTTTTTAAAAGTTTATTAATTTACCACGACTATGCCAAAGGAAAAAATGCAATTCATAGAACTACCGAGTTTGATTTGTCCTTGCAACGATATTACAATTAAAGCTTGACACCATAGAAAGTAAGCGATTATAAGGAGTGGTAGATTAGATGCCATTTATTTAAACTGTAATTGTCTAGCAATTATTTATAATTGATGTCAATTTTGAGGCTGGCCAGAAGTGATTTTCCGGTAATTTTACACTTTTGGAGAAAGGATGAAGTTTGGTGAGAAAGCATTAGGAAATGTATTATTTAGTTAGCGTATCAGTGTTGCGGAATTATGAATGGAAAATTGTTCAATCAACTCCTACGAAAAGAAAGTTGCCGTAACAACAAACAAAAACAAATAGAAAACTGTAACAGTATAAATTATTAATAACAAGAAATTTAAGTATGCAAGAAGAAATAGCCGTAAATTAAAACACGCCTGTTAAAAGTTTATCTAATCTTTTCTCAAAAACTAGTAATCCCATTAGCTTCAGAGTCTGTTATTAAAAATTTTGTACTTTTTCTCAACGCATGTGAATTTTTTCAAAATTTTTTTAATACTCCTTCTAATGAATATTAATTCGTTGAAAAATATATAAAATTTACATTATGTCTAATGTCATTCTAAATGACACAATGATCAAATATTATTTATTTCCTACTTAATCAATATAGCCAAATATTATCTTAGTTACGGTAACCATTATAACATTCATAACTCCCATGGGAGTTATAGGAGGCAATTATGAATTCTTAACTCCCTCTAATTTTTTAATTGAAAAGAAACACAAATCTGGTGTACTAAAGTTACGAGAAAAGAAGAAATGCTATTAAATAACAATTTTTAAACGCCAATAATGTCGTTTCGTTTATATTCTTGCTTCCAGTGTTACTTTTATTCAACAATTCTTAAAATTTATGATATTTTTTCTTGCACATTCCTTCCGATGTTATGGGCACTAAAACATGGGAAAAAATAAGTAAATATACATACCATATTTGAAAAATATGCCAGAAATATTATTTCATTTACATTTCTGCTGCCAGTGTGGTTCTTTTTTAGCCATTCTTGAAATCGGTCGTATTCTTTCTTGTACACTACTTCAGATTTTCTTGATACTAACACAGCACGAGCTTTCTCAGCTTTTTTTAATACTTCTTCTGAAATATTTGATGTTTTTCACGTTCTCAATCATTATTAAAAATTCATAAATTTTTGTTGACGCAATTGTCAAGAAATAAATCCATAGTAACCAAGCGTAGTTAACTAACAGCAAATTTGTTTTTTGGATTTGTTTAGTAGAAAATAAAATTGTAATTTGTTTTTTGAACTTGTTTAGTAGGAAATAAAATTGATTATGTATCACGTGAATTACTGGGTGTCAATAACCTCGGGCAACTTACAATGCCTCGGGCCTAACGGCCCTCTGGATTTTAACTCGTTGCCCTCTGTAATTAACACCCTCATAATTCCCTTGATACATAAATAACTATTTGTAAATGATAAGTAAATTTCAAAAAAATTATAAATAACCGCAAAAAATAATAAATCTTATTTGTTTTGTAATACCTATTTTGAAGCAGCATTACCAGGTTACTTGACAATAGGTAAGACATCTACTCTACAGCTTCTTCTTTCCATCCATTCTCTTAGACATAATTGCATATTATTTAATGTAAAAAAAAATTACAAAAATAAAAAAGTTCAGTTTGTTTTTGTTTATCGATTTAGTAAAAACTCTTTTATTTTCAGTAAAAAAATTTATTCAAAAAATTGAGTAAATAGTAAATACGCTATTTTTTCTAAGAAAGAGGGTGGGACAAAAAAGCTAATGGATAAGTTATCCGCCCCACTGTCTAAAACGGCAATGCTGCATCAAAATAGGTCTTACAAAACGAATAAACTTTATTATTTTTTGCGGTTATCTACAATTTTTTTCACAAAACAATATTTCAACATCGTCTTATTTATAATAACATTAGAAATACTGTAAATTTTATATATTTTTTTCAACAAATTAATATTAATTAATTGATATTCATTGGAAGGAATATTAGAAAAATTCTGAATAAATTCACATCCCTAGAGAAAAAATAGTTATTTATACACCAAGTGACTAAAGTGACCTATTTAATCCCGCGGGTGGTGTTTGATTCCTGAGGGCGGAGCGTAGCGGAGCCCGAGGTAAGCAATCAACCTAAGGGATTAATGTCACTTTAGTGGAGAGGTGTATACGCTATTTTTTGCAATTCCGGTAATTCTATATACATTTTTAATAAAAATAAATACTACTTACGTTTGAAGCCCTAACACAATACACATAGTAATTCATGGTATGCTGTTTGTTTCTGTGGCAATGATAAACAAAGTTCTTATGAAAACGGCGCCATTGTAAACGTAGATTGGGCTGCTGAAGCGATTACTCAAGAACTAATACCACAAAAATCGAGAAAACAAAAAATTAATAGCAAATACAATTCTTGGGCATAAAAATAGACCAATATCACCGCTAGCCGATGGGACTTCATCATCTTCCTTGAATCAAAATCCTGACCCATTATTCACTTCTGTCTGTTCAAGTTTAACTAGTTCATCTATTTCTGATATTAATAATCGTGCATTTAGTTTGGTTAATTGCAATAATGTGAACGATACTTGTCATTTTAATTCAACAAATAAAGGTTAATGTTACTATGGTACGTTTGTTTTTGTTTGTTTTTTAAATCCCTTGGAATTTTAACTGTCACTTTATATCCCTTGGGATTTCAACTGTCACCTTATATCCCTTGGGTCTAAAAGTGACACTTTAGTCCCTAAAATATGAGACTAAAGTAACCACTTTAGTCTCGGAATTGCAAAACACAATTTTTAATGGCAAACGCTGAAGTTAATGTGATAACTAGTTTTTGAAAAAAAAATAAGATAAATTTTTAACAAACACCCGTATAAAAATTAAATTTTATTATAGTATCTTTAAAAAAAATTAAACATTTAAATTGTTATAGTCGTTTTTGTATTAAGAGCGTAAATAGATTGTGCCTTGATAACTAGTATTGACAATTGTGGCTCTGATAAGTTGTACATAGAGTGTTTTATTTAATTGTTTATCATTTTAGCTTTTAAAATCAAAAGTGGACTTAAGATTTCGGCAAATTTAGTAAAAACTGTAAAAAAGCAAAATACAAATAGTCAGCTTTCTGAAATAAAAACTCAGTTAAAATTAAGTGAGCAATTAACTGAGTTAAGGTTAAATTTTTTTAAAAAAATTTAAATTCCTTGAGTGAAAACATCTTTAAGACTTGAATGGGATATGATATAGTTTATTTGCAAGTGTAGGTGTGCAAAAAATATGATCAACAAAAATGATGAATATATAGCGGTCTGACAACGCTGCTGAAAATATAGAAAACTTACTGCAGAACAAAATTATAATTGCATAATAAAAAAAAATATCAGTGGTAAAAGTCTTTATATATTTATTTGTCCATCGTTTACAATCATACAACATTTAAATAACAACAACTTAAAGAACATAAAGCAATGATTCTGGCATAGAAATCTATCTTGTCCTACTCGAGATGAGAAAAAAGTGTCAAAAGCTCGAAAATTTCCAGTGTGTAGCGCGCATCACGTCTTAATTCGATGTCACATTCTAAACATGAATGATTTCTAATTTTAATAAATCGATGTACATCGCACATCCTTAGCTAGTTTAATTTTTATTGATTGCTATTGAAAGAATAATGAATCAACTATACTGTTTAATTAAAAGTCCGTATAAATTTAACTTTAGTTTCAGTTGTAAATCTTTTTTTAAATCATCTTATCGAATAAAACTAATAAAAAAACACCAACTAACACTTTTAACAACAACGCTGTCATTCTCAGGTAAAAACAGAACAGGGATGACCACATGACAACTGAGTTTTATTCCTATTTAAAAATGACAACATCGTTGTCGATATGCGCGTAGTAGTGTTTAAGTGACATATTTGGTGTTAATGGGTGCTTTTTTGGTTTTAATTTCAGTAATATTAAATATAAAAGTAATTTGATATTAAGTCATTTAATTAAAATAACTATTTTAAAATAAGAGAAAATAATATCTAAAAAACAAATAATGTTTTGTTCTAATTAGCAAATCAGAAAAATGAGTGTCTTGTTTTAATTAGGAAAAAAGTTTTTAAAACATTATTTTAATTTTAGAAATTTAAGTTACCAGAAGGAAGATATTTTTAGTTTATTTAATCAAGACAAGAAAATTAAATAAATAATAAATGTTATTAATTACTAATGGGCAATGTAAGGTTGTGTGATTTATTAAAAAATAAGTCGAGAAGTTAGAAACCATAATAATGACGAAGGACTTAGCATACCTACATAAATTCGAATAAAAATTACCAAATGCAGTAAACGCATTACAGCTTTACACTAATTAATTGTAGGTATGTAATTTTGCGTTTTTTATGTAGTTTTTTTTTAATTATAATATTTACATAGTTGTTCTTGTTCAACGTTGTTTTACAAACTATTAGAGTTCGGCCATCAATATTCTGCGTTGACAACATAATCCTGTGATTAACTTTTCGAAATTTTTACGGCATATAACCACAGTCCGCTGTAAAATTCCTTACCTACAGAACTAGGTATTTCTTAAGCCTGTTGTCAATATCTGGTAGGCACTATTTTTACTGGGGGTTTGCGGTCTAACCGTTATAAAGTTCTTGAAGAGTCAGAGCAATAACCGCAGAATATCTATGGTCGGGCAATACTTGTTATGCAAACAAACTCTTTACACAGACAGGTAAAAACAAAAAATAAAATTACTTTAACAACGAAAATTTTGCCAAATAAAATAAAATAATAGAGATAATATAAAAAAATATTATAACTAGTGTACATCCTTTACGCCCCCTTTTCAGAAACTTATTGACTGTATACAAAACAGAAATAAAGGTAGAAAATTTGAGAGACAACTGTGTAAACAGTTTGAAAAATCGAATAAATATCATGAAAATGAAAATTTTTTGAATCATTAGACGCTTTGTTCTGTTATGTTTTTGACAGTCAAGAGACGCAAAGTCGATTCTAATTCAGCATATTTTCATTCTCATTCTCAAGTACATACATGTATTTTATATAATTTTTTTACTTTTCAAAAAACCACCAACATTGCAGTTTACTCCTAAAACATATCTGGCAACATGACACAACTTTTAAAATGACGTAAAATAAAATTAACCTAAATTTGACAGGCATTTGGAGCTGCAATTTATTCTTTTATTAAATTGTAACATCGTGTTACAGTAAGCTACAGTTGTTGATTAAAAAAATCTCTAACTGTTTGTAGTATGTATTTTAACATTCTTATTTTAATTGAAAACGAAAATTTTCAACTTTTTTGAGCATGAGAGGAGAGTGACAGAATAACCAAAAATTTTAACAATGTCAAATTCTAGTAAATTTAAATTTGCAAACCTAATTTAACAGGTGGTGGTTTTTTGATTAGTAAACAAACTGTACTTAATACTTATTTTTAATACAGTGGCGATGGCGACCAAATTTTAAAATCTCTGTATTTTTAAAACGAAACATGAAATCTAAATTTTCTTTTAAGGAGTGACTATTGAGACCAAATAGAAAAATAATGCAGTAAAAAACTTTGAATAAAATTTGCCAAATTTGTTTTCCAAAAATGATCATGCTTTATAATATAGTTTCGAAATGATTTACAGTAGAACTAGACCATTTTTTTAAATAGTTTAATTTAAAAAAATGTTTTTAAATTATATAATTTACAAAAAGATATTTTTAGTAAAAATTTCAAGCGCTTGCTAGCGCTTTTTCTGAAATTAAAATTTTGAAAATAACTAAAACAACGTCTCTTAATAATTAAAAAATCGGCATTTTTCTACTACAAACTTTTATTTTATATATGAAAACCTAGTAAGGCAGGACTATTTTTAAAAATCAAATTCCGCAAATTTTGTTCAAAGATTTTATAGTGAAGTATGCTTTCATATTTAGTCACAATAGTTACCTCTTATAAAAAATTTATGTTTCATGTCTTGTTTTAAAAATATTATAATTTTAAAACCACCAGCTGCCACTGCTATCAAATTATTTTGTGTATTACAGCTAAAAACCGCTGTTGGAGATCGTCATAATAACTAAATATCAACAGATGTTTAACAAATACGCTTCATTGAAACGTAAATCTTTTCCCGCCAAAATCCGGGCACCCGGAGTTGGCCAGCAACCGACCGCCATTTAGTTGCTCAGCTCTCCACCAAGGCGCTGTTTTTTGCATTCACATCTCTCGCAGGAACCGCTTCGTAGTAGTCGCGGAGTCGACAGAGAGCAGTGAACTTAGAGCCTGTAGCCAATAATGACTTTACATCTGCAATAAATAATTAAATAACACTGATGACTGTTGTTCGGTCGTGGGTTTTGCGCTTGATTGTACGTTGAAGTCTCCAGTGATCGGATCAGTGAAAGTGTTCATTTTGGGTGATTCTAGTGACTTATCTATGAGTTTCTTGGATTAAAATGTAAGTTAAACCGGAGCTTGCAATTATTGATAATAATTTTGCATTTAGACACACGCCTTTGTTGATCAAGGACGAGAAATTTTATTGATATAGTCGCCTACTCTTGTTAAGGGAGTTCTTGTCACGTTTGATAATAGAGTAATAGAAATATGTTCTTGCCCCAAGCAAATCGAAATCGAAATGATTTTATTTTCCTTGTTAGATGATTGGCAAATCGATTGACGCTCGACTGAAACCGAAATTATTAGATCCGTTACTGAAAAAGTCAAAGTCATGGCTTCAAAGTTCCAGAAAAAGGTCCGGGCTAAATTATATAATTTTGTAATTACCGGTGTGAGTGTTTTAATTGAATCAAAACAGATTCTGAATTGAATTTAAAATTACTGGCAAGAGCTTGGGAATACTTACATTGCCGTTTCGAAACGTTATATTGTTTTAATTAATTTTTTCTTGCCATGGGACCCATTGTTGAATTTTATCCGTCAAATCTGCGTGGGTTTTTATTATTTATTTCGAAATGAGTTATGTAAATAGCTTGGTCTATGTCGAGTTTTACTTTTTCAGTTGCAATCTTTTAATTGCCCAGCCATAATGCATCAAGGTCGTTCTTTTAATTACGTATATCACGATTATCAGATTAAGTTATGAACAAATTTCTTCGCAGATAGAAAGATTTCAATACCAGTTTTGTTCAGAAACAAATTCAAAAAACTGAATTTTACATTAATTTTTAATTGTTTTTACTTATACTCAACGCTGAAAGATTTACAATTTCTTGATAATTCTAATCATTTCGTAAATAGGGTTTTTCAATTTTTTTGCACGTATTTTCCTTGAGCCAGAACTGGTATTAACATATCTACTGATGTGATTTTTACCGCAACACAGGAAATTCCATCTTCGACTAGTGTTTAACAACATTCCAATAGGTTTCCTGAGAATACTTTTCCTTAACGACAATTCCTTAGAATCAGACGTAAGATTCACTTTTAGTTGGTTATCACCAACCTACATTTTTAAAGATCTATAAAATTGTTACCTTTTTTTTTTCAAAATATTTAATAAAAAAACACACACAACGATCTTATTTGAAATAGATATAAGAAATATTCTATGAAGAAATATAGTTTCAGAATTTTTAAATTATGTGGGTACTTGTTTACAATATTAAGTAATATTATAATAATGAAATATTAAATAAAACATGGTTCATATTTTACGAAAAGTTGAAGTTCTTTGGGTGTAAGTTGGTAAATACATTACTTAACTGACTGTAATCTTAAGCTGCTAGAATATGGATTGGACAAGACATGTTTAAACATTTAAAAACCATAAAAAAACTTATGTATATACAAGAGACTACTTTTCATTGTAAAACTGATTTAATGCAATGTAAAAATGAAATGTAATGTTTTTACACGTTAATTTAATTTACCTAATGTTTTTGTATATAATTATTGATAGATGCTCTTACAAAAAATTGTTATTGTTATGTGTACATTGGTTACAATTATCAGTTTAATAATCTTAAAATAAACATTATTGATTTTGTTATTATGTATCACAGTTTATTTAAATTGTTAAAATAAGTATAATAAAAAAATGAGAATGTGATCAATGTCATATATTATTTAAACAAAACAACCCTATTATCAATTTATGATGAGTTGAGATCCCAGGTGTTAAATTACCTTAAGTAATGGTTTAAAACCAGCCCCTTAACAACAAATATCATCAAATATTATCCGAGGTAGGTAATCTATTCACTTAAAAAGGATTGCTTTGTTGAAATAATTTATTATTTTAAACATATTCTCAGTTTTTACATAAATTCACAATACATACTACATACAGACTGGTCCACAAAAAACTTTCCACCCAAATTAATTTCAACTTTTTCTTTGATATACCACATTTTTATAACGTGTTATAAAATACAGAAGTATTTGTTAAAGTCTATCTAACTTTTGATTCGCATTGTTTTGACTATTTTCAATTTTTTGTATCGCGTTTTTTAGATTTTTCAGATGGTTTATGGCATTAACAAATAGGAAATTAAGTGATATTGGAAAGAGACTTAAATGCGCTTTAAAATAATATATCACTCGATATTCTTTTTTATTTAAGAACTAACTTCCTACTTAGAAGTTGAAAGTTGAGAAATTCGAAATTTTTTTTACATTAAAACAAAGAAAATCTGGGTAAAAAGTTCTTAATGCAACACCTTGATACAAAAACACATATAACAGGTATGGACCATCCTTTATTTGCTTGTCGTGGAAACACCAACGATAATTGAAAATTGTCAAAACTATGATTATTGTACCTTGAAATATTATTATGCATTATGTTGTAAAAAATGAATAAATATTTTTAGTGCATTAACGGTTCTTTGTTCAAAAAATAAACTTTCTTTTATTAGTCTGTGTTTTAAATTTATTTTTTGGCTTTGAAACTGCTTTAACATTAAAGCTTTATTTTTCGACTGTTCACTTCTTTTCGGTGAGCTTGTTCACATCAAGGTTTTTACCTTTTTTGAAAAAGCCTATCGCTTATAACCGCCGTTGTACAACTATAAAAAATTTAAATTTTTGAATTTTTTAAATTATTTATGATAATATAATACTTTTTGAGGCTATGTCTTGTGAAAACACTGCTAAAATTTAGGTACCTTGTATAATGAAGATTTTTAAATCTGTTCAAAATTGTATGAAAATGTAATCTTAAGAAGTGGTAGGCTCTTATAAACTAAACCCCTACCGCGAGGTTAGTCCGCAATTGGAACATATTTCAAAGGTCCCAGGGTGCTGATCCATAATTGGTATCCATTGTAAATAAAAACATTATTATTTATTTGGACGATTCTTATTAATTCATAAAGCGAACATGTTGACGACAATAATTATGTCAGCTAAATTGCCGCCGTAGCAGTGCTAGCAAACCCTGATTTATTTGATCAAATTTTCGATTTTTGCTAAGCAGTTAGTTTAATTTTAGGGAAAATGCGTTAAATTTTTGATTTCTATTTTTAAGTCGCACATTGTAGAGTTTAGAATTGTTTTGGACTTGATGAAGCCCAAAAGCACATTGCGCCAAGTGGTTAGGGATATCATTGATTTGCTTAAAAAAAAAACAATATTTTCTAGTTGTGATTTTTAAAATGCTCACGTTAATTGGAGTTGTTAATCATGTAGTGATAACCATTTAGAAAGAATATTTAGAAATTAATATCAAATTGACGACTTCACATGTCAATAAAAGCTACTAAAGTAAATAATAATTTACTGACTTTTATTTTAAAATTAAGTCCGATGGGACATTAGCATTGAAGGCATTAGGTAATTTCAATGATGCAAATTTCATGATGAAACAACTAATAATTATGACAGGATATGGGTATTTATTTGCTTATAACAGTTCTTAGAAGAGTTTTCAGGACAAAATCAATGTATTTTTTTGAAAAAAATAGAATAAAAATTGTTAGTCATTACCCATATAGTGAGAAAAGAAATTTAAAAAGTCACGGAGTAATTCAATCACTCAAAATGTTTTTAACATTAACCTTAATTGGTAATATATTGGATTACTCCTTTGAAGATGTTTAAAGAGCTTAACTGTTTTTCCGACAGGGACTCTGTTTATAACTTTAAATAAATATAATCATGAACAACTTTGGATAAAATTTTGTATTATAAGTGCTTGTGTGCAATGTTTCTACCAGTCACTGAGAGATTAAACCTTTTCTTTCGTGACTAATATATCACATTTCAGACTTGAATAATAAATAACCATTTATTCAATTTTGACACTCTTAAAATAAGACAACTGCCATAAACAATAGTTGAATGTCAAGTTGAAGTTTTGACACCAAAAATGTTGCTTAATTGAAAGTATTTTTAACTTTTTGGCATTGTCCTCTTGACTACTGTCTCTACTTCTTTTATCAATTAGCTCAAAATTTTTCTTATCGTTGAAGGCCTCTTGAAAGCACTCAAATTTTTTTGTAAATCAATCATAAATAAATTGTGACATTTTTTTGATATTTTGACGACCAAAATGTTCTTCTCACTACTGTATTTATATGGCAACGTGAAATAATACTTAATTACCTTAATTAATTAACATTACTTAATAACTTCAGAAAGTTTTGAAAAAAAAAATGTTCAAAATGATTGTGAAAAAAACAAATTAATAAATAAACCGCAATTACTTTTTTGGTTATTGGTTTATTATGAGTAGCGGAGAGTGCGATTGACGATTTGAATACCTAATTCATCAGAATAAAATTATATTAGGCCAAAATAGAATAAAATGATGTACTAAATATTTTTATTCATCTCAAAAAATAAACTCATACTCTTAAATTCGTGAGTTAATTTTTTTGTCATGAATAATAATAGATTTAATTCACTAGTTGTATAATTAACTATTAATTTGTCATTAATACTTATTAATAAATTTTAATTTATAGGTTTTCAATTTATTGGAAATAAAGATTAAAAGTACAATTTGCCCAGATATTATGCAGGCTTAATAAAAATAGCGTATAACACTAGTTTATTTAGTAGCTTTTACAGAACTTCTGCCTTTAACCCGTCATGAGCGTGCTTTGAAGTCTTGCTTATAAACTAGTATAATAATTTTTTTAAAGTTGTTAATAAATTTAAAAAATTTGGACTGTTTAGAAGGAAAACCCAGAAATTAGTGATGACTGATGATGATTGAGGCATTGGTATATTGTACATACATAAATAGATTCCTTAAAAAGTATATCTTGAGTAACTTATGTCCTACGCGTACTAATTTTATTAAATCTTGTCTACTTTTTGTTTATTTGTTTGTGTGACCTGCATTTTTTCCCAGTTATTTCACTTCAGCATGTTGCAATATTGATTTTTTCCCACACATTCTTGATCAATTAAAATTTAACGCAAAACGTGTAAAATTCTCTTAAAAAACCCAGATTACATCAGACGAATACAAGTCGTTAAATCAGAAAAATTCGAAAGTGATCGTTTTATTGTCAGAGTGGCGCTGCTTGGTGTAGGATTAAAATGCAACGATCGCCTTGACACCAAAACCAATATGCAGCGCTTGAAGAAAGCGAAAGAAATGCAGAAGGAAAAAATTTGCAATCGACTCGATGCAATAAATAAATGAAGCAAAGACAAACGTTCGATCAAACTGCCCGCCTGAGTAATATAGTCTTAACGTAAAAGACCAGCATAATATGCAAATTGGCCAGTAAATCGCATGCATGTCTCGGTCGCAGCTTCTAACATTAATATTGCCATTAGGCTGGACCATTATTTAACCGATACACGATAAATAAGCGGAGATAAATGGCCGCTGGTGCCCTTCTTTGTGCAATTAAGCTTTTATTAGAAAAGTCAACCGCGGACAATTAGCCGACTAGCCAGGGAGATAAATGTGCACACCCAGGGATCCGGTAATGAACGAGGGGGCAATGCATTCGCCGCGAGCGGTACTTACCGAGATTTTTTTCAGCAAACTTTTAAATTATAAATACAAAGGTTTGTTAACTTTACTACCATAGTAATGAATACAAAATGTGCAGCTGGAAACGGTTTGCGTTGCACTACTATGCACATAAAATATTTAATTGAAAATTGTTTCAAGTGTTGTTCCAACAAAAATAAAAATTTCGTTCGCTCTTCACATATTTGTGTAGGTATATAAATTACCATTTAATTAAGTAAACAAATACGATTAAAAAAAAGCTTGCAAATCTAGAAAATCTTGTTTGCACCAAAATTTTAATTGGATGGAAAAAGACGATTTTTATTTACATAAAGTGTAAACTTCCAATAGAAGATAAAGTTTAGAAAAAGTGTTTTTTTAATTTAGTGTATATTAGTGTTAGACAAACATAGAAACATATGTACAAGGTGGTTTTGAAATCAGTTTAGACATTTTAACAGATGATAGTGTGCTGGTTGAAAGAATGCCAAATAACCAAATTTGTTTTGTATAAATGTTTATAGTTTTCGATAGAGATATACAACGTAAAACTTTTTTTCTTAAAAGTTATACTTAAACGACACACTATAAATTCTAGCATTTTTTATATACAGATTGTATCAGAAATTATGATCAAAAATTTAACCAGTGATACATCTCATCAAAAGAAACAACTTTTTTATATACCATATTTTTGTGACAGATGCTAAAAATTGTAAATTTTGTCTACTTTTATGGTTTAATGGAAGGAATTCGAAAATCCAACAATAGATTTTACGGGATAAGCTCGTCGCGTCGCTGGTTTACATATCTGACTAGTTCAGGGGGAAAGCATTTCTTTTCTATGTTTATCGCCTTTAACAGAATATTGTCAATTTGGTTGTACCAGGTTGTACTCACTTTTTAAGTGAGAAAAATTACTCCAGCGTCACAACTAGACATATAAATTTTAAATGTTTTTTTGAGAAGAAAATCCTGTATCTCAAAAACCATGAATATTTGAAAAGGTAAATTTGGGTATCTAGCTTCGTTTTAACGAGGAGACGAGGACTATCACCAGGTAAAATTTCTGAGTAAATTTTATTCACAGCCTGTATATTAAAACAAATTGCTGTGATACATCGTATCTTATACAAAAATAAATTTAAAAAAAAAATAGTTTCACATCATACCGGGTTATCAAAAATTATCGAGGTTAAAAGTCGTTGTAGGAAACAACAAAAAGTAAAACAAAATGTCTTTGATTAATTATGTGCGAATCTGACACTGAAAACATCCTAACCTTACAATTCATCCAGTCAAATTTATGATTAAAGTCAAGTAACGAACGTTCAAAAGAAAACCAAAAAATTCGTATTGAAGGCGTAATTTTTTAAAGAGTTAAAGCCGCGCTTGGACACATACAAAAATATTTTAATAATCTTAATGATGAACCCACAAACAACAAAAGTAAGAGCATTATGTAAGCTTGAACTTCTATCTTTCTAAAAGAATTGTTGAATATGTCCACCCCCAACTTGTATTCACAACTGAAACTCATACTTTCATATGCATTTGTAAGCATTTCTGGAGTTATTCCTGCACATTCTTTAATTATCGTTTCTTGTGGTTGTTGTAAATTGGTTATCGGTGTTTTGAATATTTTGTTTTTTAAATAAGGGAACACAAATAATTCATAATTGAGAAGCAGGGCGATCAAGTTGGAACCTCTATGTCGATATGAATATTAATTAAACGTTCATTAAAAAATTCTCTTAAATATGGAAAGGTTTTTGCTGTTTGTGTGCGGTTGCTCCGTTCTGTTGGAAAAAATCATACTGTAGCTTAAGATCATCTAACTGTTATACAAAATAAACTTAAAATATTGTTTCGGTATCTTTCTGCAATTATTGTAACAACAAAAAAAATTGACTCAACAATTCTTCTACGTGAGATTGCCAACCAAACGCCAATTTTTTGAAAAATGTAAAGATGATTCCATAAAAATGTGGGAATTTTTAGAACTCCACATGTGTATATTTTGCGAATTACGTAGCTTGATAAATGAAACCAAGCTTCATCTGAACAAAAACTTAAATCCAACAAATTGTCGTTTATTAACATCTCTAAACCTCTTTCAAGATAGTTCTGCAAGTTTCATAAGATATACCTGTTTCTTGGTGCAGTCTGTGAATAGATTTTAAAGGTTTATTTTACATGCGTTGCCGAATATCGGCAACCACTTTCTTTGTACGAATACTTGGTTATCCGGCTGCCTTTTATAAGCAGTTGAATCCGTCTCCCTAAATACTTTTAGTCCTTGTAAGGGTTGTATAAAAAATCTCTGGTGCTACTACAAAATTTGAATTTTTTTTTTTCGAAAAGCCTCCAAACATTAACGTGAGTTATCTTGCCATTTCCCATCAATCACCTGACCAGAACGAAATTATGTCTCTATTATGAAGATTTTATGGGCGATATTTAAAACCATTTTATAATCTTCGATCAGAATTATGGTCCAAATCTCACAAATCAAAAATGTTTTGACAAGTTTTGACAAGCCGATTAAGAGCCGATTAATCAAAATTTTTTGTTGATTTCTACAACACCTTTGACCTCGATAATTTTTGATAACAAGGTATATTTCGAAAAACATCAACATTTCAGTTTGAGTGTTTATTGATGCCAGCACTCTCAAATAAAGTCGATGATTATGGAAAATACATGGTTATATAGAATACCGTGTTTTTGGCAAAACTACTAGAGTCAGTTGAGTGCAATTGCTAAAATTACATTAAGTTCTTCTCCTAAAATGCATAGTTTATGAGCTTTAAGCGTCTAGTTGTTCTGGTAGTTGAAGCGATTTAATTTATAGTAGTTGAAGCAATAAATGAATTCTATTAATCAAATATGCTGTATTAATACTTGTATTGTTTTATAAGTTTAGAATTTTTTTACACGATCATAATTTTTTTTGTCAAATTTAGCATAAATAATGCATTAAAAACTGTCCTTGAAAATGTCTTCAATTTAGGTATAGTTTCGCCGAATTTAAAAGCTTTTAAAAAATTCAAATATGTAAAATTTTATAGAAATATTTAGTTTGATAATTCATATTAAAAAGAATGTTAATAAACAGTTATAATAATATGGTAAAAATCACTAAACAGTGCTCAGATGTGACCGAGGTCATTTTTTTAAATTAGATATTGGGATCTAAAATGCATTTTAACGTAATACAGATTGGATATAATTGATATAGTAAGGGGGTATCCTAAAATGGCAGCATCAAAAATTGTCCTGATACTTTATGGTAAAATTTATAAACACTGTCTCCTGATTTTACTTTTATGTATTTGAAACCTTTTCGAAAATTTTTTTAAATAAATTTTTCAATTAGTAGTTTAGTTGTACGTTTTTTATACATGTTTTAGTTAATCTCTATGAATATATTAAATTAATTGTTAAATAAAATTCTGTCTAAAATCAATAAAAATATACTTAAGCAACGATAATACTATTTTTTGACTTAAGATGTAAATTTTGTAATAAACTGCTTAGGACAGAAATTGATTTTAATGCATAAGTTGTTTATTTCTGGTTTGGAACTTCGTCCCTTCGAAACAAATGTTTCAAAGAGCGACACGGTGCAAAAATTTTATTACTGTAAGGCAGTCAACTTTTGTCCCAAACGGCAATGTTGTTAAATTTATGACTTAAGTCAAAATTTACTGATATCGTTGCCCAACTATAACGTGTTTGAGAGTTATTGTTACCAAAAGTCGAAAAGTGGCTTATCTAATCGCAAAATCAGATTTGAATTGACGTAAATAAGTAACAGTAAAATATAAAGATTCAGATTTATTAACCATCAACATTGTGGTTTTTGCAATACAAAAGATTCAGTTAAAATTGATAAACTGTCGTCATCGGATAAAGCAAAGATTAGAGAAGGAATTAGTGCAGAAACCACAACAAATTTGTATTTTAAAAGCTAAACTTGAGTACAAAAAACTAAGATAGTTTGCATTTCAAACTCACAAAGACCATTAAGTGAAGCAAATATAAACAATCTACTTAATCCGCGTATAGGTAAATTAATGACCTCATATAATCGATCCACAGACGCAGATCCACACCTGGCGTCGAAGTAGATCTTCGCTCATTTGTTACGCTGTCAGTAGTTCGAATCCGTTCCATTCGTCAATTATCATTTATCAGTTCCATTCAAATTGGATCTCCTGCTGTATGCTAACTGTATCATTGCATGTTCAGTAGGAAAAATGAAACGAGGCGACATTTCGAGACCGGTGTGTATGCGGAAACGGCAGCGCCCATCTCAGAATTTCACTTGCCCTATGGCGAGGTTACGTTAGCCATAAAACGAGTATGGACACCTACACGTCGACTTCGTTTTAACTAAATACCCGACCACAATGTCGCGTGATGTAATTGTACATCTGCCTCAAGAGAGGAAACAAGATAAGAAATGTGTTGCATCATGGAGGAAATGTACGACGATGTAAATATTTCTCGACTTGTGCAAGATAACAACGAAGCAAAATTTTACATGACTAAAGGGAACAGCGTGTGCTAATCGCCGAGAGAGATTTTATGATTCCACCGGACTTCCAGGAATCTTAAGAAATCTGCACAAGGCGACAAATCTGATAATGCAAGTTGGTGCAACAGAGATTTTTCCATGATACATTCCTATCCTAGCCTTGTCAGCCGACTCCGGGTCAAAATCCGTTTGAGTTCCTAAAAATCCTATTGAAAAATTTAAATTTAGAAAAATCAACATAGTTGACTCATTTGTTGTAATTGGATACCGCCATGCCAAGGTACCATACAACACTTAAAATTTTAAATATATTTTCCATTTTCTTATTCATAATTTTACCCAAACGAGTACTTTAATAGTCTAGTACTGTTTTGTTCTTCGATGTTGGTAGCATATGAAACGTCAAATAAATTTCCAAATGTCAAAAATCCGCAAATTATGCCAAGAAGAAGAAATAACAATGTTGTTTGGCTTAAATTATTGCCATTGTAAAGTACCAATTTATTATTATATTTTAGACAATAATAACACAAAAAACTTAATAAGTGCTCATGAAGTAAATCTATTATACAGAAAAACAGCGTCAGCCCGAGTATTGCAGTGCGTTATGTTTTTGATTTAAAAAAATTCTTTTTTACTTTTTTTATTTAGACTGCTTATCAAATGGCCTAGTTTTAAGAAGTAGATTTGGTGTACCTGTTATATTTTTGTTTTCTTTTTTCAATAAATATTTTAGCAAGGAAGAAAGATTGTGTTGTTATTCTAGAGGTGCGTTACGCTTCCTTTTTCATATTCTGTTTTACGGTATTTAATTTAAAACCTTGTTGGCAATTTACAATTTAGTTATGTCGAATAATTAGACATTAATTAGGTTGTTAAATAAAATTTATAGATAAGGAAAAGACAAAACATGTTGTACAATAATAATGAAAGTCATTATGGACGTATTTCAAACTTATTATGGCCCGCAATGATAGTTTCAATGGCCAATAATTTTAATTCCGATTTAAAAAGCATTACCATGTTAATTTTTATGTTATATTTATTAAAATTAGCTTATACATATGTACTAGGTGTTCTAGCCTTGTGCCATTCTTGAATATTGACGTTTCTAATTGCTTTTGAAAAATTTAACACCAATGCGGAGCAGTTTAATTTGCATAATAAATAAAAAATGATAAGTAAAAATATCGGAGTTAGTTATTTGTTTTTAATATTTATGACTTTGTTTTTATATTGGTACGAAAAATAGATTATGACTTAATTTACTATTTTGGTGAAAAAATGCGTACATTAAGACTTCTAATGAGGCATGTTTATTAAGTAACTCACGTTGTTCACAGTTCTACCTCCATAAAAAGAAAAGGTGTACGAACTGTTTATTGGTTTAATGGTTTGAGTAAAAATCGACTGAACTTCGAAAATATTTTGTGCACGAATAATCACAGGGACAAACTCATCAACCAAATCTATTTCTCATAAAATGTTGTTTAAGAATTTATAAATAGTTTTAATATCTACCAAAGTTTATAATATATGATTATACCTTATTATATGTCTTTTATTTAGATAAACAATATGCGATTCTTTATGAAAATAAAATTTTTGAAATATTAAAAAAAATTGACATTATTGAACAAAGCATAATAATATGGAAAAAATTACTGCATTATGTTTTATTGTTTATTGCGTCAGTACCGGTTTCGGCCTACTAGGCATCATCAGCTGATCTGTATTGACATCAAATATTGACAGATCAGCTGATGATGGTCCTAGTAGATCGAAACCAGTCTTGACGTAATCAATAATAAAACAAATTACGCATAATTTTTTTATATTTTATACTTTTTATTTTAGCGTTATTAACGATAACCTCACATTTTCATTATTGAACAAGATGCTTTAATTAAAGTTTTATTTATATGCCTACACTACAAATAAAAAAAACTAAAAGGAATAAAAGAATAACTTTATAAATAAATTTTTTTCTACTTTTTAGGACAAGACTTTTAAGTTTAATCAATCAATCTAATTAAAATTTTCTTAAAATTTTTTTGTAGTTGGTATGTAATTAGTAACTTTTCCACTTCTATACTACAAAGACAGCAATTTTGTGATTCTCTTAAGTAATTGAACTCATTTTGGCAATTTTTCGAGTTATAAAGTTATTCTCTGTGCCCACAGACAAAATAGATTTTTATCAAACTTTTTTAAATTTTTTTTAGTCATGTTCACATAACACTCAGTTCTAAAACTTCTCACAGTTCTAAGGAAGTTTTGCTTTCTACAGGATTCCTACCAAAGCATTTAATACAGATACAGCTGTCTTATAAGCGTAGGAGACCGATTTTGCTCCGGAGTATATGGAGCAGATAACAAAATTTTAATGATGTGAAAAGAAAGTTCTAACACTTTTGCAGTACAGATTCTCGAATATTTCTTTCTTGTGCTTGAAGGAAAATGTACATCAATAATTATTATTATCAAATTCATCTTTAAAATACACGAAATATTTGACTCAGTAAAAGAGTCTTAATAAATTGGTTGCAGCTCATTTACACCTACGATCCCAATCTGTTGAGAACGATTCAAACGTTGCTTAAAAGATTTTTGTGTGGGCTTTATTTTTAGCTAAATACAACTATCTCAGAAATCATTCGTAACTTTTAGCTTTTACTCCTGTATCTTCTAAAAGTTTTTAACACATTAAGAAGAACATCTTGATGCGCTAATTTTTCGTACCACAACTGAAACTTCTCTACAGCAGTAGCTATCATATTAAGCTGCTCAAATTAATTCAAAATGTAACGTTAACGTTTAATAAAATGTTAGGAGGAACAAGTCACATTGTTTAATTAAGTGTACTTTTAGAAAAATGCAATACAACTACGAATTTGTAGGAAATGAAAATGTACAATCCCAGTCTGATATCATGACCAGAGAAAACAAAGTCTTCTCATCATTAACGGTCATCAAGGACATACAAATTTAGAAACCATTCAACTTTGGGAAACCCAACTATCGATCGTCAGAAAATGAAGAAATAATTGAAAATTTTATTTTGAAAGATTCTTTGTTCTAAGAAGCATTTTGTGTTTAGTCTTAAAAAATTATCATAATAATTAATATGTTACTATTTTATAATAAAATACTCAGTTTGGCTCATTCTAGTTTTTTCTTAAATCAGTTTTTGAGGCTTTATTTTGCGTTCTTAATCATTATTTTTCTAGGAATATAAATGTTACTATTTACATTCCGTCGTCAAGAGAACAAACAAATGATATTGAGAATTTATCTAAGCATGTGTATGAGTTACTTACAGTGTCAGCAGCAGGAAAAAAGCTTTTACTGCTATAGCATGGATTTTTATGTTATCACATTTGTCAATGTCAATACGGAAAGTCGCATTTTGTAACAATTCTTATGACAGTAGATATTGTGTCAGAAAGTTTGTTTTCATGACCTTATGAAAATTATAACATCTAAAGACAGAAATCGTGTCTCGGAAAGTCAAGTCTTTATGAAGATGACCACCCCTATTGCCGTGGTATGAATATTTCATTCATTCCTTTAGATTTTTTTCTCTAAGATTGTTTTAAAAAATACAGTATTAGATAATCGTCAACACAAATTAGAAGAATTATATACAAGCTTATATTCAGGCGGTTGTAAGTAAATGCATTCAAAAATGGAAAATAAACAATACTTTTACTTTAGCATTCTTATCGAATATTTTGTGGATTCTTAGCTAAATACTTTATAATTGGTTCTAATTATTCAAACTCTCTATTTAAAATCATCACAACAATAAAATTTATGTCGTTTTCATTTTAATTATGAACTTTCTTTGCGGTGAAAATAAAAATTTAGAGCCATAATGAATTAACTTCGGTATAATTAATTAGCAGCAAAATCGTTCCATTGTCTACCTCTAAATTACCATAAAAACCTGAAAAGTTGTGGAAAGGTGTGTGTGAAGGCGTGCTTTTATCTTGTTGTCACAATGAGAAAAATCAATTTACACTTTGTAAAACCAGCAAATTTACGCAACTGATCAACTTTATTTATATTTATTTAAGTCGTTACCATCAAAAAATCACTTTTGCTCGGAATTGGATCAGTAGTTGGAAACGAAAGTAAAACCGCGAAAAACCGATTCGTTTTGCTTGTTATTTATTTAAGTTTTAAGATAAGCTGCGAATTTATAGTGACCCAATAATAATTTATCGTCTTTGCTTAGACACAGGTGAGAAACTAGGGAACCGCATAATTAGATAACAGTATCGCCGTTACATAAGTAGCTTTTTGCACACATCGCGATTACTATCGGAGTGCTGCTGGAAATTGACCATTTCACACTAAAACGCGATCACAGTTAGGTTTTATTATGACATTAAAACCAGTAGACGCGCGAATTGAAACGCATATCGTTACAGCGCAGCGGAAGGAATGGTACAGTTACGAATCATAATTGTCCTTAATATGGATTCGTAACGGTTTTTCCGGAGGAAAATCGCGCTGCTTTACGGGATTTGGGTCAATGTTTTCGTTTCGTGGTAATTCGAAACACGTGACAATGAAATTGTCAAATTTTCACTCGATTAAGACCGTTACCTTGTTTGTAAACAATCGTTAGTTAAAGACATGCCATTACAACATTAATAAAAGTGAAATTTAAGTGAGGGCGGCACGTGGAATATTCTAAACAGTTTCCCAAATCTCATTATTCTGCAGTGGGAACTGAAAAATAATGCGTTGAGTTTCATAAGTGGTGGAATTTTCAAAAGAAAGTTATGTAGCACTGACATTGTAGGGAAGCAGGAAATTTGTAATAAATTGTAACAACTAAGTTTTAACTTTCATTGTTACACACATTACTAGATATATCTTCAAAATAATACACGATTTCGTGTTCCGGTAATTTGCGTTTTGCTCAAAATAACATTTTAATTGTTTAGGATGCTATCTTAGTTCTAGTTAAAAAGTAAAAATAGTCGCCATTGACTCTTACACAAGTCTTTCTACTAAAAGTTTGTTTTTTCCCTTACTGATCAAACAAGCCTTGTTTTTCATTAAAAATACCTGAAAAGACTGCTTCTTTTCGTATTACTTTTCGGTTTTAACGATTTGTTCAATAATACTAATTTATGACAATTTTATTGCGACTCAAACAATAACAATAATTATGTTAAAAAAGAGGGCCTTTTAAAGTTTCAGCCAACAATAAACAGCAACATAAATAATGAATCCAACAGCATACAACGAGAAGGTTTATTAAAACTTCAGTTTTTGAGGATTACCTCTATTCTAAGGGAGCAGAATGTATCGCCACTTATTCTTGATTCATGTGATATAGGGCTCGCCAATTAAGTCGTAAAGGTAAAAAAGTCCTAAAAACTATTTAAAGAGTCATTAAATTAAGTAATCGTGGTCTTGATACAGTCGACCAGCTTTGTTTTCAATGTAACAAAGCGTAAAATAACTAATCATTGTCTAACTGGACAACTATGTCAACATTTTGTTACTAATTGATCACAGAAGTGCAGCTGAGCCCTTGAACAGGGTTGGCTTCAAGATTAAGCTTGGCACAGTTGCACTTCTATAACCAATTAGTAACGAAATGTTGACATAGTTGTCCAGTTGGGCAATGATTAGTTATTTTACGCTTTGTTACATCGAAAATAAAGTTGGTCGACTATATTAGAAAAACCACAAAAAATAAAAAAAAATAGAAAAAATAAAGTGAGACAAAAAATGTTATCAACACCACTAAGAGAAAAAAAAACTAGAGATGCAAATAATAAATAATTTTTTCGCTTACCTACACAAATAATATCAGTAATGACTGCTTTTGAGGGCGAAAAATACGTCTTTGTTGGCTCCTCATGTCAAAATGTTTTGTTGTCCTCTTTTGTTACAAGTGACAATTTTGGTCTTGTGATAAGAGCCCAGGGAGCCTCTTTATCTAAAAATATGCTTACATCACACGGTTATAAAGTAAAAAAGCAAATCAAACTCAATGTTTTCTTAATAGAGGCAATTATCATGTTCTAAAAAGCCTTGCTTCTTTTATTTCAATAGATTAACAGATTTCGTTGATAAAGCATAATAAAGCCACATTGTCGCAATACTTATTACAATACAATTTATTTAAAACAATTTCATCTTTAATATTTTATTTCGTAAAAAAATAAGTAGACATTTAAACATAACGCAGTGTAGTAAATGAAATCATTATTATTTTACTATTATTTAGTTTTCAAATAGTCCTCTACCTCACCCTTACCTCTACTTTTAGACGCTTCTTGGTCCCTCGCTACGTTCGGGCAACAACAATGCACCTACGGGTTGCAAATGCCTACTTTATGCTCTAGAAACACAAAATACTATTGACTAAGACTTAGATTTTAAGGAAAAAAGCAATGAAAAAATTATTTATTTATTATTTATTTTAAATCGGAAACAATTTATCAATAGTAACGAAAAGTCAGTAAAACTAAGGGTCAAGCTTTACCTCATTTTAAAGGTCTCTGGACACTCTTTCTTCTGATCTACATTTATTTTAATTTTCTTTGGAATTCCTTTCTGAAAATGATTATTTTTATGGTTGGTTGGTATTTAAAATAAAAACAGTCTAATTTTTTTGTCAGTGGTGTCTACTTGAATTTAGGATGTGAGCATGCAATCCCATTTTACCCCCATAAACCCACCCTTAACCTGGCTTGACAAATTTTGCTTCAAATAATAATTTATCATAAATAAAGTGTTGTTTTATTCAAATTATTTTTATGGTAATAGAGTAGATATTAATTTTGCGTAAAAAAATAATTAAACGTGAAAATATACTCGAAGATAAGATATTAGCTACCTATACCTACCATAGAAAAAGACTAGTAGACTGACCATTAAAACATCAATTAAGTTTTAACTGCATTACTATGAGATATTTATAGCAGAAGATGCATCAAGCAGTCATAATTTTACCTACAATAATATACTGTCAAACTTTTACAATAAAGAGATTCTAGTTAATCGGAGATCTACTGTGTTTTTGATAATTGTTTGCTTTTTTAAAGAAAAAAATTAGTATAAACAACATTTTTTTATCAAAAAATTCTTTTTATTTTAATTTTAGAGTGAAACCTTTATTTTATGACAGCCCCAATGTTAAATTTAGCATAATTTTTCGGTCGTCGATTTGTGTAATCAGATATTTCTTATCTAAGCATTACATCTGAAGAGACATTCTATTATTTTCCTCATCTTAGTTCACAATTCTCGTAATGAAACTACTGCTTCTGGTTTCCCGCAGTACGCAGGTAATGCGAATCTGCAAATGAGCTCAATTACGTCTTCGCTAATCCGGTGTGAATCCTGCATGAAGTAAAGTAAATCAAGGTAACGAGACTAAATAAATAATGAATGCGTAAGAACACGCAACAGTGCGAATAACGAATAATATGGGAACCTCCGACCAATATCTCACGATTATCGGTTTTAAACAAACCGTTAAAACAATTTTGAACCTTATAAATTTATGGACTGTTATGGCTATTATTTTCGATCTGAGGTCTTTATCGAAGACGAGAATCTAGCATTATGATAATTTGTAAAGACAGCGGATGCAAAACGTACAGTTATCGTCAATATTCCCTTCGCAGGAGGTCATCCAAGAAGTTTTTTTATTATTGAAAATTTGGTCCCGTACTGTTTGCTCAGGACAAACATTTACAAATGACTGAAGAAGAAGTACCGTAATAATCGGCGCGTAGATACCGGATATCTTTAATTGGGGAGTATTAATTGGACTTGGAGGATGCACAGTCATGAATTAAATTGGCTCAACGATTTATAGGTTGGGAAAAATTTTGAGAAGAATTTTGCTATTGCTCCAATCGTTTTGCTTTTAATAAGCCGCCTAGGTCGCTGCTGTCTCGTGGGGCGTAGCCTTTTAACTTTTCCTTCGTAATTAACGCTTCTTACACAGTCGCCAATGTCGTCAACTTGCTACTTTAATGAGCGATATTAACGATGATTATCTGATTTGTTCCACATCCTACAAAGTTAATCAGTTGTCGGCGACTTTTCCGGAACGGAAAACAACATTAAGCTAGTTACTTTAGGAAAAAATCAAATACGCCTTGCTTACTTCACTGAGCCATACCCAATCAAACTCAGAGAGTTTCTAGTTGGTAGAACTACACGGAAAAAAATTACAAAGAATATGTAATACATGTTTATAACAAATTAATTATTACAAAAACTAACTACATTAATTATATAGATAGTAATAAAGTGAGTGGGATAAATATACTCAGATTTACAATAATATGATTGTATCTTAATACACTCACTGGCACAAAATTTGATTCATAATTTTGATTCAATGTTTTTTGCCTAAATTTTTAATTAGCTTGTAAAAATCTTTTAAGAGCTTTAAATTAAAGACTTTTCTTGTTTACTGTCTTCCCGTGAATGAATTGCACTTGCCTTTTTCTTGGTATTCCTTCAATTAGATGTGCGAACTATTTTTGCTCAATTTTACTCTAAATTTAGGTTATTGCAATACATGGACTTTTCAAATTACTAGGAGCAGAAACTGTAGGTCCAAGCTTTCTTCTTACTATGTGGCAAACAGGCTAACTTGGATTTAAATTGGGTTTTGTCCTGACCATATCTTGCATTGTATTTAAACATTTTGTAATTTTTAACAGTTTTTGTTCTTCTAACTACAATTATATATAATCATATAATCCAGTTACAGTAACTGAATGTATACAAACCTGCAAACTGATGCTAACCTAAATTAGGGCTGGAAAAAATGTCGATACTTGCAAATGTTATCGATACCTGTTGAAGTATCGTACACCGATACCGACTGCAGTTAGGTATCGAAGTGTCTATGCCTACTTCCGATACTTCGATACTTTCAATACCTCCGATACTTCGATACCTCCGCTACCTCCGATAACTTCTATACTTCCAATACCTCGATACATTTGATACCTCCGATACTTTTGAGAGGTACTTCGACTCTTTTTTCATAGAAACAAAGTAAGAAATAATAAGAAAAATGTAGTCTTATAAAATAAGAAAAACTCAGTTGTGGTACAAAATTGTAACTTATTGTTTATGAGGATTCTGCTCCATTCATGAATATTTCAATTCTCATGTTCTTGAGCTAAACGTAGTCGCTCAACTCCAATCTGTCTGGGCAGGAAGAGGTTACAAAACGTTTTTTTTTAGTGCTCTCACAATTTGTTTACTATCTGATACACCTTACATTTTCTCCAATGAGTTTCATGTACCAACAGCAGTTGTGTTCTTGTTTTTCAATACCTGTAGCATAAGAAAACGATAATCTCGAGCTGGTACGTTGTTTTGTTTCTAATTCAATTCTTTTTGTGTAGTTCTTAGTATCGTGAAACCTTTTTTCAGTTCTTTGTACACTATATCTTAAAACATTAAAAGTTCTAAGCGTGTAGAACTACGATAAACTATCTTGAAATATAGCAATTACGCTCAGTCTCTGTTAGATTTAACACCATATTAATTGATAGAAAACTAAAATTGACCTTATATTTAAAAAAAGATTGTTACAAAAAGCTACAAAACAAATATCGCCATAAAAAAGTTTTAGAAACAAAATTCTTTAAAAATTGTATTGCGTGCTCATCTTTTTTTTATATTATAATGATAAGCTACATGACATAGTCTTTTACTGTTTTAAAGTTTGTAAAGTGTAAAATGGTTTTTTTTAATCGGAGACTAAGATGTAAAAATGCTATTGGGAAAACTTTGTGTGGATCGAATTTTGTGCCAGTAAGTACCTGATATATTACAGGAAAAATTTCTTAGAAATTTTAATACACGTATGATCTAAACAAAACAAATAGAAGCAATATTGTTTTAAATTTGCTGCTATCTAATTAAACAATAACTGTTACAATTTTATAGCAATTACAAAATTTTTTAGAACTCTGTATTTTATGTAATTATTGCTACAATTTTTAAAAACCAAAATATTATTGGCGTAGAACTAGTCCCTGAACAAAAGAGTAAAAAATTCTTTATTTTATAAAATTATTCACCTGGCAGTTACAAGAATAAATATGTAGATAAATATAATGATGTACCGTTTGCGTATACTTTTTATATTAATACGTTTTGTGAATAAATACTTTTTTATTATTTAGAAACCTGTTAACCAAAATCTGAAAAAATGGTGCAAAAATATTAGAACACAAATTGCTACAAAGATGTATTTTTAGGTACTACAAAAATAATAAAAAAAGTTGTTTATTGTTATAATAGGATCCTTGTTTAACTCTACAAACATAGATGTTAGCATGAATTACATCTCGCTACTGCTTAACGCTTTTATCGCATTAGATAGCGACCTTTAATTGCATTAAATTTTTGCACTAAAATTTTGATTGGATTGTTTTAGTACAATGCAAGGCACTTAGGAATTGATGACGATTATTACCAACCAGGAAGACAACATTGGGAGTAGTTTTATTTTTTCTCCTAGCAGTTTGGAGATTGTACAGTCCATAGGCTTTACTTGTGTTGATGTGGCCAACAGACCACCCCCTTGCTGTCCAAAACATCATAACATTATAAATTAAGTGCTTATTAAATTGTAGTGACTACAAACATGTTGTAAATTGCTATATAATTACATCTGGCGCTTGCAGTTCTACAAATTTTAATATGTCTTTCTGCATTTGTAGCAATTTTTCCTATAAATTTTTTTTCAGTGTGCCTGTTATAACGTCATTATAGCATTGTTTTGGCTTCGTTTTAAAGGTATTATTCTTCCTATCTCTTTTTACTTTTAGTAATTTGCGTAAAGTATTTGGACCACAATATTAAATTTATAATTTTGCGTAATTAAAACGAGGTAATAAAAAGGTACTTAATCCACTCGTGGTCCGTTATTATCGCATATCGGCAAAAAAGCTCGTGGGAGTCGTACCAATAACGATGTTTTGTTTGTGTTGAACTCTCCGACCGGAAACGGTTGAACGGAAGTTGAAGGCCAACAATGCTTCCTCGATTTTCCTATTTCGGTGGATCTTTGAACCTAACGGATCTCAAGTTTGAGTTTATGTCCGTGTTCGTGATTGACTGTCTATGTTAACAATAGCCGCGACATTTTGTCTACCAGATTGGGAAAATTCGCGACAGGAAATCGATTTGATTGCGATTTTAGCGAGTTAACTGTAAATTAGAATCGATTGTGTTTGGTTTAGTTTTTGGAGTGGCGTGGTGTGTGGGTGAAGTACTACTAGTTATCTCAGTACGAAAAGCGCGCTACCGTTCGACTCAGACACGATTAATCTTCTTGCTAAAGTCAACAAATTCAAATGAGCTGCAGCAGGTTTGCTAGCAGGATCCTGGATGTCGACGAGAGGTATAACTGTAAAGTCGGTAAGCTTCTCACGGATAGACCGTATCAGCTTGATCGCTTAATTACCGAAAAAAGTTCGTGTTTTTTGTAGTGCGATGCACTAAGAGAAAAATCAGGATTTTTTACTATTCTCCCAGAAGAAGACCTGTGTGAAGTTGGTCTCACAAGGTTATTTTTCTTAATTTTTTAAAATAATAATAACAATTGACAACCGATTTACTATCATTACTCATCAAATCATTTTGATTGACTTTTCTTGTAAAAAAAAATGGGGAGTATTTTGTGTGGCAATTTCAAATTTACAAATTTTTCTAAGGTAAATGATAGTTTATTGATTGCTTATTATCGCTCACTTGTTTTGATTGACTATTATTTCAAAAGAAATAAACATGTATTAAAAAAAATACGGAAATCATTTTCTCATTTTGCTTGCCAAAGTAAAATTTTGGCTGTTTCTTGTCCTGATAGCAAATCGATTGCCCAAGATTGCTCAATAATTAATTTTGAATGACTGCCCTCCTAGAAAATGTTATATACATGTTATATAAATGTTACATAGATTATTCAGGAAAAGCTAAAAAATAATAACATATACCTAATAATAATTTTAACAATAAAAATTGATTATGAGTATTTTGAGGATTTCTGAGAGAATTTTTTAGAGAATTTTGAAGAATTTTTTTAGTTAAAAAGATTTTTAGTGACATTTTTTAAATACGTGCCTTTGCTTATACATTTATATTTTTTATTACATAGAGTAAGATTCAATTTTTGTGGCAAAAAAATGTAATTTATTGTCATAAAAACTATTTTATCAGTGCTCAATCTCAGAGAAGACTTTTTCCGTCACGAAATTTGTTTTATACAGAGTTTACAGAAAATCCACATATTGGCGACGTGCTTTTAGGAATTAGCCAAAGTACTGTTTTTAGAATAATACGCGCTAATAAATTCTATCGCTGCCATGTTATACTGGTACAAGAACTAAAAATAACGGATTATTAAGTAGTCATTTAGTTTGACAAGTTAGGATAAAACTGACAGAAATCGGTAATCTTTATGTAACTTTGACTCAATATTTTCACTGAAATGAAAATTTTATCAAGAAAGTTGCTTAATATGCAAATTTGGTTGCATATGGAATCGTCATCATTCCTAAATAACCTTGTACCTAAATTTTTTTTTTGAAGGTAGTTATTCGAAATTAATTAGTAGGCAATCTTGGAGAATTTTAGTTTGTAATCATTTATAAAATGAAAGAGATCAAATTTCACTTTGGCTAACAAAGTGTTTCCCAAAATTTTCTTTTTAATACTATATAATGTATTTATGTTAATAAAATATTTCTTTTTATAATAATGGTTAATTAAATTTAATAAGAGGGCAATAATTAACAATTTAGAAATTATCATTTATACAAAACGTGAAGTTGACCATCGTAACTTTGATTTTTACATCACTTTTTCTAAAAGTGGACAATTAAAATTAATTAGATTATTAATGACAAAGGAAAACAAATATTTTACCTCGGCACACAAGATGTAAAAATGGCTGCCGCAATTTTATTTTAATATTTTTTTACAAAAAGAGGACATCAAAATAATTTGTTTGGCATTGATGGTTAATCAATGGACAATTCCAGGCAATTGTTTTGTCTTTATTGGTTCTTCTAAATTTTTGGGGTCAACTTCACACAGTTCTGGTCTTATAATCCTAAATCCAAAGGTACAAAGTCAAATGGATGATACTAAATTTTATCCAACTTAATTTAAATGTTATGAAATTATTATTTTATTTATAATTAGTACGTTTGGTGTTTTTTAATAGCGTAAATAATTTATATTTTGGCCTATATAAATTTATATAATTAGTAATTACATTTCCATTATTGGTCTCTTATTTTAATTAAAATGGTACATTTTATAGCACATAAAAAGTATTTCTTTTCTGAAATAAACAGCAATAAACCACTAGAATGAAACTAAAAAATTGCTGATTAATTTGATGTGGTTAAGCTATTTAGATTGGCAAAATTTCTGAATTTTTGACAATTTTACTAACTTGTAAGCTATGGAATGGAATTTAACGAAGTAATTAATTAAGTGATTAGAAGACAAACATTTTACAAATTCTGTTTTCAAGGTTTATTTTGTCCGCAGACACAAAGTAAATAAGTTTTGAAGAGTCTATAAAAATTTCGCAAACTTTCCTTGAACCTTATTTTAGCTCCTCTCCAGGAGCATATTTCAAGTTTAGACAAATATTAACTATTAAATAACAATTTACGACACCGGAAAGATGCATTTGACCGTAAACTTCCAATTAGCGCTAATTAGCGGTAACCGAAAAACCGAAAGTTTCCCATACGCGAAAATCATTGACAGCTCTTCCCATCCGCCTCACGTTTGTATCAGCCTCGCCTTCTAATGGTGCGTTTAGTAACACCTGGACACCGTCAGTGACCGGTTCAGTCGACATTTAAACACCGAAAAATGTCTCCGTGATTAAATCAGACCTGTAAATTAAAAAATCTTGCACTTAAAGACAATAAATTTCGCGAATTTGCATAACAAAGTCCTTCAGGACCTGAGTCACGGTGTGCGAAATTGCGAAATATGTATGAAGTGTAGCGAGCTTTTGTGGTATTTTCTGAAATATCTATTCCGAGATGTTTTTACATGAGGACAAGGTAAATATTTTTTTAAGAAAATTGTAACAGTAGATATGTCAGTGTGTGACTTTTGTCTCTGTGTAAAAAATGTGTCATTACATGGTCATTTCCGTTGAGTATCTTTTTCCGTCAACACGAATGTTTTTTATTTTATGGTTAATAAGTTTTCAGACATATTTCTAGGTCGCGGAGTAGTGAAATTGTGTGATAAAGAGATTATAAAATGACACTTTTTTGTTAGCAGCAATTATAGTTTCTTGTGCTGCTCTCCATTTCAAGTCTAGTTTCTTAATAAGTGAAAATTGTCGTTAAAATGATAACTGCTAAGGAAAGTTAAATATAAAACATTGTGACGGAACTAGGTCTTGATACCAGTGGAGAACGTCTTCGTTCTGCTGTTGATACAATTTTTTTATTTTATTTTTTTACATACTTTAACACTTTCAGCAAACAGTTTCTATTTTAATAATTGGATCTAGGTGAATAAAATTATTCTAAATAATTTTTTGCTGATATATTTTCACTCAATAATAATGAGTAGCGTAGGCTTTTGAAAATTTTTGTTACTTCTGAATTAAATTACATCAAACAATAAAGAAAAAATATATACAAAACTCAAAGTCTAAAATATGTATTTCCAAAAGTTCAGTAAGGAAAGCAGACTGTAGAACAATATTCAAGTTTCGATCTTATAAGTGCAATGAACAGCGTTTTTAAAGCATTTTTGTAGGAAAATTCTTTACAGTGGCGAATGATAAATCTTAGAGATTTTAAGCTAGAAGAAACCAACAAAGATATATAATTGCCAAAGCTCAGAGTAGAATCAAAAATAACTGCTAGATTTTTGAAATTTTTAGGTTGTTCAAGCACAGTCTTATCAATTGTATAATCAAAGCTGATGGGTGTTGTTTTGCGGATAAAAGACATAATTTTACATTTGGAGATGTTAAGTACTAATGTATTTTGTGTGCACTAATCTGACTGTTTGTCAAGATCATTTTGAACTATAGGGCAGTTAGAAGCGTTTTCAATAGACGAGTAAATTTTTAAATCGTCAGCTAATTTAAGACAGTCCTCAAAAGATCGTTCACATATAATAAAAACAGAAGAAGACCAATATTAGATCCTTGACCTAACCTGACCTGACCTGACGTGGGACAAAAAGGGGTTGACTGAAAGCTATTAAAGATGACGTACAGTTTACGATTGGTGAAGTAAGACCATATCAAAGATATAAGATTATTTGAAAGATCAAAAGCTTCAATTTTTTTTGACAAAATGTAAAAATC
The DNA here is from genome assembly GCA_029207805.1 of Tribolium confusum. Classification (NCBI taxonomy): domain Eukaryota; kingdom Metazoa; phylum Arthropoda; class Insecta; order Coleoptera; family Tenebrionidae; genus Tribolium; species Tribolium confusum. The sequence continues at coordinate 8,943,578 of JALGAY010000003.1, forward strand.
GAGATTATTAAATGTTTTTGATATGTTTGTGAAAATAACGTCAACCTGTTCTCCACTGTGAATAGTATGCCAGTTAAATATTGTGTAAAACAGACTAAGTTGGTATTAGTGGATCTGTTTTTCATAAAACCATGTTAATGTTGTGAGAGATATTTGCATACCACAGGATAAATTATGCTAAATAGGCTTACTTAAAAGTCTTTGGAAAAGTTTTGTAGTACAGATATCGGCCTGTGGTTGTGAGACGAGTCACCACTTTTAAAAACTATAATAACTAATTCCAATTTCCAAAAATCGGAAAAAATAGATGTTTTTAAAATCAAATTAAAGATTATTTCTAGGGGTTCAACAAATACATTTAAGCAATCTTTAATTAAAAGACTTGCTATTTCCACTTCCACTTCCACTGGTTAATTTCTTAGGCAACTTTTTTATTGTGAGTAAGATTTTCTGACGCGAAATTTTTTTATGGATAAGAAAAGATAATGTAACAATTTTGGATTAGGTAGAATTACATTAAAGATTAACGTTGTTAATAAGATTAATATTGTGACTAGTGGTGTAGACACTGTTGAAATGATCACGAAAAGCTTCAATGACTATTTCAGGAGAATCTAGAAGAGCATTATTGTGGTCATATAGAGAGCTAAGTATGCGAGTCTTGTTATTTTTCTTGTGAATAAACTTCCAAAAGTCTTGTGAGTTTCCTGTAAGAGAACTTTGTATCTTGTAAAAATATAACAAACACTTATTAGGCTTTTAGTAAGTTTGCGCAATTTTTTATATTCTAAAAGATCAGAAAGTCTGCAATATTTTTTATATTTGTGCCAATAATTACTTTTTAGTTTAATACTTTAATGAGACAAAAAGCAATTTTTTTAAAATAATTTAAAAAATGGTGCAACTAAATTTATATAAAATTATTGTAAAAATTTTCACCAAAATATATGTTTTTATAAATGCAGTCTTAAAAACTATTTTTAAATAAAGTCAAATAATAACGCCGTAAAAGGAAAAATAAAAAAATTTTGGCAAGACATTGAGCCCCTTAATATTCATTATTTATCAAATTTTGACACTAACATAAAAAAATATAAATCAACCATTAATTATTGTTTCATTTACTCAGAATCTTGTGTCAAATTTGTTTTCTTACAGAGATGGGATTCCTATTGTTTTTCATTAATACGGCCGATTTTTTATTCGATATAACTCTTGACTAGACTCAGGAGTCTTGACAGTTATTATTTTTAACTGTTTTTTGTCAGTATTGGATTCAATATTGGTGAAAAACGATGGAAGTCCCAGTTCTAAAAGAAATCGAATATTTGGATATTCCTCTTTTTATTCCTGTCCTCTTCAATTGTAGTTGTCAGTGTCAAAATCTCATGTCCGGTTTTTTGTCGTGAATTCTAAATTGTAGTATACATTTTTTGTTTTTTTTTTATTTCCAAAATTCTTTTATTTTTTATTCTTTCTTAATTTGATGAATACTCACATCTATTTCATGCGTACCTACTAATGTGTAATGTTCCTCTATAATTTGTCTGGCCTTTTTAAATTTGTAGATGCTTCTAACAGACAGTAGTGACTAGGAATTTTGCAATTTTTTTCCACACTAGTAATATTCGCTATTTTTGTATAATTAGTCTGACACCATTTACAAATGTTTGTCTCTTTAAAATCTAAAAACTGTGACCTGTGACTTAAAAGAGTAACCTAGAAGATATATTTAATACCCATTCTCAAAATTAAAAATTTAATTGCAGCTAAGTGATTAAGAAAATTTTAATGAACTGTAAATTAGTAATATCCATTAGTCGGAAGTAGCTCTAAATGCTATTAAACCTATTACAAACACTCCTACTGGTGTTAGACGATCTACTCGTAATAAGTATTTTTATTTTAAAAATAGAAATACGTAACAATTTTTAAATATCTAACTACTTAATATACTTAACTTTAACTGTAAATAATAAAGGTATAAATAGATCTAAGTAAGTAAAGGTCGAATTTATAAAACGCATTTTCTATACATATGGGTATACTTAAAATCGTAATGTCTGTGATTTTAATTTTTATATGGAATTTAAAATTTTGACTATAAATCGATTTAACTGTTGGCATTCTTTTGTTTTGTTCTCTTTTCTTCACTAGCAAGAATCAAGATAAATGATGATTAATGGCAACAGCATCATCAAAGCCGAAGTTAAACATTATCCTGCGACATCGTGAACGTCTGCCTTGTTCAAGTCAAATCACATGGCCTATGGTGATTGAAAGAACCTCACCCATGCAGAAACCCATATTACCATAACAGCAAGCAATTACAGGAGCGTTCAGTAATAATTCAATGTGCAGTTAGAAACGCCATCATGTCGAGTAGTTTTGTGGACATACTTCCATATGGCTGCTACATCAAATAATTACCGACGATTTTCTTTTGTGTTACAACTTTGAATAACTGATTCGACAGGAAAATACCATTATGAAAAGTGTGTTACTGTGGCAATAAACAGTACATCACCATTCACTCTGCGTACACGCGCTTTGTCATCCCTACACGTGAAAATGGCATAATCGTTGCTTGCTAATCGAATAAACACAATGCTTCACGCTGGAAATAAGAGATTTGGTTTTTTTAGGCGCGGAAGCAACAAGCGTGAAAATTTCCTGATGAAATCTTCGAATGCGGATTTCAACGCGCCGATAAATTTGACATAATAATGTAAATTGTTTTTTTGTGGTGTTTCTTGCACGATTTTAACGATGATGAAGAGGTGCAATAAGCGATAGACACGACCAATTAACCTTGAGAAACAATATGTAGGGAAATTACATATTCCGCAAAGACGCCGATAATTCATAGCCAGAAGTGAACAACCGTTCTATAAATTAAAATCGACCTCTCCTCGAACTTGGCCGTTAAATATGACGGATGGCTGTGCAGGTAAACGGTAGAAATGGCTAAAACAGAAATAAAAAAATACCGTAAACTATGAACAAAGATTTTTTATCACATTAGAACCAGTTAAAGTCCAATTTTTTTTAGTGTTGAGATAGGTAATAATATTATAATGTATATTACGTGGCAGCGATTTGATGAAAAAAGTCATTTCATAAATTGTCTGGTCAAACAGTCTGGTCTGTCTCTATCAAACGCTTACAGATCGTGTAAATTAAGAATTTTAGTAAAATAAACGAATTATTGTACATAAAGTGACTAATCAAGCCAATTAATAAAACATAACTACTACAATATCTACATATAATAGTTATTTATACATTCAGTAAACTAAACATATTTTTATTCACGAGAAGAATTTTTAAGTGACGAGCGAAAGCGAGTGAGTTTAGGTCCTTGAATGAGAATGATTCAGCAAACTCAATTTTTGTACGCCTTGAAGTTATTTTATTATTAATATTAATTTATAATAAATTATTATTAATAAATAATAATAATAATAAATTATTGTTAATTTTATCATAAAATTGTTATAGCTTATTCTTGTCTTTTTAAAATTCCAAATTACTAGTGAGATAAAGGCTTTTTAAGTCACTACTGGCATGGCAACACAACTCGCTCAAATTTGTTTTTAGAAAATTATCAAGAAAAATACTATAATATTAATATTTTGAGAATCCAAACTTAATGGCTGCCTTCAATTTAGTAGAGAAACCTCTTTCTTTTGTATTTTGCCTTGTACTAATAGAAATTTACAGTTTTCATTTCGACATTGTCATCTTAAAACGTCATTAGAACGCGACGGAATGCTTGATTTTTATTAAAGTTAAGTTAAGTATTTATCTTTAATTGTTTAAGGATTTGGTGGCTGTGGGGAGTTAGTGGTTGGATACAGTTTTGTATGCTAATTCGTGTCTTGTAGCCCTTAGTCACTCAAAAAACAATAATTATTCGCTCGCCACTTTGTGGCTTTTTAGTTAACAGTTGTTAAGTGACTTATTTGGCCAACAACAAACTTGTAGCATAAATAACTATTACTAAAAATGTTTTATTTTATGCTGCCATATAAACAGTTACCTATGGCAGTTATCATGAGTTTAAAATCTTATGTTAAAGTGCCAATATTAAATAAAATATAATAGGTAATCTACGGCTTTTGGTCTTGACAAAAAAAAGTTGTAAAACGTTTTCTGTTGAATACGATTTTTAAAATACTTTTGATAACAGATTATTATTTAAAAAATGTTGTTTACAATTTCTAACGTATATTTTTTTATTACATAACGCATTTTTTTATTGTAATTTTTATAAAATGGCTCTTGCAGTTTCACTTTTATAAATTGCCGCTTGCAGGATCTAATTTTTATAAAATGTTACTTAGGGCCAGTTGTATAAAACCGGTCTTAACTTGTGCTTACTAAAACGCGGTCTTAATTTTAAACCATGCTTAAAAGCTATGATAATTGTATAAACCAAAGTATGTACTGGATTTATTAATCATGCGATTAAATATTTTATCCTTAAGTTGGTATTGAATACATTAAATTTAACGTCAAGTTTATGTCAAGTTGTAAAAATATTTCACGTATTTTGCTGTCGACCAAGTACTGGACTAAAATACCGGCCGTTATTAATGGCACAATGCAAAAAAGAAAGATCTGCGAATTTTACGCCAAACGAAATTGAAACATTGGTAGCACTTGTAAAAAAACATAATAGAGGAATCAATTGCAACAGTACCGATGTTCACAAAGAGGAAATCCGAAAAGAGACTTGGGAAAGAATATCAAATGAATTTAATTCAAAGTTGGGAGGAGTTTTCCGCTCAGGAAAGGTACTAAAAACCAAATATAAGAACATTTGAACTTCTTCGGCAAAAAAATTCGCAGATATCAAAAAATTACCGAAAGAAACAGGTGGTGGTCCGCCAAAAAAAATAATAATTACCGAATTAGACGAAACAATAAAAGAAATTCATGGACCACAAATTGTTGGTGCAAAAAGTAGATATGACGATGACTTTGAAGAAGGTACCTACATTATATTATACATAGGTTTATAAAGATTTACTTAATTTTGCTAGATGCTGATTTATTAGGAGATCACTCTCTAATTATTCTAGAAAATGCTTCAAAAATTACAGATGTAGCTGGTGAAAAAGAAAACGTTATCGACAGCAACAGTATGTATGCATATATAATTTTTGATTATCTATTAGTTTAGTTACATATTTGTAAGAAAAATTATAAAAAGATTAAAAAAATATTTTATTTTTTAAAGTATGCAACGCAGGTGAGACTTCATCAGATTATACATGGAAAACATATACTCCTTCAAAGTTACAAACACCTATGTCTTCAGAATTAAAAAGTACCAAACGTATGTAAAAAATAATAAAAGTATTATTTAACGTTAAATTGTAAATACTTACTAGGTAAATCTAAAGAAGATACGTCACTTAAATGTAAAATTGGAAACTGGGCTAGTTCTAAAATTGAACTAACACAACTTCAAAAAGAAAACTATTTAAAAGAACATGAATTGAAAATGACTCACCTAATTAAAAATCATGAAAAAGAATTAGAACTAATGGAGAGAGAATCAAATCAGCGTATGGAGTTGCTACAAAAAGAGCACGACGCTCGAATGGGTATTATGAGTAAAAAGTATTCCTAAAATTTTGTTATTAATAATGTTTATATTAAAATATTAAATAGATGTAAATATTTTTAACAAATGTTTTACTTTTGTATATAGACAAAACAAAACGTTTTTCTAACAAATTTTATTATTCAAAACATTTTCAGAACTTCAAAATATATCAATACATTAACAATAATTGTAAAGTTGTAACTTTCGTTTCTATAAAAATGTATAAATCCAACAAAACATAACCCATAACAAATAAATAACTTTACAAATTATTGTACAATTTGAAATTGGAAAAAAAATTATAAAATACAAAAACTTTACCAGAAAAAATTATTGATTATGATAATGTATCTCTATAACAAACCTTGAAAATATTCATTTACTAAAATATTTCTTGTAATATTTCTGTCATTTATATTTGAGTTACGTCTTCTTGGCGCATACTCATTTACATGCATCGTTAAATCTATAGCATTTGCTTCTTCTTCGTTGATGGCGGGTAGTTCGTCTCTCATATAAGTGGCAATATTGTGCAGAACTGCGGTTGCTACTACTATAGCCTCCACTTTCTCTTGCTTAAGTCTTATGCCCAATGCAAGAATAGGAAAGCGACGTTTTCAACACCAAAACACCGTTCTATAGGATTTCTGGTTCTAATTTGCGCTTCATTAAAAAGATGCTCCGCTCTTGTTGTAGGATTTCCCAAAGGCGTTATTAAATATCTAGTTAGTGGATAACCACTATCACCAACAAGCAAACTTTCTTGTCCATACCGATTCGCTTCCATATCTGCACAAAGCCGAGAATGTCTAAATATCATTGAATCATGTGCAGATCCATGCCATCTGCACACTATATTGCAAATAAGTAATTTATGGTCACAATTGTATGAAAAAAAGTCTTTTCTGTTTCTGTAAATTTCTGCTTGGTCCCCACCAAGACTTTGTATTTTTATGTGAGTACAATCTAAAGCTCCAATGCATCTTGGAAATCGTGCTAGATTGTAGAAGCCTTGCCGAACATTATTAATCTCATCATCCGTCTGCGGCATTGCAATAAACTCATTTTTTAGTTGAGCCAGAACTGTGATAATTTTTGTTACCACTCGACTCACCGTGGCTTTATCAACTCCATTTAGATCTCCTATTACAAAAAGCATAGAATTTGTGGCTAAAAATCTTAAAGTCGTCAGCAACATTTGCTCTGGTGAAAGAGCTTGATTTCTATTAAACAACTTATGTAATATAAAAAAATTGTTGTGTGAAACATACCTAAAAGTTGGAGAAGCTATTTGAGCAAAAATTTTGTTTAAAACATATCGCACAACAGGTTTGGATAATCTGAAACGATTTCTAAATTCATCATCTGACCATTTTGTAAAATGATCGATTCTCTCCCTAAATATTCTAGGCGATCTTATTACTTGAACAATTAACTCTTGAAAGTCTTCGTCGTCAGTTATTTCTTCAATATCGTTGATTATATTTATCATTTTGTAATAAATGACTTTTTTGACAATTTAAGAATATGTCAATAATTAATCACACGCTTAAAAAAATTAAACCATCTCATGACTAGGTTTAAAGTTAAGCTGGAATTAAAGGGTGCTTAATTTTTATACAATGCAAATTTAACTTAAACCGGTTTAAACTCCGTGCTTAAGTTTTATACAACTGGGCCTTAGTGATTGTGTCAGGCAAAATTTTCGATAATCGTAAAAAAATTAATTAATCGATTAATCACTTTTGATTCGAATACCAAAATTAATCGATTATCGATTCTTTAATTTTTCGATTTTTGAACTAATTGATAATTAAATAATAATGGATAATCAATTAAGTAATTAATCCACCTAACCACGTCGAACGACTTTTCACTAATGAATAAATCTTTCATCAAATTATTGCAGTGACTTAAAACATTTTAATCCCATTAGTGACTTATTGGGCATTTTACATATCTAAAATGTGCATGGCTATGGGCTCTTTATACGTATAGAGGCATTAGATGAAAAAGTTCTATTTTGTTATTTTTATTTAGGCCTAATTTCTTTATTAAAACAATAAAAAATATTTAAGCTAAAATCTGTTTTCTCCACTCGCGTTTCAAAACATAAAATGTAATCAACAAAAATAATCAAGTCTCGATTATTTAATACAAATTATAATTTAAAAAATTGATTTATATTTGATTAATTAAATTGAACGGTCGATTAAGTACTAAATTAATCAAATTATCGATTATCAGATAAATTGATTATTTATCGATAATACTAATCTTGTTAACAATTTTCGGAAAAATTGACTAATTTGCCTAAATGATTATCGATTACGAAAAATAATAATTGTCTAGTGTTACTTTACGGCTTCTGAGATTATTGATAAAAAAGCTGTAAAATGTCTCCTGTTAATTCCGATTTGTGTAAAATGCCTATTGTGGCAAATTTTTATAAAATGTAGCATATAATTTATAATACATTTTTTACAAAAAAGCGATTTTTTGATTGCAATTTTCAAATACTTCTTGCATTTTTCATAAATAAGTATATAATTATATGATTATCTGAGAGGAAAGAACAGATTCAAGTAAGAAATCGCATCTTCTTAAAATTAAATAATACCGTTAATAGGTAAAGTATTTCCAATAAATTGATTTTTTATGATTCTTCAGTGAATAATTAAATATAATGTAAACACTTTTAACAAAGTAACCGACTGCCACTTGTTTTACACAGTCATTTTATTAAATGTAAAAAGTCCCAACGTATTTCAGGAAAAGTCTATAATTGTTAGGCTAAAAATGAAAAATGTTTGATTTATACAATTTGTCAGCGTTTCTTAAACTGACCAATAATTTTAAGAAATGGCTGCTTTTGTCAAGAGGCTGCGACATCTATAGGTTATTTTTTTGACTTTGTCCGGTGAGATTGTAAAAGGGGTTGTGCCGTTTAGCACGTGGTGGGTAAAAGTGCTGAACATAATTTCACGTAAGGGGAAAAATACTGTTTGAAGAAATGCGCTTTCAAGTAACCTTCTGCGAAAACTGTAAGCCGCTCTTTAAAGATGCTGTACAGTCGTCAGTTGGTTGTATTTTTTCAATGACCCCTATTGCATTTATATATAAGGTTCATTCTTAACTCGATTAAGTGGGTGGGATTTTCAGGTTCACGTTTAAACCAGTGACTCCAAACTATTTTGTTTATGCATGGTAAAATGCATGGCACACGTTGAAATGTTTTAGAAGCACTGACCTAGCCGAGTCTAAACGTTGACTACTTATTTACTACTGCATTAGAGGTGTTGAAACAAGACAACCAACAGACGACCCATACCAATGCGATACGTAGTTTTACAGATCACGTGCTAACCGGTACTACCCTTTTTACCATCCCTTCGGACAAAGTCAAGAAAATAAGGTTTACGTACAGTTCTTGCAATGAGTGACCCAAATGTTTCAACATAGGTAAGTTAGAAGCAGCTAAGTGTAAAAATAACGGTTGATTTTCATGGGATCTACCCGGAATTAAGGATACTTAGAATGGATCATAGATCAATAAAATAGAAGATAGAATATTAATGGAGTAGACTTTTTAACAAAAAGGATACCTGAAATGGATCAGCCAAAATAGTCTAGGTAAAATTAAACAGTTTAATGGTCATGCTAAATGTAATTAAATGTGGTTTAAATAAAATGGTGTAGAAAATTCATATTGTCAGTGTGGCCAAGTGGAAGAAACTGTACAACATCTTGTTGAAGAGTGTCGACTTTGACTTTGAGTTTTGAAGGAGACTTTAACAAAATTCATGAGTTGCTGCCAAAAGCTAGAACTTGATTGTCTACTATCGAAGCTTTATAATTTTTTTTATGTTTTGTTTTTATTTATTGTTCTTTATTTACTGTCATACAAAGGTAATCAGGTGATGAAAAATTTAGACTACTCATTAGTTATTTCAGAGAAATATTGCCTTTGACGTAAGAAAGTCAATGCAGTCAGTGAGGCCTCTTTGTTGAGACAACAAAACATTTAGTTGAGTTTTTAGAATTTGTGGGGCTCTTACACCATCAATTGAGTCAGTAAGACCTATAGATGAGTCTATACAACAATTGACTCAACTAACTTATTATTAATACCTCCAGTTTAAGGAATAAGAATTTTAATTGAAACAAAAACTTCCAATTGAATTAATAAAAGTTTGTGAGAGTCAATATTTAGAAAACTACCTATTGTAGGTAAATGTGAGAAAATTATTATTTTTTAAAAAAACATGTGTAGGATGTGTTCCGCCCGTCATATTATAAGTTGATTGGCCATAATAAAATCGAAAAGAAAAGTTTAATTAAACCAAGCCTGCAGCTTGTGTGTCCAGCCAAATATTTAAACGACACAGTCATCCACATCATCTAAAAAATCAAATGTGAAAAGTCAATGAAATTCCACAACTGTAGGTCAAAGACTCGCGTCCAGTTTTATCGTTTTTTCACGTTCGTCCATCCGCTTTTGTCTTGTAAAAGGATTACACGCATCGTTACTTTTATTAACCAAATAAGTTTCACTTTTCTCGATGTTATTGAACCCGAACCCGTCAATCATTTCGACTTTATCAAAACCCTCGCGATCAATTAATGCGCGCCTGCTGTCTTTGCGCTATACCGTTAAACGTTAATTGGCGAGTTAACGGCAACGGGCAAATTCGGTGAAAAGCCCGATGGAAAAAGCGCGTCTTAGACAAAGGCCGTGCTGGGCATGAGGGCAGAGGCGCTCGGGTTAAGCCAAGGTCACGATGGCAATGACTCCGCAGCGCGTGATTCTGGTTCGCGTGGGCGCTGCCGTCTGATCTCCTTTATCGGTCCCGATCTGCACACTCCGGAGATGCTACCGAGGGTAGAGCTGGTGGCGCTCGGGAATACAGCGAGAGGGAAAGTGCGCGAAAATACGCACGGTAAAAGTGTGTTAGAGGTCAATTATGTAACGACGGGTCGGACGGAGGTGTGGACGATGGGTGGAAATAAAATGATCTTTCAAAGGACTACTCGCGTGATGTCGGTGCCGGTAGCTGCTTATTTGAATACTACTCAAACGGCGCTAGAATACAAGAGATGGGCAATTGTGGGATGGTGGGATTGACGCTTTTGTTATGAGCTTACAACGTCTAGAACGAAGCATTGACATTTTTCAATCTAAAGGATTAAATCCTTGGTTTTGTTATGTTTAATGAGCGTTAGTTACAAGACGTTCTAAATATACCTAATACTAGTAATACAAAAGACTTTTTTTATTATCTAATCTGGTAAAAAATTGAAATATAAGGACTTATTGGACAACTTATATACAGGGTGATTTTTTTTTATTTAGTCCCGCTCGATATTTCAGAAATAGGCAACACGTTATACAAACGATAAGCAACGTTAGGAAAACTACAAATGATCCAAATAAACTTACTTTAGATGCACTGTCAAAGGTATTCTCAATAATGTTTCACAAGCCTCTGTGCCTTAATTTTAAAAATTTAATTTTAAAAAACGAGCAAAGTATAATGTGTTGTTTATTTTTAGAGTTTCGGGCGGGAATAAATAAAAAATTACCCTGTATTTTACTAGTAGTTTAAATAACTAAAAATGTCATATTAATTTTTTGGTGTTAAAAAATAACAAATTTTTAATTTTAAGGTTAAGGGTGCCAAAAGTTTAGTTACGTTTTCAATATACAGTCTGCGTAGAATTAAATGGACTAACTTTATAAAAAGCTGCAATAAACCGAATAATGTCTATTGTCAAATGTTATGAAGGTTCAAACCACCCCGATGATGGATTTTAATGTATGATGGTTACATGCATAATTATATTTTTTGGTGCGAAATATTTGTTATGTTGTTTTCTAATTAATTTTAACATTTATTGAAAAATATTTTTATAAACAAATAAAAAGTTTTTCTGGCGCCCTTTTCGACAAGCGTTCTTTAGACGAGATTATAAGCCTAGGTAGCCTATTGGATAATCCATTCGCTTTTGCAACTGGGATCCTAAGCTTTTAGCTAACTTCTATATCCATTCCGCTAAATAATATCTTCAAAAGGATAAAAAAAACGTATCTTTAAATGAAGAGGTTCTTCAGGTTTTATTTATTAAGTTTTTATGTGATGACAACAATAATAATAATAATAAATAAATACGGAAGGGTTTGATGCAATCAATATCCTAAGCCTTCAACTAACTTCTAGACCCATTCTGCTAAACAATACCTTCAGAAGGGAAAAAAACCACGAATGTTTAAATGCAGAGTTTTTTTCGGATTTTATTAACTAAGTTTACATGTGATCAGAAAATACAATTTTACCCCGATTCCTTACATTAAATAAATACGGACATAATTTGATAAAAATCATATTTTGCAATTTTTTGGAAAAAACAAATTTAAAACAACTTAATTTAGAAATTTATAAAATACAGTGCTCAACAATTGAAATGAAACACTTTAATATTTTAATAAACTTTAAAGTCTTGTATCTTCTGCAAAAATTTATTAACTGAGATGATTTGTTTTTCTGGGTAGCTCATTTCTTATGTTTTAAAACGTTTAATAGAGCGTTTTTTTGTAAATTTGTAGTTTAAGTTATACCGGGTGTTAAAAGCTATAAAAAGCGCCCTAAAAAAATCAATTTTTTAAACAACTTTGAATTTTAGTTTGATTAAACAATAATAAAAATTTCAACGTGTATTTAAAAACATGACTTGTGTTTTAAATTTTATAGCATTAGTTTACTCGGTGTAAGTTGGTGTTTAAATACGATTTTTGAAGCCATATTTTTTTAAAAAATTAAAACTTTTGCTCATCTAAGCGGCTTGTCAATTATACTATTGTGGATAGTAACAGTAGCGTCCGTATTGTGGTAACGAGCTGTTCAAGTTAGAAAAACCTTCAATTTATCCGAGAATTTATCCCTAAAAATATGTATTTAAGAATCGGGTCTACTCACCGACCAATACTAAGTAAACTAATGCTACAAAGATGTTGAGCTACAAAAAACAAGTTATGTGTCTAAATACACGTTTAGATTATTATCTTTCTTTTATCAAACTAAAATTCAAAATTGTTTAAAAAGTTGGTCTTTTCCGGAAGTTTTTTCTACACAAAATATTAACAGTATGTCTACCGTTGCTTTCCAAAATTCAAGTTTGAACTTTTGTCTTTAGAATATGCCTAAAAGAGGTAAAATTTTACATCAATTAACAAAATTATTGCTTAAAGCGCAAAAAACAGTTTTTTTGGATTATTGCTTTAATTTATAAGTATCGCACAAAATCTGTAAATCTGTATCGAGGGCTTAACCCAGCGCTCTTTCGGGACTCATTAAAAAAATCCAAAAATTTTTTTTGTTACAATAGGAGATGTCTAACCTTTTCGTTTTTTATAGGGTCTGTTTTTGAGACCTTGTATAACTTAAACAACAAATTTACAAAAAACGCTTTATTAAATATCTTAAAGTATCTGAAATGATCTATCCAAAAAAAATATATAATTTCGATGAATAAATTTTTGTAGAAGTTACAAGACTTTAAACTCTATTAAAATTTTAGGGTGTCTCATTTTAATTGTTGAGCACTGTATATAAGTTTTATAAATAAAATTCATAAAGAAAAGGAAATTACGGTTAGCAAAAAATACCTAACTAAAAATTTAGGAGCATACAATTACGAAAAACAACAATTATTAACAATAACAATTCATTGCTTATTAAAAAAAAGTGATAGGCAGACATAATTTTTCTCTTCTTTTGTACTTCGCCATATTATCAGGTTTTTTTGTAGTAATTAAAATGAATAAACCTACAAGCGGCAAATTCCAGTAAAGAGAGTCAAGATGTCAGGTTTTTTTCTTGACAAGAAATCTTGATTCTTTATCGTTGTTTCTTGTCTTAGTTTGAAGTAGATAACTCTTGACTTGATTTTTAACAAGATTAGGAACAAGAGTGTTTTTTAATTTTGACGAAAAACTCGTTATAAATCTGAGAAATCATTAAAGCTCTTCATAAAAGTTGATAAAGCTCTTCTCTAATTCAGAATTTCATTGTTTAGATTTTAGACAAAAGATAAGCATTAGGACCATTCTGTGTAACATTTTCTTAAAAAAATAGACTGGGAGAAAAAATTTGCTTTGGTAGCATATTTGTAGCTAAACAATTTGGTAAGAAAAACTTATGGTCTGCCGCAGACACATAATTTGGTAGGTAACAAAAGCAAACCTTGGTTTGCTACACAAACAATTTTTTTTTCTAATGTACGTACATAAGAAGTAAATAGACCAAGATAAATCGTAAAAGAATGATGATAGAGGAACCAAAAAAAATGCGTATTTAGCTAAAAGAAATTAATTCCTACTCTAGTATTGCGCAAGTTTGCTTCACTTATCGCCCTTCTTCTAGGATTTAGCTACCTCTACAAATAAAAAGTTTGGAATAGAAGCAAGATTGAAATTTTTGTCTTCACTTTTGGAATTTTACTAGAAGAAAATGAAATCTGCGAAACGTTGATAAATTGACAACTTTTTATCTTTTTGAGAAGAGCTTTGGTGAGCTTATTATATTCTCGATTTGTTTTGTGTTCCAAAATGTGTGTCTGAGCTATAAATTCTAAAAAGTCTCGTATATTACCAGCGACGAGAATTCACGTCTCAACAACGGCAGCTGGTAAATTGCGCGGATTTTTCGCCGACCATCGTTGTAATATTTACGGTATGCTTTTCGCGTTTGAAATAAAAGTGTAGCCTTTTTAGTCGGTTTAGAGCGTTTCTTTGTTTACATATATATCCATGGGTGAGCAATAGCAGGTGTTCATTGGTAGTAATACACATTGAGTAAAACCTGTATTGGGCATTTTTTATTTTTCTAATGCTTGAGGTATTGACGGTAAAAATCCTTGAAACGAACGGGCTACAATAATGACTCTGTATGTGTATGAGCTTGTGTGCTCTTATCAAGCCACTATTTCTCTGAATAAAATAAAACATCGACTTTGTTTATATAATCGTTTATGAATCATAATGCCAAAAGTCACAATGACAAATCCTACCATATAAGTACAGGAGGGTAACAATGAGCAGCTTATTGTTGTAATGTAATGTGCATATAATCGAATTATACAATATGTCGCGTGGAATTTATAGCTTAATAAAATTTTATTGGCTTCAGTAAAAATAAACAAACAATTGTCCAAAGAAATTTTTTTCTGTGGCATTTTCTAGATTAAGCCATGCGATTTCCCTCTAAATGAACCCCCACACTGCAAATTCTTGACCTCTTTGTTTTTTCATAAAATTACTGTTACGTCGAGGTCGTAACTTATCTCTTGCATTAATCCATGTTTTGATAGCGGACAGTCACTTAACATAATTGCCGATCGAAAATCTCATGCATAATAAAACCAAATCCCACACAAAGACCTAATTGCCAATTGCAAGGGGTTAACAAACGCTTATAATCGGCTTCGGCCAAATATTTGACAGTTTTATGGACGAAGAACTGCAATTTGAATTTTTCAGCCGCCACCAATAATTATAAGGTTCGAAATTCGCGTTGTTAAAACTTCTTTCAGATAGATACACACAATTAATAGCCTTTGTCTGGGCTCTGTACTATTAGCGGTAAAAAAGTAAAAACAGTAGGAGGGCTTTTCTCGGATATGCCTCTCATTAATATTCATCAGCTTCCTTGTTGTACTTTCTTTGTCTATCAATGCTTTATTTTCGGTTAATTTCTTGACCTAGCATCGAATTCTCGTCGAGTAACGGATCATTCGGATTTTTATTCCATAAGCGATTAATTTAAATTAATTGGTGCGCAGCTAGTAATCACAGTTTGGCTAAGCTATTAGCGGATATCTCCCATAGCAATTAATTCATCGATGTTTCGCTCCCAAAACTATAATTTCGCACAACTGACAGCTTAATTAAATTATTAATTTAAAAATGTGTCTCAATATTTACATATCAGATGTCGAAGAAAAAAGCAATTTATTTGGACCATGAATGTCGATACAAGTCGTCTTGTAATAATAAGAGAAAGTATATCGTCTATACCATCTGAAAATCTTTCATAAGTCACAATACGGTTACATAATACCGACGTCATATTTTATTATTGGCAGAACAATGCCGTCAAAAATCATCTACACATCACTAGAGTGCTATAATTAATAGACTGCAAGAGTATCATTGATTTGTTTCCGGATTGTCGTATGCTGGGCGAGTCCACCCACATAGACATCCTTGCCATTAAAGTGCAAGACAAAAGCTTTACTGTCAAGACAACAATTTATAAACGCAAATAAAAGTAGAGGAATAAATCTTTGAAGCTCCTACAATCTAGCAAAATTTTAAAAGCAAAAACAGCAATAACAAATTTAATCAGCAATTGTATCTTTAACTTGCTACAAGGGGAAGTTTTTGATTCCGCATTCTAGTTATTATTTTTAAGAAACTAAATATATAGAATATAGATAATTGTATCTTCCCTTATTTCTACACAAGGGTTGTCAACTATTTTTTTTTATAAGATCAACTTTGTCAATCAAAATCTTTTTGGGATCTACTTTTTGAAACAACTGAAACTTTTTTATTGTGCATTTAAGCAAGTACTAAAAAACCCCAATTTTTATTTTAAAAATTTTTGGCGATCGACCTCAGAAAAACGTTATTGGCGTCTCTGACGTCTCCTCGTACAAAAATACGTGTACATGTAAGAACAATTAAAAAGTTCAAAAATACAGATTTCTATAACCAACACTTTATGTGTTTTGCTTCTCAAATTCTTTATTCCGGTTTTTCCTTCTCGTTTACTGATGATTTTAAAATTCTTCACATCTGGAACAAAATTTATTCTTTAATATTTTTTGGGATTTTAAGAGATCTTTAAATCTACTCACGAACCTTTTCAATAAGTTTTAAATAATCAAATTAGCTTTGTTATGTCTTATTTTATTATCACTAGTTTAATCTTCATTAGGTAATTGAATTGCTTATAATCTTGTCTCCCTACTTGATATATTAGTATTTATACTTTTTGTAATTGCTTTTTTAAATCAAATGACAAATTGATGTCAAATCTTTTACAATTATACATATATGTTTAGGCGGCTGAAATTTATCTTTTTTTTGTAAATTTTACAAATATGTAGCAACCATTTCTTTATCTATATGATGTGCCAGATCGATCAACATAATTTATACTAAAAATGACGATTTGTCTTATATTTAGTATACATTTTCAATTTTTATGTTATAATTTTCAATTGACAAAAGTTTGGTAAATTTTTTCTAATATTCTTTAATTTTTTATTATTTTGCTTTTTACAAGTTCATTATTGTTTAGACACTGATAAATAAGAGATAGATAGTATTGCGAGTAAAATAAGAGGTAAAAACATTGACATTTAATTTAGGTTTTATACTTCTTTCTTCAAATGTCGGATCTCAAAAACTATAAGCTTTTTCTCTTATTACCAAAATTGGATTTTGTAGGTCAACTACTTTAGAAAAAAAGTATGAAACCTTGACAAGATGTTCTTTCTATAGAAAACACAATCAAACTATTATTATGTTTTAACTTTTTAGATTTTTATTATTTTAACATGTTTACTTGTAGATGTATTTAACAATTTTTTTGTATTTTTTAAATTATTTAAATAAATTAATAAATACGTTATTTTTAAAACTTTAAAACCGAATTAAAACACTTTACTTAAACAACTTTACAATTTTCTGGCTTCTACCCATTTTTTTATACAAATCTTTATCTACAAATTATGATATAAATTTAAACTTTTATTAGAATAACATATGTACTTTGGGCCTTTTCTAGTGCTCTAAAGATTATCGTTTACTTACCGAGTACAGCCTGTATACAAGTCTCTACCACTACTGGTTATTAATACTCATAATAACACTAAAAAAATGTGCAAAAGTATATTCAATTTATTCACATTACATACACATTCTGACATTTTTTTACCCTTCCTATACGCGCAATAATCATTTGTTAATTTGTTGTTGAAACAAGAAGAAATGTCATTACAGGTGGGAAGCATAAGAGCAGTATTTTTGACGTATTTGTCATAATTGAAACTGGGCCAAACCTTGCTTTGCACAAAACTAAACAAGTTGTTAGCAATTGGTTATTTATTTAACTGTGAAAAATTTACTTAAACACGATAATTGATCAATTATACACTAAATGCTATAAAAAATGTGTTAATTAACGATATACTATCACAATAAGTATGAACCAAGATTTGAAATTTTTGACTAATTCTTAACAAGTTGTTGAGCTTTGTGCAACGCAGGGAAAGTGTTTTTTATCGCTACAATGTAGATTTTTGTCATTTTCAGAAAATTTGCACCATTTCAAAATTATCTTTTATTGATCTTTGTTTAGTAAATGTTTGACATTTTTTTTTAAAGATATTTTGTTAATAAAATTATGAACGAATTTACAAAAACTTAGAAAAATAGATTTTCCTTTTGTTTTTTTTTTGAGTAGTTCTGATGATACGAAGACACAAATTGTAGAGAAGTAAAATAAAAACAAAACTGACTTTGAATTGACCCGATCGAATCATCAGCAATGGAGAAATTTTTTTTGAAAATAACTTGAATCTAGAAAATACAGAAAAATTTATCGTTTTTCTCAAAAAATTGTAACTGCGCTATTTTGTAAGTTTTAGAGCTATTTCTGTGCAGAAAAATAGTGAAAAATAGTCAAAAATACTTTATGTATTGCACAAAACAGGGTCTATCGACTTTTAGTATTGGCTCAATTGCCTTTTGATTTTTTTAAAAACAGTACGAGTATCAAATGTTAAGATTCGCAAGTTATTATTAAAAAAATGTACAAAATCAAATTCTGTAAAAATAAATTTGTTATTCTAACATTTTCATTTATGAATCTTTTCTCCTTTATCTTTTATTTGTTTTTATTACAGTATTTTTGTTTTCAAAAAAAATATTTTATATTTTACGTGAATTTACATTAACTAGTGTAAATAGGTATTATCATTTTTAAAGTACAAATATATTTTGTTTAATTAACTAGGAAAATCTTGGAAGGTAAAAACCCGCTGTTTATAGAAACGGGAAATTGAATAAAGAATATGCAAATCAACTTCTAACAAATACCTAATACTTAAACAAAGAGTCTTATAAATCGCATAAACAAGGTACTATAAACAAGTCTAAATAAAAAATAAATAGAATTTTGTCTTACACGGAAACGTCTCAGTATTTCAGTGTGGAGGCAGAAACTCGTAAGTCCTAATATTTTCTATTGTCTAGATCATCTCGAGGATAAGTCCATTTACCCACATTTAGGCTTACAAGGTTGTTCCTCAAGTAGGTTCTCCACAATCATGAATCACAATCAAGGTCGTTGTAATATTTTTTTGGGAAAATAACTACAAAAAGATAAAAAGTAACCGAAAGAAAAACATTTTTCGCTTGTAACACGTGCTCAATAGTGTGTGAAGTGTACGTCCTTGAATTACTTCATGTACGTGTTTATAATTTTTTTAAATAAATTATTAAATTCGTAATAACAATAGTATATGAAACCAGTTTCATAACACGAACATTTGTCATATTTATTATTGGCTTGCTGAAACGACGCCGCAACCTTGTTTTGCTTTTTTTCAGCCGGTGCGGTGGTTTAAACCTGGAACTAGACCAAGGGAAGAGAAATCTCTTTCAGGAAAAATTCAGCCTTCCACAAATTAATTCAAGAATTTTGAAAAATATTTGTCTTTAGTAGATTTTTTGCGTGTTCAAGGCTCACTTCCTAATGATCTTTTTTCACTGTCATCAATTCTAACCTTCCTCTTCTTTTTTCCAGACGATGTAGAAACCTTCCGCGGCTACACCACAATGTTCGCCAACACAACCATCTCCTCTCGAAGCAGTTCCAGCTGCAGTCGCAACTCCTCGATGCCGTCTCTCAGAATGCGGAATCCTTTGTCGCCTAAAACCTCCTACAACCCTCTTTTCCGGCACTCCGACGCTCTGACAAGTTTCGACGCCTCACATTTCATCTTTCAAGAACAAAAACGGAAGGAAAAGAAGAATCCTCCCATTCTGCGGCGGTATCATTCGCACGACTCACATTATAATTTTGATGATGGGCGGATTGCGTCCAAGGATGATACGCCTGATTCGACGAAAAGCAGGGCTAGTACCGGGTCGGAATCGGGACATGAATACGAAGCTAGGGATTTTCTGGAGAGGTACTCTTTACCGAGAGTTGTGAGAGTGAGTGGCGGCGAACCGTTGCTGTTGTATCGGTGTTTTGATAGTTTTACGAAGATAGAAGCGAGAGGGGTGCTCGGGAAGAAGGGAAAGGAGAAGACTGATGGGCATATACTTCATTTTCCTGAAGGGTATTCAGGTGAGTTTAAGATTTAAAGCTTACGGAGAAGGTAAGGTGACATGAAGTAATTGGTATTTCATGTTGTGGTCATTCTTCTTAATTACTTGTTTAGGTTTGGTTGTCTACAAAGAGATTTATAAGGTTTTATTATTTGACTGCCCAATTGCAACGTTTTTCAATAATGAGTCTTAAACGTTTGATATGTCTTAACTAAAAATGTATAAATCATGTTTTATTAATTTATTCTAATAAAATGTTTTAAATAGAGGGACGAATTATTTTAGTATTCATTTTAAAACTTGAAATGAAGAAATCTCATACTGAGTGATGCAAAAGTCATGGAATTTCAACTAGCTATGGGACTGAATTGAACTGAGAATTGTGTGTCGGAACTTAAAGTGTCGGAACTGTTAGAATTTAATTTTTTTTTTTCAAATTTGGTTTGTCACTAAAAGACTCAAATTAAGTTGTTCTTACTACAAGTGCTGCTAACACAAGTAAATACATAGACTTTTAAACAGAATTTTGCACACTAAGTTTTGGCATTCAAGATAAACAAACTTTGTTTTTGTGCTAATCTTCTTTAATTCCATGACTTTTGGATCACTTTTTATTTTTTGAAATTTTTGCATCAATTACATATTTTATCTTTTATATTTTTTGAAGAATACAAATTACAGAATTTTAACAACTTAAAAGTTTTTTCTTTAGAAATGCACGATAAATTTTTTTTTTTTTCAAAAAGTAAATTGCAAACGGATTTTGATTGATTTCTGGTGTATACAGGTTAGGATTTTACCTGAAATAAAGTCTATAACTCGATTTTTATTAGTTGGACCAAGAAAAAAAAACGTTTCTATTGTTTTTAATTTAGCACATTATTTTTGTGTTTTTAAATTTTTTTTCCAATTTGTGGAAGAAACTACTCTTAACTTTTTTTCTAATGCAAAGGTATCTATTGGGATAGCTCGTTATAAAGAACTTAAAACTGTAAATATGACCCACATATACTTTTGCATTTTGGTAAACTAATAATCATAAAACAAAAAGGAACGTGTATATACGGGTTAGTATAAAATGACAGAATAGCTCTACACTACGTTGTAGAGGACTGCTATTAAGGCCCCGAAAAGTAGAAAATTTTTGTTTATTAGCATATTTTTCTAGATATTAAGAGGTAAAGTTGAGGTTACAACTTTTTTGTCTTTTTGAAATTTTTTTAAAAAGTTTAAAAAATGTTTTATAATCTGTTGTAACTCCTACATCATGTTATGGCAAAATTATGTTATGGCTTAACATAAAAGTTGCCTACCACCTGTCAAAATTAGCTTTTAAAAGTGTTGAATTGTTATTAAACTTTTAACAAAGTAGCTACCCACTCGACTTGACCTTAAAACCACTAGCCAGAGACGTTGCCAAATTGTCAAAATAATTTTTTTTCTAGAAAAAAGTACACACATTCGTTAAATTATTTTTTCGAGCCTTTATTAACAGTCCCCTGAACCGTAAACCATTCCTTATTTTAAGAATTTTTTAAACAAGCTATCACCTATGTAGTTTTGTATTTGAAAAAAAAAATTGGAGGTGGTTTTTACCAAAAAAAAAAATCTAACAAAACGCAAAAATAATGTAAAACGTTTTATAAAAAAAAATTTAATTTTGATTCTGTATAAAGTATTTCTGAAGTCGAGTGAATTTTTGAGATTTCTTTATACATAGTGTCTTACTGTAATGGGCAATTTGAAGTATCTAAAGAACAACAAAATATATTGAACTGAAATTTTGGATATAAACCAAGTTTGATACGATCATATAACTAAAATATTTTTAAAAATTAAAGCATTTCTTCTTATATAAATTGTCAGAAACTTTGTTATTTTGAATAGAATGATACCTATACTTTTAATATTTGTGACCGTTTTGTGAAAATAAGTCATGAAGTGATTTTTAGAGAAAAACAAGATTTGCTTTAAAAATCGTTATTAAAATAACGAATGACTTGAGCGTTGTAAATTTTTAGTTACTACTGGTGCATTTAGCTATTGCTAAAGTGTAGCAGTGCCAAATACAGTTCTTATTTCAATAACAGAAAAAATTATGTATTTTTTTAAATTTTGACAACGAACGTAATAATAAATTTTTGTCAAATAGCACAACCTATATCTTAATACATGATTGGATATACAAAAACGTTCTCTGGCAACACCTACCACTTGAAAAATTAAAATAACACAAAGTCGGTTAAATTAAAGTGTGAACCAAGATTTAAAGTTGATAAATTGTTAACAACTTTTGTGTAACCCAAGGTTAGTGTCACAGCCGAGGTCACAACTAATTTTTATGTAGTTTACTTCGATTATCATTGTTAATGATTAAGTTTACACACATGCGAAGAAAAAAAAGTATTTTTTTGTATTTAACATAGAACGAATCAATTATACACGCTGAGTTTAGTCTTAAAAGTCGTAGAATAAATAATAGTTTCTATCAAACTAAAAAAAAAAATCTATTGACTCACACAGTACAAAAATGAAATTTTAATATAAAATTCTTTTGTTATAATTTTTTTAAGATAGCGGAATTTTTCGCAAAAGGACAATCAATTGAAAAAAAGATACCATTTTTTTAAAATCATATTTAATGAATGATTTGAGGTTAGTCTAAAAATTTGCATAAAAGCTTTTTTTAATGGGTACTGATAGAATAGAAGATTTAAAAAATATCGTAGATGACAAGGTATTTCGTAAGTCAATTTGGCATGGAATGTCCCATATGTATTTATCTATGTAGAAAATTGAAAATTATGATAGTATAAGAGTAATAGACCAACTTTCTAGCACTTCCTTCCAGTTGTACTTAAATGATCATAATTTTGATTTTTAGTTGTCAGCAAAATACTTACAGTGAGAGAATATATTTGCTAAAATACATCCAGCAATAAAAAATTTAGCTAATAAAAAATAATTTGCTAATTTGAAAGTACAGATGATTTTTGTGATTTTTAGTTTTTGACATGTAAGACCTAACAAAAAAAGACTGAACAACGCAAAAAACAAATATACGACATGTCAATGTAACATTGCAATAATCATGAAGCAAGAAACACCATTTGAACCCTAACAGAATTAAATAAGTATAATGACCGTATAATGTTAGATAAGTGGTTTCGAACCTAGGGGTAATTACCCCTGCGAGGGTAAATGAGCTATTCTGTGGAGGTAACAAAGAATTCAATATTTAGGACAATTATTGTTAAATCAGAACAATAAGAATAATATATAAACAATTTTTTGTTTATATATAAAATACGTTAAAATTGGAAGACTGATTTGTTTAAGACTAAATTATTGGTTGTATGAAACATTTTAAGATCGGGGTAAAATCAGTTTTTCTAATAGACACAGGGGTAACAATACTGAAAAGGTTAGGAACCCCTGTGTTAGGTAGGTACTTTTGTCAAACCTAGCAGGAATAGAAGAAAGACCATTTGAATTGTTTAAAAAAAAATAATAATAATTCGATGATCTAGTATTGTCCATACTGTCAACTACTGGTGCATTCACCTAACGCAATGAGCAAAAAATTACTCAATATCTAATTATTAAGCTTAGACTTCAAATGCAAATTTTCAATTATTTATGGCCCAAAGATGCGACATTTAATTATCTTTTCATATTCTAATCTAACGGAACTTGCAAGTTATTTATCGTTTTTGCGATGTTTTTCTAGGATAATTTCAGTCATTTTCCGCTGAAATTGACCATGAAGCACGTACTTTAATCTTGTTATCTTTAAAAACAATAGCAAAAGTAAAAAAAGATACAAAATTACAAATTTTTCATGAAAATCTGCCACATACATCACAATAATTATTTCGTAAAATTCTTCGGTTTTTATCGTATAATTACTATGAAGAATAGAATGGGATAGATCACGAACAAATAAATATTATAATTTCGGAGATAATAGTGATAATTATACATGTTTTAACTCGTAATTTTATTAAAATTTGTTTGACCTTGGGCGGACTGTATCTCCCGGCTGTTCAACTTAATTATAATTATATTAATTAAACTACAATGAAGAGAACAAAGTACTAGCACAGAATAGCATTATTTCTGTATTTTTGATTTTAGATTTGGAAATACCAGGCAACCACCAAAATGGTTAAAAAAATTCTTGAGAAATTCAAGAAATTGCTACTGCCACTGAGCAACAGTTTTTTTTTGTTGATCGGAAGATAGAATCTACTTTTAATTTTTTTATGCTACTGTTCCACCGTTCCAGTTTGTAAAATAAAAATAAAACGTATAGCAAAATGGCTTTTTAATTAATGTCTGTCATTTTAATCGTAGCGGTTGAATGAGGTAGTGGGCAAGCCCCCGTTCCTGATTTCAAAATGCATCTAACGAACTGTGACGTCTTGATGATTGACTATTAATTTAATGTCCAGGATTTCGTTCGCTTTTTGAAGAACGCTCGATAAATCATAAGAGAATGCGTGGCCCGTACTCGCCCTATATTTACAACGTTGCACAACCATCGATTACACCAGCAATTTATGCCACATATCTCTTGCATTTTTTCAAATTTTTAAACACCACATAATTGCCATAATCCCAATGATAAGAGCAACCATGCGGGCAAAACTAAACAAAAACAGAAAATTAATGAATCATTTCATTTGATCTGATCGTTATTACGTAAATAACTTTCGCTCAATAAAACAAACAAAAATGATTAATTCGAACCTGTGATGAGAAATAATTTATCGTCTCTTGCGGGCCTAATTTAACAGTACGAAAACGGCACTTTTTGCACTCCAAGAGTCAAAAGTCACTTTAACGGTAATCAAAATTTACATAAAAATCCAATAAAATTTATTTTTAATAGGGGAAAAAGAAATATTAATTTACGAGATGCGAAATCGAGATAAAACTAAAAGTTCTTGCCATTGTCTTTGACGGTCAATATGCCGACTTCCAAAATTTGCAATTCAAATATGTCTTGTGTTGTCAATTAATCTTGCATTGGTCCATGTCACTTATCGCAAATTTGAAATTTTTCCGAAAATACAGTTATTCAGAAATTACTTCCTGCTATATCCAGGATTTCATAATTTCACTAAACACTTCCCATAACAAGAAAGGTTTGTAGGAAAAATTATGACACTGCAATTACAAATTCTCCCACCGAAAACAATCAAATCGGATTCTCCCATGATTGCATCGGCTTCATGAAAATTCAATGCAATGATAATTTCACGTTTCTTCAGTCATGAAAATCAGGTCGGTTCGTTACGTCAGTGTGTTGTCATCGATGGTTTTTCATACAACCTGAAAATTCACACAGTTGCATAAGAAATGGGACTATTTGTGCCGATTCATAGACAACTCGTTAAATTTAACGAAACTGTTCATTAAAGCGATTGTGTAACACTTCAAGTTGCACTCTGCAATGGAAAAATTACACCGCATTAAGCCAATTAGGTTCGGAAATACCGTTTTTGTATTAAAACACTCTGGATTTAATTACCCAGTTCCCAGTGACTTGCCACCGCATTCATTGGGCTAATGAGGGCTTATTTTTGCAATGTGATACAAGGATTTAGCAAACAAAAATGAATTACATTGAACCACAAGGTTTCTTACTCTTCCCACATTTGTTACAAAAATAAATAAATCAAGGGAAGTGCTTTCGAATTTACCTTCTGTCATCTATAAATTAAAATTCTTGCTTTCTTTGACTTCTTCGGCTCTAGTCGAACAATCATTACCCAACAGCGTCGGTACTTAATCAAGAGATTAGAAAATTGTCTGTACAGAATAGACAAAGTGGTAAAAATTAATAATGTTGCAACGAAACCCGTAGAATTTATGACAAGTATTGTGCCTAAAAATCTAATGAAGTCTATCAAACGTTATAGAAATTCAACAAACCGAGGAACATTAATTGACATTAATGGTTCCAAAATCAAACGATGTACAGTTATGTAGTCTATAGAATTCATTCTTTTGTTACAGGCTGGTTCTCTTTGACGAACGAAAAAGGTGAAAAGAGTGCCGTAGTGTACACCTCGATTTTGCAACTCGTCCGAGAACAAGTCTGTTCTTTCGTCAGTATGCAACCGTTCACGGCCTATGCTACGCAAACGGCCGATCTAACAGGTAATTATTATTTTTCATATTTCAGAATATTGTTCTTTACATTATCAGGTAGATGTACTAATATAAAATTAACCGAGTACCTAATATTGTTACAAAAATGTCTGGTAATTACTCCAGGACAGTCTTTTATCTTTTTTTCAACTAACGCTAACTGGACAAAATAAAAAAATCCCCAGATTCCCAGTGACTAGTCCTTATTGTCACCACTTCACAATACGAGTATTGTAAAAAAATTCTTATTATTCTTCTAATTACAAGTTGTAAAAGAGAAAAAATTGAAATTATTTTCAGTAGTAATTGAGAAAATATGGTCCTTAATAACACAGTATCTAATTTTAAGGTAGAATTTTTGCAAGTGCAAAAACCTTGCTAAGTAGCAAATTCTAATAACAGCTCATTTTGGATTTTGGAAACGAAAAGTTTATCTCAGTCGAGTTGTTAGATAATTCACAATTTAAAAATTTATTAATTTTGCAATTTTACAGCGCAAAAATTTAAAAAAAAAATAGTAGGAACCGTTTTACAAAAAGTAGCAATAACTTTAATTGTGACTAAAAATTTAATTTACGATTAAGTGCCGATTTTAACTAAATATCAACAAAATCAAGTTGATCTCGAATTACAAGTTAATCGCAATTACATATTTAAAATTTAATTTACTTTCTGTAAACCGGCCCTAATGGCTTCAAAACTTAAGTAAAATATACTTTTTTCAAGAAAAATCAAATTAGTGACTTAAATTGTAATTACTAACGAGGATTTCCTATTTAAGCTTTATTACCATTATTATGATTTGTGACATCTCTAATCTTGTAAAAAAACCGATAACAAATATATGTTGGCATCAGTCCTTTCTCGGATATGCCAATTCTAGATTAAGGATGTCATCAATTGTAATTATGCTAATAGCTCAAATAGGAGGTCTTTGTTAATAATTAATTTTTATAAAAATCTAATAAAAATAATTAGTCACTATTTTTGTCTCTCATAGAAAAAGTATAGTCATAATGTACAAATTCTTGGGATAATTGCAAAACCTGAAATAATATAATAACCAATCAGAACGCAGGAAGTTTTGACGTCATGCGGTGAAAAATTGTCTTTATTTAAATTAATATTAAAAACTGTTAAAAATTAAGCAAAATAAATAAATCGTTACATTTTTAAACTGTTTTGTTATGTACGAGTAGTTTTATAAAATGCGATAAATGTCATAATATGAGGAACAGACCCATTATGTACAAAAAATAGGTAATTCATTCTGACCCAGCTAAATTTTTAACTAATAAGAGACTGCAGGTTTTACAGTATTCAACAACTGAAGTAGAACAAATACCCCAAAATTTTATGAATGTTTAAAGTCTTGTACGAGTAACTCGTAGAAAATGAAAACGAAAATTTCAACACTAGAAAAACTTGGTCTAATCTTTGATCAACAAAACTCTGCAATTGAATTAAAAAAAAAAGTTTTTAGAAAATCTTTAAGTACAGCTGTAGGGTAACTATTGTTCCAAAAATTCTAGATATGTCCGGTATTGGAAATTAAAATATTGTGTTCGGGTGGAATTTTATTTTTTTATTAATTCTCTAGATTTTTAGTTTTAATAATTTAATTATAATTTGCTAAGATTAAACCATTCTAAACTATTATAAGTTTTTAATTTTAATTAACCGTATTTTTTAAAGTCGATATTATCATCTTTTTCTCAAAGTGAGACAAATAACGAAAATATAAAAATCCAAATAGTCAAACCTACAAGTTTAATTAAACAAAATTCTTACATAACAGTGGCAAAGTGCTTTTGAAAACTGTGTTTCATCATCAATACCTGAATAATAATATAAAACGTAAAAAATAAAATTATGAAAAATTTAGAAAAAACTTGACAAACTTTTGTCAATAATAAATTAAAAACATTAAGAGATAAAAATGTATACCAAAAATAGAATAAATCGTTATTTTTAGTAAAGAAGTTGTTGATCCATCTTTACGAAAAAATAAATAAACAAATGATTTTAAGAAATAAAAACATTATAAAATAAAAACAAGCAATAAAAACATTCCAGGCAGAGACCGAGAGGCCTACAGGCCTATGATATATACCATGCACGATTGCTATCTTCTAATTAATAATAAAATAAATAAAATCTAATAAAATTCTAAATTTTCTACCTTGTAAATATTTTTTGTCTCGCCGAAAAAACTAGTATGTACAGCAAAGTCTAAGTGGTGGATGCGATTGATTACGTAACTAGCGAACCGCGGTTTTACTTTTGATTTTTGTTCAAGAGGTTTTACTGAACAGGAAAATTCATGTTACCACCTCCTGTAAAAGTGGTAGAAAACTTTTTAACTACTGATAACTAACAAGTTTTAACCTTTTTTATTTTTAATGAGTATTTTGTGGCATACTATTTTACGAAGGTAAACGAGTGCCGCAAAATAAAATCTATTAGTCAAAACCTACTTTTGTAAAGATTATATTTTTATTATCTTATTCAATTATTTACATGTTAAACAAAAACCATTGGATCGTAACACAGTTTGGTTATTATAAAAAATATGCAACTTGCTTGAGTATAGTTGAGCTATCATGTATTAGTTTAGATTTAGTTATTCCTGTGACTAGGATCTTCTTGTAGGAATAAAATTTATTTATTTATTTATAAAAGAAGATTAAAAAATTTGGTAACCAATACGAGTAACATAAAATGAATAAAGCTGACTTTCGTTGATCAATAATCCGACTTTTATAGAACCTACAGATTCTTAGTTATAAAAATTAATCAACTTTTTGAAAATTTGGTCATAGAGTTGTTACCTTAATATGTTTTTTATTATTTATAAAATATCGGAAATTCAAATAAAATTGACTGTATGATTTTAAAAATCTATACACCCAGTGTAATTTAAAATACATTTTACAGTAGATAAAACGTGTAGGAACTCTACTGCGTGTGCTAACCTAATTACTTTATTATTATTTAGATTTTAGAATAACCGTTGATACCTCCCAGAAATTTATAATGGTTGTTTTAATTATTTTTTAAAAAAATACCTTTTAAACAAAAGATAGAGCCTTAGCGCCACCTCGGAAAATTGCTAGCAAGTACGCCAGGTAGGCATATTTATATGGGATAATTTTCTGAAAACAGTCTACTCTAATTTTCTCCGTAACAATTTTGATTTAAAAAAAAAAGAAACAGGTCGATTTTGATCACTCTATTTGCTTGTCTGCTTTCAGTTTTTTTTAAATATTCTTCTGAAAATGATTATTTTCAACAGCAGTTGGTATTTTTGAAACAAATTATTTTTCCAAAAAACAGCTTGATTTTTGTGTCAGTGATGTCTACTTACCTAGAATGTGAATGTGCAACCACTCTGCTATTTTTCCTCCACGAACCCACCCTTAACTTGATTTGACACATTTTGCTTCGTAAAATTATGTATCACAAATAAGGTATTCTTATTCAAATTCTTTTAAGGCTCCCATCTTCTGTTAGCTCAGTTATTACTTAAGTTGGAATTTAATATTTTGAACACTTTATGCATTAAGTAGGATGCATTTAAGAAAAATATTTTTGATTATATAGGATGTACCAAAAAATTCTGACTGCATAATCATATTTTTTTTAATAGCATGCTATTATTTTTTGTGTCTACTTAAATACGTTTAAAATAAAATTGAAGTAAAACCATAAAAAACTTGCTTTATCAATTATTTTAATAAAGATAGTTTTTAAAAACATTATTACATATTTTATAAACGCCATCTTTCTAATTTATTAAAATTGTCCTTACAATAGTCGCCAAAAAACATTTCATAATTTTAAAAAATAAGAAATATAAAAAACAACTAGAATTAAAATCACCGATCCGTATTATCATAGCGCGGAAATAGTCATGATTTACTTGTTAACATGAACAATACGAGATGTACAAACAAGGAGTAAAAGCAGTAGAGATTGTATTTATTTTCTATTTTTTATCACGGCAATTTTTTGCTTACCACACTTTTATAAATCAAAGATTTCATTTTTTTGTTATATCTTGAGAAAATATTTACTTTCAGACAATAGCGGCAAAGTGCAATATTTAAAAACCCAAGTCCGGGGAGGTCAACTCTTCCAACTTCGTGCTGTTTTCCAGCACAAGGAACGTCCCGACGGTGGCAAAAACTCAACAAGGTCCTCCAGGATATCTCGTTCGGCTCGAGATAAAGACCTTGCAAACCGTTACGCTCAACTTGTCAGTCAAAACAACCAGGTGAGTAGCCACAAACCATAACTCATTTTATGGATATTAATTTTTCCGTTTAGGAATTGTACGTCCCACTCACTGCGAAAGGAGAATTCTACGAAATCCACAGTTCGATGAAAGCGAAGCTCTGCTTTCCGGGAATGTTGGACAAAACTGGACCGTTGGCTCTTGACAAAGACTGTCTTTATAGAATTACACATTTATTGAGACGAGTGGCATTACCAATCAAAGTCAAATTAATCACCGGACCTCTACCGCCAGGACTACCCAAAGACTTCACAGGTAATTTACCAAATATGAAAGTTATAGATCATTATTAGTGGAGAAAGGTTAGCTAAAAAAGACGCTATCTTGGAACTTGGTAAAACTACTCTGATTACAAAAAATACTATAAAATCTTAGCAATTCCAAAAATTAATGCTGCGTCGAGCTTTCA
The DNA here is from genome assembly GCA_029207805.1 of Tribolium confusum. Lineage (NCBI taxonomy): Eukaryota > Metazoa > Arthropoda > Insecta > Coleoptera > Tenebrionidae > Tribolium > Tribolium confusum. The sequence goes on from JALGAY010000003.1 coordinate 8,974,464, forward strand.
TGCGAAAAATTTTCAAAAATCGAAAAACCAAATTTTCTTCTAATCTTTTTTTTTAATTTTTAGTAAAATTAATTAAAAAAACGAAGAACATTTATAAAAACTATAATGTACAATAGGGTGGGCCAAAAAAATCAACTATTTTTTTTTAACTTTCGACACTAAAAAATTGGTTTCTAGGCACTTTTAAAAAATGTTTTTTTAAGATGAGTTCTTAATATTAATAGGAAAGACTCCCTCATCACAGTTTTCCATTTTTTTTAGTTTCATATAGCAAAATCGATATCTCGACACTACTTAATCGTACAGAAAAAAAATATTTACATTTGTTGTAGGAAATTGAATGCTCTAAGAAAGGTGTCTTACAGTTTTTTATAACTCTTACGGCCGGTATTTCAGTCTACAGTTAAACCAAAAATTTTCTGGTTACTGATATTTTTCTCGGTTAAGCGTATTTCAGTACTTGGTCAACAACAAACTACGGTTAGATTAACCACAGCCATCGATATATACTAGCCGCGCTGAGGTAAACAGCGGCAACACTGTCAGCGGACCGATGAAATGTAAACAACAGTTTGTCATTTCTTAAATTTGTTCTAATTATGCAGTTTTCTTATGTACTATTTATGTTTAATTGATTCTAAGTTGTGTGAGTTGTTATGCTAAATGGATTAGACTAACATGTAACATATGTGAGTTTCCTTTTAAAAACATATTTCTAAATTACTAACATAACCTCAAAATTTCAAAAGTTTTTAATTAATTCTTTTGCTTTGATTTTTTGGAGATTTTAATGTTTACACCTTATTGTTCTATTGACATTTAATGGATGTTGTGAGTTTGAGTGCACTAAAAATTAGATTTTCTCTTTAAAACCACCCCAAACAATTCCGGCATCAGTGTCATTAAATGTTTGAAAAACTAGCTAAGAAGACAAGTGTGAATATAAACAACCTCAAGAAAAGGTTTTATATTGTTATCTTCATTGTGGATTCTCAATTATACTTAAATCTTAGTGATATTGTTATTTATACTAAACATTTTCTGTCTACACTACTGAAGTACTTCTTTTAGACAAATCTCGCTTAAAGGTTGATGTTTTGCCTTAAATATTTTTCATTATACACTTGTATTTATCACGGCAAGTAGCCAATCAAACGACTTATCCATAGTCCAGGTGATGGATCGTTTTTAAAGGACAAGATAAAGTATTAGCAAAGTATCTCAAAATCAATGCTTAACAAATGAAATCCCATTAAGTTTATTTGTATAGTTGTAAAATTAGAATCATAGGGAATAGTGCGTTCTGTTTTCACCAATATTATGTCTAAACATTTAGTACTTTACCTTTACCAAATACGTTAAAATTCAATCTCTAAATCTGTAAATATATTTATTGATAGGGTTAATAATAGATTGTATTGCTGCAAAAGGTAAGAAATTTAATTTTCTGATTATATAAGATTTACTTTCAACGAGAATTCATTTAATTCGTTGATTTTTTTAATTGAATATTAAGATTTTTAAACTTATTTTATAGTGGGTCGGTCCGCTGACATCGGCAATTGCGGCGTTGCCTTTTTCTCAGCCTGGCTTGTATATATCGATGGCTGTGGATTAACCTGTATTTTAACCCAGCTGCTTGGTGTGAGTTAAACCAAATTTCTTGGGTTACGCAAGCGTATTGGTTACAATCTTGGTTACAATGTAGCATTCCTTCAAATTGCAACTTCTAACCTCAATTTATTTGTAAATCGAAAAAGAGATTTATAAAATTAAATAAAACATTTATTAAAATTAATAAAAGAAGAATTTGAAATTAAGTTAAATAATACAAAATAACTTAAAAATTATTTTATTTGTCTCTTTACTATAAATTATTAAAATAAGTCATTAGTTTATTTCGATTATTGTTTCTATTTAGAATATGATGATCTACTGCTACATTATTAACATAATTCAATTGTATGTTTTCTTCTACTGTTAGTACAGGAGGCTCCAGTTTATTGTTCTCTATACATATAGCGTGTGTAAAACGAATTGAAACCAATTAATAACTATTTAAAAAATTATATTTTTTAAAATATTTGGTAAAAACCCTAAAACAGGTTAATTTTTATGTTAAAAAATGCATAATTTAAAGCGTTTTTTTTAACATTCTTCTTTTTTCTTCTACATCCAACTTTTATTTTATTATAAAGAAACGAATGTAATAAACAGTAAGTAAATGTAAGTAATTTCTATGCAATTTACAAAAAACAGTGAAAATAAAACATAAAGTAAACACTTTTAATTTACTGAAATGCTAAAAAACAAAATAAGATAATATTGTAATAAATTATATATTTAAATTGGGCGTCGTTAACTGCTTGTCAATGGGAAAGACGTTGTTTAGAATTTTGATTACACTTATTAAATGTGGCCGTTGGTAATCTATTAAGTTCTTTTTGAATTCTTTGTTGCAAAATATTTAAATTATTTGGTCTGTTTAAATAAAGCTTGCCGTTTAAATGACCCCACAAAAAAAATTCAGTGGAGTGAGGTGAAGCGATCAAAGTGGCCATTTTATCCTGTTTTTTCGACCAATGCATCTTATTGTAAACAATTCACTGAGATACGCCCACTATTACAAAAAAAAACATTTTTTTAGTTTTTAGAAATGTAGTTTTATTTTTTTGTAAAAACTATTTATTTAATTTGAAAACTAGTTACACACCAACAAATTACTTATTAAATTAGTTTTCATTAGAGGTATCAAAACAGGTATAGTGCCATTTACAAAAATTTTAAAGTTGGCTGTGGAGAAAAGAAGAAGAATGTTTAAAAAAAACTGAACATCTTAAATTGTGCATTTAAAAAAACCGACGTGTATTAGGACTTCTACTAAATATATTTTTTTTTAAAGTTATTAATTGGTTTCAGTTCATTTTACACACGCTGTACATTGTGTAACACTGCTGTTGCTACCATCACTCATTAAACTTGGTCAATATTTAAATTTATTCTTTGGACAAGATTAGAAATCTTTTTTCCAAACTCCATTAAAGCATTCTACTGCATTTCTTGTTTTTATCTGAGCTTTATTGAACACATTTTCACCTATAATACTGATTTGAGACGGGAGTCATTAAATAATTTTTTACCAATAAAATATTTCCTATTTCAAAAAGCACCTAAACAAACCAAACTGCGCATGTTCCATGAAATGCATGTTTACCAACCACATAAAAATGTGGGTTAGTTAACCAGGATTACAATAAGCTGGTGGCAAGTACTGAAATACGCATGCCAAGGTAAAAGCTGGGTTAAAAAATAATCCAAGTTAAGTAACCTAAAATTTAACCCTGAACTGAAATACCGGCCGTTACCGTTTAAAAGATATCAGAGGTCAAAATTTAAAGAATTTAGCAAAAAATAGCTTTTTCACTTCTAAATTTTATAACTCGTGGATAAATAAATATTTTTAAGTGCACAACATACGGTTTTGTAGGAAATTAAACGCTTTACAAAAAAAGTCGTTTGTGGTTAATCGATTACTTCAATCATTTAAAAAAAATTGGGGATTTAGTATCAAATTTTGATTTTTAAAATGCGAATATCTTCTAAATGATTAGAATAATTAATTAACTACAAAAGACCTTTTTTATAGAGCGTTTAATTTTCTACAAGGCTGTATGCTGCACATTTTATAATATTTAGTTTTCTCTGAGTTATAAAATTTAGAAGTAAGAAAGGAATTTTTGTTAAATTCTTTAAACTTTGACCTCCGATATCTTTTAAATGGTACAAGATATAAAAAAGTTGTAAAATAACTTTTTATAGAGCGTTTAATTTCCAACAAAAAATGTCAATGCAAATTTTCTGTAGAATCAAGCAATAACGAGATATGGATTTTACCATATGGAACTGAAATAAAATAGAAAACTGCGATGAGGGAGTCTTTCCTATTAAAATTAAGAGCTCATCTTAAAAAAGCATTTTTTAAACGTGCCTAGGAATCCGTTTTTCAGTGTCGAAAGTTAAAAAAAAATAATTGATTTTTTTGGCCCACCCTAATGTACAACTTTTTATATACTATTATATAGTGTTATACACTTCTACGTCGCGCTTTAAATGCTTCCTCGTGCCATAATCTTTTTAATTACGCACTTAGTACATAAATAATTATTAATTTGTGACTCTTAATCGAAAGCAATTTTGATTTTTTCTATAATCAACAAATTTAATTTTAATAAATAAAACAACTGAAATCAATTCATGCAAATTTTACTTATTCCCAAGTTTTACGGTCCTTGCCAATGCCTCAGGTATTAAACTACTCTGTCCAGATGTTGTAAGCGAGCAACTTCAGAACAATAATAAATTAAAATATTTCATCACTGAAGATTAGCTTACAATTATATTTAACAATGGCCAATATTTGGTTTATTGCGGGCTTTAGAAGTCAGAGACCTTATATTTCCGTATGAACCTGCACGGATGACATAATTTGCACTTTAGTTTTCAATATAGTCTATACTGTTATGGACAAACTTACTAGAAACCCAAGGCTTTTTTTTCTAAAGAAAAAAGGAATAAAAAATTTGTGTAATTTTGAACAACAGGCAATGCAGAAAAACTTTTATATAATACTTCATTATCACAATTAATGGTCTAGGCCAAAACAATCGAATATTTTTTTTAATTTTCGACACTAAAAAATTGGTACCTAGGCACCTTCAAAACGTGCTTTTTAAAGGTGAGCTCTTAATTTTAATAGGAGGAACTCTCTCATCTCATTTTCTATTTTTTTTTTTTTTTTAGTTCTATTTGGCAAAATCCATATCTCGTCACTACTTGATCGTATAAAAAAAATTTATTTACATTTTTTGTAGAAAATTAAACGCTTTAGAAAAGGTATATTACAATTTTATATAGCTATTAGAGTTTAGAAGATATCAGAAGTCAAAGTTTGAAGAATTTTACAAAAAAAAAATTTTTAATTCTAAATTTTATAACTCGTAGATAAATAAATATTAGAAAATGTAAAATATAAGTTTTATACGAAATTGAACATTACAAAAAAGTTTTTTGGTGGTTAATCGATTACTCTAACCACTTAGAAGATATTCGCATTTTAAAAATCAAAATTTGAGATTAAATCTTAAATGGTTGGAGTAATCAATTAACCACAAAAAACTTTTTTTGTAGAGTGTTTAATTTCTTACAAAAACTAAATTATAGGTTGCGCATTTTTTAATATTTATTTATCTACGAGTTTTAAAATTTAGAAGTAAAAAAGGACTTCATGTTAAATTCTTCAAACTTTGATCTCTGATATCTTCTAAACGCTAAAGCTATAAAAAAAAATATAAGATACTTTTTTAGAGCGTTCAATTTTATACAAAAATGTTGATAAAATTTATCTGTACGATCAAGTAGTGACGAAATATGGATTTTGCGAAATAGAACTAAAGAAAACTGAGATGAGGAAAACCTTCCTATTAAAAGTAAAAGCTTATCTTCAAAAAGCATTTTTTAAAGGTGCCTAGGAACAAATTTTTCAGTGTCGGAAGTTAAAAAAATCGGTTTTTTTGGCCAACCCGAATATACAGCGTGATTTTTTTTATCTGCTCCCGCCTGAAACTCCAAAAATAGGCAACACGTTATACAAATGAAAAGTAACTTAACTAATTAAATAATGTGGCAACAAATGATCCAAATAAATTTACTCTGGAAGCACTGTTAAAGGTTGTTGACATTAATTCACAACCTTTTAGGTCTTAATTTTGAAAATAAAATTTTTGAAGTATAATGTGTTGCCCATTTTTTTAATTTCGGGCGGGACGGGAACGGATAAAAAAGTTACCCTGTATATACATACAACATATTCTAATACTAAACAAATGAAGAAAACTCAGCACAATACTAATTCCTATATATTGCTTAAAATCAAACCAAACAATAGGAAGTATAAGGTACAAGATCTGTACAGGCTGTCGTTTCAGAAAGACGTTCTTTTTAAGCAACCTGAGATTTTTGCGACTAGAACAAACCGATTTCAATTTACTTATATCCCAAGTTGCATCGTTTAGGTGCAAGAGGGCACCAAAGTTTAAAATTAAAACAAAAAGTGTTAACAAGATCTTTTTAACCACACTACCAATTTTAGTGAAACAGTAGCGATATAACTACTCTTAAGACTACATATTCTAATGTTGCTTCTTTCTTTTAAATTTAATTTTAAAGTGATGAACTGTATCATACCTACACATTTTTATGTATAACTTTTTATGTATTCTCCGATTAGCTGAATTAATTTTTGTTGTAAAACCCTGTTAATTCTAGATAATTTCTGACTTTTGTAAAACTTTCGTATTTGTTTTAGTTTCTGAACAAAAATTTAACTTGAAAGACCATGACAAATTTAAACTCAACAATTTTAATATTATTATTACTACTTATTATTATTATTACGTGAGTTGTCCAATAAAAGTGTAGAGCAACGTAACAAACTATAGAATTAATCTGTGACTATAATAATTCAGTAATATGTGATGACTATTCAACTCACCTGTGATTTTTGAAAATTGAACCAATAAAAATAAGATATTGTTTGGTTAACAACCAATCACAACGAATTTTAGTGAGATAACCACGCTTGGTGTATTCAACTGAGATAACCACTAGTGAAAAGGGTAAATATTTTTAACAAATGAATAACACACACTTTTCGCCAAAATTTTGAGGTAACAATTACGAGTAACAAAAATTTGTTTGCTGGTTGCGATGGAAATCTTGTGTAACTCAATTTTGAGGATCTGTATTTTTAATATTATTTGGTTCATTGAATAATCTTCCGAATAGGTACAACTCGAGTCAAAGTTGGGTAGAATATTTTTCCGGTGGTATTACTTATGGTCATTTTATGCTTCGCACTCATGGTGTTCATACCAAAGAAATGACCATTCGTGATACCACCACAAAAATATTCGACATAACTTTGACTACTTGTGGTATTATAACTAATTCTTATTAAATAAAATATTGAATTTTTCAACAGAGAGTAAAACAAGCTTTTTACTTTTTTAAATCACTTACTTTCACCAAAAAATACTTACTCAATAAATATAATAAATTAATTTTATGGAAAAACCAACTAGATAATGTTAAATTATTAAAATATCCGACGTGAGTTTTGGACTCAAAAACCCCAGTAGATAACAGAATTTTTCAAGTGCCGAAAAAATCTTTAAAAATGATGCAACTTTAAAACAAATCAGGCCAATAAAATGACGTACAAAAAACTAAAATTTGGAAGGATAGCTATTCCTAGGTACTTTAGAAAAACAATAGAGAAAGAGCATTGACACTGAACGTGTACTTTAAAAAGTAATGTATCTGCACTAGATTTTATGAAAATCGGCAAACCAGTTAAAAAGTTATTAAGAAAACGTGAATTTTACTTTCTAACTTTGAAGTGCTCTAGCACCTAAATGGTGTGCAAATAAGTTGTGTTAAATAACTTTATTTTGGTCTCAAATATCTCAGCTTGTTCTATAAGTAGAAGCGTCTTAGAGTCCTGTATTCTAATCGAGTACCACTCTTACAAAGTTAGCAATAGTTATGACTTTATTGCTTTAGTCACTCTACTATTTTGTTAGATTCAGTATAAAACCCAAGCAGATTCTTTCAACCAATAATTTCTTTTAATAAATTTAATTCTGTATATATTAATATGTGTCAAACGATTTTTGCTCTATGGGGTACTAACAGTCTCTAAGATGTCACTGAAAGATTTAAAAATCACTCAGTTGCTGACATGATGATGGGAACTACCTAATTATTTTTATTGTTATCATATTAATTATCTTAATAAATTTTAAAATTATTGGTTTTCCGCTTTGGAAAAAAAATCAAAATCAGATTACTTTTCACGGATTCCGAGATAAATGCTAACTCACTTCCACTACAAATGCATTTATAATTTCCTAAACTGAGGTTCGTTAGTAGCTTACGAAATACTGTTTAATGAATGTTTTTTGATAGTCGGTCATTAAATTTTATTTATAACCACGATTAAGAAAAAACTCTCATTCTTATTGAATTTAAATGACTATAAATTATCACTCAACGGACATTTTTCAAAATTTGATTTTTATTTGACGGCATCTTAATCAGTTGAAATCCTTCTTCGAAAATCATTGGAATTTCGTGTAAATAAAATATTCATAGATTTTTTTTCTTTATGTCTGCTTCTATTTTCGGCGATTCACCCATATTTGGATAACTTATGGAGCGTGGACAATTTCCTTGTTAAATCAGACAACTTGAACTTGCAACATCTCTTTCTCTGTCCTACACAATTTAAAGCGTCCTGTAAATGTTAATGGACTCTGTTAGAAGGATGTTCCGTTTAGTTTTTTGTCACAATCAGATTGATGTTATAATAATGATGTTGAAGCGAGCTAATACAAAAAAACTTAGCAAAATTGCATTTCAATTTATTTCTTACACGATAAAAACGAACATGTACAAGTCCACTCAATGACCTCAACGGGACGCTTTCTAAGAACTGAGCTTCAAACAAAGACACTTAAAAGTCGGTTTTTTTGCAGATACATTCATCCTAGAAAATAAATTTCAAGAGCCATTAATGGTCACTTGTACTTTACCTCCACCAAACCAAGATGTTATTCAGCACCAAATCAGCTGTATCAATCTCAACTCCAACGTTAAATTATCAAAAAGTACCTTAGGATTCGATTCCGAAAATCGTCTTTTCAAATCACAACGTCTACAAGCAGCTTTAGCATTTTGTCACAGAAATGTCGAAAGCTGGTACCGAGAAGTGAGAATAGCACCAGATTTAAAACAAGAACATTGCCCCGAATGTAGAAAAAATTCAAGTGAGTGTGAGGGTAACTGCACCCAGGATTTTGAAAATAGTCAAATTATCACAAAAGAATCTTTAGAGAAGTTTCCTAAACCAAAAAAATGGTTCAAACATTTCAAAATTTTAAACAAAAATGAAGACGGTCCACAATTTAACGACCTGAAGGATCCTCTAGACGGAATGGAAAAAGGCAAAAGCATCGAGAGGTACAAAGACATGTCGAAACTAATCGAGGAAAAGTTTGGCCGGAAAAGCTACAACCCTGTGAAAAAATCCGCAAGTTTCATGTTTTCGACTAAAAGGATTGACCTGGAGGAGACCGGTCACCAAGCAGAAAACAACCCAGCTTTACTCAAATGTCAGAGTTTGGACACCCAGCTCTACTCAATCGCTGAAGCGCAAAAGACTGGTCAGGATCGGGGCTCTTTGAGAAGTTACGACTTTCAGATGTGTATTTTGGACGAGAACTCCAGCCAAGACAACCTCAACCAGATTAAGCCTGCCGAGGTGAAACTGAAAAAGACCAAGCCGGACCTCATCCCTACACTGCCTAAAGCTGATCCGGAGCATTTGTATATAACTGAGAAGCTTTGTAACGAGTTCTACGTCAAGACCAAAGTACAAAAAGCCAAGGGTTCAAAGACGGATGTTCGACTGAGTGGGAGGTACCAGAAAAGCGCGCTGTCGGTATACGAACCCCAAAAAACGGTGATAGTCCAGGTGCACGAGGTCAAGAAGAACGATGGGTTTGTTAATGTTGATGATATACCGTACAGTCAGGTGGCTGATGAGGTGTGTCAGAAGCCCAGTGGAAAAACTACAGATGAGAATATTTATGCGGAGATTTGTGAAAGCTCTACTTGCGCGAGATGTGATAATAGGAAATTGTGCGAGTGTAAAAGGACTAAGACGGAGTATTGTTACGTAAAATTGGGGTCCAATGGGGATAGTGTAACACAGTCAGATTCGGATGAAGCTATATATAATACGTTAAGATGAAGAAGCGCTTAAATCTAATTTAAATATTTTTATTAATAATAATATTATGAGTAATATTGTTTTCCTACCAATAAAATATTTAATACAATTATATCAATGTGTTTTTACTCTAAAGAAAGATCTATATAATACTAGAAAACAATAGAAAAGCAACAAAAGTTAAAAAAATGGTTATAGATTAATTTTATTGTACAAAATAGCAAGAATAAATTTACATCCCAATATGTCTCTAAAAATTATAACAGAGTGTAAATTTTTATATACAGGTGACTTTTTATTTACTCCCGCCCGGAACTCCAAAAATAGGCAACACATTATACGTTGCTAGTCTTTAAAATTTAATTTTCAAAATTAACGCATACAGGGTTGTGAATTAATGTCAACATTGTTGACAATACCTTTGACATTGCGTACAGAGTTAGTTCATTTGGACCATTTATAGTTTTCTCAAAGTTGCTTATCGTTTGTATAACGTGTTGCCTCTTTTTAAAATCTCGGGCAGAAGCAAATAAAAAATTACCCTGTATACAAAATAGATGCATATAAACACTTTTTAAACTGTATAAGACTGTTAAACTGTAAAAAATAATGTAAATCACACTTGTAAATATTGATTTACAGCAAGATTTTTTTGCAAGATATATAATAGACCAATAGAAACTGTTAAAAGCTTTATTTTTTAAACAAAAAACTTATAAAAAAATAAACCAAATATAAAAATTAAAAACATAAAAAAATTTAAAACAAAAATTTCTAAGTTTACGAAAAATTAAAATTAATACAATGTATAACCTCCAGGGATATTGATCACTGGCCTAAAAGTGATGAGACCTTAGGCGTTTACGAAAATTCAACTCGATCAGTTGGGTTAGGGATCCGACTGATCCGAGCGTTCGTTTATTCAACCTCGCTCACTAACCCGTGTTCGTTTATTCAGGGTTAATGATCCGGATCAGGGATCGATCAGTGATCGAGGGAACCAGCACAGCAGCAGGGTAGGTTTTCAAGCAAAATGGATTCGCATGCACATTTGATAAAACTTTGTGGTTTTATCAAATCATATTGAATTTTGAATTGGATTTCTTTGCTGAATATTTTTATTAGATCTGATTCTACCAAATAAATCATACTGTGTTTATATTTATTGGAAGTTTCGACAAGATTAAATGTGTCGTCTCTGCGAAAACACAACAAAATGACAAAGTATCAAATTTATTTTTTGTTTAGTAATATGTCAGGTTGCTATAGTTACATTAAAAAAAAATAATTGCTGTGAAATTTGAGAAAATGCTCTCAAGGTCATTGGTCAGGGTTTGAGTCGTTCGAAAATAACTAACCCCGATCACTGATCTGAGATGGATCTGACGGATCCGGTCACGTGACGGATTACTAACCCGGGTTGAATTTTCGTAAACGCCTCGACTCGTATTGAGATAAAACCGAGCTCTTCAATTGTACAAATGCGTTGCCACTGTAATAAAATCATAAACATGATTGATTACTGTTTCCATGAGAAATAGAAAGAATAGATTATTCTTTGTAAAGACGTCCTACTGAGGCTATTAGTATTATTACGATTTTTGATATCACTAACCTCGTAATTGGTAAAACTAACCAAGAAATTACAAAATTATAAATACAAAGTTTGGCATTTTGGCAATTTATATTATATCTTAATTGCTAAATTAGAATTTTTATTACTATTATTATTATCTACAATTATTATTTCAAATATTCTATTACTTTTACTTAAAATTTTAGTACAATTTGGAAGTAAAAATGTTCCGGCTGCTCACTAACAGTACGACTTATAATATAATTTATATTTATACAATGCTACTTCCTAGGGATTCTAAATCAATGTGATCACTATTTAAGAATGAAAGAAAAGTTGCGTAAGGATCCAAACTTAAGGCTAGTCAGACCCCCCTAGAAATTTTTCTATGGCATTTTTTTGACTTTAAATATGTATTTTTTTAATGTATTATACATTAAAAGACATGTTTTTTAATTTTCTAAGGCGCTTTAACTATTGCCATAAATGAAAAAAAGTACCATTGTTTTATTTAAAAAAAACGTGTTTTAATTTTTTCTATGACATTCTTTTAGGTCCAAATTTTGAGAAAATACTGTAATTTTTTTTTGTAAATAGAGAATATAAAAGTAAAGGGCGCTTAATTATTTTTAACTTTATTAATTAATTATTTATTTAAATATTGTTGCCAATAGAAACAAATCAATATCTCATAATTTACAAAATCTTAAAACATCAAATTAAACTTACCTACTTGTCTAGAAAAATATGCCAAATATTATCACCATTTAATAATTTAGAAAAATCTTTTCAGTTTTAAGTTTTTTTAATGTGTATTTACGTTAAAATTAGGGCTGAGTTCATAGGGTTTGCCGCCAGAGCGCGCAAGCTTTGAAAGTATAGTGGAGGGAAATCATCTCAGATATCAGAATAAAAATCGTCTATTTTAACTTTTTGGTGTAGGAGCAGCTGAAATTTTAATTACATTATCTGAAATGACCAACTAAGACATTTTTTATGGTTCAGATTATTGAAACTTGAAAAAAATCAAATTCAGACTTTTTTAATATTTATATTTTGTTATTTTTACACCGAGCTATCTCAGAAACCATAATGGTTATCGAGTTGATTTTGTTGCGCTCGAATGTAAAGACTTGAGCGCTTTTGGTTGTTTGATTGAAAGTATTTTACTTCCTTTTTTAATATATTTTTTGATAAGTTAAAGTCGAATTTCCGGTGTCACGATAATCAATTTTTATTATTAGAGATAAACCTCTACATTAAGCGAACGAAATGTAGAGAAATGATCCAGGAAGTTTCTAGTAAAACCAGAATTAGATTATTTTTTGGGGATTGCGAGATATGATTTTTTTAAAATGGTGACCTTCCTTTACTAGCGCGCTGTGAGATGGAGGCTTGTTTGGACTATTGATCCCAGGAAAAACAAAAATTTTGTACTATTAAATAAAATAAGTAAAATTAGAAAAAATGTATATTATCATAAATTTTTAATTTGAAAAAAATTAATAGATTATATTCAAAATTTAACAACATCTTTTATATCTTTTACAAAACTGATATTCTTGATATTCGTCAATCGTCACAACATTTTCAAATTTCTGCACTCAAACACATTTTTGATATGTAGTGAAATAAAGTTTAATGAAAGCTGTACAGTTATTGGGAAAAAACATTATAAAAATTAGTACATACAGTACCGAGCAAAAATAAAACAACTTTTCGATTTTACAATTGTGTTCTGTATAATACTTACTTGCATAGTATTTAATGTTTAATACTAACACCCTTAATAAAAAATAGAATTGCATTATATTGTCAATTATATTTTCAGAACATTTTATCGTTCTAAATAAACAACAAAACTTAAAAATATTTTAAGGGGGGCATCCGAACTGCGGTTAGAATTTAACCAGATAAATGAGTCATAACCAAAAAATATTTTAGGAACCGAACTGCGGTACGCTCTGAAACCCCGGGGGATTCTAAAATCCTAATCCTATTATCGGTGATATTAGCTTAGTGGTGTATAACAGAATTTTTCTTCTTTGCTTGTGGCATGGTGAGCAACAATTTTATCAATAAACTGACAAAAAGAAATTTGGTTCTATCTAAAATCCCAAATTTAAGCATAAAGTTTAGTTTTCAGTTTAAACTTTAATCATGATTTTTTAAATCTGTGATAAACAAATTTCTATTTTCAGGTAAAACACCAAAACACCAAAATTACTTATTTGAATCCTTTCCGGCTAGTTTCCATAGTTTGGTTCTCACAATATTTTTAGATCTTCCGGCTTAAAGTTTATATGACAATACTTTTCACCAACTCCTTAATTTTATTTAAACTTTTGCTTATAACTTTTTGTCTATAAAAGTTAGAATCAAAAACTTTTAACACAGTGGTAGATAGTATCTATTATTTACTACAAAAAAGCTCTTTACTAAATTTTTATTGTATGTACCAGGTGATTTAAGTTTTATCAGCACCCCCAAACTACTGCTTTCTAAACATTGAGGTTGATTTTTACATATAGAAGACTTGAACAAATTTTCAAATTGTTTACTTATACGGTTAGTTTTTTTTTAATTATGCCTAATTAATTATAATTTTAGGTAAATGATTTTTTGTGTATTGGTGTACTTTAATACAATGCAACAAAATGTCTAATTACAACGATTTTTAACAATTTAAAAAATATCGCAGACTTATTGTCAATATTGTGCTACACATTTGTGATTAATTGATACCAACACAACAACAAAAAAATTTTTAAAAATTTTTTTTTAGGTATTTTTGATATTCTGGTTTTATTACTTTATATCAATGGTGAATTTATAATAAGTGATTAGAATTTCATTAAAATTTTAAAAGAAATGGTTTACTTTGAATTATTATTTATTTAAAGAGTACAAAGTTGACATATTAGAATTAGAAACCTAATATTTTTTGTGTGCTTTTCAAAACAGCTATTTTAACAAATTGCCATTTAAAAGAGAATTTCTAATTAGGTTTATTGTTTATATAAAACAAAATAACGTATTATTTAACGACTTTAGTTTCAATTTTAAATATTTTTAAGTTCATATTCTGACAAACTGTTTATAATGCAAAGATTTCAAAATTCTAAAAATATTTTTAGAAATTTATAAATCAAAAATTAAATTATAATTAATTTGAATGTAAAAATATTTTATAACGATTATTGTAATTGGTTTGGGTTTAGTAAGTAATTTAAATTTATGGAGTGAATAATATTATATTTATTTTTGTGTAAAGGGGGTTATTTGAAACAGAAAAGTGTTGCACTAAAACAGGGACCTATCTTCATTATATTTATTATTTTGGTGTATTACGTCCATTCTTTTTTATATTCGAAAATTGTTGTTACGGGGAAGTGGACAAGTTTCTTCCGGCGACCACTGACCGAGACAAGTTGGTACCATGCCAAACAAATTTTGACATTTATTGTAGCCTTGAAAAAGAATCAATAAATGATTCGAAACGTTGGCCTTATAAAATAGTTTATCTGCCTTGTCCACTTCCCCGTAACAACAATTTTCGATTATATTTATTAAAATGATTAAACATAAAAACTGAAAAGTTTAGTAATGATTTTATTAAAACAGGTGTGTGTAGTAAAAATTTTTTCATATTAGTACATCATATATCATCAGATACACAATTATAATCCCCAGTCCATTCTAACATCATACAACTTGCTTAAAAGTTAATATAACAAATAACAAGATAATTACATTTTTATAATGTTAGTGCAAATAAGCGATCTCGTCCGGACCTCTTAGCGCCGTCCGCCCCGCCGAATTTAGAATAATAAACTCAATGCTATGTTCTATGTAGTTGTCTCTGCTATGTAGTATGTATCGATGGCTGTGAAATGCCAAGGATACTAAACTAGGTTATAGAATTGCTCATTCCCTATGCTGCAATGTTAGCGTACTTCCCGCTTCCGTGACGTCAGTCAGAGACCTAAAACGATCTTCACCGTCTGGATAAATGCATATAACGAGAATAACGAAATATTTTTGTAAATAAACAAATTGATAAAGTAAATAATTTTTACCTGCGGGCGTATTTAGTAATTAAAATATTCTAGTCTAGTTCTAGGCAGAGCTCTAAGGTTTTAATTTAATGAAATTATTTGTTATTATGATAATTATGTAGAAATGATGGGGAAATTCGCGGTAGGACCACAATAAAACTCTGAAAAAAGTATTAGAAATAGCAAAAACGTTAAATGTTAAGTTTATTTTCAACAAATGCTAGTTTGGATTAAACGAAATTATGGGCCATGTATTAAGTAATAAGAAAATCTCATTAAATTTGGATCAAATAAAAGCAATTTCAGAGTTTCCTTAACCAAACAAAAAAAATGTGCAACGCTTGTTGGGGGTAGTAGTAAAAATAAACTAACCCGTTACGGACTTTCTAAGAAATGACGTAACACTTAAATGGAAAGAAAACCCCAAAGCGGCATTTCAAAGAACAGTACTAATCCTCCAGGAAAGTCCAGTACTTGAATACCTCGATCCTTCTAAGACTAGTGGTTCGGGCTTTCCAAATTTTGTAATAATGTTCAAAAAAAATTTTACGGTAGAAAAATATAGGACATACACCATGTCTTAGAGAAATGTTTAGATTAACATATTCTTTTTTTACGAACTTGTACTTTGATTACGACAAAAATTATAAGGGTTTCAAATCAGAAATATGCACAGTTTTCTTTTACTGCGCTTTTAATGATAAGCACATATTACTCTTAAACTATTAAGCGTAAGTTACAGATTTTTTTATTTTTTTTTTTGATAAGTAGAAT
The DNA here is from genome assembly GCA_029207805.1 of Tribolium confusum. Classification (NCBI taxonomy): domain Eukaryota; kingdom Metazoa; phylum Arthropoda; class Insecta; order Coleoptera; family Tenebrionidae; genus Tribolium; species Tribolium confusum. The sequence continues at coordinate 8,990,722 of JALGAY010000003.1, forward strand.
ACAATATGAACAACAAATTTATATTTAAAAAAATTAGTAAATTAAACTTAATTATTATGAAAAAAATATTTTAATTGAGAAATTATCGACTACAATTGTAATGTACTGCTTTTGAATAATTATAACTTTATATTTTACGATATGAATTTCTAATTTTTTATACAGGCGAATTCCAGATGCTTTGAGAACACTTTCACTCGTATAGCTTATTGTGGCGTTTTAGAAATAAAGGCCTTAGAGCGATTTAAACGTGAGCTTGCCCCGTTACGCGAATGTTTTGACGGAAATAAGAGAAAGATGACTAAACACGGGCGGTGCGGTGGAGCGCAAGAAAAAAAATAGACTTAACTTGAATCAATAGGCGTTTACGAAAATTCAACCCGGGTTAGTAACCCGTCACGTGACTGGATCCGTCAGATCCATCTCAGATCAGTGATCGGGGTTAGTTATTTTCGAACGACGCATACCCTGATCAATGACCTTAAAAGCATTTTCTCAAATTTCACAGCATTTTTTTTTAAATGTAACTATAACAACCTGACATATTAATAAACAAAAAATAAATTTGATACTTTGTTATTTTGTTGTGTTTTCGCAGAGACGACACAATTAATCTTGTCGAAACTTCCAATAAATATAAACACAGTATGATTTATTTGGTAGAATCAGATCTAATAAAAATATTCAACAAAGAAATCCAATTCAAAATCCAATATGATTTGATAAAACCACAAAGTTTTATCAAATCTGCATGCAGATCTATTTTGCTTGAAAACCTACCCTACTGCTGTGCTGGATCCCTCGATCACTAATCGATCCCGGATTTAGATCAGTAACCCTGAATAAACGAACACGGGTTAGTGAGCGAGGTTGAATAAACGAACGCTCTGTTTCTTTTGTAGTATTTCAATGAATTGTTTGGAGAAAGATGGTCGAAAAGACAGGATAGAATGGCCATATTGATGCCTGACCTTACTCTACTGGATTTTTTTGTGGTGTCATTTGAAGTGCAAGGTGTATTCAAACAGACCAGATCATTTAGATGTTTTGCACAAAGATGACATATTATCAATTAATTATTTTTAAAACTAATTTGTTTTTTATTATTATTTTATTTTAAGATAATGAATTGTAATAAAAGTAAAACTTTTTTTAGTATAAGATGTTCACACAACTTCCGGAGCTTTGCATTTCGTTACATCAATTATGTAATTAAAAAAGCAATACAATTGTTCATTTTTTTTAAATTATTCTTTGTTATTTTATAATTTATTTTATTATTAATATTATATATATATATATTTTCTCTTTATTTTTTTCTCTTGCACAATATTGCTATGCGACTGTGGATCATGGTCTCTAGTTTACGTCACGCGCTCGCTTGACCTTGCAGACAAAATCAAGCCACTGAGCAATCCTATAGGCTAGTTTAGTATAGTATCCTTGGTGAAATGCTCATAACCTCACTTTTTTATAATCAAATTTCTAACCTCCAAACTTGAAAAATGGAAGATGATCAGAAAACAAGACAGTTCACAGATGTGATGCAACTATTTGAGACGAAAGAAGTTGTTAAAATTTGTGCACCTATGGTGCGTTATAGCAAGTAAATATAAAATGATTCCTAAAATTTTTTTACACCTAACCTTAATTTTTAGATTACAGTTTAGAAATTTAGTTAAATATTATAATTGCGACCTTTGTTATACCCCTATGATCCTTGCAGATTCATTTTGTAAAAGCGATAAGGCTAGAGCCAATGAATTCACAACAAATTTAAGTAAAACAACAAACTTACTTGAGTATTTTTTGATTACATGATTTTAGACGATACCCCACTGATAACACAGTTTGCAGCGAACAAAGTATGTGATTTTGTAGGAGCAGCTTACATGGTGTCTCCGTTAGTATTAAATTTAGTTCATATTTGTTTATGTTGATTTAAACTTTTAGTTATTGTGATGGGGTTGATTTAAATTGTGGTTGTCCACAAAGGTGGGCCAAGCAACAGGGTTTGGGTTGCATAATGTTAGAGAAGCCTGAATTAATTTATGATTTGGTTAGACAGTGTAGAAATTCTATATCAAGGCCTTTTACAGTTAGTGTTAAGATGAGACTGCATAAAGATATAAGGTGGTTTTCTTTAAATAAATAGTAAATTAGAGTAATACATTTTATGTAGGAAAACTGTCGAGATCTGCAAACAATTGGAAAACTGTGGTGTTAGTTATTTAACAGTACATGGACGTACTCCTGACCAGTTAACAGGCGATGTAAATAAAGAAGCTTTAAATTTAATTGTTAGTAGTGTTAATGTGCCTGTAGTATCTAATGGGGGAGTTAAAATTTTAGAAGATTGCTTGAGTCTACAAAAAGAAACAAGCTGTAAAGGCAAGGAAAGAAAAATTTGCAAAAGTGTTTTTTAACTGATATATTGTAGGGATTATGGTTGCCAATGGTCTTTTGACTAATCCTTCATTATTCGCGGGCTCGGCTATTACCACCACTGATTGTATTCAAAAGTGGCTTAATATTTGTTACAACACAACTCTTAGTTACAGAAATATTAACCAGTTTCCTGCAATTTCTGAGAAACCAAATAATTTAACATTCCAATGTTTTCACCATCATTTAGTATTCATGTTAGAAAAAATTTTGTCTAGACAGGAAAAACGAGTTTTTAATAATCTTCAAAAATTTCAAGATGTCTTAAGTTTTATAAAAACAAAATTTAATTTAGAACCTCAGTTATTTGATAGTGATAATTTTGATAAGACAAAATTGTTAACATTAGATTATACTAAAAGAGATGAATATTATTTTAAGCTTAAACCAAAAAATAATGTTGAAGAATATGATTTGTTATATGACTATAACAGTGAAGGAAAATATTTTAAAAGTAAGGTTGATGAATGTGATTGGTCTGATATTTTTGTAGAGAATTGATAAAATATATTTGTTTGCAATAACGGTACTTTTGTGATTCAGATTTGTTCCCTTTGTCGGTATATTCATTTATAACAAAAAAAAAAATAAGATTTAAGTTATGCAACTTACAAATCAGTATGATGTACAGGAATGACGTATGTTTAGTTGTATATGTAACAGTTGCGACAAGAAAATTTTGGTTATCGATTTTTAAGACAAGAAAAATGCTGAACAATAAACATTGTCGCTAATATTGTTAACCTTGAGCATTGAGCTGTCATTTACTGTCTCTGCTTCTTTTGTTAATTAGCAAAGTTCATTTTTCCGCAAAAAACTTTTTAAATGTCTTAAAAAAAATTATCTTGTGACATTCTAACGACCAAGTCTTTTTTCTCGCCATTGTATATTGCCAAATTAGGCCATATACGGTTTAAATAAACAAAATATTTTTTTGAAACCCGAGGTTTCCTAAGCGTTTGAAACTACGAAAAGTGCTTACGGTCTGGAGGTTCTTTAATATACTACAGCGGCGAGCAAAAAAAACGGACACCAGATTTAAACATTGGTAATTGTCAGACAAACCACACTAGACTATTCAAACGTCATCAAACCATTACCAAACTACATCAAACCACGCCAGAACAAACCTCACTTGACTACAGTAAACCACAATGGTCACTTGGTATCCGGTTTTTTTTGCTTCCGGCTGTACTTTTTCAATCACTTGAAAAGAACATTTAGATATAAAAACCAATTAAGTAAAAGCAAAAATTAAATAAGGGCCAGATCAGATAAATGTTGGTGGTGGTTCAGGTTGTTGGTGATCGAAAAATTAGTATACATATTGAGTTTTGAGTCGTTCAGTTCCAAAACACGCCATCTCCATTTTTTTATGAAATGACTTTTATTCTAAAAAAATATTTTTTAACCACTTTTACATCTTGTGTTCAAAAGGTTTGAACAAAAAGTAACTATAACGCATGTTTTTTTAAGTATTAAAAAATTTGATTTGTTCCAAAAGCGGCCATTCTCTCGGTTTTCGTTCTAGTAGTGCGCCTTAATACTGGTGATACTGATAGTGAGTAGTGACAGTTGACAGTAGTATCGTTATAATATTAATAATTGTAAAAGCATAATTTCTGAGGTTGAGAAAGGCTTGTTAGAATTTATATTTTAGCCGGGCAAAATTATTTCATAAAAATGGAGTACATTGACGAATTATAAAGAATAAACGCTAAAAATATTATCAAATTTGTCTAGTACCTATGCAATTATAAAGATTACAATTTTTGTCTTAAGTATTGTGCTTTATTAATAGGTCGTAATTCCTAACGCTATATTGCAATTTACGCGAATCTAAAAAAAATTACAACTTTTAAAGACGCAAAGTACTGCAAAGAAAATTTTGTTAGGAAAAAGGGGTGAGGTCTAAAGTATCTACCAAAAAATAATTTATGACGTGCAGAAGTGTGCAACTATTTTTTTTAACTAGATGCAAAAAATATTTAAAACCATTGCAAAAATTTTTAATATTTATTTAAATATATTTTTAGCCAAAATACAAAAAATACTTACTACTTCTTATACGAAAAAATACAATTTGCCTACTTTAACGTAAAATTTTAACTAAATTAAAAATTGTGGATAAAAATGTGCCTCTCTGATTTTCTATGCTCTCAAATTTAATATACGAACAAAAATAGTCAAAAAACGATTTATTAAAGACATTTTGTTCCATAACCTTCTATCTCTACTCCGTTTGTTCCAAAACCGGCCATCTCCAAACTTAAACAATTAGCAGAGGTTTTAAATTCAAGTCGATGTAATCAAAGAATAGGTTATCAAATTCTACTCTCTAAGTACTTCTATTTTTGCCTAAGATAAAATCTATTTATTCAATGGTCTTTGTGTCAAACGTTTTTTATCTCTCCTGAAAAATTTTGCTCGATGGGTTACATGAGTTACTCTCGACTCAGGCTCGAATGGCCACTCTGACTTAAGTCGTAAATCTTTACATAAAAGATCTCCTGCTGCGGTGCCAATTGCAATTATCATGTACTCTAGTTGGCCTGAGGGTTTTTACGATTGTGGGATCTGGGATCTACCTAAGGCATTATCGCAAAAACCCCCAGGCCAACTAAAGCACATAATAATTGCAATTGGCTCCGCAGCAGGAGACCTATTATGTAAAGATTTACGATTTAAGTCAGAGTGGCCATTCGAGCTTGGGTTGACAGTACATTTGAGTACAAACCTCAAGGCGGTAAGCACTTTTCGTAGGTAGTTTCGACCGTTTTCAGAGATAATAATTAATCTGCTCCTTAGGAATCGTTAGCAGAGTCATGTCACTCATGTCTATGGTACATATTTAGTACTTAGACTTTTCACTTGAGAAATTGAATTATGAATATACAGCTCTAGTTCAAACGTAATTTATTTGAAAACATAACAACCGAATTACATTTCGAGAATAAGTGTTTTTAAATAAATTATGTGAAAAACTGAAGTCGTATTTATTTATCATTTTATGGTAATTAAATGGCAGTATTTACATCGGCAGTAATTGTTACTTACTGTTGCTGTTTAGTGTAGCATGCTTACAAGACAGGTGGTTGAAAAAATAAATTAAGGTCAACTGTTTAGCGGTATACTCTCTGTTGAGTAGACCTCTAACTGTTACTCCTCTCTCCACTTCCATTCCTGAAGAAGCTACTTACAATGGCTGGCAAAACGTCGAGTACGAAAACTTTATTGACACAATTTTCACAATCTTTTATGTTATTGTCAAAATCTAATGTCTCAAATTTTCTTCACAATAAAGATAAAGGTGTTAATTTTTTTTACAGTACTTTTACTCTTGATGTTGCAACATTTAATAAAAACTCTGGAGTAGTGCATGTCACGTTATTACGAAATTAATAATTGTTATTTGTAACTGTAATTGTTAACTGTAATAGTGGTAAGAGCAAGAGTTTCAAATTTCAGAGGACATTTAAATACATGAAGTGTGTTATCTTTATCTTGTATACCTAAATCTTTGATGTAGGTACTAAAAATATTCACGCATGTAAAAAAAAATTGGAAATTCTTTGGCGTTTATTGGGCCGTTAATGAAAAAAAAACTTAATTTTTGGGCAACGTTTCAAATAAATTTTATTCTTCTTCTGTCAATTGGAATTAAATTTGCTCACTTAAGTGTTCGAGGTGGACATTTAGACAAGACTGAGTCTTATTAAATCCAAATGTCAACCACGATAAAATAAGTATTATATATTTTATCCAACACCTCTTTATTATGACGTTATAAAAATAATGTTTTTGATTCAATTATGGGGACTATAAAACACAAGTGGTTTTATGAATTAATAATAAAACTGTTTTTATATAATTGAACAGTTTACAGAAAATAGAACAATTTATTGAACATCAAAAAATACAATACATAGAATTACAATTATAAGAAACAGGAATCTCAGATGAAATCATTTGTTGAGATTTACGTTAACATTTATATTAAAAGATATAACTTTATTTGCTTCATTTTTTGTCACTTCAATGCTGTTTCCACATTCATTCGATTTTTGATTCTCAGTATTCACAATAACATTGCCTCCTGTTTCCGAATTTCTAACCAGTATCTTCTTAGCAATGTCTATTTTGACTCAAAATTGACTCTTCGACATACGCTTGTGCCACGGTTGTCGATTTCCATCGGTCATGACGGTGGACCTTACCAAGATCGGCTCCAGCGTTGGACAATAAACTCGCTGATGTGTAAGACTCTGATTCTGGTAATTTCAAAAAATCACCTACTACTTATGGTATTTTGGATAGACTATTTATTCCCACTGGCTGTATTGTGCATTTTTTATTTCTATAGCTCAAAAACACCTGTTGTGAGAAATATTCTTAGGTCGGAGCGTGGAGGGATGAATAAGAGGAGTTGGCATGCCCTATACCGACAATGTTAGGTTCTTGGTCGAGGTACAGACACCTTTTACGATGTTATTCTATTGTCGAGACCACCGTTTGCAAATTTGTAGTGGGGGAAAAAGCTATGGTACATACGGTAAAAACTATCGTAAAAGGTGTTTGGCCATCGACCAAGATTTCAAGCTTATGCCCACTCCTGTTATTCCTCCCTCCACGGGTTGGAGAAACATATATTTTCTATAAATATCCAGCACATTAACTGCAAATCCTTTTTCCATAATCGTAAAGCTACGTGAAACATATGTTTTTGTATCTGGTACACATACCAACATATAGGATCCTTTATCTTCTACGTTATTGATTAACATCTTCAATAATTCACAACATCGACATCCACCTGACACACCAAAAATTAGTGCGACCTGTAATGTAGAAAAATTAGATATAATTTTCTAATAACAAAATCGACCTACCTTCAACATCAAATATTTTTTATTGAGTGCTTCTACTAGAAACTGTTGAATATGCTCTCTTTCAGGAATTTTTGATTTTTTGCACTTGTAATTTTTTGATTCTTCTTCAAAAAAGCGATCAACTTGCCATATTGTGAAATATCTATATTTTCGTGAAGCTTTAATGTCAATCTTAGCATGCTGTATTTCGTCCACACTGAAGAGGCTGCAAATCTTTTTTTGGCGTTGAAGAAGCCAAACAGCACGTCTTCGCTTACCCCACAAACATCGTTTTCATGTTTCCAGTTATTGAACTCACTAAATTCTTAGTAATAAGCGTTCCTGGATTTCTTGGGTAGCAAACTCGATCAGTCGATGTGACTTCTTCAACATTTTTCGCAATTTTTTCAGGAATAGAACTACTTTTTATTTCTAACAATGTTACAAGCGCCGAAACAGTTTGTTTGCAAAATTTTTCTCAAATAATAATTTTGTTGTCAACAACAACATGGCAACCAAATCATAGACTACTACTAATCTTTGTAGATATAAAATTTTTGGGTTTTGATAATTTTTTAAGAACTCTTACAGAGAGAGGTGTTAGATTGAACTATGTATTGTACTCATGTCTTAACAGCAAATAAATCACTTAAGAAAAATTAGGCTACTTGAGCAAGCTCTCGTGGCTAAACATTTCTTTCGTGACTTATTTGCCTTATAAGACACTTGTACAGAGGGTTTTCATAAATGATTGTAAGGACGTAGGCGGCTGTAAAAATAAAAAAAATATTCTGTCTTTCAAAGACAAAGACTTTAGCTATTATTATAATTATTATTAGACAAATGAGTAACTTCAGAAACCATTTTTCAATGTTCTGTTGCGTAAATAGGCTATTACAATGAATATTGGTGATATCAAAAATCTCCACAGCCACCTACGTTGTTACAATCATTTATGAAAACCCTGTATAATAAATAGCTATTATCGAATTTTAAATTTATAAATGGAATATATGGATTCACAAATATTTATAAATTTCAATTGAAAAAATAAGCTGTCGAAATTGTTTGTCAGCTTAAAAATTTTTTTGTGAAGATGTCTAAAAAAATCTTGGGGGATATTGAAATGGAGCTTGTAAACAGAATTGATAAAAAAATACAAAATGGGCAATTTCATACTTTTGCCAATTAGATGGAAGAGTACCAACATTTAACACGCTTTTTTTTAAAAAAAGAGAACTAAGTTTGCTGAAAAAATTAGGGAAGTATGTACAGGTTATATGAAGAAAAAAGACAAATCAAAAAGCATTCAGAGTGAAGTAGTATAAGAGTGAGTGATTTGGAAATAGTTATTTACCTAATGTATTCGGGAAGATAAATTTCCCGCATGAGCACTTTGTTTACAACAAGAGCGAAGGGAGTGCTGCATTAGTGCGAATGAGGGAAATTTTTTACCGAAATAGTTAGGTACAACATTTTTGTAACGAATAAAACTAACATTAAAAAAAATAACCTAACTTAACTTTGTCATGAATTTTGTTTATTAATTAATGGGTTGGTAAGACTGATTAGAAAATTCTGGAAACAGAAGTCCAATCCAAAATTGTTGCTTTACCATTACCGACTAATGGCTTAAGCAAATTTTAAGTGTTTTTTTTACCGGAAATAAAAAACACCCCGGTGCGGGAAAGCAGTCTTTTCATGCGTCGACGATCACCGAAAAATAGCTGCTCACACTTCATGAGTACAAAAAAGTATTTAATAAAAAATTTAAGAAGAAAGTATAGATTGGATCAAGGATACGATCAAGCAGGCAATCAATTTCAGTGTCAGTTTTACAGTTTTAGACGTCATTAGAAAGTTAAAATTTTTAGGCTCGTTTTTTAATTTAAAATTTTCTGATTAGAAAAACATTTAACAACTTGGACAATAAAAAATTTAAGTGAAAAGGCGTCCTTGATGAAGATAGTGGTAGACGAAGTGGTTACAGATCCTTGACCATATGGCAGTTCCGCCTGACAAAATGTTTCTTCAAATTTTCTCTTTTTGAATGTGAAAGATTTATACTGTAACGTTTCTTGTGTGTCAAGAAAGGCGGCAAATTTTCATGTTGGCATCAACTTAGAAGAGTAACTCGTGTTGGACAAATGGAGTCAGTTTTCACCACTTATGGCAATTCCGAATTAGTAACACTTAAGCCAATGAGAATCTACAACTACTGGGGTTGAGCAGAGAAAACATCTAACTGGAGCAGAAATCTATGTAAATCAGTTAAAAAATAAAAAATCAATTATAAATAAGTCAATACTTGTTTGTGTACATTTTTTAAATTCTCGGCGAAGAGAGAAAATAAACAGCTAATTTGTGAAGTTGTGTTATATCGAACCAGTCCCTCCCAGGCAGTAAAGTCTATTGAAGGCATCCTTTGGAAGGAGTCTATTAAAATGATGTATAATAATATGTACTTGTTAACAAAAATATAAAAAAATATTTTTTTACTCTAACAATCAAACACGATTTCTCCCAGATTTTACTTACTTTTACTTTGGAATACTAGTTTCGGGTTTTCCCCTTAACCACAAAAGGGTTAAGTGGTGAGTACTCTTTTTAACAACAACTATTTTTCCAACATGTTTTTATGTAGAGTGATTGCTGATGATGGTTTAATAAAAGCCGAAACTAGTCTTACAATTTCTTTTATTTCGATTTGGTTGGACATCGACTTGAAGTTTTAATTTCCATTCATTCATTTCATTAAAAACTTAACCCAACTTTGTGATAGTCACTCTCTCCACAGAAAAACTTAACTTTAGTTTTTTTTAGAAAAAAAAGTGCTTTATGAAAATGTCTGGAAAACGTTTAGACGAAGTTTCTCGTAGCTTTGTGCAGAAATTAGCTGCGTACTTTAACCAAAAATTAGCTTGTGGTGGTCTAGTTCTGTCATTGTGTTTAGGACGTGAATATATAAGTATCTATTTAAGAAAGTTTTATTTGTGTTATTTTTGAAAAACTAACGCAAATTACTATAATAATACCGTGTGGCAAAAGCGTTAAACATTTCATTGAAAACGGCGAGAATGTGTTAAAAAAATGAAATGAAAGAAAATGCTTTTTTCAGAGGACGAGCATAAACGAATAAAACAAACAAATAGGTACCTCACTTGGATCATTTAGAAATATTCTACTGTTTTTTACTGTTTCACAATGGTTTGTTCAATAGAATTTGGCTGCTTTGGGTCTTAATAGATGTTTTCCTCAATTTTATATTTTTGTAGATATCTTAAGTTTAGAGAATTCCCCTGACAGGCAGATGACCAGTCGTACACGCTGACACTCCCTTAGAAACGAGACGCCACTGCCCCAAATGCCACATTTACTTGATTCATACATCTAAAAGTGATGACGTAACAACAATCATTTGTGAATACTACTATAATAATGGTACGTTTCAATCGGTTTGTTCCAAGCGCCACCAGAGGTCGCTCTAGTTATCTGAAATCGAGAATAGTCATTTGATTCTTTTTGACATCTAAGAAAACTGCCCGGGGCAGATCAAATCTACGTAAAAGTGCATCAAATAATCAAATCTACAGTTCAAATTTATCATTTTGTTAGTTTGTTAACAATATCTTTGCTTTTTAAATCATTAACGCTGAGATTTAAGTTAAAATTGATAATGTATTCTATAAATAAAGATATAAACATTTTTTTAAGGATTATTTTTAAGAGCTAATAATTCTGAATAAAATTTTTAGCGAGAAAAATAAAGAATACGTATCGATTTATTTTTAATTTTCAATCTAGGGTTAAAATATTTACACTTTTTTGTGAAACACCCTGTATGATAGCTCTTGTTAAAAGAATGCTAAAAAATAAATCAAAAATTAAACTTGCTTTATATAAATATTTATGGTTTTTGAGATATACCTACGCTGCGACAATTTTTTTTCAAAATATATTATTTTTAAAATACACGATGTATGACAACACTGTTTTTGACCATTTATATTTGGAGATATACCGGTATAAAAGTTTTTGCTCAAAATCAGGGTTGTCATACATCATGCATCTCAAAAAGATTGTTTTTTGAAAAAAACTGTCAACAGCGTATATCTCGAAAACTGTAAACATTTGTATAAAGCAAATTAAGTTTTTTAGCATTCTTTCAAAAAAGGGTTATCTATCACCTGATAATATTTGTAAAAAAATTTAAAAATACCTTGTATATCTGATTTTAACATTAAGACTAGAACTATCACTAGAAAAAAATGTTGCATATATTGCAATCACACAATGTATACCAAAAAGATTGCTATAATACATCGTACTTTGTAAAAAAAATTTTTTTTAAGTTTTACAGGATGTATCTCGGAAACTATTAACATTTGTATAAGACAATATTGGTCTTTTAGCATCCTATCAACGAGAGCTGCACCTGTAAAAAATTTTTAACATTACATCAAAGACACTCTGTATCGGTAGGTAAATAACTAGTTCATTTCTAATAAAATTAATTTATATCAAACATATTCTTTTTTTTAAATTTGCTGTTGTGAATTAATCCTACAAGTGCAGACGTTAATAATAGTCATGCCTGATTAAATTCTCAAGTCCTGACGTCACATAATAATTCCAAACAAAACATTGTAAAGCACTGACCACTGTAGGTACTTCAATTGAGAGGTACAAACTAAGAAGACTTATTCATGTTGAGGTTATGTCCTTGTTTTGTTTGGAACTACCAATAGGCGGTTTTCTAGAAATTTTAAGTCAGGCATGCGGACTGTATTTATTTACGTTTAAAAAAATTATTAACAGCGTTTGTTTGACTTGAGTTAGAATTTGCAAGTAAATCTAGGTAGATATCTGAACACAAATACTAAATTCTACAATAAAATAAGAGTTTTATCATTTTTTAATCTTCGTGAACATACAATAAGCTTGATAAATTGATAATAGTTATGTTTTAGTTTTCTTTGAAATGCAAAAACGTTCTATGAATTTTATGTCACACTTGTAAATTATTTGTTGGATTAAGTTTTATATTATTTGTATGTAGCTATTGTTCTTGTAACTCGAGTTCCTAGGTTTCGATGGTTAAGTCTCCATCTACAAATACATTTGGTTCGTCTTTTAGAATGATTAGAGTTGTACGTAGTACCTACATCTACGTAAACTATACTTATACTATACTGTACTATACTATACTATACTGTACTATACTATACTATATTATACTATACTATACTATATTTTACTATAATATATTATACTATACTTACTATACTAAGGTGAGATTGAAATGTATCTGAATCAGCGCAGGCTGTGCCAGCGTAACTGTAAAGATCTGTCTAATGTTAATACCCACTTCCACGGCTTGCTCTGATTCAGTTACATTTTGATCTTACGTTATAATTATTATTATTAAATTGTGCAAACTTTGTTTCTATCTAATTATGTCACTGCAGTATAGCCTTGAAGTTGGTACTGTTAGTCACTTCTTAGAACAGAATTTTGATTTTATTCTTATGCTCCGTTTTGAAAATACACAAAGAATCCAAAATCTATCAACTGTCACTGCAATAAGATTTCTTAAGTGAAGTAACATTTTTTTAACAGTTTTTTTTTTCATATCGTGTTGGTAGAAGTCGAATAGAATAGAAAAATACTACATTTTACAAGACATAAAAGTAAGTTTTTTTGTGACATGATAATTTGTTCTCGAGCTGCGTTAGCAGAGAGTGAAACAATCTCACTTTCGAAAAAACCGAACTTTATGTCTATTAGTAAATACTACTTTTTTTACGATATTAAGATGCTAGTTGTATCTTTAGAATCTATCTATCTAACAATTTTCGCAAAAAAATAAAGACATATTTTTCTACTTCTTAGTTTTTGTCAGGATTGTTTTTGCTTTTCGTTGTTATTTTTGTAATTTTTATTTGCATTCATTTTTATTTGTTGTTTTGACTTAGTGCAATTTTTAATATGTTTCATTTTATTTTATTTAATCATATTTTGCTTTATTTTTAATGTTTTCTTTACTGTTTTTTATTTATTTTGTTATTTTTGTTAAGGGGGTTGAGTTTGAATAGCAATTGTACAATTTAAATAAAGACTATTTATTATTATTATTATTATAAGGGGCCATCCATAAATTACGTCACACGTTAAGGGGGAGGGAGGGGGTCAACAAAATGTGACATCTTGTGACAAAAGACAGGGGGGGGGTCAAAATCTTTGTGACGTCACATGTCAAAATTTGAAATTTTTAGTTTATCGTTCTTAACTAGTCTTTTGTTTAGTCTATTATCTAAAATATTTGACTTTATGTTTATTTTATTAAGGATTATTTACCTAATAGAAATTAAAAAAATTAAAACTGCTGTTTTACTTTAATTATTTTTAAATACAAAAATTAAAAATGTGACGTCACACCAGGGGGGGGGTTCTAAAACTGTGACTACGTGTGACAAACAGGGGAGGGGGGTTAAAAAATCGCAAAATTAGTGTGACGTAATTTATGAATGATCCCTAATTATATTTGCAATCAACTAAAGTATCAACGCCATGACACTGCAAATTTATTTAGTTTTTTTACTCGTTTTCTTTAGTAACATGCATTTTTATCTCTAATTAAAAAAGTTGAACTTTCGCTTAGGGTTTCTATTAGCGAAAATACGTAGTTTTATGAGATGTACCAATAAAAAAAAATTGTTATAAATAAAATTAGATTAAATTTTTTGTGTGAGATTTATGGTATAAATATGAACATGTACATTTTACAACATTTGTTTTAATAATAAATAAAAAACTGTTGTTTTCTCCAAAATATCTATGTTGCGCCGATATTTCATTCTTATTTTTGCAAGAAAAAATATTGTGCTGTCTAGACAATGACCCCACACGAGTACAGAAGCCCTCAGGCCTCTCCTATCTCTTTATCGATTAACTTTCAAGCACATACGCAGATTCGCTCCAATTTCCCAACGAAAATTCCATTTATTATTCCTTTCAAATTTGCCTATATTCTTCGAAATAGCAATAAGCCCTTTACCCAAATCTCTGTAGGCGAATTTTTCTTTTCCTCATCAATTCTTGGTCTTTTCTCGCCAAGGACCCCCGAAAAGTCGCTCCGCCTTCCTGGGCGTGTCGCACCGATCAGGGTGTGTAGTCATGTCTTTTCGCTCCACCTTCCCTATCTAAAACTACCCTCCCCTCCATCTCCCCTTCTTAGTTGTTCGTCCTTACACTGCAAGTAGTGGCGCTGTCGTCAACGACAAGTGCCCGTAAATTGTAAGCTATATCGGAAAAGCTTGTAATTTAATTGTTCACTTAAAGCCGCTAATAAGAGTGTAGATGTATATATTTGACTTTTAAATTGGACAGGGGGTCCTGACGGAGAAGTATCGTGTTTCCTACCGACGTGTTATTTTTTTCGATTAAACCAGAATTAGCGTTAGTGGATTTGTCGGGACAGTTTTTTTCGCGATAATTTGGTGTTATGGTTTGATGGATTTTTAGTTAAGTTGATTCGGTTCGATGTTGTTCAATATTTCTACCTATTCCGACTACACTCCGCTCCCCTCGTATGATGAGGTAAGTTTTTTTTTGGTTTTTAATGTTTTACGATTTGTTAATGTGATTTGTTTGTTCCGGAAACGTATTAAAATTTTAGTGTGGATCGCTCGTGGGATTTTTACTTTTTAGCGTAGGTGGCGATAATAATAAATAGCTAGAGAGATGAGAGAAATGTTCTTATTAGATTGTTTCGTCTCTTCTAGGTATTTATTTAAAAATGCTAATTTCGAATTTATTAACATAATTTATTATTATTTACATTATTTTGTTCTTAATATTTTTTACAAACATGCACGTTTATTGTGACAACATAAAACGGAATACATTTTTTAAGAAAATTAAAATATTATCTAGTTGTCAACATTTATTTGCATTATTGCATTATTTTCATATGATCTCCAAAATTTATTTATCTTCAGTAATCTGGCATATATGTAAATGAAGCAATAAATTTAGACAGCTTAATAAATATTAATAGTTTATTTGCACACACTTATGATTATATAAACCATAAATGTCTATATCAACAACAAATATAAAAGTTTAATCTAAATACTACGTAATAAGCAGAGTATCATTTAAGAGCACGAATATTTTTTCATTTATCTGCAACTTTGTATGACACTTAGGTAATCTTTTATGAATCAAAAATTGGTTTTTAGTCAAATTTAACAAAAAATTTAATTTTTCGGTTTTAAATACGGCGGAAAATTAATCGTTTTACAGCAGCCGAAAAATGATACTTTTGGCCAAAACTGTCAAACTTACTGTCAAATTTTTTATTAAATTTGACTAAAAAATTATGTATGCTTCACTGCTAAAAAGTTTTTTTTACTTGGCACATAAATAAGCATTACTAATATTCTTTTACAGAAGTTTTTTAACACTGTAATTTTAATATGTATATAGAGAGTTAGTACAAAATGACAAAAAATCTTTTCAGTACGTTGTAAGGGACTGTTAATATAGCCCCAGAAAAAAAATTACTTGCCTATTCTTCTAGATATGAAGAGGTAAATCTGGGGGTTTAACTGTTTTATTGTTTTTTTCGAAAGTTTAAAAATTTGCAAAGTGTTTCATACTCTATTGTACTCGCACCTCCTAGATCATGTAATGGAAAAATTGTTTTCAAAAATTGGTTATTAACTGTCAAATTTCACATTTAAAAAGTGTTCAATTATTATTAAATTTTTAACAAAGTACTCAGTCGACTTAATCTTATAATCACTGGCCAGTAATGTTCCCAAATTAATTTTTTTGATAATTTAGAAAATAAGGACCAAAATTTAAAAAAAAAAAAATTTTCCGTGTTCTACTAACAGTTTTCTACAACGTGCTGTGTAATTATGAATTACCATTCATTATCTGATATCCGATATCTGAACACTAGTGTAATTTTTTACGATTTTGTGGTACAGTAAACGCCTAGTTACCAGAACGTAATGTGAATTTAAGCTATTGCGGATAACTGAAAGTTCGGATAACACAGTGCTGTATTGTTTTATTTGCAAAAAATAATATATCAATAGATTATACAAATAAACAACAGAAATATCAAAAGTTTCTTAATTGTATAGAAATGTGGGTATTGTTTTTTCTTGTAAAATCTTGAAAGCAACATTTCTCATCAAACTGTTGAATAAATTACAAATACAATGTTTCATAAATTTTCTTGTTACACCAGGTTCAAAATCACCAGTAAACTACAGATAATGTTTTGCAGAGCACTAACACTCGGTAAAGCATTTGATTACCTTTTCACATTTTTTTGCCATTCGATTTAGTGCAATTTTGGACAACCTGGTTGTAGCTTGCAATATTTTTCGGATAATACGTCAAGAATAGCATTCAGTTTTGTTTAAAATAATTCAGCATTTCGGTATTATTCTGTATAACCAGGCGTCTACTGTATGGTAGATTATGTATTCAACTGCACTGTTTCGCATCAAAAGTATTTTCATTAAGTTTTGATAAGTTACTTAATAAGATGCTTAAAATGTCTCAAAACTTTAGTTATCAAATTTTTCTTACTAATGTCGGTAAAAAACTAAAGCTTAAATGAAATGTAAATAACAGGTGTTTACTTAAATAAGTTGTCATGAGTGCCATGAGATTTTGATAAAAAATAAATATAGCGAAAAATGTATGTCGGAACTGGATACACTGTTAACTATGGAAAATATTATAAATAAATAAATAAATCATTTTGATTATTTTTGAGTGCGTGTTTTTAAGATTCCAAGTCATTTGCATTGCGAATAGTTTTGTTGTTGTAATTTCAAGTTGTATTTCTTCCTTCTTTTTTTATGTTCAGCTTTTATTCGTTCTTTACATAATGTGACAATTCTGAAATTTCTGAAAATTGTCACAGACAGTAGGTACGGCAGCCAAATTTAACTAAGAAATACCTCAAAATGTTTTTGTTTTGTTATGACACTATTGACAACTTTTTTAAGTAAGCACTTGTTATAACACAACAGGATCTCGGTAATCCGTGCCTACTATAGGTTACCTGCCTTGAGTAATTGAAATATAATTTTATTTCACAGAAGTACATTACATACATTTGGTTTTGATTAAATAACAAAAAATTACTAGATATACCTTGTCCGCCGAACAAATAGAGTAATAAAAACGCCCACTTAAACCGCGCTATTTGAATAACGGCTCTTCATTGATAAGTTTTAAATAGAGCGCCTAAAGTAAAAGTCCTTAACACACTAGACTCACTAGAGCATAATTTAGAAAGTAAAAATTTTTACGCTTGCGCCTAAAATAAAAGCTAAACGTAGGGTAGGTTTGTCTGTTTGTCCTTTTCTGTTTTGTTTGGTTGTCTTCACCGAATCTGACTTCACCGCAGAACGTTCTACGCTGCTTGTCTCCTCCCATTGAGTTTTATTACTCTATCTGTTCAGCGGACAGCGTATAGTTAGTAATTGTTTTGTTTTTTAGCACATTTTTTCGCAGCATTACGACATCTACATATCTCTACAATTAATGTTATTTTCTTGCTCTAAAAACTGTAATAGATTGCATGTACTATTATTATTACTCTACTATTTTAAATTTTTACATTTTTTGGTACTATATAATGACAGAATTTTCGTACTGTATCTTATAATCCGGATGGTTTGTGTCGCAAGCTAATCACTTTTCTACATTATTCTTATCAATTTCTTCTTCTAAAAAGTCTCGATTTAGTAAGATGTTTTTATTGATTTTAGTAACTTTGTCTAAGTTCTTTGGAAAAGGGTACAATTTTCGCCAAGAACGCTAATTTGTTACCACGGGTAACTGTTTCCAGGTTACAGATGATACATGAATTGCATCTTTGAAATAAACTGCAAATTGCAAATCCACTTTTAATTTGGCGAGAAATACCTAAAGATGAACAAGAGTTCATTTTAGTTCGACTTTTAATAATTTGGAGACATTTATATGCAAATTAGGGAGAATTTTAAGAAAATATTATATCTACTGAATGTTCCAAAAAAAGTGTGACGTCATAATGATACATTAAAACCATTACCACATTAAATTCTCAGTTAGTCCATCACCCTTATTGCATTTATAAGTATCTAAGATTCTTTCTTAACGTCAATGTTGGAGGTTGTAATTTAAATTCTTCTAAGCCAGCGACCATAAAACTGTTGACCTCTCCACCTACACACTGTTTTTCTTGGTTACTAAAAATTGCTGGTAACTAAAATGTTTTAAATTCACTGATGTAGATCAGTCAAACTGCTCAACTCGAAATCTATCTCCCACCCACTGAATTACGAAGTAGCCTTATAAATGCGTTAAAGAGCATAATACCTAGTTTCCGCTTACCTAAAAAGATGTATTTTTGACAAATATGTGTTTGAAACGCTCCACCTTTTTTATTGCTTTACCGGCCAAAGTAATTTACATTAGTTATTTACATTCGAGTGTGGTAATTTTAATTTACCAGCACGAGATTAATTTGAGACACGACGCGCCAGCGGAATTGAGAGATCTAAAATTGTTAAGACACAAGATTTGTATTAAAATTTTTGGCCGACATTTTATTAAAAGTTTTTATTAAAAATTTGTAATTTATTAGATAACCTAACTTTTTTTTATTAAACGTCAAAAATGACGGATTGCTTCGATTGTTAGGATAGTAATTGAATAAAAAAAGGTAGGATAGATATCTGTAATGGTCAATACGTTTTTGCGGCAAGAGATGGCGCCAATTTAATTAAAATTAAAAATGTGTAAAACAATATAATTTCAATAATTCAAAAATTTAAAATTGTGTATCTAACGTTTCAACAAAGATAATCGTACAAATACATTTATTTTTATAAACGTATATTTTTGGAGATAATTTTCTGACTGTTTTACCGCACGATTATGCGTAAAATACACGCCCCCCTGTAAATATGATGATTTCATAACTGTCAATTGTACGTTAATTGTTTAATCAGATGAGCCATGTTATTGTTTACTAATGAGTGTTCTAAATCTTTCGTCATCGAGTTACCTTTGCCGATGAAAACTTAGTGCTTGGGTAGATTTCTGCAAACAATTAAATTACTAATAAAATCGTAACCAAATAGAACAAAACAAAAACATTAAAGAATTAAATAGAACAAAGGTATAATAAGTTCAGCTGAGCAATAAGATAGAAATTAAAACACAAACTTAAAACGTTTATAACGTTTGTAAAATGAATTAAATTAAAAACACTATTATTTTGTTTCTTAAGCATATTTGCAAGCCCTACGTTTTTATTGGCAAAGGTAGGTAGATAATAGTAACGATAGATTTAAAACACTTGTTAGTTTTATAAAATACTGTATATAAGTAGATTTGAGGTCGACAATGTGAAAGTGGTGATAACCACCAATGACAGCAATGATACAGTAAAATTTTAATGATGAAATAGAAAAAAATCTGTAACCAACATGTAGACCGAACTACGCGATAACGTTAATCACGTTAATTTCAAATTAAATTTCGCAGTTTCAAGAATTAATGTCATTCGAATAAGCGACTGCAGAACATTGTCTTCTCTTCTAGCGGATACTAACAACCAACAAAATCATGTAGCATTTTTTATATTTATATGTATGAAAATAAAAACATATTGAAATTGCAGCTCTGTACAGCATATTAGTTAAAAAAACTAACTGTATTTCTGCCAATTCTTGTCTTTTGGAAAAACCTATATTTGTTTTAAATTTCTATAGTGATTGTAAATTACAGAAACAATAATATAAACTGCACTCATCAGAGCATTCTTAAGTATTCTTATTAGTTTAAAACTTTAAACATTAGTCAATTAAACCTTATATTAAACACATCATATAACATTTTAAATCTAGTGATAAAAATGATCAAATAATTTTGTTAAAAGACGAATATTTGAGTTTAAACACCCAATATGTATTAGCAGCTATCATCAACTGGTTGTAGACCAGTTGCTTCACCAATTCTATATCGAAAATCTAAACTACCATATAATATTCAGCAAAGCAACTCCAACACAATACTCCCCATGCAGACTCAAAAAGATAACGAGCGATTTCGAGATGGGACCATTGATAAAACACAAAGTAAAGCGACACATTTACTCCTGAAAAGCCCAACACGGCCCATTTACTTCCCATTTTAAACAGACATCGACAGTACATAAATTACTTATTATAAACTCGCAATTTCCTGAGCTTATTAAAATTGAAATACTTAAGCCGTAAAAGCTTTGTATTAATAACGTTAGCACTTATCGCTCTAGATAATGAAATTTGCCACTGGATCTGATACACAATTATAAATTCCATTGCAATTGGATTTCCTTGTAATCGGAAACCTCCGTAGCGACGCTCCGCGTCTATACAACCCCCTTGCCGCCCTTCGTAGTGCTTTGACGAGGGCGTTTCGGTTCGTTCCTTGTTATACCCCTCAATTGAATTTGCTAATATTAGCTGGATGGTTTAGACATACAAGGTTACAGATATTTATACTAGTTTTTGTTATTTATTTTTTATTAGAAAATAAAAGAAAATTCGCTTTGCATTTTTGTCACTAGGCCTCTTTTGTCGGTCTGAAAATCCATTTCAGGGGCATTAGCCAACTACAATTTGTAGATTCCAAATTTGATAGGATCAGGCAAGCACCGGTGATTCGCTTAATACAGGTCGAGGTAATTTGATCTATTTTCGAGCATCCTCGTAATCACGGGTACGACTCTATTGTGATGATTTTTTTGTCAAGATGATGACAATAGGCTTGTCGATAGCTGTTTCGATACCTTGCTAATAGTTTAAATAACCATTTTTCACATATAATCGCGATTTATAGGTTGTTGCCTTCTCTATTTTTTTACCTAAAAGACCGAGAAAAATGTCGACAGGATTTCCCATCATCTTCCGACATAATAGTCTTTTGATTGTTGTTCATTTCTATGTCTTTTGTGTGTCTGGAGGATGTAACACGAGTCGGTATACTTCGTCTCTATTGATGTTTTCGGGTATTTAGGTAAAAAGAATTTTTTCTGTTGTCAAGATTTTTTCTAAATTTAATTACAAAAAAAGGAAGCTTTACACCGTTTTAATTACAACACTTTTACCATCCCATCGGGGTTCGGTGTAATCATTCTTGTGATTTAATTTAGCCCCTGTGGACTCTATTATGCGCCATTATTGGATAGACACTTTCTAATCCCCTCGCTTCTGTACGACCCTCTGTATTCAAAGCGAGTGGTAAAAACAGAGCGATATAATGATTTTAGGTCTTACACGGAAAATCGGTATCAAATTATTTACATCTAACAGCAATTGTTTTAAATCAGTTCATTCAACGAAAATTGTAATTTTGTGATTTTTTGTATGTACAGGCTGTTCTCACAAATAAACCAATTACTTAATAATTTATTTATTTAATATTTAAATAACTTGCTACCTAAACTCATTTTAAATTTTTTTTGACCATCAACTTCCATTGTGCAATTTGATATGAATTATACATTACTAAAACAGTTTAGTGGATATTTATTTTTGTGTCGAATGCTGTGTTACAGTTTTGTTTGTATTACTAACTTTTAATGAATAGAAGTAAATAATATTATAATTTTATTGGTATTGCTAAAGAATGTATTTTGTGCGACAAGTTTTTTCTTCCAAAATTTAGATATTTTTTTATTTGATGCTATATTTTTTTAATAGTTATTTACATTGCAAGATCGTTACTTAGAACTTTACGTGCACGCCCGGTAGTTACAATGTTTTATGCTATACTAAGTGGTTTACCATTAATTAATAAACAATTTAAATAATAACAATAAAAATTAATGTTGAACTCACAAGTTTAATTAAAATTTCAATATAAGGGTGGCAAAGCGCTTGTGGAAGCTAAAGTTTCATCTTCAGCACCTAACAATAACAATGTAAAAAGAAAAGTTATACAAAAAGTTAAAAATGTTAAAAAACTTACCAATCTTTTGTCAAATTAATGTTTTAATTCGGTTTAACAAAAGATTGGTATGTATATGTATGTATATTTAACTACTCCAGTGTTTTAAATTATTTATATTAAAATCAATTATTTTTTGTTAAATATTAAATTAGAAAGTTATAAAAAAAAATTTAGCTTTGAGAGTAAAAATTTTTGTTTTTATCAGATTGAAAATAGACTATTCATTATTTTACGAAGTTATGATGAGGCAACAAAGATATTTCTTTCTAGCTGGAATACACGGCATAGCATATAAATAAAAGTCATCGGTGATGCTAACGGCAAAATCCTCATTAGTTTCATGCACGTGTATATAATATCAGAATTTATTGTTTCAAGTAAAGTAAAATATGTTCAGAATAATAAAACAGAACGAATTCAAATAAAAATTAATTAAAATTTGTCTCGAGCAACGCCTGGGCTCTCCCCAAAAGACTTGTTTCGTTATTTAATTCGTAGATAAAGTGATAATAAAAGGGATTTATGTGTTTCGTAAAGGATTGAATGACCACACCACACACGAGTGGCAACATCAACAGTGAAATATTGTTTGGTAGTATCGCATGACAAATTTGTGTGTACAACAATTTAAATACCTATTGCCATGTTTTTAGGTGTTGGATAACACATCGGAAATATGTTAGCTTGTTGCTGGCATATCTTACCCTTCGAATGTAAATTTTCCTAATTTCTGCGATTGTTTCCCTCCCTCATGTCAAAATTCTTGACCCTGATTTCCCATGATGCATCTCGTCCATTTTCAATGGTTGTTTTGTAAAGTTTTACATGCGGGACAAAAACGCGATTGTGACTGAAAGAACGGAAACAGTTGTCAGTGTGGAAACTGGCGGTCGCTTGGACGTGTCAATCAAGCGGCTGTCATTTTCAATGTTGAGATTTACACAGCAGCGTCTGCTTAACCGCCTCGGGCGCTTGGTGCTTGTCTTTTTGTTCGATTTGCCAAACATGCCGATGTTGGATTTTAATGGAAACAGGAAACGATCTTTAAATTTTACCAACGAACTTTAAAGTTAAAAAAATCATTTGAAAAGTTGAACCTGCTGAAGAGTCAACAATGCGGCGAAACCGCAACTCACCTCTAAAGTCAACACGAGCCGGTGGGCTGGAAGACGATTTAATAATGTTGCAGCATAACGAAGCAAAACGAATGAGTTTTGTATAGAAAAGTGCCTCGCATCGGACGAGAGTTTCAATTTTGAGCCAATAATGTAACCTGACGTTGGGGAAGGATAGTTTTAAGAAGCTAATAGGATGTGATTGAGGGCTGTTGGTTTTTGAAAAAACAATTACTTTAGTCTCATATTTAAGACCACATTTTAAATTCGTTTTACAGCTTTTTCATTATAACAGACAGACGAGACAATTGTACACATTTTGTTGAAAAAAAAAGTCAGTTACTTTTAGCACACTTATAGCTCAAATATATTTTTTTTACGTTTAACGTAATAGCTCTAATGTCAACAAGCATCATTCATTATATTCTTAATCAGAGAGTAGGTATACAGTGTGTAATCAAATTTTCGACATAACTTTTACTGGTGATACTCTTCATTGAAAAGATGCTTTATACCTAAATTTGCTTTTTTAAATGTTGATGGTTTTTGAGATGCAGGCTGTAATTTTTCTTTTAACTTTAATTTAAGACACAGAATGTATGACAACAATGTTAAAGACAAACCTTCTACATCGTATAGGTATCTAAAAAACCATAAACATTTGTATAAGACAAGTTTGGATTTTCAGCATGCTTTTAACAAAGACACTATTACCAAGTAAAAACTGGGTACTTTACTTGATTACACGCTGTATATGACGGACAACACAAAAACACTAGATTTACCGTCGGTTATCTTTGACAAAAATTATAGTTTAAGAGCTAAATAATACTTTGAATAATTTAACACATAAAGAAAGCATCTCATCAGAAAAGTGAACTTAAAAAATAACTTCTAGTTTAATTGCCGATATTTTGGATTTTATTGAAATCCTAATTCAAAGCTTTTAACTAGTCGTAAAAATTAATATCTATTATTTGCCTAGTATTGTAAATAGTCGCTATAAAAACATGAAGCATCTCTTCAAATTTTGAACTCGATCTTATTAATAACACAAATAATTTAATAAGTTTTTGTTTTAAAGATTTTGGTAAAAAAAATAGATTTGGTGGTATTTGTATATTTAAAAAAAGTGAATATGATTAAAGTCGTGAAATATTTCAAAATAGCAACTTTATTTAAGCATTTATTATATTATTTTTCCACCGCCGATTTATTTTGCAACCAGCTTATTTTTGTGTATGTAACGTAAGCTTTAAAGACAAAAACAGGTAAAATAATTAAACAAAATTAATAGTTTTAAAAGTGTAACAAAAACATTGTTCTTTTTTATATAAAGAGATGTAACTTGTTACTACATTTGATTTAATGAAAAAAAACTTAAAAAGCAAAATTTCTTATCTAACATAGACATATCTATTTTCGAGGGTATTTTTCGAATCAGTTACAAAATTTTTCAATAACATTTTATAATCAAACTTGTTCATGATATACAGTATTGTGAAGCATCTCTGTGATTAGGACACATCTTTTTTAATTTTTTTTACATCACAATGCGGTAAGTGCAATTTTGCAGTACGACAACTTTGTTTTTTGGTCGACAAACTTGAAACGTCTTTTATTCGAATATTTATACATTATTTTTTTTATATTATCGACTAGGGTTTTACCACATTTCTATTTTAAATGAATGTACAAAAGGATAGCGGTGTAGCTATTTCAATTTTAATTTTCTATATTTAAAAATTTATTGCAAATATTTATAACTGCCTAGTGTAATTATGTTATTTCACCGCACTGCTGCGTAAACATCAAACTCAACTTTACAGTTCAGAATGTCAAAAATGTATTTACTATACAAAAATTTAGAGCTTTTACCTACAAGATAATTCCTAACAACTTACGAGCACTAGTGAGATAAGAAATCCAAAAAGTCGTTTCTGTGCTATCACCAAAATTCATCAAAAACTGTTGCGACCAAATATGCAAAACAAAATTTAAATCTTTAATAATCGTTAAAAACCGTTATAAATTAAGCACTGCTGACGTACAAAATTTAGTTCAATTTTCGATTAATTTCGACAATATTCTTGTGTGCAAAATCTGTACCGGGTCTTACACAAGTAGAAATCGTGTAGTGTATAACGTGTTTTGTAGTACAGCTATTTTTAATACCGCCAAAATATAGTTACTTTTATTAAAATGCTGTAAAGAGGTATTTTGCAATAAAAATAATATATTAAAGAACGCGTTTCAGAAAGTCAACTTTGTGGCACCAATTTAAGTTTTTAAAACGAGTGCGAAGCGCGAGTTTTTATAATGAATGAGTGCCACAATAACTAGAAACGTGCCGTTATGCTATTTTTTCTACTTTGCGCGTTTTACGTGCTTTTTAAGTAAAAAAGTTAATTATTCTATCTTTAGGGATTTTTGCGTTAATACAAGATAATTGGTAATAAATGTCATAAAAGTGTTAAATGTTTCTTGAGGTGTTTTTAAATTTATCCAAGATTCTGTGTAAGTAACTCACAAGTGGTTCTTTTTTACCTACCGTATCGGTTATTGATTAAATACTCCAATAAACACAACAAAAAAATTTCCAAAAACATTGCAATATTTCTTAAATTACCAAAGCGCATACTAATTCTCTTATCATATTTCAGATCAAGCAGTGCTTTATACTCATTTAGCAAATAATTTGTAAATTATCAAACGCTATGAGGGTGCAAGTAGTGCTGAAAGCTTATTTTAAAGCGATATTTTCTAACCTCAAAAAGAAAATTTAAGTTACCTCATTGTTCAAACGGCTTGCCTACCCTATTTGAATATTTCATAGGTTAATTGTGACACACAAAAACACCTTGGTGAGCAATACTGGTTATCAAGTGTAACAAAATTTGTTCGAATAAAATTATTATAATCTCATAACGCTGACGTAAACGCTAAAACGTTACAAATGTCTTTGGAGATTTATGACGTTTTGTTTATCTTCTAAGAAGCTCGACACCCGCGAAAGCGTCTAAACAACCCAATAAAAATTGCACTGATACTTTACGCACGCAATTGAGTGCTGAATTGGCTAATATGACACCTAAATCCGTTTCGTATTAAGCTTTGTTACAGACGCAAAGCAGAAAAAAATATTTGTATCTATATACAACACAAGCGGTTAGTCCTTTACTGGCTCGAGGGTTGCGATTTATCGATTAGACACAATGCATAAGAAATATGTTTTTATTAGCCTCCTGAAAGGAGTAACGTTGTAAGAAAATTCGTGAACCAAATTGTTGATACGTTGTCAATTAAGGTTTAAGAATCACGGAAACATGTTTAAAAAAATCTATCTCACTTTTGACAGTTAGAAATTTGAATTAATAGAGACTTTAAGGCAGTAGGGTTCTTATAATTCGGCTAAAAATTAAGCAAGATATTTTTTCAAAACAATAATAAAGTTTGATCTAGTTGTCTTCATAAAATGTTAAAAAATAATAAAAAAAGTTCTTATGTTACGGTGACTTTACAGCTCTTTTTTATTAAAAATTAAAAATTGAAAACAAGAACAATATTTAACAATGAAATAAATGTAGACTAATTGCAAAAAATTTACAATTATTCAAAAGTCCTAATTGAACAAAATGCCATGACATTGTACTAAGATCTAGATTTTTCTGGAAATTTTTCTGAAGCTTCTCCTAACTCTAGGAAAATGCGTACCATTTTAAATTTTGGAACGTTCAAACAAAGAGAGATTTTATAAAATACAATCTTTTTTAATTATTAATGTCTTTATAAACTTAATATGGACATTTAGTTAAATACTTCATAGAGTGGAAGGGTTGAATATCAACATTCCTCAGCTGTTCATTTATTTCAAACTGTTCAAGCGCATGATGGAAACCATTAGTGTCTCCATGGGTTGCTAGAGACACAAAATTACAAGAAGTTATTTATCAGGTCAGTTTTTCGACAAAAAGGGTGCTATTTTGTTATCTGTAGAGTCTTTAAAATCTTGCAACTTTAACACCGGATTTTTATAATTATTTTTAAACATTGTCTTTCAATTATAATCTAGAAAGTCATCAGTACTAATTATCTATCTTTTCCATTTTATATTTTATGACGCGTTATTAAACGTTCGTATTCTTTATTTTTTAAATTTAAGACTTTTTAATTATGACGACAACCAATAGAATTATTGATTTTCAAATTTAAACAAGCTCTAAAATTGTAAAGATACTTTAAAAAATTACATTTTTTTGTTCTTTCGGTAAAATAATTACATCCGAACAGTTTTTATTACTTTTAAAGTCTCACCCTCTGAAAAATTTTATGTTTGTGCGCGTTAAAAAATTGTGGTGTCTTCCTATTAGAGCGTTGATAGTTTATGTGGCATTAACCCCTGATTTGTAGGAATTCCTGGCATATATTCTTATTTTTTTGAGCATCTTCCTGTACCTTCGAACGTGTGATGTCTAAATGCGAGAGAGTATCAGGTGACATAGTGACGTTTATGGCTATATATACCAATAGGTGCACATAAATATCATAGGCTTTTGGCAATGACACCACCATTAGTTACATTATTATCGACAACCCTTTCTCCCCAATAAAAATTGAACCTGAGACGGTGTTTCAACGAAATTTTCCAAGAAATCGAATTTTTTAACGACATCTCGAAGCAGCTGTCCTGAAGAGTAATTTATAGTCGGGGAGATCGGCCGCTGGGGGGCTCGTTATAGACGCACCACCCTATACATCGGGGAATATTTTTTTATCTGATTTAGAAATCGTCAACGTCATATATTTTAAAACGACACACATACGGAAGTGATAAAAGCCTCTTCTTGTATTTATTGTTTAATGATGTCGTTTATCACAAACCCGATTATGGAAATTATTGCAGAATTAGATCAATGGCGGCATTGGCGGTGTTTTGTTGATAAATTCTAATCGCTCCTCGCATATTTACACACATTACTATCTATCGGTCATTCAAGTAGCTTGTGAATTAATACAAATACAAACGCTCAGCGGTGTTGTATAACAAAAATATTTTCATTCCTGATTCGCCGACGTTTTTCGAAAAAATCCAAACGGAAGTTGCTAGTTCCCTTGGTGGTGGTTGACCTAAAATTTTTGATGACTCTGTTCCAGTTTCTTCTACGCACTTTTGTACGCGACGTCTATTCAGCAAAGTGCAAATACCTACGTCACCTATTTGTTTCAAAGATTCATACACTTCACTTATTTCAGCGATAAAAAAATTCAAATGTGCATAAGAATGGCTGGTTTGAGAGAAAAATGCAGAATTTTTTATTCTAGGCGAGCATTAGAAAATACATCAAGGTTACCGGGGCAGTGTCAATAGGCTTGCTTTTGCCATTCAGCGGTTTAGAATGTTGATCAAAAATTGATGAGGCCGCAGAATGCAAAGTACAGACGGCTGGTATACACAACATTAAAAGGGCAATAATTACAGATCGTTCTATCAGCTTATCCCGATAAATCATAAACCATTATAAGGTTGGCATTTGAATTTGACATTTGAAGCAAGAAAACAAATCTGATATCGAATTAACACAAATTTTGTATTTTTTGATCAAGATCTAGAAACATTTTGTTGTTAAGACCAAACTTAATACAATGAGTCGGGTTTAAAATTTTAATCATTTATTATTAGTTATTGAAGTGATATATTTGAGATTGCTGACTTCGCGAGGTTGCTAGATCATCGAAAAAGTTTCTTAATTTCTTAGGTATCAAAAATTTTTTTTTATCACACAGGAAGAATTAAACTTATTTTATTAGAAAATTATTTATTCTTAAGAGATCAATGCGTTAGCGTCTCATCATGTTTGATTTTTTTTGTGCTTTTTGTTTATACCTTATATCTCTTTTTTCCCAAGCGGTTTTATTAAAATATGGCAACGGTGTTTTTTTTTAACAGTAAGTAAATATTATACAACGCCCCAAAAAAAGATTTTTATCTAGTCGCCTGTGAATTTCCCATGTAAAATAAAAAATGCCGCTTTAGCAAATAGGGGTAACTAGTAAACCTAGTAATGTCACTAAGGTTGTAACAAGAAAAATGAAAAACCCCATATATTCGGTCTCTCTACAAGCGGCAATTTTTAAAGAAAATGTTTTCCTGCTTTAGATGTTCATTAAAGGTCAAAGACCCCTTGCCAAACTTCAAATCTGAATTGACATTTAATTGATAGGTGACAGAATAAATTAGTTCAAACTTAAAGAGTAGAACGGCACAAAAAAATTAACATGTAAAATAATTTCAAAGGTAACTAGATGAAAATCTTTTTTTGGGACGTTGTATAATTATATTATTATTAATATTATATTATATATTATAATATTAATATATTATTAATTATATATTAATAGGGGTATAATTATATCCCTATTTGCTAAAGCGGCATTTTTTATTTTACATGGGAAATTCATAGGCGACTAGATGAAAATCTTTTTTTGGGGCCCTGTACTTCTACTATCTGTAGAATTAACTTCAAAAAAGTGAATTTTATTGAAAACCGAAAAATGAATGACATTAACTAATTTTTCCATTATATATTGCGCTCTTGTTCCACTCAAAAAAAAAAATTTCGAAAAATAAAAAAATCAAAATGTTGCAAAAAATTTGTTATCACTACAATTTCTTGTGTAAATTGTTGTGTTGGTGTTTTTGTACTATTGTTGTAGTCTATATTTCTTATTTATAAAAACAAACAAACATAAACTTTACAGTTTATTACAGAGTACCTTGTTGTTGTTTTATATTTAAAATAATTAAAATTATATTTATAAAGTGACTAAATAGATTTATATTTGTCTATTACTAAAAAGCAAGTAGATTTAGTATCATTTTGCTGCTTCAAATTTAGTTCAACAAATTTGACATATTTTTTTACCGTCCGTTTTATAGGTTATTGATTACGTTATTGGTAGATTGTGAAAATTCACATGAGACATCCGGGCTTCTGTTATAAAAGTTTTTATTTATGGTCGACGTTTCGAGTCAATTTGGATCTTAATTATGACTTAAATAATATGCTAAGGGGTATAGTAAATATTAGAACGTTAGTTATCAAACTCATAAAACATTAATCATTATTAAACAAAACTCAAGTTAATAGTGCAACTATAAATCTTTGATTTATTTTTATAAAAAATATATAAAAATAACAATATTTTATTAAATAAAGACCCTCAAACTCAAAACAAAAATGTTTTAATTCTAAGAAATGGATAAGAAATCAATTAGCCTAGGATTAAGCAAGCCATCAATAATTATTGTTATAAACAATGCTTCTTATCATTTGGAGTTCGAAAATGTTTAACCAACCACTTGCTAAAAAAAAATTAAAAATTATTAAATGGCTGAATGACCGAAGTGTTAAATTTCACACTAACATGTTAAAAACAGAATTCTTGCAGTTAGTAAGAAACTACCGAGAAACAAAAGAATATCTGGTTGATCAAATAATAAGAGATCATGGTTACAAATTTTTATAATACTTTTATATCATTATGAATTCAAGCCAGTAGAAATGATTTGATAAAATGGGCACAAAAAAAAAATGATTTGAATGTAATGCTGTACTAAATATGTAAAAAAAAGTCGTGAATACACTTACTCCAAAAATATAGTCTAAAACAATCTATTCGTTAAAGGGGCCATCATAAAATGTTACGAATGTGAAGTAAATTGTGGTAATGATTTGTGGTAGATTTTTATTTAATAGCAAATACAGTAATAATAGTATATTATTATACGTGTTTCACAAGACGATTATTGTGACACAAATGAGTTTTGAGCACGACGAGCAAAGCGAGGAGTGCTCAAATAGAATAAGTGTCACAAATCGTCTTAAGAAGCGAGTGTAATATAATATTTTTTCTACTTTGCGTTGCAAAAAAGCATTCAAAAAGTCTCTTTTGAAAAATTATCACAACTTGGGATTTTTGACAAATTTGGTTGGTACTAATGAAGTAATAACATTTGTCAAGTTTATTAAGGTTTTCTTAACTATTCCGTATCATCTCCATTGCGTAGTCGGTAGACGTAACTTTTAAGCATACGGTGCCAACATATCTAATGAAAAAGTTACTGTTTTGAGTGCTACTCAAATACCTAATGAAAATTTAGTGTCATTATTGTTAAAGACGTTTGCGTTTAACAATGACAATATTGTTAAGGCAAAGTAGAAAAATAATATTTTAAATGTAATGGAAACATTTTTTTCTTAAAGTGAGGCGACTTTTTATACAAATAAAAAAAGAATAAAAATTCAAGTTAAAGCTACAAGTTTAATAAAACGAAAAATTTTTTTTTTACATAACAGAGACAGAGCGCTTTCGCAAACTGTCTTATCATTAGTGCCTGAATAATAATGTATATTAAGAAAATTATAAAAAAATCAGAAAATGATTGAAATTTTGTCAACAATAAACTAAAACATAAAAGAATAAAAATGTCTACTACATATTTTTTTTTCTATTCTTCATATTTTAAAAAACTATAATATAAAAGTTGCTTTGAATTCTAAAAATAGTGTTTCAACCTATCTCGTACACAACAAAGATCAAATTCGGGCTTTACATCATTCAGGCGTCTATTTTGCAATGACTGCAATGCAGTTTATATTGATCAAACAATATGTAAGAACAATAGAAAATTATAAAAATGCAGATATATCCAACTCTTCATCTGCTTTTGCGTCTCAGATTTTTTTTCGGTTATTTTTTTTTTCTATTGATAATTCTAAAATCTTTCATATTTGCATTAATCTTCAATAAAGATTGTTTTTAAATTTTTTAGAAGCTTTAGAAGTTCCTAAATTCGCTTACAATCCTTCTTTACAATAACTTTAAATGACCAATTAACTTTTGAGGTAATATTTTATCTACACTAGTTTAATCTTCATTAATTAATTGATTGAATCTTTGTTTATAACATTGTATCCTTATCGTCTTTTTCAGTATTTATACTTTTTTAAATATTTTTTTTAAATTTATGTCAATTCTTTCTAAAGAACACACTTTTTTAGTCGGCTAAAATTTATCTTTTTTATCAATATTTCAAATAGCAACCATTTGTTGATTTATACTTTTTTTTTCAGATTGATCAAAAACTATTTTGCTAAAAATGACGATTTATTTTGTTTTAGTATACATTATTATTTTTTCATGTTTTAGTTTACTATTGACAAAAGTTTGGTGAGTTTTTCTTCTAATACTTTAATTTTTTTATTATTTTTTTTGCATTATTATTTAGACACTGATGATAAAGCCCTGAGTTCTCAAGAATTTTGTCTTATTAAACTTGTGCTTTTGACTTGATAATTTTTGTTTTTTCATTATTTGTATTTTTTTTTCTTTTGATAAAATATTTGCATAATTTAAAAGTTGTTTACTAAAAATTAGATTTTTATTAATAAATTTTATTGATAATTTTTGATTTGTTTTTAATCTGGCTCTTCGAGTAATCTGTAGCTTTTCCAATATTTTATTAGTTAACATTGTCAACTCTTTGCAAAAAATTAATAGAGATTACATTTCGTGTACATCTGAAATATCTTTTAAAACAACATAAATTACATTTGAAGATGAATTGAATAAAAATAACTTTGTAAAATTGCGCCAATAATTTATTAACTTTTTACTTTAAATGTTGGGAATCACGAGATTTCAATTGTAACGTCTCATACTAGACTCACGTTATAAGCTCTCTTTCTGTTATCACATTAAGCTCAAAGAATCAGATAATATAATGACATTCTGCTTTGTGTGAGTGTTACTGCTAATCATGAAGTCGTAGAATGAGATAGCAATGGGAGTGGATGAGTTTTTGACGTGTATGTACGATTTTATGAGAAATCGGGAGAAGCTGGTGGAATGACCTTTACCTATTTTACAAATTTTAAATTAGAATCTAATTCTTTAAATTAGTGCAAGAATATCAATCAAACAAAATGATAAATTAGACCAATTAAAAATGCATTTATCTAAGTATCGTTTTGCATTTTACGGTTTTGAATGGATTATTTACAAAACGCTTAAACATGTAGTAAAAGCTTGCATGACGGACTTTGGCACGTTCCCAAAAATGTACGTTCTTTTTATTTTTGAGAGAAACAAATGACACAAATGTACGAAAATATTTTCTTATTAAGTTTTTTTACATTCATAACTGTAAAATAAATTCTGTATCTAAAAGTTTGAGATATTAGGTAAATACCTAATATAGCTCAAATAATTATATAGTAACTAATAACAATGTTTAAAAAAATAGTCACTTGCATTTGTGTTATTTTGAGCTTTTTTGATGATGAGATATAGTTACTAGATGCACATTTAAATAGTGCATTAGAATCGATCGGTCCAAAATGAGCATCGTGCAAAGCTCGTTTGTATTGTATGTGTGCAAAGGTGAGGCAGAGGCTGGAGAGAATAATGGCGTAATTCGATATCAGCAAGCGGCTCCCTATTTATATAGAGAACGTCCGACAAGAGAAACAGCAGCAGCAACGACGGTCGAACGTACGCATCACAGGGGGTTGCCCTCTATATCCATGTGAACGGGATAATGACGTAAAATCACAGGTACGAGGTAGCAGATATGAATTAGAAATGAGTTTTTTCTAAAGTATGCACTCGATGAACAATAGTAATGAGTGGGCTTTTTGCGGTTCCGAGTCAACAACTGCACAGCCGATGGTCAATGTAAATACACGTTGGGGTATTGTGTGTGCACACATTGGCCACTCGAAAATCTTCCAGGTTTGTGTACGTACCTGAGAGCAGCCACCCTTGTACCTACAGTCAACAGTAGATTCACAATAGCACAAATTTATTTTGACTTGGGTACTAAACGGCCGCAAAAAAGGGATTTTACGCTTTCTTGAACAAATTGGAATTTGGAAAATGAGATTTTAAATGCTGCTCAACAGCCGGAAATAACCAAAGATTTACGTCGGTGCCAAGGAGTTCGACAATGCAGTTTTGACGAGACCCACACAATATTTTTCGGTAATTTATCGAGTAAATATTTGATATTAAGTTTTTATTACGGAATTTGCAGATTTTAACTTCTACAAGTGACAACATCAAACAATATTTGAGTTTAATTTAACACGTAGTCAAACATATATAGGGTGTGTCAAAAGTCGCGAATTTCTTTTAATGGGCTGATTCCCACCATTAAAACAATCCAAACCTTAAAAAAAAAATTTCTAACTTCAAAATTTGAAAACTTATGAGTATCTGAATTTGCAAAAAAAATTGAAATTGTCTTGATATAG
Source organism: Tribolium confusum (assembly GCA_029207805.1). Lineage (NCBI taxonomy): Eukaryota > Metazoa > Arthropoda > Insecta > Coleoptera > Tenebrionidae > Tribolium > Tribolium confusum. The sequence goes on from JALGAY010000003.1 coordinate 9,025,486, forward strand.
TTAAAAAAATCAGAAAAACAAAAAAACAATAAAGCATTTGAAATGAATTACGTATTCATAAATCTTAAGAAAATACCAAAATCTCAAGAAAATACAAAAAAAAAACAAAAAAAAAAACGAAAGAGTATTGAATTCTTTTAAATAAATTTTTGTGTTCCTTGAGGGTCTCCCATGTATCCCTCCAAAAAAAATTCGCGACTTTTGACACACCCTACATATATATAAAAAACATTAATATTGTTATTCGCTTTATTTTTGTGAAAATAATTTTTAAATTACGTAAAAAATACTTTTTTTGTAATAAATACTTTGAAATTCTCTCATTTAACAAACCAAGATACTCATATTTGACATTGTTACTCTAGTACGCCACTAGAATTTCATTTAAAAAAAATGTCACAAAAACCTAGTCATGTTTCTAATACCAATTTAATAAAATTAAAATTATAATTAAAATTTATTTAACCAACAAGTTTGTTAATAAAGGCGATTAATAATCAAGATATTTTAACGCATGAGCAAAGCGAACGAGTTAATAGAAGTTAAGATTATTAATCGCACATTAACAAAAGCGTTGATTACAATGTTCTTTTGTTGCTTATATCACAATAAACTTAAAAAACTTTATTCCAAAATTTTTTAACTTGCCTCTCTCTACTAATAGATACATCTCTAGTAACATATATAGATTGTTTTCTGTTACCTAGCTACGAAACACCCAAACAAATTTTTCAGTTGTCATTAATATTAATCGGTTTCATAGTGCTGTCATTATTATTTGATAGTGATGTTATTGTTAAAAATATAAAAAAAAATAAATTTTACTTCACCAGAGAAATACGAAAAAGAGCCAATGAATCGTCAAACGTACCGTCTTTATAATTTTTTGTGATTATGACAGTTTATAAATGTCAAAAATTTGATTTGTATGGTTGGTATTAACAGGTCATTAATAGAGATGTTTAACTAATTTCTTTGAATGACTTGGAGTGCATTAATAACCCTCCTACATATGTCAACAAGCAACAGAAAAAAATATTTATTATGATTTTTGTTTGTGTTTTATCCATTTGTTCATGATTATGGGTCTTTGGTATAATCAGTAATAAATAAACTAATGACTAATGTTAGAAGTAAAACTGTTCGAAAAATTAATTGTAATAATTTAATTCATTATAATAAAATAAACATCGTCGAAGCGTCGCGCGTCGGTACTTTCAGGGAAAAAAATGCCTTTATTTGTTCTATAATAAAGAAGACTAACGAATTATAATTTATTATGTTTTTCTGATATTGTAATATAATTAATAAATACTTAACATTAAATGTACAGTGGCGAGCAAAAAATTTCGGGCAGCAATTCACATGTCATTAAAAAAAAGCAATGTAGTTTGACCTTTATTGTCATAAATGTCATGATAATTTATCAAAATGACATGCGACAGTATTGAATGGTTATTAAATTGAGGTTATTAATATGTCTAACACGTAAAGCTTATTTCACATTTTATATCACTCAAATTTCAAGTTTGCCCGAAATTTTTTGCTCGCCATTGTACATACAAAAGTGGCTTATTAAATTTATGTTCGCAAAAATTTCTAGAATGCTTTGAAATCATAAAATAATTGTTTTGTCGAAAGCTACTACTAAAGGACCCATAAATAATTAGTTATTCAAAATTTTGTTGTTACGGGGAAGTGGACAAGGCAGAAAAAAAACTATTTTATAAGGCCAACGTTTCGAATCATTTATTGATTCTTTTTCAAGGCTTATAATAAATGTCAAATTTGTTTGGCATGGTACCAAATTGTCTCGGCCAGTGGTCACCGGAAGAATGAAAAATTGAAGACATATGTCTTTTCTTTTTCATTCTTCCGGTGACCACTGGCCAAGTTGGTACCACGCCAAACAAATTTGACATTTATTATAAGCCTTAAAAAAGAATCAATAAATGATTCGAAACGTTGGCCTTATAAAATAGTTTTTTTTTCTGCCTTGTCTACTTCCCCGTAACAACAAAATTTTGAATGTAAAAAAAATGGACGTAATTCACCAAAATAATAATTAGTTATGTTCAACCAGATTTTTTTAAAATCAATTTTTGGTTACGGCGTAACAAGGGGATCTTTGAGTTGATTGACTAAATTTGTGCTTAAAATAGGTCTGGTATTAATTAATGTATTTAAACTGTCATGATGAATTCTGTCATGAACTGTACCTTATATTAACAAAAATAACTATATTCGTTTTATTTGCTTTAAATCTGTTTTTTATTCTTTTATCTTTTATTTTTTTTATTTTGTCGGTTGTTTCTTTAGATATTTATTTTACATCTACATGTCTTGTTTTTTTTTATTTTAAAGTCTTCTTGTTGTGTTTGTTTCTTGTTTATTATGACATTCTTAATTTTCGAAACTCTTATTGTGACATCCTAAAATTGTTTCAAAACCTGCGTACGGTAGGGTGTCCGCGGTGTCCGAGATTTGAAAAATATGAAATCTAGAAAAAAATATCTTCTTTAAGCAAAACCTATCACTGGCTAAATTTTTGGCAATCATTTCTGATACCACCTGTATTTTTAATTTTGAACCATTTAATAATCATTTAATATAAAGTTCTTGTAACTTATTAAATTTTAAAAACTTTTCGAAAATCCGGGAACTTCTTGAAATTCTTTATCGAGAATTCTCGAGACCCGAAAAAAAAAATTGTGAGAAATCAGAAATCCTACTATAGCGGCCACAGAAAGTGAGCCGTCGATTTAATGACGCATGACATTGTAACAATCTAAAGATACCTTTAGAGAAAAGTAATGACAATTTTGGCAATAATTTGATTGTTATAGCATTGTACTTTTTTATTGACAACCTACTTGACATCTGCATAAATAAAGGTTTGTTCACCCTTTTTTTTTAAACTGACACTTTATTAAATTGACGGCTCACTTTTTGTAGCCGTAACAGTAAGTTCCGTGTTAGCAACAAGGTTTTATAAAACTTAATCGCAGAAATTATAACAATTTCGTTATTAAATGTGTCGTTTGTTTTGTTGTGTCAAATGTCATATTCACACGAAGCTATACATCGTAGATAAAGACTCACTTAAAAAGTTTTATTACAAAAGGAATGATCCTATGACACAAGCTATTACATACATATTCAAATTTCTTGTGTAATTAAATTGATTGATTTTTAATTTTGTTGCAAATTTTGGAGGCACACTAACCAACGTTTGTCTTAATATGTCACTATAGTATATGGATCAATAGATTGAACTTTTTAAATAATCTAAGAACGTTAAAATTTTTGTTGACAATTTTTCCGCCAAAGCTCTTTATTGGTACAATGTGGATGACAACCATTGACAACATTGACAGCTGAATTTTAGTAACTTGATTTTGGTCGAATCTGTGACCGGATTAGTTACTACATCACTAATAATATCAGTGGTACTCAAAATTATTTGTATGCATACAAATACCTACGTCTTCTTCAGACAAAATCTCTTGTTTACTAAAATCTTTTGTGCCAAGTACTCAACATTCCATTTTCGAGGTAATCAGCTTAAGAGGCGCCATCGTTTAGAGCACGAGCCTCTCCTCGTTGCGAATTCAGTGATGTAGAAGATGCATCTGCACAAAGAACATTACTTCTGTTTACGAGCAATGTTCGTTGACTGGCATGCACCGACGGTAATCCTTCCAGGTACCCACACCCGATCGATTGTGTGTCGCGATGCGCGTTTTAAGCCGTTTCCCATCCTGAGAAGAAGTTCAATTTAAGGCTTCTTCAATTCTTGATGCGTGAGCCACATCCGGTTGACGGGCTTCCGATGGTTACGCTCCACCAAATTATCGTATGGCTTCTGTTGCTTATTATTATCAATCGCTTCTTAAGGGTCCAACAGTTTGGTGGGTCATCAGCATGACACTTGGTGGTCTCATCGCCGGCGTTGACACGACATCGGACACCGCGTACGCAAAACGTAAATAATCCAAGTCGGTTGAAAAAGGATAACTTGGTTTTATCTATGACGTAATTAATTCGGGGAATTGTCGGAGCTTCACGTTATCACTAATCATCGGTGATGGTAATGTGCGCTGTCGTAACACCCTCCTTGGTAACTGTTGCTAAGGTGTTTGATGGTGATTGGAACGGATCCTAATGCTAGTTATTTACCAGAACAGCACGTGCGGCTTGCAATTATTTTATTAGTTCACGACCCCTCGTATTCAACTTCATTAATTGCGATCTGTCTTGTTACTCTTGTTTGTCAGTGGTTTGTATACGAAATGTTCCAACTCTTAAGCTCTTTACTGCTATAAACACACTTTACAAAATAACACATTTCCAGATTTTGCTACTTAGAAATTAGGATAACTGTAAATACCTATATATAAACTATAACAAACTAATACTGTGCTATGTAGATGTAGGTTGTATCCTTTTCAATCAGGCTATTAAAGGACTTTAATAGCCCAGTAAAATTAAACTTTGAAATTTTTTGACGAAGTTGGATTTTTGTGGAGACATTTATTTGGCTGTCCTAAATATGTTCTCAAAAGACCCTTTACTTAACATTGACGTTAGTGTCATTTTACAGTATCGGTATTGTAAATTGACATTTAACTGACGTTTAACAGACAAATAATAAAATGATTAACATCTACGAAGTCAAAAGAAAATTAACAAGCTTTTGTCAATAATAAATTTTAAACGTAAAAAATAAAAATGTATAGTGTATTACTGTAAAATAGTTATTTTTAGCAAAAAAGATGATCAATCTAAAGTCATCAAATAATTAAATAAATAAACAAATAATTGCTATTTGTAAAACTATCAAAAAGAAGATAAATATTAGTCGCTTAAAAATGTGTGTTTTTTTGAAAAAAATGACATCAATTTGATTTAAGAAATAGTTATAATCTTTTTAAAAAAGTATAAAAACTAACAAAGAGAGTAAAGCAAATGGATTATAAACAAACATTTAATTAACTAATTAAAATTAAATTAGCGAAGATAAAATATAACAATCAAAATTCATTTGGTCGTTTGTAGAATTTAAGAATTTCTAAAGCTTTTAAAAAAATTAAAAAATAACCTTGACTGCAGATGTAAATGATTTTAAAATTCTCAGTAGGAGAAAAAGAGTGACCGAAAGAAAGAATACAAGAAGCAAAAGCAGATGAAGTGTTAATTAAGTATATCTGTATTTTTGTATATTTTTATTGTCTTTACATGTTCTCGAATTCTGATTTTATTCTTTCCTTTTGTCTGACCGATATAAAATTCATTGCAGTCATCACAAGATGACTTGTTGACGCCTGAATAATGTAAAAGAGAAATTTGATCATTGCTTTTACAGGACAATGGACGCTAGACTCTAAATTATTATACTTATGGACAGAAAACATGTACGCAACTAAAGTAATAACAAGAATAAATGATTTTCAAATATTTGATATTTGAATTAAATACATTTTGTTGTAGAAAAATAATTTATCCACGTTTCAAGTGACGAAAATGTGATAAAATTATTCCTTCACCAATCGTGAATTTATTGCTTCTTGAGTCTCTTGTAGAGTCCGTACACTTTCAGAACAGCACACCAACAAAAGTGTGCAGATGACAAAATAGTGTCGGACCAGTCCCACTTGCAAATTGAAGGGGAGGAATACAAGCGGCACGTGGTCAGCGAAAGGTCAGCGGCGTTCGTCATTCTTGGTCATTCTGTGTAGTGCCGTTCGCTGATAGATTTTGATGACCCAACATGCTGTTCTGAAAGTGTACGGACTCTATCAAGAAAATCATCATGGTTCTATTGCCTAATTATATGGATACTTTGTTTTTTATAGTCTTTGCGTTTAAACATGATTGCCTGGTAATGCCTACGTTGTGAAGAATATCAGACCTATTTTTCTAGCCTGTCAATTAGTTAGATCTTAAAGATGAACAGATATAAAGTTAAATGCAAGAAGCAACAATTGATAAAAATTTATCAATCTTCCTTATTTAAACTTTTACTTTGTCTGCATAACATTAAATATTTTTTCTACAGCAATATAATTTCTTTTACATACAGGATGTCTTAAATTTGCAGAACAACTTGCTAATATGTGGTCAATTAAAGTTCAAAAAACACGAAAAAAATATTTAAAAAATTTCTTTTTATTTTGACAATTACAATGGTTTTGCATTTAACTCGGTCGATATCTTAATTACTTAATTAATATGACTAAAAAAAAGGTTATATTGTCAAACAATCTTGTAAACAAAATTTTACAATACATTACAAATTTAAAACTCAATAGTCAACAAACTGTAGACCAATTGCTGCAAAAATATTTATATTTTTCTTATATTTATAATTTTATATTTATATTTAAGAGTGTTAAAACAAACTCTGCTACTTGAATGTTGCATTACTACCATAAGGTTATTTATTTTATTTGATATAAACAGTGGCGGCCGGTGAATTTTTAAAACTCTGTATTTTGAAAATGAAATGGAGCATGGGATCCACATTCTGTTATGAAGAATTACTATTGAAACCAAATTGAAGGCAACAGCAAAAAAAAAATTTGATGGAAATTTGCGAAATTTGATTTTTAAAAATGGTGTACCTCTCCTGGTTATTTCCGAAACGGTTTATGCTAGAACTTTATAGTAATTTTTTTAGATGTAAAAACAAAAGTAACCAAAAAACATGTTTGAGACCATGTATCTTTAAAACTAACAACTGAATTTTATGGAATTTTTTTTTGTAGTTTCTCTAACTCTAAGTACATACGCAAATTTTAAGATATTCTGTATAAAAGATTGCATTTTGTCTACTATAAATTCTATGTAAAAATTTCTGTGTAAAATTAGATTTTTGTTCTTAACACATATTAATAGAAATTTTAGAAATAAATTAATATATGTGAGGTCATGAAATTCTTAAAATTACGAAAAAATCAAATTCTTTGAAGCTGTAGGAAAAAAAGGCAGCATTAAAAAGCACAGTCGTGTAATTTTTTTAAGAGGAATGTAAAAATGTAAAAAATTATGTTAGGATTTTCAATAATAAAAACTAAAAATGCTTGAGATTTTTGTCTCCAAAACATCGAAATCTAAATAAATCATCAAAGTCATCCAAATAGAAGTTTCCACAAAAATTCAGCTTGGTCGGAATTTTTTTGTAGTCTCATTTTGCTGTGCTATACCAGAGGGTATAATCAAGTGTTTTGTAGAAATTTTACCTGAGTATAGTCCTCGCTGAAAGTATGCTAAATACCCTAATTTGTCTTATAGAAATGTTGATAGTTTCAGATAGACGATGTATGACAACAACGTGTTGGCAAGAACATACGCGGTATATTTCAAAACATATAAACATTTGTATGAGACAAGTTTAGGTATTTAGCATATTTTTAATGAGGACTATTACCATCAGGATCAGAATCAAATAAAATTTGATTATACTCTGCATATAACAATAATATAAGTAAGTAATAATTATAAGGTTTATAAATACTCCCATCATATCAATTTATCTCAGTTGACACCAGTTTATCACCAGTTTAGACAAAGACAGTTAATCCTACTGGCTGAAATATTGTTTCAGTTCAGTTCAATATTTTTTAATTGTTATTGGAATACCCACGTTTGTGATATTTTTGCACTGATAACAAATCTGTCACCATCAAACTTCGTTAATATCCTCAAAATAATGTCAAACTACTGACAGGAAACCATTTAATTATCGGCTTATTTTCAGGCACATTGTATCCACTTGAAAATAACAATCCGGCAACAAATTGCACCAAACGAATTCTATTGCTCATAATTCCCATCTCAAACAGCTGTTTATTGTTCGATTTTGCCAGAATTGTGTATAGTAAACCGATACTGCACAATTCAGGGAACTTGTCGATTGTTTGGTCTAAAAACGATTGATTTTCCGCTGAAAAATTTTTCATCCGCGGATTGTTACAATTTAGGGTTGATTTTTTTTACATTACTACTAGATCATGTTACCGCCCTGAATCTGGCTTAGATGAGTGATTATTTAGGTTCGCACCTATTTTATTTTATATGAACAGTAATTGAAATGGTCTGATACCCTCGTTGCGCAGTTGCTGCTATATCGGATTACAAACGCGTTGATTTTATTTCGTTTGTGGTTCGCGGTTTACAAGGTGACGTTTTTTATTTCTCTTGTTTTTACCTGAAAAATATGTTTACATGTGTGATAAAGGAAACGCATAATAACAAGGCGCTGAATAAAATTTAGGTCCTTTACAAAGCTTACAAAAAGTACATGATTTGAAAAAGGATTGAAGTATGTGAGAAATCGTAAGAAAGCCCGCTAACAAGTTGTGAGAAAGCCCAAAATTAACCCGTTCCAACCCTTTCCGTAAACCGCACAATGGCCAAAACCAAATTCGCTTTTTCTAGTTTCGCCGCTAATTCTGTATTAAAACGAAAAGGGGTCGATTAACCCTTTAAGAAAGTCAAATTTACACGGTCCAATGGATTCGTCGTCGTGGGAATCGGGATACTTTTTCGGGGGTTTATTTTGGGAAAGGCCACACATTTTTGTTTTATTTTTTAAGTGTTTCAGCTTGAGCGAAACACTCGGTAAGTAGAAACATTTTGGTTTCTACAAAAGGAGTGTTTGGATAACAGAAGTGTTTATTTAACTGCAAAAACATCCCTTCTTTTTCGTCCGCGTTGTCTTTTCTCTTTTCGTATAAATGTCTATGTTGGTGCCTCCCTGGCCGTATTAATGTGTGTATATTTAGAACCGCGCGAGTAATATGAACCTACACGGGATTATTTTTAAAAGTGAATTTTCAAACATTACCCTAATTATCTTTATGATACATTTATTTTATTTACGTGCAGATACAGATAATAAGTATCTGAAAACGGAAATAACACATCTAGCACGAAAAAAAGTTAAATGGGAAGTATATCAGATTTTACGACCTTTTGCAAGTAAATACATATAACGATACATTAAAATATAGGTAATTAAAGGTGTTGGCGGTCGAAGTGTACACAACATTTTTATGCAACCCTAATAGCTAAAAATAGTAATGAATTAATAATAATCAACTTCGCGGCCGCAAGATCGAACTTTGCGGTTGGTTTACGAAAACGAATTTCGCGGCCGGTACAAAACCGTAAAACAACTACATATGTATTTTGCGGACGGTTACTCTATTTTCTCCGATCGAAAATAACTCTACTGCGGTAACGTTCTATCTTATCTCAATAGACATCCAATCAACACAGCATAAAATTTGCTTAGCAAAGTTGCATCATCACAGAGTTTTCCAACATTTTGCATACCACCTATGATTTAGTTTTTGTTAGATACGTTTAAACTAGGATCATCTATTTTGTGTTTGGTATTTTATTTTATTCCAAATTAGTTCTTTCATTCTGCTTCTTTTCTACCATTGTCTGCGCATCATGTTCTTGGTTTTCCTTTTTTGTTTTTCTTAGGCACTCGGATTTTAAAAACTGTAGTAAAATTTTACTAAATTACTAATGCTTTACGAAATGTTATAAAACAAATTTGTCTGTATAAATATGTAAACATGTTTTATTGTGTCATTAACCATTGGTGCAGGAGTTTTCAATAGGGTATTTGACGACAAAAAAGCCGAAACTCAGGTAGCTAAAAAATGAATAAAAAAATTCATATAGTGGTTAATAATTTGTTTAATGCAAAATAATATAAATATAATCCCACTTTATGGTGTAGACATATACGTAAACACAAAATATTTATATTTACCATTTTTGTTTTTATTACTCGGTCTACTTTTCTTTTTTCTTAGTTAGTTTTCTCATTAGTCCTAGTTTTTAAAAGAGCTTTAACTTAGTTTTTAATAAAGAATTTTACAATGTGGCTATCTTTCCTGAAGTTACTCTATACCTTTCGCTCTTCTCATTTTTTCATTTATTTCTTTATCTATTTTCTGTTTTGTTCTATAATTGCTTCTAGGTACAACTGGAAATGCTGCACTTGCTCAATTTGTGTGCCCGGCAGTCTTATTTCTTGTGTTGATTTGATGCAGTAAATTTACATTAAAAAATATATTTAAAATATTTCGTTTTAACAATATTCCATGAGAAAAGAAAAGTCATAATCCTTTACAATATATATAAATAAGATATTAATTAGTAATTATTGCGAACCATTGGGCAAGAATCACTAACAAAAGTTCAAAAGTTAACGTATGTAAAACTTTATTTTTATTACTAAGCGAAAAAAACTTATCTCTAAAATTAAGATAATGAGTGTTTTTATTTCAACAAATATATTTTAAATAAACAATAACTACAAAAAAGAGTAATAGTCAATAATCTAATTCATCAACAATGTCTGATGTTGGCAAATTTTCCCAAAGTATTAATCGATTTCTTGGCAAAATATTTGTAAGTTTTAAAGTAAGATTAATTTTCCTTGTCATATCTACTCCTCTGTAAAACGTTTTTTAAATTTCTTTGGAAAACATTATAGCCGGCTGCTTACAAAACTTTGTTAACAATATGTTAAAATCTTGAAAATCTTCATCAAAGGATTCTTTACATTGAAAAGATTTGTTTCCTCTTTCGAATCAAACCTAACATAAATTTCTCAAAATAGGGTGCGTTTAGAATTTTTTTAACTTGAACTGTGAAAACAAATTTTTAAAATTGAAGAAAATTACTAGATTTAATTCAAGTAATCTCGTTTCTTGTGATGTTCTTTTAACACAGTTCATATAATCTTTAAAATCATAGACTTTTTTCATTTTCTGTAGATGCACTTCAACTGTTCAACATGATGGTAAAATAAATCTGCGGACATGAAACTATGAGTTACAAAGATATAAATCAAGAACGAATAAAGACCCCAGTTCCTGTTATGAGCGGCACAATTATCTAATCATATAATAATTTTATCAAAATCTCTAATATCTGGATGCCGAAGAATTACATAAAACGTAGATGTAATCTTGTCCTTTTTTCGCCTACTTAAGCCTTTATGCCATACACACGCGTATTGTTCTTTTTTGAATTTTTACCCACACTAACAAATGATTCATTGAAAGAGATGATCCTCGGAGTAAAAATAACTTCCTTAAACATATCGCATCTTGGTAACATTATTACCTATAATATAATCAAATATTTCAGTAAAATGTAAAACAATTTTTGACAAAATTGTTAAAGTAATTGCCACCCAGATACCTATCTTTTGAATATCTGCTGAAAAGACATCGTATTCTTGTCTAGCTTGCAATTACATATTTTAAATTATGAATCTTATATTCTTGATATTCAAGGCAGTTTTCTATTAAAGAAGATGTTGTGTGGTCCGGTACATTTTTACTATAATTCCTCATGTCTAAGTTTGACAAACCCAATATTTAACTTACGTAGGTACTTCTCTTCTATAAAGTTTGTTAAAATTTTTATTTTACTGGAAAATTATTAGAGTAATTTTTGTATATATCTTGTATTGTTTTATTTGATGGTAAGTATCTCCTGTTAGGGGCATGTTCTCGTCGATAATGCGATATAGTAGGATTATAAGATTCAATATGTTGTTTTTATTGAATCTAAATTGACTTTATTATGCGGCGATTTCTTTTTAGTTTTCCATTTTACCCTCATATTGTCAAGTTTTTCATGTTTGAGCACACTATCATTAGTGCCGGTATATCCAAAAGTTTTCAAAAAAAATATTTGCAAGTTTCAACTTTTTCTTTGTTTTTATTCTTTAAATAAAATTTAAAAGAATATTTTTTTCTGGAATCTCTAGTTCTAGTTCTTTGCACAGTGCTGGTTAGATATGTGGTGTAAAAGAAACGTGTTTCTTTCATCCGCACGAAGCAACCAAAATTCTTTGTTTAAATCCCATTGCCTTTCCTTGCTAATTAAATTTATACATTTTTTCTTACAACTTCTCTTACATGGCCCTTTCAACTCGTGTTTTCTTATTTTTGCTTCAAGTTTTATTTTATTTCTTTCTGACAGAGAAGTGTTATACGATTTTCTTTTTCATTTTCTTTTTCAGCACTTCATTTTCACTAATTTCACAATATTTTTGAAAATACAACATGTTTTATCAATTTCCCAAACATAAACCATATCCATAAAATGAAAATTAACAAATTGAACGGTCAAATAGTAATTTTGATCCACAACCACTTTCAGAATTATTTTGCCATAAATTACAAGAACATGATTTATGCTTGCAGTTACGTCTATTTTTATTTTAAATGATACAAAGCAAAAAAGCCGTATCTGCTTTTAAATTATCTAGAATAATTAAATAAATAAAATGCATTATATTATAGTTGTCTCGTTTCCGTTTTTTTGTAACTTGTTTGATGACATATTCATATTTTTTTAAGTGGTTGCGTGCGAAAAATAATAAATGTTAATTTTCCATAAGTTCGTATAGGATGTAGACACTTTTGGTTCAGCAAGGCAGTGTAAGTATTTGTATTTTTTAACTGAACAAATATTTTTCTTTCAAAACATTTACACAAAAATAATTACCAAAATTGTATTTTATCGTGAAAAACCTTTTGAAACCTTCCTTTGCCACCTCCTTCCCTTTAAGTTTTAATTAATCGAAAAAAGCCACGAGTAAATCCATTCCAAAAACAAAGTAAACGTGTCCCAGAGCCCCAACAGCAAAACCTCATTACACCCAAGCTTGCCTTATCGATCTACTAAAACTCCAGCAGTTTTCAAAAGCTGACAAACAAAGCTAATATTTGCTGAGAGGGCGAGCAATAAAAGCATTTCATTCATACAGTTCATCGCGAAAGCGCGCTCCGTTCGTATACGCGCTCTTTCACTCTCTTGGCAGACCTCGCCTAAGTATGAACAAGATGGAGATATCGTGATGGTATAAAACCGTCTTGGAGCATTATCTGTCAAGTGACAGTAGGTCCATCTGCCTCCGTTCGGTCCGAGACCACGCCCCCATGTTCCCCTCTTTAATCGAGAGGGGATGAAATGACATTTGTTCGTTGTTTTGTACCGAGGATTGGTTGATCTCCGGTTGTTATGGTAACGATGGACAGACGAAGTGGGGGTTTAGACGAATTGTTGGTTGTGGAAATTTCTAAGGGTCTATCGTCCCAAGCGAGTAGCACCCTGTAGCTGGTTATTTTAACACCGACGCGAGATCATCATTGACAGGCGGAACGCCAGCTATAAGCGTGGATATAATATAGTAATCTCTTTATGTAAATGGCCACTCGTGGTGGAGAGCTTCTTCAAGGGTAATGTGATATCGACGTGACGGGGCGAGATACAGGTCTGGAATATAAAGGCGAATTGTTGATGGGCTTTGATGTCCGAACAGTTTGGGCTCAAAGTCGTGTTTGTGTAATATTTAAAAAGTGGGTCTTGGGTTAACAATTTTTACGTGACTTTTTTGTTATCTAATAACCAGCTTGTTGTATCAAAGACAATATTTTAAATGCGATTAAAAAATTAATTCATGTAACAAGATTTTTTTTACCGTTTTTTGAATAAATGTTTTTAAAGTGATTTCTTGCCGTTTGGATTATTTACACGATGCAGAGACACTTAATAAGTGTAAAAACGCTAAAAACATCTGTTATCTATCTAACAAGCTAAAATAATAATTAATATAATAGATAATTATTATTATATAATTATAACTAAATTAATACTAAAAGCAAAAGATAGGTTAATAGGTAGGTACAACTCCTATAATGTTGTTCAAGACAAACAAGATGAATGAGCTCTTATTTCTTCAAAGTAATAGGTAGTGACATTTTATCTTTGATTTCTTAATGTGTACATAATGACGTATAATAATTATTGTATAGGTACCTATACGTATACGTACACAATAATTGAGTATCTACACATAGGTGCTTTTATTAGTTGGTTCATTAAGAATACCTATTTTGATGAGAAATTTTTGAAACACCTACTGATGTGTAATTTTTTCAAATTTTTTATACATTCGCTCTACCAGGGGCGTATTAACGTGAGTGCAATCAGTGCAATAGGTCAATTAAAAGGTGAACATTTCTTTTGTTTTATAACGAAACTAGCCTCTGGTTTGTTCAAATAATAAGTTATCTATATAACTCTTAATTTTTTATATTTTTTGGTGGTGAAAAAGAATTTCTAAACAGATTGTACCGAACTCTAAGAAATCTTCAAAACGCGGTTGGTGATAACACCGCACCAACCTATTACGAATACTCTACGCTCTTTGGATTATCTTGTAATTTACGTAGATATGGTTACAGTAAACCATCACACAAGAAGGTAAGAAATCTAAATAATTTGATTGTTTAACATGACACTATTATACTATTCCTTAAACATGAGATGATTAAATAGATGAAATAGAAACTAAAGATGAGTTTCAACTGCCTAGACATACCGCAGGTATTTATATTTCCCTGCAATAATAATTAACTGGGTAAAGTTAGCGACAAGTACCTATGAGGCATAAACAATGATAAAGGTTTAAGAATAACTAGGTATTTTTTTTATAAGCGGTAACAACCTGTTACTGTTACACTAAACAACAAATTTTAATGTTTTTTATTTTTTTAAATAAATTATACACAAATTAGTTTTAGTTTATACAGGGTGTTCCTTAATGATATGCGAATATTTAAGGGCGTGAATCTACATGAAAAATTATTGTTAGTTTGCTTTATAAACTATGGTCCAAAAATGTTTCCTTTTAAAAACTCGAGGTGTTGAAGTTTAAGGGAAAAAATAGAAATTAATTTAATTGAAAATAATATTTTCAGAGCCGCTTCAGATGTTTCATTAATATTTAGTACGTAGTAAAAGTTAATAATAATAAATAAATATTGCATTTTTCAATTATTACATTAATTTTCTCGGACAATAGAACGGTTTTTATTTTTTTACTCAAAAATGGCGCATCAAAGGAAAACAACTGAAGAGAGATCTTATGTTTTAAATTAAAGGGGGAATTCAAAAATTATTTTTATTTGGAAAAAAACCATTGGCGTACCATTTTTTTCTTAAAAATATCGAAGTGAATACCCGTACGCACGCCACTGTTAAAGCTAAAAAAAATTTTGCAGAGAAAAATATGCACATTTATTAACTTTTACTACGTACTAAATATCACTGAAATATCTAAAGCGGTTTTGAAAATATTAATTAATTTCCATTTTTTCCCCTAAACTTCATTACCCCGAGTTTTTGTAAGAAAACACTTTTGGACCATAGTTTATAAAGCAAACTAACATTAATTTTTCATGTAGATTCACACTCTTAAATATTCGCATATCAATAAGGAACAGCCTGTATATGAGATAATTACCTACAGTATAAAAAAATTTTTTCTAACACGTCAGGTTTTGCAGAAAATAAAATAAGTACATAAATTAAAAATTTTTACTCTATGCTAACTAAATGTGTACTTACATATTGTGGCGCTTACACTGGTCAACATGATTTTTTTTAATGTTTAATACGTGTTTCTTATGTATTTTTTTATGTAGATTTTAAAAATGTACTCACAAATTGGCCATCACGTCAGGTTTCTGAAAAAAATTATAAAATATTTTTTTATACAGTGTGAACCATTTGTAATAAATAAATTCAAAGAGTTGCCTTTCAAAAAAACGCTTGGACACGTGTTTTATTATATTGTAACGCACATTTTTTGACAAAAAAATTAGATATACAAAGTGTCTCAAAATTGAGATACGACCCTCAACTTTAAAATTTTAAATGAGAACCCCAATGTTTTTTAGCTTATTTGAATTCTACGTATAATTTTGCGTATTTTTTATATTGCACACTTCATGACAATTTTCAGTTGTTTTTGAAAAAAGGCGTTAGAAATAAAAATAAAACTATTAAGATAAATTGAATTGTAGTCATTGTAGAAGAACAAATTCATATCTAGTGAATATTGAAAAATAACAGGATACGTAGATAATTTATTTATTACAAATGGTTCACGACTTTTTTTTCAAAAACAACTGTAAATCGACATAAGGTGTGCTACATCAAAAATAACGAAAAAGCAACTCTCTGAATTTTTATCGAATTTATTTATTACAAATGATAGAAAAATATTTTATAAGTTTTTTTCAGAAACCTGACGTGGTGGCCAATTTTTGAGTACATTTGTAGAATCCGCATAAAAAAGTACATACAAAATATATATTGTTGACTAGTGTTATCTGCGAGTCTTTTTTGTGGACGAGCGACGTAGGAGTCCTTGAAAAACTTTTGTTTTGCGGACCAACCTCGGGATTAGTGCTACTCCGCAGGGGGTGGTTTAAACTTCCTTGATTAAGCTAGGTTTTGAAAATATTTGAAACTCAACTTTAAAATAATGAATTGGGGAAATTTGGCATTTTTCTGAAAATATAAAGTTCCCTACCACAATTCCAGTAGACATCTTTAATAAATACAATTAGCAATTTTAGTACTCTACCTCCAGAGATAAGGTAATTAGCTGGTCCGCTAAACGATTTCTACATTTATCATTTATCTACTAATTTTAAACATTGTAAATATTGGAGTCTTTCTTTATCTCAGCACCTTTTAAAAAAAATTACAAGTCAACTCTTGAGCAGGCCAGATAGTAGTGTTATTATTGTGGCAAGAAAAATATCAAAATTGACAGAAAATATTTACCCTACATTATTTAAAAATTAATCCAGCTATTTGTCAAAGGTACTGCCGCCCAAACATAAAGATTCAGAAATAACACACTTGTATCTAGGAAAACACAAAAAAAAAAAAATAGAACAATAACTGGTTACAACTGACTAAAAAATGGGGTGTCCATTTCAAGTAATAGGAGGGATCGATAAAATTAAGGATTATTTGGTCCTCAAAAGAGATCTGTCCACTGTTGTCTATAAGTAATAGTTTTAAAATACCTAACATTTAAAAAAATAAAGATCTGTAACAACTTCATAATGACTTCAATCCACGTGACCGAATAAAGGTAAAAATCATAGCAAACTGTTTTCTGCTTATCTTTAACGAAATTAAATCATAGTGCTGTCAAAATGTGATAGAAGAGCAGAAAATTTCATTTCAACCTGCGTTTACCATTTTGATTTGTTATTTATGTAAAAAGTGTCAGTTTTTTAACACCTTTAATTTAAATATTTTTGAAAATTTTGAAAATTGAAATATATTTTGAAAATATATTCGTCTAGTTTTGTGCAATTTTCTCGCAGTTAATTTGTCAAAATCTATCATGTTACGTCAGTGGTTACGTAAATTTCGAAATATGTTTTTCCTCCTATTTTGTATTTGCAGGTCTGACGAGGATTATCATAATTTTTAACCTTTTTATCTCGGTCGGCTTTTTTTATACAAGCAATACTTTAACTTTGATGCGCATCGAGTCTTTTCTTTTCATTTACGCAAATGCTTATTTTTTTTGTAAACATTAAAGCATTAGGTAAAGGTAAGCTCAAAAATAATATTTATGGTTAGTTATTTGCTCCGTGCACTTTCATTTGCAAGTGGCGACCTCTGCAAACTGAAACATATCGAAGTCTTTTGGTGTAAGCTAAAGTAATTTACCTTTATAGCCAAAAACTGCCATACGGCCACAATGGTTCATTCTCGGCTTGCCCTTTCGAAACATGTGTGTTTCGTAGAAATGTAAGTTTGTTTTTATGTAAATAACTATTACAATAATTGATAATTTTAATCCCACACTATAAGTGTCAACATGAGCTTATTTGAAACATATCAAAAAGTTCTCACACGTACCAGTTTATAGCCAGCAATAAGATCCTTCCAATCTTTCCATATTTCTCATAAAATTAGTCCCAGTTTTAAAGATCTCGTTTCATTTTTCTCTGATTAGTAAATTACATAATAATCTGTGCTGTGATAGAAGCCCAAGCTCATTTCCCACGATTCTGCGTCTGCAAACATGCATTTACCACAAAACCGCACCGTAATAAAACAAAAATATTAGCATTTTAATTTAAAAATAGTGTTCTCGTTTGGAAAAAAGTCGATAGTGTTGCTTCAAGGTTTTAGAACGGAATAATTGTTGTGTTAAACAGTATTAGATTACTTCTGTTTTGAATATTTCGCGTAACTTCCTGCTGTGAGAACGGCATCAAATTGACGTTTCAAAACATAAATATCAAATTTTTAACATTTCATAGATAAATCGTAGACTAATCATGTCAGATGTTACCGCTTTATTGTTATGTGGTAATTAGTGCGATGATGACGTGATGAATGGTTATGGCCCATTAAATTATTTGAACACCCCGTCCCGAGGGGCTGACGCTTCGTTATCAGCATTCGAGCTGACAGCCACACTGTTAATTCTGTTCCAATCATTACGCATCCTGACAACAACTTATCATTATTCCAACTTGATGGGAATTAATTTGTTTTTTCAGAGTTATTTCAATTTCTAAAAATTATTTTTTTTTTATTTTTGAATAAAACTGTAGCCACCCCATTTTTTTACTAGTTTCTTTTTTCTAATACAGCTTTTTACCCCCTATTTTTAAAACAAATATATTCAAAAACTTGAATATAATAAACCAGATGGCACAACAACGAGTCAGTCAATCGTCCTCACCGAAGTGGCCAATGAGCCCTTCATTTACTCAGTGTGAAGTTTATAAACCCCTGGGGACAATCGTTCCAATCGCAGCAGGCTTGGTACGAGACATATGTTAAAATTGCTCTTTTGGAGTTCTGATTAGCACTCGACTCAATCCCTAGGGACCCTAAATAAATGTAATAAACGATCAGATTAAAAGTACCCTTCGTGTGGAAAAAACCTCTCAGAAATGAAGAACCTGTAAATTTACAAAGAATGGATAATTTAAAAATTATGCTATATTTTTTACCTGAAAAACAGCATGACAGTTGATCTAAAAAGTCGTAACTATAATAATTAATAATTTAAATTATTACACAAAAAAGATGTGGCAATAAATAAAAAAAGTGTAGATAAATACACTTGAGAACAATTAATTTTAGAGTTTCTTTACTAACTACCAGTGGTGAAGTAGTGAGGTATCTTTTCCGACACATTTTTTTCTTTTTTTACCATTTATTAGATATTAATAATAATGTGTACAGCCAAGTTTTATAAGTTCTATTACAGGTATAATAAAAGTGAATTAGACTTACAATTCGAGCCTCAATACAATTTAAGATAGACAAATCTGATATAGTCTACCTTGGTAAAGCCAGGTGAAGCTGTTAAGACATAAATCACTGAGTGCGAATATAATTCGCATACTTTTGCTTGTTCATTTAGAAGTCTATACTCCAAATGCAATAAGACCCATTTTGTTTGTTAGTAAAAAATATATTTGTACCTTTTGTAAACCTTTTTTTTTCAAGTACGTTATTAAAAATAATTACAAATCAATATGTGTAACATACTCGTATGAAGTAACGACTGTTTATAACTTAATTCGCCCAGGAACACTAGCAATCCGATTATCCACCAACATAAGCGCAGGTCACTTATTTAAATTATTAAAAATTTAAATTTAAACTTACTTGACAATTATTTAAATTGAATTCTAGAATGCTTAGAAATAGTAAGGCAGTTGTCTTGAATGTTTTGTCATATCTTTGTAATGTAATGCCATTTTTTATATTAAATAATAATTGCAAAATTATTTCAAATTGTTAAATAAATTTATTGCCGATACTTATTCTTGATTCAAGAGATACAGGGCTCGCCAATTAAAAAGTTGTAAAAGTAAAATAGTCGTAAAAACTATGTAAACAGTCATTAAATTAAGTAGCCATGGGCTTTATACAGCCGACCAGCTTTGTTTTCGATGTAACAAAGCGTAAAATAACTAATCATTGTCCAACTGGACAACTATGTTAATATTTTGTTACTAATTGATCACAGAAGTGCAGCTATGCCCTTGAATACGTCAAATCTCTCATGTATTCTTATGAGAGATTTGACAAGTTATAGTTAATTTTATGAACTTCTCAATTAATTAAACACTTGATACTTAAAATATAACCAAAGGTTTTATTTCCAAATCGAAAATGTTAAATGTCACCATGACACTGTTTGCACAAATAAAAAAAAATATGAGTTGGCATTACATGTTTCAACTAAAATTAGGCTACTAAATATGAGCTTCTATTACATTTTTAGGTCTGCTATGATTTGTTTTTGTAGGTGAAAAATATTATAAGCGCTCGTATCTTTCATTTGCTGTAATGCTTTAGCCCAAAATGCAAAATTTTTTTCTTGACTTACAACTGTTTTAATAAAAATTGCCTGATATTTAATTACGCGAATACGGTCATTTAGTGATGCGTCAGAAAGTGGAAGAGTGGGATGGCAACATGCCTCAGCTGTTCATTTATTTAAAACTGCGCAAGTTTTTTTTATTTAAATATTTTTAAATAAGCAGTTTATGTTTTTAGATTTTTTTAAAAAAGCGCTTATTTTTTTATGTCAGTGATAATAAAAATCAATGAAAAAACTAAAAAAGTAGTTGTGTTTGTATCAAGAGTGTAAGAGGCATAGCTTTTTTCAGCTGGTAAAAATTTAAAATTTTTGGTTGAAAACTGGAAGCAAATAAACCCACCAATCTTTAAACCACAGCGCACTTGATCCAGGCAGGATTTTATTTAGGTAACTGACTCTATAATAATTCATAATAATAATAATAATAATAATAATAATAATATATTTAATAATTACAATATAATAATATGCTTGTATATATTTAATAATTATATTAAGTCATTTACTCAAATCAGGTAAAGACCGTAAGTGACTCAGATCCAAATATTTTTTAATTCGTGTTTGTGTGGTAGTATAGTTGGACTTTGATTACTTGAACAGTCACTTGCCACAGAAAAAGTTCGGTATAATCGCCTTCTTTGCCATTTAAAATTTTGAGAAAAACTTTCATTTAAAATTCCTCACCAAATTCTAATCTTTTCAGTTGAAAGAGGATTATCTTTTCCAAGTTCTTTGACAACAAAGCAATTTATCCAAACAATACAAGAAAATTACAATACTTGCTTAAAGTTTATTTACCATTTCACAATTAAGTATTTTTTTTTAATAAAAACTTACTAAATTACATTTTCTTACAGACTTTACTAACCCAACGACATTTCGACAATTGTTCTTAATTTACATCTGTACATCTAATCTGGATAAAATAATATAGTCTTTTAGCCGACTTTATACTACAAAAAATGATCAATTATGAGATGCACATAAGATTTAGATATTGTGAACTGCGATGTTATTTTTTTCTTATTCTTTTTAAACATTTTAAAATGAGTTTGACAACCCAGATAATGTTGTCGCAATTATTTTTAAACTTAACACTATCAGTAATTTTTGATATTAAGTCACTTTGAGTTTAAAATTTCGACATAGGACAACATTTTCTTTATACAGAACGTATCTGTTGTATACAGTTTAGAGAAAACAAGAAAAGACTGCAGTAAGCTAAAATCGTCCTAATGTATTCCTTGGGTCTCCAACTACCCGGTAAAACAAGAAATTTGTTTTCTGTCATAAATTTGGCTTAAGTTTTCGAGAGTTTAAATTATCGACGGTTGGACTTGACGAAGTTTCACTGTATATTGTATACAGGACTCACGCCTGGACTTTAAGAGGGTTCACTGGCACACATTTTCTAACTTTTCGTAGCATTTTGTTGTTATTGTAGGTAGAGTTTTAATTTTCGGCACAAATGTTTACATAACATAACGCTACACCGCCATAATTTTTAGTCTTGCCTTGTCATCACCACCGGTGATATGTCCTATGCTATTATTTTTACAATTTTCGATTTAATTAACTTTACTTTTGTCCTGAAGATGTTCATTATACGAACGAAACTAGTCGATTGAAGTAATTTTGTTTTATTTGCCCCTGTCATTAGATCAACCTCACTTCATTATATAAAAAAAAAATTTTTAATTTTTAAATTTAACAAAAAAATCACTAACATTATTCTGTCAGGCTGATAAATTCCACACATAAATTATTAGTTTATTATTTATTTAATTAAAGTGATATTGTTAAGTATTTAGAACATCAAAATTGTTTTAAAATATGACTGTAAAAAATAAATAATTATCATACTAATATGATTAATTTTGTTTATTTATGATGAGGTCCAATTCAGTATTGAAATAGAGATAAACGCGTTTAAGTTAATTACTGTTTACATTAAGTTTTATCTCTTGAATTAGTCGAAACTCTTGTGATAAAACAAACAACAGTCCACACACGACTCTAATAAATTAAGCAATTAATTATCGCGAAGCGACACCACATTAATGCATGAGCGATCCGTTGGGAGGAATAAATTTTTCAAAAACATTTATTTAGCATTTTATCGCACTTTAATGTAGACATTATTATCAAGCAAGACTGACGTTTGTAGATTAGGTAATTTCATAGACGAAAAACAATTCCCCGAAACGTTCCATAAATCCTGGCCTCATAATTTGAAGTTAGCGGTGGCAGTTGGCACAAGTTGCACTTAAAAATATAATATCTGTGGAACGAGGAGATAACGAAAGATATGCGCGCGAGCTTTCAGAAAATGCAAGAATGAATTTGCGGACATGATGCAGTATCGTGTCATCTGAAACGCTTTGCGAAACACGAAACCTCAACCACATTTCACTACCTCACTGACATTACATTACCACTGTGTACTGTATTACCGCGTGCCAGTTCTCACATAGCGATACACTTGCACCACTTTGGGGAAAAAGGTTTCTTTGTATGTTATGTCTTGACGCAGTCGGAGTGATTAGAGAATCCTTTCAGTAGGGTTGAAGGACTTCGGACATGGGGGAGGTATAAGCTGGATTTTTTTACAATAAGCTTGACAAGGTGGAACTAATTTAATCAGGTTCTAAAAAAATAAAGAAGGATTGGGGCACAAAAAGTCACTCAAAGTTTATTTGACACCGTTGTTCTTCATGCTGTTACAGAATTCTTAGTATTAATTTGTCAAATTTAGAATCTCAACACCTTTTGTTAAAATACAAAAAAAGAAAAAAAATGTTAGAAGAAAATAAAATTATTTATTGGTTCACGAAAGAAGTCCAGTATCAAAGTTTTGCATATATGGCTCTCCTGATCGTTGCTTTACATGTATTTAAAGAAACCAGACTTCCATACTTTTGTAAACAGTCTACCTCAAGGAGGTTAGATAGGACGGAGAGAGTACAACTTAAAAAAAAAATGGACTTGCCGCCTTCACTGCGCAAAGCTATAAACTGGTACTGAAAGCAGGCGCATCACGAGGTTGAAGTCAGTAGCGTCACACAATGTAGTGTAAAAAGTTTAAACAAAGGATAAAAACACAACAAAACGACAACAACAATAACAAAAAGTATTAACAATCAATTCACACAGACCAAAAAAAATCAGTAAAAAAAACAAAACAACGTTTGTTTGTAAACAACCAAACTAAAACTAGCAACCTGCGTCAGCTACGCCACTGTGCGAGACCAGACACAGCCAAACAGGATCTGTCGATTCTGCGCTTCATTTAAAACCTGTCATAAACTGGTACCAAGCTGGTACCAAACTGTTTACACGGGAAGTATAGGGCGTACTCTCTCCTTTCTATCTAACCTCCTTGGTCTACCTACTTCTCACAAATGTGGAGGGTTGTGAGCGAACTTCTTTCGTGAACCAAAGAGTACGAGAATAAAAGATACTTCTGTCACAAAATGATGGGTATATTTCGCTTTGGTCATGACTTTATATCACATGAAGTTTACCTTATTAGGTAATTTATAAATTTGTATAGAGAAAATAATATTTTTGGACTACTCTACTAAAAATTAAGTGATTGCGCACTGAGCGATCAATCGGGACTGTTAATTTTACAATCGTCCTCTGTTTTTACCGTACTAATGCTTACAAAAAGCACAGGGATTTTTCTCGTTTAAAAAACGGTTTAAAATTAGATTATTGTATCGGATCCTAAGTTTATAATAAAACAATGCACTTTACCACTTTTATTCAGATAAAACAACAGACCTGCATTCACAATATTGCATTTAAAGTTTAAGTTTAAGCAGCGCCATCTGTGAGAAATTGTGTAAGACATTAAAATGTCAAATTTTGACAGTACATTTTAGTAACTTAAAAAATTTGTGACAGTTAGTTATCTACATTATCATCATAGCACTTGATTTTTTCGACAAATTAAAGATAAATTTTAAAATTATCGTTTTTCGGTCTTGTAGAGGATTTGTGCAAAAAATAATATACAAAAGACGTGCGGAAACAGTTTTGCTTTATTCGTGCGACATTCTTCACTCGTGCGCAAAGCGCTCTTGTGTAAGAACTGTTGCACTCATATACAAAATATATGTTCCCGCACTTATCGTGTAACTATTGATATAATTATAATGTGACATAAGGTAAATTGATACAATTTACATTTGAATTACTAAAAAAACAGAGTTGTTTTCTGATCTTGTCCAAGATGTTTTACTCATTTTACCAAAACTAAGAAGGATACTTCCGAAAACAATGTTTCTTTAAATTATCCATTCTTAGTTGATAAAACACCAATCCATTTATAATTACAAGATAAAACATCGTGTAAAATAATGTCAAATACATTGACACTTTTTATAGTTAAACTGAAATAACAATAGTATTAAATCTGTTAGAAAGAAATTTAAAAAAAGATTTTTCTGGATGTGTCGCCTTAATAAATACAGGTTGTTCCAGAATAATTCTCTTGGGCTCATAGAAGATAAAAGCCGGTAAAATTAAGGTTCTGCCGCGATTTTGTAAAAGTTATAGGTGGCCAAATCTAATTTTGATTTTTTTTTTAATATTTCAAAAAGTTTTCTAGCTATCGTAATAAAATTTGGGCTACGTGTTTATGTTATAAAGACAGATACATATTAGAACCAAATTTCATTAAATTTCCTTAACTCAACTATTAATTTTGCTTTAGATGAACAAATAATTAACAATAGTTTTCACAAGTTTACAAATTTTAGAATGTTATAAACGTTTTATTGTCTCTTATTCTTTACATAAATTTTAAAAAATACTTAAAATTATAGGTCATATTGATTAAAAACACTTTACGAGTAATGAAGATGGCAAAATTAAATTTTTTGATATTGTTTAATCTATTTTGCAAGGACACATAAACTAACGTTTTTTGGAATTTTCTGCAAAAATACCAAATAATACGATACTAAGAAAATAATTAGGTAAAATTTTTCTTGATCCATTAATTCAGCCGAATCATTATGTGAAGTAAAAACCGAGGAAAGATGGTGGCTGCTATTTTTAATTCACTTGAAAATATATAGACCAAAAAAAAGAGTAAATTAAAAGATAAGAAAAAGCAAAACTTTAAAAACAAAAAAGTAGGTACCTAATCAATATATAAAAAGGGTATATTAAAAAAAATTTAAAAAAATATCAATTTATCCGATTCTTGGATGGATTATTATAACAGGTCAGAAACAAACGACACTGAAAGTAGTAAAAATTCGAAAAATTCCTGCGCTGGTTAAGAAAGAAAGTTTAAAAAACTTTATGTATGTACCTATGAAAACTGCACTAGATTTTTAGGTTTAATGTGATTTTTGTGATAAACACTACAAAAAATAGTTTTAAAATTTTTTTGTTGCATTTTTATTATAGTGTTTATCTCTCCTATACTCTATAGGATAGATTAACTAAAAAGTGCTATTAGTTTTTATTCTTTTGTTGTCAATATTTTTTATGTTAATAATAGATAAGAAAGTAAACCTTAGGTTACGTTTGATTAAAATATTATGGTTTGTTCATTACCAATTTTCAATAAAAGTGGGCCTTCTTTCTTTGATTTACCTTATAAATATACAGGGTTATTCACATAAGTTAATAAACCTGTCGACCAAAAAATGCAACGAAAACTATTAATCATAAAATTAAGTTGTTATAAGTTGTGTTGTTATAAATAATACACAACAATAAAGAGCAAATAATAAAACGACAGAATGCAAGAACTAAATGCTCTAAAGACAGATATCCTTCTTCTCCAAAAGACGAGATAGCTGGAGTTAGTAAAGTTAGTAAAGTCAGTGTTTTTTTATAATCAATTGTCAAAGTGTCGTCAGGTTGATAATGTCATTGTCAATGACAAATGGTAATTTCGCCATGTTATGTTGCTAGCACTAAATGTCAGTGTCACCGCTTTTGTGTCGATAAATATTTGTGTATAGTTAAATCAGTGAAAATAATATTTGGATATTCATCACAAAATTTACTTCACCACCGAACAGTATTGGACTGTTATTGCTAAACGGTAAAAAAATTCATTAGTACGCTTAACCTAAACTCTGACATAGGGAAAGTATTATAAAGTCGGTTCGTACATGCAGGTTTTAGGGTTGTATAATTATACAGTATGGTTTTTGATGAAATTTTGACACTGACAATTGATTATGAAAAAACCCGTCTATATGTGACATTACGTGAGTCACCCATCCAAAAGATATCTAAAAGATAATAAATATACCTAATCTACGAAAGCAGTTTTGCTAAGCAGCTATCTTGTTGATAAAATGTTATAAAAATAATCTAATATTATTGTTCAGTGTACATAATTTGCAAAAGCTTTCTTGAGGTCTTTTTAACCAAGCACTACGATCGTAGCAATCGCTGGATCTGACAAATATTATTTTTTAAACACTATCGGTCTTTTTGTAAATAATTACACCTTGATTGGCAAATACTGAAATTATTAAGTTGGCAACAATAAATTGGTAATTATCAACATCGCGAACAACTTTGAAAAAATGTGTCAATTTGATAAATCAATCAAAAATGTGAGTTCGTAACTACATACATAACAAGAAATATTTATTATAAAATAAACGAGTTGGTATCAGTGAATGTTTCAGAGTAGAAATGATGCTGACAAGAAAACAAAACATAGAAATGAGTTAATAAAGTGATGGAAATGGAAATATCAAGTGAGGTCGAAGAAATTTTCAATGCAGAAATTTGATCTCGTTACATAAAAAGTACTTATTAAAATTAGAACTCCCTGAAGAACATGAAGTTAGATATTGTGTAGTTATATAAATACCGCAAAACTGTTCCGAAGTTAAACCGAGAGAAGCTTTATCAACGTTTCACTTAATTACATCCATTCTACTCATTAGAAGTAAAGAACTGCTAAAGCATAACTTTTGACCCGAACCAGCAATCCGTCTCATACGCACCCTCCCGAAAACCTCCATATAATTAAGGGAGGTTCCAATTAGCTCAAATATTATGAATTGCACTCTGCAAACGTCAGAAAAATATGCGAAACGGCCGAACCCGATCCGAACCACACGTTTTTAACCTTTTTCTTTCCTCCCTTCTTAAAAAAGGCACATCAGAGTGTCAAATGTGCACCGGTGATTTTACGACTACGTATTTTTTATTGTCCTAAATTTAGAGCCGTAAAGCCGCAAACAAGATTAGATTTTATTGTTTAATGTTTTCAAATCAAGATGCGTAATAAATTTTGGTCGCTCTCAGTAATCTGATCCAGCTTCTTCTAAACTCCCACTCGATGAATTTGTTATTTTTTCGGTGGATTTGCGTGCGAGCGATCCTCTGTTTTCCGTATGTCAGTAGTATAGTACTATTTAAATGGGGCGGCTCGGTTTACAACCAAAATATCAAATACATACAAGGTATCGCGTGTCGTCGTTCATTCATATCAGCGATTTGAAACTCGACCAAGTCACTGAATTAGAATTTGTCAACTTCATTCATAAATTGCCGTCGACACATGACGCTTTTTTCTTTGCTCCGGCTCAATTACATAATTGATGTAAATTGACTCGGCTCTAATTACGGTAATTTTTGTGGGAGATGAGCGGGAAAGACATCATTGCTTTATTTAGATGATAGGATGGGACCACAAACGGCAAGTGTGCTGTCGCCAAATTTCTTCAAATTTCTACTTCAAACTTCTTCGAAAAACACTAACAATAAGTTCTGAAATTCTATACTATCCGACTATCCTCTAATAACCTTTTTTTCTATCAGTCTTAAAAGATATCCATACTAGTTAAATGTGTGTCAAGAATATTTAAAGTTGTTTTAGATAAATATAAAAAAAAAATTTGTTGTAATCAACAGAAATATGGTACATACTGTCTATGGATTAAGTGGACTTTACTTCTTTGAACTATTAATAACAAAAGTTTATCTAATC
This sequence comes from Tribolium confusum, assembly GCA_029207805.1. Classification (NCBI taxonomy): domain Eukaryota; kingdom Metazoa; phylum Arthropoda; class Insecta; order Coleoptera; family Tenebrionidae; genus Tribolium; species Tribolium confusum. The sequence continues at coordinate 9,053,742 of JALGAY010000003.1, forward strand.
ACAGAGACCAGTGCAAAAAACCAAAATTAATTTGGTCGACTAGTTTCGTTTATTACTGAACATCATCAGGACCAAGATAAATATATGTTTCAGTAGCTAGTACCTGACAACAAAAGCACAAACTTTAGGGGGCGAAATCAGCATCTAGATTTATAATTTTTGACGTAAAACTTTGCCTGTTGCTTTTACAATTAGCAAAATTTTGTTTTTGAGTCTTAAAATTGTATAGAATTTTAAGGTTAAAATTAAATTAAAATAAAAATAAAATGTCTTTGTAGTTATAAATTAAAAACGTAAAAGTTTGAGTCCTAAAGTTAAAACACATGTCTCTGTTATCATTATTCATTCAAAGCTTGTTAAAAAGGGTCGTTGCATTTTCATCATTTTAAACTTGGTAAGAAATTTGGCGTTGGTTTCCAAAAGTGTTATAATATTACCTCTGGTTTCCATAATTAGTAAAATGTCGCCTACATTTTTCAATTTTTTGTTTTTATTATTACAAAATGTTTTGTTTTAAATATGAAAACATTTTTGTCTTAATGTTAATTCAAAAGTTGATAATAAATGTAATTTTTGCGTTTCATTTTTTGTAAAATTTTGTCTGGAAAAGTTAAAGTATCGTCTTCTAGAATTAGTAAATTTACGCTTGTCTTTTATAATTAGTGGAATGTCGCTTTACGCTCCCAATATTAAAAAATAAGTTATTGTTCTTATTGTCAGCTTGCAAAACAACTAGCTTTTTTTTGTTTGTTTGTGATGTTAATTTAAAAATTGTCAAAAAATGTTGCTTTCTGCATCTATTTTTTTCCCTTTTATTTTGTATTGATTTGAAAACTGTTATATATAATATTGCCTCTGACTTCCAACACTGGTAAAATCACTTTTTGGTTTTGAAAAATATAAAACTACTTTACAGTTGTGTTGTGATACCTTAGTAGAAGAGGAGAATACTTTATGCATGCTATGGTAAAATAACGAGATTACACTGAGCAATTTGAAACACTTAAAAATCAATGTTGCTTATACAGTAACTAAGTATATAGAGACAAATTTTACAGTGTATATTTTACACTGTAACTACTCAATAAAATAGAAAATCGACAACTATAAAGTAAAAAAATAAAAGCACTTTTTTGAAAACTCTGACAATTAACTCTAAAATTAATAAAATAATTACAACATCAAAACCATTTTTTTTTGTTTTCTACTTCTATAAATTAACATTTTAAAAAGTGGCAAGTAAAAATTTTGACCTGGATGCTAATAATCTTAGCTATAGCTTAGAAATTATCCCAGATCCGTCTTTAATCTTTTTTTATGAAATGCTAAATGAATGAGATAGAAAATCACCAAATTTTTGAATGTCGTGATTTTAAAACTTAAAAAATTTTGCTGTCAAAACTGTCAATATTTTATTATTTATTATTACACTTACAATTTAAGTCAAGTGAAAAAGTAACTTTATTCTATATTTTTATTATATATTTATTTATGTGATGGTGTTTTTTATTCATTTTTATTGTGATATTAAAACTTTTGTACGTAATTCAAGGCACCTCTAATACTTAAAAAAAGATAGTGTATTTACCAAATCGTATCTTTGTGGAATAACTAAATAATTATACACGTAGGATTGTTTACTAGAAAAAATTATATTAAAAGATCACTGACTAACTCTATTGCCACGATTTTAGGATTTATTATTATAAAAATAAAAGTTAAATGATTAAAACCATTGATATCATATTATTTGTTATTTAAAAATCTTTTCATTAATAATTAATTAATTGACGACGATATAGTAGATTAATATTCACTGAGAGAAAAATAAGCTCTTTTAGCTTTAGAGAAAAGATTTGCAAAGTTAAAATAGCAAATTTTTCTCAGTCCTAGTTTAGAATATTTGTTTAATTAGGCAATAGGGCATTATTTATGTCTAAATTTCCGTGCTTTTGTAATCTGCTTAAAGATAAAATAGTATATATTATACTTTTTCTATCAGAAATAGAAATAGTGACTGAAATTGTAAATCTAACTAACAAAAACCTCCTACTTATACTATTTATTACGATTTACGACATCTCTAATCTTGCATTGGCAAAACCGAAGGAAAAGGAGCTATACCAACAGATGATTCTGTTCGGTTTTACCTGTAAAAAATTAGAAATGTCACAAATTGTAATAATGCTAATAGTTCAAGTGGGAGGTCTTTGTTGATAACATTTATAATTTACGAGTAAATCACTATTTCTATTTTTCATGAAGTATAATACATATACAGGTAATTTTTTTATTTGCTCCCGCCTGTGATTTCAAAAATAGGCAACACGTTATACAAATAATAAGCAACTTTAAGAAAACTACAAATGATCCAAATGAACTGAATCTGGAAGCACTTTAAAGATATTATCAACAATGTTGACATTAATTCACAACCCTCTATGCCTTAATTTTGATAATAAAATTTTAAAAAACTAGCAAAGTATAATGTGTTTCCTATTTTTGGAGTTTCAGGCGGAAGCATATAAAAAAATCACCCTGGATACATATGATGTACCATATATGTATACATATATCATTCAGAATAGATGTTCTTGTGCTTCGTCCAGTTGCCAGCCTCCACTTTGTATGGCCTTCAACCTCTGGCCTTAACTCAAAAAGATTCACTTCTACTTTAATAATATAATTTATGTAATATTTTTATAAAATTATTGTTAAGTAGTTGCTTATACAAACACAAAAAAATATACCAATTATACTTCTTCTACTGTGTGTTAAAAAGAAATCAAAATTATATTTTACACCTGAATTTTTTAACATTCTACAGTTTTTAGAAATTTTTTGTTAAATTTTAATTATTATTGCTACTGTTGCTACTGCTATAATAATCTCCTACAAGAAAAAACTTTTTTATTATTCATTACAAACCGTAAAGATAGGTTTGGTGCTAAAACTTAGGCTTTTGAGGATATTAAAGAATCCTCATCTGCTGACAAGTCTTGGTTTTTATCCTGGAAAAACTCATAAATTTCAGTTAGTATTTGGCTTCCATTTTTTGTGCATATCCCGCGTCGAGACAACATTAAAATATTTGACCCAGATGTCCCATGTCACATTTCGCTCTAAACTAAGCATTCCTGGTCCCGTGTTGTGGTTTGTTCGTGACCATCATCAACAACGAACCATGCACCTCTTGTCGACCTTTATAATAAATTTTCACCGTGGCAAATTCGATTAGAACCGTATCGGCAACCAATTTCCGAATCGAACTACCTCAACACCGTTCCCAATCAAAAAATAAATAATTGAGTGTGCGGTACAGCTTTCATTTATTTTGTCAGTGATTTCGTTTAAGGGTTGACTGCCATGAAATTGAGTAACGAGAATGTGGCTGGGATTGGCAATATATTATTAGCACGGTGGGAGGATGGAGGAAAAAGTGACGGGGTAGTATGTAATATTGCAGATAAGGTATTGCAAATTGTAGAGTTGGTTCGGATAAACATGGTGTAATGTGATGCTGTCGACGAGAAAGACGTTGTCGTTTTATGTAGTCGATACTTATGGATATGTCTGGTAGACATGCTTGTGCATTATTGAATATGAACATTGATTAGGGACATGGAGATTGGAGATATTCTTAGAGTTTATAAAGCTGTTGCTATTAGCCTTCCTCGTGAAATTTTTTACATGCGTTGTAAAACGTGCTTTAAGTGAATTAGGGTAATCATAAATAATAAAATTTGTTTCAATAATTAAATAAACTAATGAATAGTTAGTTACTGCATAATAAAATTCTTAAACAAATAATGAAATATACAATAACAAATTTATATTCTCAATAATTTATCAGAAAACAAGTTTTGATACTGAAATGTAATGAGAATGTACAAAATACAAATTATCTTTATGATTATCTTATACGTACATTTATTTATGTGTTAATAATGGCTTGTTGTTGCTTATCCCTACATACTAAATAATTTGTAAATATGTAAATAAATACTTCAAATTTTGACATTGATAACTAAATAAAAAAACTTGAACCACCTTTTCTTGTTAATTCTGCCGTTAAACTGTTCATTAAAATGTTTTCATATCTATTCAAGCTCTAATTTTTGCTTATCTGTTTGATAAAATAATGTTTTGGCTATATGTATAGAATCTGGTTTATTACTTTTTGATAACTAATACATTTATTTTTTAATAAAATACTCAATTTTAATGACAAGAAATTGGACTAAGTGAAGAAGTTCTTAAAACAATTTTTTTTTCAGTTACGACTTCTATGTTAAAAGGGCAGTAATGTCATCGTGACCGATATTGTGATTATGGATAAATGTAACAATATCGTTGTTTAGTTGCTTTATACACTTTTTTATGTCATTGTCCATTGTCCAATTTGATATTCGGATTATTTTGCAACGAATTATTATACTGGTGTAAAATCTATCGAGCGTTTTAGAATGACTAACATCTCAAATAGATGTAAAAATTTAAAAGAGATTGTTTCCATCTTAACGAAATCTAATCAAATCGAGATTTTAAGCAAACATACAGATTTCTGGTGTAAAAGGAGCAAGATTTTTAACAAATTTCTATGTTTTTACGTGGATTTCTTAAGATTTCTTATTAGATTTGTGAATTTACGGAGATTTACATAGAATTTCTAAGCATTTTTAAGGGATTTCTAGAGAACTCCTAAACAAGAGTGGCTAACCTTCATTCACAAGAAGCATTTATTTCGCTTGATATTTAGGAAAAATTTCAGTAGACTGTAGAAGACAAATGACGATTATTTTTGAGTAATAATAAACATCCAATATTTTTTTAAAACTTTCCAAATGTTCCATTCCATACATTTATCATTTATTCAACAATTCATTTTTTTAATGGATCGCTGAAGTATATACAACCAACCACTTTTATGGCTACAAAAACTTTTTCACATTCTTAAAATTGATGATATAATTTTGTACCAAATTTAGGATATTAATTATTATTTAGAAATATTAATTACTGATCGGTTCTATTTGACGTCCTAATCTCCTGACTAATTTTATTTAAAAAATGATATGACTGACTTTAAAAACGCTGTAGAGTCTAAGTTTAACAAGAAAAAATTTGAAAAATGAAGATATTTAAATCTACTGTAGGTTGCTCGTTAATGATCTGCTGATTAAGCGATTATTGGTAAAACAAGTAAATAGTTTTAAAATCTTTAATTAAGTAAGTAATACAGACCGTTCAATTTTTTTTAAGATCAACTCTTGCTGTGCAATTTGACTTGACAGATTTTTATTGTCTTTGATTTATTTTGAACAATTATTATTGAACGCTTTATTTGAACTTTCAAATGTGTGAAACATTTAATTTTTTTTTTTTGGAAAAAAACTTATAAATGTACAAAATTAGTGTTCACCGTGAAGTATAAAACATTTATTACTGAATCGTATATTCGAAATGAGGTTAAAATTGAGGGGGAATAGAACTTTAACATTGGTGCTTGTTTGGAAAAACTTTGCCAAAAATTTCCTAATTCTTTTTTATAGTTTCTAATTTTTACAATGTTGTTCTAAACACTGTACAATTGTATCGTGAAACTGAAAATGTACATCACAAAAAAGTGCTGGACGACTAACACTGTGTACAAATAATGTTGTAGAACCGTTTCTGTAATTAAAAAACAAAACTTACTTTATGACAGAATGACGGTTGGTTTTTTATTGCCTTATAGTTAGAGTTTTTAATTTCTACCAACTGTTTCATTGACGTAAATAGTTTTAACTTGGTTTTCGTTTATAGTACCTACTGTTCTCACAGCTATAATGTTAATTTTTCTAAACATTTTTATTGATCTATTTTTAAGTGATTTACAAGATTACATTACATTTACAATTACAGGCGTGAAAGTAGGTAAAATTTATTTTGTACTTATATTCGGGTGGATCAATTATTGGTGAATGCGAAGAGAACGTCTATACATGGATAATACCTCTGTCCTTTCAACTTTTTCTCTAGACTGTCATTTTCGTATTACTAGCCTTGCTCGATTAAGCAAAGCACACCTAGCTACTTCTAATTCAGATTATTCTCATTCTTATCAAGTATTTACAACATACTTTATTAAATTTAATTTAACAAATTTGTATTTCGGAAATAGCAAACTTTCTGCATATAAATGGCAATATTTTGTACATGTACATACACCGTGGTTGGTAAAAAGTCAAGAAATGTTATTTTGAAAAGTTTTGATTTCCAATGTACAAAGTATTCTAGAATTATTTGGCACAAATTTTACCACAATTATTCTAGATTAGTAGAAAATGCATGCGGCGCTTCTGTAAAAACTTAGGTACAGCTGACTAAAATTGACGATTTTGAGTAGTTTTTTTAATATTTCAAAAAGTTTAAAAGTTATAGCAATTAAATTTTATACATAAACAGTTTATCGCAAAATGTTTATATTATTAAGATAAATATAGGAACCAAATTTCATAAAAATTGAGTTTACTAGAAAATTATAAGAAACATTATTTTTTGTTTCTTATAAAAATTTGAAAAAATACACCACATTTGAGTTAAATTAAAAAAAACCAATTAGATGCACAAACAGTGCTTTAGAAAACAACACTTAAAAAATTAGAAAATATAAAAGCTATAAATTATAAAATAAAAAAATAAACCACTAATACTTGTTAAATTGTTGTGCTGTTAGTTAATAATTTAACGTGTCTTCCATTTCTCAAAATATGTTCTTAGGAAGTAGGTTGGTATTTAACAAAATATATTTCAAAATATTTTATAAAAACAAAAGTAACAGGTTAATATTAAAATAAATAAAAATAATTTATACAAGTGTTAATAACTTCTATTGCGTATTCTATACCCTATCATTTTTTCAAAAACTACAAAAAACACTTTTTTACATTGCAAGAAAATGCTTTTTAGTTAGATATTTATATATTTAAATTATTTTTAAAACTTTATAACAGCAACTATTCATTATAATAAACTTTTTTGTGCAAGCATTAGAATAGCAAATATAAAAATTAAAAATGTTATTCTATAATCACCGACTTTACTAGTCTGTGCCTTAAAAAGATTGCCATTTATTTGCGGGACATTTTCCATGCAAGGTCTCAAAATTTGAGGACAATTAAAATGTACATATTTCTTTAATGTTAGAAATGCTCCAGTAATTAAAAAAAATTTCATTTTTTGTAGTATTCAAGGTACAAATTTTAAAGTTACATTTCTGGTTACCCCTATTTTTTCAAGTCTTTTTGTAGCATTTAATCTACAGTTTATCACATTTTTTGAAATGGTTTTATTGTTGATTTTGTTTTAAAAAATTATCTGACAAGATAATATTTTAAGCTTCCCCATTGTACGCGTTATTTTTGAGATAAAATCACAGGTGTTTTAAGCGATTTCTTATGAATTTTACATAGTTTTACTGTAAATGTACACAAAAGTTGCACAGTTGACAAGAGTCGATGTAAACACAGTAAGAAATAAGTTTTTCACCCAAAATTTGAGCGAAAAAAATTGATAATAGGTTGCTTGTAAGTGTCAACCGATTGGTAGTAAAACAAAGTAAAAATTGATTTTTGCAAGTTATTCCGTGAGCCTGGGGTTTTGAGGTACTTTCAAACAGATAAGGTTCTAAGATCTATTTTCTCTCTATTTTATGCTCTTCTGCGTGATTCAGTTATTGAAAACTAAGATTTTATTTAAACGAATTAAGGTAGGTTATGTTCGAAAAGCTTAAAATAATTTCAATTAATTAACAAAAAACAATCAACTCAAATAACATTCAGAAGAAATAGTTATTACTTACTTAATTATTTAAAAAAATATTAATTTGTATTACCACCAATTGCTTAATCAGCTGATTACTAGCACACGCTACCTACAGTATAATTAAATATTTTTTTATTTTTTGTTATTCTTAGACTCTACAGTGTTTTTTAAAGCAGTCATAATTATTTTGACATCATTTTTTATTTAAAATTAGTCAGGACGTGTCAAGTGCGGGACCAATTAATAACACTAGTCTACAAAATTAAACTTTAGGTTTGTCCTTCGAATGAAATATATTTTTTTGCATTAGCTATACTAAGGGTAGTTAATACATATTTTTTTGTTTTCCGCTAGCACGTCACACTTTTCAAAAAAAAATATTTTTTTTACTTTTTTATATAAAATGTCATTATTTAACCGGACGATGACGACTATACTTTTAAACTGCTCTAAGAGTTTTTGCCCTAAGAAACGCGGTTTAAAAGTTATATTCAAAAAAGATGTTAACTTTCAATAGTTTTGTTGTTCGCAAAATGTCATTCTTTCTGGGGTATACTTCTTCTAAAATTATTTAAAAAATAAAGTTATTAATTTTATGAGTGGCGTTACCATTTCTTCATAATTTTTTTCCGGAAAACTTTGGAAGTATGAGTGATGTTTATAATCTTGATGAAGTCGCTCGCCATGTTTATGGGGAGCGACTTTATCAAGATCTGAAAGTATTTGCAAAAAATATCAAGGTTTTTGGGTTCAGAACATGCTAGGCTATTGAATAACTTAAATAATTTTATTTTTTAAATAATTCTAGAAGAAGTATACCTCAGAAAAAATAACATTTTGCGAACAACAAAACTGTTGAAAGTTAACATCTTTTTTTGGTTATAACTTTTAAACCGCGTTTCTTATATGGCAAAAACTCTTAGAGCAATTTAAAGACCATACAATTTTGTGCCTAATACCTATCTCATACTTAAAATTGGTCTACAAATATAGTCGTCATCGTCAGTCAAATAATGACATTTTATATAAAAAAGTGAAAAACAAAACGTTTTTTTCTGAGAAGTGTGACGTGCTAGCGAAAAACAAAAAAATATGTATTAGCTACCCTTAGTAGCTTATGCGAAAAAAATATATTTCATTCGAAGGACAAAACTAAACTTTAATTTTGTAGACTAGTGTAATCATTATCATAATCTGTCTTTTCTCATTTGTTTACATAAAAGCGGTTGGCTCCATACATTTCAGCGATCTTTTATTTAAAAAAAATATTCTTGGATGAATAGTGAATGTCTGTAATGCTAATTTTGGAAAGTTTTTAAAAATATGTAAATTTATTATTACTGATAAACAATCTTCATTTGTCTTCTACAATCTACTGTATTTTTTACTGAGTATTAGGAATTGTAACAGTAACCCACTTTGTCACGTCCAAAAAAGGTACCTAATTTCTAGATCGTATGTCATTTGACACCAAGTGGTCCCCGTTGGCGCTAACCTCCTCACCTATTTTGACACAGTTAACGCAAACGTTTAATTCTCCTAAAAGCCGCCGATCTAGTCTTGAAACCAGTACTTAAATAAACCCCTAAAAGCCTCTCGCAACAGCCTATAATAAACACATTGTGTTTATTTCCGGTGATTTCGGGTATAAAAGCGGAAGGGTCGAATGTATTTATTAAGATTTTATCGCGCTCCAATACGAGAAAAACAAGCTTTCGTTCAGATTTCGCCATCTGTCCGAATCTTTTCCCAAACTTCCTGTTTTTCTTGAATTTTTTCTGCTATGGCTCCTCAAGAACAGGTATTCCTCCGCTTATTATCCACAATAAAACAATAATTATCCAGCACACTATTGGAGCCCGGAGTATCCTCGCCATTGGTTCCGAAAGCTCGCTGTTAGTTCGGACTCCTTCCACCAGAGAGGTGTGCGTTCACCCCTCCTCCTCGTTCCTAGCGAGGGCTTTCTCGCTTTCAGTCTGCTTTAAGCGACCAAGGAGTGAAAGTCACAGGACCATCGGGTGATTTGAAATTGTGATTTTGATTTTGGCGATGTAACGCAGTGTGTAGAGCTTTCGGAACTTGTGAAAAGTGACCCTTTTGGAAACTATGATCGGAGTTTGAGTGATTAAATCGCGAGCCGACGGGTACCATTATGGTGACTATAATGCCTTGCAATTACCTCAATGCCCAATCGACACGATGCGCGATAATCGATAAGATGTGCGAACCAAAGGTATAGGAATGGCCGAAGTTCTTTCATTGAAATTACTCCACACTTTCGTTTCAGGTGAAGCGGCCAAGGCCTGATGCAACTTCGGATCCTGATCGCGATCGGTAAGTTTTTTTCAGAAAAGCTTTAACATGGCCCTTGCTTGTTGTTCTACCGTGAGCATTCTATTTTACATATACGACCGACTTTATTATTACAAGGCTCAAGTCTCTTGTCATCTGATAAAGGCTTGTTAGTCGCCACTTTGACAGAGTAATGTTCTTGTAACTGTTGTCAAATGGGTGCACTTCCATTTTAATCCGCGAATAGGGGGCGATATTTATTATCTTGAGTTTAATTCGTTCACCCTGTCAAGCGTAAAGGTTGACCTTTTGTGGCGAAGGCAATCGTAAAAATTGCAAAACCATTTCAAAAATGAAGTGAGGAAATCGGACAGCTCGTCTACTGCATTCAACAGTCGCAATCAAAATTTATATTAATATAAGAGAGCTATGAATATTTATCGACTAATGAGCTAATTTCAAGTTGAGATACTACCGGTATCGCAAATTTTAATACTTTTCCATACAACCAATAACAGATCCATTTTTTTTAAATTTTCCTTGGAAACGAAGATACTACCGGTATTATCTCAGTTTGAAATTAGCCCAATTGTCTTTTTTTGTCATCATATTTATTAAAAAGTTAGGGAGTTAAAATTCTGTGAATTTGACAAACAATAGATACCGTGATTAGCTTTCATAAACTTAAAGAAGATCCAATTCATTCTTATTAAAAACGTGTCCTAAGAATTCATCTTGGTTAACTAAAGATTTATATAATTTTTTGCGGTTGAAAGAAACATTTATCAAATTTTAGTTTGGTTTCACATTAATTTCCATAATGCAGCATTTTTACATATCACTGCTTTATAATATTTCAAGTGTTTTACTAAACGTGTACTTATCATAAACTAGAATCTTAATAAAATTCGTAGAAATGGGAAAAGAATTTACATAAATAAAAAACTTATGTAATACTTAAAACTTTATTTTTGTAAAATCGTAATTCAGGTAAAATTTATTTTTCTGTTGATCGTTTACATATAAGGGTTATTAATGTACTCCAAGTCACTCTAAGGAGTTGGTTAAACACGACCTGTTAATACCAACCATACAAACTAAAATTTTAACATTTATAAACTGTCATAACCACAAAAAAATTATAAAAACGGTACGTTTGAAGATTCATTGGCTCTTTTTCGTATCTCTGGTAGAGTGATATTTAAAATTTCTTCCACATTTTTAACAGTAACACCACTATCAAATAATAATGACAGCACAATGAAACTAATACTAATAACTGAAATTTTTTTTGAGGTGAATTGTAATCAACACAAAAATGTTTCGATTATTAATCGCCTTCATTAACAAACTTGTTGGTTAAATAACTATTAAGTGTCCAAAATATTATTATAGACATGTTTTTGTTTGATTAATCTGTAGTTTGACTAAAATACTTTTCAGAAAGTATGCGCACAATGTCTATTAAAATGATAAATAAAAAAATAGGTTTGAAAAAATTGAAAAATACTATTTGCAATAATAAATTTGGAACTTCGAATTTTGACATTGATATAAAAATGTGCAAAGTAACCTTTAATTTTTGTTTCCATTATGCACCATTACAGTATCAGTCACGATGACATTAAACCTAATGTTAAAATTGACAAGAAAGGTTAGTTTACATGACTTTTCTTGTTAATGTCCAAATTTGCTGTTACAAATTTATTGTCGCGGTTCACAGTTATAGAAGAGCCGATTGCATAAACGTCAAACAGAATTGATCAGAGATTAAACTTTGATTAATTTACAATAAGGTGCCCTGATTGTTTAAAATGAGGTAATCCGAGTTTAATCTGTGATCAATTTTAATTAGCCAATTCAACTAGCCTATAAACTTTTATTTTTAAATTACTATTAATCTTATTTTATTATTACTGAATAGAGTACGTTAGTGATTAGTAAATTGGTCAATGTTAAGAACGTTATACATGTACTGTTGGATTTTTAAAAGATGAGCGGTCCCAGCGATGTAGTCTCCTGTACCTATTGCAACAGCGCGCAAATGTTTTTCTGCAATGAATCTGTGTTGATTATCGAATCGCTTACTTCTAAGGTGGACTGGATAAATCACAATTACAGATTCGCGAAGACACTATGCTTGCCACAAATGTGTTACTGTAGCCGGCTAAATAAAATTCTCCGAAACGATTAATTGATTTCTGCATCCAAAACAATCTATTGGCGTATCAGATACAGCGTCTCCGGATAAATCAATAATAATTTTTTACGTTTATTACTTTGTTACGTTTATTATTTATTATAAATTTGTTATGTATCTTTAATTTCTTAAAATTCAGAACTTCAACGTTTTTGTATTTTGATACGCCTATAAACTCTGCGAAATCATGCGGAATATATCACACATCGTCTAATGACTCCCTTTCCGCTCCGCTCTTCTTTAACTGTCCTGAGTGTACAGGCTGTCACTTGTACCAACATCATTAGAAATACATCATACTTACAAAATATACCATACGTTTATTATAATTTTTGATCAGAGGCTGTCATGAGAAACAAATATTCTAAAACCGTAGGGCGTAACTTATTTCACTTGATAATAAAATCATTTTACTGTCACTCACAAAGGGATTTGTTTTTGATTGTCCAGCACCTTTCTTCCGATTTATGCTGCCAGTCTCTCGAAAGGACGTGATAGTGTTTTTCAAACTGGTATAAAAATTTGACTCTGTTATGATTTTTTCTGGAAATTTCTCCCGAAACTCGTCAAAACAAAGTCTGGATGAGTAAACCCATTCTCCGTTCGCTAAATGCCCATTACGAAAATATGATTCCACTAAAAAAATCATTTGTTCTGCAGTAAACCCCATAATTCAAATCAAATCTAAATTTTACTTTTGACAGTGACAGCAAAATGACATTTACGAAAGTAATTAATCTAGGCGCTACGTTTTTAGAATTTTTGTTTCTCATCTATTTCTGATCAAAAATTATAAAAAACTATAGTAGGAAGAATCATTAAATATTTTTATTTCTATCTTTTAATAACATATTATTTTACATGTTGAGATCCATTTTTTGTAAAATATTTTTATTTTTGTGAGAGTTGCATCTTTTCTATTTTTAGCATTTAAAAAATACGTTTTTTCTAAAAAAATTAGATTGTAAAAATCAACTACTTTATAACATATTTTCAAATTTTTAAGATAATTACATAAGAGAAGATTAGAAAAGAATACACTTATTACACTTTGAAATAAACAAAAGGTTTTCTAAAATTTGGAAAACCAATTAACTGTTAAAGCACCTCAAAACTCTCGTGCCAATGTTTGTACAGCGAATGTCGTGAAATTCCCGTAGAAAATTCTGCGTCATCTAGGTATAGCTAGGCTAAGTATACCTAGATATTATTGAAAAACCATACTATGCCACCCTAAAACCTGTATTTACTTTATAACATTTTTTTCATGGCAGAGTTCAAGTTATGCAATTTCTTTTACCTTTTAGCAACAACAATCCAGTAGGTACCTACTGTTGGGTGGTGAAGTAAATTTTGTTTTAAATCCAAACATTATTTTCAGTGCTTAACTACTCACAAATATTTATCGAGACAAATATGGTGAAATTACCATATTTGGTATTAACGAAGGGCAGTACACACTTTGACAATTGATAAAAAAATCTTTATCTAGATATATACAGGGTGATTTTTTATCTGTTCCCGCCCGAAACTCTAAAAATAGGCAACACGTTATACAAACGAAAAGTTATTAATTAATTAAATAATGTGGCAGCAAATGATCCAAATAAATTGACTCTGGAAGCACTGTTAAAGGTATTATCAACAATATTGACATTAATTCACAACTCTAAAGGCCTTAATTTTGAAAATAAATTTTTCAAAGTATAATGTGTTGCCTATTTTTAAAGTTTCGGGCGGGAACAGATAACAAAATCAGCCTGTATATATCTGAAAGTGGTTATCCATTTATACAAAAGTTCAGAAAATCTCGAAAGTTTCAATTCACTAATTTTATTTTTTATTAAAAGCGCTTAACCTCAAAGAGTTAAAAATAAGTTAAAAAAGTTAAAGTGCAATAAGTTAAAAAAAAATTGGAAAAAATTAGAACAAAATGTCGTTATTTTGACATTCAAGCATTCCAAACAATTATTTTCAGTCTTAATATAATTTTTTGTTGATCGTTTATTAATTTCAATATTAATGCATTATTTTATTTAAAAAAGGATGTATTAATAGACATTATTAATATTCCCTTTTTTATTAAGTAACTGTTTTTGTGATTTTAACGTTTTGATGACATTTTAATATAGACTAATTATACTCATGGTTGTACTCATAAAAATAAAAAAACAATGACAGACTTTAACATCATACATTTTAATTAACAATTTTTATACATAATTATATTTTAGCAAACGTGATTTTTGCGTCAAATTGAAAATGTATGAACTTGACGTTATTGTCTTCTGATAGTCTTTGTAGAAAAGTGAATGAGTCTTATCTTTATTGATGCGATGAAATGATGAAACCGCTAGGAATTTCACGTCACATAGATCATAGAGTCTTTAATCCAAAAGTTGTTGGAATTAAACTTAATTTAACTTATTCGAGAAGATGAATTTTGTTTGCAACACGAGCGAAGAAGTTATGAATGAAGTACATATCAAAGGTTTGTACCTCATTGTAAATTTCTTCTTGTTGCAAATTTTATTTTTTTTCAAATTGATTTTTTTTTTTTGTTTTATAAGATTTCGGAATTTCGTAATTTTAACTAACATTACCAAATTAATTAAATACCAACATCGCAAAGCAAATGTTTTTTACTTCAGATTGGGAATCTAAAAAAAAACATTGCACTGTGGCAAAACCTTTTTCCCAAGCGAAGGGAATGACTGGAAATAGCTTCTCATAAGCGATGAGTACAAAAAAGTAAAAACCCGCCCTCGATAGGAGGTACGACGCGTTAAAAATCAAATCAAAATTAAAAGAACAGTTTCTGGCTAGAATGTCCTATTCGCGGTGATATTAAGCCAAAACGACTTCTGAGAAAAATTTTAGGCACTGTATACCAGTGAAGTAAGCATTGTCACGTTCACGTTAAAACGATAAACAAAAATAGTTTATTTTAATACAAATATTGTACACTCACGATTTACAACTAACTTAGTTTTGAACTTCCATGCGTTTCCGGATTTTCAATTTCAAATAAATTAGGTACCTAATTAATTATAGGTAATTTTCTTTAGAATTAGTTCGATCTTAACGTAACTAATTTTTTTAATACAAAATCATTGGCGGTTTTGAGTCAAACTGAAGACCAAGTTATTTGTAATGATGCCTTCCTACTTTTGATAACATTGTTTGAAGTTTCAGGTTGGGGTATTGTGCAATTTATAATTTTGTCTTACGTCTTTTTGCTATGTTGGTTTTGACGTTTTTGACTGAAAGCCACCTACCTTTGTACTTGCAAATATAAAACACGTTATTGTTTAATATTTCTGAGCTTGAAATTGATTAAACCCTACAACGTGGTTTTTCGGGCATTTTAATGTGTTGTTGATAGAACTTTAAAATGAAATCTACCAATAACGTATTACATGGGTATGTCTTTGAAACGCTTTCATAACTTCATTTCCAACAAAAATTTTTAAATTGCCACAATATTTCGTTCAAAATTAAACTAATTTTAATTGACAGCACCAACATGACGCTGACATTAATTGATACCTAAAAAAAATAATAAATCACAGAAACTGTATCGGATTGGTTGCTATACTTCTTTTGTCCGCCATATTTGAAACGATTGTAGCGCCTTTATCAGTTATTATTTTTGCCGGTAACTTAAAGTTATCACAAGTGCTAAGAAACTTCATATATTTTCAACAGATTTAATATTGTATAATGTAATTAAACAAGTCGTATATTGTCACACGTTGTGCATTGTTATCTTCATTTATAGTGCATTAAATATTGGAGAATCCAATTACATTATTGTTTATAAAGGCTTCTGCAAACTGTACGACGAAAATTTAATTAATGGAATTAATGAATACAATGGAAATATTTTTATATTATGTAACTAGTCGGTTTTAAACACGAGGTGTTTTTTGTTAAGATATTTATTTAGTTTAATTGAGTAATAGCCACTAGAATGAGTTTTGGAGTTGACCTCCAAATTTTTACAGCTCTCTTGTTTTCAAAAACACATTTTCGAACACCTTATGTTTTAATTATTGCAGATTAAATAGAAATAGTATGTTGTTTTTCTACTTACATTTTTAAAATAATTATAAGCTGTGTAACTAAAGATTTCCAGTACCCACAAGTTTCGAAAAACGGACGAATTAACTGAAAGGCGACGTGTTTTTTGCAACCAGTACTCCATTTAAAGAACCTACTTAAAATAATGATTATAGACAGACATACGAGTATTTCCAACAAAATCTTTACCAACTACGAGAGAAACAAAATGGGCTTAATTTCCGAAATTTGCAATATCTCATTCTAAAAGTACTTGAACGATACAATGCAGGAAATCAAATTATTTTTTTTTTGAAGTTGAATTAATTTGACTTTTGATTTGACTTCTCGAAACCCTAAGCCATGTGGTCAGTAATCTGTGCTATTATATCCATTATATTATACTATCATAATTTATGTCAATTTAACTTGGTTGTTTGTAGCTTGTGTTGCATTTTTAACTCAGTAGTATCATCATGAACAACACTATGTATACAGATTTAATATTTTTTAAACGATTTTTTTAGTTTTCATTTCAAAAAATGTCAAACGAGCAATAAAAATATTATGGTATCCCCAGAAACGACAAAAAAGTTGATTATTTTTAATTTATTATTAATTTCTTTTGATTTAAAGAACCAAATAAATGCAAAATAAAATAAAAAGTTGTATGTAACAGGCGCATAAACGTCACTAAATGACCCGCGGGATTTAAAAGCCCTCCTACGTCGGGCTTTGAACATTTTCTCATGCAATAACTTTCTTTATTAAACTCTTAATACATATATAATTATTATTTTCTTAGTACAATAAAGAGTTACTTTACAGCTGGAAAGCTGTACAATTTTACTACTTTTTGCACGTACTCGCTTGTTGCAAGTTCAATTAAAACTTATGTAAGATTATCGATTTTTCTTATTTAAGGGTGACAGTTCCGTTTTCAAACATAGTGTGTTTTTAAAATTAATATTTGAAACTAAACAGATAATACACTGAGAGGAGAAGCTTGGAAAAAACTATTCTAAGCGAATAATTTTGCAGACCAAATTATTTAGACTGAACCTGTTTTTGTTACTCATGCAAATTATTTTTCTAATGAGCTGATTTCAAGTTGGGATACTACCGGTAGTATCGCAAATTTTAATAAGTTTCCAAAGCAACAATCAATTACAACGACGAAAATTTTAAATTTCCATAGAAACAAAGATACTACCGGTATTATCTCAACTTGAAATCAGCCCATTAGTATATAACTTTATTTTTCTCCCTATTTCCTTTTTTTCAAAAAAATTTTTGGCGAGTGACTGATCATATATTTTGGTTATCGCTGGTCTTACGTTAATTGTTACGTCAATTTTTTAAAGCTTATTCTTAGAATTACAGTTCTTCAGTCTTGTTTAAGTGGGAAAACGATGTAGTCATACTTATAAATAATTTAAAATTAATAGTTACAAACTCTCTAATTGTTACATTTGTTTAAAAAATAAAATAATTGTTTTCACGATAATTAATAATTGTGTATTTATCTTTGTGTAATCCTTATTTAAAGTTAATCATCGACATCCTTCTAGAAGTGACTCGATATAAATTTATGTTATTAAACGTCAGTTTATTTTGACCGCAAGAGATAACTACTTCAAAGGCCTGGTTATCAAATGAGTGACCGGTCGTGTAATAAAAATGGCGGCTTGAGAGGGGAACTTTTGGTATTTCAAATGACTATCTTGCATTATGCAAATGTTGATGGTTTTTGAGATATACGACGTAGAAATTTTTTCTCAAAAAACATAATTTTTGAGAAACACGAAGCATGACAACATTGTTTTTTGAGAAAAAAACTCTATATTATATATCTCCATAACCATAAACATTTGAATAAGGCAAATTTGGTTTTTTAGCATGCGCTCAAAAACCTCTTAAAATTTGTAAAGTAACTTTAAAGACACCCTCCTGTTCATACATGATTATCTTAGATCACTTTATTTTTTTAATTTTTAATCACATAAAATCTCACAATGCTCTAGTTTTTGAGATAAAGAGCAATCTAAAACTTGTGGAATCAAAAGAGGCTTAGATAAAATAAGCTTTGTTCATTTAAAATTAATTAAAACTGTTATCTTAGTTTACAGAAATCATTGTGCGAAATTCTGTTACAAAATAAGTTAAATAGTCTACGGTTTGTGCTTTCTAGCATTTCCATATAGTCAGCAGCAGTTACAGTAACAACAAATTAATATTAGTTTTCGAGGGAGGTATCAAAGTAAAAAAAATTTAAATTCCATTCTGAACTTGTGACATTTTAAAAGACTTACAAATCTCAGACATGACTACTGTATCTACTTCTTTTTCTCATGGCTAACTGAGATTCTAGGACTTTTGGATCTCTTCTTATTTTGAAAAGGCAAATTAAGAATACTACGAGAAAAGTGTAACAGAAATTCGTTCTCTGTAACAGAAAGAGAAATTTTTAAATTTTAATTTAATTAATTAATTAAATTTAGATCATAGGCATGTATTAAATCATTTGTAGGTATGTACTATTGCACACATAAGTAGAGATCACCCTGCAAAAAAAGAGAGGCTCTTATAAATTTCGACCAATGTCAATTTGAACATGTAAACAGTAATCAGTAATATAAGTAACGATGCAGCTTGCACAAAAATGTTTTTTTTTAAATTTCAACCGCTCTCAGTATTTCAAAAGATATCACTTGTACATTTTTTTCACACTTTGGAGGGTTCAGTATCTAACAATTGTTAATAACTAATGTCAGCATGTCTCCATCAGACCCTTGTGGGTTTTCATATTTTACGTTTTAACAAAAAAATTTGCCTTATTTCTTACTCAAGTTTTGTATCTGGAAAGGTAATGGACTGTTTAGAATGTTTCTGTGGTTTTAGTACTTTAAAGATTTAAAAGCTTGTCAAAATTCCTTGTACAATTTCTCTAATTTATTATTTGAAATTTTGCCATAGTCTCGAATTAATTTCGGCTATGGTATCCATGGATATCTGAATGTCCGTCAATAAAGCACTATTATTTTGAAAATGTATGTACACCAAAGCCAATTTGCAAATTTCATGTTAAGTTTGGTAATTGTTTACTATAGCGAGAATCGTTAAAAATGATTGTTTTTAAATGTGTTATACATCAAATTAAAGCAAATTACTTGCAGATTACGGTTCTGGTGGCAAAAATTAAAAAACTATTCAAATTAAAGCATAAGAACAACAAACCTGCCTTTCCTGAACCACAACAATCTTGCATTAAACCGTCATTTAAAGGGTGCCACACTTAATTTGTGTTGTACTGTTTGACTCTGTTGTGTAATAATTCCATTTTCACATAGTAATAATAAAA
Organism: Tribolium confusum; assembly: GCA_029207805.1. Taxonomy (NCBI): domain Eukaryota; kingdom Metazoa; phylum Arthropoda; class Insecta; order Coleoptera; family Tenebrionidae; genus Tribolium; species Tribolium confusum. Next base: position 9,073,463 of record JALGAY010000003.1, read on the forward strand.
TTGATTTTCGTTAAACCTATTTTTCATTCAATTTAGTTAACATAACCTTCTAACTTTAAAATCTGGCAATAAACGAATTATCACGATTAATCACGAATGCTAACGAATCACAACATCCCGCTCGCTCAGATCCCAAAGAAGTAAATAAAAATAGATTGCTCTTTCCAACCATTTTTTATTTGGTATTTCAACGTTAAAAAAAAGTTTTTAACTTTAAATTGATTTGCTTTTATCCCAATAACGATATATGTAATTCCTTTTTTTCATTTTTGAAAAGGGTACTTATAAAAAAAGTGGTCAATAGCGTCAGCCCGAGGATTGACTTACTTCGAGGATGTTTTTGATAGGTCTAGAGAGCGAAGCCCTCTATCACGCGAAAAAGGTACTTATGAAAAAGGTGGTCAATAGCGTCAGCCCGAGGATTGACTTACTTTGAGGATGTTTTTGACAGGTCTAGAGGGCGAAGCCCTCTACTACGCGAAATAGGTACTTATAAAAAAAACGGTCAATAGCGTCAGCCCGAGGATTGACTTACTTCGAAGATGTTTTTGATAGGTCTAGAGGGCGAAGCCCTCTACTACGCGAAAATGATACATATAAAAAAGGCGGTCAATAGCGTCAGCCCGAGGATTGACTTACTTCGAGGATGTTTTTGATAGGTCTAGAGGGCGAAGCCCTCTACCACGCGAAAAAGGTACTTATGAAAAAGGCGGTCAATAGCGTCAGCCCGAGGATTGACTTACTTCTAGGATGTTTTAGACAGGTCTAGAGGGCAAAGCCCTCTACCACGCGAAAATGATACATATAAAAAAGGCGGTCAATAGCGTCAGCCCGAGGAATGACTTACCTCGAGGATGTTTTTGATAGGTCTAGAGGGCGAAGCCCTCTACCACGCGAAAAAGGTACTTATGAAAAAGGCGGTCAATAGCGTCAGCCCGAGGATTGACTTACTTCGAGGATGTTTTTGATAGGTCTAGAGGGCGAAGCCCTCTACCACGCAAAAAAGGTACTTATGAAAAAGGCGGTCAATAGCGTCAGCCCGAGGATTGACTTACTTCGAGGATGTTTTAGACAGGTCTAGAGGGCGAAGCCCTCTACTACGCGAAAATGATACATATAAAAAAGGCGGTCAATAGCGTCAGCCCGAGGATTGACTTACTTCGAGGATGTTTTTGATAGGTCTAGAGGGCGAAGCCCTCTACCACGCGAAAAAGGTACTTATGAAAAAGGCGGTCAATAGCGTCAGCCCGAGGATTGACTTACTTCGAGGATGTTTTAGACAGGTCTAGAGGGCAAAGCCCTCTACCACGCGAAAATGATACATATAAAAAAAGCGGTCAATAGCGTCAGCCCGAGGAATGACTTACCTCGAGGATGTTTTTGATAGGTCTAGAGGTCGAAGCCCTCTACCACGCGAAAAAGGTACTTATGAAAAAGGCGGTCAATAGCGTCAGCCCGAGGATTGACTTACTTCGAGGATGTTTTTGATAGGTCTAGAGGGCGAAGCCCTCTACCACGCGAAAAAGGTACTTATGAAAAAGGCGGTCAATAGCGTCAGCCCGAGGATTGACTTACTCCGAGGATGTTTTAGACAGGTCTAGAGGGCAAAGCCCTCTACCACGCAAAATCATACATATAAAAAAGACGGTCAATAGCGTCAGCCCGAGGAATGACTTACCTCGAGGATGTTTTTGATAGGTCTAGAGGGCGATACCCTCTACCACGCGAAAAAAATGCTTATGAAAAAGGCGGTCAATAGCGTCAGCCCGAGGATTGACTTACTTCGAGGATGTTTTTGATAGGTCTAGAGGGCAAAGCCTTCTACCACGTGAAAAATGTACTTATAACAAAGGTGGTCAATAGCGTCGCCCGAGACTTGACTTACTTCGAGGATGT